>JAZHRO010000024.1:73650000-76448750 GCA_037157565.1 Thalassia testudinum | reverse complement strand
GTTTGTCGATGATACAGTCTTGTTTGTTGAAGCCACGCCTAGGGAAGCTGGGCAGCTTCGTGATATTCTGCAAGATTATGAAATGTGTGTAGGTTAGAAAGTAAACTATGGGAAGTCAAAACTATTTTTCAGCAATGGTTTCAAAAAGGAAATACAGGAAGATATTAACGATATCCTTAAAGTTGGTCTTATGAAACATGATGAATTATATTTAGGCTACCCCATTTTAGATTTAGTAACCCAAGCAGTTCTAAAGGATCTGATGGTTACCAAATATTCCAAAAAGCTGGCTAGATGGAAAGCACAGGCCTTGTCGCAAGTAGGAAGGAGTATATTACTTCAATCATCTCTATGTTCAATTCCCAGCTACCTCATGTCTACAACTTTGTTCTCTAAAAAGCTTTGCTCTCAACTAGACAGGATGTTGAGTGATTTTGGTGGGGATATATGATGAGGTGTGGCTCATCATAGCTAAAATGGCTAAGTTAAGCTAGAAATAAGGTTAAAACACTATTTATTAACACAAGAAATGGATTAAGTGTGAGATTATTGGAAAAAGACCTAAAACACTCAATTTGTGCCAAAAATGCATAATTAGGTCAATTTTGAGAGATTCTATATTTAAATATGTAAATGGATAATCTGAATGCTAATTGAACACTAAAACGAGATTAAAATCATAAATCAATGGTTGAATTATGTTCTTACATGTTCAATTAACATACCATAAAAAGTACATTGCATTTAGACATCACTAGGACCTTCAAATTAAGGCTTTATATTTAGGTCCTCAAGCCTTCACATTTCATTTACTTAAAACGCATCTGAGACTTCTTTGTAAGATGACAGGGACCTTCTGGTTATAATCTTTATTACTTATGGGTTGGCTTGCAAAATTCACATCAATTCATCACTTAGGGCTTGAGCGTAAAAAGCCCAAAACACTTGTAGTTCTCTCCTCGCAAGTTGTTCTTCACATGAAGAACACAGCACATCACGACCGTCCAATCTCTATTCCCAGATCCGACGGTGGATTCTCCACCAACCTTTGATCGCTGGTGTACACACCTCCACTACCACCTCTAAATCACATCCTACGACCATCTTTTGTCCTAATCCTTCTCGCACTCTACCAAAACCCATCCCTGTCGTTGATGTCCAACGTCCCACACTCAATGATCCAGTGACCTGAGCCCACAAACACGTATATAAGGACCACCCTTGAGCTCTTGCAATCTTTATCGACTCCCTCCTCCTTGAGTCGATCATCGTCCAACCCTCCAGCTCCATTTTCCCCTTCTTCAGCTATTAATGACAGTGGTAGTCTCCTTTTTTCAGTTCTTCCCCTTCAGCCACTGGTCGTTGGTCCCAGAGAGTCTCCTTCTTCGACTAGAAGGTCTTCTTATCTTTTATCCTCTTCAACCGTCGGTTGTTGATCCCAGAGAGTCACCTTCATCCTTTAAAGTAGATTTATTGCTTTTATAGATAGAATTACTACTTTATTAGTTAGATTTAGTGTTTTCTAGATTAGATTAGATTGATTTAGATGGTTAGATTTCAAATTTACTATTTAGTTGCTTTGAAGTAGGAGTAGACCAGTGTAGTGCCAATCCACCTTCTCTGATCAAGTTCCATCAGAGAGGAAGATTCACTTGTTCATTTCGATCCACTAGGCTACCTCTTCATCTCATAATCACCTTCTACCATTTTCATTGATGTTTTGATCATCGGGTCACTCCATCTATAAGATTTGATTTGGATCTGAAGCTCTCTAGCTTCCAGATCCAAATCACGCTAAAAACCTCTTGAGGGTTATCTCACTCATTTCAGTAGATCACAATAGCCCTCCTCATGATTTGAATTAAATGGATTCACTCGATTTGCTTGAATTTGCTTTTCATGCTTGATTGAGAGATTAAAGATTCAATATGGTCTTAATTGGTTTGAATTGAGTAAATTGATGTGATAAGAGTTCTATTGAGCTTACTGCAATGAATTAGAACTCATTCGATTGGTTTTTTCTTGCTTGAATTCTTTCCGCCTAATTGCACCGCAAAAGTACACCTACAATAGTGCCTTCTTGTGCTATTTCCTAGCACTACCTGTGCATATTAGGATTCCATAGTTGCATTTGTAAAAATACATGTATACATGCATCTAATTGAGTGGAAAGAAGAATGAAATAAGTGGCCTTGCATTTTACCTTTTTTCCTCAAGTGCCTCCTTGCAAAAATCCACCACCTCTATTTTTATTTCCACTTGATTTTTTTATCTTTCCCGTGGCTGCATTTTCTTCCTCGCGCCATGCTTGCTGCAGCTGCCCTTGCCATTCCCTGCCAATCCATTCCATCCCTCTCCTTGCAGCTGCATGCAGCCATGCCATTCCTCTTCTATTTAAAGACCGCAGCTCCTGCCTTTGCAAGAAGGCCTGGTCCTAGCAACCAAAAAGAAACGCAGCAGCACACCTTCTCTTTTCCAAGCCGTCCTCTCCTCTCATTCCTCTCCATACGCCGGTCCTCCTCCGAGGAGAAACTCGGCGGGCAGGAGCTCTCACTGTGGTGCACACCACCACAGTGAGACCACCACCACCTAGCTCTTCAAAGAGCCGGTGGGCATGGTGGGTCTGTTTTCTTTTTTTTTGGCGTTCCCGCACCTTCCCGCCATTGGAGCAGCTTCAAGGTCTGAAGCTTGAAGCAGCAGCAGCAGCAGCGGCAAGGAAGCTGTAGCAACAGCAGCAGCGGCAAGGAAGCTGTAGCAACAGCAGCAGCCCCAACCATTCCGCGCAAGCCTGCAGGAGCCCCAGCCCCTCCGCGCGCGTCTGCAGGCCTTCTCCGCCTCCGCTTTCTCCGCTCTGTCGCGCGCACTGTCCCCCGCAACCGGCCGCTGTGCGCCTCTGCAGCGGCCGGCCAAGCGCCTCCTCTCCCCCCTGCGGCACCTGCAAGCTTCCGCGCAAGCTGCAGGCGCCCTCACCCTCCAGCCCCGCGCGCTCTGTCCCGAGCTCTCCGCGCTCGCAACCGGTCAACGCAGGCGCTCTCCTCTGCGTGAATACGTGCCCGCTCATGGAAGTGATCAGACGACGGCCCTGGACCGCAGAGAACTTAACCTGCTGCCATCTTTCCTCTCCCGCTCTCTCTCTCTCTCCCTCTCTCTCTCTCTCTCACTCTCTCACAACACTCCCAGCACTCTACACCGACACTCACACACACCTACACTCACACTTTCACACACACACACACCACACCTATACTATAAACATATATATATATATACGTATACTTATATATTGATATATATATACACACATATATATATATACTTATATTTATACATATAGTAATATCTATATACTTATGTATTAGTATACACACACACACATATATACATATATATATCTATATACTTATATATATATATATACATACATATATATACATATATACATATACTTATATAAGTATACATATATACTTACATATATACATATATCTATACACATATACATATATATAAATATACATATATCTATATATATATTACCTACATAACTAAGTATAGATAGATACATACATACATACATATATATATATATATATATACACACACGCCTACTTATATATACATACATATATACATATATATATCTATATAACTATATATACATATATACATATATCTACATATCTAGATACATATACCTATATACATATATTATTATTATATATATATACATATATATATATACATCTATATAGTATTATATATATATATATATACTTAGCTACATATATCTATATATACACATATTACTATATACTTATACATACATACATATATATATACCTCTATATAGTTATATATACATACATATATATATATATACATATACTTATATACATATATATATATATAGCTATATATTTATAACCACATATATATATACGTATAGATATATTTATATATATACATATATATATATATATATATTTTCACATTATTTACCATACGCTGTATCGCGGGAATATCTGCACCAGTTGCTGATATTCCCCGATACACACGTACAAAAAGTGTGGTCGCATACATCTTCCACAATCCATCTCACACTCCACGCGGCACCTAGTCCTGTTGGTTGCGTCTCTCTAGACGACGACCGACTCGACACCGTGCTATACTCCATCGCCGCTTCCACCCCCACCCCTTTATATATATACTGTATTTACTTTATTTCTGTTTCGCTTTCCTGATAGTAAAAAGATAAAAAAAATATATATAAAAGAGAAAAGATAATCTTTGACTTGCAGGTATTTCGTCTTGCGAATAGCAAGACCCGTCTTGGAACTCTGTTTTGGCTTAAAGCTAAGAACACAATTTTGAGGGTGTGCCTCAAGGACAAAGATTATCAGAAAAAAATATAAATAAGAAAAAACACCAAAAACACAATAAACGAATGGAAGAGACTTGTTGTAGGAAAGGCGTAGAAACTCGACTTGTACCCCACTTCCCTGAGTTCGACCTTGTGCCTAAAAGTGACAAGATAAAATCAAGTAGGCTAGGTAAAATTTTTTTGTAAAGATATAATTAGGTCCGATTTAGGTTAACCACTATATACATTTCAATGATAAAATCATCATATTAATAACCTATCCGGGCTTGACCATACAACGCCCAATTTTCTCATATTGTATTGGTTTATGCTTTCTCTGGTAGCGAGGGCCAAGGAATTCAGATGCACTGAAATGAGGCCCTCGCAATGACCCAATTAGCTTTAAAGTATCGTTGGAAGTCCCTGAACAACAAACAATGGTGTGCAAGATTCTTAGGCGATCAGATCATCACGGTGATCTAAGATTAAAGGCCCACTTGGGTGACAACTAGGATTTATTGTAAATCAATTCAATCTAATAGCTAAGGATTTGATCAAGTATTAATGATCTTAATGAAGGTCTGGGATTGATTTCCAAGCAATTTTCAGGGTTGATTTGATATCTCACTTTCATGCTGTCTACGGCGAAAAGTGAAAATCAAATTAGGGTTTCTAGAATTTTTTGAGCTTCAATACGAATTTTGTTGAGTTCTAGATCCTTTAGATAGTATTTGCGATAATTTGACATAAGGTTTTATTAATTTAAATCAGATATGGAGTGTAGAATGTTATCGCCCAAGTCTAATGGGGTTTTCTGATTCACAAGCATTCAACTATTGTTTTAATATGTTGGGCAAAATTGTGAGTTAGTTTGTGATAATCATAGAACATCGTTGAATGATGTAATTGATATTTGGAGCCTAAATTCAGATTTGAGAAGTATTTTATTAGATGTAGAGTTTCTCTGTTAGCATCTGCATATGTGAACAAGTTAGCATCTGTTAGCATCTGTTAGCATCTGCATATATACTCTATTAGATGAATATGTCAAGTTAGAATGCCAAGTAGATCCTAATGTAAACGAAGATTAGAGAAGTTTCTAATATAATTTGATGTTGAATATTATTTAAAAATATTCATATACAATACAACAAAATATGTTTTTGATGATTATATTTTAAAGTCAAATTTATTTTTAATGACAAAAAAAAAAAAAAAAATAATCACAAAAAATTAATTACTTCTTTTGAGACTAATTTAATATCTCTTAAATTTAATCACCTACCTAATTTCGTCTCCTATCGAAATGCTTATTTTCCCTCCTCTAACTCTCTTCCTTCCCCCACTCCCAGCCACAACCCTCGACCCCCCATCTCCCCCTTCGATCCCTAGGTTACAATATCGCCCCGTCCCTCGGGCTAAAGATCACACACCTTTGGGCACCCCTCCCGCTCGATCGAGTTAGATCCCTCCTTAGATGATATGTAATTCTTTCACAAGGGGCTAAGCGAGGTGAGGTGTAGGTGCGGTGGGATCGAATTACGCGCCGGTGGCGAGGAAGTGGAGGGGGAGGTTCTGGGTCCGATCGTGCCTGGTCAACGGGAGGGTCAGGGCGGAGACTGCGAGGATGATGGTGGACTCGGGGGCGGCGACAACGACCGCAGCGGAGCCGAGAGCCGCAGTAGAGCTGAGGGTCGCGGCGGTGGCGGCGAGCCCGCTGCTGGAATGATGACCACAAAACGATTAGGAGTGACGAGCCTGCCGCTGAAACCACACTTCCCTCCATCTACCACTATCGGAACCTCACGAGGAGGGATGGAGGGCTCCTGCCGATCTCACTGTCACCCCTACCGTGAATCTCGGCGTGGACGACTCTCGCTTGGGATTTGGTGGGAAGGATCCTGGGCAGGTTCCGATCTTTTTCCCTCTCTTGGCCCTGTTTATGTGTTGCTATGTTTTGGTTGTATGTTTCCTTAGTATTCTTGTGGAAAGGTGGTATCGTTGTTCTTGATGTTCAGTGCACAGTTGCAAGCACCACAGGTGAAGATGCATGATTCGAGCCTTATGATGCAATGGGATCTTCACCTGTCACCATTGCGGCAATGAGTCCACCATAATGCCCCCCGAAGGTCTCATCTTGTTCATCCAAAAATTTTGTTATGTATTTTGTGTATTTGGTTGATGGGTTTTATGCTCTAAGAGAATTTTCTTTTTTCTTTCCTTGTTTTGTTTGATTGGTTTTTGGTGTCTGGGAAATGGAAAAAGGCATGAGCTTCCCTGCAGTGAGGTTATAAAAAAGGTGAGATTTGATCTTTTTTTAACATGTAATTTTCTTCTTTTTTTGTAGCAACAGGGCCTGGCCTGGTAGGATCTTATGGCTATATGGCAACAGGTATACCACCAATCCAGCAAATTGAGAAGGAAATAAGGGCCACTTGTCAGCGTGGCACCAAACAAATTAAGAATGATGGAGGTATTCTCTGCATAATCTTCAGATTAAAAGATGGTATCATCTGCTTTCCATTTTGTGGCATCATCAGGCCACTTGTCTGCTATAAAATTGCATCAGATGATCCCTGACTATCCTCTTTTGACCACTTTTAAGTGCGAAGCCCTTTTTTTTAACCCTTTAAACTTAGTGTTTTCCTTAACATATCAGATAAGCCAAGTCTAGTCTACTCCTTCTGAATTGAAAATCAACTTTAATATGTTGCAGACATACATATTATGAAAAGCAGTAGTGATTTCAAAAGTCCTACATTTTAACGAATTAGAGAGTTCCTGTATCACCACATTTGCTTCCACTCCTGTACCTTCCACAGTTGTTCACCATTGCAACCAGCCTAAATTATATGAGTATATGGATCCAATAATAAGTGTTCTATGTCAAGACACCACCTTGTCATATCCTTCCATCAGTTGATCCCACCCTGATAGTGCAAACTCACATTGAGAAGTACAAACTGTCAAGTATCAGATTTAATCTTTTGGAAATATTTGTTCAAAAGGGTGAGCATTAACAATAATCATTCTCTTCTTTCTTGAAAGGGTGAGCAGTTCTTTATTTTAGCTAGTTCATTGTGATATGTTGAGTCCATATCGTGCCCACAGGGTGTTTGATACTGTTATTCTGCTGTTTTTTGAATGGCCATAGATTATAGTAGAGTTTCATGGTTTAATAAAGGATGAGTTAGAACTTTTTTTTTTTTTTTTTTGAGAATATGAACTCTACAAACAAACTTCAGCAGGGAACATAACAAATTACAGGATGGAAGGTAGCTGGCGATTACAATGTGGATGAATTATATCTGTTAGGAAGAAAACTAATTTTCACAAGAAGCACAAAAACCTCAAAAGGAAACAACAGCAACATATCATGGAAGAGCCAAGAATTCAATTAGCTAGAGTGGATTTCTGACATAGGAAACCCTTATATTATGTGGTTGATTTTCATGAGCTCGTCAATTTGACGTTTCCTTCAGAACCTGCATGCCAAACCCATTCTTCATCTTCTCGACTGTAGGAGCAAGCTTGCCATGCCCATCCAACTCTTCGCCAGAGATTGCATCCGAGACTTTGTCCGAGATGTCAATAGCGTATGACCTATCCTTGGTGGTTGGAAGTCCTCTGCTGGCTAGCAAATCCAAACCTTTCTGGTGTAGTTCTCTTCCATTTACTGGAACACCAGTATTTCCACCAACATAATTCCTCGGCATGGGATGATTTAACTCTTTGATGTATGGAGGGATTATACCGAGGCAATAATGCCCCATGACACCCCAGAATCCAGCTTGGTAGTCATACCAAATATTCTTAAGGTTGGATGGGGCCAGCTAGCTTTTCTGCCTTTTTAACGACCTGGCCAAAAATTGGATGCCCATGGATAGAAACTTTAAACTTTCAATTTTTTGAATGTTGATTAGACTGAAAAATCTTTGAAATTCTTCTTTATGAGTTCTGTGAAAAATGAATCCCCACCTTTGCTTGTTCTAGGAAGATCATCTTTGCTTGCTTCATCAGAATCCTTGGAGAGGCGTGTGTTTGGATACTCATCAACCACTAAGTCCATTTTGGTTGCCACTGCTACATCCTTTATAGAGTTTTGCTTGAAACTGCCATTGACAAACTATTTTCTCCTGACCAGACCACTTACTCTTGCTTCCTGCTCCAGATTTGTTAGCGGTTATGCTAGATGGTGAATAACCAAAATGCTCATGAAGTGGTACGCCTGGACCACGTGAATTAACTTTAGGCTTTTGAAGTTCTCTGGAACTCAAGGCATCTCTCTGCCTAAGCAGAGCATCTGGGCTTCTCTCATCCCTTGATGCACAGGAAGATGAAGACCTGTTGTCCACATTTTTTGCCTATGCTAATTTCATACCTTCTTCCTTGTCCATCATTTCATTTATGGCAACAGAGAATGGAGGATATTTTTTAACCACTTTCAAACAAATGAGTCGGAAATATTTGTTCCAAGAAAACTTATTTAACCACTTTCAAACAAAAAAAAAGAAGAAACCTTCTTTAAAGAAGTTTAGAATTTCTTCTCTTCTGATGTCATTATACATTAAAATTCCTATGCATACACCTCTTAGCAGGGAGGGGTTGCCAAAAGGAAGCTCAGTCAGAATCTCGATGTTTCTAGCTCTCTGCTTATTCATAAGCAGGCTTCAAAGTCTTTTTAAGGTGATGCTCTTCTTACCATTCAATCTTTCACTGAACAAGTTCACTTTTGAGTAGGTTAGAAAGTTTGCCAAATTTTCTTAGCTTTGATTCTGGCACTTGTAAACTATTAATCTACTTGTGTGTTGCAGAAAAGGTTGGAATCTGAGTTGTCTTATCCCTTAAGAACCGCAGAGAGAACTCATGGTCTGTTCTTCTCTTACCACATCAACCTTGCTCTTAGGTATCTTGACTTCATTTTATTGCTATTGAAGGAAAGCAATATCTTCTGGAATTAATCAAACCAATCTCTTTCTTGAAGAAGTTGGCATTTATTAATGGGAACTTTTTGCCTGTGTATGTCTTGTGGAAGAATTTTGGAAATGATAATGTTGGTGGGAAGAGATGAATTGATTCATTAGAAAAACCTTAAGGGTCTTTATAAAGAGAGACACAAAGGGAGAATTACAAATATAACCTCATACAATGGATCAATAACAAAGTTATCATTTGTTTTGCCACTAAGAACATTCGAAGGTGGAGTTTAGTTCCTCGATTTGAATGTGGGATAGTGAAAAATCCCATCTATGACTGGCTTTTTTCTATCCCATGATAATGAATATTTTCCAAAGATTTCTACTTTTGCCAACTCTTTGGAACAAGGAAATCAATACCCATACAATAATTATAACTAGATAAAAATGGGTATAACTTCCGCTTCTTGGTTATCCTTCAAACCTTTTCCTTATTTGGTATCTCCAACTACCAAATGTTTCCTATATTTCTCATTTAGAATTTCTTTGAGTAAATTGAGATAATTTCATAAATTTATCTTTTTCTTTTAATAAATTGAGATGCTTATCATTTGAATGTTGCATGCTTAAAGGATATGATTATTGTTTTTATCCTGGATTCAAAAATCCCCCACCATCCACATCACCTTATGTTTATTTTATTAATTTATGCTATTTTGAATGTCTTTTGACGCTCAAATATAAGCATCCTGTCATGTACCATTTATTTTTCTCTTAGTTACCAAAGTATTAAAAATGAAAGGATGGATGACGAAATCAGATTGTTGAGATTCAGCTTGAAGATTCAATTTGCTAATGATGTAATGCATAGAGAATGGATGGAGTTGGACTTTAGAAGTCAAATTTCTTATTATTTTCTATGCTACAACATGGATTGATTGAGGGGTTGTAGCATCTCAATTTCAGATAGTTATAGTTTTAAGTTTTCATACTTGTACTAGATCTTATATTTTCCTTTTATTTTGTTTTTTCTCTTTTTTTTCATTTTCAATTGTATACCCTAAAGAGGGAACACTTGTACATGTTTTTGAGGTACTCAATAAATTGGGGTAACTTGAGCCTGCAAGTTTGTGTAACATATTCTTTATATTTGAAATTTAATAAAAGTGACGAATTATGTGAAATATCAATTTTGTCAAATTATTTCATACCTAGTTGTTATTAGCAAAAAGTAAAAAGGATTAGATGAATCTTGTATGATAATAACGTTATAGCAACAAGTGAAGTCATTTTTAAAAGACAATTAGGGACAATTAATTTCGTCTCCAAAAGTTATACACAGAATAATCCGTCCCTCGAAGATTTTATGCCACATCATTGGCGCAATTGTGTCCAAACTATTGTGACCAATTGTCCGTCCTTATGTTTTGAGGATGGAAAATCCGTCTCTAAAATTTTTGGTGACCCTCATTTGGGGGGACGGATTTTCCGTCACCCGCCCTACATTCCATCTCCATAGCTTTCGATTTCGTCCTTATAAGTCGTCGCTACAAATATATTTTATTGTAGTGATATGGGTATTTTACTTTGGATTGAATTGAGAAGCATGTAATCAATTGTGAAAAGTCTTTTGTTAGCCATTAGAACATATATGAACCATCAATCTATATTTGAGCTTAATTCAATGAATAAGCTCACATTCTTGTGCTATATTTGATCTTTATCCGTTGTTGGGATGGTTAAAATGTTATATAGCTATTTCCAACAATTTTGAATGAATCTTGTGGCTTTGAAATTAATTATTTATCATTCTACAACCTCTGTCATAATAATATACCTGATTTCTATATAATTACTTTGTTTAATGTGAATTCTAGTGTTTAATCTACAATCTAAACTTGACTTTGATTTCTTTAAGTTCCTGGAAGCTTACTAAGTGTTATCCTTTATTTCCAAGTTATCCTTTATTTCCAACAGCTTTGACTGAGTTTTAAGGCTTTTGGTTTCATGTTTTAACATCCATCAAGCCATCATTTTTCCCAACTTGTAAATATGAGAACAATATAAAATAAATGTAAATAAATAAAATAAATGTGTCTTGAGTGAGATTAGGTTTAGTTTTAGGTGTGTGTTAAGTCAGATTTATGTTTTAAGCTTTCTAGTTAAGAGAACATACCAATAGAAGTTCTAGACTTCTAATGATTTAGAAATAAAAGAACCAAGAACGAAAATATAAAGAGTCATTCTTCTTCTTTTCTCATCTTTCTTCCCTTTTCCCTTATCTCTATAAAATACAAAAAGAAAATAAAAATTTGAAAAATTCTAAAAATCCCATAAAAATACCTTTGTACATAATATTTATACTTGTATATAATGAGTTAAGTGTATATAATAACTTATATATCTATTCTATTTACTTAGGTAGATATCTATATTGAGTTATACAATATATATTATAATAATATAATTATATATATATTTATATTCTATGTACATAATTCATAAGTATTTATAAATAACTATGTATATACTTGAAACATAATTATAACTGTAGATATAACTTAAAGTAATTATATTGTACAATAATATATCCTTATATTTATTTATTTATCTATATATTGTACATATTTATGTTTATAAGTTAATTAGTTATATTATTAAGTTAATACAATTTAAATTAGAAATTTAATAAACTAATGAAATAAATTATGTTGTATAGTTGTATATTGTAGTTTAAGTATTTTCAGTATATTTATAGCTCATTTCTATTGTAGAATAGTATTTATATTGTATATATATGCATATATATAAATCGTGTATTTAAATGTATATAAATAGAAATAAATCAATACAAATAAATTAAAAATCAATATAATAAGTTAATAATGTAAATTAACTAATTTATAAGTCAGTTGTACTATTAATTTATTAATTTATACTTTAATTAAGAAATTAAACCTAATTTAAATGTGTATTTTTTCCTAACTTTAACTAATTTTTAAATATATTTATATATTTAATTAAGTTAAAATAATTATACCAATAAGTAATCCTATGTATAGGTTACATGTACATATAATTTAATTTTAAAATAATTAATTACTCAACACCTTAATTACCCCCTTAAACTCTACTAAAATCATGAAATGACGTTAGGGCGCTGCAATAGTGCCACATTGGTAGATGAGAACTGCTTACAGCGGTATAGGTGGAAATGTGTGGAGAGTCATCATGTTTAGTATGGGGGTCAGATCCTCATACACCATTCTGATCTTCGAGCATATTGAGAGAGAAGGGGGGGGGGTTTGGGAGTCCGTGGGCCCGTGTGTGGGTGATGAGTGGTTCTTGTGGGTCAGTATTGGCCTAGAACTATGCAAACGAGCACTAAATAAAAGCTATGAGCTCAAGATTAGTAGTGGTTGATCCGGCTCCTAGTGAACTGATGATCCTGCAAAGGATTGTGCTTGCCAACCAATACTTTTTGATTAAATTAAATGTAAATAAATTAAGTGTTGAGTGTATGGTGTGTGTGTGTATGTTAAGTGTTAGAAGTTAACATAGTGTATGTGTGTGAGTTATAAGTGTGAGTGTAAGTTAAATGTTAAGTGTAGTATAGTTAGATCTTGCGAATGGTTGGGTCAGTAAATCAATACTTTTTGGTTAAATTAAATCTAAATAAACTAAGTGTTGAGTGTATAGTGTGTGCGTGAGTATGGTAAGTGTTAGAAGTTAACTTAGTGTATGTGTGTGAGTAATAAGTGTGAGTGTAAGTTAAGTGTTAAGTGTAGTATAATTAGTATATATACATATGATTAGTATAGTATACATGTATATAAGTATATATAGAGTATATGTATTATATACTATACATATTATTTTTACCTTATTTTGTATATAATTGTTTTTAGGGTTTGTTAGTGATGTTTATATGTGTTAGTGTACGAAGTTTATATATGTTAGTATAGTATGTAATATAGTTATATATATATTCTTTTTGTGCCCATATCAAAGCATTACATAGATATTAGTGTACATAATTAATCTAGATTAATTTAGAATAGTTTTTGATATCTTTATACCTGTATATATCTTTGAGGAAATGTCATTAACATAATTCATTCATTGTTGTACATAATTGACTTAGATTAGTTTATTCTTTGATTTATTCATTCATTTGTAAATAAACTTAATATTTTTGGAATAAAAGGTAATTTTTTGATAATAGAGAGATGTATATCAATAATTGTCTCTTACTGAATGAATTGGAATAAAATCAGTAAAAATTCTATATAAATAAATGACATCCATTTAGATTGCGATACTATACTACAACACGATTAATTAACCGTAATTAATATGCAACCTAGATGGTACATCAATATACTGATGGCAAAAAGCATCTGTATACGAGGGCCTGGCAATCTATATGCGTTCCTAAGCATCTTGCTGGACTTGGGTTCTAGAATAGAAGGCTATCTAATATTGCGTATTTGACGAAGATGGGTTGGAATTTATGTTTTGAGAAAAAGGGACTCGTGTATGGCTACTTAAAATCCAAATACTTCTTTGAAGGGTCTTCCTAGGAATTTGTTCCTAAGCCCTCTGACTTGGATTTCATAAAGGCATTAGGAGATATTAAACAATGGCTATTCAAACATTCTCTTTGGCTGCTGGTTGGGAATGGGGAAAAAATTAATGTTTAGAGTGATCAATGGGTAAATCAGTGGGAGGGGGTTGTTATTCCATTTGATTATGCTGCATTACAGTGCTCCTATGTGGTTGACTTGGTGGATATCCAATCTAGTGGCTGGAATGAGGAATTGTTGTGCTACTTTTTCAGCCATGAGCTTGCCCAAGCTTACTGCTGTAATGCTGATTCATTTAGGCCCAGATATGCTAAAATGGAAGCCCCATCGAAAAGGTATATTCTCTGTTAAAATTGCTTACATGACTTTATTAAAGGAATGTGGATTGGATGCTGTTGTAGGGGAAGGGATAGATTAATAAGCAAAAAGATTTGGGCCCTTAGTGGTATTGCTCCAAAAACGAAACTTTTTTTATGGAAGTCTACTATAAAAGCATTGCCTCTCAAAGGACTGCTTGCAAGAAGAATGTAGGGGTTGGATCTGATGTGCCCATTTTGTTACCTACATGTCGAGGATTGGGAGCACTTAACCAGAGGATGTGGGTTTAGTAGAGCTGTTTGGTTTTTCCGGGGAGTCAGAGTGGATGACATAGGAGGAGGTTGGTGGGATTTTGCATATGGATTTGCGGAGTAGTTCAATACAATTGGACTCCTAAAATATTTGGTAGTGTACATTTTGCACTCCATTTGATTGCATGGATGTAAAGTGGTAATCGGGGCAAGGGGGGTCTCTCCTCACCCACCCAATGGGGATCATTGTTGTAGCTCTTAACATGGAAGAATTTTATGTGGTAGATCCTTTTGCCGAACAGAGGCATGTCGCACCTCCCTAATCAATTTTAGATGTAACTAAACCGCATGATATTCCTTCTACCCATGCAAAAATCCATGTGGGTGCCACGATATCTGCCGATTACTCTACTGTAGTGGCTGTGTTGCTGGATAAACATGGACAATGCATTATTGCTAATGCCTACTGTTATGATTCCTCAACAAGCGATGGTCGATGCTAGGGCTTGGGCTATCCTTTAGGGTTTGAAGTTAGCATTTCAGGTTGATCTAACAGATGTGGTAGTGCTTGTTGATGCTATTAATCCGATAAAGCAAATTCATGGTTCCCAGAAGCCTACTTAGAGAAGTTGGTATGTCATTCAGCATTGTTCTTTGTTGTTGGATGAGAATGTGAGCTTCTATATATGTTGCTAAAGTGCACAGGACAATTGTTCAACTAGCACACCTGTTGGCTCGACATTGTGTCTTATGTAATATGCAAGGGTGTTGGGAGTTTCCTAATAACATGCCTTATGACATATTTCAATGTTAATGATTCTACTTCTTGCAAAAAAAAGGAGGTGACCTATCTGCAAAGTAAGTCAAAAAATCATCACATAAATAAATATCATGTGGCTTGATATTATATAGTTGTCTTGACCATGAGAACTAAAAGGAAACCATCTTTTATGTAGAAAAAGGTAAAGTTTTTTAAACATTCTAGCCACTATGATACCCCATGGGTATAAAACCACAATTATTCTAAATATGCAAGTTGCAATTCAATCTAAAACTTTAGTAAATATACTTGAAGTTGATCCATATGCATGATAATAAAAACCAACAAGATTCTTTAACTTTATAAATTTTGTCATGTAAAAGGTACTTGATTAGCGACCCAAGAAATAGAGTACAAGTTTATTAGAAAAAGCAAAAAGAAACCAAATACAATTACTACCTCAACAACCGCTTGGAATCCTTTCGAGAGCCTTCATTTGCTCTCGTCCCTTTCCCTTTCCACCCAAAATCAACCTTAGTGAGTGCCCATCTGGTTCTTTTGTTGGCTGATCAACATCGATTGGGGACCCTTCCTCCCTCCGCTATCGTCTCAACTACCATGCATCCTCCTCCTCCCCACTAAGTTAAGTCCACAACTACTTCGAATGGTACGTGTCCTTTCACTTTGATTTTTATGTGCTGCACAAGACGTAGTTGCTCTGTTAGTGTTGGTGATCGTTGGTTGAGTTGACAACCATGGTTGGGTGGTGATGGTTGATGAGATGTTCATTATGGTTCATAATTATCTTTAATTAAATAAATTTTTTAGTTAATTAATTAAGAATATACTTAATACATGATTAATTATATTTTAGGAGATAAAATACTATAGATCTTAAAAATAAGTTAAAAATATTAAATTAAATATCAATTAATCTTAATAATAATTTAATTAATAATTTGAACTCAATTAAGAAGCATTTAGCTAGATATTTAATATTTAAATTAATTTAGTTAATATTATGACTTAAGTACTTAATTAACCTATTTAAATTAATCACTTAATTAAATATAGCTAAAAAGGAAAAAAATGTAATTGCAAGTCATAAATATAATATTTACCTAATTTATAATTATATATAAAAAGTTGACAAAGAAATAAATTAAAATAAACCTAAAAACTAATTATTTACGTTTAGGTCCTTAATTTTCATTTTAATCGAGTCCTTTTATAACAATTAGGTCCTTTATTTTTATTATGAAAAGACCCCTATGAACACAACTGTCTTTTTCTTCATCTTCTTCAATTTTGGATGAACGAGGAAGTCCGATGACCGTACCCTTCGATCACCTTTCGTCCAGCGTCAAAACTCCCTCGCTGCAGTCGCCATTGTTTTGCTCACCACCAACTTCCCATTTGACGGTTTGGATCTTCCTCAAATCCTATTTAGGTTAGGTGAAGAAGCTCATCGGCATCGGAGACGACGTCGATGAGTTGGAATGTATCTAGACCCATTCCCGTCCAGGTTCTTCTCCTTTGACCACCTGCTCCACCTATAAATATCCCTTACCTCTTCTATTACAAGGATCGACCCCCTTCTCCCTTCCTCACACTGTGGTCGTTTGAAGGTTTTCTTCCCATGCTCTGGCATCTTCTTCCTCCCTTCTCGAGCGCTATCGCCGAGGAGCACTACCTCTCTCACCTCCTCTTCCTCTCCTCCACCCTGGCAGCGACATTGGAGCGCGCCACAGCTTTGAATCCCCTCCACTTCGATCGGTCAGAGTTTCTTCCCTCACCAAGCTTTGATTTCAATCCTGTTCTCACCTTGCCAACGATGAGATCCCTCACCTCCTTCGTCAGGTAAGTAGATCTAACACTTAGGCGTAGTTTTAGCTCTTTAATTAGGCAAGTAATTGTAGGAGTAGGTGTAGATTAGTTTAAACTTCACCTTTCTTCTCCGACTTTGGGGAGGTCAATTCCGACCTTGACGGACTTCGAATCGTGCTATCATTCACTTGATCATCATCCTCACCTCACCACAATTCCTTTTCACCTTCTCCCTCCTTAATTCTTTCATCTACTTGCTTAATTCCTTTCCACCCTCATCGGACAATGCCACTGTCTATGGCGGAGGTGTCTAGCTTACTTCACAGCCAGTAGGGGTCCTACACCACCTCCCCACTACTTCAAGACCCCAATCCTACCTTTAATTAGATCTATAACTCACTACATCTAAAACACCTAATTTCCACTCAACTTCTGAACTTGCTGTCAATGGCGAGCTCATAAGAGTTTATTCACCTAATTGACCTTCAAATCACCTTCACCTCATTGCCGTGAACATTTCTCCTCACTCAATTGAGTGAGAGGGTTGCTCTGCATTCTTACTGAATTCGGTGATGAATCTTTGAATCAGAACGTTAATTGGAGCAATTGAGGTGTTCTTGAGGCTCTTTGTGACCTCAGGAGTCTTTCAAGATCATTATTGATTTCTTTAAGGGGAATTTAATCTTTAATTGCAAATTTTAGCCATCACCGACCTCAACTTGTGTTCTAGCCTTTGAAACTCTGTGAGAAGGTCCAGATCATGTTATTTTGATTAGAGGTTCAAATTCCACCTATTAGAATTGTATTTTAATGTTGATTTCTTTCTGTCGATATTCATCTTCTCCAACTCTGGTAGAGTTGGAGAGATGAGTACCTTGAGGATTATGACTTGTATTTTGGATCGATAAGCTTGAGAAGCTTATGTAGAACCTATTCTAGACTTCACTTCGGTCTAAGAACCTCTATACTGAGCTGTTGAACCCATTGTTCATGCTTAGGCGATGAGGTTTGAAACCACCTCTAGAGTTATCAAAACATGTTTTTGATGTGTCAAATCAATTCCTAGGGTTGATTTAGGTCTAATTAGACCTTTAATTCGATTAGAATTGGAATAGTTCAGAGAGTTAACTTTTGAGCTTTAATGGTCAACTCTAGTTCGACTCCGAAGATTAAGAGGTTAAATCTCAGATTTGTTGGGTTGATTGAGTTCTTGCTTTGATTTTAAATCATTTAGAATTGATTGAGGAGAGATTCATTAAACAATTTTGTAGAAATCAACCTCTGTTCAATTTGGGTTCCAAAAGGAACCCAACTCTGTTCTTGGTGTTATTGTTGAGATTTAAGCTCAAATCTTGCCCAGATCAATCGTTTACAACCTGTAGAATTGATTCAGAACCTTTCTAATTGTCCTGATTTACTTTCTAGGGTGATTCAAACCTTGAATCAGTGTCCTGTACCTTGAGAACAAAGCTCAGAAGATTTGAAGCTTCTGAAGCTTTCGTTGATCTTTCTTCCTCTCCTAATCACTGCAGAAGCATTTCTTGAACACTTCTGTTATCTCAATTGAGATGAATTTCTTCTCTGCAGGTCAATTTAACCTGAAATCTCTCTCTAAGTTCATTCCAAACATGGCAGAATAGCCGTGTTCTTTCCTCGAATCCCTGGATCACTTTTGATCCAAAGCCTTAATTGAGGCTAAAATTGTGTAGTTGATGTAAGCAGCTTTCAATCGAGCCATTATTTGCTCGATTTGACCCTGTGAGCTGCCTGGAATAGATGCTTGATGATCTCGCTTGCAGACACAGTTGCACTGAAGACCTAGCTGAAGAAAGTCCCACATCGGAAACTCTTAGACGCGCGCCTTAGTATATTATGATTTTGTGCACCCAACGCTTTAATCATCAGCGCTGGGTGCACATATCCCCTCTGTACCCTTCTGATCATCTTGAATGTGTGCAGCGCACGTGAGCGTGTGTCTGTGTGTGTGGGCCTGGGTGGGCGTGAGCGTGTGTGGGCCTGATGGGCCTGAGATTATGCATAGAGAAAATGGTTAAAAGTTCACCTAATCAAAACTAGGCTTGGGTTTAGTAGGGTTTGGTCCCACCCTTGCTAGTGCTGTGTATCCTCGAAAAGTCTAAGCTGCTCACTTAATAAATTTTGTTACGTGAAGAGAGAATGGTTTAAGGTCAAAAATTGGCTAAGTGTGGGGAAGTGTGTGTATAGTAAGAAAAGAAATGAGATAGAATTAAGAGAGGTAAAGAAGAAAGAGAGAGATGTATAAGGGAGAGTGTGATAAAGAGTAAACTTAATTAAGAGGAGAGAGTGAGTTAAATAAGAGATTAAAAAAGAAAGAGAAACAGTTGTCTGATCAAAGGTTGAAAGTTGAGAAATAAAGTGCTTGGGCCTTATTGTTTAAAGAGGCATTTATATTCTTTGTAAACATCTTTCTATGGCTTATCTTTTGTGCCATATTGTAATAAACACTTCTTACTCTTGTTGTTCAATGCAAATCTTTCATATACATTTCTTTCTATTAATGGAATAATTGTATTCTTTAATTGTTCAATCTTATGTGCAAATATTCATGTACTTAACATATTTCTTAATTATTGAAGTAATTAGTTAATCATTAACCTAAATAAAAAGAATGGTAAATTAAATTACAAATTATACCTCCCAGTGAACCACCTGGACTCAACCAGTTAAATGAATTAAATTTAAAATGTTAGCTTAGTTTGACCATATACTATAATTAACGACAACAACCTAATGATTTAAGTTAGCCTAAGTCATTTTTTTACACGATTAATTAAGACTAATAACCTTAATTAACTGTGTTGAGAATTGTACGACCAATGATGTCCACCACTATCCTTCCTATGGTGCTTTGTTGAGCCTTCCTTCTTTGGGCAAGGGATTCTTGGCTTCGTGGTTGTTCATGGCCATGCATGGAAGCTTGGTAGCATGGCCTAGTCTTTATGACTGTTGTGCATGTCCATCATGATGAAGTTTATATTTGAGGCGAAATCGTCGTTGTTTAAGAGATGCGTCGTAATATAGGGCAAAATCTCTCAAATCATTTAAATTTATAACTCAGAATCACAAGAGTCCGAGGTTGAACACAGGGAGCAAGTAATGGCAATTCAATGTCACTAATCACAAGAAATATAAGCTGTTATGACCAAAACTTTATTTAAAACTATTCAAAATAATATAGATATGAAATCCAGAAGCAAAGTGTAAAAAGAATAGGTTAAAAATGGTGATTTGAATCATCAATTTTACCCTTTGAAATTAAGCTCAAGTATCTCAAATAAATGAATAGTAATTCTCAACCAAATATTCCACGTCAATTAGATTTGATATGCCAACAGTGTATAGCACTGAAGCACCGGCCGAGATCAGACGAAGGCACAAGGCATCAGATGCCTTAAGTGCTTAGGGCTTAGCTCCAACAAAAGAGGCAAAGGCCTCCTCTCTTTCCTTCGTGCCTCAAAGAGAGACCACCACGGCACAACATAGAGGCAAAGTCCTCCTTTTAGATCGACTAAGTGTAGAGAGCAAAAGGGCAAAACCCCCCACCCCTCTCTCTCTTTTTTCCTCTTCTTTTCTCAGAGACCCGACCGTAATTGGATAATCGGCCATGAATAGTGGACCAGGCTTGTGGGCGTGGTCTCAAGTGAGGAGTGCAAAGGCGGGTTAAGCGGGTGACGGTGGCTGGGGACCCGACCCCCGTGTCTTGGGTGAGGGGTCAGGGGAAGGAATTCCTCTTATCTCACTTGGGCAGCTTCAGTTTCCACGATGTGGGACTATTTATCCCACAATTCTCCTCGTGTGCAGCTGCAGGATGAAGGCTCCAACTGAGGTAGTAGCTGCAGACGAAGGCCCTGTTGGAGGACCTGGGGATGCACCTGGAGGTAAACTGCGAAGCATGGGGATGTTGCCTAGAGGTATTGGGGCTGGATGATTGCTTATGATGTCAGCGAAGTCAAGGGCGGCGGCGGAAGTCCAGTGGTCACTTGAAAGCAAAAGATAGCCTTGTGGCCACATCGAATACGCTTAGAAACTTCATCGGTGTGCGGCAAGTGCATTGGTGTTAGTGGTGTGGTGTGTGGTGGTTTGCGGAGGGTTGACGGTGAAGGAGATGACGAGCGAAGAAGGCAGTGCTCGGCGAGGAGTTCTAGTGGGTGGAAAGTGAAATTGGTTGAGGGCTTTTGTAGAGGAAGTTGAGGCAAAGCTTGTGGATGTGGAGTGGCAGTGTTTGGAGGTGTGTGGCGTTGGCGAGGCTTTGCCGGAGCTTTGCCGGAGCGGAGGATGAAAGTGGTGTGGAGAGAGGTGCGGTGGTCGTGATTGAGTTGTGAGTATAGGGAAGGGAAGTAGAGGGAGAGACGAAGAGGTAGAGAAGCTAAGAGGGGAAAGTGAAGGGCGAAGGTGGTCAGCATTGGCGAACTGGAGCTGAAGATGATGAAATCGTCGGTAAGTTGGAGCGACGACAATGATGAGGGAGGAAGCCCCTACTGTGGCTGGCGTGGAGCAAAATCGAGTGAAGAAGGTAGAGGGCCATCCAATTTGATTGTTGGACAGCTGGACGAGGAGAGCGAAGAGGGTCCCTGGAGCAAGGTGCGAAGGTGGCTGGAGAGGGAAGGAGGGGTTTCTCTGGCAAAACTTGCTAAGGAGCTTGGCTAAGCATTGAGGAGGTTTTTATAGAGCTTCAGGTAAGCTTCCAAGCTTCGAAACAAGCTTGAGAAGCTTGGATTTTCAAGGAAAAAGATCCCTGAAATCCATGGATTCGCATGGGTTTATTGAGGGGAGTTGGAGTCTAGAACTAAGTTTAGATGGTTTAGGGTTTCCTCGAGATCATCCCTTCCAAATTTGGAAGGGATTGACCAAGCAATCAGGGAGGAATCCATGATTGAAAGCTCGGATCTATGGGTTCACACCTACCATGGTGGCAACGACCCATTTGAAGAAAATGAAGAGAAGTTAGGGGGTTGTTTGTAAAGATTTTAAAAGTTAGGGGCATGAATGAGAGAGAAAGAGTTAGACTGGATCAAAATGCTAACTAGGTCAAGATGGACTTTGATTAGGGTCAAATTTTGGTACAAACTTAATTTGGACTCAAGGAATCGGATGGTGAAGTTGGATTTCAGTTTTGACTAAGTTTGACTGGGTAATTTGCACAAAAAATCAAATTAGGGCAGAACTGTGTCTGTGACTCTATTTAAGATTAAAATGGGTTCCAAAGGTCAAATCAAGGGTTCCAAACCTTTTAGGATATTTTTCTATGATTTTCATAAGGTTTAGATGAATCTTATTTTGACCAAAACCTCTGTTATTTAAGCGAGTTTGAAATTAGGATTTTGGGTGCTGTATTAGTTCTCGAAATGCGTGAAACATCGTTTCTGTCTGCATGGACCCACTTATTAGACTTTAATGTTCAATTGACCTTTATTTCACCCCTAGTTAACCCCTTAGTTATTTTGTGTTCATGATATGCTGTCAAATTATAGAGTTAATGTTGGTTTCTTGTTCTCTTCTAAAAACATAATAAGATGGAGATTTAACCCTCAGATGAATATGTAGGAGCTTTTATCTTTTATTCCAGGCTAAAATGGGTTAGTTAGGGCTCATGATGCTGTTTCCATCATACCCCCATGCCTAGCTTTGTTAATCCCTGTTAGGGTGCCTTATTAAGTTGCATATCTAGACATCAGATCAGGATACCAACAATAGGCTTAGAGGTACTCAAGTATCAGGCAAGATCTTGACTTGACCAATGTTACTACCCGGTTCCCGAATTCCTACAGGACTCGAGACCGGCTTGACTCGACTAATCCTAAGACCTAGTTGTCCAACAAGAAATAACCAAAAAGCAGGAAAGTAATCACATTCACTATGCTAAGTAACTAACAGTAAAAGAGTACAAGCAGTAAAGGAAATAAAAGTTGCTAACAGTATATATCACCACCAGAACAGTAAAGTAGAACAAAGTACAGAAACAGAAACGGTAACAACAGTCTAACTCATTAGCAAAAAGAATGTACAACCACAATAGGAACTACTGCTGGGTTCGACTAGGCCCAGCACCCTTTGCAGTCGGTGACTCGGGCTGCTCAACACCTGGACCTGAAAAGGGTTACGAGCAAACAGAGTCAGCGAATGCTAAGTAGAGTGGTAACCAAACTAACTAAAGCAGTAAAGGCTAACAGATAAATTTATCTTTTTTAGTTTTTTTTTTTACTGGTCATTTCCTTTTACCATTGGTTTACTTTCAGATCTCTTTCTTGATCTCGAATGTTCCTCGTGGGAATGATCTTGATTGCAGTCTTTTCCGAAGAGTAGAAGGCACACGTGGTGCTCTCTTGGCCGGGAGAGTCCCCCGTGGTGATCTTATACCTAGTCAACTACCCCGAGGTCACTGACAGACGTAACGGTGACTACGGCATGCGCGATAAGTGCATGGGTAGCTACCCTGCACTAGCACGTGGTCAGTCGTTTCCGCTAGCGGGTACGTCCAAAGTACAACATGGAGCAGTATATGGCCTAGCCCTCTCATTAATAGGGGTCTCGCCCCTAAGAACCAAACAGGGGTCTCGCTCCTCCACAGTCCGCGCACCCTCGTCTGACTACCCTGGTTTGTCCAGTGGGCCTAACAAGTCAGTGTAGGGTGACTAGCTGAACCCCGGGCCCCGTGGGGTGGCTAGCTCTCTCCCTACACTAGTAGCTCTCCCCGGTACAGTGTACGCGAGGGCCAAAGAAGGTGTAGAGTAGCTAATCCTAACCCCGGGTCCCAACCCAAGGGTGGCTAGTTCCGCTCTACATTAAACAGGGGACAGTCGCTCTGCTTGGTACCACGTACTCAAGGACCAGCACACTTTCCACTCACATTTCCAGATCCATTTCATTTATCCACATGAGCTCTACTCCTAATTCCCCGTAGGGTTCATGCTCGTATTCATCATGTTGTTCCATACAAGGTTTCATCATTCACATTTCCATTCTCATATTATACACATGCAGCTCATATTTCCATCATTTAACATATACAACAAGTAATGTCACTGGTAACTGTTAACTAGCACAGGCATTTCGCATTTCACAGGTAGCTTGTATTTATTAACAGGCAGCTATTTACATTTCTATTCATTCATTTATGATTGCAATCTTAAACACGCATACAAACTGTGCAAGTACTTCTCGTCTTAGGATTCATGCCACATCCTAGGTTTCTAGTTATCCAATTTCACATATGCATTCATGTTTTATAATTAAAACAAGGGAAACCACTCTACCAGACAATTCGGGGGTACTGGGGGCTCGAACGGCAGGCTCACGTTCCTCTGTAGGCCTCGAACACGCAACAGATCGAAATCTTATGCCAAGGAACATAACACAATGGAATGTTCAGAACAATCTAAAAGGCCTTCTAACAAGTAGAGGAACTCGCAAGGAATCCACCGATATCTTGTTTATGTAAAACGGACCCCAAACGGACCCTAAACGGGTGAAAACAGGACTCCAGACCTAAATCAGACATCTGGCACACGGTCCAGACATCTTAAAAGTAACTAGAGTCTTACCTCAGGTTCCTGCGTCGACTTCAGATGTCCAGAACCCCTTCTTGACCGTCTGGACCCAACTCCAGACGTTCGACCTCTCCTCCAGTCGTCTGGAAGTGCTTCCGGTCGTGTTGTAAGCTATCCAGACATCTGAAATGCGTGGGAAGGCGTGCCCTGTGCCTTCCCGAAGCCATCCCTACATGCGACAGGTGAATCACCTATATTTAGCCATGCAGATCGAAGCTGCGGTGGGGCCTGCACGGCTGTAACCGCAAGAGGAACATACCTTCATGAAGTTCTACTTTCAAACATTCGGTGTTGTCACCAGACGTCCAACCCGTCGTCTGGACGGCACGCCAGACGTCTAATTTTGTGAAAATCCCTGAACCGGAACGACCTCTTGCTCCTTGCCACGCGCAGCTGCGGCCTGTCCTCCTCGCCTGTAGCTTCGGCTGTAGCAAAGTGTTGGGGTCGTCTCCCCCGACGCGTTCCTCCTCCCGCATGCACCGCTCCGACCGTGCATCCTCTGGTGAGCTCCCATGAGCTCGTGAGCTCAAGCTCTTCCTCCTCTCTTCAGGCCGCCTCTCCTCCTCGTCGCTCGCTCTCACGCCCTCTCTCGCGCTCACCCCTCTCGCTGTAGTGGAGAGGAAGGAAGGTGGCTGTGGTGGAGTGGGGAAGAGAGGAAGGGGGAGAGGGGTCTTATATAGGGAGTGTGCTAGGGTTCTGGTGGGGGAGAGAAGAGGGAGAGAAAGAGAGAAGGGGCAGCCTGCACGCAACTAGCACGCAAACGCAAAGCTACGTGCAAAATTTCAATTATTAGAAGTTTGGGAAGGGGTTCAGACATTTTACTAGACGTCTGACCGACGGTCCAGATGTCTTAAAGGGCTCATAATAGAATGAGTCTTTACAACTAGCTTTAGCTTGAGTCTGCCGTGAAGGTTTTTAAGGCTCTCAAAAACTGCCCAGAGGTTCATTGACCCCAGCGGTTAAAGCACCCATGCATAGACGTAACATGTCCAAGTTCAGTTTGCCAGTGCATTTTTTATAGGAGAGATATAGAAGGATTTTCATTTGGAGGGTTCTCTCTTTTTCTTCTTAGATTTCCCTAAATCTAGCCTCGAATTGGCCCTAAACACGGTCCGTATCGGATTCCTTGTCCCCACCATCAATCCTTGAAGGGTCCCTGGCTTTCGATGCTTCGGGATACAATCGGCCATGGCAACCCCCAGAACCCTGGCTTTCGACACTTCGGGATAGTGCCGCCCATGGCGTTCTGTAGCTAAATTCAGGCCCTGGTGTTGTTTGCTCTGAAATGGGTTTTAAAATCATTGTGTTGTAGTATAGGTTGAATCATTGTGAAAAACAGATAAAATTTATAACTCGAATGTCAAAAATGAGTTCCGAAGTCATTCGCTGGGAGCAAATATGGAATGCAATTGCTAATCTCAACAAATAATATAAATGAGCATAATTAATTGCTCAAAAACTAATATGCAATGTATAACATGAGTATATGAAGAGTCAAAAAGAAATCTAGACAAAATGATGATGATTTGGATCACCAATTATTAGTTTAACACATAGAAATTACTCAAATAAAATTAAATGAGGGAATAGATAATCTGGTGTCTTAAAAGATGTTGCTACAATGCTCCTCTTTGATTTTTCTTCTACTGTTGTTCTTTGCCTTTCTCTTCTTCTTCTATTCTGCCTTTAGTTCTTTTCCTTGGCTTCTCTTTCTCTTCTTCTTCTATTCTACCTTGGCCTTTCTTCTTCAAATGCGGCTAAGTGTTAGTCGTTACACAACAGAGAAAAACTCCCCTTTAACCCGCGCTCTCTCTCTTTCCTTCTCCTCTTCCTCTCTCAAGTACAACTGGGTAGTCGGGTATTTGGAGGTTGGCGCACCCGGGACCAGGGTTGCTTGCAGTGGGTAACAGCCGAGGTGTGCGAGCTTAAGCGGGTGAACGGATCAGACCAGGCCCGCGTGCAAGGTGTCACGGGCGAGGCGTGTGAGGGGTAGCGGGGGACCTCACCCCCCTGTGTGACTTGAGGCGAAGAGCCTCTATCAATTTTTTAATTTATGCATACTCTTTAGTTTGGAAGTCCACGATGTGGGAGTAAAATGTTGCTCCTTCGCTTGCAAGCAGCTGCTGGGATGGCCTCCAATTAAAGCTGACGAAATGCTCGACGTTCCCAAGTGAGCACCTGGGTGGATGCTTGGGTGCCTTCTGCTCAACCTGGGGGTGTCTCCTGGGCCAGAGCTTCGCTGGGCGTCATGGAATGTAACTGTGGTGGTGGCGTGTTGCGAGGATGAGTATAGGTGGCTGGCGAAGGAGGAATAGGTTGGATATAATGGGTTTGTTTGGCAGAGGGTTTCGGTGGACGGGGAGGTGAATAGAGATAGGGGTTTTGTTCACGGAGGGACGGTGGTGCTTTTAGGAGTTGTGGTGAGGCGTGTGATGAGTGTAGCGATGGGGGCACCTCGCCGGAGGAGCGGCCGGAGACGGAGAAGATGAAGGTGATTGACAGCGTCGAGGGTCTTTTTGGGTTTTTGGGAATAGGGAATTAACCTAAAAGAACTAAGGATCTAATCTAACCCTAATTTAATAGACGAAAGGGGGAGGATGACACCAGTGTTGGTAGGTCGGTGCTAGGGAGAAAGTACTTCGGTGGAGGGTAACGGTGATGATGACGGAGGTTGGGGAGCGTCTGCTGGTATGGCGTGACGCGGAAAAAGGCGAGGAAGAAGAATCCGCCGTCGGTATTGCGATCGGACGACGAGGGAGATTGGGAGGAATCGCTGGACGTCGAGGAGTCTCTCGGCCGGAGATGGGAGATGAAATAGAGGTCTTCCATGTCGAAATCGAGTGTGGAGAGGGCGGGAAGGCCTTGGGGATCTTTATATAGGCAGTAGAGGGCGGTTGAAGCTTGGAATCCAAACTTTCAACCTTGGAAGGTTCGCCTGATAGGAAACCCAAATGTCTCATGTATTCGCATGAGCGATTGGGAAGGAATTGATGCTCAAGAATTGGTTTAATTGGAAGAGAATTTTAAGAGGGATCTTCGATTCAAATTTGAGGAAGTTTCATCAATAAATCAAGAAGAAATCCTTGGTTGATTGTTGTTGGAGCTTTAGGATTAGGAGTTCATGTGCAGCGGGGACCTTTTTGTGAAGATGAAAAATAAGATGGGGGGCTTTTTGTGAGGAATTCAAAAGTTAGGGGCATGTGTGTGAGAGAGAAGACTCAGATAGGACCAAATTGCAAACTAGGTGAAGATGATCTCAGATTGGGTCTAAATTTTGGTACAAACCTAATTTGGACCAATGGAATCCAGTGGTGAAGTTAGATTTAGGTTTTGACCAATTTTGACTAGGTAAATTGCACAGTTACCCAAAATAGGGCAACTTTCCGTTTGATACTCTGTTTTAGGTCAAAGCAGGTTCTGATGGTCAATTTGAAGATGCCAAACCCTAGATAATATTTTTCTATGAATTTTAGAGTATTTAGGTGAATTTTATTTTGACTTGTACCTCAGTTAATCAAGTGGGTCTATTTTTAGGATTTTAGATGTCATTTAATTCTCGAAACGTGTGAAAATCCTTTTCTATCTGCACGGACATGCTTGTTAGACATTTAAGACCATTTAACCTTTAATGGACTCCTAAGAAAACCCATGGTTGTTTTGCAGTTAAGATGTACTGTTAAAACTACAGTTTTAGCCCTGTTTTACTGTATTTTCCTCAGAATGGATTTACAGTGAATTATGGTCCTTTGGCTGTTATGTAGGAGCATTTATTCCTTGACTATGACTAATTAAAGATAGATATGGTTGATGATGATGTTATCATCTCCTGGCACTCGACATTTCGGAATAATCCCGCCCGTGGCACCTGAACCAGCACAAGGTGCTTACATGCCCCCGGTAGGATATTTAGATATCCTAGGTGACAAGCACCGAGGAGATGGTATGTTATTACGCATATTTGAGGAGAATTTCCTACCTTTCTGAGCCGGGAACTCGTCCAATCAACTTGTGTTGTCGAGCCACTCCTAAGCTAGATCTTCGAGATGACTTTTCAGAATAGAACACTTTTTTGGCATGATTTTTCTTTATTAAGTGCATTAAACCAGACTTAGTGTGTGATTTTTGGGTGCTTAGGTTCCCAAGTCCCGCAAACCAAAGGGTAGGTAATAGGTTCGAATACTCTTTAGGCCTTAGACTTGCTACATCAGCTTTGCACTTTTCTCAACCTCTTGAAGATTAATCTGGATCTTATTAAGTACTTGAGTGTTTAAACTTTAGAATATATCCAAAAGGCCTAAGGTCGGTATCCACGACTAATTCCCTAAGTTTTAGCCTTCCAGGTTTTAAATCATCTTCCGATCCAACCTAGATGTTAGGTAAGTTCCATATTAAATTTCAAGGGATGAATTCATTTTTTTTTTTTTTTGTTTGCTCCTTTTTCTTCTTTCTTTTCTTTTCCTTCCCTTCTCTTTTTTCATTTAGCTCAAAATGACCTCTCCTTTCTTCTTTTCTTCTCTTTTTTTTTTGATGAAACCCTTCCATGCATTGATTTCACAGCGTTTTGCACTTTAGTACCCCCCATGACTACGATTTGCAACGTCCCCATTGTAAATTTGATGGGTT
Source organism: Thalassia testudinum (assembly GCA_037157565.1). Lineage (NCBI taxonomy): Eukaryota > Viridiplantae > Streptophyta > Magnoliopsida > Alismatales > Hydrocharitaceae > Thalassia > Thalassia testudinum. The sequence goes on along the minus strand of JAZHRO010000024.1, from coordinate 76,419,523 downwards.
TGAATTCAATTCAGATTGTACATTAGAACAGGTGGGTGGTGAACGGGTTGGAGTGACTGCTGCAGACGATTTCTAGCTTTGATACAAGTATCAAAGGTGCAGTCGGTGTTCTAATGGACGAACCCTAAAATGCAATATGAATTCAGCAAAGGGATATGTCAGAAAGGTTTCAGGTTTTTCAAAAGATGGCGGGTTTCCTCCTGTTAAGCGTTAAGTTTAATGCCATCAGTTGGGCGCAATGAAGTTCAGGGAGAATGGAGATCAAAAGATGCTGTGCCAAATTTGTGTCAGTAAGTTCGACGAACGGTTTGAGTCTTTGATCGTTCACAACAAAAGGTTAAGAATCAAGGCTGAGTTCACTGACTTCGATAGCTCCATTTTCGAATACTCATCTCACTAGAAATGGTCCAATCCATTTAGATCTACGTTTTCCTAGGAAGAGTTTGAGTTTGGCATCAAAGAGTAGTACTTTTTGACTAGGATGGAAGGATTTTCTTGAAATGTGCTTGTCATGGAAGGCTTTCACCCACTCTTTGTAGATTCGCGAGTTCTTATACGCATCATTGCGTTGTTCTTCAATCTCTCTTAGTTGCAATTGGCGATGGATTTTAGCCTTCACAAGATCTAGATTGCACTTCCATACTGCCCAGTAGGCTTTACGCTCCATTTACACAGGGAGGTGACATGCCTTCCTGTACACACGAGTCTGAAGGGCGACATGCCTAACTGGGTCTTGTGGGCGATCTTATAGGCCCACATGGCTTTCGGAAGGCGGGTAGACCAATCCTTCCTGTTAGGCCGAACAATGACTTGAAGGATCTTCTTGATCTGTCAATTTGACAGTTTTGCTGATCCATTAGTTTGGGGGTGATAAGGAGTCGAGATTTGATGTGATACCTTATACTTTTTCATCAGGGACTGGAAGTGCACATTGGCGAAATGAGAGTTGCCATCACTGATGATGGCTTTCGGAACCCCAAATCTGGAAAAGATGTTCTCCTAAATGAACTGAAGAACAACTTTATGGTCACTTGTTTTGGTGGGGATGGCTTCGATCCATTTAGAGATGTAATCAACAGTGAGTAAGATATATTCGAAGCCGTTAGATCCTAGAAAGGGTCCCAAAAAATCAATTCCCCAGATGTCAAAGGTCTCTCACACAACGATCGGATTCAAGGGCATCATATCACGTGGGCCCATGTTGCCTAAGGTCTGACAACGAGCGCATGCCCTACAATAAGTTTGTGCGTTTTTGAACATTGTGGGCTAGAAGAACCCACATTGGAGGATCTTCGTTGCAGTTTTCCGTCCAGAGAAACGGCCATCGCAGGCCTGGTCATAATAGAATGAGATGATGTTATTGACCTCGTTGTCAGGAATGCTTCTCCGGATTACTTGATCATTGCCAATATGGAAGAGATACGGTTCTTCCCAAATGTAGTACTTGGCATCGGAAATCCACTTGTCTCACCTGGAAGTCGCCTAATTTGGCGGGACTTTCCTCGTAACCAAGTAGTTTACCATGTTAGCAAACCAGGGAAGTTTGTTAATGGTCAACAGATGTTCATATGGAAAATGTTCGGTAATAGGTCTAGATGGGTCAATGGCCGAAGAAGGAAGGCGAGAAAAATGGTCAACTACCACATTCTGCTTTCCCGCCTTGTCACGAATTTCAAGATCGAGCTCTTGCAACTGCAAGATCCATCAGATTAATCTAGGTTTCACGTCCTTCTTTGTGAGTAAGTGCCTCATTGCTGTGTGATCTGAGTATATAATGACATTGAACCCAAGCGGTATGATCTGAATTTTTCTAGGCCAAATATTACAGCCAGCAGCTCTTTCTCCGTAATTGTGTAGTTACGCTGAGCCTCGTCTAATGTCTTGCTGGTGTAATATATGACCACAGGTTTCCTATCTATTTTCTGCCCTAACACCGCTCCCACTGCGTAGTCAGACGCATCACACATGATCTCAAAGGGTTGAAACCAGTCGAGGGATTGTAGGATTAGTGCTTGGGTGACTCGGTCACGCAGGATCTCAAATGCGTGAATGCACTCACACGTCATCTTGAAAGGTGTGTCTTTGGAGAGGAGGTTTGACAAGGGGCATGCTGTAACGAGCGCGTGCCCCAGACGTCTTTTAAGACGTCTGGGAGGTGGCCCAGACGTCTGTAAAGACGTCTGGGATCACATCCAGACGTCTGACCAGACGTCCGGGATAGTTTACAGACGTCTGGCGAACAGTTATGCTCGCACGGGATATTCGTCTGCGCGCCTGTGCGCGCAGACCTGCGATCCTGCATCTTCTCTGCGGCTGCAGGCGACTGCGACCGTCTCTCCCTCCTCTCCGCGCGGCGTTAAAAGGGGGAGGGGGCGCGCCTCCCCTCCCGTCTCCACCATCTTCCTCCTTCTCTCCTGCCTGCGCGCGAGAGCGAGCGGACGCGAGGGCGCAGCGGCAGCGGCGGCCACAGTAGGCGCGGAGGAGCTGCGGCGTGCGAGGGCGGGGCTCTGCCGGGAGGGCGAGCTCGCCGGGAGCGGCTTGGCCGGCCGGCGGAGGGCGCAGGAGGCGCAGAGCGTCGCGGAGAGGGACCTGCTGCGGGCAGAGCAGCGGACGCGCGAGGTGCGACGCGGGCGGCGTCGCGAGCGGAGGCCGAGCAAGGTTCTGATTCTGGAAAAATCTCCAGAATCAGACGTCTGGACTGATATCCAGACGGCAAGGTCGACGTCTGTGAGATCATACAGACGTCTGAAAGGTGAGTTCCGCTTTCTCCTTCTTTTTGTCGACTGACCGTACTGAGGGAGGAGGGTTGGCTGTGCGCAGGTGTTCGGATTCGTCATCCTTTGCGAATCCGACGTCTGGAAGTTGTACCAGACGGCGGGAGTGACCTCCAGACGTCCGGAGAGACCATCGGACGTCTGGGATCTAGGAGAGACGTCCCCACAGACTTCTGGACGTCCGGGGAACCAAGCCGAACAGGTAATTCTCTGATCCACCGTTTAAGACGTCTGGAAGGAGTTCCAGACGTCTGATTTTGCACAGTATTGTCTTTCTCGACCCGTTTAGGGCCCGTTTGGGCTCCGTTTTCCGCGATTCGAGTTGCGTTCGTTTCAGAATTTATTCCTCTACCCGCCTACAGTAGCTATACACTGTTTTGAGACACTCCTTGTGTTCGATCCTTGTGATAGGACCTCGTTCGGTTGCCGTCTTGAGAGTCGCGGAGGCGCGCGGGATTCCCGACCACGCCCCCATTACTCCCGTTGTACCTGGTAGAGTGGTTTTAAGTATTAATAAAATCTGTTAAAGTATGGAACCATAACTAGAACCTAGGGCATTGCATGAATCCTAGGAATGAGAAATATATGGAATGATAGCTCCTAGGTGTTGCATGAATCCTAGGGCCGGAAAACTAGATTGTATGATAGATCCTAGGATATGGCATGAATCCTAGGATGGAAAAACTAGTGGAATGTACATTACTGCAGTCTTGGAAAAATGGAAAGGAATATATAAAGCTGCCTGTAAATTTAATTAACAGCTGCCTGTTATGCATAAAGAATCATGTTGAGATCATGGAATGTGAGAACGAGAATCTGGAAAGTGAAACATATGATGTTCTGAGATAAAGAGCTGGAACCCTACGGGGAATTAGGAGTGGAACTCCTGGAAAGAAAAGGAATGGAACTGAGATGTAGTTTGTACTGTCTCTTGGGTACGCAGTACCAAGGGAAGTACCTGTACCTGTTTTAGTGCAGAGTGGGGCCAGCCGCCCCAGGGACCCGGGGTTAGGATTGGCCGCTCTGTACCGACTTGTTGGCCCTCGTGTACGTAGTACCGAGGAGAGCTAGTAGTGTTAGGAGAGTACTAGCTACCCCACGGGCCCCGGGGTTCTACTAGCCTCCTTCACCGACTTGTTAGGCCCACTAGGGCAAACCAGGGTAGTCAGGCGAGGGTGCGCGGACTGTGGAGGGGCAAGGCCCCGATTTGGTTACTGTGGAGGGGTTGGACCCCTGTTACTGAGAGGGCTCTGCCCTGGTTCCGTGCTGTGCTTTGGGCGCACCCGTTAACGGAAACGACTGACCGCGTGCCAGTATGGGCTAGCTACCTGTGCGTTTATCGCGCGTGCCGTAGTCACCGTTACGTCTGTCAGTGACCTTGGGGTGGTTGACTGAGGGTAGGATCACCACGGGGGACTCTCCCGGCCAGGAGAGCACCACGTGCTACTTCTACTGTTGGAAAAGACTGCAATCAAGATCGTCCCACGAGGACATTCGAGATCAAGTAAAGGATCTGAGAAGTAAATGAAATAGTGAGAAAAATTGAAAGATGTAAATAAAGGAAGTAATAGAACATAACAGCTACTGTACACTCTACTGTTGCCTTTAGTTAGTTTGCCACTCTACTCAGCGTTTTGCTGACGTGTTACACTCGTTACCTTTTTCAGGACCAGGTGTTGAGTAGCCAGGGTCGGCGGCTGCAGAGGACGCTGGGCCGAGTAGGGTCCAGTAGAGTTGCCACAGCTTTGTACCTTCTTTTGTTTCTGTTCTAGTGAGTAGTTTTGTTTCCGCTGTACCTTCTTTACCTGCAGTTTTTGTTATATGATAAATGTTGCTTTACTGTTGTGGTGGTACCTACTGTAGTAGTTTCTTTCCTTACTGCTGTACTTTCTTACTGTTAGTTATATTCATGCTGAATGTGGTTTATTTTACTGTCTTTTGGTTACTTCCTCGTTGGACGACTGGGTCTTGGGATTAGTCGAGTCGGTCCGGTTCTCGTGTCTCGTAGGGACTCGGGAACCGGGTCGTTACAAGATGGTATCAGAGCAAGGTCGTCCCGAGAAGTGAATCAACTGACTGGAAAATAACCAATTCACATGTTTATAGCTAGAGTAGCCACCACAACATATCTCTTGACTTGAGCTCTTAGAAGTGTTGTTAGGTACCGTCTGTTTTGACGTTTCCGTTTTGTTTCGCGTCTCCTTGCAGGAGATGCCTCGTCGTGGGACTGGCGAGACTGGCCGCGGGCGCGGCCGAGGGCGAGGTCGGCGAGGTGGACGTGCTGTCGTTGACGTCTCGGTGGACCAGCCACCACTCCCTGGCATCCAGGCCCAGGACCTCGTCAGACTGATACGGGATATTGTACGAGAGGAGCTCCACCCACCGCCCCGAGCACCTCCTCCTGGGGTTGCAGAGGGGGAGTCCTCTGTGGGGCCACGCGACGGACGCGGCGCTGGACACGAGGGAGGGGATGGGCCCCTGCCGCCCCCACCTTCCTCCGACACTTCTGTACACGAGACACCTTCGCCTGGAGGTGCACCAGCACCTCCCCTACAGCACCACTTCGAGCTTTTCGGACAGTTCCGGAAGCTGAAGCCCCCCTCCTTCAAGGGGGATGAGGACCCGACCGAGGCAGAGGACTGGCTTGAGCAGCTGGAGAAGATCTTCGACACCCTTCGCCCCCCGGTGGAGTGCCGCGTGGCCTTTGCCACGTACCAGCTGGAGAGTGCGGCACACCGGTGGTGGAGGGCGGTCCGGGGACAGGAGAGGGACGAGCCGACGTGGGACCAGTTCGTCACCCTCTTCTGCGAGCAGTACTTTCCCCAGACGTGGCAGGACCAGAGGAGGCGGGAGTTCCACACTCTCCGCCAAGGGACGATGACGGTGAGCGCGTACCGCACGCGTTTCTTGGAGCTGTCCCGCTTTGCAGCGACAGCGGTAGCCACTGAGGAGGAGCGCCTTTGGAGGTTCACCGAGGGGCTCCGGCCTGCGATCCGGGGGTATGTCAAACCCCTGAAGCTGCCGACGTTTTCGAGAGTGGTAGAGGCAGCCATGACTTACGAGGAGACCAACCCGTCCGCGCGAGAGACCGACGGCGGGCGGAAGAGGCCCTTTCAGCCAGACTTCTCACAGGGCCGGCGAGAACGGAGACACGTGGCGGCCGCAGGAGAGCCGTCACGTTGTGCAGGGCCATCAGTGGCCTTTGGGGGCCCTCGACAGGGGCCAGTCGCCAGCACCGGACCCCCGCCTAGCCGACAGCAGGGACTCACTGAGGGCGGGAGTCGGGTTCCCCTCTGCTACCAGTGTGGCCAGCCGGGCCACGTCAGGAGGGACTGCCCATCTAGGGCAGGAGGTCAGCAGATACTTCCCGCGCAGAGCACTGGAGGGCGCGCAGGAGGCCGCGGTTTCCAGGCGCGAGGAGGAGGACCGCAGTCGCGAGGAGGGTACCGGCCAGCACCTACCCGTTCGACGCAGAGTGTGGCTGCTTCGTCCGCACCTAGAGCTGAGGGGCGTATCAACGCCCTAACACACAGGGACGCCAGAGCTTCGGGATCCGTGGTAGCAGGTATGGTTTCAGTTTCTGGCAGACTCGTTTACACGCTTTTCGATTCCGGCGCTACGCACTCGTTTGTCGTAGACAGTTTCGCAGTTAGTTTGGACCAGGATTATACATTGTTAGAGAACCCGTTCGTAATCAGAGGTCCGAGTGGTCAGCTGTTTGTAGCTGAGGAGGTGTACACGGGTTGCGGGGTCAGCATCGGGGGACACAGCCTGCCAGCTGACCTGATTATGATACAGATGGAGGACTTTGGGGTGATCCTGGGGATGGATTGGCTGTCCGCTTACCACGCATTGGTAGACTGCTTTGAGAGGATGATTGTCTTCTCCATTCCGGAGTTGCCTTCCTTCGAGTTTCACGGGCAGCCAGTGGACGGAGGTTTCAGGTGCATTTCGGCACTTCGGGCGGCGAGACTTTTGAGCCAGGGGTGTGAGGGCTTCTTAGCTTGTGTGGTGGCAGAGCACAGCCCCGTGGCAGACTTCCAGAGCATCCCGGTGGTCAGAGAGTACCCCGACGTGTTTCCAGACGAGTTACCAGGACTACCGCCCGAGCGTGAGATCGAGTTTGAGATCTCACTAGTACCAGGGACCAGCCCCATCTCCACCGCGCCATACAGGATGGCACCGCTTGAGCTGCGAGAGCTCAAGTCTCAGTTGCAGGACCTTTTGGAGAAGGGTTTCGTGAGGCCCAGTGCGTCTCCCTGGGGAGCCCCGGTACTGTTTGTGAAGAAGAAGGATGGGACCCTACGCCTTTGTGTGGACTACCGACAGCTGAATAGGGTCACCATCAAGAACAGATATCCGCTGCCGAGGATTGACGATTTGTTTGACCAGTTGCGGGGTGCCACGGTGTTTTCCAAGATCGACTTGAGGTCTGGATACCACCAGTTGAGGATCAGGGAGACCGACGTCTCCAAGACAGCTTTCCGCACCCGGTACGGACACTACGAGTTTTTGGTCATGCCGTTTGGGCTGACCAATGCCCCCGCTGCTTTCATGGACCTGATGAACCGGGTGTTCAGACCGTACTTGGACCAGTTTGTGGTGGTTTTCATAGATGATGTACTCATCTATTCTAGAGATCGGACGCAGCACGGACAGCACTTGCGGATGGTTCTGGACACTCTGAGACGACGCAGGCTGTACGCCAAATACAGCAAGTGCGAGTTCTGGTTGAGGGAGGTGACCTTTTTGGGTCATGTGATCTCTGGAGACGGCCTGGCGGTGGATCCCGCCAAGGTCGAGGCAGTGCTCAGGTGGGAGAGACCGCGTTCAGTCACTGAGATTCGCAGTTTCCTGGGACTGGCAGGTTACTACAGACGGTTCATCAGAGGGTTTTCGCAGATTGCACGTCCTATGACACAGTTGACTCGGAAGGATGTGCCTTTCACTTGGACAGACGCCTGTGAGGCGTGTTTTCTGGAGCTGAAGGAGAGGTTGACCTCGGCTCCCGTGCTCACCATTCCTGACAGTAGTGGCGGGTTCGTTGTGTACACGGACGCTTCCTTGCAGGGGTTAGGAGGTGTGCTCATGCAGAGGGGTCACGTGGTCGCTTACGCTTCGCGGCAACTGAAGCCCCATGAGCATACCTACCCTACCCACGACCTAGAGTTGGCAGCTGTTGTCTTCGCGCTGAAGACATGGAGGCACTACTTGTACGGTGAGACCTTCGAGATTTTTACAGATCACAAGAGCCTCAGATATCTTTTTGACCAGAAGGAGCTCAACATGAGACAGAGACGTTGGTTGGAGCTCCTGAAGGACTACGACTGCAGCATCTCCTACCACCCGGGAAAGGCCAATGTGGTGGCTGACGCCTTGAGCCGAAAGGCGCCCGCACGCTTGGCCAGTCTACAGTTACAGAGTTGGAGCCTTTTGGAGGAGGTGGGCAGTTGGCGACCTCTAGAGTTACGAGGGTACTGTGGGGCAGTGACGGTGACACGGCAGACCAGACCAGAGTTGATAGACCCCATCATCACGGGACAGATGGCCGATCCGTACTTGCAGTCTTTGCGCGACAGAGTACTGTCAGGGGACCCAGGGGACTTCTCTTTCACAGACCAGGTGTTACGCTTGAGGGGACGGCTGTGCGTCCCCAGAGACGAGGAGCTGTTGAGAGAGCTCCTGACTGAGGCACACGGTTCCAGATTCACCATACATCCCGGAAACACGAAAATGTACCATGACTTGAGACGCGAGTTCTGGTGGAGAGGGATGAAGCGGGATGTGGGTGAGTTCGTGCAGCAGTGCTTAGTGTGCCAGCAGGTGAAAGCCGAGCATCAGAGGCCTGCAAGGCCGCTTCAGCCGCTTCCAGTGCCAGAGTGGAAGTGGGAGAGCATCACCATGGACTTGGTGGTGGGTTTACCTGTTACCCAGCGAGGACACGACGCGGTCTGGGTAATAGTGGATAGGTTGACGAAGACGGCACGATTCTTGCCGATCCGAGTCACTTTGGGACCAGCACAGTTGGCAGAGAGGTATATCCGTGATGTGGTGCGACTACACGGAGTTCCGCGGGAGATCGTATCCGACTGGGATACCCGCTTTACGTCCCAGTTTTGGGCTGAGTTTCAGCAGGCTTTGGGGACGAGGTTGAGGTTTAGCACGGCTTACCACCCCCAGACGGATGGACAGTCGGAACGCACGATACAGACACTTGAGGATCTTTTGCGTGCCTGTGTACTAGACTGGAGGGGCTCTTGGGAGGAGCACCTGCCCCTGGCAGAGTTTGCATACAACAACAGTTATCACTCGAGCATCGGCATGGCTCCCTACGAGGCTCTGTACGGACGGAAATGCACGGCACCCTTGAGTTGGGTTGAGGTGGGGACCAAGTGGGAGGTTGGCCCCAGGTTGATCCGGCAGAGTCAGGAGGTAGTTGAGCAGATCCACAGACGACTCCGCACTGTCAGGAGCAGACAGAAGAGCTACGCAGATCGCAGACGCAGAGAGGTGCAGTTCGAGGTCGGGGACCACGTCTTTCTTCGTGTTTCGCCCATGAAGGGCTTACAGCGGTTTGGGGTTAGAGGGAAGCTCGCGCCGAGGTTCGTGGGGCCCTTCGAGGTCCTGGAGCGGGTTGGACCCGTTGCTTACAGACTTGCCCTTCCCCCGCAGCTTTCTGGTGTGCACGACGTGTTCCACGTGTCCAACCTCAGGAAGTACGTAGCCGATCCCAGCCACGTACTGAGTCACGAGAGCGTCGAGGTGAGCGACGACCTGACCTACCCCGAGCGGCCAGTGCAGATCCTAGACCGAGCCGTCCGCAGGTTGAGACGAAAGCAAGTACCCCTGGTAAAGGTTTTGTGGAGGAGCCAGCGGTACGAGGAGGCTACCTGGGAGCCTGAGGCGGCAATGCGGGAGCGGTACCCAGAGCTTTTCGCGGGTACGTCTTTTCGAACCGGCTTCGGTCCTCTTTGAGTTTGTTATGGTTATTTGGACATCCTTTTTCCGCACCCTAGTTGGCGCAAGTTTCGGGGACGAAACTTCCTTTGAGTTTGTTATATTGTAACGAGCGCGTGCCCCAGACGTCTTTTAAGACGTCTGGGAGGTGGCCCAGACGTCTGTAAAGACGTCTGGGATCACATCCAGATGTCTGACTAGACGTCCGGGATAGTTTACAGACGTCTGGCGAACAGTTATGCTCGCACGGGATATTCGTCTGCGCGCCTGTGCGCGCAGACCTGTGATCCTGCATCTTCTCTGCGGCTGCAGGCGACTGCGACCGTCTCTCCCTCCTCTCCGCGCGGCGTTAAAAGGGGTAGGGGGCGCGCCTCCCCTCCCGTCTCCACCATCTTCCTCCTTCTCTCGTGCCTGTGCGCGAGAGCGAGCGGACGCGAGGGCGCAGCGGCAGCGGCGGCCGCAGTAGGCGCGGAGGAGCTGCGGCGTGCGAGGGCGGGGCTCTGCCGTGAGGGCGAGCTCGCCGGGAGCGGCTTGGCCGGCCGGCGGAGGGCGCAGGAGGCGCAGAGCGTCGCGGAGAGGGACCTGCTGCGGGCGGAGCAGCGGACGCGCGAGGTGCGACGCGGGCGGCGTCGCGAGCGGAGGCCGAGCAAGGTTCTGATTCTGGAAAAATCTCCAGAATCAGACGTCTGGACTAATATCCAGGCGGCAAGGTCGACGTCTGTGAGATCATACAGACGTCTGAAAGGTGAGTTCCGCTTTCTCCTTCTTTTTGTCGACTGACCGTACTGAGGGAGGAGGGTTGGCTGTGCGCAGGTGTTCGGATTCGTCATCCTTTGCGAATCCGACGTCTGGAAGTTGTACCAGACGGCGGGAGTGACCTCCAGACGTCCGGAGAGACCATCGGACGTCTGGGATCTAGGAGAGACGTCCCCACAGACTTCTGGACGTCCGGGGAACCAAGCCGAACAGGTAATTCTCTGATCCACCGTTTAAGACGTCTGGAAGGAGTTCCAGACGTCTGATTTTGCACAGTATTGTCTTTCTCGACCCGTTTAGGGCCCGTTTGGGCTCCGTTTTCCGCGATTCGAGTTGCGTTCGTTTCAGAATTTATTCCTCTACCCGCCTACAGTAGCTATACACTGTTTTGAGACACTCCTTGTGTTCGATCCTTGTGATAGGACCTCGTTCGGTTGCCGTCTTGAGAGTCGCGGAGGCGCGCGGGATTCCCGACCACGCCCCCATTACTCCCGTTGTACCTGGTAGAGTGGTTTTAAGTATTAATAAAATCTGTTAAAGTATGGAACCATAACTAGAACCTAGGGCATTGCATGAATCCTAGGAATGAGAAATATATGGAATGATAGCTCCTAGGTGTTGCATGAATCCTAGGGCCGGAAAACTAGATTGTATGATAGATCCTAGGATATGGCATGAATCCTAGGATGGAAAAACTAGTGGAATGTACATTACTGCAGTCTTGGAAAAATGGAAAGGAATATATAAAGCTGCCTGTAAATTTAATTAACAGCTGCCTGTTATGCATAAAGAATCATGTTGAGATCATGGAATGTGAGAACGAGAATCTGGAAAGTGAAACATATGATGTTCTGAGATAAAGAGCTGGAACCCTACGGGGAATTAGGAGTGGAACTCCTGGAAAGAAAAGGAATGGAACTGAGATGTAGTTTGTACTGTCTCTTGGGTACGCAGTACCAAGGGAAGTACCTGTACCTGTTTTAGTGCAGAGTGGGGCCAGCCGCCCCAGGGACCCGGGGTTAGGATTGGCCGCTCTGTACCGACTTGTTGGCCCTTGTGTACGTAGTACCGAGGAGAGCTAGTAGTGTTAGGAGAGTACTAGCTACCCCACGGGCCCCGGGGTTCTGCTAGCCTCCTTCACCGACTTGTTAGGCCCACTAGGGCAAACCAGGGTAGTCAGGCGAGGGTGCGCGGACTGTGGAGGGGCAAGGCCCCGATTTGGTTACTGTGGAGGGGTTGGACCCCTGTTACTGAGAGGGCTCTGCCCTGGTTCCGTGCTGTGCTTTGGGCGCACCCGTTAACGGAAACGACTGACCGCGTGCCAGTACGGGCTAGCTACCTGTGCGTTTATCGCGCGTGCCGTAGTCACCGTTACGTCTGTCAGTGACCTTGGGGTGGTTGACTGAGGGTAGGATCACCACGGGGGACTCTCCCGGCCAGGAGAGCACCACGTGCTACTTCTACTGTTGGAAAAGACTGCAATCAAGATCGTCCCACGAGGACATTCGAGATCAAGTAAAGGATCTGAGAAGTAAATGAAATAGTGAGAAAAATTGAAAGATGTAAATAAAGGAAGTAATAGAACATAACAGCTACTGTACACTCTACTGTTGCCTTTAGTTAGTTTGCCACTCTACTCAGCGTTTTGCTGACGTGTTACACTCGTTACCTTTTTCAGGACCAGGTGTTGAGCAGCCAGGGTCGACGGCTGCAGAGGACGCTGGGCCGAGTAGGGTCCAGTAGAGTTGCCACAGCTTTGCCTTCTTTTGTTTATGTTCTAGTGAGTAGTTTTGTTTCCGCTGTACCTTCTTTACCTGCAGTTTTTGTTATATGATAAATGTTGCTTTACTGTTGTGGTGGTACCTACTGTAGTAGTTTCTTTCCTTACTGCTGTACTTTCTTACTGTTAGTTATATTCATGCTGAATGTGGTTTATTTTACTGTCTTTTGGTTACTTCCTCGTTGGACGACTGGGTCTTGGGATTAGTCGAGTCGGTCCGGTTCTCGTGTCTCGTAGGGACTCGGGAACCGGGTCGTTACACATGCGATCTTGGAGAAATCAGGTATGAATTGTCGATAAAAACCCACATGCCCCGAGAACAATATGATATCTTTGACCGAGTTAGGCACAGGAAGTTTGGAAATCAAATTCACCTTGGCTTGGTCAACTTGAATACCTCTCTTAGAAACAAGAAGTCGCAGGATGATGCCTTCTGGAACCATAAAGTGGCTCTTTTCCCAGGAGAGCACTAGGTTCACATCAATGCATCTTTTGATAATTTGGACTAGATACAGGAGGCACTCATCAAAAGATTCACCAAAAATTGGGAAGTCGCCCATGAATACTTCATGGTATTTACCTACCATGTCGGAGAAGATGGCTAGCATGCACTGTTGAAAGGTGGGGGGTACATTTCGTAGCCCAAAAGGCATCCTACGAAACGCGTACGTACCTTAGGGGTAGGTAAAGGTGGTCTTTTCCTGATCCTCTGGATGATTTGCCACCTGATTATATCCGAAGTAACCATCCAGGAAATAGAAGAATCGATTTCCCGCCAATTTCTCGAGAATCTGATCAATAAATGGCAATAGGAATTGATCTTTCTTCGTGGAGGCATTCAGTCTTCCGTAATCAATGCTGACTCTCCATGAATTCGCAATGCGGGTTGGGATGGTCTCTCTAGATTCAGTTGTGATAACGGTGTGCCCTGCCTTCTTAGGCACAACTTGGATCGAGCTCACCCAGCGGTTATTAAAGATCGGGTAATGTTATGACCTGGTTCCTGGATCCCTACAGGACTCGAGACTGGCTCACCTCGACTAATCCCAAGACCCAGTCGTTCAACAAGAAATAACTAAAAAGCGGGAAAGTAAACAACATTCACACATGCAATATAACTAAGCAGTAAAAACGTACAAAACAGTAAAGGAAAGTAAAACTGTTGTTCCATTACATACCATCACAACAACAGAAATAACGGAAACGAAAGTAATAATAGAGACAACAATAGCTAAAAAGTCCGATACTTACTACAATAGCAAGGGAAACAACAAGAAAGTGCTGAAACTACGGCTGGGCTCGACTGGGCCCAGCACCCTCCGCAGCCGAATGCTCAGGCTGTTCAACTCCTGGTCCTGAACAGTGTTATGAAAAAGACAGAGCCAGCGAATGCTTAGTAGAGTGATATCTGTACTATCTAAAACAGTAAAAGTAACAGGTTTAATTTTCTTTCTATTTATTGTGTTTTATGTGTATTTTCTTTTTACTCATTTTTTCTCAAACATCCAGATATTCTTGATTCTTGCATGTTCCTCGTGGGACGATCTTGATTGTAGTCTTTTTCGAAGAGTAGAAAGTACACGTGGTGCTCTCCTGGTCAGGAGGGTCCCCCGTGGTAGTCCTACACCTAGTTAACCACCCCGAGGTCACTATCGAGACGTAGCGGTGACTACGGTACGCATGATAAGCACACGGGAAGCTACCCTGCACTAACATGCGGTCAGTTATTTCCGCTAGTGGGTGTGCTCAACGTACAACATGGAATAGTATAGGGCCTTGCCTTCTCAGAACAGGGGTCTCGCCCCTCCACAGTCTGCGCACTCTCGTTTGACTACCTCGGTTTGCCAGAGGGCCTAACAAGTCGGTGTAGGGTGGCTAGTTGAACCCCGGGCCCCGTGGGGTGGCTAGCTCTCTCCCTACACTAGTAGCTTGCTTCGGTGCCACATACACGAGGGCCACCAGGAGTCGGTGTAGAGTGACCAATCCTAACCCCGGGTCTCAACCCAAGGGCGGCTAGCTCCGCTCTACACAAAAAGGGGATAGTCGCTCTCCTCGGTACCACGTACTCAAGGGCTAGCACACTTCCCGTCTACAATTCAGGTTTCCAACTAACCACAGGAGTTCTGCTCCTAATTCTCCATAGGGTTCATGCTCATGTTCTCCTCATTTATTCTGATCCGGATCCACCATTCACAATTCAATTCTCATTTATAAACAGGCAGCTTGTGTTTCCGTAATTCAATACATGCAACTGGTGATTTCACAGGCAATTGGTTATAAAATACATGCAGCTCGTATTCTAACAGGTAATCCACAATTGTTTTACGGCCAATTGCTAGCAGTTTATCTCAATTTTTGCATATAAGTACCTTATACCATACAAACGGTGCATCCATTCATCTACTCTAGGGTTCATGTCTCATCTTAGGGTTCCAGTCAGTTAATTCTACAACACATGCTTATTTGAATATTATTAAAGGCATTAAACAACTCTACCAGACAATTCGGGAGTACTGGGGGCTCGAATCGTAGACCTAGGCGTCTCTGCGAGCCCTAAACACGCAGCAGGCTGGAACCCTATACCAGGGAATACATCACAAAAGGAGGGTTTAGAACAATGTACAAAGGTCTCTAGTACATAGAGAAACTCGCAAGGAGATTACAGATACTTCGTTTGCGTAAAACGGACCTCGATCGGATCCCAAACGTGTCAAAAACGTGTCTATTGTCCAAAATCAGACATCTGGGAATAAGTCCAGTTGTCTTAAAAGATATAAGAACCTTCCCTCAAGTCCCTGCGGTGTCCTTAGACATCCAGGCCTCTTCTACGATCGTCTGAAGGCAGTTCCAGACGTCGGACCACCCCTTTGATTGTCTGGAAGCACCTCCGGACGTTTGGTGATCTGATTAGACATTCAAAAGTGCGTGGGAGAGCGTTCCGTGCTCCTTCCCAAGGCTACTCCTGCGTACGATAGTCGCAACCGCCAAATTAGGTCCAACATCCACTCTGCGTTTAGGCCTGCATGGTCGTAACCGTGAAAAAGAACGTACCTTTGCGATAAAAGAGCTTTCAGATGTTTGGCCTTAACTCCAGACATCCAGGAGCTCCGTCAGCCGTCTGGACTCCACTCTAGACGTTTGATATTGGAAAAATTTCCAGTACCAGAACTTGCTCCCTGCGTTCTTCACCGCGCTCCTCCTCGTGCCGCCGCTGCTTCAGTCGCTGCAGATGGTCGAGGCTGCCTTTCCGGAATCTCTCCTTCCTCTCGTGCCCGCGGTGGCCGTGCGAGCTCCACTGAACTTCCACCAAAGCTCTTTGACCATGGCCTCCTCCTCCTTCTCCCACACTCTTCTCCTTCTCGCGCTCTTGCTCTCCCTCGCTCACCTCCTCTCGCAGGCTCTGAAGGTGGCGGTGGTGGTGTGTGGAGTGGAGAGGAGAGTGGTTTAAATAGGTGGAGTGGGGGCTTAGGGTTTGGGGGAAAGGAGGAAAAAGGAGAGAGAGGAAGAAGGTCCTGCGCGCCGCGCGTGCGTAGGGCACAGTACGCGTATAGAAATTTCATTTTCAGATGTCCGGGAAAGGGTCCAGATGTCTGGACGGACGTCTGACTGAGACTCTAGACATCTTAAAAGGCTAAAAGTGGGATGTGTCTTTACAGGTAGATGATACTAGCATCTAACCACTTGATGATCTTTTTTATGACCTTCTGCAGATTTGGATTGAGTCTTCTTTGCATCTCTCAGGACGATCATGATCCCTCCTCAGTGTAGATACGATGTGTGCAATATGAGGGACTGATATCAGTCAGATCATCGAGAGTCCATCCAATGGCTCTCCTATGCTACTAGAGAATAGAAATCAGCTTTGTTTCTTAATAAGATGTGAGTCAGGAATTGATGATCACATGAAACGTTTGATTAGAACCCAATAATACATATTGCAGATGATCAGGAAGAGGTTTCAACTCCATAACTGGGTTATCAGCAGTAGGAGGTTCAGGATGGGCCTCAAAAGATAAGGTGGGAGTTGTGGGTGAATCTGGATTAGCTCTAGGCTCCTTTATTTGTGGGGCATGATCTGCTTGGGATTGAGGATCAGGGATAATCAGGTTTTCTTCTAGAAGTGAGTCCTCAATCACAGAACCGATGTCGCAAACTTGCTCAATTGCCCCACAGTTAATTCCTTTCTCGGCCTTGAATATATCAATCTTCAATGTTTTGTTCCCAAATTTTAATTCGGTATGGCCCTCTTCACAGTTTATATTAGCCCTAGCTATGGCTAGGAATGGTCTTCTTAAAATAATTGGTGTATTCTTCAAATTCTTAGGAGTATCCATATCTAATACAATAAAGTCCATAGGGAAGTAGAAATCACGAATCTAAAACAGAACATCCTCGAGAATTCCTCTAGGTGGCTTGATCAATTGGTCAGCTAACTGCAAAGTCACCTCCGTTCGTTTGAGCTCAGTTTCCTCGAAATGGTCTAGTAGGGATGTGGGTATCAAATTTATGAAGGCTCCTAAAACCAATAATGCTCGATCAAACTCTAGATCACCAATTTTGCAGGCGATCAAAGGGGTTCCAGGTGTTGGAACCTTGTTCCACATCTTATTTTGGTGTTAACAAAATTATTATGGATTAATGTTTGCAAATTGAGTGCTTTTCATATTTAAGTGAAGATCAAGGCAAACAGGCATGATGATAAGGAGGCAAGATGATAAGGAGGAGTTGAGGTGGAGAAGATCATCTTTGACTTTTAGATTCTTTAGATTAGGCTTTTATTTCATATTATGTATGCCTCTTAACAAAGGAATATAACTTAGATTGTAAAATTAATTAGTGATAAACTAGGATTTATGCTATGATCTTTTTCAAAGAACATAATTGATTAATTCACTTAAAAAAAGTATTTGTTAACCCACAAATACCGGTACTAAAGTTTAGTACCGGTACATGTGAGTTACAGGTATTGATTTTTTCAAAGAAACAAACTTGTATCCGGCGAGTACCGGTACTCATGATCAGTGCCGGTATTGGCGACGAGTACAACTACTCATGATCAGTATCTATATAAGTGGGTTACAGATTTGTGTTAAGTGTTTAAAATCCAAATCTGGAAGCAATGAGTACTGGTACTCATGATTAGTATTGGTACCCAATAGGTACTGACTGTGATAAGTTAATTTAAAACATAAAACAGTATGTCACTAGTACCGGTACTCATACTTTAGTACTGATACCAGTTAGCTGTTGGCTCAAAATTGAACAGCTAAAAAATTAATTTTGGCTATATAAACGTTGGGATTTAAACCCCAACGTCTAGTAGACGAGTCTCTTCGGTCCTAACTTTATAAATACATCCTAGGACTCTTAGTTTATAAGGGATATACATTAGAAAAGAGAAGATAAATTCCTAGAGCTTAATTTTCATATTTCCACCATATTTTGAAGAGAAAAAATAGTTTGCTGCTCTAAAATCTCTCAATGATTTGCAAACACATTGACGTGCTTTTCTTACGCATTTCAAGGCGATTCACATCTTTCCTAGGTTCTCCAATTGGTATATTTATATTGTTGTTGAGAGACTTGGGTATTTTTGTTGTAAGATTTCTTTTGCCTTACACCAGTTCTTTATTTGCTATTGAGCTTAGTGCTTGTTGGGTTGTGATAACCCATTTTTGTACTTGGGTTGAGGTAACCCATTAATTACCTCATTTAGTAAATTGATTCCCTCGGGGTTGAGGGAATTGGGTTAAAAATCCTAAGCTGGGAGGCTTAGGTAGTGGAGTACCTAAGTGAGTGGGGAACCACTATATATTTTGTGTCATTTGTGATTTGAATCTTTGTGCGAATATTTTTTGTTATTACTAATATTTGCATTGAGTTTGTTTGTGCGCATAGCCTTCAGATTACATAGTCTATTTTCGATTCTACAGGTGGTATTAGAGCATGTTGCGAGAAGACGTAAAAACTCTTGCTTGCGATGGCATCAACCTCATGGCGCGCCAAAGGACAATCGTTGACCTGTCCTCCCTATTTCGATGGGATGGACTATGGTATTGGAAGAGGAGGATGCAAGTCTTCCTCAAGGTGATGGATGAAGAATCATGGAGCCTTATCCAACAAAAGTATTCGGATCTAAAGGAGGAAGGAGTAGTGCTAACGGTGGATCAAAAGAAGAAAATAGTGAGCAATGCAAAGGCCATGTATGCACTTTATTGTGCATTATCGAAGGAAGAGTTCAACCATATCTCGGCTTGCGAGTCCGCATACGAGATATGGAACGCGTTGCAAGTCACCTACGAAGGTACTCACAAGGTAAAAGAAACCCATATTTCTATTCTAACCGAAGTATATGAGTGTTTCAGGATGACGAAAGGAGAGACAATCAAATATATGTACATGAGGTTTGAAGAGATCGTGAACCCCATGAAGAATCTTGGAGTCAAGCTGACAGGGAAACAACTTGTAAGAAAGATCTTAAGATCTCTTACAAGCGTTTGGTCTCCGAAGTCCATAGCGATCCAAGAGGCAAGGGACCTGTCAGTCTTTTCTCTTGATGATTTGATTGGATGCCTCATGGCCTATGAGGTTCAATTGGAGAACATGAAGAAGAACAAGGAGAAGACGTCAAGCAAGAAGAAGAGTATTGCCTTTAGAGCAATTAAGGAGGACACGGATTCAAGCACCTCAGAATCCGAAGATGAATAAATGGAGATGCTCACAAGAAAGTTCCAAAAATTTCTCCGAAAGCAAGGCAAGCAAATCAATAGAGTTTCATTTAATATTATTTGTTACGACTGCAAGAAAAAGGGCCACTTGCGAAAGGATTACCCCGTAAGGAAGAAGGAAGATAATAGGAAAGATACAAAGGAGGTCAAGAAGAAGAAGAAGAAGAAAGCTCTTAAAGCGACGTGGAGTGATAGCGACTCCGACATGGACATTGATTCCGATGATGATGAGGTCGCACACCTTTATTTGGTGGTCACTGCGGAAGACACGGACAATGAGGTAAATTCTGACTTTACTCTTGATGAATTTCTACAAGCCTATGAAGAGTTATATCATAAGGCTAAGATGTGTCAAATGGAAAATAAAGTTTTAAAGAATAATTTTCAAACATTAAAAGTTGACAAATCATGTATGGAAATGGAATTAGAAATGACAAAAGAGACTAATAATCAGTTGCATGCAAAAATAGTAGAACTACAAGATATTTATGAGCATTTTGAGGGGACTTTAAATAATCTTAAAATAATAACTAGGTTAAATCTTGAATTTTGTGATTCTTTAAAATCAAAATTTCAGAGTAAAAAGAACACACAAAATAAATCCCATGTACCTAAGCATGCATGGATGTATCAAAAACCTAAAATTCCTAAGAGTTATAGATATAACACAGAAAAGGTCTAGAAATCTCTGGAATTGATAGGTACTAACCCAAATGAGCTCACAAGAAAATGGGTACTTAGAAATGATATTTTACGTTGTTTTACTGGGTTAGATCACTGGGATCAACACGATCAATGGGTGTTTAAGGAGAAAAATGGAAGACTCCGACCATATTACAAACTACATGAAGATTAAGAAAGGTGGATTGGTGGAGCTTGGTATCCACAAGCACCATTCTCCTACTGGTAATTTTTTGGTATGATATTTTTTACCCCTTCATTTTTTGATGATTGACAAAAAGGGGGAGAAAAATAAAGAGCAAATAATAATATTTTTAGGGGGAGCATATATTGAGGGTGATGATTAAATTTAAATTTTTTTTCTTTATATAACATTGCTAAATTTTTTTTATAATTATCTATTTGCAAGATAGTTTTGTTAACACAAAAAAGAGGAAGATTGTTGAAACCTTGTTCCACATCTTGTTTTGGTGTTAACAAAATTATTATGGATTAATGTTTGCAAATTGGGTGCTTTTCATATTTAAGTGAAGATCAAGGCAAATAGGCATGATGATAAGGAGGCAAGATGATAAGGAGTCGAGGAGGGGAAGATCATCTTCGACTTTTAGATTCTTTAGATTAGGCTTTTATTTCATAAAATGTATGCCTCTTAATAGGGAATACAGCTTAGATTGTAAAATTAATTAGAGATAAACTAGGATTTGTGCTACGGTCTTTTTCAAAGAATGTAATTGATTAATTCACTTGAAAAAGTACTTGTTAACCCACAAGTATCGGTACTAAAGGTTAGTATCGGTACATGTGAGTTACAGGTTTGGAATTTTTCAAAGAAACAAACTCGTACTCGGCGAGTACCGGTACTCATGATCAGTATCGGTACTGGAGACAACGAGTACCGGTACTCATGATCAGTACCTGCACAAGTGGGTTACAGATTTGTGTTAAGTGGTTAAAACCTAAATCTGGAAGCAACGAGTACTGGTACTCATGATTAGTACCGGTACCCGATAGGTACTGACTGTGACAAGTTAATTTAGAACATAAAACGGTATGTCACTAGTACCGGTACCCATACTTTGGTACCGGTACCAGTTAGCTGTTGACTCATAACTGAACAGTTAGAAAATTAATTTTGGCTATATGAACGTTAAGATTTAAACCCCAACGTCTAGTAGACGAGTCTCTTAGGTCCTAACTCTATAAATACATCCTAGGACTCTTGGTTTATAAGGGATATACATTAGAAAAGAGGAGAAATTCTTAGAGCTTAATTTTCATATTTCCATCATATTTTGAAGAGAAGAAATAGTTCGCAGCTCTCAAATCTCTCTACGATTTGCAAACACATCGACGTACTTTTCTTACGCAATTCAAGGTGGTTCACGTCCTTCCTAGGTTCTCCAATTGGTGTATTTATATTATTGTTGGGAGGCTTAGGTATTTTTGTTGTAAGATTTTTTTTGTCTTACACTAATTCTTTTTTTGTTATTGAGCTTGGTGCTCGTTGGGTTTTGATAACCCATTTTCATACTTGGGTTAAGGTAACCCATTAATTACCTCGTTTAGTAAATTGATTCCCTCGGGGTTGAAGGAATCAGGTTAAAAATCCTAAGCTGGGAGGCTTAGGTAGTAGAGTACCCAAGTGAGTGGGGAACCACTATATATTTTATGTCATTTGTGATTTGAATCTTTGTGCAAATATTTTTTGTTATTATTAATATTTGCATTGAGTTTGTTTGTGTGCATAATCTTTTGCTCTTTGCGGGAGCTTGCTCAAAATGATCAACCTGATTTGCTTAGACAATACGACCGGACTCTCGTCTTTGGTTCGCGGCTTAGGCTTATGTGTACACAAATCCTTCAGAAATCTTGCATATGCCGGTACGTGGTGGATTGCATCCATCAAGGGGATGTTTATTTGGACTTGCTCAAAGAGCTTGACCAGATCTTCTTCAAGTGCTACGGGTTTGGGTTTCCTCTTTTCTTTGGATAAAGCCTCAGGAAATGGAACCTCTGTAGGTTTCTCTAGGATTGGTTCAGGTTCTGGATCTAGGATAGGGGTGTCCTGGATAACCAACCTAGGGTTAGGCTCTGAACTACCAGGCTGAGAGTGTCTCGGATAAGGTAGATCCTGAGTTGTCTTGCCACTATGGTTGGTAACAGAATTTAATCCTACCTGGTTTTGGTTCAGAGTTGGTAGAAGTGGTGGTTGTTACTGATATCCCGAGTATGATGTCGAAGCCTCCATCTCGTCAGGTGATGGAGCAGAAGGGGCCTGATAAACATAATGTGCTTGGCCCTGATTTGGGTTCATAATTAGCCTTGGGTTTGACACATTATTCGGATTCGGCAGAGGTTGTGAAGGAAGTGCAGCAGGTTGGAGAGAATTCGCCATCTGTGCAAGCTGATTACGGACCTCTGTGATTTCGTCCTTGTGCTGTTTTTGCATAGCCTCATTCGTCTTTTGTATGTTAGCCGAGGTTCGAAGGATTAGAGACATTTGATCTTCCCGTGTCAGCCCGGATTGGTAATTCGGATTGGGCCTAGGCTAAGCAGGCTGATATGGGTGTGAAGCTTGTGGTCGAGGCTGGAATTGAAATCTCAGATTTTGATTATTCCTTGACCATGCAAAATTGAGATGATTACGCCATCCAGGATTATAAGTGTTTGAGAATGGATAATTCTGGATGGCATTGAGGTTCTTGCAGGTTTGATAAATCCCAGAGAAGTCAGAATACGAGGGTTTAGAGTTTCCCCAACTAGAGCCGGTTGGTCCGGAGTTTCCTTCGAAAACAGGATCAGACGGGGGTGGATATGGGTCCATCCCCTAGGAATAGTGGTGATAGATGTTATGCATAACCTTCCTACCAAAGGGCGGTTGTGCAAACGGGTTTTGCTGTGTTAAGGTGGCTCTCTGCAAGTGTCGAGTCAATTGGTCCACCTTCTTCTCGATGATCGAGACCTTGTCCAGGCGATTGGCCACTAGTTCCAGATGGATGGGTGTGGATAGGCCTAGGGCTTCATGCGCTCCTCGGGTGTTCGTCAATGCACAGGTAGTCGTTCAGTCGAACATGTCCATGGATTTATTATTGATGGAGTTCTAGTACATATTCTCTAGGATCTCCCACACAGTGTCCTCATGTTGACCCATGATGTTGCCACCACAGGTCACATTGACGTATAATCTAATATCTTCACGGAGTCCTTGGTAAAAAGACTAGACTCATTCCCATTTAGGAACTCCTTGATGGGAGCATTTTCGCATGAGGTCCAGAAAGCGATCCCATGCCTCATGAAGTGGTTCTCCTGCATTTTTGAGTAAATTGCGTGATCTGGTGCCTCAAAGCATCTGTTTGACCTATGGGAAAAAACTTCTTCAGAAATTTGGATTGAAGTTTTTTCCATGTGTTGATCGGACGAGTTAGGCTTTGGTACCAGTGGGTAGCCTTATCCATGAGGGAGAAGGAAAGCATCTTCATGAGCAGGATGTCTCGATCTTGAGCAGCTGTCCTAAAGGTCTGGGTCAAATGCTTGAGTTGTTTGATATGTTGGAAGGGATCCTTGGAGTTCAGCCCATGAAATTTAGGGATAGCATGAATTATGTTGGGCTTGAGTTCAGTATTAGGTCCTTCAGCAGGGATTTGAACTCTACGTTCGATTGCTACTGTAACGGGATTGTAATGATCTCGCATCATAGAATGCTGCGGTGGATTCATGAAAGCTTGGAAAAGATCGTTGAGGTGCTGAAGCTGATTCTGGAGATTGGGTTCTTCTTCTTGGTGTTCCATGGCTATGGATAAAGGAGATCTAGGCTCAGATGAATCAGAATAGATATCGATCTGGTCGAGAAGTGGCACAAACAAGTGAGTTGAAGCTTGATCTCGACGAGAGTGAACAGCTAATGGAGGCCTCAAGGGTGGTCTTAAGGACCTCCTCCCAAACATGCACTAGGGAACCAGGTAAGGGATAGAATATGTGACCGACCTAATTGAGGCACCCAAAAACCTTTGGATGGCTAAGGAGGTTAGAGACGGATGATACCTCTTGATCAGAAAGTCGTCCACCCGAGAAATACTTGGGTAGCCAGGAAGGGAGAGTCCCGCAAAGACCCCTATATGGTAGAGCGTCCCCACGGGTTACAGGGTTTCCCCCACCTGACCTTCCTTGTCACCGCGGATCCAAGTAGACCGAAATGAATGACTTGACCTCTTAAGTCTACCAAATTTTAAACCTGAATTAAGGTGCTTTGAATTTCACTTGAACTTTAGATTTGATTTGTGCTTGGTGACCTAATTTGAAGGTTGGTTGACCCACAAGGTGGATCAACTTCACCTAACCTACCCTAAGGTTGAGGATGAGTTGCGTAATGAGCCCAAAATCACCCTAAGTGATTTGCAAATAGGTTATTAAGTCCCAAGTTTTAGGATTCAAGTGGATGATTAAGGCCTAAGTTTAGGGTTCTCTTGATTAGGTCAATTCAAGCAAGGGTTTAGGTGACACATAATGCGGGAAAATCAATTCTTGTTATTTCAGGTTGGTGTGTTTTCTCAACCCTTAAGATGGAAACCCTAATTTGGTTCTTCTGGTCCAATCAGTTTTTTCCCAATGTGGCACCTAGGGCTCAATCAAGAAGGTGAACAACCCTTAGGTACCTTATGTCCCTGCTAGGTGCAAAAATCTGGAAGGGGATCTCTAGAATGAATCAAATCAGGCAACTCAAGTGATTAAGTCTAATAATAAATGCGAGTTGGTCCTAATTGATTTCTCTTTTTAATTCTTTTCCAGAAATAGGGGCTTAAGAAGAAGGAAATGAGATTACCTGCCTTTGGAGTGGTTATCGTGCGGCTGATCTTCTCAAATGTACCTCACACAACCAAAACAACACGGATAGAACAAGTTAGTATCACATTAGAAATTATAATTAGTGAAATCAAACTACGCGTTGCTCCCTGGCAGCGGCGCTAAAATGTTTGAAGCGAAATCGTTGTTGTTTAAGAGATGCGTCGTAGTATAGGACAAAATCGTTCAAATCATTTAAACTTACAACTTAGAGTCACAAGAGCCCGAGGTCGAACACAGGGAGCAAGTAATGGCAATTCAATTTCACTAATCACAAGAAATATAAGCAATTATGACCAAAATTTTATTTAGAACTATTCAAAATAATATAGATATGAAATTCAGTAGCAAAGTGTAAAAAGAATGGGTTAAAAATGGTGATTTGATCACTAATTTAACCCTTTGAAATTAAGCTGAAGTATCTCAAATAAATAAATAGTAATTCTCAACCAAATATTCCATGTCAATCAGATTTAATATCCCAATAGTGTATAGCAGTGAAGCACCAGCAGAGATTAAACGAAGGCACAAGGCATCAGATGCCTTAAGTGCTCAGGGCTCAGCTCCAACAGAAGAGGCAAAGGCCTCCTCTCTTTCCTTCGTGCCTCAGAGAGAGACCACCACAGCACAGCATAGATGCAATGGCCTCCTTTTAGATCGACTAAGTGTAGAGAGCAGAAGGGCAACCCTCCCCGGCGGCTCTCTTTTTTTCCTCCTCTTCTTTTCTCAGAGACTCGACCGTAATCAGGTAATCAGCGGTGAACAATGGACTAGGCTTGCAGGCGTGGTTGCAAGTGAGGAGTGCAGAGGTGGGTTAAGTAGGTGATGGTGGCTAGGGACCTGATCCCCTTGTCTTGGGCGAGGGGTCGGGGGAAGGAATTCCTCTTATCTCGCTTGGGCAACTTCAGTTTCCACGATGTGGGGCTATCTATTCCACAATTCTCCTCGCGTGTAGCTGCAGAATTGGCAACTCCAATTGAGGCAGTAGTTGCAGACGAAGGCCCTGCTAAAGGACCTGGGGATGCACTTGGAGGTAAACCGCAAAGCCTGGGGATGTTGCCTGGAGGTATTAAAGCTGGATGACTTATGATGTCGGTGAAGTCAGGGGCGGTGGCAGAAGTTCGGTGGTCACCTGAAAAGTGAAAGACAGCCTCGTGGCCACGTCAAATACGCTCAGAAGCTTCGTCGGTGTGCAGCAAGTGCGTTGGTGTTAGTGGTGTGGCGTGTGGTGGTTTGCGGAGGGCTGATGGTGACGGAGACGACGAGCGAAGAAGGTGGTGCTCGAGGAGGAGTTCCAGTGGGTGGAAAGTGAAATTGGTTGAGGGATTTTATAGAGGAAGTCGAGGCGAAGCTTGTGGATGTGGAGCGATAGTGTTTGGAGGTGTGTGGCGTTGGAGAGGCTTCGCCAGAGCATGGCCGGAGTGGAGGATGAAAGTGGCGTGGAGGGAGGTACGTTGGTCGTGAGTGAGTTGTGAGTATGGGGAAGGGAAGTAGAGGGAGAGAGGAAGAGATGGAGAAGCTTAGAGGGGAAAGTGAAGAGCAAAGGTGGTTGGCATTGGCGAGCGGGAGCCGAAGATGATGAAATCATCGGTGAGTTGGAGTGGCGACGACGATGAGGGAGGAAGCCCTTGCTGTGGCTAGCGGGGAGCGGAATCGAGAGGGGAAGGCAGAGGGCCGTCCAATTTGATTGTTGGACGGCTGGATGAGGAGAGCGGAGAGGGTCGTCGGAGAAAGGTGCGAAGGTGGCCGAAGAGGGAAGGAGGGGTTTCTCTGGCTAATACTTGCTAAGGAGCTTGGCTAAGCATTGAGGAGGTTTTTATAGAGCTTTAGGCAAGCTTCCAAGCTTCAAAACGAGCTTGAGAAGCTTGAATTTTCAGGGAAAAGGATCCTTGAAATCCATGGATTCGCATGGGTTTATTGAGGGGAGTTGGAGCCTAGAATTAGGTTTAGATGGTTTAGGATTTCCTCGAGATCATCCCTTCTAAATTTGGAAGGGATTGACCAAGCAATCAGGGAGGAATCTGTGATTGAAAGCCCGGATCTATGGGTTCACACTTGCCATGGCGGCAGGGACCCATTTGTGGGAAATGAAGAGAAGTTACGGGGCTATTTGTGAAGATTTTGAAAGTTAGGGGCATGAATGAGAGAGAAAGAGTCAGACTGGACCAAAATTCAAACTAGGTCAAGATGGACTCTGATTGGGCCCAAATTTTGGTACAAACCTAATTTGGACCCAAGAAATCTGATGGTGAAGTCAGATTTCAGTTTTGACCAACTTTGATTAGGCAATTTGTACAAAAACCTAAATTAGGGCAGAATTCTGTCTGTAACTCTGTTTAAGGTTAAAATGAATTCCAAAGGTCAAATCAAGGGTACCAAATCTTATGGAATATTTCTCTATAAGTTTTTAGAAGGTTTAGAAGAATTTTATCTTGACCAGAACATTTGTTATTTAAGTAGGTCTGAAATTAGGGTTTTGGGTGCTGTATTAGTTCTTGAAATGTGCGAAACCCCGTTTCTGTCTGTATGGACCGGCTTGTTAGACTTTAATGTTCAATTGACCTTTATTTCACCCCTAGCCAACCCCTTGGTTATTTTGTGTTCATGATATGCTGTTAAAATTACAGAATTAACCTTAGTTTCTTGTTCTCTTCTCAAATCATAATAAGGTGGAGAAATAACCCTCAGATGAATATGTAGGAGCTTTTATCTTTTATTCTAGACTAAAATGGGTTAGTTAGGGCTCATGATGGTGTTCCCATCAGTTTAGATAGTGATGAACCTTAGATTTTGTATATTTATTGAGGATTCACGTTAGAGACTACGAAAGACATCCTCTGTGAGTTTCAATCAAAGTTTAGTTCCTTAATTACATTTGAGATGTAAACAAGGATTTAGACTTGTTGATTTGATATTATTGCCTTTGTCCAATCTAAATGAGTTGGACTTAAGGACCACTCTTTGAACATCATAAGCATGGCTTTGCTTGTCATTATTGTGATATGGAGTAGTCAAGCACTTTGATTTATGGAATATTAGATTCCTAAATGGATAAATGCTTAACTGATAATTCGATACATGGAATAATGATTCTTAGAGAGTTGCTTGAACTTGTCTAAGATAAGGCCACCAAGATTGAATATTGCTTGGCTTATGTCCTATCCAACTGAGTGGGACTTTGAAACAAATTACAATATTATTGAACTTAACATATGTGACAATAGTTGTCATCAGTGTGATGAGAATTCCAAGAAGGCTATTTTTGACTTATGGAATGCCAGATTCCATAATGATGATTGTCCAGTTAGGATTTAATCCTAGAATGATCCATGACGGGCGAGTTGTGGAACTCATCCTAAACAAACAATGCAAATCAATGGTTGGGCCTATAACATATCCAAGCTAGTTAGATATACAGGAAATGATTAGTTTCAATGGTCATTTGGAATATGGAAATGTCCCTATTCCTATACAAGACTTCTCAAGAAGTATTTAACTCGCGGAATATTAGATTTCGTAAGGATAGATACTTGGAATGAGAATCAGACCAAGAGAAATAAGGAACCTTGAAAGGATGCTAGAACCAAGTCAAGATCCAAACTAAATTTTAAGGGAATCAACACTGTCGAAATATGCTTAGCTACTTAAAAGAGTTTCAAAGTAGTAAAACTCACACATAGAAATTTGGATATCGTATCTCAAATGAGTTTAAGAATGACCAGCCTTTATACAATGAAGCTTTAAGGATTATAACATGCGAGATTGGGCCAAAAAGTAGGGATGAGTCAACTGGCTTATTGGGGGAAACAACAACATGTGCCTCAAGAAACAATGGGTATTGTATAACCTATAGTGCCCCAGACTAATGGAATTAACTGCCTCCTTCCCGTAGCTATCCCAAGCCTTTCATTACAGTTATTATTATTATTCACTCATTGGCCTTAAAGGATCAGATTCTTGAAATCATTCCTCTCTACTAAAGGAGATGTCAGTGTATCCTCCTCTTGAGCCACCACCAAGTAGTCCCTCTTTGATGAGGGGAGAGAGTAGCAGCGCTAGAGATCTTCAAGTAGGCATACCCGTTCTTGTGTCACAAGAGCACTTTTTGACTTCGATTAGGGGAGTCGGGTCTCTTGGGAGCTACCCAGGCCAAAAGTCTTCCCGAACAAGACTAGCAAACTCAAGTCAAGTTCCATAAAGTGAGGTCGTCAATTGTTTCAAATCATTCTAGATCATAATATAGGGCATGGTTAAACATTGTTGGGTCACATCAACGCTCCCGCTAGGAGCTCTTGCTCCGGATGTGCCCTCTCAATTTGCCATCAGACAAGGCCCCCACCATCCCTCATGGTACTCCGACGTCTTCTGCTCTTGTGGATGCCTACAGAGCTCTTGCTATGAGCACCAGGTACCTCAACGTCATCCATCCTTATGGGCACCTATTGAGCTTGTCGCTACGAGTACATTACGTTGATTCGCATCCAAGTAGGTTCAAGTATCTTATTTTGATGGCAACCTGTAGCCTGTCACCTCAACCGAAAACTATTTAGGTTCTAAGGTTCATCATTGATAGCCGCTAGCTACCCAGATAGGGGTCTTTCACCCACAATCATGAACCTGTGGCTCAAAAGGTCAAGGTGTTAGCCTTACGAGTCCACCTATCTTGACCTTTGCATCACATTCATTTCCATTTTCAATTTCATTTAGGGTTCCATTTAGGTCCCTTAGGCTCAAGTTCTAGACTCTGCACGGAGTTTAATACTTTCATTCTTTGGTATTTGGCTTAGATTTGGCCAATTAGATTGGGTTCTAGGTCCTCGTGACGAGTTTTTGCATGAAATGGGATCACATGTGCCTTATTGGACGTCCAATAAAAGTATCAGATGTCCAGTATGGCAACTTAAGACGTCCGATAATAGTCTAGATAGCTAGAAATTGTCATCCAAGAAGGTCATTGTCCCTATCAGGTCATTGGACGCCCAGGTTTTCTTCTAGATGTCCAGAGGATAATTTGGACGTCCATTCATGGGGGTTTCACCCATGAAGCCATAGGCTGTCGTCCAATTTTTTGGTTGGACATCCAAAGTAGCATCATCAGACATCCAATAAATATATTAGATGTCCAATTGATAGTTCAAAACCCTGCTTGGGTTTTGAAACGAGATTTCTACCACTGTAATCATAGATAACATCTTCATTTTCATGGATTTCATCATCATGGTCAAAACCCCCCAAATTTGAACCCATTTACTCACCTGCCACATTATATTTCCCCCCATGTGAAACATTCGGATGGAAATGGAGGTTGAGTGTGTGCATATGAGTATGTATGTGTGTGTATGTAAAATGTTCAATTGTAAAAGGGTTTTAGCCTTTTGTTTACTTGAGCGGGTGAGCTCATCATCTAGTTTCATGTTATATTTCGTTTAGTTTACTTTGTATAAGTTGGATTACCCAACATTTCTTTGTAATAGCAATGTCTATATGTAGGTTTCATTTTAATATGCAGGTTTATAGAGAAACCTCCAAATTTAAGGGGAAACTCTGTCGAAATTTTTTAATGTTCGCCAAACTTTTTTTTATTAATGATTTATATATTAATGATTTTCAACTATATTAATTATTACATTTATTTTTTGTTAAGATGAAGGGATTTGGGAAAAAACTAAAAAAAAGGGTGCCCCTGATTGCACGTCAATCATACGACCTAATCTACCTGAATTAAGTTAGATTATATCATAACTTAGGAATAATGCATACATAAGTATCATAATTTGCATAATAGTTAGTTTAATAGCCTTAGATACATTATTACCATTTTATGCTCTAAAAAGAGAGGCAAAATTGATTGCAGATGATCTAAGGCCATAAATGATAGATCAGACCATACGGATCATATCAGGACGACGGCAGGAGTCCAACGCTTCCGGAATCGTCTTGATTTAACATCCGTAGCATCACGTGCAGCCCATAGAAGAACGGAGGCTAAGAAGCAAGATGACAGAAATCCAAGCCTCAGATGTAAAATCTGACTACATGGATGGATTCGGATCAACAATCGCAGTCCAATGACGCAAAAAGAATTTCAATCGGAGGCCCACAGCCCCTTCTATAAAGCAAAGAAGGTGAATCGCCAGGATAGTGCCACGTGGCTCCATACCAGCAGCCCTTGCTGTGTCTGCAATCTCTGAAGAGCTCTTCCTGTGCCTTGTGGGCTGTTGGATCGTCATCCAACGGCCACAAAGCAGCCACGTAGCCGCCCCGCCCCACTTCATCGACTGAGAGGAGATCTCAGCCGTTGGATCTCCATCCAACGGTTGAGAGCGAACGTGCTTGAAAACCAAACTGCGACACAAAGCGCGAAGTAGTGCATTTGTTTGCGTGCTCGCACGCAAGTGCGAGGTGCAAGTTTGATTCGCGATCAGTGCAAAATTGGAAAGGCGGTGGCGCTCGAGCGCGATTGGATAGTTGGATTAGAACCGGCGGTGTCAATGTGGCTGCATGGCGCGATGGTGATCAATGGATGAGGCAGTGTGGATCATGCATGCACTAATGCCCGAACTAACGCCTCGCTACATGTTCTCTCTTAAGGTGGTGTGACGCGCGATGAGAGCTGTTCGATCATCAGATCGGACGATCGAATTTGAAAGTGCGCGATCGTATGTGCAACGAGGATGAGGCACGCAAGCGAGCGCCGCGGATCACGATCGGATGAGTGGGAGCGCGCCACGTGTCTGTTGCAAGTTGAATCCGAGTGTTGACGGCGCGTTAGAGGTTGGATTAAGGTGAGATCAGAGCCGTTGATCTCCTGATCAGCAAATCTGATCAAACCTGAGTTGCGTGATTTTGGGGGCCTAAATGCCCACTTTGCCCCTTAATAAAGCTATAAAAAGAGCCTCAGGGCTCCCCAGTTGAAAAAAAGCTCCCACCAGATACAACTCTAGCCTCTCTCCTCTACAACTCTTCTCTGGCATTCGTCCCGACGCTCTGGATCTGAAGTGCTGCCGTACTTCATGCAAGAATCCCACAAGCGGCGTCATCATCATTGGCTATCTACCTATTTATCTATATCTCTCTCTCTATTTCTCCATCTACTCTTTAGCATAGTGATTTCTAATTTAAAAATTGTTTCCAAATAATTATAAAATTCTGATTTTTTGGATATCTGATGTCTATATATACATATATAAATATATAAATATTTGTTTAGAACGACTTTTTGAAAAGCTTGCGAATAAAATTGTGTTTGCTTCCTTGAGAACGACTTGGTACTCATTGAAATTTTTATAAATGTTATTTGTTTTATCGCGATTTGCACTACAATAACATAATTAATTTTTATTGCGTCTTGCAGTCGAACAAGTTGGCGCCGTTGCTGGGGAGGAAATGAAAATTTTTAAAAGCTTTTCCTCTAAAGTGTTTATTTGAGATTCTAACTTGCTATTTTTGGTTGTGGTAGAATCTCAAAATTGCAGGAAGATACATGCAACAATGGAAAAAATGGGTGCGTATCTCAGGTAAGTACTTGTAGCTTAGATTAGGTTAGATTTCCTTTCGAAAAAAATAAAAAAAAATTAGGCATTTTGCTTGAACCTTAGGATTAGTTAGCATTTACTTGCTTTTTGAAAAAGAAAAAAAAAGCTCTCTCGGTGAATTTCGGGCTGAAACAAACTCTTGTCTTAAAAATTCAATTCCTGAAAATTCGCATGTCCAGATATTTAAAACTTTTTACTGGACTTAGGCTTTGAAGTCCGGAAAAACATATCCAATATTCGTGAAAATTTGAGTTATAGAAAAGTTTGAAAAATTCACGCATTGAACTATTATCAAATCGATTATTGTTCCTGATGTTTCAGAGTTCAAAATATCATAGAAAGTTTTATACAACTCTGATTGACTTGAAATTTGTGGTAATGATTTTTTGTGAAAATTAGTAATTGAGGAAAAATCTGAAAAAAATATTTTTTGCATGTTTAGTTGCACAGATTATTCAATCACTAACTGGGGGTTAAAATTGACTGCAAAGCTTCCAGTATAGTTTAAATCTGGAAAAAATAGAAAGGATGCATTAAAATTCTTGAAAAAATATTTTTTTGAGTGGCTAGTTAGTGGTGCAACAAGTCCAATTGATTGCATTGTTTGGGTCACACTACTCTTTTGATTTTGAACTTAAAAGGACCATCTAGCACTATCTGCGCTTAGGGTTTCACATAAAGGGTAGAGCACGCCTGCATCTCCATTCATAAAGGAAATCTATCAAACAATTGGGGTTTCAAAGGTCTTGTGTGCCTCATTAGAACCCTTGATTGATGATATTAACTTAAGTAAACTCTAAAACTGACTAATGTAAGCTTTTGAACCTTAAAATTTATTTCATTATAAAAAATTGCTCGTGAATCCGTTGCTTGTGCTTCACACTTTGACAATCAATTTTAAGGGCAACACCCCCTTAACGTCATCATATTCCAAAAGCACATCAGGTCTAAGCCTAAAAAACTGAGTAGACGTGCTCTAGGCAGGATTGGTATTCTTGTGAACTTGAAATTTGATTGGGCCAAGGTCAATGCCTTGTCTACTTGGACTCATTGGTGAAAAGAAAGGTCGGTGCGGTAACCGCGTTAACCTTTAGTGGTGTCTCGCAGTGCGGGGTGTGCTAGGGGGTACCACCCTTCTGGCTAGCCAAGTAATTCATGGGTTGACCTAACCTAGTCGTGTTTTGGGGAACCAGGATTAGGTCTATTTAGGGTTTACACTCTAAGGAATAGCTTGATTACTTGCATTGAAAGGGTAGGGCATTCTCTCATCTGTCTTCTCCCTCTCATCTACGAACATTCTTCTGGTGCATGCGAGGTAGAAGATCTCTACATCCTGATTTGCTACCACCTTTAGAAAGAAATCTTAGGAGAAGACCTAATTGTCCAGAATCTGAATCTGAACCCTGTTCAATGGCTAGTCAGCACGAGGAAGATGTGATCAAAGAGGAAGAACAAAATCTGGATCCAATGACTCTCTTACAAAGGTCGATCACTAAGCAAGGTTGGCATCATGACAGACAAATTGAGGTCATAGTGTAGGCCATTACTCGACTCCAAAACGGAAGAGCAGATCGGCCTCTCCATGAATTTTACAATCCTCTTGAGGCCCAACCTAAACCTTTTATTAGGGTACCTCAGGATGGGGAGGATTTTGAACTCAAACCACAGATCATCAATCTGATTTCCCACTTCCTTGGCCACGATTCTAATGACCCCTTCCACCACCTCGAAGAACTTCTACACATAGGAAGGACCTTTGGCCCTAGGAACCTGAAGGGACCTTAATGATGAAAATGTTCCCATTCTCCTTAAAAGATAGAGCTGCCTATCGGTTGAAGACTATTGGTAGACCAATCCTAACTTGGGAAGGTTTGAGAAGCACATTCCTAAAAAAATTCTTTCTCGTAGGAAAAACCAATGCCCTTAGATGTGCCATTACAACCTTTAAGTTGAACCCTGGGGAACAACTATATGAGGCTTGGGAGAGATTTAATGATTTGGCTAGGAAATGCCCTCATCATGGGATTCCGAAGTGGCACTTGACCCATATTTTCTGTTATGGTTTAAGTGATAATTTGAAGAATTTTGTTGATGCGGCTTGTGGGGGCAATTTCCTAAGCAGAGATGCTGAGGGAGCTTTTCAATTATTTGAGAATATGAGAGAAAATTCTCTCAACAATGCCTCAATGTTCGCCTTTAACAGAGCAAATCAACCAAGAATCGGAGTTTATGAAGTTAAGTATAATTCAAACTCAGTTGATTTAGAGCTAATTGCATAACGATTGGACAAGGTGGAACTTGTGGGAAAGAACGTAGAGAGTTTGGACAAGAAACTGGACAACCTTCTAAAGGGCGGGAGTTCCTTAGGTACACATTCCAGAGTAAATCCTATGCCTACCCAAGGAGTTTCTATGATAACCCATACCCAACCCCGCACCCCTTTAGGTTAGGAAATGGTGCACAATATTAATGACCTGACCATGGCTCGACCTATGAGCCAACTCTACTTGGACCCATCTCTTTCTGGGTACCAAGGAAGGACCTTGATGCCTTCAAATTCTGAACTAGGCATCTCGATACCTAGTTATCTTGAGGATGTGAATGCACTCCAATGTTACACTAAAAATGATCCCTATTCAAACACTTACAACCCTGGATGGCGCAACCATCCTAACTTTGCTTGGTCAAGTCAGAAACCCACCCAGGGTCCTAACTTGACTAAGCAAAACAATTATGGGCAACCTAGTAGGTACACACAACCACGCACATATCAGCCACAACCTACTCAGGAAAATCAGTCGTCTGATCTGAGTTTGATCCTCAAGGAAATGTAAGAAATGAGTCTAACACATAAGGAAGAAATAAATTAATTGAGGATAGAATTGAAGGGATGACTAGACCAGCTAGTTGATGCTAGACAACATGGGATGCTGCCATCCCAATACGTCCCCAACCCAAGGAACTTCAATAGGGTTAACCAACACAACACACGGAAGCAACAAGCACATATAGTTCAACTTGCTCCTTAGCACCCATCTGGTTTTGTTAACCCCAACTCAGCCCAGGCTCAGCCTATCTTGCCAAACCCACCTCACCCTTCCAACCTTAATGCCTATGCTTGTGTTGTCACTTTGAGAAGTGGGAAACAAATCTAAGATCCTTATCCTTCTACATCAAAATCTTACCAAGATCTTGTGGCACCTGAATCTGACCTGGGAGACCAAGCTAATCTAGAAAAGAAGACTCAGGATTTGAACACTGATGATTTCTCTCAAGCACCTTTTCCTGAAGCCTTGAACAAATCCAGGGAAAATTAATCAATCAATCTAAGGAGTGGCTTGAGATTTTAAAGCAAGTCTAGGTAAATATACCACTCCTTGAAGCCATTGAGAACATCCTGGCCTGTGCAAAATTTCTGAAGGATATGTGCACACCAAAACGACAGGCCAAATCATAAAAAAGGGTCACAGTTTCTGAGCAAGCCAGTGCCATCATCTTAAATAAGCTCCCTTCTAAAAAGAAAGATCCAAGGGCCCCCTTAATTTCATGTGATATAGATGGTTTTATGTTGGATCGAGCCATACTGGACCTTGGTGCTTCCATCAATCTAATCCCCACAGAATTATATGAAGAGTTGGATTTAGGTCCCTTGCAACACACTGAGGTTACCCTTCAACTTGCTGATAGGTCATCCAAGATTCCAAATGGTCTCTTACAAAATGTGATTATAAAAGTAAGGGATTTTGAGTACCCTATGGATTTTCTTGTTTTAGATATGGAGGCATCAGAAAGCTTGAACCACACTTTGATAATCTTAGGAAGACCTTTCTTGGCCCTAGCTGAGGCCCTAATCAACTGTGAGATGGGGATTATGCAAATCACCTTTGGAAGTAAAACTTGTCAACTCAATATTTTTAAAGCTTCCTAAAAGAATAAGGTGAATTGTGTTTCCATCGAGGTCATAGGAACAATTGAAGAGGTTTTGGCAATTCACACTAAAGATGATCCAAATTCTGCCAAATCTCAAGATCAACATGAAAGACAAGAAAGTGATGTACTTGAGGATGATTCTGATTTACCACCTCCCATAGCAAATCAAATTGAAAAAGACATTAATGAGATTGAGAAACTCTTGGGAGTATCTTATGATGAATTAGATGATAACATAAAGAATCCTTAATACATCCACCCTGAAATTCAAGAACTATTGACCTTTGAGGGGGTTCAAGAAATTAGACAATCTAAGGACATGAACCAAGCAAACGAAGAAACGATCTCAGAAAAAGAAGCTCAAATCATGATGGACTAGGGAAGAACTTATTCTACAACTGGTTCAAATGGATGGCTTGAATCTGAGGAAGAATTGACTTCTGATGAGGAACAAGTAATTTCTGATGAAGATTTTGACGAATTCAGCACAACTCTACCTTTGTCCTCATATGACTCAGAGCCTGAGAATTTATGATTTTTGACATCAAATACCATTATGAGGATCCTTATGATTTTGATTCAGAACCAGATTTAAATCTCAATCATGATTTCAATCCAGATCCTCTACCACCTCTTCTTTAATTATGGAACTGGATTAATGAATAGGCTCTGCATCATGAACCTCATCTATCTGATACTATTGTCTATCTCAAATCAGAAAAACTCTTCGGAGTAGGACTACATGATCAGTTGGTCAGCATTTGTGGATTACTGATTCTTGGGCTGCACGATCATATCTTCATATTAATCCTGACTTAACTCGTTAATTTAATCATTCATTTTTGGGTTTAGGTATATTAAAAGACGCTAAACTTAGCGTTGGTTGGGAGGCAACCCAGTATTCTTTACAGGTAATTTTTCATCCAAGCTAACTTGAATTAACAAGCTCAATCAGGTGATATCCCCTCTTGCTCGTTACATTTTGATTTTCCTACATACATTTCAATGAGGACATTGTAATGAATAGGCATGGGGGGTTAGATATTGCATGTCTTATTTTTATGTCAGAAAAAAAATGCATTCATGCATAAAGAATTTTTATCTGGAAGGTTTATTAGGAATTTATTCTTAAGTTGATTCATGAACTTAGAATCCAGTACAATTTTATACTTGCATGTAGAATTTGCAATGGATCCTCTGTGAAGATCGATAGACATCTTTAGTTTGTTGAGAAGTTATGTTTCTTCTCCTGAGTCCTTAGACAGTAATTAGGGAGTCAGGCAAATAATCTTCTAGTAGATCCTCCAAACAAGTGCGAGGTGAGAGTAGAGAGTCTATTGGTGCTCTAGGGCTAGTATAAGGAATCTTAATTTCTAGATAATTGGATAATGATACTCAGAATTAGGCATAGTTTTCGCTCTCGATTCCTGCGTATAAATTCTTTGTGTGAACTTTTGGAGAGCCACCAAATAAGGCAATACGCAGAGAGTGGGTTCTGATAAAACTTAGACTAAGGTGGATGGTCACAACCGTCCTTTATGGAATCCTCAGTTGAAGGAGGGTATTAATATCAAGGTTAGAAATATGCTATCCCATTTATTCCTCTCCCAGTGTAGAAAGTAGGCACTTCCACCAAATAAGCCACCCGATATCTTCTTGAACACCCCAGTCTCGAATAATGCCTCGTTAATGAAAAATGTGGATGATTACTACAATACATTGTGTTGGTAGAAATAAATATATATATAAAAGAAAGGAAAAAAAAGAAGAGAAAAAGAGAAAAGAAAAAAAATATATATAGAAAAATGAAAAAAAAAGAGAAGAAAAAAATAGAGAAAAAGAAAAGAAAAGAAAAAGAGTATGTTAATTGTGTTGTGTTTATTTCATATCAAGCACATTGAGGCAACAACACCCATTCCCTTCACAGTCCACCAAATACAATCTTAACCTACTTCTCTGTATTTCTGAATGTCTGAATACTTGCTGAGGAGTTCTAACTTAGTCTTAGGGTTATCGGTGCCTAATTAAAGTGTTAATGCCATGAGAGGGCATCAAATATACTGACAAATCTGGTGAAATTGTGAGCTCAAAAAAAAAGGAAAAAAAGTAAGAAGAAAAAGAAAGAAAAAAAACAAGAAGAAAAAGAGAGAATGAGTACAAAGGAACTAAAGAAAACACAGTCTCTCTGATTCTCTTTGAGTTGATTTATTTAATAGTCTAGAAATCTAGGTTCTATAGTACTAGCCTATGTGTAGCACCAGAGGAATGTGAGCAATCAAATATAAACCCACTTGACTTAGACATCTTCTACCTAAGCTAAAAAGTTGTGGCTGAAATTACAAATTATTTTATAACCCCGAGGGAAGAAGTTTGCCTATCCCGATAGAATTTTACTAATGGTCAAGTACGAGCTTTAGATGTGAATTGACTTTTCACTTGGATCCATTGCACAGGCTACAACACTACACTTTCACGACTGTCTAGATTTCTAAAGTTTTGGATGAAAGCAAAAGAAATAAATCTCTAGTCGAACTCTTGAAAGAAATTAGTCATTTAGGATCACTTTGCATTTTGTCTTGCATTTGTTTGGGACTAGCAAGATTTAGGCATGGGGGTGTGATTGCTCAGCTATCATACAACCTAATCTACTTAAATTAAGTTAGATTATAGCATAACTTAGGAACAATGCATACATAAGCATCAAAGTTTGCATAATAGCTAGTTTAGTAGCCTTAGATATAATATTACCATTTTATGCTCTAAAAAGAGAGACAAAATTGATTGCAGATGATCCGAGGCTGCAAATGATAGATCAGACCATACAGATTAGATCAGGATGACGGCAGTAGTCCAACGCTTCCGGAATCGTCTTGATTTGACATCCGTAGCATCACGTGCAACCCATAGAAAAATGGAGGCCAAGGAGAAAGATGATGGAAATCCAAGCCTCAGATGTAAAATTCGACCACATGGATGGATCCGGATCAATGATCGTAGTCCATTGCCGTAAAAAGCATTTCAATCGGAGACCTACAGCACCATTTACAATGCAAGGAAAATGAACGGCTAGGATAGTGCCACGTGGCACCATCGCACCATCCCAGCAGCCCTCGCCTTGCCCAATCTCTAAAGAGCTCTTCCCACACCTTGTGGGCCGTTGGATCGTTGTCCAACAGCCACAAAGCGGCCACGTAGCTGCTCCGCCCCACTTCATCGATTAAGAGGGGATCTTAGCCGTTGGATCTCCATCTAACGGCTAAGAGTGAACGTGCTTGAAAACCAAACCGTGACACAAAGCTCAGAGTAGCGTATTAGTTCACGCACTCACACGTAAGTGTGAAGCGCGGCTTCGATTTGCGATCAGCGCAAAATTGGAATGGCGGTGGCGCTCGAGCTTGATTGGACCGTTGGATTAGAACCGGTGGTGTGGATGCGGCCACGTGGCGCGATGGTGATCGATGGATGAGGCAGTGTGGATCACGTGTGTGCTAACGCCTGAACTAACGCCCCGCTACACACGCTCTGTTAAGGGAGTGCGTCGTGCGACGAGAATCGTCAGATCATTAGATTGGATGGTTGAGCTTGAAAGCGCACGATTGCACGCACGAGGAGGATGAGGCATGCAATCGAGCACTGCGATCTCGATCGAATGAGCGGAAGCGTGCCACGTGTTAGGTGCAGGTTGAATTCGAGCGTTAAAGGTTCGTTAGAGGTTGTATTGAGGTGTGATCACAGCCGTTGATCTCCTGATCAATGGATCTGATCAAACCTAAGTTGTTGCACGTTTTGGGAGCCTAATGCCCACTTTGCCCCTCAATAAAGTTATGAAAAGAGGCCCAGGGCCCTTCAGTTGAGAACAAACTCCCACTAGATACAACTCCAGCCTCTCTCCGTCTTTGCAGCTCTTCTTTGGCATTAGTCTTGGCGCTCTGGATCTGAGGTGCTGCCGCACTTCACGCAAGAATCCCACAAGCGGCGTCATCATCATTTGCTATCTCTCTATCTCTCTATTTCTCCATCTACTCTTTAGCATAGTGATTTCTAGTTTAAAAACTATTTCCTAATAGTAATAAAATTCTGATTTTCTCGATATCTGATGTCTATATATGCGTATATAAATATATAAATATTTGTTTAGAATGACTTTCTGAAAAGCTTGTGCATAAAAATCGTGTTTGCCTTCTTGCGAATGACTCGGTACTCACCAAAATCTTTATAAATGTTATTTGTTTCATCGTGATTCGCACTACGACAGAATTAATTTTTAATGTGTCTCACGGTCGAACACCCCTTGAGACATAGCCATCCACCCAATCCGAGTTGTCTCCTCAGGCTCAACCACGCTCCTGGCACCAGCTCCCCCCCAGTCACGTTTCGTACGACCCGGGGACCTGGCATGTTTACTATCTACAGGGGGAAGGGAAAAGGGAGGGGAAAGGGGAAGGAGATTGCTCCTACTTTGCCAGAGTGAGTAGAGGATGATCCAGGTTATGGAGCGTCAGATGAGGGGTGAAGATGAGAATGGTGGCGTTGAGGGAGAGGAGCAGGGAGAGGAGGAGGTGGAGGATGAGATGGTGGGGAGTACATCCCCAGTTCATGTGGATCCCTTAGTGGTAGGAACAAGTGTTGGTGAGAACTCCTGTACTTTTAAGAAGTAAATCACTTCTATATTTTAAAGTTTATTATAACTTCAAATATATATAATGAATATAATTTAATGTTTATGCAGGTAAAATAAGAAGAGGACAGGGGAAGACAAAGAATCTAGTCCTCTAGCATGTCCCTGAGGGCTTAAGAATAACGTTCAGGCTTAGAACCACAGGGGAGGGGGAGAATTACCCAGGCTTCATCAGTTGAGTGGGCACAATGGTTCAATTCAGTGTGCCCATTTGCTACTTCGACTGGAGGAAGGTGCTCGCAGAGCTGAAGAGGCAGCTCTTCTAAAAGTTGGAGGTAATTGCATGTATCTTAAATATTTCTCTTATAAATTTATCTTAAAATTATAATCAAGTAAGTTTGATATATTTTTTTAAAAATAAATGTAGGCAAGTTGCGATTGGGGTGACGACCCTAATGCCTCCCAATATATCCTTAAGCACGCCGCCAAACTCCACAGAGATTGGAGGACAGAGAGCATGAGAAAGGTAACAATTTTTAAACATTTACATTTTTTTATGTACATAATTTCATATATTATTTCTAACATTTTATATTTGGTATTTAGTTTTTCTCGAACTGTAGTTCTCCCGAGGAGGCAATGGAGAATTGTCCTCTTGATGTCATGCCTGAACATTGGAAGAAGGCATGTGAACATTGGCTAGATCCCAAAGTGGAGGTTATTAATCGATTAAAAATGATTCTATTAATTTCATATATCTTAAATTCATAAAAAATATTATTATGTATACTAATTTACACTTATATATGCTTTTATTACAAGAGCAAGTAAGGAAAAATAAGGATAATAGGGCCAAAGTTCCACCACAGACCCATTGTTTGGGTTGAAGGAGCATCGAAATGGTTAGGAGCCATTACGTAATTTTTATAACTACTTCGCACTTGAATATTACTTAATTTATAAGTTATCTTAATATAATTGTATAATTTTCATATTTTCAGTTCGCTACACATGATGGGAGGGAGATGAGTAGGATGGATATTTACGAGGTCACCCACAATAAGTCTACAGCTGAGGGTGCTTGTAACTGGATTCATGAGAAATTTTAGGAGAGACACGTAAGTTTCCTAAACTCAAAAAATTTATAACTTTGTATATATATATTATAATAATATTTTTTAATATATTTAGGAGCAAATGGTACACTTGGTGCATCCTCCACTGACGAGACCTCTGATAGCATCCAGCAGCCTCTGGATCTAGAAGAGGCATTCAGGAGAGTGATGCCACCAGACCATGGTGGTTTTGTTCATAGTGCGGGAAGGGTACACACCTTGTCCAGTTGGTAGGGAGGAAAGGTGCTGTCTCATCTAGTGTCGTCGATTAGCTGCATCAAAAGATCAACACGCTATAGAGACGAGAGGAAGAGATGAATAATTAGATGGATGCCATGCAATCATATATGAGTAGGACAAATGATCAGATGAAGAGGCTTCTAACCCTTCTTCTGAAGAAGGATCAGTCAGAGCATTCGTCTTCATTAAATCCCAGCATCCATAAACAAGACGACATCAGCATGGGCGATGCAAGCAGAGTTGGTGGCATCGGGGTAGC
Source organism: Thalassia testudinum (assembly GCA_037157565.1). Lineage (NCBI taxonomy): Eukaryota > Viridiplantae > Streptophyta > Magnoliopsida > Alismatales > Hydrocharitaceae > Thalassia > Thalassia testudinum. The sequence goes on along the minus strand of JAZHRO010000024.1, from coordinate 76,377,308 downwards.
AGTATTTTGATTTTTATCCGTTTCCTTTTGTTATGTTTTCATGTTGCCCTTTTTATTTCAATATTTCATTTTCAAACTTTTTCTGTACTAGGCTTTATATTTATGAAATATAAACTTCTCTTCATTTTCATTAGCTATTTTTGTATAAAAGTAGGTCTTTTAGGTAGGTTTAGTAGGTATTTCTCATAATTTTCACATTTTAAAAAAAACCCTACATTCGTCGTCGATTTTCCGACAAAACGACGACATTAAAGGTTAAGATTGCTAGCGAATATAAGGTATTTGCTATCGCTTATTTGAGCAAGCGACGACAAAAAAACGTAACTTCCACTCTTCTCTTAAAAGATATATGACGTCGCTTATTTTGGAAGGTGACAATAAAAGTATTTTTGCCGTTACTTATATAAGTGATGACGTATTCATTTAAATGACGGCGGGACTTAAGAAAGGGTGTGGTAATGCAGGAAAAAGTGACACACAAATGCTGTAGCTTATTTTATAAGTGACGGGAAATAAAATTCCCATTGATTATTAAATGGTGGCAAAATATCCAATTTGTCCATTTGTCAAACAATAATTTGATGTCAGATGTTCTTTGTAACCGACAGGAAAAAGAAATGACGCTACTATCGGCGTCACTTAATGGCATCGTTTAAAAGAGCTCTGCCGTCGATTTTCAACCGACAACAAAAGTGGAGTATGTTGTAGTGTCCACACACAATCTTTTGCATGCATTAACACCAAATGTCGAGGTGGTTTCCATTCAGTGATCGAGCAATGGAAATCTAAAAGAAAGCTTCAAGGGATTCCCTGCCTCAACTCCCAAAGTAGGCTCTAAGATCGCGAGATTTCACTTTTAACAAAATAAGAATAAAATGTTAAGTCGTCATTGTATTTTACGTGGTAGAAATCCCCGATCAAAAATTAATTTAATATAACCATGTTGGTTTGATCCTCTCCACAAGGAGGCACAGGCCAAATAAACTAACAATATTTAATGTTAATGTTCACAAATGTAAAATATTATTGTAAAAAATATTTAATGAAAGTTGTGGGATAAAAAGAGAGACAGAGAAAGATAGAGAGAGTGAGAAATAGAGAGCAACCACCGATAGAAATATAAAATAAAACTTAAATAAATGAACAATACTATAGAATAAAAAATAAGATAAAAACTAATTGATGCCTATACTGTAGCAAAATAGAGCATCGCTGGCTCTCGTGCTTGCTCGTGCGTGGAAGGAGCATTCGGCGAGATGGTGGATGGTGGCAGGTTCGGCAGAGGATGGAGAGCTCAACAATGGTGGAGGTACATCTTGAGGTGGCTGGAGTTGGTTGGCGGTGATCCCAAGGCCAATGGCTTTGGGTCCTTGGTGTGGAGTGTTGGGTTGGAAGAGGTCAGTGTCGACTTGGTGGCGAGCTCGAGGCTGATGTGTGGGTGATGATAGCGGTAAAGTTGAGGTGGTGATGGCGATGGCTTGATGTGGGTGTGTGACATAGGAGGAAGGTGGGGATCGGTTTGGTGTGATGAAGAAGATGAACGGTTGGTGGAAAAGAGAAAGAAGAACGAGATGAAGGAGAAAAAGAAAATGAAGATGAAGAAGATGAAGAGGAAGGGTAGGTGGATGGTAGAGCACGATGATGAAAAAGAAGAGGAGGGCATGGTGGATGGTGATCGATGCAGTGGGGTTTGCAGTGATTGTGATGAGTGCAGTAAGTGATGGAGGTGTGCATACTGTCACCGTGCACGCCGTAGAGTCGATGACGGTGAGGGGTGATTGGAGTATGCTTTAGGCCATGATGCAAGCTATGTTCAAGGTGCAATCAAGATGTTACGGTAGATAGGGTGGGAGGAGGGGGTGTGTCCTCATGCAGGCGTCTCGAATGGCATACCTCCAACCTTTTTATCTCCCGATCAGCTGTCCTTAGATTCACAATCCAAGGGACTGTTGCCTATCTTTGGCAGGTGATGATAACGTCATCATCAGCCATATCTAGCTTTTATTAGCCATAATCAATAGATAAATGTTCCTGCATAACGGCCAAGGGACCGTAATTCACTGCACATCCTTTCTGAGAGTTTAACATGAAATCAGGGTTAAAACTACAATTTTACCATTATATCATGAATGCAGAACAATTGTGGGTTTTCTCAGGGGTTTACTAAAGGTTAAATATGTAGTAAAAGTCTATCAAGAGGGTCCGTGCAGAACAAAACGAGTTTTCACACGTTTGGAGAATTAAATGACATTTGAAACTCTAAAAATAGACCTACTTAATTCACTGAGGTTTTGGTCAGGATAAAATTCACCTAAACCCTCTAAAAATCGTAGAAAAATATTCTCTAGTGTTTGGCATCCTTGATTTGACCATTAGAATCCATTTTGACCTAAAATAGAGTCTTAGATGGATAATTGCCCTAATGTGGGTTTCTAGGCAATTTACTCATTCAAACTTGGTCAAAATCTAAATTTGACTTCACCATTAGATTCCTTGGGTCCAAATTAGGTTTGTACCAAAATTTGGGCCTAATCAAAGTTCACCTTGACCTAGTTTACATTTCAATCCTATCTGACTCTTTTCTCTCACACATATGTCCCTAATTTTTGAATTAATTACAATCAGGTCCCTAACTTTATCATCATTATTTGCAAAGAGGTCCTCACACCATTTTTGGAAGGTCAGACCTTCACCGTCGAGTTTCGAGCGAGGATTTCTCGCTTGATTCTCAATCAAATACTCCTAAAATTGAAAGGGAGATTCCTTGAGGAATTCCCTTCCAAATGAGACTTTCCATGAATCCTAACTCGGCCTCAATTCCTCATGGAACCTTTTGAAGGTGTACATGTCCTATTTGCGTGAAAAATGTGGAGTTGCAAGCTTGGTTTCCAAGCTTGAAACCCCTCTCCATGGCCTATAAATGGATCTACGATACAAGCCTCACCTCCTTAGCTAGGTTTTGGGCCAAAAACCTCTTCAAATCCCTATCTCTGGCCTCGTCCGACCTATGTTCCAGCGGACCTTCTCGACCTCCCCCCTCCGTGCCTCCGACGGCCAAATTGGAAGCATAGCAACCTTCCCCATCTTCCTCCGTGCCTTGCCGGTCACAGTGGACGCCTTGTTCCCCTCTCCTCACCGCCGTTCACCTCACCGGAGAGTTCATCTTTGCCTTTGGCACTGGCCAATCAAAGTCAATACGGATCTCCTTCCTCTTTGTCCCTTAGTTAGGTCCTTAGCCTCCCCTTCCTCTTTAGACTTCATTCCAACCCTTCGTAATTCAATTCGACCACTATTCCACCGTCTCCCCCTTCGTCTTCCCCACGACCGGTCGAGTTCCGGTGAGCTCGTGCCACCACCATAGACCACCATCCGTCTCGTCACAACTCCCAAAAGCTCCACCGTACTTCCTCCATCAAAAGCCCTCTCTTATTTCACCAATCCATCCACCCAATCGCCTCACTAGACAACCCACCTTCACGCAACCATCTTCGCCTACGTCCGGCCACTTCATGCCCTTTCATGACATGCTACCACCACTGTCACCTTCGCCAATACCAGACGAAGCTTTTGAGATGTTCTAATGTGATCGCAAGGCCTTATTTCATGTTCTCGGGTTCTACGCTGGAGCTCCGCCACCTCTGCCATTGCTGCCTTCGTTCTTCGAGCTCCAGGCATTGAAAGCTCTAGGTCTTAGCTACAGGTAGAGTGGAATAGCCCCAGGAAGTCATCCCAGTCGTCAATTGAAGGTTCCAGCCATGAAAGCATGTGCAATTGGATTTTCAGCCATCTGCGGCCGCACGTGACGAGGAGGGCTGGTTTAGTCCCACATCAGTGGGAGAAAGACCAATAAGTACAGATAAATTGAATTTATGAATAGAGTTGTTTGCCTCGAGACATCGGGGGTGAGGTCCTCTGATGGGAACACCATCATGAGCCATAACTAGTTCAATTTGATCTGATTAAGTCTTTAAATGCTCTTACATAATAGCCAAGGGAATATAATTCATTGCATAATCATTATGAGGGAAAGACAAGAGACTAGGGTTAAAATTGTAATTTTACCATCATATCATGAATGTAGAATAACCACGGGTTTTCTCAAAGGTTAATTAAGGGTCAAATGGTTCTAAAAGGCTAACAAGTGGGTTAGAATAGATAAAAAAGGATTTTTGCGTGTTTTGAGAATTAAATGACTTTTGAAACCCTAAAAACAAACCTGCTTGATTAACTGAGGTTCTGGTTATGATAAAATTTACCTAAAACCTTTAAAATTCATAGAAAAATATTCTGTAGGATTTGGTACCTTCAATTTGACCATCAGAGCCCATCTTAACTCAAAATAGAGTCTCAGACTGACATTTGCTCTAATTTGGGTTTTTACATAAATTACCCAATCAAACGAGGTCAAAACCTAAATCTAACTTCACCATTGGATTCCTTGGATCCAAATTAGGTTTGTACCAAAATTTGGGCTCAATCTGAGATCATCTTGATCAAGTTTGCATTTTGGTGCAGTCAGACTCTTTCTATCTCATTCAGACCCTTAGCTTTTCGAATTCGTTGCAAAAGGCTCCCTAGCTTTATCATCTTCTTTGCAATCAGGTCCCTCCTCCATTATCGTGGAGGAACTCATACTCCGACGACCTTCTACTAGGGATTTCTCCCTGATTGATTGGCGAATCCTTTCCAAAATTGGAAGGGAGACTTCTGAGAGATTTCCCTACAATTTGAGCCGCATCTTGGGCTCCAAGTCTTGCCCAAATCTTAATGTGAACTCGTGGAACAATTGGGTCTCCTACTTTGGCGAACATTCCAAGCTTCCAAGCTCCTTTCACCCTCTACTGTCTATATAAAGAACTGCCGGACCTCGTCGAGTTTCCTAGGCTTGAATTCCGACCGTAAAACCCCTCCTTCCTCTCTTCGCTCCGGCAGTAATACTCTGCAAGCCTCCGGCGACTCTTCCTGACCTTCCTCATCATCCAACCGTAATACTAGCGGTCGGATTTCCTTCCCCTCTCTCATCCGCTCTTGGTCGTACCAGCAGGAGCCTCAATTCCCCTCGTCGTCGCCGTCATCACCCCACCAGAGTACCTTCTTCCCTGACGCCAGCCAATCAAATTCGACGCCGGTCCATCCCTTTCGTCCATAGTTTGAGGGCTAGATGGGTTCCTCTTTCTTTTCCTTTCTTTTCCTCCCTTAGTCTCTCAATTCGACCACCGATCGCCTATCTCCCTCACCGTCTTCTCCATGACCGATCGGGCTTCGGCGAGCCCATGCCACCACCATAGACCACCAAGCTCCTCCACTCTACCTCCAAAACCATCGCCATCCCTTCACGCACAATTCCCCTCTCTTATTACATCCTCTCTCTCACCCAACCTCAGTCCCGAACAACCCACCTTCACGCCACCCTTTCCGTCACCGTCCACCCTCTACACACACTCCCACTCCACGTTACACCCACCACCACATTCGCTGTGGTTCAGCGAAGATCCTAAAGTGTTTTAACTTGGCCACAAGGTCGGATTCTTCCTTTTAGGTGTTCACTGTGTCTCCATAGCCCTCCGCCCGTCGCCACCGTGTTCTTCGAGTTCACGTCCATGCATGCCCCGGGCTGCAGCTCCAGATTGACACGGTTTGGCTCCAGGACTACACCCAGGTCTCCAATTGGGGGAGATACCCTCGGCGGTTGTAGCAATCAGAAGGAGATCACAATAGCTGCATGCAAGAACGAAGCAGGACTCGTTAGTCCCACATCGTGGAGTGATAAGCTCCCGATGGCGAATAAGATGCAAAACTGCATATGGCTCATTGCCTCGACACAAGGGGTGTGAGGTCCCCTACGCCCTCACGTGCCTCATCCGCGACACTACCCCCGTGGTTCCGCTCACACTTACTTGACCCGACCTAACCTATACACTCCTCGGCTACTACCCACGCTGGTAGCCCTTGACTCGGGTGTGCGTGATTTGATTACCCGACCATCTGAGAGAGAAAGAGGAGAAGAGAGAAAAAGAGAGAGAGCGCGGGGAAGGGGGGTCTTGCTCTATGAAGAAGTTTCCTTGTGCGACACTTAGCCAAAATTCGAAGGATGCATAGCCCTTGTGCATGAAGAGAGGAGAAGGCTTGAGAAGAAAGAGAGAGGGCCTATGCATTCTGAAGAAGAAGAGAAGGCTTATGCTTGCTTCTGTTAAGACATTTGATTTGCGTTAATGTTGGTACTGTTGGAACATTTAAGTACCAAGTAGTATGGTTAAGGATACTGTAGCATTATTTGGATTATTTGAATAAATTGAGATGCGTGCTTAAATGTGGATCTAAAAGGTGATTTAAATCACCACTTTTTAGGATCATTTTCATTCTTTTTGCTATGTCAAACTCTTGATTGATGATCAATTCTTGAGTAATTATTCTTCCTTGAATATCATTATTGACTTAATTATTGTGCTCATTTATATTATGATTGAGATTAGTGCTTGAATTTCTACTTGCTTCCTGTGTTCGACCTCGGACTTATGTTCAAGTTATAAATCGTATTTGTTGTTTGAGCGATTTAGGAGACTTACTACAATGAGACACTTTAATTTTCTGAACAGCTCGTTTAACATCAAGTGTTTGAATGTTTGCCAAAGATAACACCGGCCATGGATAGAAGGTCAGCTCACATCTCGTGTGTGCACATGCGGCTCCGCACTAGATGGAAATTTTCCTTGCATTAATCATAAATCATATAATTATTTATTGTACACATGATACTATAAGAAGCAAAATGGTGCAATTAGGACCCTATTCACATATTGCCGTTAATTCCAAAACCTAATTAACCTCTAAGTCATTCAAATTAATAGGCAATAGCATGTAAATTATATTAACCCACATGCACTTAATATCTAATAAAATGCCCAAGTTTCAAGATATAATTAGGAGGGATCTAACAATTTTAGGGTAAATAATTGTCTACTAAAGTGAACTCATCAAACACTCTATGCCTAAGTTTTTCTAGTCCCGAGCAAAATACTATGCTACAAGTTATTGTTCTCTAAGTTTAGGTGGGTGAGTTGGAGTGCCTTTAAACAAATCTTTTCCTCTAGAAGGCGGCTTAGAATCTTTGTACCCAGACCCAAGCATACTCAAGTACTGACCAATATATTGACCTCTTTATCCTTTTGGATTCTAATTAGCTTTAGCTTTGGATCACCAAGATAATTTTCTTAGGCTCCTAAGCCTACCCAGGGATTTGTTGATTCCAAACATTAAAACATCCATGTGTTCATGGTAGTAGTCTTTATTCAGCTCACAGGTGTATGTATATTTTTTGTGTCGGTATGATTGCCAACATGTTTTGTGATTTTTCTTTTTGTAATTTTTTTTGTAATCCCTCTATGTTTAACCTCGGATTAGCTTTTAACACGATTTGTGTCGGATTCCTCATTCCCATTACCAATCCTCAAAGGGTCCTTGGCATTCGATGCTTTGGGATAGCCCTGCCCAAGGCAACCCTAAGAACCTTTGGCAATTGACACTTTGGGATAGTGTCACCCATGGTGTTCTTAAGCAAACCCAAGCCTTTAGCAATTGACATTTTTTGATAATACTGCCCATGGTACTTGGACCACACATTGCGCTTACATGTCCCCGGTAGGATAGATATCCTAAGAGAGAAGCACCAAGGAGGTGACATGCTATCATCGCGTCATCTATGATGACTTAAGTTGCCTTGTTCTAACAACTAGCACGGAAACCTACAAGATCGCAGTCACCTAACATAAAGTCATAAAACATCAATACTCAAAATTCATTCATAAGGCATTAAATGAAGGAAACAAAAAGTGTTGACAATAAATGCAAAATTCTTTTGGAGCAGAAATAGAGAGTCTTTTACAACTACCAGAAAGATAGGAAATAAAATTCTACTAGCGAAAAAGTAACTACAACTATGAGCCACCGGCTTAGTATGGATCGTCTCCTCAGATAGGACTCGATTCCGTGAAGGTCTGACCAGTAGTAGCCGCAACACTCGACTGCTTACAACACCTGAGTACGGGACCCAAGACAAACGTCAATGAAAACTGAGTAGAGTAGTGCAATTAAACAAGTAACTCAAGTAAGAGAGTACAGTAAAAAGGCACTATCTTGATAGTTCGTCTATTTACCATCTTATTTTCCCATATTCTTCTTGTTCTCAAATTGTTAATCAATGTCTCGGGCGTAAGATGATTTCGTGTAACTTTTTGTTGTGCAAGATCGATATTAGCCAGCCTCTTAGCCGGGAGGGCTGCTTATATCCATCGACTCACCACGCTCCTTCACCCTGGGGTCATTGTGGAAAGGGGTGGCAGCTACGTCATGTAACATGAACACGTACAAGTGCTGTGTATGCTGAACTACAAGCAACTAATGACCCACCCATCAGCCGAAAGAACTACTCTAAACCTCGAGCCCTATGAATCCGCTATCCTAGTTGGCCGTTAAGCCTAACCAAAGAGTCGTAGGGAGGCCAACAACTCCTTAAACCAACCCCTGAACCTGATTTGAAAAGACCTAAAGCTGCGGCTGAAATCCTGGCAAATAGCGAGGCTGAAACCAGTTATCTAATCTTTTATTTTCCTGCCATATCTGTCGTATTATATAATCAATTTCCAAATAACTGTATCTCTTATTTTGTAAATTCAGAAAATCCTTAGTAATTTCATATTAGTAATTTTAGAATTTGTAATTATTTACATTATCCTTCAACTTGTCTTTTTATAAGTAGATTCAATCTTGTGATAGTGGTCCCATGTTATTTAGAAGTTACTGAAAATAACAAAACTTATTTTACTAAAAATGGAGTTCGTTTCATACATGCGACAACAAGGGCACATGTGATCATTAATTTACATCATTTACATAAAACATATTATTTCTCATTTTAGTGCCCATAAATCAGGGAAAACACTGGAGGGGTTCCAATCTTAGCAAAAAGAACATACGTCAACCAAGGTGGTATATGGAAAAAGATTGCACAGGATGGGTCCACAGGTAACAAAAAAAAATCGGCTGAATTGAAAAAGGAGTAGACTACTCTACCTAATGTCACTGGAGGGTCACAGTGACTCCTAACTATGCGCACTAGGCTTGGAAACAGTCTTCACACCTGCCTCGGGATCCGCACATGCACCGGGAAGTAGACTTAGTTCAATAGGACCCACGATGGGGTCAGAGAAACCTAATTATGTTTCTAATTTTTCAAAAAGGATAAAAAATAAAAAATGGAATTAGATCATACCAACACGTTGTATGCGTTGATACGATTCCAACGGTACCTTGTTTGTCAAAATCCGAGGTTGGGAAGACCTCGAACCAGATGAAACAGCGCGAGAGGTTTGATGAGAAGTTCATTATGGTCTCTAGTTACCTCTAATTAACTAGTCTTCTTAGTTACTTAGCTAGGAATATGTGAATATATGGGATAATTATAAAATAAGGGATATATAGTAAAGGACCTTCAAATAAGTTAAAAATGCTATTTTATCATCCAATTAATATTATTAATAATGTAATTAATAATTGGACTCGAAATATTACTAATCATTCATCTAATTAATGAGTTAACTAACTTAAGCATAATATATAACTAAGTATGTGATAACTTAAGTAACATTACTTAATTAAATAAATTAATCTAAAAAGGTCAAAAATGTAAATTCAAGGTCTAAATATAATAATTACCTTATTTACAATCATATATAAAAAGTTGAAAAAGAACTAAATTAAAATAAATCTTGAAAACCTGAGTTTACATTTTGGTCCTTACATTTCATTCCAATCGGGTCCTTATTTTCTATTTAGGTCCTTAAGTTTTATCACAGCTAAGCCCTTGACTTCTTCTCTTCAACCGGTTGAATGGCTGACGACTGAAGGTGTAGCCACCGCACGATCACCGCCCATCCGACGTCATCTCTTCTTCTCCAAGCTCCTAGAGCTTGCACTCACCATCCCATCTTCATCCATTGGTCTGGATGACACTTTTATCCTAATTTAGTGGAGATAACTTCACCGTCGTCGGAGAAGACGCCGGTGGTTAACCTCCTCCTAGCCTCAATTGCGTCTAGATTCCACCTCCTTCATCGCCGTCAACTATAAATACCCCCTGACGCCCTTGATTTTCTTCATGTTGGCTCCCTTCCCTCTTCTTCACTACAACCGACTTCGATAGGCTATTCCCTCCGCAACTCTGGCAACTTTCCATCTCATAATCCGACTTCCTCCATCCACTTTAATCAACTTTGGAACTTCGCCGAGGTCAGCCGCGTCTCTGGACACAGGCGCTGACCAAGGAGCTCCTCTGCTTCATCTCACAATCGCCGCCGGAGATCTTTCGACTACCCTCTAATTTCACTCCTCCGTTATGAGCCGTCGACGGAGTTCCTTTGTCCCCATCGTCCAGGTAACAGTAGATAGGAGGAGTAGGAGTAGAATAGTTTAGTTAGTTAGTTAGTTAAGTAGATTAGTCGTAATGTCAAATTTTTAAATTTCATCTTCCTCGACTTCGGTGAGCTCCTTGAGCTTTCCAGAGCCTTAATTTTGTCCTTTGAAACCACTGATCACCTTCCTTTATCATCCACGATCATTTCTATCACACTTAATCTCTAATTTGATCATTGATTCACCTAATCCACATCCACCTTCATCAACTTCTGCTGTCCATGGCAGCAGTAGTTGACCTAATTCCACCTCCATTGGATCCTCCATCACTTACTCATCACTAAAGGATCCTAATTATCACTTTAATTTGATTAATTATCTCCTATAACTTAAAAGTCTAATTTTATTTAAGCTCCTGAGCTCGCTGTCAATGGCGGCTCAGGAGCAGTTAAAACCTTAAATTAACTAAGTATTTATCATTGCAATCCTTTTCTGACTTGTCTTGACCACTCATCTGAGTGGGAGATCAAGTCCTGTGCCTCAACCAATTCAAATCTTATTCAAACTGAATTCACTGATTAATCTTACTTCTAATGAGTTAATGAGGAATTTAATGCAATCCTGAGTTCCTTGTAACCTCAAGTACCTTTTCAAATAAAAAATGGCATGAAATTTCTTTATGTACACAAGTTTCATCTTTTTCTGAACTCACCGGAGCTCCGATGAGCTCCGGCGAGTGAAATTTGATCTTCAGCCTATAGAAGTTGATGAGAAGCTCCAGAATGACATAATTTTGATCACTGATTTGTTTGAGGTTGTTTATTTGGAATTTTAATGCCTGGAGTTAGGATTATTGATCCATCTCCTCCAACTCCGGTAGAGTTGGAGGAGCCTGACAGAAGACCAAAAGTCGCATTTGAGGGATTAAAAAGCTTCAGTGCAATACACAGAAGTTGATTTTGTGCTCAAATTAGTGTAACAAACCCCTAACTCCTCTGACGAACAAATCATTTTTAGAGTTCAGGCGATGAGCCTGGAACCCTAGTTTCTTAGGTTCAATCATCTGTCTAAGGGGTTGAGCGAGTTCCTGAGGTTGAAAGGATCTTATCTTAGGTTTTAATTTCTTGAGAAGAGGCTTAGAATAGAAAGTCAAATTTTGAGCCTTATAGTCAAACCTGAGTTGGATATTTTGATTCTGAGCTCAATTTGATGATTTGAGGAGCTTGAATTGTTGCTGAGATTTTGTTGAATGATTTTAGAGTGATTTGGTTGAGCTTAGATATGTAAATTTGTTGGAATTCAAACACTGCCAGTTTGGGTTATTTTTGAATCGAAACTATTGGCAGTTGTTTTTGGATGAAATTTAATCATGATCCCTGCCCAGATCAGTTTATAACAACCCTTAGAAGCTATTCCTATCGATTGAAAAGACTTCTCCTTAACCTTAAATTGAAAGCATAATTCTATAGAGCTACTCAAGAGCTTTCCAACAAGCTTTTGTTCGCTTCATTTGGAGCTCTGAGCTAGGAGATATTCCCACTTGAAGTTAGCCCTAGAAGGGGAGACTTTAGTCACACATCGAGAATCCTTGACGCCTGCCTTAGTATAAAGGGTATTTGTTGCATGGGCATATCAGTCGTCAGTGCTCGGTGCACGGATACGAACGGTTACTTACTGAGCATGCGTGTGTGTGTGCGGGCGTGTGTGCCTGCAAGGGTGCGCCTGTTTGGGTGTGCGATGTGTGGCTTTGGGAGGGTGAGGCCTGGGAGGCAGTCGAGCCGGTTGGCTAGAGAAAATAAATCAGAAATAAATCGAAATTAAATCAAATCAGGCGAGGACCTAGTAGGGTCTGGTCCCACCTTGTAAAGGGTGCTGTGTATCCCCGAAAGATCTGAGCCGCAAATCAAAAACCAATTTTTGGTTGAGGAAGAAAAAACTCGGTTCCGTGATAGTTCAAAGGAAGAGTTAAGTGCTGAAGGAAAATCATTAAGGAAGAAGAAAGGAAAAGAAGAAGAAATCGCAAAGGGCAGAAAGAGAAGGCTAACAGGCAAGCTAACTAAGGAAAGAAGAGTGGCAGAAGAGAAGAGAAGAAGAAGAGATGAGCTTGAGAGAATAAGAGAGAAATAAAATAGAAAAAGAAAAGGTAAAGATAAACAAAAGAGAAAGAAGAGAGGTAGAAAAGAAGAGAAGAAGAGATGAGCTCGAGAGAATAAGAGAGAAATAAAAGAGAAAGAGAAAAAATAAAAGATAAGTAAAAGAAAGAGAGAAAGAAAGAAGAAGAAAAGGGAGACGGAGAGGCTGAAGAAATAAGAAAAGAAATCAATTTTCTTGCTATATTTTAAATTTCTTTTTGCTTTCAATTGTTGTAATAAGGTATATTGTAATTAGAAAAAACTCTTATTTGCCTTAATTTTCCCTTGAAATAAATTGGAAACTAATATGTTTACTTGCTAATAAAGTAGATCATTTGAGTAAATATATTTTTGTATGTAATTTTGCATTTTTCTTAAGTTTAAATCATCTTGCAAATTTTATGTTATTAAAATTAACTTAATTATACCTCCTATGACTTGTTTTGAATTGATTGGTGAATTTGAATTAATGTATACCTCACAGCGAATGACCTGGACTCAACCAGTTAAAAGTAATAAAATCTAAAATGTTAGGTTAACTTGACCCTATACTACTAAACTAACACAAATTCGAATTAACCTAAGTTACTTTCTAATACACTTAATTAAGCAAAATTAATTTAATTAACTGTGTTTAGGAGTAGCATGATCAGGGTTCAAGAGTCAGGTCAAAATGCCCACGCATGCCCATGTGTCACGCTTGGATTCACGCTTGCCTTGCATCGCAAATTGCTGCGCGCCCGCCCGTAGTCGTGGATGCTGCTATGCGTTGCGAATCGGCGCATTCCCACTTGTTGCAGTTGTACGCGCGCGTGTTCGAAGAGCGCTACCATGCGTTGCACGCACGCCTGTTGCCCTGCCACGTGTCGCCCTGCTGTTGCACGCCGCTGCTACCGTCGCAAATTTATGGTGGGAACCGCAGGTTTTACAGAATCGCAACCAGGTCCCTACGAATAAATTTTTGAAGAAGAAAAATTAAAACTAAGGTTTTTCTTGTCCCTTTCTCTCTTGATTTGACAGAGTTGGAGGCTAATGATGACCCAAGGGACCCAAGGGGTCCTTAAATAGGCCTTAGGGGTAGTTGTGGTTAGGTTTAGTTGGGTGAAATACTCAAATTGCCCTTAGGGTTGGGTTCACCTTACATTTAGGTCCTGGGTGAGTTCTTTTGACCCTAACTTGAGCTATATGCCATGGAATCACGTGAAACAAGCATCGTCGGAAAGATTGCAATGAGAGGAATCTAATGATACCACACATGGAACCATTTTGAGAAAGTTTGACTAGGATTTGACATGAAGTACTCGATTCTTGGCAATTTAAGAGGGTTTTGACACCAACACCAAATCCTAACTAGGTTTTCAGGTTGGAACTGACCCGAACCACTATGAAATGACTCGAAGACTGAATTTTAGGACATCACAGATATAACTACCTTAAAGAGAGTTTTGTCCCTGAAACTCGAGTAAGAGTAGAGGTAAAAGAGAAAATTGGCTAGGTGTATAGCAACTTAAAGAGGAATAACATCCTTAAAGAGAAACAACCTAGGGAGTCAAAGACTTACCTGTGAATAGCTCAGGGTACTTCTCCATCATTTTTGCCTTGGGTTCCTTGATGGGAACACCATCATAGGCCTTAACTGGCCACTTTAATCTGGAATAAAAGATAAATGCTCCTACATATTCATCTTAGGGTTATATCTCCATCATTTCTGCCTAAATTTATGGGTGCAGAGCACTTCTCTGAGTTCAGGCCGATTTCCCTCTCAAACTCCATCTATCTTATCATCAGCAAGACCTTGGCTAATAGGCTGAGGATTGTATTACAGGATTTGATTCATCTAGTGCAGGCTGCCTTCTTGCACAACAGGTCTCTTCAAGAGTCCTTCATTTTGGCTCAGGAAATGGTAAATGGTTGGCATCGAAGAAAATGCAAGGCTTTCATGTGGAAAGTGGATTTCCGGAAGGCCTATGATTCGATCTCTTGGTCATACCTGTGGGAGATATTTAAAAGAAGAGGTTTCCCTCCTCTTTGGATCCAATGGATGAAACGATGTATCACTATGGCTTCTTTTTCCCCTTTGGTCAATGGCAGGCCATGTGGAGCATGGATCCAACCCCAGCGGGGGGTTAGACAAGGATGCCCCTTAGCCCCACTGATCTTCAACCTTGCGGTGGACGGGCTTGCAGGGTATGCTTGCAAAGTGGCTGAGGTGGGAATTATTAAAGGATACTCACTGTCTAACAGGGGCAACCTGGCCCCCATATTACAATATGCTGACGACATGGTGTTTTTTGTCGAGGGATCCAGGTCTGAGGCACATGTTCTGGGGGTTCTGGTAAAGATTTTTGGTGACATTTTAGGCCTGTGTCTGAAGAAGGATAAATCGATTTTGATTTGCTTTGGCATGAATGAACAGGAGCAGAGGGAGTTGGAGGATATTTTGGGGTCACCTCGTGCTAAATTGCCGCTGAGATATCTTGGTCTACCTCTGAGGGCCACAAAACTGAAAAAGTCAGATTGGAATCTTCTGTTTGAGAGGGTGTTTGGTAAGCTGAGGGGTTGGAGTAGTAGATTCCTGTCCAAAGGTGGAAGGTTAATCCTACTCAATTCAGTCTTAACAGCCATACCGATTTTCTACTTCAGCATTTTTAAGGCCCCTAAATGTATTTGGAAGAGATTGGATACTATGAGGAAGAGATTCTTCTGGAAGGGTGCGGGTCATGAGGGCGGATTCATGCAGCCCATCAGATGGAACTCTATCTGTAGACCCAAGGAGATTGGGGGGCTGGGAATTAAAGCTCTTAAGGAGTTCAATGAAGCCTTGCTGCTGAAATGGGCCATCAGGATTCTGGATGGTAGGGAGGGGCTGATGGAGGACCTAATCAGGGACTGCTATGGTAAATCTAATAGCAGTTTGCAAAGGCTTCAGCCGAAGAAGCCTTCTCCCTTTTGGCGTTCAGTGATTGCTGCAGTCACCAGCTATTGGCATCTGATGCAACCAAAGCTTGGAGATGGCAGAGGCTTCAGTTTATGGAATGAGCGATGGTGTGACTTGGGCTTGCTGAAAGAGGTCTATCCGAGGGTGTATGATGCTGCTGTAGATAAGGAAGCCACAGTGTGCAGTCTGTGGTCTCAGGAAGAAGGATGCTGGCGGCTGGAAGGACTGCAGCAGTGCAGGCTGGGCACTCGTTTGTGGGAGGAGAGGCAGAAAATGATGGCGAGTCTACAGCAGCTGTAGCTTGTGAATAATAGGACAGATACTTACTACTGGCAGTGTGGTTTTTCAGTGAAGTAAGCGTATGAGAAAGTTATTAGAGCTAATAGTGAAGTGGAATGGGGCCTTATTGACAGAAAGATTTGGCTCCTAAAAGTTCCTCTAAAGGTTCAGATCTTCCTATGGCTATGCAGCCGTGATGGGTTGATCTCTGGAGATCTGATGCATAGAAGGATGGGGACTGTGCTAAATGCCTGCCCTCTTTGTGGTTTTCATTCTGATAGTGCATCACACATTTTCTCTTCCTGTTTGGTCACGGACAAGATATGGAGGTTGGTTTGTTTAGAACCCCTCCCCTCCTGGGATGCAGTATGGCAGAGGTTCATCACTCCTGGTCGGCCCGTGGGGGCTATGGCAGCTGTGTTGTGGTGTGTATGGAGGGCGCGTAATGATAAGCTTTTTTAGGAGAGATCGGTGAGATGTGAGAATATTGTAAAGGAGTGCTGGTCTCTCATAGATAGTTGGGCTTCTTACCTGTAATTACTTTTTTGTTATGGAATATACTACCCTCCGGATTGCTATCGGTTCTCGATAGCAATCCTCAATGTTTCAAAAAAAAAAAAGAAGAGAATAAGAAACCAGGGTTAATTATGTAATTTTAGTAGCATATCATGAACACAGAATAACCAAGGGGATGGGTTGGGGTGAAATAAAGGTCAAATGAGCATTAAAATCTAATAAGTGGGTTCATATAGATGGAAACAGGATTTCGCGCATTTCGAGAACTAATACAGCACCCAAAACCTGAATTTCAGACCCGCTTAAATAATAGAGGTTCTGGTAAGGATAAAATCCATCTAAACCTTCTAGAATTCATAGAAAAATATTCCATCAGGTTTGGTACTCTTGATTTGACCATTAGAATCCATTTTGACCTTAAAAAGGGTCTCAGACAGAAAGTTACCCTAATTTGGGTTTCTATGCAAATTACCCAGTTAAACTTGATCAAAACTGAAATAGAACTTCACCATCAAATTTCTTGGGTCTAAATTAGGTTTGTACCAAAATTTGGGCCCAATAAGAGTCCATCTTGACATAGTTTACATTTTGGTTCAATCTAACTCTTTCTCTCTCATTCATGCCCCTAACTTTTGAAATCTTTACAAATAACCTCCCAACTTCTCTTCATCTTCTTCAAATGGGTCCCTGCTACCATGGCAGGTGTGAACCCATGAACCCGAGCTTCCAATCAAGGATTCCTTCCTGATTGCTTGGTCAATCCCTTCCAAAATTGGAAGGGATGATCCTGAGGAAGTCCTAATTTGTCTAAACTTAATTCTAGACTCCAACTTCCCTCAACAAACCCGTGCGAATCCTTGGATTTCAAGGATCTTCTTCCTGAAAATCCGAGCTTCTCAAGCTTGTTTCCAAGCTTGGAAGCTTGCTTGAAGCTCTATAAAAGCCTCCCCAATGCATAATCGAGCAATTTAGCAAGTTTTGGCCAAAGAAACCCCTCTTCCTTCCCTCTCAGACCACCTTTGCACCTTGCTCCGGTGACCCTCTCCATCCTCATCTGGCCGTCCAACCATCAAATTGGACGACCCTTTGCCTTCCCCTCTCGATTCCACTCGGGCTCTTCGTCAGCCATAGCAGGGGCTTCCTCCCTTATTGTCGTCGCCGCGCCACCTCACCGGACTCCATCTTCTTCGGCTCCGGCTCTCCAACGCCGGTGCTCTCCATCCACCTCCTTCACCCCTATGTCCCTCTATACCTTCCTCTCTCCCTCTACTTTCTTTCCCCACATTCACACTAACTCACGACCACACTGTCACCCGCACGACCTTCATCTTCCCTGCCTTCAGCAAGGACTTCGGTGAGCTCGTGCCAACACTACGCCACACCAAAATGCACGCCATGACCACCCACACCTTTGGTGTTCTCCACCG
The DNA here is from genome assembly GCA_037157565.1 of Thalassia testudinum. NCBI lineage: Eukaryota > Viridiplantae > Streptophyta > Magnoliopsida > Alismatales > Hydrocharitaceae > Thalassia > Thalassia testudinum. Next base: position 76,359,609 of record JAZHRO010000024.1, on the reverse strand, counting down.
ACCAAAATCCCTAACCTATTTGGGCCTATTGGTCTCTTGTTCCTGCTGTCGAACCCACCCCCCGCCGCACTACCTCTTCGACCTCGACAAAGGTCGACCAACTTCCAACCTCAACAAAGCCACCACCAACGTACTCGCCACCCTATGGCGATCCTCCTGAGCATACCAATTGGGTTCTACATTTCAGGTATACGTCGGACAAGTCACCGCCGCCTTCGTCTTCTCCGAGCACGGCAGCCCTTCTTCGACCTTCCCACAAACTACTGTGGCCCTGTATGTGTTCGGCTCCAGGTCCTGATGCATACCCAGGTGTTACTCAAGGCAAGGAAAGCTTCAGCTGCCTTGATTTGGCATTCCATCCTACAATAGTCACACGTAGCTGCACGAGAGGAAGGTTGTGTGGATAGTCCCACATCGACAAATGTAGAACCCGTGACTACACTTAAAGGGAATTTGTGTCCCCGACCCCTCGCCTAAGACATGGGGGTCAGATCGCCATTAACCCCGCACATTTGCTTACCCGATCAAGCACTCCTCTCTTGCGACCCACGCCCGCAAGCTTGGTCTTGTTTACGCCCGGTTACCCGACCGATTACCCGGCTTAACCCAGGTTTCTAAGTAAAGATGAAGAGGAAAAAGAGAGAGAGGGGAGGTTTTTCCCTTTTGATCTCTCCCCTTACCCGATCCTGAGGCCTTTGCTTCTATGCTGTGGTGCTGTGATTGCCTCTTCTCTGAGGCACGAAGGAAGAAGGAAAGAGAGGAGGCCTTTGCCTCTTTTGTTGACACTGAGCCCTGAGCACTAAAGGCATCTGATGCCTTGTGCATTCGTCTGGCCTTTGTTGGTGCCTTAATTCTGAATACTGTTGAGATATTGGTTGACGTGGGATATTTGATTGAGAATTATTGTTCAATTATTTGAGATACTTGAGCTTAATATTAGGGGTTAATTTGGTGATCCAAATCACCATTTTAATCCGTTCTTTTTACACTCTATTATTGGATTTCATATCTATATCATTTTGAATAGTTCTAAATTAAGTTTTGATCATAATTTCTTATATTTCCTGTGATTAGTGAGATTGAATTCCATTATTTGCTCCCTGTGTTCGACCTCGGACTCTTGTGATTTTGAGTTATAAATTTAAATGATTTGAGCAATTTTGTCTTATACTACGACGCATCTTTTAAATAAACGATGATTTCACCTCAAACATTCCCAGGTCGCCTCTTCATACTTCTGGCTCCTCCAGAGAACTTTTACCAGTGGGATCTCCTTCTTCCGTAGCTTGCGAATGATGTGACCCAGTATACGCACTGGCTGCTCTTGATAGGTCAAGTCCTCCTTTATCCCCACATTCTCGTAGCTGAGAATATGGTCTGGATTTGACACAGACTTCCGCAGATTGGAGATATGGAAGACGTTGTGGATGCCGGCTTGTTGAGGTGTTAGAGCGAGTTTGTATGCTACAGGTTCAACCCGCTCTAGTATCTCAAATGGGTCTACGAACCGTGGAGCTAGCTTGCCCTTCACTTTGAATCTCTGAATCTCCTTCATTGGTGATACTCTGAGGAACACCGAGTCACTAATCTCAAACTGCACATCTCACCGTTGGCGGTCTACATAGCTCTTTTGCCGGCTCTGTGCTATAAGGAGTCTGTTCCGAATCTTCTTGATGACCTCCTTACCTTGCCTGATCAGTCTGGGACCTACCCCATGCTTCACACCCACCTCATCCCAAGCAAGTGGAGAGGTGCACTTTCGACCATACAACGCCTGATACGGAGCCATGTCGATACTGGCGTGATAGCTGTTATTGTAGTTGAACTCTACCAGGGGTAGGTGCTCCTCCCAAGAGCCTCTCCACTCTAGTACACAGGACCTCAACAAATCCTCCAGTGTCTGGAAGGTCCTCTCGGTATGTCCATCACTTTGTGGGTGGTAAGATGTGCTCAGGTTTAGCTGTGTACCCAATGCCTACTGAAAGCTTCCCCAGAACCGGGAAGTGAAGCGTGCATCTCTATCTGAAATGATCTCCTTGGGTACATCATACCATCATAGAATCTCCCGTACGTATAACTCTACTAGCTGCGAAGGACCATAAGTCACCTTGTTTGGCAGAAATGGAGCTGACTTCGTCAAACGATCCACAATTACCCAGACAACGTCGTGTCCCCTCTGAGTCAATGGTAATCCAGTCATAAAGTCCTTGGATATACTCTCCCATTTCCACTCAGGGATGGGAAGAGGCTGTAACTGGCGGGCTGGTCTCTAATGCTCAGCTTTTACCTACTGACATACTCGGCACTGCTTCACAAACTCGTTTACGTTCTTCTTCATACCACACCACCAAAGTCCCTCTTTAGGTCATGGTACATCTTAGTGTTTCCGGAATGGATGGTGAGCCTGCTGCAATAAGCCTCGGAAAATATCTCCTTTCAAAGTGCTTCATCTCTGGGAACACAATCTGCCACAAAGTCTGAGCACTTCGTCCTCAAAGGAGAACTCACCAGGGTCTCCCGCGAGCAACTAATCCTGGAGAATCTGTAGCTCGGCGTCGTCCCTCTGCTGGTTGACTATGCAGGAGATTAGATCAGGGCAGGTGCGTTGCATTACTGTCAACTCCCCCAAATGTCCTCTCGCTTGCGAAGGCTTCCACTGGGCTGCCTCAACCATACTGGTCCATCTCTGTGCCTGAAGAACTGCCAACCTAGCTAGTGGTTTCCTACTGAGGGTGTCTGCGAAGACATTCCCCTTCCCGGGGTGATAGACTATCGAATAGTCATAATCTTTGAGAAGCTCTATCCAGTGTCTTTGTCTCAGGTTCAATTCCTTCTGATCGAAAAGATACTTTAGGCTCTTGTGATTCGTCTGGATCTTGAAAGTCTCCCCGTACAAGTAGTGGCGCCAAATCTTTAGGGCGAAGACTATGGCTGCTAACTCCAAGTCATGTGTTGGATATTTCTTTTCATGAGGCTTCAGTTGTTTCCAAGCATAGGCAACCAGATGCCTATGCTGCATCAGAACACCGCCTAGTCCCTGGAGGGAAGCATCTATGTATACAATAAATCCGCTACCGTTGCCTGCAATGGTAAGTACAGGGGCTAAAGTCAACTTCTCCTTGAGTGTCTAGAAACTGGTCTTACACTCACCGGTCCAGACAAAAGGAGTATCCTTCCTCGTTAATTGGGTTAACGGGAGGATGATTTATGAGAAGCCCTGAATGAAACGCCTGTAGTACCCTGCTAGACTGAGGAAGCTACGAATATCTATCACTATCTTGGGTCGCTCCCACCTCAGTACTACCTCAACTTTGGAGGGATCCACCGAAATCCCTGCACCTGACACCACGTGTCCCAAAAACTCCACTTGGTGCAACCAGAACTCACACTTGCTGAATTTGGCATATAACCGATGCTCCCTTAGTGTCTCTAAGACCATCCGGAGATGCTTCTCATGCTGCACCTCGTTGCGGGAATAGATGATGACATCATCAATGAATACCACAACGAAGCAGTCAAGATAAGGCTTGAAAATCTGGTTCGTCAAGTCTATAAATGCGACAAGAGCGTTCGTCAGTCCGAACAGCATCACCAAGAACTTGTATGACCACAACGAGTCCAGAAGGTAGTCTTCGATACGCCCCCTTCTCTTATTCTGAGTAGGTGGTAGCCTGAACATAGATCAATCTTGGAGAAGATCGTGGCCCCACGGAGCTGGTCGAACAAGTCATTGATCTGCAGAATAGGATAGATGTTCTTGATTGTTACCTTATTTAACTGCCTGTAGTCGATGTAGAGACGTAAGGTACCATCCTTCTTCTTCAAGATCAATACCGGAGCCCCATAGGGTGAGGCACTAGGCTGAATAAATCCCTTCTCTAGGAGTTCCTGAAGCTGCGTCTTCAACTCCTTCAACTCTGTAGGTGCCATCCGATATGGGGTAATCAATATAGGATTAGTCCCCGGAATGAGAGAGATCTCAAACTTGATCTCTCGCTCAGGCGGAAGTCCTGGTAATGCTAGAATAGGAATTGAAATAACTATATATCTATCAGAATAAGGGCACCACGGGTGGTTTGTGGTGGCCTTTTGGAGAGGTTGGGGAGAGCAGCAGCGGTGCACCAAGGTGGCTTAGTGGGTGCTTCGGAGGGAGAGAGTTGGGGAAGAGGATCTAGAGAATTGGAGAGAGTTTGGAGGGAGTTGTTCTTTAACTGGGGGCCTTAGGGCTCTTTTTATAGCTTCCCTGAGGGGTAAAGTGGGCATTTGAGCCCACCAACTCGTGCTTGAGGCTTGGATTTATTAAATCCGTCGATCGGGAGATCAACGACTCATAGAGCTTCAAAAGGCCTTCCAAAACTCCTTAAATGCGCGGATGCGTTCTCTGGCTGACACGTGGCTTGCTCCCTGCCCTTGGATTGCAATCTGACCGCTATTGCTTGTTTCGCGCCCACGCCTCAATCGCAAGTGCACAATTCGTGCTTAATCCTCGTGAGCTTGCGCGTTTCGCCTCTCAACCGTCCAATCGCAAGATCGGATGGCTTAAACGCATTGAGCCCACCGCCTTCAAATCTCAACACGTGCGTGTGTGCATTCGGTTGCACGTGAGCGCTCACGTTCCCATTCGAGGCCTTTTAGCGCACCACGCAATCATGCCATCGTCGCTTGATGTCGATCTGATGCTTGAGATTCATCCGCGTGCGCTGTCGCCTTGAATTCGCACAGATTGTGCTTTGAACCTACGTCCTCCCTTTGTGGTTGAGCATGTGAGACAACGCGCTACGAGCGCACTTTATCTCAGTTTCCATTTCCGCGTGCGGCGGAGGATCTTCCTTACTTGATAAGGTGCATTGGTGCGGTCGGCGTGGATGCGTTGTGGCTGTTGGATGATGATCCAACGGCCCACAACACATGAGGGAAGTGCCTTTAGAGGTTGGGGTGGCGACGCTTGGCGGTTGTGATGGTGCCACATGGCACCATCGTGGCCGTCTATCTTCTTTTGTTTGTAGACGGTGCGCTAGGCCTCCGATCGAGATGATTCTTACGCCGTTGGACTTCGATCGTTGATCTGGATCCATTCGTGCAGTTGGATTTGACATTTGAGGTTTAGATTTTCACCTATTTGCCTCTGAGCCCTTGCACTTCTGTGGACTCCATAGGATGCTACGAAAGTATGATCGATGCGATCTCGGAGGCATTGGACTCCCGTTGTCATTTTGAGCAGATCCATATGGTTGGATTGGTCATCTGTAGCCCTGAATTAGTTGCAATTGTTAATACCTCTCAATTAGAGCATAATATGACTTTATTATTTACAAAGCTAATAAATCGACTATGTTGCAACGTATGATGGGTATGTATGCATAATGCCTAAGTTAAAGCTAGAATCTAACTTAATTCAGGTATATTAAGACCTATGATTGCTACGCAATCATACCCCCATGCCTAAATCTTGTTAGTCCCTAGCAAGTGCAAGACTAAATGCATTCTACCAAGAGTTTGACTAGAGATTTGTTTTTTTTTGTCTTCATCCAGAAATTTAGAATCCAGATAATCGTGAAATTATAGTATTATAACCTATGTAGCAGATCCAAGTGAAAAGTCGATACATATCTAAAGCTCGTACTTGACCCTTAGTAAAACTCTATTGGGATAGGCAAACCTCTTCTCTCGGGGGCATAGAATAACCTCTAGTTTTAGCCCTGGCTCTTTGGCTTAGGTAGAAGATGTCTGAGTTAAATGGATTTATTTTTGGTGGCTCACTCTCCTCTGGTGCTACATAGAGACTAGTATTTTGGAATCAAGATTTTTAGATTATCAAATAAATCCACTTAGAGAGAGGCTAGAAAACTGTGCTCTCTTAGGTCCTTTGTACTCTTTTATTTTCTCTTTTTCCTCTCTTTTTCTTTTCTTTGCTTTTTCTTTTCTTTTTCTTCTTGAGCTCACATCTCACCAGATTTGTAAATATGTTTGGTGGTCTCTCATGGCATTACACTTCAATTAGATTCTGATAACCCTATAACTAAGTCAGAATCCCTCAGCTTGTATTCAGGTGATCAGAAATACAGGAAAAGTAGGTCAAGGCTGTATTTGGTGACTTGTGAGGGTGGTAGGTGTTGTTGCCTCAATGCACTTGACTAAACTTAAACATAACTCACACTTCTCAACATGGCATTTTTTTCTTTCTTTGTTTTTTTTTTTTTGCAATTTTTTCTATATACTTTTCTTTCATAACCATATCTGCAACATAGCATATGTACTTTTATTGACGAGGCATTATTTGGGATTGGGAATGTTCAGAAGGATATCGGGTGACTTATTTGGTGGAAGTGCCTATTCTCAGCATTGGGAAAGGAATGGATAGGACAGTGTATTTCTGATCTTGACATTAGTACCCTCCTTCAGCCAAGGATTCCGTAAAAGACAGTCATGACCATTCACTTTAGTCTTAGTTTTATCAGAGCCCATTCTCTGTGTATTTGCCTTATATGGTGGTTCTCACAAAGATTCTCACGAAAATTTGTACACAAGAACCGAGAGCGAAAACTGTGCCCAACTCCGAGTATCATTACCCAATTATCCAGAAATTAAGATTCCTTACACTAGTCTTAGAGCACCAGTAGACTCTCTACTCTCACCTCACACATGTTTGGTGGATCTACAAGAAGATGGTTCTCCTGACTCCTTGATTATTGTCCAAGGGTTCAGGAGAAGAAACAATACTTTTTCTCGACAAACTAGAGATGTTTATCGGTTTTCACAGTGGATCCATTGCAAATTCTACGTGCAAGATTGAAAGTGTGCTGGATTCTAAGTTCGGGAATCAACTAAAGAATAAATCTCTAATAAAATCTCTTGATAAAAAGATCTATTTCGTAAAGTGTTGGCAGAAATTTTTTCAGTTTATATGTACTACCCCCCCATGCCTAAGTTCTTGCATGTCCTCAGGCATGAACAAGAGAAAATGAAATAAGGCATGGAGTAGGTGGGTAGAAATCACCTGGAGCTGCTCTTGATTTGTCGTTCAACTCATGCCAACACTACAATGGTAATCACAATATGCATAATAATATGCTAGAATGAAATATGCTTTGTATAAAGGATATGTATATATGTATAAGTGCTGAGTTTAATGCCTCCAGCTGGGCGAAACGTCAGTCACACGTCCTCGAGAAGATGTATCGTTTTGTTAGTAGGAGGAGGTTCCTGGGCTAAAAATGACTTGAGGTACTGGCCATTTTCTGTAAAGACCTGCCCAGATTTCGGGTCCATAATTTGGACCACCCTGTTAGAATACAGGTGGATCACCAGATACGGCCCAGTCTACTTGGACTTGAGCTTTCCCGCAAGGAATTTGAGCCAGGAGTCAAATAACCAGACCTGCTAGTTACGTGTGAATTCCTTCCTCTAGGTGTGTCGGTCATGGAAAGCCTTAGTCTTATCTTTGTATATCTTTGCATTCTCGTAGGCTTCCCGCTGAATCTCTTCTAACTCGTTGTGCTAGAGCTTCCTTTCATAACCTCCTTCATCAAGGTTAAAATTACACTTCTGCACCACCCAAAAGGCATGGTGCTCCAGATCTACAGGAAGGTGATAGGTCTTTCCATACACCATGAGGTATGGTGACATTTTGAGCGGGGCCTTGTACATGGTCCGATATGCCCAAAGTGCATCGACCAATCGATCGAACCAATCCTTCCTATCAGGTCTAACCGTCTTTTGAAGAATAGGCTTAATTTGACTGTTAGATACTTCAGCCTGCTCATTGGTCTATGGGTGATACGGTAGTAATGCGGTGATGTGACCTATATTTTTTCAATAGAGATCTAAAATGAGCATGGATGAAGTGGCTACGCCCGTCGTTAATCAGAGTGTTGGGGACTCCGAATCTCGCAAAAATAAATTCTCGGACGAAGGATATAACAGTCTTATGATTAGCCTGTCTTGTCGTGATAGCTTCAACCCACTTCGAGATAGTCAACTGCGAGAAGTATGTACTCGAAGTTGTGCGAGTTTGGGAAAGGGCCCATAAAGTCGATGCCCTAGACGTCGAACACTTCTACGACTAGAGTAGGTTGGAGAGTCATCATGTCTCACCGAGTCATAGAACCGACTGACTGACATCGCTTGCAGCATTTGGCAAACTCGTGTGTATCTCTAAAAATGGTTGGCCAGAAGAATCCAGACTGCAAAATCTTTGCAGTGGTTTTTTGGCCCGAGAAATGACCCCCACAAGCATCGCTGTGGCAGAAGGATAACACACTTGAGATTTCTAAGTCGGGGATGCATCTTCTGATGATCTGATCAACCCTAATGAGAAAGAGCAGTGGGTCATCCTAGAAATAAAACTTAGCCTCTGAAATAAATCTGAGTTTTTGATCCTTGGATAACTTTGTAGGCAGCTTGCCTGCGATGAGATAGTTTGCAATATCAGTGTACCAAGGAAACTCAACAAAGTTTACAGCTAACAGAGACTCAACCAGGAATTGATCAGAGATAGGCCGGGAGTATGGGATGTGTTTTGGGTCTAGCTGAGACAAGTGATCCCCCACAACATTATGAGCTCCAGCTTTGTTGCGGATCTCGACATCAAGCTCCTGCAAAAGAAGGATCCATATGATAAGTTGGGGTTTGGCATCTTGCTTTGCCAACAAATGTTGGAGGGTGGAATGGTCAATGAAAATAATCACTTTTGACCCAAGTAAGTACGATCTAAACTTCTCCAACCTGAATACTACGACTAGTAGTTCTTTCTCAGTAACCATATAATTATGCTGAGCCTCGTTCAACATCTTGCTAGCGTAGTATATTACGAATGGATGGCACTCCTGACGTTGGCCTAGAATGGCTCCGACAGCGAAGTTTGAGGCGTCACACATAATCTCGAAGTCGAGAGACTAGTAGAGTGGTTGGAGAATAGGTGCATTCGAAACAATGCTTCGTAAGGTCTCAAAGGCACTGAGACACGAGGAATCAAAGTTAAAGGGGATGTCGGCTACCAAAAGATTTGTCAACGGACGGGCAATTTTTGAGAAGTCTCGAATGAGTCTCCGATAGAATTTGACATGCCCTAAGAATGATCTGATTTGTTTTACTGAGCTAGGGGGAGGTAATTGAGAAATGATTTCGAACTTTGCTCGGTCCACCTCGAGTCCATTAGAAGAGATCCTGTGACCTAGTATAATGCCATCCTTCACCATAAAATGGCTTTTCTCCCATGAAAGTACTAGGTTAACGTCTATGCACCTCCTCAAGATCTTTGTGAGGTTATCGAGACAAGATGAGAAGTCTCCAAAAATGGAGAAGTCATCCATAAATACTTCAATATAGTCCTCGATCATATCGGAGAAGATGGCCATCATGTAGCGCTGAAATGTCGCTGGTGCGTTACAGAGCTGATGGGTGATAAACGTCAGTTTATCATCATTCTTATGTATTAAAAGAAACCTAGCTCTTAGGATTTTAACTTTGCAAACAGGTTTTTGGGGCTGCTTTAGGCATAAATTAGGTTAGGCATGCATCACACATTTTGTTGTCTTTTTAATGTGTTTTTGTGAGTGTTAGGGATATATAGATAGTCAGATCTCCAAAACCCTAGCACTCAGGAAGGGAAATGGTGAAAAAGAAGCTCAAACTAGCTGGGACTCAGCCTGATCCAACTCACCATAGCTGGATACCAGCTCACTTGGACTAGGGTTAGCTCATTCTAGCTCCATTCAGCTCATCTCAGCTGAATGGCAGCTCAAGATAGCTCATATTAGATCACCCTAGCTCAAGTTAGCTCAGATCTAGCTCAATTTAGTTGAGTCTAGCTCATTTTAACTCCCATCAGTTCACTGGGAGCGCTAGTTAGCCCAGTTTAGTTGATTGGAGTCCACCCGAGCTCAAGTCCAGCTACCTCTAGCTTTACTCAACTGAAGCCAACTGAAGATGACTTCACCTAGCTCAGGCCAGCTCAAGTCCAGCTAGCTACTCCATCTAGCTAGGTCTTCCCCAGGAAGATCAGACCCAGCTCACCTCAGCATACCTTAGCAGAAGCCAGCTTACTTTAGTTTGGCTTAGCAGCTAGCAAAGAACTAGCAAGCTAAGCCAACTAAAAAGCTCCTTGCCATCTTCTTTAGCAGCCACCAGCTCCTATGCAGCTCCAAGCATCACCTTCTCAGCTCCTCTCCTCAAAACCCTAGCTCCCTCTACCTCCTACCTAACATCCTACTAGCTAAGTTAGCTTGGCTTAGCTAAGCTCCAGCTCCCTTGGCCATCCACCATCCATCCACCACCTACAACTTAACTCCACCTCACCACCTAACTAGTCCAACTAAGCTAGCTACCTACTCCTACTCCAAGTTGGAGCCACGACCATCACCACCCTTCACCCCTCAACCACCACCAAAGGGCACCAACAAGGTGGTGCCAAAACCACCATAACCATCTCCAAGTTGGTGCCACCTTTTCCCTCCAAAAACCCTTTCATCCCATCCTTACACCTAAGCCCACAAATCATCTTAGCCCTCCACCTAAGAACCCTTCTAGAAGCCCCTAGGTTGGTGCCAATTTAGTGGTGCCTCTCCACCACCAAAAGCCACAAGCACCACCATAACTACCACCCTACAAGCCCCTTGAGTTGGCACCAACCTCCCTCCACCCTAGGATCCTTAACCACCTCCTAAAACCCATCCTAGCCCTACATCTAACCCACGCCAACTATCCCCTTCTCCACCTCTATAAAAACCCTCCTAACCACCACAAAAAACCCATCCTCCCTTAGTATTAATTCCACCCTAATTCTACCTATAGTCCACTGTTGAAGGGATCTAGATAGGAGTTTAAATGTGTCTCATTGTAGTAAAGTCTCCTAAATAGCTCTTTCAACAAATAAAATTTATAACTCGAAATCTAGAAATGAGTTCGAGGTTGAACACAGGGAGCAAGTATTGTAATTCACGCACTAATCTCGATTAAAATATAAATGAGCACAAGAAATAAGTCAAGAATAGTGATACTCAATGAATGCTAATCTGTCACATTAGATATTCAATGTATAACATGAGTATTTCAAGACTTTAAGAGACCAAAAAGATATTTAAGACAAAATACTGATGATGTGAATCACCAATTATTAGTCTTAATTAAGCACATATCAATTACTCAAATGAATCAAATAAATGAACAGTGATCAGACATCTGCTTATTAAGTCAGACGACTTAAATGTCGCCTGCTATAGTGCTTCCAAGAGAGCTTTCTTGTTCTTCTGCCTTTCCTCTTCTTCACAAATCTCTTCTTCTTTTCTCCCTCCTTCAGCCAGTACCTTCTCTTTTTCTTTGTTTCAGCCCTTGTCCTCTTCTAAGTCCTTCTCTTCTTATCTTCCCTTAGCCTTTCCTTCTTACGCAAAAGGGGAACTCACCCCTCTCAGCGGCTAAGTGTTGGGGATTTCCTTTGAAGAGCAAAACCCTCCCTTCCCTCGCTCTCTCTCTCTCTTTCTCTCTTTCTACCTCTTCCTCTTCCTTAGATAACCAGATATTCAGGTATTCGAGTATGCATGGTAATTGGGTCCAGGGTTATGTGTGTTGGGTCGCAGCCAAGGATTGTATAGGTCTAGGTGGGTCAGGTGTGCGTGGGTGTAGTGGGGACCTCACCCCCGATGTGTCTTGAGGCAACCGGACGAAAGCATAAATCAAATTTATTCACGTGCGGGCGCTTGTCTCTTTACGATGTGGGACTAATTCCACAGCCTCCTTCTTGCGTTCTACTATGGTGAGGATATTTGTTCAATTGGCATCGCTGCAGCTGATGGAGTCCTCAATTGAAGACCCGGAGGCCTTCTTGGGCCTTGTCCACAGTGCCTAGAAGTGTCAGCCATGAAGAATGTGGCTTAGCGCACCATGAATGGGGTGGCTGCGATAGCAACGGTGGCGGAACGACGGCGAGACCTGCAAATCATACAAACGGCCTCTCGACCACATTAAAACAACTCATGAAGTTCGCCGTGGTGTGGTGAGTGTGGTGGCGGTGGTTGTGTGGTGCGAGAGCATGTGTGGAGGTCGATCGGTGATAGAAATGAAGGTGCTTAGGTGGGTTGGTCAACGGGGAGTTTGGATGGGCGATAGGGTGGAATAGGTTAGGGCTTTTGTTCGTGGTGGTGTGGCAAAGGTGTAGGAAGTGGTGGCGAGGTGTTTGGAGTTGTGTAGCGAGTGGAAGACCTTGCCAGAGAGGTGGCCGGAGTGGAGGAAGATGAGGGTGATTGGCGTGTCGAGGGTTTGTTTTTGGGTTTTAAATAGAGGGCTAGAACCTAGGGAACTAAGGGAACCTATCTACCTAATCTAATGGTCGAAAGGGGTAGGGTTTGCATCGGTTTTGGCAGGCCGGTGACGGAGAAGATGAACTCTCTGGAGGGGAACGGTGAGGAAGAAGGAGGTCTGGGAACCTTCGCTTTGATCGACGAGAGGTAGAGGAAGGTGAGGAAGATGATGGGCCACTTGATTTGACCGCCTAATGGTCGGAAGAAAGGGGTTGAAGAAGCTCGCCAGAGCTCGGTTGGAGAGGGGACTAAGGTAGGAAATTGAAGAGGTTTTTGGCCCTAAACCTTGTTAAGGAGGTAAGGAAATGCATGAGGGATCTTTTTATAGGCCTTAAAGGGTGTTTCAAGCTTGGAAAGAAGCTTTCAAGCTTGAGAGCTTTGCGCACAAAATGATACCTGAATCTTTCATGCATTTGCATGAGAGATTGGGAAAGACTTGGGGTCCAAGGCCAAGTTTAATTGAAAGAGAATTCCTCAAGGAATCGCTGATTCAAGTTTGGGATTGATTGATTGAGAAACGAGTGAGAAAATCCCGCTCGAATCTCGCTGGTGAGCTGCAGCTATTCCTAATGGCGACAGGGACCTAGATGTGAAGGAGATGACAAAGTTATGGTGGTCCCTGCAATAGATTTCAAAAGCTAGGGGTTTAAGTGAGAGAGAGAGTCTGACTGGACCAAAATGCAAACTAGGTCAAGATGATCTCTGATTGGGCCTAAATTTTGCTACAAACCTAACTTGGACCCAAGGAATTTGATGGTGAAGTTGGATTTAGGTTTTTACCAAGTTTGACTAGGTAATTTACGTAGAAATCCAAATTAGGGCAACTATCTGTCTAAGACTCTGTTTTAGGTCAAATTGGGTTCTAATGGTCAAATCAAAGGTACTAAACCTTAGGGAATATTTTTCTATGATCTTTAGAAGGTTTATATAAATTTTATCCTGACTGAAACCTCAGTTAATTAAGTAGGTCTGTTTTTAGGGTTTGAGATGTCCATTAATTCTCAAAATACGTGAAAAATCGTTTCTGTTTGCATGAACCCACTTATTAGATATTTATGACCATTTGACCTTTAATTAACCCCTTGGAAATCCTGTGATTGTTTTGCATTTAGGATATTCTGTTAAAATTGTAGATTTACCCCTATTTTATTGTTTATCTCTCAGAGTGGATATGCAGTGAATTATGGCTCTTTGGCGGTTCTGTAGGAGCATTTATCAATGGATTATTTCTAATTAAAGCTAGATATGGCTGATGATGACGTTATCTTCACCCACATCCAAGAAGAAGGGAGGAAGAAGATTAAGGAGGCATTGCCTTGCCTCCTTGGTGCCTTCTTCCTTTCCTCTCTTCTTGTGCCTCGCTAAGGAGGTAGACTTTGCTATTCAAGGAGGATGGCCAGGCATTGGAGGAGATCTTGAGGGTGGTCCACTCCCACCCTTGGAGGAGCTATTAGGGTGGAAGCCATCCACCTTGAGGAGAGAAGGCACGCCCCCCCTTTTAGGGCTTGCCAGGAAGAGACCTCTTAGAGGAGCTATTTAAGGAGAAGAAAGGAGTCCTTTTTAACTGTGGGAGTAGCCGCAGTTGGAGCAAGAGCTTCACCCTCTTCACAATCAACATCCAGGATTTTTGTTTTACTTGCTTTTCAATTTTACTTTTTGTAGTAAAAGCTTTCCTCTATAGTTGTAAAACAAAAATCCATTTTCTATAAAGTTGCCTTTCTAAATTGGTGCATCTTCTTCTTTACTTTAGTTTTGTTTTAGCACTTTCACACCCTCTTCCCAATTATCCTAGGTCTTCACTTGCCTAGGGTGAGCTTGGGAAGAGGACATTCTTGCCACCTAGTTGCTAAAATAGGATGTCTTTTTCCCACCATCAACTTCACGTATTTGCCGTTATTTCAAAATCAAACAAAAATTATATATACAAAAATACAAAAATAAAGTTGATTTCTATTTTCAAGTAAGAGATTTACAATTGCAAAAATTGCCTCCTTGGACGACCCTAGATACTCCACTATCTAGGATGAAAAATTTAAAAGCAACTCGATTTTTGTGTGTTGCAACGACTAAAACCCTAATTTTACAAACTGCGCAAAAATCCGATCAGTGGGTGGGGAGCAGGTTTGTGCGTGGGAGGAGAGGAATCAATAGTGGAAATTTGACGATCTTGAATGACGGGAAATCCGCTTGTAGAGGTCATAAAATGCTATCTTAACAGGAACAGATCAGTGCTTGGCGGGACTGGATAATCAGGATTAGGGGTGTTGTGATCAGATGAACACCCTGGACAATCAGATCCACAGGATGAAATGTGCACGCCATTAACCTCAGTCCCATGTGGATTCAAATCTAAGAACTTTGATAGTGAAGGTGAATGTGTCATCGAGTCATTGTAGAGGAGCCTAATGATCCCACAGAAAGCTGAATCTTCATCTTCACCGTCCTCCTTGGTTAGATCACAGTCGAAGTTCCTTGATGCCCTGAAGATGTCTAGTTTAAGCTTTTCACTTCCTAATGCTATCTCCATACACCCAGATGCACAGTCTATGTTTGCGCGGGTAGTCACCAAGAATAGGTGGCCCAAAATGATCGGTGCATTGAGGAGATTGGGAGGAACCTCCATATCGAGAACGAAAAAGTCCGCTGGGAAGTAGAATCCCTGGACTTTTACAATCACATTTTCAACCACCCCCCTCGGTGTTTTCACCGATCGGTAAGGCAACTATATGGTAACTGAGGTGGGTTTCAACTCCCCAAATAGGAATTGAATAAATACTGTGGTGGGAGTTAGGTTGATGGATGACCCCAGATCAAGAAGGGCCCGATCAAATGCAGAATCCTGCAAGAAGCAAGAAATAAGTGGTGTGCCCAGGTCTTTCTTTTTGGGCGGTAAGTCAGCTAAAATAACAGTGCTAGCTTCTTTTGACAATATCGCTTGTCCGATTTTTTGCTGTTGCTTCGGACTACAATAGTCCTTAAAGAACCTAGTGATAATAGGGATGTGATCTATTACCTTGAGGAGAGGGACTTGAATATAAACTTGTTTGAACATGGATTTCAGGTCCTCAAAATTCTGCGTATCCTTTTTCTGGGCTGAATCTCACATTAGAGCCTCGAGAAAGGGGACGGGAATCTCAGGGTCAGCTGGCTTCTTTCCTTTGTCCACCGAAGGTGGCTCCTGAGAGGTAGATGGTGGTGAGCCATCCTGTGGTAGAGAGCATGAGAAATCAGGACCCGCTTGCCTAGGTAGTGGGTCCTGTGTAGTCTTTCCACTCCTCAAAGTGATAGCCTTTGCATCGGTGTGCTGTCCATGAGGTGGCAGAGGAGCGGTAGGGGAGGAATATGTGGGGTTTAGTAGTAAAGGTGGCTGACCTTGCCATAACCAGGTGGTGCAGAAGGCACTTGTAAAATAGCATGTGCTTGTCCTTGTGGTGCCTGGAACTTAGGCAGGGCGCCCTAATTTTGCACGTATCTTGGGTTCAGGACAGGTTGGGAGGGCAAGGCTCCCTATGATCTATGCTCCTATAGCATCTGATTATGCGTATTTTGTATGTTTTGTATTTGATTAGCCATAGCTTTCATAATTTGCAGATTATTGTCAGTCGATTTTCGGATTGACTCCTGCAATTCCTCCTTCAGTGACTCCAAAGGGTCAGCCCGCTTTGGAGGGTAGTTGGCAGCTTGGTGCAGCGGCTGATAGATAGAGCGTGTTTGTTGCTGTGAAGGGAATGGCTGCTGCCTCGGTATGTGTTCTGCGCATTCTCGTATCTGGTCTAGCAGTACAGATCTTAATTTGGTTGTGAGTTACCAGACCAGAAGTTAGGATGCTAGCACCAACTAGGATTATACGTCTCGGAATACGGGTTATTACTCCCATAACCTTGGATAGCACTGACATCTTCGTAGGCTGAGGATGTCTCAGTTGCAAATTCATCAAAGAAATATGCACTTGAATTGTCATGTGGTGCTAACCTTGATTATATGATGCCAGATCCAGATTATTCATAAGTTCTTGATATGCAGGATCCCACGAAGATGGAGAAGAAACATCCCGAGTGAGAAGATGTACTCGTGTAGGAGGGGCTCGAGATGCAAGAGAGTAGTGTGATGCAGCTGTGCTGCCAGGAAACCCAGATTTTGCTCACATTAATTTGTTGAGCTTCTTATCGAGCAGATCTACCTTGTCCAGCTACTTGGTGATAATGTCCACATTAGCTCGGGCAGATTCGGCGTGATCTTCATGGAAACTAACTCGTTGCTATCCAGGTCGTTGGAATTGGTTCATTGAGGTGGCATTCATCGAGTTCTCTGCTAAGGATTCGAATAGTTTAAATGCGCTGTTCTCGTCCTTTGCGAGGAAATTCCCGCTGCTAGATGCATCAGCCAAGTTTCGATGTGTGTCATCCAGCCCATGGTAAAAGACTTGTGCAAGGTGCCGTCTTGGTACACCATGGTGCGGGCATTTCCTGAGAAGATCATGGAATCTATCCTAGGCATCATGCAGTTTCTCTCCTGGGCCTTGGAAGAAGGTTGTGATTGCGTGCCTCATTGCATTAGTTCGACCAATCGGGAAGAACTTCTGGAGGAATTCGCGGTGTAACTCCTCCTAGGTTCCAATCAGCCTCTTGATGACCTTGAACTAGTAAGAAGCTTTATCCTTGAGAGAAAAAGGGAAAAGCTTCATGAGAACAATTTCGATGTCTACATTTCTAGGTCAAATTGACTCTGTAATTCGACTTAGATCTTCGATGTGCTGGAAGGGATCCTCATTCGAGTTTCCATGGAAGTGAGTCTGAATTAGACTTATGATGTTCGGCTTTAACTCAAATGCATCTCCGCCTGCGGGAATCTGGACCTGAGGTGCTATAATCATTGCTGCTGGATCGTAGAAGTCCCGCAGTTGTTCTCTGCGTGGTGGATGCTGCACCCTGTCTAGTGTCGTGAGGTTCTTGTCAATGCTTTGCTCGTATCTTTGTTCAGAATCCTTGGCCCTGGCTTCCAGACGAGCCATTGGGTCTTGATTCTCGGGGCCCTGACCAGCGCCAGAACTGGGATTAGCCATCTCAGTTAATTGAGAGGAAGAGGGTTGGGAAGAAGGGTCAGGCGAGAGTCCCCTTTTCCGCCTTGGGTTTGGCTCCCAAGGTTCCACAAGTCTAGGTCTTAATGACCTTCTTCTTTGCATACACCAACACAAAGGGTTCGTTTAGCCAAGCTAAACAAGGCTAAGGCCTTGTTAATTAGATTGATCCTTAAGATCAGATGACCATATTTTTTGTTCAGGTTCAAATTATTGAAGAAATTCGTCAAGAAATCGACTGAAGGTAATCCCCGCCTCTTAAACTAACCCGACCAATCTAGTTACGAGGAGACTAAGAGGAAGGTTCTTTCTTTGGCTTTCGCCTCCGGTTCCTTTGTACCCCTTAGTCGCAGTCGTTTGACGTTGCCCCGTAGCTTAGTTACCCGGTTTGGCAGAAGAGGTTGAAATTACCCAATAGTTTCAAGATAAATGCAGGTTATTTGATATGTTCTTTGTGATTTTGAACCTTTTTCTTTAATTTGATATGTGATGAGCGGTCCACTTTGTTCGTCGTAAGATCGCATTTTTGAATAATTCTGTCGTAGTATAGTGCGAAGTATGTTCAAACAAATAAAATTTAATAAGAGGTGAGTCTCGGTCAAACTCAGGGAGGCAAAAAATGCTTTTTTATTTCACAAACTGATTTAGAATGCTACTAACTGAATACTAATCTTAATATATATATAAAGAGAATGGATCATAAGATGTAAATAATGCTAGAGTTATAACTAAGACATGTAATGCTAGAATAGGAATTGAAATAACTATCTATCTATCAGAATAAGGGCACTGCAGGTGGATCGTGGTGGCCTTTTGGAGAGGTTGGGGAGAGCAGCAATGATGCACCAAGGTGGCTTGGTGGGTGCTTCAAAGGGAGAGAGCCGAAGAAGAAGATCTAGAGAGTTGAAGAGGGTCTGGAAGGAGTTGTTCTTTAACTGGGGGCCCTGGGGCTCTTTTTATAGCTTCCTTGAGGGGTAAAGTGGGCATTCGAGCCCTCCAACTCATGCTTGTGGCTTGGATTTATCATATCCGTTGATCGGGAGATTAACGGCTTTGATTGGGCTTCAAAAGGCCTTCCAAAACTCCTTAAATGTGTGGATGTGTTCTCTGGCTAACATGTGGCTTGCTCCCTGCTGTTGAACGCGTACGAACCTACGCTAATGAGATTGGTTTTGGAAAACCTGTCGTTGTAGTTCGAAAGTGAAGAATTCGTGTTCACAAATAAAATTTATACCGAAAATAATTCCGGGTCGAACACAGGGAGGCTACGTTGATCTATTTTCGCAATTATATTTTTTTTAGGATTTTCCTTAAGCAAGGCGTTATAATTACAATGGGGCTATCAAACTATGAGAGAGAGAGAGAAAGAGAGAGAGAGAAAGAGAACATGCATTCAATATTTCAATAGTTTATAAAAGTTACACTAGAATGCGGAAAATCAATTACACTATAAAGTAGAAAATTCTACACTAGAAAAGCTGTAAATAAGAATGGGAGAGAGAAATTATCCTCCTCGACGATTGCTTGGAGGACGAGCCGGACGGGACGACGCCTGGACGAAGGAGAATGAAGCAGGACGAAGGAAGACGAAGCAGAAGAACGGGAACGGAGCAGCACGCCGTCGTCGTCGCGGGATCCACTTCCGAAGGGGAACGAAAATTGGACGTTATCTCGCGAGAAGCATCCCGGGTGTGGGACAAGCTTCTCTTGAGATTTGGAGGGGTAGAGAAGAGAAAGAAGGGATGAGAATTTCGTATGGAGGGGGTCTCCTTTTATAGTTGCAAGGAGTGGGGGCAAAATGGACATTACATCTTCAAAATAATAAATAAGGGGTCTTTAGTGACGGATAAATCCGTCACTAAAGCCCCGACGTGGCCGTCGCCGCCGCACCCACGTGCGCCTCCTCGGCTGTCCTCTCCTCAACGCTCGCGCACGTCCAGTGCTTTTTAGTCGTCCGATCGCCAGATCGGACGGCTTAAATCGCGTCCATGCCCGCTGCAACCCGCCCGCCTGCGCGTGCGATCGCGCGTTACGCGTCGGCTCTATCGGGCGCCTGCGACCGCACGATCTCCATCCGACGCTCCACGCGCCTCAATTACCCGTGCCTCCAATCCACTCGCCGCGGCTCGAACCCGCGCCCCGCGCTCGCGTAAGTGCGCTCGACCGTTGCGCTGCGGGGTGCGGATGGTCGAGCGCACGTTTTAAGCGCCGGGCGGCCACAACCGTTGGATCTCCATCTGACGGCGGAGAGCGATCGGGCGGGGGCCTTCACAAAATGCCAGCGGCCGTTTGGGCGGCTGAGATGGCGCCACGTGGCGCCATCTTGGCTGTCCATCTTATGGAAGTTGTTGATGGTGCCACGGATGTCGGATTGACTCGATTTTTGTGTCGTTGGGCTGCGATCGTCGATTCGAATTCATCCGTGCAGTCGGATTTGTCATCTGAAGTGCGGATTTACACCATCCTGGCCCTTGATCTTCTAGGGTTCCCCGATCTCTATCTGATGCTACGGATGCCTGATTAGGGCGATCTTGGAGTCGTTGAACTCCAATCGTCGCCCTGATCATATCCATACGGTTGGATCTTTGATCCGAGGCCCCGATAAAATGTTTGCCCTGTCTAAGCACATAAAAGGAGACAATTAACCTCCATTTTATTCAAACTACTCTAAATGCGAGATGATGCATGTTATGCAATATTTATATCCTGAAATGCAATCCTATACTTAAGAACATGCATAAATAGACATTTTAAGTAGTGTAAATGTGTTTACATCACCTGCCCTTGGATTGCAATATGATGGCTGTCGCTCGTTTCGCGCCCACGCCTCAACCGCAAGCACACAATTTGCGCTCAATCCTCATGTGCGCATGCGTATCACCTCTTAGCTGTCCAATCGCGACATCGGTTCGTAAAATTAGGGTTTTATTGTTGTAATGCACAAAAATCGAGTCGCTTTTAAATTTATAAAACCTAGATAGGGGAGTATCTAGGGTCGTCCAAAGAGGCCAAGTTGTTTGCTAAATCAAATCTCTTGCTTTAAAGGGAACTCAACTTTCTTTTTGGTGTTTTATATATATGATTTTTATAGGTTTTGAAATAACGGGAACAAGGCGGGTTTGTTGATAGCGAGAAAATTCTCTATACTAATCCACTACACTACTATTATAGTGACAAGTAGAGCCCCTCCCTAAGCTCACTCTAGGCACGTGGAGGCCTAGAGTAATTAGGGAGAGGGAGTGAAAAATGTTAACCAAGAATTCTACAAGACTATGCAGCAAAAAGATTAAAGAAGGAAACTTTGATTAAAAGAGAGTGTTTTACAAATACCCTAGTAGATGAATGCTTCTACTACTAGATAATTGCAACAAATAAAATAAAACACAAGTCCTCTTGAATTGTTGGTGAAGAGGGGAAATTCCTTGCTCTAAGCTTAGTGGCTCCTAGGCTTGAAAAGGGCTCCTCCTTGTCCTTCCTTGATGTCCTCCAAAGGCAAACCCTGGATGGGCGTACCTTCTCCTTCCTAGAGTGGATGGCTCCCACTCCAAGAACTCCTCCTTAAGGTGGTATGGATCACCTTTGATTCTTCCTCCAAGGGTGGTAGTGTACCACCCTCAAATCCTCCTCTTCCTAGGGTAGGCGTGTACCCTAGGTTGTCTTCCAATGCCTGGCTTCCTCCCTTGGCTGGCGTGGGCACAAGAGAGAAGAGAAAAGGGGAAGGCACCAAGGGGACAGAGTATCCCCTTAATCTTCTTCTTCTTCTTCTCTTGACCTTCTATGGAGGTGGAAATATGGGTGGAAAAAATGTAGCCAAGGTTTTGTTTTAATGGTGGTGATAGGGTGTTTATATAGTAATGGTAAGGGGTTAGGGGTAGTTAATGGATGGAGGGTTAGGATGGCTTGTTGGAGGTAGTTAAGGAATCCTAGGGTTGATAATGGTTGGCGCCAAAATGGGGAGGTGTTTGGTGCCAACCCTAAGAGAGGACTAGGGTTAGGTTTTATGGTGGTAGAGTTAGGTGGCGTGTAGGTTATGTGTAGGGTTAGGATGGTGTTGTTGGGTGGTGGTTATGGGATGAAGGGTAGATATAGGGTGGCGCCAAAGGGGAAGGTTGCTTGAGGTGGTAGTTATGGTGGAGTTAAGGGAGTTGGCACCACTTTAGGTGGGTTAACGAGGAGGTTTAGGTGGCGTCACTAGATGGAGGGTTAGGATAGGTTGGGGGGTAATATGTAGGGTGTAGATGGGAGGAGGTGTTGGCGCCAAATGAAGGGGTGTAGGGGGTGATTTTTGGCGCCAACTAGGGTAGGGTTTAGGGTAGTTATGGGGGGTTAGGTTTGGAGCCAAAGGAGGGCTTCTAAAAGGGGTTAGCTGTAGGGTTTAGATGGCCTTGGTTGATGAGGTGTAGGGCTAGGAATTAGGCACATGTTGGTGCCAAAATGAAGGAATGCCTAGGGCATTTTTGGCGCTAACATGAGGGGGTGTGAATGGTGGTGGTTGGTGTGGGTTGGCGCCAAGGATAGGTTGGGTTAGGGTTAAGGGTTGAAGAATGGACGGCCATGGAGTTTTTGGTGGATTTAAGGGCTTAGCTAAGCTAGCTTAGCTAGTAGAGTGGAGGTGGAAGAGCTAGGGTTTCATGAAGGAGGAGTTGGGGAAGAAACTTCTGGAGTTGATAGTAGCTATGCTGGAGCTGGAATTGTTGAGGCAGCTTCAAGGGGAGCTCAACTACTGAGCTCAGCTACTTAGTTCTTATGCAAGTTGCCAAGCCTAGGTAGTTGAACTCAGTTGAGCTGACCTCAACTTGACTGGAGCTAGGTTGAGCTGGAATTGCCCCTGATGAGAACTCTAGAGCTAGCTAAGCTACTAGTTGACAAGTAGTAGCTCAGCTAGATTGGAGTCCAGTTGCCATGAGCTGGGTGGAGCTGGGATGAGCTGGGGTTGAGCTGAGATGGACTCGTATCAACTTAGTTGAGCTAGCTAGAGCTCCCAGTGAACTGGTGGGAGTGAGATGAGCTAGACTCAACTAAGTTGAGCTGGATCTGAGCTGACCTAAGCTAGGGTTAGCTAAGATGAGCTCTCATGAGCTACTATTTAGCTAAGGTGAGCTGAATGGAGCTAACCCTAGTCCAAGGGAGTTGGTATCCAGCCATGATGAGCTGGAATTAGCTGAGTCCTAGCCTGATTGAGCTTCCTCTTCATTAGTTGCCTTCCCGAGTGCTAGGGTTCTGAGGATCTGACTTTCTGCTTATCCCTAACACTCCAAAAACACATCAAAAGCACAATAAAAAATGCAATGCATGCCTAATCTAATTAATGCCTAAATGCAACCCAAAAATCTGTTTGCTGAGCAAAATCCTAAGAGCTAGGTTTGTTTTAATGCATAAGAATGATGATAAACTGGCATTTATCAGAGGCTTGCCAGCCGGCATGCAGTCGCGCCATCGTCGCTTGATGCTGATCTGATGCTTGAGATTCATCCGTGCGCGCTGCTGCCTTGAATCTGTGTGGATTGCGCTTCGAACCTTCGTCCTCCCTTTGTGGTTGAGTGCATGAGCCAACGCACTACTGGTGCACTTTGGCGTAGTTTCCATTTCTGTGCGTGGCTGCCCTCAGTAGTTGGATGGAGATCTAACGACTGAGGATCTTCCTTGATGAGGCGTGCTGCCGTGCGGTTGGATTTCACATTTGAGGTCTAGATTTCTACCTATTTTCCTCTTGGCCCTTGCTCTTCTACGAACTCCATAGGATGCTACAGGAGCCTGATCGATGCAATCTTGGAGGTGTTGGACTCTCGTTGTCGTTTTGAGCAGATCCATATTGTTGGATCGGTCATCCACAACCTCGAATTACCTGCGATTGTTAATATGTCTCAATTAGAGCATAATATGACATTATTATTTACAAAGCTAATAAATCAACTATGATGCAAAGTATGATGCATATGTATGCATAATGCCTAAGTTAAGCTATGATCTAACTTAATTCAGGTATATTAGGACCTATGATTACTGCGTAATCACCTGCTCATACTTCATAGCCGTGTCCACGACCTGGGCAAAAGTGTCCAACGGAAGTGGGTTGACATACTTTCGTATCTCCGATCGGAGTCCCTGAATGAACTTCTAGTGTTTGTCTGCCTTAGAAGCTACTGCAGTTGGCTCGAAGTGTGAGAGCTCGATGAAACGAGTCCGGTACTCGATAACCGTCAACGAAGCCTACCTCAAGTTGCGGAATTCGAGCCTCCTCTGGTCCTGCCAGGTCCTGGAGTAATACTGGTCGCTAAAAAGCTCGAGGAAGTGACCCCAAGACACCACCCGAACGCCCTCCTGTGTACGGACGGACACCCACCAGTGATGTGTTACACTGGTCAGTTGGCATGTCACGAAGGGTACTCTGCAATCCTCTGGTGGGTGGATGGTGTCGAATGCTTTCTCGATTTGCTGTATCCAATCCTCCGCCCCCGTAGGGTCCTCATCTCCCTTGAAGGTTGGGGGCTTCGGCTTTCTGAACTCGATGAAGATTTGTCGATACCGATGTGGAGGATCCATAGGTTCATCCTTCGTTGGGGGAGGCTCATGGTTCTCCTCTCTCTCCTCCTGTAGAGGAACACGCATACTCAGGACTGAGGGCTTCTCTTGATCCCCACCGCCCCCTCCTCTCGCCTGAGATGTGGGAGGTAGCCTTTGCTCTAGCATCCTGAAGAAATTCTCTATAAAGGACTGAAATTGGGCAACCAAATCCAGAGCCTGCTGAGGGGGATCCACTTGGCGATCTTCATTTGCCTGGCTAGTAGCACTGACCTGCTTTGACCTACGTGGAGCCATCTCTCTGCACGGTGAAGAACTAATTGTTAGCAATCACAAGTCCGCAAAATTATCCAGGATATGCGAAACTCATGTGAATCGAGTTTCCCATTTATCGGAGAATGAGTTACCCGTCATTCAATGCATTTTGAATGTCTGTATGGCTCTTTCGGACTGTTCTATGACTAAATGGGGTGACCTTGCTCTAATACCATCTGTGACGACCTGAGTCGCCTTGTGCTAATAACTAGCACGAAAACCCACAAGATCTCAGTCACCCAACATAAAATCATAAAGCATCAATACCCAACATTCATTGATAAAGCATTAAATGAAGGAAATAAAAAGTGTTGATAATAAAAGCAAAATTCTCCTAGAGCAGAAATAAAGGGGAGTCTCGTACAACTACCAGAAAGATAGGAAATAAAATTCTATTAGCGAAAAAGTAACTACAACTATGAGGCACCAGCTTAGTATGGACCGTCTCGTCAGATAGGACCCAGTTCCATGAAGGTCTGACCAGTAGCAGCTGCAACACCTGACTGGTCAACAACACCTGAGTACGGGACCTAAGACAAACGTTAATGAAAACTGAGAGAGTAGTACAACTAAACAACTTAAGTAACAGAGTACAGTAAAAAGGCACCATCTTGATAGTTCGTTTGTTTACAATCTTATTTATATCTAATTCCTTTTATGAAATTTGCCCATATTCTTATTGTTCTTAAACTGTTAATCAATGTCTCGGGTAAGAGATGATTTCGTGTAACTTCCGGTGGTGCAAGACCGATATAAGCCACCCTCCTGGCCGGGAGGGTTGCTTATATCCATCGAGTCGCTATGCTCCGTCACCCTGGGGTGATTGCGGAAAGGGGTGGTGGCTACGTCGTGTAGAGTGAACACGTACAAGCGCTGTGTACACTGAACTACAGACAGCCAGTGACCCACCCATCGGCCGAAAGAACTGCTTCAAACCTTGAGCCCTGCGAATTTGCTATCTTAGTTGGCTGTTAAGCTTAACTAAAGAGTCGTGGGAGGCCAGCAACTCCCTAAACCAACCCTTGAACCTATTCTGAAAAGACCTAAAGCTTCGATGGAAATCCTGGCAAGTAGCAGGGTTGAAACCAGTTATCTAATATTTTATTTTCCTGACATATCCGTCGTATTATATAATCAATTTTCAGATAGCTGTATCTCTTAGTTTGTTAATTTAGAAAATCCTTAGTAATTTCATTTTACTAATTTCAGGATTTGTATTTATTCACATTATCCTTCAACTTATCCTTTTACAAGTAGATTCAATCTTGTGACAGTGGTCCCATGTTATTTAGAAGTTACTCAAAATAACAAAACTTATTTTACTGAAAACAGAGTTCGTTTCATGCATACGATAACAGGGATACATGTGATCATTAATCTACATCATTGATGATAACGTCATCATGAGCCATAACTAGCTTCAATTAATCACAATTAAGAGACAAATGCTCCTACATAATCGTCAGAGAGTCGTAATTCACTGTATATCCATTATGAGAAGAGTTCATTTAATCAAGGTTAATTTTACAGTTTTAACCGCATATTATGAATGCAGAATAATCATGGGATTTCCCAGGGGTTAATCTAAGGTCTAATGAGCATTAAAGTCTAATAAGAGGCTCCACACAGACAGCAACGAGTTTTCATGCACTTCGAGAACTGATACAGCACCTGAAACCCTAATTTCAGACTCGCTTAAATAACAGAGGTTCTGGTCAAGATAAAATTTATAGAAAAATATTGCATAAGGTTTGGTATCCTTGGTTTGACCATCTGAACCTATTTTGACCTCGAATAGAGTCTCAGACGGAAAGTTACCCTAATTTGGGTTTCTATGTAAATTATCCCATCAAACTTGGTAAAAACCAAAATCCAACTTCACCATCAGATTCCTTGGGTTCAAATTAGGTTTATATCAAAATTTAGGCCCAATAAGAGTTTATCTTGACCTAGTTTGCATTTCAATCTTATCAGACTCTTTCTATCTCACAAAAGCCTCTAGCTTTTGAAATTCTCACGAACAGGTCCCTAGGTTTATCTTCATCTTCTCGTTCAGGTCCCTACCACCATGTCCGTGTGAACGCAGCTTGCCACCAACCTACAATCAAGGAGTTCTTCCTGATTTCATGCCCAATCTCTTCCAAAATTGGAAGGGGAACTCTTGAGAAGATCCTCTTCAATCTAAGCCGCATCATTGTCTCCGATTCTTGCCCAAAACCTAATGCGAACGGTTTGAACACGGGGGTTTCCCATTTCACGAAAGTCTCAAGCTTCCAAGCTTGGTTTCCAAGCTTGGAACGCCCCCCTGAGACATATAAAAGCATCCCCTATGCACGGCTGTTCACCTTAGCTAGGTTTGGCCTTAAAATCCTTCTTCCTTCCCTATCCACGGCCAGCTCTAACCAGCTCCGATGTTTTCTCCTTATCCGTCTTCCTAAGGCTAGCCAACGGCCAAATTGGCCTGTCCAACCTCTTGCTCACATTCGTTCGCGTTTCGCCAGCCATTGCGAGAGCATCCTCTCCCTTTCCTCGCTGCCGTCTCCCTCAACGGAGCAAGTTCCTTCTCCGACGCCGGCCAATCAAAGCCTAGTCGACGCCAACATCTTCTCCGTCGTCCATAATTAGCTCCACTCTTTCTCTCTTTCTCCCTAGGTTCTATCTATCCCTTTTTCCCTTCGTTTTGACCGCCATTCATGCTGTTTGACCTCCGTCTTCCCCATGACCAGCCAAGCTCTGGTGAGTCCCCTACAACTCCACAAGCCATCGCTTGCCTCGCCACAACTCCCAAAACGTCCTCCATGCCCTATTGACCAAAACCCCTCAAGAAATTGAGTGGATTGGTCTCTCTATCGCCCCACCGAACACGATCACCTTCGCACCACCTTCTAACCTCCATTCGGCCACCACACACACCTACTCATCATACCAACATCGCCACCGCACTCCACGTTCACCGACGATACTTGTGAACTGGTCTAATTGGGGATACAAGCTCGTATTGTGATTCGTAGGTCTTTGTCGTGCTTCCCCATCGCCATCGTCTCGTCTGACCATGAATGTAGTCCTTCGGCCACATTCGCCTTTGAATCCACTTCCAGGACGTGCGCAACTCCCCTAGGCATCCCTCTAGACCCTCAATTGAAGACCACGTCCGTGACATCACCTCCAATGGGAGGCATCTCCTTCAGCAGCTACTGCGGTCTTGCGCGAGGAAGAGAGTAGTGGCATTAGTGCCACCTCATGAAGAGAAGAACATCTGCACGCACATAAATTGATTTTGTGCTCAGGCTTCTTTGCCCAAGCAGAGGAGTCGGGTCTGTCCTACCCCTTTCACTCAATAACCCACCTAGGCCTCACTCCTTGGTCACCAGCCACATTGGTGACCCTGGACACTGTTTGAGACCCATTTCCTCGTATTTGGATCCAAATATGAGCTGGATCTGTGAGAGAGAAGAGGATAAGGATTTGTGAGAGAGCGGGAGAGGGTTTTGCTCTCTAAGTCTTGTGCCCTGTGCGACACTTAGTCGTTGAGGGAGTTAGGTCCCTTGTGCTGTTAAGGAGAAGAAAGGGAAGGTCTCTGAAAGAAGAAGAGAAGGCATTGAGAAGAAGAAGAAGAAAGGAAGAAGCTAAAGAAAGGCTTTCTAAAAACCTTGTGCTTATGCTACATAAGCTGTCTGGTGATAAAATGCCTGTCGATTGGTTTGATTTGGTTGATAACACTATTGTATTATTTAAGTACTATAGTTTACAATTGAATTCTGATTGAGTAAAATGAATGCATGGTTAAATTAAGAGGATATTTTGATTCTCATTTCTATTCTCATTTCTTTTTGCTTCACCATATATTGATTCTTATTGAATATATTTCTGAGTGATTCATTCATTGCATATCTATTTTGTGATAAATTAATTATGCTCATTGATTCTGAATAAGATTAATATTGTGAATTCCATATTTGCTCCCTGTGTTCGACCTTGGACTTTTCTTTAGAATTTGAGTTATAAATTTATTTGTTTTCGAGTGATTGAGGCTTTACTACAACGAACGCATATTTAAATCTCTTCTTTTATGCGTCAACAATCTTTTATATAAAACATATTATTTCTCATTTAAGTTCCCATAAATCAGGGAAAACACTTGAGGGGTTCCAATCTCAGCAAAAAGGAGAACATACGCCAACCAAGGTGGTATATGGAAAAAGATTGCACAGGACGGGTCCATAGGTACCCAAAAAAAAATCGGCTGAAATGAAAGAGGGGTAGACTACTCTACCTAATTCACTGGAGGGTAATAGTGACTCCGAACCATGTGCACTAGGCTTGGAAATAGTCTTTACGCCTGCCTTGGGATTCGCACACGCATTGGGAAGAAGACTTGGTTCAATCGGACCCACGATGGGGTCAGGGACACCTAATTACGTTTCTAATTTTTCAATAAAGAGAATGGAATCAAAAGTGGAATTAGATCATACTAATGTATAGTACGTGTCGATACAATTCCAACGGTACCTTGTTTGTCAAAATCCGAGGTCAGGAAGGCCTCGAACCAGACGAAACAACGCGAGGGGGTCAAGAGTTAGGTCAAAACGCCCACGCACGGGTCGGTTGGCGTGCCTGCACAGACACCATGCGTCGTGCTTGGATTCGCGGTCGCCTCGCACCGTGGATCACCGTGCACCTGCCCGTAGCCATGGATGTTGCCACGCGTCGCTAATCGACGCGTTCTCTCTTGCTGTAGTCACGCACGCGCGCGTTCCAAGAGCGCAGCCACACGTTGCGCTCTAACGCCCAGCGCATTGCCGTTGCCATGCATCGCATGCACGCCTACTGTCACTACCACGTGTCGCGCTGTTGTTGAACGTCGCCGCTGTTGCAACAAAATTTACGGTGGGAACCCCAGGTTTTGTGGAAACACAACTAGGTCCCTACGAATAAATTTTTGATTTTTGAAAAAGAAAAACTAAGGTTTTTCTTGTCCCTTTTTCTATTGATTTGAGAGAGTTGGAGGCTAATGACGACCCAAGAGACCCAAGGGGTCCTTAAATAGGCCTTAGGGGTGGTTGTGAAAAGGTTTAGTTGGGTGAAATATCCAAATGCCCTTAGGGTTGGGTTCACCTTACATTTAGGTCCCTAGTGAGTTCTTTTGACCCTAACATGAGCTATACACCTCGGAATCACGCGAAACAAGTGTCGCCGAAAAGCTTGAGTTGAGAGGAATCTAATGATATGACACATGTTACCCTTTGACAAATTTTAACTAGGGTTTGACTCAAAGTACATG
Source organism: Thalassia testudinum (assembly GCA_037157565.1). NCBI lineage: Eukaryota > Viridiplantae > Streptophyta > Magnoliopsida > Alismatales > Hydrocharitaceae > Thalassia > Thalassia testudinum. The sequence goes on along the minus strand of JAZHRO010000024.1, from coordinate 76,330,121 downwards.
ATTCTTTGCAATTTAAGGGGGTTCTGACACTAGCACCAAATCCTAATTGGGTTTTTGGGTTAAAATTGACCTGAACCACTTTGAAATGACTTGAAGGTTGAATTTTAGGATGTTACACGAAGGAAGTATCAACTCTTCTCTACGGTGGAAACTTTTCCAATCAGTTTGTGTTTTTAAGCCCCTCTTAAGTCAAAACTTAGAGAAAATCATTTTGAGAATTAATCTTTATTTAGCTTACTGAATTGACCATGGTGTTTGGAGGGTGGATGCTTAAGTTACCACAAACTCACAAACCAATGGGAAGACAAGGGAGTCAGGTACTTCCTGCCTCGTTGACTTAGTTTTTAGTTTCCACAAGGACTCAGAAAATGGTCCATGTCTTAGTCTATAATTGAGATTTTAAGCCTATACTGGACCCTAGAGTCTGGATCAGAGACTCTACTTAATGTCCTAAAGGGTTGTAATCTATTTGGCACACCTAACTAACCATCCTAACTCAGATTGTGTCCTCATAAGCACAATGTTGCTTTGTTCTTTTTGTTTTATTTTTCAAGATTTTTATTTTTTTTATAGGTAAAGGAACTAAGGCAAAAATGATGCAAAGCAAGATGTAATACCCCACCCCATGCCTAGAATCTTACAATGTCCTCATTGTAAAACTAAATGCAGAGGTAGAGGAAAGAGATCACCTGATGTAGTGCTTGTTGTCTATATCTAAAAGTGGGCTACCTCCCAACTAGTGCTGTATTTTATATTAGTAGCTAGACGAGGAGTATCTGTAAATTAGGGTCAAAGTAGGTACAGGTAAAAGGTCTTAAAAAGATACACGGCAAGGTAGGCCTAGTGAATAGGTATCCCAAGATGTTGGTAAGCTGACGATGGACAGTGATGCCAAATGCTCACCACATAGGAATAGGAATGAAAAATTCCTAGGCCACCTGAGGAGGTCTCGTTTGATAATTATGAGAGATGACCTCCAGGAGTGCAAGGGGAGTGTGTAAAGGCTCCTCTAGTAAAGGTATGTGGGGAAGGGAGGGTGGTAAGAGAATCACCCTACAGTTGATGGATTAATCAACACAAGTGTCAATCCATACTCGGCACTCCACGACAGGATGTATTAGTCTAGTAATTCCCCAAGTAAGAGCAAATAGAAGCAAAGACTTGATCCACGGGTTAGCTACGGAGTTTAGGTCTCTAAGTTGCGGGATGGTGATGAAAGTGAATGAGGGCCTGGGAGGTTTGGCATACATCCCAAACAACCATTCCAGTTCATCAATGTCATCCCTAGTAGCCTTTGTTAATAATTGAATTCCATCCTGTCTATGGGATGCATAGGTTCCCTCGTCGGTTGTATCGATTGCTTCCATATCTTCCCAATTTTCGGGAGGATGATTTTTAAAATGAAAAGTAGAGTGGAATCTAGATTTCACCAGATCATTCATATCCTCGTGAGGTAAGTCTTCAAATAACACATAATCCCCCCGAGGTTCAGTTTAAAGTATGAGTCCGGGTTCCTCCATTGATTCATCATCCTCCTCTAAAATAAGCTCTTCATGTCCCCGAGACGAGAATTGATCCAATTCATCCAAATCTTTGTCCATTCCCTTAGGGTCACTTGTGTCGAGGACAAGTAAATCCTCAGAATGTTGTACAGTAGGTGTAGGTTCCCTAAGTGGAGGGTTGGGGTTTTTATCATTTTCTTCCAATATGATTCCATTTGACACCCAAGGGTCATGAAATTTATTTACTTCAGAATCACGATTCTTAGGAAAATCTAACTAAGGTTCATGGTCCTCAGAGGGGTAAGGTGTAGGCTCAGAATCCCTAGGATGGGGTGTAGATGCCACCACCAAATCTAGAAGGGGAGTTGGGTTGACTATTTGACTACGACCCTTTTCATCAAATGTAACAAAGGTATTATCATTCGGGTTGAGTTCATCTAATGGGACCATCTTCCCCTCTGATTGGCTCCAATAAAGCTCAAGTGAAAAATCTAAGGGTGGTTCATCTTCCTCTAGAGGCCAAATTTCTGTAGTTATATTTGAATGAAGGCTACTCCTCAAGAATGGTTCATTAACCTCCATTGGATTGAATGGACTAGTCAAGAAAGGGTCATCAATCATGGAGGGTCCAAGGTTAGTCATGGGATGATAGCTGAGTTGGCCTATGTTTTCCTGTGAGTCACCATTTTCCCTCAAAATGTCTCTCCTAATTTGATTTGATTTGATTCATCTCAATATTTCTGCAATTCCAACTTTAAGGAGGAGAGACTATCCTTGTGTGTAGGAGGAAAATCAAGTTGGTGATTAGTTGATCTAGGAGTTGCTATCCAACCCTGATAATGAGAATCATCAAGGGTGGGTGAGTTTGGTATGGTCATGGGTGGGCTAGGGGTGGGGTATCCCTTTCCTAAGTTCTGCTCATATTCATAGGATTTGGGATTAACCAGACCTATACTCCTATCATAGGAGTAGAAAGGATCCCATTGGAGTATCAATCAAGTGATGGATAGTTGTGGGACATGGGATCGGGATTGGGTATTTGTGGGTGAGGGTAAGAGGTGAAAGGATAAGGATAAGAATAATCCATTTTAAATTACACCTCAGAGAGACAACACCCAAACAAACACAATTTAACAACCTTTTGAAATTAGTAGGTTTAGGCTCTTTGAATTAGGTTCATGTAGGTGACCAAGTAAGTTGTACAATACAATTACGAGTCCTAGGCCGACCTACGATGTGTCCTAAAACTTACTTGCAAGGTGAATTTGGATGCGATAGAGGTCAACCCTTGGCTCCCCGAGGCTCAAATGGGTTGATCTTGTGACCTGCATCCAAACCTCCTTGTGGTGCAATAGATGAGAGGTAGAAGGCATCAGCTATCCTATGTGCATGCTTGTGCAAATATGGTGTGCATCATTGTGCATGCTTGTGCAAGTCATGTTTTATTAATTCAAATGTGAATCAAGTTTTAAGGTCAAGTTCAATTTAGTAGTCCCAATTTGATTAGATTGTGACCACTGAATTAGTGAATTCAATCAACTTAAGTGGTCTCGACTTTCGGCTCAAATGCAAATGCATGCAACTGGAGCTTGTGAAAGTAATAGAGGTTGTACCTTTATCTAGCTCTCTCCATGCAATAATGAGACAATGCAAAAATTAAATCTAGAGGCAATTGACCCTAGGATGTGCACTCCTAGATCATGCTGCTTTTAGACAAATGGATAGCTTGCGCCTCTTTCTTCTTTTTTAAATTAAGTAAAATCAAACAGACCTCTAGCTATCCTAGTTTAACATCAATGACACTCCTTGAAATAAATGATCCTAATTAACTAAAGAAATAGGAATATGCTCCCCAAACATCCCTACAACAAGGTATTTATCAATAAGGTGGGGACAGACCCCAAAAGTAGCCCCAGTGAAAAAGGGTGAGAAAACTAAGATAAAAATAATAGTCTAAAATCTGAATCTAATCTAATCTATTCTATTATTCACAAAATGCCAGAGGTGGTTGTTCTTCTTTAGCTCTAAATCTTCTTCACATGATACTTGTTCCTCTTCTCCTCCAAGAGTGTGTGGCACCAAGGTCCACCGAGGCGGTAGATGATGAGGCCGATGCAACTATGATTCTCTAGTATTTTTCCTCGCACCACAAAAGAAATGAAAATTAAAAATAAGCCTCAAATCAAATTAAATGTAATCAAGGTAAAATATATTGTAAATTTATTAATGCCGTTGTCTCGGTGACAACAAGGTCATTTGATCATGAGATTTCACTTTTAACAAAATAATAATAAAATTGATAAGTTGTTACGCATTGAAAATCCCTGATAAAAATTAATTTAATCTACCACATTGGTTTGATCGTCTCCACGGAAGTCTCAAGCTAAATAAACTCACAATGTTGAACGTTAATATTCACAAATGTAAAATATTATTGTATAGAAATATTTAAAGAAAGCAGCCTCCGATAGAAATATAAAATAAAACTTACAAAAATAAACAGTACTGTAGAATAAAAAAAATAAGAGAAAAACTAATCGATGCCTATCCTGCAGCAAAACAGAGCATCGCTGACCGTAGAGCTCGCTCGCGTGTAGAAGGAGCGTCCGACGAAATGGTTGATGGCGGCGCGTTCGGCAGAGGATGGAGAGCTCAACAGTGGTGGAGGTACATCCCGAGGCAGACAAAGTTGGATGACCGATGAGCCCAACGCCGGCGACTTTGGATCCTTGGCGTGAAGCGTGGGGTCGACAAAGGTTGGCGTTGACTTGGCAGCGAGCTTGAGGCCGACGTGTCTGTGATGATGGCAACAAAGTCGAGCTGGCGATGGTGGTGGTTTGAAGTGGGCGTGTGACAGAGTAGGAAGGTGGGGATGGGTTCGGTGTGATGAAGAAGATGAACAATGGGTGGAAAGAGAAAGAAGAGCGAGATGAAGGAGAAAAAGAAAATGAAGATGAAGAAGATGGAGAGGAAGGGTAGGTGTATGGTAGAGCACGATGAGGAAGAAGAAGAGGACACGGTGGATGATGATTAAGGCAAAATGAAAGCATTAGAGGGAGATAATTAGTGTTTAAGGTGATAAAATAATGCTAATTAGAATTAATGTTGATATGGAAGATGATCAAGCGACAAAATATACAAGATGTATAGTGGAAATCCAAGATCAGGTAAAAATTACTACAGAGGAGGATGGTGGGGATGGGTTCGGTGTGAGCATGATGAGGAAGAAGAAGAGGGCATGGTGGATGATGATTAAGGTAAAATGAAAGCATTGGAGGGGGTGATTAGTGTTTAAGGTGGTAAAATAATGCTAATTAGAATTAATGTCGATATGGAAGATGATCAAGCCACAAATATACATAAAATACATAAGATGTGTAGTGGAAATCCAAGATCATGTAAAAATTACTACCTAGTTCTTCCAATCTAAGATTTTTCCTCGAGTCACTCTCGGAATACTAACTGGTACTTATGGGATACCAAACCCTTTTACAAACCATCTTGATATTTCAATCAAGAGCAAATCCCTCTCACTTGAGTGGAAATGAGCCCACAATCCAGGTCCTCAGATTACAAGTAAATGATAGAAGAAAAACTAAATTAAAATAGATTTTTAGCTCCTATGGATAGTCCCAAAAAGATATGCAATCAATTAAATAAATGAGCTTTCTAGGATGCTTAAAAAAACTCCTTTAGTGATTGTAGAAGTGTGGCACAAGAGGGAGTTGTGTTGGTGCTAGAGCACCATGATCATTTATTTTGATGATAACAAAACACGTGTTATTTAACATTTGCACTTGGAGTCTTAGATTTCAGGTCAATTGCAAATGTAGACGTGTTTAGACAGAATTCGAGCTCGCATCCAGGACGTATTGGAGGAGCTTGATGGAGAGCAGAAGAGATTCGCGAGGAGCGATATATTGAAGAAGGAAGGAGATGAAGAAGATGATAGATTTCCTTCTCTTGTACTCATTGTATTTTTCGTTTCTTTTGTTACTCTTTATTTTTGTTACTTAGATTTCTTAAAGAGCCTCAAAGTACCCTAACAGTAGTCCTAGGAACACCTGCACAACCCTAGGATACTTCGGTTTTCTGTAGAGAACTTAGAAAACCAATATAGGATTTAAACAGCACTTCCAGACGTCTAATTCTCAAATTAGACGTCTGATAAAGTGTTTTAAGACGTCTGACTGTTGATTCAGACGTCTGATAACTATTAGGCTGGACATAGTTAGTTCTTTCTGATGAAATCAGATGTCCAGACCTTAGACCAGACGTCTTAGGAGACGTCTGATGACTTTTCCAGACGTCCAATTAGTGGACCGTTGGCTGGCTTAGCAAACACTCAAGAATATGATCGTTAGAGCCTTATCAGACGTCCATAGGACTGTCCAGACGTCTGATAATTGACCGTTTTGCCTCGGCTGACCCAAAATCTCTTCTCAGAGATTTTCTAGCCGTTGCAACGTTTGGAAATCCATTCCCACAGAAAAAGTAGGTTTCCAGACGTCTAGACATAGTGCCAGACGTCCTATATGTCGTCTGATGGACTTGCACTAGAACCCTGTTTATATCTGATCCAAGTCAGGAAGAGACCCGCCCAAAATCAGACGTTTGACCTTGAAATCAGACGTCTTAAAGTGAACTTCCAGACATCTGATGCCAGAATTAGACGTCTGATAATCCCGTCAGTGCAATGATTGTTCCTGATTTCGGGTTGATTCACTTGGGCTTTGCACCCAACGGCTATGGAACCTTTCCTAAGCCTTCCAAAGCCTTCCTAAGGCCTCTATAAATAGAGGGGAACCTTTGCAATACAAACACACACCAAGAGAAACACAAGACACACCTAAGCAACTTAGTTCCACTCTTTTGTGTCCAAGAGAAGCCCTTGCTCTCCAAGCTCTAGTTCCATTCATCTTGAGAGCATCAAGCTTCGCGCACCTACTCTCCCGCTGTAGTTCACGAGAGCGAAGTTGCGCTGTCGCGTGGCTCACGCACCGCATCATCAACTCGACGCACTCCTTGCAAAGGGGAGTTTCCTAATTCCTATAGAAGTTAGGTTTAAAATTACTTTGTTGGCTCTATAGGATTACTTGTTTATTTTATCTTTGTTATTTGGTTGAGTATTCGCTTTGCGAATTCCCGTCTCCTTCACGAGACAAAATCCTTCTCGTGGAGAGAAGGGGTTGAGGTACGCTACCCTCGTTTAAGTAGCGTGGTTGTATTTGAGGTTGAATCACCCTCGTTTAAAGTGATTCGTTTAGTGGTTTTTGATCAACTTGGTTGATCGGAAAATCCTAACTCGAGAGGGTTAGGTGGTGGTTTTCACCCGGTTTGGGTTTCCACCTAAAAATACTTGTGTACTTGTGTGATTGCTTATTTGTGAAATTATTTATATTTCAATTCCACATTTTTTTACGTCACATTGATCTCACCCCCTCCAAATAGGGAATTTCAGTTGGTATCAGAGCAGGTTCTTGCAAGATCGGAGTAACACCCGGCAGGAAGATCATGGAGGGAAGCATAGCCGCAATCGGAATCTCCGAAGGGCAGTCCACCGTCCGACCACCCTATTTCGACGGGAGGGACTTCGGATATTGGAAGTTGAGGATGAAGACGTGGCTCCAAGCCACTGAATTCAAGATATGGGGATGTTGCGAAACCCCATACGAGATCCCGAAGCGACCCCAAGGAGGCTACTCGCAGTTGCAGATTCGAGAGCTTTCACTTAACGCAAAGGCAATGAATGCCCTGTATTGCACGTTGAGTCCGAAAGAGTTTGAGAAAATCCAAGAGTGCACTACCGCCCACGAGATATGGAGGAAGTTAGAAGACACTCATGAAGAGATGAGCTCGGAAGAAGATCTCGAGAAGGAGGAAACCGCTTGCTTTGGTTTCATGGCCAGAGGAAGCAATAGCGACAGCGAAAGTGGAAACGACTCCGACAACGAGGTAAATCTCGATTTACAAGAAGCTTTTAATGAACTATTTGAAGTTAGTAAAGCACTTAAGATAGAAAATAAAAGCATTAAAAAGAATCTTAGTTTTCTTAGAAGTGAAAATGAAAGATTAGAAAATAAACTTAAGGATCTAGAAGCTAATCCTAAAGATGATAACCTATTATTAGAAAATCATAACCTCATCAATGAAAATAATAAATTGATTGAGGAAAATGTTAGTCTAAAAATAGAAATTTCTGATTTAAAGACTAAGATGAATATTATAGAAAATGAACTTGCATGTCTTAGGGAGAAATCAAATAAATTGATAAATAGGGTAGATAACCTATATAGCCCTAAGGTTGAGAAAGGATCTCCATCAAGGAGACCCGCTAACAGATCCGGATCCAAGCCCACTTGGATACCGGAAAAAGAATTGGAATCTTGTTTTGTAGGTTTCAGGGATAACTACAACACAAAGGACTGAACCTACAAACTCAAGGCTGGTCAACTCAAGTTGGGAGAACAAAGGAGTAGACCAAGGAGGAGAACAAGAAGACCGACGAGACGGCGAACAAACGACGGACCCGCCGCATGTTGACCACCAGATTGGAGACCGGCGCCAATGCCCGGGCCTCCAAGCTACGGATGGGAGCCCCATCCGATGTGGCATCCACCACCATTCGGCCCATTTTATTGGGCATGGTAGGTGAGGTAAAACCCTTTACCCTATCCTCTTATTAGTAGCATTTAGATAGGGGGAGTCAAAAAGTTATAAGCTAATTGTCAATTTTTAAGGGGGAGATATAAGGTAGCTAAATTTCCTTTAGAAAGGGGGAGAAAAATAATAGCTATCTTGTTGTTATAAAAAAAAGGGGAGGCATTACCTTTGTTAAAAGAAATTTATAGAAGAGTATGTTTTAAGGGGGAGTTATAGGAAATGTAAAATCAATTAAATCTTTTTGATAATGTCAAAAAGGGGGAGGATTTTCTGCACTATTATTTATGATTTTGTCATCATCAAAAAGGGGGAGATTGTTGGTGCTAGAGCAGCACGATCATTTATTTTGATGATAACAAAACACGTGTTATTTAACATTTGCACTTGGAGTCTTAGATTTCAGGTCAATTGCAAATGTAGACGTGTTTAGACGGAATTCGAGCTCGCATCCAGGATGGATTGGAGGAGCTTGATGGCGAGCAGAAGAGATTCGCGAGGAGCGATATATTGAAGAAGGAAGGAGATGAAGAATAGGATATATTTCCTTCTCTTGTACTCATTGTATTTTTCGTTTCTTTTGTTGCTCTTTATTTTTGTTACTTAGATTTCTGTTAAAGAGCCTCAAAGTACCCTAACAGTAGTCCTAGGAACACCTACACAACCCTAGGATACTTAGGTTTTCTGTAGAGAACTTAGAAAACCAATATAGGGTTTAAACAGCACTTCCAGACGTCTAATTCTCAAATTAGACGTCTGATAAAGTGTTTTAAGACATCTGATAACTATTAGGTTGGACATAGTTAGTTCTGTCTGATGAAATCAGAAGTCCAGACCTTAGACCAGACGTCTTAGGAGACGTCTGATGACTTTTCCAGACGTCCAATTAGTGGACCGTTGGCTGGCTTAGCAAACACTCAAGAATATGACCGTTAGAGCCTTATCAGACGTCCATAGGACTGTCCAGACGTCTGATAATTGACCGTTTTGCCTCGGCTGACCCAAAATCTCTTCTTAGAGATTTTCTAGCCGTTGCAATGTTTGGAAATCCATTCCCACAGAAAAAGTAGGTTTCCAGACGTCCAGACATAGTGTCAGACGTCCTATATGTCGTCTGATGGACTTGCACTAGAACCCTGTTTAGATCTGATCCAAGTCAGGAAGTGACCCGCCCAAAATCAGACGTTTGACCTTGAAATCAGACGTCTTGAAGTGAACTTCCAGACGTCTGATGCCAGAATTAGACGTCTGATAACCCTGTCAGTGCAATGATTGTTCCTGATTTCGGGTTGATTCACTTGGGCTTTGCACCCAACGGCTATGGAACCTTTCCTAAGCCTTCCAAAGCTTTCCTAAGGCCTCTATAAATAGAGGGGAACCTTTGCAACACAAACACACGCCAAGAGAAACACAAGACACATCTAAGCAACTTAGTTCCACTCTTTTGTGTCCAAGAGAAGCCCTTGCTCTCCAAGCTCTAGTTCCATTCATCTTGAGAGCATCAAGTTTCGCGTACCCGCTCTCCCGCCGTAGTTCACGAGAGCGAAGTTGCGCCGTCACGTGGCTCACGCACCGTATCATCAACTCGACGCACTCCTTGCAAAGGGGAGTTTCCTAATTCCTATGGAAGCTAGGTTTAAAATTACTTTGTTGGCTCTATAGGATTACTTATTTATTTTATCTTTATTATTTGGTTGGGTATTCGCTTTGCGAATTCCTGTCTCCTTCGCGAGACAAAATCCTTCTCGTGGAGAGAAGGGGTTGAGGTACGCTACCCTCGTTTAAGTAGCGTGGTTGTATTTGAGGTTGAATCACCCTCGTTTAAAGTGATTCGTTTAGTGGTTTTTGATCAACTTGGTTGATCGGAAAATCCTAACTCGAGAGGGTTAGGTGGTGGTTTTCACCCGGTTTGGGTTTCCACCTAAAAATACTTGTGTACTTGTGTGATTGCTTATTTGTGAGATTATTTATATTTCAATTCCGCATTTTTTTATGTCACACTGATCTCACCCTCTCCAAGTAGGGAATTTCAAGTTGAAGGTGGTTGAACTCTAAGTAAGAAGCACTTTAAGGTTGAGAGTTTGAAGCACCACTAGGAACACCAATTTTGAGATTTGAGCTGAATGTGAGCTTATGTGTGCCTTTGTGAATGTTGTATATGTGTTCTCTAACTACCAAAGAGTGGAAAATCATCTCATATATAGAGAGGGGTGTTTGGACTAATTTAGGTGTGCATAAGATCTCTCTTCAACGGCTAACAAGTTTTTCAAATTGATTTGCCAATGGCTAATTGATTTAGTTAAAAAGTGCTTTATCTAACATTAGGTAAAAGTGATATAATGTTAGGTGAATTATCTAATGTTAGGTGCTCAATTAGGTACAAAGTTCGCTAGCTCCAATCCGCACTCAAATTGGCCCAAAAGGGCTTATCTAACTTTAGGTAACTCTTATCTAACGTTAGGTCAACTACCTATCGTTAGGTACAAAATTCAGTGCAAAGTTCGTTAGTTCTTGATGGCCTGGTTGACTCCTAACCTATTATCTAACGTTAGGTATCATATACCTAACATTAGATAGCCTGTAAAAAGGCTTCTAACTGTCCAAAATGTACTATTGGGTTCGGTGCCAAAAAGTGATAGCAAAATGCATGATTTGTAAAAATTGAGAATTAAGTCGTTGCAACATGTACTTTTGATGGCTTTTGAAATTATAAAAGATCGAGTACTCGATGAGTATTTGGGTCGTCCCAAGGGAGGTAGGAATGCTATTTGAAATCACTTGGTTTCTTTAGAAGTCAACTTTCTTTTTGTGTTTTGAAATATAAGTTTTGAAATATATATATATATATATATATATATATATATATTAAGTTTTTTGAATAAGAGCAAGACGAATGTGGAGAGAAAGCAACTTATAACTACGAAAAATCAAAGCAACAAGTGCCTTGATTCTCCAACTCACTCCAAGTAAGGGAGGCTTGGAATAATGGAGAAACAAGTCACAATAAAGAAATCACAGGCTAACTAAGAAAATTGTAGAGGAAAGCTTTTCTTAATAAAGAAGTGTTTTACAAAAAAGGATGGGGAACTCACAAGTGAGAGGGGTTCTCACTTGTAATCCTCAAAAGCTAACACTACAATGCAATAAAAGAAATGACAAAAGTAGAAGGCTTAACGATGGTGAAGATGCTGCTACCCGGAATTCCTACTCCAGTTCTGGTTGCCTCAGAACCAAAAGAAATCCCTCTCTCCTGGACGTCCTCCTTGTGGCAAACCCTTGGTGGGCACGCCTCCTCCTAGCAAGCCTAGATGGCTTGCTTCCTGGATTCTCTTTGGGTGGGCGTGGACCACCCTTGGTTCTCCTTCTCTTTGGCTGTCCTCCTACCTGGCTTAACCCCTTGACTTGGGGTGGACACAAGGTAGAGGAAGGGAAGAAGTTGAAGGCACCAAGAGGGCAAGGGCACCCCCTTAATCTTCTTCTTCTTCTTCTCCTCCTCTTCTCCTTGGTCGTTGGGGTGATGGGATGAAGGTGGAATATGCACTAGAATGATGTAGCCAAGGGTGGTTGTAAATGAGTGGTTAGAGGTCTTTTTATAGAGTAGAAGGGGGGGAGGGGGGTTCGGATGAGATTAGGTGGATGGCTATGATGGGATCTTGGAGGGTGGTTATTGATCCTAGGGATAGGGTTCTTTAGTGCCAAGTGAGGAGGTATGTAGGTGGTGGTTATAATGGTGGAGAGGCACCAAAAATGGCACCAACTATAGAAGGGTTAAGGGGGTTGGTGGTTGGCATGGAGCATGGAGGCCTGGGATAGGCTTATGAGGTGGTGGCTAATGGATGGAAGGTGGATGTTGAATGGTGCCAAAGGGAGAGGTGAGTGAAGGTGGAGTTAATTAAGGGTTGGCACCAATTTTAGGTGTGGTTAAGGGTTAGTTTTGGTGTGGGATGGATGGAGGGTGGAGATGATTTGGATGGGGAGAGTTTGGTGGTGTGTAGGGTGGAGATCTAAAGTAGGGTTGGTGCCAATTCGAAGGGGTGTGGATAGGTTATTTTTGGTTCCAACTAAGGGTTTCTGGAAGGGGGGTAGGTGTAGGGTTAGGATAGCTTATGGGCTTAGGTGTATGGTGGTGATGAAGGGAGTTTTTGGAGGGAAAATTATGGCGCCAACTATGGGTAGTTATAGGGTGGTTGGCGCCACTTTGGGTGGTGTCTTTTGGTGGTTAGTGGGGTGAAGGGATTTGTCATGTGGTTGGCGCCAAGGTGGATTAGGAGTAGGTTGGCTAGGTGAACTAAGTTTAGGTCTTTTTGGTGGAGTTAGCTAGGTAGGTTGGAAGGCCATGTAGGTGGAGCTAGGTAGATGTTGACATGCGAAATCAGTATTTTAAAAGATGTAATCGTCGTAGTAAGTCCAAATAGCATGAAAACAGATAAAATTTATAACTCTAATGAAGTCCGAGGTCGAACGCAAGGAGCAGGTGTCGCAATTAATCTCAAAGATCATAATAGAATCACAAATATAAGCAATTTATAATGAGAATTCCATGCAAGAATGATGTATCAATAGAATCAAGTAACAATATGCAAAAAGAAGAGGGTAAAATGGTGATTTAAATCACCAAATTATCCTACAATGTTAAGCTTCACAATTCACTCAAATATCAAAATCATATAAGCCAAGAATATCTCAATTTAAGAAGTAGCTAAACTTATGCACTAGACGATAGAGATGAAGCCCAAATGGCTTAAGTGACACCTGGCTACAGTGCCTTTAAGAGGCTCAAGGGCCTCTTCCTTCTTCTGCTTTGCTTCTCTTCTCTCTTCTTCTCGAGGCTTCTCCTTCTTCTTCTTCCTTTACTTCAAACCTTCTCCTTTCTTCACAAGCACAAGGGCACAATTCCCTCAGCAACTAAATGTCGAACTTTTTTCTTTGAAGAGCAAAACCCCCCCTTCTCGGCTCACAAATTCCTCCTCCTCTTCTTATATAACCGGGTAGCCAACTGGGTAGTCAGGTTAAGTAGTATTGGGTCCAGGGCTATCGGCGTGGGTAGTTGCTGAGGAGTGAGGCTTAGGCGGGTATGGGTAAGCGGGTAAGGGGACCTGACCCCCGTGTTACTTGGGCGATAGAATGGAAACAGAAAATCAATTTAAGTGTGTGCGGGTGCTTTTCTCCCACCGATGTGGGACTATCCCACGCAGCTCTTCCTTCGTGCAGTAGCAACTGAGGATACGTCTTATTGAGGTCGAAGAAGAGGTCGTGAAGTCCAATTGAACAACTGGATTACTTTCTGGAGGGAGTCCGCATTGCCTATAGCTGGATTGGCTGAGGAACAGGGCAAGAACGATGCTTCAAGGTTGCTTGAAGCTGCTGCGTCAATGGCGGCGGAGGCTGTGTACCTGAAACATGAAACACGGCCTTGCGGCCACATCAAAGAAGCTCATTAGCTTCACGCGAGTGTGGCGAGGGCAGTGGTGGCGGTGGCATGTTGTGAATGTAGTCGAAGAGGCCTGACGACCTCGAGGAAGGCGTACGGAGGTGCGTGAGTTGGGTGAGGAGATAGAGAGAGCTAAATCCCAAATTTCTTTAGAGCTCTTACTCTCTGAGGCGGGGCAATGCTCGTGGACGCGGTGGTGGGCATTTCTATGGTCTGTGGCAGTGGGAATACCTCGCTGGAGGTATGCTGGCGAGATGGAAGACAGAGTTTGAGCGGGCACGTTGATGGTTGAACGGAGTTGTGGAAGTGCTGGGATAATCAGTGGTTGAAGGAGCGTCAATGAAGTAGATATCTAACGAAGGGGGACAGAGGAGGCGCCAGTTGTGGTATGGCTAGCATCGGAGAAGGAGGGTGCTCCGATGAGGGAGACAGCGACGAGGACGGGGTTAGGGGGCACCTCGTAGGTATGGCGAGGTGCGAAATTTGATGGGGAAGAGGAATCGGCTGCCTATCGTACGTGGCGGTCGACGAAGAAGCTAGGGATAGGAGGTCGCTGGAGCAAGCTCAGAGTGAGCCGGAGGTAGAGGAAGGAAGAGAGTTTTTGGCTCAAAAACTTGCTAAGGAAGTAAGGTAGGCGAGGAGGGTCTTATATAGGCCATTAGTTGAGCTTTTAAGCTTGGAAACAAGCTTGAAAGGTCCACAAATCAGGGAGTAGGTTTTGTGGGATTCAAATAGTTCGCATGAACTCTTGGGCAAGAATAAGAGGTCGAGATGCGGTCCAAAATGAAGAGGATCTCCTCAGGAGTCTCCCTTTCAAATTTGGAAGAGATTGACTAAGAAATCAGGGAGGAATCCTTGATTGAAGCTCGACCTCTTTGAGTTCACACTTTCCATGGTGGCAGGGACCCAAATGAAATGAAAGAAGATAAAATTACCGGGCATTTCGCAAAGTTTTCAAAACCTGAGGGGCTATAAACGAGAAAATAAGTTTGAGAGGACCAAAATGCAAAATGGGTCAAGATTGACTCTGATTGGGCCTAAATTTTGGTAAAAACCTGATTTGGACTCAAAAAATTTGATGGTGAAGTCAGATTTTGGTTTTGACCAAGTTTGACTAGGTAATTTATGAAGAAACCCAAATTAGGGCGTCTTCTTGTCTGAGACTCTATTTTAGGTCAACATGGGTTCCAACGGTCAAATCAAAGGTACCAAACCTTATAGAATATTTTTCTATGATTTGTATAAGATTTAGGTGAATTTTATCTTGACCAGAACCTTAGTTAATTAAGTAGGTCTATTTTTAGGGTTTAAGATGTCCATTAATTTTCGAAATGCGTGAAAACTCGTTTCTGTCTGCATGGACCTTCTTATTTGACATTAATGAGCATTTGACCTTTAATTAACCCCTAGAATTCCCCGTAATTATTTTGTACTCATGAAATGTAATTAAAAATTACAGAAATAACCCTGTGTTTTATCTTCTCAAAATAGAATATTATGCATATATGACCCTCTGGTGGTTATGTAGGAGCTTTTATCATCTTTATCAGACTAAATTGGGCTAGTTAGGGATCATGATGGTGTTTGCATCAGTAGAGCTTAGCTAAGCTAGCTTAGCTTATAGGGTGGTAGTGGATGAGCTAGGGTTTAGCTGAGAGGAGGTGACTAGGAGTTGCTTGAAGTAGATCTGGAGCTGAAATAATTCTCCCGTAGCTGATGATAGTTGAAGAGGTCTTCTTGGGAGGTCAACTACTTAGGTTAGCTAGCTAATTCTTATGCTAGTAGCTTGGCTTGAGTAGTTGAGCTAATTTCGGTTGGTTTCAACCTAACTAAAGCTAGGTTGAGCTGAAATTGCCTCTGATGAGAACTCTCGAGCTAGCTTAGCTACTAAATAGACAAATAGTAGCTAAGTTGGAGGGAGTTTAGCTGTCGTGAGTTGAGTGGAGCTGGGTAGAGGTGGACCTGAGCTGAGGTGAACTTCTGTCAACTAAGTTAAGCTAGCTAGAGCTCCTAGTGAATTGATTGGAGCTAGTGCTCCTAGAGGTTAAAGCACTCGTGCGTGTAAACATATTGAGTCTAGGTTCATTTTGCCAGTGCATTTTTGTAAGAGAGAGATAGAAGAAGGTTTTTCATTTGGAGAGTTTCTCTCTCTTTTCTTTATATTGTTCCTTAAATCCAGTCTTGGATTGGCCCTAAACATAGTCTGTATTGGATTCCTTGCCCCCACCATCATTACTTGAAGGGTCCCTGGCTATCGATGCTTCGGGATAGCACCGCCCATGGCAACCCCTAGAACCCTGGCTTTCGACACTTCGAGATAGTGCCGCCCATGGTGTTCTGTAGCTAAATTCAGGTCCTGGTAATCGACATTTCGGGATAATCTCGCTCATGGCCCATGAATGAGCACAAGATGCTTACATGCACCTGGTAGGATATTTAGATATCCCAAGAGACAAGCACCGAGGAGACGATATATTATTACGCATCTTCGAGGGGAATTTTCAACCTCTTTGCACTGGGAACTTGTCCAATCAACTTGTGTTTTCGAGTCGCTCCTAAGCTAGGTCTTTGAGATGATTTTGCAGAATAGAACACTTTTGGCGGATTTTTCTTTATTAAGTGCATTGAAGTAGACTAAGTGTGTGATTTTGGGTGCTCAAGTTACCAAGTCCCACAAACTAAAGGGCAGGCAATGGGGACAAATAATCCCTAAGCCTTAGACCTAATACATTAGCCTCGCACTTTCCTCAACCTCTTGAGGACTAATCTAGATCTTAACGAATACGTGAATGTTTAAGCCCTAAAACAAGCCTAAGAGGCCTAAGATCAGCACTCATACTAATATTTTTGTCTCTTTGTCATCTCAAGACTTAGGTCTAGAACTTAAGTAGATTGCATAATCAATTGCTAATGATTATCTTTTTCGTTCTTGATTTTTGCTCGTTTTTGACATTTGAATTTTCCTATCTTTTCCTATTCAAGAAAGATTTTCAATTTAGTTCACAAAATTCCTCCCCTTTTTCAATTTTTTTTTCAAATTTTTTTATTTTTATCAGTTTTTGAATATGTATTTTTTTGTGAGAACTCTTCAGAGAATTGATTTTCTATCTGTTTGTACTTTAACACCCCCCTATGCCTAAGTTTTGCAATGTCCTCATTGTAAACTGGAGGGTATGAAATCATTTTGGTTCCAGGATTAGAACAGGATCAAAGGGTGGGTGAACGGGTTGGGATGACTGTTGCGGACGATTTCAAGCTTCGGTACAAGTGCCAAAGGTGGAGTTGGCTAAACTTAGGAGTGCAGTAGGAGTGTAGCTCAAAAGATGATAAGAAGGGTTTCGAGCTTTTGGAATGACGGATTGCCTCCCGTTAAGTGCTAAATTCAATGCCTTTAGCCGAGCAGAAGGTGGTCAAGGAGAAGGGGTGGTCAAATCAGATGAGTTTTGTAAAGCAAGTACCTTGATCAATAGCCAGGTTGGTCCAACCAGGTGCTTGTTCAGATCTACAGGCTAATGATGCAGCCCAAACTCAATCAATTTTGTGGCTTGATGGCTGTGAATCAATAGATGTAAAGCCCACCAGGCATTTTGAAGCTCAAACAGATATGGAAATGAGAATCTGGGGTTTGGCTGAGTCGATTTAGTCTGGTCAGAGTAGGGATCCTCAAAAGAAAATGAATCTGAAAGGGATATAGGGACCCTATTGATAGGATCGGAAATGGATAAAAAGTGGTTATCAGTCTGATCAGTGGCCAAAACTCGATCAAAGGATGGAGGTGAGTCATATGCAACCAGATCAGGGAGAGGTGAATCAGAGTAGAAGTTTATTCCAGTGGCGGGTCGGGGTTGGGAACGGGTTTTGGAAGGCTCTGTATGTGGATCAGAAGGTGTGGCTTCTTTAAGATCCAAATCTAAGTGTGAAGAAAGCTCTTATAGAAATGATTCAAAGGTAGGTTCATCTAGAGAGTCTTCTTGATGCTCATTCGAATCAAATGTAAATGCCTGGAGAATGCTTATAGGATCATGGAATTCTGAGTCAGTAAAAGATTCGAACTCTAGAGTGTGGGTATTCTCGGCACTTACTATTTCTAATTCCTGAAGATCATTACAGAATAATTCCAATTCACTGAAATAAGATTTCAAATCAATGATCTCAGGAATAGCGACCTTAGAGTCAGAATCACAGAGTGGGTCATTGATACTGAGGTCATAGAATGGCCCAAAGTCGTCAGGAAACAAAGGTTCTCCGAAATCAGAGTATGATTCGAAATCATCGGGGAATTTGCGAAGATCAATGTTTGAACCTGATTCTAGATCAGGATTTCCATCATAGAATGAATCAAGATTTGTATAATCAACAACCTAACTTGGATCCACCCTAATTTCAGATTCTGGGCTTGGATTCAGGAAACAAAGGATCTAATGAGGTTTCTTTGGTTAAAAACCTAATGACCTTTCTTGTGTATGTGCTTTACAGAAGGGATGAGAGACTGGATGTGAATTGGACCCAATCAAGGCATCCAAAGATTTTTTGGATGACTAAGGTTGTTTCAAGGTGGATGATACCTCTGAATCAGAAATTTGCACACCCGAGAATTACCTGGGAAACTAGGAAGGGAGAGCTCTGCGAAGACCCTTACATGGTAGAGTGTCCCCACAGGTTACAGGGTTTCCCCTACCCAGCCTTCCTTGTCACTACGGTTCCAAGTAGATCGGTATGTGAGAATTGAGACCTTAAGTTTACCAATTTTATTCCTAATTTGTGCCTTGGATTTCACTTGATTAGAAGTTAATTTAGTTTGTGACCTAATTTAGAGGTTGATTACCCTACAAAGTAGACCAATTTTGCCTGACCTACCCTAAAAGATGGAGAATGAAATTTGGGTCAAGATCTAAAAGATCACCCTGATTTGACTCTCAGATTGTTAGGTCCACAATTTTTAGGGTTCAAGTGAATTTAGAGCCTCATTTTAGGGTTCTTCTGATTAGATCTTTTCAAGCAAGGGTTTGGGTAGCACACAAATGCGGGAGGGTCAATTTCCTTTAATTCAGGCAAGTGTGAACTAACACTTCAAAACCCTAGAGTAGAAACCCTAATTGGCTCTATTAAGTCCAATTTGATCTTTAGGTGTACACCTTGGACTTCAAACAAGAAGTACGTAGTCCAAGAAGATTAGAAATTATGCATAAGCCCTAGTAGGTACAGGAAATCAGGATGGGGAATATCTAATCAGAATCATCTTAGGCTTCAATCAGATATTGATTTTGAATTCGTAAATCAGGAAACTTGTCGTTTAAATGATGATCACTATGAAATTACGGTAGGTGAATCCTAATTGATCTTGTTTCCTTTTCATCTTCCTAAGATTTAGAGGTTGATTAGGGAAGAAGGGAGATTTTACCTGCCCCAGGAGTGGTTGATTTGCGCGGAAGAACTCTTCGTGATGTACCTCGCAAAATCACAATTAAAGCAAACAGGGCAAGTTAGTGTTAAGATAAATATGAAGATAAGACTAATGTGTGAATTGCACGTTACTCCCCGGCAATAGCGCCAAAATGTTTACGGGGAGAACAAGGAGATTTTAAATATGCGTTCGTTATAGTAAAGCCTCAATCGCTCAAAAGTAAATAAAATTTATAAACTTAGAATTAGAAAGAGTTCAAGGTCAAACACAGGTGATGATAACATCATCATCAGCCATAACTAGCTTTAATTAGGTAGAATCAATTAACAACTGCTCCTGCATAACCACTAGAGTGTTGTAATTCATTGCATATCCTTTCTGAAAGACATGCATTAAATCAGGGGAAAATATGTAGTTTTAAGATCATATCATAAATGTACAATAATCATGGGGTTTCCTAGGGGTTAAATAAAGGTCAAATGATCATTAATGACTAATAAGAGGGTTCATGCAGACAGAAACGCGTTTTCGCGCATTTCAAGAATTATTGGACATCCGAAATCCTAATTTCAGATCCGCTTAATTAACTGAGGTTTTGGTCAGGATAAAATTCACCTAAACCTTCTAAAACTAATTTAAAAATATTCTATAAGGTTTGGTATCCTTGATTTGACCATTGGAACCTATTTTGATTTAAAATAGAGTCCCAAATAAGAAGTTACCCTAATTTGGGTTTTTGCGTAAACTACCCAATTAAACTTGGTCAAAATCAAACTCTAACTTCACTATCAGATTTCTTAGGCCCCTATTAGGTTTCTACCAAAATTTGGGCCCAATCAGAGATATCTGGACCTAGTTTGCATTTTGGTCTAATCTTACTCTTTTTCTCTCACTTGAACCCCTAGCTTTCGAAATATATTGCAAAGAGCCCCCTAACTTTGTCATCTTCTTCACCAACAGGTCCCTGCCACCTTCATGTTTGCAGAACTCCTAAACCCATTAGCAACCGACCTTCAATCAGGGATTGCTTCCTGATCTCGCGGCTAAACCCTTCCAAAAGTGGAAGGGAGATTCATGAAGAGGTGCCCTTCAATCTGAACCGGGTCTTGCCTTCCAATCCTCGCCCTAGGGTTCATGTGAACTCTTGGAAGTTTCCAAGTCCTACTCCATGATTTCTGAGCTTTCAAGCTTGGAAGCTCGACTCTAGGCCTATAAAAGATCTTGATTCACAACCTTACATCCTTAGCTTGGTTTGGAGGTCGGACTCTCCTTCCCTTCTCCCCGACCTCCATCTCCACCAACTCTGGCGATTGTCTTTGTCTAACTTCTCCGTCGTCCGCCACGTACAATAGGCGGTGGTACAATCTTCCCCAAGCTCTTCTGCACGTCACAATACCAGTGAGCGTCTCCTATCCCCTCTTGTCGTCGCTGCTTCTCCCATCGGAGGTTTCACCTTCCACGGCGCTGGCCATACCATAACCGGTGCCTTTCTCCCCTTTCGTCCAATTAGGTTAGCATATTTAGGTCCCTTTCTTCCTCTACTTCCTTTCTATCTCTTCTATCATTCAATTCGACGCCCGATGCCACCGTCCACCCGTCATCTTCTCCATCTTCGGCCACCCTCCAATGAGGCTTCCCCATCGCTCCACCGCACCTCACACCTTGCCAACACCCTCACAACCTCCGCCATACCTCCACGCACAAAACCCCCATCTTTATTATGCATTCCACCCATCCAAATGCTCCGCCGAACACACCACCTTCGCACCACGTATTTCGCCTCTGCTAACTTTCTACGACCACCTTCACGGCACGCCATCGCCGCCACCACCTTTGCAGCATCCATGAGAAGCTCCTGAGGTTATTTAATGTGGCCGTGAGGCCGTAGTGCTTGTTTCAGGTATCCCATCGGAGCTCCGCCGTCGCGTCCTCTTCCTCGGCCTTATTATTCGCGCCATAGCCGTGTTCTTCATCAAGACTCACTCCAGGCCATGCGAACCCATCCCAGGAAGATCGCTAGGTCCTCAATTGAGGATCCCAGTAACAATAGCATCCCCAATTAAGCGTAGCTTCACCTCAGCTGCACACATGCAAAAAGAGTAGTGGCCTTAGTGCCACATCGGGCGTGGAAGAACGCATAGCATCACTTATATTGTTTTTGTGTTTTCAGTTGTTCACCCAAGACACTTAAGGGGTTGGGTCCCTCACACCCCCGCACATACCTGTTAACCCTCCTATGCCACTCCTCGCCTGTGACCCACGCATGCAGACCTGGACACTGTTTAAGCCCCGATAACCCGAGTCTTTGGATCCGACTATGAGCATTGGGTCTGAGAGAATAAGAGGAGGAAGAATTGTGAGAGAGCGAGGGGGGTTTGCTCTCTAGAGCTTAGTTTGCCCTTGTGCTTTGAAGAGGAGAGGCCAACACTTAGCCTTTGTGTGAAGGATGGAAGACTCTGAAGAAAAGGAGACGGAAAGCTGAAGCAAAAGAAGAGAGGCTTAGCTTTGAGAAGCCTGATCATTTAAGTCATCTGAAAACCTTGGGTGACGTCTCATGTGGCATTGAAGCTTGATACTATGGAAGCATTTCTGATTGATTTGGCTTGATACTGTGGCCACTTATCTTGCGTGGCATTTTTGATTGATGATACTGTTCACTTATTGAGTAGTTAATACATGCTTAATTAAGGCTAATAATTGGTGATTTAAATCACATTATTTTCTCTTAGATTTGCTTCTTATCATTGTGAACTCTTGAAATACTCTTGCTTATAATTGAATATCAATTTGAGTAGATATTATTCATTGAATATCTCTTTTGTGCTTCGATTATGGTGCTCATTTATATGCAATTAAAGATTAGCGCATGATTTCCATATTTGTTTGAGAGTTATTTGTCAACTATACTGCAATGCATTTCCTAAACTCAACAAAAAGCTTGACAAACAACAAGGAGCAAATATGGAATTCACAACATTAATCTCATGCAGAATCAATGAGCATAATTAATTGAGCATTAAAATGATAGTTAATGAATGAAATTGATTAGAATTAATATCAATCAATGTATCTTAAGATTGCATGGAATCAAAAAGAAAAGAGAATCAAAACAATGGTGATTTAGATCACCACTTATCCTCTTTAATCAAACATGCATTCAATTACTCAATTATTTCAATTGTAAACTATAGTACTTAAATAATACAACAGTGCTATCAACCAAATCAGACGAAGGTTTCTTTCTTTAGACGACTTAACACAAGGCTCTTCAGAAGCCTTTCTCTTCTTCTTTCCTTCAATGCCACCTCTTTCTTCTCCTTAATGCTTTCTTCTTTGTAAGGTTTCTTTCCTTCAGAGCTTTCCTCCTCCTTCAGAGACCTTCTCTTTCACACACATAGCACAGGGGAAATAACTCCCTCAGCGACTAAGTGTCGCATAGGGTGTAGCTATAAAGAGCAAAACCCTCCCCCGCTCTCTCACAAATTCCCTCCTCTTTCTTCTCCTCTCAAACCCAGAGCATAGTTAGATCCATATTCGGGTAAATGGGTCGTGTATAATGTCCAGGGTCACCGACGTGTGTGGTGACCGAGGAGTGAAGTAGGTGGGAATTTGGGTGAAGGGGGTTGGAGGGACCTGATCCCTCGTGTTACTGATCGATAAGGCTAGTTCACAAAAATAATATATGCGCGCTCACGCGCTTTTCAGTCCACGATGTGGCACTTATGCCACTGCTCTCTTCCTCGCACTTGACTGTAGCAGCTGCTGAAGGAGATGCCTCCAATTGATGTCGAATACGAGTCTGTGGCATGCAATTGAGCATCAAGTTTGCTTCCTGGAGATTAACTGCAAGGCCTAGGAGTAAAGCCTGGATCTCTCATGGCCGGAGTGTGATGAACGAGACCGGAGAAGGTGGTGGCGACGACGAAATACGGTGATGACTTGTGAATCAAAATACGGGCTCAAAAGCCTCGGTTAAAATGCTCAGGAGTATCGCGCGAATGTGGCGAGGGCGTTGGTGGCGGTGGCGAGCTGCGAAGGTGGTTGTTTGGGTATGGCGGAGGCGGAATAGGTGGTGCGAAGGTGGTGTGTTTGGGGGCGTGATTGAGGTGGTAATCCCCTCACTTTCTTGAGGGGTTTGGTGCGGATGCATGAGGCAGAGGTTGTGGAGTCGGATTGGAGTAGGTTGGTGGTTTGTGGTGGACGGATGGTCTCGCCGGAGTTGCTGTCGGAGAGGAGGAAGATGACGGCGTGCGGCGTGGTGTGTGGTTGAAGCAAAGGTTTAAAGAGGTGAAAAGGAAGTAGAGGGAGAGAGGGGTCTAACTAACCTAATCTAACCGGATGAAAGGGGAGGAAGGCGTCGGAGAAGGGGAAGCCTTAGTTGAGGGAGAACGACGAGGAAGAGGGAGGAAGATGGTGCCTGCTGGTATTGCAAAATGCAGACGATCACAGGGAAGAAGGATCGACCAACTATGGTCTGTGGTGGCCGACGAAGAGGGTGGATGGAGAAGCTCGCCAGAGCTTGCAGAGAATTCAACCAGAGAGAGGAGAAGGGTGGAATCCGGTCCAAACCAAGATATGGAGCACGGAAATGCTTCGTGGGTTCTTTTATAGGCCTCAAGGGGGCATTCCAAACTTGGAAACCAAGCTTGGAAGCTCGGCGCTTTCACACAAAAGGAAACCCTTGATTTCAAACAGTTCGCATCAACTTTTTGGGCAAGAATCAGAGCTCAAGATGCGGCTCAGATTGTAGGGGATTTCTTCAGGAGTTTCCCTTCCAATTTTGGAAGAGATTGGGCGTGAAATCAAGGAGAACTCCTTGATTGAAGGTCAGTGGCAAGCTTGTGTTCACACGGCTATGGCGGTAGGGACCTGAACGTCAAGATGACGATAAGCCTAGGACCTGTTCATAATAATTTCAAAAGCTAGGGGCTTATGTGAGAGAGAAAGAGTTTGACTGAACTTAAATGCGAACTGGGTCAAGATGGACTCAGATTGGGGCCAAATTTTGATACAAACCTAATTTGGACCCAAGAAATTTGATGGTGAAGTTAGATTTTGATTTTGACCAAGTTTGATTGGGTAATTTATGTAGAAATCCAAATTAGGGTAACTTACCGTCTGAGACTCTATTTTAGGTCAAAATAGGTTTAGATGGTCAAACCAAGGATACCAGACCTTATAGAATATTTTTATATAATTTTTAGAAGGTTTAGATGAATTTTATTCTGATCATAACCTCAGTTATTGAAGCAAGTTTGAAATTTAGGTTTTTGGTTACTATTAATTCTCGAAATGTGTGAAAACCTGTTTCTGTCTGCATGAACTCACCTATTAGACTTTAATGCTCTTTTGACCTTAGGTTAACCCCTGGAAAATGTATGATTACTCTGCATTTATGATCTTTTGTTAAAACTGCAGAATTAACCCTGCTTTAATGCACTCTTCTCAGAATGGATATTCAGTGCATTACGACTCTCCGGCGATTATGTAGGAGCATTTGTCAATTAATCTTGGATAATAAAAGCTAGTTATGGCTCATGATGATGTTATCATCACTAATGTTAGAAGCAATAAGATTTTCATTCAATCTAGCTAAGTTCAGACATTCAGTTTTCATATTTATGTTTTCCTTTTCTAAGGCCAACTTTCAATTGCAATAAGCTTATAATTGTTTCAAGGCTTTATTTTTATGTTTAATTTTCTTGCATTCATAAAAAGCTCATCATATGCATCAACTAGCTCATCAAGAGAAGTAGAGTCATGTGCCTTCGTTTCATTTGCCATGAGACACACGTGTGCAATCTCTTCCTTTCTTGAGTCGGAGTTAGAGTCGGTGTCGTCACTCGCACTCTTCTCTGAGTCATCCCATGTTGAGTAGAGGGTAATGTTTTAGTATGTGGCCCTTCTTACATGCATGGCATGTAAGAGTCTCATCATTTCTCCTCTTTTTGAATTGCTTCCTCATTCTCACATACTTCTTGAATCTTCTAGAGAACATGGCCATCTCTTCATCATTTTCATTTTTATCCTTGTCATTGATATTAGAATCACTCTTAATTTTGGCTTTGAATGCTAAGCTCCTCTTCTTGGAGCTCGAGGCTTCATTTTTGTCTTTCTTGGATTGCTTAAGCTTCACTTCATGAGCCATTAAACTTCCAAGTATCTCATCTATGCTAATGTTCTTCAAATCCTTTGCCTCCTCAATTGCGGTGACCTTTGGCTCCCATTCCTTGGTTAGAGCCTTTAAGAATTTGGACACCATCTCATTTGAGGGATAACTCTTCCTATGCCCCTTGAGAGGGTTGATGATGTTGGTGAGCCTTGTGCTCAATTCCTTTATGGTTTCACCTAGCTTCATCTTGAACATCTCATATTCTTGAGTAAGAAGACCAATTTTAGTTTCCTTCACTTTTGAGGTTCCTTCATGTGTCGCTTTAAGACACTTCCAAATCTTATGTGCCGTCTTAAGCTATGAAATTCTGTTAAACTCATCATTAGTGAGGGCACAATAAAGTATGCTCATGGCCTTACAATTTATAGCAATTTTCTTTTCATCTTTCGATTTGTAATCTCCAGTGGTGGTGTCTTCTTCTGGCATCTTGAATTCATTTTCCACCATCTTCCATAGTGGGAGGTCTCCGGTAGCTGATTTGAGGTAAATTGCCATCTTCCTCTTTGAATGCGTGTAGCCATTCTTGTTAAAATAAGGAGGTTAGTAGGTCGACAATCCCTCAGTCCTCGAGTTGCTTGATTCTGCCATTGTTGTCGGTGCAAGAAAGTTATTTCAAAGTACACCAACCTAAGATCTGATACCAAATGAAAGCACTAGAGTGGGGTGATTAGTGCTTAAGGTGGTAAAATAATGCTAATTAAAATTAATGTAAATATAGAAGATAATCAAGCCACAAATATACACATAATACACAAGATGTTTAGTGGAAACCCAAGATTGGGTAAAAATCACTACCTAGATCTCCCAATCTAGGATTTTACCTTGAGTCACTCTCGAAATACTAACAAGTACTTATAGGGTACCAAACCCTTTTACAATCCCTCTTGATATTCTAATCAGGAGCAAACCCCTCTCACTTGAGTGGAAAGGAGCCACAATGCCTCATATTATAAGTAAATGATAGAAGAAAAGCTGAATTAAAACAGATTTTTAGCTCCTATAGATAGTCCCAAAAAGATATGCAATCAATTAAATGAATGAGCTTTCTAAGATGCTTAGAAAAATTCCCTCAGCGATTGTAGAAGTGTGGCACAAGAGGGAGTTGAAGGTGGTTGAACTCTATGCAAGATGCACTTGTAGGTTGAGAGCTTCAAGCACCACTAAGAACACCAATTCTGAGATTTGAGCTGAATGTGAGCTTATGTGTGACTTTTTGAATGCTTTATATGTGTTCTCTATCCACCAAAGAGAGAAAACTCATCTCATATATATAGAGGGGTGTTTGGATTAATTTAGGTGTGCATAAGACCTTTCTTCAACGACTAAAAACTTTCCCAAATTGATTTTCCAATGGTTAACTGATTTGGTCAAAAAGTGCTTTATCTAAGGTTAGGTGAACTATCTAATGTTAGGTGCTCAGTTAAGTACAAAGTTCGCTAGCTCCTGTCTGCACTCAAATTGGCCCACAAGGGCTTATTTAACTTTAGGTAACTCCTATCTAACGTTAGGTCATCTACCTAACGTTAGGTATAAGGTTCAGTGCAAAGTTTGTTAATTCCTGATGGCCTGGTTGACACCCAACCTATTATCTAAGGTGAGGTATCGTATACCTAATGTTAGATAGCTTGTGAAGAGGTTTCTAACTGTCCATAATGAACTATTGGGTTCCTATAGGAATTTAGGGCCATGCACTAACCCTAATAGGCTTAGTTAAAATAAGTTGACCTGTTTAGGCTATATGTGGTGTTCTTGTGAGAATTGTATATGAACCCCCTATGTTTGTCCTAATATGAGATCTGATTGAGGCTCTCCTTACATTTTAAAGAATATAAAATTACAACTCAATTCCTATAATACAAGGAGACCTAAACTTAAAGGTCATGATCTCTTCCTTCTTCTTGGCTTTGGATTTCGTCAAGAGAGCTTTAACCTGAAAAACATTCTTGCAATATCTATGCATAAAATACAATTTTAATCTCAATTACTTGAGATATTTGTTATCATCAAAATCATCATTAAAGGTTAATGTGGTGCCTAATTGCTTATGAACCTACAGTGGGGTCCATGGTGATTGTAATGGACGTAGTGAGTGATGGAGGCGTGCATCCTGTCACCATGCCTGCTGTGGAGTCAATAAAGGTGAGGTGAGATTGGAGTATGCTTGAAGCCACAGTGCATAGCATGTTCATGGTGCAAACAAGAGGTCACAGTGGAGAGGGTGGGAGGAGGAGGTGCATCCTTCTTGTTAGGTGTCTCGAAATGTAGGTCCAACCTCTTTATCTCTTGATCATCTATCCTCAGTTCCGCAATCCAAGGGATCTGTGTCTATCTTTGGCAAGTGTTTGAATGCTTGCCAAAGATAGCACCGGCCAAGGATAGGATAGCTTACATCCATTGTGTGTGCATGTGGCTTCGCACAAGATGGAAAATTTCCCTGCATTGATCATGAATAATATAATTATTTATTTACACAAGATCCTATAAGATGCAAAATGATGCAATTAGGACCCTATTCACATATTGGCGTTAATTCCAAATCCTAATTAAACTCTAAGTTATTCGAATTAACAGGCAATAGCATGTAAATTATATTAACCCACATGCACTTAATATCTAATAAAATGCCTATGTTACAAGATATAATTAAGAGGAATCTAACAATCTTAGGGTAAATAATTGACTATTAAAGTGGATTCATCACTCTTCTATCCTCCTCCTCTCCAGCAGCACTAGCATAGTAGCAACAACAAGGGTAATAGTAGCAATAACAGCTACTATTCTTCCTTTTCTCCTGTTGTCGGTAATGATGGGGAGAGAGCACTTGGTGGTGGTGATGGTGGAAATGAGATGAAGGTGAATCGATGAGGCAAATGCAGTCGAGATGAGATGAGATGAACTCATATCTTCGAATAAATAAATGTGAAATTATCAATTCCACCCACCTATGCTCAAATTAATAATAAGGCCATGAAATCAAGTCGTTCACATTTAGCCCCCTATGCTATAACATTTTGACAATCCATTCATTCACATCCCAAATCCAAGAACTTTAGTACTCAAATGCCTCATGGTTTCAACATTGGATCTTAATTAAGGGCTTGATTAGTTCCAAGGACATCATTACAATTTTAAACCCATATAGAATTGATTTGTACTAAACCCAAAATCAAGATTCAAATTAGAAGGACATGGGTTAAGATGTTGCAGATTAGAGGGTGTAAGATGAGAAGATCCTGAACAAGAATAAGTGTTAATGCTCAAATTCTTAGGTGGGTCCTCTATTCTATCATTCTCTTGATCTAATTCATCTAGAGGCACCATCTTTCCTTTTGTTCTACTCCAAAATAATTGAGGCTTTAAATCGTCCTCCCAACCAGATTCTTCATCAGGGGTCTAAAGTGGAGGCTCACTAGGTTTGGTTTGCCCTTTTGAGTCGTGGGTCAAGTAAGAGTAATAAATTGATTCGGTTGAACCATATTGAGAGTTATTTTAGTTAGGGTAAGGGCTTGGGTATCCTCTTGAGTTGTAGGTACGATTACAATAATCAGTAAAGTGAGTGGACCCATAATCAAATTGGTTCTGAGGAGGATAAGAGCTTTGATATCCAGATTGATATCCTCTTTGGTCCCAAGTTATGTTGAAATGATTCTATTGAGATAATGACCCGGATTGGAACTAAGTTTGAGGAGGATTAGAGTTCAAACGGTGATTTCTAGGATTAGAAAGAGGCCTATGCCAATTTGGTGATGGAGAAGTTAAAAGTCAAATTGGGATAAAGATTGAAATCATTTCAGGGATTAGAATCATATCCTAGATATTGGTATCCCAGGTTAGATCCTCAATTAGAAGTAGATCTATCCTAATTAGACGATGGGCAATGTTGGGTCAAATTGGGATAAAAATCAGATTGGGGATAAAAGGAGTGGGAAGGGTAAGAATTGAAACCCATGAATAGAAAATGGGCATAAGGGATAGGAGAGAGAAGATAATTCCCTAATTATCGATCAAGCACACCAAACCTAGCCTAATTGGTATACCTAAGAGGACTTAATCCTAGCATAATTAAAATTCAAGCCAAGTCTTGTCGACCTTTGAATTACCTGCTGATCAACGATCTGGATCGCTAGTTAATTAGGGTTAATTATCACATTGTAATATAGTATTGTAATCCAGACGGATGTCATTTATTTATATACAATTTTTACTGATTTTATTCCAGGTCATTCACTGGGAGGTAGTTATTGATATATATCACTCTCTATTATCCAAAAATCATCTTTTATTCCAAATTGTTAAGTTTATTTACAACAGAATGAATTATAAATGAAAGAATCAAAGAATGATCCTAATCTAAATCAATTATATACAAGAATGAATGAATTAGTGTTAATGACAATGCCTCAAGAATATGTATAAGGTTAAAGACATCAAAAACTCTTCTAAGCTAAATAATGTTAATTATGTACACAATATCTATGTGCTAACTACTAATCATATACAATATTAAATTACACCTTAAAAATGTGTACAATTAAGGCATAAAAATAGCTATCTATAATACTTATATGAATTTAACCTATGTATGTATAAAATAATATTAAGCTAAGCAAACAATTTAACATACTAATCATACATAATATACAACACATATACACTATATATACATACTAACTAATATATATATTACACTACTTACTATTAAGACCTCTATTTTGATGAAACAAAATTATGTTTTATTGTAAACTAATCTTTTAAGATCACGCTCACACAAATCAAGTCAATTATCCTCTGCGTGGATCATAGTGAAGGTTATCTTTAGTTGATGTAATTCTTTTATATTTCTTGAGTGTAGAATTACTGTAAGGAACCTTAGGATTAAAGACAAACCTTTTGAAGTCGTAAAATAAACATTTAGATAGAAATGATCGACCAAAATATTAGTACTGATCGATCAAATCAATTGATTGGTCAAAATAAGAATATTGATGGACCAAATTAGTCTAACGGTCAAATTCGATTTTCTCGTAATTGATCAACTAATTAAGTAAATTGACCGATTAAAATGAAAATTGATCGATCAATTAAGTAAATTATCGACCAATTTGGTTCGAATGCTTTTTCTCAACATTCCAAAAATTCTCCCTTTTTACCTATAAATAGGGCTTCACGCCCCTCATTTCAAAACACACCTTGAAAAACATATGAAAGAGAAAGCGCTTCCACTTTAATTCTTCCTCGTACTTTCATGCTCATTCTTCTCTGCTCTTCAAAAGCATGTCACTCTGTGCTTGTGAAAAGAAAACTCGGTTTGCATATTTCATTCCTTGAGGTTCCATAGGATTAATTTCTGTATTCATTTTACTTCATTCATTTCATCGTTGGGATTCTTTGTGTTGGAATTCCCAACGTTGTTTGTGACTTCTCTTTGTTGGTAAAAGAGAAGTGGTTTGTAAGAGGTTGTGCCACCCTCGTTCAAGTAGTACGTTAGTGGATTGACTACGTTGCCTAATCGGGAAAATCCTAAGCTGGGAGGCTTTGGTAGTGGTTTTTTCCCATAGGGGTTTCCACTATAAATCTTTGTGTATATTGTGGGACTATTTTTTTTGTGCCATATTTTTATTACAATCGATATCATACTTGATCTTGTGTTTGTGGTCAAGTAAGATCTGCAGAACCCTCATTTGGTATCAAAGCCTGACCGTGAAGGAGATGTCACACCTCACCTTCACATGGCTGCAACAAGTTTTATGGAGGGGCAATTATTTTTTCAACCACCATTATTTAGCAGATCAGATTATGATTATTGGAAATGAAAAATGCAAATTTTTCTTGAAGCAATGGACTTTGAGATTTGGCATATCTTTGAGTCTAAATATATGCCAAAGAAGAAAGAAGAAAAAGAGTTAATGAAGGAAGAGAAGAAGAAAGCGACAAATAATGCTAAAGCCATGAATGTATTATTTTGTGCATTAACAAGAGAGGAATTTGACAAAGTTGTGTCATACAAAAGTACATTTGAGATATGGAACTAGCTCTCTGTCATGCACAAAGAAACCACGAAAGAAAAATTAACATTGATGGTAACACCATCATTAGCCATAACTAACTTGAATTAGTTGAAATCAAGTTACAAATGCTCCTGAAATAATAGCCTGAGAGCCGTAATTCCACTCAGATCCTTTTCGAGAATAGAACATTAAAACAAGACTAATTTTGCAGTTTTAACATCACATCATAATTGCAGAGTAACCACGGGATTTCCCATGGGTTAATTGAAGGTCTAGTGAGTATTAAAGTCCAAAGAGTGGGTCCACATAGATAGAAATAGGGTTTCACTCATTCCGAGAACCAAAACAACACACAAAACCCTAATTTCATACCCGCTTAAATTAAAGAGGTTTTGGTCAGAATAAAATTCATTTAAACATTTTAAAATTCACATCAAAATATTCTAAGAGGTTTAGTACCCTTGGCTTGACCATCTGAACCCATTTTGACCTTGGATAGAGCTTCAGACGTGATTTTGCCTTAATTTGGTCTTCTGTGCAAATTGCCTAGTTAAACGTGATCAAAACTCAAATCTGAGTTCACCATTAGATTCCTTGGATCCAAATTAGTTGGTACTAAAATTTGGGCTTAATCAGAGTCCATCTTGACATAGTTTGCACTTCAGCCCCTAAAACCTCTGTTTGTACACTCAGATCCCTAACTTTCAAAATTTCTTTCAAACGGGTCCCTAACTTCTTCATCTTATTTGCAAAAATACCCCTGCCGCCATTGATAGGTCAACCAACCTACATGCATGCGTTGACTCAAGCAAATCCTCATTAAATCACCTCCAAATCCCACCAAATTTGGTGGGATTGGAGTTTAGACCATGAAGAATCGTGTAAACGCAATCTTAGGTCCTGATTTGGAGAAAGAAGCTCCAGCTAATTCACAAAACTGATGGGTCTCTACTTGCCAAATCCATGGAGTAAACATGTGGAATTCGCATGTTTCTAGGCCACATCAAGCTCTATATAATTCCTCGAGCTTCCAGGCTTCTCTTTAGTTCGGTCTAGGCCCAAAACACCTCCTCCCTTCTCCCACCAGCCAGCTCCAATCGTGACTTAGGCGTACTCCGTCTATCCCCTTCTTTTGGCTACCCAACCTTCAAATTGGGTGGCCCAAACTCTACCTCAAGTTCTTCCGCACCCGGTGGGCCAAAGCCAGGGCGTCTACACCCCTTCGTTTCATCGTTTCCTCCCATCGAAGATATCGTCGTCCTCGGCTCCAGCCATCAAACTGGTGAGGAATGCCTCCCCTTTTCATCCTTAATTTAGATTCTTCTTCTTCCTCTCCCTCTCTTAATCCTTCTCACCCCCTTTATCTCTTGTTTCACTCGACAATCACCTCCTTTCCTCGTCATCTTCTTCGCCTTCGGCAAGGACTTCGGTGAGTCCGCACTGCCACTACATCGCACGAATCCCTTCACCACTGCCGCCCACATCTTCATCTCACCTCCACAAACAAAAGCCCCAACAAAATTGGGTGCTTTTGTTGCTTCATAACCTCATCGGATGACCCATCGTTCCGTCGTCTCCCTCGACGTTGTTCGACCACGTTCGACCCCCATCCACCAAACGAACACCATCACCGAACTCCTCGTACTTCGACGACCCCTATGGACGTTCTAATTGGGGTGTTAAGCCCATTTTCATGTTGCTAGGTTTTTGCCGCCTTCGTCATCTTCATCGCCATCATTCGCCATACTTCGTCATCATTCGACCACGCTACTACGCCCATTCAACGCGAACTACCCCAGGCAACACCCCAGGCTTCCAATTGAGCGAGGATACGCATCAGCAACTCGAATCAGAGAAAGACTTCAGCTACTGTAAAGTGAAGGAGGAGACCATAACAGTCCGACATCGTGTGGGAATACTCTGAAGCAGGCGTATAAATTGATTTGCTACCAGTGCCTCGTTGCCTCAGCATGCATGGGGGTGAGGTCCCTATGCACGCCCGAACACATGCGCTTGCATGTGCACTCGCTCGCAATCACTGATGGTAACACCATCATGAGCCATAAGTAGCTTTATTTAGTCGTAATCAAGCGACAAATGCTCCTACATAATCGCCTGAGAGCCATAATTCCATACAAAGTCAGTTTGAGAAGAAAACATTAAATCAAGGCTAATTCTGCTGTTTGAACATCTCATCATGAAAGCAGAGTAACCATGGGATTTTTCAGGGGTTAATCTAAGGTCAAATGAGCATTAAAGTCCAATAAGTGGGTCTATAAAGTTAGAAACGGGGTTTTACACATTTCGAGAACTGATTCATAACACAAAACCCTAATTTCAGACTTATTTAAATTATAGAGGTTATGGTCAGGATAAAAATAATCTAAACCTCCTAAAATTCATAGGAAAATATTACTAGTGGTTTGGTACCTTTGGTTTGACTATCTGAACCCATTTTGACATTGAATAGAGTCTAAAACGGAATTCTACCCTAATTTGGGTTTCTATGCAAATTGCTCAGTGAAACTTGGTCAAAACTCAAATCCGACTTCACCTTCAGATTCCTTATGTCCAAATTAGGTTTGCATCAAAATTTGGGCCCAATCAGAGTCCATCTTGACTTAGTTTGCATTTTAGTCCATTTAAACTCTATTCCTCTCAATTAAGCCCCTAACTTTTGAAATATTTGCAATTAGGTCCCTAAATTTATAGTCATTTTTGCACAAAGGTCCCTTCCGCCATTAGTGTGAACGGAGCTCCTTCGCCGAGATTCGAACGAGGTTTTCTCACTGGATTCTCAGTTAAATCCTCCCATAATTGGAAAGGAGAATCCTCAAAAGATCCTCCATTGATTGGACCAGGTCTTGGACCTTTATTTGCACCAGATTCCTCATGCGAATGCTCGCAATCTTAGGGATCCTCTTCCCTGAGTTTTCGTGCTCGCCAAGCTTCATACCCTATTTGGAATACCCCCTGAGGCCTTTTAATAGGTTCCTCTCGTCATACCGTTTTCCTTAGCATGGTTTGAGGCGAAAGTCCCTCCTCAACTCCTTCCCAGCCTTCTCTGACCTATCTCTGGAGAGCCTCCTTGACCTCCTTCCTCTGTCCACTAGATGGACAAATCAAGCGGTCCTCCTTCTTCCTCACCTTCCTCCGCTCCTCGCCAGTCACAGCAGGAGTTCCTTCCCCCAATGGTCGCCGCCGTCTTCCTTCAACGGAGATTTCACCTTCTTTGACGTCAGCCAATCACAGCCAACTCCAATTTCTCTCTTGTTTATCGTATAGCTAGGACCAACCTCTTCCTCTCCCTCTCTAGGTTAGGTTCAACTCCTCCCTTTTCTGTTTCGACTTACTATCCACTGCCTCTCCCATTGTCTTCCTCCGCTCCAGCCAAGCCTCCAGTGAAGCCTTCCGTACTCGATAGTCCACCAAACATCCTCGTGTTACCTCTACAACCTTCGCCTCACCACCACCATCAAAACTGTTGATGCGTAAAATCGTCGCAAATAGATTTGGGTTTGAAAAACTCGTCGTTGTAGTATTATTTGCGAAGAAATCCGTTAACTAATAAATTTCACCGAAACTCGAAAAGAATTCCGGGTCGAACACAAGGAGGCTACGTCGATTTGAAATCCGCGATAATATTTTTTTTGTTGTTTTTGTTTAGAAAGCAAGATAATCACAGTGAATTCAATATTAACAATAAGAGAGAGAGAGGGAGAGAAAGAGAGAGAGAACAAACACTATATAATATGAATAATGTTTTTACAACTAGAAAGCGGGAAATATTACAGCTAGAAAGCGGGAAATATTACAACTAGAAAGTTGTAAAATCTACTCTAGAAAGTAGTAAAGAGAAAATAGGTGAGAAGTTATCCTCCTTGACGGCTGCTTGGAGGACGAGCTGGACGGGGCTACGCCTAGAAGACAGAGGGCGAAGATGAAAGACAGAGAATGAATCGGGAAGAACCGGGGGTGAGGCAGGACGTCGTCGTTGCGGGAGTCACTTCCGGAATGGGGATGAGAAAAACTTTGATTTTAACTCTAAAGGAGTATCCTGAGTTTGGGGCAATCTTCTTTAGAGCTTTGGAGGGGGAGAGAGGTGAAGATAGGGATGATTGAAATGTGGGGGGCGTAGGCCTTTTTATAGGTGTAAAGGTTGGGGGCAAAAAGGTCATTTCAAGTTAAAAACATTAAATGAGGGGGTCTTTAGGGGCATTATGACGGATATAAACGTCACTAAAGACCCCACGTCACTGAACGTGCATGCACGCCCACGCCTCCTCTCCTCGCGCTTCAACGCCTCATGCACGATCATGTGATCTTAGTCATTCGATCGCGAGATTAGATGGCCGAGAGACGCACCCGTCGCTTCTTCATTAGTGCCTTTGCCTGCTCGCGTGTGATGGGACGTTGGATCGGGTGTCATCGCACGCGTGTGCGATCCTCACCCATCCCTCGTGTCATGTTGCTCGCATCTGCGTCGCCCATGCTTCATCACATGACCCATTTTGACTGCGCCTGCTTGCGCCCTCGATTTGAGGTGTACGGGGCTTCAAACGGATGTTGCTAGCTTCTTTATAGCACTCTTCACCAACGCGCTACACACGCGTTTGAGGTGCGTTTACAAATTTAGGCGTGAGCTCTCTCAACCATTGGAGCTTGATCCAACGGCTGAGATCGTCCACGCGATTAAGGAGAGAGAGGGCAGTGGTGGGTCCTTAGGCTGGTTGGGCGGTTGGGATGGTGCCACATGGTGCCATCTTAGCCATCCATCTTCGTTGTCTTGTAGATGGTGTCACAGATGTCGGATTGGATCGATTTTCGTGTCGTTTGGTGGTGATCGTCGATCTGAACCCATCCATGTGGCCGGATTTGTCATCTGAAGTGAGGATTTACACCATCTTGACCCTTGATCTCTGATCTTCCTTGGACTATATTTGATGCTACGGAAGTTCGATCAGGGCGATCTTGGAGTCGTTGAACTCTGATCGTCGCTTTGATCAGATCCGTATGGTTGGATCTTCAATCTGAGGTTCCGATTAAATGTCGCCCTGTCCCTGGTCACCAAGAAGAAGAAATGACTATACAATTTGTACAGTTTGACCTAAATGCTTGATGATGCATATTATGTAATATTTGCAATATATGATCCTTATATGATACTAAGAACATGCATTAATAGACAATTTTGGCTATGCAGATGTATGCACATCACACCTCCATGCCTATCTTTTGCTGGTCCCTAGCAAAAACTATATGCTATTTATAAAAGAATTAGGTCAGATTTCTTGAGCAAAAGTTATTCTTCAACACTAGGAGATTTTTATTAAGGACCTGAACTACAAAGACACAACCGTGCCCGGGTGTTTGCCAAAATGCAGACTGCCTCAAGCCCTCACCTTATTCAAAGAAGGATCTTTTTCTTCTTTTCTAATTTTTTTGGATTTTTGAGTTTAGGGTTTCGGAGCAGCTTTCTCCGGCCACTCAACCTACCCAAGGCTCGAAGAGAATCCTAAGTTCTAAAAATCTTTGTGTGAAATGTGATAGACTCACTGATTGGCGATTAGAACAGACTTCGGGTTTTTACGCCCCTAGGTGACCTTGAAAGGAAATTTTTCCTAAAGGTGTATCTATTTGACCGGTAGCTTTCTCCTTACTTTTATATTTATGGGGTAAACATAAGGGTAAACTCAGTGTATATCTCCCCGACTTATTCTACTTCTTCGCTTCTTCCTAAGTGTTTTGGAATTATACATGCATTTCTTGAGCTGGGTTCTGGACAACCTACCAATGGGTTGTTACCCATGATAACTTGATAGCCATACTCGTCCGATGAAGTGTGACTTATTTCTTTTTTTTCCTTTTCTTTTTTTTTCTTATTGGATATTTTTCTATATTTTTCTTTTTTTCTAAGTAGGTGGCTTCCCTGATCTAAGTTTATCTAAAGGCAGTAGGAAAAGAATGATCGTGGGCTGGGCTTTGGACAACATACGAATGGACTGTTACCCACGATAACTTGCCAGCCATACCACCCTAGAAGGTTCATTAGCTACCCAATTTCTGTTAAAATCACCGAAAAGCGAGTCAATGCAAATCATGTGTAGATGCTTAGACTTAAAATCTCCTCAAATCAGAGGGTGTTTTGATAAGTTGTGTAGTTATCACCCCAGCTTATTTAACTAAATTGAAGTAAATTCAGAATGACGAGGACTCGATAAACAAATCCACATTTTAGTGGACACCAGAGCTGATTAGGTCCGAAGACCTGAAGGGTCTAAGTGTTCAGATCCTACTGTATTATTCCCTAAGTTTGAAAAATCGTAATGTCCAATTATTCTTTCCT
Source organism: Thalassia testudinum (assembly GCA_037157565.1). Lineage (NCBI taxonomy): Eukaryota > Viridiplantae > Streptophyta > Magnoliopsida > Alismatales > Hydrocharitaceae > Thalassia > Thalassia testudinum. The sequence continues at coordinate 76,292,598 of JAZHRO010000024.1, read as the reverse complement.
AATTCATTTTTTTTAATAAAGAGAAAAATAAGTAGAATTTACAAGAATTCCATAAAGCTGACAAAATGATTCAGAAATGAATCCACCCCCCCATGCCTAGCTGATGCAATGTTCTCATTGAAAAAAAAATGCAAGAGAAGCAGGGTAGAATGAAGAAAATATCACTTGTATTCCATGATACTCAGGTCAGCTCTAAGTCGGACTATACAAGTGTTGAGTTTAATACTATCAGCTAGGCGAAGTCCAGCCAAAGAAATCACATTATGGTTAAAGCAACCTTATCGGAGACGGGTTTTGGAATAACGCGGTCAACATAAGGTTTTAGACGTTGTTTGTTAACCTTAAAAGAATTACTTGTCTTTGGGTCAGAGATGTCAACGACTCCATTGGGAAATATTCGATCGATGATGAACAAGCTGTCACACTTTGACCTAAGCTTTCTGAGAAAGAGCTTAAGTTGAGAATCAAAGAGCCAAACCTTCTGGTTCAGCTCAAAGCTCTTGCGGGAAATCAATTGGTCATGAAGTGCTTTGGTCTGAGCCTTATAGATCTTGGAATTCTCGTATGCATCATTTCTATGCTCCTCTAACTCAGATAGTTGGAGCTTCCTGGTCTTTTTGGTTAAACTTAGATCAATGTTGCATTTCTTGATCACCTAGAATGCCTGATGTTCAATCTCTACGGGTAAATGGCATGCCTTTTCATACACCAAACTAAATGATGACATGCCGATTGGCATTTTGTACGCCGTACGGTTGGCCCAAAGATCGTCCTCAAGCTTTTGAGTCCAATCTTTTCGATCAGGCCCAACTGTCTTCTGTAGGATGTTCTTGATCTCCTGATTAGTGATCTCGGCCTGTCCGTTGTCTGAGGGTGATAAGGTGTAGAGATTATGTGATTTACCCCATATTTTACCAATAAACTATGGAACTGGGCATTTGTGAAGTTGGAACTAGCCCTCGGAATCCCGAACCGACTGAAGATGTTCTTTTTGACGAAATCAAGGACCACCTTGTGGTCGTTGGTTCGGGTGGGCATAACCTCGATCCACTTGGACACGTAATCAACAGCAACAAGAATGTACTGGCATCCAAATGAAGGGAGGATGGGTCCCATGAAATCAATGCCCCAAACGTCGAAGATTTCAACAGGAAGGATTGTGTTTAAAGGCATCATATCTCTCTTCGTTATGCTTCTAAGTGCCTGGCATTGGGAACATGACCTCGAGAATTCCTGGGCATCCCTGAATAAAGACGACCAATAGAATCCAGATTGCAATATTTTTGCAGCCGTCTTTTTCTCGAAGAAATGTCCACCACAGGTAGATGCATGGCAGAACTCAAGTATCCGTTGGAATTCATTCTATGGAACACATCGGCGAATAATCTGATTAGAGCCGATGCGGTACAGTTTAGGGTTCTCCCAGAAGTAATATTTGGCCTCAGATTTAAGTCTATCTTGTTGTTGCTTAGTCTAATCCTGAGGGATTTGACCAACGGCCAAATAATTTACTATGTTTGCAAACCATGGGGTTTGCTCACCAGACACTGCAATAATAGTCTCGTCCGGAAAAGTATCAGCAATCAGAATATCCAGATGAGGAGAATCACTTAGAAGTTTTGAAAGATGATCCGCCACTACAATATGTGCCTCGGATTTATCTTTGATTTCAAGATCGAATTCTTGAAGCAGAAGAATCCATCGAATGAGCTGGGGTTTGGCATCCTTTTTGTCTAAGAGATGTCTCAAGGCCAAGTGGTCGGTGTAAATTATGATGTGAGACCCTAAGAGATAAGCCCTGAATTTCTCCAAAGCAAATAGCACAGCTAGCGACTCCTCGGTAATGGTATAATTCCTCTGGGCCTCGTCCAGAGTTTTGCTAGTGTAGTAGATGACAGAGGGCTTTCTGTCGATCTTTTGACCCAAAACAGCCCCGACCGCATAATCAGAAGCATCGGTCATGATCTCAAATGGGGCTGTCCAGATCGGTGGTTGCAACACTAGAGCATAAGTGATTTCCATTTTAAGAAAATTGATTGCCTTGCGCCATGATTCATCAAATTCAAACGGCGTATCTTTGGCAAGAAGGTGGCTCAAAGGGCGAGCAACCTTGGAGAAATCCTTGATGAACCTCTGATAGAATCCCACATGACCAAGAAATGATCGAATTTATTTGACAGATGTGGGAGGAGGAAGTTTGGAAATAACATCAACCTTAGCTTTGTCAACTTCAATTCCCCGTTTAGAGATTACATGACCTAAGATGATACCTTCTTGTGTCATGAAATGACTCTTTTCCCAGCTAAAGACCAATCTTATTTTGATGCATCTTTTAAGGATCAATTCGAGATTAACTAGGCAAGAATCAAACGATTTTCCAAAAATAGAGAAATTGTCCATGAAGACTTCCATAAACTCTCCCACCATGTCAGAGAATATGGCTAGCATACACCTTTAAAAAGTCATAGGTGCATTGCATAAGCTGAATGACATTCTACGGAAAGCAAAGGTTCCGTAGGGACAGGTGAAAGTTGCTTTTTCCTGATCCTCGGGATGGATAGGGACTTGATCGTATCCCGAGTAATCGTCTAGGAAATAGAAGTACTTTTTCCTGGTTAATCTTTCAAGGATCTGATCGATGAAGGGCAGAGGGAAATGATCCTTTTTTGTGGTTGTGTTCAGCTTCCTGTAATCAATATAGACTCTCTAGGAGGAAGCTGAATGAGTTGTGATAGATTCTCCTTTCCCGTTAGTCACAACAGTAATCTTGACTTTCTTGGGGATAATTTGCACAGGACTTACCCAAGGACTATCTGCGATCGGATATATGATTCCTGCGTCGAGACACTTAATTATTTCTTTCTTGACCACTTCTCGCATATTAGGGTTTAGTCTCCTCTGCATCTGGCGAGAAGGGCAAGATCCATCTTCCATGAAACTTCTGTGATTGCAATAAGATGGCTCAATCCCCCTAAGGTCATGGATGGTCCAACCAATTGCCTCCTTGTGTTCCTTTAGGTTCTTGATCAGTTTAATCTCCTACTCCTTAGTCAATCTAGCACTGATAATCATAAGGAGCATCTTTTTATGTCCTAAAAACTGATATTTCAAACTCTCAGGCAATGGTTTCAATTCAAGCTGGGGCAGGTCTAAGATGGAAGGTAAGGATGATGCTGATGAAGATCATCAAGAGGAAGAGGTTGAAAGTGAACAAAATCAAGAATCTCTTCAGAATGTGGCAGGTTTTCCACAGAGAGTTGCGGGTTAGATTCATCGGGACAAGAGGAACTTTCAATTGCAGAAAAAGCCATACATGTCTCAATATTCAAGTTAGCTCCCTCGAGTTCCTCTATAAACCCCTCTTCCTATTTCATGTTCCACCCACTCAAAACTCCCACCGAACAACTCATCATCCACTTGCCTTCCCCGACTTCGACAGACCTCCACATGCACCCACACGTCAAATTAACGCCACCATCGCACTCCACGACCACTGACGATGCTTGTGAGCTTTCTGATTGGGGCTTTTAGCCCATGTTGATGCTTTCGGGTCTTCGACGCAGCTCCCCCGGTCGCCGCTATCTTCTCTATCAATGACCAATGTTCCACGACCACCACACGTCCTCCAATTCCTGCCAGGTCCTACGGATGAACACGCAGCTTTCCAGGGCCACAATTGGACAACAATATCAGCGTCAGCAGCTCTAATCAACCAACACCCTTATTGCTGCAGTACGTGAAGGAAGCGAAAGAAGAGGCTCAGTTATAGTCCCACATCGTGGGATTTCGAACTCATCGTGGCACGCATGAGGGAATCGTTCCTTAAGCTATTCACCCTAGTCACGAGGGGTCGGGTCCCACTCACATGCACACGCACACCTCGCTCACCCTCACGTCCGGTGAGCATGGTCTCCTACCTGGATCCAATAAACGATAAAAGCAAGTTTATCATCATTCTTATGCATTGAAACAAACCTAGCTCTTAGGATTTTGCTCTGCAAATGGGTTTTTGGGCTGCATTTAGGCATAAATTAGGATAGGCATGCATTTTACTTTTTATTTCCTTTTTGATATGTTTTTGTGAGTGTTAGCGATAGGCAGGGAGTCAAACCCCCAAAACTCTAGCACTTAGGAAGGCAATTGGTGAAGGAGGAGCTCAAACTAGTTGGAACTCAACTTGACCCAGCTCACCATAGCTGGAATCCAACTCACCTGAACTAGGGTTAGCTCATCCTAGCTCCATTCATCTCATCTCAGCTGAATGGCAGCTCAAGAGGGCACATCTTAGATCACCCTAGCTCAGGTTAGCTTAGATCTAGCTCAACTTGGCTGAGTCTATCCCATCTCAGCTCTTATTAGTTCACAGGGAGCTCTAGCTAGCTCAGCTGAGTTGACTGGAGTTCATCTCAGCTTAGGTCCAGCTACATCTAGCTCTACTCAACTCCAGCCAGCTGAAGATGACTTCATCTTAGCTCAACTCACTTAAGCTAAGCTACCTTAGCTACCTCAACTAGCTTGATCCTCCCCGAGAGCACCAGACCCAGCTCACCTCAGCTCCTTTTGGTAGAAGCCAACTTACTTTAGCTTGGCTTAGTAGCTAGCAAAGAACTAGTAAGCTAAGCCAGCTAAAGTAGCTCCATGCCACCCTCCTCAGCAGCTGCCAGCTCTGGTTCAGCTCTAAACTTCCTCTGTCCAACTCCTCTCCTTAAACCCTAGCTCCCATTGCCTCCTCCTCTACTCCATTACTAGCTAAGCTAGCTTAGCTTAGCTATGCTCGAGCTCCTTGGGCCATCCATCACCCTAAAGTCCAACCTAACTACCTCTATCTTAAGCCCACCTAAGCTACACCTAAGCTCCACCTAGTCCACCCTAAGCTGGCGCTAACCTTTGCCATCTCTTCACCCCTCAACAACCACTAAAAGACACCTCCAACTTGGCACCCAAACCACCCTTAACCACCCATAAAAGTGGCGCCAACTCTCCTTTGATCTCAACCCTACACCTCACCTTCCTTCTAGAAGCCCTCAAGTTGGCGTCAACCCATGGTACCCTTCCATGGTTGGCGCCACTTTAGGTGCCCTTTGGCCACCATAACCACCGCCCATCATGCCCTTTAGGTGGTGCCAAATAACCCCCTCCATTGGATCATGATAACCACCCCTAACCACCTTATAAGTCCATCCTAACCCTATATGTGTCCATGCCAACCCCTTCCCTCCTAAACCCTATAAATACCCTACCCTACCACCACATAATTCCCATCGTCCATTAGTATTATCCTACCTATACCCACCATAACCTAAGGCCAAGGAAGAAGAAGAAGAGAAGAAGATTAAGGGGGCATCCAACCCACCGACTTGGTGCCTTCTTCCCCTTCTCTCTTCTCCCTTATGCCGAACTAAGGAGGACATCCTCCCCTCAAGGAGGATGACCAGGCAAGGAGAAGCAAGGGTGGTGCCCGCCCACCCTTGGAGGAGATCAGTTAAGGTGGTAGCTTCCACCTTGGAGGAGCCAAGGCACGCCCACCGTAGGGCTTGCCAAAAAGGAGGAGACCTCACCTTGAAGGAGCTTACAAGGAGAAGGAGTTGGAGGAGTTCTTTTCAACTATGGGAGCAGCTGTAGTTGGAGCAAGGGTTTCATCATCTTCGCCATCTTCATCATCAGGATTTTTGTTTTGCTTGTTTTGTAGATTTCTTATTGTTATAGAGGCTTTCCTCTACAACTGTAGAACAAAAATCTGCTTTTATAATGTTGCTTTCTCAAATTTGTGTACTTTGTTCTCTACTTTAGTTTGTGTTAGGATTCTCACACCCTCTTCCCAATTATCCTAGGTCTTCACTTGCCTAGGGTGAGCTTGGGAAGAAGTTACTCTTGCCACTTAGTTACTAAGGTAGTGATGGTCTCTCTTTCTCGTCTGCAACATCCGCTTTGTCCCCTTATTTCTAAACTCATAAAAATTATATAATTAAAAAGAGTAAAAAGAAAGGTAAATTTCATTTCCAAGCAAGAGACGTATTTTGAAAACAAATTACCTCCTTGGACAATGATGTGCATACATCTGATTAATATAAAATGTCTATTAATGCATGTTCTTAGTGTCACATTAGCATCATACATTGTAAATAGTGCATAACATCATAATCATGCATTTAAATCAAGTTGTATAAATTGTATAGTAATTGTCTCCTTTTTATGGTCAGGGATAAGGCGATTTTTTATCGGGGCCTCGGATCGAAGATCCAACCGTACGGATCTGATCAGGGCAACGATTGAAGTTCAATGACTCCAAGATCGCCCTAATTGGACATCCGTAGCACCAGATAGAGACCGAGGAACCCTAAAGAGCAAGGGCTAAGATGGTGTTAATCTGCACCTCAAACAACAAATCCAACCGCATGGATGGGTTCGAATCGATGATCGCAACCTAACGGCGTGAAAATCGGTCCAATCCAACACCCGTGGCACCATCTACACCATGTGGCGCCATCATAGCCGCCCAACACTGGCTGCAACTCTTCTTCACCCGCTCGACAAATCTCAGTTGTTGGATGCCTATCCAGTGGCCAAGATCGTACCATGCCATCGCTCATTCAAGGCTCTCCTCTTCTGAAGGTGCATGCAACGCTTGATCTCGACCATCGGATGAAGATCCAACAGCCGAGATCAGTTGTGCACTAAACTCTTCGCATGGCACAAACACACGCTTAGCGCAGTGATCGAGCATGCTACGCGAGCACGCGACGCGCATTCAAGCCCACATTCGTTGCAAGTGGGTGCGCGATTAGAGCCGCACGATGAAGATCCAGTGGCGGAGATCGAGCGATAGCGCCCATGTGCGATCAGACGTGCGACGCTTACACGTGATTGCACGCGGGCATGCGGTGTGGGCGTAGGAGGTTTAAGCAGTCCGATCTCTCGATCAGACGGCTGAGCGCGCGCAAACATGCGCGAGCGTTGAAGGGCGCGGAGGCGAGGGTGTGCGCAAGCGGGACGCACGTCGGCCACATTCAGGCCTTTAGTGACGGATAAATCCATCACTAAAGGTCCTGAGTTAATGTTTTTCAAGTTGTAACATCCAAAATGCCCCCACTCCTTGCAACTATAAAAGGAGGCCCCTTCCATACAGATTTCTCATCCCTTCCTTCTCTTCACTCCCTCTCCAAAGCTCAAGAGAAGCTTGTCCACACTCGGGATGCTCCGCAAGAGCTAAAACCACGTTTTCGCCCCCGTTCTGGAAGCGGATCCCGTGACGACGACGACATGCTGCCTCGTTCTTGTTCCTCCTGCTTCATCCTTCTTCCCGTTCTGTTCCTCGTTGTTCAGGCGTTGTCTCGTTCGACTCATCCTCCAAGCGATCGTCGAGGAGGATAACTTCTCTCTCCCATTCTTTTTACTGCTTTCTAGAGTAGAATTTTCCTACTTTCTATTGTAATAATTTCTCACTTTCTAGTGTAATCATTTCTCTCTTTCTTAGTTGTAAAAATATTTTGCAATATCAAGTAAATGTTCTCTCTCTCTCTCTCTTCTTGTCTATACTGATTTCCTTGTGATTATTCCGCCCTTTAAGCAAAAACACAAAAAAAATATAATTGCGAATTTTGATCGACGTAGCCTCCCTGAGTTCGACTCGGGATTTCTTTACAGATTTTTCGGTATAAATTTTATTTCTGATAGCATAGTCGTCCACTGTTCAACAGACAACCCAGGATACCCCACTGCCTAGGTTATAAATTTTAAAAGCGAAAGTAGATTTACTCATTTCAACGACTAAAACACAATTTTAACAAACAATGTATTTTTGCTATCATTTTTTGGCGCCGATGCCGGGGAGGAATGGCTTTGCTTTCATTTAGTCTCTTGTTTGAAGTGGATCTCATCCCCTTCTCTTTTTCTCTTGTGTGTGCAGGAACTACAGGAAGCAAGCGAGATTCTTGAAAGAACTTCAAATTCCTTGTCTTCCCGTGATTTCAGGTTGGTTCCTCTTCTCTTATCACATAAAGCCTTAAAACCTACCAAAAAAAATACTAAACTTGGCTTTCAGGATCTTATACATTTTAATTAAGTGAAGTTGTGCAAATTAAAACTCATTTGTTGCTTGTTTGCACCTTCAACACCACTTCACTTCGAGTGTTGGTATTCTGATTTTCGGATCCAGACTTCTGTCCGAATTTCAAAAATCAATTCCTGACTCCACAGGCCTCCTAAAATTGTGAAATTTCGCACAGTGATTTCAAATCAAGGAACATTTTTTAAAAATTTTTGGAGCAATTGAATTTATATGTAATTTTTAAAAATTTATGAACTACAGGAGGGTCACACCCTCTAATCTTCCTATTTTTCTACCGTTCATGAATTTTTATAATTTTTATACTCATTCAATTTTTGTGAAATTTAAATTTTTGGAATCCTTGTAAAATTCTAAACATCACTTAAAGTCATCAAAATTTTCTGAGGCTGGTGGTGGTACTGAAAAGTCCAAAATACCCACGGGTATCATTTCTGGACTTTGACACCGGCACAAAAATTTTTTTTTTAAAATATTCACAAATTTCCTAAAATCCTGAAAAAATATTTTCTGGAATCCTTGTTTGATTTTCCATAAGGTAGTGGTGTTTTTTGATTTGTTTGGACCACTACTTAATATAGAAGGCCTAAAACATATCATTGGTAGTTAATTTTCTATTTTAGGACTAATTGGATTGGGGTTTTCCTTTTCATTTTCTAGAAACACGCTTTAAGGGAAATTGATCTTCACCAATACAACTTGTTTTCCTTTGATTGTGGAGCTTGAAACTTGTTTGAACTCTTAAGAAGGAAATCCTAAAACACACTAACTTAAATCCAATTCTAAAAGACAGAAATACATTAAATTGTGTGACAACTTGCTTTTTAGTGGAATCAACTTCCAATTCCCACACACACACAGAAAAAATTGAAATAACAAGGAATTACCCAAATCAACGCCCTTCACATTTCATGTGCGCTTTAGTCTCTTAGACCTAACTAAAAATTGTAGCAATTTGACCCATAAGGTTTCATCAACTTAGGCTTACTATTTAGGTGTTAAGTTTTCTCTAGTTAATATCAATTCTGTCATCTATCTCTGGTGTCAGGCTAAGGAGCCGTGTCAAATGACTAGGCGTAGGTTTGTCCAAGCCCCTGGGGATTTTCCTAGGAAATTCTTGGGCCCAAACCTCCCCGTTTGCACCTTGGCCAGATTTGTTGATAGAACATGTATTCACTATTAATTTCTTATTTCCTAGGTACATCAAGTCTTAGGTTAAAATTTTTAGGGAGTCACATTTAAGTTAGTTTTAGAATTCTATTTGATTGATTGCACACTTTTTCTCTTCTCCATCTCTTCTCCTCCCCTCTCGTTCTTCCATTTTATGCATGGGCAATGGCCTCAAAATTCGCACTTGGAGGGACCTTTTGATTTCTCCCTACGCGCAAAAAGATTTCTTTTTCCGTCTTCTTCTTCTAAAGGAATGGAAAATCAGCGAAACAGGTCCACTAACCCTTCCACTTCCACCTCTAATTCCACCTCTAACCCCACTACTAACCCTAACTCTGACCCTTCCACCCAAAACCCCCCCACCTTTGACTTCCTGCACTTGGAGCTCCCTAATGCTGATTTGCCTCAATCACAACAACAAGCCCCTTGCTTGATCTTTAAACCTTGATGGCAGAGCAAATTGCTCAACTTAATGCCAATCAACAAGTGTTGACTAGGAATATTTATAACCTAGCCAACCAAAGGCCAAACCCACCACCCCGTCAACAGCTTGCTGTTCCTCTAAAAGATTTTTATGATCCTTCTTACTATGAGGAGCGACCAGGGGTGGTCATACCAGAGGGGGACTTCGAGATCAAGCCAGCAGTTCTGAACCTGATTAAACATTTCCATAACCTTCCTAAGGAAGACCTGTTTAGCCACCTTGAAGAACTCCCTCTTCTTACATAAACAACTCATTCTCGAAATGTGTAAGAAGACATTTGGCTAATGCGGCTATTTCCATTATCTCTTAAAGATAAGGCTGCTTACTGGTTCAGAACCATTGGTTGACCCATCACCACATGGCCTTAGCTCAAGAGCATCTTCCTTAAGAAATTCTTTCCCATAGGTCATACTAATTCCCTGCAAAGATTTGTTATGACCTTTCAACAAAAATCTGGCCAGACTTTCCATGATTCTTGGGAAAGATTTCAAGATGTCCTAAGAAATTGCCCACACCACGAGATTCCTTTATGGCAGCTCGTGCAGATCTTTTATCATGGATTAGAAGAACAAATTCAACGTTTTGTTGATGCCTCGTGTGGCGGCAACTTCTTGAATAAAGATGCTGAAAGTGCCTACAACCTTTTTGAAGAAATGAGTGAAAACTCATTTAATCTAGCTTCCATGAACACATTTTGTAGAATGTCAAACTCGCAGTTCAGTATTCATGAAGTAGGCACTTCAGCTATTCCTGTAACCCAAGATGATCTTCAAATGATTGCACAAAAGCTCGACTAGATGCACATTAATCAAAAGAAAATTGTGGAAAGACTCACCACATCAACCCCAGCTCCACACATTCCACATCTAACCCATCCTAACATTCCACGAAGAGAAAATTTGCACAATCTCAACACTACTCCTGCTGATTATTACAAGTATTCTGAGGTTGCCCATGATTCACTTGGGAATTACAACTATCCTGATCTTAACCCCACTCAAAATTTTTCTGCCATCCAGGTGCCATTTAGAAACTCCTCCAATTGGAAGAATTACCCGAACCACTCCTGGAATAACCAGGTTCCTCCCCAACCAAACTAATTTAATGGGTATGGGTTTAATCAAGCCTGTCATCCTGGGCCATCCCAACAAGACATCAATGCCCAGATGATGAGAACCCTATAGGAAATGCAGACAAAGATGATGAAAGTAACCCGCACCATCAAAACTCTGAATAATCAGATTGGGGTTACTCCCACTAAAAGACCTGCAGGACATTTGCCCTCCCAACCCATGGCCAATCCTAATCACCATAGGAACCAGTATTCGGCCAGAAATCCAAACTACTTGAATCAACCTCCTACTAACCCACCACCTCAGTAGCCTCCTAGGTTTCCACAACAACAGTCCCCCCTCCTCCAAATAATAATCCGACTGCACTTGCAGTAACGTTAAGGAGTGGGAAAACCACCACTGATCCCGGGCCTTCACAAAAACCTGGTGAAATCCCCATCCCTGTGCACATTGACTCTCCACCCCCCATCAGGAAGAAAAAGAAATCCAAAAATCTCAAGACAAAACTTCTATCCCCTTTCCACAAGCTCTCCACCCTACCACCAATTGAAAAAAGAAATCTGAGCCCACCATAGAAAAACTCATAGATTTATTCGGGTAAGTTCAAATCAATATCCCTCTCCTAGATGCAATCAAGTATATACTTGCCTACGGTAAATTTTTGAAGGAGATTTATGGTCCAAAAAGGCAGGCCAAAAATCTAGGACAGGTACATCTTTCAGAGATAGTAAGCTCTGTCATACAGAGCAAGTTTTCTCCTAAGATGAAAGATCCAGAGGCACCATTAATTTCAGTGATTATTGATGATACTACTTTTGATCGCGCTCTCCTTGATCTTGGTGCCTCAGTTAATATCATTCCCACAATTTTATTTAAAGAATTTCAGATCGGTAAACTAAAACCCATTGAGGTTACTGATGATAACGTCATCATCAGTCATATCTAGCTTTAATTAGTCACAATCAAGGAATAAATTCTCCTACATAACTGTCAGAAGAGCCCTAATTCATTGCGTAATCATTATGAGAGAAATACAAGAAAATTAGGGTAAAACTGCAGTTTTAACAACATATCGTAATTGCAGAACAATCACGGGATTTATCAAGGGTTAATTAAAGGTTAAATGGTCTTAAATGTCTAATAAGTGGGTTCATGTAGACAAAAATGGGTTTTCACGCATTTCGAGAATTAAATGACATTTAAAATCCTAAAAATATACCCGCTTAGTCTTTTGAGGTTCTGGTTAGGATGAAATTAACCCAAAACCTCTAAAATTCATATAAAAATATTCTCTAGGGTTTAGTACCTTCAATTTGACCATCAGAACCCATCTTGACCCAAAATAGAGCCACAGACGGATTATTACCCTAATTTGGGTTTTCGCATAAATTACCCAGTCAAACTAGGTCAAAACCAAAATAGAGCCACAGACTGACTGGGTTTCTCATGATGTTCAGGTAATATTTTGTTTACTCTACCCTTTTCATGTCTTTGATTTTGCAATGAGGGCATTGCATCATTTAGGCATGGGGGGTGGATAATCAATTTCTGAAATCATTTCGTTAACTCCATAGAATTTCTTTTAGTTTCTTATAAATAAAAAAGATTGAAAATTTGAAAAAGATAGAAAAGAAAGAAATTAGGAAAAGAGAACTTAAGCATTTGGAAGTTATTAACTTTAGAAAATGATACGATAGGACCTGAATACTTAGACTCTTCAGGTCTTTGGACTTAATTAGCCTGGGTGTTCACTCGAATGTGGACTTAGTCTTGAATCCTCGTTAAGTCGATCTTATTTTAATTTGGTAAATAATTTGGGATGATAAGTATACAACTTATCAACTCGCCCTCTGATTTGAGGGGACTTTAAAGCTAAGCATCCACGCACTTTTTGCAATGACTCACTTTTCGATGATTTTCTTGGAAATTGGGTAGCTAATGAACTATCTAAGGTGGTATGGTTGGCAAGTTGTCAGTGATAACTCATTGACCGGTTGTCAAGAGCTCAGCCACAAGACCATTTTCGTCATTTTGCCTTTGGGTAAATCTTAGATCAAGGAAGCCACCTACTTAAAAAAAGAAGAATAAAAAGAAAAAATATACAAAAAAATAGAAAAAGAAAAAAATAAAACCACACTTCACCGCACGACCATGGCTGGCATGTTACCGTGGGTAACAGCCCATTGGCCAGTTGTCCAGAGCCCAGCTTACAAAAATGCACAATAATTCCCAAAACACTTAGGGAAGAAGCTGGGAAGTAAAATAAACCAGGGAGATATACACTGGGTTCGCCCTTGTGTTGACCCCATAAATAAAAGTAGTGAGAAAGCTATCATTTGAAAAGATAAACCTCTAAGCAAGGTCACCTAGGGTTGTAGAAACCCGGAGTTCGTCTTAACAGCCGTTTAGTGAGTCTTTTGCTCTTTTCACTAGATGCTTAGCACTTAGAGTCCTTTTCGAGTCTTGGGTAGGTTGGGTAACCGTAAAAAGTTTTCTCGACGCTCAAACTCCAAAAGTTCAAAAAGAAATAAGAAAAGAAGAAAAATAAAAAAAATGTTTCTTCCCTTTTCAAATAAGGTGAGGACTTGGGCGGTCTGCATTCTGGTAGACACCTGGGTACTGTTGAGTCTTCGTAGTTTAAGACCTTAGTTGATAATTTCTATTGTTAATAAACAACTTAGGCCTAAGCGATCTAGTCCTAATTCTATTTTTATACATAGCATGTAGTTTAATTTTGCTAGGGACTAGCAAAAGATAGGCATGGGGGTATGATATAGGCACATCTATTTAGGTTAAAATGCCTAATCATGCACGTTCCTAGGCTTAGATTTGCATTTCATGTTATAAATATTACATAGCATGCATCATTCTGCATTTAGAGTAGTTATATATATTTTAGGTTAATTAGGTCCTTATTATGGTCAGGAGAGAAAAGGATTTATTTCAGGGCCTCGGATGGATGATCAGATTGTACGGACCTGATCAGGAGTCTAACGCCTCCGAAATCGTCTAGATCAGAGTCGCGTAGCATCACACAAAGTCCGAGGAAGATCAACGGCCAGGGGGCAATGCGACATCCATACGAGTTTCTGAAGGAAAATTCGACTGTACGGATAAATCTAGATCGACGATTGCAATCCGACAACGTGGGAATCATCTCGATCTGAGCACCATGGCACCCTCTGCAACAGAAAGAAGATGGATGGCCCAAATGGCACCACGTGGTGCCATCTAGGCCGCCCAACACCGGCCAACAGTCCCAGCACCGGCTCCTCTTCATCCGCATCATCAATTCTCAGCCATTGGATCTCGAACCAACGGCTGAGAAGCTATCCACGCCACTCTTCAGAGGATCCTCCACACGACCATCTCATGCTGTAGCCAAGTGGTGGAGAAAGGCACTCCCAACGGAGGGGCACGGGTTCGAATCCCCACAGCCCCCCTAATTCCTTAATTAAGTTGGCTCCCAACGCAGCATGCGCACGGACGCGTGCGCACAGCCACCCACATAGTGCGCACGCAGCAGCAATGCAGTGCAAGCGCCAGTGTGCGCAACACGGCATGTGATAGGCACGTGAGCACAGCACCAGCGGAGCGTGAGCGACGGGGGGGTGCGATCTTCAGTGACAGTTAGGCGGGACTTTAGTGACGCTTGCAGCTGTCACTAATGGCCCGTGCGCTCCAGCAAAGGAATTGAAGGCACGGATCTTTAACGACAGAAAGGGCAGATCTGTAGCGACGTTTACGGACATCAGTAATGACCCGGATGCGAATTTGTTCTTCCTCTTCCACTATAAAAGTTCCTACCCACTGTAATTCCCTACTTGGAGGGAGTGATATGCATGACGTAATAAAGTGCGGAATAAAAAATAGACAATCTCACAAAATTAAGCAATCACACAATAGGCATAAGAATTTTTAAGTGGAAACCCAAATCGGGTGAAAACCACCACCTAACCCTCTCGAGTTAGGATTTCCCGATCGACCTAGTCGATCAAATCCACTAACTGAATCACTTAAACGAGGGTGATTCAACCTCTTACAACAACACTACTTTGAACAAGGGTAGTGTGCCTCAAACCCCTTCTCTTCACGAGAAAGATTTTGTCTCACGAAGGAGACGGGAATTCGCAACGCGAATACCCAACCAAATAACAAAGTAACAAATACACGAATAGTCCTATAGAGCCAACAAAGTAATTCTTAAACTAAGCTTCTGTAGGTGTTAGGATGCTTCCCTTTACTTGGAAGTGCGTCGAATCAGTGACGCGTTTGCGTGAACCACTCTTTGGCACAGCAACGCTCTCGTAACGTCGGCGGGAGAGCGGGTGCGCAAGAATCAAGCTCTCTAGATGTAGAACTAGGCTTGGAGAGCTAGAGCTTTCTTCCTAAGATCAAAAGATACAAAATGGTGTAAAAGTGTGTTGCTTGGTGTATCTTTCAAGCCAAGGGGTCCTCCTCTATTTATAGAGGGCCTAGGAATGCTTTGGAAGGCCTTGGAAGGCTTCCATAGCCGTTGGGTGCAAATCCAAGGCAAATCAGGCCGTAGTCAGAATTAATCATGATTCTAACAGGGTCATCAGACGTCTGGAAAACCTGTTTAAGACGTCTGGGAACTAAGTCAGACGTTTGATTCTAGGCGGGTTTCCTTACTGACTTGAATCAGACTTAAACAGGGTTCTAGTGTATGGCTATTAGACGACACACAGGACGTCTGGAAACCTATTTGTTCTCTAGAAATGGGTTCCCAATGAGTCTAACGGCTATAAAATCTCTGATGGCAGATTTTGGGTTAGTCGAGGCAAAACGGTCATGTATCAGACGTTTGGGGTCCTCTACGGATGTCTAATACGAGGCTAACAGCCATTTCCTCAACGTTTGCTAAGGTAGCCAACGGTCCACTAATTGGTCATCTGGCAAAGGCATCAGATGTCTCCTAAGACGTCTGGACTACGGTCTGGATGTCTGATTTCATCTGACAGAACTAACTAAGTCCAGCTTAAATAATTGGACGTTTGAGTCAACAGTCAGACGTCTTAAAAGTTTTTATCAGGCGTCTGAAATTCAGATTAGACGCCTGAAAAGGCTGTCTAATCCCTATTTTGGTTTTCTAAGTTCTCTATAGAAAACCTAGGTATCCTAGGGTAGTGCAGGTGTTCCTAGGACTACTTTAAGGATCCTTTGAGGCTCTTTAGCAGATATTCTAAGAAATAAAAAGAGAAAGAATATAATGACAAAAGTACATAGAAAAAGATAAACAGAAATTTATCCTATTCTTCTTGTCCTTCCATCTTCAAGCTTTCACTCCTTGCGAAGCTCCTCCGCCTTTGTCTAGCTCCTCCAATCCGCCATGGATGCGTGCTAGGACTTCATCTAAACACCTGTCTCCATTTGCGATTTGACCTGAAAACTTGAACTCAAATGCAAATGTTAAAAGACACGTGTTTTGTTATCATCAAAATAAACGATCGTGGTGCTCTTGCACCAATAATAAACCAAAGAAGACCCTCGCATTCAGAGCCGCATCAGATAAAGAGGTAAGTTTCGATGATGAAGACTTTAGGTTTTTACCTAAAAAGTTTTCCAAGTTTTGTAGGGAGTCAAAGAAAGAAAAGAACGAGAAGAAGGAAAGCCCGAGACGTTGCTATCACTGCAACGAGAAAGGGTATCTACGACCAGAGTGCCCTCTTCTCAAGAAGGAGAAGAAGAATGAAAAGAAGTCTAAGAAGAAGGCGTTCCAAGCAACCTAGGATGACACGAGCTCAGAGGAAGAAGAGTAGAACCCCGAGGAAGAAATCGCTTGCATGGGCTTCATGGTCATAGGAAGTGATATCGACAGCGACAACAACGACAATGAGGTAAATCCCGATTTACAAGATGCTTTCGATGAATTATTTGAGCTTAGTAAATCACTTAAGATAGAAAATAAAAATATTAAAAGGAATCTTAGTTTTCTCAAAAGTGAAAATGAAAGATTAGAAATAAAACTCAAAGATCTAGAAGCTAGTCCTAAGGATAATAGCTTGTTATTATAAAATAAAGATTTAATCAATGAAAATACTAAATTGATTGAGTAAAATGTTAGTCTAAAATTAGAAAATTTTGATTTAAAGACTAAGATGCATATTATAGAAAAAGAAATCGCATGTCTTAGGGAAAATTCTAACAAATTAATTAACAAATTAGAAAATTTGCATAGCCCTAAGATTGAGAAAGGATCTTCGTCAAGGAGACCTGCTAACAGATCCGGATCAAGGCTCACTTGGATACCGAAGAAAGAATTGGAATCTTGTTTTGTAGGTTTCAAAGAAGATATCAACGTAAAGGACTGGACCTTCAAGCTCAAGAATGGTCAACTCGAGTTGGGAGGACCAAGGAGTCGACCAAGGCGGAGAACGAGAAGACCGATGAGATGACAAACAACCGAACAACCCGTCGCACATCGTCCGCCAGATTGGAGACCGGCGTCGATGCCTAGGCCTCCAAACTACGGATGGGAGCCCCATCCGATATAGCATCCACCACCTCCATTTGGGCCATTCTATTGGCCATGGTAGGTGAGGTAACCCCTAACCTTATCTTTTTATCATTAGCATATAGATAGGGGGAGTTAAAATTATAAGATATTTGTCAATCATTAAGGGGGAGATCTTGTTAAGTTAGCTATATTTACTTTAGAAAGGATGAGATCTTGTTAAGAAGATCATGAAGGGAAGCAGTTCCGCAAGCAGGATTTCTGAGGGGCAATCTACGACTCGACCGCCGTTCTTTGACGGGAGCAATGACCTGTACTGGAAGCTGCAGATGAAGGCATGGCTTCAAGCCAATGATTTCACAATATGGGACCATTGCGAGACCCCTTTCAACATCCCAGAAAGACCCACCGCAGGATACTCGCAGCAGCGGATCCGGGAACTCTCACTCAACTCAAAAATGATGAACGCGTTATATTGTGCGCTCAGCCCGGAGGAGTTCAACAGAATCTCGCAATGCGCCACCGCATACGAGATCTGGCACACACTCAAGGTAACTCACGAAGGTACCTCAAAGGTAAAGGCTTCTAAAATAAATTTACTTTCTCAAGAATTTGAGTCTTTTTCTATGAAGTCTAACGAATCTCTAAGTGAGATGAACACTAGGTTCACTCTCATTGTAAATAACTTAAAAGCTTTAGGTAAGATGACAGTTAGGCGGGCCTTTAGTGATGCTTGCAGTTGTCACTAATGGCCTGTGCGCTCCATCAAAGGAATTGAAGGCACGGATCTTCAATGACAGAAAGGGCAGATCTGCGTTTACGGACATCAGTAATGACCCAGATGTGAATTTGTTCTTCCTCCTCCACTATAAAAGGACCTACCCACCACCATTCCAAACCATCTCTTCTTTTCTTCCTCTCACCACCTCTAAGGCTCTAGAGAGAGCTTGTCCCAAGCTCGGGATGCTCGTCTAGAGTAGAAAATCAAATAGTTTTCCCTCCCCTCATCCCCATTCGTGGAGCATCCCATGGCCATCCTCTCACTGCCCTTCGGGAAGAAGATCCTCACCGCAACGTCGTCCTGCCCCATCCTCCATCCTCTGGCTCCGTCCTCGTTCGTCCCACTCCTTACCACCTCCATCCAGGCGACTGATAATTCTGCATCTCGGGGTGATAGCTCTGTTAAATGGGGTTTATCTTAAGAACAGAATACACAGATAACACATCATAAATGGAAATGGGAGCATTGCATGCATCATACATCAAGATTGCTTATAGAACAATATTAATGGCCATTTGTATGAGTACTTGTCAAAACAGGCCTCAGATGAGTGATTGGACCACACGGATGGATTAAGAATGACGAACGGAGTCCAACGAACTAGAAATCAGCTAAATTCAACATTCGGAGCTCCCATTATTGGCCCAAGAAGTTCTGACCGTTGATCTGATAATCACGGCCATGGGGTCGTCAAGTGTCAGCCATGCTGCGCCCGCAATCGCCTTCAGCGCGTAGCGTCGTTTTTAGCCGTCCGATCGCGCATCGGACGACTGAGAACCACGCATCCGCGTGCCTCTCAGCTGCAGCAGTAGCAACCCTCGACCGTTGGATCTTCAGCCAACGGCCATCTGCGCAGCAATCGCGCCTCGTCTTCACGACAAAGTAGCAGGCGTGGCACAGTGGTCGGCACCTCACCCCCGCACAGTGAGATGCGGGTTCGAGGCGTTGATCGCAGCGCAAATTCGAGCGAGAATGCGCGTGTGTGATTTCAGCCGCTGATGTGTGATCGAAAGGTAGGCAGCAAGCGACGTGGTGCAATCGCGCACGTCCATAGCCGACACGTGCGATGACGTGGGGGCGAGGGTGCGATCCAGGTGCGCGCCCCGTGCGGGATCCCAGTCGTCCGATCTTCGATCGGAAGGCTTACGACGCGCGCACACGGATCAGGCGCATGGAAGCATAGCCGCGGGTGAGCGACCAGCGGGCAGGGGCCTTTACCGACATTTTGGGAGGGGTTTTAGCGATGTCCCAGACGTTGCTAAAACCCCTTCTTCATTTGGAGAGCCCTTCTCCCTATTTAAACCCCTTCCAACCACCCATTCAAGGCATTCACTCAACTTGCAAGTATTCTACCCCCCTCCTAGCTACCTTTAAGTCCTTTTGTAATCGCTGGAGACGACGAGCCACCGACGGAGCCCTCTCTACCACCGTGGCTGCCTCGCTGCCCCCTCTCTCTCTCCTTCCTTCTTTTAAGCTTTACTTTACTTATGTTCAAGCATTTATCTAGTGTTGTAATTATGAACTAAAGTCGCATGTTAAATGAAGTTGTTTTCTATTCAATTGCTTGCTCTATTTTCTATTCAAGTTGCATGTTGCAAATGAAACAATTCTAACCCTAATCTCTCTCTCTCTCTCTCGCTTTTCACCCGTGCCTTTTCGCAAGCAAAACCCCACGATTTTAGTGACAATAAGTGACAAGAAGAATCCGATTTTCACGCCTCCTTGAGACCGACACTCGGACTCACATCCGTTTCTTTACTTTAAAACTGACGTTGCAAGTGCAAGTTATAACAACACCTCTAAACACACGCGCACGCGCATGTCAGTTTTTGACGCCGTTGCCAGGGAGGCAACGGATTTGTTTTGTCACTTCCATTTTACGTCCAGGCTCACATCATCTAACACCTTGTCTCCTTTTACTTGATGGTTGCAGGAATTCGACGCTTGGACGGCGAAGCAGCGCAACTCATGACGGTAACAGGGGAGTAGGCGCAACAAGGACCGGTCGTGAGTATTTCTTCACTCATGGTTGTTTGCTTGCTTGAAAATCTAAAAAAAATTGTAAAACTGAAAAAAATTGGCGTGGTGTATGATTGCCTGACCCACATCCTTAGCACATCACCCAACAAAAAAATGTACACTCTAACATTCTGAATAAATTCTTGGAGTGTTCTTTTCTCTTTTTAAGTGGTGTTTGCGAAGCCACCTTGAATTGACTTGGGTCGCACCACTCAACCCTAAAAATGACTCATCTAATAGAAGCTTCATGATCATTAGGATGAGTACATTAGGGTTTTAGAGCCTCTACACAATAAAAGGAAATCTACTTTCACCGAATTACGTGTAAAACTTGACATGCCCACTGAAACTTGTCTGAAAATATTAAGATACGTCAATCCTAAAAGACACTAAAGTATGGATAAAATATTAAAAGACACCACATTTAAAAAAATCCTTGCTTGAAAATCATGTTTTGATAGGAGCACACACACTGAAAGTCGAAAACTAAGAGGCACTACCCCAATCAATGCCTCATCACATAACCCTAGCACAAACACTATCCTAGCCTTTTAAAACAGAGTAGACGTGCCGTAGGCAGGACTGGGTTATCTCGAGAGGCAAGGTTTTGTTCGCTGGGCACTTGGCTTTTATTCCCTTAGTAGAATCTGGTGACTAGGCTACAGGACAGTGTCAAACGACCGCGGTTGTGGGGTATATGGAACCGGAGACGCAAGCCAAAAGAAGAACCTTCCCTGCAATCCCCTCGTAATCAATCTGGCCAGATTAGCTTTGGGAAGGAGAGTCCAGTACTTACGGATTTAATCACCCTTTTTAAGATTTCTAGGTCTCCTAAGAAATACACCATAAGGACTAGGCTTGCTTGCTTGATTGAACACACACTTCTCGCATCTGTCGCTCTCCGCATCCCCTCCTGTTGTTCTCTAGTGTATGCACGGGAGACGCTCACTGCATCCTGAGTTGTTTGTTTTGGGACGGGAATCCAGGCGACTTGATTCTGCTAGAAACATGGCTGAACCTTGGGTAGATGGGGTTGAGGACCAACCCCCACCATACACAATGGCCATCATCCAAGCCCAGATTAACGCAAACCACCGACTTCAGCAGCAACAGATCCACACTATCATGCAAGCCATACACCGGTTGCAAAACCCACAAGGGCAACCACCACCACCGTTCTAAGGCCCACAAGGGCAACTGTCACCTGATCTACCACCATTCCAGGACCAACAGAGGCCCCTCCGCGACTTCTACAATCCTTTTGCTATTCGAGTTGAGTCACACCTTAGGATCCCCGAAGGAGGAGATGATTTTGAGCTAAAACCAAATGTTTTGAGTCTGATTCAGAGCCACTTCCATGGAAGCTCAAATGAGGACCCCTTCCAGTACCTAGAGGATCTTGACTGGATAGCCCGAACTGTGAAACCTAGGAACATTAGCCTTGACATTATTCTAATTAAGATGTTTCCCTTCTCACTGAGAGACAAGGCATCTCACTGGCTTAGAACCCTAGGTAGACCCATCACCACCTGGGATGAATTGAGGCATACATTCTTGAAGAAATTCTTCCCCATAGGAAAGACTAATGCCCTCAGAAGAGCCATTACTACCTTTACACTCCAGGGTGGGGAACAGTTCCATGAGGCGTCGGAAAGATTTAATGAACTCTTGAGGAAATGCCCACACCACGAAGTACCACGGTGGCAATTGGCCTAGATCTTCTACCACGGTTTGGACAGCAACCTACGGAACTTCGTCGATGCCTCATGTGGGGGGAACTTCCTGAACAAAGACGAGGAGAGTGCATTTGAGCTCTTTGAGTCTATGAGCGAAAATTCGCTCAACAATGCCTCCATGACCCAGTTTAATCGATCCATTCAACCCCGTGGTGGGATTTATGAGGTACAAGCAAATTCTAGAATGGTTGACATGGACATCATTGCCAAGAAACTAGATCGAGTGGAATTGGTGGATAAAAAATTGACGAGCTACTGAACCAGACTAGGAATCCGTTACAGACCTTTTCTCTAGCAAATGGAGCACATAATGTTGACTTGGTCCAGCCCTTAAGCCAACTGAACCTGGAACAACCCCTGACCATGTTCCAGGGAGGGACCTTTGCTCCCTCAACCCTTGATTACTTTCTTCTCTCCCCATCAACATCTGCTATCCTTGAAGATGTGTAAGCTGTCCAAGGTTATGCTAAACCTGACCCTTTCTCCAACACTTACAACACTGGCTGGCATAATCCCCCCAACTTTGGTTGGACAAACTAGAAACCACCTCAATTCCAGAACCAGCCCAGGCCAAACCAGCAGTCAAACTTGCCCCCCTATCAGCAAGGACCACCAGTTACACCCCCATACAATCAGAACAGGGCAGCCCCTCCCTCACAGAACTAAATGGACACCTTGATAAAAATGATGGCTGAAATGAACCAGAAACATCAGGAGGAAATGGCCTTAGTAAAGGGATAGTTAAGCTAACTTTTGGACTGTAAACAACAAGGATCCCTACCTTCCCAGCCACAACCGAACTCGCGAAACATGATTAACAGTGGCCCCAATTCGCAAGGGTTCCAGGGCAATCCCAGGTAGGCACACATGGTTCAGCCAACCCCACAAACACCCCCTAGGTTCGGTGCTTCTTCATCCTCATCTTCTCAAGTATCAACCCATGGTTCCAACGCCTCTGCGAATGCAGTAACCTTGAGAAGCGGCACCAAAACCCAGGATCCCAAATGGCTGACTCTCCCCGAGACTTCACCATCTAAAATACCCAGCTCAGAAGAGGCACTGGAAAAACCCAAGGACCTAGAGATAAACTCTATCTATGTTTAGACACCTTACCCCGAGGCCTTGGAAACAATCAAGAAGAAGAAAAGTGTTGTGGAAATTGAGGAGCTTTTGGTGATCTTTAAGCAGGCTCAGATTAATATTCCGCTCCTCGAAGTTGTTAAGCACATCCCGGCTTACGCCAAGTTTTTAAAGGATGCCTGTACATCCAAACGTAAGCCAAGACCTCAAGCACCTAGGAAGGTTGTGCTCTCTGAGCAAGCAAGTTCCGTAGTATCAAGCAACCTTCCGCTCAAGCGAACTGACACAGGAGCACCCCTGATATCCTGCAATATCGGGGACATGACATTTGATAGAGCGCTCTTGGACTTAGGTGCTTTTATAAATCTGATTCCAACAACCTTGTACCACCAATTTGGTTTCGGAGAGTTGACACCTACACCTGTCACCATCCTGCTGGCTGATAGATTTGTGAAGACCCCGAAGGGGGTTGTCGAGGACGTAATTGTGCGGGTCAAGGACTTCTATTTCCCGGTCGACTTCTTGGTGCTCTACATGGAAGTCCCTGAAAAATTACTGAATGCACCCATAATTTTAGGCAGACCTTTCTTAGCTACGGCTAAGGCAAACATTGATTGTGACATGGGATGCATGGAAATCACCTTCGGAGACAAGAAAATGCAGTTGGATATCTTCCGGGCGATAAAGCCTTTTGATTGCGATTGTGTTGAGGAACATGATCTCGTGGAAACTTTGGTCGAGGAATTCCTCACCCTTCTGTCTTAGACCACCAATCCTGTAATGATTGTTCTGACCCGTCACCATCGCTACCCATGGACCTCTGTAAGGCTGATTACCATCAAACAACACCATTTGAGGAGATTGATGTTGATCAACTCCTGCCTTTCCCTTTCCTGTCGACTGTTGTTCCACCCGCACCCGAACTTAAGCCACTACTTGAGAATCTCAAGTATGTCTTCCTGGGACCTGACCAGACCTTCCCTGTGATTATTAACTCTCATCTAACCAAGGATCAGGAACTCAGGTTGATCGCGACCCTTTCGGAACATCGGACTGCCATTGGATGGACCATTTCGGACTTGAGAGGAATTAGCCTCGCCTATTGCACTCGTAAGATTTACCTGGAAGATGGGGCACGACCCACCCGCCAGATGCAGAGACGATTAAACCCAAACATGAGGGAGGTCGTTAAGAAAGAAATTATCAAGTGGCTTGACGCCGACATAATCTATCCCATCTCTGATAGCCCCTGGGTGAGCCCCACTCAAGTGGTTCCAAAGAAAGCCGGGCTCACCGTCGTTACCAATGAGCATAGCGAATCCATCCCCACCCGCACCGCCACCTCATGGCGGGTGTGTATTGATTACAGGAAGCTCAATGAAGCAACCAAGAAGGATCATTTCCCCTTGCCATTCATTGACCTAATTCTTGAAAGATTGGTAGGGCAAAAGTATTTTTGCTTCTTGGATGGATATTCAGGATATAACCAAGTCGCAATTCCTTTTGAAGATCAAGAAAAGACCACATTCACCTGCCCGTACGGCACGTTTGCATTCCGTCGAATGCTGTTCTGGTTATGCAACGCACCTCTACCTTTCAGCGTTGCATGTTAGCCATTTTTTCAAAAATGGTGGGTGAATACTTGGAGGTCTTTATGGATGATTTCTCTGTATTTGGGAATTCATTCGACCACTGTTTGAGCAACTTGGAGAAAATCCTGAAACGATGTATCGAGGTTAATCTGGTGTTAACTTGGGAAAAGAGCCATTTTATGGTTCAAGAAGGAATCGTCATCGGTCACATCGTATTGCATAGGGGCATTGAGGTGGATCGGGTTAAGGTTGATTTGATTTCCAAACTTCCTTCTCCTAGCTCGGTCTGGCAGATCCGCTCATTCCTGGGACATGTTGGCTTCTATCGAAGGTTCATCAAAGACTTCTCCAATCTTTCCAATCCGTTAACCGACCTTCTGGCTAACGACGCCATATTGCACATGACCTCTGATTGCATCCAGGCTTATCACACCCTGTGGAACTTAGTTTCACAGCACCTGTACTTTAGCCCCCGGATTGGTCCCAAGACTTTGAGATTATGTGTGATGCATCAGATTTTTCCATAGGCGTTGTCTTGGGACAAGGACAAGACAAGAAACCCGTGGTGATCTACTACGCGAGCAAAACGTTGGACGAGGCCCAACGAAATTATATGGTCACAGAGAAAGAATTGCTCGCTGTAGTTTTCGGACTTGAGAAGTTCTGACCTTACCTACTGGGATCGCACGTGACCATCTATACTGACCATTCAGCCATCCGGCCCCTGTTGGCTAAAAAGGACGCGAAACCCAGGCTCATCAGATGGATCTTGCTCTTGCAGGAATTTGACCTGGAAATCCACGACAAAGCTGGATCAAAGAATGTGGTGGCCAGCCACTTGTCTAGACTTCACCCAGACCACATTGGACCTTCCCTGCCTTTATCTGACACCTTCCCCAATGAACACATTCTGGCTGTGCAAGACAAGAGACTGCCTTGGTATGTTGACTATGTCAACTACCTGGTTGTAGGACAGACCCCGCACAGCTGGTCCAGACAGCAACGGGACAGGTTCTTGGCCGAAGCCAAGCACTATTTCTGGGATGATCCCATGCTGTTTCGCCTTTGTGCCGACCAGATCATCAGGAGGTGTATCCCCGAGAATGAAGTTCAGAGTGTGCTATCTTTTTGTCATGACCAAGCTTGTGGTGGCCACTTCTCTGGAACGAAAATGGCTGTGAAGGTTCTGCAGTCCGGATTTTACTGGCCTTCCTTATTTAAGGATGCAGACAATTTTGCCAAGACTTGCTCGCGCTGCCAAACACTGGGGACCATGACCAGAAAAGATATGATACCCCTCCAGCCCATTTTGATTGTTGAAATCTTCAACGTTTGGGGTATCGATTTTATGGGCCCCTTTCCACCATCCAACGGCTTTGATTACATTTGAGTCTCGATAGGCTATGTTTCTAAATGGATTGAAGCCGTCGCCACCCGCCGATGCGATCATAAGACTGTCATGGACTTTGTTAGGCAGAACATCTTTTCTTGGTTTGGAATATCAAAGGCCATGATCAGTGATGGTGGAAGTCATTTATCCAATCCCAATTTCGTGCCCTACTTAGAAAATACGGGGTTAACCACTGCATTGCTACCCCGTATCATCCGCAAAAAAAATGGGAAGACCAAGGTCTCAAATAGACAAATCAAGAACATTTTACAGAAGACTGTGAGACCTGACAGGAAAGACTGGTCCACACGACTAGATGATGTCCTGCGGGCATACATGACCGCTTTCAAGATCCCGATAGGCATGTCGCCTTATCGCCTGGTCTTTGGCAAAGCTTGCCACCTTCCTGTCGAATTGGAACACCGGGCTTACTGGGCTGTCAAGCAGTGTAACATGGATTCCCAGTTAACCGGTGCGCAGAGGACGCTCCAACTTTCTGAGCTCGAAGAAATTCGTTGGGACGCCTTTGAGAATAGTCGACTGTATAAGGAGAAAATGAAAGCCGTCCACGACCGACTCATCCATAGAACGACCTTTGAGCCTAACCAGCAAGTCTAGCTTTTCGACGCCCGCCTAAAACTCTTTCCAGGGAAACTTAAGTCCAAGTGGACAGGACCATTTAGGGTGGTCAAGCCTCACTCCAATGGGGCGATTGAAATCGCTGATCCGAACACTGGGCACACTTTTACAGTCAATGGCCAAAGATTGAAACACTTCCTAGCCCAAGTTCCCCCAAAGGAGAGTGTCACCCTCATTGAGGGATGACACGAAGCACCGCCCAGCTAGAGGCATTAAACTCAGCGCTTCCTGGGAGGCAACCTAGAGGAGTCAGACTGATCCGGTATTCTACGTCACTCAGGTAATATCTTTTTGAACCCTTGTTGCATCCATGTATTTGCCAATGAGGACATTGTCCAACTTAAGCATGGGGGAGGGTGGTAAATTGCATGATCTTGAGCTCATTTAATCAGTCTGAATAAAAAAAAAAATTTGAATTTAGGAAGAAACTTAGGCATTAGAAATTTGTCAATAGTGGAAAATAATACAAAAAGAACTTGAACACTTAGATTTTTCAGGCCTTCAGGCTTAATCAGCCCTGGTGTCCATTAAAATATGGATTTAGTTTCAAATCCTTGCAACCTTAAGCTACTCTAGTCCACCAACTAAATAAGGTGATAAGTATACGACTTATCAACTCACCCTCTAACTTAGAAAGACTTTGAGTCTAAGCATCTGCACACATTTTTGCATAGACTCACTCCTCGGAGATTCTGATAGAAATTGGGTAGCTAATGAACTCTCTAGGGTGGTATGGCTGGTAAGTTGTCGTGGGTAACAGCCCATTGGTAGGTTGTCCAGATCCCAGTCACGGGACCACTTCTTCTTCATTGCCTCTAGGTAAATTTGAGATCAGGGAAGCCACCTACCAAAAAAAAAAAGGGAGAAAAAGGAAAACAAAATAAACCACACTTCACCGCACGAGTATTGCTGGCAAGTGATCGTGGGCAACAGTCCATTGGTCGGTTGTCTAGAGCCCAGCTCAGTAATTGCACAAAAAGAACCAAAACACTTAAGGAAGAAGCGGGGAAGTAGTACAAGCTGGGGAGATATACACTGGAAAAATCCTTGTGTTGACCCCAATTAAAACAAACATAGGGAGAAAGCTATCGATCGAACAAATACACCTTTAGGCAAAACACTTCCTCTTCCAGTCACCTAGGGGCGTAGAAACCCGGAGTCTGTCTAAATTACCGTTGAGTGAGTTCATCACGATCTTCACACCAAGATGCTTAGCACTTAGAGTTTTATCCGAGTTTTGGGTGGGTTGGGTAGCCGTAAAAAGTTACCAACCCACTCTTAATTCCCAAAAAATCTAAAAATAAGAAATATATATATATATTTACATACATTAAAGCAAGGATTCAGGCGATTCGTATTTTGGGCAGACACCCGGGTGCTGCTTAGTCTTTGTAGATTAAGATCTTAGTATATTTCCTCCTATTGACATGTGACGAAATGTCTAAGTAGATTACTTCTTAAATTTTGACTGGAAATAAAGGCTAGAATAAACCTTGCTAGGGACTAGCAAGAAGTAAGCATGGGGGTATGATAATACTGCATCTCGGGGTGATAACTCTGTTAAATGGGGTTTATCTTAAGAATAGAATACACAGATAATACATCATAAATGGGAATGTGAGCATTACATGCATCATACATCAAGATTGCTTATAGAATAGTATTAATGGCCATTTGTATGAGTACTTGTCAAAACAGGCCTCAGATGAGCGATTGGACCACACAGATGGATTCAGAACGACAAACGGAGTCCAACGGACTTGAAATCAGCTAAATCCGACATCTGGAGCTCCCATCATTAGCCCAAGAAGTTCTGACCGTTGATCTGATGATCAACGGCCATGGGGTCGCCATGTGTCAGCCATGCCCCGCCCGCAATCGCCTTCAACGCGTAGCATCATTTTTAGCCATCCGATCGTGCATTGGATGGCGGAGAACCACGCATCCGCGCGCCTCTCAGCCGCAGCAGCAGTAACCCCCAACCTTTGGATCTTCATCCAACGGCCATCCGCGCAGCGATTGCGCCTTGTCTTTGCGACAAAGTAGCGGGCGTGGCAGAGCGGTTTGCGCCTCACCCCCGCATAGTGAGACATGGGTTCAAGGCACCGATCGCAGTGCAAATTCGAGTGCGAATGCACGCGCGTGATTTCAGCCGCTGATGTGTGATCGAACGGCAGGTAGCGAGTGACACGGTGCAATCGCGCACGTCCATAGCCGACGCGCGTGATGACGCCGGGGCGAGGGCGACGGTGCGATCCAGGCATTCGCCCCACGCGGGATCAAAGATCGGACGGCTTATGACGCGCGCACATGGATCAGGCGCGAGGAAGCACAGCCGCGGGCGAGCGACCGGCAGGCAAAGGGCTTCACTGATGTTTTGGGAAGGGTTTTAGTGACATCCCAAACGTCGCTAAAACCCCTTCTTCATTTGGAAAGCCCTTCTCCCTATTTAAACCCCTTCCAACCACCCATTCATGGCATTCACTCAACTTACAAGTATTCTACCCCCCTCCTAGCTACCTTTAAGCCCTTTTGTAATCACCAGAGACGACGAGCCATCGACGGAGCCCTCTCCACCACCGTGGCTGCCTCGCCGTCACCTCTCTCTCTCTCTCCTTCCTTCTTTTAAGCTTTACTTATGTTCAAGCATTTATCTAGTGTTGTAATTATGAACTAAAGTCGCATGTTAAATGAAGTTGTTTTCTATTCAATTGCTTGCTCTATTTTCTATTCAAGTTGCATATTGCGAATGAAACAATTCTAACCCTAATCTCTCTCTCTCTCTCGCTTATCACCCGTGCCTTTTCGCAAGCAAAACCCCATGATTTTTGTGACAATAAGTGACAAGAAGAATTCGATTTTCATGCCTCCCTGAGACTGACACTCGGACTCACATCCGTTTCTTTACTTTAAAATCGACGTCACAAGTGCAAGCTATAACCACACTTCCAAACACACGTGCACGCGCACGTCAGCGACGTCAGAGCGAGTCATCCTCCAAGCAACCGTCGAGGGGGATTTTCTCATCTCCATCTATCTTTTCTACTTTTTAGTGTAGTTTTTCCTGCTTTCTTAGTTGTAGAAAATGTTGGATTCAGAAATATATGCGATTCTCTCTCTCTATTATATTTTTTGCAAGTAGATGAAGTTTTCATCGACCTAATCTCTTGCTTGATAAAAATACCAAAAAAATTAGAAAAAATAAAAACAACAAAAATAAATAAAAGTGAAATGCGGATTTTCAAAACCAAACGTTCGCCTCCTTGTGTTCAACCTGGGACTCACTTTTTGAGTTTTGGTTATAAATTTTATCTGATAGACGCGTTTTGCGAGCTACAACGACGGGTCCTTTGAACCTTAATATTAATTCGTGGAATGCGCCGTCCATCATCTGGCAATCACACAGGAATGGGAATCTCCCTTATTTTGTCCCTAATTTAGGTCCACACTCTCTCTTTTTTTCTTTCTAGGTTCTATCTATTTTTTTTCCCTTCATTTCGACCATTGTTCGCGTCGTTCACCCTCCGTCTTCCACCTCGCTGGCGTACCTTTGGCGAGTTTGCACGGCCACCACGCTCCACCAAATTGGCTGCCACTTATCCCTACACCTCCGCCTCGATCCCAGGAGCAAAAGCCCTTAGTTAGTTCGATTGCCCCTCCAAACTGTCCACCCAACACAATGCCTTCGCCACCAATTGATGGACAAAGCTGCTTCTGCCGTGCGTGAATGAAATTGGGACTTTTAGTCCCATATCGAAAGTGGGCAAGCAGCTGAAGCGGTAGAAATTGAAAAGGTGTTATAGGCTTATCGCCTCAAAACACGGGGTGAGGTCCCACACCCTTACCCATCGACCTATGCTCTCACACCTCGACTGCGACCCACGCCTGCAGCCCTGGTCTCGGGTACGCGAATCCTCGAATAGTCGATTACCTGAGCATTTGATCGGACATTGAGAAAGAAAAGGGAGACAGAGAGAGTGCGGGGTCAGGGGATTTTTTCTCTTGCAGGCACTTGTGCGACACTTAGTCACGAGAAGAAGAAAGGAGACAGAGTCAAAGAAAAGTAGAGAAGGAAGAGAAGAAGAAGAAGAGAAAGCATCCAAAGAGAAGTACAGTGCCTTTGCACTGTAGCATCTAAGCACTTAAGTTGTCTGATAAGGAGTTCTGATAGTACTCTGTGCACTTGGTTTGCTTAATTGATACTATTTGGATATTTGCTATTATTGCATAAGGGTAATTGGTGATTCACATCACCATTTTACACTATTATTTTTGTACATTGGTACTTGAATTCTTGATATATCATTCTCGAATAACTCTGAATTAAGTTTTGGTTGAAATTACTCATATATTTGATTCAAATTGTGATCTTGAGATTAATTACAAAACTTTTTCCCTGTGTTCGACCTCGGATTTCAATTTGAGTAATAAATTGTATTTGTTGACAAGCGACTTTGGTCTGGACTACACCATATCAATCTTAAAAACCAATTTCATGCGTTGAATAGTTACGCTGCAATTAGCCGGCTGATCTACAATCAAACCTCGTGGGATTGTTGAAGATGTTTTGGTCAAGGTCCAGAATTGTGTCTTCCTTGCAGACTTTCTGGTCGTTGACATTGAGGTACCTGAATCTTTGATGAATGCTCTGATAATCCTTGGATGACCCTTTTTGGCCACTGCAAAAGCAAACATTAATTGCCACACAAGCAAAATGGATCACCTGCGTAGGCCAAACTATCACTCTTGATATTTTTAAATCCTCTAAGAGATTCCATGATGATGAATTTTTCAAGGACTCAGATACTAAAATTTCAAATTTGGTGGAGGAGACAATGTTGGTAGATACCCTTCCCGACCATAAAATTTTCTAGGAATTTGACTCAGAATCAGTGGTCAGCGAAATCTTTGATTTGGAGACTTGTCTTGACCAAAAATCCATTCCTGATGAATCCCCTGATCACCCTGACCCACCTACTCTTCCCTCACCCCATCTTTCCACACTAACTTCACCCAATCCTCACCATCCCTTCCCCAACCCCTTTCCTATGGACCTACCACCAGACCTGCCCGAGTTTGGCATTCAACCCAATTTAAAACCATGGTTAGACTCGAGTCACACTTATCATTTTCCATCGAACTTTGATCCCTATCTTTCTAGCAATCAATTTTCTAGGGATTCGGAAGAAGACACTTTTTTTTGTGGGCATCCAGGTGTCCAATTATTTACATGATTACCCATCTTCAGTGCATACCTTCACGCCCGAATGAATGGCATAGAAGATAGCACTGGATGGGAGGTAACCCATCATTTTTTCCTACTTTCATTTTCCTTTCTTTTTCTAGGTTTTGACCATCCTAAACCCAATCGCCTTTCACTAAAGTGATCCCTTCTCCCTCCTAATTCCTGAGGACATTATATATCTTAAGCATGGGGGGTTGTTTTTAAAATTTTGACAAACGATTTAGGATTTTCAAAACCTAAAACCATGCATTTTTCTTTAGTCATTTTATTTTCCTGCTGCATACCCAATAAAAATAAAAATGTTGAAAACTTTTTGAGGAAAACTTTAGACTAGATCAGATATCCTTCTAGTACAATGGGATTTTATCTTTAACATACTAGGGATAAGGATACGGATCTGATCATTAGAATTTCATTGTCTATCTTTAGACTAGATCAGATATCCTTCTCCAAAATTTCACCTGAACTCATGATAGTTCAAGTGACTTGATCCTCTTTTGTAATATGGAAAGTATCTGGCTTAGTTTCTGATTAAAAAAACTTACATTTCATGCAAAACTTCTTGTTTCAAATTTCACACACAAGCCAACACCTTAAACTACTAATAATTAGACAAAACCCCTTGTTTGGCCTTAGTAAAAGTCTGAAGCAGATCATTGGTTTGAGTTCCCACCGCCAAGAAGGAGGAAAATGCCTCCTTTGAGGATGTGATGTCAACATGTTACCGCCTTGACGTTGCTTCATATCTATATTTCATATCTTTAGACGAAGCATTAAAGCGCATTTTTGCAGCTCAAGTGTCTTGGACGATGCTCTACTTATAGTGTCGGAGTAGGAGCTTGAGTTTTTTGTAGTGTCCCTTTGCACCGCATTGTGTTTTGGGGTTGTGAGCTCCTTGGTGGTGTCATGGATAGTGCTATCTCGAAGTACTGGCGCCAGAGCCCCCTTGAGGATTGGTAACGAAATGATGATTCTGACACATCTGTTGTAAGATTAAGCTAAAAATAAGCATGGGTGACAGAAAAAAAAAGTTTTAAATCAAAAACATGCCCTTATAAATGTTGGTTTTTCACAAGCACAGACACAAGGTTTTAAATGTTATTGCAAGTTGCGAATTAGAATCAAGAGCCAGAAAATCCTAAAAAAAAAATTTCAAGTCATCTGAATTAACAAGGGGTTAATTTGTGAATTTTTTGTAGGATATATT
Organism: Thalassia testudinum; assembly: GCA_037157565.1. Lineage (NCBI taxonomy): Eukaryota > Viridiplantae > Streptophyta > Magnoliopsida > Alismatales > Hydrocharitaceae > Thalassia > Thalassia testudinum. The sequence goes on along the minus strand of JAZHRO010000024.1, from coordinate 76,259,642 downwards.
GATCCTGTTTTTGTCTATTTTGTGTCAAAAAATAAATCCCGATGTTTATCCTTAACAAATCCCGTACCTCCTTTGTTTGGATCATCCTGTCTCGTTATCTCTTTCTCCTCAAAAGTTGAAAAAATTAGATTTCTCAAAAATTTCATTTTGTAAAAATTAAAGTTTTGCTAAGAGACTAGCAAAAGATAAGCATGGGGGTGTGATAAACGCCAGTTTATCAACATTCTTATGCATTAAAACTAACCTAGCTATTAGGATTTTGCTCCGCAAGTGGGCTTTTGGGCTGCATTTAGGCATAAATTAGGATAAGCATGCATTTTACTTTTTATTATGTTTTTTATATGTTTTTGTGAGTTTTAGGGATAAATAGAGAGTCAGATCCCCAAAACACTAGCACTTGGGAAGGCAATTGGTGAAGGAGAAGCTCAAACCAGCTGGAACTCAGCTTGACCCAGCTCGCCATAGCTGGAATCCAGCTCACCTAAACTAGGGTTGGCTCATCCTAGCTCCATTCAGCTCATCTTAGCTGAATGGAAGCTCAAGAGAGCTCATCTTAGCTCACCTTAGCTCAGGTCAGCTCAGATCCAGCTCAACTTAGTTGAGTCTAGCTCATCTCAGCTCCCATTAGTTCACAGGGAGCTCTAGCTAGCTCAGCTGAGTTGACTGGAGTTTACATTAGCTCAGGTCTAGCTACATCTAGCTACACTCAACTCTAGCCAGCTGAAGATGACTTCATCTTAGCTTAGGAAGCTCCAGTCTAGCTCCTGGGGACTCAGCATAGCTCAACTCAGTTAAGCTAAGCTACCTTAGCTACGTCAACTAGTTTGATCCTTCCTGAGAGCACCAGACCCAGCTCTCCTCATCTCCTTTTGGTAAAAGCCAGCTTACTTCAGCTTGGCTTAGCAGCTAGCAAAGAACTAGCAAGCTAAGCCAGCTAAAGTAGCTCCATGCCACCCTCTTCAGCAGCTACCAGCTTCGGTTCAGCTCCAGACTTCCTTTGTCCAGCTCCTCTCCTCAAACCCTATCTCCCATTGCCTTCTCCTCTACTCCATTACTAGCTAAGCTAGCTTAGCTTAGCTTAGCGTAGCTAAGCTCCAGCTCCTTGAGCCATCCATCACCCTAAAGTCCAACCTAACTACCTCTATCTCAAGCCTACCTAAGCTACACCTAAGCTGCACCTAGTCCACCTTAAGTTGGGGCCAACCTTAGCCATCTCTTCACCCCTCAACAACAACCAAGAGGTACCTCCAAGTTGGCACCAAAACCACCCCTAACCACCCATAAAAGTGGCGCCAACTCTCCTTTGATCTCAACCCAACACCTCACCTTCCTTCTAGAAGCTTTCAAGTTGGCGCCAACCCATGGCACCCTTCCATGGTTGGCGCCACTTTTAGGTGCCCTTTGGCTAGCATAACCACCACCCATCATGCTCTTTAGGTGGCGCCAAATAGCCCCCTCCATTTTATCATGATAACCACCCCTAACCACCTTGTAAGTCCATCCTAACCCTACATGTGTCCACGCCAACCCCTTCTCTCCTAAACCCTATAAATACCCTACCCTACCACCACATAATTCCCATCCTCCATTAGTATTATCCTACCTATACCCACCATAACCTAAGGCCAAGGAAGAAGAAGAGAAGAAGATTAAGGGGGCATCCAACCTGCCCACTTGGTGCCTTCTTCCCCTTCTCTCTTCTCCCTTATGCCGAGCTAAGGAGGAGGACATTCTCCCCTCAAGGAGGACGACCAGGCAAGGAGAAGCAAGGGTGGTGCACGCCCACCCTTGGAGGAGATCAATTAAGGTGGTAGCTTCCACCTTGGAGGAGCCAAGGCACGCCCACCGTAGGGCTTGCCAAAAAGGAGGAGACCTCACCTTGAAGGAGCTTACAAGGAGAAGGAGTTGGAGGAGTTCTTTTCAACTATGGGAGCAGCCATAGTTGGAGCAAGGGCTTTATCATCTTCGCCATCTTCATCATCAAGATTTTTGTTTTGCTTGTTTTGTAGTTTTCTTGTTGTTATAGAAGCTTTCCTCTACAACTGTAGAAGAAAAATCCGCTTTTATAAAGTTGCTTTCTCAAATTTGTGTACTTTGTTCTCTACTTTAGTTTGTGTTAGGATTCTCACACCCTCTTCCCAATTATCCTATGTCTTCACTTGCCTAGGGTGCGCTTGGGAAGAAGTTACTCTTGCCACTTAGTTACTAAGATAGTGATAGTCTCTCTTTCCCATCAACAAACTCCGCTTTGTCCCCTTATTTCTAAACTCATAAAAATTATATAATTAAAAAGAGAAAAGAGAAAGGTAAATTTCATTTCTAAGCAAGAGACGTATTTTGCAAACAAATTGCCTTCTTGGACGACCCTAGATACCCCACTATCTAGGTTATAAATTTTAAAAGCAAATGCGGATTTACGCATTACAATGACTAAAACACAATTTTAGCAAACTGCATATTTTTGCTATCAATAAATCGCCTATATACTCGATTAACCCCAGTTCTGAGAGAGAGAATAAGAGAGAGACGTGGGGGCAGGTTTTGCTCTACCTTTGGATTCGTGCCCCCCCCCCCCCTCAACTCTCTATAGTTAGCTTCTGAGGAGACCCTTGAGCCTCTGTGGGATCTCTATTGTGCCATGCCTTAGCTCTTGAAGCTCTTAAGAGAGCCTTGTGCTCTTGAGAAAGGCCCTTGTGCCTTCTGTAGTGCTGTGCCTCTTCTGAGACTTGAGGAAGAGATGCCCTTGTGCTTTTACTGTGGTACTTGCATTAGCTTTTGCTGAGGCTTTGAGGTTGATTCTACTGGTTACTGTTGAAACATTTACTTGAGCTAATGTGGATTATTAGTTGAGGTTTACTGTTCAAATATTTGAGTAGATTAAGAGCTTAACATTGAAGGTTAAATTGGTGACTCAAATCACCATTTTAACCTAATCTTTTTGCACTGATACTCTATTCTTCATTGAAATATCATTCTGAGCATTTTATTGATTTCAATTGCATATATATTTCTTGCTAAATTGTGATTGGTGAATTGAATTGCACAATTACTCCCTGCGAACGATCTCGAACTCACTTCTGATTTTGAGTTTTATAAATTTAAGTGTTTGTTGTACATTTTAAGGAGTGTGCTACGACGACATATCATAAATCTCCTCATTTGCGCCCAAACAATCCGCCTATCGGTCTGGGTCGGATCCGATTAACCTGGATACCCGGGATCGCCTGAAATGTGAGAGGAATTCTGAGAGGGAGGGGGGTTTTTGCTGCCTCGGGAATCATACCCCCTCTCCCGTGCTTGCAAGGTGCTTGTGCTTACAAGACCCTTGTGTCTTTGCTGTTGCTATGCCTTAGCATTTCTGTGGCCTTGAAACTTAAGGCATCTGTGCCTTGCTTGCGATGTTTGATTTGGTTGGTTCTGTGGACATATTTGAGGCGTGTGCTGACGTGGAATTTGAGGATAAGTGGTTGAGAAGCCACTATAGCAAAATTGAGTAATTTAATACTTGGGATATGTGCTTAATGTGGGAGATTAAGTGGTGATTCAAATCACCATTTTTAGATCCCAACTATTCTTTTTATTCCATTGACTTTTGAGAAACAATTTGACTTATCTTTGAATATATGGTTGAAGTGAATTATCCATTGAATATCTTTTCCTGCTTAATTGATTGTGCTCATAATTTCTAAATACAATTAGTGTTGTAAATTTCAATTTTTTCCCTACGAATGACCTCGGACTCATTTCTCGATTTCGAGCACTCTTATAAATTTAGCGATTTTGGCGACTATACTACAATGTGCATCTCTTAACATTTGACGAATCCTCATCAACAAACATGGGATGATTCCAGCTCAAGTTCGAAATCAGATGTCGAGGAAGAAAGCCATGAATATGGAGTTACTCATCTATGTCTCATGGTGCCAACAGAAGTAAGCAAAAAATAGGTAAACTCTGACCTTACATTAGATGAACTATTAGATGCATATCATGACTTATACAAATTGGCTAAAAAATTAAAGAAGGAAAATAGGGAACTTAAGGATAAGTGCTCAAGTTTAGAAAATGAAAAAGATGGTATATTTATAGATTTGGAAAATAAAAAGGAGAATCAGATGAAATAAGAGTTGTGAATGTAGAGTTCGATGAGAAAGTAGAGGATCTCAAGGAACAATATATCCACTTTAAAGACACACTTAATGACCTCAAATATTATACTAGAACATATATAGAAAAATATGAGGATATTAAAAAGAAGAATTAAAAGAAGATCAGGCATGCATTTTTATATCAAAAGGCCAAGTGAAGAGTGTCTAACGAACCCTCTAACTCGAAAGGAATTAACAGCCACGGACCCAAAAGAATATGGGTACCGAAAAAAATTATGGAAAATTGTGTTGTAGGTTATGGGGAAGATCGACATGGAAATCACAATTGGAGAGACAACCTTCAATAAGTCAATAATCATCAATTTGGCTATGAAAGATGGTGGAACCAAAATGTCAACAGATGTAAGATTTTTGGTGGAGACCCCCTCCACCTGGCTACTGCTATTAGGTATAACTCCTTATACCTTAGTAGATATGATTCCCAAAATTAAACCTTTATTACCTACTTAATTATAAATAATTTTTTGATATAAAATTGACTAAGCATTGAATTAATTAAATTTGGATAGTAACTTGATAAGTGGAGAAGAATAAAGAAAATTAGACCTAAATAAGGGATCATTGTTTGAGGGGTAGAATCAAGATCACTTTCTTAGTAGCATTTAGATAGCATATTTATCTATGTTGGACTGTATAACTCTTACTCAAAACTTCAGTTTATTTTGATATAGTCATTGTGTCAAACTATCATGAATTTCATCATCTCCTTATCATGAATTTGATAATTTTCATATGATAAATTTGTCATCATGCTTAATAGAATATTACTTGAAAAAGGTGGAGAAAAATGTAAATTTCATTCTTAGAATTTTACTTGTTTATGTATGATTAATAACAAGTCACTTGAGATATATCTTTTGTTGATAACAAAAAGGGGGAGTAAAATATACATGATGATAGGGGGAGTAATTCTAAAGTAATTATTTATTATTCTCGCATGTATAATTGTAATTTTGTTATCATAAAAAATGGGGAGATTGTTATGACCTCTATTTTGATGAAACAAAATTATGTTTTATTGTGAACTAATCTTTTAGGATCACGTTTGTACAAATCAAGTCAATTATCCTTTGCGTGGATTAAAGTGAAGATTATCTTTAGTCGATGTAATTCTTCTATATTTTTTGAGTCTAGAATTACGGTAAAGAACCTCAGGATTAAAGATAAACATTTCGAAGTCGTAAAATAAACATTCAGATAGAATTGATCGACCAAAATATTAGAATTGATTAATCAAATCAATTGATCGATCAAAATAATAACATTGATCGACAAAATTAGCCTAACAGTAAAATTAGATTTTCCTACAATTGATCGACCAATTAAATATTTGATCGATTAGCAATTAATTGACTAACTAAGTAAATTGTTCTATCAAAATGAAAATTGATCGACCAATTTGGTTCGAATGTTTTTTCTCAGCATTCCAAAAATGCTCCATTTTCACCTATAAATAGGGCTCCATACCCCTTAAATTCAAAACACACCTTGAAAAACATATTAAAGAGAAAAAGTGCTTACACTTTAATTCTTTCTCATGCTTTCGTGCTCATTCTTCTATGCTCTTCAAAAGCATGTTGCTTTGCACTTGTGAAAAGAAAACTCAGTTTGCACATTTCATTCCTTAAGGTTCCATAGGATTAATTCCTGTATTTATTTTACTTCATTCATTTCATTGTTGGGATTCTTTGTATTGGAATTCCCAATGTTGTTTGTTACTTCTCTTTGTTGGTGAAAGAAAGGTGATTTGTAAGAGGTTGTGTTACCCTCGTTTAAGTGGTACGTTAGTGGATTGACTAGCATTGCCTAGTCAGAAAAATCCTAAGCTAGGAGGCTTAAGTAGTGATTTTTACCTGTAGGGGTTTCCACTATAAATCATTATGTATATTGTAGGATTATTTTTTTTGTGCCATATTTTTATTACAATCTATATCACACTTGATCTTGTGTTTGTGGCGAAATAAGATCCACGGGACCCTCACTTACATACTACTTGCATACATAAATGTGAACAAGAGCCTTAAAAACATATATACAAAATAAGGCCAAAGATAAGATTCAATTTATAATACTCATATAAGTATATTATACATATGTATAGTACTTAATATATGTATAACACTTTATAGTACATAATAGTTAACTAATGTTAGAGCCTAACACTAAACGCATGCACGACACCCAACACTAATATATATATACATATACACAGTACTTAACACAAATACTAACACACACAAAGCTCGAACACTTAGATTTATTTTAACTTAACACTTAACACTTATTTTACCCTTAACCCAAAAAAATTTGGGTTTTGGGCTGACCTTTAGCAGGATCAACATCCCTTTACAAGGCCAAATTAGTACCACTATTAGGTTGGCCCATGGGAGGGATATACATATTTATATAATCAGGCCCATTTTAGGCCCATGGCAAGCTCGACGACGATGACGATGACGAGGAGGGTGAGGACGAGGCACTTGTCGAGGGCGTGGTGGAGGAGCCAAGAGGAGGGGGAAGGTGTGGAGGAGGAGGTAGGATGCGAGGACCTTGGATATTGCTAAAGCCTTACAGCTCCTCCCCTTTCCTTTCCTTCTCCCTCTACTTTGCTCGCCCCCTCCCTATCCTCCGCTACCCTGAACACCGTGTATAGCACCACTAAGGGTCCCCCCATCCCGATCACCATGAAGAGGTACCCCCAGGAGTCGGTGACGGCATGCTCGACAACGACAACGATGAGGAGGGAGAGGACGAGGTGCTTGTTGAGGGCGTGGTGGAGGAGCCTGGAGGAAGGGGTAGGAGGCGGGGACCTTGGACATTGCCATGAGGAAGAGCACAATGGGGTAGCAGCTAGAGAGGAAGGTGAGTAGGAGGTCGACCCAGAGGAGCGCGCTGTGGTGGCAGGTGTGCTCTGTGAGGGCTAAAGGGGAGGACACAATGCCCATTGAGATAGAGAGAGAGAAAGAGAGAGATAAGGGGTTACTGTGGCGATGGGGGGTTTTGTGTGGGGGAAGGCATTGCCTGACTGGCCGGGTAAGGGTGTGATGAATATATAAGTTTTATTATTTTTTTTAAATTTTTTGACATTTTTCGTTGGGTTTAACGGATCAGGGGCATACGTCATTAATGAAGTAACTTTATAGGGGTATATATGTAAATATCAAGAACACGAGGGTATATATGTAAAAATCCCTTATAAATATTGAATAACATGCATCATTCTGCATTTAGAATAATTCTATAAATTTTGTATTAATTTGCCTTTTTTATGGTTAGGCTATAAGGCAATATATTTTAGGGCCTTAGATTGAAGATCCAACCATACAGATCTGATCAGGGCGACGATCGGATTTCAACGCCTTTGAGATGGCCTCCATCGGACCTCCGTAGCATCAAATGCAATCCAATAAAAATCAAAGGCCAAAGGGCAAGGTGGTGAAAATCAAACTTCATACGATAAATCCAACTACACGGATGCATTCGGATCAACAATTGCTACCCAACAACGCGAAAATTGATCCAATCCGACATCTGTTGCACCACCTTTGAGTAATAGAAGATGGACGACTCAAATGGTGTCACGTGACACCATCTTAGTTGCCCAAAGGCTTCTAAAACACTCCTCTTAGAGGTAAGGCGTGGAGAAGAAATGATATGGACCGTTGGATCTTAATCCAACGATCGTGAACCGGCCACGCCATCTCTCGCAAGGACATACTCTGAAGAAAAGATCATGTGAAATCTCAATCGTTGGATCCACCATCCAATGGCTGGGATTAACTCAAGGCATGCCTCACTTATCCAAAGGAACCTCCATCAAGCAATTGCAGCCATCGATTCATGATCCAACAGCCGTGAGCATCTGTAAGTTTGATGGTCTTCTTGCCCATCCACACGCATAGTGTAGTGGATAAAAACCTCCACCGCTTAAAGGTCACGAGTTCAATTCCCCCCTCCACGCTCTCTCCTTAGCATTCTCAATTGAAATTGGACCACACGATTGCGATCGTGTGGTTCTGATTAAGCCACGTAGGCACCCACTGGCCCTTTTCCTCAACACACGCGAGGTACGTGATTGGCGCTGTTAGATCTACATCAAACGGTGGAGATTGCGTCACGCGGCATGACGGATAGAGGAAGGCAGATCTCAGCCCTTCATCGCGGATCGAATAGTGGACGAACTAGAGAAGCACGATATGAAGTGAGAATCTTAAGTCGTCTTAATGCAACGTCGGTCGTCCGATTGAGATTGGGTGGGACTTCATGCATGAACGGTTGAAGGTGAAGTGCTTGAGCTATGTGGCTTCATGTGGGACGGCTGATCTTCATCGAACGACTCACGTTCCTCCCATGCCAATAGTCATGCTCCCTTTAGTAATGCTTACATGCATCACTAAAGGTCGTATATTAATTATAAAGGCCTTGAAATGACCCTTATGTCCCCATTTCTTCACCTATAAATAGATTACCTCCCTTTCCTTCTTCTTCATCCATTTCTTTCTTGTCTCCTCTCCAAAGCTCTAGAGAGCTAGTCCTATACATGGGATGCTCCACTAGAGTTTATAAAAATAATTTTTTCTCTCCTCTCACCCTCATTTATAGAGCGCCCGTGGTTGTTTTCTCACTCCCCTTTGGGAATCAGATCCCGTTGAGATGCCACCCTACTTCGTCCTCCCTCCAACTTCGTTCTCCCTTGTTTAGCATCTCACCACCATCTTCCGGATGCTTCGTCAATGCGACTCGTCCTTCAAGCAACCGTCACGGAGTTTTTTCATCTCTATCTTTTTGTTACTTTCTAGTGTAGTTTTAATTCTGCAATTAGTGTAATGAACATTGCTCTATTTTTATGAAATATTTGTTCACTCTCTCTATCTCTCTATTTCTTTGTATTATTCTCTCTCTTTCTTCTATTGTTTATTCTTTAAGTAGAGTGGTTCGTGTAGATTGATTTTAACCGATTAATCTACTTTGTGACAATAATTCTAAATGAGACTTTTAAATCAAACATTCACTTTCTCGTATTCGACTCGGGACTTACTTCGAGTTTCAGTTATAAAAATTATTTGATTAGCAGATTTTTCGCAACTACGACAACATGTTTTTAACTCAATCTTACTCGTGTAAAATCTCGCTCATCAGGACCTGACCCCGTACTGTACAAGAGGTTGTCCCACGCATTTCAATTTGTACCGCTTAAGTGGGCTTGCTATTTTCGATGTGGCACTACATTTAGTGCCTAATTCAACGCAGAATACATAACTTATTAAGGATTTGAAGGGTTAATTTAGATATTAATTATTTATTTATTTTACAATTAAAATACATAACTATGTAGCTAATACATAGGGCTACTTATTGGTATAATTTATTTACTTAATTAATTACATAAATATATTTAAAAATTCATTAAAGTTAGGGATAAATACATGTATAATTTAGGCTTAATTACTTAATTAAAGTATAAATTAATGAATTAATGGTAGAATTGACTATTAATTTAGTTAATTTACATTATTACCTAATTAATAAAGATTTTTGATTTATTTTTATTGATTTATTTCTATATTTACACCTTTAAATACACACGATATATATATATATATTGCATATATTATACAATATACATATTGTTATATAGTATAAATAAAGTTATAAATATACTGAAAATATTTTAAATTATAATATACAATGATATAACATAATTTACTTCATTAGTTTACTAGTTTACTAATATACATTACATTAACTTAATAATTTACTTAACAAACTTATATAAATATAAATATGTACAATATATAAATAAATGAATAAATATAGATATACCATTTCATATAAGATATACCACTTTATATACAGTTAGGAATATGTTTAGTAAGTACATATATTACTATTTATACTTACATATAGATTAAATATATATATATATAGTATACATAATTATACAATATATACATAAATATACTACTATACTATAAAACTTAACATAAATAATTAGTATAGCCAATTTACATATAGAAAGTGTAGAAATAACATATATATACTCTTATATACATATATAACTTAATATTTACTTAAGTTATGCATATTTACAAGTATTTACACTATTTACATAGGTATTTTGTAGGATTTTTGGATTTTTCAGATTTTTGTTTTATTTTTATGTTTTATAGGAATAGAGGAAGAGGGAAGAAAGTTGAGAAGAGAAAAAGAAAACTCATTTTGTTTGTTTTTGTTTTGATTCTTTTATTTCTAAACCTGAGAAGACTAAGACTTCTGTAGGTATGTTCTCCTAGCTAGGGGACTCAAAACTTAAATCTAACTCAACACACACCTCAAATACATCCTAATCTCACTCAAGACAATTTTGTATTATTTATTTACATTATGTTTGAATTTTCCTTGGTATTTACAGTTAAGGCTAGGAAATAGGTGAAAATATGAACAGAATTTGCATTCAAACCTATAAAATTCATTCAAAGTGTTGGAATTAAAGAAAATAGCATAACAAACTTCTAGACATCATTTAGAACCATAATCAAACAAATAAACATGAATTAATCATTGAAATCAATGTGGAATGTGATTTTGTATAGATTTCAAGTGATCTAACTATTGACAGATATATCAAATGTGGAGTGCAAGTCTTCTAAATTCATCCTTAATCTAATTAGAGTTTTCACACATCGATGACTGCTTGTTAGACATTACACCACTTTAGAAATTCGTTCAACTTTTGTCTGCGTTAGAATCTACTTTAAATTCCATTTCCAAAGATCCATTACTCAGAATAGCTATCAGATTGCTGCTACTGATATAAGAAAAACCATATTACATTAATGTTCAATTCATGCATTCCAGAACTCTCTTAAACATCTGATTTACACATCTATGTAATATAAATCCATCATGACTATTGATCACGAATTTCCATCCTTTTAGAAAAGTATGCGTTGTAGTATAGTTAATGAAAATCAAATCGATATTTAAATTTATAAGTACTCGAAAAATGCGTGAGTTTTGAGGTAGTTCGCAGGGAGCAAAATAATTGCAAATAACCACTAATCAAGTATATAAAAATGAGCAGAAAGAATTTGATTCACAAGAAATAATAGGCAAGTATTCTACTTCAAAATAGATAGAAATATTAGTTCAAACATCAATGATAACAAGGCAAAAAAGTGGGTTTATAGTTAAGCACAAGCCTGTTCTAACACTTAGGTTATTTTTCCAAATCAAAGCTTCAATTAGATTGAACTCAAATTGGGCATTTTCTCACTAAGTGTTCAATTTAATTTCTCAAATGCAAAGCCCCCTGGCTCACTCTCTCACAGTGGACCTTCTCTCTCTCCAAACCCGATCCAGACCATAGACCAAACACGGTTCAAGCATAAACCAACCCAGACCCTTGTGCATGTGGGCATGGGTGAGAGCACGTGTGCATGGCATGGGGGCAGGGGCCTGATCCTAGTGGTACGAAGGAGATAATCCTATGCACTTAATTCAATAAGTATCAAAATTATTTTTTTAATTTCCTGATGTGGGACTATGCTGCTGTCCTTCTTCGCAGCTAGCTTCTGATAGAAGCTCCAGCTAATTGATGATGCTGCTGATGCTGCCTTGTCCAATTGAAGGCCCAGGTGGCTTCCTTATGTTCATCTGCACCTGCTGGAGGTGGAGGTGGTGGCAATGATGAACGGATGGGGGTGGACGGCGGAGAGGTGGTCGTCGAATGCTGCAAACCCTTGAAACAAGGAACACGGGCTCTAAGCCCTACTTAGAAGGTCCAAGAACATCGTCGTGGTGTGTGGAATACGGTGGTGGTAGAATTTTGGTGTATGGAGGTGAGTGGAGGTCAATCGATGAAGGTGAACGTGGCTTGTGGATGGGTTTGTTCGAGGAGTCACAAAGATCAAAACCCCTAATTTCTTTGGAGATTTTGCTTTTTGAGGTGTGAGGAAGGTTGCAGTGGTGATGTCTAGGTGTTTGGGGGATTGTAGCGAAGGCGTGAACTCACCGAAGTTCTTGCCAGAGGCAGAGAAGATGGAGAGGGGTTGAATCTAAGTCCTAAGGGCCTACAACTAATCTAGAGGAGAGGGAGGTGAAAACCTAATCTATTGGATGAAAGGTGATGAGAACCTCGTTGGCGTGCCTTGTCGGATGCGAGGGAGATGAATTCTCCATTAAAGGGGATGACGACAATGACGATGGGGGAAGATGCTCTAGCTAATGTGCACTGGATGCGGAGGAAGCGAGGAAGGTAGACCACCCAATTTGGTGGTTGGGTGGGCGGAGGAATGAGGGCATGAAGTTCGTTGGAGCTGACGAACCTCTTGGTCAGAGAGAAGGGAAGAGGGTAGGATCCGGCCTAGAAATAGAGCAAGGTTGGGCTTTAATTTCCTAAAGTTCAATAGTTTGTGTCATGATTTTGGAAATTCTCAGATTAGGAATTCTCGAGCTCGCCTAAGCTCTTGGCTTCATATGGAAGTCCAAGATCTTGTTCACATGGTAGAATCATCTTATGGTTCTTCCCTCCAAATTTGGAGGGATTTGAGTAGGAATTGGAGAAAATCGTGATTGAAATCAACCGCTGTTGGGTTTAGGAGTTTTGTTGAGGGAACTCTGAAGAATCAGGTGGCAGTGACCTATTGGTGAATATGACGAGAAATTTGGGGCATATACGTAAGGAAAAAATAGAAATTAGGGGTCTGGTTGTAAAGAACAAAGAACTAGGCACTAAAATGCAAACTAGGTCAAGATGGATTCTAATTGGGCCCAAATTTTAGCGTTAACCTAATTTAGACCCAAAGAATCTAATGGTGAACTTAGATTTGGATTTTTGCCACATTTGGATGGGTAAATTACACAAGCTTAACTTAGGACAAATTCCTATCTGAATCTCTATTTTGGGTCAAAATGGATCCCGATGGTCAAAGTGAAGGAATCAAACCTCTTAGAATATTTTTCAATAATTTTTATGAGGTTTGGATTGCATTTATTTCTAACATATCCCTTTCAATTTGTGTAAGGCCGATAATTAGGGTTTTTAATAATATTTTAATCTCTAAAATGCATGAAACCCCGATTCAGTCGGCTCAAGCCCACTTCTTGGTCATTTAAGTTCATTTGACATTGCATTAACCCCTAATTAACCCCGTAGTTAATCTGCATTAATGATGAGATGTTAAAACAACAGAATTAACCCATTTTCTTCTCTTCTTCTCAAATTTTCTTTAGAATAGAGCTATCATTTTTTGATGAATATTTAGGAACATTTATTACAGTAGTTAGGCTAATTTAAGCACATTAACACCAATGATGGTGCTACCATCAATGACTCCAAATCATCCAAAAATCAATTGCAATTCACTATTAGAAATTCCATTAGGAGCAATCAGATAGAGTAGCCTAAGCAGCTGACAAAAATAAACTTTCAGGTCAAAACTAAGGCTTGATTACTCTTTTAAAAAAAATGCCCAACATATTGCATAAGCATTTAAATTCATCTCAAGATTTTCTCAAAGCATCAAACTTCAACTCAACACCTCAGGTCTTCCATATCAACCTGGAACCTGATGGCTGACATTATAAACCCAGATTGAGTTTAAATCAATTAAAATCTAATCTCCATTGTTGCAAACTACTTTAGTACTACTACTGATTCTCCTTGGCTAAACTACCCAACTTGAAACTCAAATTTGGTAAATACTCATCTGAACACTGAAATTAACTTAAAACACCTCAGAATCCTTGTATTATACCTAACTTATCTCGACAAAAATTCAAATTGCTCAAACGAATCCATTTAAAGTAATTGACTCCAATTACAAAATTAGGCATGAAAATCAATTCTGAGCGAATTGATCAATTCGAGACAATAAAACTAGATTGGGGGGTCTTTGTGGATTTATGGAGTGAATGGGAGACCCCCCAAATGGGTTTTAGATGCTAATTTCAAATCTAGGAACCAAAATTCTAGATCTGAAATTAGGCTTGATGGATGGGTGGATGATGGATAAAATGCGAGGGAAAATCAGAAACAAATTGTGATGCATAGGGAAAGCTGTATGCATCGAAATGGAGGTAGAAAAACACCTCTCTGATCTGAATTGATCAGAGAGGGCAGAGTGGATCTAAATTAATCTACTCCTACTCTACACTAAACCATCATCAGAATTTTGATTTCTAACATCTACTCTACTCCTAAATTACTCTAACTAACACTACAATTAATCTAAAAAGTAGGAAATTCTATTTAAAAAAGTGAGAAATCTATCTAAGGGAAGAAGTTGTCCAAGGTCACCAGTCGGCGGTTGATGACGACGAAAGGGAAGGAGACCCTTCAGCTGACGAAGTTGTCCAAGAGCCAATGACTGGTCGGTAGGAGGCGATTGAAGGAGGGAGAGGAGTGGTCGCTGTCATCGACCACTGAAGAAAGGAGATGAGGAAGCTGAGGGAGTAGACGAATGGAACCACTCAAGGGGAGGGAGCGATTAGTGTGTGCGCAACTGTTGAAGCTACGGGTTACTACGCTATCGTGTTTGATTTTGAAAACCTGTCGTTGTAGTTTGAAAGTGAACTCATGTTTAACAAATAAAATTTATACCGGAATAGAAATACCGGATCGAACTCTGGGAGGTAGATGTTTGATTAAAACTACGCGTTTGTTTTATTTATCACGAAACAGAATAACTAGTTGAAAACAAATAATAAATAGAAGAGAAAGAGAGAGAATATTACAAACAAAAGTAAAAGGGATGTAGAATAAACATGGATTTCATTATCAAAAAGTTGTTCATTACACTACTCATTAGACAAGAAAGCAGGAAATGATTACACTAGAAAGCAGTAAATCTACTCTAGAAAGTAGTAAAAAGAATGGTGAGAGTGATAACCTCCTTGACGTCGCTTGGAGGATGAGCCAGGCGGGATGATGCCTGGAAGAAGGGGAACGGAGCAGGAAGAAGGAGGACGAAGCGGGAAGAACGGGAACGAAGCAACACGTTATCATCGTCGTAGGATCTGCTTTCAAAATGGGGGCGAAAATTTGACTTTATCTCTTGAGAAGCATCTCGGGTGTGGGACAAGCTTCTCTTGAGCTTTGGAGAGGGAGAGAAGAGGAGGAAGGGATGAAAATTTCGTATGGAGGTGGTCTCCTTTTATAGTTGCAAGGAGTGAGGGCATTATGGACATTACAATTTCAAAATATTAAATAAGGGGCCTTTAGTGATGGAATTAAGCGTCACTAAAGCCTAGGTCGTGGGTGACGTACGCCGCGCCTGTCGTCTGCTCATCTCCCGTGCCGCCCACGTTCATCAATCTTTGGTCGTCCGATCTTAAGATCGAACGGCTTAATATTGATAACCGTAGTGCCTCAACGCGTGCCTAGCGCATTCAATCCCACGTCACGTGGGGGCGTGTGGACTTGATTGAGCGCGCGTAGCCGTTCGATCCCCATCGCGGGGTCGAATTCGCCCGCTCGCCCGCGCCCAACTGCATGCTCCTCGTGGCTCGAACCCACGCCCAATCGTGACTGAATACCTTATCCACTGCGCTGCACACGTGGATGGGCGGGCGGTGTGCGTTAGGTGCGCGTGATCTGGACTGTTGGATTGAGATCCAACGGTCAAGGCTGCATCTTCAAATGGCCTTCAGAGATTGAGAGCGCCGGTTGGGATCCACTCTCAGCCGTTGGATCTTGATCCAATGGTGGAGAGGTGTGTGCGCTAGAAGCTTCAGAGGTTGAGGGTGGCCGGTTGGGCGACCGAGATGGCACCACGTGGCGCCATCTTGGTCGTCCATCTTCTGGATGATGTAGATAGTTCCACGAGTATCATATTGAGTCGATTTTCACGCCGTTAGGCTGTGATCGCCGATCTAAATCCATCCGTGCAGTTGGATTTGTCGTCTGAAATGCAGATTCACACCATCTTAGCCCTTGATCTTCTAGGGTTCCTCGATATCTATCTGAAGCTACGGATATCCGATTAGGGTGATTTTGGAGTTGTTGAACTCCAATCATTGCCCTGATCAGATCCGTACGGTTGGATCTTCGATCCAAGGCCCTGATAAAAAGTCGTCCTGTCCCTGAACATAAAAGGAGACAATTAACCTCCATTTTATTCAAACTAATCTAAATGCAAGATGATGCATGCTGAACGAGCGATCTCCGTTTTCGTTTAAAACTTTATCATAAAATGATGTATCGTTGTATTTAATCGCTTTTCAAAAACATTTTAATTGTCAGAATCTAACCACGAATAGTTAGGTCATCTCCACAGGGAGGAATTAGCCTATTTAATTTAATAAATAGTATCACGTTTATTCAGGAAACTCGATAGATATGCATGCTACTTCGTGCTTTTCTTTTTCTCGCATAAATTTGCAATATAGATAATTAATCAAGAAGATGAGGGTGCATATGAAAAATTACCACAATATAATATTCTAAATAATGACTTTGGTAATAACAAACAATGTTAATGTTAATCTCCTAACTAATAATACTATAATTAATATCTCAGATTGTATGTCATTCAGAAGGAGAAATCAATTATATGTAATTTTGAATTAAGCAAGGGGTGTCCACCTAAATTGTGCAGCAATACATTAATTCAGAAAATAAATGAATAGTAACTTGACAATGGAATTTTCTGTAAATTTTAATGGTGGAGAAAGCAGAGCATTTGCTCTCTCTCCTCCTCGCGAAAGAGAGATAGCACCGGCGGGGCAGTTGCGATGCGCAGGAGGATGGAGAGGACGGGGGCTCTCCAATGGTGGCAGCGGCGTCGACGGCAACGGCTGGAGGCGGCTGGCCGGCGGAGGAGATAAGGACCGGCGAAGGTTGCTGCAGTGGCCGCAGCTGTGGACCGGGTCTGCTCGTGCGGGTGCGACGGTTTGCAGTTAGCGCTTGTGGGCGCGGGCGAGCGGTGCCGCGCTTGCTGATGGCCGTGCGGGCGCTGTGGCCTGCAGATGGGCGAAGTGGCCGCTGCGGGTGCGGTGCGCAAGCGAGCGGTGTCGCGCCTGCTGATGGCTTTGCAGGCGCTGTAGCCTGCAGATGGGCGAAGTGGTTGGGAGCGCCTGTGCATCTGCAGAGAGGAGAAACGCTGCGGTGGAGAACCAGCAGATGGGCGTGCGCCTGCGGGGTGGGGCACTGGCTGGAAGATGCGGCTAAAAGGAGGATGCAGCTGGAGATGGGTGCGCAGAGAAGGAATAGGGTGCGCCCTGATCCACAGTGCACGCTGGGGTAGTTCCTCGCAAGGGGGAAGATGAAGATCCGCCCTATCCTCGGAGGACGCCGCTTCTTTTTGAACCCCCACTCTCCTTTTCCTTCGGCCGCAAGCATCTCCAACTACTCACGACGATCGCGAGTGGTTGGAACGGTAGATAAGTACGTCCGGTTCCTTCATCAGACGTCTATCTGGAGCATCAGACATCTTAAAAATATGATGCCACGGATTTGTAATTAATAATTCCAGACGTCCAATCCAAGTAACAGATGTCTTATATAAGTAAAAATTAACTCCTGATCTTGCACCTAACCTGCATTTATCAAATCAATTATATTATCATAAAGTATGCTATTAAATGTAAAAATTGAAGCATAAAATTAAATGCAGGTCAAGGTGAATTGCCATATAACTCCTAATTATTTACAACTAAGAACAAATAATTAAATAGTACTTAAGCTAAATAATAGTTCACAAAAGTGGACTTATCACATGCTATGCAATATTTATAGTATTTTATGCTTAAGAACATGCATAAATAGACATTTTATGTAATATAAACATGTTTACATCACACCCCCATGCCTATCTTTTGCTAGTCCCTAGCAAAAATTATATGCTATTTATGAAAGAATTAGGTTGGATTATTTGGGCATAAGTTATTTTCAACATTAAGGAAATGTTTACTTAGGATCTGAACTTTCAAAGACACAACAGTGCCCAGGTATCTGCCAAAATGCAGACCACCTCAAGCCCTCACCTTATTCAAAGAAAAATTTCTTTTTCTCTTTTTCTTCTTTTCTAATTTTTAAAATTTTTGAGTTTAGGGTTAAAGAGTGACTTTCTACGGCCATTCAACTCATCCAAGATTTGATGAGAGCCCTAAGTTCTAAGCATCTTTTTGTGAATGTGATAGACTCGTTGATCAACAATTGGAACGGAGTTCGGGTTTCTACGCCTCTAGGTGACCTTAGAAAGAGAGTTCTGCCTTAAGGTGTATCTTTTCAACCGGTAGCTTTCTATCTACTTTTATTTTTATGGGATCAACACAAGGGTGAATCCAGTGTATATCTCCCTGGTTTATTCTACTTCTCTGCTTCTTCCTAAGTGTTTTGGGAATTTTAGGTGCATTTCTTGAGCTGGGTTCTGGACAACCAGTCGATGAGTTGTTACCATCGACAACTTGCCAGCCATACTCGTGCGGCGAAGTGATTTATTTCTTTTATTTTCTTTTTCTTTTCTCCTTTTCTTTTTCTTTTCTTTTTGACTTTTTCTCTCTCTATTATTTTTTTTAAGTAGGTGGCTTCCCTGGTCTAAGATTTACCTAAAGGCAGGAAGAAGAGAGTGGTCCAGTGGTTGGGCTTTGGACAACCTACCTATGGGCTGTTACCCACGATAACTTGCCAGCCATATTACCCTAGAAGGTTCATTAGCTACCCAATTTCCGTTAAAATCGTCGATCAACAAGTCGGTGAAAAGAAAGTGTGTAGATGCTTTAGACTCAAAGTCCCCTCAAATTAGAGGGTGGGTTGATATGCCATGCACTTACCACCCAAACTTTTTTATTCAAATTAAAATAGAATTCGGGTTGGCGAGGACTTGAAAAAGAAATCCACATTTTAGTGGATACACAGGCTGATTAAGTCCAAAGACCTGAAGTGTCTTTGTGTTCAGATCCTAATGTAATATTTCCTAAGATTGAAAATTTTCTTAAGCCCAAGTTCTCTTTCCTAATTGCACAATTTTTTTTATATATAAATAGAAGAAAATAAAATGAATCTACGGAGCTGACGAATTAATTCAGAGATGAATATCCACCCCTCATGCTTATCTAATGCAATGTCCTCTTTGTATTAAAAAGACATAAAATAGAGTGGAATAGAGTAGAAAGCACTTGAATTGCATGAATGTCGGGTTTGCTCCGAGATAAACGAAAAACTATATACATGATGAATTTAGTGCCTTCAGCTAGGCACACTATACAAAGAAGAGAAATAAAGAATTCACAGGTGCCGGTCAGAATCAGAATAGAAAGATGAAACCTTTGACCTGCCAGTAGATGTCTATAAATATGGACCAGATTGTGGTACAGACCCATACCCCATGATCGAGAATATCTAAGGTTCTGGATAAAAATTACCCAAAACCTAAAATCAGTATGCAAGCGGGGTCGGGCCTACGATTTATGAGGATGTAACTCAAGACCAAAAAGTTGGGTTACAGAGAATTCAAGCTCCAAAGGATAATCAATGAATGTGTGCTTAGGTTGGTCATCGTCAGTACAAATGTCGTAAGGGTCCTGGTTTGTTGGTTTTAGATGAATTGGAACCCTTAGACTCAGTCTTCTACTTCCTCCGGAGTTTGCTTCCCAAATCAAAATTTCCTAGCTCCTATCCTCCTCATTCAAGATGTCAAATTTCGGGACCTCCTGCATATTAATCACCCCGTCTGAAATTTCCAAGTCTAAAAGATGTGGCTGAATCAGAATTGACTTGGGTCTAGTTATCTCAAAAACCAAATCGTCAGTAAGCTCAATGGGGTGTAACTGACAATCAGTGCATTGAATTGTATCCTTCAGAAAATGTGATTCTAAGCCCGTCATGTGAGCCCTAATAAGATCAGTATCCTCAATTATTGGGATATCAAATGATCTATCAGATTCCTCAAGCCTAATCGTCTCACAGAAATCATGTTCTATAAACTCACGTAAGACTTCATAAATTGAATCTTCACCCTCAGAATCAAAGAAATCTAAATCCGTACTAATGTATGTCCCAAAATCAATTGTCACTTTCTAATCCATGGAGACATACGTTTCCCCATATCTTGGCTCAGGGATTTCAGGTGAAGAAATCAGATCATCCTTAATTGGTTGCTCTAGATCAATCTAGTCAACCTCGTAATGCATGTCCCCCCAATAAGTGCCTGAGCGGGTTCTGACATTGGCTCTCCTAAAGGGGGTTCATCCTGAGAATCATCCCATGATTGCATTAAAGCAACCACAAATCTTATTATCAATTTCGTTAACTTCCCAAGTAGAAACTCACCCAGGTTCTTATCCTTAACATCCTAGAGCCAATCCAACAAATACTTGTTCAAATCATCAATCATCTCAATCAGGGGCTCCAATTTTTCAATGCAAGGTATTGGCTGAACTTCTAAAGATTGTATAATATTCCTCAAGTTAGCCAAAACCTTATCTTGAACCTGGTTAACCTGAGCCAATTGAGTTGGTTCAGGGTTGGGCGGATTTGGGATCAGTGCAGAGGAGTTAACGAATTGAGATTCATTATACCCTTCCTGATAATAGGTCATTTCGGATTGTTCAAAAGGTAGTGATGACCTAAAGGCAGTGTAATCATAGGATGGGTAAGGATCAGTGTATCCTCCTTGATTGTAGATTGTACTAGGTTGTCCATGAAAGGGTGGCGATCTATAGTCGATGTGGCTCTGAGAAGGATAGAAATCACGATTATGGTGTTCAGGGTTAGACCTTAAACACGGAGGTCCGGAACTGTATCCCCAATCCAAGTTATCTCAACTAACCGATGGTTGATTACAGTATGAGTTGGGATAATCGTCATGTTGAGATAAAGAAACGATTTGATCTACTTCTGTCTGTTCAATCCAACCAGTTAGAAGGAGGGACTGGGGAGAAGGTTCTTCCTTCGGCTTGCACCTCCGGTTCCTAGTGTACCCCCCAGTCGCGATTGTTTGATTCTGCTCCTCTAGCTAGACATCAGATTCAAAAGTAGAAACAGACTAATCGAAAATAATCTCGTTCTGGGCTCCAAAGAGCGAGTTGAATCCTTAAGGCCAACGTCTACTCTATTTTATTTAGGGCTAGGTTTGAATGTACTTTGGAATGTGATGGGCCCTTTATCTGGGTTGTGCCCTTAATGATTGATTGATGTGTGTGTGCGTGCACAACCAATGATTTTCAAGCAAGATTATTTTTTGATGTGATGAATTTTAGTGTTCAAATCTTGCTTAAGTAGCTTTTAAGATTCAACTTTAGGTATTTTCAAACAAGTTTTGTTGGCACACCAGGTTTTGAAAGCATAGGTGAAGATGTTTTCCTTTAAAACTTAAAATAATGTGGAGTGCCTAGTAAATCCCTAAGAGTTGAACCTAAGCGGAAGCTACTTGATGAATTGATTTTAATTGAAGTGGTGCGGCCTAATCAACTCAAACAATTGGCCTGTTGCACCACTTAATTAGGTGCGCAAGTGATTACCTAATCTGATTTCTACTTAATTGTGTTTGGATGTGTGTACCGGTTCCAAAGATCGATTTACCGGTTGAGTTTGAAAATCAGATGAGGTTGTGTACCTCTGTGAGATTTTTTTTTTTAATTTTTCTTTTTAAATGTGGAGGTTGAGGCAGGTGTAGGTGTCAAACAAACAAACAAAACTAACCTTAGAGTTTATAAAAACACCTAGGTTGATTTTATGTTTGTGTTATTACGTGGTGGAATGAAAACTATTGGGTGGGAGGTAGGGGAAAACTTACAGAACCTTCAACAACACTTTGCTCCAATCTACCTCTTTTGCTCGTCTCGAAAGAGTACTTGCAATCACAATAAGAAAGAAGAGAAGTGAGGTAAATGATTCGTAAGTTGGAGAAAGCGAAAAAATCAAAGAGCGTCGCCTCCTCGACAACGGCGCCAAAATGTTGAAGCTACGGGTTACTACACTATTGTGTTTGGTTTTGAAAACCTGTCGTTATAGTTTGAAAGTGAAGAACTCGTGTTCAACAAGTAAAATTTATACCAGAATAGAAATACCGGGTCGAACTCAAGGAGACGGATGTTTGATTAAAAATACGCGTTTGTTTTATTTGTCACAAAATAGAATAACTGGTTGAAAACAAATAATAAATAGAAGAGAGAGAATATTACAAATAAAAGTAAAAGGATGTAGAATAAACATGGATTTCATTATCAAAAAGTTGTTCATTATATTACTCATTATTACTAGAAAGCGGGAAATGATTACACTAGAAAGCTGTAAATCTACTATAGAAAGCAGTAAAAAGAATGGAGAGAGAGATATCCTCTTCGAAGATCGCTTGGAGGACGAGTCGGACGGGGCGACGCCTGGAAGAAGGGGAACAGAGCAGGAAGGAGGACGAAGCGGGAAGAACGGGAACGAAGTAGCACGTCGTTGTCATCGTGGGATCCACTTCCGAAATGGAGGCGAAAATTTGACTTTATCTCTTGAGAAGCATCCCAGGTGTAGGACAAGCTTCTCTTGAGCTTTGGAGAGGGAGAGAAGAGAAGGGATGAAATTTTCGTATGGAGGTGGTCTCCTTTTATAGTTGCAAGGAATGAGGGCATTATGGACATTACAATTTCAAAATATTAAATAAGGGGCCTTTAGTGACGGAATTAAGCGTCACTAAAGCCCAGGTCGTGGGCGACATGCGCCACGCCTACCAGCCGCTCATCTCCCACGCTGCCCACGTTCATCAATCTTCGGTCGTCCGATCTTACGATCGGACGACTTAAGATTGATAATCGCAGCACCTTAACGTGCACCTAGCGTGTGCAATTCCTCGTCACGCGGGGGCGTGCGATGGCGCATGGACTTGATTGAGCGCACGTAGTCGTTCGATCCCCATCGCGTGCTCAAATTTACTTGCTCGTCCGCGCCCAATCTCATGCTCCTCTCGGCTCGAACCCGCACCCAATCACGACCGAATGCCTTATCCATTGCACTACGCACGTGGATGGGTGGGTGGCGTGCGTTAGGTGCACGCGATCTGGACTGTTGGATTGAGATCCAAGGGTCAATGCTATGTCTTCAAATGGCCTTCAGAGATTGAGAGCGTCGATTGGGATCCACTCTCAGCCATTGGATCATGATCCAACAGCGGAGAGGCGTGGGCGCTAGAAGCTTCAGAGGTTGAGGGCGGTCGGTTGGGCGGTTGAGATGCCGCCACGTGGTGCCATCTTGGCCGTCCATTTTCTGGATGATGTAGATGGTGCCATGGGTATCGGATTGAGTCGATTTTCGCACCGTTAGGCTGCGATCGTCGATTCGAATCCATCCGTGCGATTGGATTTGTCGTCTGAAGTGCGGATTCACACCATCTTGACCCTTGATCTTCTAGGGTTCCTCGATCTCTATCTGATGCTATGGATATTCGATTAGGGCGATCTTGGAGTTTTTAAACTCCAATTGTCGCCCTGATCAGATCCATACGGTTGGATCTTCGATCCGTGGCCTTGATAAAAAGTCGCCCTGTCCCTGAACATAAAAGGAGACAATTAACCTCCATTTTATTCAAACTAATCTAAATGCAAGATGTTGCATGTTATGCAATATTTATAATATGTAATGCAATTCTATACTTAAGAACATGCATAAATAGATATTCTATGTAATATAAACATGTTTACATCAGCAGCTCAAGTGAGCTCCTTAAGTAGGTAGGGCACTTGATCAGGGCACCATAGTGGTGCGATTAGGCACCTAGGTCTTGGGCGGTGGAGATGGGAAGAAGAGCGTACGCGAGGTCCAAATCAAAATGTGACCATTGGTTGGGATTTGGGGTAAGAGGTAACTGCACAAGGCGAAGCACGCGAAGCTTCGAATGGATCTGGGCCACAGGATCGTGGGAGCAAAGGATGGACGGTCGAGATTGGCTGTGTTCTTCGGCCACAGTGTCTTGCACGGTAGCAAGTGTGTTGGAGCTTTTGCAGGGAAGCCCTTGTGGTGAAGGAGTAGAGTTTTTGTAGGGAGGCCCAAAACTGGTGAAGAAGCAATTCAGAACAGTCCTTAGGATGTTCAAATTGGTCCCTGCAATTTACAAAGTGGTCCCTGGAATGTTTTTATATGAATAAAATGTTTATGATTTAAGGACCTGATGTAGACACATCCATTTAGGTTAAAATGCCTATTCATGCATGTTCCTAAGCTTATATTTGCATTTTATATTATAAATATTACATAGCATGCATCATTCTTCATTTAGAGTAGTTGTATATAATTTAGGTTAATTGCATCCTTTTTGTGGTCAGGAGGGAAGGATATATATTTTGGAACCTAGGACCTACGATCCGACCGTACGGATCTGATGAAGACGACGATCGGAGTCCAACGCCTTCGAAATTGCCTCGATCGGAGTCTCGTAGCACAATATGCAATCCAAGGAAGATCAATGGCCGAGGGACAAGGTGACGCAATACAGAGCGTCAAACAAAAAATCCAACTGCACAGATTGATTTGAGTCGACGATCGCAGCCCAACGGCATGAAAATCGACTGAATCTGACCTCTGTAGCATCCCCTACAAAGGAATGAAGATGGACAGCCCAAGTCGCACCACGTGGCACCACCCAAACCACCCATGCGCACGCTCGCGTCGTCGCAAGAGCACAACAGTGCGGGCACGCGCATGTGCAAGCACAGTAGCAACGGAACCCCAAGGGCGCGCCTGCAGTAGTAGTGCAGGCGCGAGGGCAGCGGCAGCAATGGCACGTATCTCGCGTGGGCGTGCGACAAGGGCGCATGCAGCGCGTGCCAGCGGTGTGGCAGTAAGGGTGCGTAAGCGCGATCATCAGCAACGTTTGCGGCGGATCCTCAGCGATTTTTATGACCATCACTAAATGTCCTGTATACGAATTTGATTCTTTCCTCCACTATAAAAGGACCCCTACCCCTCCCATTTTTCCTCATCTCTACCTTTCTTCCTCTCACCACCTCCAAGGCTCTAGAGAGAGCTTGTCCGAAGTCCAGGATGCTCCTCAAGAGTAGAAAACCAAATAGTTTTCCCTCCCCTCATCCCCATTTGTGGAGCATCCCGTGGCCATCTTCTCACCTTCCTTTGAGAAGAAGATCCTCGCCATGACGCCGTCTTGCCCCATCCTCCATCCTCTGGCTTCGTCCCATTTGTCCCGCTCCATCCTCTAGGAGGGAATCAAATGAGTCATCCTTATGTTTCAAGAAGATGACCCAAGTGAACTTAGAGAAGTTATCAACAATAACTAGGCAAAATTTTGATCCATTTAGGCTCTCAAATCGTGTTGGTCCAAATAGATCAAGATGTAACAATTCTAAAGGTCGTGTTGTTGAAACTAAGTCTTTAGGTTTAAAAGAAGCTTTGTGCATTTTTCTGAGTTCACAAGATTTGCACAAAACATCCTTTTTATAAGTTAGTTTGGGTTTAATGTGATCTTTATTTTTGGCTAACCTATTAAGATGTTTGTGATTAATGTGACCTAGCCTACGGTGCCAAAGATCTACTTTAACATGGGAGGCAAGCAGACATTTTACAAATTTCTCTTGTGAAAAATGAAGAGCATAGATATTTTCATATCCAAATCCTTCAATTAAGATCGCATTTGTTCCTTCTTTTAATATTTTAAATCCAACTTTAGTAATCAAAACATCACATCCATTATCACATATTTGACTAACACTAAGCAAGTTATGTTTTAAGTTTTCTACTAAAAGAACATTACGTACCTGCTTAGAAGAATTACCTATTGTACCCTCACCAATAATGCGATAACATTTGTTGTTGCCCAACTTGACATGTCCTCCTTCGATTTTGGTCCACTTGATAAAGAGGTCGTAGTGTCCCATCATGTGTATGGAACACCCACTGTCTAGGATCCATTTATCCTTCTTGACCTACAAAATAATTTATTAAATCTATTTTAGGTACCCATTTTCTTTTGGGTCCTTGATGGTTAGTACCCTTCAAATCCTTAGGTTTATAAATCACTTTAGTGTTAAATTTATAATTCTTAGAATTCTTGACCTTTTGATAAATCCATGTATGTTTAGGTTCATGTGATTTATTTTGTGTGTTCTTTTTATTATTGATCTTGGCTTTTAAATTGTTATAAAATTCTGTATTCAGCTTAGTTGTTGGTTTTAGATTATTCAAAGTGTCGTCAAAATGTTCATAAATATCTTCTAATTCTACTATTTTAGCATGCAATTGATTGTTAGTTTCTTTGGACATTTCTAATTCTATTTCTAAACAAGATTTCTCTATTTCTAGAGTTTTATAACTATCATGCAAGACCTTATTTTCTTTTCTAATCAACCTAGCTTTGTGATACAAATCTTCATATGCTTGTAATAACTCATTAAGAGTAACTTCAGAGTCTACCTCATTTTCTGAACTGTCGTTGTTCGCCATTAAACAAAGATGTGCAACTTCTATTTCTTCGGATTCCTTAGAAGATGATTCCGTGTCGGAATCACTATCATCCTAAGTCGCCTTGTATGCCTTTCTTGAAATCTTCTTCCGATCGAGTTCTTTGTCTTTCTTCTTTTCTTCCTTCTTCTTCTTGATCATTGGACAATCTTTTCGTACATGCCCCTTCTTCCTGCACTCAAAACAAATAATGTCATTTGTAAATTTATTTACTTTCTTTACCTTATTTTCGGATGAATCTTCTAAATCTTCTCGTTAGAAGAGCAAGCTTTAAGGATTGTGCTTTAGGATAGAAAAGACCAAGCTTCTAAATCTTCTCGTTTCGAGTGCTCTTTCGGTCTGTCTAACTCCCTGCATAGTCAACATCACTATAGGATAATAGCTTTAAGGATTGTGCTTTAGGATAGAAAAGACCAAGATCTTTTGTGCTGTTTAGGTATCTAAATATTCTTTTTACTGCATTAAAATGTGATTCCTTGGGTTTGGATTGGAATCCCGCACATAAACATATAGCAAAAAAAATATCAGGTCTACAAGCTGTAAGATATAGTAGTGAACCTATCATGTCCCGGCATTTCTTTTCATCTATCCTCTTGCCGGATAAATCTTCACCAAGAGAAGCAGATAGAGCAATCGGAGTCTCTTTGCCATTTACATTTTCAAAGTCAAATTTCTTGAGAATTTCAAGAACATATTTTGTTTGACTAATGTAAATTCTTGTGTCTAATTGTTGAATTTGGAGTCCTAAAAAGAATCTGAGTTCACCCATCATACTCATTTCAAACTCAGTCTTCATAGTCTCACAGAAATATTGACACAGGGACTGCTTAGTTGATCCAAATATAATATCGTCAACATATATTTGAACCAGTAGGATGACATTTCCTTCTTTTACAAAAAGAGTTGAATCAACAACTCCAATCCTATATCCGTGCTAAAGAAGAAAGGTCCTAAGCCTATCATACCAGGCCCTGGGAGCTTGTTTAAGTCCATATAACGCCTTATTGAGCTTGTATATGTGCTCTGGGTGTGCTGAGTCCTCGAACCCAGGAGGTTGATGAACATAAACTTCTTCTTTAATATAACCATTAAGAAAGGCACTCTTGACATCCATTTGATATAGCTTGAAGTCCTTTGCACTTGCAAAGGCAAGTAGCATCTGTATGGACTCCAAGTGAGCAACAGGAGCATATATCTCATCAAAGTCAATACCCTCCTGTTGGTTATAGCCTTGAGCTACAAGTCTGGCTTTATTCCTGATCACTAAACCAGATTCATGCAATTTATTTCGGAACACCCACTTGGTTCCAATGATGGAATTACCCTTAGAAGCGGGTGCCAAGTTCCATACATTATTCCTAGTAAATTGGAGTAGCTCCTCCTACATAGCTACAACCCATGATTCATCCTTTAATGCCTCGTCAACTTTCTTAAGTTCAAGTTGTGAAACAAAGGCATTAAGGACAAAATCAGCTCTAAAGTGAGATCGGGTTTTCACATCTTGTTCAATATCACCTATGATTTGTTGTTGAGGGTGATCTTTATGGCGTACCCATTCTTTTGGAAGATCATGTACATTTCGTGTATCTTCCATTTTTGATACATCGATAAAGTGGGTATCTTCATCATTAGAATCTAAATAATTTGGTTCAGGTTCACCTAAGTTTGTTTCATCAAATGAAACATGCATGGATTCTTCTATAACAAAAGCTCTTTTATTAAAGACTCGATAAGCTTTGCTTCTTGTTGAATAGCCAATAAAAATGCCTTCATCACATTTAGCATCAAGCTTATCAATCCGATCACGGGTGTTTAATAAATAACATCGACTTCTAAACACCCTAAAATATGAAATCTTAGGAGACTTCTCATAATAAAGCTCATATGGAGTTTTCTTAATAATAGGGCTTAAGAGAGTTCTATTAAGAATATAACATGTCGTATTAATGGCTTCTGCCCAGAAATATTTTTGAAGCCCCGACTTTAAGAACAAAGTTCGAGTACATTCTTGTAGAGTGAGATTCTTGCGCTCTACAACACCATTTTGAGATGGTGCCCAAGGAAATGAAAATTCATGGGTTATGCCAGAATTGACACAAAAATTTGAAAATTTTTCATTTTCAAATTCACCCCCAGGATCACTCCTAAGTCTAAGAATAGAGGATTATTTTTCCTTTTGAAGCCTTCGAGCAAGACTTACGAAGGAATCAAATGAGTCATCCTTATGTTTCAAGGAGATGACCCAAGTGAACCTAAAGAAGTCATTAATAATAACCAAGTAAAATTTTGATCCATTTAGACTCTCAAATCGTGTTGGTCCAAATAGATCAAGATGTAACAATTCTAAAGGTCGTGTTGTTGAAACTAAGTCTTTAGGTTTAAAAGAAGCTTTGTGCATTTTTCTGAGTTCACAAGATTTGCACAAAACATCCTTTTTATAAGTTAGTTTGGGTAGGTTCCTTACTAACTCATTTTTGGCAACCTATTAAGATATTTGTGATTAATGTGACCTAACCTACGGTGCCAAAGATCTACTTTAACATGGGAGGCAAGCAGACATTTTACAAATTTCTCTTGTCAAAAATGAAGAGCATAGATATTTTCATATCTAAAGCCTTCAATTAAGACCGTATTTATTCCTTCTTTTAATATTTTAAATCCAACTTTAGTAATCGAAACATTACATCCATTATCACATATTTGACTAACACTAAGCAAGTAATGTTTTAAGTTTTCTACTAAAAGAACATTACGTACCTGCTTAGAAGAATTACCTATTATACCCTCACCAATAATGCGACGTTTGTTATTGCCTAACTTGATGTGTCCTCCATCTTCGATTCTGGTCCACTTGATAAAGAGGTCGTAGTGTCCCATCATGTGCTTGGAACACCCACTGTCTAGGATTCATTTGTCCTTCTTGACCTGCAAAATAATTTATTAAATCTATTTTAGGTACCCATTTTCTTTTGGGTCCTTGATGGTTAGTACCCTTCAAATCCATAGGTTTATAGATCACTTTAGTGTTAAATCTATAATTCTTAAGATTCTTGACCTTTTGATAAATCCATGCATGTTTAGGTTCATGTGATTTATTTTCTGTGTTCTTTTTATTATTGATCTTAGCATTTAAATTATTACAAAATTCTGTATTTAGCCTAGTTGTTGTTTTTAGATTATTCAAAGTGTCCTCAAAATGTTCATAAATATCTTCTAATTCTACTATCTTAGCATGCAATTGATTGTTAGTTTCTTTTGACATTTCTAATTTTATTTCTAAACAAGATTTCTCTATTTCTAAAGTTTTATAACTATCATGCAAGACCTTATTTTCTTTTTTAATCAACCTAGCTTTGTGATACAAATCTTCATATGCTTGTAATAACTCATTAAAAGTAACTTCAGAGTCTACATCATTTTTTGAACTGTCGTTGTTCACCATTAAACAAAGATGTGCAACTTCTATTTCTTCGGATTCCTTGGAAGATGATTCCGTGCCGGAATCACTATCATCCCAAGTCGCTTTGTATGCCTTTCTTGAAATCTTCTTCTTCTTCCGATCTAGTTCTTTGTCTTTCTTCTTTTCTTCCTTCTTCTTCTTGATCATTGGACAATCTTTTTGTACGTGCCCCTTCTTCTTGCACTTAAAACAAATAATGTCATTTGCAAATTTATTTACTTTCTTACCTTATTTTCGGATGAATCTTCTAAATCTTCTCGTTAGAAGAACAAGTTCCTCTTCTTCATCGGAGTTGGAATCATCGAGGTCCGATTCCTCCTTTATAGCTTTAAAAGCAAGCTCCTTCTTCTTACCTATGAATTGTTCTTCAATCTTCTTCATATTTTCTAATTGGACTTCATATGCCACAAGGCTTCCAATCAAGTCATCCAAGGAAAGAGTAGAAAGTTCTTTCGCCTCTTGGATAGCTGTGGTCTTTGGAGACCAATCGCTTCTAAGGGATCTCAAGATCTTCCTTACAAGCTACTCCTCCTTCAGCTTGACACCAAGGTTCTTCATTGGATTTATGATCTCTCCAAATCTTGTGTACATTCCTTTGATCGTTTCACCTTTCTGCATCCTGAAACACTCATAGCTTTCTGTTAGAATGAAAATATGTGTTTCTTTTACCTTACTTGTACCTTCATAGTTTGGGACTTAGGCCGAAACCTGTGCCTAGCATGTACCTTACAATTTTCACATGGATCATCAATTTATATTAATGAATAGAATATCTCATTTAATGACCTAATGTTGCATTTTTAACATAAAATTTGATATTTTAGGCCTTTTTCCCTATTTCCCAAACTTAACCCATTTCATGTGTTAATTTAATAGTATTTAACCTAGTTTCTAGCTTAACTTGGGCATTTTGGCTATGATGAGCCACACCTTATCAGTAGTGTACCTTAAACCCCTCTTCATCATGAAGAGAATTTTGTTTCACAAGGAGATGAGCATTCGCAATATGAATACCAAACAACAGCTACAACTAAGCATGACCTATAGAGCCCAAAATGTAAATTAAACTAAGCTCCTATATGTTTAAGGATCTTCCTTGAGATGGAAGTGTGATATCATGGAAGCACAGTGTATCAGTGCTCTCGTATGCAGAGTGTAGAGAGTTGAGAGTAAGGGTTGAGTTTCTCTTCTTTGATCACTCACAAAATGAGTATGAGGTGGAAAGAACTATTTCTACGCGATTCACAACAAAGGAGAGGTTCTAAACTATATTTATAGATGTGTTAGGAAGGTTCAAGAAGGCTTAGGAGAGGTTTCCTAGCCATTAGAATCAAATTCAAGAAGATTTGGTCGAAATCTCCATGGGTGCAAAGTAATAACTAATTCTGACAGCATGATTAGATGTTTGATAAATTGGTTAGAAGTCTGCTAAGAAAATTAGTCGTTTGATTCTGTAAGGTGATCTTACTGGAATTGGATTGGATTTTGTGTATGGTACATGGTCCTAATCATTGAATGTCTATAGGACGCCTGATCATAGTGTTAGACGTTTGATGTAAGGTGTGTTACCAATAATCGAATTTTTTGTGAGTTGGGAAATCATGATTTGGTTTGAAAATAAAATTTAGATCAAATTAAATCACAACGGTCAACTATTGGACGTTTGGGAAGGTCTACAGATATTTAGAAGTGGCTCTGAACGTCTGACACAAGGTATGGACGTTCGAAAGCAAATGCCACAAGCTCAAGTTCTAGGATTCTAGTTATTGGACATCTGAGCAAATGTTTGCACATCTTAAAATGGGTTATTGGACATTTGATGAAGTGTCTGGACATTTAATAAGGTAGATTGATTATCGTTTTAACTTCCTAACTTGATTCTAGGATTTGCCTAAGTGTCTTAAGGTAAGTGTGTCTAAGACTTAGGTTATTATATTTTGGGCCCTTTAACAAGTAACTACGGATATAAAAGAGTAAATACATCAAATACAAATAAACTAGAATTTATCCTATTCTCCTTTCTTCATGGTCTTTAGCTCCATTCGTGCAACTCCATGCTCCTTGATGCTTTTGTCCATCATTATTGAAGCGACGGGTTACTACGCTATTGAATTTGATTTTGAAGACCTGTCATTGTAGTTTGAAAGCGAAGAACTCGTGTTCAACAAATAAAATTTATACTAGAATAGAAATCCCGAGTCAAAGTCAGGGAGGCTACATTGATCTAGATTTGCAATTATATTTTTTTCGTGTTTTTGTTGAAAAGCATAGTAATTACAATGAAGCACTATAAACAATCAGAATAAGAGAGAGAGAGAGAAAATATTCACTTAATGCTTCAAAATGTTTACACAATTAAGCAAGCGAGAAATTACACTAGAAAGCAGGAAAAAGGAATGGGAGAGAGAAGTTATCCTCCTCGACGATCGCTTGGAGGACGAACCGGACGGGACAACGCTTGGAAGACGAAAAATGAAGCACGAAGAAGGAGGTCGAGGCAAGAAGAATAAGAACAGGGCAGCAGGTCGTCGTCGTCGCGGGATTCGCTTTCGAAATGGGGATGAAAATTTGACTTTATCTCTTGAGAAGCATCTCGGGTGTGGGACAAGCTTCCCTTGAGCTTTGGAGAGGGAGAGAAGAGAAGGAAGGGATGAGAATTTCATATGGAGGGGGTCTCCTTTTATAGTTGCAAGGAGTGAAGGTAATTTGGTCATTATATGTTGGAAATCATTAATTCATGACCTTTAGTGATGGATAAATCTGCCACTAAAGGCCTGAACGTGGCCATAATGGGCCGCTCCCGCGCACCCGCTCACCTCCCCGTGCCTCAATGTGCGTCCACGATCTCCCAATCTCGGTCGTTTGATCGTGAGATCGAACGGCTGACAGCGCATCCTCGCCCGCCTCAACCGCGTGCCTCATCGCGTACAATGGCGCATTTCCTCGCCGCGTCAGATGGAGCATCCAACCGATTGGGCACGCACAGCTACCTGATCTCCATTGTGCGGTCGATAACGTCGCTCATCTGCGCCTAATTGAAGCGCCTCGTGGTTTCGAACCCGCATCTTGAGGCAGTCGAGTGCTTTATCCATTGTGCTACACGCGTGGATTGGCGGACAGAGTGTTTGCGTGGCAAGAGATTTAGACCGTTGGATCGAGATCCAACGATCAAGACTGCTTCTTGTTTGGCTTCCAATGATGAAGGCGCCAGTTCGAGATCCAATCTCAGCTGTTGGATCTTGATCCAACAGTGGAGAGGCGTTGGTGCTAAGGGCTTTAGCGGTTGTGTGCGACCGATTGGGCAGCCGAGATGGCGCCACGTGGTGCCATCTTGGTCGTCCATCTTTTGGATGATGTAGATGGTGCCACGGGTATCAGATTGAGTCGATTTTCACGCCGTTAGGCAGCGATCGTCGATTTGAGTCCATTCGTGCGGTCGGATTTGTTGTTTGAAGTGCAGATTAACACCATCTTGGCCCTTGATCTTCTAGAGTTTCTCGGTCTCTATCTGATGCTACGGATATCCGATAGGGCGATCTTAGAGTCGTTGAACTCCAATCGTCGCCGTGATCAGATCCGTATGGTTGGATCTTCGATCCAAGGCCCTGATAAACAATTATCTTGTCCCTGACCATAAAAGGAGATAATTAACCTCCATTTTATTCAAACTAATCTAAATAAAAGATGATGCACGCTATGTAATATTTATAGTATGTAATGCAATTCTATGCTTAAGAACATGCATAAATAGACATTTTATGTAATATAAACATGTTTACATCACACCTTCATGCCTATCTTTTGCTAATCCCTAGCAAAAACTATATGCTATTTATAAAAGAATTAGGTTGGATTATTTGAGCATAAATTATTTTCAACATTAATAAAATTTTTACTTAGGATCTAAACTTTCAAAGACACAACAGCGCCTGGGTATCTGCCAAAATGCAGACCGCCTCAAGCCCTCGCCTTATTCAAAGAAAATTTTCTTTTTCTCTTTTTCTTTTCTAATTTTTTTGGATTTTTGAGTTTAAGGTTAAAGAGTGGCTTTCTACGGCCATTCAACTCACCCAAGATTTAATGCGAACCCTAAGTTCTAAGCATCTTGTTGTGAATGTGATAGACTCGTTGATCGGCAATTAGAATGGACTTCGGGTTTCTATGCCTCTAGGTGACCTTAAAAAGAGAGTTCTGCCTAAATGTGTATCTTTACGACTGGTAGCTTTCTCCCTATTTTTATTTTTATGGGGTCAACACAAGGGTGAATCCAGTGTATATCTCCCTGATTTATTCTACTTCTCTGCTTCTTCCTAAGTGTTTTGGGAATTTTTAGTGCATTTTATGAGCTGGGCTCTGGACAACCGGTCGATGAGCTGTTACCACCGACAACTTGCCAACCATACTCGTGCGGCGAAGTGTGGCTTATTTCTTTTGTTTTCTTTTTCTTTTCTCCTTTTCTTTTTCTTTTCTTTATGACTTTCTTTTTCTTTTTTTAAGTAGGTGGCTTCCCTGGTCAAAGATTTACCTAAAGGCATTAAAAAGAGAATGGTCCAGTGACTGGGCTCTGGACAACCTACCTATGGGCTGTTACCCACGATAACTTGCCAGCCATATCACCCTAGAAAGTTCATTAGCTACCCAATTTCCGTTAAAACCACCGAACAACGAGTCAGTGACAAAATAGCGTGTAGATGCTTTAGACTTAAAATTCCCTCAAATCAGAGGGCAAGTTGATAAGTCGTGTACTTATCACCCAAACTTATTTACTCAAATTAAAATAGAATTCAAGTTAGAGAGGACTCAAAAAATAAATCCACATTTTAGTGGATACCCAGGCTAATTAAGCCCAAAGACCTGAAGGGTCTTTGTGTTCAAATCCTAATGTAAAATTTCCTAAGATTGAAAAGTCATAATGTCCAAGTATTCCTTCCTAATTTAATTTTTTTTAAACTAAATAAAAGAAAATAAAATGAATCTACAGAGCTGACGAAAT
Organism: Thalassia testudinum; assembly: GCA_037157565.1. Taxonomy (NCBI): domain Eukaryota; kingdom Viridiplantae; phylum Streptophyta; class Magnoliopsida; order Alismatales; family Hydrocharitaceae; genus Thalassia; species Thalassia testudinum. The sequence continues at coordinate 76,224,621 of JAZHRO010000024.1, read as the reverse complement.
AATTCAACAATGAATATCCAGCCCCCCATGCCTGGATTAGAGTAAAACAGAGTGTAATAGAGTAGAAAGCACCTGAATTGCATGAATGACGGGTTCGCTCTGAGATAAACAAAAGCTGTATACGTGTTGAATTCAATGCCTTCAGCTAGGCACACTATACAAAGAAGAGAAATAAAGAATTCACAGGTGCAGGTCAGAATCAGAATAAAAAGATGAAACCTCTGACCTGCCAGCAGATGTCCACAAATGTGGACCAGATTGTGGTGTAGACCCATACCCTATGATCGAGAATATCTAAGGTTTTGGATAAAAATTACCCAAAACCTAAAATCAGTATGCAAGCGGGGTCGGGTTTGCGATTTATGAGGATGCAACCCAAGACCAAAAAGTCAAGTTACAGAGAAATCAAGCTCCAAAGGATAATCAATGAATGTGTGCTTGGGTTGGACATCCTCAGAACAAATGTTGTAAGGGTCCTGGTTTGATGGTTTCAGCTTAATTGGAACCCTTAGACTCGGTCTTCTACTTCCTCCGGAGTTTGCTTCCCAAATCAAAATTTCCCAGCTCCCATCCTCCTTTAGATTGTCAAATTCCAGAATCTCCTGCATATTAATCACCCCGTCTGAAATTTCCAAGTCTAAAAGATGTGGCTGAATTAGAATTGACTTGGATGTAATTATCTTAAAAACAAAATCATCACTAAATTCAATGGGGTGTAACTGACAATCAGGGCATTAGATTGCATCCTCCAGAAAATGCGATTCTGGATCCGTCATGTGAGCCCCAATAAGATCAGTTTTCTCACTTATTGGGCTATCAAATGATCTATTAGATTCCTCAAGCCCAATCATCTTACATAAATCGTGTTCTGTAAACTCACGTGAGACTTCGCAAATTGAATCTTCACCATCAGAATTAAAGAAATCAAAATCCGTATTAATGTATGTCCCAAAATCATCTATCACTTTCGAATCCATGGAGACATACGTTTCCTCATACCCTGTCTCAAGGATCTCAGGTGAAGAAATCAGATCATCCTTAATTGGTTGCTCTAATTCAATCTGGTCAGCCTCGTAACATGTGTCCCTCCGAACAGGTGCCTGAGTGGGTTCTGACATTGGCTCTCCTGAAGGGGGTTCATCCTAGGAATCATTCCACGATTGAACTAAAGCAACCACAAATCTCATTCTCAATTTTGCTAACTTCCCAAGTAGAAACTCACCCGGGTTCTTATCCTTACCATCCTGGAGCCAATCCAACAAATACTTGTTCAAATCATTAATCATCTCAATCATAGGCTCCAGTTTTTCAATGCAAGGTATTGGCTAAACTTCTAAAGATTGTATGGTATTCCTCAAGTTAGCCAAAACTTTATCTTGAACCTGGTTACTTTGAACCAAATGACTTGTTTTAGGGTTGGGTGGGTTTGGGATCAGTGTTGAGGAGTTAACGAATTGAGATTCGTGATACCCTTCCTGATAGTAGGTCATTTCGGATTGTTCAAAAGGTGGTGATGACCTAAAGGTAGTGTAATCAGAGGATGGGTAAGGATTAGTATATCCTCCTTGATTGTAGATCGTATTAGGTTATCCATGAAAGAGTGGCGATCTATAATCGATGTGGCTCTGAGAAGGATAGAAATCTCAATTATGGTGTTCAGGGTTGACCCTAAACACGGAGGTCCGGAACTGTATCCCTAATTCGATTTATCCTAACTAACCAATGGTTGATTACAATATGAGTCGGGATAATCGTCATGTTGAGGATAACTCATAACAGGAGGGAAAGAGCAGGAATGCGTATAAAATATGGAAGGATTCATGATAGACGGGAAGAAGAAAGGCACCCTGCAATACAAGCAATCAAACCTGTCCTTAAGTGGGCTAGCCTAAAGACCTACAGACTTCCAGAACCCGTCTTGAGATAAAGAAATGATTTGATCTACTTCTATCTATTCAATCCAACCAGTTAGAAGGAGGGACCGAGGAGAAGGTTCTTTGTTGTCAACGTTTCTGTGCGGATTTAAAGGCGTATTACGTTGCAGTAGAACCGACAAAACGTTTAAACAAATATAAATAATTTTATTACTCGAACAACTAGAGTATCCGAGGTCGAACACAGGGAGCAAACTCAGTACTTTGTAAAACCCAAGAATACAACTGTTAAATGCAAATATAATTGATTCAAAGAGTTTTTAAGAAAGATGTAAAAAAAATAGAATTAGACGTCTGATGTATGTATCAGACGTCTTAAATGTGATCTTTCTTTCTCTTTTCCTTCTTCTGCTTTGCCTTTCGGATCTCTTTGCAATCTTCCCTTGTCCTTCTTCTTCTTCTGTCTTGCTTCTCCTTTCTTCGTTGCCTTCTTCTTCTTCTTTGTCTTGCTTCTCCTTCTTCTGCAGCGGCCAAGTCCTTCTCCTGCAATCAGCCTGCCTGCACAGGAGCAAAACCTAACCCTTCTCCCTCTACCCGCGTGTGTCTCTCTCTCAAGCAATTCACTCTAACCGCTCTACCAGAGCCACAGTCTCAATCGGGTCGGATCGTACCCGGGACCAGGCGCACCTGCAGGTGTGTGATGCGCGAGGAGTGCGTAGGTCTAGGTTGGGTCGGATCCGCCAGGTCCGCGTGGTCAGGCCGCGGACGAGGCGGGTGGGGTCAGTGAGGGACCTCACCCCTGTGCTTACTGAGGCGATAAGAGTAAAGCGTAAAAACAACTTATACGATACCTGACGGTTGCAATCCCATGATGTGGGACTATCTGGTCTCGCCTTCACGCGCGCCTGCAGAAACCTCGTCGTGCGATTGCCCCGCAGCTGCTGGCTCTGCTAGCGCTCCTCGGCTGGATTCGTTCACCTCGCGACACTTGCGTTAGTATGCAGCACCTGTAGTCTGGAAGACCGGGTGCCTGGAGCTTCGCGGGAGCTTCATCAGAGGTCGTCCATGGCGGCAGCAGCTCGAATCCTGTCGTACACAAAACGCGCCTCTCGGCCAAATCAGAATAGATAGAGACCTTCGCCGTGGCACGGCGAAGGCGGTGGGCAGTGCTGCAGGCCGCAGGTCGGACTAGGCGTGCGTGCCTAGGTCAACCTGTGGCCGGAGATGGTGGGTTGGTCGGGGGGTGGTTGTGGAGGGCTGGAGTGGCAGTGGGAGGGTGGAGTGTGTTCCTGGAGGTGAGGCGGAGCTTTCGAGGTGGTTGGCGAGCCGTGTGGAGGGCTGGAGTAGTGTGGGCGGCTCGCCGGAGTGCGGTCGGAAGCGAAGACGATGGAGGTGGTTAGCGTCTGTCGAGGGTCGATCAAGGGAGATAACAGGGGGAAAAGAGAGAGGAGAGGATGGAGAACGTATCTGGGGTTGTCCGGAGTGAAGGGAGGCGGCGGAGAGGACGGCTCGTGACTGCCGTCGTCGGGGAAGAAAGACCCTGGGGGAGGAAGCGGCGACGAAGATGAGGTCAGGAGCTTGCGCGCAGGGTACAGCGCGCCGCGGGAGGAAGAGGCGGAGAGGACTCTGCTGCTGGTATGGCAGCAGAGTGACGAGAAGGAGGGAAAGCGGTCGCCGGAGCTTGTGGGTCGTTTGGCCGGAGATGGGAGAGAAGAAATTTGGAGGGGATCTCCGTCAAAATCAAGCTTAAGATGAGTGGCCGGGTCCGAGGGGTGTTTTATAGGTGCTGGCCGCTCCTATCAGTGCGTGAAAGACGCGCAATTAGGTCAGCCGGTTCGCCGGAGTTGGAAGGAAGAAAGATACCCACATCTCTCGTGCGTTCGCACGAGAGATTGGGTTCACGCCAGCGAATTTGATTGGCTTTAGAAGGAAGGGAATTCCTCAGAGAATCTCCCTTCCATTTCTGGGAGAGAATCTCTGAGGAATTAGAGAGCCATCTCTCTCGAAACTTCGTCGGAGCTCGGTTCTGCCCTAGCAATGGCGGCAGGACCGGTTTGCAAAGAAGGCGAGGAACCTAGGGGGCTCTCTGCAAGGATATTCAAAAGATAGGGACCTCTTTGTGATTTGGGTGTACTAACTTGCAAAGTAGGTCAAGATGACCTCCCCTTAGGTCCAAATTTTGGTACAAACCTAATTTGGCCCTAAAGAATCCAATGGTGAAGTTGGATTTTAGGTTTGACCTCGTTTGACTGGACATTTTGCGTAAAAACCCAAATTAGGTTAATTGAAGAGCTAAGACCCTAATCTAGGTCAAACTAGGTTCCAAAGGCCAAATTAAGTGTTATAAACCCCAGAGGATGTTTTTCTATGATTTTTAGAGGGTTTTCTTGATTTTTATTCTGACCGGAACCTTGTTAATTTAAGCGGGTCTGTTTTAGGGTTACCAAGTGTCATTTAATTCTTAGATTGCACATAAACCCATTTCTGATTAATTCAACCCACTTTGGACCATTTGACCTATGTTTTGCTTCTGAGAAATCCCGTTTATGTACTGCAATGGTAAAATTGCAGTTTTAACCTTTATTTCATGTTTTCTTCTCAGAGCACTTGTTCCTTCAGTTAAGCCTTCTTCTAGGTTATGTAGGAGCTTTTATCTTCTTTATTAGGTCAAAATGAGCTAGTTATGGCTCATGATGAGGCTCTCATCATTCTTCCTTCGGCATGCGCCTCTGGTTCCTAGTGTACCCCTTAGGTGCGATCGTTTGATTCTGCTCCCCTAGCTAGACATCAGATTGAACAGTAGAAACAGACTAATCGAAAATAATCGCGTTCTGGGCTCCGAAGAGCGAGTTGAATCCTTAAGGCCAACGTTTACTCTGTTTTATTTACGGCTAGGTTTATATTGTGCTTTGGAATGTGATGGACCATTTATCTGGGTTGTGCCCTTAATGATTGATTGTTGTGTGTGTGCATGCACAACCAGTGATTTTCAAGTAAGATTATTTTTGATGCGGTGAATTTTAGGGTTCAAATCTTGCTTAGTAGCTTTTAGGATGCAACTTTAAGTATTTTCAAACAAGTTTTGTTGGCACACCAGGTTTTGAAAGCACAGGTGAATATGTTTTCCTTTGAAACTTAAAAGAATGTGGTTCACCTAAAAAAAAAACTTAAAAGAATGTGGAGTGCCTGGTAAATCCCTAAGAGTTGAACCTATATGGCAGCTACTTGATGACTTGATTTTAATTAAAGTGGTGTGACCCAATCTACTCAAGCAATTGACCTATTGCACCACTTAATTAGGCACACAAGTGATTACCTAATCTGATTTCTTCTCAATTATGTGTTTGGATGTGTGTACTGGTTCCAAAGATCGGTTTATTGGTTGAGTTTGACAATCAGATGAGGTTGTGTACCTCTGTGAGATTTTTTAAAATTTTTCTTTTTAAATGTGGAGGTTGAGGTGGGTGCAGGTGTCAAACAAAACCAACCTTGGAGTTTATAAGAACACCTAGGTTGATTTATGTTTTTGTTATTACGTGGTGAAATGAAAACTAATGGGTGGGAGATGGGGGAAAACTTACAGAACCTTCAACAGCACTTTACTCCAATCTACCGCTTTTGCTTGTCTCAGAAGAGTACCTGCAATCACAATAAGAAATGAGAGAAGTGAGGTAAATGATTCGTAAGTTGGAAAACATGAAAAATTCAAAGAGCGTCGCCTCCCCGGCAACGGCGCCAAAATGTTGAAGCGACGGGTTACTATGCTATCGAATTTGGTTTTGAAGACTTCTCGTTGTAGTTTGAAAGCGAAGTACTCATGTTCAACAAATAAAATTTATACCGGAATAGAAATCCTGGGTCGAACTCAGGGAGGCTACGTTAATCTAGATTCGCAATTATATTTTTTTCATGTTTTTGTTGAAAAGCGGAGTAATTACAATGAAGCACTATAAACAATCAGAATAAGAGAGAGAGAGAGAGAAAACATTCACTTAATACTTCAAAATGTTTACACAATTAGGCAAGCAAGAAATTACACTAGAAAATAGGAAAATTATACTCTAGAAAGTGAGAAAAAGGAATGGAGAGAGAAGTTATCCTCCTCGACGATCTCTTGGAGGACGAGCTGGATGGGATGACGCCTGGAAGACGAAGAACGAAGCGGGAAGAAAGAGGTTGAGGTAGGAAACATAAGAACGGGGCAGCACGTCGTTGTCGTCGCGGGATCCGCTTTCGAAGTGGGGGCAAAAATTTGACTTTATCTCTTGAGAAGCATCCCGGGTGTGAGACAAGATTCTCTTGAGCTTTGAAGAGGGAGAGAAGAGGATGGGATGAGAATTTCGTATGGAGGGGGTCTCCTTTTATAATTGTAAGGAGTGAGGTCAATTTTGTCATTACATGTTGAAAATCATTAATTTAGGACCTTTAGTGACGGATAAATTCGTCACTAAAGGCCTGAACGTTGCCATAGTGGGCGGCTCGCATGTGCCCGCTCGCCTCCCTGTGCCTCAACGCGCGTCTAGGATCTCTCAATCTCGGCCGTTCGATCGTGAGATTGAACGACTGAGAGTGCATCCTCGCTCGCCTCAATTGTACGCCTCATCGCGTGCGATGGCACGTTTCCTCGCCACGTCAGATGGAGCATCCAATCGATTGGGTGAGCACGGTCGGCCGATCTCCATCGTGCAGTCGATATTGCCCGCTCATCCGCGCCTAATTGAAGCACCTCGCGGTTTCGAACCCACGTCTTAAGGCAGTTGAGTGCTTTATCCATTGCGCTGCGCACGTGGATTGGTGAGTAGAGTGTTTGTGTGGTGTGAGATTTGGACTATTGGATCGAGATCCAACTATCAGGATTGCTTCTTGTTTGGCTTCTGATGATGAAGGCACTGAAGGTTTTTTACTACCAGGAGGGGTGACGTAATAAAATTGCGAAAATAAAAATATAAAAAGCAATCTCACAAAAATAGGCAATCACAAAATGTACACAAAGATTTTTAGGTGGAAACCCAAACCGGGTGAAAACCACCACCTAACCCTCTCGAGTTAGGATTTTCCGATCAACCTAGTTGATCAAATCCACTAACCGAATCACTTTGAACGAGGGTGATTCAACCTCAATACAACCACGCTACAAGTACGAGGGTAGCGTTCCTCAACCCCTTCTCTCCACGAGAAGGATTTTGTCCCACGAAGGAGACGGGAATTCGCAAAGCGAATACCCAACCAAATTACAAAGGTAAAATAAAACAACAAACCTATAGAGCCAACAAAGTAATAAACCTAAGCTTCTATAGGATTTAGGAAACTCCCCTTTGCAAGGAGTGCGTCGACGATGACGCGGGTGCGTGAGCCACGCAACGGCGCTACGTCGCTCTCGTTATCAACAGCGGGAGAGCGGGCGCGCGAAGGCTTGATGCTCTCAAGAGAATGAAACTAGAGCTTGGAGAGCAAGGGCCTCAATTGGACACAAAAGAGTGGAACTAAGTTGCTTAGGTGTGTCTCTTGTTTCTCTTAGTGTGTATCTTGTGTCTTTCTTGGTGTGTTTTTGTTTACAAAGGTTCCCCTCTATTTATAGAGGACTTAGGAAGGCTTTGGAAGGCTTGGAAAAGCTTCCATAGCCGTTGGGTGCAAAGCCCAAGAGAATCAGGCCGAAATCAGGACAATGATTACACTTCACAGGGTTATCAGACGTCTAACTCTGGTATCAGACGTCTGGAAGGCCACTTTAAGACGTCTGATTCCAAGGTCAGACGTCTGATTCTATGCGGGTTTCTCCCTGACTTGAATCAGATCTAAACAGGGTTTTTGTACAAGTCCATCAGACGACATAGAGGACGTCTGGCACTAAGTCTGGACGTCTGGAAACCTACTTTTACTGTGGGAATTGATTTCCAAACGTTGCAACGGCTAGAAAATCTCTGAGAAGAGATTTTGGGTCAGCCGAGGCAAAACGGTCATTTATCAGACGTCTGTGAAGTCCTATGGACGTCTGATAAGGCTCTAACGGTCATATTCTTGAGTGTCTTCTAAGCCAGCCAACGGTCCACTAACTGGACGTCTGGCAAAGTCATCAGACGTCTCCTAAGACGTCTGGTATAAGGTCTGGACGTCTGAATTCATCAGACAGAACTAACTATGTCCAGCCTAACAGTTATCAGACGTCTGAAACAACAGTCAGACGTCTTAAAATCCTTTATCAGACGTCTGATTCGTGAATTAGACGTCTGGAAAGTCAGTTTTAACCCTATATTGGTTTTCTAAGTGTTCTACAGAAAACCTACGTATCCTAGGGTTGTGCAGGTGTTCCTAGGACTACTGTTAGGGTTCTTTGAGGCTCTTTAACATAATGTCTAAGGAAAATAAAGAGCAAGAAAATAAATACAAGAGATACATGAAAGGATAAAAAAGAATCTATCCTATTCTTCTTGTCTTCCATCTCCAATCTTTCGCTCCACGCGAACCTCCTCTATTTTCCGTCAAGCTCCTCCAATCCGTCCTGGATGCGAGCTCGAGTTCCGTCTAAACACGTCTTCATTTGCAATTGACCTGAAATCTAGGACTCAAATTGCAAATGTTAAATAACACGTGTTTTGTTATCATCAAAACAAATGATCGTGGTGCTCTAGCACCAACAATCTCCCCCTTTTTGATGATGACAAAACCGTAAATAATAATGCATAAAAATCCTCCCCCTTTTTGACATTATCAAAAAGGTTTGATTGATTTTATATTTCCTATTACTCCCCCTTAAAACATGCTCTTCTATTTATTTTTAACAAAGGTAATATCCTTCCCCTTTTTATAACAACAAGATAGCTATTATTTTTCTCCCCCTTACTAAAGGAAATTTAGCTAACTTGTATCTCCCCCTTAAAAATTGACAATAAGCTCATCATTTTTAACTCCCCCTATCTAAATGCTTATAAAAAGGATAGGGTTAAGAATTTTACCTCACCTACCATGGCCAATAAAATGGCCCGAATGGTGGTGGTGGATGCCACATCGGATGGGGCTCCCATCCGTAGCTTGGAGGCCCGGGCATCGGCGCCGGTCTCCAATCTGGTGGTCGACGTGCGGCGGGTCCGTCGTTTGTTCGCCGTCTCGTCGGTCTTCTTCTTCTCCTCCTTGGTCTACTCATTGGTTCTCCCAACTTAAGTTGACCAGCCTTGAACTTGTAGGTCCAGTCCTTTATGTTGTAATTATCCCTGAACCCTACAAAACAAGATTCTAATTTTTTCTTCGGTATCCAAGTGAGCTTGGATCTGGATCTGTTAGCGGGTCTCCTTGATGGAGATCCTTTCTCAATCTTAGGGCTATATAAATCATCTACTTTGTTGATTAGTTTGTTAGAGCTTTCCCTAAGACATGCGATTTCTTTTTCTATAATATTCATTTTAGTCTTTAAATCTGAAATTTCTAATTTTAGACTAACATTTTCCTCAATCAATTTATTATTTTCATTGATGAGGTTATGATTATCTAATAATAGGTTATCATCCTTAGGACTAGCTTCTATGTCCTTAAGTTATTTTTCTAACCTATCATTTTCATTTTTAAGAAAACTAAGGTTCTTTTTAATGCCTTTGTTTTCTACCCTAAGTGATTTACTAATCTCAAAAAGTTCATTGAAAGCTTCTTGAAGATCATAACTTACCTCATTGTCGCTGTCGCTTCCGCTTTCGCTGTCGCTATTGCTTCCTCTGGCCATGAAACCAAAGCAAGCGGTTTCTTCCTTTTCTTCTTCTTCCTCCGAGCTGGAATCGTCCCAAGTGGCTTGGAACGCCTTCTTCTTAGATTTTTCCTTTTCCTTTTTCTTCTCCTTTTTGAGAAGAGGGCACTCTGGTCGTAGGTGCCCTTTCTCGTTGCAATGGTAGCAACGTCTCGGGCTTTCCTTCTCCTTTTTCTCTTTATTTAATTCCCTACAAAACTTGGAAAAATTTTTAAGTAAAATTCTAAAGTCTTCGTCGTCGGAACTTACCTCGCTATCCGACGCGGCTCTGAAGGCGAGAGTCTTCTTTAGTTTAGGCTCCGGTGTATCCTTCTTCTTCTGCTTCAACTTAGTCTCGTAGGCCATCAGATTGCCTAGGAGATCTTCCATGTTGAGCTCCTCCATTTCGTTCGCCTCTTCGATGGCGGTGACTTTCTGTTCCCATTCCGGTCCAAGGGAACGAAGAAGCTTCCCTTGAAGCTCCCCCTTGATGAAAGTCTTCCCTAAAGCTTTCAAGTTATTTACTATGAGAGTGAACCTAGTGTTCATCTCACTTAAAGTTTCGTTAGTTTTCATAGAAAAAGCCTCAAATTCTTGTGAAAGTAAATTGAGCTTAGAAGTTTTTACCTTAGAGGTACCTTCATGAGTTACCTCGAGTGTGTGCCAGATCTCGTATGCGGTGGCGTATTGCGAGATTCTGTTGAACTCCTCTGGGCTGAGCACGCAATACAACGCGTTCATTGTTTTCGCGTTGAGAGAGAGCTCCCGGATCTGCTGCTGCGAGTATCCTCTGGCGGGTTTCTCTGGGATGTCGAAGGGGGTCTCGCACCTGGCCCAGACTGTGAAGTCGGTGGCTTGAAGCCACGTCTTCATCCGCAACTTCCAGTAGGGGTAGTTGCTCCCGTCGAAGAACGGCGGACGGGTTGTGGACTGCCCCTCGGAAATCCTGCTTGTGGAACAGCTTCCCTCCATGATCTAGATCCTCGCCGATTTGTAACGCCGATTTCGCGAGACCTGCTCTGATACCAATTGAAGGTTTTTTACTACCAGGAGGGGTGACGTAATAAAATTGCGGAAATAAAAATATAAAAAGCAATCTCACAAAAATAGGCAATCACAAAATGTACACAAAGATTTTTAGGTGGAAACCCAAACCGGGTGAAAACCACCACCTAACCCTCTCGAGTTAGGATTTTCCGATCAACCTAGTTGATCAAATCCACTAACCGAATCACTTTGAACGAGGGTGATTCAACCTCAATACAACCACGCTACAAGTACGAGGGTAGCGTTCCTCAACCCCTTCTCTCCACGAGAAGGATTTTGTCCCACGAAGGAGACGGGAATTCGCAAAGCGAATACCCAATCAAATTACAAAGGTAAAATAAAACAACAAACCTATAGAGCCAACAAAGTAATAAACCTAAGCTTCTATAGGATTTAGGAAACTCCCCTTTGCAAGGAGTGCGTCGACGATGACGCGGGTACGTGAGCCACGCAACGGCGCTACGTCGCTCTCGTTATCAACAGCGGGAGAGCGGGCGCGCGAAGGCTTGATGCTCTCAAGAGAATGAAACTAGAGCTTGGAGAGCAAGGGCCTCAATTGGACACAAAAGAGTGGAACTAAGTTGCTTAGGTGTGTCTCTTGTTTCTCTTAGTGTGTATCTTGTGTCTTTCTTGGTGTGTTTTTGTTTACAAAGGTTCCCCTCTATTTATAGAGGACTTAGGAAGGCTTTGGAAGGCTTGGAAAAGCTTCCATAGCCGTTGGGTGCAAAGCCCAAGAGAATCAGGCCGAAATCAGGACAATGATTACACTTCACAGGGTTATCAGACGTCTAACTCTGGTATCAGACGTCTGGAAGGCCACTTTAAGACGTCTGATTCCAAGGTCAGACGTCTGATTCTATGCGGGTTTCTCCCTGACTTGAATCAGATCTAAACAGGGTTTTTGTACAAGTCCATCAGACGACATAGAGGACGTCTGGCACTAAGTCTGGACGTCTGGAAACCTACTTTTACTGTGGGAATTGATTTCCAAACGTTGCAACGGCTAGAAAATCTCTGAGAAGAGATTTTGGGTCAGCCGAGGCAAAACGGTCATTTATCAGACGTCTGTGAAGTCCTATGGACGTCTGATAAGGCTCTAACGGTCATATTCTTGAGTGTCTTCTAAGCCAGCCAACGGTCCACTAACTGGACGTCTGGCAAAGTCATCAGACGTCTCCTAAGACGTCTGGTATAAGGTCTGGACGTCTGAATTCATCAGACAGAACTAACTATGTCCAGCCTAACAGTTATCAGACGTCTGAAACAACAGTCAGACGTCTTAAAATCCTTTATCAGACGTCTGATTCGTGAATTAGACGTCTGGAAAGTCAGTTTTAACCCTATATTGGTTTTCTAAGTGTTCTACAGAAAACCTACGTATCCTAGGGTTGTGCAGGTGTTCCTAGGACTACTGTTAGGGTTCTTTGAGGCTCTTTAACATAATGTCTAAGGAAAATAAAGAGCAAGAAAATAAATACAAGAGATACATGAAAGGATAAAAAAGAATCTATCCTATTCTTCTTGTCTTCCATCTCCAATCTTTCGCTCCACGCGAACCTCCTCTATTTTCCGTCAAGCTCCTCCAATCCGTCCTGGATGCGAGCTCGAGTTCCGTCTAAACACGTCTTCATTTGCAATTGACCTGAAATCTAGGACTCAAATTGCAAATGTTAAATAACACGTGTTTTGTTATCATCAAAACAAATGATCGTGGTGCTCTAGCACCAACAGGCACCAGTCTGAGATCCAATCTTAGCCGTTGGATCTTGATCCAACGGTGGAGAGGCGTTGGCGCTAAGGGCTTTAGTGGTTGTGTGCGACTGATTGGGCGGCCGAGATGGCGCCACGTGGCATCATCTTGGCCATCCATCTTCTGGATGATGTAGATGGAGCCACAGGTATCGGATTGAGTTGATTTTTGCGTCGTCAGGTTGCGATCGTCGATTTGAATCCATCCGTGTGGTCGGATTTATTGTCTAAAGTGTGGATTAACACCATCTTGGCCCTTGATCTTCTAGGGTTGCTCAGTCTCTATCTGATGCTACGGATATCCAATTAGGGCGATCTTGGAGTCATTGAACTCCAACCGTCGCCTTGATCAGATCCGTATGGTTGGATCTTCTATTTGAGGCCCCGATAAACAGTCGTCCTGTCCCTGACCATAAAAGGAGACAATTAACCTTCATTTTATTCAAACTAATCTAAATGCAAGATGATGCATGTTATGCAATATTTATAGTATGTAATGCAATTCTATGCTTAAGAACATGCATAAATAGACATTTTTTGTAATATAAACATGTTTACATCAATCATCAATCTCCTCCATCTCCATGCATTTAGAGCTTGAACACCTTCCAATTCTTCTAAATCAATTTGCATTAACCTGAGAGCTTACAACTCAAATGCAATGGTTAAATACGAATGTTTTGTTGTCATCAAAATGGGGATCAAGGCACATCTGCCCCAACAAATACGAGAGAAATTAGAAACTAAGTAATAATTGAAAGTAACTACAAGAATAGAGACAATAGATATGACTAGAAATAGAAACTGAAATTTTGTTACCAATAGAATTCCGAGTACAACTAGAAGAAAGAACTGTACCTAGAACAAGTCTCCGAATGGATTGTTGTTGAAGACAAGTCTCCAAATCAAAGATTTCGCCGACCACAGATTCTAAGTCAGATTCCTCGAAAAATTTGTGGTCGGGAAGGGTATCTACCAACATAGTCTCCTCCACCAAATTTGAAATTTCAGTATCTGAGTCCTCAAAAAAATTATCATCATTGAATCTCTTGGAGGATTTGAAAATATCAAGAGTGATAGTTTGGTCTACGCAGGTGATATCCATTTTGCCTATGTGGCAATTGATATTTGCCTTTGCAGTAGCCAAAAAGGGTCATCTAAGGATTATTGGGGCATTCATTAAAGTTCAGTTACCTCAATGTCAAGGACTAAAAAGTTTGCAGGGAAGACACAATTCTGGACCTTAACCAAAACATCCTCAATAATCCCACGAGGTTTGATTGTAGATCGGTCGGCTAATTGAAGGTTAACCTCAACAAGTTTTAGTTCACCGATCTGAAACTCTTCAAATAAAATCATGGGAATGATATTAACTGAGGCACCAACATCAAGAAGGACGCGATCAAAAGTGGTATCATCAATAATAACTGAAATTAATGGCACCCCTTGATCTTTCATCATAAGAGGCAACTTGCTCTGTATGAAAGCTTACTGTCTCCGAAAGATGCACCTGTCCTAGATTTTTAGCCTGCTTTTTTGAAGTACAAATCTCCCTCAAAAATTTAGCATAGGCAAGGATGTACTTGATTGCATCTATGAGAGGGATATTGATTTGAACATGCCTGAATAAATCCATGAGTTCTTTTGTGGTGGGCTCAGATTTCTTTTTTCGATTGGTGGTGGGGTGAAGAGCTTGTGGAAAAGGGATAGGAGTCGTGTCCTAAGATTTTTGTGTTTCTTTTTCTTCTTGATGTGGGAGTGGAGAGTCAATTTGCATAGGGATGGGGATTTCACCAGATTTTTGTGAAGGCTCAGGATCAGTGGTGGTTTTCCCACTCCTCAACGTAACTGCATGTGCAGTCAGATTATTATTTGGAGGAGGTGGGGGGGCCTGTTATTGTGGAAACCTGGGAGGCTACTGAGGTGGTGGATTAGTAGGAGGCTGATTCATGTAGTTCCGATTTTTGCCTGGATATTGGTTCCTCTGGTGATTAGGGTTGGGCATGGATTGAGAGGGCAAATGCCCTGCAGGTCTTTGAGTTCGAGTAACCCCGATCTGACTATTTAGATTTGTGATAGTGTAGGTTACTTCCGTCATCTTTGTCTGCATTTTCTGCGGGGTTCTCATCATCTGGGCATTGATGTCTTGTTGGGATAGCCCAGGTTGAAAGGTTGGATTCGACCCATACCCATTAAATTGATTTGAAGGTTGGAGAGGAATCGGGTTGTTCTAAGAGTGGTTCAGGTAGTTCTTCCAGTTGGAAGAATTTCTATATTGCCCCTGGAGGGTAGAAATGTTTTTAGTGGGGTTAGGATTTGGATAATTGTAATTCCCCAGTGAATCATAAAAAGCCTCAGGGTATTGATGATAATTAGCAAAAGTAGTGTTCAGATTGTGCAAGTTTTCTCTCTGAGGAATGTTATGGTGGGTTAGATGTGGAATATGTGGAGTTTGGGTTGGTGTGGCAAGTCTTTCCTCAATTTTCTTTTGATTTATTTGCATCTGGTCGAGTTTCTAGGCGATCATTTGAAGATCGTCTTGGGTGACCAGGATAGATTGAGTGCCTATTTCATGAACACTGAACTGCAGGTCTGGAGTTCTGCAAAATGTGTTCATGGAAGCTTGATTAAATGAGTTTTCACTCATTTCTTCAAAAAGGTCATAGGCACTCTCACCATCCTTATTCAAGAAGTTGCCGCCACACAAAGTGTCGACGAAACGTCAGATTTGATCTTCTAATTCGTGATAGAAGATTTGCACGAGCTGCCATAAAGGAATCTCATGGTGGGGGCAACTTAGGAGATCTTGAAATCTTTCCCAAGAATCATGAAAAGTCTCACCAGATTTTTGTTGAAAGGTTGTAATAGATCTTCGTAGGGAATTAGTACGACCTATGGGAAAGAATTTCTTAAGGAAGGCACTCTTGAGCTGAGGCCAAGTGGTGATGGGTTGGCCAATGGTTCTGAACCAATACGCGTTCTTATCTTTATGAGATAGTGGGAATAGTCGCATCAGCCAAAGGCCTTCTTGCACATTTTGGGATCGAGTTGTTTGTGCAAGAAGAGTGAGTTCTTCAAGGTAGCTGAACGGGTCTTCCCTAGGAAGGCCATGGAAATGCTTAATTAAATTCAGAACCACCGGCTTGATCTCGAAGTCCCCTTCAGATATGACCACCCCTGGTCGTTCCTCATAATAGGAAGGATCATAAAAATCTTTTAGAGGAATGACAGGTTGCTGACGGGGTGGTGGGTTTGGCCTTTAGTTGGCTAGGTTTTGGATATTTCTAGTCAACAATTATTGATTGGCATTAAGTTGAGCAATCTGCTCAACCATCAAGGTGTAGAGATCAAGCGGGGGGGCTTGATGTTGTGACTGAGGCAAATCAGCATTAGGAAGCTCCAAATGTAGGAAGTCAAAGGTGGGGAGATTTGGGTGGAAGGGTCAGAATTGGGATTAGAAGTGGGAAGAGGTGGAAGTGGAATGGTTAGTAGAAAAAGATGGAAAAAGCAATCTTTTTGCACGGGGTCAAAATCAAATGGTCCCTCTAATTGCGGATTTTGAGACTGTCGCCCGTGCATAAAAGGGAAGAATGGGAGGGGAGGAGAAGAGATGGAGATGAGAGAAAGTGTGCAATCAATCAAACAAAATTCTAGACCTAACTTAAATGTGACTCTCTAAAAATTTAACCTAAGATTGATCTACCTAGGAAATAAGAAATCAATAATGAATACCCATTCTATCAACAAATCTGTCCAAGTTGCATAAGGAGAGGGTTGGGCCCAAGCATTTCCCAGGAAAATCCCTAGGGGGGCTTGTGTAAACCAGCGCCTGATCGTTTCACAAGGCCCCTCAACCTGACACCAGATTTAGATGACAGAATTGGTACTAACTAGAAAAAACTTAAGACCTAGATAGTAAGCCTAAGTTGATGATACCTTAGGGATCAAACTGCTACAATTTTTAATTAGGTCTAGGCAACTATAATGCACATGGAATGTGGAGGGTGTTGATTGAGGTATTGCCCTGTTATTTCAATTTTTTTAGTGTGTGCAAGGTTGGAAAGTGATTCCAATAACAAAGTTGTCACACAAATTTTGTTTATTTTTTTGCTTTTAGAATTTGATTTAGCTTAGTGTATTTTACGATTTTCTTTTTAAGGTTTCAAACAAGTTTGAGATTCTACAAACAAAAGGAAATCAAGTTGTATTGGTGAAGATAAGTTTCCTTTAATTTGTTGGACTCTAGAAATGAAAAGAAACCCTAATCAATTAAATCCTAAGCAGAAATTTAACTACCAATGAGTTTGTTTTAGGCTTTCAGCTTAAGTAGTGATCCAAACAAATCAAGAAGCACCATTACTGCAAGGCAAAATAAACAAGGATTCCAAAAAATATTTTTTTTGTGATTTTAGGAATTTGTTTCATATTTTTAAGAGATTTGTCTTTATGTTGGTGTCAAAGTCCAGAAATGATACCTGTGGGTATTTTGAACTTTGAGTACCACCACTGGCCTCAAAAAATTTTTGGAATTTTATGTGATGTATAGAATTTCACAAGGATTCCAGAAAATTAAATTTCACCAAAATTGGATAAGTATAAAAATTTCAAAAATTCATGGATAGTAGCAAAATAGGAAGATTAGAGGAGATGACCCCTTTGCAGTCGACGAATTTTTAAAACTTTAATACAAATCCAATTGCTTTGAAATTTGTAACAATGTTACTCACTTAATTTGGAATCACTGGGTGAAATTTCAAGATTTTTAAAGGCCTATGGTGGTGGGACTTATTTTAGAAGTCAGGGCAAAAGTCTGGACTCAAAAATCAGAACATCCACACTTAAGGTAAAGTGGTGTTTAATGGAGCAATCAAGCAAACAATGAATTTTAAATGGCACCACTCTACCTAAATTTAATGTTTAAGATCCTGAAAGCCAAGTTTAATGTATTTTTGGTAGTTTTTTAAAGGTTTATGTGACAAGGAAAGAGAAACAAACCTGAAATCATTGGAAGAAAAGAAACTTTAAGCTCTTGCTTCCAAATTCCCGCTTTCTTCCTATAGTTCCTGCACACACAAGAGAGAAGAGAGGCAAGGGGATGAGATCCACTTCAAGCAAGAGAAAGATGATAAAGCAAAGCTATTCCTCTTCGGCAACGGCGCCAAAATGTAATATGGATTTTACATAGTTTGTAAAATACGTCGTTGTAACACATAAAATCGAGTCACTTTTAAAATTTATAAAACCTAGATAGGGAAGTATCTAGGGTCGTCCAAGGAGGCAATATGTTTGCAAAAATATATCTCTTGTTTGGAAATGGAAATCACCTTTCTTTTTGGTATTTTTGAATATGTAATTTTTATGGTTTTGAAATAAAGGGGCAATCGTGAATTTGTTGGCGAACAAAAAAAAACTAAAGAATCTAATGCCTAGGTGACATAAAATGGCCTTTCTCTAAGCTCACCCTAGGCACGTGGAGGCCTAGGGTAATTGAGGGAGGGAGTGTAAGTGCACAAAGAAAAATCAATAAAACTAGAATTGCTACAAGAATTTAAAGAAGGCAAAAATTCTTTTACTAAAGGAAATTATTTTCTACAAGTAGAGGAATGCTTCTACTAGAATTTGAAAGACAACAAAAATAAAAACAAATCCTTTAGATGATGATGGTGGTGAAGAAGATGAAGGTCGTCTTGCTTTAAGCCTAGTTGCTCCTTGGCTTGAAAAGAATGTCTCCTCCTTCCTTGTTATGCTCCTCTAAGATAGTGTCCTCTAAGGCAAGCCCTAGAGGGGGACGTGCCTTGGCTCCTCCAAGGGTGGGCGTCCACCCTAGAATCTCCTTGAATACCTAGCCATCCTCCTTGATAAGAATTTGCTCCTCCTCTTGGCGTGGCACAAGAAGAATGGAGAGGAAGAAGGCACCAAGGAGGCAAGGGATAGCCTCCTTAATCTTCTTCCTTCCTTCTTCTTCTTGGTCATGGATCATAGGTGGGTATAGGGTGGAATTAAACTAAAGGAGGATGAGTTTTTAGTGGTGGTTAGGAGGGTTTTTATAGAGGTGGAGAAGGGGGTAGTTGGTGTAGGTTAGATGTAGGGCTAGGATGGGTTTTAGAAGGTGGTTAGGTGATCCTATGGTCGAGGGTGTTTGGCGCCACCTTAAGGGATGTGGTGGTGGTGGTTATGGTGGTGGAGAGGCACCATAGGTTGGCGCCACCATGGAGAGGTGCCATGGTTTTGCCACCAACTATGGGGGCTTCTTAGGGGGGGGGGTGGCTAGGTCTAGGGTGGTGATGGCTTGAAGGGGTATGTGTAGGGTTAAGATGAGGGAATTTTTGGAGGGAAAAGTTGGCACCAAAATGGGGGTAGTTATAGGTGGTTTTGGCACCAAGAATGGGGTGTCTTTTGGTAGTGGTGATGAGGTGAAGGGATGACTAAATTGGCACCAAGAGTGGAGTGGACTAGGTAGCTTAGGTGGAGCTTAGGTAGAGCTAGTTGGTGGAGCTAGTTAGGTAGGGTTTTAGGGTGGTGGATGACCAAGAGAGCTGGAGTTTAGCTAGTAGTAGAGTAGAGGAGGAGGCATATGGAGCTAGGGTTTTAGGAGAGGAGTTGGAGAGAAGTCTGGAGCTGAATTGGAGCTGGCAGTTGCTGAAGAGGGTGGCATGGAGCTACTTTAGTTAGCTTAGCTTGCTAGTTCTTTGCTAGCTGTTAAGCCAAGCTAAAGCAAGCTGGCTTCTGCTAAAATGAGCTGAGGTGAACTGGGTCTAATGCTCCCGGGGAGGACTTAGTTGGTTGAGGTAGCTAAGGTAGCTTAACTCAACTAAGTTGAGCTAAGCTGAGTCCCTAGGAGCTGGACTTAAGCTTCCTGAGCTAAAATGAAGTCAACTTCAGCTGGATGGAGTTGAGTGGAGCTGGATGTAGCTGGTCCTGAGCTGAGGTGAACTCCAGTTAACTCAGCTGAGCTAGCTAGAGCTCCCAGTGAACTGATGGGAGCTGAGATGAGCCAGACTTAGTTAAGTTGAGCTTGATCTGAGCTGACTTGAGCTAAGGTGAGCTAAGATGAGCTCTCTCGAGCTGTCATTCAGTTGAGATGAGCTGAATGGAGCTAGGATGAGCTAACCCTAGTTCAAGTGAGCTGGATTCTAGTTATAGTGAGCTGGATAAAGCGGAGTTCCAGCTAGTTTGAGCTTCTCCTTCACTAGTTGCCTTCCTAAGTGCTAGGGTTCTAGGGATTTGACAATCTATTTATGCTTAACACTCACAAAAATACATCAAAAACACAATAAAAAATGCAATGCATGCCTAACCTAATTGATGCCTAAATGCAACCCAAAAACCCATTTGCGGAGCAAAATCCTAAAAGCTAGGTTTGTTTTAATGCATAAGAATGATGATAAATTGGCGTTTATCAGGGGGTGGGGAATGAATTGGGGCTAAACGATGGGGATGAGTTTGAGAGGAGTGTGGGAAAGTTTGTGCATGAATCCCACCGTTGGATCAGATTTGGAGTATGCGGAGCTTCGAGCATCAGCGCCAAGGGATTGGTCATGGACCGACTGTTGATCTCGTGGAGCAAAGAATCAACGATGGTTGTTTCTTGTGTTCTTCATATGGAGAGTAGATGAAGCCGCCAGGACGTTGAGCATCAGGTCTAATCAAGGTAAACCCAATAGCTTGAAATAATAGAAAATTTGCGGACAAGGCCCATAAGTGGCTAGTTTTATGATAGAGTAGTCCCTAAGTCTTGCAAAGAAGCCCCTACGGCTTTGTTTGTGAATAAAATGTAATGAAATAAGG
The DNA here is from genome assembly GCA_037157565.1 of Thalassia testudinum. Lineage (NCBI taxonomy): Eukaryota > Viridiplantae > Streptophyta > Magnoliopsida > Alismatales > Hydrocharitaceae > Thalassia > Thalassia testudinum. Next base: position 76,204,452 of record JAZHRO010000024.1, on the reverse strand, counting down.
ACCTAAGTGTTAAACTCTAAATGCAAGGTCCTAGTGATGTTCAAATGCCTTGAGATTTTTATGGAATGCTAATTGAACATATGGGAACATAATTCAACCCTTAATTTGTACTTTGAAGCTCAAATATGTGTTCAATTGTCATTTGGGTCATCCAATTATGTTTTGTGAATAGAAACTCTCAAATAGGACCTGATTATGCATTTTTAACACAAATTGAGTGTTTCAGGTCATTTCTATTAATTCTCACACTTAACCTATTTATTATGTTAATATGATAGTGTTTAACCTAGTTTCTAGCTTAACTTAAGCATTTTAGCTATGATGAGTCACACCTCATCAACATCAACTTATCTTTCCCGCCAATGAAGTCTCATCTGACGACCAACATTTAACTCCGTGGCCACCAAGAAATCTCATAACAGAACCTATCTAACGGCTTAGATGGATCGTTAACTATCTTGGAACACGTGCAACACATCACCAACGTCGGAGATGAAGACATTCATTCTGATGCATCTGGACATATATTGTCCACATTCTTCCCTCTCTAACTTCATCGGAGCCTATAAATAGGTCTCCACACCTCCGATGAATGCGAGCGACTCTCTTCTTTCTTCCCCAACTGTGGTTGATCCCAGGCTATTCACCCCAAGACTCCAGTGACCTCTCTCTAACTTCTCGAGCCTACTCCTCCAACACAGATTGCCTCTCTCACCCCCTCATCCTCAACTTTGTCTAGTGTATGGCGGATTAGCATCAAAATTCCCTTCCTTCCCACCTTTGATCTTCGTTGGAATGCTTCTCTAGCTAGTCTTATTTCTTCTCTGCTCCAACGAGCGATCGTCGAAGCCACTCTCACCATTTCGACTAGGTAAATGTTTCATTTGCTTTAGTTAGTTCTCTAGATTAGTTTTAGCACTTTAATTAGTGGGATTAGGCCTAGTTTTGGCTCCAGCATCTCACCCCCTTCTCTGATGCCGATGAGTCAACTTTAACTTTGCTCAGCCTCTAATCATCAAATTGACCACCTACCCAACCTCCTTATGACACATATCCCCTCGGTTAGCCTATATCTATCAAATGCCTAATTTCAACAACATCCGAAACTATGCCATAGAAACCTCCACAGTCTATGGTGGAGTTTCGAAGGAGTTTTATCACCTAATTACCCATCATCACACCTTTACCATAACTTTAGGACCATTTTACCCAACTTAATTAGGAGATTTCTTAATTCCTTTGATTTGACGAACTCGATCTGCTTCTTTAGTTGATCTGAGCTTAAAACATTGATTAAATCAGTTTTAGATCCAATTGAAAAGCATTTGAGCTTCTTGAGGTTCTTAGGAACCTTTTGGACTACTTCTTGAGTTGTTTCAATGGGAATTATGTTCTGACGACTTCAAACTGATGGCTACCGGAGATCCGATGATTTTAATATCTCTAGGACATTGACTTAGAGTTTAGTTGATTGCAACTAATTCCAAACATATTTAATTGCTTCTTTATTGCTTATAGATCAATTTTCCACCTTAGGATTTGGAATTCAATAGCTATATTCCTACGATGTTCATTGTCTTCCCTAGCTCCGGCATGATTGTGTATCTTTAATCCTTCATCTTCCAAGCCCTGCAATAGATCAATGAGCTTCATAAGAATTCAATGAGCATAAAATAATCATTAGTTAGGTTATTTGATCCCTAGTTTGGTTTGTCGGACACCTCCACCTGAGAACACAAGCGGCGGACCTTGAAAACCTTTTGAGATGTTCAATTCTTACATCTTTTGGCTCCAGTAGGTTCCTTAGATCATGTAGAGTTTATTTAGCTCATTGGTTTGATTTTAATTACTTTGGAGCCAAAAGTCAACTTATTTGATTTGGTCAACTCTGTGCTGCCATTGGAGCTCAGAGCTCTTGAGCTTATTTCTAAAGGTTGTAATGTGTTCTTCAGGTTGTTAGAAATTTGTTGGAGTTGTTTTTAGGTAGTTTAAGGTTGTTTGGAGTTTATTTTATTCATTTGAGGTTGTTGGGTTTGACCTGAGCTGTGAAGAAGTCCTCTTAGATTATAGATATTTTCCTAGGTTCTTTAGGTTGTAAGAATACAATAAGACTTACTGGAAAGTGTTAGAACCTGTTTAGAAGATTTGAATTAGAATGTGTTTTGATTTGAACCTCTTCTACCTTCCTTTGTTGAGAAGAGCTTGTAAAGCATCCTTCATATCAGTGTTGAGCTTAGAAGTTGTTCTTTAGGTCCTTGAGTGTGTTAAAGTCCTAGGTAGGCATTGTAGGATCTTTGAATATTAGTGAGAGAGTGTTTTGAGCTTTTGTTTAAGGTCTACAAAAGGTTTGTGTTAAGTGTAAGCACAAACTTAGTTGGAGAAGAGTAGCTTGTACCTTTAGATGATCCAAGGTGTCGAATGAAGCTGTTAATTGTCCAAGATGAAGATTTGAGCTTAGATGGAGTTATTGAAGTTGCATTGGAGTTCAATTGATGAGGTGCAAGTCTATTATGAAGGAACTTGAAGAGCTGAAGCTGCTGATGAGAAGTCGATTGAAGCTAAGGGTGCGCGTGAAGAAAGTGAGGACATTTAGTCCCACCTCTGTGGCAACAAAATACTTGACTACATAGATAAAGAACCATGCCTAATGGCCTCTCTCCCGATCGGGGGTGGGCTCCCCTAGCATGCATATAACCATTCTTCTGAGCATATCTGACCATCCATTGCTCAGTGAGGGGTGATCCTGTGTGGACTGTGGTGATTGTGCCACATGGTTGTTGATCTGGCCTTTGAGTCAAAATTTTTTAAGTAAAGAGCAATTAAGTGTTAAGATGTGTGCCTTTGTTAGTCGTGTGAAGAACTTGGTAAAGGAAATTAAAGGCTAAGCATAGCTTGTATAAAAATAACATTTTTAGCATGTTTCATTTTTTTATGCAATTAGAATTTAATTCTCAATGATTAGATCTTGCATGATTAACATTCATTTAAAGAATTAATTGCCAGGTTAATTGTTAATTCTTGCAATTGATTCATGTGCTTAACATATATTAATTATCTAATTAAGCTAGTAATAATTTAAGTCTTATAGTTAATTTAATAACCTTATTAACTTATATAACCTAATTAATCTAATATAACTTGAGTAGAACAAGTATGTAGTTAAGTTAACCTAATATGTCTATACTTAACCTAATAAGTTAGTTTAAGTTAATGTAAGTTTAAGTAATATAAGCATTGTAATTTAATTAAGCTATATGTTTATAGTTAAGTGTAGTCTTAAATATAAGCTAAATTATGATTACCTATAAGTTATATTTGTAAATTAACTAAGTTATTAGTACATGTAGTTAATTCAGAGTTTAGTAATAATTAAATTAATTGAGTTATTAGTAAGTAGCTAAGTATAGTAAATTATGTATGTAGAAGTAATTATACTTAAATAATTAAAGATAAGCTAAATTTTGTAATCTAAACTTAAGCTTCTTATATATTGTATATTATAACCTAAGTTTATAATCTAAGTATATAACTTATGACTTATTAAGTAAACCTAACTTATTAATTATTGAATCTACAGTATTATTAATTATAATTAACATAATTAAGAAAACAAAGATAATTTAAGAAAATAATTGGTGAATTAAGCTATAATAAGCCTCCTAGCAAACGACCTGAACTCAAATCCAGTTATAAATTTATAAAATATGTTGGTTATCTTGATCACTAAATTTCGTCGCAACGACATTTATTATTAACACAAGAAAACTGGACATTAGGTATGGAAGCAAAGAGTGGTCGGCCACATAGCTGCTTGGAGAAGCTATGTATGGCCAGCTACAAGCATAGGATTAGGGCCCTAGTATCTAAGTTGGAAGGTGGTGATTAGGTCTTAGGAATTAGGTTAGGTTGAGAGGTCTTAGGAGGGGATGTGATCTTTGGTTTTGGGGCCTTGGAGAAACTTCATGTTGGGCAGCTAAGGTGGTTCAAGGAGGGCCTTGGGATTATGATTGGAGGGTGGATAATGGGACCTAGGTGGCCAACCACCACACTTCTTGGTGAAGCAACCATGACCGACCATAAGTAATGGGATATGGCTTTGTTTTCTAATTATAACTGTTGGTGCTAGAGCACCACGATCATTTATTTTGATGATAACAAAACACGTGTCATTTAACATTTGCACTTAGAGTCTTAGATTTCAGGTCAATTGCAAATGGAGACGTGATTAGATAGAGTTCGAGCTCGCATCCAGGATGGATTGGAGGAGCTTGATGGAGAATAGAGAAGATTTGCGAGGAGCGATAGATTGAAGATGGAAGGACAAGAAGAATATGATAGAATTCTATTTATTTCTTTCATGTACTTTTGTCTTTATTTTCTTGCTCTTTTTATTCCTTAGAACATCATGTTAAAGAGCCTCAAAGTACCCTAATAGTAGTCCTACGAACACCTGCATAACCCTAGGACACTTAGGTTTTTTGTGGAGAACTTAGAAAACCAATATAGGGTTCAAACAACTTTTTCAGACGTCTAATTCAAAAATCAGACGTCTGATAATATGTTTTAAGACGTCTGACTATTGATTCAGACGTCTGATAACATTTAGGCTGGACTTAGTTAGCTCTATCTGATGAAATCAGATGTCCAGACCTTAGACCAGACATCTTAGAAGACGTCTGATGTTTTTGCCAGACGTCCAATTAGTGGACCGTTGGCTTCCTTACCAAACACTGGAGGTTATGACCGTTGGAGCCTTATCAGACGTCCTTAAGCCCTTCCAGACGTCTGATAAATGACAGTTTTGCCTCGGCTGACCCAAAATCTCTTCTCAGAGATTTTCTAGCCATTGCAACTCTTGGAAATCCATTCCCGCAGAAAAAGTAGGTTTCCAGACGTCCAGACATAGTGCCAGACGTCCTGTATGTCGTCTGATGAACTTGCACTAGAACCCTGTTTAGATCTGATTCAAGTCAGGAAGAAACCCGCCTAAAATCAGACATCTGACTTTGATCCCAGACGTCTTAAATTGATCTTCCAGACGTCTGACGGCAGGATCAGACGTCTGATAGCCCTGTTAGTGCAATGATTGTTCCTGATTTCGGCCTGATTCTCTTGGGCTTTGCACCCAACGGCTATGGGAGCTTTCCAAAGCCTTCCTAAGGCCTCTATAAATAGAGGAGAACCTCTTGCACACCAAGACACACCTAGTAATACACTTTCACACCATTTTGTGTCTCTTAATCCTAAGAAGAAAAGCTCTTACTCTCCAAGCTCAAGTTCTTCATCTTGAGAGCATCAAGCCTTTGCGCACCCACTCTCCTGCCGTAGTTCACGAGAGCGACGTTGCGCCATCGTGTAGCTCACGCACCCGCGTCATCGATTCGAAGCACTCCTTGCAAAGGGAAGCATCTTAATTCCTTTAGAAGCTTAGGTTAAAAATTACTTTGTTGGATCTATAGGATTATTGTTATTTATCTTTGTTATTTGATTGGGTATTCGCTTTGTGAATTCCCGTCTCCTTCATGGGACAAAATCCTTCTCGTGAAGAGAAGGGGTTTAAGGTACGCTACCCTCGTATAAAGTAGCGTGTTTGTAATTGAGGTTAAACCACCCTCGTTTAAGTGATTCGTTTAGTGGATTTGATCAACTTGGTTGATCGGAAAATCCTAACTCGAGAGGGTTAGGTGGTGGTTTTCACCCGGTTTGGGTTTCCACCTAAAAATAATTGTGTACATTGTGTGATTGAATTTTGTGAGATTATTTTATATTATATTTCTGCAATTTATTACGTCACCCCCTCCTAGTAGGGAATCTACAATAACAAGGGTTTTGGGCTTTAGGATCTAAGATCTATGGTGTAGGGTTTTAGGTGGTTTTCTAAGGATAGGTTTTGGACATAGGTTTAGAATAATGTGTTGTCCTAAGGTGGGTTTTAGAAAGGGTTTTTAGGTGTGCCAAGTCTCTCTTGTCCCTTGACTTCACATCCTCTATATTTATTCTTCAAGCTTTGTCTTTATTTCGGAGTGAACTAAGGTCCAAGCTTCATATTGAGCTCCTATCTTTATTTAGCCTACCACCTACATATATACAAAATATATTAATTAGTACAAAAATCATATTAGTGCTAAATGCATGCTCTATATCCAATATGCACTTATTTACACTAAAGTTAGCTTAGGAAACTAATATAATCTAGGCATTTATATATTATTAATCATGCATTTATTACACCCCCATGCCTATGTTTTGATAGTCCCTTAGCAAAACAAAAAATGAAAATCATGTGGAAATTGAAACACGAATTTAAGCTAAGTTAGATTTAAAACATTGACATGATTTTTCACAAATGCAAACGAAATCATACACAAAACATTAACAACGAAGATTCAACAATTCTAGAGTGTCAACTCAAATATGGATCGCCTAAGTCTAATTATAAATTTTTATTAGCTTAGGACTTGAGTCTCAAGAGCAACTTTCTATGACCCTATCAACCCATCCAAGGTTTGAATTGAAAATAAAGTATTAAGCATCTAGTGTGTGAAAATGATTTTACTCATCAATTAAGCAACCAAATTGAACCTTAAATTTTCATTAAGGCTAAGAATGTCTCTTTGCTCTAATGACCCTATTTTTGGATCTGCTTTACTAAGAATTGCTAGCTTTCTCCCTACCCGAGGTCAACCTAGCTTGAAGGTGTATCTCCTCGACCAAACCATTTGGTTTCTTGTTGCTATTTCTTACTCTTTTTGGGTTTTTGAGATATTTGAACACACAAATTTTTATTTTGTTTTTAGATTTTCTTTTTCTTTTTCTTTTCTTCCTACTACTACTTTATTTTTTTGATTTTCCATTTTTCATTCATTTTTCTAGGTACGTGGCTTGTTTCGAATCCTGTTCAAGAAGATCACCTGAATGAAGGCTCAAAAAGCTAAAGACATGAAGCTAGGATCTGGACATCCTACAACTAGGTAGCATACCCAGTGTAACATGTTAGCCATACCCGTAAGGATTAGTTGACCCTCAATTTAAGCACTATTGGCCAATTATGTTTCAACAGTAGGTTGCCAAGTGACGAGTCAGTGCAAAAGTGTAAATGTAGATTGCTTAATTCTCATAAAACTCTTCAAACCAGAGGATGACTGGGGAGATAAGTCACATACTTATCACTCCCTTGAGTTAATACTTCAGCTTTTTCAAATCTCGTCAAAGATTCAGGAAATAAATCTATATTTTAATAAATATTCAAGATGATTATGTCAAAAAATTGACTTGAAGAGTCTAAACAGAAAGACTTTATTCTTACATTTCTTAAGATCGATAAATCGTCAAAATAAAAAATTTCAATCTTTTGTAGCTCAAGCTCTAAAAACATTGATATTTTTTTCTTCTTTTGCAATTTTTCAATTTTTTTTTCAAATTTTTTTTTTCAAGAAAACAAAATATAAAAAAATTTGGAGACAAAAAGTGACTCAATCAAAATTATCTGCACCCGTGCTTATTTCATATCATGTCCTCAATGTATGCAATAAACAAAAGTAAAGAATCAACATCACCTGATAATTCAAGAGTTCTTTAGAATTATGGTTCGAACATCTTCAAAGCTGAATTAATTAACTTAATAAGTATAATCAGAAATGTTGGGTTGCCTCCCAACAAACGTTTGATTGCGCAGCAATCATAGAACCTAATCTACCTAAATTAAGTTAGATCCTAGCTTAACTTGAGAGTAATGCACGCATAGCAGCATAGTTTGCATCATAATTGATTTGTTTAGCTATATAAATAATGATGCTATCTTTATGTTCTAATTGATATGCAATAATAATTACAGATAATTCAGGGCCACAGATGATAAATTCGACCATATGGATGGACTCAAAGTAACGATCGCAGTCCGATGGCGTAAAAATCACCTTAATCGGAGCCATGTAGCACCATCTGCAAAGGTAGGAAGATGGAAGGTCAGGATAGTGCCACGTGGTGCCATCCCAACGGCCCTCCTCACCGCCCTTAGCCACTGAAGTAAAACGCAGGAGGATCGTGGGCCATTAGATTGTCATCCAATGGCCACGATCGTGCCACGTCACTACCTCCCCGCACTTCATCAAGATGCCTCTTCATCTCAGCTGTTGGATGAAGATCCAACGGTTGAGGGCTGGAGCACGCGAAAACCAAAAATGCGACCATCCGTGCCTACAGTGCCTTGGCCATTTCCTTTAGGCGAGAGCCAAAGCAGCGCAATTGAGATGCGAGACACAGGCTGAATTGAGGCGATGGCGCGCAGCTGAAATTCCATTGCACGATCATCAATCGACGGTGCTGGGACAAGATGTGTGGCTCGCAAACGTGTGTCAAACGTGCATGCACGCAATGATGCGCTGCTGCATGCATGTGTGGAGAGTTGATCGTGAGCGTGCAACATGGGACGATCTCAGCCGTCAATCGTCAAGATTGGATGACTGAATTTGAATGCGTGTGCACATGCGATGAGCGTAGAGGAGGTGGATCGGGCGGCCTTGGGAGAGCCATAGTTGGATTTGGTAAAGGAGCATGTTGGGCACGCGATGGAGGAGCGTGGGCATGGGTTTTTGATGCAATCTGAGCCGTAGATCTCCAGATAGACAATTCTTGTTGCTCCAGATCTATTACATAGATTGAGACTCTAAAAAACCCATTTGCTCCTCACCTTGGCTATAAAAAGAATCTTAGACCCCTCATTTAAGAGGCAATTCTACCTCCGCACATTTCTCACTCCCTTCTCCTCTGAATAGCCCTTTTCCTCTGAGACATCCACCAAGGCCACCCTTGGTGCACCACTGCTGCTCTTCCACGCCTCTCCAAAGTCCACCAAAGACCACTCCTTGGTGCCTATGTTCTAGTAGAATAGATAGTCATCTTTTTAATTCTTCTACTAGTTCTAGTTCTAGTAGTTTGTTGTTCTAGTTGTTCTAATCTAGTTCTAGTTATTTTTCTTGTCAAACATTCAACTAGATGAAAAACTTGCCTGATTATTATTTGAATAGAGTTGATTTGCTTCATATCTACCTTGCCTACTGTTCTAGTTCTAGTTAGAATAGATCGTTATTAAATTGAGTCGCATTTATGCCTCCTTGAGTTTGATCGAGACTTACAAAGTTTCATAAAATTATTTGTCGACGTGTTTTTGCATTATACTATGACGAAAACATTTCAAAAATGTGATTTCATGGACTCGACAATGCTGAATTTTTTGTTTATAGCTAGACAGTGCAGCACTAGAATATATATATATTTAGGCATAGAATGTCCACAAAGGTGGAACAACTAATGGTGCAACCCCATTCCACGAAGTTAAGTACATGATAAATAAATCGAGTGATGTACCCAATGGCTTTTAGTGTGGAGGTAATGAGGTGCAGGCTTAGGATTTGAGTTCTATAACCTAAGTGCAAAAGATTTATGCCTAACAAAATTCTGTGCCCAATGATATTGGTAGTTGAGATGATGGTCTAGATGCTGGGCCAGCTTGGGTTTTCTAGATTCTGATCTAGTCAAATCATAGGGGTTCTTGTAAAGAGTTGGGGTTTTGAAAATAAAGGCACTCTAAAATCCACAATTTTGTTTCCCCAAGAATCCTTTCTCAGTTCCACTATCTCTTTGATTTCTTTAACTTTTTCTTTATTTTCTCTCTCAAAGTCCAAGTCCTTTGAATCATAGAAGTTAAAATCTAGCTTGGTTACATCAAATGGACAATCAAATTTTGGACAAAATGATTCAAATTCAGGCTTATCTAAATTTGATGTAAAGGTGAAGTTAGTCATTGAAGGTTCATCAAGCTCAAATTAAAGTCTTTGTGATTCACCTGCTTTGGTCAGGAAAGTTTCCTCAAAATCAAATGTAAAGCTTTCAAGTTTAGATTCATCAGAAATTTTATCCTAAAAAAGAAATGTTTCATATTTAGATTTATTTATATACTCCTCAGATTCTGAGTCTTTCAAAGAGACATTTTCTTCATCTTTAATTAAACTCTTAACCTTCTTAAGTTCTTCAATAAGCCCACAACTTTTAGTCGAATCCTCAATAACCTTAAAAAGTTTCAATTTCATCTTTTTAACCCCAAAGGCCATTTGCATATTCCCATTTTTACAGCCAATTAGGGCCTTTGCAATTGCTAAGAATGGTCTTCCTAGAATAATTAGAGCCCATCTCAAATCGTCGGGAATATCAAGATCCAACATGATGAAGTCCATGGGATAGTAGAAATTATTTATCCGAACAATTACATCCCTCAGAATTACTCGTGGGTGTCTTATGGATTGGTTGGCTAGTTGGATTTGAATCGAAGTTGGTCAAATCATCTCAAAATTCTTAGTGGACATTAGGTTGATGGAAGCCCCAAAATCAATTAAAGCCCTATCAAAGGCTAAATCATTAATTATGCAGGAAATCAAGGGGGTTCTTGGGTCTCCCTTCTTAGGAGGTAGGTCCTTCAAGAGAATAGAGCTTGCTTGTTCAGAAAAGATCACCTTCCCAAGATTAATTGATTTTGACTTGCGCTTGGTTGTGGTTAGTTCCTTTAAAAACTTGGCACAAGCTGGAATGTGTTCAATTGCTTCCAAAAGTGGAATATTGATGTGAACTTGTTTGAACACATCCAACTAGCTTTCATTATTAGGCTCAGCTTCTACTTCTAGGCCTATTCAAGGCCTCAGGAAAAGGGATTTGGATCTTCGGGTCCTTAGAATCATGAGCCTGGATTTCTTCCTCCACCTCAGGCACAATAATTAGAGTTAGTATATTAGGATCATGATGAGTTGATTGATTTGGGTGCATAGGGTTCTGAGTGGTTGTGCCACTCCTTAGGGTAATGGCATTAGCAATGGCATTAGGGTTCATACCTTGAGGAGGAGTAGGAAAAATAGGTGCAGCAGGGTGTGGCACTTGAGGTGCATTAAAATTAGGGGGGTTAAGGGAGCTAGGTGAATCACATGTGCTTGATGCTCCCTGTTTTGAGTGAACCCTTAGGGATTGTACCCCTGACTAGGCATGTTTTTAGGGTTCGAGATAGGCTGTGCAGGCAGGGCTCCAAGTTGTCAGTTACTGGTCCTAGGTCAATTAGAAATATCATCAATGGTGACCTTCATTTGTTTCATCAATTACAACATAGTTGCCTGCATATCAACCATTCTTTGATTCAACTCAGCTGGGCTATTTTGGTCTAGGCTAGTCTAGTTAAGCTAGGTGAATTGACTAGAGGGCATAGCAGGATTGGTTTGACCTTGACACATTGTTCCTTGTTGGTTTTGTTGATGGTAGGGTTTAGGTTGAGTCAATTGAGCCTAAGCTTGCCCTTGAGGCTTCCAAGAGAAGTTAGGGTGCTTCCTCCAACCTGGATTGTAGGTATTAGAGTAAGGGTTGTTTCTTGGGTTAGTCTAGATAGCCTCGACATCCTCATAGGTTGAGGATAGAATGTAGGAATCAAAATACTCGGGATCAAAGGTTCCGATAAGGCTCGTAGGTGGAGTCGAATCAAGATTATTTACAAACTACCTAATATAGGTAGCTTGTGAAGAGGTAGGAAAATAAGGTACTGTTCCTTGAATAGTGGGCCTTCTAGAAGTCTGATTTTGGGATAGATACTGATCTAGCTTTTTAGAGACCATGCTTTCCATCCTTGCACATAAAGCATCCATATCAACCTTACTGGTATTATCCTAGATTTCATACAGTCCAACCCTAGGTTGTACAGATCTATCAAAGGTCTCCATGGAGGCATGATTAAGAGAGCTCTCACTTGGTTCCTTAAACAGTTTATAAGCACTATCCGCATCTTCTTTAAGGAAGTTGCCTCCACAAGAAACATCCACATATTGCTTATTCTATGTGGTTAACCCATGGTAGAAAATTTGGACTAACTGCCATTTGGGCACCTCATGATGTGGATACTTTCTTAACAGCTCCATAAATCTCTCCCAGGATCCATGAAGTTGTTCCCTGGGCTTTTGAGAAAAAGTAGTGATAATCCTCCTGATGGTATTGGTTTGACCAATTGGAAAGAATTTCTTTAGGAAGGCACTCCTTAATTCAACCCAAGTGTAGATAGGCCTTCCTATTGTCCTATACTAATGCGCTACCTTATCCATGAGTGAATGGGGGAATAGCTTTATCATCATATCATCAACATTGGCATTCTTGGGTTTGGTGGTCTAAGCTAGAGTAGTCAGATTTTCCAAGTGCTGGAATGGATCTTCATTGTTATTTCCATAAAATAGTTTTATCAAACCCAACACTAGGGGCTTAACCTCATAATCTCCATCTAGAATCATAACCTTTGCTCCATATTGATGATTGGATGGATCATAGAAATCAAATTTCATGCAAATCTATGAAGCACAGAACTCATAGTAATTGGTGAAAGTTGGCCTATCAAATATGTGCGTGAACCTAGATACAAAAAATTTCCACAAATTCTATCTTTTTAATACAAATGATTTTTGCGTGAAATTAGTGGCATCAGAAAGTTGACTTGTTATAGTTTTGCCGTAAAAATTATCAAAAATTTATACAAAGGTTTTGTGCAGGAAACAATGCACACAAAATCAATCAGATTTCCTAATTTTTTACGAATTCGAGAATCAAAATATCAAAACGAGTTCTAAAGACCCTAAACTGATCTAACTAATAGCTAATCATCCTAGATAGCCTAATTATAACAAATTTTCTCTCCATCTGTAGTTTGACATTTGAAATCATGAATTTCTAGGTCTGAACCTTCGTAGGGTCTAGCACCTTGAATGATTTGCTACGAATGCATACATGCATAGATATCGAATGTAAATGTAATAAACTCAAAGTTAACTAACCAACATGATTATGTCAATTTAGCCAACAAGTAGGAAGCCATAAAAGCAATATAAACTATATTTTACACATGATTTACAATGCAAACATACTACATAGGCATTCCAAGCATCAAAATGTTTTATAAAACATACATGTGCTTTTAGCTCTACAATGCTTTTAGCCTCCATTTTTTTAAAAGTTCCTCTTTTCCTTATCTTGCAAGTAATAAAATGCAAAAATTACATACTTGAACTTATAAATCAAAAGTTATGATTATTTATTGATACAATGTCTTGAAATTAGCAAAGTTATGCATATAATGACACTAAAATCAGGTAATTATCAGTGCATAGATACAACAAGATGTTGGAGGCCGACAATAGACCTTAAGCGACATGAGGACACTTGGGATAGTTACAATGATGAGATGGCTACATCTCGAGCTGATTAACCATATTATAAAGGGACGAATGGTTGATATAATCTGAAAAGCCTCCTTGACTAGGTCTTGGTTGGAGATCAAGAGAATTTCACTTTTGTAGATAGGGTGCTTAAACTCCATGGTAGATTATATGTCCCTCAAGATGACACAATTCGTGAAAAGCTTATGGCAAAAGTACTTAGTTCAAGTCTGACTGTCCATCCAAGAACCAACAAAATGTATCATGATATAAAGAGAGATTTTTGGAGGCATGGTATAAAGAAGGGCATCAGCAAGTTTGTAAAGTAGTGCCTGATTTGCCAATAGATGAAAGCCGAGCATCAAATGCTTGTAAGACCTTTACAGCCACTTCTCATTCCTAAATGGAAGTAAGAGAGTGTTACTATGGATCTAATAATAGGATTACCACTTACATTGAGAGGTGATGATGTGATATGAGTGATCGTGAATAAATTGTAAAGACATCACAATTCTCACCCATTTGAGTTACCTACACTCCATATCAACTAGCTAATCTATATATTTGGGAGATTGTGCATCTTCATAGAGTTCCAAGGAAATTATTTCCAACAAAGATCCCAAATTTACCTTGCAATTTTAGAAAGGATTACAGTAAGCATTGGGGTCGTAGTTGAGATTCAGTATAGTGCATCAATGTAGCCTCATATGAGGGACTATACAGGTAAAAGTGCATGTCTCCATCATGCTTGATAGAAGTCAGGATGAGATGATGAAATGACCCTTCCCAAGGGTCGTTCAAGATTTTCCCAAAAAGGTAGGGGCATAAGCATAATTTTAAACCCCTTGGGATTAAGTTTGTGGGCTTTGTGGGAAAGAGAAAACTTCGCGAGGGAGATTTCACAATTTTTCTCTCTCTCTCTCTTCCCACACAACACATCCACGCACACACTCCCCCCCTCATAAACCCTCACCCTCTCCCTATTTAACACCACCACCACCCTCTCCATCTCCACCACCTTCACCTCCCCATCTCCACCACCTCGCTGCCAACTAGCCTCTCCTCCCCCATCTCCTTACAGCCGCAAGTAGGGAAGAAGGAGGGGGGAGAGCACGGGAGAGAGGGAGAGCGAGAGCGTGGGTGAAGGAGGAGCCAGAGGCGCGAGGGAAGGAGCGAGGAGCTCGAAGGAGCTAGGGAGAGAGTGAAAAGAGAGGGTGAGAGGAGGAGCCAGAGGTGCGAGGAGCTCGAGAGAGGAGGTGCGACCTCCTGTAGCTGCTGAAGCAGCAGTTGCTACTCTGTGGGTGGAGCGCTAGGTGGGAGAAGCTTCGCAGGGCATACTGCGGAACCATTTTTCTGTAGTATCAGACGTCTGGGTCGCCATCCAGACTTCCAGAGGAGCCTCAGGACATCCAGAGCTGGCGCCAGACGTCTGGCAGCAAGCAAAGTGTCGAGGTATGTACCCTGTACATACTTGCATGCACGTACGTAAGTATATGTGTCGTGTTTTTGAAGCGACGCGTGTGTACACAGGTGCAGGAGTTGGAAAGGCACGTGGCGCGCCCTTCGAGGTGCTCTAGGATGTCTGGAGACAGTGCCAGACGTCTGACTGCACTCCCAGACGACTGGAGGGAGTGTCAGACGTCTGGGATCTCCCTCAGACGGCTGTGGAGGGGTTCGGACATCTAAGGAAGCCTTAAGGAAGCAAGGTGAGTCTTTGTGGTCGTTTAAGACATCTGGGTCTAGTCCTAGACGTCTGATTTTAGTCAGAGTACACGTTTTTGGCCCATTTAGGGCCCAAACGGAGTCGATTTTGCACAAACGAAGTATCGTTGGTTTCAATTCGGAGTTCTCTACATGTTTGTGTCACCCGTATACTTTTGAAATCATCTAATGTGATTTAATCAATTGTATAGGTCCCTAGCCAGTAGAGTATATGGGGCCCGTGGAGATGACGGAATTTGCGATTCCAGCCCCCATTCCACTCGTGTATCCCGATAGAGTGGTTTTTCTCAATATTATGAATTAATTAATTAAATACATGCTATGTTAGAATGAATTGATTGAACCCTAGGATACAAAATGAACCCTAGGGCAGAATTAAGTGAATGAACATTGCTTGAGCCACACGGTTTATTCTGAAATGCTTGTGAGAACCCTTCATGCTAGCAAATAAATACTTAAATGATGTGATGTTTCTTTCAGTTATTAAATTACGAGCTGCCTGTTATATAGTTAAGAACCAAGTTGTGAACAACGAGATATGCATGTCGTGAAATGAAATGAAATGAATACAATGCATGAACCCTACATAGAAACTAGAAGAGGAACTCACGTATATGGAACGAATATCGTATGTGCATGGAAAGTGAGCTGGTGCTCGTGTACGCAGTACTGAGAGCTACCGTCACTTTAGTGTAGGGGGGAGCTGGGTTGAGACATGGGGTTAGGAATGGCCCCCTACATCGACTCTTGTTACTTTAGTGTAGGGGGGGAAACAACTGCTCCATGGGGCCCGGGGTTAGGACTCGCCACCCTACACCGACTCTTGTTAGGCCCACTAAGCAAACCAGGATAGTCAGGTGAGGGTACGTAGACTGTTAAGGGGCAAGGTCCTATTTTGAGGGGCGAGACCCCTATTCTGAGAGGGCAAGGCCCTATTCTATTCTATGTTGTACGTTTGGGCATACCCGCTAGCGGAAACGACTAACTGCGTGCTAGCGCAGGGTAGCTACCCGTGCGCTTATCGCACGTGCCGTAGTCACCGCTATGTCGCGACCGTAACCTTGGGATAGTAGACCGGGTGTAGGACTACCACGGGGGCTTTCCCGGCTAGAAGAGTGCCACATGTACATCCTACATAGCAAAATAAACTACAATCAAAATCGTTCCCTTAGGGAACAAGAAAATTAAGAAATGTTGTGGATCCTTATTAGAATAAACGAATCAGAAACACCTAGTTAAGATAAATGGAAACGAATGAATAGTTATTTGCTTATTTCTTTATGTTAAATTGCATTTAAATGGCTTAACCACCACTCTACTTAGCGTCAGCTGACTACAGATTATATAACTATGTTCAGGTCAGGGAGTTGAGCAGCTAGTGCCACCGACTGCAGAGGGTGCTTGGCTTAGTTGAGCCCAGCTATAGTTGTCACTTTTCTGTTTCAGAATTCTTTTGTAGTAGTGAGTACCTTTAATATATATTAATTGTTCCTGTTATATTTTTGTTCTATTTCTTTCTATTCTAATTGTGATGGTTATATATGTTATAGTACTCTTCCGCTTGTGACATGTAGTATTTTTGGGACTTTTCGCACTAATTTCCATTATTGTCTCTTATTTATTCCTACTTAGTTACATTACATGTGTAGTTGTAGAATATTTTTTGATTTTGGTTATTTCTCGTTAGATAACTTGGTCTTGAGATTAGTCGAGGCGAGCTGATCTCGGATCCTATAGGGAGCTGGGATCGAATCGTAACAGATGAAAAGTGGGATTGAGATTGATTTCCTAGAGCCAAGAAGTTACAAAGTAAATTTAGAAGAAGCCCATTGCAGTATAGAGCAGACAAAAGAGCTTTGCATATCGCAATGATACACTTCGAGGTTATCGATTTTGTTTTCCGCAAAGATTTGGCCATAAGGGCATACAACGATTCAAAGTGAATGGTAAGTTAATGCTGAGACTCATGAGATTATTTGAGATCCTTGAGCAAGTTGGATCAATTACTTACACGCTTACCCAAATCAGAAATATTCCCCATTACGGATGTCATTTTGGATGCCTCAACTTTTTTTAGTTGACGTAGCATGTAATGTGCTCTTATGAGTCTGTTACTCCTTTCCATCTTCCCACTTCTCAAGTCTTTGTTGAAAAAGAAACTCTCCCAAATCTTATGGCTTTCCTACTTTACATGCAATCAATTTTCACTTTATTCCAATACTTTTCCCCTCCCACCCACTGCATATGGAATCCATTCTTTTCCTAAAAAGAAAACAATTTGATATTGCCCATCTCATATCACTTGGCTATTATTTTGAGTTCTGAATTTTAAAAGAAAGATTCTCCCCTTGGTATCTCGTAATGTTGTCAAGAAAATAAGTAAAATGTATGAGTTTCACATTCTCTCATGAATTGTAATGGCCATTATAACATTATCTTAGCGGATATGCTAGACATTAGATCACAA
The DNA here is from genome assembly GCA_037157565.1 of Thalassia testudinum. Lineage (NCBI taxonomy): Eukaryota > Viridiplantae > Streptophyta > Magnoliopsida > Alismatales > Hydrocharitaceae > Thalassia > Thalassia testudinum. The sequence continues at coordinate 76,187,037 of JAZHRO010000024.1, read as the reverse complement.
TAGCACCATGAAACTTCAAATGATTTGAACCTCAAGCTTTACATAACAATGCCTTCATTTGTAATCAAGCTATCTATCAAAAGCAGTGCCATTGTGCAATATATCACAACTCTAATAAATCATGCTACATGCTGCAAACTATATGATTTAGCTTTTCATAATTCATTCTACATACCAAAAACTATAGCATCATCCTACATAGCATAACCCTCGTTGCCAATTTTAAACAGTGCAATTTGTCTAATTGTGCCATACAACGTAGAGCCCCCACACATCAAATTTTAATGTGGTTGTGCAAGAATAGCGCTTTGCCCAAGCATAATTCTATAAACTTTTCCATGCCTTCTTATCAATAAATACTTCTCGCATGGGATGGCTGAAGACAAGAGCTTCGAATTGAGTGTCGATTTCCACTTGTGTTGACCAGTGTTTGCTGTGCAATATGGTACAAACTCTTCACGGTTCGAGCTATTCGGCACAAACCTTCTGGTTATGCTATGCAACACAGCCCCTGTAGTTCGTGATGTTTAGTATAAAATTATCTGATAGTCAAATCTCGAGGGAGGTGAGGCGACCCTGAGCGGCAGTTCAACCTGGAGTGATAGTTCAATCTCGAAGGTACTTGTCGATGGGTAAAAAGGGTGGGAGGGGGTTATTCACAAATGAAAAGTATTTCGTGGACGTCAAAATGCATATAAGATTATAAGCATATGACATCTCTGGGATTACATGTTACATGACATGTCATGTGAGTGTGTACGATTATGCGTACAAAATAATGTTTCCTCACCACCTTCCTATTCAAATACTGCCACCCAAAGAGAAGGTTCGTTTGAGCGTCCAAACACTGTCACCCAATAACAAAATTGTTTTGTTTGTTCCGAATGTTCAGGTGCCTAGATATAGATTTTCATATAATCTATAGCTTTGCGAATTATATCTCTCCCTCTCTCTAATTTATCAAAAACATTTTGCAAATTACAGATGAGTTTGTCAAGGCTTCGCAAAACTTTGTAAATTACAATCATTGGATATTATTTATAGATGTACCTTCTCCTAAATTACTTTTTCAGATTTGATTTTGTATTCGATGTTCTTTCGATTTCAGTTAATTGAATCCTTCACTGCAAAGATGTGGATTTCGACTTCTTTGGAGTTATCCTCCTTAGATGTGGTGCTTCCTTGTCATAGAAAATGACCATATGCCTCTGTAAAATTATGTGTAGGTTATGTGAGAATTGGACATTTGTTTTGTAACCTCCAAAGATTTAGTTTGCAAGGGAAAGAATTAACTCTCTTGGAAACATGGGCAGTCACATAGCTTTCTTCTTCAGGGTCAAAGTCGAATCAGCAAATTCCAAGTAGGTTAATAAGAAACTGATTAGGCATGTTAGCGAGCCAAGAATAATCCTATAACGGAAATTTTGTAAATGGTAAAATTGTGTCATATATGGAAAGCACAAGTAAATAAAATATGTATTTGATCCCATCTTTACAATTAGGTCTGGCAAAAAATTTTTAGGTTAGATATTTATTTAGGTTCGATTCGTCAAAAATTAGATTTAGATTTAACTCGTGAAAAAACGAATCGAACCTAAACTTAATTTTAAACTCGTTTAGATAAACGAAACGAACCTAAACATGGTAGGTTCAATTTGTTAAAAATTCGTTAATATATATACATTTAGCATTTATATGCTAGCATGAAGTCTGTTGTTCCCAATTCCCACCCAAATGCATTTGTTGGTCTCCCACTTGGGACACTTCATAAATTGACAAAGCCCTCCCCTTATTCTACCCCCAACAACAACAAGGCAACATCACCCTCATCCCCCAGTTGCCCCAACCTGGTCCCTGTTGGCTGCTACAAGCCTACAATGCTCACATCCCACCACCAATGGTGAGTAACCAATGCTGCAGTGCACTTGCAACGATCACCTCACCTTAAGTCTTCAACTTCCAAGGTTACGGTATGTCCCACCTACAACCTCAACACAGTGCAACAGTGCTCCTCACTTCCCCTCGACGCCCACCTCTAGTGGCCACCAGACCCTCTCATCACCTCATGCCTCTTGTCCCCACCAAGGCCACCACCTTCCTCTCCTATCACTATCTATATGATCGACTTCTTCACTCTCCATTAGGGCTGTCAAAAAATTTTTAGAATCGATTTTCATTTAGGTTCGATTCATTAAAAATTCAATTTAGATTTGACTCGTGAATAATCGAATCGAACCTAAACTTAATTTTAAACTCATTTAGATAAACAAATCAAACCTAAACAAGGTAAATTCGATTAGATTCAATTCGTTTACACCCCTACTTACAATCAAGGAAGTTGGTGCTTTTCCCACTGTACTACATTTTTACGATGAATACCTAGGATGCTGTGACCTAAATAGCTTATTTAGGTCTTAAGCTTACCAGATAAGCCCTCTTTTATATATAACATCTCTTCTCAGGTACGTACAATGGTGATATCTTTCTGTTCATCTCCTATTATCACACGATGATGTTAACGGGATCTACAACTAGGGATTTGGTTGCTGTTTTATATTAAACGAAATAAAACCCAAGTTAAGTTATGCTTACAAATCTTATTTCAATGGATAATCCAAACCTAGGAGAATTTCAATAGTCCATTAAGGGTGCATCATAATTTTATCATGTGCATTTAGTCTTTTATTTATTTGTTTTTCCATTTAGACTTACAATCAGTATCTTGCTTTGTTCTTGTCGGTGATTCTGTGTTAATTCCATGAACCTTAAAATCCCAAAAAATTACAGTAGTAACGTGATCATCTTGGTCAGATCTTCATAAAATTTCACACCATAATTTGCTACAAGGAAATTATGCATGCTAAACTCAGATCTCTATTCTGGTTTGTAGGTCTGTATTTTTCGATTTTCTACAACTTATCTGTTTGTGATTTGGACATGAAATTTGATGGACGGCAGGGATTTGTAATTAGGATTGGCGTAAAATTTTCTTGCATGTTTTGCATTCCACTAGATTAGTTATTCATAGTTGTCTTGTTACAGTTTATGTTTCTATTTTGTTGTGTACGAACTGGAGCTCACACTCATCTTCACACTTGTAAAACATTTTGATGCATCTCTAGAAACCTAATCAATAGGAAGTACTTTCATAGGACCTAGTGTTTCAGACACACTTCCTCATTGAAAGTAACTTCAATGCTGCAAATGGTGCATTCGTCCTATTATACACAGATATTATACATTTATTCGAGTGATTTTAACCCTTTCTGATCTACTGTTCTCCAGGGAGCATTGTGTCCTCGGGAAGATCACAGAAGGCAGTGCCCTGAAAATAATCTTGTCATCAGAAAAGAAGGTCCAAAACATAAAGTCGTAAAGGAGATATCCAGTCGTAACAGATCTTAGGGGAACACGTAATTTCTCACCTCTCCTGTCAAATGAGCAACACATCTTTTCTCCGCAAGCAGCTCGGCTTCGGTCTGCCAATTTGATATCAGATTAGAATAAAGATACGTTCTCAAAATTATGTAAATATAAAGATATTTTTTTCCCAATACCTTTTTTATACGATCCCAGAGGTAGTCATCGAAGATTACATCTTTACCAAGTTCATAATCGCCGTCACCCTAACAACACACAGATTTTAGAAGAGAACAATGATATGAAAAATAGTGAAGTTGGACAGCGGGAATTGGATTGCACTTACCTTTGATCTGCATGGCACGCTGAAGACAATATCTTCTGCAATCCCATAAGGATTACCATTGGTATAAACCTGTTAAGAAGAAGGTGCACAACACTCAGATATAATACCATCCAATTCTATCGTTATAGCATATATCAAGCAAGGCCAAATAACATATCCAGGAAAAGCTATCATGTCTGACGGTGTATACTGGATTGAACTTCATCATATGCCATGCTAGCTCATGCCATGAGAATTAAAAATTAGGACCTTAATATCTGCTTTTATGGATATAAAAGAAACCAAAACAGAAACTGGAAACAAGTACAACCTGGGCATATGATGATATGCTCAAGAAATCTAGCTAAACATGGTAGGGAACAGAAGTGATGTATAAATATCAAGCATAAAAATATTGTCGACAGACTAATCTGTACAACAATGGGGGCTACTGAAAAACTACAGAAATAGTTGTCAGCAGGTGCTCAGGTTGATTTCTGACCCATTTGGGACAATATGTCTACAATACTGCAAGTAAGTTTTCTGTGATCTAATATCCAACTAACTGTGAGCAAAGTGGAATGGAGCAAACACAGATTTCGCAGCCCTGTATATGGAAAAATAAGAACTTAGTCACAACTCACTAATTTACATGGTTTGGCCTGTGATAGATCATCTATCAGCATTTACATCGCGAAAGAGCAGTGGGAGTTATTATAGTATAAGAAGAGGATAAAGTTGTGCCAAGAAGTTAACAAATAGGTACATATGTCCAGAAGTAGTACATAATATTTGGAGGAATTCTTATTTATAATTGGGTTTTAGTTCGTTGAACTCTCTACTTTATGCTAAATGTACCTTTTGGTTATTTTATATTTCTGTCTGGTTCTCATATGTAATTCTTCCAACACGTCTTTATATAAAGAGGTGTAAGATTTCATTTAGGAATAAGATTCGTCATTTCGTTCCACTTGGTATCAGAGTGACAATCCTAGATTGACACTCGAGTATCCCACCGAAACAAGCCGCCTACCCCCCTCCACCAAAAACCCGAGGCTCTCTCCCCGCTGCCCACCACCTTCCATCCTCACTGGCTCCTCACCAACCAGCGAAGGGGGTCCCAGTGGGTGGCAAGCGGCGACACTGCAGCCTTCGCATTGGTTTGCGGCGACACTATAGAGGTGGCATGCTCCTGTGGCGGCATTGCAGCCACGCTTGGGCTGTGGCAGGCAACAGCTCTAGGCTACGGGTGTGGGTGATTGTATGCAGCAGCGGTTGATTGTCCACGATCAGCAGCAGGGCCACCGATGGGGCTTCGTGCTCCAGCACACCGAGGAGACACGGAGTAGCCCTCCGTTTAGGGGCTACTAGCTAGTAGGTACCTACTAGTTGTTGGAGGGCTTCTATGCATGTCTAACTTGATTTCCAAGCAATAGATGACTTGGTTTTCAGGTTAGATCACTTGCTATCGTGATCTATGTTGGTTCAACAAATCTGAAAATTGGATTTCAGATCTAATCTTGGTGACTTCTTGGTGCTTGAGGCGTCATGGCTTCTCCTTCCGAGGTTACGTCGGAGACAAGTCGAGAGTGGAAATTACAAGAATCCATTCTTTATCCCGATCATAAAGTTGGATGAAACCAACTACGCTTGTTGATCTTAAACCTTTCTAATGACTATTGAGGGTCACAACAAGGAACATCTACTACTAGATCCAGAGCCTCAGAATAAGATTGGGAAGTACACCTAATGGAAGAAAGATAATGCATTGGTGAGGGCCTAGATCATGAATGCCATGCCACCATAGATTGGAGATGGCATCATGTATTACAGAACAGCTAAGGAGATGTGGGATATGCTTCACAACACATATTCCCATGAAAAGAATTCTAGCAAGGTCTATCAGATTTTCAATCATATGTTCTCCCTTAGATAGAAGGACAGTCCTTGACACAGTGTTACGTGATGAGTATGATATTGTGATCTAGAGGCTTGCTCAGATTGCTCAGGAGACTCCTTCAGATGCTGCTACTATTGCCTCCATACGTATAGCGACTATTTTTGTTGTTTGATAGGTCTACTTGGTTGGTAGATTCGAGTGCATCCCAACACTTGAGTGGTGATCATAGTAGCTTTCAGCACCTTCAGTTTGTATGTCCTAGTAGGACTGTTCAGGTGGTAGATGCAAGGCATGCCAGAGTTAATGGTAAGGGGGAGGTGTCAGTCACCCCCAGTACGAGATTGTCGAATGTCTGCTTGTTCCTAATTTCCCGATGAGTTTGTTATCTGTTAGTCGGATTACAAAAGATCTCAATTATAAGGTGATTTTTTATGATGATGGTTGTGTGTCAGGACAAGCTTACGAGAAGGATGATTGGTGGCGGATATGAAGAGGATGGTGATAGTGGATGATTGTTCCAGAGTCCTTGGTTATTTTTGTTAAAGAATAAGTCAAACGTTGGGTTTGTACTTGAGAACTTTATTATTAAAATAAAGAATCAGTTTGCGTTCACTTTTAAGATTGTATGCACTAACAATGCATTAGAGTTTTGTATCACTCGTATGAAGAGTTTTTATAGATCTCATGGAGTGGTTCATCAAACCACATGGCCCTATACATCGAAGCAAAATGGGGTTGCTCAGCGGAAACGCAGGCATATTTTGGATGTGGCAAGGACTCTTTTGATACACCATAATGTGCCTTCATAGTACTGGGGAGATGCGATGTTGACCGCATGTTACTTGATTAATAGAATACCTAGTTATGTTATTTCTGAGCAGGTATCCTGGCAAATATTATACCCTAATCGGGATTTGTTCCAATTGCCACCCTAAACTTTTGGCTGCGTAGCCTTCATACATATTACTGGGCCAAGTAAAGATAAGCTGGCCTCCAGAGTAGTTAAGTGTGTCTTTCTGGGTTACAGTCACACTCAGAAAGGATACAGATGCTTTGACCCTTTAAAGAAGAGGCATTTTGTTAGTGCTGACGTCACTTTTCATGAGGTTATTTCATATTTTTCAGTCGCTGGGATACGGTTGGCACTTAAGGTAGAGAGGGCTCCCATGCCCATTCCTTCAGTTTAGTTTAGGGATTTTCCTGAGATTCATATAACGTCACCAAATACTACAGTTACTGATACTACTCGGTTCAAAGATCCTCCATTGGCTTTTCAGAAACCAGTTGCATATAGGCAACATACCCAGTATACTCCCCCTCTTCAGCACCATCATCCTCCCTACAACAGGTATGTGTTGAGACTACTGACTAATGCGTATCTGGTGATGATTCTGCAAGTGTTATACCAGCCACTTTTGAGGCTATTCCTAGTGATATGGGAGTATTATCATCTGAGCCAGAGTCTGTTTCTACTGATATGGATCTTTCGATTGCTATTCGGAAGGCCCCTAAGAGTTGTGCACATTATCAGGTGGTAGCCACCGTTTCTTCTAATGGGTTGAGTCGCCCATTTGCCTTCACCTCTACATAGGTACCAACTACTTACCAGCAGGCTATGCTCAATCCGAAATGACATCAAGCCATGTAGGATGAGATGGTTGCACTTCAGTCTTGCCAGACATGGAAGCTTACTCCGTTACCACCTGGTGCACGCAACATTGGTTGTCGATGGGTCTTTGCAATGAAATACAATCCAGACGAGTCTTTTTCTTGGTACAAGGCTCGACTTGTGGCAAAGGGATTCACCTAAACCTATGGGATGGATTTCTTTGACACCTCTCATGTGGCTCGCTTTCCTTTGGTTCAGATTTCTGTTTCTGTAGCTGCACATTTTGACTGGCCATTATATCAACTAGATGTTAAGAATGCCTTTTTGTGTGGTGACCTACAAGAAAAAGTGTATATGCAGCAGCCCCCGGGTTTTGACGCTAAGGGGGAGTGTGTGTGCAGGTTGAAAAAGGAGATATATGGCCTTAAGCAAAGTTCGCGAGCTTGGTTTCACAAGTTGTTAAAAGTTGAAGATATGGAACTAATTCGCTCTACTTCTGACCATTCCCTGTTTATGAGGAAGACAAACAAGGGGGTTGTTGCCCTCCTTGTCTATGTAGATGATCTCATCATTACCAGTGATGATGCCATTAGGATAGTTGAGGTCAAGTAGAAGCTAGTAGAGAAATTTTTTATGAAGGATCTGGGCTGATTGAGATACTTCTTGGGCATAGAAGTAGCAAGAGGGAAGAACGGAATTTTTTTTAGCTAAAGGAAATACGCTCTTGACTTACTGCAGAAGAAAGGGATGTTGGGCTTTAAGTTTGTCAACATACCCATGGATCCGAAGATACACTTGTATGACTCTGAGTTCAAGGCTGTAGAGAGCAGAGGCTATAGGTAGTTGATTGGGAAGCTGCTCTACCTTACTATCACACGCCCAGACATCTCACTTGCAGTTGGAAAGCTTAGCCAATTTATGGATAGATCGACCAAGTAGCATTGGGATGCTGCTTTGAGGGTGCTCAGGTATCTGAAACGAGCACCAGGACGTGGACTACTATTCAGGATAGGCAATTCTATGAGTATAGTAGGATACTCAGATGCAAATTGTCTTTCTGACAGGAAATCCACTACCAGATTCTATACTTATGTGGCCGGTAACCTAGTAACGTTGCGAAGCAAGTAGACTGTGGTGTCTCGCTCAAGTGCAAAGTCAAGGTACAGAGCCATGGCACAGACGGTAGCTAAACTTGTGTGAATCAAATCAGTCTTACTTCACTTACATGTTGAGGTTGCGGAGCCAATGGAGATGAGATGTAACAACAAGGTGGCTACCTACATAGCAAATAATCCCATGTTTCATGAGCGTACGAAACATGTAGAGATTGACTGTCATTATACCAGAGATCTGATTCAAAGGGGACTTCTCTTTATACCTCATCAGTTGCCTCGAAGAACCAGACCGCAGATATGTTTACCAAGCTTCTTGCCAAATCTGTCTTTGAGGCTTGTTGTGACAAGCTGAGATGATAGACATCTATGCTTCAGCTTGAGGAGTGTTGAACTCTCTACTTATATTGTGTTTTATGTACCTTTTGGTTATTTTATATTTCTGTCTGGTTCTCATATGTAATTCTCCCAACTCTTCTCTTTATATAAAGAGGCGTAGGATTTTCTTTAGGAATAAGATTTGTCATTTCATCTCACTTAGTTTTATTTTATATTTTCTGAACTATAATGTAAATTTTCCACCAACTCTATTTAAGTATGACGAGGGTTTTCTAATGGTGATAAAGCATTGCATTTTCTTCCTCAACATGGTAGCACAGTAGGATTGGGTCCTAGATTCTTCACATTTTGGTATTCTCCAATAATCTTCTTTTGTTCTTCATCTTGTCTCAGTTTTCTTTCTTTCTTTTTTTTTTTTATTCTCTTTACTTTGTTGAACAACCACAGTAGAGCACCATAAGCTGCTGGACTGCTAGACCATGTGCTTCGGTGCTGCCATGGCAGCACCAGTGTTGCTGCCATTAGATGTGACTAGATCTGAGATTGCTACAAGAGCATGGTTGCTGCCATGTACCTGTTAGGCCTAATCAAGCATTGTTCTCACAAGCTACACCCTGATCGATGCTGCCATTGCTAGCCGTGCCCTAAATTGGCACCAACCGGTCAATAGCAGCCCAAATTGGTGCTGCCAAGTCTCTATGGTTGGAGATCTAATGCCCACCATCATTTTTTGATCAGGGACAACCAGTTTTCCTGCAAATCATGAAGGAGCATTGTCAGACCTTCATCAGTTTGCCACCCACCCTCCAAACCATCATCATAGATTGTCACCCACCCTTTTGATCATTCAACGAGCACACTTTGGCTACTTTATAGAGTGCATTTGCAGGCAGACTTCATCTGCCTGTGCTTTTCAAGTTTGTTTCCAATGATCCAATGACATAGTGGTCATATCTTAAGGGATTGCCATGTCTTTTGCCAGGAAAGGAGGATGACGGAATGAGAATCAAGGATATTGCCAAATCTTAAAGAAGGTTCCAATGGGGAACTAAGTACATTGTGTAATCCATTCACATATGGATCTACCATTAAATCTGATGAATTTAACTATGGTCACTGGTCAAGAAAATTCATGTTTCAGTTAGTCGTCATGCTAAGGAATATGTGCTTCTCTCACTGACACCAGTGAAGACAGATAGCAATTATTATCAATGGAAAAGGGACAACCATGCATGGTTGTTAAACAACATAGTTCCCAGAATTGTAGATGAGTTGAGTTACTATAATACAACAAAGGGCACATAGGGGCAACATAAAGACCACACACTCCCAGGAGCAGAATTCTTCGCCTCTACCAGGAGACCTTCTCCTTGTCACAAGTCAGACCAAACCTTACCTTTGTATTACTCAGCAGTGAAGGTCATCTTTGAGAAGCTTAATGCATGTTAGCCTATGTACTATAATAGGTAGAAAGATCAAAGAGAGAAGATGAGGGTCGCTAAATTGGACCTGACTACACTTCTGTTAGAGATTGGATATTGGTAAAGGTGATTCGACATGAGAGGAGGCTTATAACCAATTTAGTCAGTTGACTATTGCTCTACAGGTGGTCACTTCTACTTTTGCCAAGGCTATATCACATGGACGAGGATGCCTACCTACTCGTTGTGGTAGAGATCATGGTCATGGGGCTCCTGTGGTTCCTTTGATTGTGGCAGATGTTAGTATACTGATTATGGGAAACGAGGTCATTTTGAGGATAGATGTTGGGATAAGCACAGGAAACCTCCATCTATTGCTGTCATTCACTCTCAAATAGTTGATGTCACTACCACATAGATGGTGTCTATTCCCAAGGAAGAGTATGAAGAGCTTTGACATCATTCAGCTGCCACCTCAATTTTTGCTGCATCATACTCTACATCATCCACTTCTAGATTGTCACTACCACAATACGATCTGGAGGTATTGATGCTGCTAATTCTCTTGCTACTTGAGATTCTGGTTCCACAGATTGGCTGGTTGATTCTGGTGTCTTGTCATTTTTGTGGAGATGCTTCTCAATTTAGAAGACTCTAAGCTTTACAATGGGAGAACTTTGTGACTTGCTGATGGGAGTTAGTCCCTTATTACAGGACAAGAGGATGTGCAGCTTAATGCTCCTAGTTTTTCACTTAGTCACCTCTCAGTCAGTAGAATAATAAAGGAATTTAATTGCCAAGTTATTTTTGATGCAGTGCATTTTATGATGTAGGATCTCCTGATGGGGAAGATTGTTGTTCACTGTGAGGAAGGGGGTGCCTACTATTTTTCATTGTTAATGTTGTCCATTCTTCCATAGAGACATCAACTTCTTTATTAGTGGCACCTATATCTTGATCATTTGTCATTTCAAAAGTTTGTGTCCAATAAGTTTCAATGTAAAACATGTCAATTGGGAAAACATCATAGGTCAAGTTTCTCTGTTAACCAGAGTGATGATCGTTTTAGAATTTCTTGGCTTTTCCTTTTGAGAGAGATTTGAGGTTGGCAATGTAATTCGATTTTTTATTCTTTAAATAAATAACCTATTTGATGCTTCTAATAAATATCCACGTATAGAAAATATTTTAGAATTTTGTACAATTTCTTTATCTAACTTCCTAACTTCTATGGGCTTATTTGTCATATCTCTTGTGCACATACCTTCCAACAGAATGGAGTGGTAGAATAAAAATATAGGCATTTTCTAGATGTAGTGCAAGCCAGTATGCTTCATACTACCGTTCTACCTTCACATTGGGGTGATGCCATTCTCAATGTCTCATAGATTGTTATCTTATAAACTGAACGACCTCTACCACCTTAAGGAAACAAATTTCATACTCGATTCATTTCCTAAGGAAACCTTTATTTGCTTTGCCACTAAAGATATTCAATTATGTTGTTTCTGTCCACTTATTGGGAGTTGAGAGAGGCAAGTTTTAACCATGGACTGTTAAGTGTCTTTCTGGGTATTCAAAGACCTAGAAGGGTTATAGGTGCTATAGACCTATTCACCGTCAAGAGTATGTTAGTGTTGATGTTAACTTTTTTGCATGTTGGTATCAACATGAGAGAATTATTAAATTCTTAAGAAGCCTATGGACAATGCCGATTTCTATAGGTGCTAGAGAAATATATGCATTGTAGAGATTAGTGGTCCATTTAAGTCTATTATATGAATCTTATGTTTGGTCTCACTTTCTTATTATGGAGTGCCAAGAATTGCGAAGCTTACATCTATAGCATAGGGTCATGTAACTCTTGTATCGGACAAGAAATAATAATGCCCATGAGGGCTTCTCTTGTTTCTTTTCTTCTTTTCTTCTAAAAAGGGATTTTCCACGTATGGAAGGTCATATCAAATCTGAGTTGAGCTAATTGAATCCCATGATCTTCCATTGTTGAGTTACATTTATTATAAGAGGGTATTTGTTATTCTTGTTTATTGTGTTGAACCTATTATGTTATTTTTCCCTTGTCTCTCTCTGTATAAAGAGAAATACGGACGACTTGGTAAATAAGATTTCTTCTACTTTAACTTGGTATCAGAGCCCCAAGTTGAGGCCTCCACCAAAAAACCCTAACCCCACCTTAAGCCATTTCGCCAGGAGCTACCACGCGACCACCAGTGGTTGCGTTAGCGCCGAATCGCCGTCGCTGCTACAGCCAGTTCCCCACTACTGCTGCAGTGCCTGATCGAGCGCAGCAACCACCGCTCGCCACCTTGCTAGAGCGCTCACCATCGCGTAGCACCAGGTCACAGCGCTTCTGCTGTCGCCAGCAGTCGCTCTAACTACAACGCTCACTGCCGCACCGCAGCGATTGATCGCGGTGCTCCTGTCGCCCTACTGCAGCAGGACCACCTCCCAATCGCCGATGTTGCCACCCGCTGCTGCTATGCCTCACCCTGAAGCTTTTGTAGCACGACACCACACCTTGGTGTGTGATACAACAGTGCGAGTTCGCAGCCGTACATCACCACGCCGCTCCCTCCTCGCTTTTGGACATTTGGGGATGAGGATTTGAATCAAAATATTCCTACGGGTGGTATGAACTTCTTGATCTTTTGATCTGATTTGGGGTGTGTATTCCCCATAGTGAATGATTCTTTTGCTACGGGTGGTATGAAGTTCTTGATCTTTTGATCTGATTTGGGGTGTGTATTCCCCATAGTGAATGATTCTTTTGGGTGTGTGTTACCCAATTGCTTGATTCTTGGGGTGTGTATTTCCCAGTGAAGTGTTGTTTTTTGGTCTGTGGATTATGGGGTGTGTATTCCCCAAGTTTGTTGGTGTTTAATCTAGGATTTCAAACCTGTTGTTTAAGCTTATTCTTATATGTCTGAAGTTACCATGTCTGCATCAGATGATTCTGAGGTGCTTTCAGGACAGAATACAGAAAGCGGAATGTACAAGAGCCCCTTCTTTGCTCCAATCACAAAATTGGATGAGGCCAATTACCCCTGTTGGTCTCAAACCTTTCTTGTTACTGTGGAAGGCCATGAGAAGAAGCATATGCTTATGGAAGCACCACCGAAGCAGAAAACAGGAAAATACACAACTTTGAATCATGATGATGCTATGGTGAAAGCCTGGATTTTGAATAGTGTCATTCTAAGGATTGGTGATGAAGTTATGTACTACAGTTCTACCAAAGAGATGTGGGATGGCTCGAAGACGGCTTATTCACATGAGTTGAATTCAACTCAAGTACTTCAGATCCACTATGATTTATGCCATCTCAAGCAAGAGAAGAGTCTGTCTCAGTATTACTCCACTATGAAGGGGTTATTGGAGAAATATAATGCATGTAGACCGATGTGTACTTCTACATGCAGGGATCACAGGAAGGAGTTTGCAGCCCACATGTTCCTTGTAGGGCTGAGTGATCACTATTCCGCAACTCGTTCACGGATTCTGACTCTCTAAGCTTCCTCCTATTGAAGAAATTTACAGGAGGCTGAATAGAATGCAAATTCAACCTACTCATGATGTTGTTACCAATACATCTTCGGCTCATGCTGCTATTAGCACTCGTGGTGGTCGTGGAGCCTTCTTTCGTGGCAAAAGCAAGGACCGGACTAATGGAGGTCGAGGCAAGCCTACATGTCCTTACTATGGCAGGCTTGGCCATGTCGAGGCTAAGTGTTGGAATAAACTTGACCGTCCTACTATTGCCAATCAGGCTTTTGCTATAGCATCTCTAGGTGTAAGCACTAGGGCAGTATCTCTTGCAAAGGCAAACTATGATGTAATTGTGTAGCGACTAGCACAGTTGACTTATGAGCAACCTCAATCCTCCAGCACTGCAGCCTATGCATCTGCATCAGGTACGAAAGGGTCATGGTTGATTGATTCAGGTGCATCTGATCATTTAACAGGAAATTCCCAATGCTTTAGGGAATTGCAGAAGACACCACAGGAACATTCAGTACAATTGGCAAACAATAGGCATGGCCCCATTTGTTGTAAGGGAGGGGTACCTGTTACACCCTCCATGCATCTTGCTGATGTATATTATATGCCGAACATGGCAATACAACTGCTATCTGTTAGTTCTATTACTAAGCAGTTGAATTGTCGTGTTATTTTTTACGCTGTTGGATGCACCTTTTAGGACCGCATGACTGGGAAGACGATTGGTGTGGCCATGAGGGGATGTGTATCGGCAACTTCAGAATCCAATTGCTGTAGCCTGTCAGATGACTACTGCAAGGAGTGCCTTGCAGTGGCACAGAAGACTAAGTCATCCTTCACTGGACAAGTTATGCCATGTCATTCCTCACTTGTCTCCTACCATAAAGATTCAGTGTGATGCGTATCAGCTGGGAAAGCATCACCGTGCCAGTTTTCCAGCATCTATCTAGTCTACCAGTTCTGCTTGCTTTGATTTGCTGCATTGTGACATCTAGGGTCCTAGCCGTGTGGCAGACCGTCAAAATTATAGATATTATTTGTTATTTGTGGATGATTTCTCACGTTTATCATGGACCTTTTGATGAGGAATAAATCGGAAGTTGATTCTTTGATTCAACAATTTGTGCTATTTGTGAAAAATCAATTTGGTGTATGCATTAAGAAAATTCGAACAAATAATACATTAGAATTTTGCACAAAGAAACTGGCTGATTTGTATGGATCACTGGATATTGTGCATTAGACCTCATGTCCTCATACATCGCAGCAAAATGGGATAACTGAAAGAAAACACCACCATATTTTGGATACAGCTAGAGCTTTACTTATCCAGAATAGTGTTATGCATAATTACTGAGGAGATGCGGTTCTTACTTCCTATTATCTCATTAACAGGCTTCCTCTGTTTTACATGAGTAAATTCCATGTAGTATCTTATATCCTGATGCAGACTTATTTCTTGTGCCACCAAAGACCTTTGTGTATGTGGCATTTACACACCTCCTTGGGCTTGGTCGTGACAAATTGGCACCAAAGGGGATTGTGTGTATTTCTGGGATACTCACGCACGCAGAAGGGATGCAGGTGTTTTGATTCCATACATCAAAAATACTATGTGAGTGCGGATGTGACTTTTCATCAGTCTAACCCTTATTTTTCTACCTCCAGTCATCAGTTGAGAGAGATAGAGGTGTTTGCTCCTATGCCAGTACCTTTTATAGCCTTGGAAGACTTCTCTCATAGTAGTGGTGTATCTACTATAGAACATACTATAGGCACTTCAAACTTGTACCACCTAATGAGAAGACATTTAAGGGTGCTACATGTTAGCTGTCAGTTACTTACAGAGAAGACACACCACCCCTCTTCAATTCCTATTAAGCCACCATCGTCCTCTACTCAGGTATGTATTGGAGATACTAATGATTCTTCTGCTCATGTGTCTTCAGGGTTTCTCTCTGCCCACAGATGATAATATTCCCATTGCTATCAGGAAAGCTCCAAGATCTTGTGCACAGTATCGTGTCGCTGGCAATGTTGTCTCTGTAGGCTCTCTTGGATCGAATTTGATGCTTTTACATCTGCAATTTCTAGTATGAAGATACCTACTTCCTACCAACAAGCTCTCCTACATCTACATTGGAAGGTGGCCATGGAATAGGAGATGTCTGTGCTTACTGATAGAGGGACCTGGGAGTTGTCTGCTCTACCTTCTAGTACGCACTTAGTTGGGGTCAGATGGGTCTATACCCTGAAATATAACCCTCATGGGTCTATTTCTAGGTATAAGGCTCGCCTTGTACCCAATGGATTCACCAAGACTTATGCGGTAGATTTCTTTGACACATTTTCCCCTGTAGCACAACTCTCCACGGTTCGTATTCTTGTCTCTGTTGCAGCTCATTATGGATGGCATCTTCACCAGCTGGATGTTAAAAATGTCTTTCTATATAGAGATTTGGAAGAAGAGATATACGTGCAGCAACCACCTAGTTTTGAGGTTCAGGGGGAGTGTATGCAAACTTCGTACGGCTACTTATGGCCTTAAGCAGAGCCCTCGAGCCTGGTTTCAGCGTTTGTCTGAGGCATTTTCTATGTTTGGGATGCAAAGATCTTCTGATCAGTCCTTGTTTGTTAGGAAGATCAGTTCTGGTATCATGGCCTTATTGGTATATGTTGATGACCTCATCCTTACAGGTGATGGTGCAGATGGTATTACTCAGGTGAAGTAGCATTTGACTCGTCAATTTGTTATGAAAAATCTTGACAAGCTGAGATATTTTCTAGGTATTGAGATCGCCACGAGCAAGCAAGGCATAGTAATGTCTCAAAGAAAGTATGCACTTGATATTCTTCAGGAGACAGGCATACTAGGATGCAAGGAAGCCAACATTCCCATAGATCCTAAAGTTCATCTATTTGAGGATACAGTGAAGGTAAAGGACAAAAAGGTTTATTGGCAGCTTGTTGGGAAGTTATTGTATCTAACCATCACGAGGCCAGACATCAGCTTTGCAGTGGGTAAGCTAAGTCAATTCTTAGACAAACCCACTGATGTCCACTGGCAGGCAGTTATACAAGTGTTGAGGTACATTAAGGGATGTCTAGGCAAAGGAATTTTATTTCAGAAGACGAAGGGCCCTATGTCTGCAGTAGCTTACTCTGATGCAGATTATGCAGGAGATATAGGAGATAGGCAGTCTACTACTGGTTTTTGCACATTTGTGACTAGAAATTTAGTAACCTAGATGAGCAAGAAACAAGTTATTTCACGCTCTAGTGCAAAGTCCGAGTACAAGGTTATGACTCATACTGCAGCTGAGATGATATGGATCAGATCTTTACTACGAGATCTTCATGTTGAAATTCAGGAGCCTATGAAGATGCATTATGATAACCGGACTGTAACATATATTGCTAATAACCCCATGTTTCATGAAAGGACGAAACATGTGGAAGTAGATCGTCATTATACCAAGAGCAGGGTCTACTTCGTACTACGTGTCTTGCCTCCACTGACCAAACTGCTAATGTATTTACCAAGTCATTACCTCGCCCCCAGTTTGAAAAGTGTAGAAACAAGCTGAGCATGGTGGATAAATATGCTCCAGCTTGAGGGGGAATGTTGAGTTACGTTTATTATGAGGGGGTATTTGTTATTCTTGTTTTTCATGTTAGACCTATTATGTTATTGTTCCCTTGTCTCTCTTTATATAAAGAGACATAGGATGGCTTGGTAAATAAAATTTCTTCTTTACTTCAACTTCCATCAAGGATTTGTGTATGGAACCAAGTTCAATCACACACTTAACTCATAAGGGAATTTAGCCCAGTTTGGCACTTAACGGGACTATATCCTAGGGAAGGGTGTTTTCCCTCCATTAGTACTAAATGTAAATAGTTACAAGTGATAGAGTATGGCTGCTCGTTGCAAGTAGTAGTGTTTTGACGGTTGAACTTATCCTTAAACAAATGCTCCCTGAAGCATGATATATATGGCCCTGATGGGTTACAACTGGTGATATGATCATTGGACACATGGCTTTTACGATCAAAAGTTAATCATTAAAGTTGTGATATGGCCCTTTATTCATATAACTTGTTTCCTAACCTTTGATATATGAAACCATGTGTTCCATGCGATGGCCTTCGTAATTGTGAATTGATCCGACACATGAGATCAAAGCTCATCATTTCTTAGCCATAAGGGTAGAGAAGCCACTTCAGTTGGTAAAAGTTTCTTTGTTCCCTGTGCGGATGACTCCTTTCCTAAGGAAGGCAAATGCCTTTTTTTTTTTTTGAAAAGTCAAAGGGCAGTTATCCGAAAGATAACCACCCAACCTCATTTCATTCCAAAAACCAAATTACATCAGAGTTTATTGTAAAAATTCGCAGAACACCACCTGGGAAGAAATAGATGAAACAAAGTTCTCAACATAGGGTCTCTCTCCGCTAAAAAGCACCCTATTCCTCCCAAGCCAAACACCCCACAGGACTGCCAACACCTTGGCCCTATCCTTCCTGGATCTAAAGGAAATCCCTTCACCGTGGGCATTTCCTCTGCGGAACGAAGACCATAAACTAGCCACATCCCGATGGGTGATCCAATCAATCCCCATCCTCTGCCAAACCTACCTCACAAACGGACATTGGAAGAAGAGATGTTGGATGTCTTCCTCGACTACATTGCAAAGGGAACATGTCAAATCATCCGACTGGGCATATCTCGCTCTCCATCGCTTTGTCATAATCCTCCCCCTCCTCACCAACCAGGCAACGATCTTCACTTTCAGTAGGCACTCTGCCATCTAGGGTAATCTGCAATCCCGCTGACCGTGCCACCCCCCAACCTGCGGAACACCTTCACCACAAAGAAGTCTCCCTCCCATTAGTAAGCATCATAACCCTCCTCCAGTGCCCAACCCTCCAATTCCTGCAACAACCCCTGGAACTCCTCGCATCTCTGGTCGAAGAGGCCCCCACGAAAGGTTGGACACCAAGCCCCATCCCAACAACTTCCCATCGTTGCTGACAGGTTTACAACACTTCCAAAAAGGCATGGAAACCTGTCTTCAAAGGTATGGCCAACTCCTTGCCAGTTGTCCTGCCAGAAACGAAAACCATCCCCCTCCTCCAGCGTAGGCAAGAAGAAATTGCGCACCTTCACTGTCACAGCCACCAGGTCATTCAGAAAGTATGAGGCTCCAGGAGGTGGGGAGACCAACGGCCCCCAAGAAAGGAAAGGATCGTAACATTACCGCATAACATCACCAAAGAGCCCCCGCCCCCAGCCCACCGGTCGGGCAATCCACTTCGTAACAAGGTAGATGTTCACATTGTCTATCTTCCTAACCCCCAGACCCCCTTCCTGAAACAGTCTACACACCTCCCAGGCTACCAATCTCGCCCCCCTTCCTGTCGACCCTACATTAGCCCAGAAGAAATCCCTCATCAACCCCGAGATCTTCCTCTCAATCTGGTGCGTCACTCTAAAAACTGAGAGGAAATACGATGGTATGGATGCCAAAACTGCCTTCACAAGGGCCAATCTCCCACCTTTAGATAGCAGCCTGGAGGACCACCCCGCCAATCTTCCTTCCATCCTCTCCAGCAGTGAAATCCAATCCTATATCTTGAGGCGCCAATCTGATAAAGGAAGGCCCAGATACACCAACAGCAAAGAACCCATTTTTGTTCCCAAAAAACCTCCCACCCTCTCCACCTCAACAGCCAACAAATTAAAAGGGACGAAAGTTGATTTTTAATAATTAATTTGCAACCTTGATGCCTCGCCAAAAAGTTCCAAAAGGATTCTCATTCTCCTGGCCTCCAGATCTGATCCCTCGACCAGAAATAAGGTATCATCAGCATACTGCAGTACCACTATCTCCCTACCTTCCCCAACCCTAAAACCCCTGATCAGCTCCCTTACACAGGCACTGTGAGTTGCCCGCACCAGAGCTTCCGCTACAAGAACAAACAGCATAGGTCCAAGCGGGCAACCCTGTCTAACCCCCCTCTTAGGCTGCAGCCATCCTCCTGCCAGGTTCCCATTGATCAAAACTGAGAAAGATGTCGTTGTCACCCCTCCTCAATAAGGAGGTCCACAAAAAATCCCACTGCACTGAATTGTACACCTTGCTGAAGTCCAACTTCCACAAAAAGGCCTACTTCTCCTTCCTCTAGGTGGCCAACGCCTCCATGGCAACCACAAAACCATCCAGAATTCCCCTCCCTGGGACGAAGGTCATCTGAACAGGGGAAACCAGATCTCTTAGAAGGTCCTTGAGCCTGTTGGCCAAGACTGTTGAGTCCCCCCTTTTTTGATACTTGTTTATATTTCTTGAGGGTTGCCCTGTTATTGTTTACTTCTGATTGGTTTTCCTCTGCAATTGTTCCCACACCTCTCTCTATATAAAGAGGTGTAGGGTTTCTCTTTGGAATATGATTAATCATTTTGTCCAACTTGATATCAGAGGGAGGTCCTAGGCTGGGTTCTAATATCCTACCCAAATCAAGCCCATAAAACCATCCACCCAAACCCTAATCTCCTCTCCTCCCACTGAAGCTGCCAGCAGCCACCAGTGGCAGCAGCAGTAGCAGGCAGCAACAGCAACAGCAGGCAGCAACGGCAACAGCAAGCAGAGCAGCCAGCAGTAGCAGCAGGCGAAGCAGCCAGCGGCAGCAGCAACAGCAGTTGGCACCGCCTAGCAGGGCTACCGACGCCACCCGTGTAGGGCAGTGCTGGTGCTAATGGGTGCACCGACCTATTGTAGGGCGTGTATGCTGAAGAGGAGAGCCCCCTTTATAGTGGATTTTAGGTCCCCTTTTTTGCCTAAAAAAAAATCATGTTAAGTTTTTGATTTGCTTCTTCCAACACTCAACATGATCTGAAATTAATCTCAAATCTTGTTTCTTGTCATATTCTTCTTGGCTTTCATATGACTTGGTTGAAGGAAGATGGCCTTCCCTAATGTTGAGACAAGTATCTTTGTCGAACAGAGATTGGCAAGTGATATAGTAACTATCACCCAGAGTGAGTATAAAAGACTACTCCGAGGTTGCGGCCATCATGATGGTTTTAAGGGAAGCTCTAACTGTCTCTTGCAAATGACAAGAAACATGATAGCATCAAGTCGTTGGTTGATTCAAGAGCCTCAAGACACCTTAGTGGAGATCGAAGTTGGTTTATTAATCTCAAACCCATGTCTGCAGGCAGGACAGTTCAAGTCGAAGATGGCAGGTACTCCAGGATAGAGGGTCAAGGAGAGGTGCCAGTGACCTCTAAGTTGAGATTGCTTGATGTTCTGTTTGTGCCAAACTTTCCCATCATCCTACTCTCTGTCAGTAGTATCATTAAAGAACTTAATTGTCGGGCTATTTTTGATGAAGTGGGATGTGTCTTTGAAGACAAATTGACAGGAAGGACAATTAGCATTGGTAATG
The DNA here is from genome assembly GCA_037157565.1 of Thalassia testudinum. Taxonomy (NCBI): domain Eukaryota; kingdom Viridiplantae; phylum Streptophyta; class Magnoliopsida; order Alismatales; family Hydrocharitaceae; genus Thalassia; species Thalassia testudinum. The sequence goes on along the minus strand of JAZHRO010000024.1, from coordinate 76,166,006 downwards.
TAGAGGGCGGTGTTTATCGTCTGGTTCAGCCTCTGTTTGCTGCTACATGTCACGGAGGCATCTCTTTTACAGCTGGGAGTACTTTTCAGTGGCATCTTGGACTTAAGCATCTTCCTCTAGATAGCCTTCGTCGTGTTCGTCCACACATATCCCCTACAACCAAGATCACTTGTGATGCTTATCAGATGGGCAAACACCACCGTGCCTCTTACCTAATGAGTACTCATCCTAGATCCACAGTCTTGTTTGAGTTGCTACATATGGATGTATGGGGTCCAAGCCAAATTCCAGACAAGCAAGGTCATCGATATTACTTGGTACTTGATGATTTCTCACGCCTATCATGGGTATTTCTCTTGAAAAATAAATCAGATGTCGGATCTATTTTTCAGCATTTTTTCTTGGAGATAAAGAATCAATATTCAGCAGTTAAAGTAGTGAGATATGATAATGCACTTGAATTCTGCACCATCAAATTGTCTACTTGTTATAAATCTCATGGAATTATACATCAGACCACATGTCCTCATATTTCTCAACAGAATGGGGTGGCTGAGAGGAAACATCGCCACCTTTTGGATGTAGCCCATACTTCGTTAATTCACCATAGTGTATCGCAGTTATACTAGGGAGATGTCGTTCTTACTGCGTGTTACTTGATCAACAGAATGCCCAGTTCAGTACTTCATGAGCAATTCCTTGGAACATCTTGTATATTGACCGAGAGCTTTTTCATGTGCCACCACGAGTATTTGGTTGTGTTGCCTTTGTTCATCTTCTTTCCCCATGCTGAGACAAGCTTGCACCACGGGCAGTTAAGTGTGTATTCTTGGGGTATTCACGGACTCAAAAAGAGTATAGATGCCTGAATCCCATTACTAGGAGGCACTATGTGAGTGCAGATATTACCTTTCGTCCATTTCGTATTTTTCCACGGCTGCTCGAGGAATATCTCCTGAGGTTATGGACATGCCCATGCCTATCCCGCATATTCCCTTAGAGCAGATGCCTGTTTCTCCTCCCCCTGTTGCTACTACTGGACCCGTTAGGTTTTCTGAGCCAACTGTTATCTACAAACGTCCTCATAGCACTTTGCAGATACCAGATCTTCCACTAGTTACACAAGCACCACCCTCTCCAGTTCAGGAGACCATGGACAGTTTGCATCCTGATGATATAAGAATGGGGTGATGCTACAGGTCCAGATATGGATGCTCTTGCCCCAGAGTTAGTACAGAATAATCAGTTAAATGATATTGACCTTCCTGTTGTCATTAGGAAGGCACCTCTCACGTGCGAGTCCAAATACCGTGTTGCAGGTAGTCTGGCTATTGATGGACTTGGATCTACCTTTGGGAGCTTCTGTCGTGCACTCTCTGCCACCCAGGTTCCCACTACGTACCAATAAGCCATGCTTGATCCGAAATGGCATCAGGCCATTGAGGATGAGATGGCTGTTCTTCATTCCAGAGTGATGTAGGAGCTTACTTCACTTCCTACAGGAGCACGAGTGGTTGGATGTCGTTGGGTCTTTGCCTTAAAATACAATCCTGATTGATCTATTTCAAGGTATAAGGCTCAGTTGGTTGCAAAGGGATTCACTCAGACCTATGGGGTGGAATTCTTTGACACTTTCTCTAGTGACACGACTATCAATAGTGAGGATTTTGATGTCTGTTGCAGCCCATCTTGAGTGGCCTCTATATCAGCTTGATGTGAAGAACGCCTTTCTATATGGTGATCTTCAGGAGGAAGTTTACATGCAGTAGCCTCCAAGATTTGAGATTTAGGAGTGTCTGTAGACTCCGTAAAGCCATTTATGAACTTAAGCAGAGTCCGTGTGCATAGTTCCAGAAGCTGTCTGAGGTGATACAGGTGAGGCCTTCAGAGATCCTCTGCAAATCATTCTTTACTTGTTTGGAAGAGTGACAGGGGAGTTGTACTTCTGGTATATGTTGATGATATCATTATTACTAGTGATGATGAGGCTGAGATAGTTGAGGTGAAAAAAACCTTGGCTGATAGGTTTGTAATGAAGGACTTGGGCAAGTTGAGATATTTTCTAGGCATTGAGGAGGCAAGATGCAAATAGGGCATTGTACTTTCACAGTGTAAGTATGCTCTTGATATACTACAAGAGATAGGGATGTTGGGGGCTAAGCCTGCCAACATACCCATGGATCCCAAGGGGCATCTATTGGATGCTGAGTCAACACATGTTGACAGCAGATCTTATAGACAACTAGTGGGCAAGCTGTTATATCTTACCATCACCAGGCCAGATATTTCCTTAGCAATTGGGAAGTTGAGTCAGTTCATGGATAGGCCTACCAAACAACATTGGAAGGCAGCAATGCAGGTGCTTAGATATCTAAAGAAAGCACCTGGGCGTGGCATATTATTTACTAGAGGTACATCGATGACAGTGGTTGGCTATTCTGATGCAGATTATGCTGATTGCTTAACGGACAGAAAATCAATTACTGGTTTCTGCATTTATGTTGCTAGGAACTTAGTCACATGGCGGAGCAAAAAGAAAGAGTGGTGTCTAGATCCAGTGCAGAGTCTGAGTACCATGCTATGGCTCAGACTGCTACAGAAATGGTGTAGGTGAGATCAGTTTTACAAGATTTACATGTGCAGATGGAGAAGCCTATGGAGATGCGGTGTGATAACCGTTCTTCCATTTATATTGCTAACAACCCGATGTTTCATGAGCGCACCAAACACGTCGAGGTTGACTGTTACTACACCTGAGATCTAATCCAACGTGGAGTCATCTATACCACTTCTGTTTCTTCTGAGAAGCAAACATCAGATATTTTCACCAAACCTCTTCCTCGATCTACATTTGACGTCTATTGTTCCAAGCTGAGCATGATTGACATCTATGCTCCAGCTTGAGGGGGGGTGTTGAGTCCCCCCCTTTTTGGTACTTGTTTAATTTCTTGAGGGTTGCTCTTTTATTATTTATTTCTGATTGGTTTTCCTCTGCAATTGTTCCCACACCTCTATCTATATAAAGAGTTGTAGGGTTTCTTTTTGGAATATGATTAATCATTTTGTCCAACTAAGACCTTAACTATAAGGTACACAGCATTTGATAAAGCAATCGATCTAAAATCCTAGATAATTTCGGCCCCTTCTTTCTTAGGTAGCAAAAACATTCAATTTATCAAAACCTCTATTTCCGACCGCAAATTCCTCCATTTGCATTACATCTACCCTTACCAAGGATCAGAATTCCCTGAAAAAGAAAATAGGGAAACCATCTGGGCCAGGGCACTCCTCTGCATTCAGGCTCCAAACAGCCCACCTCACCTCATTCTCCGAGAAGCAATTAGTGAGTTCCCTGCTTGAGCCTCTGTGATACACTGCATATTCTCCCTTGTCCACCTCCAGCAACCTCTGGCGCGCCTCCCATTGAACTCTCGAAAGTAATCTGTTGTAGCTCTTCCCACCTCCTCCCTACCTGAGAAAGTCTCCCCATGTATCAACATCTTCTCTATCCAGTTTCTCCCCCTCCTGTTAGAGGTCATTTGATGGAAAAAGCCGGTACCGGAGTCACCTTCCTTCAGCCATCTTTGCCTCGATCTCGTCTTCCACTCCACCTCTGTTTTCCTGTCCTCCTCCTACACTACTCGTGTCATCCTCATCTTAATCTCCCTATCCTCTGCCAAAATAGGGGCTTGTTCCTCCTGCCTATCAATTTTGGTGATCTCTGCCAATGTCTCTTCCTTCTTGCCCCTCCTAGACGCCTTAACCTCTCTCTTGTATGCTCTCAAGTGGTCCCACAGCACACTCAATTTATTTGCCAAGCAACACATGGCTGATCCCTCCACTTCTATTGATTTCCACTTCTCTTCCACCATACTCCGAAAACCATCCTCCATCAGCCAGGATCTGTCAAATTTAAAATATGTGCCAAAATGTGTCCCCCCATTAAGCCTCCACATAAGGCGTGTATGATAAAAAAAGGGTCTCTCCAAAGCCGACACATCTGCCACAGGGAAAGCCTCTACCAATTCCACGTTGGAGAGAAATCTGTCAATCCTAAACATTTGGCCACTATTATTCCTCCAGGTGTATGCATAGGAAGCCAATGTCCAATCCACGAGTCCATGTGTAGCAACAAAATCCACAAAAAGGTCTGACCCGAGATCCTACCTTCCCCGTCCTCCAGGTCTATCCTCCATCGATAGGGTGGCGTTGAAATCCCCTCTGAGCAACCAAGGATGTCCATGGCACTTTGCAGCCACAGCTGTAAGCTCTTCCCACATGACCCCCCTTGCCTAGGCATCTGACGGACCATACACCCCTATGACAGTCAACACAGCGCCTCCCACCTTTCTAACCAGTCTGGCAGAGATGACATGCTCCTCGCAAAAGTAACCTTCCAAGGAGAAAACATGTTCCCGCCATCCAACGACCTACCCTCCTAATCAGCCATTCGCATCAATAAACCGAAACCCCTCCATCCAAGAGCCCCCGATCTCTTTCCAGATCCGAACCTCACAACCAGTCCACTTCGTTTCCTGCAACACGATGTCCGCTCTCCACACACGAATACACTACCCCAACGACGCCCTTCTTGAAGGGTCATTAAGACCCCGCACATTCCACGTAAACACACCATTCATTTAGAACAAGGGACCTCCATATTCTGTCGGAAGCCAGCCGCTTCTGTAGTCCTGCGCACGTCCTCCTCAGTATAGTCCAACACCATCGTCTGCTATGACGCCTACGGTGTCCTTCCAGGACCATCGTCCACCAACCTCGGTCCGTGACCTCCATGAAATCTCCACCTCCTATACGAAGATTGCCTTCACGGCCACCGCGCACCATACGCGGTCTCCAACCGGTCAGGGGAACTTCTGTCTGGTCGCCAGTTGACAAAGAGACGTCGCCCGACCTCCACTGCGTCGGTGAACCACCAGGATGAGTCTCTCGAACATCGTCCACCCCATGCTGGAGCACAACCTCCGCCTTGTTGGCCAAAGGGCGACCGAAAACCCCTCTCGAAGCTCACGATGGACTTGTCACAGGGGGGCATGCCTTCCATGCTGGAGGGAGATGGGGGTGTTCTTCCATGTCCTCACAACACACCAACCCTCCTCCAGCTGACCTCGAAAGGAAGTACCCTTCTCGAGAGAGACTCGAATAGGGACACAAACCTCAGGCCCCGCACTGCCCAAGTTTGTGTGGACCTACTCAGATCTCGCTAGTGGATTCGGGTCCGCAACCTCCTCATCTAGGTGTGCCTCCGCACGTGTCGCGCACGTGGATGAAGTTAAAGCTGCCTCCACCCGTTCATCGAGAGAGAGCATTCCATCAATGCCTCCCCTTGCCTCTTCCACTCCCAAGACATTCGGAATCGCGCCAATCTTGGGCGACGCTAGCTCCTCACGCGAGATCTATGCAGATCTTTCAAGGGCTGGATCCACGTCACCGACCGGCCGTCTCCTCCACACCATCGTCGGACGCTGCCTCACCTTCCACTGCGTTTGAACCGCAGCATCAACCACCGACGAGACCCCCCGAGGCCCTCCATGAGGCAGGCACGAGACCACCCAAGCGGAACCCCCAAGCCGCAACACAACCTTCTCCAACACCGCTACTCCGATCTTCAACTCAATCAGCACCATCACAGGATGATTAACGGAATTTGGTACGCTAAAAGTTTGAGTTTTGAAAACCCGTCGTTGTAGTTGCACAAAAATTCATCAAACAAATAATTTAACCGAAACTCTGGTGAGTCCCACGTCGAACAGGGGAAGGCGAACGTTTGACCACGTTGGATTTATTATCATGAAGCAGATTAGCTAGTCAAATTAAATCTACCATAGCCATTCTACTTAAACAATAAACAATAGAAGACAGAGAAAGAATAATACAGAGAAAGAAAAACCAGGAAGAGAATAAACAAATATTTCATAATGATAGAAACATGTTCATTACATCTATGTGCTACACTAGAAAGCAATAAAAGAGAGGGGATGAGAAATTATCCCCTCGACGACTGCTTGGAGAATGAGCCGCGTTGACGGAGCGCCCGGACAAGGGTGGTGAGAGGCTGAACGAAAGAGGACGAAGACGAAGGGCGGAGGACGGAACAAGGTGATGTCGCCGTAGGATCCGCTTCCCGAATGGCGGTGAGAGGACAACCGCGAGATGCTCCACGAAGGAGGTGAGAAGATGGAAAATTATTTTTATAACTCTAATGGAGCATCACAGGTATGGGACCAGCTCATAGAGCTTTGGAGGGGTGAGAGGAGAGAAAGGGATGATCAAAATGAGTGGTAGGGGTGGCCTTTTATAGTTGTAGGAATGGGGGGCATATACATTTTAAGGCTTACAAAATAAATCTGGGGTCTTTAGTCACAGATATAAACGTCACTAAAGGCCCACGTCGTTAAAGCGCACATGCGTCCTCTCTTCACTTTCAGCCACATGCTTCATCACGTTTGATCAATCACAACCAGCCGATCAAGAGATCGAACGGCCTAAGAGCGCTCAAGCCCCTTCGCCTCTAGCATTACGTGCACCCCCACATGCAATGACGCACAGTGCATCTGACGGTGCGTCATTGCACGCCTCCACCGAGCACTTGCATCTAACACGCAAGATCGCGCCACGTCTCCTCTACCGCCTGATCCGATCCAACAGGTGAATTTCACCCGTGCGCCGCTCTCCACCTGATTTGAGGTGAGGCAGGGCTCGAACCCACGCCTCCCCTTCGTGATTCGAGTGCTTGACCAATGCGCTGCAATCGCTCGTTTGTCGCGTTTGTTGATTTCAGTTCACTCGCTCTCAGCCATTGGATAGATGATCCAACGGTTGAGATTACTTGATCGGAGAAGAAGAGTTGCGGGCATTGCTGGGGTGATTTGGGCGGCTGGGATGGCACCAAGTGGCGCTATCCTGGCCGTCCATCTTTTCTGACTTGTAAATGGTGCCACATATGTCGAATTTGACCGATTTTCGCGCCGTTGGGCTGCGATCGTCAATCCGAACTCATCCATGTGATTGGATTTATTATCTAAGGTATAGATTTACACTATCTTAACCCTTAATCTCTGATCTTTCTTGGACTGCATCTGATGCTACGAAGGTTCGATCGAGACGATCTCACAGTCGTTGAACTCCGATCATTGTTCTAATCAAATCCGTATGGTTGGATATTCAATCCGAGGCTCCGATAAATATTTCCTTATCCCCTTGCCACAAAGAGAAAATTAACTTATAATTTGTACAATCTAACCTAAATGCATGATGATGCATGTTATGCAATATTTATAATAATGAATGCTTCTATGATACTAGAAACATGCATAAATAGACATTTTAGGTCAATTAGATGTGTGCACATCACCGGACCTTTGGACAATCTGATTGACGAGAAACCCTTAAGCCGAGCAAAAGGGGAAATAATCGCCTCCACCACTTCCACCAACCTTAGCCACCATGGAATCCCCACAACAACCACCTCGAGCGATGGCCGCTCCTGAGGGCACTCCGAGGAAGCACCGTCGTGTGGGGATGGAAGTCGCCACGTCCACCTTCCCCCCTCGGAGATGACTTCCAAGAAGCAGAGTTTCTCCCTCCTTAAGGTAGGGAGGTCGACGACGAAAAACCTCCCCCCATCCAACATCAGAACCTCACCCCCTCCTCCAGATCCCCACCCAGCGCGTCCTCCACCACCACCTGGGAAACCGAGCCCTCCAAAACCTCGCCCACCAGCCCACTCGCAATCTTCCCTCTCAAACTTCTGACCCACTCCAACCAAGGTGCTTCAACCTCTGCCTGTAGCAACCTCCTCGGCGGCGGCGGCGGCGACAGACACCCACCCCCACAAACATGGCCACTGCGACATCGTACGCTCCTGTGCCCGACCACATCAACTCCTCGACGAGCATCCCTCGAGGACTAGCCGAGGCCCGACTCGTCCTTTTACGCCTCTCCACCGACCAACCAAGATCCTCCACCACCTCCTCATCCGTTCGACGCTGCTCCTACTCGCCCCCCTCACTAGGCAAGCAAGACCCCTGACCCTTCTCCCTCCTCAGGTACCCATCCTCCTCTCCCACCTTCTCTCTCACAGTCACCTTCCCAGTCGCCCTCTCTCTCTCGCTCTCCATCTCCGCCACCCATACAATGAAACTTTTCGCTCCTTAAGGCAAATGGCTTTCTGTCTTTTCAAGCATGTTGCGAGCACCGATATGCTATTTTTATGCATCATGTGGTACAGACTTGGTATACACAGGTTTAAGCCATGCTACTTGTTTCATCAAACAGGACTCTAGTGGTTCCTCATTAGCTCCTTCAGTGCTTTTGGTCATCAATGATTGAGTTAATCGAGCTAACCTTCCTAGTAAGGATTGCTTCTGTTGAGTTATACACGGTGGGTGTTTTTGTTATTTTGTGTAGTGAAAGCGTATACTTATAATTCTCTCTCTGAAGCCTCTTTATATAAAGGCATAGGGTCTCTCTGAATAAACTAATTCATTTCGATCCTAACATAGTATCGAGCAACAGTCCTAAATTAAGGCTCTGGTATCCCACCAAACCCTAGCCTCCTAACCCCTCACCAAAACCTTAGCCTCCACCAACTCTCCTCAGCGGTGCCGCTGGCCTCCCAGGCCAGCAACACCACCCCTCCACCGACCACCAAGGCTTCCATCGACCTTCCCCATCCCCTAAGGCATCGCCACACGTCGTCCTGTGCCACCGCCATCACCTGAGGCGACGCTGGTCGCCTTCTCTCCTGCGTTTCAACGTTAGGCCATACAGGGCCACCGTCGCCATAGATGCCCTTCTCTCGCTTACACTGCCACGCTAGCCCTCACAGGGTCGCCGCTGCCGCCGCAGGAGTCCTCACAGGGCCTCCTCTGTCGCAGGGCCTCCCTCTCCCCTGTAGGCCTTCCCCCCGTGCACCATCATCCTTGCTCCAGGTCCACACGACCTATAGGTCACCTTTAGAGGTTGTGTTGGCCTAGATCAGGAACACGTGGGCTTCACACAACTCAGAAGAGGAGCTTCTGCTGATTGGAAAGCACCGCTAGGGCCGTTCATATGCCCTAACGTGTGCAAACGAATTTCTTTGTAGTACCAACAGGGTACATGATCTGAAAATCACCTTTGTGCAGCTTGGATGTGATTCTTGGAGGCATTTTCAGTCTGAAATCAGAGTTGTCAGACCCTATGATCTAAGTTTCATACTTTGAAGATACTGTTTTTTGTGGATCTCAACTCCGAACATCATGGGGGATCAAAAGGAAGCCATGAGCAACTCAATGGGAAAGATTTCTATCACGAGCGCTCCCACTCACATGCAGGGAACATTTATTAAGTTGGATGGATCCAACTTTCTCCTTTGGTCCACTTCTTTTTCCAAGTTTGTCAAATCCCATTGAAAGAAGTACATTCTGATCGATGTTGTGCCTGATGTGAAGTCTGCAGATTGGGAGGCAGACAATGACTGGGTGGCCACTTGCCTTCTTAACAGTGTGAAAAACCATTGCCAAGCAAGTCATGACCCATGCCTCAGCCAAGAAAATGTGGGAGGTCATGAATGAGATACACTCCCACAGAAGCAATATTACAAGGCTGTATAGAGTCGTGGAGGATATCCACAACCTTTGGAAAGGCATCATGGCCTTTTCCAAGTATTATGGCACTATGAAAAACCTTTGGGATGAGCAAGATGTGTATCAACCTATCTCTACAGATGCATCTGTTCTTACCAAGCGGAGAGAAGCCATTCGTTTGATTCAACTTCTATTTGGACTTGGCCCTGTGTACAAAGTAGTAAAAGATCAATTCATGACTCTAGATGAGATTCCTTCACCAGAACAGATCTATGCTCATCCCTCCAGGCTTGCTACTTCAGATTCCATCCCTACTTCTGATGCTTCTACCATGACTGTTGTTGGTCGTGGTAGAGCAAATTCAGGTGGAAGAGGTGGCAGAGCTTGTGGTGGTGGTGGTACACGTGGATGTGGTCATGGTTGGAATTCCTTCTTTTGTAAGTTCTATCAGAGGAATGAACACTTTGTGGATCGATGCTGGGTCAAGCACGATTATCCACAGGGTATGCATTCACGTGCCCACCAAGAACCTACAAAAGATAATTCTCAGGTGCAGGAGGATGATAGCCAGATCACTGTTTCCAAGGCTGATTATGAGCATCTTATAGCTTCTCCGAGATCTACTTCTGCCTCAGTTCAAAGGCCTGCAGGTACTTTTGCCATGTCAGTAAAATCCCAAGCTCTGGTCTGGCTTATGGATTTTGGTGCCTCCTCCCATATTACTGGTAACACTATCCTTTTTTCTTCTCTACGAGACCTTGCTACGCCATTTCAAGTTAAAGTGGCTAATGGGAGCATGTCACTGGTGTCGGAAATATCTCTATTTCTAACATTTTGTCTCTCTCAAATGTCACACATGTTCCTAGATTTGCACTTAATTTAATTTCTATTAGCCAAGTTACCAGAGATTTGAGATGTTGGGTTGTGTTTTATGACCAATATTTCTTCTTGCAGGACCTCCAAACGATGAGGCCGATTGGTGGACTTGAGCAGAACAATCTTTACTACCTATATTTCCCATCTTCTAGTGCTGATCCTATTTGTGCCACCACTACTCTCCAGTGGCATTTGAGACTTGGTCATCTCGGTTTGCATGTTTTGCGCTGTCAGTTTCCTACATTGTCTTTTTCTAATGTTTTGATGTGTGAAACTTGCCAGTTGGGCAAGCACCATAGATCTTTTCCACCAAATAATAAAAGAGCCGAGTCTATTTTTGCTCTTGTTTATGCTGATGTTTGGGGTCCTTGTAGGGTCAAGAGTGTTAGAAGATTTTGGTATTTTCTTATTCTTATGGATGATCATACCAGGCTATGCTAGGTTTTTATGATGAAAGAAAAATCCGAAGTCTTTACTATTGTCAAAAATTTTATTGTGGAAATAAAGACTCAATTTTCTATTGCTATAAAGATTTTTCAGAGTGACAATGGATTGGAGCTTGTGAGTGCCAAGACAAATGTTTTTTTCAAATTCGTTGGTATTATTCACCAGACCACTTACGTTCATACTTCCCAACAAAATGGGGTTGCTAAACGTAAGCTTCGACACGTACTTGATGTGGCCTGATGATTCGATCTATTATGTTTCAAATGAATGTTTCATCACATTTCTGAGCTAATGTTTTTACTGCAACTTATCTGATGAGCCGAGTTTGTTCCTCTGTCTTAGGGAGTAAAACTCTATACTCTATGTTGTTTCCTAGCAAGGATCTTTTTTTTGTCACTCCTATTGTCTTTGGCTGTGTATGTTTTGTCTATTGCATAAAATGGATAAGATTTCTCCTCGCTCTGTGAAGTTCATGTTTCTGGGCTACTCCAAGATCCATAAAGGGTATAGATGCTATAATCTTGTTTCATGGAGATTTTATGTTTCTTCTAATGTCACGTTTTTTGAGGATATTCCATATTACCAAAACCAAGGGAAGCACCCTACTGAACCATCATATGAGGTTTCCTTCCTATGCCCATTGAGCCACCTATTCTAGGGCTACTCAGCTTGATCCGGATCCTTTCCCGTATCATCTTGAGATTCCTGATACGGATACTTTTCCTAAGCATTTTCAGCGCAGGACCCATGATGTTTCTCAAGTGGATGAACTACTATCTACTATTTCTGCTCAGTCCCCACTAGCTACTGATGATTTATCTGAGGACCAGGTACTTCCTACCACTGAGGACACTACTCTGGACCTTCCTATTGCATAAAGGAGGGCTCCATGTTCTTCTACTAGATATTCTGTATCTCAGTTTATGTCCCTTGACAATTTGTCTACAGTTGGATGTCAGTTTTCCCTAGCCATTGACAATGTGCAGGTACCATGGGATCATCATGAAGCCTTCCAAGATCCTTCTTGGACCTTGGCAATGGAAGAGGAGATGGCAGCTTTATAGTCCCATGGTATGTGGGACCTTGTTGATCTACCTGCAGATGCTATTGTTGTGGGGTGTAAATGGGTGTTTACCAATCAAATGTCGTCCTGATGGTGCTGTGGAACAGTACAAGGCACGCTTGGTGGTCAAAAGATATACTCAAACGTTCAGAGTTGACCATTTTGAGACCTTTTCCCTAGTAGCTCGTCTTAATTCTATTTGGATATTGCTATCTCTTGTTGTCAACTGGCATTGGGTTGTCCATCAATTTGATATCAAAAATGCTTTTCTGTATGGCGATTTGGAGGAGGAAGTCTACATGGAGCAATCACCAGGCTTCCCTACTAAGGGGGAGTGTCAGTAGGTGTGTAGACTGAAGAAAGCCATCTATGGACTGAAACAAAATCCCAGAACTTGGTTTGAGAGGTTTATCAAGGTAGTTCAGGATTATGTATTATTCTAGTCAAATTTTTTTATGATTTAAAATATCTAACATTGTCAACGTAAATCATCTTTTCCTTTGTTATAATATTTATCTTGCTTTCCTGCATTAAAGCAAATTGTTCCATGGGATTTTATCATTGCTTATGGATTTTGTTGTGTTAGTGTTCCTTGATTCTAGAGCCAAGATTGAGAAGATGATGATGATGTACTAGGTTTCATTGCAAGTACAGCGTTGAGTGATGATCCCTACAACCAATAGTGTTGGTATGAGGAACTAACGTGGGTTGAAGAAGTGGCTCCATTAAAAAGATTTAAGGACTGTTATTGTCTCAAAGAAGCACGAGGTTGGTGACAATGATGGGCAACAACTCTAATGGTGTTGCGACCATGTTGAGGGCGAAATCAATTGATTTACCCTTTGACAATGACATGTTAGATTACATTTTGGTGGCCATGGAAGCCAAAATCTGTAGGAGGCGGTGGTCTTGCAGAGGAGGCTGCCCTGATCTACATCAGGATGGTGGCTTGTTGATCTAGGGTAGATATGAGTTTGTTAGTAGCCCTAATAGTTAAAGTAAAAAGAGAACGTTATTTACCAAGTCATCCCTATATCTTTTTATATAGAGAGAGACAAGGGAAAAATAACATAATGAGTCCAACGTAAAAAAAAATAACAAATGCCCCCTCTTACAAAGACATAACTCAACACTTCCCCTCAAGTTGGAGCATATATATCTACCATGCTCAGCTTGCTTCTACACTTCTCAAACTGGGGGTGAGGCAGTGACTTAGTAAATATATCAACAGTCTGATCAGTAGAAGCAAGACATGTTGTACGGAGTAGACCCTGCTGAATCAGGCTCCTGCTATAATGACAGTCTACTTCCACATGTCTCGGCCTCTTATAAAACGTGGAGTTATTAGCAATATATGTTGCAACCTGGTTATCGCAATGCATCTCCATAGGCTCCTGAATCTCAACATAAAGATCTCGTAACAAAGATCTAATTCATATCATCTCAGCTGCAGTATGAGCCATAGCCTTATACTCGGACTCTGCACTAAAGCGTGATACAACACTTTGTTTCTTGCTCCTCCAGGTACCAGATTTCCAACCACACTTGTGCAAAAATTGATAGTAGATCGTCTGTCTCCCACATCTGCATAATCTGCATCAGAGTAAGCCACTACAGACAGGGCCCTTCGTCTTCTGAAATAGAATACCTTTGCCTAGACAACTCTTAATGTATCTCAACACTTGCAAAACTGCCTGCCAGTGAGCATCAATGGGTTTGTCTAAGAACTAACTTAGCTTACCCACTGCAAGGCTGATGTCTGGCCTGGTGATGGTTAGATACAATAACTTCCCAACAAGCTGTCGATAGACCTTTTTGTCCTTTATCCTCACTGTATCCTCAAATAGATGAACTTTATGATCCATAGGAATGTTAGTTATCTTGGATCCAAGCATACCTATCTCCTAAAGAATATTAAGTGCATACTTTCTTTGAGACATTACAATGCCCTGCTTGCTCGTGGCGATCTCAATACCAAGAAAGTATCTCAGCTTACCAAGATCTTTCATAACAAACTGGTAAGCTAAATACTCATTTACCTAAGTAATACCATCTACATCATCACCTGTAAGAATGAGGTCATCAACATATATCAATAAAGTCACGGTACCAGTACTGATCTTCCTAACAAACAAGGAATGATCAGAAGATCTCTGCATTCCAAGCATAGGGAGTGCTTCAGACAAACATTGAAACCAGGCTCAAGGGCTCTGCTTAAGGCCATAAATAGCCTTACGAAGTTTACATACACACTCCCATTGAACTTCAAAACCAGGTGGCTGCTGCATGTATATCTCCTCTTCCAAATCACCATATAAAAAGGCATTTTTAACATCCAGCTAGTGAAAGCGCCATCCACAATGAGCCGCAACAGAAATAAGGATACGGACCATAGAGAGTCATGCCACAGGGGAAAAGGTGTCAAAGAAATCTACCCCATAAGTCTGGGTGAATCCTTTGGCTACAAGATGAGCCTTATACCTAGAAATAGACCCATCATGGTTGTATTTCAAGGTAAAGGCACATCTGGCCCCAACTAAGTGTGCACCAGAAGGTAGGGCAAATAACTCCCAGGTCCCTCAATCAGTAAGCGCAAACATCTCTTCCATGGCTGCCTTCCAATGTGGGTGTAGAAGAGCCTACTGGTAGGAGGTAGGTATCTCTGTACTAGAGATTGCAGCTGTAAAAGCCTGAAATTTGGTACCAAGAGATCCTGCAGGGACACCACTACCAACGACACAATATTGTGCACAAGACCTCGTAGCCTTCCAGATAGCAATGGGAATATCATCATCTGTAGGCAAAGAGAGGGGCCCTGAAGACACGAGCAGAAGAATCATCAGTATCTCCAATACATACCGAAGGAGAGGATGATGGTGGCTCAGTGGGCACTGAAGAAGAGGAGGGGTGTCTTCTTTCTGTATGCAATTGGCAGCTGATATGTAGCACCCTTAAATGTCTTCTCATCAGGTGGTACAGGTCTGAAATCGCCCACAGTATGTTCTATAGTGAATACACCACTACTATGAGAGAAGTCCTCCAAGGCTATAGGAGGTACAAGCATAGGGGCAGCCACCTCTATCTCTCTCAACTAATGATCGGAGGTAGAAAAATAAGGGATAGACTCATGAAAAGTCACATCTGCACTCACAGTGTTTCTGATGTATGGGATCAAAACACATGTATCCCTTCTGCATGCGTGAGTATCCCAGAAATACACACTTAACAACCCTTGATGCTAATTTGTCACAACCAAGCTCAAGGAGGTGTACAAATACCACACACCCAAATATTTTTGGTGGCACGAAAAATAAGTCTACATCAGGATATAAGATATTCGATGGAATCTACTCATGTAAAACAAAGGAAGGAAGCCTGTTAATCAGATAATAGGAAGTAAGAACCGCATCTCCCCAGTAACTATGCGGAATACTATTCTGGATAAATAGAGCTCTAGCTGTATCAAAAATATAGTGATGTTTTCTTTCAGTTATCCATTCTGCTGCGATGTATGAGAACATGAAGTCAAATGTACAATACCCAATGATCCATACAAGTTAACCAGTTTCTTTGTGCAGAATTCTCATACATTATCTGTTCAAATTTTTTTAATACATACACCAAATTGATTTTTCACAAACATCACAAACAATTGAATCAAAGAACCAACTTCCGATTTATTTTTCATCAAAAAGGCCCATGACAAACGTGAAAAAATCATCCACAAACACAAATACTATCCATAATTATGATGGTCTGTCACACGGTTAGGCCTCCAGACGTCACAATGCAGCAAATCAAAGCACGCAGAACTAGTAGACTGGATAGATGCTGGAAAACTGGCACAGTGATGCTTTCCCAGCTGACATGCATCACACTGAATCCTCATAGCAGGAGACAAGTGAGAGATGACACGGCGTAGCTTGTCCAATGAAAGATGGCCTAATCTTCTATGCCACTACAAGGCACTCCCTACAGTAGTCGTTTGACAAGCTCCAGCAACTAGATTCTGAAGTAGCCAATACACACACCACTCTTCATGGCCACCACCAATCGTCCTCCCCATCATGTGGTCCTGAAAGATGCATCCAACAACGTCAAAAATAATACGACAATTCAACTGCTTGGTAATAAAGCTAGCAGATAACAGTTGCATTGCCATGTCCGGCACATAATATACATCAGCAAGATGCATGGAGGGTGTAACAGGTACCCTCCCTTACCATGAATGGGAGCATGCCTACCGTCTACCAGTTGTACTGAATGTTCTTATGATAGCTTTTGTAATTCCCCAAAACACTGGGAATTTTCTATCAAATGATCAAATGCACCAGAATCAATCAACCATGACCTTTTCATACCTGATGCAGAAGCATAGGCTGCAGTACTAGAGGATTGTGGCTGCTTAGGAGTCAGGTATGCTAGTCGCTACACAACTGCATCGTAGTCTGCCTCTACAAGAGCTACTGCCCCAGTGCTCACACCTGAAGATGCTGTAACAAAAGCCTAGTTGGCAACAGTAGAACGACCAAGTTTATTCCAACACTTAGCCTCAACATGGCCAAGCCTGCCACAGTAAGAACATGTAGGCTTGCCCCAACCACCAGCAGTCCTGCCCCTGCCTTTGCCATGAAAAAAGCCTCCACGACCACCACGAGTGCTAACAGTAGCATGAGCTGAGGATGTATTGGTGACAACAGCATCATGTGTAGGTTGTACTTGCATCCTACTCAGACTCCTGTAAATCTCCTCATTAGAAGGAAGCTCAGAGAGAGTCAAAACTTTGAACGAGCCGCAGAATAGTAATCACTCAGCCCTACAAGGAACATGTAGGCTGCAAACTCCTTCCTGTGATCCCTACATGTAGAAGTGCACATCGATCTACACGCATTATATTTCTCCAATAATCCTTTCATAGTGGAGTAATACTAAGACAGACTCATCTCTTCTTGCTTGAGATGGCATAAGTCATAGTGGATCTGCAATACTTGAGTTGAATTCAACTCATGCAAATACGCCATCTTCAAGCCATCCCACATTTCTTTAGCAGTGCTGTAGTACATAACTTCATCAAAAATTCTTGGAATGATGCTACTCAAAATCCAGGCTCTCACCATAACATCATCCCGATTCCAAGTCACATATTTTCCAATTTTCTGCTCCGATGGTGCTTCCATAAGCACATGCTTCTTCTCATGACCTTCCACAGTAACAAGAAAGGTCTGAGACCAGCGGGAGTAATTGGTCTCATATAATTTCGTAATTAGGGCAAAGAATGAGCTCTTATACACCCCACTTTCCGTATTCTGTCCTGAAGACACCTCAGAATCATCTGATGTAGACATTGTAACTCCAAGCACACAAGAATAAATCCAAACAACAGGTCTAAAATCTTGGATAAAAAGCACCAACAAACTTAGGGAATACACACCCTACAACTCACAAACCAAAGAACACTTCACTGGGGAATACACACCCAAAAAATCATCCACTACGGGGAATACACATCCCAAATTAGATCAAAAGATCAAGAAGTTCATACCACCATGTTGGAAGATTTTTGCTTCAAACCGTCATCTCCACGGAAAGAAATCAAGAGCAACAAGCACCAATGACAATCAGGGGGTGATCCTGCTGTGACAGGGCAGCAGCAACTCCGTGACCAGGTGCTGTGGCGCGAGAGGCGTTGTAGCAAAGAGGGCTGCTGGCGGCAGCAGCAGCAGCAAGGGTGTTGCGGTGTGAGGAGTTGGTTGCACCCCAGTCAGGCTACTAGTGGCAACAGCAGCGGCGTGACCAGGTGCTGTGGTGCGAGGAGAGGTGCTACAACAAGGAGGGCTGCTGGCAGTGGCAGCAGCAAGGGTGCTGCAGCGCGAGAAGCTGGTTGCGCCCCGGTCAGGCACTGTAACAGGCGCGAAGAGCTGAGGCGGCTGCTGTGCCCCGATCTGGTGCGAAGGGCCGGCTGCAGCAGCAATGGCATCAGTGATGCTGCTGCGGCGGTGATCCGGCGACAGCGTGGCCGCCAGTGGTGGCAACGGTAGCTCCGACGAGAAGGCTTAAGGTAGGGTTAGGATTTTGTTTTTGGTAGAGACCTTAATCTTAGCTCTAATACCAAGCTGAAGTGAAAAGAGAATCTTATTTACCAAGTCATTCTTATGCCTCTTTATATAGAAAGAGAGGAAAAATAACATAATGAGTCCAACGCAAAAAAGAATAACAAATGCTCCCTCATACAAAGACATAACTCAACACTAACAATGCGATGATCCTATGCTACAATAACCTTGCAAATTTGGTAGTACAGAAGCATGGCCCTAAAAGAGGTGATGCCTTTGTGATGCTACACAAAGGATGTCAAGATTTCAAGCCATGACTTATGATATATGCCTTGAGCAGCAGTAACTAATTAGTTCATCAAGCGATGATAGCTATGACATGTTGGCAACATCCTTTGGTGTAGAATTGTGGTGCTTCCCAATTCCGAGTCTGCAAATTTATCATCTCCAACCAGTCTACATAGGCATTTAACTATTTAGATAGAACTTGGCTATAGTGATCGACTTTATTCAACGGTTAGGATGTGACTTAAACAATCAAATTCATTATTTTTTTCAAAGGGTGTCATAGCTTATACCTTACAAAGCTATAATTGAAGTCTAAAATAATGTGGAAGCATGATATCAAAAGTAATAAAGAAATTAAATGAATACTTGGATTTACATGGAAACCCCACTCACGAAGAGTGGGGAGAAAACTACAAGAGAAGGCCCCAATAGGGCTCGGATTTGTATCGTTTCTTCTCAAGCCACCACACCAACACAATCCACGTCTCACGATGTAGCACTAAACTAACCACACATTCTCCAACACTCCCCTTCAAGCTAGAGCATGGAACGCTCAGCTTGTACAACGAAACCCACTCTACATAACAAAACACCACTCTCTAAACTGGTTTTTGCTTGTAGGCAGGTGTTCCGATGACGACCCATTAACGATATCTGGAGCTGCTGGATGAACTACTATAGCTAGCTCTAACAAAGGCCTCTCCTTTGGAGATCTCAACATATGTTGGTAGCTCCCCATTTAGTATCTCTGACATAGGTCTACCTCTAAAGACCTCGAAACCGAATCTCCCACTCTGGAGTCCATGAAACTAGATCTCCGACATAGAAACCTGAAATGAGCCCTTCCTTTAAGGACCTCGAAACTGAATCTCTTTCTGGAGACCTCGAAACTCTGGACCTCCCAAAGTTGTGGTTTCTCATGTGGAGTCTAAAACAAAAGGGACTCCCGAATGAGGGATGACTGTAACAGGCATCCACACTCCCTTTCTCCCATACTCGTATGGGAGAATAAAATAACAACGAAAAGAAATACAATCAAATAAAGAAGAGCTTCTCCTCTTCTCTTTAATTTCATCATCATTTTTTTTCCTTTTTTTCCTTTTTCTTTCTTCCCTTTTTTTCTTTTTTTTTTCCTTTCCTCTCTTTTTTCCCCTTTTTTTTTCCTTCTTCCAACTGCCCTCTTCTCCCTCTTTCCCCTTTCTCGTTGTAATGCTAAAAAAAAACTCAAAAAGAGCCCAATCAAGGAGATAAAAGGGAAACAAGGGGCAAAATAGTTAAAAACACCGAAATATCTTCTAAGTTTCTTCATCATCGGGGCCTTTTCTTCGGCTCCTTCATCGGTGCCTTCTTTGATCTCCCCAACAGCAGGGTGTTGCCAACCCACGTACTCCAATCTAAGTGACTCAATCCTCCTCGCCAATGCGCCATCACTCCCAAGACACCCCAAGCCTCGACACATCAGATCCAGTCATCGTCGACTGCGTGCACCGCCTCTAGGCTGCCCACCACGATCTTCGCTACATCTTCGCGCGTGACTCCTCGCCGAGTCACTCCTTGTCTAATCTCGCGTGCTCCATCAATGCCAAGACCCTGTTGCTGCCATCATCGCAGGAGCTTCCACCATCGCGCTGCCAGGTCCTCGCCCGCAGCAGAGAGCTCCTCTTGCATCTCCGCGCGGGTTCTTCTTAGTTTCCCTCACTGTGATGATTTTGGAGAGCCGACCGCATTGTGGACGTTATGGCTTCCACTGTGCCACAAGGCCTCTGTAGGAGTGGAGGAGGCACCCCCCACAAGATTCCGCAACTTCGTCGATTTGTTCCATCCTTCACTAAGGAAGAGATAGAGGACTTCCTCTTCTTGCTTTTATCCCCCTTGTGGAATAGTAAAACAATATCTCCAGACCAAATGATATAGAAAATATCTTCAATAAAGAAAGGATAGAACCCAAGATCAAAACCTGCTTTGATACTAAGTTAAAGTTTAAAATAATGTGAAAGCATGATATCAAAAGCAATAAAAAAATCAAATGAATGCTTCGGTTTATGTGGAAACCCCACTCACGAAGAGCAGAGAGAAAACCATGGGAAAAGGCCCCGATAGGGCTTGGATCTATATTGTTTATTCTCAAAGAAATATAGGAGTACATGCCTATCTATAAGCCACGACACACAACACAGTCCACATCTCACGATGTGACACTAAACCAACCACACAATCTCCAACAGCCACATTGCAGGATTGCTAAAGCATATGCTATGCTAAGGCACTTATTGTGTCTTGGAAGAGCATCATCAAGACAATGTAATACCTTAAAAAATAGTGCTACATCGTAAACTCAGGAAGTTGAATACTAAGTTATAAGTGTTAAGGATTACTATTTGAAAACTTAGGCATTTTAAGTGGTTGCCTTGGGTTAGCTTAAACCTGAACCTTACAAGTTATTAAGCCTTATATTTCTTAACTAGGCTTGGGCCTAGGCCTGGTTGTTACAAGTGGTACAAAGTAAGATTCCTATAGATAAGAATTTCAAGGAGGACAAAATGAATAGATAAGTTATTCCATTTATCTTATCATTTATCTATTTTATGACCCCTTGGGTCCATCTCGAGCATATCCTAGTCACTTTCTGGTTAATATATTGAGCCACAAGCCCTAATAGACTTGTCATGAAAGATCATGTTAACTAATAGAATGCTTTCCAATCTTTATATGTCACTCTCAACTCCTCTAAGTTAATAATGTGATAATACTATCTTTAAGATAATGAGGTGTAAGATCCTCCCCCACTAAGGATCATAATATCCTTATTGCAATTGGTCCAAGCTCCTTTCCCAACTCTACCTCAAGGGTTGCCCTTTCATACAAGCCTTCATTATCAGTGGTGACTTCACCTCCTAGGTGACCATTTCCTCCTACTAAGGGAGAGTTATACTTTGATACTATTTTATGACGTCTTAAATCCACTACAAGTACACCTAGGCTACCACCTAATCAAAAATCATGTTGAACCACAAGGTTATGTTGACTAGGAGCAAGTCATTGTTGACACCTTGATTTTGATGAACCAAATTATGCTTATAGGTGAATTAATCTTTCAGGTATTCTACCATGGATCTTGTCAAGTTAAGGGAATAAGTTTTAGGAAGATAATAAGTGTTAGAATTTATTTCCTGTGTCTAGAATTTTTGTACGGAACCTCAAATTTCATGATCCCTGATTTTTGATTTTATAGACATTTGATCGATAAAAGTAATTAATGATCAACCAAAATAAAATCTTTTAATTGATAAAATCTCGCAAATAAGGAAATCCAATTTTTAAAGATTAATCAATCAAATTAATCCTTTAATCAACCAATAAATGATCACCAAGGAGAAGAACTAAATCAATCAATCATTATTTTGATCGGCAAAACATTAAATTTGATTAAACAATCAGTTTTAAATTATTACCAAATCTACACGATTTTCAAGTATAAATAGGACCCCTTTGTAGCCTTCTTCTATACACACTTAAAAGAAAATCTCTAAGAGAAAAAGTACTCCTACTCTGTCATTCTTAAAGTGCTTCAACACTCATTCTTTAACACTTCTTAAGCACTTCGATTTAAGCTACTACGAAAAATTTTGATTTGATTTCCATTCTCATTTGAGGTTCCTTAGGATATAAAGTTGTATACTTTTATTTCAGTTGTTTTGATTTGGGTTCCAAGTTGTCTGGGAGATCGTTGTTGTCGATCTTCTTCAAGTATACATAAGAAGGGTTGTTGTAAGAGGTCGTGCCACCCTCATTTAAGTGATGCGTATTGGTGGATTGGCTAGCTCCGTTCGATCAGAAAAATCCTAAGCTGAGAAACTTAGGTAGTGATGTTTACTCGAAAGAATTTCCACTATAAATCCAAATGCATTCATGTGATTGTCTTGTGGTTTGATTAATTTTTTTAGAAGTCCATTATAATCTTGTGATCTACACTAGTCACCCCCCCTTTAGTATAGTTTCTAGATCTTGTAGCCATCCACATTTGATATCAAAGCATGATTACTATCCAGAAGATGTCAAAGTCCTCTACCGACGTCTACATTAAGGGGCAATTTGTCGTAAGACCACCCTTTTTCGATGGCACAAACTATGACTATTACAAAACCAGGATGCAGATCTTTCTAGAGGCAATGGACTACGAAGTATGGGATGTCATACCATCAAAATACACGCACCTAGAAAAGTAGGAATTACATTTAATCAAAAAAAGATGGCTACTCAATGCCAAGGCAATGAATGCTATCTTCTGTGGTTATCAAAAGAAGAATTTAACAAAGTATTGGCATGCAAAACTGATTTTGAAATATGGAAGAAGTTACACATGAGGGTACTTCTAAAGTCAAGGAAACTTGAATCAAACTCCTGACACAGAAATACAAGCTTTTTAAGATGAAAAAGGGAGAGACGATCAAGAAGATATACACAAGATTTACGAACATCATAAACTCGTTAAGGAACCTTGACCAGGAAGTGAAAAATGAAGCATTAGTTAGGAAGATCCTTCAATCTCTTACCAGTGATTAGGAAACAAAAACCACTGCCATTCAAGAATCAAAGGATTTGTCAACACTGCAACTGGATGATCTAATCGAAAGTTTGATGGCTGACAAAGTTCAACTTCAGCATATAAAGTAAAGTGAAAATGAAGGGGTAAAGAAAAAGGATATAGCATTAGAAGCTAACACCAATTCAAACAGATTAAGTAGTGAAGACGAGGATGACATCACTCTCCTTTCCCAAAAATTTAGAAAATTTCTCAAAAACAAAAAGAATTGGAGAAAGAAGGAAGAAACCAAAGAAGAAGCAGTATCTGCTATAATTGCAAGAAGAAGGGACACATTAGAAAAGGTCGTCAATTCCTTAAGAAAGAAGCTGAGAAAAAGTAAGACAAAGAAACCTTTAAGAAGGGAAGGGAAAAAGAAAGCACTCCAAGCCACTTAAGATGACTTAGACTCAAGTTCAGAAGAAGAAGAAACTTCAGGCAAGGAAGCTCTCCTTGGACTCATGGCCCTGAAAGATGAGGAAACCTCTTTTACTCCTGATGAACTTCTAAAAGCTTTTATGAATTACATGACCTTGCTAAATCCCTTAAAGGCTGAAAACAGAGAGCTAGCAAAAAGCTTAGAAGACGAAAATGCTCTTAAACATGGATATGCATCACAAAACTATGAGCTATCTCTAGAAATCACCTCACTAAAATCCCATATAGACCCTTGAAAATTAGATCTTGATAAATTAAAAGATAAATAAGCTATTTTTGTTAAATGACCTAGCAAAATTCACTAAAGGAAAGTGTAACCTTGAGAAACTACTAGGTATACATACACAAAGCACCACCAAATTTGGACTATGATATATACCTAAAAATGATTATGAAGCTTTCTGCTCTAAATTACAAAAAATAGTTTTTCTAGCCAAAAGACTAAAAATAGGTATTTGCCTTATACCACACACTATAAGGCAATCCGATCTAACATAGGTGGACCCATTAAGAAAAAATGGGTACCAAAAAATACCTTGAAATTCTATTTTGTAAGTTACTCTCATGAAGACCAAGTAACCTATAAAGATTGGATATATCAAGAACACAATGGAATCTTCAAGCCTATTAACAAATTAAGATCATTCCGTGGTACTGGTTCTCACAAAGCTAAACAAATGACAGGACCATCGAAAGAAAAGATGGATCATGGAGAGCATATCTTCAAAACATATGACTGACGAAGAAAAACTGTTCCTAGAGCTCGACCAAAGGAAGGTGGAACAATCACCTTTACCAACAACCACAAGACCACATTATTGTTACTGGCCAAATTGGTAATTCCAAAACCTCCTTTGATAATATTCATTTAATCAAAGGTCTAAAACAACTTAGCATCGGTCAGATTTGTGATAAAGGATATAAAATTAGTTTTACATTTAGAGGATTTAAGATAAAGGACAAACAAACAAACAAAAGAAACACTACTTAAAGGTGTTAGATCTAAAGACATTTATATAGTTGACTTCAACAAATGCGACACCTATAATTGTTTGGTCGCATCCAATGATAAGGTAACTCTTTAGCATAAGAGACTAAGGCATGTTCACATGAAAAACATAAGTAAACTTATGAAACATGATCTAGTAAAAGGTCAGTCAAAAATTAATTTCAAAAAGAGTAAAATCTACGACTTATAAACTCGAAAAATTAACTAAAACTCCTTTTAAAGCAAAGAAGATGGTCGACACTTCTCGACGTTTGGAGTTCACTTAGACTTATTTGGAGCCACCAAATTCAAAAGTCTAAGAGTTGCCGCTACTGTCTCATCATTATTGACGACTTCTCTAGGTTCACGTGGGTATTGTTGCTCAAAACCAAAGAATTAACTTTTGAGGAATTCAGTAGAGTTGTAAAATGATTACAAAATACGATTACCAAGATAAGAAATATCATGGAGCTGCATTTGAAAATATGTGATTTCTGTAACCGATCATGGATTAAGGAAGAATTTACTTTTTTTTTTTAAAAGGAAGAATTTACCTTTTTAGAGCAACTCCCCAAAATGGTGTAGTTAAGAAAAAGAATAGATCTCTGCAAGAGTGTGCCCCAAAATGCTGTACAAGTCAAAGTTACATCAATTTTTTTAGGTCGAGGAAGTAAACATTATTGCTACATCCAAAATAAATCCCTAGCCAAGTCAATCCTAAATAAAACACCTTTTCAGTTGTACTTTAGAAGAACACCTAAAATCTCTTACTTTAAAGTTTTTGGATGCAAATGTTTTATTTTAATTAGTTAATGACTTAGTTTCGTTAGAAACCCTAAAGCTCTCTTATATAGAGAAAGATCGTAAGGTCAAAAGTATATGAACGTCCTTAAGGGACAAAACACACCAAGCCCTTACAATAAGAAATAAATGATCACACTACATAAGCTAACACTTCCCTTCAAGCTGAAGCATAGATATTAATCATGCTCAGCTTAGATATACAAGAATCAAATGAAGATCTGGCCAAGGGCTTGGTGAAAGTATCAATCGTTTGCTCCTCAGATGCAACAAAGGTGGTATATAGCAACCCCTTTTGAATAATGTCCCTAGTATAGTGACAGTTAACCTCAACATGCTTCGTCCTCTCGTGAAATGCTGGGTTATTGGCAATGAAGGTAACTGCTCTATTATCACATCACATCTCCATGGGGCTAGAAAATTGCACCTGTAGGTCAATAAGCAAGGATCTGATCCACATCATCTCAACAGTTGTCTGAGCCATAGCTCTGTACTCAGACTCGACACTGAATCTCGCAATTGTGCCATGTTTCTTGCTCCTCTATGTGATCAAATTTCCTACTAAAAAGGTGTAGAATCCAATAGTGGATTTGCGATCCACATAACATCCGACATAGCCTGCATCTGAATAACCAACCAACGTCATAGAGGATCCATTTGAGAAGAGACCCTTCCCAGGAGCCTTCTTGACATATTTAAGCACCATCAATGCTACATCCCAATGCTAATATGTTGGCTCAACCATAAACTGACTCAGTCTCCCAACTGCAAAGGAGATGCACAGCCTCGCGATAGTAAGATACAGCAACTTGCCCACAAGCTGTTTATATCGTCTACTGTCCACCACCTATGCATCCCCATCATAGAGTAGCATCTTGAGGTCCATAGAAATATTGGCCTCCTTGGCCCCAAGTATACCAACCTCCTACAAGATATCTAAAGCATACTTCCACTGGGACAAGACCACACCCTCCTTACTGCGAGCAACCTCAATACCAAGGAAATACAGTAAAGCCCCCAAGTCCTTCATGACAAACTGTTCTACTAGGATGCACTTAACCTTAGCAATACCCTGCACATCGTCCCCTGTGATGATCAAATCATCAACATAAACAAGAAGTACCATAGTACTCGGTCTAGTCCTTCTAACAAATAGTGAAAAATCAGTTGTTGATCTCTTGAATCCAGCTACCTCTACAACCTATGACAATCTCTGAAATCAGACTCTGGAACTCTGTTTGAGGACATATATAGCATTCCGTTATCAGCATACACACTCCCCTTGACTTTCAAAGCCAGGTGACTGATGCATATAGACTTCCTATTGAAGATCACCATAAAAGAAAGCATTCTTCACATCCAACTGGTGCCATGGCCAATCTAACTAAATTGCCACTGCAATCAACACCTGGATTGTGGGAAGTCTAGCAAGTGGGGAGAAGGTGTCAGAGAAGTCCACCCTATAAGTCTGAGTGAACCCCTTTGCAACGAGACGAGATTTATACCTAGCAACACCATCATCAGGATTGAACTTCACAGTAAATACCCATTGGTAGCCAATGATTGCAACACCATCAGGAAGTGGAGTAAGCTCCCAAGTCCAACGGCCTCTAAGAGCAGCCATCCCATCCTCCATTATTGCCTGTCATTTTGGATCAAGCATGGCTTCACCGTGAGTAGCTGGAACCTGTATAGCAACTAACGCCTGAGTAAATGCAACAAATCCAGGAGCTAGACTATTAGTGACAAGTGCCCCCGCCGTGGGATAAGTAGTGCAAATCCATGGCCGCTTCCAAATGACTATCGGAAGATCAAGATCATCGCCTGACACATCACCTGTCCTGTCATTATGACCATCACATGGCAAACATACGTCAATGTCTAAAGGACTCACCTGGGGAGCCGATGGTGAAGGCGAGGAGAGGGGTCCCTGATAGGTAGCATGAGGGTGGATATATGTCTGGAGGGGCCCAGTCAGGCGTGGAAAGGGATACGTAGCAGGTGGTGGCGACGATGTGGTGGGGACATGAATCTCAGGAAAGCTTCCAAAGCGAATAAGAATATAGCATAGGCGCCATATCACCCTCGGGAAGCATCTCAGTAGCCGTTACAGAAAAGAAAGGTATGACCTCATAAAAGGTAATGTCCGCTGAAACATAATGCTGGGAAGTAAGTAGATCAAAACACCGATACCCCTTTTGAGTCCAAGTGCACCCAAGAAAAACACACTTGACTGCTCTCGGTACTAGTTTATCCCGACCTGATCCCAACAAATGGACAAAGGCAATACAACCAAAAGTCCGAGGGATAACGTGAAATTAGGGATGATCAAGATACATGGCCTAAATAGGAATCCGTTCATGCAATACAGCATTAGGCATCCGGTTAATCCAAAAACAAGCATTCAAAACAGCGTCACCCCAATAAAGAGGGGACAAAGTGGTGAATCAAAAAAGCGCGAGCAACATCAAGAATATGGCGATGTTTCCTCTCAACAACACCATTTTGCTAAGAGGTATGAGGACATGTCTCATGGATAACGCCACAACTAGAGAAGAAATTGCGCAAATGCAAAGTACAAAATTCCAAGGCAATATCAGAATGAAAGCACTTCACCAGACAAGAATGCGAAGTTTTTATTTCTATGACAAAGTTCTTAATAATTTGTCCCACATCAGACTTATTTTTCAAGAGAAACATCTAAGACACACGAGAAAAATCAACTAAAACAAGATAATATTTGTTCCCAAGTCGATCAGGAGTACGACTGGGACCCCACACATCCATATGAATCAAATCAAAAATAACAGACGAAACAGAAGTAGAACTGGAAAAACTAGCCCTATGGTGCTTGCCAAGTTGACAAGCATTACAGGTGAGAGCAGTAGTGGAGGGGATGCACGATATAACATGTCTGAGGCAATGAATAGGTAAATGGCCAAGGAGGTGGTGCCACTGGAGAGGAGATCCAATAAAAGTAAGGCCCTAGGTAGCAGATGCAACAAAAGCATTACGGCTCAGACGATACACCCCATGTTCCTCACGCCCTCCACCAATCGTCTTCCCAGTGAATGTCCAATAAGACACAAAAAGATGCATCAAAAATAGCTCGGCAGTTCAGATCTCTAGTAATACTGCTAAACGACAATAAACTCAAAGAAAAATCAGGCACATAATAGACATCTGTAAGTCACAAAGTAGGAGATAAGGACATCTCCCTTGCCAACAAGTGGCGAGTGTCTCCTATCCACCACCTGTACTGTCCTGGGGAGTGTAACAGGTGCTAACTGAGAGAAAGAGTCTTAATCGCCACATAGGTGCTTGGATGCACCAGAATCAATTAACCACTCACCAGAAGATAAAAGTGGCGACATACCAATTGCAGGTGTCTCTAACGAGGAGCCCATAGCTGTAGTGTCTGGAATATGAGAGGACACCTGAGTTAATTGAGCAATCTGTTGCTACAAGTTCTCAATCTCAGTGCTTAAGGAACTGATATCAAAAGTAAGAAGAGTCGCATCGGAGATCTAAGCTGCCTGATTGGCCATAAGTGGCCTACCATGCTTCTGCTAGCATGTAATCTCAGTATGACTATGTTTGTCACAGTAAGTACATGGGGTCCTAATACTTGTACCAGAAGAACGTCCACGTCCACGACCACGTGCAGGGTAAGTAGTACCCCTGCCACGTCCATGGATCGCAGCCAATGCAGACGACTGAGCAATAGTATCAGGAGTAGGGATACATACTATAACTCTACTGAGTCTACTATATGCTTCCTCCAGAGTAGGAAGATCAGGAGTAGTAAGAATCTGATCTTTGGCTACCGCATACTTAGGTCCAAGGCTAACCAAGAAAAGAGAGACAGCTAATTGTCTCTAAAAACTCCTCCAGGACTCACAGGCATACCCTGGCAGCTAGGAGTAGTGCCTCTCCAACATTCCCTTCATGAAGGAATAATACTGTGACAACGTGCGTCCCTCCTGACATAGATAAAAAAGATCATAGAAGACCTGAAAAACTCGTGCAAAGTTCTTGGCATGTGAATAGGTGTCACGCAAAGGCGCCCACATCTCTTTTGTAGTAGTGTAGTACATGATCTCATCCCATACGTGGGGAATAACTGTTGCATCAGCCATGCACAAACCATGCAATTGTCACTATCCCAATTAGCATTTGTACCTATCTTGAATCCATAAGAATATGGCTTTTTTTATGACCCCTGACGATCATAAGAAAGGTCTGGAACCACCGTGGGTAGTTGGTCTCATTCAACTTAACAACAGGACCAAAGAAAGGGCTCTTGAGTACCCCAATGTCAGAAACAAAGCCCGAGGACACCTCAAACTGATCATTTGAAGCCATCTTCGCAATCTGGAAGCCTCGATCAAGCTTATATCACCATGAAACCATCCACAAATCTGAGATCAAACAAATTCAGACCTGCAACGGACTTACACTCCTAAACCAAGACAAAAAAATCCCTTTTCAATCACCAAGGTTCGAAATGCTGATTTCGATGCCGTGCCAATGAAATTCGAAGTGTGCATTTCGTGGGCATGCCGAGGGTATGCCGTGGAAATGCCCGTTTTTCGATGGGCATGCCGATGAGCATGCCGAGGGCATGCTGTGGGCATGCCGATGCATACCGATAAAAATAGCAAAAGTAATTAAAAAAACCAACAGCAACCTCGGCTTGGGCACCAATTTTGCCAACATACCAACCATGCTGACAGCATGCCGACGATATCCCTGTAAATCGACATTTTATTCATGTCGGCACGACCTTTGCTCGGAAATGACCTTGCCGACGGCATTTAAATCAATGTCAATCACTACACAGGGATCAAATCACGAAAAACCACCTCCCTGTCGATCTGTGCCGCTGACCACTACTGCTGGAGCACTGTAGCGCTGCTACCGGAGGTCAGCACCACCTGCAATGCACCGTCGTCGACCCACTAAGCAGCCCTCGCTGCTGCTGCACTACCACCAACCACCGTAGCACCACCATAGGCTCAATGAGCCACTGCGCATTGCCGCTGGAGATCAGATCAGCCTCCAAGAGGTCGCAGCGCCGCCCCAAGAGGCTCTTGGTGTTGCTACGCCGCCACTGAGACCTAGGATGGTCATGAACAGCGTCGCAGAGCCACCACAATCAGCGTAGTGACTGCTACACCGTCGCTGGAGGCAAAGAAAGCCCCGAAGCACACCGCTGCGCCACCGCAAGCGTCGCCTAAGGGTGTTGCCGGCTCACCCGTGCCACCGCAGCATCGTCGTACATGCTGCAGCGTGCCGAGAGCTTCCGCCGCTCACGAGGGAGAAAGAAAGAATTAAGGTTTAGTGGTTAGGGTTTTGGAGGCTGTGAGGGGTGGGATACCTAAAACCACAGTCTATGACTGATGTTCTGATCCAAATTGGTTGAAATGACTTGGTTTCATTAGAAACCCTACGGCTCTCTTATATAGAGAGGGACCGTAGGGTCAAAAGTACAAGAATGTCCCCTAATGGACAAAACACACTAAGCCCTTATAATAAGAAATAAATGACCACACTACATAAGCTAACAATTTTAAATACTAAGGATAATCTTGACAAATTTAATTCGCTCGAATTACGGATGGAATCTTTCTAGGATACTTATCTTGAGGTAAAGCCTATAGGGTTTTTGTTGGGATTTTGGGTTTATTTCCTAACAGTTTTTAATAAGATTTCATCTTTTGTTGAAGAGACAATACACGCATCGTTCAATGAAACCCTATCTAAACCCAGATCTCTTGCAAATCAAGATGATGAACATTTAGAAGATCCTTCCTATGAACCAGGGGAAAACATAACTGATTTATCGAATGATGTGACCTATTTACAAGAACATCCTAAAGAATTGGTGATTGGTGACATATCCAAAGGAGTACAAATTAGATCATCACTTAATACTCTAGCATTTATAGCCTTTGTCTCACAACTAGAATCGAAGAATGTAAAAGATGTCTTTAGTGATTAGTATTGGATTTTGGCAATACAAGATGAATTAAACCAATTCAAGAGAAATAGAGTATAGGAATTAGTGCCAAGACCTGAATCACAAACATAATTAGGACAAAATGGGTATTTAGGAACAAACTCAATGAATAGGGTAAGTAGTGAGAAACAAGGCTAAACTTATGGCCCAAGGTTACAACCAAGAAGAATGAATAGATTTTGATGAGACATGCACCTGTAGCTCGTCTAGAATCAATTCAAATGTTACTAGCTTTTGCTGCACATATGAGATTTAAATTATTTCGAATGGATGTTAAGAGTGTATTCTTAAATGGGTTCATAAAGGGAAGACATCTACGTTAAACAACCTCTAGGTTTCGAGAACGGTGACCATCCTGATTATGTATACAAATTACATAAAGCCTTATACAACCTCAAACAAGCTCCCAGAGCTTCGTATGAAAAATTGAAAAACTATTTAATAGAAAATGATTTTAAAATTGAAAAAATAAACCCAACCCTTTTCACAAAGCAAACATATAAAGACATTTTATTAATCCAAATTTATGTTGATGACATAATCTTTGGTACTATTAATGATCTACTATGCTAAGAGTCCGCAAAGGTTATGCAAGAACAATTCGAGATGAGTATGATGGGAGAACTAAAATTCTTCCTTAGTCTACAAATAGACCACCTGAAAAATGGGATATTTATATCTCAAACCAAATACACAATGGAGATACTAAAGTTCTTCATGGACAAGATGAAACGGAAGGAGACACCTATGGCCACCTTGACACAACTCAAAAGTAATGAAGCAGGTAAGTTCATAGATAAAAAATTATATAGAAGCATGATAGAATCTTTATTATACTTAATTGCAAGTAAACCTGATATTCTATTTTGCACCTGCTTATGTGCATAATTTCAAGTAGACCCTATAGAATCACACCCAAATGCAATTAAACGGATATTCAGATATTTAGTTCACACCCTAGATTTAGGGCTTCTCTATCCTAAGTTAGCCATACTCGAGTTATATTCGTATTGTGATGCTAACTATGTAGGTAGTCATACAGATCGCAAGAGCACCAGTGGAACATGTCAGTTTCTTGGAAACACTCTGGTCTCTTGGTTCTTTAAAAAGCAAAATTGTGTCTCATTATCAACCACTGAAGCTGAACATATTGTTGCATCCTTAGACTGTTCACAACTACTATGGATGAAGCAAACATTAACAGACTTTGGTTTAACCTACAAACACAAGATTTTATGAGATAACACTAGTACCATTAATCTCCCCAAAAAACCTTTGCAACACTCTAGAACAAAACACATAGATGTTAAGACGCCACTTTCCGAGAGACTATACGCTAAAAAATGAGATCAACTTAGAATTCGTACAAACAGAAAATCAGTTAGTAGATATTTTCATAAAACCTTTACCAAAAGACAGGTTTATTTACATCCATCATGAATTAGGTCTATTACGACTATAAGAACTCATTGAGAAATATTGAAAAATGTTGTTTTACCTTCTTTTTCAACCACAATAAGTATTTTGATCGATCAATTTCTTGGTGGAAAATTTTCTTCCAAAATTTGAGTGGATTGATCGATCAATTATTTGGGTGAAAAATTTCCCTCCCAATAAAAAGTACTTGGCTGATCAATATTTCTATTTCATTAATCATATTTATTTTTCATTGATCAAAACTTAATTTTGATTGACCATTTCCGTGCAAAATCTTATTTTACATTTTTTGCTCTAATCTCCTTTAATCACAATCATTTCAACCAAATCTGGATCCGTCATCTTAATACCATCCGTTTATCCTTTTTACCATTTATCCTTTTTACCATGTGTAAACTTTTGAAAAGTATAAAATCATCATCTTTTACCCACCATTTTCACCTCAACCTTTACTTTTCCCTCACCTAAAAGCACCCTACCCCACACTTGGCCAACCAAACCGCTACCACACCACCACCACCGACCACTCCCATAACCACCAACCAAGGCTACCGACCACTCCCACCACCAACCAACCTCACCACCGTCGACCATTGCCACCGACCAACACTACCACCACCGAACACCTTCTCCAACCTCCTACGCCACCTCTCACCGCCACCGCCTCCACACGAGCGGCCCCTCACCGTGGCTCTCTCCCTCGTCGGTCACCTTTTCTTCCTCCACTCTAGGTCCTTTGATTTACTCAAAATCAACCTAGGTATGTACCGATTTCATTCCCAACTTTCTTGTTTCTTTTTCCTTTTTCTAGTACTTAGATTTATTTGTTTCTCTACCTCTGTGATGTAGGCTTACCTTGTGAATGATTCCTATTGGTTATGAGAGCTTATTGATGATTTAAACTCTTAATACACACTAGTTCTTTTGCCCAAAATATGTTGTTGATCAATCAATCTGCTTTTCGATTAAAAACCCAAATCCAATTGATTGGTAATCGTTATTTCTTATCGATTAATATACTCTTTTTATTGACCACTCTCTATTTTTACATCAATCATATGGCGCCTAAACGCTCACGTGGCTCTACTTTTGGTTCTCACGATGATACTTTTGACTGTATTTTATTACTGAAGCCGCACGCAATCGTTTTTCTCTCCAAGCTTTCACCACATGTTGGTCGTCCCGTGGATTTTGCTTATTTTGAGATTGTCTTTCCTGGTACGAGATAGTTTGCCTATCATAAAATTTTACATCGTTTGAAAGAAAGTTTTATGTGGGTGCCAAAATGAGTCGCACTCCCAGTGCCAATCGCATGACTTGTCACATATTTTATGCTAATCTAAAAAACATAGGTGAAGGATTTAATATTCAACTTGCATCAAATGTTTATGGGATCGAGGTGTTAGTTAATTTTGACATTCTCTCCAAGATTCTTGGTTATCCTATCGATCCTACCTTTTTGGAGTTCCACCAGTAGACCCAGTCTGATACCAATAGGGAGACTCTGCTTACACCTGCTTTTTTCAACTTAGGTCGTCCTGCAAATCTCCTTATTTCCATCTTCCTCATTTCCTTAATAGAGTATTTTTATGGAACTTCATGTCAAAGACAACCTCTCTTGAAAATTGCTTGGGAATCGTGCTTCACTTTATATGTGTTGGAATTGGAGTTGGCCACGTGGCAAGATCTAAGGCCCACATCAGGCCGGCGGTGATGGTCTAACAGGACCAATTTTGGTGCACTAAGTTTGGTTGTTTTCTATTTTTAGTAGAGTTTTTAGGAAATATGTTTTGGGATTTGTTTAATTAAGATATAAGATCTTTCCTAATGAGATAAGATCTTTTCTCAATAGGAATAGAATCTTTTGTTTCTATTTGTAGGGATATGTTCTCTCTATAAATAGAGAGCCTTCCCAACATTTCTATTTCGAGCAATATCAATATTTCTAAATAACTCAAAGCTCCTCTCCTCTCTCTCTATCTTCTCTCAACCGACGACCACCATGGGCCACCGTTGGCCTGCATCCAGCCAACCATCATTTCACATGGTAGGGCTTCTCCACGCCTCCAAGCCGCACGTGCATAGTCGCCCTCACGTGGACTATTTTTCTCACATACTCGGAGTCTCCACACTCCAATATTTTGTCAAATCTTGACATGGTATCAGAGCCTTCAATCTAAGCTCCTTGTGCATGTGGGTATCCAGACCACACGTTTATTGTTCTTGCATCCAAGAAGTCCTCGACAAATCGATGCCTTACGCGAAGAAGATGACAGAGGTTGCCATGACGATCGGAGACACCATGCTCGGCCCTAGAGAAAGCAAGGTGGTTGTCTCTGGGACAACCATCAAGCTTAATGGAGTTTCCAACTACATCTTATGGGCTCGCACCTTCAAGATCTTCGTTGGAGGCTAGGATAAACTAAGTATTCTCCTGGAGGAGGCACCAGAGTTCAAAGATAACAAGAAGTACAAGAAGAACTACATCGTCATGAACTGGCTCATGAACTCGATGGATCCCTCCATAGCCTCAAATATGCTCTCCAAAAAAAGCACATTCAAGATTTAGCTAGCCCTCGAGAAGAGGTATGCCCGAATCTCAAACAACGCCTACATCACTTAACTCTACACCTGTATCTGGACAGCTAGTCAAGGAGATCTTCCCTTGACAAAATACTACGAGAAGATAGAAGCATTGTTCGAGGAGTTGGAGATCTAAGAGCCTCTCTGTTGCGACAAGCAGGGGGAGACGAAAGGTTTGGCAATCTGCCAAGTTTTATCTAGATTGAATTCCCATTATCGAGCTGCCCGCGATCAATTTCTTACTTCAGGAGGGAAGATGGATCTTAAGGCCATCTTTTACCATCTCCTCAAGATGGAGATCCCCGAGGAGGAAGACACGCCAAAAGGTGAGAGCTCTGCACTTGCTATTCCAAAAGCAAGTGCGGGGTGAGGACGAGGGCGTAGACATGGATCTGGCCGCGTCTACCCGAAGTGCCAACACTGTGGACGTAACAATCATCCACAAGATTAGTGTTGGGAGAAGTTTGGGAGACCACCATGTAGGGCTACCAGCACCTCACATGTGGACTCCCTAACTCAAGAAGATCTTGAGAAGCTACATGCTCTTCTAAGAGAAGACAAGTCCACGATGACCGTTGCAACCGATACTCAGGTTGCCACAGAAGCAACGACTCATAGAAGTCGCGAGAGGATTCGCCATCAACTTATCCAAAGAGAATACCGAGAGCATTGCCCTCGGAGAAGATGAATGGTGAGGCATCTAGCCTCACAAGTTGAAGACCAAGTCGTCGGCCTCGTGGCCTTCAACTTGAGTGGGAGTGTTGGAATTGGAGTTTGCCACATGGTAGGATCTGAGGCCCACATCAGGGCCGGCTGTGATGGTCCAACAGGACCAATTTTGGTGCACCAAGTTTGGCTGTTTTCTATTTTTAGTAAAGTTGTTTTTAGGAAATATGTTTTGGGATTTATTTAATTAGGAGATAAGATCTTTCCTAATGAGATAAGATCTTTTTTCAATAGGGATAGAATCTTTTGTTTTTATTTGTAGGGATATGTTCTCTGTATAAATAGAGAGCCTTCCCAACATTTCTATTTCGAGCAATACCAATATTTCCAAACAACAACTCAAAGCTCCTCTCCTCTCTCTTCTCTTAACCAGCGACCACCAAGGGCCACCGTTGGCCTCCATCCAGCTGGCCATCAGCCCACATGGTAGGGCTTCTCAACGCCTCTAAGCCACACGTGCATAGTCCCCCTCACGTGGACTATTTTTCCCACACACTTGGAGTCTCTATGCTCTAATATTTTGTAAAATCTTGACAATATGCTTTTATGAAAAACAAGCAATTTAACTAGAATCACTTGATTCTATAGTTGATGGATAAGAAACCCACCAACTCCTTCTAGTTTGGGACACTTCTATCTCATATTTTCCTCCACTTCAATGTCCCAATGGATATAAATCATAAGAAATTCATCACTCGTGTCTCCATCTTTGATAAGCTCACATATACTAAGATGGAGTAGACACAGAGCCTGTGGCAACGATATTGATCCCCAGTCATCTCAGGACACAACAAGACCCTCTACTTTTACTCAGGGTGGACCCTCCTCAACTGCAAGACCTCTGTCCATCCCTCCCTACAAGCATTTCACTTTGGTTTATCCTCCGTCGATGTGACCTATTCCTATGTCCAGGAGTGGAGTCTCTTGGGCAAGCAGCTCTCCGGATGGGATCATATAGATGTGCAGGATGTCACGGATGGTATTTCTTTGTTGAGGCATAGTCAAAGGGAAACAAATATAGTCTTGATGGAGCATGGGCATCAGGTAGCCAACTACCTAAGTGCCCAAGGACTCTTTTTGGATAGACTTGGAGAGTCTATTCATGCCATACAATATCAGACCCAGCGTCATCATCATCGATTTACTACAACTCTTCCACCTCCTACCCCAGGACTTAGACACAGCAGATCACTCCACCACGTTAGACTACACCTCAGGCGACACCTGCTTTGCGTGGTGACATCTTTGCCTTGGTGCACCTTCCTTTTTAGCGGGTCCTTCTGGCTCAGCTTCCATGGACCCCATGGATCTTGAGATAGATACAGATTTCCAAGCCAGCCTGGATGAGTTCTTGGCCTCTTTAGGATGATATATTTGTTATATTTAGACATTTTATCTTGCTATCTCTATCTGTCTTTCCCGCTAGAGACTGGACTTCGTATTTGAGTTTGATTGAACATTTCTAGTTATTCACGCTATTATCCGTTCTGGTTCAAAAAATTTTCAATATGTTTTCTTTCTTCTTGTTAATAGAATACTAGAATAATAATTACATTAAAAAGGGGGAGCATATAATAACATGTCTAATATTTTTGCTCAAAAAGAGGGGGAGAAAATTATGCGAAATGATTACATTTCTTGTTCAATTCTCTTAGAAAATTTATGCATGAACATTTATTATTCTCTTAGCATTAAGCAAATATATGCTTGTTAGTTTTTTTCGCATAATTATAATTTTGTTGTCGTCAAAACGGGGGAGAATGTTGACACCTTGGTTTCGATAAACCAAAAATATGTTTATCTGTGAACTGCCATGGATCTTGTCAAGCTAAGAGATTAAGCCCTGGGAAGATAATCAAGTGTCAAAAAGTTTATTTTCTTTAAGTCTAGAATTTTTGTACGGAACCTCAAATTTTACGTTTGATAGACAAAAAATAATTAATGATCAACCAAATCTTAGTGATCGACCAAAGTAAATCTTTTGATCAACCAAACCTCACAAATAAGGAAAACCAGGTTTCAAAGATTAATCAATCAAATTAATCCTTTAATCGACCAATAGATGATCAGTCAGGACAAGAACTTAATCAATCAATCATTATTTGATCGATAATGGTTTTGAAGTATAAATATGAGTCCTTTGCAACCTTCTTCTATACACATTTCAAAGGAAATCTCTAAGAGAAAAAGTGCTCCTACTTCCTCATTCTTAAAGTGCTTCAATGTTCATTCTTCTACGCTTTCCTAAGCACTCCAATCTAAGCTACTACGAAAAGTTTCAATTTGATTTCTATTCACATTTAAGATTCCTTAGGTTATAAAGTTGTATACTTTTATTTCAGTTCTTTTAATTTGGGTCCATAGTTGTTTAGAAGACCCATTATTGATCTTCTCTTCAGGTGTACAAGGGAAGGGTTGTTATAAGAAGTTGTGTCACCCTTATTCAAGTGGTTCATATTAGTGGATTGGCTAACTCCGTCTACTTGGAAAAATCCTACGCTGAGAAGCTTAGGTAGTAATTTTTACCTAGAAGGATTTTAACTAAAAATCCATATGCATTCATATGATTTATCTCAAGGTTTGATTAATTTTTAAAAGTTCATAATAATCTTGTGAACTACACTATCCACCCCCCCTCCAGTGCAGTTTTTAAATCCTGCAACTATCCACAACCATCAACCTTCATATACCTTTTGCAACTCTTTTGATTGAACAATTAGATAACATTGTCCTCATTTTCTTGAAATAAGCACCCATATTTAGCAATAGAATTAATGACTCAAACTACAGTGAAAGAGAGATGTTATTTAATATGTGTTACGTGATGTTAAAAGTTGTTTTGTCTTTTATTTATTTTGTTGAACTATTGTTATAATTTGTTCCTCACCTCTCTATATAAAAAAGTGTAGGGATGACTTAGTAAATAGGAAGATTCATTTTCTTCAACCTAGTATCAAAGCCAAGTTGAGGACACCACTAAGAAAACCCTAACTCTACCATCCAGCCTCGTCTTCGCCGCTACTAGTGGCAACACCAACCAACAACAGCAGCAACGGGTCGCTTCCAGCACCCCTTTTCTCTCCAGCATTGCCAGCGCTCTCTCTTACTGTTGGGTCTTGTTCGATGACAGGAGCGGGAAGTACTGCCTAATATAACTCGTTGCAAGGTCTAAGAAGGTCCTTGGCCTGTTGTTGATGGAGTTCTAGAGCTAAGGGCCTTCCGGGAGATGCATTCATACATTATTAGTACTGTGGTATGATATTTTCAAACTTTTGGACTGATTTTGGGTGTGTATTTCCCTTTGAAGTATTGACGAAATTTTGGACCACGTGTGTGCAGATTACAGGATGTGTATTGCCTGGATATCATGTTTGTTACTAAAATTCAGATTTGTGGTTTGTGATATTTTGAAAAGTTGGTTGTGTTGTGAGTGTATTATGGCTACATCATCAGAGTCAGAAGTTTTTTTAGGGCAAGTTGCAAAAAGTGGTGTGTATAAAAGCCCATTTTTTACTCCGATTGTGAAGCTAGATGAAACCAATTACCCTTATTAATCTCAAGTCTTTCTTGTTACTGTTGAAGGTCATGAGAAGCAACATATGCTCATGGAAGCACCACCAGAATAGAAAACAGAGAAATATGCCACCTGGAACAAAGATGATGTTATGGTGAGAGCCTGGATTCTGAATAGTGTGATTCCTCTCATTGGAGATGAAATTATGTATTACAAGTCAGCCAAAGAGATGTGGGATGGCCTGAAGGTTGCTTATTCACATGAGTTGAATTCAACTCAAGTTTTCCAGATACATTATGATTTACGTCACCTTAAGCAAGACTCCATGAGCATGACATAGTACTACTCTACTATGAAAGGCCTCTTGGAGAAATATAATGCTTGCAGACCCATGTGCACTTTTACTACATGCAGAGATCACAGAACAGAGTTTTCTGCTCCTATGTTCCTTGCAGGTCTACGTGATGATTATGCTGCTGCTGGTTCTCAGATTCTTACTTTATCTGAGCTTCCTCCTATTGAGGAGATTT
This sequence comes from Thalassia testudinum, assembly GCA_037157565.1. Taxonomy (NCBI): domain Eukaryota; kingdom Viridiplantae; phylum Streptophyta; class Magnoliopsida; order Alismatales; family Hydrocharitaceae; genus Thalassia; species Thalassia testudinum. The sequence continues at coordinate 76,126,071 of JAZHRO010000024.1, read as the reverse complement.
ACATGAGGCTTAGCAAGCTACAGGTTCAATCTACTCATGAGGTAGTCTCCACTAATACCTCTTCTGCCCATGCAGCTGTTAGCACCTGTGGTGGATGGGATGGATCTTTTTATGGCAGAGGTAAAGGGCGTGGTGATCGTACACACAGTAAGTCAACATGCACCTACTGTAGGAGGATTGGCCATGTTGAGGCCAAGTACTGGAATAAACTTGGAAGGCCTACTATGGCCAACCAAGTTACTGTGACTCCTGCCTCAGCGACTTCTATTAAGTCCCTTACTCTTGCAGAGGCAGATTATGATGCAGTGGTACAACATCTAGCACAATTGGCACATGATCAGCCTCAATCTTTAGGCACAGCAACCTATGCCTCAGCATTAGGTATGAGTAATACATGGTTGATAGATTCTAGTGCTTCAGATCATCTGTCTGGGAATCCCCAGTGCTTTGGAGGTATACAAGATGTTCCACAGGGACGTTCAGTCCAGCTTGCAGATGTTAAGCATGCCCCTATTTGTGGGAAAGGGGAAGTGCCTGTTACTCCTACTTTCATCTTTCAAATATTTATTATGTTCCTGACATAACCATGCAGTTGCTTTCTATTAGTACTATTACAAAGCAACTGAATTGTCGTGTTATTTTTTATATTGTTGGATGTACCTTTCAGGACCGCATGACGGGGAGGATGATTAGTGGCGGACATGAGAAGGGGGTATGTACTGGCTAGTGCAGAGTCCAGTTGCTGTAGCCTGTCAAATGAGTCCTGCTGAGAGTGCCTTGCAGTGACACAAATGACTGGGCCATCCATCTTTGGACAAACTATGCCAAATCATCCCACATTTGTCACCAGCTACGAAGATTCAGTGTGATGCCTGCCAATTGAGGAAGCACCATAGATCTAGTTTTCCAGTGTCTACGCAACCTAGTAGTTCGGCATGTTTTGATTTGATTCATTGTGATTTTTGGGGCCCTAGCCGTGTGGCAAATAGACAAAGTTATCGTTATTTACTTAATGATTTTTCTCATCTGTCATGGCTATTTTTGATGCAAAATAAAACAGATGTTGGTACTATTATTCAGCAGTTTGTGGCTTTTGTGAACACTCAGTGTGATGTTTGTATTAAAACTATTAGGACAGATAATGCTTTAGAGTTCTGCACCAAATAGTTGGCGGTGTTTTATGGCTCCCTTGGTATTATGCACTAGACTTCTTGCTCCACACGTTACAGCAGAATAGGGTTGCAAAATGGAAACATAGACACATTCTGGATACAGCTCATGCCTTATTCAGAATAGTGTACCTCACATCTACTAGGGAGATGCAATGCTTACAACCTATTATCTTATTAACAGGCTCCCTTCTTCTGTGATCCATGAGCAAGTACCATGGACAGTGTTGTATCCTGATGCAGATCTATTTTTAGTGCCTTCCAAGACGTTTGGTTGTGTTGCGTTTGTATATCTGCTTGGACCTGGTCGTGATAAACATGCCCCCAGAGCAATCAAGTGTGTATTCCTTGGCTACTGTCACACACAGAAGACATATAGGTGCTCTAATCCTATATATAGGAAGCACAATGTTAGTGCAAATGTCACATTCCATGAGTCTATTCCATATTTCTCCACATCCGCCCATCAGTTACATGATGTGGAGATTGTTGTACCTATGCCTGTGCCTCCGATATCCACGGATGACTTTACTAGTAGTAGCAGGCATGTTACTTCTTCAAAGCATCCTATGAACACATTCAGAGTAGTACCACCAAATGAGAAGACATTCAAGGGTACTACGTATCAGCTACCTGTCAGTTACAGAGAGAAACCTACACCCACCCCTCCTCTCCAGCTTTTATTGAGCCACCATCGTCCTCCCCTGATCAGGTATGTGTTCAGCCATCTGACAGTGCTTCTCCTGTTAATGTTTCCCCAAGTCCTGTATCCATGGATGTTGATGAAGATATGCCTATTGCGATTCGAAAAGCTCCTCGTTCCTGTACTCAGTACTGTGTAGCTGAGAGTGCAATCTCCACTAACTCTCTTAATACTGAGTTCCATGCCTTCACAGCTGTTGTCTCTAGCTCTAAGACACCTACCTCATATTAGCAAGCTCTCCTAAATCCACACTGGAAGTCTACCATGAAGGAGGAGATGCCTGCTCTTCGTGATAGAGGCACCTGGGAGCTCACTCCATTACCCTCTAGTGCGCACCTTGTTGGTGCTAGGTGAGTCTTTGCCTTGAAATACAACCCTGATGGGTCAATTTCTCGATATAAGGCTCATCTTGTGGCCAAAGGATTCACCCAAACTTATGGGGTGGATTTCCTTAACACCTCACCAGCTGCTCGTTTCTCCATCGTCCGTATACTTATATCTGTGGCAGTAAATTATGGATGGTCTTTACACCAACTGGATGTCAAAAATGTCTTTCTTTATAGTGACCTCCAGGAGGAGATATATATGCAACAACCTCCTGGTTTTGAGGTTTAGGAAAAGTGTGTTTGTAGGCTACAAAAGGCTATCTATGGCCTTAAGCAGAGCCCCCAAGCCTGATTTCAGCGTTTATCAGAAGCGTTAGCTGTTGTTAAGTTGCAGAGGTCCTCATTTGATCATTCATTGTTTGTGAGGAAAACCAGTAGTGGTGTTGTGGCTCTACTTGTGTATATTGATTATCTTATACTCACAGGAGATGAGCTGGTATTTCTCAGGTGAAGGACTATTTAGCATGCCAGTTATGAAAGATCTTGGCAAGTTCAGGTATTTTCTTGGCATTGAGATTGCGATAGGTAAGTAAGGTATTGCTATATCTCAGCAGAAATATGCTCTAGACATTCTCCATGAGGCGTGCATGCTTGGGTCCAAGGGTGTTAATATCCCTATGGATCCAAAGGTTCATTTGTTTGACGACACAACAAGATTGATGAATGAAAAGGCTTATAGATAGCTAGTAGGGAAGCTACTGTATCTGATCATCATTAGGCTAGATATTAATCTTGCAGTAGGTAAGCTAAGTCAGTTCTTGGACAAACCTACTACTGATCATTGGCAGATAGTGATGCAAGTGTTGAGGGACATCAAAGAGTGTCCAGGTTGTGGGCTTCTGTTCCAGAAGAAAGCTCCAATGACTGTTGTTGCTTATTCAAATGCAAACTATGCAGGTGATGTTGGGAACAAAAAATCTACTACAGGTTTCTATACCTTTGTAGCAGGCAATCTAGTGACCTGGAGGAGCAAGAAGCAAAGTGTGGTCACATTCAAGCGCTGAATCAAAATACTATGCTATGGCACACACAACAGCAGAGATGATATGGATACGGTCTCCGTTGCGAGACCTTCATGTTATTCTTGAGGACTCCATGGAGATGTATTGAGATAATAGGGCTACAACTTATATTGCTAACAATCCTATGTTCCATGAAAAGACTAAACATGTAGAAGTAGATGGTCACTATATCAAGAGCCTTAATCAACAGGGTTTACTCCGTACTGCTTGCCTTGCCTCATCAGAACAGATTGCAAATATGTTTACTACGCCGTTATCTCACCCTATGTTTGAGAAATGTAGGAACAAGCTAAATATAGTTGACATATATACTCTAACTTGAGGGGGAGTGTTACGTCATGTTGAAGGTTCTGTCTTTTATTTATTTTGTTGGACTCTTGTTATAATTTGTCCCTCACCTCTCTCTATATAAAGAGGTGTACAGCCAGCCTAGTAAAAAAGAAGATTCATTTTCTTCAACAATACGGTTATCAAGAATAAAATGGGAAATTATTAAAAAGAATAACAAACATGTTACTTTTAACAATGACATGTCCGACCGTAGAGAAATCATCTTATTTTTATGTGTCCTTTTTTGTTATTGTTATTTTTTATGTTTGGACATTGTTATACTTGTCTTAAAGGGTCTCTTTATATAATAGCCCTAAGGAGACATGGAATATATGGCTTTTTCTCATTTTCTAATATAGTATCAGAGTAGCGATCTTAAGTCAGTGCCCAAGTACTCCACCAAACCCTAGCCTTCATACCCTTCCACCTTACCTTTCCAAGGAACCCTCTTGGCGACCTCACATGCATGTTACTATAGCAAACTCAAGTTGCTACGGTAACATCAAATAGATTTATCGACACTGTTGCCAGTAGAGGTCTTCAAGCATTCGCTAGACCCTAGCTGGTCGACCACACCCCCTCTAGTGGTCACATGACCAACCATGCATCGCCAATGAAGGTCAATAGGGACAACATCGCCCTTGGCTGTTCCTCATTGAATCAAGGCTTTGACCCTGATTTCAACCCCATCTTGGAAAGCAATCTTGCCCATCTGCTTCCACACAATGAGGAGCACCTGTCCCCGATGGTCAATGGTCGAAAACCTTGAGCTCCTCCACGATCGACAGTGCCACCACCAACTCTTCATTGATTGCTGAAGGCTTCTCTAGAGTAGGTAGGGGTGATTGGATCACCCTCCTCCCTTGCACCTGATCTTTGTCTTTAGACCTTCATATGGTATGAAATCAGTTCATCCAAATCTAATTTTAAGAGTTTTAGGGGCCTAAAAATTTGTGCAAGGACCTCGTGTGATTCAGATCTATGAATGAGATACCATGGGAGACAACAAAGATGTCTAGAGCGACTCGATGGGGAGATTGCCTACTATGAGCGCATCATCAAACATACAGGGAACATCGATCAAGTTGGATGACACCAACTTTCTCTTTGGTCTACATCTTTTTCTTGGTTCATAGACTCGCATTGGAAGAAATATATTCTCACACAGGAGCTACCAACTGTGAAATCCATTGATTGGGAGGCAAACAACGAATGGGTAGCGAATTGTATGCTAAACAGTATGGAGATGATAGCAAAGCAAGTCATGTCCTACGCGTCTGCTAAGAAATGTGGGAAGTGTTACACGAGATTCATTCCCACAAAAGTAACATTACTCATCTTTATCGTGTTGTGGAGCTTCATATGCTCAGGAAAGGCACCATGCCTCTGGCAGAATATTATGATACCATGAAAAATATGTGGGACAAGCAGAATACTAGCCCATATCATCAGATGTGTCAGTCATGACTAAGCAACGTGAAGCCATTAGATCCATGCATATGCTTTCTAGGCATGGGCCTGAGTATAAGGCCATGAAGGACCAATTTATGACTATGGATGAGATACCCACAACTGCTCAGATCTATGCCTGTCTATCCAAACTAGAGCTTTCAGATCTTATAGCTACTTTTGATTCCTCTGCCATGGCCTCTATTGGTCGTGGATGTGGAAATTCTAAATCTAAAGGTCGCGATGCTCATGGTTGTGGTCATGGTGGTGCACGTGGTGGATGTGGTCGTGGCAAGATCAACCTTTTCTACGAGTACTATCACAGGAATAGGCATACAGTTGATACATGTTGGGTAAAGCATGGTTCTCCTCAAGGAATGACCCACGTGCAAATCAGGTTACTACTACAGAGGATACTTCTCAGACTCAGGATAATGATAGTCAGATCACCATTTCCAAAGTAGAATATGAGAGATTTGTTGCTTCCCAAGATTCTACATTAGCAGGGGCATCTATTCTTCAGTCCTCAGGTACTACTACGATGTCAGGTTGCATGCTCCGACCTAATTGCATAATCAAGTGCTTCTAACATTACTAGTGATATTGGTCTTTCCTCTTCCCTCTGAGATCTTGCTACTCCTTTTCATGTTTAGTAGATAAAGGATTATCACCTATTACAGGCCTTAGGAATATATCACTCTCCTTTTTTACCATTATCTAATGGGATGCATGCACCTAGATTTGCACAGAATTTGATGCCCATTAGTTAGATTACCAAAGATTTAAGATGCAGAGCAATCTTTCATGAGCAATATTTCTCTTGTAGGACCTCCAAACGATGAGGCATATTAGTGGACTTGAGTAAAATGGTCATTACCACCTCCATGTTCCACCTTTATCTACTATTGTTGTTGTGTTTGCCATTACTGCTATTCAATGGCAACTAGACCTTGGACATCCCAGTATTCCTGTGCTCCATTGCTAGTTCCCTGAGTTGGGGTTTCCAAATTCATTTTCATGTAAGGCTTGTCAACTAGGCAAGCATCATCGGGTATCTTTTCCTTCTCAAAATAAAAGAACTGAGTTTGTTTTTAGTTTTGTTCATGCTGATATTTAGGGCCCATGTAGGGTTCCCAGTGTTAGGGGGTTTCGTTTTTAAGATGGATAAGTTGTGAAGTATATTTTTCTAGCATACTCTAGAATTCAAAAGGGATACCAGTGTTATGATCCCATGGCTTGCAAGTTCTATGTTTCTACATATGTCACCTTCTTTGAAGAGATTCCATTCTATCCTAAGAAAGGGGACTCTTCCTCTCAAGCCATCCCATAGGAAATTCCTCTTCCTATGCCTACTGCATTGCCACGAGAGCCCTTCTGAGCCTTCCCACCCATCCACCACCAATAGATGAGCAGACCTCTCCACCATCTTTTTTTATCCTCAAACATTCCAGCATAGACAACCACCTGCTACTCAAGTTGAGGAGCCACTTTCTACAGTTCCTGCTCAATCCTCTGCTAACACCAATGACTCATTTGAGGATCAAGTAACCTCTGGTATTGAGGACATAGATCTAGACCTTCCTATTGCACATAGGAAGGCTACACGATCATGTACCCATTATTCTATTGCATAGTTTATGTCTACTGATTGATTACCTGTAGTTGGATAGCCTTTGTCTCTTGTTGTTGACAATCATCACATTCCTCAGAGTCATACTGGGGCCAATCAGGATCCAACGTAGATATAAGCAATGGAAGAAGAGATGGATGCCCTATGTTCTAGGGGTATATGGGAGCTAGTTGACCTGCCTCCTAGTGCAACGGTTGTAAGATGTAGATAGGTGTTTACCCTAAAATTTCTGCTTAATGGTACTATAAAGTGCTACAAGGCAAGACCAATTACCAAATGGTACACTCAGTCCTTTGGCATTGATTATTTTGAGACTTGCCAATAGCTTGCCTTAATTCGGTTCGCATACCACTGTTTATTGTTGTTAACCATACATGGCATGTTTATCAACTTGATATCAAGAATGCATTTTTATATAGGGACTTAGATGAGAAAGTGTACATGCAACAAACAACCCTTGAGCTTTGTGAGATAAGGGGAGTGTCAAAAGGTATGTAGACTCCGTAAAGCCATTTATAGCCTGAAAGAAAGTCCTTGAGCCTGGGCTAACAAGTTCAATTCAAAATTCAAAGTGTCCATTTTATATGGCCCACTTTAAATCATTATGTTTTTACCATAAATACACAAGAAGGCTCTGTTATATTGATTATATATGTAGATGGGAGTGATACAAAACAACCAGAAAAATAAAGCACTACTGTTACAAAATATTTGGGGTTGGTATACTATTTATTAGGCATTAAGATACATCATTTAAAGGAAGGCATGGTATTATCTCAGAGGAAGTATGTGTAGGACATGCTTCGTGAGGCAGGAATGCTAGGATGCAAGCCTGCTAGGGTGCCACTGGATCCTACTTTCCACTTCGTTGATACAGACAATCCAATTCTTGCAGATGTTACTAGGTACAAAGCTATGGTGAGCAAGCTACTATACTTGACTATTATTAGATTGGACATCCTATGTTGTGGGAGGGCTAGGCTAATTTATGCAGGAACTAGAGAGGTCATTGGACAAGTGTTTGTCAAGTGTTGAGATACTGAGGATTTCTCCTAGGAAAGGGCTTTTTTATCAACAGCATGGCCACTTAGATGTATTGGGTATTCCGATGTAGACTATGTAGATGCTCATGAGGACAAGAGATCCAGTACAGGATATTACACATTTGTTGAAGGAAATCTGCTCACATGGCACAACAAAAAACAAAAGGTAGTTTCCATGGCAAGTGTAGAATATGAATATAGGGTCATGGCTTATACTACATGTGAGTTGATCTGGATTAAATCTATCTTGAAGGATTTTGACGTTGATGTTTCTGGCCCCATGCCTATGTACTATGACAATAAGCCAACCACATTTCTTGCTAATAATCCTGCTTTCCATGATAGGATCAAGCATATTGAAGTTACTTGCCATTTTGTCCGAGATGCAATGATGACAAGCAAGATTTCCACACCATACATTTGTAACAAGAACCAGATTGCAAATGTATTCACCAAAGACTTGGCCAAAAAGCAACTAGAATATTTTTTCCTCCAAGCTAAGCATGTTAGATTTCTATGCTTCAACTTGACAAGAGTACAGAGAAGTTACCTCATTTTTATGTCCTTTTTTGCTATTGTTATTTTTTATGTTTGGGCATTGTTATGCATGTCCCAAAGGGTCTCTATATAAGAGCCCCAAGAGGATATGGAATAGGTGGTTGTTTTTCATTTCCTAACAATAACATATAAAACAAAAACTAACTAGTTTTTCTTATAAAAATACCACATGTAACTTATAAAAATTGGCTGAAGGCCATTAATTTGTAATATTGAAATACCCACTTGGTAACTTTTCTCTTGTAAAAACAATAAAGGAACTTGTAGTGCTCTTTTTAAAAAATAAGCACCATATTCAAAATGCATATGCACACATGGACACAAATGAGAATTATCAAATGTGCATTGTGCTTATTTGATAAAAAAAAAGCACCAATATCTAGAAATAGATTTAATAATCCAAACTATTATGAGCAGAAATATAACCAAAGAAAATAATTAAAGAGATGTTTGGTGTCATTATTGAACGAAAAAAATACTTAAAGAATAACAAACACATTACGTTTCAAAAAAAAAAGAATAACAAACCCATTACTTCAACAGTGATGTATATAGCTTGTAATAGAAAAAATAGCAACTAATTTTTCTTATAAAATACCATGTATAATTTGTAAATGTAGGTTAACCTGTAGTATGATAATATCCACTTGTAAAATAAACCTATCACTTGTAAAAATGACAAAAATGTTCAATCCTATGTTAACCAGTAACATACTGTCCACCTCATATGCCTTCTGCATCTCTCTCAAGTGAACAGTCCAATACTATCTTTTGGTGATATATACATTTACATGTGTGCACGTGCCTAAGCCCAAATAACTTATATGAGCCAAAACACTTATTCCAGCTTGAATGTGAGTTATTGAGTAATATACGAGTTGGGATCAATAGATTTTGTAGTGATCAATTCAGGTTTGTTATCCAGATATTATGTTTAGTCTCATCTAGCTATCAAGTTCAAAGATGCAAAGGGGGGTTTATTTATATGGAATCACATAGCCACATAAATCAAGAAAAGTGTTGAGTTGTAAGGGGGTTACATGGCATCTTTTATTGTTTTATTTATATTGAGGGGATAGTTAGATAATTAACCCAGTTCTCTTTTCTATAAAAAGAGAGCCAACGTTTCTTTTGAGAATAAGACTTTCATTTGATTCTCTATATGATATCAAAGCAGTGATCTTAGGCTAGTGTCTCGATATCCCACCAAAAATCTACTATAACATGTGTTTTCTCTTAGATCACCAACTAAAGGTGATCTAATGGGAAACATTGATGACACCGTTACTATGAACGATGCAAGAGCGAGCGCCAAAGCGCGCAGCGACAGCAACGCCGTGAACAGCGACGCGCGGTGCCTTAGTGAAGCGAGCAACGACGTTGGGAGGCCAAGCACTATGCACAACGTCGTGTAGAGCAGCAACGGCAATGCCAGAGGTGGCGTGTGGAGCAATAACGTTGCAAGCGACGGTGCATGGGGCCCTAGCGACGTTAGAGGCCGTGCTTGGAGGCTGAGAGGCGATGTTGGGGGCTCGAGCAAGGTGCACGGCGCCTCGTAGGGTGCCAACGACAGCGCTAGAGGTTGCACATGGAGCAGCAGTGTCGCTAGTGCTAGCACACAGAACCCTAGTGGCGCTAGCGGCAATGCGTGGGGCAGCAACGGTGTGTGCTGCGCCATGTGGGGCATGAGCGATGTTGTATGGTGGTCCACAGCCGCTACCAATGGCCGCGGTTGTCTTGTTCATGGCCTTGAGTGCGTATGAGCCTTCTGTCACGTCTCCCATCGATGGCGATGAGCCTTCTCTCGTCAATATTAATAAGAACTAATTTGAGTAGATCAAGTTAAGATTCGACTGGGCTAGCGTTTGCAGCCTACGAGATTGAAATAAAGAAACAGAGGACCCAAAGTGCTTGGATGATTGATTCTGGTGCCTCTGTTCACCTTACTGGAGATAAAGACCGTCTGAAAGATCCCATGCCTTCACATGGAATTCAGGATGTACGGGTAGCCAATGGAGCAACTTCCCCTGTGACTGATGTTGGGTGTGTTGATGCTACATCCAACATGAAGATAGAATAGGTATATTATGCTCCTGAGTTTCCCATGAATCTTTTATCAATCAGTAAAATTTGCAGAGATCTTCGGTGTCATGTTATCTTTGATAAAAGGCACTATTACTTCTAAGATCAAGTCATGGTGATATTATTGGTGGTGGAATAGAAAGAGGTGGACTATATTATTTAGACACACCTACCCTGTTTGTTGGGGTAGTGTCTATTTCCTATGATCCATTACTCTGGCACAGAAAACTTAGGCATCCTTCTATGAAGAAGATGCGTCAGATGTACCCACAGCTACCTGACCCCTTGGTCTTGGAGTGTGAAGATTGCCAACTAGGGAAGCACCACAGGGGCAGCTATCCAGGGAGAGAGGTTGGTGTTAGCTCTGAGCCTTTTTCTGTAGTGCACTATGACGTCTAGGGGCCCTCTAGAGTTTCCACTACCGGTGGACACCGATATTTATGATCGATGATAGCAACAAACTAACCTGGGCATTCTTGATGAAGATCAGAAGTGAGATTCCTACTATTATTTGACAGTTTCTATCAGAGATACAGACACAATATGGTACTACCATTCAAATCTTCCGCAGTGATAATGCATTAAAATTTATGCATAGTGACTTGCAGGAAGAATTTCGTTCCAAGGGAATCATTCACCAAACATATTGTGCACACACTTCCCAGCAAAATAGAGTTGCAGAGCGCAAGTTGCGCCACTTGCTTGATATTGTTAGAACCTTAATGTCTCATATGAAGGTTCCTAAGCAGTTTTGGGGATATGCTATATTATCTACAACGTATTTGATTAACGGGTTGCCATCCTCAGTATTTCATGGTCAGATTCCATATCAGGTTATATCCTAAGTGTGACATGATTTTCCGCTGCCTCTACGAGTTTTTGGATGTGTCTGCTTTGTATAGAATTACAATATATAAGATAAGTTTGCTCTGCGAGCTACGAAGTGTATCTTTCTTGAGTATTCTAGAACCCAGAAGGGCTACAGGTGCTATGACCCACTTTGGAGGCGATATATTGTTACTGCTGACGTAACTCCCACTTCGAAGGCGATATATTGTTACTGCTGATGTAACCTTCTTTGAGAAGGTCTCTACTTTTCAGAGGAAGGTTCGTCTATAGAGGCGACGATACAGGATACACAAGTATATCAGAGGAGATCACAGCTAGATGATATCACAGATGAGGCACCAGCTCAGTCTATTACTCCATCTGGTGGAGGTAAGTTAAATGATGAGGAGATTGTGCAGAGGAGAACTGGCAATATGCTTCATCCTATTTCCCGTTATACTACTATATCTCATCTCTAGGAGGAGGACAGGTAGTTTGTTTCAGCCATTACCACAGCAGTTGTTCGGAGAGATTTTGTTCAGGCTCTTCATGATCCAAAATGGAAAGCTGCTACAGATAAGGAGATGCATGCAATTTAGACCAGGAAAACTTGGAATCTTGTTCTATATCCTAAGGAAGCCACAGTTGTTGGTTGCAGATGGGTGTACACCATCAAATACAGGTCAGACGGGACAGTGGAGCAATATAAGGCACGACATGTTACCAAGGGATTCACCCAGATGTATGGAGTGGATTACCTAGAGACTTTCTCGCCTGTTGCTCATATCACCTCCATTAGAATCATCTTGTTAGTTGTTGTGGTAAAGGGATGGCCTCTACATCAATTAGATATAAAGAATGTCTTTTTGTATGGTGATCTAGCTAAGGAAATTTACATGAGATAGCTACCAGGTTATGATAGTTAGGGGGAGTTGGTTTGCCACTTACGGAAGGCTATCTATGACTTTAAGAAGAGTCATCGAACCTGGTTTGAGAGGCTCAACTCAGAGATCAAGAAGATTGGGTTCCAGAGATCTACTATTGATCATTCTATATTTGTTAGGAAGATTGAGTATGGTAGAGCATGGAGAGTTGTCATCTTAGCAATCTATGTTAACATGATCCTGACAAGTGATGATATTGATAGGATAGCAGAGACGAAAGCCTTTCCCCACTCTACTTTTGTCACTAAGGACTTGGATGATCTTCGTTACTTCCTGGGGATAGAAACTATTCGTCAGAAGGATAGTTTGTCCTTATCACAGAGGCAATATACCTTACAGATATTAGAGGAGGCTGGACTAGTTGGGTCCAAGCCATCTGGGATACTGGTCAAGTCACCAGCCAGCCATACCACTAATGATTCAAATCCCTTGTTTAAGGATATTACCAGATATCGCAATACTGTTGGCTGGTTGTATACCTGACCATTATTCGACCAGATATTAGCTTTGTTGTTAGTCGTACTAGCCAGTTTATGCAATGTCTCAGGTACAACCATTGGCATGATGTGTGTCTCATATCCTAAGATACTTAAAGGGTAACCTAGGGCGAGGTCTGTATTACAAGGCAAGTGGCACTCTTGATCTTGCAACTTACTCTGACGTAGACTATGCAGGATCAATAAATGACAAGAGATTTACGTCAGGCTTTGCTGTCTATTTGGGAGGAAATTTGGTTTCTTGGCAGAGCAAAAAACAGAATGTTGCTCGCTCTAGTGCAGAAGCAGAGTACAGATCTATGGCACAGGCTACATGTGAGATTGTGGATGGCTGGGTTCCTACGAGATCTAGGGATGCTGATTGATACCCTAGTTCCACTTTATTGTGATAATAAGTCAACAACATATATTGCCTCAATCCCATCTTTTACGAGAGAACGAAACATATTGAGGTCGATTGTCATTTTATACAAGATGTTGTCCTGGAGGGCAAGATAAGTACCCCCTGCATATCTTCTGAGCAACAGATTATTGATATTTTCACTAAGTCTCTCAAGAGGAAACACCATGATTTTCTGAGCGACAAGTTGGATCTCATTGACATATATGCCTCAACTTGAGGAGTGTTAAGTTGTAAGAGGTTACATGACGTCTTTTATTGTTTTATTTTTATTGAGGGGATACTTATGTAATTAGCCCAGTTCTCTTTTCTATGAAAAGAGGGCTAGGGTTTCTTTTGAGAATAAGACTTTCCTTTGATTCTTTACAGTAATAATGGAAGGGCTTCCTATAAGGGCTTCTCCCTTTGTGTTTCCCTTCTTTTCATGTAAGTTTTACATGTAAAACAAGTTCTTCCTGCAATGATGTTTACGTTATCTTATTTTATTCCGACAATAAGAACTGGTTAATAGATCATGATCCGACTTCTCTTAATAAAGCAATAAATTTTCTTGCCAGGTAGGTATGCTAACCAATTGCTTCAAGCACAAAGCCTCAATAACATTTGTATCCAGATCTATGCTATCTTTTATTGGGGTGCCTTGCGGTCATTATGTAAATGTGTACCGTGTTAGGAGAGCACCAATCACATGCATAGCCATTGATATAATAGTCCAAGAGAAACACTAAACTCATTATTGACTAAAACAAATTACCCCTGAAGAGAACCAATCCCCTTCTGGTGTGGGAGTGACAAGAGACCTAATAGCATCCACAATGGACACTGCCGTTGATGCAGCCGAAGATCTTCCCCATTTCTGAATTAGAACACCACCACGCTGTACATGATGCGAAAGGTAACTTGTTTTAGTGAAAAAGAAGATAAAGATAGAAAGATAGACCTGAACAATCAATCATTCGAGAAATTTGTTTCATTATAGTGGTACACCATCAGCATCAATGGTCACATACACCAAAATAGACCATCTTCATTTCTAGATTCTTGTCTAACATCTAGATTTATAACCGTTTTATGGGTGACTGATGTTGCTATGCTCAAATCAAATAACAGTAGCTCAGAGTTAGAGGGCAACAGATGTTAAATCCAACAGTAGCTCAGTTAGAGGTGTTAAATCTAAAGTAGAACCATATAGATTCAAGCAGAAAGTAACAAATGCAATGTAGTCATCACCTAATTCAGATTGTTATGGATCATCTCTACAAATATTAAAGTTCTAGATATAATTTTGACACTCAGACTCCCCATTCACAACTATAAGGCAAAACTCCAAAATCTATGGTAGGACAGACATTACCTTTTGAATTTTTTGAGTGAATTCATCCTCTAGCCATTTTGTGTCCTTGATAACATCCTTTACGGGCAGCGCATTTATTTTAGCATTCAGAAAGTCAGGTACCTGAGTAAATAGTTTCCTTTGCTTAGCGAGTCTAAGATTTAAATATACATGGAAGTTCTTAATCAGCCACAAACCTGCGTTGTAGAGTGATTTCCCCAAATTGTCATATTTGATACTTTATCATAGAACACTCCAGCTTTAAGTGCCAGCTGCATAACTCAAGAAACAAGAAATCAGTAAATTGATTTCAAAAGCACGATATTTGACAGTGGAAACAGAAAAATGCATCACCTGACACTTGGCTCTATTTTCATCTAACCTTGTCAGGGCATGAAAATTTTTAGCTGGTATATCTGGAGCATTTTTCAGACAAATAAGAGCACTACAGTGGGAAGGAGAAAACAGATTAAGTACATCTCCTTAAATACTTGAGAAAAACATAGACAACTCAAGGAGCAGATTTCAAGTTCAGGGAAGGCCATCTCACTTTGTATTGCATGGATTACCCACGACTATCACCTTTACATTGCGTGATGCAACAGCATTGAGTGCTTTCCCCTAAAAAATTGCTCAATATATATGACTTCTACATACAAAAAACCATGAAGGTTTTCTTTGAACTAATAAAATCCAGTGAGTAATACCTGTTCAGCAAAAATCTGACCATTTACATCTAGTAAAGCAGCTCGTTCCATCCCAGGGCCCCGAGGCTTTGCCCCGATTAGCAAAGCCCATTCTGCATCTTCAAAAACTTCATAGGGGTCAATGCCTATGCTAACTTCCCTTAGTAAAGGATATAAAGAGTCCTCCAACTCCATTGCAACTCCTGCATCATTTTGATGCAACAATGATTATAAGTGGATAGCATGAATACTCTAGTATAGAATATAATGATAACAATGATCAGAACAAGAATTAGATGGATCATGGCATGGTAACTTCCTACCACAGCTGATGTGGCCTAATAGATTGTTTTCTTTTTTAAGTGAAAGGGCAGTTATCCAAACGATAACCACCCACATTCAATTCATTCCACCAAAAAGATTATACCAGAAATTACAAATTAGCTATCTAGAACTCCACCTGGGACTGAATGGAGTAGAAAAAATTTTCAACATAGGGTCTCTCTCCCCTAAAAAGCACCCCATTCCTACCCAGCCAAACACCACATAAGACAGCCAAGATCTTAGCTTGATCTTTCTTGAATCTAAAAGAGTTTTGTCCCTCTTGTGCATTTCCCCTGCGAAAAGAAGACCAGAAGCTAAGCACGTCTCGATGGACAATCCAGTCAATCCCCATCCTCTGCCACACCTACACCACAAATGGACACTGGAAGAAGAGGTACTGAATGTCCTCCTCTCCTCCACAAAGGGGATAGTTCACATCATCCATCTAGGTCCACCTCGCTCTCCACCTTTTTGGCATAATCCTTCCCCTCCTCATCATCCACGCGAAAATTTTCACCTTCAATGGACACTCTGCCTCCCAGAGAAGCCTGCAGTCTCTCATGAGGTCAACGTCCAGGCTGGCCACGCCGCAACTCAATCTACAGAAAACCTTCGCCACTGAGGATCTCCCTCTTCCCAAGAAAAAGAATCTCCACCCTCATCTGGTTGCCATCCTTTCAGCTCCTGCAACAACAGTTGGAAATCCTCACACCTCTGGTCTGAGAGGCCCCCCCAAAAGACTAGACACCAGGCCCTAGTCCAGCAATCTCCCACCAAGGCCGATGGATCCACTACACCCCCAAAAAGACGAGGGTACTTGGCACTGAGAGGTGACCCGACCCCCTGCCAGTCATCTAGCCAAAACCGAAAAACGTCACCCTCACCCAGCGTAGGGGAAAAGAATGTCCACACCTTCCTCACCACCGTTGCTAGGCCCATGAGAAAGAATAAGGCCCTTGAAGGAGGAGACTCCAACGACCCCCAGGATGTAAACAGCCCGTAGCAGTACCTCATGATGTCACCAAACAATCCCTGTTCACGGCCCACGAGTCTGGCAATCCACTTCGTAAGGAGGCTAACAGTCACCTTGTCCACTTCCATGACCCCCAGGCCCCCCTCCTGCACTAACCTACAGACCTCCTCCCAGGCCACCAACCTCGCCTCTCTCCCTACCGCCCCCTTGTTAGACTAAAAGAAGTCTCTCATCAACTCGGAGATCTTCTTCTCAACCTATCTCGGCATCCTAAAAACAGAAAGGAAATATGATGGTATAAATGTCAGAACTGCCTTCACCAAAACCAGCTCCTATCTCTAGACAATAGTCTAGATGACCACCCTGCCAACCTACTTTCCATCCTTTCTAGCAAAGGAAGCCAATTCTACAATCTAAGCCTCCTATTTGACAAAGGAAGGCCTAGATACACCAAAGGTAAAGACCCAATCTCTGTCCCAAGCGCACTCCCCACCATCTCCATCTCTTCAACCATCATGTTTACCGAGACAAAAGTTGATTTGCGATAATTAATCTGCAGCATGCAGCACCAAAAGGCTCTATGATGATCCTCATCCTCCTAGCCTCCTAACCCACTCTTTCAACCAAAAGTAGGGTATCATCAGCATACTGTAAGATTGTCATTTGCTCATTCTCTCCAATCCTGAAACCTGTGATCAAACCCATATCACATCCCTTTCGAACTGCCCTTACCAAGGCATCCACCACCAATACGAACAGCATAAGTGCAAGAGGGCACCCCTGTCTGACCCCTCTCCTAGGCTGCACCCATCCCCCCATCGAATTCCCATTAATCAGAATTGAGGACGTCGTCGTCACACACCTCTTCATACAACCGATCCACATCGCTAGGAAGCCTCTCCTTAGTAAGGACGTCCACAGGAAATCCTACTGCACTAAGTCGTAAGTCTTACTGAAATCTACCTTCCATAGAAATGCCCTCTTTTTCTCCCTCTTCCAAGCAGCCAAAACCTCCATAGAGATGACAAACCCATCTAGGATTCCCCTCCCAGGAACAAAGGCCGTCTGCAAAGGGGAAATCTGGTCTCCAAGAATATCTCTGAGTATGTTTGCCAAGGCCTTAGCAACAATAAGGTAGACAGCATTTGAAAGCGTAATCAGACGGAAATCCTGAATCTCCTTTTCACCTTCCTTCTTAGCCAGCAAAAACATATAAAACATGTTCAGCTTGTCAAAACCCCTATTCCCTACCGCAAACTCCATCATCTGCATCACATCCATCCCCACCAAAGACCAGAATTCCTTAAAGAAGAAGATAGGGAAACCGTCCGGTCTAGGGCATCCCTCCGCATTCAAACCCCAAACCACCCGCCTTACCTTATCCTCCGAGAAACTGGTCGTAAGGCCTTTCACCTGGGATTAAAAATTGCACTAAACATTCTCCCCCCTCCACTGCCACCTGCATCTACCGCATCCTCCTGTGAACTCTTTGAAGTAGTCCGCTGCAGCTCTACCCACCTTCTCCTTACCTGAGAAGGCCTCTCCGTGAACCAACAACCTCTCTATCCAATTCCTCCTCCTGGCGGATGCCATTTGGTGGAAAAATCTGATATTGGAATCACCCTCCTTCAGTAACTTCTATCTTGATCTTGTCTTCCATTCCACCTCTATTTTCATATCCTCCTCTTGCACTACGCGTGTCATTTTTAGCCTGATCTTCCTATCCTCCACCGAAATAGGGGCCTGGTCCTCCAATCTATCAATCCTGGTAATCTCCGTCACAGCATCTTCCTTTCTACCCCTCCTGGCTGCTCGGATTTCCTTCCAGTACTCCTTCAAGTGATCCCGCAGCATAGCCAATTTCCTTGCCAGTCAAACCATAGCTGATCCCTCCACCACAAAGGAGGTCCATCTCTCCTCCACCATACCCCAGAAACCCTCCTCCAGTAGCCAAGATTTATCAAACTTGAAGTAGGTGCTATAGTGCACCCCTTCGTTGGGTCGCCACATCAGGGGAGTATGATCTGAAAACGGTCTCTCCAAATGGGACACCTCCACCATGGGGAAAGCCGATGCCATCTCCACGTTGGAGATAAATCTATCAATCCTGGACATCTAACCGCAGTTGTTCCTCCACGTAAAGGCACAAGACGTGGGGCACATATCTATAAGGCCATGCGCAGCCACAAACTCTACAAACTCATCTGATCCAGGGTCCTGCCTCCCCTGCCCCCCCAGTCTGTCCTCCAGCTGCAAGGTAACGTTGAAATCTCCTCCAATCAACCATGGACTCCCATGACAATCCACGGCTACCGACGTGAGTTCCTCCCACATCACCCCTCTTGCCTGAGCATCTGACGGGCCATAGACCCCCGTGATCACCATGCTAGCACCACCCAGTTTCTCTACCAGCTTCGCTGAGATGATATGCTCACCCTCGAAGCAGTCTACCAAGGAAAAGACATCTTCCTGCCACCCTAGAAACTATCCTCCGAACCGGCCAGCTGCTCCAATATAACAAAAGCCCCCCATCCATGTGCCTCCGATCTCCCTCCAAGTTCTAGCATCACAATCGGAAAGCTTGGACTCCTACAGCAGCACCACATCCGCTTTCAACAAGCGAATGTGTTGCCCTAATGAAGCCCTCCTCGATGGGTCATTGAGACCTTGCACGTTCCCCGTAATAACACCGCTCATGTGGAATAAGTGGATGTCTCCCTCCTCGACAAGCGGAAGCCACATGCTTCCGCAGTCCGTCGAACCTCATCATCATCATGATCCAGAGTCACTTTCACCAAGGGTTGTGATGCTTTGTCACAGCCGTCCACTATTTTCATCACCCTCTAACCCTAGCTCGATCCTCAATATCTGCACTTCCGCTTATAACGGAAAGGTCCTCCCCAGCCACCATCCACAACTCGTGGTCTCTACCCAGACAAAGGGACCACGGTGTGGTCATCTGCCACCAGAGAGAGGCCCTCAGCCTGCTGCTGCGACGACACTCCCTTCGAACAGAGCTCCAACTCCACCGTCACCGCATCGGAGTCCCCAGCCCCCATCTTCTCCACCAAGGGCTAAGCAATGGAAACCTCCCTCCTCTCTGCGCCCAGCGAGGGGAGAGGCCAACCATCTTCTCCGATGTCAGCAGCCCTCGTCTCACCGGGAACGACCGGTGCCACATCGTCGAGCTATGCCGCCAGCGAAGACGAGGAGGTGCCTGAGCCTTGAGCCTTCGATGGGCGATCCGAAGTCGGGTGACAGTCCTCATCATAACCAGAGCAATTGCCTCCATCATTCGAACCCGAGGGGGATCCAACCCGAGTGCCCGACCTCTTATAGAAGGGAGCCAACGCATCATCCAGTTGTAAACCCTCAACATCGCGCGTAACGGATGCCACCTCCCACTCCTTCAATCACACCGCAGTTGGCGCCTCCTCGCATTCCAAAAGCAGCGAATCCTCCGAGTCAACTGCAACGGCCGCAATCAATGGTTGTCACTCCGCAATCAACAAGGCTGACTCCACATCATCGCTCAGACGCTTGGGCTCTCGATCTTCCAACAAAACCCTATCTCAGGCCATCGCCAAGCCGCCGGAGTTTGCTACCCCTCCGACCACCTCCGCATACGAAGCCCTCCTCCCACAGGTCCTCGTGCGGGTGCACGAGATCACCCACGAGAGATTTCCATGGCGAAGGAGCACCTTCGCCATCACCAACGCCCCCACCTTCAGTTTCACCATCGCTTCAAGTTGCCCAGTTGAGAGATCAATTCCCTCACACCGTCGAAGGAGTACGAAGGGGGAGAGCACCACCTCGAGCACCGCCATCGTTCGTAGCCACCAAGGTATCCCTTCGACCAGCAGTTCCACCAGCAGTCGCTCCGGTGGTCGTTCCCTTTGTGCCCCCTCATGAACGAAGGTCCTCTGCCATGCCACTTCTCCAACTTCAAGCAAGAGATCGTGGAACAAAGCTCCTCCGCCTTCTCAAGGGGGAGCCCCACCACAAGGACTCCCCCACCTCCCGAGGGGATGACCCTCAGTCCTGCCTCCGTCGACCCACCATCGAGGGCCTCCACTACCTCGGAGACCCGCAGCTACCCTAATGCCAACTCACCCACCAGACCTCCACCTATAAGGTTATGGAGGGCCGCCACATTCGCTGACCAAGGAGCCTCCACCTCTGCCAAGGGCACCACCATCGGTAGAGGTGGCAGGGGGCACCCCTTCCGCACCACGTGCCTTGCTCCACCGCCAGGTCTCACTACATCACGCACGCCGATGTCCAACGCCTCGACAACCCCAACAGCGCAATGGCTCCTTGCAATCCCTCGCCCAGTGGCCGGCCCCCAGACATTTGAAACAACGGTCACCTCGCACATCCACCCTCTCCAGGTCCGCCGCAACTCCCCTCCTCCGCTCCACCACCCTCCACTCCCCGAGGTCTCCAACTCGATCACCCCGCAGATGAGAAGGTCCCACTCCCTCCCCTCCCCTCCTCTCTCCTTCCTCGCCTCTTCTCTCTCTCTCTCTCACTCACCCTTTCTCCATCTTGCCAACTCAACACTATTAAAGTAGTATAATAGATTGTTATACTACTTTAATACTATTGAGTTGGCAAGAGCCACATGGCCCTCAGGGTCGGCAGTATTATGGTCCAATGGACTAAGTTGAGTCATTTGCTTAATTGTTAAATTTGCTATTTTTAGTAATTGGGTTTTAAGAAACAATGTTTGGGATTTATTTAGTGATAAGATCTTTCTTAAGTGATAAGATCTTTTGTTTCTAAATGATGGGATATATTCTCTCCATATAAAGAGAGTATTCATTTGTATTTTCTTTGAGTCATTAATAATATTTCCTATTCTATTACTATAGTAAGACATTCTTTTGATTTTCCACATGATATCAGAGCAGCGATCTTAGGTCGGTGCCCTAACATCCCACCAAAAATCCACCACAACATGTTCAGATCACTAACTTAGGGTGATCAGATGGAGGACGTTGTCTACGGTGGCACCACCACCATGGGTGGCACGTGGATAGGCAGCGCAGTGTGGTGCAGCGGAAGCGGCGACGCAACGTGGTAGTTTGCCACCACTAGCGGCGATGGCCACCAATCAGTGGCGCTGTAGATTGGCTTTTGCAGTTGCCAACAGCAAGTGCTACTGCTGTCAGTGATTGCCTTGTTCATGGCTTTGAGTGCATGTAAGCCTTCTCTCACACCTCCCATCGATGGCGATCTTCTCTCGCTGATATTGAGGAGAGTTGATCTGAGTAGATCAAGTTCAGATTCCATTGGGTTAGCGTTTGCAGCTCACGAAATTTGCGCAAGGAAATAGAGGATCGGAAGTGCATAGGTGATTGATTCTGATGCCTCCGTTCATCTTACTGGAGACAAAGATCGCCTGAAGAATCTGGTGCCTTCACATGGAATTCATGATGCACGGGTAGCCAATAGAGCAACTTCCCCTATGATTGTTGTTGGATGTGTACATGCTACATCCAAGATGAAGATAAAACAGGTATATTATGCTCCTGAGTTTCCCATGAATCTTCTGTCAGTCAGTAAAATTTGCAGAGATCTTGGATGCCACATTATTTTTATAAAAGGCATTGTTATTTCCAAGATCGAATCATGAGTGATATTATTGGTGGTGGAATAGAAATGGGTGCACTATATTATTTAGACACACCAACCGTGTTTACTAGGGCAGTGTCTATTTCCCGTGATCCCTTACTCTGGAACAGTAGACTTGGGCATCCTTCTATGAAGAAGATGCGTCAGGTGTACCCACAGCTACCTGATTCCTTGGTCTTAGAGTGTGAAAATTGTCAACTAAGGAAGCACTACAAGGGCAGCTATCCAGGGAGGGATGCTGGCATTAGTTTTGTATCATTTTCTCTGATGCATTGTGATGTCCGGGAGCCCTCTAGAATTGCCAGTACTGGTGGACACCGATACTTTGCAGTTATGATTGATGGCAACAACAGGTTAACCTAGGTTTTCTTGATGAAGGCAAGAAGTGAGATTCCTACCATTATTCAACAGTTTCTGTCTGAGATACAGACACAGTATGGTACTACTGTTCGAGTCTTCCACAGTGATAATACATTAGAATTTATGAGCAGTGATTGACAGGAAAAGTTTCGTTCCAAGGGAATCATTCATCAGACATCTTGTGCACACACTTCCCAGCAAAATGGAGTTGCAGAACGTAAGTTGTGCCACTTGCTTAATATTGCTAGGACCTTGATGTCTCATATGAAGGTTCCTAAGCAATTTTAGGAAGATGCTATATTATCTGCAGCCTATCTAATTAACAGATTACCATCTTCAATACTTCATGGTCAGATTCCCTATCAGGTTATACATCCTAAGTGCGACAGGATTTTTCCACTGCCTCTTCGAGTTTTGGGGTGTATCTGCTTTGTTCAAAATTCGTGCACGAAGTGTGTTTTTCTTGGGTATTCTAGGACCCAGAAAGGCTACAGGTGCTATGACCCAGTTTGTAGGCAATATATTGTTACAGCTGATGTGACCTTTGAGAAGGTTCCCTACTTCTCAAAGGATGGTTCATCCATAGAGACGACTATACAAGACACATAGGTATATCAGAGGAGATTACAACTAGATGACATCACAGATGAGGAACCAGCTCAACTTGTTACCCCACCAGATAGGGGTAAGTCAGATGAAGAGGAGGAGATTGTGCAGAGGAGACCTGACACCACGCTTCATCCTATTTCTCATTATACTACTGTATCTCATCTCTAGGAGGAGGACAGGCAGTTTGCATTTGCCATTACCACAACAGTTGTTCCCAGAGATTTTGCTCAGGCTCTCCATGATCCACGATGGAAAGCCTCTATGGACAAGGAGATGCATGCATTTCAGATCAGGAAGACATGGGATCTAATTCCATATCCTGAGGATGTTATAGTTGTTGGTTGCAAATGAGTGTACACCATCAAATACAGATCAGACGGGACAGTTGAGCAATCTAAGGCAAGACTTATTGCCAAAGGATTCATCTAGACATATGGGGTGGATTACCTTGAGACTTTTTCGCATGTTGCTTGTATCACCTCCATTAGGATCATCTTGTTCGTTGTTATGGCCCGGGAGTGGCCCCTACATCAATTGAATATAAAGAATACATTTCTATATAGCAATCTAGCTGAGGAAGTATACACAAGATAGCCACCTGGTTATGACCGTCATGGGGAGTTTGTTTGCCGCTTACGAAAGGCTATCTATGGCCTAAAGCAAAGTCCACGAGTCTAGTTTAAGAGGCTCAACCTAGAGATCGAGAAGATTGGGTTCCAGAGATCTACTACTGACCATTCTATATTTATTAGGAGGACCGAGCATGGTGGAGCATGGACAGTTGTTATCTTAGCAGTCTATGTTGATGACATGATCTTGATAAAGGATGATATTGATGGGATAGTAAAGACGAAAACCTTTCTCCACTCTACTTTTGTCACCAAGGACTTAGGTAATATTTGCTACTTCTTGGGGATAGAAGTTGTTCGTCAGGAGGATCTCTTATCCTTATCACAGAGGCAGTATACCTTGCAGATTCTTGAGGAGGCTAAACTACTTGGGTCTAAGCCATCAAGGATACCGATCGAGGCACCAGCTAGCTATACCTCTGATGAGTTAGATCCTTTGTTTAAGGATATTACCAGATATCGCAATACTATTGGTTGATTGTTATAAATGACCATCACTTGACCAGATATTAGCTTTGCACTCAATCGTGCTAGTCAATTTATGCAGAGTCCCAAGTACAGCCATTGGCATGATGCGTGTCTCATCCTGAGATATCTAAGGGGCACCCCAGGGTGAAGTTTATACTACAATGTGAGTGGCACTCTTAACCTTGTAGCTTACTCTAATGTAAACTATGTAGGATCAGTAGAAGACAAGTGATCTACGTCAGACTTTGCTATCTATTTGGGAGGAAATCTGATTTCTTGGAGGAGCAAAAAATAGAGTGTTGTTGCTCGCTCCAGTGCAGAGGCAGAGTATAAGTCCATGGCACAAGTTGCGTGTGAGATTATGTGAATAGTTGGTTTCTGCGATATCTAGGAGTGCTAGTTGATACCCCAATTTTACTTTATTGTGATAATAAGTCAGCGACATATATTGCTTTTAATCTTGTCATTCACGAGAGGACGAAACATATTAGGGTTGATTGCCATTTTATACGAGATGCAGTCTTGAAGGGTGAGATAAGTATCCCTTATATATCTTTCTGAGTTGTAGGTTGCTGATATTTTCACCAAACCTCTCAAGAGGAAACACCATGATTTTCTGAGCGACAAGTTAGGTCTCATTGACATATACGCCCCGACACATGGGGGAGTGTTGAGTTGGCAAGTGCCACGTGGCCCTCAGGGCCGGCGGTATTGTGATCCAAAAGACCAAGTTGAGTCATTTGCTTAATTGTTAAGTTTGATATTTTTAGAAATTGGGTTTTATGAAACAATGTTTGAGATTTATTTGGAGATAAGATCTTTCCTTAAATGATAAGATCTTTTGTTTCCAAATGATGAGATATGTTCTCTCTATGTAAAGAGAGTCTTCCCTTATATTTTTCTTTAAATCATTAATAATATTTCCTATTCTACAACTATAGTAAGACATTCTTTTGATTCTCCACAAATACATATTACAATATTCTATATGTATAGGATCCCATGCTAAGATAGATTCCTGAATTACATAAGCACAATCTAAGACAACAGATCTCATTAGGATCCATTTACCCAACAATTTGAGAATGTCTTTCTTGATGCTGCCTCTCAGGCTGGAGAAGTAATGCTCAGCTACACAAAGAAACACAGTTGACAAAGGGGCAGCAAGGTCATGCCACAGTTAGAATTGATGCCACAAAAAATGCATTTTGGGCCATAAAGGCACGAGGATCAACTGATAGGTGAAGTTATTAAGACAATCAATAGTCCAGCAGAAAACCACTGCTTACATATCACCCACTGGTCATAAGCATGATTCCTTAATATAGGGATAAATCCTCCTTATACAAGGCTACAACAGAGATTGCAAATGTGGAACCTGCACAAGTATGATACCTCCTCTGTTTCTCTCTTTTTTCCAACACCCTTCAAATTGACAGATATCTAACTAAAATGGGGGTGAAGACAACAAATTCAAATGAAATGACCAGAAGAGAGGGATTGTCAGATAACCATGACACTAGAGCAAATGAGAAATGAGTATGAGCTATGTGGGCAGTGCACACATGCTATCCAATGAGACACTAACAAATAATAATGAATTGACCTCTAAAATAACTAGAGAAGCACAAAACTAATCAAAACAAATCATGAGATCAATAGGAACTACATGAAAAGCCACAGAGAAATTAGTCCTAGATGGTAACCAAAACTTGTTCCAAGATCAATGCCCATAGATACTGAACCGAGAAGACAAGATCCACTAAATTTGAACATTGAAGATCACACAAAGCCAGCCAATAACAATTTTGTTTTCATTATACTAAATACAAAATGCAACCATGGAAGCACAATCCAAGAAGATTCCTTCATGTCAATTGAGTGGATCACGGGTCCAAACCATGGGGAGGCCATGATAAGGGACGACTTTTCCATAAACTGAAGGTTTTCGAAGTTTTATACTGCCATGAAACTTTGAAACTGTCAACTAAAAATGCAAGTTTAGACGTTTTGGAGTTCCTTTATGAGCTTAGTGACCATAATAATGAAAATTTCACATTTTGACATTTCAAACTTGTTTGTCTCAATTGGAAGACTGACTAGTATAAAAAAATTCATCGTTTCTGGACCATTTTAAAGAACATTTAAAATGTGAAGTTGCAATTATATGCAAAATAGAATTTAACATTTATTGAAAAGTACTTGCAAACATTAATTAAATATCTTTTATGCATATTTACATATAAACATTTAGAAACTGCATCAACTGATATATATCATATGTTGTTTTTTTACTGGAATATTTATTGGCCTTTAAAAAATTGACATTGGTCTTCTGTAGATCCATATCGAAATTATGTAGACAAATCAAATTAGAATTTGAAACATCTTAGGAAAGGGAAAAATGACCTAGAGAATTTGAGGAAAAGATCTTAAGTTTAAATGCCAAGCCAATTTAAATTGAAGATGTAGGAGTTGGAACCATAAAAAGTATGCATTTCAATTTACATGCATCATGTAAAGAATATTATAAGCATTACCAAGATTTTCACATTACGATAGTAGGAGAAAATGACTAAGCAAACTTTATTCTCTAATCCTACTTCATAATATATAGAGGTGTGAAAAGTTCAATACAACCCAAGAAAGTAATAAAATAGAAAAAGGTACATGACTCAAGGCATAAATAAATAAGTAAAAATCAAAGGGGTACAACACTTTCCCTCAAGTTGGAGTATAGATGTCAATCATACTTAGCTTGGAATAGAAAACATCAAAAGATGAACATTGCAGTGGCTTAGTAAAAATGCCTGCTATTTGGTCCTTTGAAGCAACAAGAATAGTACATATGAGTACACGCTAGATCAAATCACATGCAATGGCAGTCAATCTCAACGTACTTTGTCCTCTTGTGGAGCATAAGGTTGTTAACAATATGCATGATAGCTCTGTTATCACACTTCATCTCCATAGGTGTATCACACAAAATATGCAAATCTGTCAATAGTGATCTCACCCACATCATCTTTGCAATGGTGTAGGCCATTGCTCTATACTTGGGACTCTACACTGGATCTGACGATGATCACTTGCTTTTTGCTTTTCCATGTCACTAGATTCTCAACAATGTAAGTGCAAAATCCTATAGTGGACTTCCTGCTGGTCAAGTAAACTGCGTAGTCCGCATCCAAGTATCCTACCATACTCGTGGATGTCCCTCTACTGTACAAGATTCCCTGTATAGGTACCTTCTTCAAGTACCTCAGCACCATCATGGCTGCCTCCCAGTGCTGTCTCGTCAACCTATCCATGAACTAACTAAATTTTCCAACAGCTAGGGAAATGTCAGGTCTAGTGATGGTCAAATAAAGAAGCTTGCCAATCAACTACCTGTACTATCTACTGTTAACAGCCTCAACCTCCTCATCATAAAGTCTAGCTTTCGGGTCCATAGGAATGTTGGCTGACTTGGCCTCTAGCATGCCTATCTCCTGTAGGACATCTATAGTGTATTTCCTCTAAGATAGAACAATTCACTTTTGTTACGAGCAACTTCTATCCTAAGAAGTAACTCAATGGCCTAAGGCCCTTCATAACAAATCTACCTACAAGGCATTGCTTAAGCTTAGCAATGCCACCTTTATCATCTCCTATAACAATCAAGTTGTCCACATACATAAGGAGTACCACCACTCATTTTCTCATTTTCCTGACAAAAGAGGGAATGATCTGGCGTGGACCTCTAAAAGCCAATAGACTCAACCACCTCAGAGAACTTCTAAAACCCGACTTTGGGACTCTGCTTTAGCCCATATATGACTTTTCGCAATCTGCACATACACTCCCCCTTAATCTCAAAGCTTGGTAGCTGTTGCATATATACTTCCTCTTAAAGATCACCATAGAGAAACGCATTCTTGACATCTAGTTGGTGAAGCTGCTAATCATACTAAATCGCCACAGAAATAAGAATGTGCATAGTCGGGAACCAAGCAACAAAAGAGAAACGTATCAAAGAAATCCACATTGTACGTCTGGGTGAATCCCTTGGCAACAAGACGGGTCTTATATAGAGCAACTGACCCATCTAGGTTGTATCTGATGGCAAATACCCATCTATAACCAACACCAGTGGCTCCATCTAAATGAGTAGTAAGCTCCCAAATACCTCGTGAATGTAGGCAATCATCTCATCCTCCATGACCTAACACCATTTTGGATTCAACATAACCTGCTGGTAAGTCGTAGGCAACTAGGTAGTAGATGCAATAGCATAAAATCTCCTAAAGGAGGTACACAAGCCCTCAAGGGATAGGGCCCTTGCCACATCATACTCAACACAGCTCTAAGGTGCCTTCTAAATAGTAATCGGAAGATCCATATCATCAAGCATAATCTCCTGTACTGACTCAGAAGTAGTGTCATCAATGATTGCACCTGTATCATCACAGCTTGGTAAAACACCGTCAATCTGCAAAATATCTGTGCTCGCCTACACTGGGGAAGATGATGTCAATGAAGAAGGGGGGCGCTGCCTATAAGTAACAGGAAGCCTGAAGGTAACAAGTGGATCTTGATACCATGCAGGCTCAGTAGTAGAGAGTACAAAATCAAGATCTGGTATACTCTCTAAAGATATGGGAGGTACAGGCATAGGTACCTCAACAACCTCAGGAGAAAGATCATGATAGGAGGAAAAGAGTTGAGCCCTATTTCAGAAACCCTAGGACCTCTTATATTGAGAGGTCTACAAGTAAAATACAATGTCACCTTTATATAATAAGAAAATGACAAAAACAAAAAATAAAGACAAACTCAACAACACTTAACACTCTCCCTCAAGCTGGAGCATAGATATCTGACAATCTCAGCTTAGAACAAAGATACTCCAGTCTCTTCTTGGCTAAGGCCTAGTAAAGGTATCAACAATCTAGTCTTGACTAGAGATGTAAGGTGTAGAGATCTTCTCAACTAGTATTGCATCACAAATGAAATGACAATCCACTTTCATGAAATGCTGGATTGTTGGCAAGAAAAATGGCAACCTTGTTATTACAATACATAGGTATAAGCCCTGAAACTTCTCCAAAATCACAAAGAACAGATATGATCCAGTTTCACAAGTAGTGTGTGTCATGGCCCTGTATTCTGACTCAGCACTAGATCTGAAAATAACATTTTGTTTCTTACTTCTCCATGTAACCAAGTTTGTCACCTACATAGGTGCAATATCCTGTCATGAGTCGTTTGTCTTCATGAGCACTAACGTCATCTACATCTGAATATCTACACACCTGAAGATGGCTATGTCTCTAAAAGAAAAGTCGCTTTCGAAGAGATCCTTTCAAGTATCTCAACGCTTGACATACTTCAGTCAGTGCATCTCTTTGGGCTCTTGCATAAACTGGATTAGCCTTCCTACAACATATGAAATATCTGGCCTCATCACTGTGAGATACAAAAACTTACCAACCATAGCTCTATATCTGGTAACATCTTCTAGTACCAGGCTATCAGTATCCACAAAGCAAGCAGTTGGATCTAAAGGTATACCAGTAGATTTACAACCTAGCATCCCTGACTCTCGAAGCATGTCCAGCACATGCTTCCTTTAAGATAATACCATTCCTCCGTCAATGTGATGTATCTCAATACCCAAAAAATAACTAATCAAACCAAGATCTTTAGTTACAAATTGTGCATGTAAGAAGGCCTTGGTCTCCTCTAAACCCTGAAAGTCACTTCACATCAACAAAATATCATCAACATACACAATTAGAATAATAGGGCTTGCCTGTGTGTGCCCAGTAAACACAGAGTGATCAGATATAGATAGAATGAACCCAAAACTCTGAACTGTAGTGCTAAATCTGTCAAACCAAGCTCTGTGGCTTTGTTTTAGCCTATATATCGCCTTGTGAAGCCTACACACCTTGTAACACTCCCCCTATATAACAAACCTAGGAGGCTACTCCATATATACCTCTTCATCAAGGTCACCATACAAGAATGCGTTCTTTATATTAAGCTGATGTATAGGCCACCTCTGATTAACTGTTATAGATAGAAGAATCCAAATCGAATTCAGCCGCGCAACTAGTGAAAAAGTCTCAACATAGTCCACACCAAAGGTTTGAGTGTAACCTTTGGCAACTAGCCTCGCCTTGTACCACTGAATTATACCATCGGGGAGGTATTTAATAGTAAATACCCATCTACACTCCATAACTGTAGCTCCAGGGGGTAACAACAAGTTTCCAAGTATCCCGGGACTGAAGAGCAGACATCTCTTCCATTGCTCGGGTCCAGTTAGGGTCCTAAAGAGCCTCTGTATGATGCCATAGTATCTGATGATGTCAACTGCAAATAAAAGTAACTATCCTGCTGCAAATAACCGATCAATAGTCATGTAATCCGACAAAGAGTAACGAGCACATCATTATGGTGACTTCCACTATGCTACTGGAAGGTCCAGGTGAGTACCCTAAAAGGAAGATGGTACCTGATCTCCAAACAAATCGACAGAATCAATAGAAGACTGAGCAGAATCCAACTATGCAGGGAAGGTGGAGAGAGGCTCCACGTGTAAAGGATCTTTAGGTTTGCGGTAAAAGGTCTGTAGATAGTATGCAAATGGCTCTGTATCTGATGTAGCTGTATTTATTTGGTGGATGGGATGACTTAGTGAGCTCTAGAGGCAGTGGAGATGGCATAGGGAGAGGGATATCCTGTGGCACAAACAATGAGGACTAGCTCTCCTTATGGAGGTGAAATGGGAGCTCCTCAAAGAAGGTAACATTAGCACTAACATAAAACTTGTGAGCCACCGAATCATAACAGCAATATCCCTTTTGGGTTCTCGAGTATCCCAAGAAAATACACTTCACCAACCGAGGAAATAATTTGTCCACCTTAAATAGATGAACAAAACAGACAGCCAAACACTACGGGAGTAAGAGAAATGTTGACATAGCACTCTATTTATCTTTATCTTTTTGGACTATTTATTATTTTTCTTTTCCCTATTTGACTTATGATATAGTGTATCGAACACCTATCTCTATATAAAGAGGTGTAGGGTTTTCTTGGTGAATAAGATAAATCATTTTCTCTGAGTTTGTATTAGCGCGGTGATCCTAGTTCGATGCTCCAATATCCCACCCGTACTAGCCTTCGAAACTGATCCACCCTAACTCTAACCCTAACCTCCCCACTTGTTCCTCCGGTTCTAGGCGCCGCTACCCAAGGTGTAGGGCCACCGACCCTCCTCTAGCGGGACCGCTGCCTCACCAAGCGTAGCCGACCTCTACAAGGGACTGCGCCGCCCAGCAGGGCAGCCGGCCTCTAGTAGGACCACCGCCCGCCGTCGATCGAGGGGGCAATGCCCTGAAGCGAGACCGCCACCCAGCGAGGGGGCAGCGTCTCTGCTGCCGAAGCACACCAACAGGGGGAGGGCGGAGCCCTTCTACCACCGAGGCTCCTGCTATGACAGCAGGGGCGGTTGGGACTACCATCCGTGGTTGCTACGGGCAGTGGTAGCCAGTGGCGGGTTGATTTTGCCAGAAAGGGAGAGTAGCACCTCTTAAGAGAGTTGTTAAGGTCTTCCCATACCCTAACATGTGTTAAAGTCCTGTTCTAAGGGGTGCCTGTGACTCTTGGGATGATTTCTGAGATCTCTCGAGCTAGGATTTCATGATCAAGAGGTCACGTTTTCACTGATCTTAGATTTTTCAAATCTGAATATTACATGCAGATCAGCTTTATGGCATCTTGTGGCAGTCCCAAGGCACCATGGCGTCTTCAAGCTCTTTAGAGGTGTCATCGGTTACCGCTATGGACATTAGAGTTACAAAACTCCCTTCTTTGTTCCTATCGTCAAGCTGAATGAGACCAACTATGCTAGATAGTCTCAGACGTTCCTCATGGCTGTAAAGAGACACGATAAGGAACACATCTTGATGGAGTTGGAGCCACGAGAAAAGACAGGGAAAAATGCTACTTGGAAGAACAATGCAATGATTCGTGCCTGGATTATGAATTCTGTGGAGCCTCAGATTGGAGATGGGATCATGTACTACAAGATTGCTAAGGAGATGTGGGATTCTCTGCATGACACGTATTCTCGCGAGAAGAATTCCAGCAAAGTATTTGAAATCCATCATGCCATTGGTGGTCTGAAACAAGAGGGTTAGTCGCTATCCCAATATTATGCTACTTTAAAGGGGCTCCTAAAGAAGTATAATGCTTGTCGTCCTGTTTGTGCCTGTGCTACTCAGAGGGTGCACAAGACGGAGTATGCAGTCCTTCAGTTCCTAGATGGACTTGGACCGGATTATGAAATTGCAAGGTTCTAGATCCTGATACTTGCTGAGCTTCCATCACTTAAGGAAGTATATATAGTCAGGTCAGTAGGGTGGTTGTTAAACCACCCCTATTAAATGTTGGGCAGACTCATGTCTTAATAGCTACTGCATGTAGTGGACGTGGTGCTTCATCTACCAGGGAAAGAGGACGTAGCGGTCGGGGCACGACAGGCAGACCCCACACCATTTGCTTGCACTATGGCAAGATTGGTCACTCAAAGGCCTCCTATTGGTCGAAGCATAGTAGGCCTCCTATGGCCAACCAAGCTATCTCTTCTGAGGCGAGCGACATGGTGTCACGTGTTGACTATGATGTTGTTGTCCAGCATCTCTCCCAGTTGACCTAGGAGACTGCTGCTACTATGGATACTGCTGCATTGGCCTCCTCAGGTATAACTCCTGCTTACATCTCCAGTAATGGTATTTCTGACAGTGCATAGTGGTTAGTAGACTCAAGAACCTCCCAGCATCTCAGTGGTAATCAAACTAGCTTTAGATAGGTTTAGGTTGTTCCTTTGAATAGGTCTGTTCAGGTAGCAAATGGTAGACAGTGCAAAGTACATGGCAGATGAGATGTGGCAGTGACTCCTTCATTGACTCTGCGCAATGTTTGTCATGTTCCTGATTTTCCAATTAGTCTTTTGTCAGTTAACAGAATCACAAAAGACTTGCACTGTCATGCTATTCTTGATGACTTGGGCTCTTTTTTTTAGGGTAAACTCACGGGAGGATGATTGGTGACGGACATAAGGAGGGGGGTGTGTATCGCCTGATCCAGACTCCTTTTGTTGCTATGTGTCAGGGCAATATCACTTTTAGTGCTGGTACAGCTCTTCAGTGGCATCGTCGTCTTAGGCACCCTTCACTAGACAGGCTACGATGTCTCATCCCTCACATTTCGCCTACCACTGAGATTTTATGTGATGAGTGTCAGTTAGCGAAGCATCACAGAGCCAGTTTTCCTTGTAGTTCTACTCAAAGTATTGCTGCTATTTTTGATTTATTGCATATAGATGTATGGTGCCCTAATTGAGTATCAAATAGATTAGGTCATTAATTCTATTTGCTTATTGTGGATGATTTTTTTCAGGATATCATAGTTGTTTTTGCCAAAGAATAAATCAAATGTTGGATCTGTGATTGAAACATTTATTTTGCAAATAAAGATTCAGTTCTCTACAACTATAAAGATTGTACGGTCTGACAATGCCTTAGAATTTTGTACGGTTAAGTTAGAATTTTTTTACAGATCTCTTGAAATTATTCAGCAGACATCATGCCCCCATACTTCACAACAAAATGGGATAGTTGAAAGGAAACATCGTTATGTGTTAAATTTGGCTAGAACTTATTCAACATAATGTGCCACAGGTTTACTAGGGAGATGCAATATTAACTGTGTTATTTGATTAATAGATTGCCCAACTTAGCTATTCAGGAACAGGTTCCATGACAAGTCCTTCACCTAGAGAAGGAATTGTTTACTGTGCCACCTCATGTTTTTAGCTGTGTAGCCTTTGTCCATGTTTTAGGACCTCGCAAAGATAAGCTTGCTCCAAGGGCAGTGAAGTGTGTCTTTCTAGGATACAATAGCACCCAGAAAGGATACAGATGTTATGACCCACGAGGCAAAAAGCATTATGTGACTGCAGATGTCACTTTTCATGAGCCTATATCAGTTGATGTTTGAGGGAGGCTCAGTTCCTATGCCTGTACCACCAGTTCCTTTGGAGCAGATTCCCATTACTCACAGTAAAGATATCACTACTACAGAGGCTCTTACTACGCAGGAGGTAGAAGTTACTCATGTATACAGGTTACATGTTACATACAAACAACACACATGGCATCAAAAACACACCCCCACCTTAGCCACCTGTCTCCTCCCCTGGTCAGGTATGTGTTGATACTAACGTGAGTTGTCCCAATGGTGATTGTGCAGGTGTTTCAGATGAGTCTACTTCCACTATTGAGCAACAAGCTACTCATATTGTTACTAATTCTATAGAAGAGGATCTTGCCCTTCCAATTGCTGTTTGGAAGGGCCCTCACAGTTGTGCCCATTATTATACTGCAAGAGTAGCGTTGACTGCCAACATTGGACTTTCTTTTGCCATGTTCACAGCTGCTCTCTCTGCAACGCAGCTTCCCACTTCCTATTAGCAAGCCGTGTTGGATCCAAAGTGGCGTTAGGCCATGGCGGATGAAATGGCTGCTTTACGCTCCAAAAGAATGTGGGAATTGACTACTCTGCCCAGTGATGCTAGGACAGTGGGGTGTCACTAGGTTTTTGCTCTCAAGTACAACACAAATGGCATTATATCTCGCTATAAGGCAAGATTAGTAGCAAAGGGATTTACCCAGACATATCGGGTAGATTTCTTTGATACCTTCTCACCTGTAGCACGGCTTCCAACTGTCTGCATTGTTCTGTTTGTTGTTGCTCACTTTGACTAGCCTCTTCATCAACTGAATGTGAAGAATGCTTTTCTATTTGGAGATCTTCAGGAAAAGGTCTACATACAACAACCTCCGAGGCTTGAGACTTAAGGGTAGTGTGTATGTAAACTGAAGAAGGCCATTTATGGCCTGAAGTAGAGCTCGAGGGCTTGGTTCCAAAGATTATCAGAGGAGGTTCAGACCATGGGGCTTGTGAGATTTTTTGTTGATCACTCGCTCTTTGTCAGGAAGAGCTCTGGGGGAGTGGTGGCACTTCTCATCTATGTTAATGATCTCATCCTTACTAGGGATGACACTGAGGTGAAAAAGAAGTTGGCTGAAGCCTTTGTGATGAAGGATCCGGGAGAATTCAGATATTTCCTAGGCATTGAGGTCGCACGCAATAAAGAAGGTATTGTTTTCAGTCAGCGTAAGTATGCCTTTGATGTATTATAAGAAACAGGGATGCTGGGTTTTAAGCCTACAAATATACTTATAGATCCTAAAGGACGTCTCTATGATCCAGATTCTTCGCCTATAGACAGTAGATCTTATAGGCAATTGGTTGCTAAGCTATTATATCTCACTATTACATGTCCTGATCTCTCTCATGCAGTAGGAAAACTCACTCAGTTTATGGACAAATCAACCAAGCAACATTGGGATGGTGCTATGCAGGTGATTGGACACGTGAAGCACCTGGCAGAGGAATTCTGTTTCAGAAAGGCACATCTATGAGTGTTGTTGGCTATTCAGATGCTAACCATGTAGGTTGCATGGCAAATAGGAAGTCGACAACTGATTTCTGTACTTATGTGGCAGGCAATCTTATGACCTAGAAGACCAAGAAGCAGCAAGTGGTATCCAGGTCAAGTGCAAAATCAGAGTACCGTCCAATGGCACAAACAGCCACAGAGATGGTCTGGGTCCGATCAATGTTGCAGGATCTACATGTCTAGGTGAAGGGACCAATGGAAATGAAGTGTGATAATCGCGCTGCTACTTATATTGCAAACAACCCAATGTTCCATGAATATACGAAGTTTGTTGAGGTTGATTATCAATATATTAGAGACTTGATATAGCGTGGGATTATCTACACTACAAGTGCTTCTGAAAATCAGATTACGGATATATTCACAAAGCCTCTTCCTAGTTCCGCATTTAACATATGTTGTTCCAAGCTGAGCATCATTGATATATATGCTTCAGCTTGAGGG
Source organism: Thalassia testudinum (assembly GCA_037157565.1). NCBI lineage: Eukaryota > Viridiplantae > Streptophyta > Magnoliopsida > Alismatales > Hydrocharitaceae > Thalassia > Thalassia testudinum. The sequence goes on along the minus strand of JAZHRO010000024.1, from coordinate 76,089,989 downwards.
AAAGTGTTGATATAGCACTCCATTTATTTTTATCTTCCTGTTTGGACTATTTTATTATTTTATTTTTCCCTATGATGTAATTTTTCCAACACCTCTCTATATAAAGAGATGTAGGATTTTCTTGGTGAATAAGATAAATCATTTTCTTTGACCATGAAAAACATCACTACAAGGGAACAAAACATAATAGGGTATCTTACCCCATAACACAGACGAAGATACCCTATTTATAAGAAAAGCAACAGTAAAAATGGCATCGGCCCAAAACTAAGATGGAACATTCATCTAAAATATTATGGATTGAGCCACATCCAACAAGTGTGTCATAATTTGCATTCAGCAACCCAATTCTGTTGTGAGATGTGGACACAGGAGGTCTGATGAATTACTCCCAAAGAATTGAAAAATTAAGTTAGCTTGGCATTAACAAATTCAGTCCATTATCAATACAAAAAATAATTATAGTTGTGGAAAACTATCTTCATTTCATTTAAGAAATTTTAAATAAGCACAAGAGCTTCTGTTTTTCCTTTAACATAAATACTCAAGACATATGAGTACAATCATCAACCAAAATGAAGGAAAAATGAAAGCCCCTAACACTGCAAACCTTGCATGGCCCCCACAAATCAGCATGCACAAGATTAAAAAGAAACTCAAACTTCTTATTTTGACTTGAAAAAGAACGGTGGTGTTTGTCAAGTTGACAAACATCACAAGGAAAATAATTTGGAAACTCCAAATCTAGAAACTGTCGACGAAGAACAGGAATACTCGAGTGATCCAAACAAAGGTGCCACTATAGTGTAGTGGCAAGAGCAGCAATGGTGGAGGTGGTAGGTGGTAGGCTAAGGTAGTAGAGGCCATTCTACTCAAGTCCTCCACCAATCTACCTCATCATTCGTAGATCCTGCAAAGAGAATTGGTCATAAAAAATCACTCGGCATCCCAAATTTTTAGTAATCTATCTAATAGACATCAAATTAAGAGCAAATCTTGGGGCGTGCATAACGTCTGACAAAGGGAGGAAGAGAGAGATATATCTCCAAGGCCTATAACATGAGACATGCCGCCATCTGCCACCCTAACTTGGAAGGGGGTGGCAAGACTGTGAAGGGATGAAAAAAGAGCAATCTCCTATTATTATATGAGAAGAAGCACCTAAATGCGCTATCCATGTCGGCGCACAAGAACTGACTGATAGAGCAATGGTACTTGTGGGATGAGAAACAAATGCCCCAACTGTAGTGGTCGTCTGAGTAATCAATAGCCTATCATATTCTGCCCTGGAAATAGTAATCAGACTATTTGCATCCTGAGATTGTGTACCATCTTCCTCTGAAGTAACTTGATTAGCACAAGGACCCTGGCTCTGAGGATACCCATGCTTAATCTAGCATCTATCCATGCTATGTCCAATCTTATGGCAATATTCACACATAAAGTTCCTTCCATCATGGCCTCGCCCACCTTTAGAAGTACCACATCCTTTGGCACCTCATCCACCTCCAATGGGTGAACCACGACCACGACCAAAAGACGCCATGGCAGATGAATCAGAGCTAGGAACAGGCTATGAGATCTCCAATCTAGGGAGACGAGCATAGATTTGAGTAGGAGTAAAGATCTCCTCAGAAGTCATCAATTGGTCCTTAACTGACTTATACTCTGAACCCAATGTAGTAAGAAATTGCACAGATCTAATTGTCTCTATCTGCTTTGCCATAACTGTAACATCAAATGTATATGTATCCTATACATCCTATAGATTTTTTAGCATCCCGTAACACTACCAAGGGCATAGTTCCCTTCCTAAAATTGTGGATATCCTCAAGCACACGATACAATTTAGCAACGTTACTTTTCTAGGAGTGGATCTCATGTAACACCTCCCACATCTTCGTAAAAGCATAAGACATGACTTGTTTAGCAATATTTTCTTTCATGTTGTTCAACATGCAGGTTGCGACCTAATCATTGTCTACCTCTAGTCATCACTCTTTTTGAAGTCCTCTAGTTCATCCCTCAGAAGAATGTATTTCTTTTTATGAGATCCCACAAATGGTGAAAAGGAAGTAGACCATAGCAAAAACTTGGAACCATCCAATTTAATAGTAGTTCCTTGCATATGAGGCGGAACACCCATAGTAAACGCCTTTCTCGTGTAGACACCAACAATTTCCTTGTTGTTTGCCATGGTGAATGATTAATGTGGATCAATAGCACTCAAATTACTACATATGGGGATGAACAAAGGGCTGCAAAAGAAAGAACGAGTTTGAAATCACCAACTTCAGATTAAAAGAGGGGCGATTTGCTTCTCTAGAGCGTGTACATGTTACCAAGGCGTAATTCCACCTAAGCAACAGTTCATGAAGGGCCCTAAGAAGACAAGATCAACCCCATCAATCACTGTAGGGCCACTAGCCACGTACTTAGCACTATAGGTGGCCCCGACAGCATTGCTAACATTGCAGGCTACCCTGACGACGCTGCTGGTATTGCCGACGACGGTGTTGACAAGCTTGACAAGACAAACAGCGTCGCTGGGCTGCCGTAGCACCAGAGAGAGATGGCACACCGACGAAAGAAGAGAGGGATACAGTGGGGGGTTACGGAGGCTAAGGTTCTCGATGGGATGCCGAGAGTTGGCTTAGGACCGCCGCTCTGATACCATGTAGGAGGAAAAGAGTTGAGTCTTATTTCAGAAATCCTAGGACCTCTTCTATAGAGAGGTCTATTGGGTAAAATACAATGTCACCCTTACATAATAAGAAAATGACAAAAGAAATAAAAACAAACTCAACAACTCTTAACAATCACGCCCAACAGTAGAAAAGTAAGGGATGGATTTGTGAAAGGTAACATCAGCACTAATATGACAACCAAAAATGGGATCAAAACATCGATAACCCTTCCAAGTCCAAAATATTCCAAGAAAATACACTTGACTGCCCTCATTGCTAACTTATCTCAACCAAGAGTGAAATTGTGCGCAAAAGCAACACATCCAAAAACTTTAGGTGGCACATGAAAAATCTCATTATCAGGATATAACAATTGCCAAGAAATCTGCTCATGAATAGCAGAGCTTGAAATCCTATTGATTAAGAAACTAGTCAAGATGGCCTCCCCTCAGCAAAGAGAAGGAACACTATGATGTATCAACAAGGTACGAGCTACATCCAATAAATGTCTATGCTTCCTCTCAGCAACTCCATTTTGTTGCGAGATATGAGCACATGTAGTTTGCTGAATAATGCCATGGGATTTGCAAAACAACTAATGAGTACAAAATTTGAGAGCATTTTCTGATTGCACAATTTTAACAGTAGAAAACTGGATCTTTATTTCTAATATAAAATGTTCAATGATAGTACCAATATCAAACTTAGTTTTCATAAAAAACCTCATGACACTCTTGAAAAATCATCAATAATGATAGAAAAATAACGATGACCCTACCAGTCAGGAAATCGGTTAAGACCCCACACATCCATATGAACCAACTCAAATAAGGCAGTAGACCCAGCACTCTAACTAGAAGGAAAACTAAAGTGATGCTGCTTGCCCAACAGACAAACATCATAAGTAATGATTGCAAATGAAGAGATATGGAGTACGACATGCTAGAACCGATCTAAAGGAAGGTGACCAAGATGTAGGTGCCACTGGTAAGGATTCCTAGCTACAAAGGAGACCTCTCCACAGCAAGCAGCAGCAACTGGATTCTAACCCAGGCGATACACCCTCCTTTCTTCATGTCCACCAATCGTCCTCCTAAACTTGTCTTGAAATACACAAGACACATCAAAAATGGCACGACAATTCAGCTCCTTTGTAATCCAACGGAAAGTAGACTAATCAAAAAATCTGGTACAAACAACATGTCACGTTATCTCAAAGTAGGGGTGATAGGAACCTCCCTCTATCCAGCAACGTAGGAATGCCTCCCATCTGCTACATGTACTATCTTTCCTGAAGGAATAAGCCTCATATGTGGAAACCAACTCTAATCTCCATATAGATGACGTGAAGCCCTAGAGTCAACTAACTAGTCACTGCTCCATCGATCTGTAGATGGAGACGAGCAAATCAAATCTATACTTAACAAAGAAGCAAGGGCAACTGTCTTAAGAGGAGCAATAGAAGTTTGGGTCAATTGTGACAAATGTTACAATAAATCATCAAACTCAACTCGGGATACAGTGTCAGTAGTAACCTCAACGAACGCAACAACCTGATTGCCAATGGGACAACTAAGCTTCGTCCAGCAAGTGGCCTCAACATGTCCAAGTCGGCCACAATAGGTGTACTAAGTACGACCTCATTCTCCTGGCATACGACCATTGTTGGAATCTAGTTCCACTTTCTTCTAAATTTTGGTGTCAACAAAACCATTTAAAATCTAATGAGTTTTTGTGAGTGCAAATCACAGGTTCTTGGAATGGTATGGCTCAAAGGTTGATGGAGATGTTGATGGCCACTTTAATAAAGATTTATTGGTGAAGACTTGTTTAAAGATTTTCTTATTAGTGTCTTAGAATTTGTATGTCACCTAACAAAAAAAATGGATATAAGAGTTAAGATCAATTACAGATAATTAGGTCTCAAACTCGTACGTTCGTTTTCAAAAACCTAAAATCATTTTGCTATGGAATTAAAAACGATTACCTTTGATAGTCAAAAAAATTGGGTCAACAAATTATTAACAAGGTACTTGTTGCAAGTACCAGCACTGTTCATAAGTACCCGTACATGCAGGGCACAAATTTGAGTAGATAACTTAAACTGTGAATAACAAGTACCGATACGCATCATGACTACCGATACATGGTGCTCATAGTTTCTGGGAAATTTTCTAACCTGAACCTTACAAGTACCAGTACATGTAGGTTACAGTGATTACTTCACTTCAAACCTGTGAATAATAAGTACTGATACCCATGATGAGTACCGGTACCGTTGACTAGTTGGTACTCAACTGAGAGCATTGAGTACGGATACCTATGATGAGTACTGGTACCTAGTCTATTTTGTATTGGTTGCTGGTAAACTGTGAGCAACTAGTATCGATACCCAAACTTTAGTAACAATACCAACTACCCATTGAGCCAAATCTGAACGGTTGATTTGCTTTAAATTTATTTTAAATCACCCTTAACTAGCACCCAACGGTTATGGAGCGTGGGTGGGTGCATTTTAACCTATAAATAGACCCCTTTGAGTCCTTGTTTCAACACACAACAACACTCTTCTCTCCCTTGCTTCAAAAATTCTCATATTCATTATTCTTTTAGTAAGGTGCTAGACTTGTTTCCTAGTGACTTCAAGAAGATTTTTTGAGTTTGCAACATGTCTTTATGCATGTAGTTTTTCATTCTTACGAATCGTTTTGCACGTCGATTTCTTCCTTAGCTTCCTTTGGTAATATTTTTATAATTATATATTGTTGGGAGACTTAGGATTCAAGTTGTAAGCCATTTACTTTTGCTTGCACCTGTACTCTTTATTTTGTTACCTATTCTCTTGTAATTGGGTTGAGGTAATCCATTAATTACCTCTTGTTATAGTGAATTGATTCACTTCGGGTTGAAGGAGTCGGATTAAAAATCCTCAGTCGGGAGACTTTGGTAGTGGAGTACCCAAGTGAAGGGAGCCACTATTATTTGGTGTAAATTTGTGGTTTGAATTATTTTACATACATTTTTTTCACAGTATTCAACTCCCCTTCTAGTGTACTTGTGTTCTTAGATCCTACAACCGTGACCCCAGCCTCATGATGCAGAAGACCCTCTGCCTCGTCCAAAAGTAGCAACCAGAGCCAAAGTCTAACCAGTGACTTCGACAGTAGGTATGTGAATGACAATCCAACTCAATCTACTATATGTCTCCTTAAGTAAGGGGAGCTTTGCTAGAGTAAGAATCTGAGAACATGCAACAGTAAAACTTTGGTCCAAGGCCAGACAAGAAGAGTATAACAACTATTTCCTTCTTGTAAACTCTCTGAGAAGCATAGATACATATAGGTCTACTAGCATTGTGCTTCTCCAACAAGCCCTTCATCACTGAATAATAATTATAATATTTGGCTAACTGTGTAAGCTCATGGAAGGTCTGAAATACCCAAGTTGAATTCTTCTCATGGGGGTATGTCTCTCTCAGACTATCCCACATCTCCTTTACTATCTGATAGTATATGATCTCATCACCAATTCGTGGAGTTCATAATCCAAGTACATACCATAGCATTATCCTTATTTTACGTAGCATTCTTGCTTGCTTTTTCCTGTGGTTCCAATTGAAGGATATACTCCTTATCATGACCTCTCACCATCATAAGAAAAGTATGTAACCATCGAGGATAATTGCTCTCATCCAACTTGACCATGGGACCAAAAAAATGACTTCTATATGTCCCCGAAACAGGATCCAATGTCACCTTGGACAAACTAGAAGACGCCATCTTCCTTTAACCAACCACTCCAAAAGCCACAAATCAAGGCAAAGACATCCAATCAATCAGCAACCATCCAAGAACTCAATGTGAACTTGCAAATATTATTTTAAAAAAATACGAAGTTGTAGGCGTAACAGGCCAATCGGAGACCACAGAAATGACTACCTCTCCCTTCTAAAGCTTGTTGTTGTCTAGGATCGAAGAGAGGAGGGTGGTATACTCACCCCCTACCATCAATAGACCACGCACAAATACACGTGGAGAGGAACCCTCGCACAAGACCTCAAGGACCCCTTACAGGTGATGTGAGTCGCACAACAACTACAACAAAGGCTATTGCAGCAACGCGTAGGGAGCAAGAGGTCCCTTCAGTGGCACTAAGGCCCTACAAGGCCTTGGCAGTGCTACTATAGGGACCACAGCAGCCCTACTAAAGGTGCATGAGGCCCTATGGCGACTCTAAGGCCCTGCTAAGCCTTGGTAACACTACTGCATGGCTGCTGAAGATAAGGAAGAGGGTCGCCAAAGAGGAGGTGTTGGTAGGCAGGGAGGGTTTTGGTGAAAGGTGAGGCTAGAGTTTTTGGTGGGATATCAAGCCCCAATCTAGGATTGTTGCTTTGATAGCAAGTAGGAGAAAATGACCAAGAAAAGTTTATTCTCTAACCCTACCTTATAATATATAGAGGTGGAAAAAGTACGGTACAATCCTAAGAAAATAATAAAATAGAAAAAGGTACATGGCTCAAGACATAAATAAACAAGTAAAGATTGAAGGGTACATCAGTAACAACTCCATTATTACAAATAAAAGCGTCAAATTTCGAGATCTCTTTAAATAAATAAGTAGATTGCATAGATTCAACTTTAGAAATTACTAATGACATTTTACATGCATTATACATGGTTTACAAATCTTTATGGAATATTATCCAAGAAGTGATTTATAAAATACAAAAATACATTCCATTTTTATGAGATACAAAGCTACAAATGATTCGTGTACCCATCCCAACCTCTTCTAAAAGGATAACAATACTTGTAAATGTAAATCATCCCTTCATAAAAATTTAAAAAGTCTTTGTAAACAATGTTGACATGTTACATAAAGTAGGAAATATAATACATAGATGTAATGACTTACCTAGAACAATAAGTGATAACCCATATCACTGCAAATCTCAAGATGAAAGATTTAATCCATTAATCAAAATAAAGGCATAACAAACAAGTAGCGTAGTTCACACATAGGCAATCATGTAAATGGAGATTTTCCACCAATAGATAATAGGAAAATTCTGACTATGGTTAAAAAAATTGGCAAAAGAAATTTCGAATAGAATGTTTTTAGAAGTGTATTAATCAGTTTGTAAGGAGACCCTGGATCGTGACTAAATGGTTTATAACGCTTGCTTCAACCATATGGATAAAAAGTTTACTAGTTGAAATTATTGCATATTAAATTTCATCAAGAACATAAATACTTTCGACCTTCATCTAAAGGAAAAGAAATCCAAATATTGAATCCCATCGAAAACTAAAAAAACTTTTGTCCTTCATCTTAAGGGAAAAAGAAATGCTAATATTACTTTGTAAAAGTTAGAACACATTTGTAAATTATTTGTACATACGTTAAGTTTGTAAAAATTTAAGACAAATTTGTAAATTTTTTGATAACTTTTGTAAAAAATACTTTGTAAAATAGTTGATATACTTTGCAAAATTCAAAGACACGTTTTTGAAAAATATTTTTGCTCAAATGGCTTATTTAAGCCCTTAGTCTCATTGGAAAATTCTCTGATCACACCACACACGCATATAGATGTATTAATGTGTGTAGATTCATGTATGTTAATAAACAAACAATGCAGAAACGTAACAATAATATCAAAATATAAATAACAAAAGCACTTGGGTTTACATGGAAACCTTACTTACAAAGAGTAAGGAGAAAATCATAGGAGCAGACCCCGATAGGGCGATATTATTATATTCTTCTCAAGAAATAAATGGAGGTACAATAGCCTATTTATAGGCTCCCACACACACCACACTTCTTCATTCTACTATGTGGTACTAAATGTACCACTACAACACACCCTATCTCTCAACACATCCCCTTAAGCTGGAGCATGGAATGCTCAGCTTACACAAGAGATATTCCCACTTTACAAAGCAAAAAATAGAAATAAAAATGATGTTACTGGGTTACGGCTTCTTCATGCCTCTTGTGCCGCCAGCTTCTTTGCATCCTCAACTGGTGCTGTCGAGTCATGGCTGCCTTGTGTCGCCAGCTTCTTTACATCTTCACTTTGCTTGTAGACGAGTGTAGGTAGGAGTCCGAAGATAAGCCGTAGACAATTAATCTAATGTTGGTGGGAAAATAAGCTCTCATACTCCCCCTTTCTCCCATACAAGTATGGGAGAAGAAAATAGATAAAGAAAAAGAAAATAGAATAGAGAGAAGAGCTCCCCTTCTCATCACCATCTCCTTTTTTTTGGAACTTTTCTTCTCTCCATTTTTTTCTCTTTTTCTTTCTTCTTTTTTTATAAAGTAAACCAATAAAAGAAACCTAAAGGGCTAAAGATGTAAATAACCCAAAAAAACCTCTTTTTTATTAAGGTTCAAAGAACCCATGCAATCCTCACATCACCGCCTCACCCCAGTGCGACTTCGAAGATCTTCATCTTCGTCGCACTGAGACTCTTGCCGCAATCATCGTCGAGCCTCCTAACCGAGCCAGATCTTATGTGATCTCTGCCACCACCATCATGAGATTGACACCACCATCTTCGCCACTGATCTCGACGTTGCTCCTTTTGCAACGCTGCTTCTCTCTTTCTCTTCCTTCACACTCCACTGCAAACAATGCAACGAAAGGACTCCTTCGTCGATGCCGGTGCTCGCCTTATCTGTACTTAGCATGGAAACCATGGAGAAGCACCAGCATTGCCGTTGAGCCCTAACAGCTCCGCCAACTACCGACCGGACCCAACAGCGTCGCACACCTCGCCTAGGCTTCCCATGACGCTGTAGCAGTGCCTCCAAGACCATCTTCCTTCCTCGCCACAACACTGACTTCGTCGTGACCTTCGTCTTTTTCTTTGCCACCACCGCCTCACCTTGACAGCATCGGCCTCATGACCTTCATTGCTACGATCTTCGCTGCTGACGCAATAACAGCCGATCTCCCCACCATCTTCAAATGACGCATGGAGCTCCACCTCATGTCGATCTCCTCCAGCGATTAAGGCCTGCATCTAGATCCTCCTCTTTCGGATGAACAAAGAAGAGACTCTAATAACAAAATAATGATAATGACCTAAAGACCAAATAAACCCAAGAATCAACTGATACCGTATTAATAAATAAACAATGCGGAAACCTAATAATAATATCAAAGCATAAACAACAAGAACACTTGGATTTACATGGAAATACCACACATGAAGAGCAGGGAGAAAAACATGGGAGAAGACCTCAATAGGGCAAGATTATTAGTCTTCTTAAGAAACAAATGGGGGTACAATAGCCTATTTATAGGCTCCAACACACACCACACTTCATTCTACTATGTGGTACTAAACGTATCACTACAACACACCCTATCTCTCAACAATGTAAATGATGCATGTAACCTCACCTTTTTTTTTATGACTCAAATCCCATTTGGGCAAACTAGGGAGAAATTAGCCATCCCCAACACACCAATCTTTCAGGAAATGTAGGGATGGGTGCTTAAACCTAGGTCTCTCTTGCCAAAGTCAAGAGTTCCCATTTTGTTCGAACATAATGACTTTGTCTTGAAAGAAACTCAAACGATTAATTGAGAATCTAGAAAAATACAAGCTTTTATGTACTTATTGTAGTTTACATTAGACAGAGACTTAATCGAGCCCTTCGATCATCAACTAGATCCCTTAATTAAATGATGGAACAAAGGCTTTGGCCATTGTTGAGAGATATGGTGTGTTGTAATGGTACATTTAGTACCACATAGTAGAATGAAGTGTGGTGTGTATAGGAGCCTATAAATAGGCTATTGTACCCCTATTTATTTCTTTAAGAAGAATAAAATAATCTTGCCCTATCAAGGCCTTCTTCCATGGTTTTCTTTCCGCTCTTCATGAATAAGGTTTCCACATAAACCTAAGTATTTCGTATTGTTTATGCCTTTGATATTTTGCTTTCGCTTATCTATATTATTTAACATGGTATCAGAGTAAGTCAATCTTGGATTTTTTTTAAAATATTATTATTATATCTTTGTTCTGTTATTGAGTTCTGTGGAAGATGTGCCAACAAGGGCATATCGAGGAGTAGCAACAGCAAAAGCCATCAATGGAAGTGTTGGAGATGATGATGGGTCACGAGGCCGATGCTGTCAAGGTGAAACAAGAGGCGGCAATGGCAAAGAAAAGACGAAGGTCGCGGCAAAGTTGGTGCTACAGCAAGGAAGATGGTCTTGGAGGCGCTACTGCAGCATCGTGGGAAGCCCAGGCAGGTCGTGGCGGCGTTATTGGGTCCGAGCGGCAACTAGCAGAGACGCTAGGGCTTAATGGTGGCACTGCCACTTCTCCATTATTTCCACATTGAGCGGAAATGGGGCGAGCACCGACATCGACGAAAAAGGAGCCCTTTCGTTGCATTGTTCGCAATCAAGTGTAGAGGAAGAGAAAGAAAGAAGCAGCACTGCAGAAGAAGGCGTGGCATCGAGATCAATGGCGAAGATGGTGGTGGCAAAGATCATTCGAGATCTAGCTCAGCGAGGAGGCTCGACAATGATTACGACGAGTCTCGACGTAAGGAAGATGGAGACCTTCGAAGCCACGTTGGCGTAAGGCGACAATGTGAGGATCGCATGGGTTCTAAAAAACAAGAGATATTTTTAGGTTATTTGCATCTTTACCCCTTTAGGTTTCTCTTATTTGCTAACTTTATATAAAAAAAGGGGAAAAGGATGATAAAAAAAAGGGAGGACGGTAAGAAGTTGAGAAAAAAGAGGAAGAGAAAAGATTAAAAAAAGGAGAAAGGAAAAAAAATGAAAAAAAAAGGAGAAAAGGAAAAAAAAGAAAAAAAATGATGATGAAATTAAAGAGAAGAGGGGAAGAAGCTCTTCTCTATGGGAGAAAGAGGGAGTGTTGAGAGCTTATTTTCCCACCAGCAACAAATCAATTGTCTACGGCTCATCTTAAGACTCTTACCTACACCCGTCTACAAGTAAAGTGAAGATGCAAAGAAACTGCCGATATAAGGCAGCTGTGACCCGACAGCACCAGTTGAGGATACAAAGAAGCCGACGACACAAGAGGCATATAGAAACCATCACCCAGAAGCATCATTTTATTTGTGTTGTGTTTTTTTGTCTTGTAGAGTGGGAATATCTCTTGTGCAAGCTAAGCATTCCATGCTTCAACTTTAAGGGGAGTGTTGAGAGATAAGGTGAGTGGTAATGGTACATTTAGTACTACATAGTAGAATGAAGAAGTGGCGTGTGTGGGAGCCTATAAATAGGTTATTGTACCCACATTTGTTTCTTTGAAAAGGATAAAATAATCTCACCCTATCAGGACCTTCTCTCGTGGTTTTCTCTCCATTCTTCATGAGTGGGTTTCCATGTAAATCCAAATATTTTATATTGTTGATGTCTTTGATAGTTTACTTTCGCTTGTCTAAATTATTTAACAGCCATCTTTCCAAGACTGTCTTTAAAGTCCAACATAAATTTCTGCTGGACAAACCCAATATTTTTTGAGAAGGGGTTTCATATTAATTGACAGAAAATCCCTCTTTAACTTTGTCTGGGAATTTCTAGGCCCGTGCAGCCAATTTTGTCCAAGGATTGAGGTTGAAACCCTAAAAATTCAAAAGCACTCAGTCCATCCTCTATTTTGCTCTACTCAACTTTACTCTCTTTGCCATTGTTGCTTTCATCTGGGAGGGATCCTTGGACCCTTGCATCCCGTCCACTCCAACATTTGGTAAAGGCTTAGGAACTTGTAATGTCTTTGTCTTAATCTTGTTGTTCCAATTATTGTATGCATCTCTTGGCTTGTGAGAGATGTCAAGTTCTTGCTTTAAAGGATTGAGGTTGCATATTAAGAATTTTTTTGGAAAGTTGCACATTCAGGTTTATTGCGCTTGGTTAGTAAAAATTTGAAGAACCCTCAGAGATTTGTAGTACGTCTGAGTACCAAACAAAAGCAAGTAGTCTTTTATTTTGTGGTTTACCTGTCATGTGACCCCTATTAGTGTTATATTATCATGTTTGCATTTCATATCTGCTATTATTTGTCAAAGCACCATTCACTCTTAGTGGCTGTGTTGTGATCCACAGCAACCTTTCAAAATAGGCCATGCTGTCCCTGATCTAGAAATGCAACAGAAAGAGGAATCCTAGATCTGCAGAAGTGAACCAACCTAATTCAGAGATTTGAACCACTGGAAACCATCGAGAAGAATGTAATAATGATAATGATGAAGAAAACCTTAGCAAGAAAGGCCAGAACTAAGTGATTTGTAATGCATATCACCATCCTACTCCATAGAAGCAGCAAAGTAGAAGTCAGCTCTTTATATTTTCACCCTGAGGTATGAAGAATTTAACTCTAAATGCAGGCAACACCCTCTATTAACCCTCAAATTTGACAATGTTGGACTATACATAAAAGCTAATAATACCATAAAAGATCATTATAGGACCCATTTACTGAACAGTCAAATGATCCACCTTTCTCAACAACAACGAGTGTCAAACAATCTCTTAAAAGAAAGTGTTAAAGCACAATATAAAAATCAGAGATACCATGAACAAGTCTCCTAAACTGCAATATGAAGTGAAAGCCAAAGTAGTAAAGTTTTAGCTTTTCATAGCTAAAATTAAGTAAAAGAATAAGTATATTACTTATGTATGTATCCATGTATCAATTGAAAATATAAATATATATATATGCAGAAGCACTGCAAAATTCAAGCCTCTTAATCACCTCTCTAAAAAAATTAAATTAACGGACTTGAGACAAAATGAATTTCTTTGAAAGGACAAAACTAAAATTATGGAAGCAAATCTTTGATACTTCTCCCTAGTATGAAAAGAACTTCCACATGCATACTTTCAAACATTATGCAGTAGTCTTTTTCCGAAAGGCATGCATTCCTCCTCAAATGCAAATATATTAGACTAAAAAGTCTCTGTAAAAGGACTTCTTGAAAAGAAGGAAAACAAATAGTCTATTACAAACTCTGCAAGCAAAATATCAACTTTAGTCAAAATTATTCATAAAGTCATAAAACATCATGACGAATGCCACGTAAATGGCTCATTTTATGTGCCAACAAGATTTCTACCTTCAAGGGCTTGAAATGATCTCTCGGATCCCAACAGCATTAAGGAAATAGGTTGATCAGATCCAAAGACTTCTCCAGATGCAAGCTGATACCAAATTGAGTTCACAAAATGCCCAAGAATATTAGCTTCTGCTCACAGATACACAAAAAATAATTTCCACAGTAACTTGTAAAGCATTGAGGAAAGAAGAAATTTAACTATTGATTGGACAAAAGGGTGGGTTGTTTTAGGATTTGTTTTTTTGTATAGATGTCCTTGTCAACTTTTACAGTAGCATTAGGATATTTTTCTTTACCTTTGTTTTCTTTATTTGTACTATTTATGCTCTGTTTTATTCTTTTTGTCCTCTTGTGTATTTTACCTACACCTCTTTTTCTATATAAAGAGATGTAGGGTTTCCAGGAAATAATAGATTGCTCGTTTCTTCCCACTTGGTATCAGAGCGACGGTCCTAGATCGGAGCTCTCGGTATCCCACCTGAAAAGGCCTTCGAAACCCTAAATCACCAAACCCCTCTCTCTCGTGCATGGTTGGCGATGCCTCCTCGCCGTAGCAGCAGCGCAGCAGCGTTCTAGAGGTGTTGCGACGGCGCAGCGGCGGTCATAGGCCTTGGAAATGCTGATCCAAGGCCCTGCGGTGGTCGTGGCAATCATCTAGAGGGGTTGTAGCGATGCTGCCGCGATCGCAGAGGTCCACAGCGCCGATCGAAGGGTCTGCGGCAGCACTCGAAGGATCTGCGACGGCACTGTAGTGTGGGCGGCACTCCTTTAAGCGATCCCAAAGGCATTGCAACCCTATTCTAGGGTTACTGCAGCTCTACTCTAGAGCCGTTGGCACTTCCGGCGATCGTAGGGGTGGTTGCAGCCTTGTTCTAAGGTTGCATCCCTTATGACTACAACGTGAGAGAAACCTAGGTCCCCTTAGGGCCATCTTGGATGCCTTCCCTCGCACCCTTGTTAATCTTACGTCCGTCCAAGGGGGTCTTCTATTCATCATGCAAATCTGAAAACTTCTAATTCAGATCTTGCCCTTCCATGACATGATCTGTTCGTTCTGAAAATCGCGTTCCAGATTGGTCTTTTGGTGGTCTTCCTTCCTGATTTGGTGAGATGGCATCCTCAACATCATCCAAAGTCACAACAAATGCTTCCACGGAGACGGGGAATATCAAGAACCCGTTCTTTGTCCCCATTACAAAGTTGGATGAGACCAACTACGCACGTTGGTCTTAAACATTCCTTATGACCGTTGAATGGCATGATAAGGAACATATTCTGTTGGAGGTGGAGCCTACCAAGAAGACTGGGAAGTGCGTCACATGGAAGATGGATAATGCCATGGTCAGGGCTTGGATTATAAACGCTGTTACATCACATATTGGAGACGGAATCATGTATTACAAGACTGCCAAAGAGATGTGGGATTCTCTTCATGATACTTAATTCACATAAAAAGAATTCAAGTAAGGTATTTCATATCACTCATGACATTTTTTCTCTCAGGCAAGATGATCTTTCTCTTCCTCGGTATTACACTAAATTGAAAGGCTTTCTTGAGAATTATAATGCTTGCAGACCTATCTGTACTTGTACTGCACACAGAGAGTACCGCAAGGCGTTTGCGACTCTCAAGTTTCTTTCAAGCCTTGGTCCAGATTATGAGTTAGCCAGGTCCCAGATGCTTATTCTGACAGAGATTCCTACCCTGGTGGAGGAATACAGTAAACTCAATAAACTGACAACCAAGTCTACAATTCTAGAGACCACGAGGCAGACCTCTCCCTTTGTTGTTGCCGGTGGTAGAGGAGGACGCAAAGGCTCTGTTATTCGGGGACGTGGTCGAGGTCGAGGGCAGCCTGGCAAACCACGCCCCACTTGTTCTTTCTATGGACGTATTGGACATGTTGAAGCTTCTTGTTGGACCAAGCATGGAAAACCACCCATGGCTAATCAGGTTTTAGCCACTACTGAGGCAGAGACAGATATGGTTCTAAGAGTAGAGGTTGATGCTCTTGCACAAAGACTGGCTTAGGTCACACAAGAGTCACCCTCTACTACAGATACTGCTGCCTTGCATCATCAGGTATAAAGGGTAATTCTAGTTTCCCTACCCTTTCACATCATGGTAGATCTCCATGGCTTATAGACTCTGGTGCGTCAAGGCATTTGAGTGGTGATCAGTCATCTTTTAGACATCTTCAGCCAGTTACCTCAGGGAGGACTGTACAGGTTGCAGATGGTCGCCATTCCAGAGTAGATGGATGGGGGGTTTCTCCTACTCCCCGGCTACATTTATCTAATGTCTTATTTGTCCTTGAGTTTCCATTTAATTTATTATCTGTGAGCAGAGTCACAAAGGATCTCAATTGTCGTGTTATATTTGATGATGTGGGCTGTGTATTACAGGACAAACTAATAGGAAGGATGATTAGTGGCGGACATGAAGAGGGGGGTATATCGCCTGCTTTAGACGAACATTGTTGCATCTTGTCAAGGCGAGTTTGGCTTTGCTGTTGGGATTGCTCTACAATGGCATTATCGCCTTGGACACATTCCTCTGGACAGGCTATGATGTGCCATTCCCCATCTTTCACCCGCTACTGAGATCTGATGTTATGCATGCCAGATTAGGAAATACCATAAAGCTTCTTTTCCTGCTAGTTCCTCTTTGTTAAAGTCTATTTTTTATTTAGTTCATTTGGATGTTTAGGGTCCGAATCGTGTTCTTGATAGATTGGAACACAGGTATTATATTGTTATTATGGATGACTGTTCACGAATGTCCTGGTTATTTCTTTTAAAGAATAAGTCCGATGAGGGCAATGTCATAGAAGATTTTATTACTGAAATAAAAAGTCAGTTTTATGTTACTGTAAAATGTGTAAGATCAGATAATGCACTAGAATTATGCACTACCAGATTACATTCATTCTACAGGTCACATGGCCTTGTACATCAAATCACATGCCCACATACATCCCAACAGAATGGGATAGTTGAGAGGAAGCACAAGCATATTTTAGATCTGGCCAGGACCATTCTCATACATCATAATGTACCTCAGATGTATTGGGATGATGCAGTGCTCACGGCATGTTACTTGATTAATCGGATACCTAGTTTTGTGTTAGCAGAATAAATTCCGTGGCAGATTCTACATCCTAATAAGGATCTTTTTATGGCGACACCTTGCACATTTGGTTGTGTAGCCTTTATACATGTTACAGGACTTGGCAGAGATAAAGTTGGCGCCAAGAGCCACTAAATGTGTATTTCTAGGGATTCCCACACCCAAAAAGGATATAGATGTTACAATCCTCTCACCAAGAGACATTGTGTTTGTGCAGATGTCACATTTCACAAAGTTGTACCGTATTAATCTATGACCACCAGACAGTTATCATTCATACCGCAGGATAAATCTCCTCCATAGGCTCCCATGCCTATGCCACCTATTCAGTTTGGTGATTTTACACTAATTCCAGTGCCTGAGCAGTCTCCTAGGGATTCTGATGAAAGCAAGTTCAAAGATCTTCCAATGATATATCAAATTCCAATCACTTCTAGGCCTCGTGCTACCCCTCCTCCTGCCTCAGTCCTATCATCCTCCCCTATAACGGTATGTGTTGATGATAGTAATGAATCTGAGTCTCATGATGTTTCTATAGGGCTAACAAGTGCATCTGAGGATGATGCGTCTCCTCCCGCAGTTGATGATCTTGACCTTCCTATAGCAGTTAAAAAGGCCCTACGTAGTTGTGCACACTATCATGTGATCAGTGCTTCTATCTGTGATGGTCATAGTACCACGTTTGCTGCATTCACTACGACACTTATGACGTCCACAGTACCGTCTACTTATCAGGAGGCTATACTGGATCCTACATGGCATCAGGCAATGAAGGATGAAATGGCGGCTCTTCAATCTCGTGGCACGTGGGAGCTTACTTCTTGACCTATGAGGGCTCGAGTGGTTGGTTGTTGATGGATCTTTACCTTGAAATATAACCCTGGTGGGTCTATTTTTAGGCAAAAGGCTTTCTTGGTAGCAAAAGGGTTCACTCAAAAATATGGTGTGAACTTTTTTGATACCTTCTCTCCTGTGGCGAGGCTTCCTACAGTACATATTTTGTTATCTATGGCAGCTAACAAAGAATGAGATCTTCACCAGCTAGATGTGAAGAACACCTTCCTCTATGGTGATCTTCAGGAGGAAGTATATATGAAATAATCCCTAGGACTTGCGTTGAGGGGGATTGTGTATGCATATTAAAGAAGGCGATTTATGGGCTCAAGCAGAGCCCTCGCACGTGGTTTCATAAACTATCTGAGGCATGGACCTGAGGAGATCTACATCTAATCATTCCTTGTTTACCAGGAAGACTAATAGGGGAGTGGTTATTCTACTTATTTATGTTGATAATCTTATTATTATAGGGGATGATACTACCGGTATTCTACAGGTCAAAAAGGACTTGGCTGCAGTTTGTTATGACAAATTTGGGATCTCTTCGCTATTTTTTGAGCATTAAGGTGGCCAAAGGGAGAGATGGTATTGTGGTGAGCCAGAGAGAGTATGCATTGGATGTTCTTAGGGTGACTAGGATGTTAGGAGCCAAGGTAGCTAACATACCCATGGATCTCAAGGTACACTTATATGGTGAGGGAGAGCCTGTGGAGAGTGGAAGCTATAGGCAGCTTGTTGGTAAACTCCTCTATCTTACTATTACCAGACCTGACATTTCACTTGCTGTTGGAAAACTTAGCCAATTCACGGAGAAGCCAACTAAGCAACATTAGAATGCTGCAATGTAAGTACTCAGATATTTAAAGAAAAGCCCAAGCCGTGGATTATTGTTTCGTAAGGGGTGTCCTATGATAGTGATAGGATACTATGATGCAGATTACACTAGCTATCTTGCTTATCACAAATCTATTACAGGTTTCTGTACCTATGTTGTAGGAAATTTACTGACTTGGAAAAGCAAGAAGTAGACTGTAGTATCTAGATCTAGTGTTGAATCAGAATATAGAGCTATGGCTCAAACAGAAGCAGAAATGGTTTGGGTGACGTTTATTCTATGGGACTTGCAAATATAGATAGAGGACCGTATGGAGATGAGATGTGATAACCTTACAGCTATATATATTGCAAATAATCCCATGTTTCACAAATGTACAAAACATATGGAAATCGATTGTCCCTACACCAGGGACCTTATCCAGAAGGGTGTTATTTGCACATCTCTAATGGCTTCAGAAGATCAAACAACAGATATCTTTACAAAGCTACTAAGCAAAGCTACGTTTGATATTTGCTATGACAAGCTGAGTTTGATAGACATTTACACTATAGCTTGAGGGGGAGTGTTACAAGATATTTGCTGTTACCTTTATTTTCTTTATTTAAACTATTTATACTCTGTTTTATTCTTTAGGTCATCTTGTGTATTTTACCCACACCTCTCTCTCTATATTCCACTGTATCAACACGCATATGAAAATAATATTAATATACACATCTCTCCATAGTTGTTCCATTTTACACCAAATGCTCCTCCATGGGTGGACTCAAATATCATGAAATTTTGAATTAAAACCCTCTAAAAGATGCATTTATTACCCCTTCCCCCTACCTCCTCTTCCCCATCCCTTCCTCCTTCCACTACACCCCTTCATTCTCCTTCTAGCACCTTCTACCTCTACTCCACTCCTACCAACAGCCTCCTCACATCCACCTCCCCGCATCCCTTGTCATCTCCACCTCCTCCATCCTCTCCTCCCACCTCCTGCTCACATCATTCCCAACTACATCCCATAACATGCATTATGCCTAATCACTAGTACATTACTCCAGCCCTATTTAGCTTCTAGTTTAATAAAGCATCCTCAATAGGTCTTTCCCTTCCACTACTCTATAAACTCTATAATCACCATCACCCTCCCTCCAGTCGAACACATCAAAAAAATGAGCCTCTCTCCATTGCCATTGTCACTCCTAAGCTCCTCAAGACTCATTAAAATAGAAAGTTGAGATGCTTTACCTTTCTTCCTACAATTGCAACATCCGTTACCTCCTCAATCATGAATCTTCTAATTCCTCCCAGGCCTTGGCATCAAACATCCACGTTTTAATGGTGATTTCCTCGAGCTTACTAAGATCCCCTTGCAGATTACATTGTGCCACCACCCTAGGTGTCCATATGGAGGAGCCATTATCGAGAAGAGTCGAAGGATGGAAGTCAAAGCAATTGTTCTCAAGGGCAATGGAAGGTTTTCATATGGAAAAAGAACTACTTGAGGTTGTTGGATTGGGAAACACTAGGATTAAGGAGAGAGGTAGGCAACAGTTATCTAAAGGAAGTAAAGAAGCTTGAGGGATAGGAATAAGAGGTCGAAGGCAGCAACCTAAACGGAGGACACTTGAGGAAGAGACTAGAAGGTAAAGGGAGATGAGGTGTGGCAAGGCCAATGCAACCCATCACTAATTGAAGGAGGTCAAAGGGTTTTCACAAGCACATCATTTGCAAATCCTAGAATTTAGGATGAAGGCCATGGCACAAATGGACAGAAAGGTCGTTGGATAGAGATGAGAGTGGGTAAAAGGATAAGGAATGGGCATGGAAGAGGAGAGGGGAGTAAAGACTAAGAGATGTGTAAAAATAAATATTCGACTAAATCAAACATGAAATCAAAGCATCGCAGTGGAATACTTGGATTTACATGAAAACCCCTCTTACAAGGAGGGAGGAGAAAACCATGGGAGAGTCCTATCAGGCAAATATTTGACTAATTTTCTCTAAGAAACAAATAAGGGTACATGAGCTTTTATATAGGCTACCACACAACTCACAAATCTCATACCCACTGTGGGTCTAAATCTAAAAACATATCTTTCAACACCCCGCCTCAAGCTAAGCATGGAATACATAAAAATGAAATACTCAACTTGAAACAAAGAAAAGTACCCACTCACAAGCATGCCACACAACAACAACACATCCCGAACTTGGCCACTTGCTTAAATGACAATGACATGCTCCACAAGTCATACTAATGAGAAGTTGTTGACATATAGTGATTCTTATATTTTTTATACTTTCCTTATTGGGGCTTATGAGTGTTTAGCTCCTAAGGGGCAGTTCTATATTTTCAACCCTTTGGTCTCTCTCTCTATATAAGAGAGCCTAGGGTTTTCTATAATGGATTAAGTCATTTCATCCAATTTGGTATCAGAGCACCGATCCTAAACTGTGCCTCTAGGTATCCCACCCTCAAGGCCACCTAAACCCTAACACCTAATCCCAATCATCTCTCTCTCCTCCTCGGAGCGGCAGCAGCACCCAACGTATCTTCGGAGGCGCGCAGCGCACACGCAGCGGCGTAGGGGGCTGCTACACCAGCACAACGGCACTCCAACGGCACACAGGAGCCACGCAACAGTGTTGCGGCGGCGCGGGGGTCTGCTACTACAGCAGGCGGCGACACTACAACCTCGAGGAGTGCTGCAGGGGTCTGCAACAACCAGCAGCAGGAGGCGATAGCCATCTGCAGGTCCGCGGCAACCTTGTGCAACACAGCGACGATGGTCTCTAAGGCAGCGGTAAGTGGTGCAGACCAACGACATAGACAAGGCACAGTGCTTCAGTCCCTGTGCAGTAATCGTGAGGAACTTCTTAACCTGACCTATGGGCTGCAATCCTTGTTGTCGTAGGGAGAGGGAGTCTAGGTCTCCTTGGGGCCATTTTGGGTGTTCTCCTTGCACCCGGGTTAGGCCAATGTCTGTCCAAGGGATCCTCTTGTTATTGATGCAAATCTGAATCCGATTTGTTTCAAATCTATTGGTATTCGCCGAGCAGTGGTATGGTTTTCTCCAGTTATATGGACTATTTTGGGATGTATATTTCCCGTATTGCATGATCTTTGGGATGTGTATTCCCCATTTTCTTTTGATGTGGTCTGCTTGACACTTATGGCAGAATTTGTGAGTCTGGTGCATCAGGAGCATTACAGGAGCCACCATGGAGTAGGGTGGCTGATCGACTCTGATGCGTTACAGCATCTGTGCGGTGATCAGACCTATTTTTGTTCGCTCCAGTCCGTTCCCCTAGGAAGGACTGTACAGGTGGTTGATGATAGATACACCCCGGTTAGGGGTAAGGGAGAAGTGTCTGTGACCCCCAGTTTGCAGTTGTCTGATGCATTGCATGTGCTAGAATTCCCACTGAGTCTGTTATCAGTGAGTAGAATCACGAAGAATCTCAACTGCAGAGTGATCTTTGATGATGTCGAATGTGTTGTTCAAGACAAGCTCACTAGGAGGACTTTTGTCAGAGGTATGGAGGAGAATGGTGTTTACCGTCCGGGACAAGAGCCATTTGCAAGAGTTACTCGATATGTTAGCGGAAGTGTTCTACAGTGACATGTTCATCTTGATCACTTGTCTCTGGATCATCTCAGGAGGGTGATACCACATATTTCCCCAGCTGCTACCATACAGTGTGATGCTTGCCAATTGGATACGCACCATCGATCCTCCTTTCCAACTAGCACCTCTCCTAGATCCTCTACATTATTTTAGTCGTTCCACATGGATGTATGGGGATCGAGCAGAGTCCCAGACCGGATGGGACACCAATACTACCTGGTTATCGTAGATGATTTCTCTAGAGCCACATGAGTGTTCTTGCTTAAAAGCAAGGCAGAGGTTGGAGGATGCATAGAGACTCTTCTTCTGGAGATCGACACACAGTATTCAACCACAGTGAAGATAGTGCGGACCGATAATGCTCTTGAGTTCTACACTGCCAGACTTAAGGAGTGCTATAGGACCCGTAGGACTGTCCACCAGACCACCACTTATCCTCACACTTCACAACAAAACAAGGTTGCCGAGCGAAAGCACAGGCACTTGTAGGTGTTGCCCGTACACTATTGATTCATCACAATGTGCTGCAGAAATACCGGGGGGATGCAGTTCTGACAGCGACTTATCTCATCAACAGGATGCCCAACTCAGTTCTTCACGAGCAGATACTAGCTCTTCTTCTGCATCCAGACAATGAATTATTTCATGTGCTTCCCAGGACCTTTGGATGTATTGCATTTGTCCATGTACCGTCAGTCGGTCGTGACAAGCTAGTTCCTCGCTGTCAAGTGCATATTTTTAGGGTACTCTAGGACACAAAAGGGGTACTGTTGCCATGATCCTCTATAGAACAGATATTATGTTAGTGCTGATGTGACTTTCCATGAGAATAAACCATATTTCTCAATCACTAGACAGAAGAGCTCTTGTGATGATGTTGCCTTCTCGTACCTATTTCGTGTACAGAGACTCCGGTGTCTACTTCTCAATCTAGACCTCCAACTAATAGACAGATGAGCCATTCCTCCCTAGATGATTTTAAGAGATTGCACAGGCCATTATATACCTATCACAGGCATCACACTACTTTTCAGAGGCCTCCCTCACCAGCAGCTGATGGTTCACAGGTAGTTGAGAGGGTACCTGATGCCATCGACAGTAGGGTTTTCAATATCGCGATATATCGGCGATATCGCATATCACCGAGAGGGATGGTATCGATACCACCTAAAAAGTAATTTTACCAGATATCAGCGATATATCGCCAGTAGTTGGGCTAAAATTTGAATTTTGCACGGTTGGTCGGAGGGAAGTTTAAACCGGACTAGGCGGGAAATCCAATTCAATCTAGTCTGGGAGGGAAGTTTGAATCTGATGATGGAGGGAGGGAAAATTGAAATGGACTCTTGACAGGGAAGGGGAGGAGGGAAGTTTCAATCTGATGCTGGAGGGAGGGAAAATTGAAATGGGCACTTGACAGGGAAGGGGAAGGTCACACACATGTTTTTTGTCGTTCTTTTATGATACATTAGGCATATAAATGTTCATTTTTAATTTTGTGGTATTTTTTATTTTTTATGGCTTTCCGAGTGATTTCCAAAAAATTCACCGATATCGGCGATATATCCCTGATATATCACCTTTTTAACTTGTCAATATGATATCGATGTCGATATTTAAAACCTTGGTGACAGTTTGGTTAGACCTGACTCCACAGGCAGTGCAAATCACCACAATGGCGAGGCTCCTTTTGCAGTACGTCAGTCAGAGGTACCAAATGATTCAGATCTCCCTATTGCCATTAGGAGGGCATCGTACGCTTGTGAGTCCAAATATTAGGTTGCAGGTAGTTTGGCTACCGATAGTCTTGCTCCTCAATTTAGTAGCTTCTATCAGGCACTTACAACGTCACACATTCCGTCTACCTACCAGTAGGTCATGCTTGATCCAAAGTGGCGTCAAGCCATGGAAGATGAGATGGCAGCACTTCGGAGTAGACAGACTTAGGATCTCATCTCACTTCCTACTGACACACGACTAGTTGGCTCCAGATGGGTCTTTACCTTGAAATACAACCCTGATTGGTCTATTTCGAGGTATAAGGCCAAGTTAGTAGCAAAAGGGTTTACTCAGATATATGGGATGGACTTCTTTGATACTTTCTCCCCTATTGCGTAGCTTGTCACTGTCCGAATACTTATTTCTGTTGATGCTCACAGAAACTGGCCGTTATACCAGCTTGATGTAAAGAACGTTTTTCTCTACGACAATCTTCAGGAGAAACTTTACATGCAGCAACCCCCGAGTTTCGAGGTTTAGGGGGAGTGTGTGTGCATATTAAGGAAGGCAAACTATGGAATGAAGTAGAGCCCCAGGGCATGGTTCCAGAAGCTATCAGAGGTGCTCCACCAGATTGGTATGAGGCGCTCTACTTCATCAGTCCTTATTTACCAGGAAGACTAACAGGAGAACTGTGGTAATCCTGATATATATTGATGATCTTATCATCACCGAGGATGACAGAAATGGGATAGACGAAGTCAAGAGGCACCTATCAGAGAAGTTTGTCATGAAGGATTTAGGACAGTTGAGGTATTTCTTAGGCATTGAGGTTGCACGTGGCAGGGATGGAGTAGTGCTCTCATAGAGGAAGTATGCTCTTGATCTTCTTCAGGAGACTGGCATGTTAGCAGCTAAGGCTGCAAATATTCCCATGGATCCCAAGGTCCATTTATATTATGAGAAATCTGAAGTGGTTGACAGTAGGACATACAAGCAGCTGGTGGGTAAGCTCCTTTACCTCACCATCACTCGTTCAGACTTATCTTTGTCGGTTGGTAGGCTTAACCATTTTATGGATAAGCCAACTAGGCAGTACTGGGAGGCTGCAATGCAGGTGCTCAGGTATGTGAAGAAAGCACGAAGATGAGAATTATTGTTCCGTAAGGGAACACCCATGGGGATTGTAGCATACTCTAACGCTGATTATGCTGGCTGTGTTAGGGACAGCAAATCCACCACAAGATTTTGCACCTCTGTTGCAGGCAACCTGGTTACCTAAAGAAGCAAGAAGCAAGCGGTTATATCTAGATCCAGTGTGGAGTCAGATTACATGACCATAGCCCAGACAGCCACTGAGATGGATTGGGTCAAGTTAGTTTTGCTAGATCTTCATGTTTTTCTAAATAGCTCTATGGAAATGCGGTATGACAATAGAACAGTGACCTACATTGCCAATAACCCTATGTTTCCCAAGATAACAAAGCATGTAGAGATTGATTGCCATTACACTCAAGATTTTATTCAACATGGGACATTATATACTACGAGTGTTACTTCTGAGGAGCAGGCTGCAGATGTCTTCACAAAGCCCCTTGCGAGATCTGCCTTTAAGGCGTGTTATTCCAAGCTAAGCATGATAGATATTCATGCTCCAGCTTGAGGGGAAGTGTTGTCATATAATGATTGTTATATTTTTTATGCTTTCCTTATTCGGGCTAATGGGTATTTAGCTCCTGAGGGGCAGTTCTATATTTTCAACCCTTTCATCTCTCTCTATTTAAGAGAGCTTAGGGTTTTCTATAATGGATTAAGTCATTTCATCCAATTGAAGTGCAACAACTGAAGGTACAAATGTTGGAAGATCTACATTGTTGGCCAAAAAATCATTACACTAGCCATGTCTAGACATTAATCGAACTCCAATCACAAACCTGATGCTCTTTGTGCATTTATAGAGGCCTTGAGCAATGCAATTGATATCTAATAGCAATCCACACAGCAAATGGTCCTGAAAAATCAACATGCCATCACTTCACCACAAAAATGTGGGGGCCATCAACACCACTAGGGCCACTACCCTATATCACTAGATCACCATAGTTGTTGCATCATAAGATTACAGTGGGATGAAATGAATCAAGTTAGATTATTCTATAGCCCTACCTCTTAATATATAGAGAGGTACGAAAAGTACATGACAACCCCATAAGAAAATAACAAAATAACGAAAAGGATAATAATAGAGAACATAAGACTGAAGGGGCTCAACACTCGTCCTCAAGCGGAGCATAGATGTCAATCATACTCAACTTGGAATAGCAAGATCAAATGAAGGTTGTGGCAATAGCTTGATGAAAATATTTGTTGTCTGGTCATCTAAAGAGACTAAAGTAGCATACACGAGTCCTCGCTGGATCAAGTTACGTATGCAGTGACAATCAATCTCCAAGTGCTTGGTCCTCTCATGAAACATAGGGTTGTTGGTTATGTAGGTAGGTGCTCTATTATCACATCTCATCTCCATGGGTATGTCAACGGATATATGCAAATTTGCAAGGAGCGATTTCACCTACATCATTTCCACAACAGTGTGAGCCATGGCTCTTAGACTCGACATTAGATCTAGAGGCAATTGCCTGCTTCTTACTCTTCCATGTCACTAGATTTCCTACCACATAGGTAAAAAACCTATAGTCGACTTTCTATCAGCCAATCACCCTGCATAATCTACATCTGAATAGCCTACCACACTCATGGAGGCCCCTTTATTAAACAAAATCCCTTATCTTGGTGCTTTCTTTAAGTACCTCAACACCATCATTGCAGCATCCCAATGCTACCTCGTCGGCCTGTCCATGAACTAACTCAATTTTTCAATTGCTAGGGAAATATATGGTTTAGTGATGGTCAAGTATAAGAGCTTGTCAACCAGCTATCAAAATTGCCTGTTGTCCACTGCCTCTGGCTTCTCATCATATAGGGGAGCCTTGGGGTCCATAGGGATATTTGTTAGTTTAGCCCCCAATATGCAGTCTCCTATAAAACATCAAGTACATACTTTCTCTGAGATAGTACTGTGCCCTTCTTGCTGTGTGCAACTTCAATCCTAAGAAAGTATCTCAACGGCCTAAGATCCTTCATGACAAACTTGCCTACAAAACATTTCTTGACCTCACCTATGTCACATCAACTCCTGTAATGATCAAATCATCCACATAAACAAAGAGCACCACTACTCATTTCCTTGTCTCCCTGACAAACAAAGAGTGATCAGATGAAGACTTGTGAAAATCAATAGCTTTTACCACTTCAGAGAGTTTCTAGAAAGAGGCTTTGGGACTTTGTTTTAGGCTATACATCACCTTCCACAATTTGCATATATACCCCCCTGAGTCTCATAACTAGAGGACTGCTACATGTAAAGTTCTTCTTGAAGATCTCTATAGAGAAATACTTTCTTCACATCTAACTAATGAAGCTGCCAAACACGTTGAACTGCCACAGAGAACAAGATGCGCATCGTGGGAAGGTGTGCCATTAGAGAGAAGGTATCAAAGAAGTCAATGTTGTATGTCTCCGTGAACCCCTTTACAATAAGCCAAGCCTTGTGTCTGGCAACTAACCCATCTAGATTGTATTTGATGGCGAACACCCATTTACAACCGACAACTGATGCCCCATCTGGTATTGCAATAAGCTCCCAAGTACCATGCGAACAAAGTACAACCATCTCATCCTCAATGACCTGATGCCACTGTAGATTAATCATGGCCTACTGATAGGTAGAAGGAATCAGTGTAACAGATACATGCATAGGAGAACTTCCGAAAATTAGTGCCTATAAGCCCTTTGTAGATAGGGCCCCTGAAACAAGGTATCTGGCACAACTGCGGGGTGCCTTTCAAATAGCAAATGGAAGGTCAAAATTAGCTGACACTGCATCCTACAACTACTCTGAGGCACTAGCATCCATAGCTAGTTATGCATCATCACCACTAGGCAACATATCATCAGTCTGTAAATTACCCATGCTCAAGTGTACTGAGGGAGATGGTGGTGCCGAAGAATAGGGATTTGCCTATAGGTAACCGGGAGCCTGTAAGTGACAAAAGGATCACAAAACTTCTCAGGCTCACTAGGAGGCATAGGGTCCGTGATTGGGATAGCTTCTAAGGGAGTAGGGGACATAGGCATGGGTGCCTCAGTGGCCTCAGGAGAAGGACTACGCCCCTCCGTAGAGAAATAGGGAATATACTTATGAAAGGTGACATCAGTGCTTACATAATGTCTGCCATAAATGGTATCATAACACCCCTTTTGAGTCCTAGAATACCCCAAGAAAACACACCTAATTACCCTTAGAGCCAGCTTATCCCAACCAAGAGAAGTAATGCACAAAAGCAACACACCAAAGGACACGAGGAGGCACATGAAAGAACTCACAATCTGGATGTAATATTTGCCAAAGTATCTACTCATGGATAATAAAAACTTGGCATCTTATTAATCAGGTAGCAGTAAAGTGAAGGAAAATTGGTGAATCAAAAAAGTACATGCCACATAAAGTAAATGTCTATGCTTCCTCTTAGCCACCCCACTCAACTAAGAGGTATGAGCACAAGTGATCTAACGTACAATCCCATGGAATTTATAGAAAGCAAATAATTTCCTGGTACAAAATTATAATTTATAGATTTCCTTATACTCACACATAGGCTCCCTTTTCTATATGTTTGTGTCACACATATGCACGAACACACGTGTGTATCTATACATGTATATATGCATGCATATGTGAATGTATGTATGTGTATATTGAGGAAACGCAAACCCTGCTAGGCTTACTTAGAAACTATTCCCCAAAACACACCGAAGATAATGCTTTCTTCTCAAGAAAGACATTATTTCACAACAGCCACACTGATGAAATCACATCTTACGTAAGCTCCTTGCTTTTCTTCAGTATTTACTAACAAGGCATCCTACTGCCACTGACCACTAAGCTATAAATGATATCCAGATCTTCTGTCTGAAGCCAGTCAGAGGCAGTTCAAGCCAGAACCTAATATCAAACAGGGACTTGGAAGATAGTCTACAACTTCTGGTTGGGTTCTCAAGTGCAAAATGGTTGCATTTAATCTTGCTAGCAACATTTTCTTTCCTTAGTCAATTCTAACGAAGAACTTTACAATGAAGATTTTAATTTAGTGATGAAAAACTGGCAATTGATGGTATGATGAAGTTGCTACTCAGGCAATGGTATCATTTTCACTATTCTCAAGACCTCAAATATGAGATCTGACTGAAGCAGGCAGTCACAATGCTGTCATTCAGTAACTTTTAGATCTACTTGCACATTAGTTTGGAAGAAAAACAAAGTTATGTGAAGTCTAAAATGATTGAACATGTGACACAAGGACCTGGAAACTGCGATAACTTCCAGATCTACTTAGGTCTGCTTTCAGTCTAACTTTGAATTTGCCATTATGCTTCATTTGACACATTTGTGTTAATGAAGCTATCAAACTGCCTCGGTATTCTCAAAATTGGGGAAAACATTGTGTTTGTTGCAGTTTTATTTCTTACTGTTTTGCACATTTTATGTCAAAGTAATCACTCTCTTTCTGTAAATATGAGAGTCCTCCCATTCAGAAAAATATCAGACTACTGAAAAAGGATAATTACATGCATACATTTCAGATGAACCCTTAACAGCTTTACCTTGAAAAGTAGATGATTCGATATCATTCCTGCAGCACCAGATACGGCGACTCTGACAACTTTTTTCCAGGACTTTGTTTCCTCTTCCTAATCGATAAGAAAAAAAGAGCTTGAGCTAAAAAGAAAAATGTTCATATTAAAATCTCAAAAACAATCTATTTGAGAGTTGAAAGGAAAAAAGTTATTTTGGAACTTATGGCTAGTCTTTCTAAAGAGCATTTGCTTTTTATTTTAATTATTGAATCAGACTAGCTAAGTGCTAAAAACTTAGATTTGTGCCTGAAACGAAATCTTCAGTCACGGTAGAATTGAGATGCAAAGATCCAACGGTACAGAAATTCTACATTTGGTTTCTCTACCAAAAAAAAAAAAGGAAGAAGAACTATGTTTGATATTATTTGTCTTGACTCAAATATTTATTATTTGCACATATTCTGTCATGAATTGCCATCAAGAATCAAAATGAATGCTCACATGTATTCTTGAATACTAATTAATTGACACTCCAGAAGACAGGAGATGAACAGCATTACCATGTGAAGATGATCTGATGCAAATATTTAATGCTTTGTCTCTACGTACAACTAGGGGAGCAGAGAAGAGTCAAGATACAAAGTCGAACTCAAATGCCGTAACTCAGATCATAAAAATACATCAAGGCAATCCAAATTCCATCAAATATTTCACATTGGAATCAGAAGGGTAAACCATGCAAATGGTATGATAAACAATGCTATTTAGACTCCGGGTGTCAGATATGGCAGCACGCCTAATTACACAACAACCAAATCTCATTCAGAATGCGCCGTTATCTACCAATGGAAAAGCCAACAAGAGTATACAAAGTACACGAAAAGGTCCCAAGTCGTGAATGGGGAGACCCCACTGATAAAATGGCGAAGGTATTAATTATGTTGGGACGCTATCAGGCAATTATGGCAGGAATCTCAATCATGGGGAGGTTGTAATTAACCAACTTCCTCCGACAATCGTCTACATGCTCAATTGTCGATAATGTTTGAATGTCTCGTAGAACCAAAACAAGACCAAACAATAAACAATAAAATGATCACCGTTACGGCCACCAATCACATTGAGTCGTTTCAGATAAAGATCGAGCAAACAGAAAGGAAAACCCAGACAACCTCAACTTCCATCAACTGCCCTTCTCAGCTTCATCCCTTCCCAAACAAACACGTCAAAGAGAAAAAGATTACCGCTTTGAGATCGTAGAGCGTACAGAACACCCCATAACAATCCTTCCTCCCTGCGGCGCCCTTCGCCTCCGCAGGCGCCTGCACCTGACTGCAGAACCGTAACCAGAAACGATTCATTCAATCAGCTCTCCGATCCCACACAAATCGAAAAGGCTTAGATGTCACCGCCGACAACCTCGGAGCAACGGAGCACGACACTCCAGTGGAGCGCCGCCGCTGGAAGTGGAACCTCGCGGCGTTGCGTCGCCCGGAGCTCAATTGGGTCAGCCGGTTCTGCTTGGGAGAGAGGATGCGAGGGACCGTTCGTTGGTTAGAGAGGGAGAAGGAGGAGCGCGAGATGTCCGCTAACGCCATAAAGGGCGGTGGTGGAAAGCAGAGGCTCTCTCTCTCTCTCTCTCACCCACTCACTCACTCACACACACACACTCTCTGTGGCGAAGGGTGAAGGTAAGAAAGCGGTGCGACTGCTGGCTTTTCGGGAGGGGGAGGATGATCGGCGATGGGGCGTCGTGAGGCAAAGAGAAGAGACACGTGTTCGAGAACAGACACGTGTCCGATAAGAGAATAGTTGAGCCTACCATTGGTTATTACTACGTCGGCATGAAGTTATCTCAATTTTATTTTTTTAATTGAATGGTAATGTATTAATTTTAAAAGATCCACGGGTTAAAGTATAAAAATGGATGGATAGGTATATCTTACCACATATAACATCCGTGGATGAGATTAAATACCTAATTGAAGGTGTATTTGCTTAATAAGAGTGATACTCGTAATTGAAGTCTCGCCATGTTTTCTAGCATTTATTTCCTTCCACATGAACCAAGTTATAACGGTGACATATTTCTAAGACACAGTTGAAGGCACATTCCAATCGATCACAACGATCGAGAGAGAGGTAGGTGAGGGTAGAGTAGGGTCATGAAACTATAAAACTCATGTACAAACCTTCAAGGAGTAATTGCACTTGTAGAATAGGTTGGTAGAAGCTTCTTCAAGGCCAGAACAAACTTTTGGATGGAATATTCACATTATGTAGAATATCCAGACTTTTAATAGTGACATACAGGTCTATGGAACATAGAAAAGCAGGATGCGTGTGCAAGTGAGGTCAGCAAGAATCCCCCAACCATTAAGTCTAACATGCATGAGTAGTCGTCTTTTGAGTGCTAACCAGGTTCAACAACTCCACTTAGGTGGAATATTTCTTGGCCCAAAGATGTTTTCAAATAGGTTTTTGGTCCCCTTGGAGCGAAATAGCTCCCAAACATGCGGAAAAGGGAGGGCACCATTAGTTTTGGTAGGCCAGGCCCATCTGTGAGGGCTATGAAAATAGCCTAAAAGGGAGTACCTAACTATAAGAATAGAAGCACAAATCTTGGAGTCGAATGCTTGTAATTAGGCCACCAGGAAATCACCATACCTGGAGCTCATCTAGGAAGACCATAATGAATCCAGTTTGGCAGTGAGGTAGAAAAGCCTCTTAGCCAGGGCTAAGATAGAGAGCTCTTCGAGATCACATAAACCAATACCACCTTCATCAAGGGACTTGCAAAGATCTTGCCAGGCAACAGGTGCACTTTCCCACCCTAAATGAAGCCGCACACCCAACTCCTAATTTTGTGGAATGTAGATTTGTTACAACCCGGATCCCTACAAGACCCAAGACCGGCTCGCCTTAACTAATCCCAAGACCCAATCGTCCAACAAAAAATAACCAAAAGCAGGAAAGTAAACCACATTCACATACGTAATATAACTAAACAGAAGAAACGTACAAAGCAGTAAAGGAAAGTAAATCTGTTGTTTCAGTACATACCACCACAACAACAATAACAGAAAGCGGAAATAAACAGTAGAGACAAACAGTAACTAAAAATCCATTACTTACTACAACAATAAAGAAACAAAAAGGAAGTGCTGGAAAACTACTGCTGGGCTCGATTGGGCCCAGCACCCTTCGCAGCCGGAAGCCCGGGCTGCTTAACTCCTGGTCCTGAATAGTATTATAAAAAGACAAAGTCAGCGAACGCTGAGTAGAGTGGTATCTATATTATTTAAAAATAGTAAAAGTAATAGTTTTAATTCTCATTTCTATTTATCTATTTTATACATATATTTCCGTTTCACCCATTTCTCTCAAGCATCTAGATATTCTTGATCTTGCATGTTCCTCATGGGAACGATCTTGATTGCAGTCTTTTTCGTAGAGTAGAAGGTACACGTGGTGCTCTCCTGGCTGGGAGAGTCCCTCGTGGTAGTTGTACAACCAGTCAACTACCCCGAGGTCACTGTCAAGACGTAGCGGTGACTACGGCACGCGTGATAAGCGCGTGGGTAGCTACCCCGCACTGACACACGGTCAGCCATTTCTGCTAGCAGGTACACCCAAAGTATAGCACGGAATAGTATAGGGCCTTGCCCTCTTAGAACGGGGGTCTCGCCCCTCTACAGTCCGCGCACCCTTGTCTGACTATCTCGATTTGCCCAAAGGGCCTAACAAGTCGGTGTAGGGTGGCTAGCTGAACCCCGGGCCCCGTGGGGTGGCTAAGTCCCTCCCCACACTAGTAGCTCACCTCGGTACCACATACACGAGGGCCAACAGGAGTCAGTGTAGAGTGGCCAATCCTAACCCCTGGTCTCAACCCAAGGGAGGCTAGCTCCGCTCTACACAAAAAGGGGACAGTTGCTCTCCTTGGTACCAAGTACTCAAGGGCCAACACACTTCCCATCTACATTCCAAGTTTCCGTCTATCCATAGGAGTTCTACTCCTAATTCCCTGCAGGGTTCACGCTCATGTTCACCTCATTTATTCCGATCCAAATTTCACCATTCACAATTTATTTCTCATTCATATATGGGCAACTCGTGTTTCATAATTTGATACATGCAACTGGTGATTTCATAGGTAATTGTTCATTAATTACAGGCAGCTCATATTTTAACAGGCAACTCACAATTACAATACAGGCAATTGCTAGCCGTTTATCTCAATCATGCATGCAAGTACATTATACAGCTCAAACGGTTCATTCATTTCTCTATCCTAGGGTTCATGCCACACCTAGGGTTCCATTCGGTTATTTCCACAAGCACATTCTTATTTAAATATTATTAACAGAAATAACCACTCTACCAGGCAACAGGGGAGTAATGGGGGCTCGAACCGCAGACCTAGGCATCTCTGTGAGCCCCAAACACGCAGCAGGCTGAAATCCTATACCAGGGAATACATCATAAAAGGAGAGTTTAGAACAATGTAAAAATGACTCTAGTATGTAGAGGAACTCGCGAGGAAAGTATAGGTATTTCGTTTGCGTAAAACGGACCCCAAACGGCTCAAAAACGTGCCTACTATTCAAAATCAAACGTCTGGGAATAATCCCAGACGTCTTAAAAGGTGCCAGATCTTTACCTTAAGTCCCTGCGGTATCCTCAGATGTCCAGACTTTCTCTATGATCATTTGAAGGCAATTCCAGACGTCGGACAATGCCTCCGGTCATCTGGAAGTACCTCCAGGCATGTGTTCAGACATCCAAAAATGCATGGGAAAGCGTTCCGCACTCCTTCCCAAAGCTGCACCTATGTACGACATCGCAGGCGCGGTTAGCCGACATATACCCCTGCACTGCGATATGCATGGCACAGGGAGATACGTACCTTGCGATAACTGAGCTGTCAAACATCTGGCCTTAGCTCCAGGCATCCAAGTAACCTGTCAGTCGTCTGGACTCCACTCCATACGTCTGATACTGGAAAACTTCCAGTACCAGGAACTCCTCGCATCTCTCTCCGCCCGCTCCGCCTCGCTCCGCAGCAGCTCCAATCGCTACAGAGGGCCGAGAGGTTGCCTTCCCGAGCCCTCTCCTCCGCACGCACCCACGGTGGCAGTGCGAGCTCCGCTGAGCTTCCACCGAAGCTCCTCCAACCTCGGCCTCCTCCCCCCGCGCTCTCCTCCTTCGTCCCTCTTGCTCTCCCTCACTCACCTCCTCTCGCCACTCCCGCACAGCTCTGAAGGTGGTGGTGGCTGGTGTGTGGAGTGGAGAGGAGATAGGAGGGGGGTTTATATATAAGGTGTGGGGTTTAGGGTTTGGAGAAGAAAGAGGAAAGGAGAGAGAGGAGGACGGTTCTGCGCGCCACCCTCGCCAGAGCATAGTGTGTAATACAAAAATTTCATTTTTAGACGTCCACGAACGGGTCCAGACGTCTAAACAGACGTCTGACTGAGACTCCAGACGTCTTAAAAGGCTAAAAGTGTGACGGGTCATTACATCATAACAAACTTAAAGGAAGTTTCGCCCCCGAAACTTGAGCTAGCTAGGGTACGAAAAAAATGAACATAAAACACATAACAAAGTTAAAGAGGACCGAAGTATGTCCAAAAAGACGTACCCTCAAAAAGCTCCAGGTACCTCTCTCGCATCGCCGCTCAGGCTCCCAAGTCGCCTCCTCGTACCGCTGGCTTCTCCATAGTACCTTCACCAATGGTACCTACTTCCGTCTCAGACTCCGGATGGCTCTATCTAGTATCTGCACTAGTCTCTCCGGGTAGGTCAAGTCGTCACCCACCTCGACGCTTTCGTGGTTCAGAACGTGACTAGGATCAACGACGTACTTCCTGAAGTTGGACATGTGGAACACGTCGTGCACTCCAGAAAGCTAAGGAGGAATGGCAAGCCAGTACGCAACGGGTCCCCCTGCTCCAGGACCTCAAAGGGCCCTACAAACCTCGGCGCAAGCTTCCCTTTCACCCCAAAACGTTGCAGGCCCTTCATGGGAGAAACACGGAGAAAGACGTGATCCCCAACCTTAAACTGCACCTCTCTTCATTCCTGGCCAGCGTAACTCTTCCGCCTGCTCCTAACAATGTGAAGTCGTCTGTGAATCTGCTCTATCACCTCCTGACTCTGCCGGATCAACCTGGGGCCAACCTCCCACTTGGTCCCCACCTCGACCCAACTCAAGGGTGCAGTACACCTCCATCTGTATAGAGTCTCATAAGGTGCCATGCCGATGCTCGAGTGGTAACTGTTATTATATGTGAACTTTGCTAGGGGTAAATACTCCTCCCAAGAGCCTCTCCAGTCTAGTACACAGGCGCGTAAAAGGTCCTCAAGTGTCTGTATGGTGTGCTCTGACTGTCCGTACGTCTGGTGTGGTAAGCGGTACTGAACCTTAAACGTGTGCCCAAAGCCTGCTGAAACTCAGCCCAGAACTGGAAAGTAAAACTAGTATCCCTATCAGATACAATCTCACGCGGAACTCTGTGCAGGCGTACCACATTGCAAATGTACCTCTCTGCCAACTGTGCTGGTCCCAAGGTGACTCGGATCAGCAGGAAACGCGCCATCTTCGTCAACCTGTCTACTATCACCCAGACTACATCGTGTCCTCGTTGGGTAACTGGTAGACCCACCACCAAGTCCATGGTGATGCTCTCCCACTTCCACTTTGGCACAAGAAGTGGTTGCAATGGCCCTGTAGGCCTCTGGTGCTCTGCCTTCACCTGCTGGCACACCAAGCACTGCTACACAAACTTACCAACACCCCGCTTCATCCCTCTCTACCAAAAGTCACGTCTTAGATCATGATACATCTTTGTGTTCCTGGGATGTATGGTGAACCTGGACCCATGCGCCTCAGCCAGGAGCTCTCTCAATAACTCCTCGTCCCTAGGAACGCATAAGCATCCCCTCATGCGCAGTATCTCGTCTGTAAAGGAATAGTCTCCTAGGTCTCCTGTCAACACCCTGTTCCGCAGTGTCTGTAAGTACGGATCTGTCATCTGTCTTGCGATGATGCGATCTATCAGCTCTGATTGCATCTGTCGCGTCACTGTCACTGTCCCACAATACCCCTGTGACTCCCGGGGTCGCCAACTGCCCAACTCCTCCATAAGTCTCCAACTTTGTGCCTGTAAACTGGCCAAGTGAGCAAGCGCCCTCCGGCTCAAGGCATCAGCCACCACATTGGCCTTCCCTGGGTGGTAGGAGATGCTGGAGTCGTAGTCCTTCAGGAGCTCTAACCAACGTCTCTATCTCATGTTGAGCTCCTTCTGGTCAAACAAGTACCTAAGGCTCTTATGATCCGTGAAAATCTCAAAAGTCTCACCGTAAAGGTAGTGCCTCCATGTCTTCAACATGAAGACAACAACTACCAGCTCTAAGTCATGGGTAGGGTAGCCATGCTCATGAGACTTCAGTTGCCGGGAAGCGTAAGCGACAACGTGACCCCGCTACATGAGCACACCCCTTAACCCCTACAACGAAGCATCTGTGTAAACCACAAAACCGCAACTGCCGTCCAGGATGGTAAGCACAGGAGCTAAAGTCAGTCTCTCCTTCAACTCCTGAAAACATGCCTCGTACTCATCTGTCCAGGCAAAGGGCACGTCCTTCCAAGTCAACTGGGTCATAAGATGCGCAATATGAGAGAATCCTCTAATAAACCGCCGATAGTAACCTACCGGTCCCAAAAAGCTGCGTATCTCTGTCACTGTACGAGGCTTCTCCCACTTGAGTACGACCTCAACCTTGGCTGGGTCCACAGCCAAACCATCCCCTAAGATCACGTGGCCCAAGAAAGTCACCTGCCTCAACCAAAACTCGCACTTGCTGTATTTGGCATACAGCCTGTGTCGCCTCAAAGTGTTTAGGATCATTCGTAAATGCTGTCCATGCTACGCCTGATCCCGCGAGTAAACGAGTACATCGTCAATAAACACCACCACAAACTAGTCCAAGTATGGTCTGAAAACCTAATTCATCAAATCCGTAAAAGCAGCGGGGGCATTGGTCAACCCAAACGGCATGACCAAGAATTCGTAGTGCCCGTACTGGGTACGAAAAGCTGTCTTGGAGACGTCGATCTCCCTGATCCTCAACTGGTGGTAGCCTGATCTCAGATCTATCTTGGAGAACACTGTGGCATCTCGCAACTGGTCAAAGAGGTCGTTAATCCTCAGCAGTGGATACTTGTTCTTGATGGTCACCCTATTCAGCAATCGGTAGTCAACACAAAGTCGTAGGGTACCATCCTTCTTCACAAACAGCACAAGGGCTCCCCATGGGGACGCACTGGACCTTACAAAGCCCTTCTCCAATAGGTCCTGTAGCCGTGACTTGAGCTCTCGCAGCTCAAGCGGTGCCATTCGGTACAGTGCAGTAGAAATGGGGCTGGTCCCCAGTACCAGTGAGATTTCAAACTCAATCTCGCGCTTGGGCGGTAGTCTTGGCAGCTCATCTGGAAAAACGTTAGGGTACTCGCAAACCACCGAAATACTCTGAAAGGCAGCCATAGGGCTAGGCTTTGCCACTACACAGGCCAAAAAGCCCTCACACCCCCGGCTCAAAAGCCTTGTTGCCCGAAGCGCGGAGATGCATCTGAAACCTCCATCCACTGGCTGTCCGTGAAACTCAAAGGGAGGCAACTCCAGTATGGAGAAGACGATCTTCCTCCCGAAACAGTCCACCAGGGCATGATAGGCGAACAGTCAGTCCATCACTAGGATCACGCCAAAATTCTCAATCGGTATCACAATCAGGTCAGCGGGGAGGTTGTGTCCCCTTATACTGACCTCACAGTCCGTGTAAACCTCCTCAGCTACAAACAACTGGCCACTTGGGCCTCTGATCACAAACGGATCCTCTGACAATAGATTGCCCTGCCCCAAGCTGACGGCAAAACTCGCAGCAACTAAAGAGTGTGTGGCGCCAGAATAAAAAAGTACGTACACTAATCTGCCACAAATGGTAACCATACCTGCCACCACTGAACCGGAAGCCCTAGCATCTCTGTGTGTCAAGGTGTTGATACACCCTTCAGTCCTCGATGCAGACAAAGCAGCTACACTCTAGGTCGAGCGAGTAGCCGCTGGCCGGTACTCTCCTCGTGACTACTACCCTCCCCCACACACCTGGGGGCCACAACCACCAGTTCGGCCTCCAGTGCTCGGTGTGAGGAGCATCTGCTGTGCTCTGGCCCTAAATGGGCAATCCCTCCTAATGTGGCTCGGCTGGCCACATTGGTTGCAGAGGGGGACATGACCTCCCTCAGTAGGTCCCTGCTGGTGGCTGGGCAGGGGTCCAGTGCTGGCAGCTGGCCCCTGTTTGGGGACCTCAAAGGCCACTGATGGCCCTGCAAAATGAGACGGGTCTCCTGCGGGTGCCATGTGCCTCCTCTCCCGACGGCCCTGAGAGTACTCTGGCTGATAGGGCCTCTTCCGTCCACTGTTGGTGTCTCATGCGGCTGGGTTGGTCTCCTCGTAGGTCATAGCTACCTGGTAAGGTGGCAAACCGCGGCGCTGCTTTTGTGTCTTTATTATAGTATAGTCGTTATAGTATAAGATAAGACAGCTTCGGTTGCCATTACCATAGAAAATTTTTTTACTCGGAAATAGTTTTCCCGAGGTCGAACTCAGGGGGCTACTAGAATTCTAGAAGTACAATGCTTTTATTACAAAAATAAGAGAGAGAGAGAGAGAGGTAGATTTTGTTTCTTGGCTTTTTCTTCTTCTTCTCTTCTTTCTCTCTTTGCTTGTCTTCTTTTTCTCTTCTTTTGTCTTCTTGATCTTCTTCAATTCTTCTTCTTCTTTTCTTCTTTTCTTCTCTTCTTCTTCTTTCTTCCTTCTTCTTTCTGCTTTCAGCTACGGCACCTTTTCTTTTCTTTTTCTTCTTCTTTGCTTTGTCTGCAGAGCTTCATCCGTCGTCTGATTTCTCAATCAGACGGCTTAAGTGGTGTCTACTACAGTGCTTCCTTTGTGTTTCTTCTTCTTCTTCTTCTTGCGGTCTTCTTCTTCTTCTTCCTACTTCTCGCAGTCTTCTTCTTCTTTCTTTTTCCTTCTTCTTCTTGCAGTCTTCTTCTTTCTCCTGCGGTCTTCTTCTTCTTCCTCTTTCTTTGAGCGACCAAGGCTTCGGCCACCTTCTTCCTTCTCTGCCTGCACACTCACACAACTGGTCAGAGCAAAACCTACTCCTACCCTTTCCCGCATCTCTCTCTTTCTCAGATTTCTCTCATAGGATCGCTCTCCCAGAGTCGGGTATTCGGGTACAGGTATCACGCCCGGGACCAGGCCCATTGGCGTGCGGTGGTGGGCGAGGTGTGCGTAGTGTCGGGTATCCGGATCCGGCCCAGACCCGCGGGGCATGAGCGCGGGCGAGGGAAAGCGCGTGGGGCGCTCGTGTGTAAGGGACCTGACCCCTGTGTTCGAAGGCGAATAGCCTCGAGCACTTTTTCAATTTAAGTGCGGGCTCTGAGCCGCGCACTTCCGAAGTCCCACCTCCCAGACTGGAGTCCGCAGGTGAGGAGCTCGCGGCAATTGCAGTAGCTCACGAGGGGTTTGCCTCAACTGCAGACCTTGGAGTCTTCGCGGAGACACTTCGCGCAACCTGGGACCAGCGCCTGGGCGAGGTCGAAGCTGCAGCTGCAAGTGAAGGAGCTTCACCTACTCAGCAATGGCGACAAAGGGGGCGTGACCTGAACACAGAAATACGGCCTCTCGGCCTAGTCAGAAGATGCATGGAGCTTCACCGGAGTACGGTGAAGCCAGTGCGGGTGGTGGCGAGGCGTGAGGCGGTGTACGGTGGCAGCCCTAGGTCGGACTGTGGTCGGAAAAATGGGTCAGTTCAGGGGGTCTTTAGGTGGCGTGTGGCAGGGAATGAAAAGGGGGAGGCTATGGAGTGGAGTGAGGGGAAGCTTCTGAGGTGATCGGCGAGGAGTGAGGAGGTATGTGGAGGTGGAATGGGCTCTCCGGAGAGGGTGGTTGGAGACGGAGCAGTCGAAGGTGGAAGTTGTGTGTGGGGGCGCGAAAATATAAATTGACAGAGGGGAAATTTAAAGGAGGAGGAGAGGAAGCTTTTACCTAAGTTTTGGACAAAAGGGGTTGGGCGGAGCCACCAGCTCGTGCCTGCCGGAGCTGAGGAAGAAGAGGCCCTGGAAGGGGAGATTGGCGACGAGGAGGCAGGCGGAGGGTGTCGGCGGGTGCAGCACGACACAGACGAAAGGGTTAGGGGAACCCTGCTGCAGGTAAGGCAGCAGAGCGACGAGGAGGAGGAGGAGTTGGTCGCCGGAAGCTGCAGGCCGTCTGTCGAAGCTGGAGAGGATGAAGTGGGGGGTTATTCTCCGTCAGAGACAGCTTGCCTCCTTCGGCTGGCGACGGCGGTCTTTATAAAGGCGAAGGCGGAGGGGTGGGCGCAGGGAGGCGACGTGCCTCCCTCGCAGGAGAATGGTCAGAGCAGAAGCCCATACCTTCCGCACGTTCGCACGAAAGGTGTGGGCGATGGCAGAGATCATGGTGGTATCCCTACGACAGTAGACGTAGCAGGGAACACCCGATTCAACGGGCAGAGAGACTCCCTCACCCTGCGTGGCGCCATGCTCTGCGCAAAGTCGCTGGAGCATGGTGCTGCTCAGAATTTTGCGAGGACCTAAGTGCAAAGA
This sequence comes from Thalassia testudinum, assembly GCA_037157565.1. NCBI lineage: Eukaryota > Viridiplantae > Streptophyta > Magnoliopsida > Alismatales > Hydrocharitaceae > Thalassia > Thalassia testudinum. Next base: position 76,048,657 of record JAZHRO010000024.1, on the reverse strand, counting down.
ATGATGAAGAACCTAGGGGCCAAAATGCGAGGGTTTAGAAAGTTGAGGGTCAAAAAGTAATAGATGAGGACCAAAATGCAAAGTCAGTCAAAAAGGTCTCTTCTTAGGCTCAAGCTTTTATGCATGACTAAATGGGACCTAAGGATTCTAATGGTGAATTTTATTTCTAGATCAGACCTTGTTTGACCGGTCAATTTATGTAAAAACCTAAATTAAATCATTAATTGGGCATGATTCTTAATGTAGGTCAAAATGGGTTCCCAAGGCCAAATTGAAGGTTATAAACCCTAGAGATTATTTTTCTATGAATTTTAGAGGGTTTAGTCGATTTTTACTTTGCCTCGAACCTCGTGAATTGAAGTGGGTTTGTTTTAGGGTTATAGAATGTCATTTAATTCCTTGGAGTTACTGTAACCCTTGTTGGATTAAATCATCCCACTTTCCTTCTTATTAGGTTAGTTTGACCTATGTTTGGACCATGAGTTACCCTATTTACTGATTGTGTTGGTGAAATTGCATTTTTACCCCTTATGACCTATTTTCTTCACAAATTCAGAATTCTCTGAGTCAAGCCTTTCTATAAGTTATGTAGGAGCTTTTTATTGCATATCCAGGTTAGATTGTGCTAGTTAGGGTTCATGATGAGGTTCTCATCACTACCTCAACCACTCGTAAGAAGGTAGACAGCTTCAGGGGTTTGACAAACCCCTGAATAGCAGGTTGGAGCCCCTTAGTAAACCTCCACAGGTGCTCCTCCTCCGTAGACACAACTGTCGAGGCAAAACGTGACAGCTCCAGGAAATGCATGCAATACGCGCTAACAATCATCGTCCCCTGGCAGAGAGTGTGGAACTCCCATCTCCTCTGGTCCTGCCAAGTTTGCGGAAAGTACTGCTCGCAAAAGAGAGTCAAGAACTGGTCCCACGTCATCTCTCTCCTCTCCTGGCCTCTGATTTCCCTCTACCACCTATGTGCCGCACTCTCTAGCTGGTATGTGGCAAAGGCCACGCGGCACTCCGCGAGAGGGCGAAGGGTGTTGAACACTTTCTTTATCTGCTCTAGCAAGTCCTCTGCCTCAGACGAGTCCTCATCCCCCTTGAAGGAGGAAGCTTCAGTTTCCGGAACTGTTCGAAAAGCTCATGGTGTAGCTACAATGGGGGAACAGCACACCTCGACTAATCCTAAGACTCAGTCGTTCAATAAGAAATAACCAAAAGCAGGAAAGTAAACTACATTCATATACGTAATATAACTAAGCAGAAGAAACGTACAAAGCAGTAAAGGAAAATAAATATGTTGTTTCAGTACATACTACCACAACAACAATAACAACGGAAAGCGGAAGTAAATAGTAGAGACAAATAGTAATTACAAGTCCATTACTTACTACAACAGTAAAGAAACGAAAAGGAAGTGCCAAAAAACTACGGCTGGGCTCGACTGGGCCCAGCACCCTCCGCAACTGGAAGCTTGGGCTGCTCAACTTCTGGTCCTGAACAGTATTATGAAAAGACAGAGTTAGCGAACGCTGAGTAGAGTGGTATCTATATTGTCTAAAAATAGTAAAAGCAACAGTTTTAATTCTCATTTCTATTTATCTGTTATATATATATATATTTGTTTCACCCATTTCTCTCAAGCATCCAGATATTCTTGATCTTGCATGTTCCTCGTGGAAACGATCTTGATTGCAGTCTTTTCCATAGAGTAGAAGGTACACGTGGTGCTCTCCTAGCCGGGAGAGTCCCCCGTGGTAGTCCTACACCCAGTCAACCACCCCGAGGTCACTGTCAAGATGTAGTAGTGACTACGGCATGCTTGATAAGTGAACGGGTAGCTACCCCGCACTAACATGCAGTCAATCATTTCCGCTAGCGGGTACACCCAAAGTACAGCACGGAATAGTATAGGGCCTTGCTCTATCATTTCGAGTACGCTTCCTTTGAGAAAGAAAGATCCAGGATCTCCATTTATTTCCTGTATAATTGGGGACAAGTGTTTTGATAGAGTCCTAGATTTAGGAGCATTTATTAATCTCATTCCTTCATCTTTGGTAAAACATTTCAAAATAGAAAATCTTAAGTCTACCAATGTGACTTTACAATTAGTTGATAGATCTATTAAGTCACCTAAAGGAATGTTGGAGCATATAATTGTAATAGTTCAGGATTTTTATTTTCTGTTAGATTTTATTGTACTTGATATGGAAGTACCCGAACACATTAGAGATACCCCAATTATTTTAGGGAGACCCTTTTTGGCCACTGCAAAGGCCAACATAGATTGTGAATCTAGAAAGATTAAGTTAAAATTTGGGTAGAAGACAATTAAATTGGATATATTTAGAGCTTCTAGAGGATTGGATTGCAATTGGATTGAGGAAATCAGATCTATTTTAGTTTTTGAGGATGACCTTAGTTCCTTAGAACTAGAGAGCACATCTTTTGATATCTTATACCCTCAAAACGAAAACCCATTATCAGAATCTATACTCGATCCTGAATCTGAAACTCACACCTCATTTAATTCACTCCTTGCAGTCGAAAATCCCACCTTAAATCCTGCTGTTGATTCTATTCCTGCATTAGAATTGAAACCATTGCCTGATAATCTTAAATATGTTTATCTCTAATCTAATCAAACATATCCTGTAATAATTAACTCTCATCTTTCTGAATCACAAGAATCAAAATTGATCAAGGTTCTACGAGATCACAAGAAGGCAATTGGGTGGACTTTACATGATCTCATCAGGATTAGCCCCAATTTTTGTACTCATCACATCTATATTGATGATGGGGCACGACCTTCAAGAGAAGCTCAAAGACGTCTAAATCCGAATTTAAAGGAGGTCGTAAAGAAAGAAATAATCAAGTGGCTAGATTTTTGACATTACATATCTTATATCTGATAGCCCTTGGGTGAGTCCAATTCAAGTGGTACCTAAAAAGGCAGGACTCACCATAATTAAGACTGAATCTGGAGAAACCATTCCCACACGAATTGCGAATTCGTGGCGGGTTTGTATTGACTATCGTAAGCTTAACACAGTTACAAAGAATGACCACTTTCCTTTGCCATGCATTAATCAGATCCTTGAGAGATTAGCTGGTAATAGGTTCTTCTACTTTTTGGATGGTTACTCTGGATATAATCAAGTAGCAATTTATCCCAAAGATCAGGAGAAAACGACTTTCACCTGCCCCTTTGGAACCTTTGCTTTCTGAAGAATGCCATTTGGGCTTTGCAACGCACCTGTGCCTTTCCAGCGTTGCATGCTAGCCATTTTTACCGAAATGGTGGGTGAATTTATGGAGGTTTTTATGGATGATTTTTCAATCTTCGGGGAAACATTTGATATCTGTTTGGATAATTTGTCGAAGATTCTTAAGAGATGTATAGAAGTGAATCTTGTCCTCAGTTGGGAGAAGAGCCATTTTATGATTCCAGAGAGCATTGTACTTGGTCACCTTGTGTTTGAGCGAGGTATCCAAGTAGATTGAGCTAAGATCAATCAAATTGCAAATCTTCCAATTCCTGACTCAGTCAAAGGTATTAGATCTTTTCTCGGGCATGTGGGATATTATAGAAGATTTATACTTGACTTTTCAAAGATTGCCCGACCACTCACAAACCTCCTCACAAAGGATACGACTTTTGAGATGAGTGAGGAGTGTATATCTGCATTTGAAACATTGAGAGATAGAGTTACACAGGCTCCGATCTTGCAACCACCTAATTGGGATTTACCGTTTGAAATCATGTGTGATGCATCAGATTATGCAATTGGAGCTGTTTTGGGACAAAAAATTGAGAGGAATCCAGTAGTGATTTACTACGCTAGTAAAACTTTGAATGAGGCACAAAGGAATTACACAGTTACAAAAAAGGAATTACTAGCAATAGTATTTGGATTAGAAAAATTCAATCTTATGTACTTGGATCTCGAATCATTGTGTACTCTGATCACTCAGCTATTTGACACCTATCCAAAAAGTACACGAAACCTAGGTTGATCAGATGGATCTTGCTTTTGCAAGAGTTAGACCTAGAAATTAGTGATAAGGCGAGACGACAGAATGTTGTTGCCGATCATCTTTCCCACCTTCCTTCTGATACTATTGAATCATCTCCTCCAATCACTGAACACTTTCCTGATGAACATCTTTTGACTATAACCTCAAATCTTCCTTGGTATGAAGATATTGTTAACTATTTGGTTACACATCAATTCCCGCCAGACTGGGATGGGAATCGCAAATCATGACTCAAATCAGAAGCCAAATACTATTTTTGGGAAGATCTGTATCTTTTCCAACTCTATAATGATTAAATCATCAGGCATTGTGTTATTTCTTCTGAGATTGATTCTATCCTTTCTTTTTGTCATGACCAGGCCTGTGGTGGTCATTTTTCTGGTCGAAAGACTACCACAAAAGTTCTACAATGCGGGTTTTATTGGCCCACTTTATTTGTAGATTTACAGACATATTGTAAGGCATGTAATCGCTGCCAAACTCTTAGTAGCATGTCTGGAAAAGACATGATGCCTTTGAATCCGATTGTTGTCTGTGAAATCTTTGATATTTGGGGTATAGACTTTATGGGTCTGTTTCCGACCTCTTTTGGCTTCGAGTATATTTTACTTGTTGTTGATTATGTTTCTCGTTGGATTGAAGCCATACCTACACGCATAAATGATCATCGAGTTGTCATTCCTTTTATTCAGAGTCATATTGTCGCTTGTTTTTGGGTACCTCGCGCTATAATTTCTGACGGCGGTTTCCATTTCAATAATGCCTAGTTCAGAAATTTACTTAGAAAATATGGGGTTACACATCATATTTCTACACCTTATCATCCCCAAACTAATGGGCAAACTAAGGTCTCTAATCGAGAGATCAAAAAGATCCTTCAAATTGAAAGTTCGGGCTTGGAGGGGGTGAGATCAGTGTGACGTAAAAAATGCGGAATTGAAATATAAATAATCTCACAAATAAGCAATCACACAAGTACACAAGAATTTTTAGGTGGAAACCCAAACCGGGTGAAAACCACCACCTAACCCTCTCGAGTTAGGATTTTCCGATCAACCTAGTTGATCAAATCCACTAACCGAATCACTTTAAAACGAGGGTGATTCAACCTCAGTACAACCATGCTACAAGTACGAGGGTAGCGTTCCTCAACCCCTTCTCTCCACGAGAAGGATTTTGTCCCACGAAGGAGATGGGAATTCACAAAGCGAATACCCAACTAAATAACAAAGATAAAATAAACAAGTCCTATAGAGCCAACAAAGTAATTATGAACCTAGCTTCTATAGGAATTAGGAAACTCCCCTTTGCAAGGAGTGCGTCGAGTTGATGACGCGGTGCGTGAGCCACGCGACGGCGCAACTTCGCTCTCGTGAACAACGGCGGGAGAGCGGGTGCGCAAAGCTTGATGCTCTCTAGAGAATGGAACTAGAGCTTGGAGAGCAAGGGCTTCTCTTGGACACAACAGAGTGGAACTAAGTTGCTTAGGTGTGTCTCTTGTTTCTCTTAGTGTGTATCTTGTGTCTCTAAGTGTGTGTTGGTGTGTCAAAGGCTCCCCTCTATTTATAGAGGCCTTAGGAAGGCTTTGAAAGGCTTAGAAAAGCTTCCATAGCCGTTGGGTGCAAAGCCCAAGAGAATCAGGCCGAAATCAGGACAATGATTGCGCTTGACAGGGTAATCAGACATCTAACTCTGGCATCAGACGTCTGGAAGGCCACTTTAAGACGTCTGATTTCAAGGTCAGACGTCTGATTTCATGCGGGTTTCCTCCTGACTTGGATCAGATCTAAACAGGGTTTTTGTGCAAGTCCATCAGACGACATACAGGACGTCTGGCACTATGTCTAGACGTCTGGAAACCTACTTTTACTGTGGGAATGGATTTTCCAAACGTTGCAACGGCTAGAAAATCTCTGAGAAGAGATTTTGGGTCAGCCGAGGCAAAACGGTCATTTATCAGACGTCTGGAAAGGCCTAAGGACGTCTGATAAGGCTCTAACGGTCATAATCTACAGTACCTGCTAAGCTAGCCAACGGTCCACTATCTGGACGTCTGGCAAGTCCATCAGACGTCTTCTAAGACGTCTGGACTAAGGTCTAGACGTCTGATTTCATCAGACAGAATACTAACTCCAGCCTAATAGTTATCAGACGTCTGGAACAACAGTCAGACGTCTTAAAATACTTTATCAGACGTCTGATTTGGGAATTAGACGTCTGGAAATGCTGTTTGAGCCCTATATTGGTTTTCTAAGTATTCTACGGAAAACCTAAGTATCCTAGGGTTGTGCCGGTGTTCCTAGGACTACTGTTAGGGTTCTTTGAGGCTCTTTAACATAATATTCTAAGAAAAATAAAAAGAGCAAGAAAATAAAGACAAGAGATACAAGAAAGGATTAAAAAGAATCTATCCTATTCTTCTTGTCTTCTATCTTCAATCTGTCGCTCCACGCGAACCTCCTCTGTTTTCCGTCAAGCTCCTCCAATCCGTCCTGGATGCGAGCTCGAACTTCATTTAAGCACGTCTACATTTGCAATTGACCTGAAATCTAGGACTCAAATTGCAAATGTTAAATAACACGTGTTTTGTTATCATCAAAATAAATGATCGTGGTGCTCTAGCACCAACAATAATGCCTAGTTCAGAAATTTACTTAGAAAATATGGGGTTACACATCATATTTCTACACCTTATCATCCCCAAACTAATGGGCAAACTAAGGTCTCTAATCGAGAGATCAAAAAGATGCTTCACATGACAATCTCACCTGAGAGGAAGGATTGGTTTTCCCATTTAGATGAGGATTTGTGGGCTTATAGGACTGCCCACAAAACACCAATAAGCATGTCACCATACAGACTTGTTTACGGGAAACCTTGTCATCTTCCCATAGAAATTGAACACAAGGCCTATTGGGCAATTAAAGCATGTAATTTAGACCTCGCGAAGGCTAGTGATCATCGTAGGTTATAGCTTAGTGAACTTGAGGAATTGCGTCATGATTCCTATGAGAGTTCAAAGCTGTATAAGGAAAAACCTAAAGCCTTCCATGATGGACACATTTCCCGTAAACCTTTTACACCTGGTCAAAAGGTGTTGCTTTTTGATGCCCGTTTGAAGCTCTTCCCTAGGAAACCTAGGTCTAAATGGCAAGGGTCATTAATTGTTGTTAGAGTCTTCGACAATGAAGCTGTTGAAATCACCGAACCCAACAAGGATCAACCCTTCAAAGTTAATGGTCAACGTTTAAAACCTTTCTTGGAATCACATGCTTTGGGTCTTGTTGGAGACTGTTACATGCTCCATTAGGGTTTGTCAACTTTCCATCCACACCTTGTATATAGCTGTTTCTTGTTTTCTACACTTTTCTCTTCCTATACACTTGAATCTGTATCTGATTTTTCACTTCATTCTATACTGATTACCTTCACTTAGTCCGATTGTCCACTTTGACCTTTGGTCAGAATAGAAATCGTCCGCAGAGAGATCTTTGATCTCCTCTATCCGACTCCTTCCGTTACCTTACACTAAGTGAAGTATAATATCTTTTTCACCCTTTTACAATGATGACATTGTAAAATTTTGGTTTGGGGGGGTGTGAAGTGAAAATTTTCACTTCAAGTGTATTTGCAGAGAAAATATAAAAAAACATATAAAAATTAAATATCCACGAAATTTAAAAAATAGAAATACCAAAAAATTTTAAAAAATTAAAAAAATAAAAAATACCATAAAATTTGAAAATTTTTGAAAAATTCATAAAAATAAGAAAATTTTATAAAACATAAAGATAAAAATATACAAATATAAAAATTTGAAAAATTGTAAAAGTTATAAAAATAATAAAGGGGTTTTTACATCTAGAATAAAGAAAGGAAGAAAAAAAAGAAGATATACAAAATAATTATACTAGTAATTAAGAGCTTAATTTTTATTTTAGGTCAGAAACCAAAAATAAAAATAAAAATATAAATTATAAAAATATATATATTTTATAAGAGCATTAAATCCTTATTTAGATTTTTACTTATAACACTTTTCAGAACATACTTTTGTTTACGAAATCTTAAACGGGATTTTATTTAAGTTAGAATCTTTAAACCCTAAGGATTTATTTTTTTTATTCTTTATCCTGAAATAAAGTAACTAAGGTGTATTAAGTTCCAAACTTAAGTTTTGGAATTAAATTGTAAGTTTTTAGTCAATTAGACTAAGTAATCCTTTTGCTTTTTAAATATTTGTTTTTATCATCAAGTTAAGTAAAAAGGCCAGATATTCATAGTTAATTAAGTAAAGAGTTAGTAGAATCTTAATCTTCAGACCTATCAGGCTATAGTTAGCTTAATCAACTAAGGGACATTTGGCCAGACTTGGCGAGCTTTTGTCTTGACAGATCCTGTAGGAGGAAACTAAAAGTTTAAAGGACCTGAGAATGAATGGCTTTGCTATCCAAGCTCTAGTTTGAGAGCTAAGTAACTTAAGCATCCAAAATTCACACACATAGAGTTGTCTTGTTGGCATCTAAGATCGCGAAAACACAAAGGTTAAGAGATCGATTATAAATCCTCTTTAGTCTAAGGATTTCTGCAGGGCGACTCTTGAAAGGGTGAAGGATGTGCCACTCACCTAGAAAAAGGATTTGGAGTATAATGTTAGTAAGAAAATGAGAAGGGGGAGAAAATAAATAAAAATCAATAAAAATAAAATAAAACACCCTGCAATTAAGTTCCTCGCTATAAATGGGTACTTATGCAGTTTTTCCATAAAATAAAGCATCTCGATATAAATGGATGCTATCCTTCCTTCCATCAAATAAAAGAACACCTCGCTACATATGGGTATTCTATCCTATAGAAAAAGTTGAAAAAAAAAATATATGGAGATAAAAATTAAGAATAAGAGACCCAGTGGTCCACCGGGGAGATATAAAGAAAATGTGTTGACCTCGGGATAAAAAATTGGTGAGGAGAAAGCAACCAAACCTGAGTAAGGCCAAGCCAAAGGCTTGAATTGGAATAATCTGGATTGGAAATTGATGTCTTACGATCTGGATTTTTGCAAATTTGGATACCCTTAGGACAATTCTCTTCACAAGCACGGATATTTTAAAATCATAGCTACTGAACCTTTGTATTGGACAGTGAAGCCTAAGAAATTAGGTTTTGAGGACTTGCAATTGAGGCCTAAAGGAGAAAGATTGATAAAACCCTAGGTCTAGAAGATTGTTCTTGGTGTTGTAGGCTGGCAGATTAGGGTTTTACTACTCTAAGTTTGGTTAATGATGAGTATCTGGCTAATTTGCTAAAACTTAGATTGATAGAAATCAAATTTCATAAACTAAGGATTAATTTAAGTCTATTGAGTTTTTGAGTTAAAATTTAATTTTAAACTATTAAGCTTTGTTTTCTTAAAACACTTTGAATTCTGAGTTTTTAGGGTTTAGAATGATTACAAAGAATAAGTGGTTTTTGGGATTCTAATTTTTGATTAAATTCTCGTTAAAAACTTTGTTTTTAATAGAGTGTGTTTTGAAGGTGTTTGAGTTATAAGTCTAAGTAAGGAGATTCTCACAGAATGCTTTGTATATTTATGGATACTTATATATATATATATAAAATCTAAAAAATTAGATATTCAAAATTCTGACCTAAGCATTCCTCTATTTAGTTTTTATTTTCCTTTAAACCTAAGTGTTTAAATCATCATATTTCTAGTTAATTTTGCTAGGGACTAGCAAAACTTTGGCTTGGGGGTATGATGAGAAGCTCATCATGACCTTTAATTACCCCTAATTAACTAGTTTCCCTAGTTAATTAGCTAGGAATATGTAAATATATGGGTTAATTATTAAATAAGGGATAAAATATTAAAGGACCTTAAAATAAGTTAAAAATGCTATATTATTATCCAATTAATATTATTAATAATTTAATTAATAAATGACTCAAAATATCATCAATAATTTACCTAATTAATGTGTGAACTAACTTAAGTATAACTTATACCTAAGTATGTAATAACTTAAGTAACTTTACTTAATTAAATAAATTAAGCTAAAAAGGTCAAAAATGCAAATCCAAGGTTTAAATATAATATTTGTCTCATTTATAATCATATATAAAAAGTTGAAAAAGATTTAAATTAAAATAAACCTTGAAAACCTTAGTTTACATTTTAGTCCCTAAGTTTCATTTCAATCGAGTCCTTCTTCTTCACCTAGGTCCTTATCTTTCATTATAGATAGGTCCCTGTAAACTTCTTCTTCCTCTTCATTCCTTCTTTAGCCTTTTCGTCGGCCGACGACAGGAGGTATCCATACCCGTCGATCACCATACATCCGATGTTCGCCCTTCCTTTCTAAGCTCTTGGAGCTTCTGTTCACCGTCCTCTTTTCATCCATCGGTCTGGATGAGGCTCAAATCCTATTTAGGGCTTGAAGTTAACCTCACCGGCGTCGGAGAAGATGCCGGTGGTTACTTCACTCCTAGACCTTTTTCCGTCTAGATTCACCCTCCTACTCAGCCACCGCAACCTATAAATACCCCTCAACCTCCTCAATTTCAAGGAGTTAGCTCCCTTTCCTCTTCTCCCACTGAGCTAACAGATAGGCTATTCACTCCAAAATCTGGCGACCTTCCTCCACTTCCTCCATCTTCCTCCGTTCGTCTTCACTTGTTTTGGATCTCCGCCGTCGTCCGCTGAGTCTTCTGACACAGTGCCGACGCTGGACTTCCTCTTCTACACTTTGCCTATACCCGTCGGACTTCTTCCTCCACCTCTCTGATTTCCTCCTCCGTTAAGGACCTTCGACGGAGATCCTCTGCCCCTTTCGTCCAGGTAACAGTAGGTTAGGTAAGTAGTTTAATTAGAGTAGTTAGTTAGGTAGGACAGTTAGATTTAATGTCAGATTTTCTGTCATTTTCCTTAGCTCTGGTAAGCTCTTTGAGCTTGACTAGAGCACTCTTTTGTCTTTTTATTTCATTGAACACCCTCCTCAATCACCCATGATCATCTCTGACACCTTAATTCCCTGATTTGAACACCTATTCACCTAATCCATCTCCACCTTCACCGGCTGCTTCCGCTGTCCATGGCGGAAGTATCCAAAGGTAATTTACCTCAACTGGGACCCTCCACCACTTAATCATCATATTAGGGCCCCTATCTTCACCTTAATTTGAGTAATAATCATTCACATAATAAACGCCTAAATTTCATACAACCTCCTGAGCTCGCTGTCAATGGTGGCTCAGGAGGAGTTCCTCCAACTAATCAACCATCTGTATACCATCGCCACATCCTACTGACTTGTTCTCTCTACTCAATTGAGTGAGAGAACTCTACCTGAGTTCCAGCGGACTCAGATCACACTTTTTATGAATTCACTGCATATCTTTTATTTTAATCATCAGTTGAGCTAATTAATGAGCTTCTGAGGTTCATTACAACCTTATAAAACTTTTTAGATCCTTAATGGCTTGTTTTAATGACTTTTATACACTATCAACCATTGTTTGGACTAACCGGAGCTCCAGCAAGCTTCGATGAGTCAAAAGTGGTCTTCAGCCCATAGAACTTCGTGCGGAGCTCCAGATTGCTTTATTGAGGTCTAATGATCATGATTCAATGTTTAATTTGATGTATTGAGGTCTGGAGCTCTACATAGGCCTCTGTCTTCTCCAATTCCGTCGGAGTTGGAGATGACTGTTTGTTAGGGTATAGCTTAATTTAAGAGGTCTAGAAGCATCAAGAAGGTGTTTTGAGGTTAGTCCTATGGATCATTTACTCATAAAGGCTGTAGTTTATTCTGTCGAACAAACTCAATTAGGATCTTAGGTGACAGACTTGAAACCCTAGGATTTCTGGTTTAAATCACTTAGTGAGACCTTGAATCAGTTCCTGAGGCAAAATAGAGTTGATTTGCGGTGTTAATTTCATTTGAGTGAGCATAACTTAGAAAGTCAACTTTGAGTTCATCAAGGTCAATCTCAAGTTCAATTTGAGGGTTAATTCTGTGAATTTAAAGATTGAAATTCTTTCTGGGATGGTTTAGAGTGTGTTGGAGTAGCTTTAATTGAGTTTTGTTGAGGATTTTGTATAGATTAGATCACTGTTCAGTTTGGGTCAGTTTTGAACACAAAATGATTTCAATGCATTTCTGGCGAGAATTAGATGCAAAGTTGCCTAGCTAGAATCTTAACAACCTTCAGAGGTTGTTTGATCTGATGCTGCTGATCTTTCTCTTTCTGTCAAGCTGATCAGAGCTCAATTTGAAGCTCTGACGCTCCTGTTAGAAGCTCTTAAGCTTCTTCTCCCTAAAGTCTTACAGCACTTCTTTCTCCATTGAATAGGTGCGGAAACACCTACTGAACTTGTTCAGGACCTCATCTGAGGTCAAAGAACCTTGCTGCAGGTCCTTAGACCTGAGGAAGCTTCACTACAGGCCAGAATGGCCATGACAATCCTTCACTTTCACCCTTCAAATCAAAGGGTTAATTCTGTTCTCAGCATCAAATTGATGCTGCAAACTTGTAGAGCACCTTCAGAGCTTCCCAGCGAGCCTTTACTTGCTCGATTTGGAGCTGTGTGCTGACTAGAATCCCTAACGGAAGTTTGGCCAGGAGGGGACTAACATAGTCCCACGTCGGTACAATAGGAGCGCTCGCCTTAGGATAAATTGTTTTTGTACATAGGGTTGTTCGGTCGTCAGCGCTGGGTGCACAATGAGCATGAGTGTGTGTGGGTGCGTGTGGTGCGTGTGCCCCGGTGTGTGTGCGCCTGTGGGCGTGCGAGCGTGGGCCCGTGAGCGGGTGTGTGCATGCGGGCCTAGGCGGCCGGAGACTATGCATATTGAGAATAGAATCGAAAATAAATCGAACATAATAAACTAAGCTTGGACCCAATAGGGTCTGGTCCCATCCTGAGAGGGGTGCTATGTATCCCCGACCAATCCGAGCCGCCAACCATAAAACCAAATTTTTTGTTCGGTTCATCAGTTCAATGCGACTCAATTGTGGTTCAAGTACACAGCTAAAAAGAAGAGCTCGTAGAGCTGAATAAAAAAAAAACAAAGGAAAGGTAAACAGACAGAAAAGAAAGAGAAGAAGATAGGTTAAGAGAGCTCGAGACAGAAAGGTAAAGAGAGAAAAGAGAGAGAGAGAAGGTAGAAGAAGAAGAGAAGAAGGATTGAGGCTGAAGGTTAAAGAAGAAAGAAATGGAATTTATTTTTATAATTTTTACTTAAATACAATTTCTTTTTGGGCTTAATTGATGTAATCTTTTGTATATGAGTGAAATTAATGAAATAAACATGTTTACTTATTTTAAATAACAATTCACATGTGTAAACATGTTTTTCTTTGTGGAATTTTGCATCATATCATTTAATTGAATATCCTTTATGTAAGATTCATATTCTTAAAGTAATCTAATTATAATTCCAATTGATTAAGTAATTAGTAATTTATGCTTAGGATTTAATGGTGAATTAAATCAAGTTATGCCTCTTACCGAACGACCTGGACTCAACCAGTTAAAAAGAATTAAAATCTAAAATGTTAGGTTAGCTTGACCCTATACTACTCAATTGACATTAATTCAAGTTAACCTAAGTTACTTTCTCTTGCACATAATTAAGCCTAATTAACTTAATTAACTGTGTTGAGAAAATTAACGATCACCAACCCAAGCTCCACACAATCCACGTCTAACCCAACCTAACATTCCATGAAGAGAAAATTTGCACAATCTAAACACTACCCCTGCTGATTATCACCAATATTCTGAGGCTTTCTACGATTCACTGGGGAATGATAACTATCCAGACCTTAACCCCACTCAAAATATTTCTGTCATCCAGGAGCCATTTAGAAATCCTTCCAATTGGAAGAATTACCTGAACCACTCCTGGAATAATCAGGTTCCTCTCCAACCTTCAAATCAATCTCATGGGTATGAGTCTAATCTGACCTTTCATCCAGGGACATCCCAACAAGACATCAATGCCCAGATGATGATGCAAACTAAGATAATGGAAGTAACCTGCACTATCACAAATCTGAATGGTCAGATTGGGTTTACTCCAACTGAAAGACCTGCAGGGCATTTTCCCTCCTAACCCTAATCATCAAAGGAACCCATATCAGGGCAAAAATCAAAACTACCCAAATTAGCCTCCTACTAATCTACCACCTCAGCAGCCTCCCAGGTTTTCACAACAACAGGCCCCCCACCTCCTTTAAATAATAATCCGACTGCCCATACAGTTACATTGAGGAGTGGGAAAACCACCACTGACCTCGGGCCTTCATAAAAACCTGGTGAAATCTCCACCCCTATGCAACTTGACTCTGAACTCCCCCATCAGGAGGAAAAAGAACCACAAAAATCTCAGGACCCGACTCCTATCCCTTTTCCACAAGCTCTCCACCCCACCACTAATCGAAAAAAGAAATCTAAGCCCACCACAGAAGAACTCATGGATTTATTTGGGCAAGTTCAAATAAATATCTCTCTCCTAGATGCAATTAAGTATATATCTACCTATGCCAAATTTTTGAAGGAAATCTGTACTCCAAAAAGGCAGACAAAAAATCTAGGACAGATGCATCTTTCGGAGATAATAAGCTTTGTCATACAAAGCAAGCTACCTCTTAAGATGAAAGATCCAGATATACCATTAATTTCAGTAATTATTGATGATAGTACCTTTGATCGTGTCCTCCTGGATCTTGGTGCCTCAGTCAATATCATTCCCATGATATTATTTGAAGAATTTTAGATCGATGAACTAAAACATGTTGAGGTTACCCTTCAATTAGCCAACTGATCTATAATTAAACCTCGTGGGATTGTCGAGGATGTTTTGGTCAAGGTCTAGAATTGTGTCTTCCCTGCAGAATTTCTGGTCGTTGGACATTGAGGTATCCGAATCTTTGATGAATGCCCCTCTAATTCTTAGACGACCCTTTTGGCCACTACAAAGGCAAATTTCAATTGCCACACAGGCAAAATAGATATCACCTACGTAAGCCAAACTATCACTCTTGATATTTTCAAATCCTCCAAGAGATTCCCTGATGATAACTCTTTTGAGGACTCAGATACTGAAATTTCAAATTTGGTGGAGGAGACAATGTTTATAGATACCGTTCCCAACCATAAATTTTTCGAGGAATCTGACTCAAAATCAGTGGTCGGCGAAATCTTGATTCAGAGACTTGTCTTCAATAACAATCCACTCCTGATAAACCCCCTGATCATTCCCTTGAACCACCCACTCCTCTCTCACCCCACTCTTCCACACTAACCCCACCTACCTCTCATCACTTCTCTTCCACCCCCTTTCACTTGGACCTACCACCAGACCCGCCCAAGTTTTGCCTTCATCCTGAATTAAAACCATGGCCAAATTAGGGTTACACCTACCATTTTCCATAAAATTTTGATCCCCATCTTTTTACCACTCAACTTTGCAGGGATCCAGAAGAAGGCCCTTTTTATGTGGGCATCCAGGTGTCCAACTATTCACATCATTGTCCGTCTTCTGTGAATACCTTCATGCCCAGCTGAATGGCGTAAAAGATAGCATTGGATGGGAGGTAACCTATCATTTTTCCTATTTTCCTTTTCTCTTTCTTTTTCCAAGTTTTGACCATCCTAAACTTGATCACCTTTTACTAAGGTGATCCCTTTTCCCTCATAATGCATGAGGGCATTGCATATCATAAGCATGAGGGGGTGCTTTTAAATTTTGACAATCGATTTAAAATTTTCAAAACCTAAAAATATGCATTTTTCTTTTGTCAATTTCTTCATGCCTACCCAATAAAAATGTTGAAAACTTTTTGAGGAAGATTTTGAAAATGGACTAAGATTGAAAACTCACTTTGCAATACAATGGGATTTTATCTTTAATGAACTAGGGATGAGGATATGGATCTAATTATTAGAAATTCAAGGTCTATCTTTAGATTAGATCAAATATCCTTCTCTAAAATTCCACCTGAACTCACGATAGTTCAGGTGACTTGATCCTTTTTTGTAACATCAAAAGTATCTGGCTTAGTTTCTAATTCAAAAACTTGCATCTCGTGCAAAACTTCTTGCGTCAAATATCACACACAAGCCAACACCTAAAAACAACTAAAAATTAGAAAACCCCCCTTGTTTGGCCTTAGTAAAAGTCCAAAGCAGATCATTAGTTTGAGTTCCCACCGTCGAGGAGGAAAATGCCTCCTTTGAAGATGCGACGTCAACATGTTACCATCTCAGCGCTGCTCTATATCTATATTTCATATCTTTAGATGGAGCATTAAAGCGTATTTTTCCAGCTCAAGTGTCTTGGACGGTGCTCTACCCATAGTATCGGAGCAAGAGCTTGAGTTTACTTGGAGCACCCCTTTGCACCGCATTGTGTTTTGGGGTTGTGAGCTTCTGGGTGGTGTCATGGATAGTGCTATCTCGAAGTACTAGCACCAGAGCCCCCTCGAGGATTGGTAACGGGAATGATGATCCCGACACATCTGTTGTATGACTAAGCTAAAAATAAGCATCGGGGAGAGAAAAAAATAGGTTTTAAACCAAAAACATGCCCTTTTTAAATGTTGGCTTTTCACAAGCATAGACACAAGGTTTTAAAGGTTACTGCAAATTGTGAATCAGATTCAAAAGCCAGAAAAATCCTACACAAAAATTTCAAGCCATTTGAATTAACAAGGGGCTAATCTGTGAATTTTTTTGGTGGGTATATTGATCTCGATTCATCTAATTTTTGGATCCACAAATAAATCCCGATGTTTATCTTTAACAAATCTCATACCTCCCATATTTAGATCAACAAAGGTCCCGTAATCTCTTTCTCCTCAAAAGTCGAAAAAAATTATATTTCCCCAAAATTCTATTTTGTAGAAATTAAAGTTTTGCTAAAAGACTAGCAAAGGATAAGATGGGGGCATGATAAACGCCAATTTATCATCATTCTTATGGATTAAAACAAACTTAGCTCTTAGGATTTTGCTCCACAACCGGGCTTTTGGGTTGCATTTAGGCATTAATTAGGTTAGGCATGCATTGCAGTTTTTATTGTGTTTTTGATGTGTTTTTGTAAGTGTTAGGGATAAACAGATTGTCAGATCCCTAGAACCCTAGCACTTATGAAGGAAACTGGTGAAGGAGAAGCTCAAACCAGCTGAAACTCAACTTGATCCAGCTCACCATATTTGGAATCCAGTTCACTTGAACTAGGGTTAGCTCATCCTAGCTTCATTCAGCTCATCTCAGCTGAATGGCAACTCAAGAGAGCTCATCTTAGCTCACCTTAGCTCAAGTTAGCTCAGATCCAACTCAACCTAGCCGAGTCTAGCTCATCTCAACTCCCATTAGTTCATTGGGAGATCTAGCTAGCGTAGCTGAGTTGACTGGAGTTCACCTCAGCTCAGGACCAGCTGCATCCAGTTCTACTCAACTCCAGCCAACTGAAGATGACTTCATCTTATCTCATGAAGCTAAAGTCCAGTCCCGAGGACTTAGCTTAGCTCAACTTAGTTGTGCTAAGCTACCTTAGCTACTCCAACTAGTTAGGTCCTCTTCGAGAACATCAGACCCAGCTCACCTCAGCTCATTTCAGCAGAAGCCAACTAAAGTAGCTCCATGCCACCCTCTTTAGCAGCTGCCAGCTCCAGTTCAGCTCCAGACTTCTCCTATCCAGCTCCTCTCCTCAAACCCTAGCTCCAATTGCCTCCTCCTCTACTTTACTACTAACTAAACTAGCTTAGCTAGCTTGGCTTAGCTCAACTCCAGCTCCCTTGGCAATCCATTACCCTAAAACCCTATCTAACTAGCTCCACCAACTAAGTCCTACCTAAGCTAGCTCCACCCTACTCCTTTTGGCACCACCACCTTCACCACCTTTCACCCTTCAACCACCACCAAATGGCACCAACAAGGTGGCGCCAAAACCACCACAACCACCTCCTTTTGGAGCCACCTTTTTCCATCCAAAAGCCCATCAATCTCCACCCTACACCTACTCCTACAACCCTTATCCACCATCCACCTAACCCCCCTTCGAGAAGCCCTCATGGTGGCTCCAAAACCATGGCACCCTTCCATGGTTGGCGCCACCTTTAGGTGTCTCTCCACCACCCATAACTACCCTCATAGCAACCCTTAGGTGGCGCCAACATCCCTCCACCCTAGGATCCCTAACTGCCATCCTAAACCTAATCCCAACCCTACACCTAAGGCCACGCCAACCACCACCTTTCTACCCTATAAATACCCCATCTAACCACCACTAAAACTGATCCTCCATTAGTGTATATTTCACCCTATATCCAACTTAATCCCATGGCCAAGAAGGAAGAGGAGGGAAGAAGATTAAGGAGGCTACACGTTGCCTCCTTGGTGCTTTCTTCCCCTCCATTCTTCTTCTTGTGCCACGCCAAGGAGGAGGACCATTCTACAACTTGGAGGACGGCCAAGCATTGGAGGAGAAAGGGTGTTGCACGCCCACACTTGGGAGAATCTTAGGGCACGCCCCCCTAGGGCTTGCCTTGGAGGACATCATTTGGAGGAGCCTTTCAAGGAAGGAGAAGGAGGTTTCTTTTCAAGTCAAGGAGCTACTAGGCTTCGAGCAAGAAGCTCCTCTTCTTCACCATTTTTATCTAGAGGATTTTTGTTTTTCTTTTCTTGTATTTTCAAGTATAGTAGAAGCATTCCTCTATTTTCAAGTTGCCTTCGATTCTATTTTTGTCATAATTGTTTTCTTTGTCTCTAGCACTCTTCACTCCATCTCCCTAATTACTCTAGGCCTCTACGTGCCTACGGTGAGCTTAGGGAGAGGAATTACTTGTCACTTAGGTTTAGCTTAGTAATTGTAGGTGTTAGTTGCCTTTCTGTCAACAATTCACATATTGCCTTCCTCATTTCAAAACTTAACAAAAATATAAATTTGAAAAGACAAAAAAGAAAGTTGATTTCCGCATTTTCAAGTGAGAGACGTATTTTTGCAACCAAATTGCTTCCTTGGACGACCTTAGATACCCCACTATCTAAGTTACAAATTTTGAAAAGCGTACGCGATTTCGCGTGTTGCAACAACTCAAGAAACCCTAATTACAAATCACGCGATTTCACGCATCAACCCTACTTGCCCATTTTTTGGGAAGTTGATGGTGGTTTCTGGCAGATGCAGCGGAGACTTCGGAGGACACCTGCCTGGCTAGTTGGGGAGCCCTTGCTTTCCAAGGATGTGGCGCCAACTTTTGTGTGGCGCCCCATCATTTGGTGCAGCCGGCTTTTCGACTCCCGTTGCACCCCTACCTTTCTATCATGGTGCCAGGAGTTGAGGCGCCTTCTCCTTCCCACTTTGTCCGTTACTACATTCTACTGCTTCCTCGACTCCTCATCACATCAGTGCTTTCGACACACTGTTTCAACCTCGACCATGCCTCTGCAACTCATCGTCCTCTGCTCCAGCCAGACCTCCGGTGAAGCCATCCGCCCACTCCACAAATCCAAACTCTTCACTGGCAAGTCCACAACCATTGCCACGCTTGTCTGCACATTTCCCCTCTCTCATTACACCCCATCACTCACGCAAACAACTCCTCGAACAACCCACCTTCGCACTTTATTTTCTATCACCATTAGGCCTCCACCCTCACTATCACATAACGCTGCACCCACCACCACACTCGCCACTTCACGGTGAACCTACTGAGCTATCTGACACGGTCGAGAGGCCCTTTTCTTGAGTTTCAGGTCTTCAACCGTCATCGCCATTACTGCAAAGCTTCGAAAGAAGCCTGCAGCTTTGTTAAGCATCTGTAGCTCTAGGTACCACCTTCAGGAGACGCGGATTGGCTTCAGGAATCCTCCCAGGTGCTTGACTGGGGGCGTGAACCTCAGCAGCTGCCTTGATCGGAAGGCAATCCAGTCGCAGACGCATGCGAAGAAAAGGACTATCTTTAGTGCCACATCATTGATTGCGGAAGCAGCGAAGGCATATAAGCTTCAAAAGTGTTCTGGGCTTAGCGCCTGAGAACATGGGGTGAGGTCCCACTCACCCACTCACCCGGCCTTGTTAGTGACCTCTACCTGCGGACCTGGCCTGAATCGTTAACCCACCTAAGCCTCACTCCTCGCTCACCACCGCACGCCGGTGAGCCTTGACCCGGGTACGCTAGATCCAATAACCTGTGGCTCTGGGAGAGTGGATCCTAAAGAGAGAAAGAGAGAAGGAGAGCCTGCGCGGGTGGGGGAGGGTTTTTGCTACAGGGAGTAACGGCTGACACTTAGCCGTTTGAAGGATCTTCCCCCTCTGCGTAAAGGAGAACTGAGAAGAAAGAAAGAAGAATAGGAGAAGGCCTAAGCAGAAGAAGAAAAGGAGCCGCATAGGAAGAAAAGGAGAAGAGTAGAAGAATAGAAGAAGAAGATCAAAAGGAAAGAAGAGAAGACAAGGCAGGAGAAGCACAGAGAAGAAAAGCAGAAGAAGAAGAAGAAGAAGAAGAAGAGAGACCCTTGAGTCTCTAAACAGCACTGTAGCACAAGGCTATTTAAGACGTCTAATACATTTTATTACATCTATTTGAGGCTTTGATTTAAGTGTTATTTGTGAGGAGTAATTGGTGATTTAAATCACCATTTTACTCCATTCTTTTTGCACATTCATATCTGACATTATTCTTGTTACGTTTTCTTATATTTCTGATTCAAATTGCTATCTTGAGTTTTGAATTCTATATGGCTTCCTGCGTTCGACCTTGGACTTAAAATTCGAGTAATAAATATATTTATTTTCAAAGCGATTTTGACTATACTATAGTGCAATTTTTAAAACTTCGATTTCGTTGCACAAACATTTTGGCGTAGTTGCCAGGGAGCAACGGGCATTTTAGAACTCTTGATTGCGATTCCTGATTTGGATTCTAACTTGCTATATCTCTTTGGCTGTGGTTTGTTTCAGGGGATACATTTCGGGAAGACCAACCGCACATCAAACACACCACGGGCAGGTAAGTTCTAATTACCCTCTCTCTTAAGCCCCTGATTCTAAAAAGGTTAAAAGGAAAAAAATCAATTAGGGCTACTTGCATACTATTCTTAGATGATTCATCAAGTTGCCTGATTTGATACATTCTATTTAGACAACAAATCTTGATCTATGCACCCACTTAAGGTATCTAGGGCTATCACATTCTTGTTTGAGCCCTAGGTACCACATTTTGACAATCAGAGCTAATTAAGGATTTCAGTTTAGGGTTTTAGAAACACACTTGCTTAATCAAGAATTGATCTTTCTAAACAATGTGTGCCTAAACCTTGACTGAACTGATTTATTCAAGCAAAACCCTAAAATCAGGCTCTTAAATTCATTTGAACATTAAAAGAGGGACCTAAATTTCAAAAGGACAAATAGGTGAAGTTGACCCACCTTGTTGGGTCAACCGATCTTCAAATTAGGTTACTTTGTGCACTCAAAACATCTTAAAAAGTTCAAGTGAAATCTTAAGCACCCTTGCTCTTAATTAAAACTTGTAGACTTAAGAGGTCAAGTCCACATTCTAGTCTACTTGGAACATAAGTGACAAGAGAGGTTGGGTGGGGGAAACCCTGTAACCCGTAGGGGTGCTCTACTGTGTAGGGATCTTCGGGAGACTCTCTCTTTCTGGCTGCCCAGGTAATTCTTAGGTGGATGGCTTTCTGACTAACGGGTATCATCCGCCCAAAATCTATAGTCATCCAAAGATTTTGGGTGTCTTGATTGGGTCCATCACTTGCTACCCTTATCCATTCCATCGGTGCATGTTTGGGAGGAGGTCCTTAAGACCATCCTTGAGGCCTCCATTAACTATCCACTCCCGTCGAGGCCAAACCTCTACCTCCGTGTTTGTGCAGCAACCCCACCACATAGACATTTCATTTGATTCATCTGAACCTAATTCTCCTTCATCCATCATCATGGAACAACCAGCTAAAGAGAATAATCTTGAAAATCAGCTTCAGCACCTCAATGATCTTTTCCAGGCCTTTGTAAATCCACCGCAGCGTCCCATGATGCGAGATCATTACAATCCCATTGCGGTGGCAATCGAACCTCGAGTCCAAATCCTGGCTGGAGGTCCTGACACTGAACTCAAGCCCAATATGATTCATGCCATTTCAAAATTTCATGGGCTCAATTTCGAGGATCCTTTTCAGCACATCAAACAACACAAGCATCTGGCCTAGACCTTTGGGTCAAATTTACAAAATCGGAATATTTTTCTCATGAAGATGTTCTCCTTCTCTCTCATAGACAAAGCCGCTCACTGGTATCAGACTTAAACACGTCCAATCAACACATGGGTTGAACTACAATCCGAGTTTCTGAGAAAGTTCTTCCCAGTTGGTAGGACGAATGCTTTACAGTACTAGATCACGCACTTCACACAACAGGCAGGAGAACCACTTCATGAAGCATGGGATCTCTTTCTGGATCTCATGCGAAAGTGCCCCCATGACAGAGTTCCTAAATAGGAATAAGGCTAGTCTTTTTACCAGGAACTCCGTGAAGACATTTGACTTTTTGTCAATGCAACCTGCGGAGGGAATATCATGGGTCAACACGAAGACACTGTGTGGGAGATTCTTGAAAATATGTGCGAGAACTCCATCAACAATGAATCAATGGGCATGTTCGATCGGACGAATGCCTACGCATTGACGAATCCCAGGGGAGCACATGAGGTGCAGGGTCTGTCCTCTTCAGTCAACTTGGAATTGATAGCCAGTCGATTGGATAAGGTCTCTATTATTGAGAAGAAGGTAGATGAGTTGACTCGACATTTGCAGCGAGCCACCTCTGCGCAAAACCCGTTTGTGCAACCACCCTCTAGTAGGGAGGTTGTGCAAAACATCTATCATCAATCTTCTCGGGGGATGGACCCGTATCCACCCCCGTCTAATTTGGGATTTGAAGGAAACTCTGGATCCACCTCCTCTAGTTTGGGGAAGTTTGAACCCTCACATTCTGACTTTCTGAGGTTCCTTAGACCTGCGAGGACCTTAGCGCCATTCAGAATGATCCATTCTCAAACACCTATAACCCTGGATGGAGAAATCATCCTAATTTCACGTGGGCAGGAAATAATCAGAATCAGAGACAACCATATTAGCCTCGACCATAAGCTCCTCGTCCATATCAGCCGCCTCAGCCTTGGCCCAATCCCACCTATCAAACCGGGCCAACTCATACAGATCAAATGACTCTTATCCTTCATACTTTGGATGACATTCAAAAAACGAATGTGGCAATGCAAAAATAGCACAAAGACGAGATCACAGAGGTCCGAAATCAACTCACCCAAATGGCGAATCCTCGCCAACTTGGTGCACTCCCTTCACAACCTCTGCCTAATCCAAATAACGTGCCGAACCAGAGGCACGTTATGAACCCATCTCAGGGCCAAGCTTACTTTGTTTACCAAGCCCCTTTTGCTCCATCACTTGACGGGATGGATACTTCAACCTCATACTCAGGACTTCAGTAGCAAGCACCTCTTTTTCCCACACCAAACCAGAGCCAGGCGGGATTAAAATTTGTTACTACCCGTAGTGGCAAAACAACACAAGTCCCACCTTATCCAAGCTACTCCCAGCCTGGTAATACAAATCCTAACCCTAGATTGGTCATCCAGGACACACCTGTCCTGGATCAAGAGCCTGGGCCAATTCTAGAGGAACCATCTATGGTTCCATTTCCCGAGGCCTTGACCAAGGGAAAAAGGACAACCAAAATCGTGGCACCTGAGGAGGACCTGGTTAAGCTCTTTGAGCAGGTCCATATAAACATCCCCTTGATGGATGTGATACGCCGCGTACTGGCTTACGCACGATTTCTAAAAGACGTGTGTACACCTAAGCGTAAGCCGCGAACCAAAGGCGGGAATCCAATCGTACTGTCAGAGCAAGCCAGCTCCATCATTTTGAGCAAACTCCCGCCTAAGGCAAAAGACCCAGTCACCCCTTTGATCTCCTGTGTAATCGGTGACATACAATTTGAAAAAGCTTTTTTGGATTTAGGAGTCTCCATAAACCTTATACCTACATCCCTACTTGACCATCTTGAGGAATCTGAGCTCAAACCAACAGAGGTGATATTGCAGTTAGCAGATCGATCTATCAAGTCACCTAAAGGAATTCTTGAGGATTTCATTGTTAGGGTACGGGATTTCTATTTCCCAGTGGACTTTATTGTCTTAGACATGGATGCACCTGAGAACCTGAAGAATACATCGATTATATTAGGGAGACCCTTTCTGGCCACTGCTAGGGCCAACATCAATTGTGAGCAGGGCCAAATTGAATTAAAATTTGGGAGCAAGACACTAAAGATCGACATCTTCAAGGCCTAACAAGGGATTAATTGCGGAGTTATAGAAGAGATTTGCGATATCGAGGCTGTGGTTGCGACTTATGTATCGAGGAAAATCTAACTATTTCTAATCAACCACAAGAGGATCAAAACCTGCAATTAGAGGAGTCTGAACCTAACCTATATACACCCATAGCTCCTTCCTTTGCTCCCGACACCCACCCTGAACCACCCGCTGCTGCTGATCACCTAGTTATGGAATTGATACCTCTTCCCGATTATCTGAAGTACGTCTTTTTGGGTTTAAATCAGACATTTCCTGTGATTATCAACTCCCGACTCACACCTGATCAAGAATCCCGTCTAATTTCTGTTTTCTAGTAGCATCGAAGAGCCATTGGATGGACTCTCGATGATCTAACTGGTATCAGCCCCTCATATTGTACACATCACATCTATACTGAGGAAGGCTTATGACCATCCCGTGAGATGCAGTGACGCCTAAATCCTAATCTGCAGGATGTCGTGAAAAAGAAGATCATCAAGCGGTTAGATGGAGAGATCATCTACCCGATCTCCAACAGTCGGTGGGTGAGTCCAATCCAGGTTGTGCCTAAAAAGGTAGGGCTTACCATCATCACAACTGAAATCGGAGAAACCATACTGACCTGTATAGCAAACTTGTGGAGAATCTGCATTGATTACAGAAGAATCAATTCTTCCACGAAGAAGGATCATTTCCCACTACCGTTAGTTGATCAGATCCTCGAGAAACTAGCGGGAAATTGATTCTTCTGCTTTTTGGATAGGTACTCCGGTTACAACTAGGTGGCAATTCATCCTGAGGACCAAGAGAAGACCACTTTCACTTGCCCCTTCGGGACGTACGCGCTTCGAAGGATACCGCTCGATCTTTGCAATGCACCCACTACTTTTTAGTGGTGCATGCTTGCCATATTCTTAGATATGGTAGGTGAATATCTGGAAGTCTTCATAGATAACTTCTTAGTTTTTGGCAAATCATTTGACGATTGCCTCCTACACTTGGTCCAAATCCTCAGGCGGTGTGTCGATGTGAATTTGGTTCTTTCCTAGGAAAAGAGCCACTTCATGGTTCCTGAGGGAATTGTCCTAGGGCATCTTATCTCTGAAAAGGGCGTGTAGGTTGATCAAGCATGGTAAATCTGATCTCCAAACTCCCTATGCCTAGCTCAGTCAAAGACATCCGATCCTTCCTGGGGCACATCAGTTTTTACCGTCGATTCATTCCCGATTTCTTGAAAATCGCACGTCCCATGACTAATCTGTTATCTAAGGATATCCCCTTTGAAATCTCCAAGGAGTGCACTCAGGCATTTGAGATCCTGCGTGATCGAGTTCCCCAAGCACTTATCCTACAGTCCCCTAATTGGTCTCAACCCTTTGAGATCATGTGCGATGCATCTGATTACGCTGTAGGTGCAGTACTTGGGCAGAAAATAGACGGGAAACCCGTGGTCATTTACTATGTTAGCAAGACACTTGACAAGACTCAGCGTAACTACACAGTTACTGTGAAAGAGCCGCTAATTGTAGTATTTGCCCTGGAAAAATTCAGATCGTATCTTTTTTGGGTTCCCATATTATCTACTCATATCACACTACTGTGAGGCACCTCCTTGCGAAGAAAGACGCGAAACCTCGACTTATCTGCTGGATCTTGCTGTTGCAAGAGTTTGACCTCGAGATTCGCGACAAGGCGGGAAAACAGAATGCGGTAGCTGATCACTTGTCCCGCCTTTCTTATGACATTATTGACCCTTTCAGACCCATTATTGAGCACTTTCCCGATGAGCACCTCCTGACTATCAGTACGGGACTTCCATGGTTTGTTGATCTAGTAAACTACTTGGCATCACATCAGATTTCGTCCAATTGGCCAAAGGCGAAGAAGGACAAATTACTTTCCGATGCCAAGTGCTACTTTTGGGAAGACCCGTACCTCTTCCGCATTGGTGCTGATCAGATCATCAGAAGGTATGTTCCGGAAGAGGAAATTCAGGACATTTTGTCCTTCTGCCATGACAAGGCCTATGGCAGACACTTTTCCAGACATAAAACCGCAGTAAAAGTCCTCCAGTGGGTCTTTTATTGGCCCACGATTTTCAAAGACGCGTACGATCACTGTAAGGCATGCACTCGTTGCCATTCCTTAGGCAACATGAGCCATCGAGATATGATGCCTTTACAACCGATTCTCGTATGCGAAATCTTCGATATCTGGGGGATTGATTTCATGGGACCCTTCCCTATTTCGGACAGCTTCGAGTACATTCTTCTTGCGGTTGACTACGTGTCCAAATGGATCGAAGCCATTCTGACCCAAACCAACGATCATAAGGTTGTAATCAAATTCATTTATTAGAACATCTTTTCTCAGTTCGGGATCCAATGTGCCATAATCTCCGATGGAGGGACCCATTTCACAAACAGTCAGTTCAGATCACTGATGACCAAGTATGGGGTGTCGCATCGAATCTTGACTCCTTATCACCCCTAAACTAACTGTTTAGCTAAGTTATCAAATCAGAAGATCAAGAAAATCCTCCAGGTCAATGTCCGACCTGACAGGAAAGATTGGTCATGCTGACTTCCAGAAGCTTTGTGGGCTTGTAGGACCGCCCACAAAACCCAATTAGGCATGTCTCCCTTCAAATTAGTGTACGGGAAGGTGTGTCACCTCCCTGTTGAATTGGAGCACAAAGCCTATTATGTAGTACGGAACTGCAATCTCTATCTTTCTAAGGTAAGAACCCACATAAAGCTTCAAATGAGCGAGATTGATGAACTACGCCATGACGCGTACGAGAACTTACAAATTTACAAAGAGCAGGTTAAGGCCTTTCACGACAAGCACATATCCAGAAAGATCTTCCATCCTGGTCAGAAAGTCATACTCTTTGATGCCAAACTCAAATTGTTCCCAGGAAAACTCACATCAAAATGGATTGGACCATATCTTATCAGACGAATCTTTGGAAATGGAGCCGTAGAAATCAGCCAACCCAACCTTGATTCAGAACCCTTTGTCGTGAACGGCCAGAGTCTTAAGCCATTCATTGAACTCATCGATGCAAATAAGGCTGAGGTATGTTTTACCCTCTATTCTCCCTGAGCTCATTGCACCCAACCGATGGCGTAGAACTAAGCGCTTAACAGGAGGCAACCCGTCATCCTTTTGAAAAACCCGAAACCCTTCTTGACACATCTTATGCTAAACTCATATTGCACTTTAGGGTTTGTCTATTAGAACAGCCGACCCTACCCCAGGTACTTGCACCCAAGCTTGAAATCGTCCGCAACAGTCACCCTGACCCATCCACTCACCCAACACCTGTTCTCATAAATGAAATAAGCTGAACTTGAACCCACTTAGTTTACAATGAGGACACTGCAAATCGTAGGCATGGGGGGATATTAAAGTGCAAAACGCTGTGAAAATCACTTCACAAGAAAGGGTTGCATCAAAAAAAAATCACATATTCCAAAAAACCAAAAAAATAAAAAAATTGAAAAAAAAACAAAAATAGATGAAGGTAGGAGATTTTGAATTGAATGCATATCATTTTTTTGGAGAAAAGGGGAGATAAAAATGTCAAAAAGGAGCACAATTTTAAAAGAAAAGAAAAAGAGAGAAAGTCATTAGTAAAAATTAAGGAATTAACTTAATTCTAGATCAAATCAAAAGAAAGAAAATGAAAGACAGACAATGCTAAGAGATAAAAAAGATTAGTAGGAATGCTGATCTTAGGCCTCTTGGACTACGATCTTAAGCTTAAAAATTCAAGTATCCGCTAAGATCTGGATAGTTCTCAAGAGGTTGAGGAAAATGCAAAGCTTAAGTATTAGGTCTAAGGCTTAGGGATTATTCAACTTCGTTAACTAACCTCTGGTTTGCGAGACTCGGTAACTTAAGCACCCCAATCCACACATAGTCTGGTTCAATGCTCTTAAGTATAAAAATCACATAAATGAGTTAAATTTGTTCTGAAAAAAGTTACCTAGATTAAGAGCGGTTGATCAACACAAGTTGATTTAGATGAGTTCCTGGCGCGGAGAGGCAAAAAATTCCCCTCGAGGACGCGCAATAACATATCGTCTCCTCGGTGCTTGTCTCCTAGGATATCTAAATATCTTACCGGTGGCATGTAAGCACCTTATGCTGGTTCAAATGCCATGGGCGGCATTATCATGAAATGTCGATTACCAAGGTTTGGATTTAGCTACAGAACGCCATGGGTGGGATTATCTCAAAATCTCAAAAGCCAGGGTTCTGGGGGTTGCTATAGGCGGTGCCATCTCGAAGCGTCGATTGCCAGAGACCTTTCGAGGATTGATGGTGGGAACTAGGAATCTGATACAGACCATGTTGTAAAGCTAATCCGAGTCTAGAAATAGAAAGAAAAGAGAGAAAACTCTCCAAAAATAAAAATCTTCTATCTCTCTTTTACAAAAACGCACTGCAAACTGAACCTAGGCTAAACATGTTACAAGCACGGGTGCTTTAACCGCGGAGTTCAACGAACCTTATATTAGTTCCTGTGGGCCTTAGAAACCTTTGTGGAAGGCTGAGGTTAGAGCTGGTCATGTTCGGATCTTGGATGGTACTTGATAAGTCTAGGCCTACTATCGACATTTTGATCTAATCTACAAAAGAAAGCACACATTAGAGTTTTACGCATAGAAAAGCATATGGTCTAGAATTAAAAGTTAGTATCTTGAGATTTTGCTGAGAGACTAGCAAAATTTAGGCATGGGGGTATGATGGGAACACCATCATGAGCCATAACTGGCTCATATTGATCAAATTAAGTTAGTAAATGCTCCTACATAACCGCTAGAGAGTCAAAAGTCACTACATAGCCATTCTAAGGGAAAGATAAGAAACTAGGGTTAAAACTGTAATTTTACCATCATAACCTGAATACAGTACAACCATAGATTTTCTCAAGGGTTAATTGAGGGTCAAATGGTCTTAAAAGGATAACAAGTGGGTTAGAATAGACAGAAAAGGGTTTGCACGTGTTTTGAGAATTAAATGACTTTTGAAATCCTAAAAACAAACCTGCTTAATTAACTGAGGTTCTGGTCAGGATAAAATTCACCTAAACCCTTTAAAATTCATAGAAAAATATTCTCTAGGGTTTGGTATCTTCAATTTGACCATAAAAACCAGTCTTGAGTCAAAACAGAGTCTCAGACAGATATTTACCCTAATTTAAGTTTTTACATAAATTACCCAGTCAAACGCTGTCAAAACCAAAATCCAACTTCACCATTGGATTCCTTATGTCCAAATTAAGTTCGTACCAGAATTTGGACCCAAGATAAGTTTGTCTTGACCTAGTTTGCAACTTGATCTTGTCTGATTACAATTATGCCCTTAACTTTCAAAATCTTTTCAAATAGACCCCTAACTTTGTCATCATTCTCACAAATAGGTCCCTACCTCCATTAATCCTATTCCTACTTGCTTCGGCGACCTATATTTGGAAAGAACTCCTTGATTTCTTGACAAATCCCTTTCAAATTTGAAATGGAAGTTCGTTAAGAAATTCCCTTCCTTTGGAGCCTAATCCCACGACTCAGAACCTTCCTAATCTCTCATGCGAACGCATGAGAGATGTGGGTATCAAGGAACTCCTAACTCCGGCAAAGGTTTCCAAGCTTGGAAGCTTGGCTTCCAAGCTTTCCTCGCCTCTAGACTCTTATAAATGGAGCCCTAGATCTCCCCGAATAGTTCATGCTCGAATTCGGCTAGATCTCCCCTTACTTCTCTCTCTATCTCAGCCGAAAGCTCCTCGACGTTAGGCGAGCTCCTCTGCCTCTCCTCGTTGTCTAACCGCAATACCAGCGACAGATCCTCCTTCGTCGCCTTCTTCCACGTCGCGCCATACCAGCGGGCGCTTCTTCCTCCATCATCCTCGTCGTTTCCCTCTCACCGGAGCACTTCTCTTCTCCGGTGCCGACAACACCACAACCGGCGCCTTCTCCTTCCCACTTCGTCCATTACTACATTCTGCTGCTTCCTCGACTCCTTCTCATCAAATTAGTGCTTTCGACACACCGTTTCAGCCTCGACCACGCCTCTGCAACTTCATCGTCCTTCGCTCTGACTAGACCTTCGGTGAAGCCATCCGCCACTCCACAAATCCAAACTCTTCGCCGACAAGTCCACAACCATCGCCACGCTTGTCTGCACATTTCCCCTCTCTCATTATGCCCCATCACTCACCCAAACAACTCCCCGAACAACCCACCTTCGTACTTTATTTTCCATCACCGTCAGGCCTCCACCCTCACTATCACATAACGCTGCACCCACCACCACACTCGCCACTTCACGACGAACCTACTGAGCTATCTGAGGCAGCCAAGAGGCTTTTTTCGTGAGTTTCAGGTCTTCAGTCGTCACCACCATTACCACGAAGCTTCGAAAGAAGCTTGCAGCTTTGTTAGGCATCTATAGCTCCAGGTACCACCTTCAGGAGACGCGGATTGGCTTCAGGTATCCTCCTAGGTCCTTGACTGGGGGCGTAAACCTTAGCAGCTACCTTGATCAGAAGGCAATCCAGTCGTAGACGCATGCGAAGAAAAGGCACTATCTTTAGTGCCAGATTGTGGATTGCAGAAGCAGTGAAGGCGTATAAGATTCAAAAGTGTTTTGGCCTTAGCACCTCAGAACATGGGGTGAGGTCCCTCTCACCCACTCACCTGGCCTCGTCCGTGACCTTTGCTCACAGACCTGGCTTGATTCGTTACCCCGCCTAAGCCTCACTCCTCACTCACCACCACACACCGGTGAGCCTCAACCCGGGTACACTAGATCCAATAACCCGATTACTTGTGGCTCTGGGAGAGCAGATCCTAAAGAGAAAAAGAGAGAAGGAGAGCCTGCACGGGTGGGGGAGGGTTTTTGCTATAGGGAGTAACGGCTGACACCTAGCCGTTTGAAGGATCTTCCCACTCTACGTAAAGAAGGAGAACTGAGAAGAAAGAAAGAAGAAGAGGAAAAGGCCTGAGCAGAAGAAGAAGAGAAGGAGCCGCATAGGAAGAAAACAAGAAGAGTAGAAGAACAAAAGAAGAAGATCAAAAGGAAAGAAGAGAAGACAAGGCAAGAGAAAGCACGAGAAGCACAAAGAAGAAAAGCAGAAGAAGCAGAGAGACCCTTCAGTCTCTAAACAGCACTGTAGCACAAGGCTATTTAAGACGTCTGATACATTTTATTAATCTATTTAAGGCTTTGATTTAAGTGTTATTTGTGCGGAGTAATTGATGATTTAAATCACCATTTTACTCCATTCTTTTTGCACATTCATATCTGACATTATTCTTGTTACATTCTCTTATATTTCTGATTCAAATTGATATCTTGAGTTTTGAATTCCATATTGCTCCCTGTGTTCGACCTCGGACTTAAAATTCGAGTAATAAATATATTTGTTTTCAAAGGGATTTCGACTATACTATAACGCAGTTTTTGAAACCTCGATTTTGTCACGCAAACAGCGCCTATGGAGCATCGGAGACTCCATTTAATGGGCGGTGTGTGAACCCTTTAGGCTCATAGGCCCAAGTCCCTTACGGGCCCGAAGGAGCTAAGGCTCCGATTGTTGCGGAGGAGGTGTAAGGACCCTAATTACGCTCTTTGTCGTGGAGCGGTATTTTGGCGACAACTAGGCAGGGCGTGGGTGCCCTCGTCTGACCCTGTGTCGACCCTTAAGGGTCACTTATGAAATTGCACTAGAGGGGGGGTGAATAGTGAAATTATATTGTATTGTAATGCAACAAATTCAATCACACAATATACTCAATTATTTTTAGGTGGAAACCCAAGATGGGTGAAAACCACCACCTAAGCCAATCTCTTGACTTAGGATTTTCGATCACAAGGTGATCAATCCACTAACCACACTACTTAAACGAGGGTAGTGTACCTCAATTACAATTCCCACCTCCGATCCCTAAACGGAGGTTTCTTTCTTCAAGATGAAGAGACGGGGACCCGACAGGCCGGATACCCAAAGTACAGAAATTAACAAGTAGAAATAACACCTATAGAGCACCCCAATAATTTAGTTGCCTTCTTATCTACTAAGCATGAAAAGAACTCCCTGATGATTTGCAGAATGAAGCGAGCCGGGAGTATGGATTTGCCCTTTGATCAGAGTATTAGCACAGCACAAGGGCAAGATGGAGCTTAGAGTAGTGAGCAAGAGATTTTTCTAATGGAATTGTATCTCAAGAGGTGTGTTTTGCCAAAGAAGAGTTGTAGTCTATTTATAGGCAAGTTTGGAACCTTCAAGAACACTTGGGAGAGCTCTTCTAGCCGTTGGAGACAAATCCCAAGAGTTTAGGACGAAATCCACACAAAATCAGGGCAATGATGATTCTGACAGCAACATCAGACGTCTAAATATAAGATCAGACGTCTTACAGGACGTCTGATTTTTACTATGGTCGTCTATTATTGCAGGATATCCTTAACGGACTCTATTGGATCAAAAGAAGGACGTCTGATATTATGTCATAAGACGTCTGATGATTTTACTGGACGTCTAATGAATGGTGCATTCGTTCCTGTTATCATCGGATCCAAACAGGGTTCTAGGTTTAGAGGATCAGACGTCGTTACAGACGTCTGAGGACATTACCAGACGTCTGGAAACCAAAATACTCTTCCTTCCTGCTTCTGCCAAAAGATTATGTGGCCGTAGACAGATACGCACAGAAAATCATG
Organism: Thalassia testudinum; assembly: GCA_037157565.1. NCBI lineage: Eukaryota > Viridiplantae > Streptophyta > Magnoliopsida > Alismatales > Hydrocharitaceae > Thalassia > Thalassia testudinum. The sequence continues at coordinate 76,015,481 of JAZHRO010000024.1, read as the reverse complement.
GCCAACGGTTCAAAGGCAGACGTCTGTAAGTGTGTCAAGACGTCTAGAAATTGTTTTTGCCGATAAAAAGTCTAACGGTTAGTATGAGGACGTCTGGGTAAATAATCGGACGTCTGTGAACGGTTATCGACGTCTGAAAGTGAAGTCCTTCGACTGAAGTTTATGAGGAGATGAACAAAGCCAGAAATATTTGACATTAGACGTCTGATACATATGTCAGACGTCTTATTATGGAAAATCAGACGTCTGTACTTTTTAATGGACGTCTGATAAAAGTATAAGTGTTGGGTTTTTTTGTTTCTAATTTATCCTAAGTGTAGAGAGCCTAAGTTAGCTATTTATAGGTTATGTTTGGGGGCTCTTTACAATATTTCTAGACTCAAATAAGATGAAAATTACAACCTTTGAAAGTTTACATGAAAAAAGCCTAAGACCTAATACTTTTGCTACTCGTCTTCACGCTTTTAATCTCCCGTCTTGGAAAGCTTTTTGAATTCCTGCAAATATGTTATTATAGAGAGAAAACAATATGCTACGCTTTATTTATTATTTCATTTTCTACATTTTGTAAAATCATCAAAATATTATATATGAGTAGTTGAACTAACAACTTATCCACCCTGGAGAGGTGGTGACTTTTGGGGTCGAACTTTATCTGGGCCCCTTGTCAGTCCCACCAAGGTGATCTGTCATCCTTGATGGCCTCCTACCATTCTTTGGAAGCGACAGCTGGGTTCACCTGCCCGAGTTCGTGTCAACCGTGGGAGGCAACTGGTGGAGGCTCTTCGAACGCGTTTACCTGGTCCACGGCTCAATCTAGTTCGAGGTGGCCGACTATCCGAAAGAGGGGTCCAGTTAGAGTGGGTTGGAGGTGTCTGCTTCAAGTTTACACTTTCCTTAAGGGGAGGTGTGCCGGCCTAGGGAGGCGGCGACATCGGACGTGTTTATCCGAATTCTTGCCTTCCTTAAGAGGAGGCTTGTCGGCTTGATAAGGTGGTAATACATGGAACGTCGGACGCGTCCGTCCGAGTTTTCACCGTTCGTAAGAGGAGGCTTGCCGACTTGATGAGGTGGAAATACATAAAACGTCAGACGCATTCATTCGAGTTTTCACCGTTCGTAAGAGGAGGCTTGCCAACCTGATGAGGTGGCAATACATGGAACATCGGACACATCCATTTGAGTTCTTTCCTTCCTTAAGAGGAGACCTGCTAGCCTGAAGAGGCAGCAGTGGGTGGAGTGTCGGATGCATCCATTCTGAGCTCTCGCCGTCCTTAAGAGGAGGCTTGCCGTCTTAGTTGTAGCGGCAATGGAACGTCAGGCACGTCCGGTCGAGTTCTTGCCATCCTTAAGAGGAGGAGTATCAGCCTAAAGAGGCGGGAGTGGGTGGAGCGTCGGATGTGTCCATTCCGAGCTCTCATCATCCTTAAGAGGAGGCTTGCCGTCATACTCATAGAGGCAATGGAACATCGGGCACGTCCAACTGAGTTCTTGTCCTCCTTAAGAGGAGGCATGCCAGCCTAAAGAGGCAGCAGCGGGTGGAGTGTTGAATGCGTCCATGCTGAGCTCTAGTCATTGTTAAGAGGAGGCTTGCCGTCTTAGTTGTAGCGGCAATGGATCGTCGGGTACATCTAGCCGAGTTCTTGCTATCCTTAAAATGAGGCATATCGGCTTGAAGAGGCGGCAGTGGGTGGAGCGTCGGATACGTCGATTCCAAGCTCTCGCCATCCTTAAGAGGAGGCTTGCCATCTTACTCATAGCGACAATGGAACATTGGGTGCGTCCAATTGAGCTCTCATCCTCCTTAAGAGGAGGCCTGCTGGCTTGAAGAGGCGGCAGTGGGTGGAGCATTGGATGCGTCCATTCCGAGCTCTCACTGTCCTTAAGAGGAGGCTTGCCTTCTTACTTGTAGCGGCAATGGAACGTCGGGTGCATCCTACCGAGTTCTCGTCCTCCTTAAGAGGAGGCATGCTGGCCTTAAGAGGCAGCAATGGGTGGAGTGTCGGATGCGTCCATGCTGAGTTCTCACCGTCCTTAAGAGGAGGCTTATCGTCTTGTTGTAGAGGCAATGGAACGTGGGCATGTTCGGCCGAGTTCTTGCCATTCTTAAGAGAAGGCTTGCCAGCCTGAAGAGGTTGCAGTGGGTGGAGCGTCGGATGCGTCCATTCCGAGCTCTCGCCGTCCTTAAGAGAAGGCTTTGTACCTCGGGGTCCGATCCTCTGGTGGGGGCTGAGGATAGCCGTCACTCTCTAAGGGTATTTGATGAGAACCTCATCTTGAACCCTAACTAGCACATTTTGACCTAAATAACTATACAAAAGCTCCTAAAAAACCTAAGGGAAGGTCTAAATCAGGAAATTACAAATTTGAGTATAAGACAATTCACAAGGGGTAAAACTGTAATTTTACCAATGCAGTACATAAATAGGATTTCTAAGGGTCTAGACACAGGTCAAATGGGCTTAATAAGAGAAAAAGTGGGATGATTAGATCAGAAAAGGGTTATGACAAAATTTGGGAATTAAATGATATTTTGTAACCCTAAAACAAATTTGCTTTAATTTACGAAGTTCCAGGAAAGATAAAAATCAATTAAACCCTCTAAAATTCATGGGAAAACATCCCCTAGGGTTTAAAACCTTCAATTTGGCCATTGGAACCTATCTTGACCTAGATTTAGAACCATACCCAATTTTTGACCTAATTTGGGTTTTTATGCAAAATGTCTAGTCAAACATGGTCAAACCTAAAATCCAAGTTCACCATTGGATTTATTAGTTCCAAATTAGGGTTATACCAAAATTTGGACCCAAGGGAAGGACGTCTTGACCTACTTTACAAATTGATCCTCAATAATTACTTTCTAACCCTTAACTTTTTGAACTCTTGCATTTACCCCCTCAACTTTCCCATCATTTTCTGCAAACCGGTCCCTCTGCCACCCACAGCAGCAAGCCATACCTCCGGCGACTTTGTACAGAGGATGGCACTGCGTAGGGATGGGAGTCGGCCCCAGACTTGAAAGGAGGATCCCCTGCATTGTCCTCTTCTGCATTAACCGGTTCCCATGCCCTGCCGGCCACCATACCACTTGTGCGAAAGCTCGAGAGGTATGGGTCTTCTTCCGACCATGCCTCCGGTGACCAGCCCACGCCTCCTTCTCGCGTTTCACTCCTAGCCAGTGCTTATTTAAGGAACAGCAGGGACTGCCGCTTCATTCAAGCTTTGTTTGGCCTGAGATTCACCCTCCTCTTCGTCTCCCAACTCCACCCAACTGCCAAAGCTTCCGGCGACTCTCCCTCTCCTCTCTCATCGCCCTGCCACCATACCAGTGGTAGGGTTAACTCCGCCATCCTCTGCAGCGCCGCGCCACACCAACGGGCTCTCTCCGACCCCTTTTCCTTGTCACCGTTCTCTCCCTTGGCATCTTCGTCTCTGGCGATGGCAGTGCCAGCCGTTCGCCATCTCCGCCTCCCCCGTTCGCTCCTAACTTACCGGATAAGTTCCCCTTACTCTCCTTTTTATTTTCTTTCTGTCAATTTAATCTTTCAACTCCTCGACTCCACTGTCCACCTTCGCCATCTCCACCTCTACCCAGACCTCCGGCAAGGCGTCCCCACCGCTCCACACCTCCATCCGCCTCACCAACCACCTCATAAGCACTGCAACACCTCACTGATCCTAAATCCTCACTCCACTCATCACGCCACACATCTAGAACACCCCCCGAACACACCCACTCTCACGCACACAGGGTGCCTTAGGCACGCACACTCCGGCCCCCCCACGCCACGCCGACCCCCGCACTGTCTTTGTCGTGCTCTGGCGAAGCTCGCCGAGCATTCTGACAGGGTCGCAAGGCCGTATTCATGGTTTCAGGTCTCGTGCCTCCACCGCCATTGACGCCAAGCTTGGAGCAAGCTCTCCAGCAGCTCCAAGCCTTTCCAGCTCTAGGTCCACAACCCAGGTAGCACGGAATACTTCCGCGCACAGCTCCAGGTCTTCAATTGGTGGCAGAGGCCTTTGCTGAAGCGGCGATTACACGAATTGCTGCTGCCAGTCGCACGACAAGCGGGTAGGACTTTTAGTCCCACCTCGGAAGTGTGTGGGCGTGCCCCCATACATAAATTGTAAAAGTGTTTCAGGCTTATCGCCTCAAAACACCGGGGTGAGGTCCCTCGCCACGCCTCGTCCGTGATCACTCCCCGCAGACTTGGCCGCCAGATCTGATTAGTCCTGCCTGTGCACACCTCGCGCATCACCCACGCCGGTGCGCCTGGTCCTGGGCGCGTCACCCGACCCGCTTACCCGATTAAGGCTCTGGGAGAGTGAACCCTAGAGTGAATTTGAGAGAGAGAGAGACGCAGGAAGGGTAGGAGTTAGGTTTTGCCTAACCTTACACTGTGTAGGGAGTGCAGCAGAGAGAAGAAGAAGAGGAGCGGCTGAAGACTTAGCCGCACCAAGGAGAAGGAGGGGGGAGTGCAACAAAGAGAAGAAGAGACGCGGCTGAAGAAAAGAAAGAAGAAGAAGAAGAAGCCAAGGAGGAGTTGCAGCAGAAGAGGAAGCTGGAACAGAGAGAGGCCAGGGAAGAAGTTGAAGACACAGCTAAAGCCTAAGGCAAAGAAGACAGAGAAGGCCTTGCACAAAAGAAGAAGAGAAAGCGAAGCAGCAGAGAAGAAGAAAAGAAGAAGAAGCCAAGAGGAAGAAGAACCAGCAGAAGAAGCACTATAGCAAGTGGAGTTTAAGTCGTCTGACCCTGGAGTTAGACGTCTGAAGAGAGAAAGAGGCAGAACCAGAAGAAGAAAGAGAGAAGAATAAATTTTCCTTTCTTTGTTTTTGTAAAACAGTATTGTAAATTGTGATTTTGTACGCTTCTAAAATCAAGTGTTGCTCCTTGAGTTCGACCTCGAAAATTTTCTATTTTCGAGTAATAAAAATAAAAATACATAACTCTACTCGAACACAACCAACCATTTTGGCACCATTGCCGGGGAGCAACTGGCATTCTAGAAGCTTTTAAATCACAATTTCTGATTGGCTACTGACTTAATCTCTCTTTTGTTGTGCAGGCACAGGAAGGCAAGAAGGAACGAGTAGTCGCACAATAACCACACCAAGGGACAGGTAATCTTCTATCCTCTCTCTTAAGCCCCTTGAATTCCAAAAGAGGAACAAGAAAAAGAAAATTAATCTAGGGTTACCTGTCTTTTATACATAGTAAAGAGTTGCCTACTTTTTAATTTCAACACATTCTATATGCATATCCACTAAGGGTAATTAGGGCTAAAACCTTCTTACTTGAACCCTAGTTACCTAATTCTGAGGCAACTAACTAGACCAATTAGAGCCAACTTAGGATTCTAAGCTAGGATTTTAGAGACACACCTTCTAATCAAGAACTGAAAATTCCCAAAAGAAGTGTGCCTAAGCCATTGCTTGAAAAGACCTAATAAAGAGAAATCCCAAGCAATCCGGCTCTTAAGTCACTTGAACCAGAAAAGAAAGGACCTAATAAGCTCTCATAGGAACTAATAGGTGAAATTGATCCCTTGGATCAACCAACCTTAAAATTAGGTCACTTTTTGCACACAAAAGGTTAAAGTTCAAGTGAAACCCTAAGCACCTTGATCCTAATTAAAAGTGGTAGACTTAAGAGGTCAAGGTCCCCATTCTGGTCTACCTGGAATCTCAGTGACAAGAGAGGTCGGGTGGGGGAAACCCTATAACCCGTCGGGGCGCTCTACCGTGTAGGGGTCTTCGTAGGACTCACCCACTCTGGCTGCCCAGGTAATTCTCAGGTGGACAACCTTCTGATTAAGGGGTATCATCTGCCTCGAACCTCTGTAGTCACCCAACATTTTGGGTGTCTTGATTGGGTCCAGCATCTGCTAACCTCGTCCAATCCATCAGTGCATGTTCGATAGGAGGTCCTTAAAACCTCCTCTAGAAATCTACTCTCCCTGAGGCCAAGCCTCGGTACCCTTGTTTGTGCGACAATCACTTCACATAGACCTCTCTTTTGACTCTGACCCCAATTCCCCTTCTTCTTCCACAATGGCTCAGCCTGTTGAAGAAGAGATTAATCTTGAGCACCAGCTCCAGCGACTCAATGATCTCTTCCAAAACTTCATGAACCCACCACAGCACCCCATGATGTGAGATCACTATAATCCCGCTGCGGTGGCAATTGAGCCTCGAGTCAGAATCCCGACTGGAGGACCTGATTCTGAATTAAAGCCCAACATGATTCATGCCATACCTAAATTCTATGGGCTTAACTCTGAAGACCCCTTCCAGCATGTCAAACAGCTTAAGCATTTGGCCCTGACCTTCGGGTCAGATGCGCAGAATCGGGATATCCTTCTTATGAAGATGTTCTCTTTCTCCCTTATGGACAAGGCGGCTCATTGGTATCAGACACAGACCTGCCCGATCAACACTTGGGAATAACTTCAGTCCAAGTTTTTGAAGAAGTTCTTCCCTGTTGGTCGGACAAACGCCTTGCGCCATCAGATTACTCACTTCATGCAACAGATGGGAGAACCTCTTCATGAGGCATGGGATCGTTTTCAGGATCTCATGAGAAAGTGCCCCCATCACGGATTTCCTAAATGAGAACAAGTCCAGTCTTTTTACCAGGGATTCCGTGAAGATATTAGATTGTTCGTCAATGCAACTTGCGGAGGGAATATCATGAGTCAACATGAGGACACCGTGTGGGAGATTCTCGAGAATATGTGCGAGAACTCCATCAACAATGACTCCATGGGATTATTCGACTGAATGAATATCCGCGTAGCGATGAACCTCAAGGGAGCACATGAGACGTAGGGCCTGTCCACATCAGTCGACCTAGAATTAATGGCCAGTCGATTAGAAAAGGTCTCAATCATTGAGAAGAAGGTGGATGAGTTGACTCAGCACTTGCAGGGAGCCACCTCTACACAGAACTCCTTCGCACATCCCCCTCCCGCATGGGAGACTGTGCAGAACATTTTCCACCGACCTTCTCCTAGGATGGACTCTTATCCACCCCCATCTGACTCTAGGACCGGAGGGACCTCTGATCCTTTCTATTCTTGCCGGGGGAGCCCTACTCCCCCATTGTCCGACTTTTCTGAGGCTCCTCGGACCTGCGAGGACCTCAACGCCATCTAGAATGACCCAATTTCCAACACCTACAACCCTGGATGGCGAAACCACACTAATTTCTAGTGGACGGGAAATTCTCAGAACCCAAGACCACCCTTTCAGCCCCATCCACAAGCCCCTCGTCCTTATTAGCTACCTCAGCTTCGGCCCAACCCCACTTATCCATCCGGGCCTAACCAAGATCAAATGTCCCTTATCCTCCAGACTCTGGCTGACATTCAGAGAACAAATGCGGCTATCCAGAAGCAACATAAGCACAAAATCACAGAGGTCCATAACCAACTTGCTCAGTTGGCAAATTCTTGCCAACCGGGCACACTTCCTTCTTAGCCTCTTCCTAACCCGAATAGCGTGCCGACCCAGCGGCGTGCTATGAACCCAAACCAGGGACAAGCACACTTGATCTTTCAAGCCCCTTCTATTCCATCACTTGACGGGATGGAAGCATTAACCTCCTATGCGGGTTACCAATAGCAGCAACCCATCCTACCAACCCCCAACCAGAACCAGGCAGGAATAAATTTTGTAACAACCCGTAGTGGTAAGGCAACCCAAGATCCTCATTACCCAGACCACTCCAAGCCTAGTAGTGACCCAAACCCTAGGACAGTCATCAAGGATGTTCCTATCCCTATCCCAGATCAAAAACCTGAACCTATCCTAGAGGAACCAACCAAGGTTCCATTTCCCGAGGCCTTGACCAAGGGAAAGCGGACAACTAAACCCGTAGCTCTTGAGGACCTGATCAAGCTCTTTAAGTAGGTCTAAATAAACATCCCCTTGATGGATGCGATCCGCCACGTACCGGCTTACGCACAATTCTTGAAGAACGTATGTACACCTTAGCATAAGCCGCGAACCAAGAGTGGGAATCCAATTGTACTGTCAGAGCAAGCCAGCTCTGTAATCCTGAGTAGACTCCCACCTAAGGCAAAAGACCCAGGCACTTCCCTGATTTCATGTAAGATCGGTGAGACCCAGTTTGATAGAACATTATTGGACTTAGGTGCCTCCATAAACTTGATACCCACATCCCTACTTAACCATCTAGAAGAATCTGAGCTGAAACCGACTGAGGTGACATTGCAGTTAGCAGATCGATCTATCAAGTCACCTAAGGGAATTCTTGAGGATGTTATTGTTAGGGTGCGGGATTTCTACTTCCCTGTAGATTTCATAGTTTTAGATATGGACGCACCTGAAAACCCAAGGGATACACCAATCATACTAGGGAGACCTTTTTTGGTCACTGCAAGGGCCAACATAAGTTGTGAAGAAGGCCAAATAGAGCTGAAATTTGGGAATTAGACTCTCAAAATTGATATCATTAAGGCCCAACAAGGGATCAATTGCGATGTCGTTGAACAAATTTGTGACATCAGAGCCATGGTTGATGAACCACAAATTGAGGACAACATAATTATCTCTCATCAACCACAAGAAGATCTAAAACCGCAATCAGAGGAGTCAGAACTTAACCTAGACAGACCCATAACTCCTACCTTTGTACCCCACACCCACTCTGAACCACCCGCTACTGCTGATAACCCCATTCTTGAACTCAAACCCCTTCCCAATCATTTGAAATATGTCTTTTTGGGTTCCAATCAGACACTTCCGGTGATTATAAACTCCAAACTCACACCTGACCAGGAATCCCGTCTGATTACTGTTCTCCAGCAACATCGCAGAGCCATTGGCTGGACTCTCGATGATTTGACTGGAATAAGTCCCTCTTATTGCACACACTGCATCTATTCTGAAGAGGACGCACGACCTTCACGTGAAATGTAGAGACGTCTGAATCCCAATCTATAGGAGGTTGTGAAAAAGGAGATCATTAAGTAGTTAGATGCAGGGATCATCTACCCGATCTTCGACAGTCGTTGGGTGAGCCCAATCCAGGTTGTGCCTAAGAAGGCAGGGCTCACCACTATCACGACTGAAATCGGAGAGGTCATACCTACCTGTATAGCTAACTCGTGGAGAGTCTGCATAGATTACTGAAGACTAAATTCCTTCACGAAGAAGGATCATTTCCCCCTACCATTCATTGATCAGATTCTCGAGAAACTAGTGGGAAATAGATTGTTCTGTTTTCTTGACGGGTACTCCGGTTACAACCAAGTGGTGATTCATCCAGAGGACCAAGAGAAGACCACGTTCACCTGCCCCTTCGGGACGTACGCGTTCCGAAGGATGTCCTTTAGTCTCTGCAATGCATTCGCGACTTTTCAGCGATGCTTGCTTGCCATATTCTCTGATATGGTAGGTAATTATCTAGAAGTCTTCATGGATGACTTCTCAGTTTTCGAGGCATCATTTGACGATTGCCTCCAGCACTTGATTTACATACTTAGGCGTTGCATTGATGTAAATCTGGTTCTTTCCTGGGAAAAGAGCCACTTTATGGTGCCTGAGGGGATCGACCCGGGACACTTAATTTCTGAGAGAGGCATCCAGGTGGATCGAGCCAAGATTAATCTGATTTCTAGACTTTCTATGCCTAGCTTGATTAGGGACATTCGATCTTTTCTGGGACACGTCGATTTTTACCGTCGTTTCATCCCTGATTTCTCGAAAATCGTGTGCCCCCTGACTACTCTTCTCTCCAAGAATGTACCCTTTGAGATTTCCAAAGAATGCACTCAAGCTTTTGAGATTCTTCGTGACCGAGTCACCCAAGCCCCGATCCTACAGTCCCCTAATTGGTCTCAACCTTTTGAGATCATGTGCGATGCATCTGACTTCACTGTAGGAGCGGTTCTGGGGCAGAAGATTGATGGGAAACCCGTGGTCATCTACTACGCAAGCAAGACACTTGACGAGGCTCAGCGTAACTACACGGTTATGGAGAAAGAGCTGCTAGCTATAGTATTTGCCCTTGAAAAATTCAAATCTTATCTCCTGGGTTCCCACGTCATAATCTACTCGGATCACACAGCTGTGAGGCATCTCCTTGCAAAGAAGGATTCGAAGCCTCGATTAATCCAATGGATCTTGCTGTTGCAAGAATTCGACCTCGAGGTTCGCGACAAGGCGGGAAGACAGAACGTGGTGGCTGACCACTTGTCTCGCCTTCCTTCTGAGATCATCGACCCTTCTGGACCCATCACGGAGTATTTTCCTGATGAGCACCTCTTCACTATTGGTACTAGGCTTCCATAGTTTGCTAATATAGTAAACTCCTTGGCATAACACCAGATCCAGTCTGATTGGCCGAAGGCCAAGAAAGACAAGTTGCGCTCCGATGCCAAGTACTACATCTAGGAAGACCCGTACCTATTCTGCATAGGTGCTGACCAAATCATCCAGCGATGTGTCTCGGAGGGCGAAATCAATGACATTCTCTCTTTCTGCCATGACCAGGCATGTGATGGCCATTTTTCTGGGCACAAAACCGCATCAAAAATCATCCAGTATCGCTTTTACTAGCCCATTATCTTCAAGGATGCATACAGTCACTGTAAGGCATGCAGTCGTTGCCAAACTTTGGGCAACATGAGCCATCGTGACATGATGCCTTTACAGCTGATTCTCGTATGCAAGATTTTCGATATTTGGGGGATTGATTTTATGGGCCCCTTCCCTATCTTAGATGGCTTCGAATACATTTTACTCACTGTGGACTACGTGTCCAAATGGATCGAAGCTATTCCGACTCGAACCTGTGATCACAAAATCGTCATCAAATTCATTCATCAAAATATCTTTTCACGGTTTGGGATTCCTCGTGCAATCATCTCTGATGGAGGGACCCATTTTACCAATGCTCAGTTCAGGTCACTGATGACCAAATACGGGGTGTCTCACTGAATCTCTACTTCTTACCACCCCTAGACTAATGGTCTAACTAAGCTATCAAATTGGGAGATCAAGAAAATCCTGCAGGTTACTGTTTGACCTGACAGGAAGGACTGGTCATCTCGACTCCCGGAAGTTTTGTGGGCTTATAGGACCACCCACAAGATCCAATTAGGCATGTCTCCTTTTAGACTAGTGTACGGGAAGGTGTGCCACCTTCCCGTCAAACTAGAGCACAAAGCCTATTGGGCAGTACGGAAGTGCAACTTAGATCTTTCTAAGGCTGGAACCCACAAAAAGCTTCAGATAAGCGAGATCGATGAATTACGCCTTGATGCATATGAGAACTCGCGAATCTACAAAGAGCGGGTTAAAGCCTTTCATGACAAGCACATATCTAGAAAGATCTTCCACCCTGGTCAAAAGGTCCTACTCTTCGATGCCCGACTCAAACTCTTCCCTGGGAAACTGCGATCCAAGTGGGTCGGGCCATATCTTGTCCGACAGATTTTTGGAAATGGAGCCGTAGAGATCAGTCCACTCAGCCACGATTCTGAACCTTTCGCCGTGAGAGACTCAAACCGTTCATTGACATAACCATTACAGATTTGGCTAAGTCATCATTTATCCTCCATTCTTCCTGAGCTTATTGCGCGTAGCCGATGGCGTAAAACTCAGTGCTTAACGGGAGGCAGCCCATCATTCCTTTTAAAAAAACCAAAACCCTTCCTGACATTTCTTTGCACTTTAGGTTCATTTCTTAGGACAACCAACTTTACATCAAGTACTCGTACCTGAGATTAGAAATCGTCCGCAACAGTCATCTCGACCCATCCACTCACCCAAATTTCTGTCCTAATGCTTGAACCTGACCAAATAAAAATTCACCTAATGAACAATGAGGACATTGCAAACCTTAGGCATGGGGGGGGTATGAAAGTGCAATGAAATGACATAACAAGAAAAGGTTTCAACAAAAAAATTCGCATATACAAAAAAAAAAGGAGCACTTTGAAGGAGGAAGAAAGTGCTGGTAAACTTTATAGAAGGAGGAGGAGAAAAGAGCAGAATGCTAAAAAGGAGCACAAAATGAAAAAGAAAAGGAATAGTCATTAGTAAGAAATTAAGGAATTAACCAAAGTTCTAGACCACATTAAAGAAAAGTAAAGAGAAAGTGCACAACAAGATTAGTAAGAACGCGAACCTTAGGCATTCTTGGCTAGACTCTTAGTACCCGTTAAGATCTAGATATTCCTCAAGAGGTTGAGTAAAATGAAAAGCTTAAGTATTGATCCAAGGCTTAGGGAATATTCGGCCTCGTTAACTAACCTTCGGTTTACGGGACTCAGTAACCTAAGCACCCAATTCACACACACAATATGGTTCAGTGAGCATAAATATCAAAATCACGCAGAAGCGTTTCAAATATTCCGAAAGTGTCATCTATATTAGGAGCAGCCGATCAACACAAATTGATTTGGACGATTTCCCGGCGCAGAGAGGTGGGAAATTTCCCTCGAAGATGCGTAACAACATATCATCTCCTCGGAGCTTGTCTCTTAGGATATTTACATATCCTACTAGGGGTATGTAAGCACTCTGTTGATTCAGATTCCATGGATGGCATTATCACGAAGTGTCAATTGCCAGGGTCTGAATTCGTCCACGGAACACCATGGACAGGATTATCTCGAAATCTCGAAAGCCAGGGTTCTAGGGGTTACCATGGGCGGTGCTATCTCGAACCATCAATTGCCAGGGACCTTTGAGGATTGATGATGGGGACAAGGAATCTGATACAGACCGTGTTGTGAAGCCAATCCTAAGCTAGAATTAAAAAGAAAAGAGAGAGAAAACTCTCCAAATAAATAAATCCTCTGTCTCTCTCTTACAAAATGCACTGCAGACTGAACCAAGGCTAAAAATATTTCAAGCACGGGTGCTTTAACCACGGAGTCCAATAAACTTTAGGTTAGTTCCCGTAGGCCTTAAAAATCTTTGCTAAAGACTGAGGCTAAAGCTAGGCAGATCTGGATCTTGGTTGGTACTAGAGCACCTTTTAGGCCTATGGTTGGCATTCTGACCTAATCAAAGAGATAAAGAGAAGGAAAAGCACTTATCAGAATTGATGAAAGAAATTCATGGTCTAGAATAGAGGTTAAAACCTTAAAATTTTGCTAAGGGTTTAGCAAAAGCTAGGCATGGGGTTATGATGAGAACTTCATTATGAACCCTAACTAGGACATTTTGACCTAAATAAGTATACAAAAGCACCTACAAAACCTAAGGGAAGGTCTAAATCAGGGAATTATAAATTTGAGTATAAGACAATTCACAAGGGGTAAAACTGTAATTTTACTAATGCAGTACATAAACATGATTTCTAAGGGTCTAGACACAGGTCAAATGGGCTTAATAATAGAAAAAGTGGGATGATTCGATCAGGAAAGGGTTATGACAAAATCTGAAAATTAAATAACATTCTGTAATCCTAAAATAAACCTGCTTTAATTCATGAAGTTTTAGGCAATATAAAAATTAATTAAACCCTCTAAAATTCATGAAAAAACATCCCCTAGGGTTTAGAACCTTCAATTTGGCCATTGGAACCTATATTGACCTAAATTGAGAAACATACCCAATTTTTGACCTAATTTAGGTTTTTGTGCAAATATCTGGCCAAACATGGTCAAACCTAAAATCCAACTTCACCATTGGATGCCTTAGGTCCAAATTAAGGTTATACCAAAATTTGGACCTAAGAGAAGGATGTCTTGACCCACTTTACAAATTGGTCCTTAATAATTACTTCTTGACTCTTAACATTTTGAACTCTTGCATTTACCCCCTCAACTTTCCCATCATTTTCTGCAAACTGGTCCCTTTGCCACCCACAGCAGCAGGCCATACCTCGGTGACTTTGCGCGGAGGATAGCGCTGCACAGGGCATGGGAACCGGCCCCAGACTTGAAAGGAGGATCCCCTGTGTTGTCCTCTTCTGCATGGACTGGTTCCCATGCCCTGCCAGCCACCATACCTCTCGTGCAAATGCTCGAGAGGTATGGGTCTTCTTCCGGCCATGCCTCCGGCGACTAGCCCACGCCTCCTTCTCGCGTTTCACTCCCAGCCAGCGCTTACTTAAGGAACGGCAGGGGCTGCCGCTTCCTTCAAGCTTCGTTTGGCCTGAGATTCCCCTCCTCTTCGTCTCCTCCCAACTCTGGCCAACTACCAGAGCTTCCGGCAACTCTCCCTCTCCTCTCTCGTCACCCTGCCACCATACCAGTAGCAGGGTTAACTCTGCCATCCTCTGAGCTCCCCGCCACACCAACGGGTGCTCTCCGACCCCTTTTCCTCGTCGCCATTCTCTCCCCTGGCATCTTCGACTCCGGCGACGGCAGTGCCAACCGTTCGCCATCTCCGCCTCCCCCGTTTTCTCCTAACGTACTGGATAAGTTCCCCTTACTCTCCTTTTTATTTTTCCTCTGTCAATTTAATCTTTCGACTCCTCGACTCCATTATCCACCATTGCCATCTCCACCTCCGACCAGACCTTCGGCAAGGCATCCCCACCGCTCCACACCTCCATCCGCCTTGCCAACCACCTCATAAGCACCGCAACACCTCATTGATCATAAATCCTCACTCCACTCACCACGCAACACATCCAGAACACCCCTCGCACACACCCACTCTCACGCACACAGGGTGCCTTAGGCATGCACACTCCGGCCCCTCCCACGCCACGCCGACCCTTGCACTGTCTTCGTTGTGCTCTGGCGAAGCTCGCCGAGCATTTTGACAGGGCCGTAAGGCCGTATTCGTGGTTTCAGGTCCCGTGCTTCCGCCGCCATTGACGTCGAGCTTGGAGCAAGCTCGCCAGCAGCTCTAAGCCTTTCTAGCTCCAGGCCAGTAGCCCAGGTCGCGCGGAATACTTTCGCGCACAGCTCCAGGTCTTCAATTGGTGGCAGAGGCCTTTGCTGAAGCGGCGATTACACGTGTTTGCTGCTGCCAGGTGCACGACAAGCGGGTGGGACTTTTAGTCCCACCTCGGAAGTGTGTGGACGTGCGCCCGCACATAAATTGTAAAAGTGTTTTAGGCTTATCGCCTCGAAACATCGGGGTGAGGTCCCTCGCACCCCCGCCACGCCTCATCCGTGATCACTTCCCGCGGACCTGGCACCCAGATTTGATTAGTCCTTGCCTGTGCACACCTCGCACATCACCCATGCCGGTGCGCCTGGTCCCGGGCGCGTCACCCGACTCGCTTACCCGATTAAGGCTCCAGGAGAGCGAACCTTGGAGTGAATTTGAGAGAGAGAGAGAGACGCAGGGAGGGTAGGGGTTAGGTTTTGCCTAACCTTACACTGTGCAGGGAGTGCAGCAGAGAGAAGAAGAAGAGGAGTGGCTGAAGACTTAGCCGCACCAAGGAGAAGGAGGAGGGAGTGCAGCAGAGAGAAGAAGAAGAGATGCGTCTGAAGAAAAGAAAGAAGAAGAAGAAGAAGCCAAGGAGGAGCTGCAGCAGAAGAGGAAGCTGGAACAAAGAGAGGCCAAGGAAGAAGAAGCTGAAGACACAGCTAAAGCCTAAGGCGAAGAAGTCAAAGAAGGCCTTGCACAGAAGAAGAGAAAGAGAAGCAACAGAGAAGAAGAAAAGAAGAAGAAGAACCAGCAAAAGAAGCACTGTAGCAAGTGGAGTTTAAGTCATCTGACCCTGGAGTCAGACGTCTGAAGAGAGAAAGAGGCAGAACCAGAAGAAGAAAGAGAGAAGAAGAATAAATTTTCCTTTCTTTGTTTTTGTAAAATAGTATTGTAAATTGTGATTTTGTACACTTTTAAAATCAAGTGTTGCTCCCTGAGTTCGACCTTGAAAATTTTCTATTTTCGAGTAATAAAAATAAAATACATAACTCTACTCGAACACCACCAACCAGTATTCTCCCGTCATGGGTCGACCTGGGTTTTTCGCCGCTATCGTGATAGGTGGTGGGCTCCTATCTTCGAATGAGGCGGTTGTGGTATCGTCCTCAGAATGGTCGGGGTCGCACCCAATGTGGGCGCCTTGCGTCACCCTTTGTGGGTGCCTTCATTGGGCTTGGAGCGTGGTTGGGCGTTACGACTGTCGACGGCCTTATGAGGTAGCTTTTAGGGAAAGCGGGTCCCTTTACCGGGGCCGTCATCGTTATGTATTTAGAGGGGTTGAGGTCTCACTAGCTCGGACAGGCTAGGCCACCTAGTAGTGATAGAGAGGAAGGTGGGGGGTATTGAGACTGCGGGGTCAGGTTGTGGTCTCAAAGTCGCTGGGTAAATCTGCCGGGTTGTCCCGCTGTTGGATTACTCAGATTGGGCTTTTCCTCCTTTCCTTCTCTTGGCACGAGCTCCTTGGGCTGCTTCAGATCGCCTTTTTTGGGCTTGGCCTCTGTGCCTCTTGGTGTCGCTTCTTCCCTTGAAAAGGGGGAAGGCACGTGCAACATGGTGGATCCGGTGGCAAGTACATGCTGGTAGCTGGTCGGCTGGGTCGTTCTCCATTGCCGCTTTCCTGGCTGCCTTAGTGTGGTGCGCGTAAGCGCATGCTTGGTAACTGCCTGGGGGGTTGTTTGCACCTCAAAACACGCCTATAATAACGCCTTCTTGTGCTATTTTCTAGCATTAACTATGTATATTATAATCCTGTAGTTGCATTTGTAAAAACGCTTGCATGCATGCATTTAATTGAGAGGAGAAGAGAATGGAATAAATGGCTTGCATATTTACATTTTTTTCTCAAGTGTTTCTTTGCAAAAGTCCCTTCTCTATTTTTTACTTTCATCTTTTTCTTCTTCCCGCGGCTGCAACTCCTCCCGCAGCTGCATGCAACGCCATGCGGCTTCTCCCTACCAACGCCTCTCCCTACTGTCCTTCCCGCACCTCTCCCTGCAGCTGCCATTCTCCCCCATTCCCCTCATGCTCCACGCCATGCTCTCCTCCTCTATAAGAAGCTGCAGCTTCTTCCTCGCGAAAGAGGCAGCTGCTGCAAAACGCCACCCTGCAGTCCACCACCTTCCTCTCCACCGTTCTCCCCTCCCATACGCCGGCCCTCCGTCGAGGAGGCACCCGGCGAGCAGGAGAACCCACTGTGGTGCACGCCACCACAGTGGGAGCACCACCGCCCAGCTCTTCAACGAGCCGGTGGGCGTGGTGTTTTCTTTTCTCTTCGTTTTCGTCTCTACGCCATTGCTGCCGCTTCAAGCTCCGAAGCTTGAAGCAGCAGCAGCAGCAGCTAAACCGCGGCGACAGCAACAGCAGCAGCACCCCCCGCCTCCTCGGCGACCTTCCCCGCAGGCGCTCAGCCCTCCGCGCGCGCCTGCAGGGCACTTCTCCGCTCCGTCCTCTGCTCTGTCGCCTCTGCCATTGCACCCGCGACCGGCCGCTGCGCGCACTGCAGCGGCCGGCCAGGCCCTCTCGTCGCCCCCTGCCAACCTCTGCAACCCTCCGCGACCGACTGCAGACTCCCCGCCGCCCTCTCCGAGCACGCCATCGCCCGCTCTCCTTCCTCGCACCCGGCCTGCAGACGCCTCACCTTCTTCGCGCGAAGACGCGCCTGCATCCGCGACCATCAGACGTCGGCAGCCATCTGCAGACGTCTTAACTCACGCCATCACCAGCTCTCTCGCCCGCTCTCTCTCTCTGCTGATCTCTCCCGCGCGCATCCACCCTCTCTGCCGCCCGCTCTCTCGCTGTCTGGCGCTCTCTCGCTCTCTCTCACGTACTCTCTCTCTCTCTCTCTCTCCCGCTTTCTCTCTCTCTCTCTCTTTTATTTAACTTACAGCAACACACACACACACATTCACCGACACACACACACACACACTCATAGTAACATATATACATATATATATATATACATATATCTATATATATATACTTATATACATAGTATATCTATATAGTTATGTATACATACATATAATATAATATATATATACATATACATATATAATATATATATATATATACACATACTCATATACATATATATATATACATATCTATATACTTATACATATACACACATATATATATATATACATCTATATAGTATTATATATATATATACTTATATACAAATATCCATAGCTATATACATATATACATACATATATATACATATACACCTATATATATATATACATATATATCTATATATATCTATACATATATACTTATACATTTATATATATATATATATAGATATATTTACTTATATACATACATATGTACATATATTTTTACGTTATTTACTATACGCTGTATCGTGGGAATATTTGCACCAGTTGCTGATATTCCCTGATACACGCGTACAAAAAAAGCGTGGTCCCATACATCATCCATCCTCCATCCACACTCCACGCGACACCTAGTCGTGTTGGTTGCGTCTCTCTAGACGTCGACTGACTCGACATAGTGCTACACTCCATCGTCACCTCCACCCCCACCCCTTTATATATATACTACATATAAATATATATCTATAGCTACTATATTTACTTTCTATCTGTTAGCTTCCTTCTTAGTAAAAAGATAAAAAAAAGGTATAAAAGTGAAAAGATAATCTTTGATTTGCAGGTACCCCGTCTTGCAAGTAGCAAGGCGTGTTTTGAAACTCTGTTTTGGCTAAAAGCCAAGGACACAATTTTGAGGGTGTGCCTCAAGAACAAGGATTACCAGAAAAAAACCTAAATAAGAAAAATACCAAAAACATAATAAACGAACGGAAGAGACGCGTTTTAAGGAAAACGTAGAAATTCGACTTGAACCCCACTTCCCTGAGTTCGACCCTGGGCCTAAAAGTGACAAGATTAAATCAATTAGGCCAGGTTAAAAATTTTGTAAAGAGATGGTTAGGTCTGAATTAGGTTAACCACTATACACATTTCAACGATAAAAATATCATATTAACAACCTATTTGGGCCGACCCATCATAACTTTTCTGGCGCCGTTGCCGGGGAGGTGCACTTTCGAGTAAGTTTCTATCCAATTCCTTTAAATTTGTCTCTTCTCTCTTCACGGGTATTGTTGTTTTTGGTGTGCAGGTGAACCTGGTGGAAGGAGAAGAAGGCTGACGAAGTCGAGGACGTGAGCAAATCCAAGGCGGGAACGAGAGCGTGAAGACGCCGACATCGCATTGGAGCTTCGCACACGTTGCCGAACAAGTAGGTTTTCTTTTCTCATCAAATTAGGGTTAACTTGCCACCACAATAAAAAAAAAAAAATTTAAACTAAAAACTAGAAAAACTTCTTGGGATTTCTTGAGGGCAAGTGGATTAAAATTCACTTGATTGATTGGTTGTCTTCACTCCCACTGCCCCGGGATTTCCCGCCTTACTTTGCATAGCGAAAATCCTAGAATCTTGATTCTTAGATTTTTCGCCATGGGAAGTATTCTTTGAGGCAAAGAAAAAGATTGCTTGTATCCCTCTTTTGCCTCACTTATCTTTAATTCAGGATCACATTTTTGGTGGGGAGACTTGGAATTGAGTTGATTCCAACCCCACCACGACTTTTCAAACTTGCCTGTGATTCGATCCTGAATACTTCAACCCCAACAATTTTAGTTTCTTTATCTGTTGGTTGAAGCCTTGTGTGTGGATATCTTTCTGGTGATTGGGAGCACTTGAATTGAAGTGCTTTGGCTCCCTTTCACATTGGTATAAAATTGATTCGCGCATCCACACATAGAAATCTCCATTTAGGGTAGCCCATTGCATTTTAGCATGCATTAACTAATTGATAATTGAAGAAGGGTTTCTTGGGCTTTAGAAAGAAAACCTGTATTCTTGCAAAACTCGGAGATTGGTTGAATTGGTAATTCAGCAAAACCCTAAAATTCATACTACTTAAGGCTGAACTCTAAAAACCATTCGCCAATAAAAACTTCAATTCGGGGAGATTTCCCCGTTGCATGCTTGTTCTTACACACTCTTAAAATCAATCACTTGGGCATTACCCGTAAACAACGCCCTTCACATTCCAAAAGCACTTGACCCTAAGCCTCTAATTAAAATTGGTAGTAACTTGACCCTTTTTAAGGATTGGAGGTCTAACTACCTACGTGTAGCGGCTACGTGCTGGTGAGAGTTCCCGCGTGCTATCGGGTGTCTAAGACTGGGGCAAACGGCCTTTCAATCTGGCCCGGTGGTTCCGCGGTGCTCGCATTCGGTTCCGTAGTTCGTGATAGTAGGTAACTTAGATCTTTAGGTCTAAGGGCACACTGTAGAGGTTAGGAACTTGACTGTATTGATTTGTAATCAAGTGTACCTTTACGGCGTCATTTCTCTCATCCCTTTTCCCTTCTCATCTCCCCAATTCTTCTTGCGGTAGTGCATGTTTGGGAGAGGTCACAAAACCCTGAACTATTTGAATTGACTGATAAATCTAGAAAACAAGTCGAATCGTCCTCATCCTCCACAAACATGGCTGCACGCCCACCCCCAAATCCCGAGGGAGGAAATCGCCCTCAGAACCCACCAGGTGGTGGAGCCTTAGATCCCATAACCCGCCTCCAAGCCCAAATGGAAATGTATAATGAGCAAATCGAAGCCATTCGGGAAACATTGGAGGAAATGCAGAACCCTCCCGAACGGGAGGAGCCTAGGTCTCTTAGCTCTTATCAGAATCCCGCTGCTACAGAGACCATAGGACAAATTCGGGTCCCCATGGGCGGGGACGACTTTGAATTAAAACCAAACATAATTGGCCTAATCAATTTTCACTTTCATGGTCTTGCAAGTGAAGACCCATTTCTCCACTTGGAAGACCTAACCCGACTTGCTGAAACCGTTAAACCAAGAAATGTCGGGTTATCTATAGTCCTCATGAAGATGTTCCCGTTTTCATTACGGGATAAAGCGTCGCAATGGTTACGCACCCTTGGGAGAACCATCCACTCTTGGGAAGAGATGCGAACAGCGTTTCTCAAGAAGTTCTTCCCAATCGGGCGGACCAATGCGCTTCGCCGTGCTATCACTTCATTTACGCAACAAAACGGCGAACAATTTCATGAGGCATGGGAGAGGTATAACGACCTCCTCAGGAAGTGTCCGCACCACGGTCTGCCTAAGTGGCATATAGCCCAGATTTTCTACTATGGGCTAAATGAGACTTTGAAGCAGATTGCAGACGCTTCCTGCGGAGGGAACTTTATGAATAAAGACGAGAATGGAGCATTCGAGCTGTTTGAAAATATGAGTGAAAACTCGATGAACAATGCTTCCATTGTCGCCTTTAATCGTACCAGCCAGCCCCGAAATGTCCACGAAGTTGACACGGGACCCTCCCATTCATCCTCTGATCTAAGCCTTATTGCACAAAAACTGGATGAAGTCTCCGTCGTGCACAAGAAGCTGGACGAGCTTCTGGCCAACCCCGCCCGATCTATGGCAAACACCACCTCTTCACCACTTCGTCACAATCCAAGTTCTTCTAATACCAGGCTTATCCCGAGAAACCCCGTTAGACCTTCCTTACCGAGTGTCGCGCCAAGCGACTCGGTAAGTCATGTGGAACTGGCTTCTGCGAGCCAGTATTTCGACACGGAGGACCAAGCCTCCGTGTGCTCAGACGCATATCTACATGCGGACGCGTCTTCTGGCATAGAAGATGCTTGCGCCCTGGGGAACAACCCGTTCTCTGCCACTTATAACCCAGGGTGGCGTAATCATCCGAACTTCGCATGGTCCAACAACCCGCAGCGCCAAAACCCCGCGGGTGGACCAATGCGACCGTCCGCACCCGTCATCCCAAGGGTCCAGTTTAATCCTATGGCAAATCCGCCATCAGACCCTTGCGTACCACAAACTGAACACGCATCAAGCCCTCTTGACAAATTGATGCGAATGATGACGGAAATGTCAAAGCGCCATGAAGAGAACATGACCTCTCTTCAGCACCAATTGGCGCAGCAGAACGCCGAGATCAGTCAACTACGCATGGCGACTCGATCTCAGGGCACTCTTCCCGCCCAACCTGTTCCATACCCGCGAAATTTCGTGCCCCGTGGTTCTCAACCACAGGTACGACCTTCTCAGGGACAGGTTAATCAAGTTCTGCAAGCTCCGAGCATTCCACCGGGATTTCAGGCTAATCCTGCTGCAGCACCACACTCTTATATCCCCATTGCAAACCCTCCTCCACCGTATGATCCCACTGGACCCGCATCGTCCAATGCTATCACTACGAGGAGCGGTAAGCAGACCGTCGATCCGCCTCGACCTGATCCTGGCCCATCTTCTTCTTCGCCCTCTCATTCGGGATGCATACCGCATTCGCGAGAGGATGATGCACCAAAACTTGTGCCAGAATCAGTCCCATTCCCTGAGGCTCTACTAAGGGAGCCAAAAGGCAAAAAGAAAAATACGCAGGCCTTTGACAACCTACGTAATTTGTTCAGGGATGTAGAAATCAAGGTACCCCTGCTCGAGGCAATCGACCACATACCTACTGTCGCTCGATTTTTCAAAGACTACACAACACCCAGGCGACAGTCAAAGAAGACTAAGAATCCGGTGGTTCTCTCGCCTCATGCGAGTTGTGCTATACTGTCAAACTTACCACCGAAGCAGAAAGATCCGGGCACACCACTGATTTCCTGTAGCATCCAAGGCTGCAGTTTTAACCGTGCCTTGCTTGATCTAGGATCTTCCATCAATCTCATACCGACCATCATGCTCAAAAAATTTTCCTTGGGAAATCTGAAACCCACCCCTGTCACGTTACAGTTGGCAGATCGTTCTGTCAAAATCCCGAAGGGTGTGGTGGAAGACGTGGTGGTTAGGGTCAACAGTCTCTGTTTTCCTGTTGACTTTCTTGTTTTAGATATGGAAGTTCCTAGTTCACTTTCTGATTGTCCGATCATCCTCAGTCGACCTTTCTTGGCCACAGCCCGCGCCCACATCGACTGCGAGTCGGGCTGTATTGAGATTGCCGTTGGATCTGAGAAGCTCAAGCTTAACATATTCAAGGCAGCCAAGAACTTTGATTGCGATTGCATTGAGGATGACACATCTGACGAGGACATGGCCGTCAGCGCGTGTATCGGACTAATTGGGACCTATTCGGACTGCTGCGGATTACCTATAAACACTGATAACTGCCTGACCAACGCATACTGTGACGTTCCCCAATCCCTCCCTTGTCCAGTACCTTCTCCTGGCCAAACTTCTGACGAGGTTTTCTCCGCTTCCCATACCTCGTGGTCTGAGTCATATCCGGGCTACTCACTGTCGGTCCACACTCATGAAGACCGAATTGCCCTTTCTTCCCCGCCAAATCAGGCGGATTTACAAATCCACACTGGGACCTTGAGCCCATATACTTCTCACTGGGGCTATTCATTTTTGGATCCATCTATCCAAAAAGCCCCTCTTCTTGGCCAATCTGAAGGCCAGTTTCTTCCTCCTAACTTGTTCTCCTACCCGTCTGGGACACTCTCGCCCCAAGAAATGCCAGATCCTTCCCCATCCACTCCCGAGCTAAAAGTGCTGCCTAATACACTCAAGTATGTTTTCCTGGGACCAAATGAAACGCTCCCTGTAATCATCAGTTCAAAATTAACCATGGAGCAGGAGTGCAAACTAACTAAGGTCCTCCTAGAACACAAGGCAGCTATTGGATGGTCTTTATCAGACTTATCTGGTATTAGCCCCTCCTACTGCACTCATCGTATATATACGGAGGAGGAGGCTCGACCTTCTCGCGAGATGCAGCGACGTCTCAACCCTAACATGCGGGAGGTCGTTAAGAATGAAATCATTAAGTGGCTGGATGCGGGTATAATCTACCCGATCAGCGATAGCCCCTGGGTGAGTCCGATTCACGTTGTGCCCAAAAAGGCAGGACTCACCATCCGTGTCAATGACAGGGGCGAATCCATCCCTACACGCACTCCTACATCTTGGAGAGTGTGTGTAGATTATAGGAAACTCAATGCTGCAACCAAGAAAGATCACTTCCTGCTACCATTTATTGACCAAATCCTGGAGCGGTTAGCGGGAAATAAATTTTTCTGCTTCCTGGATGGATTCTCAGGATATAACCAGGTGGCAATAGACCCCCGAGACCAAGAGAAAACCACTTTTACCTGCCCTTTCGGCACCTTCACCTTTAGAAGGATGCCGTTCGGACTTTGTAACGCGCCAGCAACTTTCCAGAGATGCATGCTGGCGATATTTCATGACATGGTGGGTGACTTTCTCGAGGTCTTCATGGATGACTTTTCAGTCTTTGGACCATCTTTCGACGAATGTCTTGCCAACCTGAATCGCATCCTTAGGAGATGTATTGATGTAAACCTCGTGCTTTCCTGGAAAAAAAGTCATTTTATGGTGCACGAGGGAATTGTTCTTGGACATATCATCTCCGATAGGGGTATCGAGGTTGACAGAGCTAAGCTCGATATCATTGCTGATTTACCTGTGCCTGGTTCTGTCAAACAAATCCGCTCCTTCTTGGGACACGTCGGTTTCTATAGGAGATTCATCAAAGACTTCTCCAAAATTTCTTGACCCTTAACTCATCTCCTATCAACCGACGTGCCCTTCGACATGGGCCCTGACTGTATACAAGCATTCACGCAGCTGCGTAATGCTGTCACCAAGGCCCCTGTTCTCCAGCCGCCTGATTGGTCCCTCGACTTTGAACTTATGTGTGACGCTTCAGACCTTGCAGTCGGAGCCATCCTGGGACAAAGACGCGATAGACACCCCTTCGTGGTATACTACGCCAGTAAGACGTTGGACGAGGCCCAGCGTAATTATACTACCATTGAAAAGGAACTACTGGCAGTTGTCTTTGGGCTGGAAAAATTCCGTTCTTACCTTCTGGGCTCTCACGTTATTGTTTTCACTGATCACGCGGCCATTCGCTATCTCATGCACAAGAAGGATGCCAAGCCTAGACTGATTCGTTGGATCCTTCTGCTCCAGGAATTTGACATTGAGATTCGTGATAAGGTCGGAGCCCAGAATGTTGTGGCTGATCACCTTTCCAGACTGGACCCTGACCATATTGGACTTACTCTGCCAATTAATGAAGTTTTTCCTGATGAGCACCTATTGGCAATAAATGTGGCAAGTGGACCGTGGTATGCCGACATTGCCAATTACCTTGCTTCTGGATCTCTTCCACGTGGCTGGCCTAAAAACCAGCGCGAGCGTCTCATGGCAGAAGCAAAGTATTATTTCTGGGATAATCCACTTCTTTTTCGGATAGGTGCTGATCAAATCATCCGTCGCTGTATTCCTGACAGTGAGTTCCCCAGTGTGCTATCCTTCTGCCACGATCAGGCCTGTGGAGGCCATTTCTCTGGGAGGAAAACTGCAGCCAAGGTGTTGCAGTGCGGTTTCTTTTGGCCCTCCCTTCACCAGGACGCGCACACTTATGCCAAACATTGCACTAGGTGCCAGTCATTAGGGTCAATGGCACGTCGTGACATGATGCCCTTGCAACACATCCTAGCTGCGGAAATCTTCGACATCTGGGGAATTGACTTCATGGGTCCCTTTCCTCCATCCAACGGCTTCGAATTCATCCTCGTGGCCATCGACTATGTTTCAAAATGGATCGAGGCTATTCCCGCGCGCCGTGCTGACCATGTTATCTCCACCCGATTCGTCAAGGACCATATCTTTGCGCGTTTTGGGATCCCTCGGGCCATTATCTCGGATGGAGGAAGCCACTTTACCCATGCTTCTTTTCGGGCACTTCTGAGGAGGTACGGAGTCCACCATCGTATCGCATCCCCATATCATCCTCAGACGAACGGCCAAGCGGAAGTGTCGAACCGGCAAATCAAGCAGATTCTCCAGAAAACGGTTCGGCCTGACCGTAAGGATTGGTCCGACAAGCTGACTGACGTACTTTGGGCATATCGGACCGCCTTCAAGGCTCCCCTTGGTATGTCTCCATATAGAATCGTTTACGGGAAGCCTTGTCATTTGCCTGTGGAGTTGGAGCACCGTGCTTATTGGGCGGTTCGCCAATGTAACCTCGACCCAGACTTGTGTGAACGAGAAAGGAAACTCCAACTCCAAGAGCTGGAAGAGCTCCGTCGTGAAGCCTATGGTTCTGCTCTAACCTTTAAACAGCGCACTAAGGCTTTTCACGACAGCCATGTTCGGCGGAAGGAATTTGAGCCATCTCAGCAAGTTTGGCTCTATAATGCCCGACTCAAATTCTTTCCTGGGAAATTAAAGTCCAAATGGACTGGTCCTTTTCTGGTCTCAAGACCATTCCCCAATGGGGCCGTCGAAATCGAAGATCCCAAATCTGGGCGTAAATTTACGGTCAACGGGCAGCGTTTGAAACCCTATCTGACTCATGAACCTGCCCCCGTTGGAGAAACCGTTGCCCTGCTGGAGGGTAACTAATTCTTTGCCTCATTCTGAGTCCAGCTGGGGACATTAAATTCAGCGCTTGTTGGGAGGCACCCTAACAGCACTCACCATCCACCATCACTTTTCACACCTCTATCGCAATCACTTCACTTTTCTCTTCACCACCCACCATCCACCCACCCTTCCACCCTGATCTATACCCTGAACCTCAGCTCTTGTTACCCGATCTTCAATCCTTCCTCTGCCTTTCCCTGCATGCATATGAGGACATAGCATTGTTTGGCATGGGGGGGTGGATAGGCATCCATAGGATCCGGGTATTTTATGGTATCAGACAATTACCACCTATTTATAAATATGCAAGAAAAAGAAAAAAGAAACGAAAAGAAAAAAAAATATATATATATTAGTAATAAATGGTGTTTAGTAATGATCTAAAAGCTACAATAAGTGTTTATGGATATTCAACCTCTGTTTTGAAGAATTTCCAGGCCACAGAAGCTTGATTCGTTCAGGCTCGGCTTAATTCACTTAAAGCATTGACGAAATAGATCAAAATCTCTCCTAACTAAGAACGTTTCTTGTACCTGAGACACCAGTACAGGATTCGTTGGTTTGCTTTTTCTTGAGAGCTTAAGTAAACTTGGTTCACACTACACATATCAGGAAAGACCAGGTGAACATAAGATCCAACCCTAGTATTCATTAGGAAAGGTGGAGTCCTTACTTGTGCGTGCAGGTAGACTTTTTATCTCAGGCTTTAGTCTTGTGTTTAGGAGTGACTCTTTCCACCAAAAAGAAACTCTCCCATCAAAAAGAAAAATAAGTGTTCTCCTTCAAAATGTGTTGTAAGAGATATACTGACAGGTGTTTTAAAAAAAAAAAGATGTTGCAAAAGAGTCGGTATATCTCATAAATGTCTGTATACTTTATTTTTCGGTGAGCCAAAAAAAAAAAAAAAAAAAAATAGAAAATGGGAGTTGAGTTTTCCGTAATCATCTTAAGGGTCAATCCGAAAACACGAGCTGAAACTGGGACCAACCTGTACTTAAAAATTCGTGAAACCCTGGGAGTGAGTCTTAAGGTTCATCTGGTCAGTCTTGATCCTTCACTATGCACAAGCCATAACCTCTTGAGCTCTCGAGTACAACAAAACCTCCTGGGTCCTGAAAATCGTACTTAAGGTTTAAATATCAAGAGCCCTGGTTAGTTGAGAGATAATCTTTGTCATGTAAGACTTAAAGTACTGGTAATCTTCTCTACAATTGGTTCTCACAATATCCGATAATAAACACACCGATATCATCTCAGAAGAAAATCTTCAGCTTAAGATCATTTCTAAATACGGTTTTGCTAGGGACTAGCAAAAGATAGGCATGGGGGTATATGTTTGCACCTCAAAACACGCCTATAATAACGCCTTCTTGTGCTATTTTCTAGCATTAACTATGTATATTATAATCCTGTAGTTGCATTTGTAAAAACGCTTGCATGCATGCATTTAATTGAGAGGAGAAGAGAATGGAATAAATGGCTTGCATATTTACATTTTTTTCTCAAGTGTTTCTTTGCAAAAGTCCCTTCTCTATTTTTTACTTTCATCTTTTTCTTCTTCCCGCGGCTGCAACTCCTCCCGCAGCTGCATGCAACGCCATGCGGCTTCTCCCTACCAACGCCTCTCCCTGCTGTCCTTCCCGCACCTCTCCCTGCAGCTGCCATTCTCCCCCATTCCCCTCATGCTCCACGCCATGCTCTCCTCCTCTATAAGAAGCTGCAGCTTCTTCCTCGCGAAAGAGGCAGCTGCTGCAAAACGCCACCCTGCAGTCCACCACCTTCCTCTCCACCGTTCTCCCCTCCCATACGTCGGCCCTCCGTCGAGGAGGCACCCGGCGAGCAGGAGAACCCACTGTGGTGCACACCACCACAGTGGGAGCACCACCGCCCAGCTCTTCAACGAGCTGGTGGGCGTGGTGTTTTCTTTTCTCTTCGTTTTCGTCTCTACGCCATTGCTGCCGCTTCAAGCTCCGAAGCTTGAAGCAGCAGCAGCAGCAGCTAAACCGCGGCGACAGCAACAGCAGCAGCACCCCCCGCCTCCTCGGCGACCTTCCCCGCAGGCGCTCAGCCCTCCGCGCGCGCCTGCAGGGCACTTCTCCGCTCCGTCCTCTGCTCTGTCGCCTCTGCCATTGCACCCGCGACCGGCCGCTGCGCGCACTGCAGCGGCCGGCCAGGCCCTCTCGCTGCCCCCTGCCAACCTCTGCAACCCTCCGCGACCGACTGCAGACTCCCCGCCGCCCTCTCCGAGCACGCCATCGCCCGCTCTCCTTCCTCGCACCCGGCCTGCAGACGCCTCACCTTCTCCGCGCGAAGACGCGCCTGCATCCGCGACCATCAGACGTCGGCAGCCATCTGCAGACGTCTTAACTCACGCCATCACCAGCTCTCTCGCCCGCTCTCTCTCTCTGCTGATCTCTCCCGCGCGCGTCCGCCCTCTCTGCCGCCCGCTCTCGCTGTCTGGCACTCTCTCGCTCTCTCTCACGTACTCTCTCTCTCCCTCTCCCGCTTTCTCTCTCTCTCTCTCTCTTTTATTTAACTTACAGCAACACACACACACATTCACCGACACACACACACACACTCATAGTAACATATATACATATATATATATATATATATGCATACATATATCTATATATATATACTTATATACATAGTATATCTATATAGTTATGTATACATACATATAATATAATATATATATATATATACACATACTCATATACATATATATATATACATATCTATATACTTATACATATACACATATATATATATATATATATATATATATATATATCTAGATACATATATACTTATATACATATATATATATATACATCTATATAGTATTATATATATATACTTATATACAAATATCCATAGCTATATACATATATACATACATATATATACATATACACCTATATATATATATATACATATATATCTATATATATCTATACATATATACTTATACATTTATATATATATATATAGATATATTTACTTATATACATACATATGTACATATATTTTTACGTTATTTACTATACGCTGTATCGTGGGAATATTTGCACCAGTTGCTGATATTCCCTGATACACGCGTACAAAAAAAGCGTGGTCCCATACATCATCCATCCTCCATCCACACTCCACGCGGCACCTAGTCGTGTTGGTTGCGTCTCTCTAGACGTCGACTGACTCGACATAGTGCTACACTCCATCGTCACCTCCACCCCCACCCCTTTATATATATACTACATATAAATATATATCTATAGCTACTATATTTACTTTCTATCTGTTAGCTTCCTTCTTAGTAAAAAGATAAAAAAAAGGTATAAAAGTGAAAAGATAATCTTTGATTTGCAGGTACCCCGTCTTGCAAGTAGTAAGGCGTGTTTTGAAACTCTGTTTTGGCTAAAAGCCAAGGACACAATTTTGAGGGTGTGCCTCAAGAACAAGGATTACCAGAAAAAAACCTAAATAAGAAAAATACCAAAAACACAATAAACGAACGGAAGAGACTCGTTTTAAGGAAAACGTAGAAATTCGACTTGAACCCCACTTCCCTGAGTTCGACCCTGGGCCTAAAAGTGACAAGATTAAATCAATTAGGCCAGGTTAAAAATTTTGTAAAGAGATGGTTAGGTCTGAATTAGGTTAACCACTATACACATTTCAACGATAAAAATATCATATTAACAACCTATTTGGGCCGACCCATCAGGGGTACAGACGCGAGGTGGTGAGCTTTGGGTTGCAGATGTGAGGTAGTGGATAGACAGCCGATCCGTCTGCCCTCATCGGTTGGTCTGGTTAAGTCGAGCGTGACTGTCTACCTAGGGTGTCAGCCATTGTCCGGACCATACCATGATGGGGCAACGTCCTCCCTTTCTTCCTCCTTTCCATTTGTCGGGGTGTCGCGAGTGGGACGACTCTCGGGAGGAAAGGGAGGCGCCTTGTAGGGCTCTCATTGCTTTAAGGGTGCATCAACCCACACGGGGTGGCTTTGATAACAACCTTTGCCAGGCGCTCCTTGGGAGTCGTGGGTCGTGAGGGCTGTCTCAAACGACGCCATTTCTGGTGATCACCTTGGCTATCCTACCGGAGAGCTGGAGGAGCTGAAGGCGAGGTCCTCTATCGTCCCATGGGCGTCGTGGCGGGGGCGCCTGCTTGGTTGATCACCGAGGGAGCGTATTTGCTTAAGGGACTGTGAGTCATCCCTTTGTGGGGGGCTTGGGTCATAGTGAGCCTAAGACACTCCGGTTATATGAGGGGGTTTAGCTATACATCCCTTGCCCTTACTAGAAGTAGAGGAAAAAGCTCAGTGGCGTCCTCTCTTGCCTAGTGGGAGCTTGACTTCCCTTGGTGGTGCTGGCTTAGGCCGCTTATGTCTCCTGCGTTGGTAGACCCATGCACTAGGAGGTCCTTGAGTCGTGTGAACGCCATGGCCATGTGCCACTGACGTCATGGCAAAGACGCCTATTTATCTGGGGGACTTTGCCTTGGTGGCGCAAGCCACTTTTTTGGGGCGGACGTCGCTTTGTCCGCCCTTTATCTTTACCATGGAGATGAGGATGGCCATTGGCTGCTGTCGGGACCTCCTTCTCTGGGCGGCTTCCTTAAGTGCCTTAGGGGCGTTTTGCCACTGTATTCGGGAGCAGCAATCCTTGCTCCCTAACTCGTGTCTCTTCTGAGCACGCTTGCCTTGACCTGTGGTCAAGGGGTGTGTTTGCCGAGGACTCTCGTTGCCTAGCGTGGATATCCTACTTGGTGCGTGGCCTGCGGGGTGCGTTTTATTTCACACGCAGGGTCCCCTTACTCGGTGCACTTTGCTCCTTGTTGGTGGAGCTTATGCCGCGGGTGGGAGTTGTGACTCGCCTAACTGGGGCACATCTGTATTCAATGTTGGGCTTTGACGGTGTCGTGCCTCTCAGTTGTAGGACGGGAAACTTTGGGCGACAAACATATGACGGCAGGTAGCCAGTCGGGCTGCCTACCCCCACGACCAGACTGGCCATGCTAAGCATGGTTGCCTGGTTAGGGTGTCCGCCCCAGTCCGAACTTGGACTAACAGGGGGTCGTATCCTTTCCCCCCTTCCTTCTTCTCCTGTTGTTAGGGTGCTACGAGCGGGATAGCCGACGGGGAGAGAGGGAGGCAACCTTGTTGGGGTACTGACGTGCCGAAGGTGGGCCGACCCGAACAGGGTGGCTTGGATGGCGGTACACCGCAGGTGTTGCTGTAGGAAGTCATGTGGGTTTTCGACCCATCTTAGATGGTATTGCTTCCGAGGGTTGCCTCAGCAGTCGCGTCGACATGTATTGAGGGACTTTACAAAACCCGGGGGCGGTGAACCTTATTTCCTAGTTTGTACGCCCTCCAGGCGTGCCGGCTCCATTTGCAGTTAGGGGGTGCTTTTGCTGGGGAGTCCCGTTGCCCCCCATAGGGGCAATCCTCTTGGGGTTGCCCACTTGGCGTGCTATCAAGGAGACGCGTTCTTCTCTTGACGTGGGGCTCCCATTGCCTAGAGCACTTGGCTTCTCGCGCGGGTAGGTGTCAAGGCTCGCCCACTATGGGGGCGTGCCTGGTACTTTACTCTCCCATGATTCCTTCAACCCTGGCCTCCTCTCGTCGCGATGTTACATGCCAGTCTCATTCGCAGCATGGTTGGGTTGATAGTGGATGTGGAGGCAGTGGTGGTGGAAGATTGTTCACTCATGGAGTATGGGGGTTAGAGGGGAAAGGTTCCTGAGAGGGCACATGGAGGAATGTTGATTGCTGAGATTACTTAGAAGTTGCTTGTCGTTGGGGAAGGAGGAGGAGGAGGACGAGGAGGGATAAGATGAAGGTGACCTTGAAGGAGAGGAAGGGGGTATGTGGATGAAGGTTGCAGCAACGAAAAAGAGTGGAGGGGGTTTGCAAGCAGAGTCAGAGAACTCTAGCAGTTGTCCTCTAACATGTGCTGTCGTTGAGTACATCGCACGACTACTGGACTCATTCAATGAGAGAGAGAGAGAGGAGGAGAGCAAGGGTGATGTGGGGAGGGGAGACATGGAAACATGGTGGGATGAGTACCTTGTTTTAGATAATACAAGGTATGTTTGGTCTCACATTTTGCTGCTACGTCAATGAGGAGAATAAAAATAAAGAGAAAGAGAGATGTAGGAATCCACGCAGAGTAGGTAAGACATATACTCATGAGTATTAAATTTAAAAATAAATATATAAACTTAAACAAACTTGATACTATTTATATCCCTATATCTGATGTCATTAATATATAATATAAAATACTTTATACAAAGCAACTTATTAAAAAAAAATTCTTACTTATAAAATAAATAAATAAATAATATCTATCACACATGTTTAATAACATGATTAAATCCACGTTACTTGTAAAAAAATATTATACAAAAATAAATAATTTATATTTTAAGATTATTGTTAGATAAAAAATAGTTATTAAGATTAAGTGATGCATGTTGCTAATTTTATTTTCTTTATCTTTAATTTAATGAGAAAAAAATTAAAATTAAACTGCAACATGTGACTGAGTTATATTCTAGGGTTATGGTTAAATATAAAGTAATTATTAGGATTATGTAGATTTTTTTTTCATCGTTAACTTAATGAGGAAAAAAAAAGCATGAGAGAGAGAATAAAATAAAGAGTGCTGCAGTAGTGTTACATGGAGAGAGAGAGAGGGCATATACGTGGTACCAACGTGGTGGGAAATGGTTGGGTTCTCCTGTAGGTTTACTCTGAAATAGATTAAAAAAGAAAAAACTGTGACTAAGTGAGAGGGAGGGAGGGAGAGATCGGGGGAGAGGCGTGGGAGGGCCGGAAAGGGGGAGCGCAGGAGGGCTTGACAGGTGGCAGGTAAAACCCTCCTATAATATAGAAGTATAGATTAGGAAGTTGACTCGCTCTTTGTGATCTAATTAAATTATTATGATTGATTATTGATAGTAATATTATTATGGATATTATTATTGATAGAAAATACAAAAATATATATATAATATAATTTATTAAATCATTCAATGTAGGTATAGTTATTTTTATTTTAATAATTAAAATAGAATGCTATCTTAAATAATAAGATTATAATATATGATCTACATAACATGTAAGAGAAAAATTAAAAAAAAGATATTTCTATTTAGAAATTATCTAGATAAAAGTTTGTGCTTAGCGACAGAAATAATATTTTTATCGATAGAAAATATAAAAAATATATATATAATATAAATGAGAGATTTTTACGTAAATATCACTAATTTTTTTTAAATTACTTAAATTTCATTAAATTAACTATATTTATAGATATGTAATTGAAAAAGTAACGTTTTTTCGTATTTACTACTTTGTTACCATAATCGTTAAACTTAATAATTTTAAACTGAAATATAATAAAAAATTATTTTTTAGTTTACAAAAATTATTTTTTTATTCTCAAAGTTTTTTTAGTCTTCAAAATTTTTTTAGTCTTCAAATTTTATTTTTTTTAAATTTTCACCCCTTCCCTCCCCCCTCCCCTCGCCAGTTCACTCCCCTTCCTCTTCACTTTTAACCACCTCCTTTACCTTCACTCTCCAACCTCTGTCCACCTCCTTCACTCCCTTTAACCACCACCTCCTCTCAACCACATCCTCTTCCCAAGGTGACATTGGAAATGAGGTCTTTGAAGCCCACCACCACCACCACGACATATTTAGGTGCCTCTTCGATCACAAGCCCAAGAAGGAAATCATCATGAATGACAAGAAGTTAAAAGAGGGTGCCACCGTAGACATGAGAAAATGACAGAGGGCGAGGGCAGGGTTGTCGCCTTGGGAGGAGGAGATGGTTAAGAGGAGGTTGTGGTTAGAGAGAAGGGGCGAAGGAGGTGGTCAGAGGTCGAAGGGTGAGGGTGGAGGACGTTGTCAGAGGTGAGGAGGAAGGGAAGTGAATTGGCAAGGGGAGGGAGTGGGTGAAAATAAAAAAAAATAAAATTTGAGGATTAAAAAATAATTTTTTATTACATTTCAGTCCAAAATTATTAAATTTAATAGTTATAATTAATAAAGTGACAAATACAAAAATGACATTACTTTTTTAATGATATATCTATAAATATAGTGAATTGAATAATATTTAAGTAATTTAAAAATTTTTTAATGATATTTACGTAAAATTTCTTATAATTTATTAAATCATCTAATATATGCATAATGTTTTTATTTCAATAATTAGAATAGTATAAGCTGTATAATATGTATACGATAAAATTAAAAAATATAACTAGTTGAAAATTACCTCACTAAAGTGGAAAACGAGAAGAGTAAATAATAAATAATGTCATGACTCAGACAGGGTACCCAGGGAACAGGGGAGAGAGGTAAGGAGTGAGAGGGCCATTAATGTTGTCTAATGAGTGAGAGATATACAGAGAGAGAGAGAGGAATGGAGGGAGGATGGAGGGGAGATCGAGGGAGGCGGGAACCAGGAGGGGCGAAGGGGCCGAAATGAGGGCCGACACGTGACAATTGAAATTTAATTAGTATCAATTATATATATAAGTGATATCTAATTTATTAACGAAATGAAAATAAATAATTTAATCTAAAACAACCATAGCCCCCACAGAGGGTGGAATAGTGGTGGAATATCGTTTTTGAGAGTTGGAGGTCCCAACTTTAAGCCTCCTTGATGTCAGAAAAAAAAAAAATTTACTCGATTATAATTGATAATTTGTAAAATTAAATATTTAATTAAAGAAGAAATCAGAGATTATCAAAGATAAAATTTCTATTTTGGGCAATTATGTAAGTGAGTGTAATTCATAACTTGATAGTGTGGTGACATTAATGGTTGGAGAAAAATAAGATGCTGAGGGGCATATAAGGAAAAAAAGCCTCTAAAAAGGGCCTCGGCTTTGGCCCATGCGGAGGACGGGACACGATGTCGATTTGTGGATGTGTCCTTTATTGTTATTATTAATTTTCTATGATAGAGGATGGAAATTATTTGGAGAGGGAATGAGAGAGCACGGAGTCGGGGGGTTGGGGTTGGGGATATTTGACATGTGGCCAGCTCAAGACCGACATCTAGTGTATTGGTATAGATAGTTAGTCTAACTCGTGCTTCGCAATGGGAATACAATCCACGAGATCGCAAAATCATGTTTAGCTTCTATTATTAAACAAAAACTATCAAAATAAAATGTTTTGCTTCTACTCTTCAACAAAAACTATCAAAACAAAAAATGCATAATATTTTATAGATAAATCTTTTCTAAGCATATAATCTACATAGAGGAGTTAATAGTTTGATATTTTAAAACTTGACTCCATCCACGTAGAGCATAGTATTTGAGTTATAATCATTGAGATAAAAAATGCATTTACTATGTAAACCAATGATCAAATAATGTAACATAACTCTGAAATAATCTACAATGTGAGAACTAAACAATTGTTAACCATCACCGGCAAACCATCTTCATATTCTATGTTAAATCCTCTACTAACCATCTTACTATTTGTCATCCAAACAAAACAGCCAACCTCATATTCCCTATTACATTCTTCAGCCATTGTCTCTATCCATCGCTTGGTCAAAACCATGAGAAGTTAATATAAAACTATAAAAGAAAATCCAAGTTTCTAATTTAGCTCAACTGAAAAAAACTGCACGAGTAATTTGAAATTGCAATAAGAAATTACAAACAAAACACCAAAAATGCATGGTACTCATCATCACCAATGAAGCTCCAAATAGTGCTATATGGATTGGAATCTGAAATGTAAAATTGAAGTCAGCTACTTAAATTGGAGCTAAAACTTAGAACTAAACTTATTTAGAAACTTCTTTTCGATGGAAAAAAAGAAATTAAAAAACCTCACTCAGGTTAAAAGATATTCCATAGAATACTTTGTAGATTTGTCCAATATACATTCTCAACCTTGTTCCATGAAAAGTGGGTTATGTATAGTAGATATATAGTTGTTGGGATATCTAAAAAAGCCCATTGCCTTGACTTCCTTAACCCTACCACCTCAATGCAACTCTGTTCTTCCCTGTGACCTCCTGATCCTAAGCTCTTACTAACTTTATAGGAAATCTCCGTTATTTTATCTCATTTCTTCCAAATCTTGTGATAAAGAGTTGGTGGTAAAGCTGCGAGAGAACAATGTTAAAAACAAAGGAGGAGACACACTAGGGTCCTTCGGTAGACCTTCCTCTGCTACGGATACTTCCTCTTTGCATTGCCCTACGTAGTTCATGAGTGGAGGTTAAGGATATATAAGATACAACCCTTATATACACATAGGTATTTGTGTGTGCACATATATATATATATATATATATATATATATATATATATATATATATATATATATATGAGCCCTATGGTATAAATACTGTACTCAATAAACCATAATCTAAGATATAAAATCATCAAAACGTAATAAATATCATCAATTATTAATTGATGGCATTCCTAAAAGGCACCGCAAATGAGGAGTCATATACGAGCAGACACTAAAAAAAGAAAAAAAAAATACCTTCTAGAAAAGCAACCATAACTACTCAAATTCATTCCTTAAATGAAACCAGAAACAATCAATATATAAAAGTAGCACCACTAAAAATTGTTAATGCAAGTGATCATTAGAATGAAACTTGCATTACAAAAATTTACTTTGTAATAAAAATGAAAAAATTTGTATTATAAGTGAGAAAACTTGTATTATAAATATTTATTTACAAAAGTAAAAGTAAAATCTTGTTTCATAACTAAGAAACTAATTTTGTAATACATGTGAGAAAAATCATATTACAAGTTGCATATCACATGACAACGAGTTTGTAATACAAATGAGTCAATGTATATTATATAGCATGATTTTGATTTAAATTTGTAACATAAATTTGTATCAATAAAAAAATAGAATTGTAATATAATTAAACACTATAATTATTTTCCAATAATGATGTAATAAATTGATTGATTGCATTCTACATTAGGTTGATGACTTTCAAATTAAATCACCTTTTTGATATGTTAAGTGGTTTCCACCAAATGCAAAAATAGTTCAATGGTCCGTACCAAGTGCTTTTTTTTCTTTTGTTACATATATAAAACAAAGCTTAAGGCAAACCAAAACCCCTACAAATACAACTGGCATTCATCTCTTTGGCACACTTATGCAATAAATATTTTTGCATCTTACATGTCTTCGTAGTATATCTCTTTCCCATGAGAATCCTAACCAATCTGATGAAGCAAAAACACCACCAATCTCTGTGTGTGCATAGAAGATAAGCACATTAATTTCATCACTTTTTCCCCAGTATGTCCCTGATCACCACCAATTGCTGGAGCACTTGCCTTGTATTTATCCTCTCACCGGCTGCCTCCCTGGAACACGCCAAGCCAACTCCAACCATCAAACTCACGCACTCGTACTGCTCCTTTGGGATGATACGGTGGTAACCATCTTCGAGCAAGCGTGGGTCGACGATGGCACGGACATTTTCTGGGTAACTCTTGCTCGCGTAGATGTGAAGATTGATGCCATCCCCGAACTCCTCATCTGTTGGCCTCCTTCCAATAAGCATCTCCAGTAGTAGGATGCCAAAGCTGTAGACATCTCCTTGCGTTGAGATTGGGCTTCCCATACCATATTCTGCGTCACACAGGTATATATATATCAATTCAGTGGAGACGGATGTAGCGAATTTAACGAGCATGCTTGCTAGAATTGCACCTTCATATTTCTGATAGGATGAGGGCACAAAACTATAAAAGGTGATAGTATTTTGCAATGCAAGGAAGAGGATAGCGCAACTAGTGTCACGTGGTGCGGTTCACTGCCGTTAGAAAAACAAAAATATATTACTACCACTTCAAAATTAAAATGCACAAGATCATTTTATATCCGTACAAAAATAAAAATCACCTTACTTCAAATAATTTTATATCGATGCAAATGACAGCTGTTCAGTGGTGACCATGCATGTCCATCACGTCTCTAACATTCAATGGTGGATGGTGGATTCACGTCAGGGTGGCTCTAACAATTGAGTTGATGGATTATTCGTCGAAATCTGATATTTGTTTTTTATTTATCACGATCATATGTTGTACTGGTAGCAGGAAATCCAATGCCAGATCCAAATCGAACGATCTAGACCAATCGACCTATGGGAGCCATGGATCATAACCAAGGCGATGCCTGAAACCTCGGATCCAAATCGACTTGGTCCAAGCTTGTTCATGTTACGTTTTGTGCCGATTTTAATATTTCGATATCGTATGCGTGTATGTATTATTGG
Organism: Thalassia testudinum; assembly: GCA_037157565.1. Classification (NCBI taxonomy): domain Eukaryota; kingdom Viridiplantae; phylum Streptophyta; class Magnoliopsida; order Alismatales; family Hydrocharitaceae; genus Thalassia; species Thalassia testudinum. The sequence goes on along the minus strand of JAZHRO010000024.1, from coordinate 75,976,771 downwards.
TAAATGCGTAGCACATGTAAAGGGGAATGGTGTAATTATTGTAATATCCTTGGGTACGTTTGTAAGTTGCTCAGATCTTTATACGACGCATGGACACCGCCCCCGTAACAGACTCTTCCGAACGAGACTACACACCCCACCATTCCACCTTATCCGTTGGGCTCAGACGGTCCTCACTCACACATACCTACCTACCTAACATTCGAATCTAATGTATTGAAATTACAAACAAATAAAAGATTCAGGTAAAACAAAAAAAAAAAATAGATCAGGAAAATGGTGAGAAGAATAATTAATTCGTCTAACCTGGTGCAATGTAACCAACGGTACCCTTTATCGCGACTGTATCAGTCCTTCCAATTTCCACACTGGTATTCTTCTTCAGGAACCTCGCCAACCCGAAATCCCCGACATGGGCAGTCATGTCCTCGTCAAGTAGAATATTGCTCGGCTTCAAATCACTGTGGACGACGGGGACCTGACCCTGATGATGGAGATAATCAAGAGCCAGAGCCACATCGTTAGCAATCCCAACTCTCTCCCGGAGGCTCAAGAACCTCCCACCACCATGAAGCCAGGAATCGAGGCTCCCGTTCGGCATGTACTCATACACCAACGCTTTGAAATCGTTGCCGATGCCATCAACCGTGGAGCACGACGTCAACACCCTCACGAGATTACGGTGCCGTATATTTCTCAGGACCCTGCACTCGGCCATGAAGCCCGACAGAGCCCCCTGCTGCTGGCAATCCAGTACCTTAACGGCTACCATCTTCTTAAACCGGACGAGGCTACCTCTGTACACGGATCCATAGCTCCCTGATCCGATTAGATTCGCCGACGCGAACCCATCCGTCGCCTTGCACAGTTCCTTGTAGGAGACGTGGGAGTTCCGCAACATCAAAGAAGGTAACGGAAGGCCAATTTTTTTCTGTGGGTTTTTAGCAGGAGGACACCTCCGAGAAATGCATGTCACCGGAACAAGGCACCCAACAGCAACAGCAATGACGATGAGTACTATGATCAGTGCCAAATGCTTGCGTCCATCATTACCCCCACCGAAATCGCAGGGATCCAATTGCAATTCTGGTACACCCCCGCATAGTTTTCTGTTTCCCACCACCGAGATCGAGCTACCATTAGCGAACACCCCTTCTGTGGGCACCTCACCTTCAAGGTCATTGAAGGAGAGATTCAAGTGCTTGAGCGAAGGCAACTTGGCTAGAAATGATGGAATCTGACCAGACAGGCGGTTGTGCGAAAGATTCAACGTCTGGAGCCCCTTCAGGTTGCTCAAGGACTGCGGGATGCCCCCTTGGAAAGAGTTACCCCCCAGGTGGAGGTAATCCAACAGCAAGCATTCCCCAAGAGCCGCAGGGATCCTGCCGCTTAGGTTGTTGTCCGACAATTGCAAGGTTTGCACATTCGTCGAGCTGCCGACTTCGTTGGGTAAAGGACCACCGAGGGAATTCCCAGAGATGTTAAGGTAAACCGTGAGGGAAGATATCTTGAACAAGCCACTGGGTATGACCCCGGTGAGCTTATTGTGAGACAAATCCAGCGCCTCCAACCTAAGCAACCTCTCGAAGCTCGCAGGGATGCTGCCGGTGAACCTGTTCAGACTCAGATATAGCTCTACCACTGAGCTTACGTTGCCGATGGATTCAGGGATCTCTCCTGAGAGGCTGTTGTTGTAGAGAGACAGCACTCCGAGGTTGGCGAGCTCACCGATCGTCTCGGGGATCGCACCTGTGAGGAGATTCGTATCCACTCCGAACACCTGAAGGTTGTGGAGGCCGGCGATCTCCCGCGGGATCTCGCCGGATATGCTGTTGTTCTTCATCCTCAGGTACTTCATGGATGTGGATAGGTTGGAGACGGAGATGGGAAACGACCCGCCGAAGAAATTATCGGCCAAGTCGATCTCTTCCAGCTCGGTGCAATTGGTCAAGGAATCCATGAACCTCCAGTCGTGGGGATTCCTCGCCACGAACCGGTTGCCGCCAAGGTGCAACTGAGTCAGTGCCGGTATCATCCCGAGGGTGGGAGGCACCGTGCCGCTGAAGGAGTTGTTGCTGAGCTGAAGCCCCTGCAATTCGGAGGCGTTGGAGATGGAGGTCGGGATGGGACCATCGAATTGGTTGTTGTACAGGAACAGGTACTTGAGCTTGGGGAGGTGCACGCCGAGGTCTCGTGGCAGCGTCCCCTTGAGAAGGTTACCACCAAACCCAAGGCCATAGACGTCCGAGAAATTATAGAGCACGTGGGGCACCTCACCGGAGAGCTGGTTGAAGAGCAGGTCCAGGATCTGCAGGCGACGGATCCCGTGCAACTCGGGAGGAACGGCACCGCCCAAGCTGTTGTAGGAGAGCCTGAGCTGCTCGAGCGAGGTGAGGTTGCCCAGGGAGGGGGGGATCGCCCCGGTGAGCCTATTGTAGTGGAGGTAGAGTATCCGGAGGCTCGGGAGACCGCCGAGCTCCGGTGGGATCTCCCCCTGGAGCCTGTTGTTCCTGAGGCTGAGGATTTGGAGGTTTAAGCACCTGGTGAGGTTGACGGGGACGGTGCCTTGCAACCTGTTGTTCCTCAAGCTGAGGCCCCGGAGGTGCGTGCACCCGCCGAGGGACGCGGGGATCTCGCCCTCGAGGGAGTTCACGCTGAGGTTGAGGTTGAGGAGGGTCTGTAGGTTGCCAAGCTCCGCGGGGATGGATCCGTGGAGGGTGTTGTTGGGGAGGTGGAGCTTTAGGAGGGAGGTGAGGTTGGAGAGAGCAGGGGAGATGGTGCCGGAGAGGGAGAGAGCTTCTAGTTCGAGGGAGGTGACTCTTTCTGGATTGTTTGTAGAATTGCAGGACACGCCATACCATTGGCAGTGATGTGTGCTACCGGTGGAGTTCCAGGAGCCCAGAGCTCCGTTTGGGTCCTTGAGGAGGGACTTGAAGGAGAGTAGGGCGAGGCGGTCGGTGGATGGTCCGGGCGGGGTTTGGGCTGATGCGTAGCAGAGGGTGATGAGCAGAGGGAAGAGGACACCATGGAGGAGGAGAGTTGCCCTCTGCATTGGCGGCTCCATTACAAATTGATGGTGGTGGTGGTTGGAAGAGAGGAGTGATGGCTTGCACTTTGCAGCGTGTGTGTATGGGGTAGTCACGGATCTGCGTACATCATATGGGAGGTGGAAGGAGGGTGATACCGTGGGTGGATGGTTCCTATCTTTTGCCAGGTTTGACTGTCACCAGTGATGGTTTTGTGGACTTTTTGGTCGTGACGTCGCGTAGGGAGGATGCGACCCATGGCTGGGTCTGATTGGATTGAAGAGGATGAATAGGACCTCGTCCAGGGCAGGGCCAACTTTTTTTTTTTTCCAAAGGTTAGGACTTTTGCTTGACAAACATTTTCCGTACCTTATTTATACACAAGTTAGGGTTGGATTGGGTTAGTATTTGAATCAAACACAAGCTATGCTTTTAAGGTTAGAATTTTTTAATTTAACTTCATTCGTTACACTATCGAATTTAACCCAAATCAACTTATTAAAATTAAATTTAATTGCGTAGGTTATTGACTTGTCAAAAAAAATACAAAACTTATGTTTATTTTTTTGTATATATTTTATGTTTTCTATATTTAATAACAAAGCAATTTAAACTCATAAATAATTTTTATTTTTTAAAAAAGATATAAAATAGGTAAAACAAATTTGATAATTATATAACAGTAACAAGAAAAAATAATGATATATCTGATAATGTTAAATTTGATAATGTATATAAAAGTTTAGGTTCAAACCAATCATCGATCAAAAATAGCCTGCAAGAAAAATAAAAATTTTTTAATATAAATTTTTAGAATATTAAAGTTAATAAGGGAAATAATTAAATGGACTTACCCAAAAAAAAAGAAAAGTAAATGAACTTACCGATTTACAAGCAATTACACACTTTAAAAAACATTCATAAACACAGTATGCTTAGAACTACATGTAAATACTAAACAATCTATAATTCATAACATACAAATTGAGTCCAACGATTCATAAAATAACAATAAAAAAGAATCTTAAAGTGTTATACAATCGCAAGAAAGTTCCGAAAATTCCAATTAAAAAGCAACGTAATTAATTAAAATTAGAAGCAAAAATCATAGGAATTACTCCATTTTCTTCAAACTCTAATCACTTCAATTTTTCCTACAGTATAAAAGAAACAAATCAAGAATTATTTTAATAACTAATAAATCGTAAATATTTAAAAAATTTAAATACAATCATTTTTCAATTACCCATGATTTGAAAACATCACAAAAGTTAAAAGGGCTTCTTTATGATACTCTAAATCTCCTGTGATTGCAACAACAAAAATGTATTAAAATTAAGTTTGAAAAGAGAAAATGTCTAGGTAAAACTTAAGGTATTTGAAAGTTCAATTTCTTAAATATCTTCAATTTTTTCTTCCACCTCTTTAATTACAGAAGATCTCAACCAATCTTCATAATAAATCAAACATTCAACAATCTTAGGTGTCAAAGAACTTCTAAATCGATCAAGTATGCACCCTCTAAAGGTAGACTCTGAGGAAATAGTAGACACCAAAATAGCTAACACATCTTTTACTATTAAATATAAAATATGATATTTGGATAAATGAACCTTCCACCAATCTAAAATATTAAAACTTTGGTCATTCTTCTTACATGACTCATCAAAATATCTATTCATTTCCGTTTTGATTTCTTCACTTTGTTCCTCTTGAAGATGTCTTTGAAATTCACTTTCAAAGCCAATATTTATGTCATCTTCATATTCATCTATATTCACGAAAACTTAATTGGTTGCCTTTTTTTCGCTTCTTAATGATGATTGGCTACTAAAGTTAGGCAACTTGTAATGTTCATAAAGCTCATTCATGATAGATATGAGATTGTCAACAAACTCCAAGATATGCTCTTTTGCATACACTTTAGAAAAATAAAATTTCACACTTCAGTTTATAACAAGGATCTAAAAGAACAACAACCAATAATAACATGTTGACTTGTTTGAGCTTCCCGAATATCTATCAAATTTTTCCTTCATCCTTTTTGCCATTACTTGTAAGATAGGATCATTGCTTCTAGACCAATTAATCAAAATATTTTCTATCTTACAAACTTCATGAATTTAAATATTAGCTGTAGCATAAAGATTGCCTGACAAACGTTTGGTGGCATCAAAGAAATGCTTTAGAAACCTGGTTAACACATGAGCATGTAGGCTTCCAATCTTCTTCGATATGTGGACCCAAATCGAGTTTGGAACCAAATTGATGATCTTCCTCTTTCATTCTTTCAAATGCCTTTTGAAATTTTAGAGCAGTTTCTAACATCAAATAAGTGGAATTCCACTTTGTTGGAACATCAAGGCATAATATGTTGACTTAAAAGGAATTCTCTCTTGTCCAACATATTTCTTGATTTGCAATCCTCTAGCAGATGAACTCCTTGCATACTTGATGGCATCACGAATTCGAGAAATGGGTGTTTACATCTCTCCAACATTATCTTTTAGTATTAGATTCAAGGTGTAAGCACAACATCTTATGTCAATATATTTTCCATTCCTCTTGCCAAATTTGGATTTCAAATAATTGACGGGCACACATCATTTGCACTAGCATTGTTCAAAGTGATTCTTTCCACCCTCTAAATTCCCCATTCAAGAAGACATCCTTTAATCATTTTTCCAATTTCTTTTCCCTGGTGGTTTGACATGGTGTAAAAATTGATGATCTTTTGGTTATAATTTTCACTCATTATTAATGAAATATGTAGTTAGGCATGTATATACTTATGAAGCAAATCTGATCTTCAGTTTCTCTAAAAATGTTCTTCAACTTTATCTTCTTACATGCATAAATTTTTATAATATCTCTAGCCATAGTGTTTCTAAAAATTAGCTTAAACTTAGGATGAGCCATCGACATAAAATATTTGAAACCCTTATGATCCCCAAAATTAAATGGCAATTCATCAACAATGATCATCATATCAGAAGCTTCCTTTACGACCTCTTCATTGTATTTCCACAATGCAAAATTATTCTTTCCTTGTTTCCCAATTAGTTGAAATGTTAATGTTTTTTGTCCACTTAATGATAAATTAGAACGTAATAGACTCTTTATTCTTTCCTTGTTTCCCAATTAGTTGAAATGTTAATATTTTTTGTCCACTTAATGATAAATTAGAACGTAATAGACTCTTTTTGTGCTTCTGTAGAATGTGAATCCATAGTGTGTGGGTTTCATTTTTACTAGTATAATCATAAGATATACCACAATACTTACAAATTGCATTAATTCCTATTTTATTTTTACGTTTAGTAAAATGCTCCCACACATTAGATCTTTCCCGACTACTATTTTTTCTCATTTGAACCTTTGATTCGGACACACAAGGGTCGATTGAGCCGTTAAGGTTTTGCATAGGCAGTTCATTTCTTTCCTTAACTTCATCATCCATGTCAAAAAATTAAATTTTAACAGAACCAAATAATGCAAATTAGTTGAATGTAGAAAATAGTTGTTAACATCTTGATGCCGAATTCAATTGTTAACATCTTTCATCTCAAATTGCAGGATATATATGTATGTAAACACATGCAATGGTATACAACAATTAACACACAAGGAAGAACATGAATAAAAGAACACTTAAAAGATTATATATTGCAATTTGATTTGTGAAGCACCTATGTGACCTTTTCCTAAATTATACTGTCAAAATGGAAATAGTATTATAACAGTTATAATTAAGATGACAACACCATTTTTTTTTTTGAAAGACAAAAACAATAACACTGAGAAGGTGGATAAATACTAAAAAGAAATGAATAATAGTATAGGCTAGAGATATGCAAGAAGGTTAGGCTAACAAAATATTACTAACATCAATTTTATATGGTAGTCAAACTAATTGACTTTTCTTTGCCTCTTTCTTATAGAAAAGTAAACACACATTATAGGATGATTATCTTATCTATGTAAATTTTTCAAAGAAAGGCATTCAAAAGAATAAAAAATCAACCTATCAGTACCTAAATAATTCAGGGGAAGGCAAAGATGTATAAATAATTTAGGCTAAATTGGGGGAAGGTAGAGGGGGAGGAGGGTGGCGGGGAGAAGGGTTGGTGGTTGTTGCCTATAACGAAGGAGGATGGCTAGTGACAGGGTGATAGGTTGTGTGGTGGTAGTTGCTCTAGTAATAGGGTGGGCGGAGGGGAAGGCATAAGGGGAGGTGGATGGCCGATGAGGAGGTGGTGCTGTGGTGGGCCATGTGGTGGTGGTGGTGGTAGAGGCTCTGGTGATAAGGTGGATAGCTGGTGAGGGGTTGTGGTAGTGGCTCTGGTGAGAGGCTTAGGTTGGGTGGAAGGGAAGGTAGAGACAGAGGTGGATGGTTGAAACAACCTGCTGCCTTTTTGGGTTGTTTAAGACGTATGGACTAACCGTCAGACGTCTGGATGAAGGGCCAGACGTCTGAAAGTGAAAAGAACCATACGTTCCTTTCGCACTGCACGCGGGCAGTGCGTAGAGTTTTCTCTCTCCCCCACTATCCTCACCTCCAAAACCCTAATCCCCTCCTTTTTAAACCCCCCGCACCTCCATTCTCCACCCCTCACCACTCTAGCCACCACCACCTTCACCCTTCCCTTGCGTCAGTGACCTCGACCAACTCCTTCTCGTCCATGTTGTAGTCACGGCGAGGAGGGAGAACGAGGTAGAGCGAGGGAGAGCCGGGGGAGAGCGAGAGCGAGAGAGTACGAGGAAGTGAGAGGAGAGCGGGGGAGAGGGACGGTGGTCGTGGGAGCTCGGTGGAACTCGAGGAGGAGTTCGTGGGAGAGAGGAGGACGCCGGCGGGGAGCTTCTCAAGCTCCTGTAGTTGCTGGAGCTGCCGCTGCGGCGTCTGAGGGCAGAGGCGCGAGCGGGACGAGCTGTGTAGGAAGGTTCTAGATACTGGTTTTCCAGTATCAGACATCTGGAACATCGACCAGACGTCTGGAGAAGCATCAGGATGTCCAGAGCTGAAGCCGGACGTTTGAAAACACATTTTTGCACGGAGGTACATGTTTCTTGCACGACTTTCCGTCATGCAGACCGTAGCACAGAACTTTTTGGCTGAAAATGGGTCTACGTCTTCGTACGTAGGTGTAGAGCATTGGAAAGGCACGCAGTGCGCTTTTCCAGGCACTTTTGGACGTTTGACCACATCGCCAGACGTCCGACGGCACTTCTAGACGACTGGAAGGAAGGTCCGACATCTGGGACTTCCCTTAGACGGTTGTAGAGGAGTTTGGATGTCTGAGGTAGCCGTAGGAAGTGAGAGGTAAGATCTGACGTCTTTTAAGACGTTTGGGAATAGTCCTAGACGTTTAATTTTAGACAGTAATCGTGTTTTTGGCTCGTTGAGGGCCCTAACAGAATCGGATTTCCATAAATGAAGTATTGTTGTTTTCCACTCGAGTTTCTCTATGTGTTAGTATTGAGTATCTACTGTTTTGAGCTTGTCTGATGTGACTTAGTCGTTGGTACAGGTTACCAGCCGGTGGTGTGTTCGGGGCCTGCGGAGACGACAAGATCTGCGGTGCAGGCCCCCATTCCTCCCGTGATACCCGGTAGAGTGGTTTGACTGAATTGTTAAGAATAAACTAAATATTATGCTTTATTGGAATAGATTGATTGGAACCCTAGGATTGAAATAAACCCTAGGATAAAAATGCATGAACATGATTGAGCTACATTGTTTACTGGAAGTGCATGTTTTAATTTCAATTGCTAGCAATGGTATTAGTATCACTATGAGATATTGTGACAGACATTAAAACACGAGCTGCCTGCTATATTATGAAAAATTGGGAATTGAATAGTATGATCTGGATATTGATAAATGAGATGAATATGAGCATGAACTCTACGGGGAACTAGGAGCAGAACTCCTGTATATGAAAGGAATCTGGTACGTAGACGGGAAGTGAGCTCGCCCTTGTGCACATGATACCAAAGAGAGCAACTGTCCCTTTTAGTGTAGATGGGGAGCCAGCCACCCCTTGTGTTGAGACCCGGTGTAGGACTGGTCACTCTACACCGACTCCTGTTGGCCCTCGCATATGTGGTACTGAGGTGAGCTACTAGTGTAGGGAGGGAGCTAGCTGCCCCATGGGGCCCGGGGTTAGGACTAGCTAACCTACACTGACTTTTTAGGCCCTTTGGGCAAACCGGGGTAGTCGAACGAGGGTACGTGGACTGTGGAGGGGCGAGACCCCTATTTGGTTCTGAAGGGCGAGACCCCTGTTCTGAGAGGGCATGGCCCTGTATTATTCCATGTTGTACTTTAGGTGTACCCGCTAGCGGAAATGACTGACCGCGTGCCAGTGTAGGGTAGCTACCCGTGCATTTATCATGCGTGCCGTAGTCACCACTACATCACGACAGGGACCTTAGGGTGGTTGATTGGGTATAGGACTATCGCGGGGGACTCTCCTAGCCAGGAGAGCACCACGTGTACCTTCTACACCAAGGGAAAGATTGCAATCAAGATCGTTCCATGAGGAACAAGCAAGATCAAGAAACACTTGAATCGTTTGCGAAATAAATGAACCAGAAATACATAGATGAGATAAATAGAAATGAAAATAAAAACATAGTTGCTTGTTTTACTTTACTTGCACATAAATAATGTAAACACCACTCTACTCAACGTTTGCTGACTCTGTCTTTTCGTAACCCTGTTCAAGACCAGAAGCTGAGCAGCTCGAGTTTTCGATTACAGAGGGTGCTGGGCCTAGTCGAGCCCAACCGTAGTTGTTGTCTTTCCGCCTTTTTCTTTTCTGTTGTAGTTGTGAGTACTGGACCTTTAAATTATTGTTCTTGTTACTTTTTGTTTTCCTTTCCACTGTTGTTGTTGTGGTGGGATGTACTATTTTGAGACAGTTCGTTCTACTTTCCTTTACCATTTTGCTTTTACTTCTACTTAGTTATAATGCATGTGTGGATGTAGTTTATTTTCCTGCTTTTGGTTAATTCTCATTGGACGACTAGGTCTTGGGATTAGTCGAGGCGAGCTGGTCTCGGGTCCTGTAGGGATCTGGGAACCGGGTCGTAAGAATGGTCAGTGACGGGTGGTGGGCAGTGTGGCGGTTGGTGGTGGTGGAGGTGGTTCTGGTGAAAGATGGTGGTCATCGGAGGAGGATGGTTAGGTGCGGTTGTGATCAAGGTTAAGGGAGGTGGTGGTTGTCGCTGATGTAGAGGAGGAAGAGAGAAGGAAGGAAGATGCTAATCTCGAGTGGCGACGACGAGAATGATGGCAACGAGAAAGGAGTTGCAAGTTTGCGATGGAGAGGCTGGTGGCAACATCGAGAGAGGGAGCTCATTTTAGGGCTTGCGAGAAGGAGAGGGAAATTGAAAAGAGAGCACACAGGAATGCTGCTATATGTGTGTGATGGAGAGAGCATAGGGAGAGGGAAAATTGTGAAATGACTCGCCACTCTTTGGTCTGTTAAGACGTATGGGGTTTCCGTCAGACATCTGGGTAAAGGGCCATACGTCTAAAAGTAAAAAGAACCGTACATTCTTTTGCGTCTCGCGCGCATACGACACGCATGAGTTCTCTCTCCTCTCCGGCCATTGCACCCAAAGCCCTAAACCCCACCTATTTAAAACCCCCCACCTCCATCTTCTTTAGTCTGGACTTGTTCAGTCTTTACAAATTTAGGCTTTTGACTTTAGTTCAAATTGTAGGTGACAAAACAAGTTGCCCAATCAATTACGCGCCTATTGTCAACCTTTGAAATGCCTAAAAAGACCTAGTTGGAGCTTAGGTATTCTTCCCTAAATCTCAAATGGTCAAGTAAATCCAAAGACGGAAGATTGAGGGATGCAAGTAGGCCTAAGCCTTCCTTTGAAGCTGTGCTTTCACGGTGCTTCTCAACTACCCCTAAAAATTCATGACAGGGTATCCCCCTCTTTGGATTTACAAAGCCTTTGATCTCAAGTTCCGAATACTTCAGAATCCAACAGTAGGAGAGCTCTTATCCTAGTCGTTTCAAGACTTAGGAGTGTCTAAATGAGTGCTGTGGTGCAAAAGATATAAGTGTGCATTCACCGCAAAAGGATTTTGAATTTTGAATCGCACACCACATTTTACAATCAAGTCCTTGATTTTTTGATGTCCTTCCTTTAATTAGTCCTTTTTCTCGAATATATGTGACCACTTGTTAGATCGCTTCAAGACAAATTTTGTGGTCTTTGAATTAAATCCAAATGCAATGCATGATCAAGAATATGATGCAAAGTAAGAAAATGCGTACCTTGCTTCCAGCAATCAACGATGCAAGAGTGCACGCAATGCAGAGAAATAAATCTAGAGGCTGCTCATACGGACCTAAATGGTTCGTCCTAAGGGCAGGCAGCTTCTAGCAGGTAGCTAGTTTTTTTTTTTTTTTATATATATTTTTTAAACTACTTATGCACAAGCAAATAAAAGTAATCAATAAACTAAAAACCTAAATCTAAAGAAAAGGGAACAAGCTCCCAAAAATTACCCATCACGGGCCCAAAACAAAATCGGGTAACAAACCCCTCAAAATATACCCCAGAACAAGAGTTTCAAACAAAATGCAATGAAAAATTAAATCTAAAGTCTTAATTCTATTATAATCAAATTAGCGACTAAATATACAATGATGTCCGTCGCGTCCTCGTCCTTCTCTTCCTTTTCAAAATAGCTCGTCCAATTCTCCTCTGGTGACGTCAAGGGTCGCCTCTCACAATGGCTGATTCTTGCACAAATTTCTCTCATAGAAAAGAAAATAATAAATGGTAAAATCACTGTGCAATTGACAAATAATCAAAATAAAATCAGGTGAAATTATTGCGTCTGTTGCCTCCCCGGCAACGGCGCCATTTGACGTGTCGATTGTTTGCTTTAAAGTCGTTTGTAGTTTTATGTGGTGGAAAAATCGACTAATCAATATTTAAAAAAGAAATAACCACTCGCAGAAGAGCGAGTCGTATCCACAGGGAGGTAATGTCGAATTTAAATTCGCACCGGTTAAAAATGTTTGCTCGTAGTTAGTTTAGATAAGAATCAAGCCAAAATTGCCTTCAGATTAAGGTTTAATTAAGAAATCATGCTGAAATAGCAATTCTTAATAACTAGAGGATATTTGTTGCAATGCAGATTCAATAAAATATCATTAAAAGTTGACAATGGTAGAAATTGTAATTATTAATGGCATGGTTACTGTAGCAAAATAGGGGATTTATTCCCCTTGGCCGTGTGCGACGAGGAGTGGATGGCTGGAGGCGGGAAATTCGGAGGAAGTTCCTTGAACCGAGGGCTTCGCAGCGGTGGTGGTGGCGAGTTGCGCGGTGGTTGGAGCTCCGGCGAAGGTGGCTGCAAACGGTGCTGCAGTTGTTGTTGGCGGGCGGTGCGTGCGGCCTGTTGTTGCGTGCACAGGTAGGAGGCGCTGCAGGCGCGGGAGGCACGGGTGCACTGGAGGAGGGAGGCTCTACTGCTGGCGTGCGGGTGAGCGCTGCAGCCGGTGCTGCACGCTGGCGTGGGTGCACGCATGCACTGGTGCGGCACTGTAGGTAGCGACGGAAAGGCTGCAGGCGGAAGGCGCGCAGGCGCGGGAAGGCTGCAGGCGGGTGCGCACGAATGCTGGAGGAGCGGGAAGACTGCTAGCCGTGCCCGCCTTGCGCGAGGCTGGAGGGCGTGCAGGCAGGCGTGGAGTGAGTGGGTGAGGGCTGGCGGTTTAGGTGAGAGAGCGAGGGCTGGCGGTTCAGGTGAGCGGGCGAGTGTGGCTGTTGTTGGAGTGGGAGGTTGAAGCTTCAGACATTCGGGAAACTTCCCGGACGTCTTAATTGGCTGAGGGGTGATTGCAGTAGCTGCGACGGTGGTTGTTGATGACGACGACGAGGGAGGTGCACGGCGAGGTGCTCACGGTAATGCGGACGACCTTCAGATGGCGGTGTGGCCTGTCACACCACACGCCCACGGTGGTGGAGGGTTGTCGCCGCGGTTGAGGCCGGCGGTGTGGAATGAAAGAGATGGACTCTGCACAGTGTGGGTTGGGGGTGGAGGCTTGCTCCGCTCGGCAGCCTCTCTCCTCTTTTTATAGCTGACTTCACGAATTTGAATGGAGAGGCGGGAATAGATCCACCTTCTTTGCTGATCCATGAATGTGCTTTAGTGCGGCAGGAGGCGTTGCAGCGACAGCCAAGCTGTTGCTGAAAAGAAGAATAAAGGATATTATTAAAATATTATGGTTATTTATATATAGACCCTCAACTTTTATGTTAACTTAAACAATGTACCTAATTGGTTAACTAATTAAACGAATGCCATTCTATGCTAATTCTAAATGCATTTAAAATATGAATGCAATGCATGAATTATGTAATTAAATTAGAAATATGAATTAATCTATTTACATCCTAATTTATGCTAAATAAATGTTAGAATTAACCTAATGTCTGGGCACTTAAATACTTAAATAGACAACAACTATGGGCTAATCATTCATGTAACTAGGATAGTCATCACAACGTATCTCTTTGATCTTCGCTTCTGAGTCTTTTTCTCTATGTAATCTTGTAACATTGGTAGCTCTTGTTCTTGCTCTTGTATCTCCTTGTAGGAGATGCCTCGTCGAGGAGTTCTCGAGGCAGATCGTGGTCGTGGCCGTGGATGAGGTTGGAGGGGCGGACATGCCAGACCTGAGGCACTAGTTGACCCATCTCTCCTCCTGGGCATTCAAGCTCAAGATCTCGCCTAACTGATCTGAGACATCGTACGGGAGGAGCTCTAGCAGCCTCCTTGGGCACCCCTCCCTAAGGACGTAGAGGGAGAGTCCTCTGTGGGAGGGGGTGATCCTCCACCACCCCCACCACCCTATGACACTTCTGATCATGTTTCAGAACATTTTGTCGGGTTTTTAAAGGATGTCATGTTGTAATATAGCCGAAAAAGCGTTCAAAACAAATAAAGATTTTTATTACTCGAAAATCGGAGTATTCGAGTTCGAACACAGGGAGCAATTTAAGTACTTTTAAAAACTTGAGAATACAACTTCATTTAAATGAAAAACAATTGGTTTAGTGAGAGAATTATAAAAAATGAATTGCTAAAAAGGACAGAATTGGATGTCTGATTTTTGCATCAGACGTCTTAAATGTAAGTCTTCTTCTGCCTTGCTGTTCTTCTTCTTCTTCTTTTGATTCTGTCTACTGTTATTCCTCCTTCTTCTTCTTCTCCTTGGCGGGTCTTCTGATTCTGTCTGCCTTCTTCTTCTTCTGAGTCCTGCGTCCTCTTTCTTTCACTGCAGTCTTCACTTCTGCTAAGGCTTCTCTTCTTCTTCTTCTTCTGCCTTGGCGAGCCTTTTCCTCTGCTCAGCTTTTCTTCTTCAGCTTCTTCTCTTCTCCTTCCTGTGGCTAAGTGCTGAGCTTCTCCTCGGTGCTCTGTCTGCCTGCACACAAGGCAGAAAAACCTATCCCTTCCCTCTACCCGCGCGTATCTCTCTCTCTCTGCAAATCGCTCACAGGAAGCTCTCCCAAAGCCGGGTTAACGGGTCGAGTTGCGTACCCGAGACCACGCACACCGGCGTGTTATGGTGCGCGAGGTGTGCTCGGTAGTGTGCCGGGTCTGATCCGCAGGTCCGCGTGGTGAATCCGCGGACGAGGCGGGCGTGGGGCGAGGGACCTCACCCCTGGTGTGTCGGAGGCGATAAGGGTAATTCACAAAATCAACTTAAACCAGTGCAGTGCTTTGTGAACTCACGATGTGGGACTAACTGGCACCTCTCCTCGTGCGCGCCCGCAGGAAGACTTCTTCGCAATCTCCTCAGATGCAGCTTCGGTTCTCTTCGGTTGCTGGCTGGCTGCCTTCGCAGAAGTCTCCCCAATCCGCAGCAGCTGAAAACCTGGAGCCCTGAAGCCTGGAGCTCGGAAGAAGCTGCTTCAAGGTGGCTTTAATGGCGGTCGAGCCTTAGAATCTGTCAGAGACGAATACGGCCTCACGGCCTAATTAAACTACCGGAAGACCTTCGCCGTGGCATGGCGAAGGTGGTGCGATGTGCAGCAGGCCACGGGGCAGCCTAGGCGTGCGTGCCTAGGTCGACCTGTGACCGGAAAGTTGGGTGTGTTCGGGGGTGAGTTGTGTGAGTATGGAGGGACTGTGGAGGGGCGGAGCGTATTCAGTGGGATGAGGCGAAGCTTCTGGGTCGGTCAGCGAGTTGTATGGAGCTGCGGATCGACGGGGGCAACTCACCAGAGGTTGGCCGGAGGCAAGGAAGGTGATGGTGGTCAGGCGTGGTCGAGGGTCGGTTTGAATGAAGTAATGTGGGAAAAGAAAGAGGGGCAAATGGGGAGTAGTTCTAACTTACTTGCAGGGATGAAGGGGGCCGGAGAGGCGGGCAGTCGTATTGACTGTCGCCGGAGTAGAAGCACCCAGAGGGAGAGAGCAGCGACGAGGAAGTGGGGAGGGAAGCGTGCGCTTGGTGCGGCGTGACGCAGGAAGACTAGACGAAGCAAACTCTGCTGCTGGTATGGCAGCAGAGCAACGAGAAGTAGGAGGTGTGGCCGCTGGAGCTTGCGGGTTTCCTATCGGAGAAGGAAGAGAGGAAATTTTGAGAGATTCTTCGCTAAGACAAGCTTGCCTCAAGCGGCTGGTCCTGGGGTTTCTTTTATAGGTACATGCAGAGGGTCAGATGCACGGAGGGTGAGCAAGGCTCTTACCGGAGGTCGTCATAGGTACAACACCCATACCTCTCAAGCATTTGCACGAGAGGTATGGTGCGAATTAGGGCATGGGGAGCTGCTCAAGCGGTAGGGGACTTCTTAGGGAACCCCCCTTTCAAATCTGAGAGCAGCTCCCTGGGGAAGCGAGGAGAAATCCTCCTCGAAACTTTGTCGGAGTATGGTTCTTCTGCTGCATTGGCAGAGGGACTGGAATGTAGAAAGTGATAAGGAAAGTTGGGGGGGTTTTCGCAAGGGTTTTCAAAAGTTAGGGGCCAGAATGTAATTGGGTGGACTATTTTGCAAAGTAGGTCAAGATGTCCTTCACTTAGGTCCAAATTTTGGTAAAAACCTAATTTAGACCTAAGGAATCCAATGGTGAAGTTGGATATTAGGTTTGACCACGTTTGACTGGATATTTTGCGCAAAAATACAAATTAGGTTAACTATTGAGCTTGGACCCCAATCTAGGTCAAAACAGGTTCCAAAGGCCAAATTAAAGGTTCTAAACCCTAGGGGATATTTTTCATGAATTTTAGTGGGTTTAGTTAATTTTTATCCTGATTGGAACCTTGTGAAATTAAGTAGGTTTGTTTTAGGATTATAGAGTGTCATTTAATTCTTAAATTTCACAATAACCCTTTTCTGACTGAATCATCCCACTTTTCCTCTTATTAAGCCCAATTGACCTATGTTTAGCCCCTGGAAAATCCCGTTGATGAGCTGCACTGGTAAAATTGCAGTTTTACCTTTTGTTTCATGTTCTCTTCCCATATTAGTGATCCCTTGAATTAGGCCTTTCTCTTGGTTATGTAGGAGCTTTTGTTCTCTTTATTAGGTCAAAATGAGCTAGTTATGACTCATGATGAGGCTCTCATCATACCCCCATGCCTAGCTTTTGCTAGTCTCTTAGCAAAATTTCAAGGTTTTAACTTCCATTCTAGACCCTGAGTGTCTGTCAACAATTATGATAAGTGCTTCTCCTTTTCTTTTGTGATTAGGTCGGAATGCCGACAATAGGCCTAGAGGTACTCAAGTACCAACCAAAATTCGGACCTGATCCGCTTTAGCCTCAGTCCTCGGCAAAGGTTTCTAGGCCCACAGAAACTAACCTAGGGTTTGTTGGACTTCGCGGTTAAAGCACCCGTGCTTGAGACATTTTTGATAAACGCCAGTTTATCATCATTTTTATGCTTTAAAACTAACCTAGCTCTTAGGATTTTACTCCGCAAACGGGTTTTTGGGCTGCATTTAGGCATAAATTAGGATAGGCATGCATTGCATTTTTTATTGTCGTTTTAATGTGTTTTTGTGAGTGTTAGGGATGTACAGATGCACAGATCCCTAAAACCCTAGCACTCAAGAAGGCAATTGGTGAAGGAGAAGCCCAGACTAGTTGGAACCCAGCTTGATCCAGCTCACCATAGTTGGAACCTAGCTTACTTGAACTAGGGTTAGCTCATCCCAGCTCCATTCAGCTAATCTCAGCTGGATGGCAGCTCAAGAGAGTTCACCTTAGCTCACCCTAGCTCAAGTCAGTTCAGATCCAGCTCAACTTAGCTGAGTCTAGCTCATCTCAGCTCCTACTAGTTCACAGGGAGCTCTAGCTAGCTCAGCTGAGTTGACAGGAGTTCACCCCAGCTCAGATCCAGCTACATTCAGCTCCACTCAACTCCAGCCAGCTGAAGAAGAATTCATCTCAGCTCAGGAAGCTCAAGTCCAGCTCCCGGGGACTCAGCTTAGCTCAACTCAGTTGAGCTAAGCTACCTTAGCTACCTCAACCAGCTTGATTCTCCCCGGGAGCACCAGACCTAGCTCACCTCAGCTCATTTTGGTAGAAGCTAGCTCACTTTAGCTTGGCTTAGTAGCTAGCAAAGAACTAGCAAGCTAAGCCAGCTAGAGTAGCCCCATGCCAGCCTCTTCAGTAGCAGCCAGCTCCAGCTCCAGCTCCAGCTCCAGACTCTCCTCCTCAGCTCCTTCCTCCAAACCCTAGCTCCAACATCTTCTCCTCTACTCCTCCATTAGCTAAGCTAGCTTAGCTTAGCTTAGCTTAGCTTAACTATGCTCCAATGTCCTTGGCTTGTACCACCCCAAAAACCAACCTACCAACTCCACCCAACTAGCTCCACCTAAGCTCCACATAAGCTAACCTACTTGGCACCAACCTAACCTACCCACCACCTCCAAAAGACACCTAAAAGTGGCGCCAAAAACTACCCATAACCACCCCTTAGTGGCGCCACTTTTCCCTCCAAAATCCCCCCTCATCTCCACCACACAATCCCCCTTGAATCCATCTCCACCATCCACCTAACTCCCCTTCTAGAAGACCCCATGTTGGCGCCAACATGGGGGTGTCTCTCCACCACCAAAAGACACCAACACCACCATAACCACCCCCTTTAACACCCTTTGGGTTGGCGCCAACTCACCCTAGCCATAGGATCACCAACCACCCTCATCCTTCCATCCTAGCCCTCCATTTCAAGGGGCACCATAGCCCCCCTCCTATTCTATAAAAAGCCACCACCTACCACCATTTTTGGGGCATCCTCCCTTAGTGTATTTTCTACCTACATCCACCTATACCTACGCCCAAGGAGAAGGAGTAGAGAAGGAGATTAAAGGGCCACACCACCAGCCCTTTTGGTGCCTTCTTCTCCCCACTCTCTTCAACTTGGGCCACGCCAAGGAGGAGGACTCTTCCACTTCAAGGAGGACGGCCAGGCAAGGGAGAAGGACCTAGGGTGGACATCCACCCTTGGAGAGAAACTTAGGGCACGCCCCCTTAGGGCTTGCCTTGGAGGTCATCACCTTGGCGAAGTTCTGCAAGGAAGGAGTTGAAGGATTCTTTTCAAGCTTGGGAGCCACCAACCTTGGAGCAAGAAGCCCTCTTCTTCACCATCTATCTAGAGGATTTGTGTTTTATTTTCTTATTTGCAATTTTCTAGTAGTACAAGCTTTCCTCTACTAGGCCTTTTGTAAAACACTTTATCAATTATCTAGTTGCCTTCTTTGCAATTTTTTTTGTTTGCATTTCTATTAGCTTATTTTCAGCATTCTTCACTCCCTCTCCCTAATTATTCTAGGCCTCCACTTTCCTAGAGTGAGCTTAGGGAGAGGTTCTACTTGCCACTTTAGAGTAGTTTACTTAATTGGAAGTGTAAACACTTTTCCCGCCATAATTTCGCATGTTGCCTTAGTTCAAAAATAAAAAAAAATGGTATATTGAAAATTACCAAAAGAAAGTTGAGATATATTCCAAGCAAGAGAATCAATTTTGCAACCATATTGCCTCCTTGGACGACCCTAGATACTTCCCTATCTAGGATTATAAATTTAAGAGCGAAAGCGGATTTACGCATTACAACGACGTATTTTAACAAACCGCGTATTTTCGCTATCACTTTTTGGCGCCGTTGCCGGGGAGGCACGGCTTTGCATTAACTCATTTTCTCTTGCTTGAAGTGGATCTCATCCCCTTCTCTTTCTTTCTTTTGTGTGTGCAGGAACTACAGCGGGAAAGCGGGAATCTGGAAGCGAGAGCTTAAAGATCCTTTTCTTCCCGCGAAAATTCAGGTTGGTTCATCTTTCTAGTCACATAATTAATTAAAACTACCAAAAATATATTAAACTTGGCTTTCAGGACCCTAAACACTTAAATTAAGTGGAGTGGTGCATTTTAAAATCATTGTTTGCTTGTATGCTTCTTTAGCACCATTCCATTGCAAGTATTGGTGTTCTATTTTTCGGGTCTAGATTTCTGTCCAGACTTGAAAAATTGATTCCTAACACCACAGGCCTCCTAAAATCATAAAATTTCATAGAGTGATTCCCAATTAAGTTTGGAACATCTGTTACAAATTTCATATCAATTGGATTTGTACTTAATTTTTAAAAATTCGTGGATTACAGAGGGGTCACACCCTCTAATCTTCCTGTTTTGCTACTGTCCGTGAATTTTCAGAATTTTTATACTCATCCAATTTTTGTGAAATTTATCTCGTTGGAATCCCTGTGAAATTTTACATATCATATAAAATCATAAAAATTTTCTGAGGTCGGTGGTAATACTAAAAAGTCTATAATACCCACAGGTATTATTTCTGGACTTTGACACCAGTACAATTAAAAATTCAAAACTATTACCAAACAAATTCTTAAAATCTTACAAAAATCTTTTCTGGAATCCTTGTTTGATTTTCTTCAAAGTAGTGGTGTTGTTTGACTTGTTTGGACCACTACTTAATTCTGAAAGCTAAAAATAATTCATTGGTAGTTAAATTTCTGTCTCAGGGATAATTGGTTTAGGGTTTCTTCTTTCTCTTTAGAGACTCAATTAAAAGGAAATATACAATCACACATACAACTTGTCTTTCTTTTGATTGTGAACTTTCAAACTTGTTTGAAAACTTAAAGAGAAAAACCCTAAAATTCATTTAATTAAATCACATCCTAAAAGACAAAAATATAAAAAAATTGTGTGACAACTTGATTTTCATTGGAGCCACTCTCCAATTCCTGCACACACACAAAAAAATCAAATAACAGGGCAACAACCCAATAAACGCCCTCCACATTCCGTGTGCACTATAGAATCATAGACCTAATTAAAATTTGTAGCAACTTGACCCCTAAGGCTTTATCAACTTAGGCTTGCTATTTAGGTCTTAAGTTTTCTTTAGTTAGTACCAATTCTGTCATCTATATCTAGTGTTCAGGCTGAGGGGCCGTGTCAAACGACCAGGCGCGGGTTTGTACAAGCACCTGGGGTTTTCCCTGGGAAACGTTTGGGCCCAAACCTCCCCTTAAGCAACTTGGCTAGATTTATTGATAGAACGGGTATTCGCTATTGACTACTTATTTCCTATATAGACCAAGTCTTAGGTTATTATTAGGGAGTCACAATTAAGTTAGGTCTAGTTTTTGTTTGTTTGAATTGCACACTTTCTCTCATCTCTTTCTCTTCTCCTCCCCTCCCCGTTCTTCCATTTTATACACGGGCGACGGTCTCAAAATCCGCACTTGGAAGGACCATTTGATTTCGCCCCCACGTAAAAAGACCACTTTTTCTGTCTTCTCCTGAAAAAATGGAAACACAACAAAATAGGTCCACTGACCCTTCCACGTCCACCTCTAACCCCACCACTAACCCTAATTCTAACCCTTCCACCCAAAACCCAACCACCAGTAACTTCCCACACTTGGAGCTCCCCAATCTTGAGTTGCCCCACACACAGCATCAAGACCCCCTACCTGATCTTTTAAAATTGATGGCCGATCAGATTAATAAATTAAATTCCAATCAACAAACATTGACTAGGAACATCCAAAACCTAGCCAATCCAAGGCCAAACCCACCACCCCGTCAGCAGCCTATTGTTCCTCTAAAAGATTTCTATGATCCGTCTTATTATGAGGAACGACCAGGGGTGGTCATACCGGAGGGAGACTTTGAGATCAAGCCAGCCGTCCTGAACCTGATTAAACACTTTCATGGCCTTCCTATGGAAGACCCTTTCAGCCACCTTGAAGAACTAACTCTTCTTGCACAGACAACCCGTTCCCGAAATGTGCAAGAAGACATATGGCTGATGCGGCTTTTTCCATTATCTCTTAAAGATAAGGCCGCTTATTGGTTCAGGACCATTGGCCGACCCATTACAACATGGCCTCAACTCAAGAGTGCCTTCCTCAAGAAATTCTTTCCCATAGGTCGTACCAATTCCTTACGAAGATCTATTACGACCTTTCACCAAAAATCTGGCGAAACTTTCCACGATTCTTGGGAAAGATTTCAGGACCTTTTAAGAAGTTGCCCGCACCACGAGATTCCTTTGTGGCAGCTCGTGCAAATCTTCTATCATGGATTAGAAGATCAAATCCGACAATTTGTCGACGCCTCGTGTGGCGGCAACTTCTTAAATAAAGATGCTGAAAGTGCTTATGATCTATTTGAAGAAATGAGTGAAAACTCATTTAACCAAGCTTCCATGAACACATTTTGCAGAACCCAAAACCCGCAGTTTGGTGTTCATGAAATAGGCGCTCAATCTATCCCAGTCGCCCAAGACGATCTTCAAATGATCGCTCAGAAACTCGACCAGATGCATATTAATCAGAAGAAAATTGAGGAAAGACTCGCCACATCAATTCAAGCTCCACGACCACATTTAACCCAACCTAACTTTCCACGAAGAGAAAATTTGCACAATCTCAACACCACTCCTGCTGATTATTCTGAGGTTGCCCATGATTCACTGGGGAATTTCAATTATCCAGATCTTAACCCCACCCAAAATATTTCTGCCATCCAGGAGCCCTTTAAAAATTCTTCCAATTGGAAAAATTACCCGAACTACTCCTGGAATAATCAAGTTTCCTCCCAACCATATCATTTTAATGGGTATGGGTCGAATCCAAATTTCCATCCTGGGCCATCCCAACAAGATATCAATGCCCAGATGCTACGGACCCTGCAGGATATGCAAACAAAAATGACGGAAGTAACCCGCAACATCACAAATCTGAACAATCAGATTGGGGTTGCTCCCACGCAAAGACCTGTAGGACATCTTCCGTCCCAACCCATACCCAATCCCAATCACCAAGGGAACCATTATATGGGCAGAAATCCACATTATCCAAATCAGCCTCCTCTTAATCCACCTCAGCAGCCGCCCAGGTTCCTGCAATCACAGGCCCCCCCACCTCCTCCAAATAATAATCCGACTGCACATGCAGTTACCTTGAGGAGTGGGAAAACCACCACTGACCCCGAGCCTTCGCACGAACCTGGTAAGATACATGTGCAAGTTGACTCCCCACCTCCCCATCAGGAAGAAAAAGAACAACAAAAATCTCAAGACAAGATTCCTATCCCTTTCCCACAAGCTCTCTACCCTACCACCAACAAAAGAAAGAAATCTGAGCCCACTACAGAAGAACTCATGGAGCTATTTGGGCAAGTTCATATCAATATCCCTCTCCTAGATGCCATTAAATATATACCTGCCTATGCTAAATTTTTAAAGGAGATTTGTACTCCTGAAAGGCAGGCCAAAAATCTAGGACAGGTGCATCTTTCGGAGACAGTAAGCTCTGTCATACAGAGTAAGCTGCCTCCTAAGATGAAAGATCCAGGGGCGCCTTTAATTTCTGTAATTATTGATGACACTACATTTAATCGCGCCCTCCTTGATCTTGGTGCCTCTGTAAATATTATTCCCACAAGTTTATTCGAAGAATTTCAGATCGGTGAATTAAAACCCGTCGAGGTTACCCTGCAATTAGCCGACCGATCTACAATCAAACCTCGTGGGATTGTCGAGGATGTATTAGTCAAGGTCCAGAATTGTGTCTTCCCTGCAGACTTTCTGGTTCTTGACATTGAGGCACCCGAATCATTACTGGACTCCCCGATAATCCTTGGACGCCCCTTTTTGGCTACTGCAAAGGCAAATATCAATTGCCATACAGGCAAAATGGATATCAACTGTGCAGGCCAAACTATCACCTTAGATATTTTTAAATCCTCCAGGAGATTCCATGATGATAACTTCTTTGAGGACTCAGATACTGAAATTTCTAATATGGTGGAGGAGACAATGTTAATAGATACCCTTACCGACCACAGTTTTTTTGAGGACTCTGATTCAGACTCAGTGGTCGGCGAGATCTGTGATCCGGAAACTTGTCTTGACTCCAAATTTGTTCCTGATACCCCCCCTAACCCACCCACTATTCACGCACCTAATTTTTCCACACTAACTCACCATTCCTTCCCCGACCCCTTTCTTACGGACCTGCCACCAACCCCGCCCGAGTTTGGCACCCAACCTGAATTAAAACCATGGCCAGACTCGGGCCACACTTATCAATTTCCATCTCACTTTGATCCCAATATTATTTCTAATCAATTTTCTAGGGATCTAGACGAAGACACCTTTTTTGCGGGCATCCAAGTGTCCAATTATTTACATGATTTTCCGTCTTCTGTGCATACCTTCACACCCGGCTGAATGGCGTAAAAGATAGCACTGGATGGGAGGTAACCCATCATTTTTTTTTTCTTGCTTTCCTTTTTTCTTCTTTTTCCAGGTTTTATTCATCTTAAACCTGACCGTTCTTCACTAAGGTGATTCCTTTTCCCTCCTAATGCATGAGGACATGGCATATCTTAAGCATGGGGGGGTGTTTTTAAATTTTTACGATCGATTTAGGATGTTTAAAACCTAAAAACATGCAATTTTCTTTAATTTATTTCCTGCTTGCATACCCAAAAACAAAAAACAAAAAGAAAAAAAAAAATATATTGAAAACTTTTTGAGGAAAAATTTTGAAATCGGGACTACGGTCGAAAAATTCACTTCTGGTACAATGGGATTTAATCTTTAACAAACTAAGGATGAGGATATGGATCTGATCATTAGAATTCCAGGGTCTATTTTAGACTAGATCAGATATCCTTCTCTAAAATTCCACCTGAACTCATGATAGTTCAGGTGACTTGATCCTATTTTGTAATATGGAAAGTATTTGACTTAGTTTTTGATTCAAAAACCTGCGGTTCTTGAGAAACTTCTTGTGTCAATTTTCACACACAAGCCAACACTTAAAAATAACTAAAAATTTGAAAAAACTCCCTTGTTTGGATTTAGTAAAAGTCTGAAGCAGATCATTGGTTTGAGTTCCCACCGTCGAGAAGAAGGAAAAAACCTTCTTTGAGGAGACGATGTCAACATGTTACCGCCTCGGTGCTGCTCTATATCTATATTTCATATCTTTAGACGGAGCATTAAAGCGCATTTCAGCAGCTCAAGTGTCTTGGACGGTGCTCTACCTATAGCGTCGGAGCAAGAGCTTGAGTTTGCTTGGAGCGCCCCTTTTCACCGCATCGTGTTTTGGGGTTGTGAGCTCCTGGGTGGTGTCATGGACAGTGCTATCCCGAAGTACTGGCGCCAGAGCTCCCTCGAGGAATGGTAATGGGAATGATGATACCGACACATCTGTTGTAAGACTAAGCTAAAAATAAGCATGGAAAAAAAAAAAAAAAAATAATAACACGTCCTTATTAAGGTTGGCTTTTCACAAGCACCGACACAGGGTTTTAAAGGAATTTGCAAGTCGCGAATCAGATTCACGAGCCAGAAAAATCCTAAAAACAAACATTTCAAGTCATCTGAATTAACAAGGGGTTAATTTGTGAATTTTCTGAGGATATATTGATCCCGTTCTATCTAATGGTTGGATCCAAAAACAAATCCTGATGTTTATCTTCAACAAATCCCGTATCTCCTGTGTTTTAATCTACCAAGGTCCCTTAATCTCTTTTTCTCCTCAAAAGTCAAAAAAATTAGATTTCCCAAAAATTCCATTTTCCAAAAAAAAAAAAATTAATGTTTTGCTAAGAGACTAGCAAAAGATAAGCATGGAGGTGTGATAAACGCCAGTTTATCATCATTTTTATGCTTTAAAACTAACCTAGCTCTTAGGATTTTACTCCGCAAACGGGTTTTTGGGCTGCATTTAGGCATAAATTAGGATAGGCATGCATTGCATTTTTTATTGTCGTTTTAATGTGTTTTTGTGAGTGTTAGGGATGTACAGATGCACAGATCCCTAAAACCCTAGCACTCAAGAAGGCAATTGGTGAAGGAGAAGCCCAGACTAGTTGGAACCCAGCTTGATCCAGCTCACCATAGTTGGAACCTAGCTTACTTGAACTAGGGTTAGCTCATCCCAGCTCCATTCAGCTAATCTCAGCTGGATGGCAGCTCAAGAGAGTTCACCTTAGCTCACCCTAGCTCAAGTCAGCTCAGATCCAGCTCAACTTAGCTGAGTCTAGCTCATCTCAGCTCCCACTAGTTCACAGGGAGCTCTAGCTAGCTCAGCTGAGTTGACAGGAGTTCACCCCAGCTCAGATCCAGCTACATTCAGCTCCACTCAACTCCAGCCAGCTGAAGAAGAATTCATCTCAGCTCAGGAAGCTCAAGTCCAGCTCCCGGGGACTCAGCTTAGCTCAACTCAGTTGAGCTAAGCTACCTTAGCTACCTCAACCAGCTTGATTCTCCCCGGGAGCACCAGACCTAGCTCACCTCAGCTCATTTTGGTAGAAGCTAGCTCACTTTAGCTTGGCTTAGTAGCTATCAAAGAACTAGCAAGCTAAGCCAGCTAGAGTAGCCCCATTCCAGCCTCTTCAGTAGCAGCCAGCTCCAGCTCCAGCTCCAGCTCCAGACTCTCCTCCTCAGCTCCTTCCTCCAAACCCTAGCTCCAACATCTTCTCCTCTACTCCTCCATTAGCTAAGCTAGCTTAGCTTAGCTTAGCTTAGCTTAACTATGCTCCAATGTCCTTGGCTTGTACCACCCCAAAAACCAACCTACCAACTCCACCCAACTAGCTCCACCTAAGCTCCACATAAGCTAACCTACTTGGCACCAACCTAACCTACCCACCACCTCCAAAAGACACCTAAAAGTGGCGCCAAAAACTACCCATAACCACCCCTTAGTGGCGCCACTTTTCCCTCCAAAATCCCCCCTCATCTCCACCACACAATCCCCCTTGAATCCATCTCCACCATCCACCTAACTCCCCTTCTAGAAGACCCCATGTTGGCGCCAACATGGGGGTGTCTCTCCACCACCAAAAGACACCAACACCACCATAACCACCCCCTTTAACACCCTTTGGGTTGGCGCCAACTCACCCTAGCCATAGGATCACCAACCACCCTCATCCTTCCATCCTAGCCCTCCATTTCAAGGGGCACCATAGCCCCCCTCCTATTCTATAAAAAGCCACCACCTACCACCATTTTTGGGGCATCCTCCCTTAGTGTATTTTCTACCTACATCCACCTATACCTACGCCCAAGGAGAAGGAGTAGAGAAGGAGATTAAAGGGCCACACCACCAGCCCTTTTGGTGCCTTCTTCTCCCCACTCTCTTCAACTTGGGCCACGCCAAGGAGGAAGACTCTTCCACTTCAAGGAGGACGGCCAGGCAAGGGAGAAGGACCTAGGGTGGACATCCACCCTTGGAGAGAAACTTAGGGCACGCCCCCTTAGGGCTTGCCTTGGAGGTCATCACCTTGGCGAAGTTCTGCAAGGAAGGAGTTGAAGGATTCTTTTCAAGCTTGGGAGCCACCAACCTTGGAGCAAGAAGCCCTCTTCTTCACCATCTATCTAGAGGATTTGTGTTTTATTTTCTTATTTGCAATTTTCTAGTAGTACAAGCTTTCCTCTACTAGGCCTTTTGTAAAACACTTTATCAATTATCTAGTTGCCTTCTTTGCAATTTTTTTTGTTTGCATTTCTATTAGCTTATTTTCAGCATTCTTCACTCCCTCTCCCTAATTATTCTAGGCCTCCACTTTCCTAGAGTGAGCTTAGGGAGAGGTTCTACTTGCCACTTTAGAGTAGTTTACTTAATTGGAAGTGTAAACACTTTTCCCGCCATAATTTCGCATGTTGCCTTAGTTCAAAAACAAAAAAAAATGGTATATTGAAAATTACCAAAAGAAAGTTGAGATATATTCCAAGCAAGAGAATCAATTTTGCAACCATATTGCCTCCTTGGACGACCCTAGATACTTCCCTATCTAGGATTATAAATTTAAGAGCGAAAGCGGATTTACGCGTTACAACGACGTATTTTAACAAACCGCGTATTTTCGCTATCAATTTTCAGCCTAGGTTCAGTTTGCAGTGCGTTTTTGTAAGAGAGAGATAGAAGATTTATTTGTTTGGAGAGCTTTTCTCTCTCTTTTCTTTTTTTATTTCTAGCTTTGGATTAGCTTCTCAACACGGTCTGTATTGGATTCCTCGTCCCCAACATCAATCCTCAAGGGTCCCTGGCTATCGAGATTTCGAGATAATTCACCCATGGCAACCCCCAGAACCCTGGCTTTTGAGATTTCGAGATAATCCCGCCCATGGCATTCCGTGGCCGAATTCAGACCCTAGCGATCGACATTTCGTGATAATGCCACCCATGGTATCTGAACCAGCAGAGTACTTACATGCCCCCAGTAGGATATTTAAATAACCTAAGAGACAAGCACCGAGGAGACGATATGTTGTTACGCATCTTCGAGGAAAATTTCCCGCCTCTCCGCGCCGGGAACTCGTCCAAATCAACTTGTGTTGATTGGCCGCTCCTAATCTAGGTGACTTTTGCAGAACATTAAACGTTTTTGCGTGATTTGGATATTTATGCGCACTGAACCAGACTGTGTGTGAATTTGGGGTGCTTAGGTTACCGAATCCCGCAAACCAAAGGTCAGTTAACGAGTCCAAATACTTCCTAAGCCTTAGACCTAATACTTAAGCTTCGCATTTTCCCCAACCTCTTGAGGATTATCCTGATTTTAACGGATACATGAATTTTTAAGCTAAAGAATCTAGCCCAAGAGGCCTAAAATCAGCGTTCCCACTAATCTCTTGTTATGTTACCTTAGTACTTTTTCTCTTTTCTTGATCTGGTCTAGAACTTCCGTTAATCCCTTAATCTTTTACTAATGACTATTTTTTTTTCTTTTTCATTTTGTGCTCCTTTTTGGTATTTTACTCTTTTCCTCCTCTCATTTTGTATGACCCTGAATTGTTTCTCCCCTCCTTCAAGTCTTTTTTTTTTTTTCAAGATGAAACCCTGACTTGTTGTGAACGATTTCTAATATTGGGTTGGGATACCTGAGGTGAAGTCGGCTATTCTAATGGATGAATCCTAATATGAATTTCGCATAGAAATGTCAGAAAAGGTTTCGGGTTTTTCAAAGAATGACGGGTTGCCTCCCGTTAAGCGCTGAGTTTTACGCCATTAGCTGGGCGCAATGAGCTCAAGAGGAATGGAGGGTAAAGGATGACTCAGCCAAATTTATATCGGTCCTGTTAATGAACGGTTTGAGTCTCTGATCGTTCACAACAAAGGGTTCGGAATCGTGGCTGAGTGGGCTGATTTCAATGGCTCAATTTCCAAAGATTTGTCGGACTAGGTAAGGTCCGACCCACTTAGATCGTAACTTTCCTGGGAATAATTTGAGTCGGGCATCAAAGAGTAAAACCTTTTGACCAGGATGAAAGACCTTTCTAGAAATGTGTTTGTCGTGAAAAGCTTTAACCCATTCTTTCTAAATTCGTGAGTTCTCATACGTGTCGTGGCGTAATTCATCGATCTCTCTTATTTGAAGTCTTCTGTGGGTTCCAGCCTTAGAAAGATCTAGATTACAATTCCGTACTACCCAATAGGCTTTATGCTCCAATTCGACGGGGAGGTGACATGCCTTCCCGTAGACTAGTCTGAAGGGAGACATTCCTAATTAGGTCTTGTGAGTGGTCCTATAGGCCCACAATGCTTCCGGAAGCCGAGAAGACCAATCTTTTCTGTCAGGTCGAACAGTAACCTGAAGGATTTTCTTGATTTCTCGGTTTGATAGCTCAGCCAGACCATTAGTTTGGGGGTGGTAAGGAGTAGAGATTCGGTGTGACACCCCGTATTTGGTCATCAGTGACCTGAACTGAGCGTTTGTGAAATGGGTCCCTCTGTAGGAAATTATTGCTCGTGGAATCCCGAACCTTGAGAAAATGTTTTGATGAATGAATTTGATAACAACTTTATGATTGTTGGTTCGGGTCAGAATGGCTTCTACCCACTTGGACACGTAGTCAATTGCGAGTAAGATGTATTCGAAGCCATCCGAGATCGAGAAGGGTCCCATAAAATCAATCCCCCAAATATAAAAAATTTCGCATACCAAGATCGGCTGTAGAGGCATCATGTCTCGATGGCTCATGTTGCCCAAAGTCTGGCAACGGGAACATTCCTTACAGTGATTGTATGCATCCTTGAAAATTGTGAGCCAGTAAAAGCCACACTGGAGGACTTTTGATGCGATTTTATGTCCTGAGAAATGCCCACCGCATGCCTGGTCATGGCAGAATGAGAGTATGTCGTTGATTTCCACTTCCGCAACACACCGTCGAATTATCTGATTAGCACCAATGCGGAATAGATACGGGTCTTCCCATAGGTAATACTTAGCATCGGAACGCAATTTGTCCTTCTTGGCCTTCGGCCAATCAGACGGAATCTGATGTGATACCAGGTAATTTACTATATCTGCGAACCGTGGAAGACCTGTACTGATAGCCAGTAGGTGCTCATCAGGAAAATGTTCTGTGATGGGTCCGGAAGGGTCAATTATTTTAGAAGGAAGACGGGACAAGTGATCAGCTACCACATTTTGCTTTCCCGCTTTGTCGGGAATCTCAAGGTCAAATTCTTGCAACAGCAAGATCCATCGGATTAATCGAGGTTTCTCGTCCTTCTTTGCAAGGAGATGCCTCACAGTTGTATGATCCGAGTATATGATGACACGGGAACCCAGAAGGTATGATTTGAATTTTTCTAGGGCAAATACTACAGCTAGCAGCTCTTTCCCAGTAACCATATAGTTATGCTGAGCCTCATCCAGTGTTTTGCTGGCGTAGTAAATGACCACAGGTTTCCCGTCAATTTTCTGCCCCAAAATCGCTCCTGCAGCGAAGTCAGATGCATCGCACATGATCTCAAAGGGTTGAGACCAATCAGGGGACTGTAGGATCGGGGCTTGGGTGACTCGGTCACGTAGGATCTCAAATGCTTGAGTGCATTCCTTGGAAATTTCGAAAGGCACATCCTTGGAGAGAAGAGTGGTCAGGGGGCGCGCGATTTGTGAAAAATCAGGGATAAATCGACGGTAAAAATCGACGTGCCCCAAAAAAGATTGGATGTCCTTAATCGAGCTAGGCATAGGGAGCTTGGAAATCATGTTGACCTTAGCTCGATCAACTTGGATGCCTTTCTCCAAGATTAAATGCCCCAGGGCAATTCC
The DNA here is from genome assembly GCA_037157565.1 of Thalassia testudinum. Lineage (NCBI taxonomy): Eukaryota > Viridiplantae > Streptophyta > Magnoliopsida > Alismatales > Hydrocharitaceae > Thalassia > Thalassia testudinum. The sequence goes on along the minus strand of JAZHRO010000024.1, from coordinate 75,946,144 downwards.
CTCAGGCACCATGAAATGGCTCTTTTCCCAGGAAAGAACCAAATTCACATCGATGCACCGCCTGAGTATTTAGACCAAGTGTTGGAGGCAATCGTCAAATGATGCTCCAAAAGCTGAAAAGTCATCCATGAAGACTTCCAGATAGTCACCTACCATATCTGAGAATATGGCAAGCATATACCGCTGAAAAGTTGCAGGTGCATTGCAGAGACCGAAAGGCATCCTTCGAAACGCGTATGTCTCGAAGGGGCAGGTGAATGTGGTCTTTTCTTGGTCCTCTGGATGGATTGCCACTTGGTTGTAACCGGAGTACCCGTCAAGAAAGCAGAAGAATCTATTTCCCGCTAGTTTCTCGAGGATCTGATCAATAAACTTTAGTGGGAAATGATCCTTCTTCGTGGAGGAATTGAGTCTTCTGTAATCAATGCAGACTCTCCACGAGTTAGCTATTCGGGTAGGAATGACTTCTCCAGCTTCAGTCGTGATGATGGTAAGTCCTGCCTTTTTAGGCACCACCTGTATTGGACTCACCCAACGATTGTCGGAGATCGGGTAGATGATCCCTACATCTAACCACTTTATGATCTCCTTTTTCACGACTTCCTGTAGGTTAGGGTTTAGGCGTCTTTGCATTTCTCTTGAAGGTCGTGCGCCTTCTTCTGTGTAGATTCGATGTGTGCAGTAAGAAGGGCTTATACCAGTCAAATCATCGAGAGTCCATCCAATGGCTCTACGATGTTGCTGGAGAACAGTAATCAAACGGAGTTCCTGGTCAGGTGTGAGTCGAGAGTTGATAATCACAGGAAACGTCTATTTCGAATCCAAAAAGACGTACTTCAGATGCTCGGGGAGGGGCTTGAATTCCATGACAGGATTGTCAGCAGCAGCTGGTGGTTCAGGGTTTGTATCAGGAACAAGGGGGTTGGAGTCATAGGTGTGTCTAGATCATGTTCGCACTCCTCTGTTGGCGGGTTTTGATTTTCTAATGGTTGATCAGGGATAATCAAGTTGTCCTCTGTATGCAATTCCTCAACCACGGTTCTGATATCGCAAATCTGCTCTATAACCCCACAATTAATCCCTTGTTGGGTCTTAAAAATGTCAATCTTCAGGGTTTGATTCCCAAATTTTAACTCTATCTGGCCCTCTTCTCAGTTTATGTTGGCCCTAGCAGTGGCCAAAAAGGGTCTCCCTAATATGATTGGTGTGTCCCTTGGGTTCTTAGGTGCATCCATGTCCAGTACTATGAAGTTCACCGGGAAGTAGAAATCCCGTACCCTAACAATGACATCCTCGAGTGTTCATTTAGGTGACTTGATGGATCGATCAGCTAACTGCAATGTCACCTCAGTTGGTTTGAGTTCAGATTTTTCAAGGTGGTCAAGGAGGGATGTAGGTATTAAATTTATGGAGGCACCTAGATCTAGTAAGGCTCTATCAAATTGGGTTTCACCAATTTTACAAGAAATCAGGGGAGTTCTTGGGTCTTTAGCCTTGGGTGGGAGTTTACTCAAGATGACAGAGCTGGCTTGCTCTGACAGTACGATCGGATTCCCATCCTTGGTTCGTGGCTTACGTTTGGGTGTACATACGTTTTTCAAGAATCTTTCATAAGCCAGTATGTGGCGAATTGCATCCATCAATGGAATGCTTATCTGGACCTGTTTAAAGAGCTTGACCAAATCCTCCTCAGGGGCCACGGGTTTGGTTATCCTTTTTCCTTTGGTCAAGGCTTCAGGAAATGGGATCCTAGTTGGTTCCTCTAGGATAGGTCCAGGTTCTTGACCTGGGACGGTGGTATCTTGGATAGCTATCCTAGGGTCTTGGTTATTATCAGGCTTGGAGTGGTTGGGATAATGTGGGTCTTGGGTTGTTTTACCACTACGTGTTGTTACAGAATTTAATCCTGCCTGATTTTGGTTTGGGTTTGGTAAGGGGGGTGGCTGCTGCTGAAATCCCGCATAAGATGTCAAAGCTTCCATCTTGTCTGGTGATGGAGCAGCAGGGGCCTGATAAATCAAATGTGCGTGGCCTAAATTTGGATTCATAACGTGCCTCTGGGTCGGCACGTTATTTGGGTTGGGCAGAGGTTGCGAAGGAAGGGCACCAGGTTGGCGGGAATTTGCCATCTGGGCCAGTTGGTTGCGAACCTCTGTGATCTCGTCCTTGTGCTGTTTTTGCATTGCCGCATTCATCTTTTGAATGTCAGCCAGTGCTTGAAGGATAAGAGTCAGTTGATCCTGGTTTGGCCCGGATTGGTAGGTGGGATTGGGCCGAGGCTGAGGTGGCTGATATGGACGAGGGGCTTGTGGACGGGGTTGATATAGTGGTCTTTGAGTCTGAGAATTTCCGGTCCACTGAAAATTAGGATGATTTCACCATCCAGGGTTGTAGGTATTGGAGAATGAATCATTCTGGATGGCGTTGAGGTTCTTGCAGATCTGAGGAGCCTCAGGAAAGTTGGAATACAAGGGTTCAGAGTTCCCCCAACTAGAGTAGGATGGATCGGAGGTCATTCCGGTTTGAGAAGCAGACGGGGGTGGATATGGGTCCATCCCCTTGGCAGATTGGTGGTAAATGTTTTGCACAGTTTCGCTTGACAGAGGAGGTCGTGCAAAAGAGTTTTGCCCAAAGGTGGCTTTCTGCAAATGTCGAGTTAGCTCGTCCACCTTCTTCTCTATGATAGAAACCTTGTGCAACCGACTGGCCATCAGTTCGAAGTCGACGGAAGTGGACAGGTCCTGCATCTCATGTGCCCCTCTCAGATTTGTCGATGCGCGGGCATTTGTCCTGTCGAATAAGCCCATGGAGTCATTATTTATGGTGTTCTCACACATGTTTTCGAGAATCTCCCACACCGTGTCCTCGTGTTGACCCATGATGTTTCCTTCGCACGTTGCATTGACGAATAAATGGATGTCTTCACGGAGTCCCTGGTAAAAAGACTGGACTTGTTCCCACTTAGGAACTCCGTGATGAGGGCACTTTCACATGAGATCTAAGAATCGATCCCATGCTTCGTGAAGAGGTTCTCCCGGTTGTTGAATGAAATGAGTGATCTGGTGGCGTAAGGCATTCGTTCGGCCAATAGGGAAGAATTTTTTCAAAAATTCGGCCTGAAGTTCCTCCCATGTGTTGATCGGACGGGTCTGGGTTTGATACCAATGGGCAGCCTTGTCCAAGAGGGAGAACGAAAACATTTTCATGAGAAGGATATCCCAGTTTTGTGGATCTGACCCGAAGGTCTGGGCCAGATGCTTGAGTTGTTTAATGTGTTGGAATGGATCCTCAGAGTTAAGCCCATGAAACTTTGGTATGGCATGAATCATATTGGGCTTCAGTTCAGAATCAGGACCTCCAATCGGGATTCAGACTCGAGGTTCGATTGCCACCGCAACGGGATTTTAGTGATCTCGCATCATAGGTCGCTGCGGTGGGTTTACAAAGTTTTGAAAGAGATCATTTAGGCATTGAAGTTGGTGCTCAAGGTTGTTCTCCTCTTGAATGGGTTGTGCCATGATGGGAGAAGGAGAACTTGGTTCTGAATCAGATGAAAGATTAATGTGGTGGGGTTGCTGCACAAACAAGGGCGTCGAGGCTTGGCCTCGACGAGAGTGAATTTCTAAAGGAGGTCTTAAGGGTGGTCTTAAGGACCTCCTACCGAACATGCACCGAAGGATGTGATGAGATTAGAAGGTGCTGGACCCAATCGAGACACCCAAAAATTGTTGGGTGATTATAGAGGTTCGGGGCAGATGATACCCCTTAGTCAGAAAGGTCGTCCACTTGAGAAATACCTGGGCTGCTAGAGAGGGAGAGTCCTACAAAGACCCCTACATGGTAGAGCGTCCTCACGAGTTACAGGGTTTCCCCTACCCGACCTCTCTTGTCACTGCGGTTCCAGGTTGGCCAGAATGGGGACCTTGACCTCTTAAGTCTACCTTTTTTTTACTTTAAGATCAAGGTGCTTAAGGTTCCACTTGAACTTTTAGGTATTTTGAGTGAAAAGGTGACCTAATTTTAAGGTTGGTTGACCCAAAGGATCAACTTCACCTCTTGTTCCTTTGAGAGCTTTTGGGTCCTTTCTTTTAAGGTTCAAATGGATTTAAAAGCCTGATTTGCTTAGGGTTCCTCTTGTATAGATCTTTTCAAACAAGGTTTAGGCACACCTCTTTTTGGAAAAACTTTTTTCTTTTTTAAGAGGTGTGTCTCTAAAAACCCTAGCTTTTCAATCCTTGAGTTGGCTCTAGTTGGCCCAATTTAGTTGCCTTAAAATTTAGTATCTAGGGCTCAATCAAGAAAGTTTTAGCCCTAGTTACCTTAGTTGGATGAGCAGTTAAAAATGTGTTGAAATGAAAAATTAGGCAACTTTGATGAATTACTAAGTATGAAACAGGTAGCCCTAAGTTGATTCTTCTTTTATTCCTTTTCAAACTTTGAGGGAGTTAAGAGAGGGTTAATGAAGATTACCTGTTCCTTGGAGTGTCTGTTGTGCAGCTGCTCTTCTTTTCTCTGCTTTCCCTGAGATAAGCACAATAAAAGAGATGAATTAGATCAAATATTGGATCAAAAGTTATGATCAAAAGCTTTAAAAGTGCCCGTTGCTCCCCGGCAACGACCCCAAAAATGTTTCGGAACGTTTTGTCGGGTTTTTGAAGGATGTCATGTTGTAATATAGCCGAAAAAGCGTTCAAAACAAATAAAGATTTTTATTACTCAAAAATCGGAGTATCCGAGGTCGAACACAGGGAGCAATCTAAGTACTTTTAAAAACTTGAGAATACAACTTCATTTAAATGAAAAACAATTGGTGTAATGAGAGAATTATAAAAAATGAATTGCTAAAAAGGACAAAATTGGACGTCTGATTTTTGCATCAGACGTCTTAAATGTAAGTCTTCTTCTGCCTTGCTGTTCTTCTTCTTCTTCTTCTTTTGATTTTGTCTACTGTTAGTCCTTCTTCTTTTTCTTCTCCTTGGCCGGTCTTCTGATTCTGTCTGCCTTCTTCTTCTTCTGAGTCCTTATGCGTCCTCTTTCTTTCTGTGCAGTCTTCGCTTCTGCTAAGGCTTCTCTTCTTCTTCTTCTGCCTTGGCGAGCCTTTTCCTCTGCTCAGCTTTTCTTCTTCAGCTTCTTCTCTTCTCCTTCCTGCGGCCAAGTGCTGAGCTTCTTCTCTTCGGTGCTCTGTTTGCCTGCACACAAGGCAGCAAAACCTATCCCTTCCCTCTACCCGTGCGTATCTCTCTCTCTGCAAATCGCTCACAGGAAGCTCTCCTAGAGCCGGGTTAACGGGTCGGGTTGCATACCCGGGACCAAGCGCACCGGCATGTTATGGTGTGCGAGGTGTGCTCGGTAGTGTGTCAGGTCGGATTCGCCAGGTCCACGTGGTGAATCCGCGGACGAGGCGGGCGTGGGGCACGGGACCTCGCCCCTGGTGTGTTGGAGGCGATAAGGCTAATTCACAAAATCAACTTAAACCAGTGCAACGCTTTGTGAACTCACGATGTGGGACTAACTGGCGCCTCTCCTCGCGTGCGCCCGCAGGAAGACTTCTTCGCAATCTCCTCAGCTGCAGCTTCGGTTCTCTTTGGTTGCTGGCTGGTTGCCTTCGCAGAAGTCTCCCCAATCCGCAGTAGCTGAAAACTTGGAGCCCTGAAGCCTGGAGCTTGGAAGAAGCTACTTCAAGGTGGCTTTAATGGTGGTCGAGCCTCAGAATCTGTCAGAGACGAATACGGCCTCACGGTCTAATTAAACTACCGGAAGACCTTTGCCGTGGCACGGCGAAGGTGGTGCGATGTGCAATAGGCCGCGGGGCAGCCTAGGCATGCGTGCCTAGGTCGACCTGTGACCGGAAAGTTGGGTGTGTTCGGGGGTGAGTTGTGTGAGTATGGAGGGATTGTGGAGGGGCGGAGCGTATTCAGTGGGATGAGGCGAAGCTTTTGGGTCGGTCGGCGAGTTGTATGGAGCTACGGATCGACGGGGGAAACTCGCCAGAGGTTGGCCGGAGGTGAGGAAAGTGATGGTGGTCAGGCGTGGTCGAGGGTCGATTTGAATGAAGTAATGTGGGAAAAGAAAGTGAGGCAAATGGGGAGTAGTTCTAACTTACTTGCAGGGATGAAGGGGGCCGGAGAGGCGAGCAGTCGTATTGACTGTCGCCGGAGAAGAAGCACCCAGAGGGAGAGAGCGGCGACGAGGAAGTGGGTAGGGAAGCGTGCGCTTGGTGCGGCGCGACGCAGGAAGACTAGACGAAGCAAACTCTGCTGCTGGTATGGCAGCAGAGCGACGAGAAGGAGGAGGAGTGGCCGCCGGAGCTTGCGGGTTTCCTGTTGGAGAAGGAAGAGAGGAAATTTTGAGAGATTCTCTGCCAAGACAAGCTTGCCTCAAGCAGCTGGTCCTGGGGTTTCTTTTATAGGTACAAGCAGAGGGTCAGATGCACGGAGGGTGAGCAAGGCTCTCACCGGCGGTCGCCGCAGGTACAACATCCATACCTCTTGAGCGTTCACATAAGTGGTATGGTGCGAATCAGGGCATGGGGAGCTGCTCAGGCGGTAGGGGACTTCTTACGGAACCCCCCTTTCAAATCTGAGAGCAGCTCCCTTGGGAAGCGAGGAGAAATCCTCCTCGAAACTTCGCCGGAGTATGGGTCTTCTGCTGCATTGGCAGAGGGACCGGAATGCAGAAAGTGACAAGGAATGTTGGGGGCATTTTCTCAAGGGTTTTCAAAAGTTAGGGGCCAGAATGTAATTAGGTGGACTATTTTGCAAAGTAGGTCAAGATGTCCTTCACTTAGGTCCAAATTTTGGTACAAACCTATTTTAGACCTAATGAATCCAATGGTGAAGTTGGATTTTAGGTTTGACCACGTTTGACTGGATATTTTGCGTAAAAATCCAAATTAGGTCAACTATTAAGCTTGGACCCCAATCTAGGTCAAAACAGGTTCCAAAGGACAAATTGAAGGTTCTAAACCCTAGGGGATATTTTTCATGAATTTTAGTGGGTTTAGTTAATTTTTATCCTGACTGGAACCTTGTGAAATTAAGTAGGTTTGTTTTAGGGTTATAGAGTGTCATTTAATTCTTAAATTTCACAATAACCCTTTTCTGACCGAATCATCCCACTTTTCTTCTTATTAAGCCCAATTGACCTATGTTTAGCCCCTGGAAAACCCCGTTGATGAGATGCACTGGTAAAATTGCAGTTTTACCTTTTGTTTCATGTTCTCTTCCCAGATTAGTGATCCCTTGAATTAGGCCTTTTTCTTGGTTATGTAGGAGCTTTTGTTCTCTTTATTAGGTCAAAATGAGCTAGTTATGGCTCATGATGAGGCTCTCATCAGAGCACGAGCCCTCCTTGCCTAGAGGCGTGCCTGTTCCTCCGCTATGGCTACACCACAAGCTTTTCTGTCAGTTCCGGAAGTTGAAGTCCCTTTTCTTCAAGGGGGATGAGAGCCCGTATAAGGAAGAGGACTAGCTGGAGTAGATGGAGAAGGTGTTCGACACCCTTCGCCCTCCTGCAGAGTGTCGCGTGGCCTTTGCCACGTACTAGTTAGAGAGCGCAGCCCACCGGTAGTGGAGGGCATTTAGAGGCCAGGAAGGGAGAGAGTCGACGTTGGACCAGTTTGTGGCTCTCTCCTACGAGTAGTACTTCCTGCAGACCTGACAGGACTAGAGGAGGCGGGAGTTCCACACTCTCCTCCAGGGGACGATGGCAGTCAGCGCGTATCGCACGCATTTCCTGGAGATGTCACGCTTCGCCCCAACCACAGTGTCTAATGAGGAGGAGCGCCTATGGAGTTTTTCTGAGGGGCTCTGACCTGCGATTCTGTGGTATGTCAAACCCCTGAAGCTGCCCACTTTCTCTCATGTGGTCGAGACAACCATGACTTATGAGGAGACCGACCCAACCGCACGAGACAGTGACGACGGAAAGAAGAGGCCCTACCAACCAGAGTACTCATAGAGCTGTCAAGAGAGGAGGCACATGGCGCCCTCTGGAGAGCCATCTCGTTCTGCAGGGCCACCAGTGTTCTTTGGGGGCCTTAGACAGGGGCTAGCTGCCAACACCGGACCCTCGCCTAGCCACCAGCAGGGACACACTGAGGGAGGAGGTCGTGTACCTCTCTGCTACCAGTGTGGCCAACTAGGCCACATCAGGAGGGACTGCCCATCTAGGGCCGGAGCACAGCAAATGCTCCTCTCACTAAGCATTGGAGGCCGAGCCGGCGGTCGTGGTCACCAGGTGCGTAGGAGAGGCAGCGATCACGAGGAGGGTACTGGCCAGCTGCTTCTCGCTTGACCCAAAGCGTGACCGCTTTGTCTACACCAAGAGCTGAGGGGCGTATCAACGCCCTAACACACAGAGACGCCAGAGCTTCAGGTTCTGTGGTGGGAGGTATGGTTATTGTTTGTGGTAGATTAGTCTACGTTCTTTTCGATTCTGGTGCCGCCCACTCTTTTGTTTCCATAAGTTTTGCCGTCAGTTTGAGGTAGGGCGTTGTACTGTTAAAGGATCTATTTGTGATCAAAGGTCCAGGTGGCCAGTTCTTTATAACAGAGGAGGTCTACAAGGACTGTGAGGTGAGCATAGGGGGACACAGCCTTCCTGCTAACCTGATTGTGATCCAGATAGAGGATTTCGGTGTGATTCTTAGGATGGATTGGCTGTCTGCCTATCATGCCCTGGTGGGCTGTTTCAGGAAGAATATCATCTTCTCCATACCGAAGTTGCCTCCCTTTGAGTTTTACGACTAGCCAGTGGACGGAGGCTTCAGATGCATCTTCGCGCTTCGGGCAGCAAAGCTTTTGGGCTAGGGGTGTGAGGGCTTCTTGGCCTATGTGGTGGCAAAGCCTAGCTCCTTGGCTGACCTTCAGAGTATTCCGGTGGTCTGCGAGTACCGCAACGTCTTTTCGGAGGAGTTACCAGGCCTCCAACTAGAGCGTGAGATTGAGTTTGAGATCTCACTGGTACCGGGGACCAGCCCCATCTCTATTGCATTGTACAAGATGGCATCGCTTGAGTTGCGAGAGATCAAGTCACAACTACAACATCTGTTGAAGAAGGGCTTTGTGAGGCCTAGTGCGTCCCCATGAGGAGCCCCAGTGCTGTTTGTGAAGAAGGACGGTACCCTGCGACTTTGTGTCGACTATCGACAGCTAAATCGGGTCACCATCAAGAGCAAGTACCCGCTTCCTCGTATTGACAACCTCTTTGATCAGTTGCGGATGCTACAGTGTTCTTCAAGATAGATATGAGGTCAGGATACCACCAGTTGAGGATCAGTGAGACCGACGTCTCCAAGACAGCTTTCTGTACCCGGTACGGGCACTACGAGTTCTTAGTCATGCCGTTTGGGCTGACCAATGCCCCCGCTGCCTTCATGAATATGATGAACCGTGTTTTCAAGCCATACTTAGACCAGTTTGTGGTGGTATTCATCGACGATGTCCTAGTCTACTCACGAGATCAGACATAGCATGGACAGCATTTACGTATGGTCCTGGATACCTTGAGGTGACGCAGGCTGTATGCCAAATACAATAAATGCGAGTTTTGGCTGAGATAGGTGACTTTCCTGGGCCACGTGATTTTAGGAGACAGATTGGCTGTGGATCCAGCCAAGGTAGAGGTCGTACTCAGGTGGGAGAGGCCACGCACAGTGACAGAGATACGCAGCTTTCTGGGACTGGCAGGTTACTACCGGTGGTTTATCAGATGATTCTCTCAGATCGTGCAACCTATGACCCAGCTGACCCGAAAGGACGTGCCCTTTGCCTGGACAGACAAGTGCGTGGCGTGTTTCCAGGAGTTGAAGGAGAGACTGAGTTCAGGTCCTGTGCTTACCATCCCTAACAGCAGTAGTGGTTTCGTGGTTTACACCTACGCTTCATTGCAGGGGTTAGGAGGTGTGCTCATGCAGTGGGGTCACGTTGTCGCTTACACTTCGCGGCAACTGAAGCCCCATGAGCATAGCTACCCCACCCATGACTTAGAGCTGGTAGTAGTTGTCTTTGCGCTAAAGACATGGAGGCACTATCTTTACGGCGAGACGTTCGAGATCTTCACAGATCACAAGAGCTTCAGGTACTTGTTTGACCAGAAGGAGCTTAACATGAGACAGAGACGTTGGTTAGAGCTCCTGAAGGACTACGACTGCAGCATCTCCTACCACCCAGGGAAGGCCAATGTGGTGGTCGATGCCTTGAGCCGGAAGGCACCTGCCCACTTGGCTAGCTTGCAGGCACAGAGTTGGAGACTCATGGAGGAGGTGGGCAGTTGGCCACCTCGAGAGTCACGGGGGTACTGCGGGGCAGTGACAATGATGCGGCAGGCACGACCAGAGCTGATAGACCGCACATCGTAGGGTAGATGTCCGATCCGTACTTACAGACACTACTAGACATGGTGTTGACAGGGGACCCAGAAGACTTTTCCTTCTTAGACAAGGTACTGCGTATGAGGGGACGCCTATGCATTCCTAGAGACGAGGGGCTGTTGAGAGAGCTCCTAACTGAGGCGCATGGGTCTAGGTTCACCATACATCCCGGGAACATAAAGATGTACCATGATTTGAGACGTGATTTCTAGTGGAGAGGGATGAAGTGGGATGTTGGTGAGTTTGTCCAGCAGTGCTTTGTATGCTAGTAGGTGAAGGTTAAGCACCAGAGGCTTGCAGGGCCGTTACAACCAGTTTCTGTGCTAAAGTGGAAGTGGGAGAGTATCACCATAGACTTGGTGGTGGGTCTACCAGTTACCTAGTGAGGACACGACACAGTTTGGGTGATAGTAGACCGGTTGACGAAGACGGCACGGTTCCTTCCGATCCGAGTCACCTTTGGGACAGCACGGCTAGCAGAGCGATACATCAGAGATGTGGTACGTTTGCATGGAGTCCCTCGCGAGATCGTATCCGACAGGGATACTTGTTTCACTTCCCTATTTTGGGCAGAGCCCCAGCAGGTCTTGAGGATGCATTTGAGGTTCAGTATAGCCTACCATCCCCAGACTGACGGGTAGTCAGAGCGCACCATATAGACACTTGAGGACCTTCTACGTGCCTATGTACTAAACTAGAGAGGCTCCTGGGAGGAGCATTTGCCCCTGGCAGAGTTGCATACAATAACAGCTATCATTCGAGCATCAGCATGGCACCTTACGAGGCTCTGTACGGGGGGAAGTATACTGCACCCTTGAGTTGGGACGAGGTGGGGACCAAGTGGGAGGTTGGCCCCAGGCTAATCTGGCAGAGTTAGAAGGTGATAAAGTAGATTTACAAATGACTTCGCATTGTCAGGAGTAGGCAGAAGAGCTATGCTAATAAGAAGCGCATAGAGGTGCAGTCTGAGGTTAGGGATCATGTCTTTCTCCATGTTTCACCCATGAAGGGCTTGCAATGTTTTAGGGTGAAAGGAAAGCTTGCACCGAGGTTTGTGGGACCCTTTGAGGTCTTTGAGCGGGTAGGACCCGTTGCTTACCGGCTTGCCCTTCCTCCCTAGTTTTCTGGAGTGCACGACGTGCTCCACGTATCCAACCTCAGGAAGTACGTTGCCGATCCCAGTTACATTCTGAGCCACAAGAGCGTCGAGGTGGGAGACGACTTGACCTATCCTGAGAGGCCAGTACAGATACTAGACAGAACCATCCGTAGTTTGAGACGGAAATAGGTATCACTGGTGAAGGTCCTATGGAGAAGCCAGCGGTACAAGGAGGCGACTTGGGAACCTGAGGCGGCAATGCGAGAGTGATACCCGGAGCTTTTTGAGGGTACGTCTCTTCGGACCTACTTTGGTCCTCTTTAAGTTTGTTATGCGTTTTTACATACTTTCGCACCCTAGTTAGCCCAAGTTTGGAGGACGAAACTTCCTTTAAGTTATGTTGAAATGATTCATCACTCTTTGGTCCATTAAGACGTCTGGGGTTTCTGTCAGATGTCTATCCAGACATCTGGGTAAAGGGTTAGACGTCTGAAAGTGAAAAGAACCGTACGTTCTTTTGCATCTCACGGGCATGTGTTCTCTCTCCTCTCCGGCCATCGCACCCAAAACCCTAAACCCCACCTATTTAAACCCCCCCACCTCCATCTTCTTTCTCCCCACCAGCCACCACCTCATCTCTTTTTTCCCCCTGCCGGCAGCCATCTTCCTCCCTCGTCCCCAACGTAACGTATGGAGATGAAGGAGAGGGACGGGACGAGGAGGAGAAGGAGTGAGGGTAAGAGCGTGAGCGAGGGAGAGGGAGAGAGTGAGGGCGTGGGAGAGGAAAAAGCTTAGGGAGCTTGGGTGCATGGTGGCGCGAGCTCGGTGGGGCTCGAGGGAAGGAGTCAGAGCCATAGGAGCTCGGAGCCGCGGGAGCTAGGTGGAGCGCGAGGAGCTCGTGAAGGGAGCTTCGCAACCTCTTGAGGCTGCTGGTGTAGCAGCTGCAGGCAACATGGAGTAGTCCGCACAGAGAAGAGGGCTCACGAGGGGGTTCTGGATATTGGACTTTCCAGTATCAGACGTCTGGAGTGGCAGCAGGACGTCTGGAGCTGAAGTCGGACGTCTAAAAGCACGTTTGGTGCAGAGGTACGGGTTTCTGCATGGGCTCCGGTCATGCAGACGAGACACTTAGTCGTTTTTAGCTTTGCACGTGTGTACGCAGGTGCAGAGTGTGGGGAAGGTGTGCGGTGTGCCCTTCAAGGCACTTTTGGATGTCTAACCACATCGCTAGACGTCTGACGGTGTTTCCAGACGACCGGAAGGAAAGTCCGACGTCTGGGACTTCCCTCAGACGATTGCAGAGGGGTTCGGACGTCTGAGGAAGCTGCAGGAAATCCAAGGTTCTAAGACATGTAAGATGTCTGGGACTAATCCCAGACTTTTGATTTTAGACAATATACATGTTTTTGGCCCATTCAGGATCCAAACGGAATCAGATTTTTGCAAACGAAGTATCGTTGTTTTCCGCTTGAGTTTCTCTACGTGTTATTGTTGAGTATCTACTATTTTGACTCGTCTGATGTGATTAGTGGCTGGTACAGGTTATCATCCTGTGGCGTGTTCGGGGCTCGCGGAGACGACAAGATCTGTGGTTCAGGCCTCCATTCCTCCCGTGGTACTTGGTAGAGTGGTTTACTTCAATTGATATGATTTAAATAAAGAATATGCTTGCTTAGAATAATTTGATTGAACTCTAGGATGTGGAATGAACCATAGGGTAGAAATGTATGAGCCTGATTTGAGCTATACTGTTTACTTGAGATGCATGTTTAACCAAATTGCTAGCAAGTGTATTAGTTTAATTATAAGATGCTGTGCCAATTATGAAAACACGAGCTGCCTGTTATATGAATAAAAAGTGAGAATTGAATAATGAGATTCAGATATTGAGAAATGAGATGAATGTGAGTATGAACCCTACGGTGAATTAGGAGCAGAACTCCTGTATACGGAAGAACCTTGTAAGTAGACGGAAAGTGAGCTGACCCTTGTGTACACGGTACCAAGGAGAGCGACTGTCCCTTTTAATGTAGAGGGGAGCTAGCTTCCACTAGGGTTGAGACCTAGGGTTAGGCCTAGTCACTCTACACCGACTCCTGTTTGGCCCTCGTGTACGTAGTATCGAGGTGAGCTACTTAGTGTAGGGAGGAAACTAGCCGCCCTACGGGGCCCGGGGTTAGGATTAGCCAACCTACACAGACTTTTTAGGCCCTATGGGTAAACCAGGATAGTCGGACGAGGATACGTAGACTGTGGAGGGGCGAGACCCATGTTCTAAGAGGGCAAGGCCTTGTGCTGTTCCATGCTGTACTTTAGGCATACTCGCTAGCAGAAATGATTGATCGCGTGCCAATGCGAGATGGCTACCCTTGTGCTTATCGCATGTGCCGTAGTCACCACTACGTCGCGACAGTGACCTCTGAGTGGTTGACTGGGTGTAGAATTACCACGGGGGACTCTCCCGGCCAGGAGAGCATTAGTCGTGAAATCGCGATAATGATAAATATGTTGTTGTAGGTGCGAAAGCACGGCGTTTTAAATTTATGAAACCGTCTCCTAAAAATACGAGAATAATGTCGGGAGTACGGGTCATCTCACAGGGAGGTAGGGATATTTAGATGATTTCCAACCTGATCAAGTAAATGAACTTTTTTTTAAAATTTTTTTATAATAAAAGGAAATAAATGAAACAAATACGGAAACAAATACGAAGTGAACATGTATAAAAATAAGAACTTTATTACTAATAGAAAATCAGAATAATAAGAAAAGAGAAAAATAATTTCAGATAGAAATCCGACGATGTCGTGATGGGGGTGGAGAGTGTCGTCGACGGTCGTCGGTGGAGAATGTGCGCGGAGGCGAGAGGTCGGAGAAGAGATGTTGTGGTTGAGGGTGGTGCAATGCTCGTCAATAGTGCGCGGTTGTTAGGGGTTGTAGCCTTATGTTGAGGACGTGTAGACGTGTTGTTGGTGAGGGTGAGTGCGGATAAAGGTCGACGTAGAGGTTGTGGTCATGGTAGGAACACATGGGGAGAGAGATCCTATGAAGGATTTGATGGGAGGAGGATTTACGTTGAATTGGTGGCGGGGGGGAATATACGGTCGAGAGAAAAAAAAAATTGGGGGATGAGCGGAGGAGGAACGCTCGGTTGAGAGAGAGAGAGAGAGAGAGAGAGAGAGACACGAGGGAGGAGAGAGAGTGCCCGTTGATATATATAGGTTTTTTTTTTTTTTTTTTCTGTGGGAAGATCTTCGGTGGATTAAATAAATGAGGGAAAGAGGGGTTGGACGTTGGAAATTTGTTGGAGGGGCTGGTTTTTTGTGGGATTGGTGAGGGTAGATCGGATGTGGCCTTCGTTATCCAGGGAAAATAGGAATTTCTAAAAGTAGAAAATAGGATTTTCCGTTGGACCGTGGAATACGGTGTTGGAGAGATGAGGGGGAAAGATCAGGTGACGTGGGATTTGCAATGTTCCATGGGATAAGGTGGGATGGTTTCGTAGGTGGTGCATGGAGAGGGTCAAATGTTTGGTGGAAATGATTTGTTAGAGGTTTGGAGGAGATTTTTCGGTACGTAGGATGTATGGATATTTGGTAGTTTGGGTAAATATAGGTAGTTATGGGAATTGGGTTTCTAAATAGGTTAAGATAAAGGTCTAATTGGATCTAGGTTTGGAAAATAGCTCAACCTTTTCATTATATATTTAAGTTCAAAAATAATTTCTCTTCTCTGTAAAGCTCCAATCCAATTTATACCTAGCACCTACACACTTATAAGCAATGACATCAAGCTATTAGATATAAGTAGTAATAAAATTACAACTAAACCCCTTAAAAATGCAATATTTATAAAATGATGTCAAGTAACTATTTTTACCTAATATGATGCAATGTAAACTATTTTACTCTTAAATTAACAACAGTTAGGCATATATTATGTATATAAATATGGATATATCAAGCACCACGTGTACCTTCTACACCATGGGAAAGACTGTAATCAAGATCATTCCCATGAGGAACAGGCAAGATCAAGAAATACATGGATCCTTTGTGGAATAAATAAACTAGAAATACCTAGTTGAGATAAATGGAAATGAGAATTAAATCTAGTTGCTTGTTTTACTTTAGTTGCATAAAAATAAAATAACCACCACTCTACTCAGCGTTTGCTGACTCTGTCTTTCGTAACCTTGTTCAGGACCGGGAGTTGAGTAGCTCGAGTTTTCGGTTGCAAAGGGTGCTGGGCCCACCTGAGCCGAGCCATAGTTGTCGTAGTTTTCTGTTTCCACTTGTTCTTCTGTTGTAGTAGTGAGTACTTGATATCTATATTGTTGTTCCTGTTGTTTTTCCACTTTATTTTCTGTTGTTGTAGTTGTGATGACATGTATTACTGTGAGGCTTTCCTTTCTGTTTCTTTTACTGTCTCATCTTTTTCAGCTTAGTTACATTGCATGTGTGGATGTGCATTATTTTTCTGCTTTTGGTTATTTCTCGTTGAACGACTAGGTCTTGGGATTAGTCGAGGTGAATCGGTCTCAAGTTCTGTAGGGATTTAGGAATCGGGTCGTAACAAATTGAGGCAGTGACATGCGTTTGCGTGGGTTTTTTTTTCCTTTCAAGTTTGAACAGTGTGGCTTTCTTTTCTTTTAATTTTGGAATGAGGTGGGTTTTAGGGTTTAGGGTTTTGAAGTTTGAATGGATAATCACACACACATATACACACACATATATATAGATATACACACATATACATACATACACACACACACATATATATAACTAAAGATCAGGCTGGGTTGGGTTTATTAGACTTCAAACCCAACCCAATTCATTTTTTATCATGTTGGGGAAATCTCAACCCAACCCAACCTATGTACACCCTTAATTATAAGTTACCTTGCAATAGCACAAAGGAGAGGATTAGAAAATATCTTGCACACTGGTTTTCTTTAATTATATTGTAGTATGTAGAGGAGGCTTGTTATGAAATGACTGAGGAAGGTCCAATGGAATGGTGACACTTGCCACTATCGGAAAAAAGTGTATTCGTGATGCTCTATATACGACAATTTATTTGAAAATTGTCGTCAACTTTGGATCATTGACATATATGATGGTTTCTCAACATTCGTATGATTAATGTAAATGACAATTTTAATTAAAATCGTCGCATAAAAGTAATTTGAAAAAGTGTCCATAGTAATTCAAGAGGTGCCTCGATCTTCGTTTTATATGTTGGCTTGAAATCGACGTTAACTTACAAATACGATAGTTATTACTAAAACCATCGTATATAATATTTGCGAATTTTGGACGAGCGACTTTTTTTCGCACCCTACCCGAGCATAAACGACAATTTTAGTAAAAGTCGTCGTGTAAGGTCCCATTAGAGGTCGTGACATGTCCGATCGCTCTCCCCACTGCCCTTAGTCTCCTCCATCTACTCTCTCCACTCTCCACTTGCCGTCGTCCCTCTCCTCATTCACCCTTGTTGCTAATGCCCTCTCCATCCCTAGCCACCTCCTCCTCATCCCCACAGTCACCCGCTCCTCCTCCTCCTCCATCCCGAGCCACCACCTCCTCCTCCTCCCTAGAACTACCCCCTCCTCCTCCTCCTGCATCCCTAGGCACCTCCTTTTCCTCCTCATCCCCGCATTTGCCTCCTCCTCATCCCCACAACCCCCTCCTTCACTTCCAAAACCGTTACCTTAATTTGTTCTATTTATTTATCTTTTAATTTTTTATTAGAAATTTATATTTACTACAATTTATTTTTGTAATTTGATGTAGGTTACGCTTATCGCCGAAGACGTCCTCTTTGATTCACATCTTTCGTCGAGATATGAATGTGTGTATGCATTTTAATTTGTACATAAATGGGAATGTATGATTGTGGGGTGTACCCACTTGGTTATCTATATTTACTTATGTTTTGAATGTTAATGCATGATTGTGGGGTGTACCCACTTAATTAATTATGTTTCATTCTATTTTCAATGTGAATGAATGTGGGTGTGCCCACTTAGTTAATTTTATTTAATGATTGTGAATGTTGATAGATGTGGAGTGTACCCACTTTAATTATTATGCTAATTATGTCATGCATGTGCATGAATGTGGAGTGTTCTCACTAAATTTTGTTATTTTTTGCGAATAATGTGTGGTGTACCCACTTAATTACTTTGTTTTCTGTGAATAAATGTTGGGTGTGCCCACATTAATTATATTTTGTATGATTGATGTTTGGAAATTATATCATTTTAATGAAGTTATAGATACACACACTTGCATAAATCTATATGCACCTCATGAGGCCAAATAATAGGAATTCTAACCTATAGGTTACAGGTTTTAGGAAGGGATAATCATGTTAAAATACTCGCTCGTCAAGACTTATGATCACGTTATACGAACAATGCAGAGTGTGTGTATACTTCACTTACATGTACGATGTGTTGTCTTTATAGTATGCCATAAGTCTTGATCATCTTTAGTTCGATGAAGTATTAGGCTAAAGAGAGTCTTTGAAGATTTGATCACAACTTAGGGTTACTTGTATGTAACTAGTGTGTGGAGAAATTTTAGTTGCATTTTCTTACTCTTCTCAGGTATATCAATTGATCTTAACTAGGTTCCTGAAGTGCCCCCGATTTGTGGTTAGAAGGAATCAAGTTAAGGTTAGTCTTGGGGGTATATTAAAGAAGTGCAGGAAGATGCTGTCAAAATTTCTTCGCACACTAGTTTTATGTAACAAGTAATGTTATGATCAAATATTCAAGGATGGACTATTAAGAGAAAACTTTAATCAAAATATAAACATGTTTAATATCTGTTTGTAATTATTGGGTGATTTTATTTTATATTTGTAGATTATCATAGACAAATTTTGGATTAGTTTGAGGAACTTGAATTACTCCTACTACAAGAATAGAGTGAGAGAGTTTCTTGATTGGGCATTTCATAACTATAGGAAGTCATTTAAACGAGGAGACAAGTTCGATAGGATTTTTTTGCTCATGTAAGAGGTGCTTGAATGGATATTCTCATGATCGAAATACTGTAGTCAAGCACATAATTTGCAACGGATGGTGGCAGCATTATACTAAGTTGATTGATTGCTCATGGAGAGGATCTTACAGGAAATCTTTAATAGATTTCAATGAGTCTACTATGGATATTGAAGTCAATGATATCGATGAAATGCTTGATGAAATGAGAGTAGCAGACGAAGATTTGGCTAGTGGAGAAACTTCTAATAAGTTCTATTATGCTATTAGAGCAATGGATGAACCTATTGCTCTCAATATCACGTTCATTTTGAGATTGTCATTTCATTTGAAGTTATTTCGGATGAAGCTCATGAATATAACGACCTCTAAATTGATGTCTGAGGTACTTCAATTCATTGGAGAGCTTTTAAATAATCTGAAAGGTTATCCAAAGACATGGTATGAAGTAAAGACACAAATTCGTGTCCTTGGTTTAAATTGTGAGAAAATCGATGCTTATCCAAATCATTGCATGTTATATAGAAATGAATATACAAAGTTGAGTAGTTGTCCACAATGTTGTGTGGACAGATATAAAGTAGGAAAATCACTAAATACAAGGGCCAAAAAATAACCTAATAAGGTTCTACATTACTTTTCATTGATTCCTAGGCTTCAACGCCTTTTTATTTCGAATAAAACAGCAAAATTGATGACATGGCATCAGGATAACAAGTCATGAGATGGCCGTGATGGGAACACCATGATAGGCCTTATCTGGCCACTTTTAGTTAAGTTTAAAAGATAAATGCTCCTACATATCTATATGAGGATTACAACTCCACATTATTCTGTTTTAATGAAAGAATAAGAAACTAGGATTAATTATGTAATTTTAACAGCATATCATGAACAAAAAATAACCAAGGAGTTTTTGAGGGGTGAAATAAAGGTCAAATGAGCATTAGAGACTAATAAGTGGGTCTATGCAGACAGAAATGAGATTTCACGCATTTCGAGAACCAATACAAACCCAAAACCCTAATTTCAGATCCACTTAAATTAAAGAGGTTCTGGTCAGGATAAAATTTATCTAAACCTTCTAAAATTCATATAAAAATATTCCATGAGGTTTTGTACCCTTGATTTGACTTTTGGAACCTATTCTGACCTCAAACAGAGTCTCAAACAGAATTCTACCCTAATTTGGGTTTTTGCATAAATTGCCCAGTCAAACTTGGTCAAAACTAAAATCTATCTTCACCATCAGATTTCTTAGGTTCAAATTAGATTTGTACCAAAATTTGGGCCTAATCAGAATCCATCTTAACCTAGTTTGCATTTTAGTCTATTTAAACTCTATTTCTCTCAATTAATCCCCTAACTTTTCAAATCTTTGCAGTCAGGTCCCTAACTTTGTCTTCATTTCTTTCAAAATGGTCCCTTCTGCCATTGGTGTGAATGCAGTAGCTTCATTGAGATTCGAGCGAGGATTTCTCACTCGATTCTCAATCAAACCCTTCCAAAATTGAAAGGGGATTCCTCATGAGATCCTCTACCGTCGGGACCAAGAATTGGACCCTGATTCACCCTAGATTTCTAATGCAAACTTTAAAAAATTTAGCGATCTTTTCATCCCTAAGTTCTCGAGATCTTGAAGCTTGTTTCTCAGCTTGGACGCCTCTTTAAGGTCTTTAAATAGACCGCTTTCGTGACTCTGAGCCTCTTAGCGAAGTTTCATGTCGGAATACCCTCATGTTCTCCGGCCGTCCGCACCTTCGTCTCCAGTGAGCTCATCCGTCCTCTTCATTGAGCCGGCCAATTATCAGATTGGCTGGTCCACCACCTTCCCCTCTCATTGCGATTGTCGCTCGCCAACGCACGACTGCTCTCTCCCTTTCCTTCATTGTCGCCGTTTCGTCATCGACATCATCATCCCTAGCTCTGATCTATCACAAACAGAGCCCTCCACCCGCCATCTCTCTCGCTAAGTCCTTCTATCTCTCCCTCTTCCCTTTCTAACTCCCTCTAGCCCTTTAGATTTTAGGTTTCAACCAAAACATCACTGCACGACCTTCATCTTCCTCGCCTCCGGCAAGGACTCTAGTGAGCCCACACCAACACCACAGACCACCAAACTTCCTCACACCACCTCCATTAGCTTCACCACGATTGACCCTCCAAAAGCCCTAAGGAAATTTGGGGTTTAGTGCCCTCTACTTCCTCGTAGAACACATCCACCTTCCACCCTCATTCTCATCTCCGTCAGACCTCCACACACTTGCATGCAACGCCACAACCACCATCACATTCACCACATCTGTGCGATCCTCTTGAGCATTTCTGACATGGCCGAGAGGTCGTCTTCTTCGTTTCAAGTCATCGCCAGAGCACCGCTGCTGCCTTCATCATCTCCGGCTCCATCTGCCCTCCTCCAGCCCCGTTCTTCAGCATCAACACTCCCAGGCTACGTGGCTGAGTCCCAGGTTCTCTTCTAGAACCTCAATTGAAGCCTTCAGCCTCGCCTTCGGCCTCAATCGGAGACTCAATTGCCTGCTGCTGCGTTGCGAAGAAACCACGTAGGATTAGTCCCACATCGTTAGTGGGTGTGCTCAAGACCACGCATAAAGGGAAAAAGTGACCCCTGCTATTTGCCCAAGCACACACGGGTCGAGTCCCTCTCACACCTTCATGCACTCCTCGCCCGTCTTCACATCGGCGAGTCTGGACCTCTGATCATATGCGAAGGGTTTTGCTCTTGGACCCTCATCTCCTCTTGGGACTTAGCCTCTGAAGGCTTAATAAGCCCTTGTGCATTGCTCTTGTGAGCCTTGTGCTCCTCTGATGCTACTGTGCCTTGGTTCTGTCGACTGATTCGCTGCTCCTGTGCTTGATTCTGATAATTGTTGAGAAATTTGATTTGGTTACTGTGCATTTATTTGAATACTTGTGAGCTTAACTTTGAGGGGTTAATTTGGTGATTTAATCACCATTTTAATCCAATCATTTTGCACTATTATTTTGATCTTATTGAAATATCATTTTGAATATCATTGCTTTCA
The DNA here is from genome assembly GCA_037157565.1 of Thalassia testudinum. Lineage (NCBI taxonomy): Eukaryota > Viridiplantae > Streptophyta > Magnoliopsida > Alismatales > Hydrocharitaceae > Thalassia > Thalassia testudinum. The sequence goes on along the minus strand of JAZHRO010000024.1, from coordinate 75,924,617 downwards.
ATTGCTTATATTTCTTGTGATTGGTGAATTTAAATTGCATACTTGCTCTCTATGATCAACCTCGAACTCTATTTTCTGACTCTGAGCATATACATTTAAATGATTTGAGCGATTTTGTCCTATACTACGACGCATTTTTTAAACAATGACAATTTCGCCCATACAGGTCGTATTCGTCATCCCATTGATTTAGAAGTGTGAAAAATATTTGATAACATCGATTTAGCATTTGCAGAGGACACATGAAATGTCAGATTGGATCTTGCAAGTGATAGGTCCAATCCTTTTAAGAACATGTATCCGTCATATTCAATTTAGCCAATCGTGATAGTAATTTACAACTTACCTTCGTGGCTTTGTATGCGATCGTCATTTATGATGTTGATGCATTTCTTAAACAATGACAATTTTGCCCATACAGGTTGTATTTGTCATCCCATTGATTTACAAGAGTGAAAAATATTTGACAACACCCATTTAGCATTTGCAGAGGACACATGAAATGTCAGATTGGATCTTGCAAGTGATGGGTTCAATCCTTTTAAGAACATGTATTCATCATATTCAATTTGACCAATTGTGATGGTAACTTACAACTTACCTTCGTGGCTTTGTATGCAATCGTCATTTATGATGTTGACTCTCTTGATCCTAGGTCCAAAGCAGCCAAGGAATGCAATAGACATTTATCTTCAACTATTGATAGGTGAACTGAAATAGTTGTGGCATAACTACATTTAAACATATGATGCACATAAAAAAGAAGTCTTTCAAATGCATGCTGCCTTATTGTGGACCATTAATGATTTCCCTGCATATGCAAATTTTTCAGGATGGAGTACAAAAGAAAAGTTTGCTTATCCAGTATGTATAGATGACACTCATCATCTTCGACTTCCTGAAGTAGCAAGTTATGTTATTTGGAACACCATAGATTCCTACCTATTAAGCATAGATGGTGAACTGCAGTGTTTAAGGATAAGTTTGACAGTAAAACTTATCAGTATTCTTTCAGGAATCCGAGGAATAAGCTGAGCATATACTCAATAAGGTTATCAGGTTTTCAAGTAACAGACAAATTACAACTTGGCAACATATGATTAAGTCATCTATTTAAGAATCATCAAACAGCTTTGAAACATTCAAGTTTTAAAAAGAATATTTTCTTCATGGAACTTCCGTATTGGAAAGAGTTGACAATCCGTTATAATCTTGATGTGATGCATATTGAAAAAAATGCTATGGATAACATCTTGGATGTGTTCAACTTAACTAGTAGTCCAAAGGATACAGCAAAGCTGAGGAAAGACATAATAATTTTAGACATTCATCCAAAGTTACATATTATTGAAAAAGAAGACGACAGTTGTAACTTTCCAAAAGCCATTCATAGCCTAAATAATGATTAGCGGCAAAAAATTTTCACATTTTTGAAAGAAGTACGAGTGCCAGATGGTTATTCCTCACAACTTTTGCGGTGTGTAAACGAGATTCAAAAGAAAAGTAGTGGTTTGAAGAGTCATGACTTTCATGTTTATATGCAAATCTTGTTCCCACTAGCTATTCGTGGAGTGCTACTTGATTCTGTTGTGGATTCATTTATAGAGATGAGCTGATATTTCAAAGCTTTTTGTTCGAAGACATTAGATTCCGATATATTAGAGTACTGAGATAGACAAAAAGTCATCATCTTGTGTAAAATGGAATAGATTTTTCCCCTAAACTTTTTTGATGTCATGATTCATTTAACTGTGCATCTTGCAAATGAAGCGAAAGTTGCTGGACTTGTGTAATACAAATGGATGTATCCAGTTGAATGTTTTCTGAAAAAATTGAAAGATTATGTGTTGAACAAGGTTAAGCTTGAAGGATCTATTGTTGAAGGATATCTTGTAGAGGAGTTCATTAACTTTTGCATCATGTATATGTATGGGATAGATAATCGATTTAATCAATTACAGAAAAATTATGATGGAGGATATAATGAGAATAATGAAGATTGTCTTTCCATCTTTGATATTCTAGGAAGGTCCATCTTCTATACAAAATACAAATCAATCTCTGAATTAGATTGGCGTTTAGCTCACTTATATATTCTTAAGTAGATTCTGGAAGTTGATCCTTTCTATAATAAATTTAAGGAGTGTTCACATCCGACCACACACGAGCTTGGCTTCCTTGAGTGATTTAAACAACGCGTTATTCAAATGAAAGAAGATAATGACCTACGATAGGTGGAGGACTTTGACATAATAGCTGATCCACCGTTGAATTCTGGACATTATCTTCGGGTTACATTATAAATGGATGTAGGTTTAGAGCAAAATCCATAAATGATCCAAAGGCTACGTAGCATGCTGGCATTATTATTAGTTGCTATTTGAACATTGGTTGTAATGGCTACTACTGACAAATCGAAGAAATTATTAAGATGAGCTTCAGATAGGATCTTAGAGTTATCATTTTCAAGTGCGATTAATTTGACGTGTTTAAAGAAGGCATTGGCTTCTAGCTTAACAAGAATCATGGTTTTATTGGTTTGAATAAGAATCGTCGAATTCTTTATTCTTTTGAGTCGTTCACATTGGCATGCTAAATATCTCAAGTTTTCTATACCCCTGATAACAGCAGAAATGGATAGATTATACCTGTCTGGATAATTCCACGTGAATATTATGAAGCGCAAAAAGATGTTGAACTTGAATTAGAAGCAAATACATATCAAGAACACTTACCAGAAGTTGATCTAGGTACAATGAATATTGATATGTAAGGTATAATTATCTTTTATACTATTTCTTTTTTTATTATTATGCACCAAAGTGACATACTATTTAGATTGTTAACTTCATTTTAGATTTGAAATTTATTGTCTTAGGTAAAGACCGAAACAAGTGTTGAGTGGTTTAGGAGAGTATATTACTATATTTAGATGAAATGGATCTTAAAGAAATAGGTCACACTTGAATTAGAGCTTGGTGGCTAAGAAAATACGGAAACCTAAAAACATGAAAGAATATACCTCAATAACTAAGATTAAAAATAGGATTGTTTTTCATAGAATGTGAAAGGAAAAGGTGAAAAGAGTTAATAAATAAATGACTCGAAGATGAAAAACCAATACAACCTAAGTTATGAATAGAATTATGTGTTTTATAGATCATTTGATCCAAGTGCATGCTCTCCTTTTTCACTTATAATTATTTGCGTTACATAGGTGGGATGTGCATTCGGCTTAATTTTGATTATTTTTGTGCATAAGAAGTGGGGTGTGCCTATGATTTTGATTTTGAATTTCATATTGCCATTTTCTGTATACAGGATTTGGGAAAATGTCGATAATATAGGGGAAACTCTGTTGGTTTTTTTTCTACTTCATATTATGTTTATTTGTTTTCTCATATTTGTATAAGTACTAATCTTATTTTTAAAATGCATGTGCTGATGAAATATAAGAAGTTTGCGTTTATGGGTAGCTAGGGTGACCAGGCTACCTTGGGGGGTAGGGATGAGACCCAGCCACTTTCCACCCAGCTTCCCCAAACCTAGCAGCCACCCTACATGCAGCCTCCCTAAACCCAGCAGCCACCCCGCACCCAGCCTCCCTAGACCTAGCCACCGCATACCCAAACCCAGCCTCAGTACATCCCTTTTAGTACTCCTCATGCAGAGCTCATCGTCATGGTGCCTAATCCCGCATTTATGAGCTCCTGTAGATATCTTCTGCCTGGTGATCTTGCCCGACAATACCATGACATGGGCAAGAGGGTGGTTACTCCTGTAGTGTCGGGGCTAGAGCCAAAGCCAGAGTTTGCCACCCACTACCTTGACGACAACGACGACATGGATGACGATGAGGACAACCACCCACTCATTATATTACTCAGTGTAATTTAATTTGTAATTAATTTATAGGGAGAAATGATGAACTTAAACAATCCCCCTGCTCCAAACGCCTCCTTCGGAACTCAGCAGTAGCCTCCTACGACACTTGAGGAAGCTTTTAGAGGTGTCATGCCTCCAAAGCACGGAAGCTTCGTTTGTAGCAGGGGGAGGAGTTAGACGATCTCTAGCTGGTATGGGTGGAAGGGGTTGTCATCATCAGCTGTCGTCAAGCAGCTGTAGACACAGGTTCAGACGTTAGTAAAATCAGCAAATGTAGCAGTAACTCCAAAAGTCACCTCATAACTGCAGCAACAAACTCAAGACCAGCAAGATGCCAAGCAATTATGGAGCAACAGAGGAAGGTGATGGAGCAACAGAGAGCTGAGATGTAAGAGATGATGGCATTTCTATGAGGCATCGGCCAGGATCACACTTCCATCACTTCCAGCCTCATAGAGACAACGACAACTTCAACAGTGGTGGAGTGGGTCAGGGGATAGGAGCTGAGTCATGACTTTACATTTTTTTTTGTATTTTCCTTAACTAGGTTCTCATGTATTTTCTTTAGTTAGGTTTACATTTCTGTATTACTTACATGCATATGTTGACATTATGACATAACTTTTTTGATTAGTGACACTATTTTGTATTGTTATATATTGTGAGGTATCAATTAGTTCCAATCAGCATTTATAGGTATTATAGATAAACATATATATAATACCTAGATTGTATTATTGAAAAAAATAGATATATTAGTATATGCGATGATTTTAAATTAAAACAGTCGTTTATGTATTGGTAACGAAATTATTAAGCCATTGTAAAAAGCTTGTAACCGACACGTAATACCCAGCTGAGGCCCGTTCAAAAGTATGGTGAGTAATTCGACGGTTCTTTTTGCGATGCTTAATGATTTAATTGTCGTAAAATAGTGTGCATGACGGTTATAAAACCGTTATGTAATGTCAAGGTGACATTTCTCACAACCAAATTAATGTCATAAATGATGGTTATGTCCTTGATGTTTTTTGATATACACGACGGTTATGAATAAAATCGTCATATTTATAATTTATATGACATTTAATAGAACTGTTGTTTATACACAAGAATAAACATCGATTTTAAAGTATAATCATCGCATCTACTCTATTGCGACACTCTTTCACAATGACATTATACAACGATGTTGTTCATTTAAGTAATGATTTTTAACCGTCGCCAAAGGCGATCTTTTCTATAGTGTGTCATGAAGGTTAAGGTGGTGTTATGCACGTTGGTTATGCCTTTTTAGCCATCATACCTGAATTCCATATTTATACCTCATACTTGTATGTGTAACACCTCCCCTCAAATTATAGGTTTAGTAAAACCCTGTAGTTTGTTGCATACTTGTTGAAATGAAAGAGTAGTAAGAGGCTTGGTGAGTATGTTGGCAACTTGGTCTTTGTTGGAGATGATTTCATATGAAGATGTTTTTAGGTCTCTAAAGCTCGTACTAAATGATAATCTATCTCCATGTGTTTTGTTCTCACATGAAAAATTGGATTTGATGTGAGGTGTGGAAGAGTGGGCCCAATTTCGCGCATAGGTTTTAGAAATCTAGAACAAGCTTAATGCTGAATGTGGACCATTAGTTTCCTTTTTTTGTGTTTTTTTAAGTAGGGTGAGATTTGAATATGGAGTCTACTTTTTCAACTATCAACCTATTTAGAGTGGAGATAGAAATCTAGGGTTTTACTCCCCAAACCCCAACTGCCTCTGTTTCGTTGGCCTTGATTAGGCCTTTGATCAATTAGAGACACCTCCTCCTTCACCCCTTGTTCCATTGGTCATCCCGCCCTATTGCCATTCTATTTTGGAGATCTGATGTTGGTGCTTGCTCCCACCATCGCTCTTCCTTGACCTTGGTTGTGAACGATGTTGCCTAAGTCGTCTTTGCCATACAAGATAGTTGTGGCCAGCCATTGTTGTTCTTGCCTCACCCGCCACCATCATCCTCGCATTTACTACTCCTGTCACCATTATCCTGACCACCACCAGTCTTGACATCGCCATCTCGCATCTGCGATATCTCCTTTTATGTTGGATCTACGCCTAAAACAATGCCTCACATGACTGAGTATTTGGTTGCGTTGGTACGACCTCTAACTTGTTGTTGTTAACGTAGGCCGATTTGATTGGCAAGGCCCTGCTTCAGTGGCATTATTGTTACCTTTTGGCATAGAGCAACACTTCAGCCCTCCGACAGAACTTGGAACTCTTTCTTTTCTTTTTCTTTGTTTTGTTTTGTTTTACTTGTTTGTGTTGGTTTCGTTTTACTGTTCCCTTGGTCAGGGCATGGTTGTTCCTCTCCTTTGGGGACATCATGTCTCTTCTTGTCCCCCCTCTCACCCTTTGATCTTGCTTTCCCATTGTATTATTTCGTTCTCTTGAATGAAGGCTTTATTGCAAGAAAAAGAGGAAAAAAATACTTTGTTGTAGGGATGCAAACGGATCGAATTCGAATTGGATTTTGCTAAATCCATACCGATACATATTTACAAAATCCATATCGACTATTTATTCATCAGTTATCAAAATCCAAACACATATCATACTCATCTACCTATTAGGTATCTATTTACTTATTAAGTATCGATTTATAAATTAATGTTACAATAAAAATCATGTCCAAATTAGATTTAAAAATTAAAATCTAAAACATAAATTATTAATTATTTATTTTTAACAAATTCGAAGTTAGGAGTTCGAACTACTCCAATTTTATTGATCCATATGAAAATTATTACAACAAAAATTCTATTTAAAGGAAAGACATCAAAATTAAAAAATAAAAAAATATATAAAGAGATTAAATATCAGCACATTTCACACGAAAAGATTTCCATAAGAGAGAGAGAGAGAGAGAGAGAGAGAGACTTAGGATAATATATATATATATAAATCAAAATCTTCCTATCCTATTGGGTTGTAAAGCACGTCTTGTTGTGATATTTGTGGCGTCGTTTTGCTGCATATGCTTTCCAGCTTTCACCTAACCCACCAACAAGTCTTTCATCACCTCACGAGTTGCGACAACGTGGAACCATGTGATATAGGTTCGAGTTGGTTTCCCCTGACCATGGTGTGATTGCGTCCTTGTACGATAGCACTGACGCCTATATTTTAATCACAGCTACGAACAAGTGACTAGCAGAAACAATATTGGATCGAAATCGAGCCATTGACTTTCATTGATCGTTGACGAAGGATCCCAGAAAAAGAAGGTTTTATTAGGTTTCCCACTTGACATGATGGTGTTATCCCTGCTGGTTTTATCAAAGCTTGGACACCACCACTCAGCTGATATTGTTGACGGGTTGAAGAGACGTCGCATCCATGCCTTCCGTCAGTCAAATGCCCTTGTTGCCCGACTCGTTCTAATTATTAATAGAAGGACGCCTTAAATATTTAATAGTTGAAAAGGTCTGGTGTGAAGATGCAGATGGAAAAATCGCACAGCCGAAACGAAAAGGGTTTAAGATAGCATCTCATAGCTTCGAGGAATTTTTTCGAAGTTTCTACGTATATGTCATGTAACTTTGAATGTTATTCCCTCACACCTGAATTTCTAATATTATTGTGCATAGGCTTGAAAAACTTAAAATTTGTTACATGCATACTTTTTCAAAGAATGGGCATAGAGAATTAGAGAAATTTTACTAATTTGTACAACCCATTTCTTTTTTAATTTTAAATCCCCTCTAACCCCCCTCATCCTCTTCCTCCGTCTCCGTCAATCAGTGACGAAGCTAGGATTTGTTACTAGGGGAAGTCAAATGTAGTATAAATCTCAGCCTTGCTTAGCAAGAATATCTTTTTAATTTGAAAATATTTTCTTAGCTTTGATTTTATGGTGTCCAGTCAAATCAACGGGAGAAGCTAAAAGATAAAATTAACAAAAAAAAAAAAAAAATCTTTGCTATGATGATGATACGTGCCGGATCATTTTATGATTTATGTCAACCTGCATACAAACTACAATTAATATTTCTCGTATTCGACAAATTACCAACTAAGTTATTGCAAAATTTTTATTTTTAATTATTAATTCTAAACTTATAGATGAGAAATTAATTTTCAAGTGAAAAATTATTTTTTATTGGTAAAATAACTTTATATAGGTAAAAAATTGATTAAAAAATAAAATATACTAATGTATTTTCATTTTCAATTAGTGTATTTTAACTTTTCACATATTGAAAATCAACATATACTAATTGAAAATGAAAATACGTCAATGTATTTTCATTTTCAACTGATGTACTTATTTTTTTTATTGAGCGGATGTTACGACCTGGTTTCCAGATCCCTACAGGACCTGAGACCGACTCGCTTCGACTAATCCCAAGACCTAGTCGTCCAACAAGAAATAACCAAAAGTAGAAAAATAAATCACATTCACACATGCAATATAACTAAACAGAAGAAAAGTACGAAGCAGTAAAGAAAGTAGAACAACTGTCTCAGTACATGCCGCCACAACAACAACAGAAAGTGGAAAGGAAATATAAGTAGCAGTAATAGTAAACTAAGTGTCCATTACTAACTACAGCAGTAGGGTAAACAAAAGTGCTGAAAGAACAACTACGACTGGGCTCGGCTCGGCCTAGCATCCTCTGCACCCAGAAACTTGGGCTACTCAACTCCTAGTCCTGAACAGTGTTATGAAAAGACAGAGTCAGCGAACGTTGAGTAGAGTTGTGTTTATATTATTTAAGTATAAGTACAGTAAAAACAATAACAGATTTATTTTCCATTTCTATTTATCTTATTAATGTATTTCTGTTTCATTTATTTCTCAAAGTATCCAGGTATTTCTTGATCTTACATGTTCCTCGTGGGAATGATCTTGATTGTAGTCTTTTCCGTAGAGTAGAAGGTACACGTGGTACTCTTCTGGTTAGGAGAGTCCCCTGTGGTAGTCCTACATTCAGTCAACCACCCCGAAGTTACTGTCAAGACGTAGCAGTGACTACGGCACGCGTGATAAGCGTACGGGTAGCTACCTCGAATTGACATACGGTCAGTCGTTTTCGCTAGCGGGGACGCTTAAAGTATAGCACGGAACAGTATAGACCCTCTCAGAACAAGGGTCTTGCCCCTCAGAACCAAACAGGGGTCTCGTCCATCCACAGTCCATGCACCCTCGTCTGACTACCCCAGTCTGTCCAAAGGGCCTAACAAAGTCGGTGTAGGGTGGCTAGCTGAACCTCGAGCCCCATGGGGTGGCTAGCTCCCTCCCTTCACTAGTAGTTCGCCTCGGTACCACGTATGCGAGGGCCAACAGGAGTCAGTGTAAAGTGGCCAATCCTAACCCCGGGTCTCAACCCAAGGGAGGCTAGTTCCGCTCTACACTAAAAAGGGACAGTTGCTCTCCTTAGTAATACGTACGCAAAGGCCAGCACACTTCCCGTTTACATTCCAGATTTCTTTTCATCCACAGGAGTTCTACTCCTAATTCCCTGTAGGGTTCATGCTCATATTCATCTCATTTATCTAGGTTCAGATCTCATGTTTCATAATTCGTTCCTCATCCATATATAAGCATCTCGTGTTTTCATAATTCAATTCTCAAAAACATGCAACTTGTGATTTCACAGGCAATTTCTCAATTACATACAGGCAGATCGTATTTTAACATGCATCTCGTAATTATATTAAAGGCATTTGCTAGCAATTTATCTTAACTATGCATTCAAGTAAACAGTATAGCTCAATCAGGCTCATTCATTTCTCCCTAGGGTTTATTCCATATCTTAGAGTTCAATCCGACTATTTCAACCAAGTACATTCTTGTTTAAATATTAATTGAGTTAAACCACTCTACCGGGTATCATGGGAGGAATGGGGGCTTATGCCGCAGATCTCATCGTCTCCGCAGGCCCCGAACACGCCACTGGCTAGTAACCTATACTAGCGACCAATGTACATTAGATGGGCTCAAAATAGTAGATACTCAACACGAATACGTAGAGGAACTCGAGTAGAAAACAACGATACTTCGATTGAGAAATCCGATTCCGTTTAGGCCTTAAACATGCCAAAAACGTGGTTACTGATCAAAATCAGATGTCTGGACTAATCCTAGACGTCTTAGAAGACGTCAAAAGCTCACCTTGTGTTTCCTATAGCAGATCAGATGCCCAGACTTCCTCTGCGACCGTCTGGGCACAGTTCCAGACGTTGGACAAGGTCCCCGGTCGTCTGGAAGCACCTCCGGACGTCTAGTGATGTGATCAGATGTCCAAAAGTGCTTGAGAAAGTGTACCCCGCGCCTTCCTAAAGCCTGCACCTGCGTACGAACACCCACAGACACAATGGTCAGTCGACATCCCTTGCGCTATGATTTGCATGGCACAGGAAGATACGTAACTCGTAATATCACGCTTTCAGACGTTTGGCCTTAGCTTCGGACGTCCGGGTCCCTCGCCAGTTGTCTGGACGTCACACTAGACGTCTGATACTGGAAAACTTCCAGTACCAGAACCTCCTCGCAGCTGGCCCCACTTGCACCTCCGCCGCAGCGGCAGCTCCAGCAGCTGCAGGAGCTTGAGCAGCTCCGCTCCAGCGTCCTCCACACATGCACGCACCCATCGCTGATCACGTGAGCTCTGCCGAGCTCCTAAAGATCCTCCGACCTTCCACGCTCTCCTCCTTCCTCTCTCTCACTCTCCCTCGCTCGCCCCCCTCTCGCCACTCTCATTTGGCCTCGCCACTGCCGCACAGGAGCTGCTGGAGGTGGTGGTTACTGGTGGTGAGGGGATGAGAAGGAGGGGAGGGGTTTAAATAGGAGGGGAAATAGGGTTTGTGGGGTGTGGGTGCAGGGAGAGAGAAACCTCTTTGTGCTACCCGCGCGCAATGCACGAAGTACAGTATGAAAAAACTCACTTTCAGATGTACGGGAATGGATCCAGATATCTGGACAGACGTCTAACTGAAACTTCAAACATCTTAAATGGTTAAAAAGGTAACAGACCATTATAACGGGACCCATGCATTACAAAATGTATTATAACATACATGTAGTTCCTTACTCGCATCCTAAAACTTGTTACTTAATTCAAAAATTATCTAAAATGCCTTTTGAATCATCTTGATTTGACTGACAAAATGAGGGTCATCTATTTGGTAATATTATTATCTTTTGGCAAGACATAAGAGTAATATTGCGAAATTTGATCCTCTGCCTTTTTTCCTTACCTGCACTATGATCTCTTCGCGTTGTGTTTTGGATGAGGGATAAAGTTTTTCTCTTGATAAATTTTAGGATGTAATAAGTTTTAATGATATTGATGTAAGTGGTGAGATGGTAGAAGTGGATGTAATAAGTAGGTTAACATATTATAAATTAAAAGTTAATATGATTTAAATCTAAAAGAGAGTAGCATTTGATTTTAGATTATTTTATTATTATTATTTTACTTAAAAGTAGAATAACTGAAAGTTAAATGTAATATATAAGTTAATATATTATATATAGTAATTTAAAATAAATTTTTTCTAATCTTATAATATTATATATCTTATATTATATCACTTAATCAACCTTTTTATTTTACATCCAAACTTAATCTTCATGCATGCTTAAAATCTTACCAATGCACCTACATGCGATGCGACTGCACACCATGCGTAACACTTCTTCGATGATAGTTTTCACACTCATGCACCAAAGATCTAAAGAAAAAAAAATTGATATATAATTTTTTTCTAAAAATAAATGTAACCAACTCCAAGAAAAATAGGCTCTGCCACCGACAAGTTAACAGCACTCATACGACCGTATTTGTGCTCGCGCGGCCGACGAGGGTTGCATTGGCCTCGCTGGAATGGCATCGCTGATGTGGTGGGCGTCGTTTTCCTTTTCTTGCTGGTGCGGCATGACTACTGCCTCATAGGGGGCTGTCGTTGCCTCTATTGTCGAGCATGTTGGTGGTGGTTGTACCCGCAGCGATTGTAGTTGGAGTGTTTTCAAGTAAATGTCTGTGAGTTTGGATCTTTGAAAGTGTTGGTGTTTTATTGTTGAAGTTGGGATCACATTAAAGTCAAATTCATTACGATAAGATAGTTGGCGTAATGTAAATTTTCCTACATCAAATTTGATGTATCGAATACTTTTTTAATGTTTTCTTTCTTTTTTGTGTCATTTGAAGTTCCCTCCTCACGAAGGAACGTTATCTTTCCCCATCTTTGAAAAATAGTGAGGTTATCTTTCCCCCTCGTCTTATAAAATTGCATCCTGTATATCATATTTATTTCTTTAATAAATATTTTCCTTTAATAAAAAAAAAACTCCTATCCAATAAAGATGGCTGACACGACAATCTCTGCACTGTGACAGTCCATATCCATTTACGAAGGAAAAAAAAAGGTACTGGAAGGTAATTTTTAATGTAAAAATTGACGCCCCTCTGTTATTGAGGTGGAAGGGTTCGCACTTGGAAATGACACTTGAATACTTGTTAGAGAGTATCTACATCCACGTTGAGCCTTTGCGTGAGTTTGAACATACGGCACTCGACCCCGATCACCGATTACCCTTTACAAGGAAAGACTTTGGTGGTTTTGCATTCATAAATCAATCAAAGGAACTTTTAGGCTCTACGTGTAGATTGTGCTTTGCGTCTCCTTAATTGCTTTTTGTACTTCCCTTATTAACTAATTGTGACACCTTTCGAAGTGGTGCTTTTGCAGATAGTTTAATATTTGTGTTGACACAATGCCAAATACCTTAAATAATGTGATTTTGATTATACAAAATATTAAAGTATGCTAGAAAATGTTGAAGTATTTGAAAGAATCTTGAAAATTTTCTAGACTGTTTATGCAATTGTTACAAATTATGGATCACTCAATTGTTATTTGTTGATGAACATACATTTTAATCATAGATATTGTTGGGTTATTATCTCTTTATGCAAAAGATCTTTTTTTTTTCCATGTTCCAGGGACAAGATTATAAAATTGATGAATATTCCTGTTGCAACAACTTTGAAGGATGATGAAGAATTATGTGAAGATCGAGCATCATAGATACAAGAATGGATGAATACGACTTCAAGAAACGAATTTAGAGAATTTCACATTGAAAAGAAATTTAATTTCTTATTTATTGATTCAACTTTCTTAATTTTATGTAAAAGCCAAATAGTTGGTTCACAACACTAACAAGTACACTAACTCAATCAATTAGGCTTAAAACAAGTTATCTAGACTCAAGCCAAGACTAATAGGACCAATTCTAAGTATTAATTGGGCTTAAATGTTTACTTTCTGGGGAATCCACTTTTGACTTGAATTTAAATGTTTTTGTCATTATAAGCAAAATTACCAAGTCTAACCAATCATACATCTTTCAATTGGTTGAATAGGAAAAAAATTTGTCATTAAAGAAGATATTTGTTGGTCTTAATTTGACTTGTTCTGATCCTCCATTAACATTATTTTACACATATCTTAAGTTTTGCATACAGAAAAAGTAGAGGCTTACACTTGATACAAGCTATAGAAAAGCACTATTAAAGAAGCTCTAATTTTCTCTTTAGCTCTTTGATTCTACTGCTCTAATTTTGGTTCTCAAGGAGAGTGTTTTAGCTATTTGATGAGAAGTAATTATGAGATTTTTAAGGAATCCTTAACAAAGTGAGTGTAAAATTCTAGACAAATCCCTAGCAAATTGTAAGGTCACGACGTTGGATTCTCTTAGTCGACCCAATTATGCTCCCCATAAAGTGCGTAACACCTCTTGTTTTGTGAAAATTGGAGTTTTGTAACTCGCATTATGGTAATTTTGTGAACACACCCTCTTTGTATGAAATGACCAGTTGTCTTTTTAGTCGGATAAGACATCTGGACTATCAGTCAGATGTCTGTCCAGACGTTTGGACATATGTCCGGACGTCTGAAAGTAGAAGAATATTGCATATTCATTTCGAAAACCCCTACGGATTCCAGAAATGCCAAACGACCCTAGGAAATGGTCATTTCAACATAACAAACTTAAAAGAAGTTTCGTCCCTGCACGGAAATAAAATAAATGTGCATAACAAACTTAAAGAGGATCAAAGTAGGTCAGAAGCGACGTACCCTCAAAATGCTCTGGGTACTATGCTCGTATCGCCGCCTTAGTATCCCAAGTGGCTTCCTCGTACTGCTGGCTTCTCCACAAGACCTTCACCAGGGGTACCTCCTTTCGTCTCAATTTACGGACGACTCTGTCTAGTATCCGCATAGGCCTCTCAGGATAAGTCAAGTCGTCTCCCACCTTGATGCTCTCGTGGCTCAGAACATGGTTGGGATCGACGATGTATTTCCTGAGGTTGGACATGTGGAACATGTTGTACACTCCAGAGGGTTGGGAAGGAAGGGCAAGTTGGTAAGCAACGGATCCGACCTGCTCCAAGACTTCAAAAGGCCCCACAAATCTCGGTGCAAGCTTCCCTCTCACCTCAAACCGTTGTAAGCCTTTCATGGCGAAACACGGAGGAAGACGTGATCCCCCACCTCAAACTGTACCTCTCTACACTTTAGATCAGCGTAGCTCGTCTGTCTACTTCTGACAGTACGGAGTCGTCGATGGATCTACTCGATCACCTCCTAACTCTGGCGTTTCAACCTGGGACCAACCTCCCATTTGGTCTCCACCTCAACCCAACTCAAGGGAATAGTACACCTCCTCCCGTATAGAACCTCATACGGTGCCATGCCAATGCTTGAGTGGTAGTTGTTGTTGCATGCAAACTCTGCCAAGGGCAAATGCTCCTCCCAGGAACCTCTTCAGTCTAATACGCAAGCGCGTAGGAGGTCCTCAAGGGTCTGAATGGTGCGCTCCGACTGTCCGTCGGTCTGGAGGTGATAGGCTGTACTGAACCTCAGACAAGTCCCCAAAGCCCACTGAAACTCTACTTAGAACTGGGACATAAAACAAGTGTCTCTGTTCAAAATAATCTCGCGGGGGACCCTGTGTAAGCGCACCACGTCTTGGATGTAGTGCTCTGCCAACTGTGCTGGTCCAAACGTGACTTGAATCGGCAGAAATTGTGCTATCTTCGTCAATCTGTCCACTATCACCCAAATTGCATCATGTCCTTGCTGTGTCACGGGTAACCCTACTACCAAGTCCATAGTGACACTCTCCTGGCACGGGAAGTGGCTGTAACGACTCTGCAGGCCTCCGGTGTTTAGCCTTCCCTTGCTGACATATCAGACACTGCTGAACAAAACGACCAACATCCTGTTTCATGCCCCTCCACCAGAAGTCACGTCGTAGATCGTGGTACATCTTCATGTTCCCGGGATGTATGGTGAATCTGGATCCGTGTGCCTCAGTCAGGAGCTCCCTCAACAACTTCTCGTCTCTAAGAACACACAAACATCCCCTCATACGCAGGACCCCGTCAGTGAACGAGAACACTCCTGGGCTCCTTGTCAATACTCGGTCTCGCTGTGTCTGTAGATATGAATCCTCCATCTGCCTAGTCATGATACGATCTATCAGCTCTGGTCGTGTCTGTCTCGCTACTGTCACTACCTTGCAGTACCCATATGACTCTAGGGCTTGCAAATTGCTCACCTCCTCCATGAGTCTCCAACTCTGTGCTTATAAACTAGCCAAGTGGGTGTTAGCCACCACATTGGCCTTCCCTGGATGATAGGAGTGCTACAGTTGTAGTCCATTAGGAGCTCTAACTAACGTCTCTGTCTCATGTTGAGCTCCTTCTGGTCAAACAGATATTTGAGGCTCTTCTGGTTGGTGAAAATCTTGAACGTCTCTCCGTACAGGTAGTGCCTCCATGTCTTCAGTGCGAAGACCACTGCTGCCAGCTCCAAGTCATGCATGGGGCTTTAGTTGCTGCGAAATGTAAGCGACAACGTGGCCCCACTGCATGAGCACACCCCCCAATCCTTGCAACAAAGCGTTTGTGTAGACGACGAATCTACCACTGCTGTCTGGGATGGTGAGTACAGGAGTGGAGGTCAGCCTCTCCTTCAGCTCCTGAAAGCAAGACTCACACTCACCTGTTCAGGCGAAGGGCACATCCTTCCGGGTCAACTGGGTCATAGGACGTGCAAGTTGTGAGAACCCTCGAATAAATTGCCTGTAGCAACCAGTCATCCCTAGGAAATTGCAAATCTCTGTCACTGTACGCGTCCTCTCTCACCTGAGTACAGCATCAACCTTAGTTGGATCCACAGCCAGCCCATCTCCTGAGATCACATGGCCCAAGAAGTAAACTGTCTCAACCAGAACTCGCACTTACTATATTTGGCGTACAACTTGTGCTGTCTCAAGGTATCCAAGACCACGCGAAGATGTTGTCTGTGCTGTGTCTGATCCCGGGAGTAGACGAGTATGTCGTCAATGAAAACCACCACGAACTGATCCAGGTACGACCAGAAGACATGGTTCATCAGGTCCATGATAGCGGCGGGGGCATTGGTTAGCCCAAATGGCATGACCAAGAACTTGTAGTGACCATACAGCGTGCGGAAGGCTGTCTTGGGGACGTCGGTCTCCCTGATCCTCAACTGATGGTAGCCTAACCTCAGATCTACCTTGGAGAATATTATGGCGTCTCTCAGTTGGTCGAAGAGATCATCGATGTGAGGTAGTGGGTACTTATTCTTGATGGTGACCTGGTTCAACTGTCTGTAGTCGATGCATAGCCGAAGAGTACCATCCTTCTTCTTCACAAATAGAATAGGGGCTCCCCACGGGGAGGCACTGGGCCTCATGAAGCACTTCTCTAACAGGTCCAGTAACTGTGATTTGAGCTCTTGCAGCTCAAGCGGGGCCATCCGGTACGATGTAGTAGAGATTGGGCCGATCCTCGGTACCAGTAAGATCTCAACTTGATCTTACACTTAGGTGGTAGTCCTAGCAACTCCTCTGGAAAGACGTCGGGGTACTCACGGACTACCGAGATACTCTGTAAGTCGGCCACGGGGCTAGGCTCTGCTACGACATAAGAGAGGAAGCCCTCTCACCCCTGGCTCAGTAACTTCACTGCCCGAAGTGCGGAGATGCACTTGAACCCTTCGCCTACTAGTTGGCCGTGGAACTCGAAGGGAGGAAACTCTTGTAGGGAGAAAACGATCTTCCTCCTAAAGTAGTCTACTAGGGCATGGTAAGCAGCCAGCCAGTTCATCCCTAGGATTACGTCGAAATCCTCCATCGGGATCATGATCAGGTCAATCGGAAGACCGTGTCCTCCTATCGTGACCTCACAGACAGCAAAAACCTCCTCAGCAACAAACACCTGTCCACCTGGGCTTCTAATCATGAATGGCTCATTTAAAAGTACACTGCTTGACCCCAAGCTGACAATAAAACTCGTAGAAACAAACAAGTGCATGGCACTAGAATTGAAAAGCGTGTAAACGAGCTTGCTGGAAACTGTAACCATACTTGCCACTACGGAGCCTGAAGCTCTAGAATCTCAGTGAGTTAGGGCGTTAACATGCCCCTCAGCCCTCAGTGTAGAAGAAGCAACCACGCTCTGGGCTGGGCAAGAAGCAGCTGGCTGATACCCTCCTCGTGACTGCTATCCTCCACCTTGAGCCTGGTAATTGCTGCCGCCAGATCGGCCTCCTGTGCTCAGTGTTGGGAGCGTTTGCTGTGCTTTGGTCTTGGATGGGCAGTCCCTCCATATGTGGCCTAGTTGGCCACACTAGTAGCAGAGGGGAACGCGACCTCCTCCTTCTGTTTGCTGCCCCTGTTGGAGGTTAGGCGAGGGTATGCTGCAGTCGGCTGGTCCCTGTCTGGGGCCCCCAAAGGTCCCTGGTGGACCTATAGAATGAGACGGCTCCCTCGCTGCTGCCGTGTGCCTCCTCTCTCGGCGGCCCTGTGAGTGCTTCTGCTGGTAGGGCCTCTTCCGTCCTCCCCTGTCGACATCTTATACAGGCGGGTTGGTCTCCTCGTAGGTCATGGCAGCCTCGACCATGCGGGAGAAGGTAGGCAGCTTCAAGGGCTTTACATACCCCTGAATGGCAGGTCGGAGGCCCTCAGTGAACCTCCACAGGCGCTCTTCCTCGGTAGACGCAGCTGTCGGGGCGAAGCGTGACAGCTCTAGGAAACGCGTATGATATGCGCTAATCGTCATCGTCCCCTGATGGAGAGTGTGGAACTCCCGCCTCCTCTGATCCTGCCAGGTTTGTGGGAAGTACTGCTCACAGAAAAGCACCACAAATCGGTCCCACGCCGGCTCTCCCTCCTCCTGCCCTCTGACCGCCCTCCACCACCTATTGGCTGCACTCTCCAGCTGATACGTGGCGTAGGCCACGCAACACTTTGCAGGAGGACGGAGGGTGTCGAAGATCTTCTCCATCTGCTCCAGCCAGTCCTCTGCCTTAGACGGGCTCTCCTCCCCCCTGAAGGAAGGGGGCTTCAGCTTGTTGAACTGACCGATGACCTCGTGGTGGAGCTGCAGCGGGGGAGCAGGTGCACCTCCAGACAAGGAGGACTCGTGCCCCGAAGTGTCTGAAGAAGGTGGGGGTGGTGGAGGATCACCCCCTCCCCTCCAGCTCATCCAGTACAGTGGCAGCTCACCTGCCTCACGGAGGACTCCCCCTCCGCATCCCTAGGAAGAGGCAGCTGAGGAGGAAGCTGCTGGAGCTCCTCCTGTATAAGATCCCGGATCAGCTGGGTGAGGTTTGGGGCCTGAATGCTTGGAAGGAGAGGTGGAGTGGCCCCATCCTCGGCCCTAGCTTGCCCTCCCCTGCGACTACATCCACAGTCATGACCATGTCCGTGGCTCGCCTTAAGAGTTCCTTAGCGAGACATCTCCTACACGGAGATCAAAGAGGAAAAATGGAATTTGTCAGTGACCTTACAGAGAGAAATTAAGGCTTGGAAGCAACAACCAAGATAACACGTTGTGATGAACATCCTAGCTACATGTACAAGTGTGGTTATTTCCAGACTATTTGGTTCGTTTCTTGGGATGACCTTGCTCTGATATCATCTTGTCACGGCCCGTTCTTGGCTCCCTACAGAACTCGAGGACGGGTCTCCTCGACGAACCCTAAGACCCAGTCGTCCAGCAAGAAATCACTGAATACACATTCATTCCATAACTACACAAGTAATGTAACTAAGCAGGAAATAAAAACTGACAGTAGAGAAAAGGAACAACAACTACTATAGTATTACAGGCTATCAACGAGAGGTACAAGTACAGAACATAGCCATCACAACAAAATCTAGTACTCACATGGTAGAAATATAACTGGAATAACATGAACTACAAGTACTCACTACAACAACTAGCAGAAGGAAACTATAGCTGGGCTCGACTAGGCCCAGCTTCCTCAGCAGCCGGTGGCTTTGGCTGCTCGAATCTCTGACCTATACAAGGTTATAACATCTGGAGTCAGCTAACGCTGAGTAGAGTGGTGGCTAAAAACATGTAATGTAATTTAAACAAGAAGCTTAATATATTATCTTCCAGTTCCAATTATCTTATTACGTGTTGCTGGGTAGAGATCCCTAACCAGGATCCATGACATTACTTAATCTTCTTGTTCCCTAAAGGAATGATCTTGATTGTAGTTTTCCCGCGATACAAGATGTACACGTGGCACTCTCCTGGTTGAGAGAGTCCCCTGTGGTAGTCCTACACTCGGTCTACCACCCTAAGGTCTTGGTTGCGACTTAGCGGTGACTACGGCACATGTGATAAGTGATAACGCTACATTTTATGGTGATAATTCTACCAAACGAGGTTTATCTTAAGGGTAACATGCACAAATAACACAACATAAATGGGCATGGGAGCATGACCTGCATCGTACATTGAGATTGCTTATTAAATAGTATTAATGGCCATTTGTATAAGTTCATGTCAAAACAGACTTCAGATGAGCAATCAGACTGCACGGATGGATCCAGAACGACAAACGGAGTCCAACGGACTTAAAATCTACCAAATCTGACATCTGGAGCTCTCGCAATTGGCCCAAGAAGTTCTGACCATTGATCTGATGATCAACGGCCACACAACTGCCATGTGGCGGCATCCGACGTGCCCCTCGTTGCTCCTCACTGTGCATCACCGTAAGACATCCAATCCTCCAATCGGACGACTGAGAGCCATCCTCGCCCACGCGCCTTCACGCCTCAGCACGAAGATCCAATCGTTGGATCTCCATCCAACGGTCGGAAGCAGCCGAGCACAGACACGCGTCCGCGACCAACCATACAACATAGCATAGCGGTCGCTGCTCCTCTCCACACAACCAAATTAGATCGTTCGATCGCCATCGAGAGGTTTCGATAGCGCCACGCGGCGTAATCAAGAGCATTCGACCAGATGGGCGTGATGATGCCCTAGAAGCACGCGCCTCAGCGAGCGATCCGCAAGCGCGCCCTCCGCGAGATCTTAGCCATCCGATCGAAGATCGGACGGCTCACAATGCGAGCGTGCGGATTAGGCGGAAGAAGAACGAGCGCGGGTGTGGGGTCGGTGGGAAGGGGTCTACACCGATGATTTTGGCATGGGTTTAGCAATGTTCCGGATGCTGGTGAGGCAACGGATTTATTCTGTCACTTTCATTTTGCATCCATACTCACATCATCTAACGTATTTTCTCTCTCTACTTGATTGATCGCAGGAACTCGACGTCGGGGCGACGAAGGAATGCGATTCGTGACGGTGGGGATGGAGTAAGCGCAGCAAGGACTGTTTGTGAGTATTTCTTTTCTCGTGGTTGTTTGTTTGCCTACAACAAAATCTAAAAAAAATTTAAAATCAGAAAAAAATTGGCGTGGTGAATGATTGCTTGACCCTCATCCTTAACTCATAACCTAACAAAAACAAAAACACTCTAACATTCTTAACGACCTAATATTTTTGGAGTGTTTCTTTTTCTTTTTGAGTGGTGTTTGTGAAGCCACCGTGAATTGACTTGGGTCGCACCACTCACCCTTAAAATCGACTCATCTGGTAGAAACTGCATGAACACTAGGATGAGCACATTAGGGTTTTAGAGCCTCATCACACTAAAGGAAATTCACTCTCACCTATTGTGTGCTAAACTTGGCGTGTCCACTTGAAACTTGCCTGAAAACACTAAGACACGTTAACCCTAAAAGACACTAAAGTGAGGACAAACGTTAAAAGACACCACATCTTAAATCCTTGCTTGAAAACCATGTCTTGTTAGGAGCACACACATTTGAAATGGATAACTAAGAGGCACCACCCCAATTAATGCCTCATCACATAACCCGAGCACAAGCACTACCTTAGCCCCATTAAAATAGAGTAGACATGCCCTAGGCAGGACTGGGTTAAGTCTCAAGAGGCATGGTTTTGTTTGCTGGGCACTTGTCATTCATTCCCTTAGTAAAATTTGATGACTAGGCTGCGGGGAAGTGTCAAACGTTCACGATTGTGGGGTCTATGGAACCAGTGGTGCAAGCCAAAGGAAGAACCTTCCCCACAATCCCCTCGTAATCAACCTGGCCAGATTAGCTTTGGGAAGGGCGGTCCCGTGCCTACAGACTCGATCGTTCCTTTGGAGATTTCTAGGTTCCCTAAGGAATGCACTGTAAGGACTAGACCTGTTTGCTTGATTGTGCACACATGCTTCTCGCATCTATCTCTCTCCGCATCCCTCCCCTATTCTTCTTTGGTATATGCACGGGAGATGATGACTTCATCCCGAGTTATTTTTTTCGGGACGGGAAACCAAGAGACTTGATCTTACTGGAGATATGGCCGAACCTAGAGTAGATGAGGTTGAGGACCAACCTCCACCAGGTACGATGGCCATCATCTAGGCCTAGATTAATGCAAACCACCAGCTTCAGCAGCAGCAGATCCACACTATCATGCAAGCCATACACCGGTTGTAGAACTCGTAGGGGCAACCACCACCACCTTTGCAGAACCCGTCGGGGTAACCACCTCTTGATCCACCACAATTCTAGGGCCAACCTAGACCCCTCCACGACTTTTACAATCCTTTTGCTATTCAGATCGAACCGCACCTTAGGGTCCCCCAGGGGAGAGGTGATTTTGAGCTGAAACCAAACATCCTAAGCCTGATTTAGAGCCACTTTCATGGGAGCTCAAATGAGGATCCCTTCCAGCACCTAGAGGATCTTGACCGGATTGCTCGGACTGTAAAACTTAGGAACATCAGCCTAGATATTGTTTTGATCAAGATGTTCCCCTTCTCGCTTAGAGACAAAGCGTCTCACTAGCTTAAAACTTTAGGAAGACCTATCTCCACCTGGGAAGGACTGAGGCATGCATTTCTAAAGAAATTCTTCCCCATAGGAAATACTAACGCCCTCAGAAGAGCCATCACCACTTTTACACTCCAGGGCAGGGAACAGTTCCATGAGGCATGGGAGAGATTTAATGAATTATTGAGGAAATGCCCACACCCCGAAGTACCAAGGTGGTAATTGGCCCAAATCTTCTACCACGGTCTGGACAGCAACCTTCGGAACTTCGTCGATGCCTCATGCGGGGGAAACTTCCTGAGCAAAGACGAGGAGAGCGTGCTTGAGCTCTTTGAGTCTATGAGCGAAAATTTGCTCAACAATGCCTCCATAATCCAGTTCAGTCGATCCAGTCAACCTAGTGGTGGGATCGATGAGGTATAAGAAAATTCTGGAGCGGTTGACATGGATATCATTGCTAAGAAATTGGATCGAGTGGAATTAGTAGATAAAAAGATTGATGAACTATTGAACCAGACTAGGAACCTGCTACAGACTCTCTCCCTAACAAAGGGAGCTGACAATGTTGACTTGGTCCAGCCCCTAAGCCAGATGCACCTGGAACAACCCCTGACCATGTTCCAGGGAGGGACCTTTGCTCCCTCGAACCTTGATTGTGCTCTTCCCTCCCCCTTGACACCTTCTATCTTTGAGGATGTCTAGGCTATCCAAGGTTACTCCAAGCCTGACCCCTTCTCCAACACCTACAACGCCAGTTGGCGTAATCACCCAAACTTTGCTTGGACGAACCAGAAACCACCTCAATTTCAGAGCCAGCCTAGGCCAAACCATCAGCCAAACCCGCCCTCCTATCAGCAAGGTCCACCGGTTAGACCCCCCTATAACCCGAATAGGGCGGCCCCTCCCCCACAAAACCAAATGGACACCTTAATAAAGATGATGGCTGACATGAACAAAAAACACCAAGAGGAAATGGCTTTAGTGAAGGGACAGCTAAGCCAGCTATTAGATTGTAAACAACAGGGATCCCTTCCCTCTCAACCACAGCCGAACCCGCGAAACGTAATTAACAGAGGCCCCAATTCACAAGGGTTCCAAGGCAATCCCAGGTAGGCCCACATGGTCCAGCCAGCCCAACAAACACCCCTTGGGTTCGGTGCTTCTTCTTCCTCTTCTTCTCAAGGATCAACCTATGGTCCCAACGCCTCTGCAAATGCGGTGACCTTGAGAAGTGACGCCAAAACCCAGAATCCCACGTGGCCGATTCCTCCCGTGACTTCACCCACTGAGATACCTGACTTTGAAGAGGCGCAGGAAAAACCCAAGGACCCAAAGACATACCCTATTCACATCCAGTCACCATATCCCGAGGCCATGGAAAAGATAAAGAAAAAGAAAGTTGTTGTGGAGAATGAGGAGCTTTTGGAAGTTTTCAAGTAGGTACCGATTAATATCCCTCTCCTCGAGGCAGTCAAGCACATTCCGGCTTACGCTAAGTTCTTGAAGGATGCCTGTACGCCGAAGCGTAAGTCGCGACCCCAAGCACCTAGGAAGGCTGTGCTCTCAGAGCAAGCGAGTTCCATGATATTGAGCAACCTTCCGCTCAAACAAACTGACCCAGGAGCTCCCCTGATATCCTGCAATATCGGGGACATGACATTTGATAGAGTGCTCCTGGATTTAGGTGCTTCCATCAATCTGATTCTGATGACCTTGTACCACCAATTTAGATTTGGAGAATTGACACCTACGTCTGTGACCATCCAGTTGGCAGATAGATCTGTGAAGACCCCAAAGGGGGTTGTCGAGGATGTGATTGTTCGGGTCAAGGACTTCTACTTCCCAGTCGACTTTTTGGTGCTCGACATGGAAGTCCCTGAACAGCTATAGAACACACCCATCATTTTAGGTAGACCTTTCTTAGCTATGGCTAAGGTAAACATCGATTGTGACACGGGATGCATGGAAATCACCTTTGGAGACAGGAAGATGCAGTTGGATATCTTCAGGGCGATCAAGTCTTTCGATTGCGACTGGGTTGAGGAACACGATCCTGTAGAGCCTCTGGTCGAGGAATGCCTTACCTTTAGTTTTGTCTCGGACCATCAGACCCAACCCTGTGACAACTGTTCTGATCCGTCACCATCTATGCATGCTGATCTCTGTAGAGCTGACTACCCTCAGCCACCACTGTTCGAGGCGATTGATGTTGATCAACTCCTGCCTTTCCTTTTTCCGTCAAATGTTGTTCCACCCACACCTGAGCTAAAGCTGCTACTCGAGAACCTCAAATATGTCTTCCTTGGACCTGACCAAACCTTCCCAGTGATTATCAACACCCATATAACCAAGGTTCAGGAACTCAGGTTGACTGCGACCCTTTCAGAACATCGGACCGCAATTGGATGGACTATCTCAGACTTGAGAGGAATTAGCCCCACCTATTGCACCCACAGGATTTACCTGGAAGATGGGGTGCGACCTTCCCGTCAGACGCAGAGACGGTTAAACCCAAATATGTGGGAGGTCGTTAAGAAGGAAATTATCAAATGGCTTGATGCTGACATCATCTACCTCATCTTCGATAGCCCCTGGGTGAGCCCCACTCAAGTGGTTCCCAAGAAAGCCGGGCTCACTGTTGTCACCAATGAGAGTGGCGAATCCATCCCCACCTGCACCACCATTGCATGGTGGGTGTGCATTGATTATAGGAAGCTCAATGAGGTGACCAAGAAAGATCATTTCCCCTTGCCATTTATTGACCAGATTCTCGAGGGATTGGCAGGGCAGAAGTATTTTTGCCTCCTGGATGGATATTCAGGATACAACCAAGTCGCAATTACTCCTAAAGATCAAGAGATGACCACATTCACTTGCCTGTATGGTATGTTCGCGTTCCATCGTATGCCATTCGGGTTATGCAATGCACCCACTACCTTTCTGCGTTGCATGCTAGCCATCTTTTTAGAGATGGTGGGTGAATACCTGGAGGTCTTTATGGATGATTTCTCAGTGTTTGGGAACTCATTCGACCATTGTTTAAGCAACTTGGAGAAAATCCTGAAGCGATGTATTGAGGTTAACTTGGTGTTAAGCTAGGAAAAGAGCCATTTCATGGTTCAAGAAGGAATTGTCCTCAGTCACATCGTATCGCATAGGGGCATTGAGGTGGATCGAGCTAAAGTGGATTTGATTTCCAAACTTCCCCTACCTAGCTCGGTCCGACAAATCCGCTCGTTCCTTGGACACGTTGGCTTCTATAGAAGGTTCATTAAGAACTTCTCCAAGCTTTCGAAACCCTTGACCGACCTTCTGGCCAATGACGCCCTCTTCCACATGACATCTAATTGCTTCCAGGCTTACCACACTCTCAGGGAATCAGTCTCCACCCTACCTGTGTTACAGCCCCAGACTGGTCCCAAGATTTTGAGATCATGTGTGATGCATCAGACTTTGCCATCTACGTAGTCCTGGGATAGAGACAAGACAAGAAACCCATGGTAATTTACTACATGAGCAAGATGTTGGACGAGGCCCAACGGAATTATACGGTCACAGAAAAATAATTGCTCGCTGTAGTTTTTGGACTCGAAAAATTCTGATCTTACCTTCTAGGATCCCACGTGACCATCTATACGGACCACTCGGCCATTCAGCATTTGTTGTCCAAGAAGGACGCTAAACCCATACTCATCAGATGGATCCTGCTCTTGCAGGATTTAACCTTGAAATTTGCGACAATGCCGGGTCAAAGAATGTTGTGGCTGATCACCTGTCCAGACTCCACCTGGACCACATTGGGCCCTCCTTGCCCTTATCTGACACCTTTCTCGATGAGCAACTTCTGGCTGTACAAGACGAGAAACTACCTTGGTATGCCAACTTCGTCAACTACCTGGTGGTAGGGCAGACCCCGCACAGCTGGTTTAGACAGCAATGGGATAAGTTCTTGGCTGAGGCCAAGCACTTTTTCTGGGATGATCCCATGCTGTTTCGCCTCTGTGCCGACCAGATCATCAGGAGGTGTATTCCGGAGGATGAAGTTCAAAGTGTGCTATCCTTTTGTCATGACCAAGCTTGTGGAGGCCACTTTTCAGGGAAGAAAACGGCTGCAAAAGTTTTGCAGTTCGAATTTTACTGGCCTTCATTATTCAAGGATGCACACAACTTTGCTCAAACTTGCTCTTGCTGCTAGATTCTGGGGACCATGACTAGAAAATACATGATGCCCCTCTAGCCTATTCTGATTGTCGAGATCTTTAACGTTTGGGGTATTGATTTTATGGGCCCCTTTCCACCATCCAACGACTTTGAGTACATCTTAGTCTCAGTAGATTATGTCTCAAAATGGATTGAAGTCGTTGCCACCTGTCGATGCGATCATAAGACTGCCATGGACTTTGTTAAGCAAAACATCTTTTCTCGGTTTGGAGTACTGAAGGCCATGTTCAGTGATGGTGGAAGTCACTTTATCCACGCCCAGTTCTATGCCCTCCTCAGAAAATACGGGGTTACTCACCGCATTGCCTCCCCATATCATCCGCAAACTAGTGGATAGATCGAGGTCTCAAATTGATAGATTAAGAACTTTCTGCAGAAGACCATGAGACCTGACAGGAAGGACTGGTCCACATGACTGGATGATGCCCTATGGGCATACCGAACCGCTTTCAAGACCCCGATAAGCATGTCACCTTATCGCCTGTACTTTGGCAAAGCTTGCCACCTTTCTGTTGAGTTGAAACACCAGACTTACTGGGCCGTTAAGCAATGCAACATGGATTCTCAGTTAGCCGGTGCGCAAAGGACTCTCCAACTCTCTGAGCTCGAGGAAATTCGTTAGGACGCCTATGAGAATAGTCGGCTTTACAAGGAGAAGATGAAAGCTGTTCACGATCGACTCATCCATCGAAAGACCTTTGAGCCCAACCAGCAAGTCTGGCTTTTTGACGCCCGATTCAAACTCTTTCCCGGGAAGCTCAGATCCAAGTGGACAGGATTGTATAGGGTAGTCAAACCCTATTCCAATGGGGTGGTCGAGATAGCAGATTTGAACACTGGGCACACTTTCACGGTAAACGAACAGAGATTGAAGCACTTCCTTGTCCAGGTTCCCCCAAAGGAGGTTGTCACCCTCATTGAGGGTTGACACGAAGCACCACCTAACTGGAGGCGTTAAACTTAGCATTTCCTGGGAGGCAACCCAGAAGATTCAGACTGATCAGGTTTAATGCATCTCTTAGGTAATTTCTTAACCTCCATTGCATCGGTTTATTTGTCAATGAGGACATTGTCTAACTTAAGCATAGGGGGGTGGTAATTTGCATGTTCTGAGTTCATTTTATTAATCTGAATAGAATAAAATTAAAAAAAAATGATGAATTTAGGAAGAAAAACTTAGCCATTAGGAACTTGTCAACAGTGGGAAATAGTACGAAAAAACTTGAAAACTTAGACTTTTCAGGCCTTCAGGCTTAATCAACCCTAGTGTCTGTTAAAATATAGATTTAGCTTCGAATCCTCACAACCTTAATTTATTCTAATCCACCAATAAAATAGGGTGATAAGTATACGACTTATCAACCTATCCTCTGACTCAGAGGGACTTTTAGTCTAAGCATTTGCACACATTGTTGCACTGACTCACTTCTCGGAGATTCTGGTAGAAATTGGGTAGCTAATGAACCTTTTAGGATGGTATGGCTGGTAAGCTATCATGGGTAACAGCCCATTGGCCGGTTGTCCAGAGCCCAGCCACAGGACCACTTTCTTCTTATTGCCTCTAGGTAAATTTGAGATTAGGGAAGCCACCTACTAAACAACAAAAGAAAAAAAAGAGAAAAAAAAGAAAAGAAGAAGAAAAAAAGAGAAGAACAAAATAAGCCACACTTCACCACACGAGTATGGTTGGCAAGTGGTCGTGGGTAACAGCCCATTGGCTAGTTGTCCAGAGCCCAGCTCACCAAATGCATAAAAAGATCCAAAACACTTAAGGAAGAAGCGGGGAAGTAGAGCAATCCGGGGAGATATACACTGGAAACACCCTTGTGTTGACCCCAAATAAAATAAAAGTAGGGAGAAAGCTACCGATCGGACAAATACACTTACAGGCAAACATTTCCTTTTCTGGTTGCCTAGGGGCGTAGAAACCTGAAGTCTGTCTGAATTACCGTTGAGTGAGTCTATCACGATCTTCACACCAAGATGCTTAGCACTTAGAGTCTTTTTTGAGTTATGGGTGGGTTGGGTAGCTGTAAAAAGTTACCAACACACTCTCAACTCTAAAATCCAAAAAAATGAGAAAAGATGGAAAAGAAAAAAAAATACACATGCCTTAAAGTAAGGATTTGAGCAATAGCAAGGAGTGAGCATGGGGGTATGATAACGCTACATTTTATGGTGATAATTTTGCCAAATGGGGCTTATCTTAAGGGTAACATGCACAAATAACACATCATAAATGGTCATGGGAGCATGACATACATCGCACATTGAGATTGCTTATTAAACAGTATTAATGACCATTTGTATAATTTCATGTCAAAACAGACCTCAGATGAGCAATCGGACTGCATGGATGGATTCAGAGCAACGAACGGAGTCCAACGGACTCAAAATCGACCAAATTCGACATCCGGAGCTCCCGCAATTGGCCCAAGAAGTTTTGATCGTTGATCAGATGATCAACGGCCACACAGCCACCACGTGGCGACATCCGACGCGCCCCTCGCTGCTCCTCACCACGCATCACCATAAGTCATCCGATCCTTCGATCAGACGGCTGAGAGCCATCCTCGCCCGCGTGTCTTCGCGCCTCAGCATGAAGATTCGACCATTGGATCTCCATCCAATGGTCGGAAGCAGCCAAGCACAGACGCGTTCGTGACCAACCATACAACGTAGCACAGCGGTCGCCGCTCCTCTCCATGCAACTAAATTAGATCGTCTGATCGCTATCGAGTGGTCTCGATAGCACCACGCAGCGTAATCAGGAGCGTTCGACCAGACGCGCATGATGACACACAAGAAGCGCGCACCTCAACGGGCGATTCGCTAGTGCGCCCTCCATGAGATCTCAGCCGTCCGATCGAAGATCGGACTGCTCACAACGCGAGCTCATGGATTAGGCGGAAGAAGAACAAGCGCGGGCATGGGACCGATGGGCAGGGGTCTACACCGACGGTTTTGGCATGGGTTTAGCGACGTCCTAGACGTCGCTAAAGGCCCTACTTCATTTAGAAAGCCCTTCTTCCTATATAAACCCCTTCCAACCACCCATGTAAAGCATTCATTACACTTGCAAGCCTTCTATCCTATTCCTAGCCATCCTTAGCACACTTTGCTAGTCACTGGAGCCGACGAGCCGCCAACGGAGCCCTCCTCCACCGTCGTGGCCGCCTCGCTGTTTTCTTTCTCTCTCTCTCTAGCTTAACTTTACTTTACTTGAGCTTAAGCATTTAGATAATGTTGTATTTGTAAAACTTAAAGTTGCATGATTAAATAATGATGTTCCTTATCTAGCTATTGTCTCTCTTTTTCTTGAGTTTTCCTTATCTAGAATTGCCTGAATGTTGTGATCTAAAGAACTCTAACCCTACTCTCTCTCTTTCTCTCTCTTGTACTCGCTTTTCTCCTGCATTTTCTCGCAAGCAAAACCCACTATTTTCATGACAACCAAGTGATAGAAAAACCCGATTTCACGTCTCCCTGTGTTCGACACTCGAACTTACATCCGTTTCTTTATTTAAAACCGACGCTACGAACACAAGCTACAACGACCGATTCATACAAACGCATTTGGACCGTGTCAATAAGCGGACGGGTAGCTACCCCACACTAGCACGCGGTCAGTCATTTCCGCTAGTGGGTATGCCCAAACGTACCGTACGGAACAGTATAGGGCCTTGCCTTCTCAAAATAGGGGTCTCGCCCCTCACAGTCTGTGTACCCTCATCCGACTATCTTGGTTTGCTCAGTGGGCCTAACAAGAGTTGGTGTAGGGTGGCTAGCCCTAACATCGGGCCCCATGGAGCGTTTATCTCCCTCCTTACGCTAAGTAGCTGTTAAGACCCATGCTATTTGAGCCTTTTAAGAAGTCTAGACTGTCGGTTAGATGTCTGGACACCTTCCCAGACGTTTGAAAATAAAAAATTTTGAGTACGAACCCTCGTCTGCACGCGGGCTGCGCACAGACAGTACTCTCTTTTTCCTCCTCCTTCTCTCTCTCTTTTTCCCCCCTTTAGCGAACCCTAACCCTCCTCCTTATAAACCCCCTTCCCCCTCTCTCGTTCTCCCCACTCCAGCCACTTCTTCCCTTCCGCACCACCCCAGCACGAGCGAGAGAGTGCGAGAGCAGTGACGAGGAGGAGCGACGTGAGGAGAGGAGGAGGAGTTGTGCTCACGAGCTTACGTGGGAGCCTACCGGAGAGCGCATGGCCGGGGCGACACGTGTGCGAAGAGGAGTGCGTCGGGGGAATCCTCCTCGACATTGCTGCAGTCGGAGCTTCAGGCGAGGGGGCAAGGAGCGGCCACGCGCGGCGCGAGCGAGCGGGAGCAGGTTCTGGGTTTTTCCCAGAATCAGACGTCTGGAGTGATGTCCAGACGATGGAGCGGACGTCTGGAGGCGGTTCCAGATGTCTGAGGAGAGAGTTTCGTGAAGGTACATTCTCTTTGCGGATACGGTCATGCAGGCCGCTCCACGGGTGCCCTTTTGCGTACCTATTTTGAGAAGATTACATGGTGGCATTGCAGGATTTGCTTTAGGAAGGCACGGGGCATGCCCACCCACGCATTT
Source organism: Thalassia testudinum (assembly GCA_037157565.1). Classification (NCBI taxonomy): domain Eukaryota; kingdom Viridiplantae; phylum Streptophyta; class Magnoliopsida; order Alismatales; family Hydrocharitaceae; genus Thalassia; species Thalassia testudinum. The sequence goes on along the minus strand of JAZHRO010000024.1, from coordinate 75,893,697 downwards.
CAGATGTCTGGGGAGCTTACCAGACGACTTGAAGCACTTCCAGACGTCCAGAGAGGTGGTCGGACGTCTGGAGTTGGGTCTAGACAGTTCAGAAGAGTTCTTGGACGTCTGAGGACGACGAAGAGACTGAGGTGCGTTCTTGGACACTTTTAAGACGTTTGGAAGTTGTTCCAGATGTCTGATTTTGAGTCAGTAACCGTGTTTTGACCCATTTAGGGTCCATTTGAGGTCTGTTTTACGCAAATAAGATACCGATGTTTTCCATTTGAGGTCTGTTTTACGCAAATAAGAAATCGATGTTTTCCTTATGAGTTCCTCTACTTGTTAGAAGGCTTTCTATACTGTTCTGAATGTTCCATTGTGATTGTTCCTTGTTATAGGACTTCATTCCATTGCGGGTTCGGGGCTTGCTGAGGCACGTGAGCCTACCGTTCAAGCCCCCAATACTCCTGGGTTTACTGGTAGAGTGGCTTCCCCTAATTTAATTATAAATCTAAATGCATGTGTAGAATGAATGACTGGAATCTAGGATGTGGCATGAATCCTAGGATGAGAAATACTTGAAATATCCATATTGTATGATTGAATGGCAGTCTTGAATGAGTAGATAGAAATGTTAACCACTGCCTGTAAATGAACAAAAGCTGCCTGTGAAATACGAATTACCTGTGCTAGTTAACAGTTGCATGTGACCTTCCTGTGGTATACGTTAAATAATATAATACGAGTTGTATGTGTATAACATGAGAATGGAAATATGAATGATAGAAATATGAGTTGCATGTATATAACCTAGAAATGGGAATGTGAATGGTGAAACTCGGTACGGAATGGCATGATAAACATGAGCATGAACCCTATAGGGAAAGTAGGAGTAGAGCTCCTAGAAATATATGGAATGGATCTGGAAATGTGACGGGAAGTGTGCTAGCTCTTGAGTACGTGGTACCAAGGGGGGCGCATGTTCCCTCTTAGTGTAGAGGGGAGCTTGCAGCCTTTGGGTTGAGACTCGGGGTGGGTTTGGCCACTTTGCACTGACTTCGTGGCCCTCGTGTACACTGTACCGGGGAGAGCTACTAGTGTAGGGAGAGAGCTAGCCACCCCACGGGGTCCGGGGTTCAGCTAGCCACCCTACACCGACTTGTTAGGCCCACTGGGCAAACCAGGGTAGTCAGGCGAGGGTGTGCGAACTGTGGAGGGACGAGACCCCTGTTTGGTTCTTAGGAGCTAGGCCCCTGTTACTGAGAGGACTAGGCCCTATAATGTTCCGTGCTGTACTTTGGGTGCACCTGTTAACGGAAACGACTGACCGTGTGCCAGTGCAGGGTACCTACCTGTGCGTTTATCGCGCGTGCTGTAGTCACCGTTACGTTTGTCTGTAACATTGGGATGGTTGACTGGGTGTAGGACCACCACGGGGGACTCTCTTAGCCAGGAGAGCACCATGTGCGACTTCTACTCTTAGGAAAAGACTGCAATCAAGATCGTTCCCACGAGGAACATTAGAGATCAAGAAAGAGATCTGATAAATAAACCAAGTGGTGAAAAGGAATAATTAGTTAAAGAAAGTAATTGAAAAACAACAGTTACCTGTCCACTTTTACTGCTTTAGTTAGTTGGTTGCCACTCTACTCAGTGTTCGCTGACGTTGTGTACTCATAGCCCCTTTTCAGGTCTAGGTGTTGAGCAGCCCGAGTCTATGGCTGCAGAGGGCACTGGGTTTAGTGGAGCCTAGTAGCAGTAGTTTCTCTTGCTGTACATTTTTGTTGTAGTGAGTTCAGACTCTTGTTCTTTTACGTTCTGTACCTTTACTTTACTGCACCTTTATGTTCCTGTAACTTGTTACTGTTCTACTGTTGTGGTGGTGATACATACTGTAGCAGCTTTTACTTCTTGATTGCTGTACCTTTTTACTGTTAGTTGCTTAGCATAGTGAATGTGGTTTACTTTCCTGCTTTTTGGTTATTTCTCGTTGGACGACTGGGTCTTGGGATCAGTTGAGTCGGTCTGGTCTCGTGTCCTGTAGGGATTCGGGAACCGGGACGTAACAGTAGCTCACCTCGGTACCACGTATGCGAGAGCCAACAAGAGTTGACGTAGAGTGGCCAAACCCACCCTGGGTCCCAACCCAAGGGCGACAAGCTCCCCACTACTCTAAAAGGGATAGTTGCTCTCTTCGGTACCAAGTACACAAAGGCCAATTCACTTCCCTTAACTAAGTTTGAACAGTCGCTTATGGCGACGTGTTCCAGAACCATTCGGTTCTTCGTACCATAGTATTCATGTTTCATTCTACATTCCCCGTAGGGTTCGTACATGAACTTTCTTATTTCCGTATCTGGTTTGTTTCACACAAAACAGGCAGCTCAATTTCCTACTTTTATCATTCAGTACGACTTGGTTATTTGATTCATAGTTCATCTCAGGTAATACAGATAGCTCATGATTTATTCAATCATTCATTTCCTTACACATGCATTTCCTATAGTCCTAGTGTTCATGACACGACCTAGGGTTCAATCGAATATACATATTCTACAGCATGCATTTATCTCTTCCTAGGTTCAACTCACATCCTAGGTTCAACTACTTCTACGCATGCAATTTATTAATTTAGAGATTAGGGTGAGAACCATTCTACCAGGGTAACCAGGTGGAGTGGGGGCTTGTACAGTAGCTCCCGACGTCTCTACAGGTCCCATATACTCGATGGGCTGGAGACATATGACATGGATTGATAGGTCAAATGAGCTCAAAATGACACGTACAAAGTACCATTACATAGAAAAACTCGCACAGAAACCAATGACATTTTGGTTACTAAAAACCAACACCGTTTGTGCCTTGAACGGGCTCAAAAACACCAATCCTGACTGAAATCAGATGTCTGGGAAAAGTCCCAGACATCTTAAACAAACTCGCAGGCATACCTTCCTCGGGGTGCCTTCCTCAGTCATCTGGAACTCAATGCAGACACCTGAGGGTGCCCTCAGACGTCTGGAGGTGCTCCCAGATGTCTGAAACTGCCTCAGTCCTCACGTCGACATGTCTCCCAACCTCTGACACATGCGTGCACTCTGTTAGGACTTTGGCAGAGAAATAAAGGAAAGAATTACTTTACCAGACGTCTGAGACTACCTTCAGACGTCCAACCTGACATTTGGAGGTCACTCCGGACATCTGATTCTGCAGAAAAATGATTCCGCAGGACAGTAGCACCTCCTCGCTCTCTTCGTGAATCCTCTGATCTCGGCTTCCGATCCCTCGGCCCTCCGCTCTCCCTCTCCTTCCCCTCTCGCTCGACTGTTGAGTGGTGAGCGAATGAGGGGAGGGGAGGGGCTTTTATGGAGCGAGGAGGCGTGGGCGAGGGATGGGTAGCAGCATGGAGGAGGGTGAGGGTGGAGAGTGCCACAGGAGGGGGTGAGCGATGTGGTGAGGGAGGTGAGGTAAGGGTGTACGGTGGGAATGATGGGGAAAATTGTGGGGATGTCCCTGTAATTTTCCTCTCCCCCTCTTGGACCCCCAAAACAAAAGCTAAGGGGTTAAAAACTGTAGGAAAACCCCTATGGATTCCAAAAATGCCAAACGACCTCAGGAAAGGGTCATTTCAATGGATTAGGTGAAGTTACTTGCTAGCAGAAGGATGAGACTAGAAGCAGCAAAAGCCTAATGTGCCATGAACTAGCTTGCCTATGATTACCTAAATCAATAACGTGGTCGTGTATATTCTTCATTTAGAGCGAATATTAAGAATTGAGTTTAGACATTGGCGAGTCCAACAAGTAAAAATGTGGATAAGATTCTTAATGGTGACTTCTATCACTTTGAAAAAAAAGGAGAGAGAAATTGAACATTGACGTAAATTGTTGGCATTGGCTTGACTCAAGCCTCACTCATCCCTTTTTCTATGCTTGAAATTGATACGAAGGCAGGGCCAAGGAGGCATGTATTTTGATACCCTTGGGTTTCATGTCCACTGCCAAAATTGGTGATTGCTCTTTGGATGAATGAGACCAATTGGACAACTATCTTGTGGAAAGAAGTGATTGAGGGCATACAACAATTTAACATCGAGCAGATATTGGACCTAAGTTCTTACCTTACTGACAAAAACTCATTTTCGAGCATTTGAAAGTCGTCGGAAATCGTAGTATAGTCGCGTAAAAACATTTGTCAAAAATTGATTTCTAAAGATAACGAGACTTGAGTCCCGGTCGTTCGTCTCTGGGAGGCGTTGCTTTTACTTTTGAAATCGATCTTACTCTACTTTGTTTAGAATTGCATGCCAGTTCGTGATTATTACGTATTTAGGTATGACATGCTTAGTTGCAAGAATATTAGGAATCGGAAGCAGGCAACTTGAATCACACAAAAAGAATGACAATTATTAAGCTCATGGTGATTTCAAACATATAGAGACAAATATATATATATATATATAAGCATTTTTCATTCATTCAGCGGGAGAGTAGTTTGAAAATTAAATCTAGCTACCAGAAAATGATCACATACAAGAATCGATGGGGGGATTTCGCATGCATCATTGAGGGAGAAGTAAGACTACACTACTAAGTAGTAAATAAAAGCAGTAAATATACGAAGAGTATAATCTAAATCTAGCAGAATGGAAGGGCATTCAGGGGTGGTCCCTGATGGCCTTTGAGTGGTTGAGAGAAGGAGGGGTAGCCAATGGAACTTAGGCTGGCCCTTGGAGAGAGGTTGGGGAGCTGATCCAGCTTCCTGGCGTGGAGATGGTGGCCTCCATGGTGGTGCTCAACTCGTGGAGGTGGAGTGGAGATGGAAGTGGCTATTCTAAGTGGAATGGATGCCAAGGAAGTGAATGGGTGCAAATGGCCACCCAAGGGTCTTTTTATAAACCTAAGGGAAGCTCTCTAGAGAATTATGGAATTCTCTAGAGAGGCCTATGGTGGGAGCTCGTGGGAGAGTGAGAGAGAGAGAGGGTGGATGGTGGTTTTTAGATCCACCAAATGTGGATCTAAAAATTGAATGGCTCTTGGTTGCTATTTTTGGCAACCAAGGCAACCACACATGGTAGAGAATTCTAGAGAACTCTAGGCTAGATATTTTCGTGTGGATGGTGTGTGTGGGTCGAAACTTAGGTGGCTAGGTTGATTAGGTTTGGTTCTAGTGGGTTTAGGTCAAGGTAGGTCTTAAATTAGGGTTAGAAACCCTAATTCACTAAGGTAAAGTGCAATTAAACTTAATACAAGTTTAATTGGGTGTGTGGAAACTTAATTGAGAGTAAAACAACTCAATTAAGTCAGGTCTAGGTCAATTGGACTTGTAATTCCCTACTCGGAGGGGGTGAGATCAGTGTGACGTAAAAAATGCAGAATATAAACAATCTCACAAAATAAGCAATCACACAAAGTACACAAAGATTTTTAGGTGGAAACCCAAATCGGGTGAAAACCACCACCTAACCCTCTCGAGTTAGGATTTTCCGATCAACCAAGTTGATCTAAATCCACTAAACGAATCACTTTAAACGAGGGTGATTCAACCTCAATTACAACCACGCTACAAGTGCGAGGGTAGCATTCCTCAACCCCTTCTCTCCACGAGAAGGATTTTGTCCCATGAAGGAGACGGGAATTCGCAAAGCGAATACCCAACCAAATAACAAAGATAAAAATAAACAACAATCCTATAGAGCCAACAAAGTAATTTTAAACCTAAGCTTCTATAGGAATTAAGAAACTCCCCTTTGCAAGGAGTGCGTCGGCGATGCGGATGCGTGAATAACACGATGGCGCTACGTCGCTCTCGTGAACTACAGCGGGAGAGTGGGTGCGCAAAGCTTGATGCTCTCAAGATGTAGAACTTGAGCTTTGAGAGCAAAAGAGACACAAAATGGTAAAAAGTATGTTGCTTGGGTGTGTCTTGTGTTTCTAGGTGTGTGTTGGTGTGCAAGAGGTTCCCCTCTATTTATAGAGGCCTTAGGAAGGCTTTGGATGGCTTAGGAAAGGCTCCATAGCCGTTGGGTGCAAAGCCCAAGTGAATCAACCCGAAATCAGGAACAATCATTGCATTGACAGGGTTATCAGACGTCTAATTCTGGCATCAGACATCTGGAAGACCACTTTAAGACATCTGATTTCAATGTCAGACGTCTGATTTCGTGCGGGTTCCTTCATGACTTGAATAAGATCTAAACAGGGTTTTTGTGTAAGTCCATCAGACGACATATAGGACGTCTGGCACTATGTCTGGACGTCTGGAAACCTACTTTTTCGTGGGAATGGATTTGCAATGGCTAGAAAATCTCTAAGAAGAGATTTTCGGGTCAGTCGAGGCAAAAATGGTCAATTATCAGACGTCTGGAAGTGCTTAAGGACGTCTGATAAGGCTCTAACGGTCATATCCTTGAGCGTATGGTAGGAGAGCCAACGGTCCACTAATTGGACATCTGGCAAAGTCATCAGACGTCTCCTAAGACGTCTGGTCTAAGGTCTGGACATCTGATTTTATCAGACAGAACTAACTATGTCCAGCCTAAACGTTATCAGACGTCTGAATCAACAGTCAGACATCTTAAAACACTTTATCAGACGTCTGATTTGGGAATTAGACGTCTGGAAACTCTATTTGAACCCTACATTGGTTTTCTACGTTCTCTACAGAAAACCTAAGTATCCTAGGGTTGTGCCGGTGTTCCTAGGACTACTGTTAGGGTATTTTGAGGCTCTTTAACATAATGTTCTAAGGAAATAAAGAGCAAGAAAATAAAGACAAAAGTACATGAAAGGAATAAATAGAATTCTATCCTATTCTTCTTGTCCTTCCATCTTCAATCTATCGCTCCTCGCGAATCTCCTCTGTTCTCCATCAAGCTCCTTCAATCCATCCTGAATGCGAGCTCGAATTCCGTCTAATCACGTCTACATTTGCAACTGACCTGAAATCTAAGACTCCAAGTGCAAATTTTAAATGACACGTGTTTTGTTATCATCAAAACAAACGATCGCGGTGCTCTAGCACCAACAGGACTCTCACTGAGTCTAATTGGACAGTGTGTGCTGAGATCAGGGCTCAATTGGACTCAATGAGTCCAATTGAATAGGATGATGGAATTGACTAAGATCCAAGTCAATTAGGTTTAGTGAGGACCTAATTAGGTCCTTAGGGAGGTCTAGAGGTGGTGTACTAAGGTTAGGGCACCTTAATTTAGGTTCCTATGGGGTTGGAATTGGGTTTAGGGGCCTAGAGATCCAAGATCAAGGCTTAAATCTCAAAACAGGAATTGGAGAGTAGTATCAGGCGTCTAATAATAGAATTAGACGTCTTATACTCAAAAATCAGAAGTCCAGACTTGTTGTCTAGACGTCCAATTAGAGTTAGGAAGGATTTCGGGTTCTGTTTTGGGTATTCTGCAGAAATTAGACATCTGACAAAGTGTCTGGACGTCCAATAACACTACAGAAGTGGGTTTGAAGTATGCGGGAGTTGGCTAAGGGTCCTGGACATCTTAAAACTTATCTGGACGTCTAGAGAAGGGTTGGAACTAGGGTTTTAGGGCTTCCTAGGGTGTTGTGACCTAATCTAAGGGTTTCTAAGGCTTGGGGAAGTCTCTAGGCTATCCTAGGGCTAGGATGGACCTAAGCTCTTCACATTTTACTGTTTTATTTCTACTTAATAGAATAGCAAACTTTCAACCCCCTTACATTATTATTCCTACATCTAAACTAGGCCTTCTGCTCCAGCTCTGCTACAACTCCTGTTATTCTTGATCCAGCTCCTGATCAGCTTATTCCTTGCAATCGACATAATGCACTTAATCAGCACATTATAACATTATTTTATGCATAGCTAAAGGAAAGCAGTAAAGATGTAGATAATGCGTATGCATGCATGAATAACCCTAACTTATGCTAAGTTCTAGCTTAATCTAGGTCAATTAAGACCTATGATTGCTGCGCAATCACTTACGCTCTTGTGTATAAACCTCATTTTCAGATGAGTTGAAAAGAAGAAAAAAGAAACAGAAAAAACTATTATGATAATTGACTAGTGGCTTGTAGCTATCATGACATGTAATTGGATTGAGTCCAAGGTTAGATGTGTGAAAACAAAAGGAATAACTCTTTTCAAACCATGAAAGCTTAGATTCTTGATGTTTGAACCCATTCGCTTAGACAATAATCACGGATGCTTGGAATCTTAGAATACATCCTTAGCGTTGGGTGGCTTCACGAATTGAATGTTATTTTGGAGATTTAGTACCAGGATGATAAAGAGAATGACAATACCCAATTTCTTAAAATCCAAGTCGATTCATAGAGTAATCGAGCTTGGTTTAGCTTCATCCCTAATTCCCACATTGTGAAGGGTTTAATAAAGCCTAATTTGAGTAGTGTAATAAGTCACCATTTTACTTACTTAATTTAGTCCAAATTACATTTAGAATATCTTAGCTTGTGAATAATGTTGGTGAAGAAGAGCTTAAATGATCAAATCCTTAAATTCAATTCAAAATGAGAATTAACACAAAAGGTCGAGATATTATTTGATGTATATCATTAGTCATTTGTATGCTTCAATTTCCATATTTAAAAGAGATTGGATGAAGTGAGAAATCCAAAGATAAATGAGAACAAAGATAGAAAATATGATGGCGGAACAAATCTTCTCTCTTTTCATCTTTTTGTCTTCTTTCTACCCATTCCGTTTTTATTTCCAGCCCATGACACTACCTCCCACATTTTTATTTCTTTTTATTTCAGCCCACTTAATTTTTTTCCTTTGCCAGTCCATTAAAACATTTCCTACGACCCACTTTCAATTAATTCCCTACATTAGCTGAATCCCTTCCATTATTTTATTTCGCAGCCCAACAAACCCCTCCAATTCAAACTCCCAGTCCCATCTACCCTACACAAGCTTTTTCGACCAACCCACACCCCCCCTCAAACACTACACCTTTCCCCTCATGCCCAATCTCCCTCACTGCACTTCCTTTTCTTTCCCAAATCTAGTGACAGCCCATCATTATCTGCCTTCCCTTTCCAAACCCACTCCACCCTTCCCTCTCAAGCAAGATTTTAAAAAGTGGACTAACCATCCAATCTACCAAGCTTTGGTTATGCTTTTTAGTGATTCGACCAGGTTCCCTTCCCTCTCATTGTTTGAGTTGAAAAAAAAGAAATTGGACCGCCAAGCTTCAATTTGATTTAGATTGATCCAATTAGGATGAATTTGATTAGTTGGAGGTTTAGTTCATAAAAAAATTAGATATGACCGTTAGAAAATGTTATTTCTAAATATTTAATTACATTACAAAATAATATGCACATATTAAAACAGGAGGTATAAAAGGCATGTATATATAAAAAAAAGAAAAACTAACCTTAAATAATGAATTTCATTGGCTTGTTTATTCCAACCTTCCATTTCAACGTGATCAAACACTGGAATGTTATACAATTACACAACCAAATTTGTATATAAAGTATAAGTATAAAAATTTCAAGATATTGCATTATTTAACATCTAATACATAAATCTCAAATATTTAAAGAGTTTAAATTCACTATAAATTTGGGTCAAGTTAAGATATCATAGGTTAGAGAGGTAGTTCAAGATTGGCTCTGTGGGCAAGTGAGATTCTGTTGGATTTGTATACCTTTGATGAGCCAACCTGAATGGAGACTACTTAATTGGTGATTTGGAGAGGTATAGTGTAAGAACTTGAGTGTCATGTCATCAAGTAAAGTGCTTGAGTGTGAAGTTAAGGCATCATGGGTCGGAGAGGTAGTTTATGATTGGCACTAAGGGTAAGTGGAAGTTTGTTGGAGTTGTATGCTATTTGCAAGCTAGCCTGAATGGAAGTCACTTGATTAGTGATTCAAATCTAAATGTTAAATTATGTGGATACACTAATGTAGTTAGTTGCAACATCTCTAGACTGTAATTTGCAAATGAATAAGGTTTGTCTATTGTTGATCACCTTGGTTCCAAAACTATTCCTCATCCCATTCATCCATTACATATGCATAATATTCTTCATGTATCTGCCATATCCAAAAATCTCTTATCCATATACAAGTTCACTAATGGAAACTCATGCTACTTCAAGATCTACCCACAACACTTGAAGGTGAAGGACATAGCTACAAAGCACCTTCTACTTGAAGGCAGAGCTACTCAAAGGCATTACCATTATGGCTTCCCTCCTCATTATCTCATCAAATGTTCACAACAAAGCTTCGCCACTCTCTAGCTACCCTTCTATCAGAGAAAGCTCTTGCCTCCTTTTGGCACTACCATTTGGGGTGGGAAAAAAAATCAGCTTATTCAATATGTTATTTCTCATTTTCAACAAGCAACTACCATCTATTTGTGATACCCACCAACAAGAAAAGGCGCACAAAACTCCATTGTATTTAATTGATACAACCAGTACCAATGCCTTTGAACTTATCACATCCTTAATTTCAAGGACATAAATACTTACGTTTATTGATTACTATAGTAAGCACATATGGCCATTTCCTTTATTTACCAAAGATTAGGTGTATCCAGCCTTTCTTATATTCAATGCTTATGTGCAAACACAATTTCATACTAAAATCAACAAGCTTCACACAGATTGGGGTGGTGAATACCACAAACTACACAAATGGTGCACAGATAATGGAGTCCTTCAACACATTAGTGCCCCTTACACCTCTCAGTAGAATAGAGTGGTCTAATGCAATAATAAACATCTTACTAAAATTTCTTTAACCATGATGATACATGCTAGTGTTCCTCTACATTATTGGTCTTTGGCATTTTATCCAACCATCCAGTTCTCCATATTACGGTGTTCTTGTCTACATGCCCTGTGGAGTTCGTACAGGAGTTTCTTTTTCACATCTGGGTTGGAATGTACGGAATAAACAGTTCAATTTCCATTTTATCACAGTAGGGGTCCATTTTAGATAAAAACAGGTAGCTTTTGATTGCTCAATCATTCACATGTAATTTCCTCCAACCCTAGTGTTCATGCCATGACCTAGGGTTCAAGAATTTACTCTCGAGTATGCGTTTATTCCTTCCTAGGTTCATCTCAAGTCCTAACATTACTTACTTGCATGTATTAAATTAGAGTTTTAAGGTTATAACCACTCTACCTGGGTAACCGGGTGGAATGGGGGCTCGTACAGTGTCTCTCGACATCTCCGTAGGTCCCGTACACTCGACGGACTGGAGACCTAAAACATGGATTGATGGGCCAAAAGGTTTAGAATGATACAAACAAGGTATCATTATACAGAGAAACTCGTATGAAAAATAGAGATGATTTGTTTGTGGAAAAGCGATAATATTAGGGCCTTGCACGACCCAAAAAATATGCTGTCAGACAGAAATCAGACGTTTGGGAAAGGTCCCAGACGTCTTAAAATAGTTCTCAATGATACCTCTCTCAGTGTTCCTCTATCAGACGTCTGGAACTAAATGCTAACATCCAAGGACTCCATCAGACGTCTGGGGGTGCTCCTAGACGTCTGAAACTACCTCGGTCCGCTCTCACCTTCTGACACATATATGTACGCTGTCAGGACTTTGTCAGAGAGAAAATACGGAAAGTAGATCTCTACCAGACGTCTTGCTCTACCTTCGGACGTCTGGTATGACGTCTGGGTGTCCCTTTGGTCGTTTGATTCCGTGGAAAAATGACTTCCGCGGAATCGCTCTGGCTTCCCTGGCCTACAGGCGCTACAGCAGAACGGTGCTACACCCCCTCTCTCGCGCTTCCTCTTGCTCTGGCTCTCTACTCTTCACTCACTCTCGCCCTCGCTCTGCTCTCGGCTATGGTGTGAGCAATGAAGAGGAGGAGTGGTTTATAAAGGGAGAGGAGGTGAGGGAGGTGAGATGGTGAAGCGTGGCATGGAGTGGCATCGTAGGAGGAGGTATGGTGAGGCGTGGTGAGGGAGGAAGCATGACGTACGTACGGTCCGCGCCGAAGAGAAAAAGCATTTTCAGATGTCTGGTGAACATCCTAAACGTCCGGACAGACGCTTGGTGAACATCCCAGACATCTTAAATGACCAAAGGGTGGTGGGTCGTTTCAGCCCCAATCACCATGCATATTATTGCCTTAATACTAACAAATAAACTTCTCATTCCACGCTGTTACAACCCGGTTCCCGGATCCCTACAGGTCCTGAGATCGGCTTGCCTTGACTAATCTCAAGACCTGGTCATCCAATAAGAAATAACCAAAAGTAGGAAAATAATCCACATCCACACATGCATTATAACTAAGTAGAAGAAAAGAACGAAGTAGTGAAGAAAGTAGAACAACAGTCTCAATACATGCCACCACAACAACAGCAGAAAACAGAAAGGAAACTAAAAGTAACAGGAATAGTAAAGTATGTATCCATTATTCACTACAACAGTAGAAAAATGAAAGAGCTGAAAAACAATTACGGCGGGGCTCGACTGGGCCCAGTACCCTTTGCAGCTGGAAACTTGTGCTACTCAACTCTTGGTCTTGAACAGGGTTACAAAAAGATAGAGTTAGCGAATGCTGAGTAGAGTGGTGTTTACATTATTTAAGTGCAAGTACAGTAAAACAACAACATGTTTATTTCTCATTTCTATTTATCTCATTTATTCGTTTCTGGTTCATCTATTTCTTAGAGTATCCAGGTATTTCTTGATCTTGCATGTTCCTCATGGGAACGATATTGATTGCAGTCTTTTCCGTAGAGTAGAAGGTACACGTGGTGCTCTCCTAGCTAGGAGAGTCCCCCGTGGTAGTTCTACACCCAGTCAACTACCCTGAGGTCACTGTCAAGAAGTAGCGGTGACTACGACATGCGTGATAAGTGCACGGGTAGCTACCCTGCACTGACACGTGGTTAGTCATTTCTGCTAGTAGGTACCCCCAAAGTATAGCACGGAACAGTATAGGGCCTTGCCCTCTCAGAATAGGGGGTCTCACCCCTCAGAACCAAACAGGGGTCTCACCCCTCTACAGTCTGTGTACCCTCGTCTGACTACCCCAGTTTGCCCAAAGGGTCTAACAAAGTCGATGTAGGGTGGCTAGCTGAACCTCGGGTCCCGTGGGGTGGCTATCTCCCTCCCTACACTAGTAGCACACCTTGGTACCACGTACGCAAGGGCCAACAAGAGTCGGTGTAGAGTGGCCAATCCTAACCCTGGGTCTCAACCCAAGGGAGGCTAGCTCTGCTTTACAGTAAAAAGAGACAATTGCTCTCCTTGGTACTACGTACACAAGGGCCGGCACACATCCCGTCTACATTCCAGATTCCTTTCATCCACAGGAGTTTTACTCCTAATTCCCCGTAGGGTTCATGCTCATATTCATCTCATTTATCCAGGTCTAAATCTCATGTTTCATAACTCGTTCCTCATCCATATACAGGCAGCTTGTGTTTTCATAATTCAGTTCTCAATCATAACATGCAACTTGTGGTTTCATAGTTCAATTTCTCAATTACATACAGGCAACTCATATTTTAACATGCATCTCTTAATTATATTAAAGGCATTTGCTAGTAATTTATCTTAACTATGCATTCAAGTAAACAGTACAGCTCAAACATGCTCATTCATTCCACATCCTAGAGTTCAATCCGATTATTCCAACCAAGCACATTCATATTTAAATATTAACAACTGAATTAAACCACTCTACCGGGTATCACGGGAGAAATGGGAGCCTGTGCCGTAGATCTCATCATTTCTGTAGGCCCTGAACACACCACTGACGGTAACCTGTACCAGCGACCAATGTACATTCGACGAGCTCAAAACAGTCGATGCTCAACACGAACACATGGAGGAACTCAAGTGGAAAACAACGGTACTTTGTTTGTGGAAATCTAAATCCGTTTGTGCAAAAAAATGCAGTTACTAACCAAAATCAGATGTCTGGGACTAGTCCTAGATGTCTTAAGAGATGTCAGAACTCACCTTACACTTCCTGTGGCTAATTCAGATGTCCAAACTCCCTCTACGACCGTCTGGGGGCAGCTCTAGACGTCGGACAAGGTCTCCGGTTGTCTAAAAGTACCTCCAGACGTTTGGCGACGTGATCAAACGTCTAAAAGTACTTGGGAAAGCGCACCGCACACCTTCCCAAAGCCTGCACTTGCGTACGAGCACCCGCAGACACAACGGTCAGCCGACATCCCCTGCGCTACGATATGCGTGGCGCAGGAAGATACGTACCTCGCGACATGGCACTTTCAGATGTCCAGCCTCAGCTTTGGACGTCCTAGTGCCCCGCCAGTCGTCTGGGCTTTACTCCAGATGTCTGATACTGGAAAACCTCCAGTACCAGAACCTCCTTGTAGCTTACCCCGCTCGCACCTTCGCCAGCAGTGGCAGCTCCAGCAGCTGCAGGAGCTCGAGCATCTCCTCACCAGCGTCCTCTCTCCCGCGACTCCTCCTGGAGCTTCACCGAGCTCCCGCGGCCGTCGTCCTCCTCCCCCGCTGTCACTCCATCTCACTCTCTCGCTCTCGCTCCTCCCCGATTTCCCCTCACCGGTGGCTCTCCTTCCTCGTCGCAGCTGCAGCAGAGATGTGAGGGGAATGTGGCTGTTGCAGGAGAAGGTGAAGGTGGCGGTGGCTGGAGTGGTGTGAGGGGTGAAGGAGGAAGAGGTGAGGGGTTTATATAGGAGGGGAGTTAGGGTTGAGGTGAGGGTTGAAGGAGAGAGAGAATGGCCTCTACACGCCACCCGCACGTGAAGCGCAAATCGCAGTACAGAAATCTCACTTTCAGACGTCTGGGAACATGTCCAGACGTCTGGACTGATGTTAGATTGAAACTTCAAATGTCTTATCCGGTTAAAAATGTAATAAGTCATTACATCATAACAAAGTTAAAGGAAGTTTCATCCTCGAAACTTGAGCTAGCTAGGTTGCGGGAAAAAGAATGTAAAAGCACATAACAAACTTAAAGAGGACTGAAGTAGGTCCGAAAATATGTACCCTCAAAAAGCTCCGGATATCGCTCTTGCATCGCCGCCTTAGGCTCCCAAGTTGCCTCCTCATACCGCTGGCTTCTCCATAGGACCTTCACCAGTGGTACTTACTTCCGTCTCAAACTTCGGACGGCTCTGTCTAGTATCTGTACTGGTCTCTCGGGGTAGGTCAGGTTGTCACCCACCTCGATACTCTCGTGGCTCAGAACGTGACTGGGATCAACGACGTACTTCCTAAGGTTGGACACGTGAAACACGTCGTGTACTCCAGAAAGCTGGGGAGGAAGGGCAAGCTGGTAAGCAACAGGTCCTACCCACTCTAGGACCTTAAAGGGTCCCACAAACCTCGGCGCAAGCTTCCCTTTCACCCCAAAATGCTGTAGGCCCTTCATGGGTGAAACACGGAGAAAGACATGATCAGCGTAGCTCTTCCACCTACTCCTGACAGTGCGTAGTCGTTTGTGAATCTGCTCTATCACCTCCTAACTCTACCGGATCAGCCTGGGACCAACCTCCCACTTGGTCCCCACCTCGACCCAACTTAAGGGTGAAGAACACTTCCTTGTGTACAGAGCCTCGTAAGGTGCCATGTCGCTGCTCGAGTGGTAACTATTATTGTATGCAAACTCTGCCGGGGGCAAATGCTCCTCCCAGGAGCCTCTCCAGTCTAGCACACAGGCGCGTAGAAGGTCCTCAAGTGTCTGTATCGTGCGCTTTGACTGTCCGTCTGTCTAGGGGTGGTAAGCGGTACTGAACCTCAAACGCATCCCCAAGGCCTGTTGAAACTTAGCCCAGAACTTGGAAGTAAAATGAGTATCCCTGTCGGATATGATCTCATGTGGAACTCTGTGCAGGTGCACCATGGCTAGTCGATTGTTCGCTTTAAAAGTCGTTTGTAGTTTGATGTGGTGGAAAAATAGACTAATCAACAATTAAAATAACCACTCCTAGAAGAGCGGGTCGTATCCACAGGGAGGCAATGATGTATTTAAATTCGCACCAGTTAAAAACGCTTGTTCGTAGATAGTTTGGTCAAGAATCAAGCCAGATTTGCCTTCAGATTAAGGTTGAAATAAGAAACAATGCTGAAATAGCAATTATGAGTTACTAGAGGATCTTTGTCGCAATGCAGAATCAATAAAATATTAATAAAAGTTGACAATGGCATAAAATGTAATTTTTAATGGCCCAGTTACTGTAGCAAAAAAGGGGATTTTTTCCCCTTTGGCGTGTGCGACGAGGAGTGGACGGCCGGACGTGGGAAGCTCGGAGGAAGTTCCTTGGACCGAGGGCTTCGAAACGGTGGTGGCGGCATGTCGCGTGGCGGCCGGAGGCGGCCGAACGACCTCCGACGGAGGTGGCTGTAGCTGGTGCTGCAGTTGCTGTTGTTGGGCGTGGTACGCGCGGCTGGAGGTGTGGGCGGACTGTTGCGCGCTCTGTTGGCAGTGAGGCGCGCGCGGGACTGCTGGCGGGAGGGCACAGGCGGGTGGTCCTGCAGGTGCGGCTGCAGCTGGCGTGGGTGCGTACTACAGTCGGTGTGGGGAAGGTGCTACGGGCGTGGGAGCGCGCGCGTGAGGTTCTGCAGGCGTGGGAGGAGGGCGGGCGTGGACTATTGGGCGTTGCTGGAATGGTGGGGGTGACTTCAGACGGGTGCGCAGGCTGATGCGCGTGGGTGAGCAGTGAGGTGCAGGCTGATGGTGAGCGGGTGGACTTCAGACGGGTGCGCCGGCGGTTGCGCGTGGAGATGGCAAAGGCTGCAGGCGCGGGGAAGGTGGAGTGAGCGGGCGTGAGGGCTGGAGGCTGTGCACGCCTTGTGTGTGGCTGGAGATGAGCAGGTGGAAGTGCAGGTTCTTGCGTGCGACTGAAGGTGAAGTGGCGATCGGTGGTTGCTGCTGAGTGGGGGTGGTGGCCTCAGACATCCGGGAAATTTCCCGGACGTCTTAAGTGACTGAGGAGGTGATTGCACAGAGGCTGCGGCAGTGGTTGTTGGTGACGACGGTGAGGGAGATGCACGCTAAGGTGCTCACGGTAATGCGGACGAGCTCCGGATGGCGGTGTGGCCTGTCACACCACATGCCCACGGTGGTGGAGACTCGCCGCCACGGTTGAGGCCGGCGGTGTGGAATGGAAGAGAGGAGATCTCTTTGCACAGTAGTGGGTCGGTGGTGGAGGACTCTTGAGCTCGGCTGCCTCCCTCCTCCTTTTGTAGCGGCCTGGACAAATTTGAAATTAGCTGCCCGACCAGATCCAACATATCCGCTCCTCCTTGAATGGGTTCTTCACTGCGGCACCGGGTGGCGTTGGAGCGGCAGCCAGCTGTTCCTGAAAGAAGAATAAACAAAATAATGTTAAAATATTATGGTCATTTATATACAGACCCTCAACTTTTATGTTAATGAAAACAATGTACCTAATTGGTTAACTAATTAGATGAATGTCATTCTAAGCTAATTCTTAATGCACTTAAAATATGAATGCAACGCATGGATTATGTAATTAAATTAAAAATATGAATTAATCTATTTACATCCTAATTTATGCTAAATAAATGTTGGAATTAACCTAATGTCTAGGCACTTAAATACTTAAATAGCCCACAACTACGGGCTAATCAAATACCCCCATGCCTAGTTTTTGCCAGTCCCTAGCAAAATTAAGTGAAACCTAGCACTCCAAGTAGACTAGTCAACTCACTTAGTCTTCCTTCAGAAGCATATTAAGTTCAGACTCTAGACCCAAGGTTCCTAAGTAGTTGCTAAGTTACAGACTAGGTCGGCTAAAGACGAGTTGCAGGCACAAGTTTCCCTGATTTCTGACTCTACCCTAAAGTTTATTGATCCCTGAGATTAAAGCATCTGTGCTTGTGCAATGGTCTGAGTTATTTAAGTTAAAGAAAATTCTTTTTATATATATATTTTTTTGTTTGTTTGATTCTTCTAAGTCTAACCTCAGATCAGCTATCAACACGGTCTGTGTCGGATTCATTGTCCCCATTACCATACCTCGAAGGGTGCCTGGCTTTCGATGCTTCGAGATAGCACCGCCCATAATGACCCCAAGAACTCCTGGCAATCAACACTTCGAGATAGTATCGCCCATGGATTTCTTAAGCGAATTCAAGCCTATGGCAATCGGCACTTCGAGATAGGGCCGCCCATGGTACCTGAACCGCACAATACGCTTACATGCCCCCAGTAGGATGGATATCCTAAGAGACAAGCGCCGAGGAGGTAATATGTTATCATCGCATCCTCAAGGTGAGTATATACTCCACCTCTCCTCCAGCGGGAACTCTTCCAATCAAAATGTGTTTTCAAGCCTCTCCTAAGTCAAAACTAAGAGAACCAAATCTCTTTTCAGAAAGACATAAATTAAGTTAATTACCAGACCAAGTGTGTGAAATTTGGATGCTTGGGTTACAAGGATCTGTAAACCAAAAGGTAGAACAAGACTCCAGGTACTACCCCACCTTTTAACTCAGACCCTACTTCCCTTCCTCAACTTCTTGAGGAATGGTTCGCAACTTAACTCCTACTTAAGTTTTTAAGTCCACAAAGGACCCTAAAGGTCTAAAGCTAGCAGCTCATTTAGCTTCTAAAGTTTGACCCTAGAATTAACTTAATCTACCTTAGAGTTCTAAATTTGCTTAAGACTGCAAGATCTAGCCAGTTAAGCTTAAAACTCTTTTTTTTTTTTATACAAATGTATGCAATGAATGCACTATGCTATGTATATCCCCAAGTACAACCCCCCATGCCTAAAATCTGCAATGTCCTCATTGCATAGAAGGATATTACCTGGGTTAGAGCTGGGCTGAATAGCCAAAGAACCTGCAAATCAGGTTCAAGAATTATAGAAATAGGCCCTAAAAATGAGCAAAGCAATGTTGGCCTAGAAAATAGGTAACCTAGGATGTTGGTGAGCTGATGATGAATCCTGATAGCAAATGCTCGCCCAACTAAGATGGGAATGAAATCTTCCCAGGTCACCAAAGGAGGTTCTAAAGGATAAACAGGTATAACAACCTCCAAAGGGGTAGGGGGATGATGACAAGGATCCTCCAAAAAGAATGGGGAAGGAATGGTGCAAAGATAAACCCCCAAGGTAATAGACTGACTAAAGAAATCATCAATCCATACCCTATACTCCATTACAGGAAATATTGGTCTATTAAGCCCCCTGGTCAGAACAAAAGTGAGCAATTCTCTAAGGCAAGGATCGCCTAAGGTGTCCAAGTTACGAGGTTGCGGGATGGCCATAAGATCTAGGTTGGGTTTAATCAGCTCGGTGTCCTTCCCTAACACTCTTTCTAAATCCTCAATTTCATCCCTAACATTCCTTGTACCATCACATGTATCTTCCTGCTCTAAGGCAAGGATCGTCTAAGGTGTCCAAGTTACGAGGTTGCGGGATGGCCATAAGATCTAGGTTGGGTTTAATCAGCTCGGTGTCCTTCCCTAACACTCTTTCTAAATCCTCAATTTCATCCCTAACATTCCTTGTACCATCACATGTATCTTCCTGCTCTTCATCAGGAGTCTCAATTTCGCTTTCAGATATAAGCGAATCAGAGGGTGACTTCGAAATGAATGAAGGCAGGTTGGAAGCAACAGATCTAGGGATTATCCTATCAATGTCATCCCCAGGTTTTTGTTCTTTACACAAATCTTCCCCGGAGTCTATATGTGAATCCACATAAATCTCAGAAATTGCTTCCAAATTTTCCATCATTTCATCATGAGGAGAAATATTATCAATGGGTGTGCTAAGGAAACCTAATTTGGTCAAATTTGTGACATCCTCAGGGGCTAACTCTTCAAATAAGACATACTCACCCTTTGTGTCACTCCAAATCTTGAATGTAGGTTCCTCATATAATTCGTCTTTTTCCTCATCACACAATTCATCATGTACCCGAGGTCTAGAATCATTTAATATCTCAGCAGATCCCCTTGGGTGCTCTATCTGAGGTAAATGGTTTACACTGGTAACATCAGACTCCTCAGATAGGTCAATTTCTTTAGGGTTAGGTTCCCTAAGGGTGGGTTTGAGTTCCATATCGTGATCAGAAGGGAGGGTAGGATTAACAACATGACTTTGACCCACTTCATCAAATGTCACGAAAATACTATCATCTGGGTCGAGGTCTTCCAATGGTACCATCATTCCCTTCTTTTGACTCCAATATAATTCAGGTGGATACTCAACCTTATCATCATCTTCCTCGGGTTTTCACCTTTCTTCATCCAATGCATAGCTACTTTCATGTGTATTTTCCTCCCACCTAAGGTGTGGATCTCTCAAGGAAGTGTCATCTAATGGGGAGGTTTCAAAATCGATCCTCGAAAAGTAGCTTTCTCCCCAGAATTTCCCTCCAACTTAAAGTGTAGCTCTCCCACGGGAGATGCATCTATTGTTGAGGGGTGTACGTCATCCTCAATGGGGTAGATTGGGTGGCTAATTTCATCTCTTTCTTGTTGGCTTGCTCTCGAAGATTCTCCTAACAATTCAATCATTTCATTTTGCATTTTCTGTATTTCCATCTTCAAAGAGGAGAGGTCATTTCTATCATGAGAGAAGTCAGGCCCAGGCTTATAGTACCCAGGAGTGTTTGTCCAACCATTATAATTTTTCAGGGAGGGTGGGTTGGGTATTTCTATGGTATGTGGGATATTGGGAAAAGCAAATCCCGCTCCTAGGTTCTGCTCACTGATTTGGGGCTTAACTAGGCCAATACTCCTATAATAGGAGTAAAACGGATCCCAATGATTGTCATTATGTCCATCAAGGAATGGGCCATCTCGGCGTTTGGGATCGAAGGATGTAGAGTGGGGGTGAGGGTGTGGGCAAGATGTGAAATGATGAAAATCAATGTGGTCCATTCTAACTCACACCTCAATCAAAATTCCCCAAGCAAAACACAATTCAAAAAGGACCTTTTAGGTCTTTTTCAATTTAGGCTTTTGATTTTAAGTCAGATTGCAGGTGACAATACAATTTGTTCAATCAATTTACGCGCCTATTGTCGACCTACGGCTCGCCTAAGAAGACCTAGTTGGAGCTTAGGTGTTCTTCCCTAAATCTCAAATGGTCAAGTAAATCCAAAGACGGAAGATCGAGGGATGCAAGTAGGCCTAAGCCTTCCTTTGAAGCTGTGCTTTCGCGGTGCTTCTCAACTACCCCCAAAAATCCGTGACAGGGTATCCCCCTCTTTGGATTTACAAAACCTTTGATCTCAAGTTCCGAACACTTCAAAATCCAACGATAGGAGGGCTCTTGTCCTAGTATTTCCAAACCTAAGGAGTGTCTAGAAACGTGCCGTGGTGCAAGTGATATAAGTGTGCATACATCGTAAAAGATTTTGAATTTTGAATCGCACGCCAAGTTTGAAAATCAAATCCTTGGTTTTTAAAATGTCCCTCCTTTAATTAGTCCTTTTTCGAGAAAATATGTGACCACTTTTTAGATTTATTCAGTACAGATTAGGTGGTCTTCGCATTAAGTCCTAATGCAATGCGTGATCAAGAATAGGATGCAAAGTAAGAAAATGCGTACCTTGCTTCCAGCAATCAACGATGCAAGAATGCACGCAATGTAGAGAAATAAATCTAGAGGCTGCTCATACAGACCTAAATGGTTCGTCCTAGGGTAGGCAGCTTCTAGCAGGCAGCTCATTTTTTTATTTTTTGAATTTTTAAACTACTTATGCACAAGCAAATAAAAGTAATCAATAAACTAAAAACCTAAATCTAAAGAAAAGGGAACAGGCTCCCAAAAATTACCCAACACGAGCCCAAAACAAAATCAGGGAACAAACCCCTCAAAATGTATCCCAGAACAAGGGTTTCAAACAAAATGCAATAAAAAAATTAAATCTAAAGTCTTAATTCTATCAAACTAGCGACTAAATATACAATGCTGTCCTCCGCATCCTCGTCCTTCTCTTCCTTTCAAAATTGCTCATCCAATTCTCCTCTGACGACGTCAAGGGTCGCCTCTCACACTGGCTGATTCTTGCACAAATTTTCTTGCACAGAAAAGAAAATAATAAATGGTCAAATCACTGTGCAATTGACAAATAATCAAAATAAAATCAGGTGAAATTATTGCATCTGTTGCCTCCCCGGCAACGGCGCCATTTGGCTAGTCGATTGTTCGCTTTAAAAGTCGTTTGTAGTTTGATGTGGTGGAAAAATCGACTAATCAACAATTAAAATAACCACTCGTAGAAGAGAGGGTCGTATCCACAGGGAGGTAATGACGTATTTAAATTTGCATCAGTTAAAAATGCTTGTTCGTAGTTAGTTTGGTCAAGAATCAAGCCAGATTTGCCTTCAGATTAAGGTTGAAACAAGAAACAATGCTGAAATAGCAATTATGAGTAACTAGAGGATATTTGTCACAATGCAGAATCAATAAAATATTAATAAAAGTTGACAATGGCATAAAATGTAATTTTTAATGGCCCGATTACTGTAGCAAAACAGGGGATTTTTTCCCCTTTGGCGTGCGCGACGAGGAGTGGACGGCCAGATGCAGGAAGCTCGGAGGAAGTTCCTTGGACAGAGGGCTTCGAAATGGTGGTGGCAGCGTGTCGCGTGGTGGCTGGTGGCGACTGGACGACCTCCGGTGGAGGTGGCTGCAGCCGGTGATGCAGCTGCTGTTGTTGGGTGTGGAGGGCGCTGTTGGAGGCGTGGGCGGACTGCTGCGTGCTTTGTTGGCAGTGAGGCCCGCGCGGGACTGCTGGCGGGAGGGCGCAGGCGGGTGGTCCTGCAGGTGCGGCTGCAGCTGGCGTAGGCGCGTACTGCAGTCGGTGTGGGGAAGGTGCTACGGGCACGGGAGCGCGCACGTGAGGTTCTGCAGGTGTGGGAGGAGGGCGGGTGCGGACTGTTGGGTGTTCCTGGAATGGTGGGGGTGACTTCAGATGGGTGCGCAGACTGATGTGCGCGGGTGAGCGGTGAGGTGTAGGCTGAAGGTGAGCGGGTGGACTTCAGACGGGTGCGCCGGCGGTTGCGTGTGGAGATGGCGAAGGCTGTAGACGTGGGGAAGGTGGAGTGAGCGGGCGTGAGGGCTGGAGGCTGTGCACGCCTTGTGTGCGGCTGGAGATGAGCGGGTGGAAGTGCAGGTTCTTGCGTGCGACTGAAGGTGAAGTGGCGAACGGTGGTTGCTGCTGAGTGGGGGTGGTGGCTTCAGACGTCCGGGAAATTTCCCGGACGTCTTAAGTGACTGAGGAGGTGATTGCACAGAGGCTGCGGCGGTGGTTGTTGGTGAAGACGGCGAGGGAGATGCACGCTAAGGTGCTCACGGCAATGCGGACGAGCTTTGGATGGCGGTGTGGCCTGTCACACCACACGTCCACGGTAGTGGAGACTCGTCGCCACGGTTGAGGCCGGCGGTGTGGAATGGAAGAGAGGAGATCTCTCTGCACAGTAGTGGGTCGGTGGTGGAGGCCTCTCGAGCTCGGCTGCCTCCCTCCTTTTGTAGCGGCCTGGACAAATTTGAAATTAGCTGCCCGACCAGATCCAACATATCCGCTCCTCCTTGAATGGGTTCTTCACTGCGGCACCGGGTGGCGTTGGAGCGACAGCCAGCTGTTCCTGAAAGAAGAAGAATAAACAAAATAATGTTAAAATATTATGGTCATTTATATACAGACCCTTAACTTTTATGTTAATGAAAACAATGTACCTAATTGGTTAACTAATTAGATGAATGCCATTCTAAGCTAATTCTTAATGCACTTAAAATATGAATGCAATGCATGGATTATGTAATTAAATTAAAAATATGAATTAATCTATTTACATCCTAATTTATGCTAAATAAATGTTAGAATTAACCTAATGTCTAGGCACTTAAATACTTAAATAGCCCACAACTATGGGCTAATCACACCACATCTTGGATGTACCTCTTTGCTAACTGTGCTGGTCCAAAGTTGACTCGAATCGGCAGAAAATGTGCCGTCTTCGTCAACTTGTCTACTATCATCTAGACTGCGTCGTGTCCCCACTGGGTAATTGGTAAACCCACCACCAAGTCCATGGTGATGCTCTCCCACTTTCACTCTGGCACAGGAAGTGGTTGCAATGGCCTTGTGGGCCTCTGATGCGTGGCCTTCACTTGCTGGCATATCAAACATTGTTGTACAAACTCACCAACATCCTGCTTCATCCCTCTCCACCAAAAGTCGCATCGCAAATCATGGTACATCTTTGTGTTCCCAGAATGTATGGTGAATTTGGACTTGTACGCCTCAGCCAGGAGCTCTCTTAACAACTCGTCCCTAGGAATGCATAAACGTCACCTCATGAGTAGTATCTCCTCTGAAAAGGAAAAGTCTCTTAGGTCCCCTGTTAACACCCTGTCTCGTAGTGTCTGTAAGTACGGATCGGCCATCTACCCTGCGATGATGCGATCTATCAGCTCAGGTCCTATCTGCCACGTCACTGTCACTATCCCACAATACCCCTGTGACTCCCGGGGTTGCCAACTGCCCAACTCCTCCATGGGTCTCCAACTCTGTGCCTGTAAACTGGCCAAGTAGGCGGGCACCTTCCGGCTCAAGGCGTCAGCCACCACATTGGCCTTCCCTGAGTGGTAGGAGATGTTGCAGTCATAGTCCTTCAAGAGCTTTAACCAACGTATTTGTCTCATGTTAAGCTCCTTCTGGTCAAACAAGTACCTGAAGCTCTTTTGATCTGTGAAAATCTAGAAAGTCTCACCGTAAAGGAATTGCCTCCATGTCTTCAGCGCGAAGATAACTGCTGCCAGCTCTAAGTCATGGGTAGGGTAGCTATGCTCATGGGGCTTCAGTTGTCGCGAAGTGTAAGCGACAACGTGACTTTGCTGCATGAGCATACCCCTTAACCCCTGCAAGGAAGCGTCGGTGTAAACCATGAAACCGCCACTGTTGTCCGGGATGGTAAGTACAGGAGCTGAAGTCAGTCTCTCCTTCAACTCCTTAAAACACGGCTCGCACTCATCTGTCCAGGAAAAGGGCATGTCCTTCCAGGTCAGCTGGGTTATAGGACGTGCAATATGAGAGAATCCTCTGATAAACCGCAGGTAATAACTTGCCAGCCCCAAAAAGCTGCGTATCTTTGTCATTGTGCGTGGCCTCTCCCACCTGAGTACGGCCTCTACCTTGGTTGGATCCACAGCCAATCCATCTCCTGAAATCACATGGCCCAAGAAAGTCACCTGCCTCAACCAAAACTCGCACTTGCTATACATGGCATACAGCCTGCATTGCCTCAAGGTATCTAGGATCATACGTAAATGTTGTCTATGCTGCGCCTGATCCCATGAGTAAACGAGTACTTCGTTGATGAACACCACCACAAACTAGTCTAAGTACGGCCTAAAAATATGGTTCATTAAATCCATAAAGGCAACGAGGGCATTGGCCAGCCCAAACGGCATGACCAAGAACTTGTACCCGTACTGGGTACGGAAAGCTGTCTTGGACACATCGGTCTCCCTGATCCTCAACTAGTGGTAACTCGACCTCAGATCTATCTTGGAGAATACAGTGGCATCTCACAACTGGTTGAAGAGGTCATCAATCCTTGGCAGCGGATACTTGTTCTTTACAGTGACCCTATTCAGCTGTAGGTAGTTGACAGAAAGTCGCAGGGTACCGTCCTTCTTTTTCACAAACAGCATAGGGGCTCCCCACGGGGATGCACTGGGCCTCACAAAGCCCTCCTCCAATAGGTCATGTAGCTGTGACTTGAGCTCTCGCAGCTTAAGCGGTGCCATCCGGTATGGTGCAGTAGAACTGAGGCTGGTCCCCGGTACTAGTGAGATCTCAAACTCGATCTCACACTCAGGCGGTAGTCCTAGCAGCTCCTCTGGAAAAACGTTGGGGTACTTGCAAACCACCGGGATACTCTGAAAGTCAACCACAGGGCTAGGCTCTGCCACTACACAGGCCAGGAAGCCCTCACACCCCTGGCTCAAAAGCCTGGCTCCCTGAAGCACGGAGATGCATCTGAAACCTCCGTCCACCGGCTGTCCATGAAACTCAAAGGGAGGCAACTCTTGTATGGAGAAAATGATCTTCCCCTCGAAGTAGTCTACCAGGGCGTGATAGGCGAACAACCAGTCCATCTCTAGGATCATGCCAAAATCCTCCATCTGGATCACTATCAGGTCAGCGGGGAGGTTGTGTTCCCCTATACTGACCTCGCAATCCGTGTAGACCTCCTTGGCTACAAACAACTGGCCACTTGGGCTTCTGATCACAAATGGATCCTCTAACAGTACACTGGCCTGCCTTAAACTGATGGCAAAACTTGTAGCGACAAAGGAGTGTGTGGCACCGGAATTAAAAAGTACGTACACTAATTTGCTAGAAATAGTAACCATACCTGCCACCACTGAATCCGAAGCCCTGGCATCTCTGTGTGTCAGGGCGTTGATACGCCCCTCAGCCCTCGGTGCAAACGAAGCAGCTACACTCTGGGTCGGACAAGCAGCAGGTGAACAGTACCCTCCTCGTGACTACTACCCTCCCCCATGCACCTGGTGACCTCGACCGCTAGCTCGACCTCCAGCACTCGGTGCAGGGAGCATTTGCTGTGCTCCGGCCTTAGATGGGCAGTCCCTCCTGATGTGGCTCGGTTGGCCACACTGGTAGCAGAGGGGTACACGTCCTCTTCCCTCCGTAGATCCCTGCTGGCGGCTGGGCGGGGGTCCGGTGCTGGCAACTGGCCCCTGTCTGGGGCCCCCAAAGGCCACTGATGGCCCCGCAGAACGAGACGACTCTCCTGCGGGTGCTGTGTGCTTCCTCTTCCGATGACCCTGAGAGTACTCTAGCTGGTAGGGCCTCTTCTGTCCGTTGTCAGTGTCTCGTGCGACCGGGTTGGTCTTCTCGTAAGTCATGGCTGCCTCAACTACACGAGAGAAAATGGGTAGCTTTAGGGGTTTGACATACCCCCGAATAGCAGGTCAGAGCCCCTCAGTAAACCACCATAGGCGCTCCTCCTCAGTAGACATAGCTATTGGGGCGAAATGTGACAGCTCTAGAAAACGCGTGCAGTACGTGCTAACCGTCAATGTCCCCTGGCGGAGTGTGTGGAACTCTTGCCTCCTCTGGTCCTGCCAGGTCTGTGGAAAGTATTGCTCACAGAAGAGAGCCACAAGTTGGTCCCACGTCGGCTCTCTCCTCTCCTGGCCTCTGACTACCCTCCACCACCTGTGTGCTACACTCTCTAGCTGGTACGTGGCAAAGGCCATGCGGCACTCAGCGAGAGGGCGAAGGGTGTCGAACACCTTCTCTATCTGCTCCAGCCAGTCCTCTGCCTAAGACGGGTCCTCATCCCCCTTGAAGGAGGGGGGCTTCAGCTTCCGAAACTATCCGAAAAGCTCATGGTGTAGCTGCAGTGGGGGAACGGGCACGCCTCCAGGCAAGGAGGGCTCATGCTCGAAAGTGTTAGAGTGTGGTGGGGGTGGTGGAGGACCACCCCCTCCCCCTCCTGCTCGTCTGGCGCTGCGACGGTCTCTCTATCCCACTGAAGACTCCCCCTCCACGTCCTCAAGGAGAGGTGCTTGTGGAGGCTAGTGGAGCTCCTCTCACACGAAGTCTCTGATCAACTGGGCGAGATCCTTGGCTTGAACGCTTGGGAGGAGAGGTGGGTCAACTAGTGCCTTAGGTCTGGCATGTTCGCTCCTCCGACCTCGTCCACAGCCACGACCATGGCTTGCCTTGGGAACTCCCCGACGAGGCATCTCCTACAAGGAGACAAAAGAGATAGAACAAGAGTGTTAATGATACTAGATTACATCGAGAAAAAGACTCAGAAACGAATATCAAAGCAATACATTGTGGTGGCTATCCTAGTTATATGCACGTGAGTGGTTATTCTCAAGCCAATTGGTTCATTTCTTGGGATGACCTTGCTCTGATACCATTTTGTTACGACCCGGTTCCTGGATCCCTACAGGACCTGAAACTGGCTAGCCTCGACTAATCCCAAGACCTAGTCGTCCAACAAGAAATAACCAAAAGCAGGAAAATAAACCACATCCACATATGCATTATAACTAAGTAGAAGAAAAGAATGAAGCAGTGAAGAAAGTGGAACAATAGTCTTAGTACATGCCACCAAAATAACAATAGAAAACGGAAAGGAAACAGAAAGTAACAGGAACAGTAAAGTATGTGTCCATTACTCACTACAACAGTAGAAAAATGAAAGAGCTGAAAAATAACTACGACCGGGCTCGGCTAGGCCTAGCACCCTCTACAGCCAGAAACTCAGGCTACTCAACTCCTGGTCCTGAATAGGGTTACGAAAAGACAGAGTCAATGAACTCTGAGTAGAGTGGTGTTTACATTATTTAAGTGCAAGTACAGTAAACAACAACAGGTTTATTTCTCATTTCTATTTATCTCATTTATGTGTTTCTGGTTCATTTATTTCTCAAAGTATCCAGGTATTTGTTTTTCATGCTGATTGGGTTTTAAGAATGTCACGTTGTAGTACAGCCGAAATAGCATTCAAAATAAATACAATTTTATTACTCAAATTTTAAAGTTCGAGGTCAAACATAGGAAGCAAATGGAATTCACGTGCTAATCTCAATAATGAATGCAATTTGAACACATAATACTACTCAAAATCTAATTAAGAATGTAAAGCATGAGTATATGAAGCATAAAAATAATTGTAAATAGAACAATGGATAGCCTATCAAAAAATGGACATCTGATTATAAAATCAGACGTCTTAAGGGTTCAGTGCTACAGTGTCTTCCCTTCCTCTTTTCTCTGATTTCTCTTGCAATTTGTCTTAAGCTTCTTCTTCCTTCTTTCTTCTCTTTCTTTGACTTCAGCCTTTTCATCTTTTTTCTCTGTCATTGGCTCCTTCTTCTCTTTCTCTTCCTTCAGCCTTTTCCTCTTCAGCTTTTGCCTTGCGAACCTTAGCTTCTTCCTTCTTCTTTCTCTTCCTTGGATTCTTCCTTCTTCTCTGGCTTCTTCTCTAACCTTCTTTTCCTTAGCTTCTTCCTCCTTCCTTCTTTCTTCTTCCTTCCTTGGATTTGGCTAAGTGTGGAGCCAATCTTTCCATAGCAAAACCCCCCTTCCCCTGCGTAGCGTTCCTCTCTTCTCTCTTCTCTATTTCAGTTTGCTCTCCTAGAGCCACATCCGATTCGGGTAATCGGACCTAACGGAGACCCGGCTCCAGGCTCACTGGCGTGGGTGGTGAGCGAGGAGTGAGTCAGTCGGGTAAACGAGTTGGGGCCAGGTCCGCGTGGGCTGTGCCGCGGACGAGGCCGTGAGAGGGGGAGAGAGGGACCTCACCCCGTGATTTGGAGGCGACATGGTTAATGGACAAAATCAATCTATGTGCACACGCCCGCTCGTCCAGTTCCGAGGTAGAACTAAATGTCCCACCTCCCTTGCGCACGTCGCAGTAGCAGGTGTTCTCTTTGATTGCGAAGCTGCAAGGGCTTGTGGCTCCAATTGGTAGCCTGGAGTCATGTGCGAAGACGTTCCACGTGACTTGGGACAGTGATCTAGGGCTAGTGAAGTTTGGAGCAGCTTGCAAGCTTTCTCCAAGCTCTGCTCCAATGGCAGAGGGCTCTTGGACCTGAAATCATGAGCATGGCCTTATGGCCACGTTAAAATGCTTAGGGAGCTTTGCCAAGGCATGGCGAATATGCAGCGGTGGTCGGCGTGGCGTGGGAACGGCTGTGTGGCGTGCTTAGGGTTCTCTGTGGTAGTGTGAGTGGGTGTGTTTGGGGGCGCTTTTGGGTGGTCAACAAAGAGATTGGAGTAGTGGGAGATGATCAGTGAGGTGTTGCGGAGGTCGTAGGGTGGTTGGCGAGGTGGATGGAGGTGTGGAGCGACGGGGACACCTTGCCGGAGGGATCATCGGAGGTGGAGAAGGTGATGGTGATCGGTGGCGTCGAGGGGTGTTTTTGAGAAATAAACAGAGGGAATGGGAGTAGAAGAGAGAGGGAAGCTACAGACCTAATCTAAGGACGAAGGGGATAGGGGAGGTGTCTGGGTTGGTACGGCCAACATTGGAGACGAAGATCTCCATTGATGAGGCAGCGGCGAAGACGAGGGCAGAGGCGGCGTCGGCCGGTGTTACGCGACGCGGACATTTGAGAGGAAGATAACCCAACCACTACTATTGTGGTTGGGCGACAAGAGAGAAAGGGAGGAGCCGCTAGAGCTTGCGGAGGTGTTGTGGCTGGCGAGGAGAGAAGAATTGAGGGGAGACTGCCCAATTCCAAGCTGGGGAGAAGTGGTTGAATCAGGGGCTGCTTAAATAGTCCTCTGGGGAAGGATTTGTGCTTGGAAGCCAAGCTTCCAAGCAAGGCATGTCTGCCAGAGTTGGAAGCTTCAAAAAGACCCAAATCTCTCATGCATTCCCATGAGAGATTGGGTACAAATTAGGGCTCAGTGATGGGTTCATATTGGAGAGGATTACTCAGAGAATCTCCCTTCCAATTTTGGGAGGGATTCTCTGAGCAATCAAGGAGAGTCCTCCTTCTAAAGTTCTCCAGAGTAGGATTTCCTCCACTATAATGGTAGAGGACCTATTTGTAAGGACGATGAAGAAGGTAGGGGGCCAAATGCAAGGGTTTTCGAAAGATTGGGGCAGAAATGTAATCAGGTTGGACTTATTTGCAAAGTAGGTCAAGATGAGTTCCCCTTAGGTCCAAATTTTGGTAAAAACCTAATTTGGACCTAAGGAATCCAATGGTGAAATTGGATTTTTGGTTTGACCACGTTTGACTGGATAATTTATGCAAAAACTAATTTAAGGCAAATATATGTCTGAGACCCCATTCTAGGTCAAAATAGGTTCCAATGGCCAAATTGAAAGTTTTAAACCATAGAGAATATTTTTCTATGATTTTTAGAGGGTTTAGGTAGATTTTATCCTGACCAGAACCTTGTTTAATCAAGTGTCTGTTTTAGGGTTACAAGAAGTCATTTGATTCCCAGAATTCACACGAACCCTTTTCTGTCTGATTTAACCCACTTATTATCTTGTTAAGACTATTTGACCTTTGTTTAGTCCTTGAGAAAATCCGTGGTTGCACTGCACTGGTAAAATTACAGTTTTACCCCTTGTTTCTTACTTTTATCTCAGAAAGGTTATTCAGCGAATTATGACCTCCAGTTGGTTATGTAGGATCTTTTATTCTCTTCTTTGGGTTAAAATGAGCTAGTTAGGGCTCATGATGGTGTTCCCATAAGTATTTCTTGATCTTGCATGTTCCTCGTGGGAACGATCCTGATTGTAATCTTTTCCGTAGAGTAGAAGGTACACGTGGTGCTCTCCTGGCCGGGAGAGTCCCCCGTGGTAGTCCTATACCCAGTCAACCACCCCGAGGTCACTGTCGAGATATAGCGGTGACTACGGCATGCGTGATAAGCGCACGGGTAGCTACTCCGCACTGACACGCGGTCAGTCATTTCTGCTAGTGGGTACGCCCAAAGTAGAGCACGGAAGATAGGGCCTTGCCCTTTCAGAACAGGGGTCTCGCCCCTCAGAGCCGAACAGGGTTCTCGCCCCTCCACAATCCAGGTACCCTCGTCTGACTACCCTAGTTTGCTCAAAGGGCCTAACAAATTCGGTGTAGGGTGGCTAGTTGAACCTCGGGCCCCGTGGGTTGGCTAGCTCCCTCCCTACACTAGTAGCACGCCTTGGTACCATGTATGCAAGGGCCAACAGGAGTTGGTGTAGAGTGGCCAATCCTAACCCCGGGTCTCAACCTAAGGGAGGCTAGCTTCACTCTACACTAAAAAGGGACAGTTGCTTTCCTTGGTACTGCGTACACATGGGCCAGCACACTTCCTGTCAACATTCCAGATTCCTTTCATCCACAGGAGTTCTACTCCTAATTCCTCTTAGGATTCATGCTCATATTCATCTCATTTATCCAGGTCCAGATCCCATGTTTCATAACTCATTCCTCATCCATATACAGGTAGCTCGTGTTTTCATAATTCAGTTCTCAATCATAACATGCAACTATTGGTTTCACAGTTCAATTTCTCATTTACATACAGGAATCTCATATTTTAACATGCATCTCATAATATATTAAAGGCATTTGCTAGCAATTTATGTTAACCATGCATTCAAGTAAACAATACAGCTCAGACAGGCTCATTCATTTCTACCCTAGGGTTCATTCCACATCCTAGAGTTCTATCCAATTATTCCAACCAAGCATATTCTTATTTAAATATTAACAACTGAATTAAACCACTCTACCGGGTATCACGGGAGGAATGGGGGCCTGTGTCGTAGATCTTGGCGTCTCCGTGGGCCCCGAACACGCCACTGGTTGGTAACCTGTACCAGTGACCAATGTACATTAGACAAGCTCAAAACAGTCAAGACTCAACACGAACACATGGAGGAACTCAAGTGGAAAACAACGGTACTTCGTTTACGGAAATCCGAATTTGTTTGGGCCTTAAACGGGCCAAAAACGCGGTTATTGACCAAAATCAGACATTTGGGACTAGTCCAGACGTCTTAAAAGACGTTAGAACTCACCTTACACTTCCTGCGGCTTATTCAAATGTCCATACTCCCTCTAAGACCGTCTGGGAGCAGCTTCAGACATCGGATCCGGTGACGTGATCAGATGTCCAAAAGTACTTGGGAAAGCACACCGCATGCCTTCCCAAAACTTGCACCTGCGTACGAGCACCCGCAGACACAACGATCAGCTGACATCCCCTGCGCTATGATATGCATGGCGCAGGAAGATATGTACCTTGCGATATGGCACTTTTAGACGTCTGGCCTCAGCTCTGGACGTCTTGGACCCTCGCTAGTCATCTGGACTTTACTCCAGATGTCTGATACTGGAAAACTTCTAGTACCAGAATCTCCTTGCAGCTCACCCTGCTCGCACCTCCGCTCGTAGCGGCAGCTCTAGCAGCTGCTGGAGCTCAAGCAGCTCCTCACCAGCGTCCTCCTCTCTCCCACGACTCCTCCTCGAGCTCTACCGAGCTCTCGCGGCCATTGTCCTCCTCCCCCACTCTCAGTCCCTCGCACTCTCTCGCTCTCGCTCCTCCCCGCTTTCCCCTTGCCTGTGGATCTCCTTCCTCGCCGCGATTGCAGCAGAGACGGAAGGGGAACGTGGCTGTCGCAGGAGAAGGTGGAGGTGGCGGTGGCTGGAGTGGTGTGAGGGGTGAAGGAGAGAGAGAACGACCTCTACGTGTTGCCTGCACGTAGAGCGCAAAGCGCAGTACGGAAATCTCACTTTTAGATGTCCAAGAACGTGTTCGGACGTCCGACTGAAACTCCAGACATCTTTTCCGACTAAAAATGTAACAGGTCATTGCACACGCCATGTTATTTTCAATGAATCTATATATAGTTCCCTTCAAAACATCTACCCAACCTCCACAACCCAACCATACCATTCCCGCTACTATCACCATGGGAAATACTAGTATTTACGATGATTCAATACCATCGTTAAAAGGCCTTTAATAGTGGTTACTTGTCATTACGAAAGCATGTGTCGCGATAATATTTATGTAAAGATTTTTCTTATAATCACCACGTATATATGTGAATAGGCGACGATTTTTATAACCGTCACTTATATTATTTAAATGACGGTTATTTTGTAAACAGTCGGGTAAGTCATTTATACGTTGATTAGAAAAATTATCATTTATGATGCTAAGTGGGAAATAGAAGAGGCAATTTCAATATGGGCGATGATTTTTAAAATTATCATTATTATTGTATAAGTGATAGTTTTAAGCTATAGCTGTCACAGAGTATTTTTTATTTTATTTTTTAATGATATCTATATAGGGATTATAGATATATTTATCTATAATACCTATATATATATATATATATGTTCATCAAAACTATTTGACACCTCGTAATAATTGATAACATGAAATACAATGTCATTGATCATAAAAGTTATGTTATAATATTAGAAGGTACGTGTAACTGATAATAAAGTATAAAAATCTAAACCTAAAGAAAATTTCAAGAATACTAGTAATGATAAAAAAAATAGGAAACTAATGTCAGGATTAGGGAGGGGGGGGGGGGTTGACCATGGAAGAGGAGGACGAAGGTGGGGTGTTATCGAGGAGAGATGAGGACCAGGGGTTCGTTGGAGGAAGGGGATAAGAGATGGATGACAGGGAGAGTAAGGGGAGGGGGAGATTGAACGTGCGTGTTGGGGTTCTAATGTCAGGATTTGCATCAATTTTTAACACAATTGTCACCTAATGTATGAGATAGTGGGAAAAAAATGCATATGAGAAAATTTCACGGATCAGATAATGATAGTTATTCTTAAAATCGACGCTAAAAATAATTTGTGTCGGTTCTTACAATCGTCGCCCATGACCACCATCTAGCCCTCGTTAAAAATGTAAAGAACACCTTTTTGCATTTACTTATTGCGACGATTGTCTCCAATACCATCGTAAATAGTAAGACATGATGATTTTGAAACCGTTGCATATGTGAAACATCACTCCTCGAGTTGTGGTCGAGGGATAAGGACTATATGCGACGGTTTTGAGCAAAACCATCGCACATAAAGTGTCGTAAATACCAATTTTTCTAGTAGTGTATATCCTCCTACCCATCCCATTTGACATTCCATCCCCTTGTGCGTAACCCTCACAATTACCTCCACCAAAATGCACTGACCCGCATGCAATCTCCACCACCACCACCTCCACCAACTCCTCAACCTGATCCCTTATCTACCGTTTAGAGAACCCACACGATGATTACTCACTCAATGCATGGCATATCCATAAAGAAAGCCTACAATGCCTCCCTTCACCCCCTTCCCCCTCACCTCCACCACCTATATTCAAACAAGAACCCATTACCTACACACAGGCCACTGAACACAAAGGAATTTGATGCATTGCAAGCAAACAAAACATTCACTTGTACCATATCATCCCTCTATGAACATTGTTGGTAACAAATGGATTTTTAAAATAAAGAGGAAACGGATGGCTTTATTGATAAATACAAAGCCTAGTTGGTAGCCAAGAGCTTTCATCAAGTTGAAGGCCTCGACTATGCAAAAACGCTTAGTCCGCAGGTCAAGCCAAGTACCATTTACCTATTTCTAAGTCTTATGATGACAAATTGCTAGGATTTTGGTGGTGGTTAGGTGGGGTATCTATAGAAGTGGAGAGGGGGATGGTTGGTGTGGACATGTGGATGGCTATGATTGCATTAGGGAGGTGGTTAGTGATCCTATGGCTATGGAGAGTTGGCGCCAACTCAAAGGTCATGTAAGGTGGTGGTTATGGTGGTGTTGGTGACTCTTGGTGGTGGAGAGACACCACTAGTTGGCGCCAACAAGGGGGGCTTCTAGAAGGAGGGTTAGGTGGATGGTGGAGATGGCTTGAATGGGTAGGTGTAGGGTTGGATTTCAAGGGTTTTGGAGGGAAAAAATTGGTGCCAAAAGAGGGGTGGTTGGAGGTGGTTTTGGCGCCAATTAGTAGGTGTTTTTTGGTGGTGGTTGAGGGGCCAAGGGGAGCATGGGATTGGGGCTAAAAAGGATTGGGAGTAGGGGAGCTTAGGTGGACTAGGTTTAGGGTCATTTGGTGGAGCTTAGCTAGGTAGGTTTTAGGGTTAGGTAGGGGTGCCAAGGAGGTGACTAGCTAAGTTAAGCTAGCTTAGCTAGTAGGGAGTAGGGTAGAGAGGTTGAGGGAGCTAGGGTTTTGGAGGTGATGAGTTGGAGGGAGCTGCCTTGACCTTCACTGGAGCTGGTGGTTGCTAAAGAGAGTTGCAAGGAGCTACCTTAGCTGGCTTAGCTTGCTAGTTCTTTGCTAGTTGCTAAGCCAAGCTAAGATGAGTTGGATTTTGCTGAAATGAGTTGAGGTGAGCTATCTTCCTGGAGATTACCTAGCTAGCTGGAGTAGCTAGCTTAGGTCAAGTAGCTTAGCTCAACTAAGTTGAGCTGAGTTGAGTCTCTAAGAGTTGGACTTGAGCTGGTTGAGGTCATCTTCAGCTGACCAGGTCTAGCTAGTAGCTAGTCCTAGTCAGGTTGAGGTTCTAGTGAACTGTTCTAGGTTGGAGGAGTTGGAATCGAGCTAGGATCAATTGACTTGGGCTAGTTTGAGCTGCCATCCAGCTAAGGTGAGCTGAATGGAGTTGAGGTGAACTAGCTAGAGCTACCATTCAGTTGAGATGAGCTGAATGGAGCTAAAGATAAGTTGATCCAACTAGAATGAGTTGGGATCCATCTGGGATGAGCTGGATCTAGCAGAGATGTAGCTAAAAGGAGCTTCTTCTTCATCTTTTGCCTTCCTGAGTGCTAAGATGTGTGGAATCTGACATTTTGCCTAATCCTAACACTCAGATAAACACATCAAAAATATAATTAAAATGCAATGCATGCGTAACCTAGGTAAATGCCTAAATGTAGCTCGAAAACCCGTTTGTGGAGTTAAAAACCTAAGAGCTAGATCAGTTTTAGGTCATAAGAATGATGATAAACTAGCATTTATCAGTAGATATATTGGCAGAGGTATGGTCCACCGACAAAGACCTACTACCTCTGCCTAAGCTAATAAAGAAGGCTGACTCCGAATGCTATTGTATCATAAGGCATGGGGCTACACCATCGAAGATTGCTGTGATTTACACGACCAAATCAAGTCCTAGATCCGGCATAGGAACTTGGCTCACTTCGTTAGGAGGAAGAAGGCAAGGATAAGAGCAAGGGGCCCATGGAGGGCCTGGAAGACTACCACATGGAGAGGCTTCAGCATCTCCATGGGATCAACATGGTACTTGTCAAAGGCCTAGAGCCCAACGATGTCGTGGCCTGCTGATGAACACACATAAATTCATGATAAATTGCTTATTTATGATAGTTCCTAGGTTTAGCATTGCATATTATGTTATAAATATTGCATAACATCCATTGCATGGCATTTAGGATAGTTGCATGTTTTGTATATTAATTCCTTCATTTTATATGGCCAGGGGGGCAATGCGACATCCATACAGGTTTTAGATGGAAAATTCGACCGTACGGATGGATCCGAAGCGACGATCGCAGTTCGGCATCGTGGGAATCATCTCGATCTGAGCACCGTGGCACCCTTTACAAGAAGAAGAAGACGGATGGCCTAGATGGTGCCATCCAGACCACCCACCACCAGCCAGTAGGCACCACTCACTCCCTTCATCATCCACGCCCTTGAATCCTAGCAGTTGGATCAAGATCCAACGGTTGGGGAGCGTCTGCACCAAGCTCCTTCGTGCGACATAAAGGGCAGCTTAGCGCAATGGTGGGAGTGGCGGTTCTCAAGGGAGGGGCACTGGTTCAAATCCCCGTAGCCCGCCCCAATCCTCAAATCAGCTACATGCATGCAGTAGCAGCAGCGCATGCAAAGCAGCAGTGGTAGCGCAGCACGTGTGCTCACGTGCACGCCTGCGCATGGCAGTGCACACACAGCAGGGCGCTACGTGATCAGCACGCATGATGGGCGGCAGCGTAGCGTGGGTGTAAGCACGGTTGGTGCCAGCATTCAGGGACAGCTAGGCTAACCTACAGCGACGCTTACATCTGTCTCTACTTCATTGCAAGCTAGAAGAGCCAGCTATGGGCGTGAGCGGATGTGAGCTGTCTACAGCAACGTTTGCAGCGACGGTCTGAAGGTTGCTAAAGGTCCTTTAATCCATTTTTAACCTCTTCTCCTCCACTATAAAAGGACCTACACCCCCTTCCTTTCAAGCCATCTCTACCTACTCTCCTCCCACCTACTCCCAAGCTCTAGCAAGCCTACCAACGCTCTGTTAGAGCTTGCTCTCAAGCTCCCAAGGCACCTATTAGTATAGCGAACCTCTGCCCCACCAAATACTCGTCCAACCTCCCATCCCCCTTCTTAGGTCACCTTGGAGTTGTCCTCCCACCTCCATTCTGGTAGCAAATCATCTCCGTCTTCTCACCTCCATTCTAGAGCCACGCCGAAGCTTTCCTCAACCCGACGTCCTCCTGCATCTCACCTTCGTCGTCCTGCTCCTCACCTCCTTCATCCGAGCTTCCGCCAGGTGCCGTCGTCTCGCCGAACAGCCGATTCAGGAGATTTCCTCTCACCTCCCTATCTTTTTATGCTTTCATAGTTTATTTCATAGTTTATTGTAATTGACATTGGAAGTGATATATATCAGATTTGTTCTATATCTCTTGTGATTCATTTTGCTTGTCTTCTTTAAAAAATACATAAAAGAAACAAAACCCTAAAATACCAAAAACAAACAAAATGAAGAGTGGTTTTCAATAAAGTAAATGTCGCCTCCCTGTGTTCGACCTAGGACTCCCTTGGAGTTTCGGTATAAATTTTATCTGATCGACGTGTTTTGCAACTACGACGACGGGTTACTTGTAACCCCGATTTCTAACACGCGAGACACGTGTGACCATTTTGGCACCGTTGTTGGGGAACGTCCAACTACGACCAACGTATGCATGGTCAGGGCGCTCAACCCTTGAAGGATTTTTACGATCCTTCAAACTATGGGGAACGTCTTGGCGTCATGATTCTTGCCGGAGACATAGAAATCAAGCCCCAAGTCTTAAGGTTGATTAAGCATTTCCATGGGCTTGGCTCGGAGGACCCATTCCAGCACCTGGAGGATCTGACCACTTTGGTTCAGACCACCAGAGCAAGGAATGTGAACGAAGAGCAAATGATCATTAGGCTTTTCCCCCACTCTCTTAGGGATAAGGCCGCACATTGGTACTGAACTATAGGAAGGTCGATTGAAACTTGGGCTGCTCTTAAATCGGCTTTCTTGAAGAAATTCTTTCCTATCGGAAGGACCAATGACTTGTGACGAGCGATTACCACTTTCGCCCAGTGGCCGGGGTAACTGTTTCATGGTGCCTGGGAGTGATTCCAAGAACTTTTGAGGAAGTGTCCACACCACGAGGTGTCGAAATGGCAACTCGTGCAGATTTTCTATCACGGGTTGGTTGAGCAACTTCTTAATCACGTGGACGCTTCTTGCTGAGGCAATTTCCTCAACAGGGATGTGGATAGCTCATACGACCTATTTGAGGAAATGAGCGAGAACTCAATTAATCATGCCTCCATGGATGCATTCAACCGGTCTCAACAACCTAGGTCAAGTGGTAATGAGATCCAGGATTCTCATTCATTTGACATGGAATTAATTTGTAATAAATTGGATAAAATGGACTTGGTTGCTAAGAAAATGGAAGAATGGATGTCTAGGAATTCAAGAAACTTCTTTACCCACTCAATCCTAGAATTCGGGATTCCATTCCTCACGAGCTCCCACAGGGCGGGAATTCGTGAACCAACTCGATTCGGCTCAACCTGTGAGCCAGGATTTCTCGGAACCATATGGGTTCCAAACTGGGGCCTTTGATCCTAGTTTCTTTGATCCTTTCTTCTCTTCATTCTCGTTTTATGAGGATGCATATGCAATGCAGGAGAATGTTAGGTCCAAACTGTATTCCAACACTTTTAACTCGGGATGGAGGAACCACCCTAACTTCTCCTGGAAAAATCAGGGGCAACAGACCCAATCTTGACCTAGCAACTATGCATCTCAAAAACCTATGGGTCAGGGTCAAGTATACACCCAGTTGCCCCCGAGACCAGTTAATCAGCCATCTTGGAATGCCCAACAATCTGCTAGGTAGGCTAATTTAAACCGGCAGATGGTGGAAATGCAAGGGTCCATGCTTCAGCTTATGCAACAAATGAAGACATCCTTGGATAACTTGCAATCCGGGTTAATTTCAAACACCCGACAACCTGGATCCCTACCATCTCAACCCGTACCCAACCCGCATAATGTGCAAAATCAGGGCAATAGAGGCCAAGGGTACGGGAATCAAAGGGACCCACACGCACATGCTCAGGTGGTTGAGCAGGGTCCCTCTTCTTCTTCCTCTGGTTACATGACCAACCAAGGCCCTCCAATCTTCACTAATCCACCTCAAGACCCAAACCCTTATGCCTTTGCAAACTCTGTCACCTTGAGAAGTGGGAAGCAGACCTAGAACCTAGAATTACCTTCTAGAAGTCAAAATCCTGGGGAGCTTGAGAAAGAAAAGGAGGAGGTCGAAGAAGACAATAAGGCCCAGGGATTGGAAATTGAAAATTCCACCCATATCCCGTTCCCTGAGGCCCTATTGAAAACCAAGAAGAAGAAAACCCTAGATAGCAACGAGGAGATTTTGAATTTATTCAAGAGTGTAGAGATCAATATTCCACTCCTCGATGCTGTTAGAACCTTGTTCCACATCTTATTTTGGTGTTAACAAAATTATTATGAATTAATGTTTTTATTAAGTGTTTTGCAGATTTAGATGAAGAAGCAAGGTAAACAGGGGATGGAGGAGAAGATCATGATAAGAAGGAGGCTTGATGAAAAGGAGAAGATCATGATAAGAAGGAGGCAAGATGACAAGGATGAGTCGAAGTGAAGATCATCTTCGACCTTTAGTTTATTTAGTTTAGATTTTATTTTTATAGATTGTATATGCCTCTTAACAAAGAATCATAACTTAGATCGTAAAATCAATTAGAGATAAATTAGGATTTATATTACGAACATTTCCAAAGTACGTAATGAATTAAAACACTTAAAACAGGTACTTGTAAGCAAGTACCAGTACTATTCATTAGTACTGGTATTTGCAAGGCACAGGTTTGAAAATTCATTTCAAACTGTGAACAACAAGTACCGGTTCTAACCATGAGTACCGGTACAAGTTGGCCACAGGTTGAAGGCTTAATTATGGTTCGAACCTTACAAGTACCAGTACCCATGATGAGTACCAATACAGGTAGGTTACTGTGCCCAAGGAATTCCAAACCTGGGAGTCACAAGTACCGGTACCCATGATGAATACCGGTACCAGGACTCATGTACTGGAGGCAGTGAGCTGCTAGTACCGGTACAGGTACTTTAGTATCGGTACTAGGTAGTTGTTGGCTCAAAATTGAATGGCTAGAAAATTAATTCCAACAATATGAACATTGGAATTAATTCCCAACATCTAGTAGACGACCCACTAAGGTCCTAACTCTATAAATAAACCCTTGGACCCTTAGTTTGCACACAAGAAATAGAGAAGAAAAATTCTAGAGCTATATTACATTTTTCCACCACATATTCAAGAGAAGGAATAAATTGCTGCTCTCAATCTCTCTACGCTTTTGCAAACACTTCAACGACGTGTTTTTCTCACGCATCTACGAAGAGATTCACGCTCATTCTAGGCTCTCAAATTGGTATCATCTTTTAATTATTGTTGAGAGGCTTAGGTTCTAGTTGTAAGATTCTTTTTGTCTTATACCTGTACTTCTTTTGTATTTGAGCTTGTTGCTCGTTGGGTTGTAACAAATCCGTTATTGTACTTGGGTTGAGGTAACCCGTTAATTACCTCAATTTAGTAAATTGATTCTCTTGGGGTTGAGAGAATCGGGTTAAAAACCCTAAGCTGGGAGGCTTAGGTAGTGGAGTACCCAAGGGAGGGGAACCACTATACATATTCTGCAAATTTCTGTGATTGTATTTTGTGCAAATTGTCTTGTTATTACTGATTTTGTGTTTAAGTTTGTGTGCGCGTAGATAGCCATATATTACATATCTTCAAATCCTTCAAGTGGTATCAGAGCGGGTAGCGAGAAGAAGTAAAAACTCTTGCTCGCAATGGCATCCACATCAAGGCGCACTGAAGGATAATCGTCGACCCGTCCTCCCTATTTCGATGGGATGGACTTTGGGTATTGGAAGAGGAGGATGCAAGTCTTCCTCGAAGTAATGGATGAGGAGGCTTGGACCCTCATTCAGGAGAAGTACTCAGATCTAGAGCCACAAGAAGGAGTAGCATGGACAACGAATCAGAAGAAAAAGATCATAGGCAGCGCAAAGGCTATGAACGCACTTTATTGTGTGTTATCAAGGGAAGAGTTCAATTGGATCTCTGCATGCGAGTCTGCCTACGAGATATGGAATACTCTGCAAATCACCTACGAAGGTACAAACAAGGTAAAGGAAACTCGTATCTCTATTCTAACAGAAAATTATGAGTGTTTCAAGATGGAGAAAGGCGAAACAATCAAGGATATGTATACGAGGTTTGGGGAAATTGTTAACCCCATGAAGAACCTAGGAGTCAACCTAAAAGAGGAGTAGCTTGTAAGGAAGATCTTGAGGTCTCTTACAAGGGATTGGTCTCCAAAGACCACAGCCATCCAAGAGGCAAAAGATCTTTCTACTCTCTCCTTAGATGAGGTAATTGGAAGCCTTATGGCTTACGAAGTCCAACTAGAAAACATGAAGAAGAACGAGGAGGAAAAGATGTCTAGCAAGAGAAAGAATATTGCTTTTAGA
Source organism: Thalassia testudinum (assembly GCA_037157565.1). NCBI lineage: Eukaryota > Viridiplantae > Streptophyta > Magnoliopsida > Alismatales > Hydrocharitaceae > Thalassia > Thalassia testudinum. The sequence continues at coordinate 75,851,351 of JAZHRO010000024.1, read as the reverse complement.
GCAATTAAGGAGGACTTGGACTCAACAACCTCGGAATCTGAAGATGAAGAAATGGAGATGCTTACTAGGAAATTCCAGAAATTTCTCAAGAAACAAGGTAAGCAAGTCAATAAAATTTCAACTAATATTATTTGTTATAAGTGCAAGAAAAAGGGCCACTTGCGAAAGGATTGCCCCTTAAATAAGAAGGAGGACAATAGGAAAGAAACAAAGGGGCTCAAGAAGAAGAAGAAGAAGAAGAAGAAAGCATTTAAAGCAACATGGGATGATAGCGACTCTAACATGGACACCAACTCCAGTGAATCGAATGAAGATGAGGTCGCACACCTTTGTCTTGTTGCAACTTCAGAAGATACAGAAGAAGTGGCAAACCCTGATTTTTCATTTGAAGAATTATTAGAAGCATATGAAGAGCTATATCATAAAGCTAAGTCATTTAAAAAGGAAAATAAGGTTTTGCATGATAGTTATAGAACTCTAGAAATAGAGAAATCTTGCCTAGAAATAGAATTAGATATGTCCAAAGAAACTAATAATCAATTACATGCAAAAATAGTAGAATTAGAAGATATTTATGAATACTTTGAGGATACTTTGAATAATTTAAAAACAACTAGGTTGAATACGGAATTTTGTAATAATTTAAAAGCCAAGTTCAATAATAAGAACACACAAAATAAATCACATGCACCTAGACATGCATGGATTTATCAAAAGGTCAAGAATCCTAAGAATTATAGATCTAACACTAAAGTGATCTATAAACCTAAGGATTTGAAAGGTACTAACCATCAAGGACCCACAAGAAAATGGGTACCTAGGAAAGATATTTTACATTATTTTGTAGGAATAGATCAAAGAGATCAGTGGGTGTTCAAGGCACACAACGGAACATTTCAACCTTTCTATAGGTTGAATGAAGACCAAGAATGATGGCCTAATGGAGCTTGGTGCCCACATTCATCATTTTACTATTGGTAAATTTTATGGTATGATATTTCTTCATTTTTTTTGTGATTGATAAAAAGGGGGAGAAAAATAAAGGGCAAATAGTAATATTTTTAGGGGGAACTTATATTGAAGGGGAGGATTAAAATGAAAATTTTTCCTTCATATAACATTTTTAAATTTTTTAATTATCTATTTGTAAGATAGTTTTGTCAACACCAAAAAGGGGGAGATTGTTGGAACCTTGTTCCACATCTTATTTTGGTATTAACAAAATTATTATGAATTAATGTTTGCATTAAGTGTTTTTCAGATTTAGGTGAAGAAGCAAGGCAAACAGGAAATGATGGTGGAGAAGATCATGATAAGAAGGAGGCTTGATGAAAAGGAGAAGATCATGATAAGAAGGAGGCAAGTTGACAAGGATGAGTCGAAGTGAAGAAGATCATCTTCGACCTTTAGTTTATTTAGTTTAGATTTTATTTTTATAAATTGTATATGCCTCTTAACAAAGAATCATAATTTAGATCGTAAAATCAATTAGAGATAAATTAGGATTTACATTGCGAACATTTTCAAAGTACGTAATGAATTAAAACATTTAAAACAGGTACTTGTAAGCAAGTACCGGTACTGTTCATCAGTACTGGTATTTGCAAGGCACAGGTTTGAGAATTTGTCTCCAACTGTGAACAACAAGTATCGGTACTAACCATGCGTACCGGTACATGTTGGCCACAGGTTGAAGGCTTAATTCTGGCCCGAACCTTACAAGTACTGGTACCCATGATGAGTACCAGTACAGGTAGGTTACTGTGCCCAAGGAATTCCAAACCTGGGAGTCACAAGTACTGGTACCCATGATGAGTACCGGTACCAGGACTCATGTACTGGTGGCAGTGAGCTACTAGTATCGGTACAGGTACTTTAGTACCGGTACCAGGTAGCCGTTGGCTTAAAACTGAACGGTTAGAAAATTAATTCCAACAATATGAATGTTGGGAATTAATTCCCAAGGTCTAGTAGACGACCCACTAAGGTCCTAACTCTATAAATAAACTTTTGGACCCTTAGTTTGCACACAAGAAATAGAGAAGACAGATTCTAGATCTATATTACTTTTTCCACCACATATTCAAGAGAAGGAATAGTTTGCTGCTCTCAATCTCTCTACGCTTTTGCAAACACTTCAACGATGTGTTTTTCTCATGCATCTATGAAGAGATTCACGCTCATTCTAGGCTCTCAAATTGGTATCATCTTTTAATTATTGTTGAGAGGCTTAGGTTCTAGTTGTAAGATTCTTTTTGTCTTACACCTGTACTTCTTTTATATTTGAGCTTGTTGCTCATTAGGTTGTAACAAACCCGTTATTGTACTTGGGTTGAGGTAACCCATTAATTATCTCGATTTAGTAAATTGATTCTCTCAGGGTTGAGAGAATCGGGTTAAAAACCCTAAGCTGGGAGGCTTAGGTAGTGGAGTACCTAAGGGAGGGAAACCACTATACATATTGTGAAAATTTCTGTGATTGTATTTTGTGCAAATTGTCTTGTTATTACTGATTTTGTGTTTATGTTTGTGTGCTCGTAGATAGCCATATATTACATATCTTCAGATCCTTTAGATGCTATTAAGCACATCCCGACTTACGCTAACTTTTTGGAAGAACTGTGTACCCAAAAGTGTAAGCCGAGAGAACCCACTCCGAGGAAGGTGATTCTCTCTGAGCAGGCAAGTTCTGCGATCCTGCATCACCTTCCTCAAAAGGAGAAAGATCCAGGTGCCCCCTTGATCTCTTGCATTTTTGGGGAATACACTTTTGATTGGGCACTATTGGACCTAGGTGCATCCATCAACCTAATCCCAACTTCTATTTATGAGAGGTTTGGGTTTGGTGAACTCAGGCCAACCTCAGTAACGCTACAATTAGCGGACTGATCGGTCACCACACTGAGAGGCATTATTGAGGATGTAATTGTCAAGGTCAAGGATTTCTATTTTCCTGTAGATTTCCTCATCCTTGACATGGATGTACCTAATGATTTGAGGAACATGCCCATCATTCTGGGGCATCCGTTCCTAGCTACCGCCAAGGCCAACATAAACTGTGAAAGCGATAGTATGGAGATCGCCTTTGGGGATAAGAAATTAACTCTGGATATTTTTTAAGGTGATAAGAGGATTTGAGGATTGTGGATTCATTGAGGAACTCGAGGATCAGGATCTTGAGATGTGTATGACAATCAATGCACTCGAGGACTCCATTGGCTTTAGCGAATCCAACCCACAACCCTCCTCCGTGGTAGACCTGTTACATCCTGAAGAGGCTGTTGATTTTGTTCATTCCATGCCTCTTCCACTGGATTGTCCTGATGAATCTTCATCAACATCCTCCCTTCCTTTTATTCTAAACCCTCCCCAGCTGGAATTAAAACTATTGCCCAAAAATTTGAAATATGAGTTCTTAGGACCTGAAAACATGCTCCCTATGATTATTAGTGCTGATTTGACTAAGGAGCAAGAATTGAGGTTAATTAAGGTCCTTAAGAACGACAAGGAGGCAATTGGTTGGACCATTCATGACCTTAGGGGGATCGAGCCATCTTATTGTAATCATCATATTTTCATGGAAGATGGATCCCGCCCTTCTTGCGAAATGCAAAGGAGACTAAACCCGAATATGCGAGAAGTGGTCAAGAAGGAGATAATCAAGTGGCTCGATGCTAGGATTATTTACCCAATCTTAGATAGTCCGTGGGTTAGCCCCATTCAGATTGTACCCAAGAAGGCGGGAATAACCGTTACGACTAATGACAAACGGGAAACCTTCACCACTCGTTCAGCTTTTGCTTGGAGAGTCTGTATTGACTATATGAAGTTGAACACAGCCACTAAAAAGGATCACTTTCTCTTGCTATTCATCGATCAAATCCTCAAAAGGTTAGCTGGGCAAAAATATTTTTGCTTCTTGGACGGTTATTCGAGATATAACCAAGTCCCGATCCATCCCGAAGACCAGGAAAAGATAACTTTCACATGTCCCTATGGAACCTTTGCATTCCGTAGAATGCCGTTTGGGCTTTGCAATGTGCCTGTGACTTTTCAAAGGTGCATGCTGGCCATCTTTTCTAACATGGTGGGAGATTGTCTTGAGGTGTTCATGGATGGTTTCTCTATTTTCGGAGATTCTTTTGAGTCTTTCTTGGCTAACCTGGAATTGATCCTTCAGAGATGCATCAAAACATGGCTAGTCCTTAGCTGGGAAAAGAGCCACTTTATGACTCAGGAAGGCATCGTCCTGGGTCACGTGGTCTCTAATCGGGGAATTGAAGTTGATCGAGCTAAGGTGTATGCTATCTCTAGGCTTCCTCCACCCACATCCGTAAAACAGATTCGCTCTTTCCTTGGGCATGTGGGTTTTTACAGAAGATTCATTAAGGATTTCTCGAAGGTTGCTCGACCCTTGAGTAACCTTTTGGCCAAAGACAGACTTTTGCCCTAATTTGGGTTTTTGCATAAAATACCCAGTCAAACAAGGTCAAAACCAAAATCCAACTTCACCATTGGATTCCTTAGGTTCAAATTAGATTTGTATCAAAATTTGGGCCTAGTCTGAGATTGTTTTGACCAATTTTGCATTTTGGTCCAAGTCTGACTTTCTTTATCTCCAATAGCCCCTCAACTTTTGAACTTCTTACAAAAAGCCCCCCAACTTCTTTGTCTTATTCAAAAAAAGGCCGCCGCCGCAGAGAAATCCTAATCCTAAAGCTCTGATGACAATCAACCAAGGATTTCCCTTGATTGATTGATGAAACTTCCACAAATTTGAACTGGAGATCCCTCTTGAAATTCTCTATCAATCAGGCCGATTCTTGAGCTTCAATTCTTTCCCAATCTCTGATGCGAACACATGAGAGAGTTGAGTTTCCAACTCCGGCGACCTTTTAAGCTTGGGAAGCTTGCTTCCCATACTCTAATCACCCTCTAACGGCCTATATAAGACCCCTCAGGGCAGACCGTTCGGCCTACGCTCGAATTTGACTGGATTCCCCCTTAATTTCGTCTCTTCTCATCCGGTCGAAGCTCCTCGACGTCCGGTGACCTCCTCCATCTTCATTCCTCGTCCGTTCGCAATACCAGCGACGGACTTGTCTCCCTCAGCTTCCTCCACGTCGCACCATACCAGCAGGCGCCTCTATCTCCTTCGTCATCGTCGATTCCTACTCACCGGAGCACTTTCTTCCTCGACGCCGACCATACCACAATCGGCGCCGCCTCGACTCCCCGTCCTCTTCCAACTACCAAGATAAGTCCCCTGACTCCCCTACTTCATTTTTAACCCAACCACACTCAATTTCAACCATGCTACCGCCCATTCACCATCATCCCTTCTGCGTCCGGCCACTCCTCCGGTGAGGCACATCTCACTCCACACACCACCAAACCCCTCACCGATCATCCCTACACTTCCGCCTTGACCCTAGGAGCAAAAGCCTTAACTTAGTTAGGTCGATTACTCCTCCACAACCTCTGCCAAACACCGCACCTTCGCACTTCACCTTCTGTCACCGTCCGGCCACCTCACGCACTCTCACACCTCACGGACACCGCTGTTCACTTCCTCACCTCATGGCGATGCTATTGAACCTTTTAACCAGGCTTTTAGCTTGTATTTCGTGTTTTAGGTAGCAGGTCCTTCGACCGCCATTGACAAAGCTTCGAGTGAAGCTTGAAGCTTGCTCCAGCACCTGCAGGTTCTAGGTGTCACCCCTTGTTCGCGTAGAATCGCTCTAGGAGTCTGAGTGGACCCACAATTGGAGCCTTTGACCACCATCTTGCGTGAATTGAACGAAGAACCATCTGCAGCTGCACGCAGAAGAAAGGCGGTGAGATTAGTCCTACATTGGAAGCTGAGGAGGACCCGTAGATGAATAAGTTGAATTCCTGCCATGGGCTGTTTGCGTTAGCACGCATAGGTGGTGAGGTCCCCATGCCCCTCACATGCCTCGCCCGTGACACCTTACACTGTGTTTGGCAGATCCTTATACCCACCTAACCTAAGCACTCATCGCTCACCACCCACGCCGGTGAGCTTGGTCCCGGGTGCGCTCTATCTGAATACCCGAGGCCCTGAGAGGGCGGATCCTAGAGAGAGAAGGAGAGGAAAGCGTGTAGGGGTAGGGGGGTTTTGTTCTGTGATTCAACAGGTTGACACTTAGCCGTTTAAGAAGCCGTTCCCCTTGTGCGTGAAGAGAAAGAGGAAGAATAAGCTATAGAGAAGAAGAAGAAGAAGAGAAGGAGCCACAGAAGAAGAAGAGTAGAGTGATTTAAGCCGTTTGATTAGCTGAAGCAGATGTTTGAGATTCAACAGAACCACTTATCCTACGTGGCATTTAATTGCTTAGTACTATTGTTATTTGATATATTTGTGAGGAGTAATTGGTGATTCAAATCACCATTTTACCCCATTATTTCTGCATTATTTGGCATTCACTTCATTCATATTTGCTTGGAATTCTATTTCTTATATATTTGTATTGAATTGCAATCTTGAGAATTATTTTTACCAATTACTCCCTGTGTTCGACCTCGGACTTTCATTCGAGTTACAAATCTTGTTTGTTGTTCACATTGATTCGAGCTATATGCAATGCATTGATTTTAAAACCCAATTCAGAGCGATTAACATTTTGGCACCGTTGTCGGGGAGCAATGTGCAATTTTGATCTCTTGATTGCAATATCTGATTTGGTACTATCTTGCTCTATCTCTTTTGATTGTGGTCTATTTTAGGGGGCCTCATTAGAGACTAGCCGCACATCAGCCACTCCAAGGGCAGGTAAACTCCATCCACCCTCTTCTATGCCCCTGATTCTGAAAAGCTAAAAAAAGGAAAAAAAATCAATTAGGGCTACTTGCATTCTATTATTAGATTACTCATCAAGTTGTTTGATTTGATACACTTTAAAGAACATTCAAACCCCGATTTGTGCACCTACTTAGGGCTTAAGGTATCTAAGGCTATTACCTTCTTGCTTGAGCCCTAGGTACCGCATTTGGACAAATTAAATAGGATCGATTAGAGCCAATTAGGGTTTCCAGTTTAGGGTTTTAGAGACACACTTGCTTAATCAAGAATTAACCTTCCAAAATAGTGTGTGCCTAAGCCTTGGTTGAATTGATCTATTCAAGCAAACCCTAAAATCAAGCTCTTAATTTCATTTTGAACACTAAAAGAGGGACCTAAATTTCTCAAAGGACAACTAGGTGAAGTTGACCCACCTTCTTGGGTTAACCAATCTTTAAATTAGGTCACCTTACACAAAAACATCTTAAAGTTCAAGTGAAATCATAAGCACCCTTGCTCTTAATCTAAAACTGGTAGACTTAAGAGGTCAAGTCCCCATTCTGGTCTACCTGGATCCTCAGTGACAAGAGAGGTCGGGTGGGGGAAACCCTGTAACTCATGGGGCACTCTACTGTGTAGGGGTCTTCGTGGGACTCTCCCTCTCTGTCTGCCTAGGTAATTCTCAGGTGGATGACTTTCTGACTAAGGGGTATCATTCGCCCCGAACCTCTATAGTTATCCAAAATTTTTGGGTGTCTTGATTGGGTTCAACACCTGCTATCCCTCATCTACTACATCGGTGCATGTTCGGGAGGAGGTCCTTAAGACCATCCTTGAGGCCTCCATTAGCTATTCACTCTCATCGAAGCCAAGCCTCGACTTCCGTGTTTATGCAACAACCTGATTACATTGACACATCTTCTGATTCAGAACCTACTTCCCCCTTATCAGCTATGGATCACCCAGAAGATCAACCTAACATTGAGCAACAATTGAATGAATTTCGAAACCAAATCAATGCCATCATCAACCCGCTGCTGCATCCTCAAATGCGAGATCACTATAATGCTACAGCGGTGGAGATCGAACCCCGAATCAACATTCCCGTGGGAGGACCCGAGGTAGATCTCAAGCCTAGCATGCTTCATAGACTCAAAAATTTCATGGCTTGAACTCTGAGGATCCTTTCCAGCACATCAAAAACCTAAAACATCTGGCCCACACTTTTGGGGCAGATGTACATAATTGGATTACTTTTAAAACTCTTCTCATTCTCTCTGGCTGACAAAGCCACTCACTGGTTTCAAACTCAACCACACACGATCAACACATGGGGAGAACTTCAAACTGCCTTCCTGCAAAAATTCTACCCCATTGGTTGTACAAACATGACGCGACACCAAATCACACACTTCTCCCAAGGAGCAGGAGAATCTCTACATGAGGCATGGGATTGTTTTTTGGATCTCATGCGTAAATGCCCCCATCATGGAGTTTCGAAGTGGGAACAAGTCCAATCCTTTTATCATAGACTCCGTGAAGATATCAAGCTCTTTGTCAATGCAACCTGTGGTGGTAGCATCATGGGTCAACATGAGGACATGATCTGGGAAATTCTCGAGAACATGTGCAAGAACTCCCTAAAAAATGAGTCATTGGGTGCATACGACCAGACGTCCACCCGCGCATTGACAAATAATCAGGGGGTACGCGAATCCCAGGGCCTTTCCGCATCCATTGATTTGGAGTTGGTAGCCAGTCAATTGGATAAGGTCTCCATTATCAAAAAGAAGGTGGACGACATCACTCATCATCTACACAAATCCACTTCTGCACCTCAAAGCACATATGCGTACTTGCCCACGGGAAGGGAGGTTGCGCACAACATCTACCACTCCCTGTGGATGGATGCATATCTACCCCCGTCTGATCATGGCTTCGGAGGCAACTCTGGGTCTGCCCAACACAGTTGGGGGAACTTTGAACCCCCGTACCCTGATTATCTCGGAGCTCCTCAGACTTGCAAGGATCTCCATGCCGTCCAGAATAATCCTTTCTCCAACACTTACGACCTTGGATGGCGTAATCATCCTAACTTTTCATGGTTGGGAAATAACCTGAATCCGAGATCCCAAAGCCCAAAAAAAATTTCCAATCTGGACCGCCTAAAGAAGATCAGACATCTCTGATTCTACAGACCTTAGTTGACATGCAAAAACAACACAAAGAAGAGATCTCTGAGCTACAAAATCAATTGGCCTAGCTGGCAAGTACTCGCCAGCCTGGTGCACTTCTCAGCCTCTTCCAAACCTGAATAACGTGTTGAACTAGATGAGCATTATCAACCCAAATCAAGGCCAAGCCCACTTTGTTTATCAGCCCCCTTCTGCTCCATCACCTGATGGGATGGATGTTTCAACTTCATACTTGGGATTTCAGCAGCAAACACCTATTTTGCCCAACCTAAACCAAAATCAGGCTGGATTAAATTCCGTCATCACCCGTAGTGGCAAAGCAACACAAGACCCACCTTTTCCTAGCCACGACATGCCTGGGACTATAGATCCTAACCCTAGATTTGTCATTGAGGACACACCCATCCCTAATAAAGAGCCTAAGCCAATTCTAGAGGAACCATCTAAGGTTCCATTTCTCGAGGCCTTGACAAAGGGAAAGAAGACAACCAAACTCGTGGCACCTGAGGAGAACCTGGTCAAGCTCTTTGAGTAGGTTCAAATAAACATCCCCTTGATGGATGCAATTCACCATGTACCGGCTTATGCACGATTCTTGAAAGACATGTGTACACCCAAGCGTAAGCCACGAACCAATGGCGGGAACCCGATTGTACTGTTGGAGCAAGCCAGCTCCATCATTTTGAGCAAACTTTCGCCTAAGGCAAAAGACCCAGGTACCCCTCGATCTCCTGTGCTATCGGTGATATACAGTTTGACCGAGTCTTATTGGACTTAGGAGCTTCCATTAATTTGATACCCACATCCCTACTAGACCACTTTGAGGATTTTGAGCTTAAACCGACAGAGATGACTTTATAGTTAGTTGATCAATCTATTAAGTCACCAAAAGGAATTCTCAAGGATGTCATAGTTAGGGTACATGATTTTTACTTTCCCATGGATTTCATCATCTTAGACGTGGATGCTCCTGAGAATTTGAAGAATACATTGATCATATTAGGGAGACCTTTTTTGGCCATAGCTAGGGCCAATATTAATTGTGAGGAGGGCCAAATTAAGTTAAAATTTGGGAGCAAGACACTGAAGATCGACATCTTTAAGGCCCAACAAGGAATTAATTGCGGAGTTATCGAACAAATTTGTGATGTCGAGGCTGTGGTTGACGACCTATGTATCAAGGAAAACCCAAGTATTTCTGATTAACCACAAGAAGATTAAAACCTGCAATTAGAGGAGCCTGAACCTAACCTAGACACACCCATAGCTCCTTCCTTTGCTCCTGACACCCACCCTAAACCACCTGCTGCTGCTGATAATCCAGTTAAGGAATTGAAACCCCTCCTTGACCATCTCAAGTACGTCTTTTTGGGTTCCAATCAGACGTTTCCTATGATTATCTACTCCTGACACACACCTGATCAGGAAACACGCCTGATTACTATCCTCCACAAAGAAGGATCATTTCCCACTACCATTCATTGATCAGATCCTCGAGAAACTTGCGGGAAATTGATTCTTCTGCTTTTTGGATGGGTACTCCAGTTATAACCAGGTTGCAATCCATCCTGAGGACCAAGAGAAGCCTACCTTCACCTGCCCCTTCGAGACGTACGCATTCCGAAGGATGCCATTCGATCTCTGCAATTCACCCGCTACTTTTTAGCGGTGCATGCTTGCCATATTCTCAGATATGGTAGGTGAATACCTTAAAGTCTTCATGGACAACTTCTTCGTATTTAGGGAATCTTTTGATGATTGCCTCTTGCACTTGGTCTAAATCCTTAGGCGGTGCATCGAAGTGAACTTGGTTCTTTCTTGGGAAAAGAGCCACTTCATGGTACCTGAGAGAGTTGTCCTGGGACATCTCATCTCTGAAAAAGGCATCCAAGTTGATCGATCCAAGGTGAACCTAATTTCCAAACTCCCTATGCCTAGCTCGGTCAAGGACATCCAATCATTTCTAGGGCACATTGGTTTTTACCGTCGATTCATTCCTGATTTTTCGAAAATCACGCGTCCCCTGACTAATCTTCTCTCTAAGGATGTCCCCTTCGAAATCATTGAGGAATGCACTCATGCGTTTGAGATCCTACGTGATTGAGTTACCCAAGCACCTATCCTACAGTCCCTTGATTGGTCTCATGATGCATCTGATTATGCAGTGGGTGTGGCACTTGGGCAGAAAATAGATGGGAAACCCGTGGTCATCTACTATGCTAGTAAGACACTTGATGAGGCTTAGCGTAACCACATAGTTACTGAGAAGAGCTGCTAGTTGTAGTATTTACCCTAGAAAAATTCAGATCGTATCTTTTGGGTTCCCGTGTTATCATATACTCAGATTACACTGTAGTGAGGCACCTCCTCACGAAGAAGGATGCGAAACCTCGACTAATCCGCTGGATCTTGCTATTGCAAGAATTTGATCTCGAGATTCGCGATAAGGTGAGAAAATAGAATGTGGTAGCTGACCACTTATCCTGCCTTCCTTCTGACATTATTGACCCTTCCGGACCCATCACCGAGCACTTTCCTGATGTGCACCTCCTGACTATTAGTGTAAGACTTCCTTGGTTTGCTGATTTGGTGAACTACCTGGCATCACATCAGATCCCGTCTGATTGGCTGAAGGCCAAGAAAGACAAATTGCTTTCCGATGCCAAGTACTACATCTGGGAAGACCCGTACCTCTTTCACATTGGTGCTAATCAAATCATCAGACGGTGTGTCTCGGAAGCGAAAATTCAGGACATTTTGTCCTTCTGCCATGACAAGGCCTACGGCGGACACTTTTCCGAACATAAAATCGCAGCAAAAGTCCTCCAGTGCGGCTTTTACTGGCCCACGATTTTCAAGGATGCATACGATCACTGTAAGGCATGTACTCGTTGCCAGACCTTAGGCAACATGAGCCACCGTGATATGATGCCTTTACAGCTGATTCTGGTATGCGAAATCTTCGATATTTGGGGGATTGATTTCATGGAACCCTTCCATATCTCGGATGGCTTCGAGTACATTCTTCTCGCTGTTGACTACGTGTCTAAATGGATCGAAGTCATCCCAACTCGAACCAACGATCACAAGGTGGTAATCAAATTCATTCATTAGAACATCTTTTCTCGATTCGGGATTCCACGTGCCATTATCTCTAATGGAGGGACCAATTTACAAATGCTCAGTTCAGATCACTGATGACCAAGTACGGGGTGTCAGACCGAATCTCTACTCCTTATCATCCCCAAACTAATGGTCTAGTTGAGTTATCGAATCGGGAGATCAAGAAAATCCTTCAGGTCACTGTTTGACCTGACAGAAAAGATTGGTCGTCCCAACTTCCGGAAGCGTTGTGGGTTTATAGGACTGCCCACAAGACCCAATTGGGCATGTCTCCTTTCAGATTAGTGTACGAGAAGGCATGTCACCTCCTCGTCAAGTTGGAACACAAAGCCTATTGGACTGTACGGAAATGTAATCTGGATCTTTCTAAGGCAGGAACCCACAGACAACTTCAAATGAGCGAGATCAATGAACTACGCAATGATGCATACAAGAACTCGCGAATTTACAAAGAGCAGGTTAAGGCCTTTCACGACAAGCACATATCTAGAAAGATCTTTTACCCTGGTCAGAAAGTCCTACTCTTTGATGGCGTTAAACTCAGTGCTTAATAGGGGGCAACCCATCATCTTTTTGAAAAAATTGAAACCCTTCTTGACACATCTCGTGCTAAACTCGTATTGCACTTTAGGGTTCGTCCATTAGAATAGTCGGCTCCACCTCTGGTACCTGTACCCGAGCCTCAAATTGTCCGCAACAGTCACTCTGACTCATCCACTCACCTAGAACCTATTCTAATGTACGATCTAAGTTGAATTCGAACCGACCTCACTTTAGGGTTCGTCCATTAGAATAGCCGACTCCACCTCTAGTACCCGTATCCGAGCTTGAAATCATCTGCAACAGTCACCTCGACCCGTCCACTCACCTAGAACTTGTTCTAATGTACGATTTAAGATGAATTCGAACCCACCTAATTTACAATGAGGAAATTGCAAATCGTAGGCATGGGGGGTATTAAAGTGTAAAACGCTGTGAGAATACTTCACAAGAAAGGGTTTCATCAAAAAAATTACATATGCAAAAAAAAAGGGGGGGAGGGAGGTTGAAGAGGAGCCATTTTTGAAAAGGAGGGAAGAAAATTAAAATGAAAAGAAAGAAGCACAAAGAAAAAGAAAAAATTAAGTTTCGTAGAAACAATTTGGAACCTACCTACGTTCTAAGTTAGATCGAATGATGAATTAAGTCCTGAAAGGGTAAAATTTAAGGGATTAATGGCAAATACCGACCTTGGGCCTCTTGGATCTGTATTGGATTTAAACATTCATGTATTTGTCAAGATCCGAATCAATCCTCAAGAGGTTGGGGAAAATGCAAAGCTTATGTATTAGGTCTAAGGCTTAGGGAGTATTCGACCCCGTTAATTGACCTCTAGTTTTCGGGACTCGGTAACTTAAGCACCCTAAATCACACACAGTTTGGTTCAGTGCGCTCTAAAGATAAAACCATGCTAAAAGGCATTTAATCTGTTCTGAAAAAGGTCCTAAGATCTAGATTAGGAATCGCTCGAAAACACAAGTTGATTTGGACAAGTTCCTGACGCGAAGAGGTAGGAAATTCCCCTCGAAGATGCACAATAACATATCGTCTCCTCGGTGCTTGTCTCTTAGGATATCTAAATATCTTATTGGGGGCATGTAAGCACCTTGTGCTGGTTCAGATGCCATGGGTGGCATTATCACGAAATGTTGATTGCTAGGGTCTGGATTTAGCCACAAAATTCCATGGGTGGAATTATCCCGAAATCTCGAAAGCCAAGGTTTTGGGGGTTTCCATGGGTGGTGCTATCTCAAAGCATCGATTGCCAGGGACCTTGTAAGGATTGATGGTGGGAACAAGGAATCTGATACAGACCATGTTTAGGGCCAATCCAAGGATGGATCTAAGGAAAAATAAAATGAAAAGAAAAGAGAGAGAAAGCTCTCCACAAATCAAATTCTCCTTCTATGTCTCTCTCAAAATGCATTGGCAAACTAAACCGGACTAAACATGTTTCAAGCATGGGTGCTTTAATCACTGGGTCCAACGAACCTTAGGATAGTTCCTGCGGGCCTTAGAAACCTTCACGATAGACTGAGGCGAAAGCTAGTTAGGTCTGGATTTGGGTTGGTACTTGAGTACCTCTAGGCCAATTGTTGGTATTAAGATTTGATTCCTAGAGATGCAGCCTAGTAAGTCATCTTGACGGTTAAATCTGACCTAGATAACTGGTTTGATTCAGATGGTTTTGCTAAGGGACTAGCAAAAGCTAGGCATGGGGGTATGATAGGAACACCATCATGAGCCATAACTAGCTTATCTTGATCTGATTAGGTCAATAAAAGCCCCTGCATATCTTTCAGAAGGTCTTAAACGCACAAAACATTGATTTGAGAAGAAGATAAGAATACAGGGTTATTTCAGCAAATTTACCATTCTATCACAAAAATAGAATAACCACAGGTTTTCTTAAGGACTAAACAAAGGTCAAATGTGCTTTAGAGTCTATTAAGAGGGTTCATACAGAACAAAATGGGTTTTCATGTGTTATAAGAATTAATGGACATCTGAAACCCTAAAAATAGACCTGCTTAATCAACCAAGGTTTTGGTCAGGATAAAATTCATCTAAACCCTCTAAAATTCATAGAAAAATATTCTCTAAGGTTTGGTACATTCAATTTGATCATCAAAACCCGTCTTGACCAAAAACAGAGCCACAGACAAACTTTTTCCCTAATTTAGGTTTTTGCATAAATTACCCAGTCAAACGAGGTCAAAACCAAAATCCAACTTCACCATTGGATTCCTTAGGTCTGAATTAGATTTGTATCAAAATTTAGGCCCAATCTGAGATTGTTTCAACCTATTTTGCGCTTTAGTCCAAGTCTGACTTTCTTTATCTCCAATAGCCCCTCAGCTTTTGAACTTCTTACAAAAAGCCCCCCCAACTTCTTTGACTTCTTCACAAAAAGGCCTCTACCATAGAGAAATCCTAATCCCAAAGCTCTGGCGACAATCAACCATGGATTTCTCTTTAATTGATTGATGAAACTTCCTCAAATTTGAACTGGAAATCCCTCTTGAAATTTTCTTTCAATCAGACCAATTCTTGAGCTTCAATTCTTTCTTAATCTCTCATGTGAACGCATAAGAGAGTTGAGTTTCCAACTCCGGCGACCTTCTAAGCTTGGGAAGCTTGCTTCCCATGCCCTAATCACCCTTTAACGACCTATATAAGATTCCCAGGGCAGACCATTCGGCCCACTCTCGAATTCGACCAGATTCCCCCTTAATTTTGTCTCTCCTCATCTGGCTGAAGCTCCTTGACGTCTGGCAACCTCCTCCGTCTTCATTCCTTGTCCGTTCGCAATACCAGTGACAGACTTGCCTCCCTCAGCTTCCTCCGCTTCGTGCCATACCAGCAGGCCCCTCTATCTCCTTCGTCATCGCCGATTCCTTCTCATTGGAGCACTTTCTTCCCCGACACAGACCATACCACAATCGGCGCCGCCTCGACTCCCCGTCGTCTTCCAACTACCTAGATAACTCCCCTAACTCTACTTCATTTTTATCCCAACCACACTCAATTTTGACCACACTATCGCCCGTTCACCGTCATCCCTTCCACATTCGGCCACTCCTCTGGCGAGGCACATCTCACTCCACACACCACCAAACCCCTCGCCGATCATCCCTACACCTCTGCCTCGACCCCAGGAGCAAAAGCCCTAACTTAGTTAGGTCGATTGCTCCTCCACAACCTCCGGCAAACACCGCACCTTCTCACTTCACCTTCCGTCACTGTTCGGCCACCTCACGCACTCTCACACCTTACGAACATTGCAGTTCACTTCCTCGCCTCACGATGACGCTATTGAACCTTTTAACCTGGGCTTTTAGCCTGTATTTCGTGTTTTAGGTAGCAGGTCCTTCAACCGCCATTGATGAAGCTTCAAGCAAAGCTTGAAACTTGCTCCAGCACCTACAGGTTCTAGGCGTCATCCCCAGTTCGCCCGTAATTACTCTGGGAGTCTGAGTGGACCAGCAATTGGAGCCTTTGACAACCATCTTGCGCGAATTGAACGAACAAGCATCTACAGTTGCACGCAGAAGAAAGGCGGTGGGATTAGTCCCACCTCGGAAACT
This sequence comes from Thalassia testudinum, assembly GCA_037157565.1. Classification (NCBI taxonomy): domain Eukaryota; kingdom Viridiplantae; phylum Streptophyta; class Magnoliopsida; order Alismatales; family Hydrocharitaceae; genus Thalassia; species Thalassia testudinum. The sequence continues at coordinate 75,835,107 of JAZHRO010000024.1, read as the reverse complement.
GAGGAGCACCAGCAGATGAATAAGTTTTATCCTGCCACGGGCTGTTTGCCTCAGCACACACAGGGGGTGAGGTCCCCACGCCCCTCACATGCCTCGCTCGCGACACCTTAGGCGCGGGGTTGGCAGATCCGTATACCTGCCTAACCTAAGCACTCCTCACTCACCACCTATGTCGGTGAGCTTGGTCCCAAGTGTGCTCTACCTGAATACCCGATAACCTGAGGCCCTGAGAGGGTAGATCCTAGAGAGAGAAGGAGAGGAAAGCGTACGGGGGTAGGGGGTTTTGCTCTGTGATTCAACCGGCAGACACTTAGCCATTTAAGAAGTCCTTCCCATTGTGCGTGAAGAGAAAGAGGAAGAAAAAGCTACAGAGTAGGAGAAGAAGAAGAAGAAGAGAAGAAGAAGAAGAAGAGCAAAGTGATTTAAGCCATCTGATTAGCTAAAGCAGACATCTGAGATTCAACAAAACCACTTATCCTATGTGGCATTTAATTTCTTAGTACTATTGAGTTATTTGATATAATTGTGAGGGGTAATTGGTGATTCAAATCACCATTTTATCCCATTCTTTTTGCATTATCTGACATTCACTTTCATTCATATTTGCTTGGAATTCTATTGCCTATATATTTGTGTTGAAGTGCAATCTTGAGAATTATCTTTGCCAATTGCTCCTAGTGTTCGACCTCGGACTTTCATTCGAGTTACAAATCTTATTTTTTTTTCACGTTGATTCGAACTATACTGCAACACATTGATTTTAAAACCTGATTTAGAGTGATTAACAATCGAGCTGGAACGGTCTCTAGAGCCGAAGCCCCCCAAGTTACGAAAATGGGGGAAGAAGAGAAACCAGGTTCAGACAATCCAGTAGGAGGTAATCCCAGTTGATCAGCCGACGACTTCGAGACTATTGCCAGGCTCTTCAGCTATGTCTATACAGATCTATCCCGACGATGTTGCCAAGCTCGTCTGGATCAGAGTAGACCTTGTGCTCTCCGAGGTACAGGAGTTGCTACTCTTGCTTTGGGCCAACACAGACGTTTTCGCTTGGTCTACCAATGACTTGGCCGGGGTAGACCCGTCCCTGATTTAGCATCATCTGAATATCAGGTGGACACCCATGTAGTCAAATAGGCGACCGAGGTTGAAGTTTAGAAATATTTGGAGGAAGGATTCATCGAGGAATCCTTGTACCCGGCATAGGTCTCTAACGTTGTAATGGTAAAGAAGGCCAACGGATAGTGGCGCATGTGCATGGACTTCACCAACTTGAACGAAGCCTGCCCAAAGGACGAGTTCCCCCTACAAAGGGTGGACTCCCTGGTGGACTCCCTAGTGTACTCCTGTAGTGGACAATCCCACACGTCCTTCTTAGATGCCTACAACAGGTACCACTAGATTACCCTTGCCCCAGTGAACAAGCCTCACACCTCCATCATTGATAGGGGCTTGTTCCAATATAGAGTCATGCCCTTCGATTTAAAAAATGCTGGGGCAACATACCAACACCTTGTAAATATGATTTTCGTGAAAATAATAGGAAAATCATTTGAAGTGTATATTGACGATATGCTTGTGAAGGGGTCAAACTTTCCACAACAACTAAAGTACTTGGCAGAGGTGTTTTAGATCCTAAGGAGCACCTGCCTTTTCCTGAACCCCGGCAAGTGTACCTTTGGGGTCTTAGCTAGAAAATTTCTAGGGTTCTTAGTCTCTAACTGGGGAATTGAAGCAAGCTTGGACAGGATCCAGGCGATTAAAGACCTGCAACTGCCAAACACGTTGAAAGGCCTACAGTCGGTCGGCAAGATCGCCTCATTAGGATGATTCTTATCTCGATCTTTCGACAAATGTCTTCCCTTCTTTGAGTGCATAAAGAAGGTCAAAGGCTATAACGCCACTGATTGTGCAGCAATCATAGGCCCTAACTCTCCTGAATTAAGCTAGATCTTAGCTTAACATGAACATTCTGCATGCATATGCATCGTATTCTGCGTTGTAGTTGATAGATGTGTTTTATGTATTAAACTATGTTATTTGAGTGGTATTAATGATGACAGGTAATCCAAGGCTGCAGATGACCAATCCAACCTTATGGATTTGTTTGGAATAACGACGGGAGTCCAATGCATCTACGATCGCATCAATCATACTCCCGTAGCACCCCAGGGAGTCTACAGAACAGCAAGACCCAAGGGGCAAATTGAAGAAGAACCGGACCTCAGATGACAAATCCAACCATACGGATGGATCCGGATCGACGTTCGCAGTCCAACGGTGCAGAAATCAACTTAATCGGAGGCCTACATCATCAGATGTAAAGAAAAGAATAGACGGCCACGATGGCACCACGTGGTGACTGCGATGGTGCCACGTGGCACCATCGTAGCCACCCCTCGCCGTGCCCCCAACCCCTAAAGGTGCCTTGCCTCACTGCGTGGGCCATTAAATGTTCATCCAATGGCCACAAACGTGCCACATCGCCACCCAGAAAAGATTAATATAAATATAATTAAGTAAGCATATATAATAAAGGTTGTGCATGGCACAAGGGCTTGCGCGCGTGCCCGCGTATATGTGGGGCATGGGTTCGAGCCCAGCGCTGCACAGAATTGGTGGTTGGCTGCTGGAGGGTAAGGGATAGGGTGGATGCGCGATTGGAGGAAGAGATGTAGAGCGCACCACGTGGCGCGATCGGAGCGCATTGCGAGCGGTACGCACAATTGCGCAGGTTGCTGCGAGATCTGGAAGGCGTGAGAACTGCACGTAGGATTTAAATGGCGTGATCAGCACGTGTTTAAGCCGTCCGATTGCAAGATCGGATGGCTGAGATGATGAGGTGGGATTTGAATATCAAAATGCGAAGAAGCGGTGCGGGCACACGGGAGCCGTGCGATGCTGATTTAAGGGTGCAGATAGCGCCACGTGGTAGCACCGGAATAAATCCACCAAGAAGAAGGATTTGAGGAAGGATTTGTACGAGAAAAAAAGTTATAAAAGGGAAGAAAGGCCTCCCTTTGGAGAAAAAAACTCTCAACTCTCTCATTCTCTTCTTCCTTCTTCTACCTCTCTCTTCTTCCTCTTCCCGTCTTCTCTGCATTTTCATCTGACGAATCCGTTGGGCCACCCTGTCAGATTGCTGCTGCTCTCCTAAACCTCTTCAAAAGGCCACCCGTGGTGCCCTCGTTCTGTTATATAAGTAGTTTATGTTCATGTTATAATTTATTTCAATTCCATGTATGCAATTCATAATGTGATATATATATTGTGATTCATTATCTCTACTATTTACTAATTAGATTTAGAACAAGTGCATGAAATCAAAAGCATTTTTCTGCCTCCCTGTGATCTACCGGGACTCCCAATTTTGTTAATTTTATTTGTCGAGACATATTTCACGTTATACTACGACGTATTCATCTTTTATTTGGCTGCTGGAGGGTGTGGGATAGTGTGGATGAGCGATTGGAGGAAGAGATGTAGAGCGCGCCACGTGGCGCGATCAGAGCGCATTGCGAGCGGTATGCGCAATTGCGCAGGTGGCTGCGAGATCTGGAAGGCGTGAGAACTGCGCGTAGGATTTGAATGGCGTGATCAGCGCGTGTTTAAGCCGTCCGATTGCAAGATCGGACGACTGAGATGATGAGGCGGGATTTGAATATCAAAATGCGAAGAAGCGGTGCGGGCACGCGGGAGTCGTGTGATGCTGATTTGAGGGCGCAGATAGTGCCACGTGGCAGCACCAGAATAAATCCACCAAGAAGAAGGATTTGAGGAAGGATTTGTACGAGAGAAAAAAGTTATAAAAGGGAAGAAAGGCCTCCCTTTGGAGAAAAAAACTCTCAACTCTCTCATTCTCTTCTTTCTTCTTCTACCTCTCTCTTCTTCCTCTTCTCGTCTTCTCTGCATTTCGTCTGACGAATTCGTTGGGCCACCCTGTCGGATTGCCGCTGCTCTCCTCAACCTCTTCAAAAGGCCACCACGAACCACCCGTGGTGCCCTCGTTCTGTTATATAAGTAATTTATGTTCATGTTATAATTTATTTCAATTCCATGTATGCAATTCATAATGTGATATATATATTGTGATTCATTATCTCTACTATTTACTAATTAGATTTAGAACAAGTGCATGAAATCAAAAGCATTTTTCTGCCTCCCTGTGATCGACCGGGACTCCCAGTTTTGTTAATTTTATTTGTCGAGACATATTTCGCGTTATACTACGACGTATTCATCTTTTATTGGGCTGCTGGAGGGTGTGGGATAGTGTGGATGAGCGATTGGAGGAAGAGATGTAGATCGCGCCATGTGGGATAGTGTGGATGAGCGATTGGAGGAAGAGATGTAGAGCGCACCACGTGGCGCGATCAGAGCGCATTACGAGTAGTATGCGCAATTGCGTAGGTTGCTGCGAGATCTGGAAGGCGTGAGAACTGCGCGTAGGATTTGAATGGCATGATCATTGCGTGTTTAAGCCGTCCGATTGCAAGATCGGATGGCTGAGATGATGAGGCGGGATTTGAATATCAAAATGCGAAGAAGCGGTGCGGGCACGCGGGAGCCGTGCGATGCTGATTTGAGGGCGCAGATAGTGCCACGTGGCAGCACCAGAATAAATCCACCAAGAAGAAGGATTTGAGGAAGGATTTGTACGAGAGAAAAAAGTTATAAAAGGGAAGAAAGGCCTCCCTTTGGAGAAAAAAACTCTCAACTCTCTCATTCTCTTCTTCCTTCTTCTACCTCTCTCTTCTTCCTCTTCCCGTCTTCTCTGCATTTTCATCTGACGAATCCGTTGGGCCACCCTGTTGGATTGCTGCTGCTCTCCTCAACCTCTTCAAAAGGCCACCACGAACCACTCGTGGTACCCTCGTTCTGTTATATAAGTAGTTTATGTTCATGTTATAATTTATTTCAATTCCATATATGCAATTCATAATGTGATATATATATTGTGATTCATTATCTCTACTATTTACTAATTAGATTTAGAACAAGTGCATGAAATCAAAAGCATTTTTCTGCCTCCCTATGATCGACCGGGACTCCCAATTTTGTTAATTTTATTTGTCGAGACAGATTTCACGTTATACTACTACGTATTCATCTTTTACGTGATCTACGCCTCGACCAAATTGGCGCCGTTGCCGGGGTCTAAATCCCAGCACGGGGTCTGGGATTTGACCTCCCCCAACAGAAAAACCAACACGGGATCTAAATCCCAGATTTGACCTCTTGCTGGTTAAAAATTCATAACTAATTGTTGGAAATAGTAAAAATTCTGAAGAAAATACTCTCTGAAAAGCTTATTGAAAAAGGAATTTTCTTGCTAAGTTTCAAATCATTTGAATTCCATCTTTACTTGAGAGTTTATATTTGATTTGTGGTCTTTAATTTGAAACAACATTGAAGCGCATGAGCCAATAGGACCACATTGGACTAACTTGGACCCTAACAAGTCCAAAAGTTAGTCGGTGAGGCGAGTCACCTTGTGGACCGCCCACCATAAATACTACATTGAAAAGACAGGTTAAAATTCACAAAGAACACATCAAATAACCTGTATTTGGCTTGAAACTACCGAGTAGTTTCAACCTCTCTTGCAAAACCTGGTATCTAAGGCTGCGGGGTAGCGTCAAACGACTACGGCTGCAGGGTAACGGAACTGGAGGCGAAAGCCGAAGGAAGAACCTTCCTCGTAGTCCCCTCGTAACCAGCCTGGCCAGGTTAGCCTGAGAGGCGGGAATTCCTTGCAGTCGGTTTCTTACCGAATTCATTAGGACCCTGAAAATCAGGACCCAATGGCTCGTTTGGAAGCCAGGGTTGAGGAAATGGAACATAAATATGAGCAGAGTATCGATTGGATTCTCACGACACTCGATAGGATGTAGCACCCACCACGCGGAGAACAACTGCGGGACTTCTATGATCCGGTGGCAACAATCATAGCACCTTTGGTCCGGATTCCCGCAGGCGGTTATGCATTCGAGTTAAAACCAAATATCATAAGTCTAATTCAGACTCATTTCTATGGAAACTCGAATGAGGATCCCTTCCAACACCTCGAAGACCTGAGTTGGATTGCAGAGTCAGTTCAACCCAGGAATATTGATATTGGGATTGTTCGCATGAAGCTTTTTCCTTTTTCTCTCAAGGATAAAGCTGCTTATTGGTTCAAGACCATCGGGTGGCCAATTGGAACCTGGGAGGAATTACGTCACGAATTCCTCCAAAAGTTTTTCCCAATCAATCGAACAAATGCCATGAGGCGCGCAATCACGACTTTTGCTCAAGGCCCTGGAGAGAAGCTACATGATGCCTGGGACAGATTTCACGATCTTTTCAGGAAGTGCCCACATCATGGTGTACCCAAATGGCACCTTGCGCAAGTATTTTACCATGGGCTAGATGACACACATCGGTACCTGGTCGATGCATCTAGCGGTGGGAATTTTCTCGCGAAGGACGAGAACAGTGCATTTGAACTGTTCGAGTCCTTAGCAGAGAACTCGATGAACGCTGCCTCAATGAACCAGTTCCAGTGACTTGGACAGCAATGAGTTAGTGTCCACGAAGCTCAAGCCGAATCTGCCCGAGTCGACATGGACATTATCACCAAAAAGCTGGATAAGGTGGATCTGCTCGATAAGAAGCTCGATGAATTGATGCGAGCGAGATTCAGATCTTCTGGCAACACTACTCCATCTTACTCCTCTCAAGCATCCCGAGCCCCCTCTTCTCGTACATATCTGATTACTCAGGATGTTTTCTCTCCATCTTTGCGGGATCTTGTATACTAGGAACCCGTGAACAATATGGATCTGGCATCGTACTATCAGGGTTTTGCACCACATGATGATGCAAGTGCATATTCTTTTGATGAATTTGCATCTGAGACATCTTCGACTTACGAAGATGTCAATGCCATTCAAGGATATGGGCGTAACAACCCGTATTCTGAAACATATAACCCTGGTTGGCGCTAGCATCCCAATTTTTCCTGGTCTGGTAATCCACAGAGACCGAGTCAAGTTCCAACTACCAGACCGGACAATATGGAAATGTGCAGAACACGTATCCTAGGCAGCAGCCATTCCCATCTCAGCAGCAACAGACACGCTCTATCTATCAGCTGCTGCACCAAGTTGCCAACTACCCTCCAAAGTGGGCTGACCCTTTGGAGTCACTGAAGGAGGAACTGCAGGCATCTATTCGGAAATCTACTCATGACAACCTCCAAATAATGAAGGCAATGGTTGACCAAATACAGAGCATACAGAACACGCAGAACCAGATGATGCAGGAGTATAGATCACATGGAGCTTTACCCTCCCAAACTGTCCCAAACCCGAGATATGTGCAAAATCAGGGTGCCCCGCCTAGATTCCAAGCACCACAGGGGCAGGCACACGCGGTTATGCAAGCACCTCCCGCACCTCCTAGTTATGGGCTTGGTCAGCCACCTTTGTTGCCAAACCCTGTGTATCCAGACCAACCCGCTCCTCTGCCCTTGCATGGACTGCACGCCGATGTAAAAGTTGTTACCTTAAGGAGCAGAAAGACTACACAGGACCCGCTACCTAGGCAAGCGGGTAACGATTTTTCCTGCACCATACCACGAGATGGCTCACAACCCTCTTCCTCTCACAAGCCATCTTCATTAGATAAAGGTAAGAAGCCTTTAGACCCTGACATTCCCATCCCTTTTCCCATAGCCCTAACACGAGATTCAACACGGAAAAAGGACATGCGGAATTTCGAGGACCTGAAATCTATGTTCAAGGAAGTTCACATTCAGGTCCCTTTCTTCGAAGCGATAGATCACATCCCAGCTGTCGCTAGGTTCTTTAAGGACTACTGTACTCCGAAGTGGCAGTAGAGGATCAGACGACAAGCGGTATTATCTAAGGAGGCAAGTGCAGTTATTTTAGCTGACTTACCGCCCAAAAAGGACCCAGGCACACCATTGATCTCCTACTTATTGCAGGATTCCCCTTTTGATAGGGCCCTCCTTGACTTAGGATCGTCCATCAACCTAACTCCCACAGCAGTATTTGATCGATTTCGATTTGGGGAGTTAAAGCCCACCTCGGTTACCATACAGTTGGCTGACCGATCTATAAAAACACCGAGGGGGGTGGTTGAAAATGTGATTGTAAAAGTCCAAGGATTCTGCTTTCCAGCGGACTTTTTTGTTCTTGATATGGAGGTTCCTCCTAATCTCCGAGATGCACCGATTATCCTAGGTCGCCCATTTCTGGCAACCGCCCTCGCAAATATCGACTGTGCATCAGGGTACATGGAGATTGCCCTGGGAAACGAAAAGCTTAGACTGGACATTTTCAGGGCATCAAAGAACTTTGATTGTGACTTGATTGAGGAGGATAGTGACGATGAAGATTCAGCTTTCTGTGGGAACATTGGGCTCCTCTGCGGTGACTTAATGGCACATTCATCCTCACTATCAAGGGTCTTTGATCACGATCCACACGGGACTGAGACTACTGATATACACATTTCATTCCATGGATCTGGTTGTCATGGGTGCTCATCTGCTCCTAACATCCTTGATCCTGACTATCCTATCCTATCCAACACTGATATCTTAAGATAGGATTACATGACTACTACAGGTGGATTCTTCATAAATTAGGACCAGCAAATTTCCACTATTGTTTCCTCTCCTCCCATGCATAACCCTTCTCCCCACCCTCTGCTACTAGAGTACAACCCTTACCTGATTCGCTCAAATACGTGTTTCTGGGAGAAAGTGAGACATATCCAGTGATTATCAATGCTCACTTGACTCCAGATCAGGAACACCAGTTGATCTTCGTTTTGCGAGCACATAGGGCTGCTATTGGGTGGGGCATTGCTGATCTCCACGGAATTCACCCCTCATATTGCACTCACCATATCTACACTGATGAAGGGGTGAGACCATCGAGACAACCTCAGAGATGCCTAAATCCAAATATGTTGGAGGTTGTCAAGAAGGAGATCATTAAATGGCTGGACGCAGACATTATCTATCCGATTTCCGACAGCCAGTGGGTGTGTCCCATTCAGATAGTGCCCAAAAAGGCGGGACTCACCGTAATTAGAAATGAATTAGGTGAATCCATCCCGACCCACACCACGACTTCTTGGTGGGTCTGCATTGACTACAGGAAGCTAAACTTGGCTACCAAAAAGGATCATTTTCCTTTGCCCTTTATTGATCAGATTCTAGAACGGCTAGCCGGGCGTAGTTTCTTTTGCTTTCTAGGTGGATACCCTAGGTACAATCAAGTCGCAATCAACCCGGAAGACCAAGACAAGATGACTTTTACGTGTCCCTTTGGAACATTCGCTTTTAAGCGGATGCCTTTTGGCCTCTGCAACGCACCAGCTACTTTTCAGCGATGCATGATGGCCATCTTTTCAGACATGATCGGGGATTGTGTAGAAGTGTTCATGGATGACTTCTCTGTGTTTGGAGACGACTTCTCGTCTTGTCTTGATAACCTCACAAAGATTCTGAGGAGATGTATAGAAGTTAACCTAGTACTTTCTTGGGAAAAAAGCCATTTTATGGTGAGGGATGGCATTGTACTAGGTCACAAGATCTCCTCTAATGGACTTGAGGTCGACCGAGCTAAGTCCAGAATCATTTTGCACTTACCTCCACCTAGCTCTATCAGGCAAATCAGATCATTCTTAGGACATGTCGGATTTTATCGAAGATTCATTGGAGATTTCTCAAAAATTGCTCGTCCATTGACGAATCTTCTGGTAACCGACGCACATTTTGAATTCGACTCCTCCTGTCTCAGTGCTTTCCAGACCTTGCGAAACGCTGTCTCCAGTGCACCTATTCTCCAACCCCTCGACTGGTCGCTCGACTTCAAGATGATGTGTGATGCCTCCGACTTCGCTGTTGGAGTTGTTCTTGGCTCGTGTCGGGATCCCCATCCATTTGTAATCTACTACGCCAGCAAAACGCTGAACGAGGCTCAGCATAACTATATAGTCACTGAGAAAGAATTGCTAGCTGTAGTATTCGGGTTGGAGAAATTTAGGTCATACTTACTCGGGTCCAAAGTTATCATCTACACTGACCATTCCGCCCTCCGGCGTTTGTTGGCAAAGAAGGACGCCAAACCCTGCCTTATCAGATGGATCCTTCTGTTGCAGGAGTTTGATATTGAAATCCGTGACAAAGTCGGAGCACATAATGTTGTGGCGGACCACTTGTCTCAGTTAGACCCAGACTACATTCCGTACTCCTCGCCGATATCAAACCGATTTCCAGATGAGTCTTTACTATCTATCAACTCTGTGGAGTTTCCTTGGTATGCTGATATAGCAAACTATCTTGTCGCAGGTAGGCTACCTGCGAGATTATCCAAGGATCAAAAGCTCAAATTTATATCAGAGGCTAAGTTCTATTTTTAGGATGACCAATTGCTCTTTCGCATTGGGGCTGATCAGATCATCCGTAGATGCATCCCTAATTCGGAAATCTCTAGTGTGCTATCCTTCTGCTACAGCGACGCTTGTGGGGGTCATTTCTCGGGCTGAAAAACCACTGCAAAGATTTTGCAGTCGGGATTTTTCTGGCCGACCATTTTTAGAGATACACACGAGTTTGCCAAGTGCTGTAAGCGATGCCAGGCAGTCGGTTCTATGACCCGAAGAGACATGATGCCTCTCCAATCCATTCTAGTCATAGAAGTGTTTGATGTCTGGGGCATCGACTTTATGGGTCCCTTCCCGAACTCACATGGCTTTGAGTACATACTCCTCGCAGTAGACTATGTCTCAAAGTGGGTAGTAGCCATCCCGGCAAGACGAGCTGATCATAAGACTGTTATATCCTTTGCCCAGGAATTTATTTTTGCGAGATTCAGAGTTCCCTGCGCCCTGATATGTGATGGGGGAAGCCACTTCATCAATGCCCATTTCAGATCATTATTGAAGAAATACGGGGTGCAACACCACATTGCTACCCCATATCACCCACAGACCAATGGGCAGGCTGAAGTATCAAACTGTCAAATCAAGCTTATCCTTCAAAAGACGGTTAGACCTGATAGGAAGGATTGGTCCGATCGGTTGATTGATGCACTATGGGCATATCGGACCGTGTACAAGGCCTTGCTCGGAATGTCACCATACCGCATGGTGTATGGAAAGGCCTGTCACCTTCCTGTGGAGCTGGAGCACCGTGCCTTTTGGGTGGTGCAGAAGTGTAATTTTAACCTCGAGGCCGGAGGTTATGAAAGGAAGGTCTAGCTCAGTGAGTTAGAAAAGATTAGGCGGGAAGCATACGAGAATGCAAAAATATACAAGGACAAGACAAAAGCTTTCCATGATCGACACATTCGGAGGAAGGAGTTCGCACCTAACCAGCAGGTTTGGTTGTTTGACTCCCAACTCAAATTCTTTGTGGGAAAGCTCAAGTCCAAGTGGACTGAGCCATTTCTGGTGGTCCACCCGTATCCTAATGGGGCGGTCCAAATTAGAGACCCAAAATCTGGGCATGTTTTTATGGTTAATGGCCAGTGCCTCAAACCATTCTTTACCTAGGAACCTCCTCCTGCTGTCGAAACGATACATCTTCTTGAGGATGTATGACTGATGAGTTGCCCAGCTGGAGGCATTAAACTCAGCACGTATACATGTATACATACCATATAAACATAGCATATTTCATTTTCGCATATTGTTTTGCATATTGTTCTGCATATTGTATATGGCATTGCAGCAATGGCTTAAGCTGATGGTAACTAAGAAGCAGTTTCAGGTGATTTCTATCCACATACACCCGACCTTATTTCTTTTATTCATGCATGAGGACATGCAAACACTTAGGCATGGGGGGGTAGTTCATAAAAATTGAAAATTTTTTGCCAACAATTGGGGGGTATTAGATAGTTTTATCAAGAGGTTTTATTAAAGATTTATTCTTTAGTAAATTCCTATACTAAGGATCCAGTATAATTTCATACTTTCATGTATATTTTGCAATGGATCCTCTGTGAAAACCGATAGACATTTCTAGTTTGTCGAAAAGAAGCATCGCTTCTTCTCCTGAACCCTTGGACAGCAATCAGGGAGTCAGGTGAACTATCTTCTAGTAGATCCACCAAAACATATGTGAGGTGAGGGTAGAGAGTACTGGTGCTCTAAGGCTAGTATAAAGAATCTTTAATAATTGAATAATGACACTTGGAGTTGGGCAAAGTTTTCGCTCTCAGTTCTTGCGTACTAAATTTGTGAGAAATTCCATACGAGAGCCACCAAATAAGGCAGAAACACAGAAAATGGGTTCTGATAAAACTAGGATTGAGGTGGATGGTCATGACCGTCCTCTACAGAATCCTCGGCTGAAGGAGGGTACAGATGTTAAGGTCAGAAATACGTCGTCCTATCCATCCCCTACCCAGTGTCGAGAAGAGGCATTTCCACCAAATAAGCCACCCAAAATTCTCTTGGTCATCCCAAAATTCTCCAAGAATGCCTCACGTATAAAAGTATGTATGTTGTGTTATGTTGTGCTAATAAATATAGTAGTATGTCATGTTGTGGCATTGTGCCAATAGATTTGCATACAAAAGAATTGTTTGCTCGAAAAAAAAAAAGAAGAGAGAAGAAGAAAAGAAAAACAAAAGAAAGAAGAAAACAAAAAGCAAAAAAAAAAATAAAAGAAAGAAGAAAAAAAAAAGAAAGAAAAGAAAAAAAGGGGTGTTATGTAAAACAGTTGCATAATGTGAGTCAAGTTAAATGTTTTGAAATGTTTTGAGGCAAAAACACCTGCCACCCTCAAGAACCACCAAATACAGCTTTAACCTACTTTTTCTATATTTCTGACCGCCTGAATACGGGCTGAGAAGTCTGACTTAGTCGTAGGGTTATCAGAACCTAATTAAAGTGTCATGCCATGTGAGACCACCAAATATATTTGCAAATCTGGTAAGATGTGAGCTCAGGAAGAAAAAGAAAAAAAGAGAGAAGAGTACAAAAGATTAAAGAGAGCATAGTTTTTCTAGCCCCTCTCTAAGTTGATTTATTCAATAATCTGGAAATCTAAATTCTGAAATACTAGTCTCTAAGAAGCACCAGAAGAGAGTAGGCCACCAAATACAATCCAGTTAACTCAGACATCTCATACCCAAACCAAACACCAGGGCCAAAATCAGAAAATATTTTATAACCTCGAGAAAAGAGGTTCGCCTATCCCGACATAATTTTACTAAGGGTCAAGTACATGTTTTAAATGTATATCGAGTCTTCGCTTGGATCCATTGCAGAAGCTACTACGTTATATATTCATAGTTATCTGGACTCTGAATTTTTGGATGCAGCAAAAAGAAATAAATCTTTAGTTTAACTCTTGGCAAAATGTATTCAGTCTTGCACTTGCTAGGGACTAGCAAGATTTAGGCATTGGGGTATGATTGTGCAGCAATCATAGGCCCTAACTCGATTGAATTAAACTAGAACTTAGCTTAACATGAACATTCTGCATGCATACGCATTGTATTTTGCATCGTAGTTGATAGATGTGTTTTATGTATTAAACTATGTTATTTGAGAGGTATTAATTATGACAGGTAATCCAGGGCTGTAGATGACCAATCCAACCTTATGGATTTGTTTGGAATAACGACGGGAGTCTAATGCATCTAAGATAGCATCAATCAGACTCCCGTAGCACCCCAAGGATTTTGCAAAAGAGCAAGAACCAAGGGCAAATTGAAGAAGAACCGGACCTCAGATGACAAATCCAACGGTATGGATGGATCCGGATCGACATTCGCAGTCCAACGGTGTAGAAATCAACTTAATCGAAGGCCTACATCATCAGATGTAAAGAGAGGAACAGACAACCACGATGGAGCCACGTGGCACCATTGCAACCGCCCCTCGCAGCACCCCCAACCCCTGAAGGTGCCTTGCCTCGCAACGTGGGCTGTTGGATGTTCATCCAACGGCCACGAACGCGTCACATCGCCACCAATAAAAGATTAATATAAATATAATTAAGTAAGCATATATAACGAAGGCTGTGCGTGGCACAATGGCTCGCACGTGCGCTTGCGTATACGTGGGGCATAGGTTTGAGCCCGGCGCTGCGCAGAAATTAGTGGTTGGTTGCTGTGAGATTTGGAAGGCACGATAACTGTGTGTAGGATTTGAATGGCGTGCTCAGCGCGTGTTTAAGCCGTCCGATTGCAGTGCGGGTGAGATGATGAGGCAGGATTTGATGATCAAAATACGAAGAAGCGGTGCGGGTGTGCGGGAGCCGTGCGATGCTGATTTGAGGGTGCAGATAGCACCACGTGGCAGCACCAGAATAAATCCACCAAGAAGGATTTGAGGAAGGATTTGTACAAGAAAATAAGTTATAAAAGGGAAGAAGGGCCTCCCTTTGGAGAAAAAAACTCTCTCATTCTCGTCTTCCTTCTTCTACCTCTCTCTCTTCTTCTTCTTCCCTTCTTCTTTGCATTTTCGTCTGACAAATCCGTTGGGCCACCCTATCGGATTGCCGTTGCTCTCTTCAACCTCTTCAAAAGGCCACCACGAACCACCCGTGGTGCCCTCGTTCTGTTATATAAGTAGTTTATGTTCATGTTATATTTTATTTCAATTCCATGTATGCAATTCATAATGTGATATATATATTGTGATTCATTAACTCTACTATTTACTAATTGGATTTAGAATAAGTGCATTGATGTAAACACATTTACACTACTTAAAACATCTATTTTTGCATGTTCTTAAGCATAGGATTGCATTTCATGATATAAATATTGCATAACATGCATCATCTTGCATTTAGAGTAGTTTGAATAAAATGGAGGTTAATTGTCTCCTTTTATGTGCTTGAACAGGGTAACATTTTATCGGGGCCTCGGATCAAAGATCCAACCGTATAGATGTGATCAGGGCGGCGATTGGAGTTCAACGACTCCAAGATCGCCCTAATCAGGCATCCGTAGTATCAGATAGTGACTGGGGAACCCTAGAAGATCAAGGGCCAAGATGGTGAAAATCCGCACTTCAGATGACAAATCCGACCACATGGATGAATTCGGATCGATGATCGCAGCCCAATGACACAAAAATTGAGTCAATCCGACATCCGTGGCACCATCCACAACTTCCAGAAGATGGACGGCCAAGATGGCACCACGTGGCGCCATCTCAGCTGCCCAAACGGCCTCCAGCACCGCCGCACCTTTTCTTCTTCAATCAGCGCGTCGATTCTCCGCCGTTGGATCAAGATCCAACAGCTGTGGATGCGGCTGGCTAATTCGTCCGCGCGACCTTCTCGACGGCGTAGCGTAGTGGAGACGCAGCTGCAGGCGAAGCAGAGGTCCCGGGATTGAGTCTCGCGAGCCTCAAATTAGGCGCAAGCGAGCAGGCGTGTGGAGCGTCAGAAGGAGATCCAACGGCTGCGTGCGCCCGATAGCGCTGACGCGCTATTACACGCGCGGCATGGACGCGTGATCGCACGCGGATGGGCACGCAGCGCAGCGGGTGATGGCGTGACTTAAGCTGTCCGATCTTGCGATCGGACGGCTGAGATTCAAAGGACGTGGGAAGCCGTTGCGCACGCGAGAAGCTGAGCGGGTGTGCGTGGGCACGGAAGCTACGCCCACGTTGGGGCTTTAGTGATGGATTTATTCGTCACTACAGACCCCTCATTTATTATTTTGAAGTTGTATTGTCCATTTTGCCCCCACTCCTTGCAACTATAAAAGGAGACCCCCTCCATACGAAATTCTCATCCCTTCCTTCTCCTCTCTACCCCTCCAAAGCTCAAGAGAAGTTTGTCCCACACCAGGGATGCTCTCGCGAGATAAAGTCCAAATTTTCGTTCCCCTTCGGAAGTGGATCCCGCGACGACGATGGCGTGCTGCTCCGTTCCCATTCTTCTGCTTCGTCCTCCTTCGTCCTGCTTCGTTCTCCTTCGTCCAGGCGTCGTCCCGTCCGGCTCGTCCTCCAAGCAATCATCGAGGAGGATAACTTCTCTCTCCCATTCTTATTTACAGCTTTTCTGGTGTAGAATTTTTCCTACTTTATAGTGTAATTGATTTCCCGCTTTCTAGTGTAACTTTTATTTAGTTTGATTGTATAAACAGTTGAAATATTGAATGCATGTTCTCTTTCTCTCTCTCTCTTTCTTTCTCTGTCTCTCTCTCTCTCTCTTTCTTTTAGTCTGATAGCTCCATTGTAATTAATCGCCTTGCTTATCAAAAATCCTAAAAAAATATAATTGCGAATATAGATCAAACGTCCGCCTCCTTGTATTCGACTCGGAATTTCAATTTCAGTATAAATTTTATTTGTTGAAACGAATTCTTCGCTTTCAAGCTACAACGATGGTTTTCCAAAACCAAACACGTTAGCGTAGCAATTCATAAACGTTAAACATTTTGGTGCCGTTGCCGGGGAGGCGACGCTCTTTGATTTCTCTTCGCGTTTTGTAACTTACAAATCATTTACCTCACTTTTCTCCTTTCTTATTGTAATTGCAAGTATTCTTTTGAGACGAGTAAAAGTGGTAGATTGGAGTAAAGTGCTGTGGAAGGTTTTGTAAGTTATCCCCCATTCTTTCCCCCTCCATAGATTTCGTTCGCCACATTGAATCCAAATTCCAATTAACCTAGGTGTTTGCATAAATCGTAGGAATAGTTTGGTTGTTTGGATTCTCACTTACATTCATTCCACCTTCATTTATATAAAAAAAAACAAAAAGATAATTCTGTGGGGCAATTTTCAACAAACACACAACGTACACCCACATTCAAAGGCACTTAACCAAATTGATTTGTTTCTACTCAACCGGGTTCTGATCTGTGGAACCGGTACACATAAAGCAACACATAAAAGAGTAGAAATCATTCTAGGTTAACCATCTTTGTGTGCCTAACTTAGTGGTGCATTTGTGGCCAGTTGTTTGAGTTGTTTGGGCCGCACTACTTCAATTAAAATCAACTCATCAAGTAGCTGCCAATTAGGTTCAACTCTTAGGGATTTACCAGGCACTCCACATTCTTTTTAAACTTTAAAGGAAAACATTTTCACCCGTGCTTGTAAAACTTGGTGTGCCATTGAAACTTGTTTCAAAATACCTAAAGTTGAATCCTAAAAGCTACTAAGTAAGATTTGAACCTTAAAATTCACCACATCAAAAACAATCTTGCTTGAAAACCACTGGTTGTGCACGCACACACAAATCAATCAATCATTAAGGGCACAACCCATTTAAAGGGCCCATCACATTCCAAAGCACATTCAAACCTAGCCCTAAATAAAATAGAGTAGACGTTGGCCTTAAGGATTGAACTCGCTCTTCAGAACTCAGAACGAGATTATTTTCGATTAGTCTGTTTCTACTGTTCAATCTGATGTCTAGCTAGGGAGCAGAGTCAAACGATCGCGGCTGGGGGTACACTAGGAACCGGAGGCGCAAGCCGAAGGAAGAACCTTCTCCCTAGTCCCTCCTTCTAACTGGTTGGATTGAACAGACGGAAGTAGATCAAATCGTTCTTTTATCTCAAGACGGGTTTTGAGAGTCTGTAGGTCTTTAGGCTAACCCATTTAAGGACAGGTTTGATTGTTTGTATTGCAGGGCGCCTTTCTTCCTCCCGTGTCTCATGAATCCTTCCACATATTTCACGCATTCCCGCTCTTTCCCTCCTGTTGTGAATTATCCTCAACATGACGATTATCCCAACTCGTATTGTAATCAACCATCAGTCAGTTGGGATAATTCGGATTGGGGATACAATTCTAGATCCCCATGTTTAGGGTCTAACCCTGAACACTTTGATTCTGATTTCTATCCTTCTCAGAGCTACATCGATTATAGATCGTCTTCCTTTCATGAACAGCCTAATACGATCTACAATCAAGAAGGATACACTGATCCTTACCCATCCTCTAATTTCACTGCCTTTAGGTCATCACCATCTTTTCAACAATCTGAAATGACCTATTATCAGGAAGGGTATAACAAATCTCAATTCGTTAATTCCCTTGCATTGAGCCCAAACCCACCCAACCCTGAACCAACTCATTTGGTTCAGGTTAACCAGGTTCAAGATAAGGTTCTGGCTAACTTGAGGAATATCATTCAATCTTTAGAAGTTCAGCCAATACCTTGCATTGAGAGATTGGAGCCCCTAATTGAAATGATTGATGATTTAAACAAGTCTTTGTTGGATTGGCTCCAGGACGTTAAGGATAAGAACCCGGGTGAGTTTCTACTTAGGAAATTAGCGAAATTGAGGATGAGATTCGTGGTTGCTTTGATTCAATCTTGGAATATTTCCCAGGATGAACCCTCTTCAGGAAAGCCAATGACAGAACCCGCTCAGGCACCTGTTGGGGGGGACATGTGTTACAAGGCTGACCAGATTGAATTAAAACAACCAATTAAGGATGATCTAATTTCTTCTCCTGAGATCCCTGAGCTGGGTTATGAGGAAACGTATGTCTCCTTAGAACAGAAAGTGACAAATGATTTTGGGACATACATTGATACGGATCCTGATTTCTTTGATGGTGAAGATTTAATTTGCGAAGTCTCACGCGAGTTTTCTGAATACGATTTCTGTGAGACGATTGGGCCTGAGGAATCTGATAGATCATTTGATAGCCCAATAATTGAGGAAACTGATCTTAGGGCACACATTACAGATCCAGTATTACATTTTCTGGATGAATCAATTCAATGCCCTGATTATCAGTTACACCCCGTTGAGCTTATCAATAATTCTGTTTCTGAGATAATTAGACCCAGGTCAATTCTGATTTTGCCACATCATTTAGACTTGGAGATTTCAGACGGGGTGATTAACATGAAAGAGGTCTCGGAATTTAACATTTGGAATGAGGAGGCTAGGAGCTGGGAAGTTCTGATTTGGGAAGTTAATTTTGGAGGAAATGGAAGATTGAGTCGAAGGGTTCCTTTTAAGCTGAAACCATCAAATCAGAACCCTTACGACATTTGTTTCGAGGATGTTCAACTCAAGCACACATTCAACGATTATCCTTTTGAGCTTCAATTCTCTGTAACCTGACTTTTTGGTCTTGGGTTGCATCCTCATAAATCGCAGGCCCGACCTCACTTGCATTCTGATTTTATGTTTTGGGTAATTTTTATCCAGAACCTAAGATATTCTTGATTATGGGGTGTGGGTCTGCACTACAATCTGGTCCACATCTGTGGACCTCTACTGATAGGTCAGAGGATTCTTCTGTTCATTCTGATTCTGACCTGCACTTGTGATTTCTTCATTTCTTTTTTTTGTATAGTGTGCCTAGCTGAAGGCACTAAATTCAGCATATATACAGTTTTTCTTAGTTTTCATCTCGGAGCAGACCTGACATTCACGCAATTCAGGTGCTTTCTTCGCTTTTTCACTCTATTTTATGTCTTTTTAATACAATGAGGACATTGCATTAGATAGGCATGGGGGGGTGGATATTCATCTCTGAATTCATTCGTCAGCTCTGTAGATTTGTTTTATTTTCTTTTATATAATTTTTTTTTTTTCGGAATTAGGAGAGAGAATTTGGGTTTAAGAAAATTTTCAATCTTAAGAAATACTACATTATGATTTGAACACAAAGACCCTTCAGGTCTTTGGACTTAATCAGCCCACGTATCCACTAAAATGTGGATTTGTCTTTCGAGTCCTCGCCATCTTAATTCTTTCGTAATTGGAGTAAATAAGTTTGGGTGATAAGTACATGACTTATCAACCTGCCCTCTGATTTGAGGGAATTTTGAGTCTTAAGCATCTACACACTTTCTTTGCACTGACTCGTTGTTCGACGATTTTAATGGAAATTGGGTAGCTAATGAACCTTCTAGCGTGATATGGCTGGCAAGTTATCGTGGGTAACAGCCCGTAGGTAGGTTGTCCAGAGCCCAGTCATTGGACCTTTCTCTTTTTCCTGCCCTTAGGTAAATCTTAGACCAGGGAAGCCACCTATTTTAAAAAAAAAAAAAAAAATTCAAAAGAAAAGGAGAAAAGAACAAAAAGAAATAAGCCACACTTCGCTGCACGAGTATGGCTGGCAAGTTGTCGGTGGTAATAGCTCATCGACTGGTTGTCCAGAACCCAGCTCAGTAAATGCACTAAAATTTCCCCAAACACTTAGGAAGAAGCGGAGAAGTAGAATAAATCGGGGAGATATATACTAGATTCACCCTTGTGTTGACCCCGTAAAAAATAAAAGTAGGGAGAAAGCTACCGGTTGTAAAGATACACCTTTAGGCAGAAGTCTTTTTTCTGAGGTCACCTAGAGGCGTAGAAATCCGAAATCTGTTTTAATTGCCAGTCATCGAGTCTATCATAATCACAATAAGATGCTTAAAACTTAGGGTTTTCATCAAATCTTGGGTGAGTTGAATTGCTGTAGAAAGCCACTCTTAAACCCTAAAATTTGAAAATCCAAAAAAATTAGAAAAGAGTAAAAAGAGAAAAAGAAAATTTTCTTTGAATAAGGCGAGGGCTTGAGGCGGTCTGCATTTTGGCAGATACCCAGGCGCTGTTATGTCTTTGAAAGTTCAGTTCCTAAGTAGACAATTTCTTAATGATTGAAAATAACTCAGGTCCAAATAATCCAACCTAATTCTTTTATAAATAGCATATAGTTTTTGCTAGGGACTAGCAAAAGATAGGCATGGGGGTATGATGTAAACACATTTACACTACTTACAATGTCTATTTTTGCATGTTCTTAAGCATAGGATTGCATTTCATGATATAAATATTGCATAACATGCATCCTCTTGCATTTAGAGTAGTTTGAATAAAATGGAGGTTAATTGTCTCCTTTTATGTGCTTGGACAGGGCAAACATTTTATTGGGGCCTCGGATCAAAGATCCAACCATATGGATGTGATCAGGGCGGCGATTGGAGTTCAACGACTCCAAGATCGCCCTAATCAGGCATCCGTAGCATCAGATAGTGATTGGGGAACCCTAGAAGATCAAGGGCCAAGATGGCAAAAATCCGCACTTCAGATGACAAATCCGACCACACGGATGAATTTGGATCGACGATCGCAGCCCAACGACACAAAAATCGAGTCAATCAGACATCCGTGGCACCATCCACAACTTCCAGAAGATGGATGGCCAAGATGGCGCCACGTGGCGCCATCTCAGCCACCCAAACGGCCTCCAGCACCGCCGCACCTTTTCTTCTTCAATTAGTGCATCGATTCTCCGACGTTGGATCAAGATCCAACGGCTGTGGATGCGGCTGGCTAATTCGTCCGCACGACCTTCTCAACGGCGTAGCGCAGCGGAGACGCAGCTGCGGGCGAAGTAGAGGTCGCGGGATCGAGTCCCGCGAGCCTCAAATTAGGCACAAGCGAGCAGGCACGTGGAGCGTCAGATGGAGATCCAACGGCTGCGTGCGCCCGATAGCGCCGACGCGCTATTACACGCGCAGCATGGACGCGCGATCGCACGCGGATGGGCGCACAGCACAGCGGGTGATGGCGTGACTTAAGCCGTCCGATCTTACGATCGAATGGCTGAGATTCAAAGGACGTGGGAAGCCGTTGCACGCGCGAGAAGCTGAGCGGGCGCGCGTGGGCGCGGAAGCTACGCCCAAGTTAAATTCGTCACTAAAGACCGCTTATTTATTATTTTGAAGTTGTAATGTCCATTTTGCCCCCAGTCCTTGCAACTATAAAAGGAGGCCCCCTCCATACGAAATTCTCATCCCTTCCTCCTCTCTACCCCTCCAAAGCTCAAGAGAAGCTTGTCCCACACCTGGGATGCTTCTTGCTAGATAAAGTCCAAATTTTCGTTCCCCTTCTGAAGTGGATCCCGCGACGATGACGGCGTGCTGCTCCATTCCCATTCTTCTGCTTCGTCCTCCTTCGTCCTGCTTCGTTATCCTTCGTCCAGGTGTCGTCCCGTCCAGCTCGTCCTCCAAGCAATCATCAAGGAGGATAACTTCTCTCTCCCATTCTTATTTACAGCTTTTCTGGTGTAGAATTTTTCCTGCTTTATAGTATAATTGATTTCCCGCTTTCTAGTGTAACTTTTATTTAGTTTGATTGTATAAACAGTTGAAATATTGAATGCATGTTCTCTTTCTCTCTCTCTCTCTCTCTTTCTTTTAGTCTGATAGCTCCATTGTAATTATATCGCCTTGCTTATCAAAAATCCTAAAAAAATATATTTGCAAATATAGATCAAACGTCCGCCTCCCTGTGTTCGACCCGGAATTTCAATTTTGGTATAAATTTTATTTATTGAACATGAATTTTTCGCTTTCAAGCTACAACGACAGGTTTTCCAAAACCAAACACATTAGTGTTGCAATTCGTAAACGTTCATCATGCATGAAATCAAAAGCATTTTTCTGCCTCCCTGTGATCGACCGGGACTCCCAGTTTCGTTAATTTTATTTGTCGAGATGTATTTCGCGCTATACTACGATGTATTCATCTTTTACGCGATCTACGCCTCGACCACCCACCCACTGGATTCCTCGTTGCCAGAAGGCCTTGGAGGAAGTCAAGAATGCACTTCGAAGTCCCCCATTCTAACGGCCCCCTAGCCCAAGGAAGTTCTTTCTCTATATTTAACTGCCTTTATATCCGCCGTCAATGTCGTCTTAGTCGGCAACCAGGGAGGAATTCAGTGACCTATATACTTTGCCAGCAAGACCTATTAAGGCGTGGAAGCTAAGTACACAGTCATTGAAAAGTTGGGGCTAGCTCTCATCACCGTAGCTCAAAAGCTATGCCCATACTTCCAAGCCCATACAATAATGGTCCTGTCAGACTACCCCCTCCGACGAATGCTACACAAGCCCATAGGGTTAGCATGACAGAACAAATGGGCTATGGAATTGGCTGAATTTGATGCCAAATATCAACTAAGGAAGGCAATCAAAGAAAAAGTCCTAGAGGACTTCATGGCTGAATTCACAGACCCCGATGCCTCCCTCACACTCCCCTGGCGACTATATGTCAACGGTTCGTCTATGACAGTCGAGTTTGGGGCTGGGATAGCTCTAACCGCCCTAGACGACGTCACTTATAAGTATGACATAAAATTGGACTTTCCTATGTCCAATAACCAAGCAGAGTATGAGGCCATGACGTTAGGCATCCGAATAGCAAAATCCATGGGGATCACCTTGCTTGAGGTCTACACGGACTCCTAATTAGTCGTCAACCAAATAAACGGCGACCACCAAGCTTGGGAGCTGAACATGATCTTACATGTCGATAAGGTTAGTGTTAAACGTCGAGTTACTACGCTAATGTGTTCTATTTTGAAAACCTGTCGTCGTAGTATGAAAGCGAAGAACTCGTGTTCAACAAATAAAATTTATACGCGTTTGCTTTATTTGTCATGAAGTAATTCAATTGATTAAAACTATCTAACTATTTACAATAAATAGAAGAGAGAGAGAGTAAGAGAGAGAGAGAATATTGCAAACATAAATCAAAACGAGATGTAAAATGAACAGGGAATTCATCGTTAAAGAGATTGTTTGTTTCACTAAACGTTACAACTAGAAAGCAGAAAATAATTATACTAGAAGGCAGTAAATCTACTCTAGAAAGTATTAAAAGAAAGGAGAGAGAAATATCCTCCTCGACGGTCGCTTGGAGGACGAGCCGGACGGGACGATGCCTGGACGAAGGAGGATGAAGCAGGACGAAGGAGGACGAAGCAGAAGAACGGGAACGGGGCAGCCCGTCGTCGTCGTCGCGGGATCTGCTTCCGAAAGGGGGATGAAAAATTGACTTTATCTCGCGAGAAGCATCCCGGATGTGGGACAAACTTCTCTTGAGCTTTGGAGCGGGAGAGAAGAGAAGGAAGGGATGAGAATTTTGTGTGGAGGGGGTCTCTTTTTATAGTTGCAAGGAGTGGGGGCAATTTGGTCATTACAACTTTAAAAACATTAATTCAGGACCTTTAGTGACGGATAAAACATTCGCTAAAGGTATGAACGTGGGCATATGGGCGGCACACGCGCGCCCGCTCGCTTGCCCGCGAGTTCAACGCTCGCACACATCCATCCAATCTCAGCCGTCCGATCGCGAGTTCGGACGGCTTAGATCACACCTTCGCTCGCCTGCGCTACGTGCCCGCCCGCGTACGATCCCGCGTCATGCGTGGGCATTCGTGGGTGCGTCATCTCGATTGAGCACGCGTGGCCGTTGGATCGCCATCGTGCGGTCGATCGGGCGTGCGCTTCCACTCTAATTTCAACGCGGCGCGGATCGAACGCATTCCTGCGCTTCGCGTTAGAGCGCTCGACCAACGTGCTGGGGGCACGTTTGTGTCGCGCGTCTAACTTCAGCGCGGGCGTGTCGTAGCTGTTGGATCTTGATCCAACGGTGGGGAAGGGCGGATGCGGAAGCCTTCAGCGGGTGTATGCGGACGATTGGGCGGTCGAGATGGCGCCACGTGGTGCCATCTTGGCCATCCATCTTCTGGATGATGTAGATGGTGCCACGGGTGTCGGATTGACTCGATTTTTGCGTTGTTAGGCTGCAATCGTAGATCCGAATCCATCCGTGCAGTCGGATTTGTCGTTTGAAGTGCAGATTCACACCATCTTATCCCTTGATCTTCTAGGGTTCTTCGATCTCTATCTGATGCTATAGATGTCTGATTAGGGCGATCTTGGAGTCGTTGAACTCCAATCGTTGCCTTGATCACATGTGTACGGTTGGATATTCGATCTGAGGCCTCGATAAAAAGTTTGCCCTATCCATGAACATAAAAGGAGACAATTAACCTCCATTTTATTCAAACTACTCTAAAAGCAAGATGATGCATGTTATGCAATATTTATAGCATGCAATGCAATCCTATGTTTAAGAACATGCATAAGTAGACATCATAAGTAATGTAAACGTGTTTACATCATACCCCCATGCTTATCTTTTGCTAGTCCCTAGCAAAAACTATATGCTATTTATAAAAGAATCAGGTTGGATTATTTGGGCTTGAGTTATTTTCAATCATTAAGAAAATGTCTACTTAGGATCTGAGCTTTCAAAGACACAACAGTGCTCGAGTATCTGCCAAAATGCAGACCGCCTCAATCCCTCGCTTTATTCAAAGAAAAATTTCTTTTTCTCTTTTTTACTCTTTTTTAATTTTTTTGGAATTTCAAGTTTTAGGGTTTAAGAGTGGATTTCTATGGCCATTCAACTCACCCAAGATTTGATGAGAACCCTAAGTTCTAAGCATCTTATTGTGAATGTAATAGACTCGTTGATCGGTAGTTAAAACGGACTTCGGATTTCTACGCCTCTAGGTGACCTAAAAAAGAGAATTCTGCCTAAAGGTGTATCTTTACAACCGGTAGCTTTCTCCCTACTTTTATTTTTATGGGGTCAACACAAGGGTGAATCCAGTGTATATCTCCCCGATTTATGCTACTGCTCCACTTCTTCCTAAGTGTTTTGGGATTTTTCAATGCATTTATTGAGTTGGGTTCTGGACAACCGGTCGATGAGCTGTTACCACTGACATCTTGCCATCCATACTCGTGCGACGAAGTGTGGCTTATTTCTTTCTTTTCTCCCTTTTTTTTTGATTTTTTTTTTTAAGTAGGTGGCTTCCTTGGTCTAAGATTTACCTAAAGACAGCAAAAAGAGAAAGGTCCAGTGACTGGGCTCTGGACAACCTACCTATGGGCTGTTGCCTATGATAACTTGCCAGCCATATCACCCTAGAAGGTTCATTAGCTACCCAATTTCCGTTAGAATTGTCGAACAATGAGTTAGTGACAAGATAGTGTGTAGATGCTTAAGACTCAAAATTCCCTCAAATCAGAGGATGGGTTGATAAGTCGTGTACTTATCACCCAAACTTATTTACTCCAAGTAAAATAGAATTAGGTTGGCGAGGACTCGAAAAGCAAATCCACATTTTAGTTGATACACGGGCTAATTAAGTCCAAAAACCTGAAGGGTCTTTGTGTTCAAATCATAATGTAGTATTTCCTAAGATTGAAAATTTTCTTAAACCCAAGTTCTCTTTCCTAATTCCAATTTTTTTTTTAAATAAAAGAAAATAAAACAAATCTATGGAGCTGACGAATAAATTCAGAGATGAATATCCACTCCCCATGCCTATCTAATGCAATGTCCTCATTGTATTAAAAAGACATAAAACATAATGGAATAGCGTAGAAAGCACCTGAATTGCGTGAATGTCAGGTCCGCTCCGAGATAGAAACTAAAAAGAACTGTATATGTGTTGAATTTAGTGCTTTCATCTAGGCACACTATACAAAGAAGAGAAATGAAGAATTCACAGGTGCAGGACAGAATTAGAATAAACAGAAGCAACCTCTGACCTGTCAGTAGAGGTCCACAGATGTGGACCAAATTGTGGTGCAGACCCATGCCCCATAATCGAGAATATCTCAAGTTCTGGATAAAAATTAGTTAAAACCTAAAATCAGTATGCAAGCGGGGTCGGGCCTGCGATTTATGAGGATGCAACCCAAGACAAAAAAGTCGAGTTACAGAGAATTCAAGCTCAAAAGGATAATCATTGAATGTGTGCTTGGGTTTGACATCCTCAAAACAAATTTCGTAAGGGTCCTGGTTTGAAGGTTTCAGCTTAATAGGCACCCTTTGACTTAGTCTTGTACTTCCTCCAGAACTTACTTCCTAAATCAAAATTTCCCGGCTCCTATCATCCTCATTCAGCTTGTCAAATTCCGGGACCTCTTGTATATTAATCACCCCATCTGAAATCTCCAAGTCTAAATGATGTGGCTGAATTAAAATTGACTTGGGTCTAATTATCTCAGAAATAGAATCATCGATAAGCTTAACGGGGTGTAACTGACAATCAGGGCATTGAATTGAATCCTCCAGAAAATGCGATTCTGGATTCGTAATGTGTGACCTAATAGGATCATTTTCCTTAGTTCTTAGGCTATCAAATGATCTTTCAGATTCCTCAGGCCCAATCGTCTCACAAAAATCGTGTTCTGTAAACTCCCATGAGACTTCACAACTTGAATCTTCACCATCAGAATCAAAGAAATCGAGATAAGTATTAATGTATGTCCCAAAATCATCTGTCACTTTCTGTTCCAAGGAGACATATGTTTCCTTGTACCCCGGCTCAGGGATCTCAGGTGAAGAAATCAGATCTTCCTTAATTGGTTGCTCTAATTCAATTTGGTCAGCCTCGTAACACGTGTCCCCCCAACAGGTGCCTGAACGGGATCTGAAATTGGCTCTCCTGAAGAGGGTTCATCCTGGGAATCATCCCATGATTGAATCAAAGCAACCACAAATCTCATCCTCAATTTCACTAACTTCCCAAGTAGAAACTCATCGGGTTCTTATCCTTAACATCTTGGAACCAATCCAACAAATACTTATTCAAATCATCAATCATTTCAATCAGGGGCTCCAACCTCTCAATGGAAGCTATTGGCTGAACTTCTAAAGATTGTATAATATTCCTCAAGTTAGCCAGAACCTTTTCTTGAACCTGGTTACCTTGAACCAAACGAGTTGATTCAGGGTTGGGCGGGTTTGGGGTCAAAGCAGGGGAATTAACGAATTGAGATTCGTTATACCCTTCCTGATAATAGGTCATTTCAGATTGTTCAAAAGGTGGTAATGACCTAAAGGCAGTGTAATCAGAGGATGGGTAAAGATCGGTGTATCCTTCTTGATTGTAGATCGTATTAGGTTGTTCATGAAAGGTTGACGATCTATAATCGATGTGGCTCTGAGAAGGATAGAAATCACAATCAAAGTGTTCAGGGTTAGACCCTAAACACGGAGGTCTGGAACTGTATCCCCAATCCGAGTTATCCCAACTCACTGATGGTTGATTACAATACGAGTCGGGATAATCGTCATGTTGAGAATAATTCAAAATAGAAGAGAAAGAGTAGGAATGCGTGTAATATGAGGAAGGATTCATGATAAGCGGGAGGAAGAAAGGCACCCTACAATATAAATAATCAAACCTGTCCTTAAGTAGGCTAGCCTAAAGACCTACAGACTCCCAAAACCTGTCTTGAGATAGAGAAACGATTTGATCTAATTCTGTCTGTTCAATCCAACTAGTTAGAAGGAGGGACTGGGGAGAAGGTTCTTCCTTCGGCTTGCACCTTCGGTTCCTAGTGTACCCCCCAGCCGCGATCGTTTGATTCTGCTCCCCTAGCTAACATTAGATTGAACAGTAGAAACAGACTAATCGAAAATAATCTTGTTCTGGGCTCTGAAGAGCGAGTCAAATCCTTAAGGCCAACGTTTACTCTATTTTATTTAGGGCTAGGTTTGAATGTGCTTTGGAATGTGATGGGCCCTTTAAATGGGTTGTGCCCTTAATGATTGATTGATTTGTGTGTGCGTGCACAACCAGTGGCTTTCAAGCACGATTATTTTTGATGCTGTGAATTTTAGAGTTCAAATCTTGCTTAGTAGCTTTTAGGATTCAACTTTAGGTGTTTTCAAACAAGTTTTGTTGGCACACCAGGTTTTGAAAGCACAGGTGAAGATATTTTCCTTTGAAGCTCAAAAAGAATGTGGAGTGCCTGGTAAATCCTTAAAAGTTGAACCTATGTGGCAGCTACTTGTTGAGTTGATTTTAATTGAAGTGGTGCGACCCAATCAACTCAAACAATTGGCTTGTTGCACCACTTAAATAGGCACACAAGTGATTACTTAATCTGATTTCAACTCAATTATGTGTTTGGATGTGTGTACCGGCTCCAAAGGTTGGTTTACCAGTTGAGTTTGAAAATCAGATGAGGTTGTGTACCTCTGTGAGATTTAAAAAAAAAAAAATTTTTAATGTGGGGGTTGAGGCGAGTGTAGGTGTCAAACAACAGAAAATCTAACCTTAGAGTTTATAAGAACGCCTAGGTTGATTGATGTTTGTGTTATTATGTGGTGAAATGAAATCTAATGGGTGGGAGGTGGGGGATAACTTACAAAATCTTCCATAGTACTTTACTCCAATCTACCGCTTTTGCTCGTCTCGAAAGAGTACCTGCAATCACAATAAGAATGGAGAGAAGTGAGGTAAATGATTTGAAAGTTAGAAAACGCGAAGAAAAAAAAATCAAAGAGCGTCGCCTCCCTGGCAACGGCGCCAAAATGTTAAATGTCGAGTTGCTATGCTAACGTGTTCAGTTTTGAAAACCAGTCATCGTAGTATGAAAGCGAAGAACTCATGTTCAACAAATAAAATTTATACCAAAATGGAAATTCCAGGTCGAACACAGGGAGGCGGACGTTTGATTTAAAAATTACGCGTTTGCTTTATTTGTCACGAAGTAATTCAATTGATTAAAATTATCTAACTATTTACAATAAATAGAAGAGAGAGAGAGTAAGAGAGAGAGAATATTACAAACAGAAATCAAAACGAGATGTAGAATGAATAGGGAATTCATCATTAAAGAGATTGTTTGTTTCACTAAACATTACAACTAGAAAGCAGAAAATAATTACACTAGAAAGCAGTAAATCTACTTTAGAAAGTAGTAAATCTACTCTAGAAAGCATTAAAAGAATGGAGAGAGAAATATCCTCCTCGACGGTCGCTTGGAGGACGAGCTGGACTGGACGACGCCTGGATGGAGGATGAAGCAGGATGAAGCAGAAGAACGGGGCAGCACGTCGTCGTCGTCGTGGGATCCGCTTCCGAAAGGGGGACGAAAAATTGACTTTATCTCGCGAGAAGCATCCCAGGTGTGGGACAAGCTTCTCTTGAGCTTTGGAGAGGGAGAGAAGAGAAGGAAGGGATGAGAATTTCGTGTGGAGGGGGTCTCTTTTTATAGTTGCAAGGGGTGGGGGCAATTTGTTCATTACAACTTTAAAAACATTAATTCAGGACCTTTAGTGACGGATAAAACCGTCGCTAAAGGTCTGAATGTGGGCGTAGTGGGTGGCGTGCCTATGCTCGCTCGCTTGCCTGCGCTTTCAATGCTAGCACACATCCATCCAATCTCAGCCGTTCAATCGCGAGATCGGACAGCTTAGATCGTGCCTTCGCCCGCCTGCGCTGCGCGCCTGCCCGCGTACGATCCTGCATCATGCGCGGGCGTGCGTGGGCACGTCATCTTGATTGAGTGCACTTGGCCGTTAGATCGCCATCGTGCGATCGATCGGGCACGCACGCTTCCGCTCCAATTTCAGCGCGATGCGGATCGAGCGTGCGCCTGCGCTTCCCGTTAGAGCGCTCGACCAACGTGCTGGGGGCGCATTTGCGTCGAGCAACTAACTTCAGCGCGGGCGCGTCGCAGCTATTGGATCTTGATCCAGTGACGGGGAAGGGCGGATGCGGAAGCCTTCAGCGGGTGCGTGCGGACAATTGGGCGGCCGAGATGGTGCCACGTGGTGCCATCTTGGCCGTCCATCTTCTAGATGATGTAGATGGTGCCATGGGTGTTGGATTGACTCGATTTTTGCGTCGTTAGGATGCAATCGTTGATCTGAATCCATCCGTGCAGTCGGATTTGTCATTTGAAGTGTGGTTTCACACTATCTTGGCCCTTGATCTTCTAGGGTTCCCCGATCTCTATCTGATGCTACAGATGTCTGATTAGGACGATCTTGGAGTCGTTGAACTCCAATTGTTGCCCTGATCACATCTGTACGGTTCGATCTTTGATCCGTGGCCCTGATAAAAAGTTTGCCTTGTCCATGAACATAAAAGGAGACAATTAACCTCCATTTTATTCAAACTACTCTAAATGCAAGATGATGCATGTTATGCAATATTTATAGCATGCAATACAATCCTATGCTTAAGAACATGCATAAATATACATCTTAAGTAGTGTAAAT
The DNA here is from genome assembly GCA_037157565.1 of Thalassia testudinum. Classification (NCBI taxonomy): domain Eukaryota; kingdom Viridiplantae; phylum Streptophyta; class Magnoliopsida; order Alismatales; family Hydrocharitaceae; genus Thalassia; species Thalassia testudinum. The sequence goes on along the minus strand of JAZHRO010000024.1, from coordinate 75,804,262 downwards.
GTGTTTACATCAGTTAGGGAGGAACTGGTGGATTCCAATACCGTCTCAATCAGGCGGGTGCCCCGAGCGGACAACCCCTGGGCGGACGCGTTGGCCAAACTCGCTGCTGCCATCCCTCAAGGATAGGACGGGGACTTTTATCTTCACTCTCTGAAAGAGTAGTCCACATCTTGGATGATGCCTATCGTTACTTATCTAACCTCTGGAAAGCTACCCCTAAGGGAGCCTCGACCTAGAGCCTTCCGCCTCAAAGCCTTGTTGTATACATTGATAGAAGGACAACTGTACAAGCAGGGGTAGTCCAGCGCCTACTGCACTGCCTAAATGAAGAAGAGGCGGCCAAGGCCCTTCAAGAAGCCCACGGAAGCATATGTGGGAACCATGAAGGGTACAAGGCGCTCTCAGCCCGATTATTCTAGGCAGGCTACTTTTGGCCCCAAACAAAGTAACATTGCAAAGACTTTGTGTGCAAGTGCGACAAGTGCCAGAGGTTTGCTACCTTGCACCACTTGCCACCTGGAAAGCTAGTACCTATAATATCACCCATCCCCATTGAAAAATGGGGCATGGACTTTGTTGGCCCCTCCCCACTAGCCCCAGCTTAGAAGCAATTCATTCTGGTGGCCATCGATTACTTTTCAAAGTGGGTCGAAGTTGAGGCCATGGCTAGCCCTATGACTGACAGGGTCATATCCTTTGTCTGCAAGAGCATTATAACTCGATACAGGATACCCCACTACATTGTCACGGACAACAGAACCCAGTTCGCTTGTAAAAAAATCGAAGAATTTTGCCCTAGTTGGGACGTCCGTTTGTGTTTCACGTCAATGGGTTATCCCCTGCAAATAGGCAGCCAAAGTAACCAACCGCACCATCATCTCAGCGCTCAAACGTCGGCTGGATTCAACCACAGGGAGATGAGCGGACGAAGTTTCATACGTTCTTTGGGGATACAGGACTTGCCAGAGGACTTCCACAAGCCGTACACCATTCAGCCTGGTATACTGTATGGAAGCTTGGCTACCCATTGAAACAATCCACCCTACTTACATAACACAACTTTATAACCCGACCACCAATGATGATCAAGTTCGCCTATCTTTAGACCTCCTTGATGAGCTAAGGGATAAGGCATCAGAGACGACCCTCAAGCATAAAGAGGCCACATTTGCCTCCTACAATAAGCGCATTTATAAATGGACATTCTCCCAAGGAGACCTAGTCCTACATAAGTGCAAGGTCTTCATGCCAAGCCAGTCGGGCGGAAGGCTAGACCCATCATTGGAAGGGCCTTACAAGATTCGTAAAGATAGTCTAGGAGACTTTTACGAACTACAAACCCTAGGCGGTAAAAACATCCCCCGCACCTGGCATGCGAGCAACTTATGAATGTACTACATATGAATGCCCATGAGCAATAGAAAAGATATCTTCTTCCATTAAAAAAAAGGGAGTTCGCCCATTACATCTCTTTTCGTAAAAAAAAAGATAGCAAACAAAACAAGGATAACACTGCCGGGAGGCTCAAGGGCTCTACTCCCACGGCTCAAACATATCCCCATTGCCCATAGGCGAAAGGTGGAGTGGGATGATAATCTCTGTAGATGGATCGGTTGCCTCCGACTGAATAACCTCCTCGGTGATCGGCTGGGCTACCTTTTCATTAGCTGACTGATCTGCAAGTAGCTTCATGGGCTTATCATTGGTAAAGAGGCCGGCCGCTTTGAGGCGGTCGTATTTTGACACCAACTGGCCAATAGACCAGTTGCACAACTCTTCAACAGAGGCATGCTTCCCCTTAATAAGGGCATGCATGGTAGCCAGCATTTGCTTCCTGATCTCCTGTGAAACTTCCTCTTGAATCGGCCCCATCTCGACATTCAGTTTGGGCTCCTCTACCTCCTCTACCAGCTCTGTTGCCTCCTCCAATTCCACCACCTACCGGCCCCTCTCCATCACGAGCTACCGAGCCTTACCGAGGTTAGCCCGCAACTCGTCTACGTTTGCCTCCTCCTTCTCTAGACTTGCCTGCATAGAAGCAAGTCTATCAATCGACGTGTTTAGGTGGACACACTCCTCCTCAAGAGCCCTTTCATACCCCTCCACCGATGAGGGGTGCTCAACCTTAAGGACTTATGATGAGAACCTCATCATGAGCCCTAAACTAGCACCATTTAACCCTGATTTGCAAGAAAAAGCTCCTACATAACCTTAGAAAGACTTGGCTTAGAGAGATTCTGAGTTTGCAAAGAAAATAGAAACTGAGGGGTAAAAATGTAATTTCACCAATCCAATCTGAAAACAGGGTAACTCAGGATCCAAACATAGGTCAAAACAACCTAATAAGAAGAATAATGGGATGAAATGATCCAATAAGGGTTATAGCAATTCCAAGGAACTAAATGATAATCTGTAACCCTAAAACAAACCCACTTCAATTCACGAGGTTAGAAGCAAAGTAAAAATAGAATAAACCCTCTAAAATTCATAGAAAAATAATCTCTAGGGTTTAGAACCTTCAATTTGGCCTTAGGAACCCATTTTGACCTACATTGAGAACCATGCCCAATTAACAACTTAATTTGGGTTTTTGCATAAATTGACCGGTCAAACAAGGTTTAATCTAGAGATAAAATTCACCATTATATTCCTTAGGTCCTAATTAGTCATGTATAAAAACTTGAGCCTAAGAAGAAACCTTCTTGACCAACTTTACACTTTGGTCCTCACCTATTTACTTTTTGGCCCTCAACTTTTGAACCCTCACATTTTGGCCCCTAACTCCTCTTCGTTCTTTGCATTTAGGTCCTCCCTGCAAAACCTGAGCAGCACCATGCTCTGGCGACCTTACACGGAGCATGGCGCCGCGCAGGGTAAGGGGGGGCCTACCAAGTCAAATGGGGGTGCCCTGCGTCGTCAGCCGTCGCAGGAACACCCCCCTGATGGCTGCAACCACCCATACCGGCCTTGCGAATGCACGGACGGTATGGGTCTCCTTCCTCCGGCGTCCTCTGGCGAGGGAGACACGTCGTCTCCCTCCGCCCTCCTCTCTGGTTCTACCCCTATAAATACCCCCGTCGCTCCGCCGTTCTTCCGAGCTCGAATCTGACGGAGATACCCCCTCACTTTCCTCTCTTCCCACTCCGACAGAAGCCCTCCAGCTCCGGCGGTTCCTCCTCCTCCTCCTCTTCGCTCTGCCGCAATACCAGCAGCAGAGACTTCTTCCTAATTCTCCTCTACGTCGCGCAATACCGGCACGCGCTGCCTCTGCCCCGTCGTCGCTGCCATCCTCCCCCACTGGGCATTTCTTCTCCAGCTCTGGTAGGTACGAGCCGGCAGCCTCTTCGTCCCCTTCGTCACTTTAGCTAGGTTAGAATTAGTCTTCTCTATCCCCTCTCTCTTTTCCCCCTGCTATTTTTATCTAATTACCCCTCGACCGCACCTAATCACCCTCACCTTCTCCACCTCCGGCCACACTCCGGCGACCCGCTCCCGTCATTCCACCACCCCACATGGCTCGCCGACCCTCACAGAACCTCCGCCTCCTCACCCTGATCAACCTCTGCCCTTCCACTTCCCACCAATCGCCCTCTGCAGACCCACCGACCAAACCCATCTCGCCACCTGCAGTTTGACCTAGGGCAGCCCTTATGATCCTCCCTGCCACCTGCAGACCCCCTGACCACCTTCGCCGTGTCACGGCGAAGGTCCTCCGCCTATCTGATTAGGCCGAGAGGCTGTTTCCCTGTGAGCAGGTACTTCGCTCGCCGCTGCCATTGCCGAGTGAAGCAGCTTCCTCAACCTGCTCCTCCAGGCGCGCCACGCCCAGGTCAGGCTCCCAGGCTGCGCGGGGCATCTCCGCAAAGAAGTCCCAGGCTGCAGTTGGGGCAAAGCCATTGCGGTGAGCCTCGATTGGGCGCTGCCTCCTCCGCGTGGGCGTCCAATTGAGGTGGGACATTTAGTCCCACCTCGGAAACTCACCGAGGCAAGCAAGCGCTTAAAGGCAAAAAGTGCCTTAAGCTGTTTGCCTCAGATCACGGGGTGAGGTCCCCTTCACCTGCCCGATTACCCAGCCTCGTCCGCGCTCACGCCCTGCGGACCTGGCCCGACCCGACTAAGCCCAACTTGCACTCCTCGCCCACCACCGCACGTCGGTGGGCCTGGACCCGGGCGCGACCCGCATACCCGATTACCCGGTTGCTCTGGGAGAGCTTTCCTAAGAGCGAATTCTGAGAGAGAGAGACGCGGGGGGGGAGGGTAGAGTAGGTTTTGCCCTCTGACGAAAACCTTGAAGTGTGCAGGCACAGGTGAAGAAGAAGAAGGACTGCGGAAGAAGAAGAAGAGAACACAAAGAAGAAGAAGACGGAAGCTAAGGGAGACACTGTAGCAGCAGCGGTTTAAGTCGTCTGATTGCAAAATCAGACGACGTCTTGAAGGCAAGGAAGAAGAAGAAAAGAAGAAGTAGGACCGCGGTAAAGAAGAGGAAAGACAAGAAAGAAGAAAAAGAAGAAGAAGATCTGAAGAAAAAGAAAGAAGAAGAGAAAACAAGGAAGAACAGAAGACAGAAGAAGAAGAGCACGAGAGGAAGATCTGAAGAACAGAAGAAGAAGAGAAAACAAGGAAGAACAGAAGGCAGAAGAGAAGACCACGAGGAGATAGACAAAGAAGAAGAAACCAAGAGCCAAAGAGAAGAGAAGACAAAGAGGAAGAAAGAAGTGAAGAAGGAGAAGCCAAATTTTCATCTCTCACTCTCTCTCTTTATTTTTGTAATAAGAAATATTGTACTTCTAGAATACGACTTGCTCCCTGAGTTCGACTCGGGAACTCTTTTATTTCCGAGTAAAAAAATATCTGTAATGATGGCAATAACTAGCTGTACTACAACGCTATAACAAAACCTAGTTATCGGCCGATCATCGACTTACACCTCCTACTTCAAGGAAAGGATGCTGGTGTAGGTAGTCAAGAGGTGCTCAAACAGGTCCCCCAGAGCCTACAGATGGGCACTATGTGCCCTCATGAGCCTCTCCTCTAGCTCCTCACCAGCATGAGAGGCCCCCTGCAGAGCTGAACGAGCCTTCTTCAGCTCCTTCTTCAACCGGCCCACATCGTTGGTTGACTGTTGGAGAGAGCAGAGTTTTTGCTCGACTTCCCCCGCTGCTTGCTCCACCTTCTCTCGGGCGGCAACGGCCTCCACCACTTGGTGAAGCAATTGCTGATGCTCTGCCTTGGCCGTCACGACTGATGAGGTGTGGCTTATCATAGCTAAATTGCCTAAGTTAAGCTAGAAACTAGGTTAAACACTACCAATTAACATGACAAAAGGGTTAAGTGTGGAAATTAAAAGAAATGACCTAAAACATCAAATTTGGGTTAAAAACGCATAATTAGGTCAATTAATGAGATTTTCTATTCAAAAGTGTAATTTGATGATTCAATTGCAAATTGAACACATGATTGAGTTCTAAGTACAAATTAAGGATTGAATTAACTTCCTAAATGTTCAATTAAACTTCAACAAAAACTTCATTGCATTTGGACATTATTAGGACCCTGCATTATTGATTTTACATGTAGATCCTTCATGTATTGACATTTAAAAGTTTCAAGGACCTATTTGAAAATCTATAGGGACCTATGTGTGAGCCTTCTAGACCGTGCTGCAATACTTCTTTCCACTTAAGGGTTTCTTTGTAAATCCCATACTGTTTCTCCCATTTGTTCTTGTGTGCAAAAAGCTCGCAAATGCCTGATACTGTTCACATTTGCAACAATGCGAAGAACACGTGCCACCACAGCCATTCATTCCATGCATCCTTGATCCTACGATCGATCTTCATCCAATCTTCCCGTGCCTTTGCGTCGAGGACCTTTCCCTCACCTAGATCCCATCTAATGATGGGATTTTGTCCAAAACCCTCTCACCCTCCTCTTGCGCCCATCGACTCCTTTCTACCTTCATGAGTTGAGCATTTCGTCCTGTCTAGTTTCCTCTCCCTATATTACCACTGTTTCTCTACCTATGCGGTGGAATTCCACCTCCTGCAACCTCTCCTCCCCGCTAAGGACATTGTAGCACCTGAGGGCGACATCGAGCTTCGCTAGCAAGCTTTCATGCCGCTGGAGATCCTCCCCCTTTCCTCGTTGCAGTCACCAACTGTAGCTATCCTCAGGTCCCATTCTTCCCTTTAGATTAGGCTTTCGAACTTTTTAGAGTAGATTTAAAGTAGTTATTAGTGTACTGTAGAGTAGTTAGGTGTAGTTTAGATGATAAATTGGATGATGTGTTAGCTTAGATTAATGTAGATTAGAATTAGATTAGCCTAGAATCGATCACGCTCTCTGATAAGTCCACTTTAGTGAATCATTATTTGACTTAAGTATTCTTCAATTAGTTATCCTTAATTATTAATTGAGTAGGAGTTAAATGGAAATTTACCTTAGTCTACATTTAATTTTATGCTCTAATTTTATGTTTAATAACATATGTTATGATAATATAATTTATTTGATGAATGCAGGCTAGTTATAAGAGTTAGACACCCATTTTTGCTTCTATAAGATGTTTTGTGCTTTGATTGGATGTCTGAAACTGCTATCACAAACTCATGGGCATTACATTTTTTTTTAAGACGTCGGATGCTCTGATCAGACGTCCGATTAAGAACTGTCAGAGCCTATCCTACCATTCCAACCACTTGCGAGGATCTGGTAGAAGAAACAGACCGAGGAGATCTCGGTAGAAGAAAGGCCAGAGAACTTTTAAAAGAATATCCCTTACCGCTGCTGGGGAGGGGCTTCCTCTCCACCACTATGGGACAAGTGCACACCGTGGCCCCCTTGCCTGCACTGTGAACCCTTGACGTGTGACGTGGCCGAAAGCGTACTCACCGCACTCACCGCCTGATTGTGCAGCAATCATAGGTCTTAATTGACCTAAATTAAGCTAGAACTTAGCATAAGTTAGGGTTATTCATGCATGCATACGCATTATCTGCATCTTTACTGCTTTCCTTTAGCTATGCATAAAATAATGTTATAATGCGCTGATTAAGTACATTATGTCGAGTGTAGGGAATAAGCTAATCAGGAGCTGGATCTGAAGCTGGATCAGGAATAACGGGAGTTGTAGCAGAGCTGGAGCAGAAGGCCTAGTTTAGATGTAGGAATAATAATGTAAGGGGGTTAAAGGTTTTCTATTCTATTAAGTAGAAATAAAGCAGTAAAATGTGAAGAGCTTATGTCCATCCTAGCCTTAGGATAGCCTAGAGACTTCCCTAAGCCTTAGCCACCCTTAGATTAGGTCACAAGACCCTAGGAAGCCCTAAAACCCTAGTTCCAACCCTTTTCTGGACGTCCAGATAAGTTTTAAGACGTCCAAGACCCTTAGCCAACTCCCGCACACTTCAAACCCACTTCTGCAGTGTTATTGGACGTCCAAACACTTTTTCAGACGTCCAATTTCTGCAGAATATCCAAAACAGAACCCGAAATCCTTCCTGACTCTGATTGGACATCCAGACAACAAGTCTGGACTTCTGATTTTTGAGTATAAGACGTCTGATACAGCTCTCCAATTCCTGTTTTGAGATTTAAGCCTTGATCTTGGATCTCTAGGTCCCTAAACCTAATTCCAACCCCATAGGAACCTAAATTAAGGTGCCCTAACCCTAGTACATCACCTCTAGACCTCCCTAAGGACCTAATAAGGTCTTCACTAAACCTAATTGACTTGGATCTTAGTCAATTCCATCAGCCTATTCAATTGGACTCATTGAGTCCAATTGAGCCTTGATCTCAGCACACACTGTCCAATTGGACTCAGTGAGAGACCAATTGATCTAGACCTGACTTAATTGAGTTGTTTTACTCTCAATTAAGTTTTCACACACCCAATTAAACTTGTATTAAGTTTAATTTCACTTTACCTTAGTGAATTAGGGTTTATAACCCTAATTTGAGACCTACCTTGACCTAAACCCACTAGAACCCAACCTAATCAACCTAGCCACCTAAGTTTCGACCTACACACACCCACACACACCATCCACATGAAAATATCTAGCCTAGAGTTCTCTAGAACTCTCTATCATGTGTGGTTGCCTTGGTTGCCAAAAATAGCAACCAAGAGCCATTCAATTTTTAGATCCACATTTGGTGGATCTAAAAACCACCATCCACCCTCTCTCTCTCACTCTCCCATGAGCTCCCACCATAGGCCTCTCTAGAGAATTCCATAATTCTCTAGAGAGCTTCCCTTAGGTCTATAAAAAGACCCCTTGGGTGGCCATTTGCACTCATTCACTTATTTGGCAATTGCACTCCATTGGTGCCATTCACGCCACCTCCATAGTCACTCCACCTCCACGAGCTCACTACCACCACCATGGAGGACACCATGCCGGGATGCTGGATCAACCCTACCTCTCTCCAAGGGCCGGCCTAAGTTCCATTGGCTACCCCTCCTTCTCTCGACCACTCCAAGGCCATCGGGGACAACCCCTGAATGCCCTCTATTCTTCTAGCTTTAAATCATGCTCTTCATAATCTTTATTGCTTTCATTTACTGCTTAGTAGTGTAGTCTTACTTCTCCCCCAATGATGCATGCGAAATCCCCCCGTTGATTCTTGTATGCAATCGTTTTTTGGTAGTTAGGTTTAATTTTTAAGTATTCATGTATAAGCTTTCCTCTAGATTTCCTTGTGCAACAACTCTCCAATGATGAATAAAATTTCACTTTATATATATATATCTCTTATGTGTTCGAAATCACCACGAGCTGAATGATTATCATATTTGCGTGATTTAAGTGCCTATTCTTTAATTGCCTATATATTACGCACCAGCATATCGTTTAAATAAAGTAGAGCGGCTTTAAGATCGATTTCAAAAGTAAAAACAACGCCTCCCAGAGACGAACAACCGGAACTCAAAATCTCGTTATTTTTACAAAATAATATCTTTGTTGGATCGTATTTCGCAACTATACTACGACGCTTTTATCAAAAATGCGATCTACGACCTTCCAACACCGCCCTCCAGAACCATAGACCACTACCACCATTGCTGATCCCCTCACTGCAGCAACCTAGTACACCATGTGTGACCGTTCCAAGCCCCAACACCACCCCTCCACATCATCTTCCTCATTTTTTTCCTTTTCTCCCTTATCTCCCCGCGCCACCACCTGCAAACCCCCCCCCCCCCCCACGAAGAACCCAAAGATGTAGGTCTACTCCTCGACTCATGCAGCCACTTCGAACCGTCGATCTCACCTCCAACATCATCGTTCTTCTCGTCTCATGTCCACGGCCTTTGCACAACTGCCAGCCGGCCTCCACTCCCTCCTCATGCACCTTTTAGCGTCATCGTTGCTGGCGACCTCCACCACCAACCGATCGTGTCCATCCACCTTTGATCGCTCCACCACTGCCATCACAAAGCTCACGTTACGGCCAACCTCCACTGAGAATCAACCGGCCAATGGTCATCCATCCCGCACGCGAGGAAGAGAGAGGGAGAATGCTCTGTTTCTTCTCTAATTAATAATTACGAATCATGCCATTGCGAAAACACTATTCATTCATTTAAATGATATTTCATTAAAGTGATTTTTTATGAGAACTCCCCCTCTTCTCATTCAATTACATAGAATGATGATTTTTAAGGTTGCAATGGTTTCCATGCTTACCAATTGATAGTCCTGAATAGAAAAAACACCACTCATTATTTTAATAGGCTAGTTCCTCTCTGTGGAGATGACCTAACTATTTTCGTTGGTAGTTTTGAATTATTTAAGGTTTTGAAAAGTGATTTTCTATCACGTGATTAAATACAACGACACGACATTTTGTGTTACAAACTTCAACGAAAACGAAGATCGCTCTTTTCACTCTCTCTGATCAATTTAGATCAGAGAGGTATTTTTCCATGATCATTTAGATTCATTAATCTCCCTAGTCATCTCATAACTCGTATTTTCTAATTTCCTCAACAATTTAATTCGTAATCCACCCATCTACTAAGGTTAGATTCAGATATGATGTCTTAGCTTTTAGATCTAAATTCGTGCCTAAAATCCACCTAGAAGGATCTCCCATTCACTCCATCTGTTCACAAAGATCCCCAATCTAGAGTCAATTGCATTGGATTTGCTTGATTGATTTGTATTTGGATTTTATGTTCAATCACAAGATTTGGAGTCAATTCGATGTGTAATGGATTTAATCGAGTGATTCAAATTTGGATTTGTTGAATTGGAGTTCATGCGATGGATGTGAGCCTTTTGGATTGGATTTTTATGATTTAAGTAGCTCACACCCAATTTTTCATGTTGTTTTATTTTATGCTTTTTCTTGGTAGCAAAGGTCTATGAAATCCAACACGTTGGATTGAGACCTCTGCAATGACCTGATTAATTTGAAGCATCACTTAAGATCACTGCACATTATTCCATAGTGTGCTGGTTCCTAGATGATCAATTCATCATAACGAAGCCACATTAATCGCTTAAGTAGGCAACATCCGGATTATATTCTTTAATTGCCAACTAGGTTTGGATGAGATTTGTTTTATCTGGATTAAGCTTTGTGAAGGCTTTTGAAGCGGTTTCAATGTCTGATTTGATCTTTCATCTTCAGGTTGTCTATAGCATGAGATGGGGATTGGATTAGGGTTTTAAGCTTTCTTAAGCTTTGATTTGATTTGTAATGAATTTTGTATCAGCTATGGAGTGTGCATGACAGATGAGATGTGGATTTAATCTAGTTAATTCTAATTTGATGGGATTTACAGTAGCAGTAGCTGCTTTGTCTATATGATTTGAACGGGTTTCCCTATAGGCTTTCATTTCAGATTTGAGATGAAATTGTTTTGTGTTTGAACGACCCTTAGGTTTGATTTTCCAGATTTAATGATGGCATTTTGTGAGCATCAGATCAGACTTCAAAGTTTGATCAGTTGGCACTGCAACAGTAGCAGCTGCACTAGTTTGGATGGGATTTCAAGAGGAATCAATTTGAGTTTGAGATGTTTTAACGTAGGGATGGTCTTGAATTAGCTCATATCAGACACTAAAGGTCTGATCAGAGCTTTCATCTGGATGAGCTGTTGAAAGCCTGAAATAGATGTAGTAGTAGATCAGCAACAACAAAAGCATAGATCTTGTTAGGCTGGAATTAAGTGAATTTAATTTTAAGTGATAATTGAGCTATTTGTGCATTGTACTGTTAGAACATGTGTAAGCATCAATGTAAACTGGATTGACTTAAATTTGATTTGAGTAGCAGTTAAACCATGTTTCAGTCATTGTTAGCACATATGAAAAGCATTAACTATCCAAATTGTGTTTTGACTTGAGATCTAAATGAAAATCATGTTTAATGATGAAACATCTTCCTTATGATGTGTTGGGTGTTCTTGGATGCTTATATCCCTTTTCCAGCACTTAGAACTGTATTTTTAGGCCTTTGAGTTCCTTGTTAACATCTCATTCAAGGCAATAGTTATGTCTGACTTTGGGCGGCAATAGTTCCTTATGATCATATAACAACCACATTACGAAGGGATTACATGACAGGGTGTAAGGGGAACCGGCCTTCTTGAATTTTGAATTCCCTTTAGGTGGGAAAAGCCGAATTGGATGGCCGGCCGCCTAAGAGGGCCCAGCGCCGGTGCCGATGATTCTAACGGATGGGCGGTATGGCATCCGCGATCTTGGCGTAGGAAGGTGCTTGGCGTCCATGTCCCTGATGGAGTTGGGAACCTGGGCAGGAGGGCTTTTCGAGATGGTTGGGGCAGAAGTCGAAGGGAGGTGATTTGCTATAGATGTCAACTTCGGGGGCACCTGGCGGTGACCTGCCAGCATCCATTGCTATGTCTGGCGTGTGGAGGGTAAGGTCGTAAACGGGACGCTTGCCTGGCGACCTGTGATGGTTCTGGGGGTAGGGATTGCAATACACCTTCGTGGCCTAGGGGTGAGTTGTAGATGCTCCTCCCACCTCCTCCCTCAATGTTCGGGGGATGCGATATGGATGTGGAGGTTCCCCTGACTGAGGATGTCAAGGTAGCGGAACTAGCTCTACGTAGTGCTTTGATTGGAGAAGTTATGATGGGCACTATATCGATGGACAAAATTTGGCAACTGGTGAGATCTCTTCCTCTGTCAATTGATGCTTGGAAGATTGCGATTATTTCTTTGTCGTGATTTGTGCTGTTTGATGTGGGTGTGGTAGATGTTGAGAGATATTATTTTCAGACTAGCATTTTGGGTGGATTATCAGTGATCTGGTGGTTGGTATCCCCTTTTGATGGATCTCTACCTGAACGTCCACCTCAAAGAGCAGCCTCCAGGTCTGGTGTTCTTGAGATCAGAGGTCTGCCTTTGCATCTAAGGTCTAGGAAGGTGGTGGAAAACATTATAGCTAGGTTTGCATCTGTGGCCGTGGATGCTACTGTTGGTCTGATTGAAGGAGATGCCAGTGTTCTGAATGTAAGGGTGAAGGTCTTCAGGGCTGGTACCATTCCTGATAAACCGATCCTCAGATGTGGGGGCAGTTCCTGGATGCTCCTTCTGAATTTTATTGTGGCAAATCGAGAGGTCGTGCCTAGACATCGCCCCTCCTCTTATGCTATGGTGCTGAAAACCAAAATTCCTCCCTTGCAACCAAACTATGCTAATCAGGATATGGTGGCAGAATGCTCTAAAGATAGGGAATTGGTGGATGAGGTAGGGAACCTGGGAGTTGTGGAGACGAGGACTGAAGCTCTGGCAGGTGTGGCTGAAGTACCTCTGATCTAAGACCTCCCCTCCTGTGTTGAGGTGCTGAAGACCAAAGCCCCATCCTTGCAACCACACGATGACTGTCAGGAGGTGGTGGCAAAATGCTCGAAAGAGAGGAAATTGGTAGATGAGGTGGGGAGCCTAGGAATTGTGGAGATGAGGTCTGAAGCTCTGGATGATGTAGCTGCTGTACCCCTAATCCAAGAGGCAGCTACAATGGTGGATGCTAATGGGAAGGAAATGATTATGTCTAATGAAGTTGTGGTTGAGGATCTGAAAACCCATCTTGGTGAGCCTGATGAAGGGTTGACTATGAATGTGATTAATGAGCTTGCTAATTCTGCTATGGTGGACCCCTCTGTGAGTTCCTTGAACTTGTAGATTTGTTCTCTTGTGTCTGAAGTCGTGCACTCGAAGTCAAAGACTCCTTCTACTGCTAGGAGTGGGAAACCTCCCTATAAGCTGAGGCTAAGAGGGCACACTCCCACACAAAAGGTTGATGAATCAATTGTTGCAGCTGTGATGAAGGTTAGCAGGACTTCTGCAACTGAGAAGGGGACAGACCTGATTCCCAAATGAAGGTCTTGAGCTGGAATGTGCATGGGCCGCGCAATAGAAGCAGGAGGGGGTCTCTACTTAGATATCTGCGTGAATGGGAAATCGACTGTGCCATCCTTCAGGAGACACACATTGATTGTGAGTCTAATAGGGCATGGGAAGAGATGAGGGCAGGATCTGCAAATGACCTTGTGGTGGTCAATTCCAATGGTAGATCTGGGGGAATTGCCATTTGGTGGAAGAAGCAGATGCTGTGCTTGCAGGAGGTGTCTGTGGCTAGGCACCTTCTGACCTGTAGATTCACAAGAGGCCAGGGGGACAGTGTCTTCCATGTGATAGGTGTGTATGGGCCAAACGATCCTAACAGGATGAAGGAACTGTGGGAGGACTAGAATCTGGCTGCAGACTTTGTAGGTGGGGGGGCTTGGCTTGTTGGAGGTGACTTTAATTGTACTTTAGTGGGGAGTGACAGATCTGATGGGGTGGTTGACAGCTCCTCCACTGGATTTCAGTTGGTGGTCCAGGCCTTGGGGATGTGCGAATTTCCCTCATCAGGGGCTGAATTCACTTGGAGGAATGGTAATGGGCTCATGTCCAAGATTGACAGATTTTTTGGGAATGCTGAGCTGTTGGATCTCTTCCAGATGTCATTTGTGTCTGGTCTTGAACGTCTATTTTCTGACCATACACCCTTGGTGTGGGACAATGGTGAGCAGGTGGTGGCTTTATCCTACTTTAAATTTAGGAGATCTTGGTTGAGGGAAACAGGGTTCAGAGACATGTTTGCCAGCTGGTGGAGGTCACAACAGGGTGAAGGCACGACCACCTCCAGACTGGCTTCTAAGCTTATGGCTTTGAAAGGCATGCTGAAGGAGTATGGAGATATTGTCTCAGTTCTCAGACATCAGAAGCGTCATGAGGCCTTGCTGAAAATTCAAGAACTGGATACCAAGGAAGCTGTGGATCATCTATCTGAACTGGATCTTGCTGATAGAAGAAAATGGCAGGGGGTGGTAATTGAAGAAGACCTGAAATTGGAGATGGATTGGAGGGAGCATTCTAGGCAGCTATGGCTAAGTGAGGGGGATGCAAACACCAAATTCTTTCATCTAGCTGCTAGCTTTAGGAGGAGAACAAATCTGATCTCGTCAATGGTTATAGAGGGGCATAGAATTACCTCCTTATCTGATATCAGAGCTGAGGCCATCAGATACTTCAAGGAATCTTCAAGAGCTACAGGTAGGGGCAACTAGAGAATGACAGCAAATGATCTGCCCATGATTAATGAGTCTTAGGGGTCCAGCCTGATTGAACCTATATCTGAAGCTGAAGTACTGAAGGCTATTAAAGACCTCAATTGCGAAGGATCGCCTGGTCCTGATGGAATCCAGGTGTTCTTTTACAAAGAACTGTGGGACATTGTGGGCTCAGAGGTTATGGAAGTAATTAGAGAATTCCAAAGTGGCAATTTTGGCTTTGAAAGAATTAATAGATCTTATCTGTTTCTTTTGCCAAAAACCTCGGGTGCTGAATCCTTCCAGGATTTTAGACCCATTGCCCTTTCTAACTCCTTGTATTTGGTGATTGGCAAGGTCCTGGCTAATATGTTGAGGCCTGTATTACAAGATCTGATCCATCCTGCTCAGTCTGCTTTTCTCCCAGGTAGATCCCTACAAGAATCCTTTATCTTGGCCCAAGAGATGGTTTGTGGCTGGCATAAGAGAAGATGCAAGGCCTTCCTGTGGAAGGTTGACTTTCGTAAGGCTTATGATTCAATTAGTTAGCCTTATGTATGGGATGTGCTTAAAAGAAGGGGCTTTCCCTCTACTTGGATAGTTTGGGTTAAGAGATGTATTACCACTGCCTCCTTTACCCCTCTAATAAATGGGAAACCATGTGGTGCATGGATCTAGCCTCAATGTGGCATTAGGTAAGGATGTCCCCTGGCCCCTTTGATCTTTAATTTGGCAGTTGACAATTTAGCTTGGTTTTCTTGTAAGCTTTCTGAAGCGGGTCTTGTCAGAGGATATTCACTATCTTGTAGGAACAGTCTGGCTCCCATTCTTCAGTATGCAGATGATACTGTCTTTTTTGTTGAAGGATCCATGGATGGAGAGTTGGCTCTGCATCATTTGGTTAATATCTTTGGTGAGCTTTCTGGACTGAGGTTAAATAGGGACAAGTCTGGTTTGGTCTGCTTTGGTTTATATGAGGAGGAGCAAGAAGCCTTAGCAGCCATCCTGATGACTCCCTGCATCAGTATTCCTATCAGATATCTTAGGCTGCCTTTGAGGTTTTCCAGGTTGAAGAGAGGTGATTGGAACTGCCTTTTTGATAAGATCTCTATGAAACTTGATGGTTGGCATAGCAGGTTCTTATCCAGAGGTGGAAGGCTTATCTTGCTCAATTCGGTGATCACCTCCATCCTTGTCTTCTACTTTTCCACTTTCAAAGCACCAAGATCCATTTGGAAAAGATTGGATGTGATGAGGAAGAGATTCTTTTGGAAGGGAGCTAGACATAAGGGCAGTTTCTTGTAGCCTCTCAAATGGGATCAAATCTGCTGTCCTAAGGAGATGGATGGTCTTGGGATCAAGTCCTTGCAGCATTTTAATGATGCCTTGCTGCTCAAATGGGCTGTTAAGCTGCTGCAAGGTGATCTGAAACCGTGGTCTGCTTTGATCAGAGATAGCTATGGAGATTCCAACAGCAGGTTATCCAGACTTTAGCCCAACTGTCCATCACCTTTCTGGAAATCTGTAACTAAGGCTTTGGCTGATCACTTCCATCTGCTGCAACCGTCACTTGGAGATGGCAGGTATTTCAGATTCTGGAAGGAGGATTGGTCTGAAATGGGTGTCTTGAAGGAGCTCTATCCGAGAGCTTTTGCTGCAGCAACTGACAAGGATGCTACGGTCAGCAAGATCTGGTCCTGCAGCAGCAGCAGTTGGATCCTGGATGGTGTGGAGTCCAGTAGAAGAGCTACCAGGTTATGGGAAGAAAAGAGAAGGCTTTTATCAGACCTTGAAAGTTTTAGACCTAGGCTTGGAATGGAGGACAGATATCTATGGGAGGGGATCTATAGTGTCCAATCTGGCTATAACAGAATGTTAAATTTTGAAGAGGGATGGAGACATGATTCCATTGACAAGAAGATATGGTTATTAAAAATTCCTCTGAAGGTACAAATTTTCCTCTGGCTGTGCAGGAGAGATGGGTTAATCACAAGTGATCTACGCCACAGAAGATTGGATACTGATCATCATGTGTGTTTTTTATGTGAGATGAGCACTGATAATGTAAAGCACCTCTTCTCTTCTTGCCTTGTTATTGATGTCATCTGGAGAAAAATTTTTCAAGAGCCATTACTAGAGTGGGATTCTATCTGGCATGGGTTTGAGGTGAGAGGGAAACCACATGTCCACATGGCTGCTACTTTTTGGTGTGTATGGAAGGCAAGGAATGAGAGACTTTTTCAGGAGAGGGCGGTATGTTGTGAGAATATTGTAAGAGAGTGCTGGTCCCTCATACATTCTTGGGGATCCTTTTTGTAATCTCCCTTGCTTTGCACATAATATACTATTTCGGATTGCTATCGCAGGATGATAGCTCTCCTTTCTGTTTCAAAAAAAAAAAGTTATCTGACTTGTAAATAAATAAAAATCATAAAAGAATTCATAAAAAATAAAATAAACCTGTCTTTAATAGGATTAGGCAATTTTCTAGGTGTTAGCTAAGTTTCAAAGTATTCCGAACCCCTAGCTTGGTAGAATATACCAGCCGACGATTCAATATACTTTGGAATTTAATAAAAGAACTAAAGTTCAAAATACCAAGAAGAGGTCTTCTCTCTATCATCTTGATGAGAGCCTCATCATGAGCCCTAACTAGCTCATTTTGACCTAAGAAAGAGAATAAGAGCTCCTACATAACCTAGAGAAGGGCTTAATTCAAGGAATAAGTGTTCTGAGAAGAAAACATGAAATAAAGGTTAAAGCTGCAATTTTACCATTGCAGTACATAAATGGGATTTCTCAGAGGCAAAACATAGGTCAAATGGTATAGATCAGATGAAGAGTGGGTTGGTTTAGTCAGAAATGGGTTCTTGTGTAATCCAAGAATTAAATGACATCTGTAACCCTAAAACAAACCCACTTAATTCAACAAGGTTCTGGTCAGGATAAAAATCAATTAAACCCTCTAAAATTCATGGAAAAATATCTCCTAGGGTTTAGAACCTTCAAATTGGCCTTTGGAACCTATTTTGACCTAGATTGGGGTCTTAGGTCATAAATTGACCTAATTTGAGTTTGTGTGCAAAATGTCTAGTCAAACGTGGTCAAACTTAAAATCCAACTTCAACATTGGATTCCTTAGGTCCAAATTAGGTTTGTACCAAAATTTGGAACAAAGGGAAGGTGATCTTGACCTACTTTGCAAAATACTACACCCAATTGCATTTTGGCCCCTATCTTTTGAAAACCATTGCACAGGCCCCCCTAACTTCCTCGCCACTCTTACAAATAGGTCCCTCCACCATTAATGGGAAGAAATCCTACTCCGACGAGGAATGGAGATGGAGTACTCCCTGATTCCTCAGAGATCTCCTCCCAGATTTGGAAGGGAGATTCTCTGAGGAATTCCCTTCCATCTGAGCTCGATCCTAATCCCTGATTCACACCCAATCTCTCGTGCGAACGCACGAGAGATTTGGGTATCCTACAGAATTCCTACTCCGGCGAGGACTCTTGCGTTTGGAAGCTTGTCTTCCAAGCACAAGAGCCCCTTCCAGTGCCTATAAAATGATCCTCAACCCTAGTCGCACCTCCTTAGCTCGACTTGGCTAGAGATCCACCCCAATTTCATCCTCTTCTCCTCCGGTCAAGTGGTCCAGCAAGCTTCGGTGAGCCTCCCTCATCTTTCTAGTCGCTCTGCCACAATACCAGTGGCAGAGCTGTTCTCATCATCTTCCTCCGCATCGCGCAACACTCGTGCGAGCATCTCTAGCCTCGTCGTCGCCACCATCTCCCTCCACTGGACACCGTCTTCTCCGGTGACAACAGGTACTGCCAGTCGCCATCTCTCCCCCTTCGTCCACTTAGTTAGGTTAGAATCACTCGTCTCTATCCCCTCTTCAATTCCCCTCAATCTATTTCACAAATTACCCCTTGACTACCACTGTCCACCGCCATCTTCCCCATCTCTGGCCAACCTCCGACGAGATGCACCCATCATTCCACACCTCCACACGTCCTGCCACCAACCTCTTCACCTCCGCCATTGACCATTAAACATCTTCCACCCATCCATCGACTGCCAACACCCGCCTCACCTTCGCCGTGACACGGTGAAGGTTCTCTTGTTGTCTGATAGAGCCGTAAGGCTCCTTTTGTGTCATGTAGGGTAGAGCTCCCATCTGCCATTAACAAGCACACGAGCTTGCTTGTTCTCCAGCTTCAGGCCACAGGCTTCAGAATTCAGGACCCCAGGCTGCGTGGATTGAGGGTGAGAGTGAGTCAAGTCTGATAGCGGGTGCTGCGAGACCTGCAGCTGCGTTGATTGTGCGAAGACACTCTCCTGCAGGTGCCAGCAGAAGCGGGTGGGACTTTTAGTCCCACCTCGGTAAGTCTTGAGCTTTTTGAGTGGTTTAAGTTGATTTTGTGTTTTATGCTGTCTGCCTCGAGATCACTGGGGTGAGGTCCGTCACCCTCACCTATCACGCCTCGTCCGTGACATTTCACCCGCGGACCTGGCAGCCGGACTCGACTAACCTATCTGTGCACTCCTTGCGCACCACACCCATGCCTATGCGCTTGGACCCGGGCACACGATCGACCCGATTACCCGACTCTGGGAGAGTGAACCGAAGAGAGAAATAAAGAGAGAGAGTGACGCGGGGAGGGTAGGGGAATAGGTTTTGCTGTGTGGTGATTCTGTAGGAAGAAGAAGCTAAGGGAGGAAGAGGCTCAACAAGTGAAGGAAAGGAAGAAGGACTTAGCCGCAGCAAGAGAAAGAAGAAGAAGAGAGAGATCAAGGGCAGGCGAAGAGGAGAAGCAAGAGCGGCCAAGAAAAGGAAGAGGAGGAAGGAAACTGAAGAAGAAAAGAAGAAAGGTCAGGACTTTAGCTACAGGATGAGAATCAAGAAGAGAGGAGACAAAGGAAGGAAAAAGAAGAGAAGCAGAAGCAGCTAAGGAAGAAAAAGGAAAGGAGAAGAAGAAGCCATAGCCGCTGGGCAAAGCAAAAAGAAAAGAGCATGCCAACAATTTACCAAGCACTCTAGTCTGAATTTTTAAGACGTCTAATACAATATCAGACGTCCAATTCTTTTTTAGCACTTTTTCCATAACATTATTCTGCTATTTTTGTTGAACTAGTTATTTCTTCTTATTAAAAGTTGTGTTCTCATGTTTTGGAATATTCAAATTGCTCCCTGTGTTTGACCTCGGATACTTTGATTTTCGAATTATAAATTTTTATTTGTTTTTGCGGAGAGTTCATCTATATTACAACGAGATATCTGTTAAAACACGATATAGCTGTGCAAACATATCTCATCCTTTCTCTCTCATCTTCTACCTCTCTTATACATATAAAAACTATAAAAATCAGAAAACACCCAAAAATATATAAAAATACCTTGTATAGTATATTTATACTTGTAAATATAATTTAATACTAAGCTATATGTATGTATTGTAAAATATGTAAATAATGTATATAAATAACCTATAAATGTATTCTATATATTAAATTAAATATTTAAGATGATTTATTATATATATAACTTTATTGTATAATTATATAATAATTTATATTAACATAAATGTATATTATCATAAGTGATTATAAAAACCTATGTATAGGTCTAAATTATATCTAATACTATACATATGTATTTAACTAAGTATTATATATTGTACGATACCTGTATATTTATTTAATTATGTATTTATAGTAGGTAATTAAGTTATTAAGTTAATTAGGTAAATTATTAACTTAAAATAAAATAAAATAGTAAATTAAGTTATTAATGAAGTAATTTATACTGTACCTGTACATAAACTAATTTTAAGCATATTTAACCTATTTATACTGTATTGGTATTATATTACCGTATTTATAACTTAAATATTTATATAACTATCTAAAACGTGTATTTAATTGTAAATAAATTAAAATAAAGACTCTAAAATAAATTAAAAATATATAATAAATAGTTTATTATGTTAATTAACTCTGTACAAAGTCAATTTCATGATCAAGTTGTTAATTTATACTTTAATTAAGGAATTAACTCCTAAATTAACGTGTATAATTTCCTAACTTTAACTAATTTTTGTACAATTATATAGTCTTGTGTAAAGGCTTTACATCCATGTAATTTATTTAGAAATCAAGCTTTTATTGGGCTCTCAATTCGAGACCCAATGTTGACATCCCATAACGCAACACAACGTTGAGATGTGCCCAATTAGGCACTGTTCTTTTGTCCCACCTCGTAAACACTTAAGCGGGTGAAGCGGTATATAAGGTTTTTGGTGATCGAACACTTTAGTCGTCAGCGCTCGATGCACCAATACCCATTCCCATTCCTCTCCTCTGATCTGATCTGAGCATATGAATGAAATGAGCATATCATGCACAGTGTTGGGTTGGGGGCCCTGCACTGTAGTAGGCCCATTGTGGGCCTGATATTGGGCTTGAATTGAATTGGATAAAATGCACATTAATGAAACTAGAACCAGGTCTAGTAGTGCTTGGTCCCACTGTTTAGAGCGAGATTCGTCATTTTAAGAAATACGTGTCGTAGTATAGGACGAAGTTCGCATAAACACTTAAATTTATAAAACTCGAAATTGGTGTGAGTACGAGGTCATTCACAAGGAACAATTTCACAATTTAATCCATTAATCGCAATATCAAGGGAGATATGCAAGAATAATCAAAATATTACTCAATGTATATACCAAAATAATGTAGCAATAAATTAGGATTCAGAGTGCAAAAATATAGGGTTAAAATGGTGATTTGAATTACCAAATTAACCATAATATTTAAGCTCTATGACCACTTAAATATTTTAACAATAATCGTAATCAAATATCCACAGTAACCAGAACCAATTAAGCACCAAGTCAGACGACAGAGTAAGGCCCGGATGCCTTATCTTCACACCTTCGCAAGGGCTAAGGCACAGCAGCAGCAGTGGCACAAGGGCCTTACAATAGCAAGGCACAAGGGCCTCACTAGACTCTACATTGACCAAGTGTAGAGAGAGGAGAGGGAGGTTACGAATCCCAAGGCAGTAGAGCAAAGCCCTCCCCCCTCATCCTCAGATTCTTTTCTCTTCAGAACAGACCGGATCTGGGTAATCAGACCCAATGCTCAGATCTGCTGGCGTAAATCGCGGGCGAGGGCGTGTGAGTGCATGTGCATTTGGGTGTGTATGGGACCTCACCCCGTGCTCTTGGTGGCGAAGAGTCCTCTTCACAATTTCCTTTTGTACGCTGTCTTGGCTTTGTAGCGAATGATGTGGGACTTAATTCCCATTGTCTTCTTCGCATGTCCTGCAGTGGAGAAGAGTGCTCCAATTGAGCTGCTACTGAGGTTCTTTTGCTCAATTGTTGGTGTGGAGAGCTTTGCCAAGACGAATTGCAACTCTTGAATGAAGCAGCAGGTTGGATGATGGTCGTAGAGAGGTGGTCGTTGTTGAAGAAGACGAAGGCGATGACAGCGATCAGGGAAACCTGAAAATCACGAACACGATCTTATCACCCTAATTAAAATAATTCAAATCGTCGGAGCACGGTGAGTGAAGTGGCCATTGTGAATTGGTGTGAGGGTGCATATGGGTGAGCCACGAAGTCAGAGCAGGTGGACTGTGGTGGGTGAGTTCGGGGAGGAGTTCCAGTGGCCATATTCCCCAATAAACTTGAGGCTTTTGGTTGTTGGACCTCATGGTTGGTTGCGGTGGTGGTAGAAGGGTGGTCGTGTGTGTGTGGTGCTAGTGAGAGCTTGTTGGAGTTCGTGTCGGATGTGGGGAAGATGATAGGGTCGAGGGTGGTGGAGTGGTTGTTGAACGGACTAGATAGGAGTTTTTAAGTCGTTTCGTTGTAGCATACACTCCTAAATAGCTCAATCAATAGATAAAATTTATAACTCGAAATCTAAATTGAATTTCAAGGTTGAACACAGGAAGCAACTATGGAATTCACGTGCTAATCTTAATAAAAATATAAACGGGCACAGGAAATTAAGCATAATAATGATATTCGATGCATAAAAACTACTCAAATGTGATATTCAATGGAAAATATGAGTATTTCAAGAGTTTAACATGACAAAAAGAAACCTGGGATAAAATAATGGTGATTTAAATCACCAATTATTAGCCCTAATCAGACATGCGTATCAAGTATCTCAATTAAACCAAATAACCCAACAGTTGCTACGGTGATCAGACGTCTGGCATGTGGATCAGATGACTTAAATGATCAGGCTTCTTAAAGCCTTTCTCTTTGTTTCTTCTCTTCTGCTTTCTTCTCAGAACCTCCCCTTCTTAAGAAACTCTTCTCCTTGTTTTCCTTCACAGCTTCAAGGGAACCAATCTCCTCCAAGTAGCTAAGTGTTGAGAGTGCACGCACAAGGGTATACTTCAGAGAGCAAACCACCGCCCCCGCTCTCTCACAAATTCCTCTCCTCTTCCTTAGATAATCGGGCAGCTAATCGGGTAATTGGGGATCCAGATTAAGTAGTATCGGGTCCAGACCTGCGTGCACGGTGTCGAAGGCGAGGAGTGGGGCATAGGCGGGTAGCGGGTGTGTGGGTAATGGGGACCCGACCCTCATGTTCTTGGGCAATAAGGCTCCTTCACAAATTCAATATATCCGCTGTTGTTGCTTTGGAATCCCTCGATGTGGGACTAAGGCGTTCGCTGCTCTTCGTGTGTAGCAGCAGTAGAGGTGAATCTCCCAAGTGCAAGTGGAGACGGGGCTGGCGGCTTCAATTGGTAACCTGGGCATGTACCTGGAGTCAAGCCGCATGACATGGAAGTGAAACCTGGAGCTTTTGAGGCCAAAGCATGAAGAACACAACCGGAAACAATGGTGGCGGTGAAACCTGAAATTCCAAAGAACGGCCTCTCGGCCACGTTAAACTACTTCAAGAGCTTCGCCAGGTGTTGGTGAATGTGGTGGTGGTGGTCTTGTGGAGGATGGTAGTGTGTGGTGGTCTGTGGAGATCGGAGGAGGAGTGCGAAGGTGTAGGTGTTCGGTGGAGGTCATGAATGGATGAAACTGTGAATAATGATGGGGGTTTTGTGCAAGTGGATGAGGCAGTGCTTGTGGACTTGGTGGTGAGTTGTTTGGTGGATTGTGGAGGTGGGGTGGACTTGCCGGAGGTGTGGTCGGAGATGGAGATGAAGGTGGCGTATGGTGGAGTCGAGGGGTCGACGTGAGGTTGAAAAGAGAGGGAAAGAGGGTAAAGAGGGAGAGAAACCTAACTAACCTAATTCTAATGGATGAAAAGGGGGAGAGGCCACCAATTATGGTATGGTTGGTGCTGTGGAAGGTGAAGTCTCTAGTGGTGAAGAAGCGGTGAGGAAGACAAGGAAGGAGGCATTCGCCAGTGTTGCGAGATGCAGAAGAACGTGGGGAGGAAAATCCATCCGACTACAATCTATGGCGATAGGGGAAGATGGTAGGACAAGGGCTCGCCAGAATTGGTGGAGATGGCGGTTGGGGAGAAGAGGAGAGTTTGGCCTCCAAACCAAGCTAAGGAAGTCGTCCTTCTCTCTTCTATCTGAGAAGGCGACGGAGTCCGGTGATGTGTCTGCGACGAAGAAGGGGTGGAAGGTGGTCCCTCTTTGGTTGGAAAGACATGTGATAAAGAGAGGAAGAGGGGTGAGCACTCAATTTGGTGGTTAGCTGGCCAGAGGAGGAAGATGGAGGAGGTTGCCGGAGCCGAAGCGAGGTTGGCTGGAGGGGCGGAAGAGAGAGGATTCTCGACTCAAAACATGGCTAAGGAGCACATTCCTGGTATGAAGGTCATATATAGAGATTTAGAACAAGCATTAAATGAAGGAAGATGCTTGATTGAGCCTTTTTTAGGAATCAAGAAATCCCACAGATTTCGTGTGTTCGCATGAACTCCTTACTATGAATCAGGGTCTAAGATCCTTGGTGCTAATTTGATAAGGTTTCACACAGGTCAAAGGTCGGTGTTGTAGAGTTGACTCATCAATGGTGGCAGGGACTAAAACATGAAGAATACGAGAAACTTAGGGGGTAAACGCAATAATTTCAAAAGTTAGTGGGGTTTTTGGTGAGAAATAGAGTTCTTAGGGATTGAATTGCAGACTAGGTCAAAATGAACTCTGATTGGACCCAAATTTTGGCATTAACTTAATTTGGATCCAAGGAATCTAATGGTGAAGTTTAATTTCAGTTTTGATGATGTTTGATTTGGAAATTTGAATAGAAGCCCAAATTAGGGCAAAATCCCTCTGAAACTCTGTTATAGGTTAAAATGGATTCAGATGGTCAAACCAAAGGTACCAAACCTCTTAGAGTATTTTTATATGAATATTAGGATGTCTAGATGAATTTTACTTGACCAAAACATCTTCAATTTAAGAAAGTTTGAAATTATGATTTTATGTGCTATTACGGTTCTCGAAATGCGTGAAATCCCGTTTCTGTCAGTGCGAACCCATTTTTTGGATTTTTGAGCTCATTTTATTTTCATTTAACCCCTGAGAGACCCCATGGTTAATTTGTGTTTGTGATGTGCTGTTAAAATTACAGAATTAACCCTGATTTCCCATTATTCTCTCAAAGCAAAATAATACGGAATTACGACCCTCGGATGATTATGTAGGAGCTTTTATCAATCATACCTGACTAAAAGTGTTTAGTTAGGGCCTATGATGGTGTTTCCATCACCCACCCTCTTGGGTGCTGTGTATCCCATGAAAAATTTGGTTCACCCACTAATAAACCAAAATTTTGGTTGAATGAACAGTAACCGAGTATGTGTGAGAGAGAGGTGTCCAAAATTTGACTAAGTGTTGAAAGAAGAGAAGAGAAGTGTGCGTGTTGTCGTAAGTGTTGAGAGAGCTGTGAGTGTGAGTGGCTAAGTGTTAGTGTAAGTGTGTTGTGTGTATATATGTATGAGTATAAAGTATTTGTACATGGATGTATAGTATAGTAGAATAGTATATATATAAATAATGTAAATAAATATATGTAAATAATGTATATGTATACAGATAATATATGTGTATATAAACATAAGTGTAGTAGATATTATTTGAGTCTTATATGTATATAAACAGAATCTCAAGGCTTTAGTGACAGTTGAATTTGTCACTATAGATATATATATGTTAGTAAATTTATTCCTTTTGCGTTATGTTATGTATATATTTTATTAAGGTCTATACTGACATATATATATATGTTGCATATATAGAATATGTTACTAAAGATATTAGTATGTTAATATAACTTAATATAGTACATATTAGTAACCATTGTTGTACCTTTACTTAGGTATTATCTTAAAGTAGCTACATATAACTAACTTAATGTAGTATTAATTAGTTTTTGATGCCTACTATTTGTAAATATGTTTAAGGCATTGTAGGTAGGATTAATTGATTCTTTTGTATATAATTAACCAATTCATTCATTATTTAATTCATTGATTCATGTTGTAAATATAATTGACATTTTTTAGAATAAAAGAACATTTTGGAGATAGAGAGTGATGCATATTAATAATTACCTTCTAGTGAACGACCTGTAATAAACCAGTAAAAATTAAGTAAATAATTAAAATGGCGCGACATTTATTTGCATTGTGATAATATACTATAATAATGACATTTAAAATAAAGTTTTTAATATGCAGACGGTTTTGTCCATCAACGGCCCACTGGGCAGCCAAGTCTGATGTGCTAGCATGACTGGCCGGGCTAGGGAGGACCAGAAGAGCATCCTCATGTGAAATGAAGGATGACCCAAGCGTCTCTGCCTGTAAACCACAAACGCATCAGAATACAAACAACTCTGGCCAAGAAAAAGTTAATTAACGAAAGACAAGCCCCACGAGCTTACCACGCATATGCAGTAGAATAACGCTTGGTTAAAATTCATGCCGTGAGGCCTAGAGGTGGCCCAAGACATAACATTGTTCAGGTGCCTTAACACCTATCTTTCTAGGTCGAGGGCACTGCTTGATGCCCCCAGCTACGCAGGCACCACACGCCCAGGTCTAGACCCACTAGGTGTGCCCTCTAGTATGGATCCAGCAATGGACTTGACGGTACGGCCGATTATCCCTGAGCCACCCCGGCCAGTGGATCCACCAAAACCCAAGCGCATGGAGAGTTTCATCGGTAGTATGGTTGGCCGGAAACGTTGCTTGTGCCAGTCGCCTCTTGCGCCAACAAGGTGAACGCTCCTAGCGAAGTTGATGAAACTAAGAAGCCAGAAGTACCCTCTAAATGAGCTACTTCTAAAGGTGCCTTCGAAGGAGAGTCACGTAGGGTAATCACCTCAGGCGGCTCGGATGGTTCCGCGGGGGTAGTGGGCATACCTTCCCCCTCATCCTCATTAAGCTCCGTAGAGAGGACGTTGCTGACTCCCTCCGCGGAAGCTCCACGTGAGAACCCTTCTTGGCCTGCCTCAAGGGGACTGAAATAACCTGCTACCTTTTTAGGCTGTTTAAGACATCTGGACTAACCGTCAGATGACTATTCAGACGTCTGGATGAAGGGCCAGACGTCTGAAAATGAAAAGAACCGTACGTTCCTTTCGCTCTACGCGCAGGCAACATGCAAATTTTTCTCTCTTCCCCACTCTCCTCACCTCCAAAACCCTAATCCCCCTCCTATTTAAAACCCCCCACACCTCCATTTTTCTCTCATCACCACCAGCCACCTCCCCTCTATCTCCTTCCCCTCTCGGCGACCACCTTCGTCACCGTTGCCTTTCCCCCTACCGCGGGCGAGTGCGTGAAGGAGAGAGGGAGGGAGAGCGTGAGCGAGTGCGTTAGGGAAAGTGAGGGGGAGCGAGCGAGAGTGTGAGAAAGAGGGAGAGGCCTCACAGGAGCTCGTTTGTGAAGAGTATCTTGCTGCAGGAGTGGCGGCGCGAGCTCGATGGATCTCGAGGAGGAAGAGTGCGTGTGGGAGGAGCTTGGGAGGAAGCTCACGAGTGCATGGTTGAGAGCTCGTGGAAGGAGCCGAGGACGTGTGCGAGGAGGAGGGGCTCGCGGGCAAAAGTCCTCGGCCTCCTGCAGGCGAAGGCGCGAGGCGGATAAGTCATGCGAGCAATTTCTGGATATTGGTTTTCCAGTATCAGACATCTGGGACATCGACCAGATGTCTGGAGAAGCATCAGGATGTCCGGAGCTAAAGCTGGATGTCTGAAGTCGGAGGTACGTGTTGTCTGCACAGGTTTGCCCATGCAGACTGTATCGCAGTTTCTTTGACGTAAATGGGTTTGCGTCTTTGTACGCAGGTACAGGGTGTTGGAAAGGTACGCGGTGTGCCTTTCCAGTCACTTTTGGATGTCTGACCACATCGCCAGACATCTGACGGCACTTCCAGATGACTGGAAGGAAGGTCCGACATTTGGGACTTCCCTCAGACGGTTGTAGAGGAGTCCGGATGTCTGAGGCAGCCATAGGAAGTGAGAGGTATGTTTTGATGTATGGGAATAGTCCCAGACATCTGATTTTGGACAGTAATAATGTTTTTGGCCTGTTCAGGGCCCAAATGGAATCGGGTTTCGGCAAACGAAGTACCATTATTTTCTGCTTGAGTTTCCCTACATGTTTGTAATGAGTATCTACTATTTTGAGCTTGTCTGATGTGACTTAGTCGCTGGTACAGGTTACCAGCCGATGGCGTGTTCGGGGCCCATGGACACGACGAGATTTGCGATGCAGGTCCCCATGCCTCCTATGATACCCGGTAGAGTGGTTTATCTGAATTATTAAGAATAAACTAAATATTATGCTTTCTTGGAA
The DNA here is from genome assembly GCA_037157565.1 of Thalassia testudinum. Taxonomy (NCBI): domain Eukaryota; kingdom Viridiplantae; phylum Streptophyta; class Magnoliopsida; order Alismatales; family Hydrocharitaceae; genus Thalassia; species Thalassia testudinum. Next base: position 75,775,889 of record JAZHRO010000024.1, on the reverse strand, counting down.
TAGATTGATTGGAACCCTAGGATGTGAAATGAACCCTAGGGTAGAAATGCATGAACATGATTGACCTATACTGTTTACTGGAAGTGCATGTTTTAAATTGAATTGCTAGCAATGGTATTACTATAACTATGAGATACTATGACAGACATGAAAACACGAGCTGCCTGCTATATAATGGAAAATTGGGAATTGAACAGTGTGATCCGGATATTGATAAATGAGATGAATATGAGCATGAACCCTACGGGGAATTAGGAGTAGACTCCTGCATATGAAAGGAATCTGGTACGTAGACGGGAAGTGAGCTGACCCTTGTGTACATGGTACCAAGGAGAGCAACTGTCCCTTTTAGTGTAGAGGGGGAGCCAACCTACACCGACTTCTTAGGCCCTCTAGGCAAATCAGGGTAGTGGAATGAGGGTACGCGAACTGTGGAGGGGCGAGACCCCTGTTCTGAGAGGGCAAGGCCCTGTACTGCTCCGTGTTGTACTTTAGGCATACCCGCTAATGGAAACGATTGACCGCGTGCCAGTGTGGGGTAGCTACCCGTGCGTTTATCATGCGTGCCGTAGTCACCGCTATGTCGCGACAGGGACCTCGAGGTGGTTGACTGGGTGTAGGACTACTGCAGGGGACTCTCCCAGCCAAGAGAGCACCATGTATACCTTCTACGCCACGAGAAAGACTGCATTCAAGATCGTTTCCATGAAGAACAAGCAGGATCAAGAAACACATGAATCCTTTGTGAAATAAATGAACCAGAAATACATAGATGAGATAAATGGAAATGAGAATAAAAACCCTGTTGCTTGTTTTACTTTACTTGCACATAAACAATGTAAACACCACTCTACTCAGCGTTTGCTGACTCTGTCTTTTCGTAACCCTGCTCAGAACCAGGAGTTGAGTAGCCCGAGTTTTCGGCTACAGAGGGTGCTAGGCCCAGCTGAGCCTAGCCGTAGTTATTGTCTTTTCCGCCTTTTTCTTTTCTGCTGTAGTTGTGAGTACTGGACATTTAAATTACTGCTCTTGTTACTTCCTATTTTCCTTTTCACTGTTGTTGTTGTGGTAGCATGTACTATTTTGAGATAGTTTGTTTTACTTTCCTTTACCATTTCGCTTTTACTTCTACTTAGTTATAATGCATGTGTGGATGTGGTTTGTTTTCCTACTTTTGGTTATTTCTCGTTGGACGACTAGGTCTTGGGATTAGTCGAGGCGAGCCGATTTTGGGTCCTGTAGGGATCCGGGAACTAGGTCGTAACAGGGACCTCCGGCTCCTTTGCAACATCTTCAAGGGCCTCCTCCTCCTTCCTCTTCAGCCCCTTTCGATAAGTAGGCTGACTCCCCTCCCCCTGCTCCAAGGGCCCCTCTTCGCCTTGCCGAGACCTATGGCAAGTCAAGCTACCACCTCGATGCTTAGGCACAATCAGCCGAGCGAACTGCTCAAAAGCTGTAGCCAAAAGAACCAAGAATATTGGATTCATAAGAAAATGATAGGTACGATATGCGACGTGAAAGCTATTTACCCCTCTCCACTTACATGGCGTAGGCAACGAGTCCGCCACCCATGACAATGCCTCCTGGACGTCCTTCCGCCTGAGCTTCGACCGAGTAATTAGAACAAACTTAATTAATTATTCTGCATCTGCTTGCACAGACGAATCAAGCTCCTCGAATTGGGGCAGTTGGTCCCTCTCAGGCGGACCTTGCCAAGTGTAGGGGACTTCGAGGTCTTCAAGGTTGGAAAGAAAAAAGAAATGGTGGTCGTGCCCCTTCAAACTGTTAGGGAGATCCACTATCCAATATCCGATCTACCAGGTGTACAGCATATAAGTGCCTGATGGAGGCTTGCCCTTCACATTTTTGGGGCATCAGCCCGAAAAGTAGGCGGAACAAAATGAGGCGGGGGACAATCCCCAAATGAAAGCAGAGGGTGGTAAAGACGTTCAACACCAGCCAGCAGTTTAGGTTGAGCTGAGAAGGGGTGAGGCTATAAAAGGAAAGGAACGAAGACAAAAAAAGGGTTCAAAGTCACCTGTAAGACATGCTCTATGGTGTATTTACAGATGATAAACATGTCCTTAGTCCCTTCTGAACAAAGACGGGTTTTGGACTCACAAGCCTGAAATGAGACTCCACTGAGTCTGTATTCCCCTAAGAACGACAAAATTGCAGACCGACTATGAAAGTCTGACGAAAAACTGTACAAAGTCCTAGTCTCGGTAGAGACTTCGGAGGAAGAGGTAACGGACTTACCGTTGCTGGCAAAGCCTGACATGACGATCCTTCCTTTAAGAGACCTCAACATAGTGAGTCTCCGACGAAGGATGCCTCCTCATAACGCTCTACCAAGAGTGAAAGCTCCTTGCGCAAGTGCTCTCCAAGGTAGGTGGGCCATTAACCATGACCCACCACCCCTATATATAACCCCTACGGAGGGTGGTTCCCCACTTGCGGGGCGTAACTTTCAAAGAAAAATCAAATCCCATCGTATCCGACGTGGATTCCAAATATACCGCCAAGCGTAAAGAAAACCTCGGCCATCATTACAGATATTTAATATCCTTGTGCACATATCCACTACCGCAGAAAGGGTGGTCTCATCAATGACAAGCACGACGCTTGCGGCCTTTTCCTCATCATAACGACAGTAAATGCTACTCTTCTCAAATAATAAGACACAATATCAATCCTGATGTAACTGGCCATTACTCGCGGAAGTTGAGCAGGCGGATGTGCCTCACAACCACCTCTTTAGGCTAGTGATAAAGAAGGTGGATGCACCTCACAACCGCCTCTTAAGGCCGGTGATACAGCAGGCACATACGCCTCATGTTGCCTCTTAAGGCTGGTGATACAGTAGGCACATACGCCTCATGTCGCCTCTTAAAGCCGGTGACATAGCAAGCCCATGTGCCCCATACCACTTGTTAAGGTTGATACAACCACAGGCATCTGCCCTTAAAATCCCGCTACATAACAAATGCTCCCCTGCTTAAATAAAAAGCTGCGGTAACATTTTAGGGCATTACTTATCACGGAGTTTCTACCTTAAATGTTACTCTCTCACCAAGCAGTCACTGGCTTGAGAGTAAGGGGCATATGATGAGGGGCAAAAAATGCCCTCAAACCCAAAACTTTGCGAAAGGCCCGAAAAGAAGGATCTGACCCAGAAAGACTTAGATATAGGTGGGCTCAGGGATTTAACCCGCCTACACCCAAGGAAAGTCTTCTGCGCAGCAAACTCGGAACCTAACCCGCCTGCACATGGAAAAGCTCAAATACAGTGGGACCCAAAGGATCCTATAAGTTAAAAGAGACGGTGAAAGTACAGCTGGAACATGCCCTTAATAAATGCTGACATGGCCGCCGCAATTAATAATCTAACAAGAAGTGTACCTTGTCAGGCGGCCTATCTACTTAGAAGATCTTGTTGGAGGCCCAACTCCAGCACTATAAATAGCGGAGAGAGGCCCTTGAGAACCCCTCTTGAGCAACTTGAGAGAGAGACAGAGAGATTGTAAAACCTTGTAATATTGCAAGTTCTAGTGCATAGTTGGGAGCTCCATCCTCCTCCCATACTACACCCCTTGTGGTGGAATTGGGTAATCAATACTTGTGCCCATTGTGCGATTGCTCGGATCCTTGGATCAAACCCTCCATCCATGTAGGAGGTTCGATTTTTTTATTCTTGAGTCAGACACTTTGGACCTTCGGGGTTCCGATCAGATGGCGAATATTTTAGAGATGACTTTGTAAAGCAAATTGTAGCAAGTGATGGGACAAAGGTCTGTCAATTAATGAATGCACTCAAACTTGGGCACTAACATAAGAAATGCATGGTTGAGTTCTTTGAGCATGCCTTCCCCCATAAATAACTAACCAACCGTACCTACCACCTCCTTTTGCATGGTTGCCTAACATGCTCAAAAGAAAAAGGCGTTCAGTTGAACGTCTGGCTAAGTGGCTTTGTCGACCCTAATTGACTAAATGGCATCCTTCACCACTTGCATTGTAAGGGGTCAGATAACCATGCTATTCTCCTCCTCTATGTCCAAATGACAACATAATTAAGCAAGTCACTATCATCCACGTGATGAGCTTCATTAAAGAGGGATGTAAAGTGCAAAATTACCTCCTCTATAAACTACTACCCCTTATCAAGTGCAGTATTGTCCTCCCTGATAAGTTTGAGTAAAGCATTCTTATTTTACCTTAACTTAGTGGCAATCACAAAAAACTTCGTGTTTTTACCCCATTCTTTTAGCCATGAGACAACTCCACTTGACACGTAATTTGGCCAAATGGTGCAATGGTCCAAAATAAGAGGGTCATGGTCCAAATGGTGCAAATGGTGCAATGGGCCAAATGGTGCAATGTGTTGATCTCTGACACTTCCCTTTTTTTGTGTGTGGTGGAGCTTGATACCTTTGCATCGATTTTGTTTTCGTTAGAAGAACTTGACGAATGATTTTGAGTCCCTAAACAATTTGTGGATCCTACATTTAGGAAAACTTTAAGTCATGCTCGTATGATCACTACAAAACGAGTAACCTATACTGACTAGAGTACTATAATGATGTGTAAAATTCATTGCTGTAAGTCTCTCTAAGGTGTTACTGCTTCCTTAGGTTGTGTTTGGTAATGGGGTTAAGGAGAGTTAAAATGGAATAAGTGGAAATGGTATTTGTTTGGGTGGTGGAATAAGGAGAGGGTTAAGTATAAGGTTAAAATGATTGGTATATTGATGTGATGTTAATAGATATTTATTTAATAGTATAAGTAGGAGTGGAGAGTATTAATGGGTATTTGTTTAATATTAGAAGAGAGAGTAGAGGGTGTAGTGGTTATTTTTTAATAGTAAAAGTAAGTGGGAATAATTGGAAATTATTATATAGGAGTCTGTGTTGAAATGATGGAAAAAATTTATAAAAAACTTGAGATAACCTTTAACTTGGATTAACCTAGTTGCCAAACGGGGCCTTAAAGTCCACACACCAAGGGCTCTCTTTGATTTTCTTTTGTGCCTAAACCCTAAATCCACGCCCCTTGCCACCCCACCCCCCAACAAACACCTTTGAAGCCCTGCCGCTTCCCCAACCCAACACCTCTTGACAGACACACAACACACAAATACTCAATGTGTCGAATGCCACTCCACAACACCTCCGACGCATCCTCTGCCCTTGATCACTACTCCACAGCACTCGCATCCTTCCCCCTCGATCGCCACTCCGCAACACCTCCGATGCCTCCTCCCCCCTTGATCGCCAATCCGCAACACCTCTGATGCCTCCTTCCCCCTCGATCGCAACTCACTCGATGCTTCCTCTCAAACACACTCACTCAACACCCATCTCTCATTGACCTCAGCATCATCGTCTCCACCAGTCTCTATTAAAAATCTCTTCTGTTGGTCATTATTTCACTCTCTCCTTTCCACTCGATCCCTCACTCTCTTCCGCCACTCTCCCGCTCTCATTCTCTGAAACTCTCATTGATCTCCATCGATTCACTCACGGCAATCTTTCATTCTTGCAATTAGATCAACGTTTCATAGGGTTCACTGGTCAATCAGATTTCAGTGTTTGCTCAATCAATGCTTAAGATTGGGAGATTCTCATTCGATCTAATCCCTCTTGGTCAAATCTGGTTTCTATGCCCAATACCTCTCATTAAATCTCTCTATCCCTCTATCAATTTGTGTTTAATTTATGTTCATCTCCCTTGATTACTTTCAACCTCAGTCTAGGGTTAGGTTGACATAATTACCCTTTTTTTTATACTGATTTAGTTTAGGTTTAGGTGCATGTATTTGATTTAGGATTAGGGTTATAAGATTAACCCCTTGTTCATGTGAGTTGTGTTCTTCCATATGTAGGGGCATGTGAGTGAAGGTGGATCTTGCATCAGGATAGTTGCAATCTTGACGAGATAGGATCTTGTGTCATGCAGATAAAGGTGCCACTTGCAAATCCTTTACATTTTTATTTTTATTTTCTATTGATCGTTGTCTTTCTTTTGTATATATGTGTTAGTTTTTTAATAATATTAGTTGTAATGTTTGAGTCCCCATTTGTGTGGCAAAGAAGATTTTATTCTGTTTTGCCTAACATAGTGACATGTATCTTCATGATTATCTTTGTTTTGTTGCTATATAGGCTTTATTTACTTGAACCAACTAATTGCCAAACAATTCTATATTTCTTTGACAAATCTTGATGCTGTCCTACCACTACAACAATTCCTTTTTCCAAGATAGAAAAGAAGGCAACTCCAACAATTGATATTGCCTTGAATTAAATATGATAAGGAACCGCAAGAAGTGTAAGTCTCTAGTTTATTATTCTTTGCAATTTGGTTTATAAATGACGCAAGCTTGTATTTTCGTACTTATGAACTAGTTACAAATCTTTTACATATAATGTTGGTAAGTCCTCATCAAAAGGATAATGTTACATAACTCTTGCTAGGTTACAATCAAAGTTTCCTTCTTTAAAAAATTGGAGGTAGTGCCACAAAGGGTTGGCTCAGTGGTAGAGCATCCCATTGGCATCCAAGAGGTCATGGGATCAAATCCCATGTCCACCGCATTTACCTTCTCAAAAAAATTAAAAGTAGAGGAATCATTGAGATCCTATATGTTGCAGACAGAATGGTGCTCTTTGAATACAGCTTAACAACCCTTTATTCTACCAGAAATCCTATTAACAAGTTCAATAACAAGTAATTATCTACTATCTCACTCAATTTTAAGTTAATTTTCGTAACACGATTTTATTTGACATTCAACCACATGACCTTCCAAGAAAGGTGTTGAATTATATTGGATATCTCATTCCATCTAAGAGGTTTCAAGGTATTTCTATAGTATCATTGTATTACATTTTGATGAATCATATCTAAATATCTTTAGTAGTTAGCTTCATGAACATCTTAATGGTCATTGGAGTCCTTGTTTGCTAAGACCACTACTATGCTTGTGATCGTATTTGAGCAATAATTTTTTTTTTTTGAAGAATCTGGAAATAAATTTCTCAAAAAAGTGAAGAATTCAGGAATTACATTTTGGTGTTATTTCCTTAAGATGTTTTAATGTTTTATTAATACCAAGCAACTGAATATTGTGGCTTTGCATAATTGTTTTTTCAATGTATGAGTAGATAGCCTCTTCATTATTTCAAGGTGTGTTAGGACGCTCATGTTTAAGATTCTACCCCTACATTTTGTCTTGGATATAGCCACGTATGGACCATGTCAAAGCACTTGAGAAGGTATTGAATAACAAAGAAATGACAGGTTATGGATGCTCATGTTCAACCATCCAATCATCTAAATCTAAAAAGCTATGGACAGAAACCCATTACTTGTTTTTAGAATCCAACTATTAGCACATGAAAGAGACTGCAACAATTCAACCAAGCATATGCAGAAATATGTAATACATGATATGAGAAAGTTGCCATGTAGATAATATGGCGTTAAGCATAAGAAGAAAACTTTAATCATATTAATCAAACCCTAAACCCTAAACCAACCAGGCAAGTGACTAAGAATTCAGATAAAAGACAGAAAAAGGGTGACCACAGTGATGCAGAAAAAAAAGGCTCAGGAAGCAGGGGCCTGCAAGAGCACAACTACGGACTCTTTAGGTCTAGATTAAGATACACAAGCACATGCATGGCCTGAGAAAGCTGTCGTGCTGAAAAACTGTTAAGGAGAAAGATGTTTTGACAACACACCATATCTCTCAACACACCCCCTCAGGCTGAAGCATGGAATGCTTAGCTTGAATAAGAGATATTCCCACTTTACAAAGCAAAAAACACAAATAAAAATGATGCTACTAGGTCATGGCTTCTTCATGCCTCTTGTGTCGTCAGCTTCTTTGCATCCTCAATTGGTGTCGCTAGGTCATGGCTGCCTTGTCTTGCCAGCTTCTTTGCATCTTCACTTTGCTTGTAGACGAGTGTAGGTAGGAGTTCGAAGATGAGCTATACACAATTGATCTGATGTTGGTGGGAAAATAAGCTCACACTCCCCCTTTCTCCCATACAAGTATGGGAGAAGAAAATAGATAGAGGAAAGAAACATAATAGAGAGAAGAGCTTCTCCCCTTCTCATCACCATCTCCTATTTTTTTTTTGGAAATTTTCTTCTCTCCACTTTTTTCTCTTTTTTTATTTTTCTTTCTTCTTCCCTTTTTTAATAAAGTTAATGAATAAGAGAAACCTAAAGGGATAAAGATGTAAATAACCCAAAATATCCCTTTTTATTTGGGTTCAAAGAACCCATGCGATCCTCACATCACCGCCTTACCCTAATGCTGCTTCAAAGGTCTCCATCTTCGTTGAACTGAGACTCTTGCCGCAATCATCGTCGAGCCTCCTCATCGAGCCAGATCTCGTGTGATCTCTGCCACCGCCATTGTGAGATTGACACCACCATCTTTGCCATTGATCTCGACGTCGTGCCTTCTTTTGCAATGCTGCTTCTCTCTTTCTCTTCCTTTACACTCCACTACGAACAATGCAGGGAAAGGACTCCTTCGTTGATGTCAGTGCTCGCCCTATCTCTACTTAGCGTGGAAACCATGGAGAAGCACCAACGTCGCCACTGAGCCCTAGCGGCTCTGCCAGCTGCCTCCTGTACCCAACAACATCGCCATTAAATATTTCAACTTGGTTTCAGAGCATGTTCAATTCTTGGGTTTATTTTATTATCATTACGTTGTTAAAGTTCCAATATCTTTTTTGATCTCGAGAATGGCACCATCAAGGTTTTAAGGAACCCTAAGGTGCGAAGGAGATCATGGGGCTGGGCCTGGTAGCCCTTGAGGTGATCAAGTAGTCCTCCTAGCGACAGTGGTGATGATGGTCGTTGGTAGTGCTGCAAGGCGAAGATGTGGCGTCGATGGCGTATGGCACCAGCATTGGAGGCTGAGAGCACCGATCATGACGAGGATGAGAGGGACCATGAGCAGAAGCACCATTGGAGGGAGGACTCCCGTGAGCGCAGCAGTTCTTTCCTAGAGCACCACTGTGAAGGTAGCGAGGAAGTCGAGGAAGTAGCAGTGGCGGTGCGCAGTAGCAGGCGAGGCAGCACGAGGTGACACGCAGCAACAGGCAGCGGATAGCGGCATGGAGATCTCTCGCGATGGAGGCGATGGCAGTGGCAGCTATGCTAAGGCATCAATGGCACTGCTGGTGAGCCCTTCGCACAGGCTAAGCAAGGCAGATGAGGTATCCTTGGCGGTGGGAGCAAGGGCGACATGGTCGGAGAAGGCGGTGGCGTTTCTCCAACGTGTTGTGGCTAAGTTGAAGGGGATGATGGTAGTGCTAGGGATCTCTAGGAAGGTGCAAACAAAAACATGCCGGTGGTAGTTGAGGAGGATGGCCTGAGTGTTTGCAAAGTCGAAGACGTTGTTGGTGGCCATGGGCCCAGGCGACGAGGATCTTGGTGAAATTTGCTGCCAAGGAGATGCTAAAGGAGATCATTGGCAATAATGTTGGGTTTTTATTAAACCCTTGAGATATTTTTTTGTGCTTCTTACGTAGTTTCCCTGTTATTTCCTTCTATTTTATTTTGGGTCCCTTCATTGTATTGCAAAGGAGAGAAAAAAAAGGGAGGATATCAAAAAAATTAGGGAGAAAAGCGAGAAAGAAAAAGAAAAAAGTTGGAAAAAAAAGGTGAAAAAGTGAGTAAAAAAAAAATCATGTGGATCATGAGAAGAGGTGGAGAAATCTTCTTTAGTTTTTTTCATGTTTTATTTTCTTCTCGTTGTTATTGTCTTCTCTTATATGAGTATGGGAGAATGGGGGAGTCTAGGAGCTTGTTGTAACCACCCACGTTTGGAAGTCCCTTTTGTTCATGACTCCACATGAGAAACCCAACTCTGGGAGGTCTAGAGTTTTGAGGTCCTCAGTGGAAGGACTCATTTCAGGTTTCTATGTGGGAGATCCAGTTTCGTGGACTCTAGAGAGGGAGTTCCACCTTCGAGGTCTTCAGATGAAGACCCCATTATAGGGATACTGAACGGGGAGCCACTAGTACCAGATCTTTAGAGCTAGCTACAGTCCGTCCAGTAGCTCCAGCTCGTGTTCTTGCCTACAAGCAAGAACCAGTCCAGAGTATTGTTTGGTTTGCTGTGTAGAGTGGATTTGTGTTACAAGCTGAGCATTCCATGCTCCAGCTTGAGGGGGAGTGTTGAGAGGATTGTGTGTTGGTTTAGTGCCACATTGGAAAATGTGGACTTTGTGTGTGTGTGATAGCCTATAAATAGGCATGTACTCCTTTGATTCCCATTGACAGAAATACAAAGAAAACACGCCCATACGTGCTTCTCCCGTGGTTTTCTCCTTGCTTCTCGTGAGTGGGATTTCCATGTAAACCCAAGTGTTTGGTGATTCTTACGTGCTTTGATATTTATGCTTCCGTGTTATTTAAATATTTCAACTTACTCATTGTAGTTTACCTATATCATTAGACAGAGGCTTAATCTAGCCCTTCAATCATCAACTAGATCCCTTAATTAAATGATGGAACAATGGCCTTGGCCATTGTTCCATCATTTAATTAAGGGATCTAGTTGATGATTGAAGGGCTAGATTAAGCCTCTGTCTAATGATATAGGTAAACTACAATAAGTAAGTTGAAATATTTAAATGGCCATTGTTGAGAGATACGGTGTGTTGCAATGGTACATTTAGTACCACATAGTAGAATGAAGAAGTGTGATGTGTGTGGGAGCCTATAAATAGGCTATCGTACCACATTTATTTCTTTGAGAAGAACAAAATAATCTCGCCTTACTAGGGTCATCTTCCGTGATTTTCTCCCCACTCTTCATGAGTAGGGTTTCCACATAAACCCAAGTATTTCGTATTGTTTATGCCTTTGATATTTTGCTTTCTCTTATCTATATTATTTAACATGGTATCAGAGTAAGTTGATTTTGGGTTCTTTTTTAAAATATTATTGTTATATCTTTGTTCTGTTATTGAGTTCTATGAAGGAGGTGCCAACAAGGGCATCTCAAGGAGTAGCAGCAGCAGGAGGCATCAATGGAGGCATTGGAGATGACGATGGGCCATGAGGCCGATGCTGTTAAGGTGATACAAGAGGTGGCGATGGCAAAGAAAAGACGAAGGTCACTGCAAAGTCGGTGCTGCAACGAGGAAGGAAGATGGTCTTGGAGGTGTTGCTACAGCGTCCCGGGAAGCCTAGGCAGGGTGTGATGGTGTTGTTGGGTCTGGGCGACAACTAGTGGAGTCGCTAGGGCTTAGCGATGGCACTATCGCTTCTCCATTGTTTCCATGTTGAGCGGAGATGGGGCAAGCACTGACATCAACAAAAAGAGATGAGCCCTTTCACTGCATCGTTCGCGATCGAGTGTAGAGGAAGAGAGAGAAAGAAGCAGCACTGTAGAAGAAGTCGCAGTGCTGAGATCAGTGGCGAAGATGGTGATGTCGATCTCACGATGGCGGTGGTAGAGATCATGAGAGATCTAACTTAGCGAGGAGGATCGACGATGATTGCGGTGAGTCTTGGTGTAAGGAAGATGGAGACCTTCAAAGTCACGTTGACGTGAGGAGACAATGTGAGGATCGCATGGGTTCTATGTTGAGTTACGTGTTATTATGAGGGGCTATTTGTTACTTGTTTTTTCTTGTTGGACCTGTGATGTTATTTTTCCCTTGTCTCTCTCTCTCTACATAAAGAGACATAGGGACTACCTAGTAATAACAAGACTTCTTTTCACTCCAACTTGGTATCAGAGCACCAGGTTGGGGATACCACCAAATAAACCCTAACCCTACCTTAATGCCACACTATCGTCGGATACTACCACCACCATCTTCGTTGCTGTTGCAACAGCAGCAGTATCACCCATCACCGCCACTGCTGCAACCCATCGTAGCAGCGCCTCCTTGTACTACTATAGCTGCTGTCGGTGTGATGTAGTAGCATTGCCTAGGGCTACTGTAGCCACCACCGCTGCTCTGCGGCCATCGCTGAGGGTTGAGCGACCTCCCATAGCAGTGCCTCACCTATTGCAATGTTGCCTCACTCTGCTGCTCTTCGGCAAATCGTTGCTGTAGCACCGCCTCGCACTGCTGAGCTCCGGCAGACCGTTGCTACAGCCCTGTAGGCCATCGGTGTAGCTCTAGAGCAACACATCACCGCCGCCTTCTCTTCCAATCGTCGCCTAAGCCACCGGAGAGTAGGCTGCTGGCCATCAGCACGTTGTAGGGAGGTTCTTGAGTATTGTGGAGATGGAGATTTGAAGCAAGAACCTTTCTAGGGTTGGTATGACTTCTTTGGTCTCTTGATCTGATTTGGGGTGTGTATTCCCCGTTGTGAATGTTTATTTTGGGGTGTGTATTTCCCTAATTGATTAATTCTTGGGGTGTGTATTCCCTAGTGAAGTGTTGGATATTGTCTGTGGATTGTGGGGTGTGTATCCTCCAAGTTATTGGAGTTTTGTCCAGGATTTCAGATTTGCTGTTTGGGCTTATTTGTGTGCGTTTGAAGCTACCATGTCTGCATCAGATGCTTTTGAGGTGTCTTCAGGACAGAGTATAGAAAGAGGGGTGTATAAGAGACCCTTCTTTGTTTCTATTACAAAATTAGATAAGACCAACTACCCCCATTGGTCTCAAACCTTCCTTGTCACTGTGGAAGGACATGATAAGAAGCATGTGCACCTGGAAGCACCATTGGAGCGGAAAATAGGAAAATACGCAACTTGGAAACGGGATGATGCTATGGTGAGAGCCTGGATCTTGAATAGCATTATTCCAAGGATTGGTGATGAAGTTATGTACTACAGTTCTACCAAAGAGATGTGAGATAGGTTGAAGTCGGCTTATTCATATGAGTTGAATTCAACTCAAGTATTTTAGGTTCACTATGATTTATGCCATCTCAAGTAAGAGGAGATGAGTCTGTCTCGGTATTACTCCACTATGAAAGGGTTATTGGAGAAATATAATGCATATAGACTGATGTGTACTTCTACATGCAGGGTCCGCAGAAAGGAGTTTGCAGCCCACATGCTCCTTCAGAGTTGAGTGATCACTATTCAGAGGCTCAGTCACAGATTTTGACTCTCTTTGAGCTTCCTCCTATTGGGGAAAATTATAGGAGGTTGAGTAGGATGCAAATTTAGCCTACTCGTGATGCAATTGTTACCATTACATCTTCGGCTCATGCTGCTGTTAGCACTTGTGCAGGTCGTGGAGGCTTCTTTCGTGGCAAAGGGAGGGGTTGAACTAATGGTGGTCGTGGTAAGCCTACATGTTCTTACTGTGGTAGGCTTGGCCATGTTCAGGCTAAGTGTTGGAATAAGCTCAATCATCCTACTGTGGCCGTCCTACCAGGCTTCTGTTACAACTTCTCCAGGTTTGAGCACTGAGGCAATATCTCTTGCAGAGGCAAACTATGATGCAGTTGTGCAGTGGCTAGCATGGTTGACCCATGAGCAGCCTCAATCCTCCAGCACTGCAGCCTATGCATCTTCATCAGGTATGAAAGGATCATGGTTGATTGATTCAGTTGCATCTGATCATTTGACAAGAAATTCCCAGTGCTTTAGGGGATTACAGAAGACACCATAGGAACATTCTGTACAATTGGCAAATGGTAGACATGCCCCCATCCGTGGTAAGGGAGGGGTATCTGTTACACCCTCCATGCATCTTGATGATGTATATTATGTGCCAAACATGACAATGCAACTGCTATCTATTAGTTCTATTACTAAGCAGTTGAATTGTCGTGTTATTTTTTATGTTGTTGGATGCACTTTTTAGGATAGCATGACAGGGAGGACGATTGGTGGTGACCATGAGGAGGGGGTGTATATCGGCTAGTTCAGAGTCTAGTTGCTGCAACCTGTCAGACCAGTACTGCGGGGAGTGCCTTGCAGTGGCACAAAAGACTAGGTCATTCTTCTCTGGACAAGCTTCGTCGTGTTATACCTCACTTGTCTCCTACCATGAAGATTCAATGTGATGCATGTCAGTTGGGAAAGCATCATCGTGCTAGCTTTCCAGCATCTATCCACTCTACCAGTTCTGCTTGCTTTGATTTGTTGCATTGTGATGTCTAGGGTCCTAGTCGTGTGGTAGACCGCCAGAATTTTAGATATTATCTGTTATTTGTGGATGATTTTCACGCTTATCATGGACCTTTTTTATGTGGAATAAACCAAAAGTTGGCTCTTTGATTAAGCAATTTGTGATGTTTGTGAAAAATCAATTTGGTGTATGCATCAAGAAAATCAGAACAGATAATGCATTAGAATTTTGCACAAAGAAATTGACTGATTTGTATAGATCACTGGGTATTGTGCATTAAAAATCATGTCCTCATACGTCACAGTAGAATGGGATAGTTGAAAGGAAACACCGCCACATTCTGGATATAGCTAGAGCCTTACTTATCCAGAATAGTGTTCTGCATAGTTATTGGGGAGATGCGATTCTTAGTGCCTGTTATCTCATTAATAGGCTCCCTTCTTCTGTGTTACATGAGCAGACTCCATGGAGTATCTTATATCCTGATGCTGACTTATTTCTTGTGCCACCAAAGACCTTTGGGTGTGTGGCATTTGTACATCTCTTTGGTCCTGGCCGTGACAAATTGGCACCAAGGGTGATTAAGTGTGTATTTTTGGGATACTCATGCACGTAGAAGGAATACAGGTGTTTTGAACCCATACACCAGAAACATTATATGAGTGCAGATGTGACTTTTCATGAGTCTATCCCTTATTTTTCTACCTAAGGTCATCAGTTGAGAGACATAGAGGTGGCTGCTCCTATGCTTGTACCTCCTATAGCCTTGGAGGATTTCTCTTAGAGTAGTAGTGTATCTAGTACCAATCATACTGTGGGCACTTTCAGACCTGTACCACCTGATGAGAAAACATTTAAGGGTGCTACATATCAGCTGCCAGTTACTTACAGAGAAATGACACACCCCCCTCTTCTTCAGTTCCTATTGAGCCACCATTGTCTTCCTTCGTTCAGGTATGTATTGGGGATACTGATGATTCTTCTACTCATGTGTCTTCAAGGTTCCTTTCTCTACCCACATATGAGGATATTCCCATTGCTATCAGAAAGGCTTCGAGAACCTATGCACAGTATCGTGTTGCTGACAATGTTGTTTCTACAGGTTCTCTTGTGTCAGAGTTTCATTCTTTTACAACTGCAGTCTCTATTAAGGAGATACCTACTTCCTACCAGTAGGCTCTCCTACATCCACATTGGAAGGCAGCTATGGAAGAGGAGATGTCTGCACTTACTGATGGAGGTACATGGGAGTTGTCTGCCTTACCTTCTGGTGTGCACTTGGTTGGAGACAGATAGGTCTTTATCTTGAAATGCAACCTTCTGGTGTGCACTTGGTTGGAGACAGATAGGTCTTTACCTTGAAATGCAACCTTGATGGGTCTATTTCTCGGTATAAGGCTCGCCTTGTGTTGAACGTACGAATTGCTACGCTAATGTGTTTGGTTTTGGAAAACCTGTCGTTGTAGCTTGAAAGTGAAGAATTCGTGTTCAACAAATAAAATTTATACCGAAATGAAAATTCCGGGTCGAACATAGGGAGGCGGACGTTTGATTTAAAAAACTACGCGTTTCTTTTATTTGTCACAAAGTAATTCAATTTAAAACTATCTAATTATTTACAATAAATAGAAGAGAGAGAGAGGGTAAGAGAGAGAGAGAATATTACACATAGAAATCAAAATGAGATGTAGAATAAACAAAGAATTTATCATTAAGCAGATTGTTCATTACAACTAGAAAGCATAAAACAATTGCACTAAAAAGCGATAAATTTACTCTAGAAAGCATTAAAAGAATGGAGGGAGAAATGTCCTCCTCGATGATTGCTTGGAGGACGAGCAAAACTACACTAGAAAGTAGTAAATCTATATTAAAAAGCAGTAAAAAGAATAGGAGAGAGAAATCCTCCTCGACGGTCGCTTGGAGGACGAGCTGGATGGGACGACGCCTGGACGAAGGAGGACGAAGCAAGACGAAGGAGGACGAAGCAGAAGAATGGGAACGGAGCAGCACGCCGTCGTCGTCGCGGGATCCACTTCCGAAGGGGGACGAAAATTTGGACTTTATCTCGTGAGAAGCATCCCGGGTGTGGGACAAGCTTCTCTTGAGCTTTGGAGGGGTAGAGAAGAGAAGGAAGGGATGAGAATTTCGTATGGAGGGGTCTCCTTTTATAGTTGCAAGGAGTGGGGGTAAAATGGTCATTATATCTTCAAAATAATAAATGAGGGGTCTTTAGTGATGGATAAATCCGTCACTAAAGCCCCCAACGTGGGCGTAGCTCCCGTGCCCACGCGTGCCTCCTCAACTGTCCGCACACAACGCTTACGCCCACGTACTTTGCGATCAGACGGCTTAAGACGCGTGATCGCCTGCTGTCGTGCGCTCGCCTGGCGCGTGTGATGCCGTGTGACGCCGCGCGTTCAATCGTGAGTGATCTCGATTGAGCGCAGACGGCCGTTCGATCAAGATCCGACGCCCGCCATCGCCCGCACGCCCGCGCCTTCGGCCCCTTCGCTGCGGCTCGAACCCACGCCAGCGGCTCGCATAAGCGCGCTCGACCGCTGTGCTACGAGGCGCGGATGGTCGAGCGGGCGCTTTTAGGCGCGGCCGCCCACAGCCGTTGGATCGAGATCCAACGGCGGAGAGGGAGCAGGTGCGGGGCCTTCAGAGATTCATGTGGCCATTTGGGTGGCCGGGATGGCACCACGTGGCGCCATCTTGGCCGTCCATCTTCTGGAAGTTGTAGATGGTGCCACGGATGTCGGATTGACTTGATTTTTGCGTCGTTGGGATGAGATCGTCGATCCGAATTCATCCGTGTGGTCAGATTTGTCATTTGAAGTGTGGATTTGCACCATCCTGGCCCTTGATCTTCTAGGGTTCCCCGGTAATTATTTGATGCTATGGATGCCTGATTAGGGCGATCTTGGAGTCGTTGAACTCCAATCATCGCCCTGATCACATCCATACGGTTGGATCTTTGATCTGAGGCCCCGATAAAATGTTTGCCCTGTCCAAGCACGTAAAAGGAGACAATTAACCTCCATTTTATTCAAACTACTCTAAATGCAAGATGATGCATGTTATGCAATATTTATATCATGGAATGCAATCCTATGCTTAAGAACATGCATAAATAGACATCTTAAGTAGTGTAAATGTGTTTACATCATACCCCCATGCCTATCTTTTGCTAGTCCCTAGCAAAAACTATATGCTATTTATAAAAGAATTAGGTTGGATTATTTGGACCTGAGTTATTTTCAATCATTAAGAAATTGTTTACTTAGGAACTGAACTTTCAAAGACACAACAGTGCCCGGGTATCAGCCAAAATGCAGACCGCCTCAAGCCCTCGCCTTATTTAAAGAAAAATTCTTTTTCTCTTTTTACTCTTTTCTAATTTTTTTTGGATTTTCAAATTTTAGGGTTTAAGAGTGGCTTTCTACGGCCATTCAACTCACCCAAGATTTGATGAGAACCCTAAGCTTTAAGCATCTTATTGTGATTATGATAGACTCGTTGATCGGTAATTAAAACGGACTTCGGATTTCTACACCTCTAGGTGACCTCAAAAAGACTTCTGCCTAAAGGTGTATCTTTACAACCGGTAGCTTTCTCCCTACTTTTATTTTTTAATGGGGTCAACACAAGGGTGAATCCAGTGTATATCTCCCCGATTTATTCTACTTCTCCGCTTCTTCCTAAGTGTTTTGGGAATTTTTAGTGCATTTACTGAGTTGGGTTCTGGACAACCGGTCGATGAGCTGTTACCACCGACAACTTGCCAGCCATACTCGTGCGGCGAAGTGTGGCTTATTTCTTTTTGTTCTTTTCTCCTTTTCTTTTTGATTTTTTTTTTTAAGTAGGTGGCTTCCCTGGTCTAAGATTTACCTAAAGGTAGCAAAAAGAGAAAGATCTAGTGACTAGGCTCTGGACAACCTACCTATGGGCTGTTACCCATGATAACTTGCCAGACATATCACCCTAGAAGGTTCATTAGCTACCCAATTTTCGTTAAAATCGTTGAACAATGAGTCAGTGCAAAGAAAGTGTGTAGATGCTTAAGACTCAAAATTCCCTCAAATCAGAGGGCGGGTTGATAAGTCGTGTACTTATCACCCAAACTTATTTATTCCAATTACGATAGAATTAAGATGGCGAGGACTCAAAGACAAATCCACATTTTAGTGGATACACGGGATAATTAAGTCCAAAGACTTGAAGGGTCTTTGTGTTCAGATCTTAATGTAGTATTTCCTGAGATTGAAAATTTTCTTAAACCCAAATTCTCTTTCCTAATTCTGAAATTTTTTTTTTAATAAAAGAAAATAAAACAAATCTATGGAGCTGACGAATGAATTCAGAGATAAATATCCACCCCCCCATGCCTATCTAATGCAATGTCTTCATTGTATTAAAAAGACATAAAACAGAGTGGAAAAGTATAGAAAGCACCTGAATTGTGTGAATGTCAGGTTCACTCCGAGATGAAAACGAAAAGGAACTGTATATGTGCTGAGTTTAGTGCCTTCAGCTAGGCACACTATACAAAGAAAAGAAATGAAGAATTCACAAGTGTAGGTCAGAATTAAAATAAACAGAAGAATCCTCTGACCTATCAATAGCGGTCCACAGATGTGGACCAGATTGTGGTGCAGACCCATCCCCCATAATCGAGAATATCTTAGGTTCTGGATAAAAATTACCCAGAACCTAAAATAAGAATGCAAGCGGGGTCAGGCCTGCGATTTATGAGGATGCAACCCAAGACCAAAAAGTCCGGTTACAGAGAATTGAAGCTCAAAAGGATAATCGTTGAATGTGTGCTTGAGTTTGACATCCTCGAAACAAATGTCATAAGGGTTCTGATTTGATGGTTTCAGCTTAAAAGGAACCCTTCGACTCAATCTTCCATTTCCTCCAAAATTAACTTCCCAAATCATAACTTCCCAACTCCTATCCTTCTCATTCAGCATATCAAATTCCAGGACCTCTTGTATATTAATAACCCCGTCTGAAATCTCCAAGTCTAAATGATGTGGCAGAATCAGAATTGACTTGGGTCTAATTATCTCAGAAACAGAATTATCGATAAGCCCAACGGGGTGTAACTGATAATTAGGGCATTGAATTGATTCCTCCAGAAAATGCGATTCTGGATCCATAATGTGTGCCCTAATAAGATCAGTTTCCTCAGTTATTGGGCTGTCAAATGATCTATCAGATTCCTCAGGCCGAATCGTCTTACAGAAATCGTGTTCAGAAAACTCGCGTGAGACTTTGCAACTTGAATCTTCACCATCAAAGAAATCAGGATCCGTATCAATGTATGTCCCAAAATCATTTGTCACTTTCTGTTCCAAGGAGACATACGTTTCCTCATAACTCGGCTCAGGGATCTCAGGTGAAGAAATCAGATCTTCCTTAATTGGTTGCTTTAATTCAATCTGGTTAGCCTCGTAACACGTGTCCCCCCAACAGGTGCCTGAGCAGGTTCTGTCATTGGTTTTCCTGAAGAAGGTTCATCCTGGGAATCATCCCAAGATTGAATCAAAGCAACCACGAATCTCATCCTCAATTTCACTAATTTCCCAAGTAGAAACTCACCCGGGTTCTTATCCTTAACATCCTGGAGCCAATCCAACAAAGACTTGTTTAAATCATCAATCATTTCAATTAGGGGCTCCAATCTCTCAATGCAAGGTATTGGCTGAACTTCTAAAGATTGAATAATATTCCTCAAGTTAGCCAGAACCTTATCTTGAACCTGGTTAACCTGAACCAAATGAGTTGGTTCAGGGTTGGGCGGGTTTGACATCAATGCAGAGGAATTAATGAATTGAGATTCGTTATACCCTTCTTGATAATAGGTCATTTCATATTTTTGAAAAGATGGTGATGACCTAAAGGCAGTGAAATTAGAGGATGGGTAAGGATCGGTGTATCCTTCTTGATTGTAGATCGTATTAGGCTGTTCATGAAAGGAAGACGATCTATAATCGATGTAGCTCTGAGAAGGATAGAAATCAGAATCAAAGTGTTCAGGATTAGACCCTAAACATGGGGGTTTGGAATTGTATCCCCAATCCGAATTATCCCAACTGACTGATGGTTGATTACAGTACGAGTCAGGATAATCGTCATGTTGAGGATAATTCACAATAGGAGGGAAAGAGTGGGAATGCGTGAAATATGTGGAAGGATTCATGAGACACAGGAGGAAGAAAGGCGCCCTGCAATTCAAACAATCAAACCTGTCTTTAATTGGGTTAGCCTACAAACTTACAGACTCCCAAAACCGGTCTTGAGATAAAGGAACGATTTGATCTACTTCCGTCTGTTCAATCCAACCAGTTAGAAGGAGGGACTAGGGAGAAGGTTCTTCCTTCGGCTTGCGCCTCTGGTTCCTAGTGTACCCCCCAGCTGCTATCGTTTGACTCTGCTCCCCTAGCTAGACATCAGATTGAACAGTAGAAACAGACTAATCGAAAATAATCTCGTTCTGAGTTCTGAAGAGCGAGTTCAATCCTTAAGGCCAACATCTACTCTATTTTATTTAGAGCTAGGTTTGAATGTGCTTTGGAATGTGATGGGCCCTTTAAATGGGTTGTGCCCTTAATGATTGATTGATTTGTGTGTGCGTGCACAACCAGTGGTTTTCAAGCAAGATTATTTTTGATGTGGTGAATTTTAAGGTTCAAATCTTGCTTAGTAGCTTTTAGGATTCAACTTTAGGTATTTTCAAACAAGTTTATTGGCACACCAAGTTTTACAAGCACAGGTGAAGATGTTTTCCTTTAAAGCTTAAAAAGAATGTGGAGTGCCTAGTAAATCCCTAAGAGTTCAACCTAATTGGCAGCTACTTGATGAGTTTATTTTATTTGAAGTGGTGTGGCCCAATCAACTCAAACAACGGGCCACAAATGCACCACTAAGTTAGGCACACAAAGATGGTTAACCTAGAATGATTTCTACTCTTTTATGTGTTGCTTTATGTGTACCGATTCCACAGATCAGAATCCGGTTGAGTAGAAACAAATCAATTCGATTAAGTGCCTTTGAATGTGGGTGTACATTGTGTGTTTGTTGAAAATTGCCCCACAAAATTATCTTTTTATTTTTTTCTTATATAAATGAAGGTGGAATGAATGTGAGTGAGAATCCAAACAACCAAACTATTCCTAGGATTTATGCAAACACCTAGGTTAATTAGAATTTGGATTTAATGTAGCAAATGAAATCTATGGAGGGGGAAAGAATGGGGGATAACTTACAAAACCTTCCACAGCACTTTACTCCAATCTACCGCTTTTGCATGTCTCAAAAGAGTACCTGCAATTACAATAAGAAAGGAGAAAAGTGAGGTAAATGATTTGTAAGTTACAAAACGCGAAGAGAAATCAAAGATTGTCGCCTCCCCGGCAACGGTGCCAAAATGTTGAACGTACAAATTGCTACGCTAACATCTTTGGTTTTGGAAAACCTGTCGTTGTAGCTTAAAAGCAAAGAATTCGTGTTCAACAAATAAAATTTATACCGAAATGAAAATTCCGAGTCGAACACAGGGAGGCGAACGTTTGATTTAAAAAACTACGCGTTTCTTTTTGTTTGTCACGAAGTAATTCAATTTAAAACTATCTAATTATTTACAATAAATAGAAGAGAGAGAGAGAGAATATTGCACATAGAAATCAAAATGAGATGTAGAATAAACAAAGAATTTATCATTAAGAAGATTGTTCATTACAACTAGAAAGCATAAAACAATTGCACTAGAAAGCGATAAATTTACTCTAGAAAGCATTAAAAGAATGGAGGGAGAAATGTCCTCGACGATTACTTGGAGGACGAGCAAAACTGCACTAGAAAGCAGTAAATCTATATTAAAAAGCAGTTAAAAGAATAGGGAGAGAGAAATCCTCCTCGATGGTCGCTTGGAGGATGAGTTGGACGGGACGACGCCTGGACGAAGGAGGACGAAGCAGAAGAACGGGAACGGAGCAGCATGCCGTCGTCGTCGCGGGATCCACTTTCGAAGGGGGACGAGACCTTATCCTTACAGGCAATGATGCAGATGGTATTGCTCAAGTGGAGTATTTGGCTCACCAGTTTGTCATAAAAGATCTTGGGAAGCTGAGATATTTTCTGGGTATTGAGATCGCCACGAGCAAGCAAGGGATAGTGATGTCTTAGAGGAAGTATGCACTTGATATTCTTCAGGAGACAGGCATGCCAGGATCCAAGGAAGCTAATATACCTATAGATCCTAAATCTCACTTATTTGAATATACAGTGAAGCTAAAGGATAAGAAGGTCTATTGACAGCTAGTTAATAAGTTATTATATCTAACCATCACCAGGCCAGACATCAGCCTTGTAGTGGGTAAGCTAAGTCTATTCTTAGACAAGCTCACTAATATTCACTGGCAGGCGGTTATGAAACTGTTGATGTACATTAAGAGATGTCCAGGTAGAGGCATTTTATTCCAGAAGAAGAAGGATCCTATGTCTGTAGTGGTTTATTCTGATGCAGATTATGCAGGAGACGTGGCAGACAGACGATCCACCACTGATTTGTGCACATTTGTGGTTGGAAATTTGGTGACCTGGAGGAGCAAGAAACAGAGTGTTGTTTCATGCTCTAGTGCTGAGTCCGAGTACAAGGCTATGGCTCATACTACAGCTGAGATGATATGGATCAAATCTCTACTAAGAGATCATCATGTTGAAATCCAGGAGCCTATGGAGATGCATTGTGATAACCGGGTTGCGACATTTATTGTTAATAATCCCATATTTCATGGGAGGACAAAACATGTGGAAGTTGACTGTCATTATAGTAGGAGCCTGATTCAGTAAGGTTTCCTTCGTACTACGTGTCTTGCCTTTATTGACCAGACTGCTGATGTTTTTACCAAGCCGCTACCTCGCCCCCAGTTTGAGAAGTGTAGAAACAAGTTAAGCATGGTAGATATATATGCTCCAGCTTGAGGGAGAGTGTTGAGTTACATGTTATTGTGAGGGGCTATTTATTATTTTTTCTTGTTGGACATATGATATTATTTTTCCCTTGTCTCTCTCTATATAAAGAGACATATGGACTGCCTAGTAATAACAAGACTTCTTTTCACTTCAACTTCCTAATAAAGAAGAGGTATTTTTCGATTATTTACACCTTTACCCCTTTAGGTTTCTCTTATTCATTAACTTTATATAAAAAAGGGGAAAGGATAATAAAAAAAAGGGAGGGCAGTAAGAAGTTGATAAAAATAAGGAGAAAAAAAAGGAAGAAGAGGAAAAATTAAAAAAAGGTGAAAGGTAAAAAAATGGTAGAAAAAGGAGAAAAGGAATAAAAAGAAAAAAAATGATGATGAAATTAAAGAGAAGAGAGGGAAAAGCTCTTCTTTATAGGAGAAAAGAGGAGTGTGAGAGCTTAGTTTCCCACCAACACCAGATCAATTGTCTACAGCTCATCTCCAGACTCCTATCTACACCCATCTACAAGTAAAGTGAAAATGCAAAGAAACTACCGATATAAGGTAGCTGTGACCCAGCAGCATCAATTGAGGGTGCAAAGAAGCTGACAACACAAGTGACATGAAGAAGCCATGACCCAGTAGCATCATTTTATTTAGATTGTATTTTTTGTCTTGTAGAGTGGTAATATCCTTTGTGCAAGCTGAACATTCCATGTTTCAGCTTTAGGGGGAGTGTTAAGAGATAAGGTGAGTTGTAATGGTACATTTAATATTACATGATAGAATGAAGAAGTGTGGTGTGTGTGGAAGTCCACAAATAGACTATTGTACCCCCATTTGTTTCTTTTAAAAGAATAGAATAATCTCACCCTAGTGGGACCTTCTCTCGTAATTTTTGCTCTGCTCTTCATAAGTAAGATTTTCATGTAAACCCAAATATTTCATATTATTTATATCTTTGATATTTTACTTTCACTTATCTATATTATTTAACAGCCTATCTTTCCAAGATTGCCTTTAAAGTCCCAACATAAATTTCTGCTAGACAAACGCAATATTTTTTGAGAAGGGGTTTCATATTAATTGACAGAAAATCCACCTTTAACTTCGTCTGGGAATTTCTAGGCCCGTGCAGCCAATTTTGTCCAAGGATTGAGGTTGTAATCCCAAAAATTCAAAAGCACTCGGTCCATCCTCTATTTTGCACTACTCAACTTTACTCTCTTTGCAATTGTTGCTTTCATCTGGGAGGGATCCTTGGACCCTTGCATCCCATCCACACCAGCATTTGGTAAAGGCTTAGGAACTTGTAATGTTTGTCTTAATCTTGTTGTTTCAATTATTGGATGCATCTCTTAGCTTGTGAGAGATGTCAAGTTCTTGCTTTAAAGGATTGAGGTTGCATATTAAGGATTTTTTTTGGAAAGTTGCATATTTACGTTTATTGCACTTGGTTAGTAAAAATTTGAAGAACCCTCAGAGATTTGTAGTACGTCTAAGTATCAAACAAGTGCAAGTAGTCTTTTATTTTGTGGTTTACCTATCATGTGACCTCTATTATTGTTATATTATCATGTTTGCATTTCATATCTGCTATTATTTGTCAAAGCACCATTCACTCTTAGTGGCTGTGTTGTGATCCACAGCAACCTTTCAAAATGGACCGTGCTGTCCTTGATCTTGAAATGCAACAGAAAGAGGAATCCTAGATCTGCAGAAGTGAGCCAACCTAATCCAGAGATTTGAACCACTGGGAAACCATCGAGAAGAATGTAATAATGATAATAATGAAGAAAACATTAGCAAGAAAGGCCAGAAGTAAGTGATTTGTAATGCATATCACCATCCTACTCCATAGAAGAAGCAAAGTAGAAGTCAGATCTTTATATTTTCACAGAGGTATGAAGAATTTAACTCTAAATGCAGGCAACCCCCTCTATTAACCCTCGAATTTGACAATGTTGGACTATGCATAAAAGCTAATAATACCATAAATGATCATTATAGGACCCATTTACTGAACAATCAAATGATCCACCTTTCTCAACAACAATGAGTGTTAAACAATCTCTTAAAAGAAAGTGTTAAAAGCACAATATAAAAATCAGAGGTATCACGAACAAGTCTCCTAAACTGCAATATGAACTGAAAGCCAAAGTAGTAAAGCTTTAGCTTTTCATAGCAGCTAAAATTAAGTAAAAGAATAAGTATATTACTTATGTATGTATCCATGTATCAATTGAAAAAAAAAAAAATATATATATATATATATATAGGCACTGAAAAATTCAAGCCTCTTAATCTCCTCTCTAAAAAAAATAAATTAACGAACTTGAGACAAAATGAATTTCTTTGAAAAGACAACTAAAATTATGGAAGGAAATCTTTGACACTTCTTCCTAGCATGAAAAGAACTTCCACATGCATACTTTCAAACATTATGCAGTAGTCCTTTTCCAAAAAGCATGCATTCCTCCTCAAATGCAATTATATTAGACTAAAAAGTCCATGTAAAAGGACTTCTTGAAAAGAAGGAAAACAAATAGTCTATTGCAAACTCTCTAAGCAAAATATAACTTCGGTCAAAATTACTCATAAAGTCATAAAACATCACCACAAATGCTACGTAAATGGCTCATTTTATATGCTAAGAAGATTTCTACCTTCAAGGGCTTGAAATGATCTCTCAGATCCTAGCAGCATTATGGCAATAGGTTGATCAGGTCCAAAGACCTCTCCAGATGCAAGCTGATACCAAATTGAATTCACAAAATGCCGAAGAATATTAGCTTCTGCGAGCAGACACACAAAAACTAATTTCCACAGTAACTTGTAAAGCATTAAGGAAAGAAGAAATTTAACTATTGATTGAACAAAAGTGTGGGTTGTTTTAGGCTTTTTTTTTGGCATAGATGCCCTTGTCAACTTTTAGATATTTTCCTTTACCTTTATTTTCTTTATTTAAACTATTTATGCTTTGTTTCATTCTTTTGGTCCTCTTGTGTATTTTACTCACAGCTTTCTCTCTATATAAAAGGGTGTAAGGTTTCTATGGAATAATAGATTGCTCATTTCTTCCTACTTAGTATCAGAGCGACGATCCTAGACCGAGCTCTCAGTATCCCACCCGAAAAGGCCTCCGAAACACTAAACCACCAAACCCCTCTCTCTATCTATCTCTCTCTCGTGCGTGGTCGATGGCTCCTCCTCGCCGCAGCAGCGTTCTGGAGGTGTTGTGACAGTGCAGTAGCGGTCGTAGGCCTTAGAAGTGTTAATCCAAGGCCCTGCGATGGTCATGGTAGTCATCTGGCGGGGTTGTAGCAATGTTGCGGCAATCGCAGAGGTCCACAGTGCCGATCGAAGGGTCTGCGGTAGTGGTCGAAGGATCTACGACGACATTGTAGTGCAGGCGACATCCTTCAATCGATCCCAGAGGCACTGCGACCCTATTCTAGGGTTACTGCAGCTCTACTCTAGAGCCATTGGCACTTTCGGCGATCGTTAGGGTGGCTGCGACCCCTGTGACTACAACCAGAGAGAAACCTAGGTTCCCTTGGGGCCATCTTGGGTGCCTTCCCCCACATCCTTGTTAGGCCTGCATTCGTCCAAGGGTGTCTTCTATTCATCATGCAAATATGAAAACTTCTGATTCAGGTCTTGCCCTTCCATGACATGATCTGTTCATTTTGGAAATCACATTTCTGATTGGTCTTTTGGTGGTCTTCCTTCTTGATTTGGCGAGATGGCATCCTCAACATCATCCAAAGTCACAATGGATGCTTCCATGGAGACGGGGAATATCAAGAACTCGTTCTTTGTCTCCATTACAAAGTTAGATGAGATGAACTATGCACGTTGGTCTCAAACGTTCCTTATGATCGTTGAAGGGCATGACAAGGAACATATTCTGTTGGAGGTGGAGCCTACCAACAAGACTTGAAAGTACATCACGTGGAAGAGAGATAATGCCATGGTCAGGGGCTTGGATTATGAATGTTGTTGCATCACATTTTGGAGACGGAATCATGTATTACAAGATTGCAAAAGAGATGTGAGATTCTCTTCATGATACTTAATTCTCATGGAAAGAATTCCAGTAAGGTATTTCAGATCACTCATGACATTTTTTCTCTCAGCCAGGATGATCCTTCTCTTCCTCAGTATTACACTAAATTGAAAGGCTTTCTTGAGAATTGTAATGCTTGTAAACCTATCTGTACTTGTATTGCATAGAGAGAGTACCGCAAGGAGTTTGCGACTCTCAAGTTTCTTTCAGGTCTTGGTCCAGATTATGAGTCAGCCAAGTCCTAGATGCTTACTCTGACAAAGATTCCTACCCTGGAGGAGGCATATAGCAGACTCAGTAGACTGACAATCAAGTCTACAATTCCAAAGACCACGAGATAGACCTTTACCTTTGCTATTGCTGGTGGTAGAGGAGGACATGGAGGTTCTGCTATTCGGGGACGTGGTCGAGGTTGGGGGCAGCCTAGCAAACCACGCCCCACTTGCTCTTTCTGTGGACGTATTGGACATGTTGAAGCTTCTTGCTGGACCAAGCATGGAAAACCACCCATGGCTAATCAGGTTTTAGCCACTACTGAGGCAAAGATAGATAGGGTTCCAAGAGTAGAAGTTGATGGTCTTGCACAGAGACTGGCTCAGGTCACACAGGAGTCACCCTCTACTACAGATACTACTGCCTTGCATCCTCAAGTAAAGAGGGTAATTCTAGTTTCTTTGCTTTTTCACATTATGGTAGATCTCCATGGCTTATATACTCTGGTGCGTCAAGGCATTTGAGTGGTGATTAGTCATCTTTTAGACATCTTCAGTTAGTTACCTCAGGGAGGACTGTATAGGTTGCAGATGGTCGCCATTCCAGAGTAGATGGATAGGGGGAGGTTTCTCCTACTCCCCGGCTACAGTTATCTAATATCTTATTTGTCCCTGAGTTTTTATTTAATTTATTATTTGTGAGTAGAGTCACAAAGGATCTCAATTGTCATGTTATATTTGATGATGTAGGCTGTGTATTACAGGACAAGCTGATAGGGAGGATGATTGGTGGTGGACATGAAGAGGGGGGTATATCGCCTGCTTTAGACAGACATTGTTGCATCTTGTCAAGGCGAGTTTGGATTTACTGTTGGGACTACTCTGCAGCGGCATTATCGCTTTGGATACATTCCTCTAGACAGGCTACGACGTGTCATTCCCTAGCCATCGCCTATTACTGAGATCAGATGTTATGCATGCCAAATTGGGAAACACCATAGGGCTTCTTTTCCTACTAGTTCCTCTTTGTCAGAGTTTGTTTTTGATTTAGTTCATTTGGATGTTTGAGGTCCCAGTCGTGCTGCTGATAGATTGGGATAGAGGTATTATATTGTTATTGTGAATGACTGTTCACGAATGTCCTGGTTATTTCTTTGAAGAATAAGTCCGATGTGGGCAGTGTCATAGAAGATTTTATTACTGAAATAAAAATTCTGTTTTCTATTACTGTAAAATGTGTGAGATCAGATAATGCACTGGAATTATGCACAGCCAGATTACGTTCATTCTACAGGTCACATGGCATTGTACATTAGACCACATGTCGACATACATCCTAACAAAATGGGATAGCTGAGAGGAAGCACGGGCATATTTTAGATGTGGACAGGACCATTCTCATACATCATAATGTACCTCAGATGTATTGGGGTGATGCAGTGCATACGGCCTATTACTTGATTAATCAGATGCCTAGTTCTGGCTTATCAGAACAAATTCCATGGCAGATTCTACATCCTGACAAGGATCCTTTTGTGGTGACACCTCACACATTTGGCTGTGTAGCCTTTGTACATGTTACAGGACCTAGCAGAGATAAGTTGGTGCCAAGAGCCACTAAATGTGTATTTCTGAGGGATACAGGTGTTATGATCCTCTCACCAGGAGATATTGTGTTAGAGAAGATGTCACATTTCACAAAGTTATACGGTATTCTTTTATGACTACCAGATAGTTGTCATTCATACCACCAGACAGATCTCCACCACAAGCTCCCTTGCCTATGCCACCTATTCAGTTTGGTGATTTTACACCAATTCCAATGCCTAAGCAGTCTCCTACGAATTCTGGCAATAGCAAGTTCAGAAATCCTCAAGTGATATATTAGATTACAATTACTTACAAGCCTCATGCTACCCCCTTCTCCCACCTCAGTCCCATCATCCTCCCCTACACAGGTATGTGTTAATGATACTAATGAATCTTAGTCTCATGAAGTTTCTACAAGGTCAGTGATGAGAGCCTCATCATGAACCCTAACTAGCACATTTTGATCTAAATAAGCATACAAAAGCTCCTACAAAACCTAAGGAAAAGGCTAAATCAGAGAATTCTAAATTTCAAAATAAAATAATTCACAAGGGGTAGAACTGCAATTTTACTAATGCAGTATACAGACGGGGTGTCTAAGGGTCTAAACACAGGTCAAATGGGCTTAATAAGAAAGAAAGTGGGATGACCTGATCCAAAAAGGGTTATAGCAACTTCTAAGAATTAAATGACATTCTCTAACCCTGAAACAAACCCGCTTTAATTCATGAGGTTCCAGGCAAGATAAAAATCATCTAAAACCCCTAAAATTCATGAAAAAATATTCCCTAGGGTTTAGAACCTTCAATTTGGCCTTTGGAACCTATCTTGACCTAAATTAAGAACCATACCCAATTTGTGACCTAATTTGGGTTTTTGTGCAAATTGACAGATCAAACGTGGTCAAACCAAAAATAAAACTTCACCATTGGATTCCTTAGGTCTAAATTAGGTTTATACCAAAATTTGGACCTAAGGGAAGGCCATCTTGACCTACTTTACAAATTGGTCATCTTGAATTACTTTTTGACCCTTATCTTTTTGAACCCTTGCATTTTGCCCCCTATCTTCTCTTTCATTCTTTGCAGAACGGTCCCTTTTCCACCCCACGTAGCTGCCCATACCTCCGACGACCTTACACGGAGGATGGCGCCGTGCAGGGTATGGGGGCCGCTCTCAGAAACGAAAGGGGGGTTCCCTACGTTGTCCTCTTTCACAGGGACCCCCTCCCATGACCTGCCATTACCCACTCCTCTAGTGCGAATGCACGAGAGGAATGGGTCTCCATCTTCGACCAACTCCGGCAAGCTCTCCACGATCTCTCCTCGAGATTCTCCTCTCGCCAGCTGCTATAAAAGAGACGGCAGGGCTCTCCGGTCGTCTCAAGCTCGTTTTGGCCAAAGAATTCCCCCAAACCCGTCCCTTCTCACTCCGGCCAGACAGCCCAATGCTTCCGGTGACCCTTCCCCCTCCTCCTCGTCGCTCTGCTACCACACCTTCAGCAGAGTTTACTCTGCCTCGTCCTCTTGCGCCAGGCCGCACCAGCTGGCGCCTTCTAGATCCCCTCGTCGTCGTTACCCCCCTCTAGGCATCTTCGTCTCCCACGTAGGTAGGCACGCGCCGAACGCCTCCTCCCCCCCTTTCGTCAGTTAAGTAAGTGAAACTCTTCCCCTTACTCTCTCTTTTATTTCCCCCTTTTTTATTTGCTATTTCCACCCACCGACCACCACTATCCATCACCACCTTCTCCATCTTCGGCCGCCCTCCGGCGAGGCATTTCCACCGCTCCACGCCTCCATCCGCCTCGCCAGCTACCCCTTAAGCATAGCGACACCTCACTGACCCTAATTCCGCACTCCATTCACCACGCCACACCTCCAGAACATCCCCCAAACACACCCACTCTTACGCACGTAGTGTGCCCTAGGCGCATGACCACAGGCACTCTCGCGTCTCGCCGACCACCGCTGCACACTCGCCACACCTGGGCGAACCTCCCTGAGCCTTTTGACATGGCCGCGAGGCTATTTTAGTGTTTTCTGGACCCAGGTGCTCACCGCCATTATCAAGAGAGTGAAGCTTGCTTGGGAGCTTCACCTAGGTCTCCTTGTCCCAGGTCGCGCGGAATCTTCTTATGCACACACTCAATTTCGAAATTGGGGTCGCAGGCCGCTGCCCTAATTGGACGAACCCTCTTCCTGCAGACGCTCGAAAATTAAGGTGGGACTTTAGTCCCACCTCGGAACGCCCACACATAAATTGAAAAAGTCACATAGGCTATTCGCCTCGAAACACTGGGGTGAGGTCCCTCCTCACCTATCCACCGGGTCTCGTCTGTGGCACTGCCCACGCGGACCTGACCTGCGACCCGACTACCCCCACTCCTAAGCACTCTTCACGCACCACACCCACGCCGGTGCGCCTGGACCCGGGCACGTGACCCGACCCGATTACCCGGCTCTGGGCGAGCGTACCAAAGAGAGATTTAAGGAGAGAGAGATGTGGGAAAGGGTAGGGGTAGGTTTTGCATCGCGTGTGTGTAGGGAACAGGTGAGGAAGAAGACGAAGAGGAAGAGCGGGCGGCGAGGAATTAGCCGCGAGAAGCAAGAAGAAGGTGAAGGAGAAGCTGCAATAGCCGAAGAAGAAAGAAGGAGGCACTGTAGCATCAGGGCCACTTAGGCGTTCGACTCGGAAAAGTAGACGTCCGGAATAGGGAAAGGCGGAAAGGGAAGAAGAAGAAGGAAGGAGCCGCTGAAGAAAGAAGGAGAAGAAGACGCAGAAGAGAGAAGAAAGAAGAAGAAGCAGCAGCAGAGAAAAGGAAGAGAAAAAGAAGAATCGCAGTATAGGAGAAGAAGAAAGAAGAAGGCAGAGAAGCTGACTGAAGAAGAGAAGGCACAGTGAAAGAAAAGAAGAGAGAAGAAGAAGCCAAGAGAAAGAAGAGAAGAAAAAGAGAAACTTTTGCTCACTCTCTCTCTCTCTTAAATTCTTGTAAAATAGTATATAGTCAATTGTGAATTCATATGTTTCTAGAATGACGTGTGCTCCCTGAGTTCGACCTCGGGATATTTTAAAATCTCGAGTAATAAATAAATTAAAGTGATAACCATCTTTCATAATGCTACAACAAATACATCCTTAAAACCCGAAGAATGAGCCCAAACAGTCAGCAAGTGTATCTGAGGATGATGTGTGAAAGAGCGATCTTCGTTTTCGTTGAAAACTTTAACATAAAATGACGTGTCGTTGTATTTAATCGCGTGGTAGAAAATCGCTTTTCAAAACATTTTAATTCTCAGATGCACTTAAAAAGCTAAAACCCATTGCTGGCCTCCAAGTGGCTTCAAGGTCCACCAAAAATATCGCCTTCGTCATGCGTGCCTGCTGCATTCGTTTGTTGTTTTTGCACAGAAAAAGATCCACAGTCAGTAATTCAGAAAAGCTTTCAAAAAAGTATAAAAATAATATAAAATTCCTGAAAAAATTAATAGGCGTGTTTCCTCCCTGGCAACGGTGCCATTTGAAAGAGCGATCTTCATTTTTGTTGACAACTTTAACATAAAATGACGTGTCGTTGTATTTAATCGCGTGGTAGAAAATCACTTTTCAAAACATTTTAATTCTTAGAATCTAACCAGGAAAATAGTTAGGTTGTCTCCACAGGAAGGAATTAGCCTATTAAAGTAGTGCGTTGTGATTCGTTTATTCGGGAATCTCAGTGGGCATGCATACTAGTTATTGCACTTCATTTTCAACATAAGTTTGGCATTTATGTAATTACTTAAGAATATAGGGAGGTTATATGCAAAATCACCACTATGGCATACGTGAATCGTAATCGTAGTACTGATAAATATCGTCAATATAAATCAAAATCGAACCCATTCCCTATAATCAATATCCCATACTTGATTAGTTAATAGATAAATGCACTATTCATCATTAAAATAAACCTGAGGGACATTCATGCAAATCCATCTTAATATAATAAGGAGATAAATGAATGGATAGTATTTTATAGAATGGCATTTAATGTAATTATTAATAGGAGAGGAAACAGGGGATTCTCCCTCTCTCCTGGTTGCGCACGGGAAGGAGCACCGGAGGGAGTACTGCGTGCGGTGGAGTTCGGCTAGCTCTTGTCCGTTGCATTGGTGGTGTCGGCGGAGGCAGAGCCGGCCAGACGGAGAGGAGGAACTCGCCAGTGGTGGGTTACTCCATGCGTGCACGCGGGTCTTGGTGGGAACGTCTGAGGGTGTGGTCGAGCTCGTGAGATCAAGGCGAGCTTAACGGAGACCACGGCAAGGAGAACGGTGGTCTGTGGCGGTGGCTGCACATAGGCATGGATGACCGGCAGTGGGTTCTTTCGGAGATGAAAGATGAACAGTGTGGCTGCCACCATGTGTTGAGTTGAAGGAGGGAAGGAGCTGGCTGGCCTCTGTGGTGGTTGCACGCACTCGCGGGCTGGGTGTGCGCGCGGGCTGGATGTGCATGTGGAGCGGCGCAAGCGTGTGGTTGTGGGTTTTGGGCGCAGGGGGGAGGAAGCAATGGATGGTGGTGGTGTTCTCTATTTGTGCATGGGTTTGGGAGAGAAGAGGGAAGTGATGGCTGTGGTGATGGCGTTGGTGATGGGCAAGGACGTTGGAAGAACAACTGGTGGTGGTGGTGCTCTCTGTCACTGAGCACCACCGCGTCAAGGCGAGCAGAGGATAGGCGAGGAGAGCGTCGGTCCACAGTGCTTGCTGGTT
This sequence comes from Thalassia testudinum, assembly GCA_037157565.1. NCBI lineage: Eukaryota > Viridiplantae > Streptophyta > Magnoliopsida > Alismatales > Hydrocharitaceae > Thalassia > Thalassia testudinum. The sequence continues at coordinate 75,742,211 of JAZHRO010000024.1, read as the reverse complement.
CCACGGTGCACGCCTCCTTCATGGTGGAAAGATGGAGAAGGTAGTCCCCATCAGGGGGAGAAGATGATTCATTATCCCATGCGACTTTTATCTCCCCCCTTCCGTTCTTCATCGGTGCAATTCAAGGGATTTTAAATCCCTTACTAAAATTGGCCACATAGTTAGTCGTTTGGAGATTTGGGTGGCCGATTTATTGAGGCCAGCAAGAACCAGGAGATCCCTGTGGGGGGGAGGGGAATCTTTTCAAAAGACCCTAGTTTCTTCGCAAATTTATTCCTCCTCTCCCATTTTCCCGATTACTGTTAACTCTTAAAATAGCCTGATGGAGTGGATCAAGTGGAGGAGATGGAGAGGGTGCGCTGTGTGCATGACCTGCATGAGAGAGTGGCACGTTGAAATGTAATATAACATAAGTTATTCCTACAATAATGAAATATAAAATAATTATTTATATACATAATAAGTTATAGAATACAATAGTATATATGTAAACTTAAGTAATGATGCATGTAATCATTCAATGACCTAATGTAGTTTTTAACAAACATAAAATGTAAGAATAAAGTTAACTTAAGCAAAACTGTTGAACGGTTTTGCGAATCGCTACGCTTACGTGTTTGGTTTTGGAAAACCTGTCGTTATAGTTCGAAAGCGAAGAATTCGTGTTCAACAAATAAAATTTATACCAAAAAGAATTCCGGGTCGAACACAGGGAGGCTACGTTGATCTATATTCACAATTATAGTTTTTTTAGGATTTTTGATAAGCAAGGCGATATAATTATAATGGAGCTATCAGACTAAAAGAAAGGGAGAGAGAGAGAGAGAGAGAGAACATACATTCAATATTTCAATTGTTTATATAATCAAACTAAATAAAAGTTACACTAAAAAGCGGAAAATCAATTACACTATAAAGCAGGAAAATTCTACACTAGAAAAGCTGTAAATAAGAATGGGAGAGAGAAGTTATCCTCCTTGACGATTGCTTGGAGGACGAGCCGGACGGGACGATGCCTGGACGAAGGAGAACGAAGAAGGACGAAGGAGGACGAAGCAGAAGAACGGGAACGGAGCAGCACGCCGTCGTCGTCGCGGGATCCACTTCCGAAGGGGAATGAAAATTGGACTTTATCTCGCAAGAAGCATCCCGGGTGTGGGACAAGCTTCTCTTGAGCTTTGGAGGGGTAGAGAGGAGAAAGAAGGGATGAGAATTTCGTATGGAGGGGGTCTCCTTTTATAGTTGCAAGGAGTGGGGGCAAAATGGACATTACAACTTCAAAATAATAAAAGAGGTGTCTTTAGTGACGGATAAATCCGTCACTAAAGCCCTCAACGTGGGCGTCGTGGCCGGCTCGCGCGCACCTCCTTGCCTTCTCGCGCGCTCAACGGCTTACGCACGTTCGTCGCTTTTCAGCCATCCGATCGCGAGATCAGACGGCTTAAGATGCATCCGCACTCGCTGCGTTGCGCGCCCGTCCGCGCATTGATTGCGCGTCCTATTACGTGTCGACGCTATCGGGCGCGCGCGGCCATCCGATCTCCATCTGACGCTCCACCTGCGCCCAATCGCCGCACCTTCCAGCCCCTCTCCACGGTTCGAACCCACTCCCTACGCTCACGAAAGCACGCTCGACCACTGCGCTATGGGGCGCGGATGGTCGAGTGGACGCTTTTAAGTGCGAGCGCCCACAGCCGTTGGATTAAGATCCAACGGCGGAGAGCGATCGGACGCGGGGCCTTCACAAGATGAAGCGGCCGTTTGGGCGGCTGAGATGGCACCATGTGGCACTATCTTGGTCGTCCATCTTCTGGAAGTTGTAGATGGTGCCACGGATGTCGGGTTGACTCGATTTTTGTGTCGTTGGGTTGCGATCGTCGATCCGAATTCATCCGTGTGGTCGGATTTGTCATCTGAAGTGCAGATTTTCACCATCCTAGCCCTTGATCTTCTAAGGTTCCCCGGTCACTATCTGATGCTACGGATGCCTGATTAGGGCAATCTTGGAGTCGTTGAACTCCAATCGTCGCCCTGATCACATCCATACGGTTGGATCTTTGATCCGAGGTCCCGACAAAATGTTTGCCCTGTCCAAGCACATAAAAGGAGACAATTAATCTCCATTTTATTCAAACTACTATAAATGCAAGATGATGCATGTTATGCAATATTTATATCATGAAATGCAATCCTATGCTTAAGAACATGCATAAATAGACATTTTAAATAGTGTAAATGTGTTTACATCAGTAACAATAGTCCATTAAAATGGACTCATCAAATACCCTCATGCCTAAGATTCACTAGTCCCTAGCAAAAGTGAAAAATAATAGAAGTAATCAGAAGACTTCTTCTTTCTTTATTCCAAAAATTTAGAGATCTAGACAAATGTGAAGTGATAGTAGCCTAGGTAATGGATCCAAGTGGGAAGCCAACTTACATTTGAACTTTGTACTTAACCCTTGATAAAATTCTATTGGGATAGGCAACTACTTCCCTCGGGGATAAAGTAGAAAATAATATAAAATTTGACCCTGACTTTTTGTCTTAGGTAGGAGATACTGATTTGAATGGATTCGTACTTGGCAGCACACACTCATTTGGTACTACATGTAATCTAGTACTACGGACTCTAGATCTCTAGACTATTAAACAAGTCAACTCGAAGAGAGGCTAAACAACTGTGCTCTCTTTTCCTTCTTTTCTTTCTAAGATCACAAATCTTTTCAGATTTAGTAAATGTACTCACTGTTTGGTGGCTTTTCATGACATTCATACTTCAACTAAAGTCCTAATAACTCTACAACTAAGATTCCTCAGGGAGTATTCGGGCAATCAGAAATACTGAAAGGTAGGTATGGGTCATATTTGGTGGATCGCGATGGGTGTTTTTGTTGCCTCAGAAACAACGTCACAAAGATAAAATTATAAACTTGGACTCTTTTCTTTTTCTTTTCTCTCTCTCTTTTCTTTTCTTTTATTATTATTTTATATATATATAATTGTTTCTTTTTTCTTCTTTTTCTTTCTTTATAAATCAACATAACACGATGCATACTTTTATTTATGAGACATTATTAGGGATGATGATGGTTAAGAGGATATTGTGTGGCTTATTTGGTGGAAGTGCCTACTCTTGGTACCAGGAAGGAATGGATAGGACAAGCGTATTTCTGACCTTTGACACTATTACCCTCCTTCGATCGAGGACTCTATGAAGAATGGTCGTAACCATCCACTATAGTCATAGCTTTATTAAGACTCAATCTCTATGTATCTCCCTTATTTGGTGACTCTCAGGAATTCACACAATGTACGTACACAGGAACAGAGAGCGAAAACTATGATTAACTCTGAGGTATCATCATCTAATTGTCCAAAACTTAAGAGTTCTTGCATTAGACTTAGCACACCAGTAATCTCTCTACTTTCTTCTCATAAATATGAGGTGGATCTACTAGAAGATAGTATGCCTGACTCCCTATTAACTGTCCAAGGGTTTAGTAGACTAAAAATGCTTATTGGTTTTCTTCAAAGATCCATTACCCAGTCTACGTGCAAGTGAAGTAAATGTACTGGATTCTAAACTTAATAAATAATTTAAGAAGAAAAATATTTAATGACACCTCCATGATAAAGATGTTTTGCTAGGGACTAACCAATTCAGCTCAACAAAAGAAATATTATATATATATATATATATATATATATATATATATATATATATATATATATGCTAACCTAAATGCATGAATACTTCCTAAAATGCAAAATGCACCCCCATGCCTAAATCCTTCAACGTCCTTGATGAGAACCTCATCATGAGCCATAATTAGCTCATTTTGACCTAATACAGAGGATAAAAGCTCCTACATAACTCAAGGAAAGGCTTAACTCAGAGAATTCTGAGTTTAAGAAGAAAATAAGTCATAAGGGGTAAAAATGCAATTTTACCAGCACAATCTGCAAACAGGGTAACTCAGGGTCCAAACATAGGTCAAACTAACCTAATAAGAAGGAAAGTGGGATGATCTGATCTGATAAGGGCTACAGCAACTCCAAGAAATTAAATGACAATCTGTAAACCTAAAACAAACCCACTTCAATTCATGAGGTTCGAGGCAAAGAAAAAATCTACTAAACCCTCTAAAATTCATAGAAAAATAATCTCTATGGCTTAGAACCTTCAATTTGACCTTAGGAACCCATTTTGACCTACATTGAGAACCATGCCCAAATAATGATTTAATTTGAGTTTTTACGTAAATTGGCCAGTCAAACAAGGTCTGACCTAGAAATAAAATTCACTATTAGAATCCTTAGGTCCCATTTAGTCATGCATAAAAACTTGAGCCTAAGAAGAGACCTTCTTGACCGACTTTGCATTTTGGTCCTCATCCATTACTTTTTGACCTTCAACTTTTGAAACCCTCACATTTTGACCCCTAATTCTTCATCATTTTTGCATTGGGGTCCTCCCTGCAAAACCCTGAGCAGCGCCATGCTCCGGCGAGGCATGGCGCCGCGCAGGGTGAGGGCGACCCCCTGCTAAGACAACGGGGTGTTCCCTGCGACGTCTGCTGTCGCAGGGACACCTCCACCATCTCTGCCATCGCCCACACCTTCCGTGCGAACACGCGGAAGGTATGGGTCGCGATCCAGCCATCCTCCGACGAGGGAGGCACGTCGTCTCCCTCCGCCCTCCTCTCTGATTTCGCCTCTATAAAAATCGCCACCGTCTGCCGCATTCAGCAGCTCGGATCTGACGGAGAAACACCCCCCTCCTTCCTCTCTTCCCACTCTAGCAGAAGCTCTCCATCTCCGGCGGTTCTTCCTCCTCCTCCTCGTCGCTCTGCTGCAATACGAGCAGCAGAGCCACCTTCGTCCGCTCTTCCCGCGTCGCGCCGTACCCAGCGCGCGCTCTTCCGCTCTCTCCTCACCGCCGCCCCCTCTCTCTGGGCACCTTCTTCTCCGGCGACAGTCGATACAACTGTCGCCCCACTTCGGCCTCCTTCGCCCCTATAAGTAGGTAACAGTTACTTCTCTTCCTCCCCTCTTTCTTTTCCCTATTTTAATTTGTTCAATTAGACCCTCGACCGGCCCGACCACCATCACCTTCCACACCTCCGGCCCACCTCTGGCGAGTCGCTCCCATTATTCCGCCACTCCACACGACTCGCCGACCGACCCAAAACCTCCACCTCATCCCACTGAACCGTTTCCGCCCCTTCATTGCCACTCCTCACCTCCACATCACTCCCCCGAACAAACGCATTCCCCCGGCCATAGTCCGACCTAGGGCAGCCCCTACACGCCGCCCCACGCCTCGCCACCACCCGCACGAGCTTCAGCGCACTCCGGCGAAGCTCCCTGCACCTTCTGACTAGGCCGAGAGGCCGTATCTCTGTGAACAGGTTACCCGTCCTTCGCCGCCATTGCCGAACAGGTGAAGCTCCTTCATTCTGCAGTTGCAGCTTGGCTTCCGCCCAGGCTTGCGCTCCAGGACACGCTGATTGCAACCATGCAGCTGCCCAGGCCTTCAGCTGAAGAGAAGACCTCGCAACAGATGCGATTGCCTATAGCTTTCTCAGCTGCAGGTGCCAAATTGGGGTGGGACATTTAGTCCCACCTCGAAAGATCCTGAAGCCGTACACCGGTTTAAATTGTAAAAGTGAAATAGCCTTATCGCCTCCGAACGCACCGAGGTGAGGTCCCGCGCCCACACCCGCCCGGTCCGCGAGCTCACCACGCGGATCCGGCGGATCCGACCCGAACCCTTCCTGAGCACACCTCGCGCATCACCCACCTGCCGATGCGCCTGGTCCCAGGTGCTTAGCCTGACCCGATTACCCAGTGGCTCTGGGAGAGCTATCCTATGTGCGAAGTCTGAGAAAGTGAGAGACGTTCGGGTAGAGGGAAAGGGGTAGGTTTTGCGTTGGCTGTGGTGTGTGCAGGAACAGGCCGAGGTAGAGAAGAAGAGAGCAGGGTGCAGAGAAGAAGAAGCTCTGAAGAAGAAACGGCCGAGGAAGAAAGACTGAAGGAAGAAGAAGGAGGAGCACCAAGCAGCACTGTAGCAGCGGCGATTTAAGTCGTCTGATTGGAAAATCAGACGACACTCTGCAGAGGAAGAAAAGAAGAAGAAAGAAGAAAAGAGAAGCTGAAGAAAGACAGAGCTGAAAGAAGAAAGAAGATAAAGAGAAGAAGATGAGAAGCTCTGCAGAAGAAAAGAAAGAAGCAGAAGAAGAACTGAAGGCTGAAAAGAAGAAGATGAGCTAAGAGAGAGAAGAGAAGCCACAAGACTCAGATTTATTTCTCCCTCTCTCTCTCTTATTTTTGTAATAGAAACATTGTACTTCTAGAATACAACTTGCTCCCTGAGTTTGACCTCGGGAACTCTTTTTCCGAGTAGCAAATTGTATTAAACTGGTAACCACTTCTCTATACTATACTACGACGAAATAATAAAAACTATAGGGGAATCGCGTTCGCCAGTTTTTGGCGCCGTTGCCGGGGAGCAACCGCAATTCTAGAAGCTTTAAATTTCTTTCAAGAGATTGCTAATCTTTTTCTCTCTCTTATGTGCAGGTAAAAATTGGAAGAGCAGCTGCACAACAAACACTCCAACAAATAGGTAATCTTCATTAGCCCTCTCTTAAGCTCCCTTAAAATCTAAAAAGGAACAAAAATAAAAATCAACTTAGGGCTACCTGCATCATACATAGTAATTCCTCAAAGTTGCCTAAATTGTTCATTTCAACACATTTTAACTGTCCATCTAGCTAAGGTAACTAGGGCTAAAACCTTCTTGATTGAGCCCTAGATACTACATTTTTGAGGCAACTAAAATGGACCAACTAGAGCCAACTTAGGAATTGAAAAGCTAGGTTTTTTTTTTTAGAGACACACCTTCTATTAACAAAGAAAAGATCTTCCCAAAAAGAGGTGTACCTAAACCTTGCTTGAAAAAATCTATACAAGAGAAACCCTAAGCAATTGGCTCTCTAAACACTTGAACCCTAAAAAGAAAGGACCCAAAAGCTCTCAAAAGAACAAGAGGTGAAGTTGACCTCTTGGGTCAACCAACCTTAAAATTAGGTCACTTCTTCACTCAAAAATACCTAAAAGTTCAAGTGAAACCTTAAGCACCCTGATCTTAAACTAAAATTGGTAGACTTAAGAGGTCACGATCCCCATTCTGGTCTACCTAGAACCGCAATGACAAGAGAGGTCGGGTGGGGGAAACCCTGTAACCCGTGGGGACGTTCTACCGTGTAGGGGTCTTTGCGGGACTCACCTTCTCTGCCTGCCCAGGTAATTCTCAGGTGGACGATCTTTTTGATCAAGGGGTTCATCTGCCCCGCACCTCTATAGTCACCCAACAATTTTTGGGTGTCTCGATTGGGTCCAGCACCTTCTAAACTCGTCTATTCCAACAGTGCATGTATGGTAGGAGGTCCTTAAGAACACCCTTAAGACCTCCTTTAGAAATTCACTCTCGTCTAGGCCAAGCCTCGACGCCTGTGTGTGTGCAGCAACCCCACCACATTATTCTCTCCTCTGATTCAGAACCAATCTCTTCTTCTTCCCCCATCATGGCTCAGCCAGTTGAGGAAGAAAACAATCTGGAGCATCATCTCCAGCGACTCAATGACCTCTTCCAAAACTTCGTGCACCCACCGTAGCGTCCTATGATGCGGGACCATTACAATCCTGCTGCGGTGGCCATTGAGCCTCGAGTCAGAATCCCGACTGGAGGACCTGATTCCGAATTGAAGCCCAACATGATTCATGCTATACCTAAATTCCATGGGCTTAATTCTGAAGATCCCTTCCAGCACATCAAACAGCTAAAGCATCTGGCCCAAACTTTTGGGTCAGACGCGCAAAATCGGGATATTCTTCTCATGAAGATGTTCTCCTTTTCTCTTATGGACAAGGCCGCTCATTGGTATCAAACTCAGACCCGGCCGATCAACACTTGGGAAGAACTTCAGTCCGAGTTCTTGAAAAAATTCTTCCCCGTTGGTCGGACCAACGTCTTGCGCCATCAGATTACGCACTTCACTCAACAAACAGGGGAACCTCTCCATGAGGCATGGGATCATTTTCAGGATCTCATGAGGAAGTGCCCCCATCACGGAGTTCTTAAATGGGAACAGGTCCAATCTTTTTACCAGGGACTCCGTGAGGACATCTGTCTTTTCGTCAATGCAACTTGCAGAGGAAATATCATGGGTCAACATGAAGACACCGTGTGGGAGATTCTCGAAAACATGTGCGAGAACTCCATCAACAATGACTCCATGGGATTATTCGACAGGACGAATACCCACGCATCGACGAATCTTAGGGGAGCACATGAGACGCAGGGCCTGTCCGCATCAGTCGACCTGGAGTTAATGGCCAGTCGATTGGACAAGGTCTCAATCATTGAGAAGAAGGTGGATGAGCTAACTCAGCACTTGCAGCGAGCCACCTCTATGCGTAACTCCTTTGCACAACCTCCTTCCACACAGGAGACTGTGCAAAACATTCTCCACCGATCTTCCCCTAGGATGGATCCATATCCATCCCCATCTGATTCTCGGATCGGAGGATCATCCGATCCTTTCTACACCAACCCGGGGAATTCCATTCCCCCTTTCTCTGATTCTCTAGAGGTTCCTCAGAACTGCAAGGACCTCAATGCCATCCAGAACGACCCATTCTCCAACACCTATAACCCTGGATGGCGAAACCATCCCAATTTTTAGTGGGCGGGAAATTCCCAAACCCAAAGACCACCTTTTCAGTCCCGCCCACAACCCCCTCGTCATTACCAGCCACCTCAGCCTCGGCCCAACCCTACTTATCCATCAGGGCCAAATCAGGATCAAATGTCCCTTATCCTTCAGACTCTAGCTGACATTCAAAGAACGAATGTGGCTATCCAAAAACAACACAAGGACGAACTTACAGAGGTTAGAACTCAACTGGCCCAGTTGGCAAATTCTCGCCAGCCAGGCACACTTCCTTCCCAACCTCTTCCTAACCCGAATAACGTGCCGACCCAGAAGCGCGTTATGAATCCAAATTTAGGCCACGCATAATGGATTTATCAGGCCCCTACTGCTCCATTGCCAGACGGGATGGAAGCTTCAACATCTTATGCGGGATTTCAACAGCAGCCACCCCTCTTACCAAACCCAAACCAAAATCAGGCCGGATTAAATTCTGTAACAACACGTAGTGGTGAAACAACTCAAGACCCGCATTATCCAAACCACTCCAAGCCTGATAACCAAGACCCTAGGATAGTTACCCAAGATACCACTATCCCAGATCAAGAACCCGGACCTATCCTAGAAGAACCAACCAAGGTCCCATTCCCTGAAGCCTTAACCAAAGGAAAGAGAATAACCAAGCCCGTGGCACCTGATGAGGACCTGGTCAAGCTCTTTGAGCAGGTCCACATAAACATCCCCTTGATGGATGCAATCCACCACATACTAGCTTATGCACGATTCTTAAAGAATGTGTGTACACCTCAGCGTAAGCCGCGAACCAAGAGTGGGAGTCCAATTGTTCTGTCAGAGCAAGCCAGCTCTGTAATCCTAAGCAGACTCCCACCCAAGGCTAAAGATCCTGGTACTCCCCTGATTTCCTGCAAGATAGGTGATACACAATTTGATAGAGCATTGCTAGACTTGGGTGCTTCCATAAATCTGATACCCACATCCTTAACCATTTAGAAGAATTTGAGCTGAAACCAACTGAGGTGACATTACAATTAGCAGATCGATCTATAAAGTCACCAAAAGGGATTCTTGAGGATGTTATTATGAGAGTGCAGGATTTCTACTTTCCTGTAGACTTTATAGTCTTAGACATGGATGCACCTGAGAACCCTAGGGATACACCAATCATTTTAGGGAGACCTTTCTTGGCTACTGCTAAAGCCAACATTAGCTGTGAGGAGGGCCAAATAGAGCTCAAATTTGGGAATCAAACCCTGAAAATTGATATATTTAAGGCCCAACAAGGAATCAATTGCGGTGTCATCGAACAGATTTGTGACATTAGGGCTTTGGTTGATGAAACACACTTCCATAATGACCTGATTATACCTCATCAACCGCAGAAAGATCTTGACCCGCAAATTGAGGAGTCGAATCCAGATACGAACAACCCAGTAACTCCTACCCTTGAACCTCACGTCTATACTGAACCACCCGCTGCTGCTGATAACCCCATCCTCGAACTGAAGCCCCTTCCTGCTCACTTGAAATACATCTTTTTGGGTTCTAATCAGACCCTTCCTGTGATTATCAATTCCAACCTCAATCCTGAACAGGAATCCCGTCTGATTGCTGTCCTCCAGCAACATTGCAAAGCCATCGGGTGGACTCTCGATGATTTGACTGGAATAACTCCCTCTTATTGTACTCATCATATCTATTCAGAAGAGGGTGCACGACCTTCTCCTGAAATGCAGAGACGCTTGAACCCCAATCTGCAGGAGGTCGTGAAAAAGGAGATCATCAAGTGGTTAGATGCCGGGATCATCTACCTGATCTCCGATAGTCGTTGGGTGAGCCCAATTCAGGTCATGCCCAAGAAGGCAGGACTCACCACTATAACGACTGAGACTGGAGAAATCATTCCTACTCGATTAGCCAACTCGTGGAGAGTCTGTATAGATTACCGCCGACTCAATTCCTCCACGAAGAAGGATCATTTCCCACTGCCTTTCATTGATCAGATTCTCAAGAAATTAGCGGGAAATAGGTTCTTCTGCTTTCTTGACGGGTACTCCGGTTACAACCAGGTGGCAATCCATCCTGAAGACCAAGAAAAGACCACGTTCACCTGCCCCTTCGGAACATACACTTTCCGAAGGATGCCTTTCGGTCTTTGCAATGCACCCGCTACTTTTTAGCGGTGCATGCATGCCATATTCTCAGATATGGTAGGTGATTATCTGGAAGTCTTCGTGGATGACTTTTCAATTTTTGGAGCATCATTCGACGATTGCCTCCAACACTTGGTCAGATACTCAGGCGGTGCATCGATGTGAATTTGGCTCTTTCCTGGGAAAAGAGCCATTTCATGGTGCCTGAGGGAATTGTCCTGGGACACTTAATTTTGGAAAAAGGCATCCAAGTGGATCGAGCTAAGGTTGATCTGATTTCTCGCCTTCCTATGCCTAGCTCGATCAAGGACATCCGATCTTTTTTGGGGCACGTCGGTTTTTACCATCGATTTATCCCTGATTTTTCAAAAATCACGCGCCCCCTGACCACTCTTCTCTCCAAGGATGTACCTTTCGAAATTTCCAAGGAATGCACTCAAGCATTTGAGATCGTATGTGACCGAGTCACCCAAGCCCCTATCCTACAGTCCCCTGATTGGTCTCAACCCTTTGATATCATGTGCGATGCATCTGACTTCGCTATAGGAGCGATTTTGGGGCAGAAAATTGACGGGAAACCTGTGGTCATTTACTACGCCAGCAAAACACTGGATGAGGCTCAGCGTAACTATACGGTTACTGAGAAAGAGCTGCTAGCTGTAGTATTTGCCCTAGAAAAATTTAGATCATACCTTCTGGGTTCCCGTGTCATCATATACTCGGATCACACAGCTGTGAGGCATCTCCTTGCAAAGAAGGACGCGAAACCTCGATTAATCCGATGGATCTTGCTATTGCAAGAATTTGACCTTGAGATTCGCGACAAAGCGTGAAAGCAAAATGTGGTAGCTGATCACTTGTCCTGTCTTCCTTCTGAAATAATTGACCCTTCCGGACCCATCAATGAGCATTTTCCCGATGAGCACCTGCTGACTATAGGTACTAGCCTTCCATGGTTTGCTAATATAGTAAATTATTTGGCATCTCATCAGATCCCGTCTGATTGGCCAAAAGCCAAGAAAGATAAATTGTGCTCTGATGCCAAGTATTACATTTGGGAAGACCCGTACCTCTTCCGCATAGGTGCTGATCAAATCATCCGGAGATGTGTCCCGGAAGAGGAATTCAACAATATCCTCTCTTTCTGCCACTACCAGGCATGCGGTGGCCAATTCTCTGGGCATAAAACCACATCAAAAGTCCTCCAGTGCGGCTTTTACTGGCCCACACTGTTCAAAGACACATACAGTCACTACAAGGCATGCAGTCGTTGCCAAACTTTGGGCAACATGAGCCATCGGGACATGATGCCTATGCAGTCGATTCTCGTATGCGAAATCTTTGATGTTTGGGGGATTGATTTTATGGGCCTCTTTCCTGTTTCGGATGGTTTCGAATACATTCTGCTGGCTGTGGACTACGTGTCCAAATGGAACGAAGCCATACCAACCCTAACCTGTGATCACAAAATCGTTCTCAAATTCATTCATCAAAACATTTTCTCAAGATTTGGGATTCCTCGTGCTATAATCTTTGATGGGGGGACCCTTTTCACAAACACTCAGTTTAGGTCATTGATGACCAAATACAGGGTGTCTCACCGAATCTCTACTCCTTACCACCCCCAAACTAATGGTCTAGTTGAGCTATCAAATCGGGAGATCAAGAAAATCCTGCAAGTCACTGTTCGGCCTGACAGGAAGGACTGGTCGTCCCGACTTCCGGAAGCATTGTGGGCCTATAGGACCGCCCACAAAACTCAATTAGGCATGTCTCCCTTTAGACTGGTGTACGGGAAGGCGTGTCACCTTCCCGTAGAATTGGAGCATAAAGCCTATTGGGCAATACGGAACTGTAATCTAGATTTTTCGAAGGCTAGAACCCACAGAAAACTTCAAATCAGTGAGATCGATGAATTACTCCTAGACCCGTATGAGAGCTCGCGAATCTACAAGGAGCGGGTTAAAGCCTTCCATGACAAGCATATCTCAAGAAAAATCTTTCATCCTGGTCAGAAGGTCCTACTCTTTGATGCCCGACTCAAACTTTTCCCGAGAAAGCTGCGATCCAAGTGGGTCGGACCATATTTAGTCCGACAGGTTTTTGGAAATGGAGCTATCGAAATCAGTCCGCTCAGCCACGATTCCGAACCTTTCATCGTGAACGGTCAGAGACTCAAGCTGTTCATTGATGTGACTTCTACTGATTTGGTTGAATCATCTTATATCCTCCATTCCCCTTGAGCTTATTGCGCCCAGCCGATGGCGTCAAACTCAGCGCTTAACGGGAGGCAACCCATCATTTTTCCTAAAAATCCAAAACCTTTTTCACACTTTTTTGCACTTAACGTTCACTCTTATAGACAGCCAACCCCACCTCAGATGCTTGCATCTGGGATTAGAAATCGTCCGCAAAATTCATCCCGACCCATTCACTCATCCAAATTTCTGTCTTAAGGAATGAACTAAGTAAATAAAAAATCCCCTAAGTCACAATGAGGACATTGCAAACCTTAGGCATGGGGGGGTCTAAAAGTGCAAAACTTGTAAGAAAAGGTTTTAAACAAAAAAATTCACATATACCAAAAACACCATAAAAAATTAAAAAAAAAAAAGAGAATAAGAGGAGAAAGAAAATTTTGTGGGAGGAGAAAAAGAAACAAAATGAAAAAGGAGCACAAAATTATGAGAAAAAAGTAGTCATTAGTAAGAAACTAAGGAACTAACCTAAGTTCTATACCCCATTCAAGAAAAGAACTGAAAAGTGCACAATGGGATTAGTAAGAACGCAAACCTTAGGCATTCTGGGATAGACTCTTAGTACTCATTAAGATCTGGACACTCCTCAAGAGGTTGAGGAAAATGAAAAGCTGAAGTATTAGGTCTAAGGCTTAGGGAGTATTCGACCTCATTAACTAACTTTTGGTCTACGGGACTCAGTAACCTAAGCACCCTAACCTCACACACAGCCTGGTTCAGTAAGAGTAAAAATCAAAATCACACAGAAGAGTCGCAAAATTCTGAAAAGTACACCTAGAGTAGGAGCGGCCGATTAACACAAGTTGATTTGGACGAGTTCCCAGCGCGGAGAGGCGGGAAATCCCCTCGAAGATGCGTAACAAAATATCATCTCCTCGGTGCTTGTCTCTTAGGATATTTACATATCCTACTAGGGGCATGTAAGCACTCTGCTGGTTCAGATTCCATGGATGGCATTATCACGAAGTGTTAATTGCCAGGGTTTGGATTCGGCCACGGAACACCATGGATGGGATTATCTCGAAATCTCAATAGCCAGGGTTCCGGGGGTTGCCATGGGCGGTGCTATCTCGAAGCATCGATTGCCAGGAACCCTTGAGGATTGATGATGGGAGCAAGGAATCTGATACAGACCGTGTTGAAAAGCCAATCCTAAGCTAGAATTAAAAAGAAAAAGAGAGAGAAAACTCTCCAAACAAAAAAAAATTCTATCTTTCTCTCTCTTACAAAACGTACTGCGAGCTGAGCCAGGGCTAAAATCATTCCAAGCACGGGTGCTTTAACCACAAAGTCCAATAGACCTTAGGTTAGTTCTTGTAGGCCTTAAAAACCTTTGCTAAGGACTGAGGCTAAGGCCAGACAGATCTGGATCTTGATTGGTACTAGAGTACCTTTTAGGCCTAGGGTCAGCATTCTAACCTAATCTAAGCTCAAATGAAAAAGCACTTACCTGAAGCTATTAAGAACTTCATGGTCTAGAACAAAAGTTGAAACCTTAAGTTTTTGCTAAGGGACTAGCAAAAGCTAGGCATGGGGGTATGATGAGAACCTCATCATGAGCCATAACTAGCTCATTTTGACCTAATATAGAGGATAAAAGCTCCTACATAACTCAAGGAAAGGCTTAACTCAGAGAATTCTGAGTCTAAGAAGAAAACAAGTCATAAGGGGTAAAAATGCAATTTTACCAGCACAATCTGCAAACAGGGTAACTCAGGGTCCAAACATATGTCAAACTAACCTAATAAGAAGGAAAGTGGGATGATCTGATCTGATAAGGGCTACAGCAACTCCAAGGAATTAAATGACAATCTGTAAACCTAAAACAAACCCACTTCAATTCACGAGGTTCGAGGCAAATAGAAAATCTACTAAACCCTCTAAAATTCATAGAAAAATAATCTCTAGGGTTTAGAACCTTCAATTTGACCTTAGGAACCCATTTTGACCTACATTGAGAACCATGTCCAAATAATGATTTAATTTGAGTTTTTACGTAAATTGGCCAGTCAAACAAGGTCTGACCTAGAAATAAAATTCACTATTAGAATCCTTAGGTCCCATTTAGTCATGCATAAAAACTTGAGCCTAAGAAGAGACCTTCTTGACCGACTTTGCATTTTGGTCCTCATCCATTACTTTTTGACCCTCAACTTTTGAAACCCTCGAATTTTGGCCCCTAATTCTTCATCATTTTTGCATTTGGGTCCTCCCTGCAAAACCCTGAGCAGCGCCATGCTCTGGCGAGGCATGGCACCGCGCAGGGTGAGGGCGACCCCCTACCAAGACAACGGGGTGTTCCCTGCGACGTCTGCTGTCGCAGGGACACCTCCACCGTCTCTGCCATCGCCCACACCTTCCGTGCAAACGCGCGGAAGGTATGGGTCGCGATCCGGCCATCCTCCGGCGAGGGAGGCACGTCGTCTCCCTCCACCCTCCTCTCTGATTTCGCCTCTATAAAAACCGCCACCGTCTGCTGCATTCAGCAGCTCGGATCTGACGGAGAAACACCCCCCTCCTTCCTCTCTTCCCACTCCGGCAGAAGCTCTCCAGCTCTGGCGGTTCTTCCTCCTCCTCGTCGCTCTGCCGCAATACGAGCAACAGAGCCACCTTCACCCGCTCTTCCCGCGTCGCGCCGTACCCAGCGCGCGCTCTTCCGCTCTCTCCTCGCCGCCGCCCCCTCTCTCTGGGCACCTTCTTCTCCGGCGACAGTCAATACGACTGTCGCCCCACTCCGCCCTCCTTTGCCCCTATAAGTAGGTAACAGTTACTTTTCTTCCTCCCCTCTTTCTTTTCCCTATTTTAATTTGTTCAATTAGACCCTCGACCGACCCGACCACCATCACCTTCCACGCCTTTGGCCCACCTCCAACGAGTCGGTCCCATTATTCCGCCACTCCACACGACTCGCCGACCGACCCAAAACCTCTGCCTCATCCCACTGAACCGTTTCCGCCCCTTCATTGCCACTCCTCACCTCCACATCACTCCCTCGAACAAACCCATTCCCCCGGCCACAGTCTGACCTAGGGCAGCCCCTACACGCCGCCCCACGCCTCGCCACCACCCGCACGAGCTTCGCCGCACTCCGGCGAAGCTCCCTGCACCTTCTGACTAGGCCGAGAGGCCGTATCTCTGTGAACAGGTTACCCGTCCTTCGCCGCCATTGCCGAACAGGTGAAGCTCCTTTGTTCTGCAGTTGCAGCTTGGCTTCCACCCAGGCCTGCGCTCCAGGATGCGCGGATTGCAACCACGCAGCTGCCCAGGCCTTCAGCTGAAGAGAAGACCTCGCAACAGCCGCGATTTCCTGCAGCTTTCTCAGCTGCAGGCGCCAAATTGGGGTGGGACATTTAGTCCCACCTCGAAAGATCCTGAAGCCGCACACCGGTTTAAATTGTAAAAGTGAAATAGCCTTATCGCCTCCGAACGCACCGGGGTGAGGTCCCGTGCCCACACCCGCCCGGTCCGCGAGCTCACCACGCGGATCCGGCGGATCCGACCCGAACCCATCCTAAGCACACCTCGCGTATCACCCACCTGCCGGTGCGCCTGGTCCCGGGTGCTTAGCCTGATCCGATTACCTGGCTGCTCTGGGAGAGCTATCCTATGTGCGAAGTCTGAGAAAGTGAGAGACGTTCGGGTAGAGGGAAAGGGGTAGGTTTTGCGTTGGCTGTGGTGTGTGCAAGAACAGGCCGAGGCAGAGAAGAAGAAGAGAGCAGGGCGCAGAGAAGAAGAAGCTCTGAAGAAGAAACGGCCGAGGAAGAAAGACTGAAGGAAGAAGGAGGAGCACCAAGCAGCACTGTAGCAGCGGCGATTTAAGTCATCTGATTGGAAAATCAGACGACGCTCTGCAGAGGAAGAAAAGAAGAAAAAAAGAAGAAAAGAGAAGCTGAAGAAAGAAGATAAAGAGAAGAAGACGAGAAGCTCTGGAGAATAAAAGAAAGAAGCAGAAGAAGAACTGAAGGCTGAAAAGAAGAAGATGAGCTAAGAGAGAGAAGAGAAGCCACAAGACTCAGATTTATTTCTCCCTCTCTCTCTCTTATTTTTGTAATAGAAACATTGTACTTCTAGAATACAACTTGCTCCCTGAGTTCTACCTC
Source organism: Thalassia testudinum (assembly GCA_037157565.1). NCBI lineage: Eukaryota > Viridiplantae > Streptophyta > Magnoliopsida > Alismatales > Hydrocharitaceae > Thalassia > Thalassia testudinum. The sequence goes on along the minus strand of JAZHRO010000024.1, from coordinate 75,724,962 downwards.
GGGAACTCTTTTTCCGAGTAACAAATTGTATTAAACTGGTAACCACTTCTCTATACTATACTACGACGAAATAATAAAAACTATAGGGGAGTCGCGTTCGCCAGTCCTCATTGTAAAATTAAAATAGGGGGAGAAAGAAGGAAATCACCTGATGATGGTGTTATTCAGAACGTTGGGTTGCCTCCCAACATGCGTTGCATTTTCTGTCAGCAGCAAGACTTATAGGGAACCTGTAAGTCTAGTTCCAGATAGAAAAAGCTGGGCCCTAAAAATATGCGTAACAGCATGGGCCTAGAAAATAGGTAGCCACAGATGTTGGCGAGTTGATGATGCAACGTTATCCCAAATGCTTGCCAGAAGACATGAAAGCAAATAACCTGGTAGGCTACCTGGGGAGGTCTAGGAATAACGAAAGGAACATGAAAAGGGACCTCCCGAAATGGAATAAGTGGAGGATAACAAGGATCCTCCAAAGCAGGAAGGGTTTTAAAAGATATAAACATAATTATTTCAAACCCTTGAATGGCAAGAGTGAAAGTACAAGCATCAATCCACACTCGCCATTTTACTCGAGGATGTACTGGCCTAATATGCTCCTCAGAAAGAATGTATGCGAGCAGAGACCTGAGCCAAGGATCGGTTAGGGAGTGGAAAGGTTGTTTGTGGTGTTGGGCGATATTGGTTAAGTCCAAGGAGGGCTTAGTTGGTGTCGAATCCAATTCCAACAACAATTCAGATTGTGTATTCTCCCTAACAATTATTGCAGAAAAATTCATGTCACCCTACCTATCATTAATGATCGGAGTCATATTTTCACCTTCCAGTATATGTGAATCAATGGTAGACTCCAAATTAAATTTCTTTGATGGTAGGGTCGAAGAAACAGAATCATTATCGTTAATATCATCCTTGAATTCTTTTGGTTCACTCAAATTTTTGTCGGGGTGTATATGTGATTCATTAGTAAAGGAGTTGCTTCAGTATCATCAATTATTTCTGATGGAAGATCCATCTTAATGTTTTAGAGTAAGCCTATATCACTCAATTCTTTGTTCTTCTCGGGGCATAAATTCTCAATTGACGTGTTTTATCCCCGAGAGTCTCCCCTAGGCTTCTCACTATTGTGTTTGTCCTCCTCTAATATCAACTCCTGGTTTGGTGGAGGATGACTCTCAAAAGAAGGGAGGAATCCGGATTTCACCAGATTATTTATATCCTCTGGGGGTAAGTCCTCGAATAACAAATAATCCCCCTGTGATTCACTCCAGATTTTCAGTCTGGGTTCCTTCATTGGGTCATCCTCATCCTCTAAAATAGACTCTTTATATCCCTGAGATCAAAATTGATCTAATTCATCCTCCATTCCCTTAGGGTCACCTTCATTGGGTGCATTTAAATCCTCAGGATGCTGAATGGTAGGTGTTGATTCCCTAAGTGGAGGGTCAGGATTAGGCTCACTAAGGGTAGAATGGGATTCCTCCAGATAATTAATAGGGGAAGTAATATGAACAATAGACCTTCACCCGGGTTATCAGGGGAAAGGAAAATACTATCATTAGGGTCAAGGTCCTCAAGAGGTACCATCTTCCCTTTCTTTTGACTCCAATATAGATCGGGTGGATAATTACAAGGATCGTTCTCCTTCAGTGGCCGTGCCTCATTGAGAGAATCTAAGTGATAGCTACGCAAAATGGGATCCCTACTATCATTGGTTTCCTCAGAATTATTTTCATGATCACGGTCGTATGGGTAGGGATCAAAATTACTAGGAAGAGCATAGCTAAGCTGTCTAATTTCTTTGTTCAATTTTTGACTATTCCTCAACATCTCTCCCATAGATTCCATCATTTCCTTTTGTTGTTTTTACATTTCTATCATAAAAGAGGAGAGGCTACTACTATCAGATTGGAGAGGATAGTCAATCTCAGGCTCTGGTTGCCTAGGGGTATCGGTCCAACCTCAATACGGAAAATCATGAAGGGTGGGAGGGTTGGGTGTTTGCATCGAAGTAGGGATTCCAGGGTTGGAAAATCCTACTCCTAGGCTCTACTCAAAAGTGGGAGTTATCGAGCCAGTATTCCCAGGATAGGAATATGAATGATCCCATGAATTATCAATGTACCCATCAAAGGATGGATACGCTCGAGGCATGGGATCCTGGTTAAAATGATAGGAGTTAAACTCTCTTAGGATTTAAAAGAAATCAGAAACTTCCTAGAGAGTTCTACCACTGTCAAAACAAATGCAAATATAGTGGGATATGTTTTTAGTAGATTCTAGGTCTTAGGTGTTTAGTTGGTGGCCAAACAAGTTTTGCAAGAATTACGCTTTGGCACGTCGCTACTCTCGTCTATGGTTCTAATATTTCTAATATTTCATCGTAGTATAGTATAGAGGAGCGGTTACCAGTTTAATACAATTTGTTCATCGGAAAAGTTTTCCCGAGGTCGAACTCAGGGAGCAAACTGTATTCTAGAAGTACAAAGTTTCTATTGCAAAAATGAAAGAAAGAGAGAGAGAGAGGGATTTCTCTTGTTGGCTTTTTCTTCTTCTCTTCTTTCTCTTGTCTTTGTCTTCTTCTCTTCTCTTCTCTTTAGTTCTTCAGTCTTCTTCCTCTTATTTCTTCTTTCTTTTTCTTCCAAGCTTCTTCTTCTCTTTCTCCTCGTGTTCTGCTTCTCTCTTCTTTGTCTTCTTACTTCTGTTCTTCTTCTTTCTTTCTTCGTTGTGGTGCTTGTTCTTTTTTTTCTTCTTCTTCTTCTTTTCCTTCAGGGCGTCGTCTGATTTTTCAATCAAACGACTTAAGTAGCCTCTGCTACAGTGCATCCTCCTTCCTTCTTTCTTCTTCTTCTTTCCCTTTCTTCTGTTTTTCTTCAAGCAGCCACGGCTCTGGCTACTCCTTCCTTCTTTCTCTTCTCCTTCTTCTTCTGTGCCTGCACACTCACAGTTGGGTCAGGGCAAATCCTACTCTACCCTCCCCCGCGTCTCTCTCTCTCAGAATTCACTTGTAGGATAGCTCTCCCATAGCTGCCGGGTATTCGAGTACGGGTCACGCCCGGGTCCAGGCACACCGGCGTGCAGTGGTGGGCGAGGAGTGTAGGTCGGGTAAACGGGTCGGGCCAGGTCCGCAGGGGGTGGTCGCGGACGAGGCCGGGTGAGCGGGTGAGAGGGACCTCACCCCGTGTGCTGAGGCGATAAGCCTATAGCACGTTTTGCATTTATGCAGGTGCGCTGCTTCAGAGTCTTCCGAGGTGGGACTAAATGTCCCACCCCAATTGGGCGCCTGCAGTTGAGAAAGCTGCAGGCAATCGCGGCTGTGCACGGGGCTCTCACCCCAGCTGCAGGCCTGGGCAGGTGCGTGAGGGCGAACCGCACGTCTTGGCGAGTCAAACCTGGTCGAAGCGAGGCTGCAGCTACAGGCGGAAGAAGCTCCACCTGCTCAGAAATGGCGGCGGAGGGCGGGTGACCTGTTCACAGCAATACGGCCTCTCGGCCTAGTCAGAAGGTGCAGGGAGCTTCGCCAGAGTGCTACGAAGCTCGTGCGGGTGGTGGCGAGGCGTGGGGCGGCGTGCAAGGGCTGCCCTAGGTCAGACTGTGGTTGGGGAAATGGGTTTGTTCGGGGGGTCTTTAGGCAGCGAACGGCAGGGAGTGAAGGGGTGGAAGTGGTTCAGCGTGAAGAGGCGGAGGTTTTGGGTCGGTCGGCGAAGGCGGCTCTGCTGCTGGTAATGCGGCAGAGCGACGAGGAGGAGGAGGAGGAAGAACCGCCGGAGCTGGAGGGCTTTTGCCGGAGTGGGAAGAGAGGAAGGAGGGGGGGTGTTTCTCCGTTAGATCCGAGCTACTGAGTGCGGCAGACGGAAGCAACTTTTATAGAGGTGAGATCAGAGAGGAGGGTGGAGGGAGGCGACGTGCCTCCCTCGCCGGAGGACGCCAGAGATGGAGACCCATACCTTCTGTGCGTTCGCACGGGTGGTATGGGCAGCCGCAGAGACCAAGGAGGTGTCCTTGCGACAGGAGACGTCGTAGGGAACCCCCGGCTGTCTTGGCAAAGGGTCTCCCTCACCCTGCGCGGCGCCATGCTCCGCGCAAGGTCGCCGGAGCATGGCGCTACTTAGGGTTTTGCAGGGAGGGCCCAAATGCAAAGAACGAAGAAGACTTAGGGGCCAAAATGTGAGGGTTTCAAAAGTTGAGGGTCAAAAAGTAATAGGTGAGGACCAAAATGTAAAGTTGGTCAAGAAGGTCTCTTCTTAGGCTCAAGTTTCTATACATGACTAACTAGGACCTAAGGATTCTAATGGTGAATTTTATTTCTAGATTAGTCCTTGTTTGACTGGTTAATTTAAGTAAAAATCCAAATTAAGTCATTAATTGGGCATGGTTCTCAATGTAAGTCAAAATGGGTTCCTAAGGCTAAATTGAAGGTTCTAAACCCTAGAGATTATTTTTCTATGAATTTTAGAGGGTTTAGTCGACTTTTTCTTTGCCTTGAACCTCGTGAATTGAAGTGGGTTTGTTCTTAGGGTTACAGGATGTCATTTAATTCCTTGGAGTTGTTGTAGCCCTTATTGGATCAATTCATCCCACTTTTCTTCTTATTAGGTTTGTTTGACCTATGTTTGGACCCTGAGTTACCCTGTTTTCAGATTGAGTTGGTGAAATTGTATTTTTACCCCTTAGTTTCTATTTTCTTCACAAACTCAGAATTTCTCTGAGTCAAGCCTTTCTATAGTTATGTAGGAGCTTTTTCTTGCAAATCTGGGTTAGATGGTGCTAGTTTAGGGTTTATGACGAGGTTCTCATCATACCCCCACGCCTAGCTTTTGCTAGTCCCATAGCAAAAACCTAAGGTTTTAACCTTTGTTCTAGACCATGATTTTTTTAACAACTTCAGATAAGTGCTTTTTCATTTGAACTTATATTAGGTTAGAATGCTGACCATAGGCCTAAAAGGTACTCCAGTACCAATCAAGATCCAGATCTGTCTAGCCTCAGCCTCAGTCTTTGGCAAAGGTGTTTAAGGCCCACAAGAACTAACTTAAGGTCTATTGGACTTTGTGGTTAAAGCACCCGTGCTTGAAATGATTGTAGCTCTGGTTCAGTTCGCAGTGCGTTTTTGTAAGAGAGAGGGATAGAAAGTTTTTTTGTTTGGAGAGTTTTTCTCTCTCTTTTTCTTTTATTCGTGCCTAGGATTGGCTTTTCAACACGGTCTGTATCAGATTCCTTGCTCCCATCATCAATCCTCAAAGGTTCCTGGCAATCGATGCTTCGAGATAGCACCGCCCATGGTAACCCCTAGAACCCTGGCTATTGAGATTTCGAGATAATCCCATCCATGGTGTTCCGTGGCCGAATCCAGACCCTGGCAATTGACACTTCGTGATAATGCTATCCATGGAATCTGAACCAGCAGAGTGCTTACATGCCCCCAGTAGGATATGTAAATATCCTAAGAGATAAGTACCGAGGAGATGATATTTTGTTACGCATCTTTGAGGGGATTTCCCGCCTCTCTGCGCTGGGAACTCGTCCAAATCAACTTGTGTTGATCGTACGCTCCTATTCTAGGTGTATTTTTCAGAATTTTGTGACGCTTCTGCGTGATTTTGATTTTTACGCTTACTGAACCAGGCTGTGTGTGAGATTGGGATGCTTAGGTTACTGAGTCCCGTAAACCATAAGTTAGTTAATGAGGTCATATACTCCCTAAGCTTTGGACTTAATACTGAAGCTTTTCATTTTCCTCATACTCTTGAGGAATGTCTAGATCTTAATGGGTACTAAGAGTCTATCCAAGAATGCCTAAAGTTTACGTTCTTACTAATCTCACCATGCACTTTCATTTCCTTTCTTGAATAAGGTCTAGAACTTAGGTCAATTCCTTAGTTTCTTACTAAGGGCTATTACTCTTTTCTTTCATTTTTTTGTGCTCCTTTTCATTTTGTTTCTTTTCCCTTCTCCCACAAAATTTCCTTTCTCCTTTTTTTTTTTTAATTTTTATGGTGCTTTTGGCATATGTGAATTTTTTTGTTTTAAAACCCCTTTTTATTTACAAGTTTTGCATTTTTATACCCCCCCATGCCTAAGGTTTGCAATGTCCTCATTGTGACTTAGGGGTTTTTATTTACTTAGTTCATTCCTTAAGACAGATGTTTTAATGAGTGAATGAGTCGGGATGAATTCTGCGGACGATTTCTAATCCCAGATGCAAGCATCTGAGGTGGAGTCAGCTGTCTAAAAGGGTGAACTTTAAGTGCACAAAAGTGTGAAAAGGGTTTTAGATTTTCAGAAAATGACGGGCTGCCTCCCGTTAAGCGCTGAGTTTTACGCCATCGGCTGGGCGCAATGAGCTCAAGGGAAATGGAGGATAAGAGATGATTCAGCCAAATCAGTAGAAGTCACATCAATGAACGGCTTGAGTCTCTGACCGTCCACGATGAAAGGTTCAAAATCGTGGCTGAGCGGACTAATTTCGATAGCTCCATTACCAAAAACCTGTCGGACTAAATATGGTCCGACCCACTTGGATCGCAGTTTTCCCGGGAAAAATTTGAGTCGGGCATCAAAGAGTAGGACCTTTTGACCAGGATGAAAGATCTTTCTCGAGATATGCTTGTCATGGAAGGCTTTAACCCGCTCCTTGTAGATTCGCGAGTTCTCATACGCGTCTAGGCGTAATTCATCAATCTCGCTGATTTGGAGTTTTCTGTGGGTCCCAGCCTTCCAAAGATCTAGATTACAGTTCCGTACTGCCTAATAGGCTTTATGTTCCAGTTCTACGGGAAGGTGACACGCCTTTCCGTACACCAGTCTAAAGGGAGACATGCTTAATTGGGTTTTGTGGGTGGTCCTATAGGCCCACAATGCTTCCGGAAGTCGGGACGACCAGTCCTTCCTGTTAGGTCGAACAGTGACCTGCAGGATCTTCTTGATCTCCCGATTTGACAGCTCAGCTAGACCATTAGTTTGGCGGTGGTAAGGAGTAGAGATTCGGTGAGACACCCCGTATTTGGTCATCAATGACCTAAACTGAGTGTTTGTAAAATGGGTCCCCCCATCAGAGATTATAGCACGGGGAATCCTGAACCTTGAGAAAATGTTTTGATGAATGAATTTGAGAACGATTTTGTGATCAGAAGTTTGGGTCGGTATGGCTTCAATCCATTTGGACACGTAGTCCACAGCAAGCAGAATGTATTCGAAACCTTCCGAAACAGGAAAGGGGCCCATAAAATCAATCCCCCAAATGTCAAAGATTTCGCATATGAGAATCGGCTGCAAAGGCATCATGTCGCGACGGCTCATGTTGCCCAAAGTTTGGCAACGACTGCATGCCTTGCAGTGACTGTATGCGTCTTTGAACAGCGTGGGCCAGTAAAAACCACACTGGAGAACTTTTGATGCCATTTTATGCCCAGAGAAATGGCCACCGCATGCCTGGTCATGGCAGAAAGAGAGGATATTGTTGAATTCCTCTTCCGGGACACATCTCCGGATGATTTGATCAACACCTATGCGGAAAAGGTACGGATCTTCCCAGATGTAATACTTGGTATCAGAACGCAGTTTGTCTTTCTTGGCCTTCGGCCAATCAGATGGGGTCTGATGAGATGCCAAGTAGTTTACTATATTAGCAAACCATGGAAGCCTAGTACCGACAGTAAGCAGGTGCTCATCAGGAAAATGTTCTGTGATGGGTCCGGAAGGGTTGATAATCTCAAAAGGAAGATGGGACAGATGGTCGGCTACCACATTCTGCCTTCCCGCCTTGTCGCAAATCTCAAGATCGAACTCTTGCAATAGCAAGATCCAACGGATTAGTCGAGGCTTCGCATCCTTCTTGGCAAGGAGATGCCTTACAGTCGTGTGATCCGAGTAAATGATGACATGGGAACCCAGAAGATACAATCGAAACTTTTTGAGGGAAAATACTACGGCTAGCAGCTCTTTCTCCGTAACTATATAGTTACGCTGAGCCTCGTCAAGTGTCTTGCTAGCGTAGTAGATGACCACGGGTTTCCCGTCAGCTTTCTAACCCAGGACCTCTCCTACAGCGAAATCAGACGCATCGCACATGATCTCAAAGGGTTGAGACCAATCAGGGGATTGTAGGATAGGTACCTGGGTGACTCAGTGACGCAGGTTTTCAAAGGCTAGTGTGCATTCCTTGAAGATTTCAAAGGGTACATCCTTAGAGAGAAGAGAAGTCAAGGGGCGCACGATTTTCGAGAAATTCGGAATGAAACGACGGTAAAAATCGACGTGCCCCAAAAAAGAATGGATGTCCCTGATCGAGCTAGGCATAGGAAGGCGAGAGATCAGATCAACCTTAGCTCGATCCACTTGGATGCCTTTTTCTGAAATTAAGTGTCCCAGGACAATTCCCTCAGGCACCATGAAATGGCTCTTTTCCCAGGAAAGAACCAAATTCACCTCGATGCACCGCCTAAGTATTTGGACCAAGTGTTGGAGGCAATCGTCAAATGATTCTCCAAAAACTGAAAAGTCATCCATGAAGACTTCCAGAAAATCACCTACCATATCTGAGAATATGGCAAGCATGCACCGCTGAAAGGTAGCGGGTGCATTGCAAAGACCGGAAGGCATCCTTCGGAAAGCATAAGTTCTGAAGGGGCAGGTGAACGTGGTCTTTTCTTGGTCTTCAGGATGGATTGCTACCTAGTTGTAACTGGAGTACCCGTCAAGAAAGTAGAAGAACCTATTTCCCGCTAGTTTCTCGAGAATTTGATCAATGAAAGGTAGTGGGAAATGATCTTTCTTCGTGGAGGAATTTAGTCGGCGGTAATCTATACAGACTCTCCACGCGTTGGCTAATCGGGTAGGAATGATTTCTCCAGTCTCAGTCGTTATGGTGGTGAGTCCTGCCTTCTTAGGCACAACCTGAATTGGGCTCACCCAACGACTATCGGAGATCGGGTAGATGATTCCGGCATCTAACCACTTGATGATCTCCTTTTTCACGACCTCCTGCAGATTAGGGTTCAAACATCTCTGCATTTCACGAGAAGGTCGTGCGCCCTCTTCTGAATAGATATGATGAGTACAATAAGAGGGACTTAGTCCAGTCAAATCGTCGAGAGTCCATCCGATGGCTCTGCGATGTTGCTGGAGGACAGTAATTAGACGGGATTCCTGTTCGGGATTGAGGTTGGAATTGATAATCACAGGGAGGGTCTGATTAGAGCCCAAAAAGATGTATTTCAAGTGAGCAGGAAGAGGCTTCAATTCGAGGATAGGGTTATCAGCAGCAGCGGGTGGTTCAGTATAGACGTGAGGTTCAAGGGTAGGAGTTACTAGGTTGTTTATATCTGGATTCGACTCCTCTATTTGCGGGTCAAGATCTTTCTGTGGTTGATGAGGTATAATCAGGTCATTCTGGAAGTGTGTTTCATCAACCAAAGCCCTAATGTCATAAATCTGTTTGATGACACCGCAATTAATTCCTTGTTGGGCCTTAAATATGTCAATTTTCAATGTTTGATCCCCAAATTTGAGCTCTATTTGGCCCTCCTCACAGCTAATGTTGGCTCTAGCAATAGCCAAGAAAGGTCTCCCTAAAATGATTGGTGTATCCGTAGGGTTCTCAGGTGCGTCCATATCCAAGACTATGAAGTCCACAGGGAAATAGAAATCCCGTATCCTTACAATAACATCCTCGAGAATCCCTTTTGGTAACTTTATAGATCGATCTGCTAATTGTAATGTCACCTCGGTTGGTTTTAGCTTAGATTCTTCTAGATGGTCAAGTAAGGATGTGGGTATCAGATTTATGGATGCACCCAAGTCTAGCAAAGCTCTATCAAATTGGGTATCACCTATCTTGCAGGAAATCAGGGGAGTACCAGGATCTTTAGCCTTGGGTGGGAGTCTACTTAGGATAACAGAGTTGGCTTGCTCTGACAGAACAATTGGACTCCCACTCTTGGTTCGCGGCTTACGCTGGGGTGTACACACATTCTTTAAAAATCGTGCGTAAGCCGGTACGTGGCGGATTGCATCCATCAAGGGGATGTTTATGTGGACCTGCTCAAAAAGCTTGACCAGGTCCTCCTCAGGTGCCACGGGTTTGGTGGTCTTCTTTCCCTTAGTCAAGACCTCGGGAAACAGGATCTTGCTTGGTTCTTCTAGGATAGGTCCAGGTCTTGGATCTGGGATAGGGGTAGGAACGTCCTGGATTACTTTCCTAGGCTTGGAATCACTACCAGGCTTGGAGTGGTTTGGATGAGGTGGGTCTTGGGTTTCCTTACCACTACTGGTTGTTACAGAATTAAGTCCTGCCTGGTTTTGGTTGGGATTGGGTAGGATAGGTTGCTGCTGGTAACCTGCAAAAGAACTGGAGGCCTCTATCCCGTTGGGTGAAGGAACAGAGGGGGCCTGATAAATCATATGGGCATGGCCCGGGTTTGGGTTCATAACGCGCCGCTGGGTTGGCACGTTATTTAGGTTAGGAAGAGGTTGAGAAGGAAGCGTGCCTGACTGGCGAGAGTTTGCCAACTGGGCCAATTGGTTTCGAACCTCTGTAAGTTCGTCCTTGTGTTGTTTTTGAATAGCCGCATTTGTTCTCTGAATGTCAGCCAAACTCTGAAGGATAAGGGACATTTGATCCTGATTTGGCCCTGATGGATAAGTAGGGTTGGGCCGAGGCTGAGGCGGCTGGTAAGGACGAGGGGGTTGTTGTGGGCGGGGTTGAAAGGGTGGTCTTTGGGTTTGGGAATTTCCCGCCCACTGAAAGTTGGGATGGTTTCGCCATCCAGGGTTATAGGTGTTGGAGAACGGGTCGTTCTGGATGGCGTTGAGGTCCTCGCAGGTCTGAGGAACCTCCAGAGAGTCAGCAAAAGAGGGGATGGTATTCCCCGGGCTGGTGTAGAAAGAATCGGAAGGACCTTCGGTCAAAGATTCGGATGATGGATCCATCCTAGGAGAAGGTCGATGGAGAATTTTTTGCACAGTTTCCCTTGTGGAAGGAGGCTGTGCAAAGAGGTTATGCGCAGAGGTGGCTCACTACAGGTGCTGAGTCAGCTCATCCACCTTCTTTTCAATAATCGAGACCTTGTCCAATCGACTGGCCATTAATTCCAGGTCGACTGATGCGGACAAGCCCTGCATCTCATGTGCTCCCCTAAGATTCGTCGATGCGTGGGTATTCGTCCTGTAGAATAATCCCATGGATTCATTATTGATGGAGTTCTCTCACATGTTTTCGAGAATCTCCCACACGGTATCCTCATGCTGACCCATGATATTTCCTCCGCAGGTTGCATTGACGAAAAGACAGATATCCTCACGGAGTCCTTGGTAAAAAGATTGGACCTGTTCCCATTTAGGAACTCCGTGATGGGGGCATTTTCGCATGAGATCCTGAAAACGATCCCATGCCTCATGGAGAGGTTCCCCTGTTTGTTGAGTGAAGTGCGTAATCTGATGGCTCAAGGCGTTGGTCCGACCAACGGGGAAGAACTTTTTCAAAAACTCGGACTGAAGTTCTTCCCAAGTGTTGATCGGCCGGGCCTGAGTTTGATACCAATGAGCGGCCTTGTCCATAAGAGAAAAGGAGAACATCTTCATGAGAAGAATATCCCGATTTTGCGCGTCTGACCCAAAAGTTTAGGCCAAATGCTTTAACTGTCTGATGTGCTGGAAGGGATCTTCGGAATTAAGCCCATGGAATTTAGGTATAGCATGAATCATGTTGGGCTTTAATTCGGAATCAGGTCCTCCAGTCGAGATTCTGACTCGAGGCTCGATGGCCACCGCAGCAGGATTATAATGGTCCCGCATCATAGGACGCTACGGTGGGTGCACAAAGTTTTGGAAGAGGTCATTGAGTCGCTGGAGCTGGTGCTCCAGATTGTTTTCTTCCTCAACAGGCTGAGCCATGATGGGGGAAGAAGAAGAGTTTGATTCAGAATCAGATGAGAGAATGATGGGGTAGGGTTGCTGTTCAAACACGGGCGTCGAGGCTTGTCCTTGACGAGAGTGAATTCCTAAAGGAGATCTTAAGGGTGGTCTTAAGGATCTCCTACCGTTCATGCACTGTTGGAGTAGAAGAGTTTAGAAGGTGCTGGACCCAATGAAGACACTCAAAAATGTGTTGGGTGACTATAGAGGTACGGGACAGATGGACCCCTTGATCAGAAAGATCGTCCACCTAAGAATTACCTGGGCAGCCAGAGAGGGTGAGTCCCGCGAAGACCCCTACACGGTAGAGCGTCCCCACGGGTTACAGGGTTTCCCCCACCCGACCTCTCTTGTCACTGCGGTTCCAGGTAGACCAGAATGGGGATCTTGACCTCTTAAGTCTACCTTTTTTACTTTAAGATCAAGGTGCTTAGGGTTTCACTTGAACTCTTAGGTGTTTTTGTGAACAAGGTGGCCTAATTTGAAGGTTGGTTGACCCTAGGGGATAACTTCACCCAGTGGTTCCCTTGAGAATTTAGGCCTTGTGTTTTAGGGTTCAAGTGTTTAGAGAGAGCCACTTGTTTTAAGAGTTTTCCTATTAATTATTTTCAATCAATGGCTTGGGCACACCTCTTTTGGATTTCCTCAATTCTTGATTAGGGGTTGTGTCTCTGAAATCCTAATGTTTGACCTTATGTTGTCTCTACCTGGTCCATTTAACTCCTTGTTTGGGTAATTAGGGCTCAGGCAATGATGTGTTAGCCCTTAATTACCTTTAAAATTGTGTGAAGGAATAGTGGTTCTGAGAACATGCAGCTATTACTATGTATAAAAGACAGGTTATGCCTATTTCTTTTCTTTGTTTTCTTTAAACTTTTAGGGTTTAATAGGAAGTTACCTATCCTTGGAGTCGCTGTGGTGCGGCTGCGTCTTTTTCTTCCTGAACCTGGACAAAAGAGAGGAGAGATTATTAGAAACTTACAAATAGAACTTCTATAACTTCTAGAATAGCCGTTGCTCCCTGGCAACGGTGCCAAAAACTGGCACGTCGCTACTCTCGTCTATAGTTCTAATATTTCTAATATTTCGTCGTAGTATAGTATAGAGGAGCGGTTACCAGTTTAATACAATTTGTTACTCGGAAAAGTTTTCCCGAGGTCGAACTCAGGGAGCAAACTGTATTCTAGAAGTACAAAGTTTCTATTGCAAAAATGAAAGAAAGAGAGAGAGAGGGATTTCTCTTGTTGGCTTTTTCTTCTTCTCTTCTTTCTCTTGTCTTTGTCTTCTTCTCTTCTCTTCTCTTCTCTTTGGTTCTTCAGTCTTCTTCCTCCTTCTTATTTCTTCTTTCTTTTTCTTCCAAGCTTCTTCTTCTCTTTCTCCTCGTGTTCTGCTTCTCTCTTCTTTGTCTTCTTCCTTCTGTTCTTCTTCTTTCTTTCTTCTTTGCGGTGCCTGTTCTTTTTTTTCTTCTTCTTCTTCTTTTCCTTCAGGGCATCGTCTGATTTTTCAATCAGACGACTTAAGTAGCCTCTGCTACAGTGTGTCCTCCTTCCTTCTTTCTTCTTCTTCTTTGCCTTTCTTCTGTTTTGCTTCAAGCAGCCACGGCTCTAGCTACTCCTTCCTTCTTTCTCTTCTCCTTCTTCTTCTGTGCCTGCACACTCACAGTTGGGTCAGGGCAAAAACCTACTCTACCCTCCCCCGGGTCTCTCTCTCTCAGAATTCACTCGTAGGATAGCTCTCCCAGAACTGCCGGGTATTCGGGTACGGGTCACGCCCGGGTCCAGGCCCACCGGCGTGCGGTGGTGGGCGAGGAGTGCAGGTCGGGTAAACGGGTCGGGCCAGGTCCGCGGGGGGTGGTCGCGGACGAGGCTGGGTGAGCGGGTGAGAGGGACCTCACCCCGTGTGCTGAGGCGATAAGCCTATAGCACTTTTTGCGTTTATGCGGGTGCGCTGCTTCAGAGTCTTCCGAGGTGGGACTAAATGTCCCACCCCAATTGGGCGCCTGCAGCTGAGAAAGCTGCAGGCAATCGCGGCTATGCACGAGGCTCTCACCCCAGCTGCAGGCCTAGGCAGGTGCGTGAGGGCGAACTGCGCGTCCTGGCGAGTCAGACCTGGTCGAAGCGAGGCTGCAGCTACAGGCGGAAGAAGCTCCACTTGCTCAGCAATGGCGGCGGAGGGCGGGTGACCTGTTCACAGCAATACGGCCTCTCAGCCTAGTCAGAAGGTGCAGGGAGCTTCGCCAGAGTGCTACGAAGCTCGTGCGGGTGGTGGCGAGGCGTGGGGCGGCGTGCAAGGGCTGCCCTAGGTCAGACTGTGGTTGGGGGAATGGGTTTGTTCGGGGGGTCTTTAGGCAGCGAACGGCAGGGAGTGAAGGGGTGGAAGTGGTTCAGCGTGAAGAGGCGGAGGTTTTGGGTCGGTCGGCGAAGGCGGCTCTGCTGCTGGTAATGCGGCAGAGCGACGAGGAGGAGGAGGAGGAAGAACCGCCGGAGCTGGAGGGCTTTTGCCGGAGTGGGAAGAGTGGAAGGAGGGGGGTGTTTCTCCGTTAGATCCGAGCTACAGAGTGCGGCAGACGGAAGCAGCTTTTATAGAGGTGAGATCAAAGAGGAGGGTGGAGGGAGGCGACGTGCCTCCCTCGCCGGAGGACGCCAGAGATGGAGACCCATACCTTCCGTGCGTTCGCACGGGTGGTATGGGCAGCCGCAGAGACCAAGGAGGTGTCCTTGCGACAGCAGACGTCGCAGGGAACCCCCGGCTGTCTTGGCAGAGGGTCTCCCTCACCCTGCGCGGCGCCATGCTCCGCGCAAGGTCGCCGGAGCATGGCGCTGCTTAGGGTTTTGCAGAGAGGACCCAAATGCAAAGAACGAAGAAGACTTAGGGGCCAAAATGCGAGGGTTTCAAAAGTTGAGGGTCAAAAAGTAATAGGTGAGGACCAAAATGTAAAGTTGGTCAAGAAGGTCTCTTCTTAGGTTCAAGTTTTTATACATGACTAACTAGGACCTAAGGATTCTAATGGTGAATTTTATTTCTATATTAGACCTTGTTTGACTGGTCAATTTACGTAAAAACCCAAATTAAGTCATTAATTGGGCATGGTTCTCAATGTAGGTCAAAATGGGTTCCTAAGGCCAAATTGAAGGTTTTAAACCCTAGAGATTATTTTTCTATGAATTTTAGAGGGCTTAGTTAATTTTTTTCTTTGCCTTGAACCTTATGAATTGAAGTGGGTTTGTTCTTAGGGTTACAGGATGTCATTTAATTCCTTGGAGTTGTTGTAGCCCTTATTGGATCAATTCATCCCGCTTTTCTTCTTATTAGGTTGGTTTGACCTATGTTTGGACCCTGAGTTACCCTGTTTTCAGATTGAGTTGGTGAAATTGCATTTTTACCCCTTAGTTTCTATTTTTTTCACAAACTCAGAATTTCTCTGAGTCAAGCCTTTCTATAGTTATGTAGGAGCTTTTTCTTGCAAATTTAGGTTAGATGGTGCTAGTTTAGGGCTTATGACGAGGTTCTCATCACGCTTCCTAGGCCGACCTTCGTTGGTGCCTACAACCTACTCGCAAGGGATGGAAGTCTCAAATTGAGCCCACGCACGAGGAACCGAAGTAACTTGGTGGATAGGCTTGTTGATTTTCGATTAACTTCCCTTGTGGTGCAAAGAGGAGAGGTAGAAATTTATCTAGTGACCTTATGTGTGAGGTGCATAGTGTCTCAAGTGTGCAATCATACGTTCATGTTTTGAGTTTTGAAATCACGTAAACAAGATCCTTTTGCACACAATTCTAAGTCACAGATTTTAAGGTCCAACCTCTTAGCAGTCCCAATTTTTAAAGTGACCACTGAATTAATTCGATTCAAGCACTTTAGTGGTCTTAGATTTAAGTTCAATGTAGATGCATGACAGGTAATTGATGCTCAAGAAAAAGACGTACCTTACTCCAGCTTTCTTCGATGCTGGGATGTCTGCAATGCAATTAAGATAAACTAGATGCTACTCATTCAATCCTAGATGATCGCCCTATTGATATGCAGCTTCTAGTAGGCAGTTCAATTTTTTTTTTTTAAATCATAATAAGAAAACAAACCTAATCTAACTAACTAACCAACATGTAGTTCAAACAATTCGAATAATCCTATAATCTAAACAAAATGGGAACATGCTCCTGAAAATATGCATCCGCATATAAGAGCGATAAGAAATAAAGAAACCCTAGGAACACGTTCTCAAAAATATTCAACAAGGATCCACAAGACAAAAATTAAATGTCTAAGGTCTATCTCAACTAAATCTAAACTAGGATCTAATGACTAACTCAGAAAAAGGCTCCTCCATACCCCTACGTGCGTGGGATCAAGGCCCACAAGCACCTGTTGCTGGACTCCAGGTGGCGTCAAGGTCCACCAAAACTATCACCTCCGTCATGCATGCCTCCTTCACGATGGAGAGATGGAGAAGGTAGTCCCCATCAGGGGGAGAAGATGATTCATTATCCCATGTGACTTTTATCTCCCCCCTTCCGTTCTTCACCAGCGCAATACAAGGGATTTTAAATCCCTTACTAAAATTGGCCACCGTTAGCCGTTTAGAGATTTGGGTGGCTGATTTGTTGAGGCCAGCGAGAGCTAGGAGATCCCCGTGGGGTGGGGGGGGGGATCTTTTCAAAAGACCATAGTTTCTACTCAAATTTGTTCCTCCTCCTCTCCCATTTTCCCGATTAATGTTAACTCTTAAAATAGCCTGATGGAGAGGATCAAGTGGAGGAGATGGAGAGGCTGCGCTGTGTGCGTGACCTACATGAGAGAGTGGCACATTGAAATGTAATATAACATAAGTTATTCCTACAATAATGAAATATAAAACAATTATTTATATACATAATAAGTTAAAGAATACAATAGAATATATGTAAACTTAAGTAATGATGCATGCAATCATTCTATGACCTAATGTAGTTATTAACAAACATAAAGTGTAAGAATAAAGTTAACTTAGGCATAACAATAGCCCATTAAAATGGACTCATCAATGTGTCTCCTCCCACAGATGATGATCTTGACCTTCCTATAGCAGTTAAGAAGGCCCCACTTAGTTGTGCACATTATCATGTGATTGGTGCTTCTGTCTGTGATGGTTTTAGTACCACGTTTACTGCATTCACTATAGCACTTAAGATGTCCACAGTACTGTCTACTTATCAGGAGGCTATGTTGGATCTTGCATGGCATCAGGTGATGAAGGATGAAATGGCTCTTCAATCTCGTGGCACATGCGAGCTTACTTCATGACCTATGAGGGCTCGAGTGGTTGGTTGTCGATGAGTCTTTGCCTTGAAATATAACCCTGATGGGTCTATTTCTAGGCATAAGGCTTGCTTGGTAGCAAAAGGATTCACTCAAACATATGGTGTAGACTTTTTTGATACCTTCTCTCCTATGGCAAGGCTTCCTACAATTCGTATTTTGTTATCTGTGATAGGTAACAAAGAATGAGATCTTCACCAGCTAAATGTGAAGAACGCTTTCCTCTATGGTGATCTTCAGGAGGAAGTATATATGCAGTAACCCCTTGGATTTGTGGTTGAGGGGGAGTGTGTGTGTAGATTAAAGAAGGTGATTTATGGGCTTACGCAGAGCCCTCGCATGTGGTTTCATAAACTATCTGAGATAGTGGAAGGCATGAACTTGAGGAGATCTACATCTGATCATTCCTTGTTTACCAGGAAGACTAATAGGAGAGTAGTTATTCTACTTGTTTATGTTGATGATCTTATTATTACAGGGGATGATACTACTAGTATTCTATAGGTCAAAAAGGACTTGGTTGCATAGTTTGTCATGACAGATTTGGGATCTTTTCGCTATTTTTTGGGCATTGAGATGGCTAAAGGAAGAGATGGTATTGTGGTGAGCCAAAGAAAGTATGCATTGGATGTTCTTAGGGTGACTGGGATGTTAGGAGCCAAGGTGGCTAACATACCCATGGATCCCAAGGTACACTTATAATGTGAGGGGGAGCCTGTGGAGAGCAGAAGCTATAGGCAGTTGGTTGGTAAACTCCTCTATCTTACTATTGCTTGACCTGGTATTTCACTTGTTGTTGGAAAAATTAGCCAATTCATGGAGAAGCCAACTAAGCAGCATTAGAATGGTGCAATGCAAGTACACAGATATTTGAAGAAAAGCCCAGGCCGTGGATTATTGTTTCGTAAGGGGTGTCCTATGATAGTGATAGGGTACTCTGATGCAGATTACGACGATTGTCCTGTTGATGGCAAGTCTATTACAGGTTTCTGTACCTACGTTGTAGGAAATTTGGTGACTTGGAAAAGCAAGAAGCAGACTACAGTATCTAGATCCAGTGCTAAATCAAAATATAGAGCTATAGTTCAAATAGTAGCATAAATGATTTAGGTGACGTCTATTCTACGGGACTTGCATATACAGATAGAGGACTGGTAGAACTCAAATAGGTTGTGTTAATATGGTGAAATTATCGTTGAAGTTATTATAGTGGTTAGCCTAAATCGAGTCTAACCATCTTTCACAAATTTTTTTTTTTTAACCTGGCCTACTTGATTTTATCTTGGTCACTTTTAGGCCCAGGGTCGATCTCAGGGAAGAGGGAATTAAAGGTAAAGAAGTTTCTACGCCTCTCCTAGAATGTATCTCTTCCGTGCATTTATTATGTTTTTGGTTTTTTATTCTATTTAAGATTTTTTTTGTTGATAATATTGTTCTTGAGGCACACCCTCAAAATCAAGTTCTTGGCCTTAAGCCAAATTGTTCTTGGCTTTTAGCCAACTTAGGGTTTCAAAAAAAACTGGTCCTGCTATTCGTAGGACCGAGTACCTGCAAGACAAGAATTATCTTTTCTCTTTTACTCTTTTTTTTTTATCTTTTTAATACCAAGAAACAAAAGATAAATAAACGCAAGGCAGGTTGCTGGCAAAGAAAGGGATACTTAGCTTAATATATGTGTAGATATATAGTAGATACAATATATAGGGGTGGAGGTGGAAGTGGAAATGGAGTGTAGCACAGTGTCAAGTTGGTCCACGTCTAGTAAGACGCAACCAACAAGACGAAGTGTCATGTGGAGTGTGGGGAGGATGTGTGGGAGTGTGTGTGGAGGCGTTTGCTTTGCGTGGATGTCGGGGAATATCAGCAACTGGTGTAGATATTCCCGCAATATGATGCGTGGTGGAGTGACTAGTGCACAGCGTATGGATACGGGTAGGTGATGTGTATGTAAAATATATATGTATATATATATAGTTATATATGTAGATAGATATGTATATAGATATATTTGTATATATATATACATATTTATGTATATATGTGAGTGATATATAAATATATATGTGTGTAGACATGAGTATATAAGGGTGTGTGTACAAGTGAGTGTGAGAGAGTACAAGCACGTGTACAAGTGGGTGTGTGTGTGTGTGTTTCTGGTGGGTGAGTGTGAGAGAGAGGGAGAAGTTAAGTCGTCTGGTGAGTGCAAGCGTCGTCTAGCGGGCAGGGCGTGAGTAGGAGCACAAGGGCTGCGTGCGGGCGCTGAAGGGAGCGCCTGCACTTGTCTTTCGTGCGCGGGTGCGTGCGGGAGTGCAGCGCAGCGCTGCAGGTGGGAGTGGGTGCGGGCGCGGGAGTAGACATGCAGGCAAGTTCGAGCGCAGGCGCAGACACGGGTGATCGGCTGGCGCGGGTAGTAGGCGAGGGAGAGAGCGCGCTGCCACCGGCTAAGTGAGAAGCGAGCCGGTGGCTACAGTGTCGCACAGACCGCGCGCTACAGTGCACGCACGATCTGCCGACCGGTAGCGGCCGGTTTCGTGTGTGCGGGCGCACTGGGAGGCGCCTGTGCATGCGGGAAGAGCTTGCGGAGGCCTGCTGGCATGTGTGCGGTGGTCGGCAGCTACTGCAGGCCGACTTGTGCGCTACTGGAGCCTCTGACCTTGAAGCTCTGGCAATGGTGGAAATGGCGTTCAGCGACGAAATCAAATGGTGAAACCACCACGCCCACCTGCTCACGAAACAGCTGGGTAGTGGTGGAACTCACAGTGGAGGTTGTGGGACCACTATGAGTTTTCTCCTGCCCAAAGTGTGTCTCTTCTCAGCGAGAAGAGCTACTGTGTATGGAGAGTGAAAGGGGAGGAGTTTGGCCTGATGGTGGAAGAAAGTGTCTGAAGGTCAGTGTGTATTCGGGCCTCCTGTGCAAGGGAGAGGGCAAGGCCTTTTAAAGAAGAAGAAGCATGCCATAGCCATGCTGCTGGCATCGCATGTCCAGCCATGCTGCTGGCAGAGGAGTGGCGCAAAGAGGTGCATGCCCCATGCCCTATAGCCACGCGAGGGAGAAGAATTCAAAGTAAAAATAAAAAATGAAAATGGTGAAATTGCAATGCAGCCCTTGATGAAGATGTTAATTAGATGGCCAATTATTCGCATTCTCCTCCCCTCTCAACAAATGCATTCATGTGCCTATTTACAAATGCAACTATAGCTACCTAAGATGCAATGGTAGTGCTAGGAAATAACACAAGATGGCATAATTACTGGTGTATTTTTGCTGTGCAATCATACCCCCATGCCTATCTTTTGCTAGTCCCTAGCAAAACATTTTGTATTATATTTAGAAATGATCTTAACGTGAAGATTTTCTTCTGAGGCGACATGGGTGTGTTTATCTGTTGGATATTGTGAGAACCAATTGCAGAGAAGACTACCAGTACTTTAAGTCTTATATGACATAGACCATCTCTCGACTAACCTAGACTCTTGATATTTAAACCTTAAGTATGATTTCCTGGACTCAAAAGGTTTTTGTTGTACTCGAGAGCTCAAGAGATTATGGTTTGTGCAGAGTGAAGGATCAAAACTTACCAGATGAATATTAAGGCTCAAGCCCCGGGTTTCACGAATTTTTAAGTGCAGGTTGGTCCCAGTTTCAGCTTATGTCTCCGGATTGACCCTTAAAAAGATGACGGAAAACTCAACTCCCATTTTATTGCTTTTGTGGCTCAAGGAATATATGGTAGAAACAGGGTATTTATGACATGCCCTGAAAAACTTTTTTGGAGAAGAGAATTTACAGACATTTGAAAGATATACTGACTTATTTGCACAGATTTTGTCTCTTTTTTTTTTTTTTGAAACAGGTGTCAGTATATCTCTTACATTTTTATTTGGAGGAACACACATTTTTGGTGGAAAGAGTTTCTCCTAGATACAAGACTAAAGCCTAGGATAAAAAGTCTACCTGCGCGCACAGGTAAGGACTCCACCTTCCCTAATGAACACTAGGGTTGGATCTTATATTCACCTGATCTTTCTTGTTATGTGTAGTGTGAATCAAGATTACTTAGGCTCTCGAGTAGAAGCAAACCAATGAATCCTGTACTGGTGTCCCAGGTACAAAAATGTGTCCTTAGTTAGGAGAGATTCTGATCTATCTTATCAATGCTCAAGTGAATTAAGTCGAGCCTGAGCGAATCAAGCTTCTTTGGCCTGGAAAGTCTTCAAAACAGCAGTTGAATATCCATAAACACTTATTGTATTTTTGTTTCAGCCTTCAGATCATTACTAAACACCTTTTTTTTTTTTTTAGCTATGTATATATTTATAGATGGATATACATAATGGAAGCTACATGATACCATATAATATCAAGATCCTATGGATGCCTATCCACCCCCCCATGCCAAACGATGCAATGTCCTCATATGCATTGAGGGTAGAGGAAGGTCCAAAGATCGGGGAATGAGAGCTGAGGTGCAAGGTATATAGCAAGGTGGTAGGGTGGGTGGATGGTGGGTGGTGAAGTAAAAAGGTGCGAAGTGAAGTGACATGGAAGTGTGTATGTGACAATGGAGGAGTGTTGCTAGGGTGCCTCCCAACGAGCACTGAATTTAACGTCCCCAGCTGGACGCAGAATGAGGCACGAAATTAGTTACCCTCCAGCAGGGCAATAGCTTCACCAACGGGGGCAGGTTCATGAGTAAGATAGGATTTTAAACGGTGCCCATTGACCATAAATTTATGCCCAAATTTGGGATCTTCAATTTCAACGGTTCCGTTGAGAAATGGTCTCGAGACCAAGAAGGGACCAGTCCATTTGGACTTCAATTTCCCTGGAAAGAATTTGAGCCGGCCATTGTAAAGCCAAACTTGTTGAGATGGCTCAAATTCCTTCCACCGAATTCGGCTGTCGTGAAAAGTCTTAGTGCGTTGCTTGAAAGTTAAGGCAGAATCATAGGCTTCACGACGGAGCTCTTCTAGTTCTTGGAGTTGGAGTTTCCTTTCTCGACCACACAGGTCTGGGTCAAGGTTACACTAGCGAACCACCCAATAAGCATGGTGCTCCAGCTCCACGGGCAAATGACAAGGCTTCCCATAAACGATTCTATAAGGAGACATACCTAGGGGAGCCTTGGAGGCAGTCCGATACGTTCAAAGTGCATCAATCAGCTTGTCAGACCAATCCTTATGGTCAGGCCGAACCATTCTCTGGAGAATTTGCTTAATTTACCAGTTCAACACCTCAGCCTGGTCGTTCGTATGAGGATGATACGGAGTTGCAATATGATGCTGGACTCCATATTTCCTCAGAAGTGCCCGAAAAGAGGCATGGGTAAAATGACTTCCTCCATCCGAGATAATGGCTCGAGGGATCCTAAAGCGTGCAAAAATGTGGTCTTTGACAAATCGAGTAGATATGACATGGTCAGCATGGCACGTGGGAATAGCCTCGATCCATTTGGAAACATAATCAACAGCCACGAGGATGTACTCGAAGCCGTTGGAAGGAGGAAAGGGACACTTGAATCGATTCCCCAAATGTCGAAGATTTCAGCAGCTAGGATGGGTTGCAAGGGCATCATGTCACGACGTGACATTGACCCTAATGACTAGCACCTAGTGCAATGTTTGGCATAATTTTGTGCATCTTGGTGAAGGGAGGGCCAAAAGAAACCGCACTATAACACCTTGGCTGCAGTTTTCCTCCCAGAGAAATGGCCTCCGCAGGCCTGATCGTGGCAGAAGGATAGCACACTGGGGAATTCACTGTCAGGAATACAACGACAGATGATCTGGTCAGCACCTATTCGGAAAAGTAGTGGATTATCCCAGAAATAATACTTTGCTTCTGCAATGAAACACTCGCGCTGGTTTTTAGGCTAGCCATGTGGAAGGGAACCAGAAGCAAGGTAATTGGCAATGTCGGCATACCAAGGTCCACTTGCCACATTAATTGCCAATAGGTGCTCATCGGGAAAAACCTCATTGATCAGCAGGGTAAGTCCAATGTGGTCAGGGTCCAGTCTCGAGAGATGATCAGCCACAACATTCTAGGCTCCGACCTTATCGTGGATCTCAATGTCAAATTCTTGGAGCAGAAGGATCCAACGAATCAGTCTAGGCTTGGCATCCTTCTTATGCATGAGATGGCGAATGGCTGCGTGGTCAGTGAATACAATAACATGCGAGCCCAGAAGGTAAGAGCGAAATTTCTCCAGCCCAAAGACGACAGCCAGTAGTTCTTTCTCAGTGGTTGTATAATTACGCTGGGCCTTGTCCAACGTCTTACTGGCATAGTACACCACGAAGGGGTGTCTATTACGTCTTTGTCCCAGGATGGCTCCGACTGCAAGGTCGGAAGTGTCACACATGAGTTCAAAGTTGAGGGACCGGTCAGGTGGCTGGAGAACAGGGGCCTTGGTGACAGCATCACGCAGCTGCGTGAATGCTCGTATGCAGTCGGGGCCCATATCAAAGGGTACCTCGGTCGATAGGAGATGAGTTAAAGGTCTAGAAATCTTGGAGAAGTCTTTGATGAATCTCCTATAGAAACCGATGTGTCCCAAGAAGGAGCGGATTTGTTTAACAGAGCCAGGCACAGGTAAATCAGCAATTACATCAAGCTTAGCTCTGTAAACCTCGATACCCCTATCAGAGATGATATGCCCGAGAACAATTCCCTCCTGTACCATAAAATGACTTTTTTCCCAGGAAAGCACGAGATTCACATCAATACATCTCCGAAGGATACGGGTCAGGTTGGCAAGATAGCCATCAAAAGAGGGTCCAAAGACTGAAAAGTCATCCATGAAGACCTCAAGAAAGTCACCCACCATGTCATGGAATATCGCCAGCATACATCTCTAGAAAGTTGCTGGCACGTTACAAAGTCCGAAAGGCATCCTTCTAAATGCGAAGGTGCCGAAGGGGTAGGTAAAGGTGGTTTTCTCTTGGCCCTGGGGGTCAATTGTCACCTGGTTATATCTAGAGAATCCATCCAGGAAACAAAAAAATTTATTTCCCGCTAACAGCTCCAGGATTTGGTCAATAAAAGGTAGCGGAAAGTGATCTTTCTTAGTTGCAACATTCAGTTTCCTGTAGTCTATACACACTCTCCAAGATGTAGGAGTGCGTGTAGGGATGGATTCGTCCCTGTCATTGACACGGATGGTGAGTCCTACCTTTTTGGGCACGACATGAACCGAGATCACCCAGGGGCTATCACTGATCGAGTAGATTATATCCACATCCAGCCACTTAATAATTTCCTTTTTAACGACCTTCCGCATGTTAGGGTTGAGGTGTCGCTGCATCTCGTGGGAAGGTTGAGCCTCCTTCGTATATATACGGTGAGTGCAGTAGGAGGGGCTAATGCCAGTTAAGTCTGATAAGGACCATCCAATAGCTACCTTGTGTTCTATAAGGACCTTTGTTATCTTGCACTCTTGCTCCCTAGTCAATTTTGAACTAATGATTACGGGGAGCATTTCATTTGGTCCCAAGAAAACATACTTAAGCATATTAGGCAGCTCTTTCAGCTCGGGAGAGGATGGTGAAAGATCTTGCACTTCTTGGGATGAGAGTGTCCCAAGCGGATCAGAAGAAAACAAGGCAGGAGGAAGAAGTTGGCCCTCAGATTGTCCAAGAAGAGGGGCATCTTGGATTGATGGATCCAAAAAGGGATAGCCCAATGAGCAGTATGTGGGCTCAAGGTCCCAGTGTGGAGTTGCAATTCTGCCTGATTTGGTGGGAAAGAAAGGGCAATCTGGTCTTTAAGAGTGTGGATCGGCGGTGAGTTGCCCGAATATGACTCAGATCACGAGGTATGGGAAGCAGAAAAAACCTCGTCAGAAGTCTGGTCAGGAGAAGGTACGGGTAAAGGGAGGGATGGGGGAACGTCACAATATGTGTCGGTCAGGCAATGGTCTGTGTTCAAAGGCAATCCATAGCAGTCAGAATAGGTCCCTATTAGTCCGATACATGTGCTAACGGCCATGTCCTTGTCAGACGTGTCATCCTCGATGCAATCTCAATCAAAGTTCTTAGCTGCTTTGAAAATGTTTAGCTTGAGTTTCTTAGAGCCAACGGTAATCTCAATGCATCCCGACTCGCAATCAATATGGGCACAGGCTGTGGCCAAGAAAGGTCGACCAAGGATGATTGGATAATCAGAAAGTGAGCTAGGAACTTCCATATCCAAAACAAGAAAGTCAACAGGAAAACAGAGACTGTTGACCCTAACCACCACGTCTTCCACCACACCCTTCGGTATTTTGACAGAACGATCTGCCAACTGTAACGTGACAGGGGTGGGTTTCAGATTTCCTAAGGCAAATTTGTCGAGCATGATGGTTGGTATAAGATTGATGGAAGATCCTAGGTCAAGCAAAGCACGGTTAAAATTGCAGCCTTGGATGCTACAAGAAATAAGCTGTGTGCCTGGATCTTTCTGCTTCGGTGGTAGATTTGACAATATAGCACAACTCGCATGAGGTGTGAGAACCACCGGATTCTTTGTTTTCTTTGACTGTCGCCTCAGTGTAGTGTAGTCTTTGAAAAATCGGGCGATAGTGGGTATATGGTCGATAGCCTCTAATAGGGGTATCTTGATTTCTACATCCCTGAATAAATTACGTAGGTTATCAAAGGCCTGCATATCCTTTTTCTTACCTTTTGGCTCCCTTAGTAGAGCCTCAGGGAATGGGACAAATTCTGGCACTAGTTTAGGTGTATCTTCCTCACGAGAATGCGTTGCACATTCCTAATGAGAGGGCGATATAAAAGATGAGCCAGGATCAGGTCAAGGCGGATCGACGGTTTGCTTTCCACTCCTCGTAGTAATTGCATTGGATGTCGCGGGTCCAGTGGGATCATAAGGTGGAGGAGGGTTCATAACAGGGACATAAGGGTGAGGTGCTGCTGCGGGATTAGCCTGGAATCCCGGAGGAATGCTCGATGCTTGCAGAATCTAATGAACCTGCACCTAAGAAGGTCGTACCTGTGGTTGAGGACCACGAGGTACAAAATTTCGCAGGTTGGGAACAGGTTGGGTTGGAAGAGTGCCCTGAGATCGAGTCGCCATGCGTAGTTGACTGATCTCAGCATTCTGCTGCGCCAATTGGTGCTGAAGAGTGGTCATGTTTTCTTCATGGCGCTTAGACATTTCCGTCATCATTCGCATCAGTTTATCAAGAGGACTTGATGCGTGTTCTATTTGTGGTATGCAAGGACCTGATGGTGGATTCGCCACAGGATTAGACTGGGTCCTTGGGATGACGGGTGCGGATGGTCACATTGGCCCACCCGCGGGGTTTTGGCGTTGCAGGTTATTGGACCACGAGAAGTTAGGATGATTTCACCACCCTGGGTTATAAGTGGCAGAGAACAGGTTGTTCCCCAAAGCGTAAGCGTCTTCTAAGCCAGAGGACGAATCTGCATGTAAATATGCATCTAAGCACACGGAGGCTTGGTCCTCCGTGTTAAAATACTGGCTTGCAGAAGCCAGATCCACATTACTTACCGAATCGCTTGGCATGACATTCAGTAAGGAAGATCTCACAGGGTTTTTGGGAATAAGTCTGACGTTGGAAGGATTAGGATTGTGATGGAGTGGTGAGGTGGAGGTGCTTGCCATAGAACGGGCGGGATTGGCCAGAAGCTCGTCCAGCTTCTTGTGCACGATGGAGACTTCATCCAATTTTTGTGCGATAAGATTAAGATCTGTGGATGAATGGGAGGGTCCCGTGTCAACTTCGTGAACATTACAGGGCAGGCTCGTATGATTAAAGGTGACAATGGAGGCATTGTTCATTGAATTTTAGCTCATGTTTTCAAATAATTTGAATGCTCCATTCTCATCTTTATTTATGAAATTCCCTCTGCAGAAAGTGTCTGCAATATGCTTTAAAGTCTCATTTAGCCCATAATAAAAAATCTGGGCTATATGCCACTTAGGCAGACCGTGGTGCAAGCACTTCCGGAGGAGGTCATTATACCTCTCCCAAGCCTCATGAAACTGCTCGCCATTTTGTTACGTGAAGGAAGTTATAGCACGGCGAAGCACATTGGTTTGCCTGATTGGGAAGAATTTCTTAAGAAATACTGTTCGCATCTCTTCCCAAGAATGGATGGTTCTCCCAAGGGTGCGTAGCCATTATGACGCTTTATCCCGCAACGAAAACGGAAACATTTTCATGAGGACAATTGATAACCCGATGTTTCTAGGTTTAACCGTTTCAGCTAATTGGGTTAGGTCTTCCAAATGGAGAAAAGGATCTTCACTTGCAAGACCATGGAAGTGAAAGTTAATTAGGCCAATTACATTGGGTTTCAGTTCAAAATCGTCCCCCCCATGGGCACCCAAATTTGTCCTATGGTCTCTGTAGCAGTGGGATTTTGATAAGAGCTAAGAAACCTAGGCTTCTCCCATTCGGGAGGGTTCTGCATTTCCTCCAAGGTTTCCCTAATGGCTTCAATCTGCTCGTTATACATTTCCATTTGGGCTTCGAGGCGAGTTATGGGGTCTATGGCTCCACCACCACCTGGTGGGATTTGAGGGGGCGGTTTCCTCCCTCGGGATTTGGGGGTGGGCGTGCAGCCATGTTTGTGGAGGAGGATGACGAATCGATTTCTATCCTTCTAGAATTATCAGACAGTTCAAACAATTCAGGGTTTTGTGACCTCCTCCCAAACATGCACTATCGTAGGAAGAATTGGGGAGATAAGAAGGGAAACAGGGATGAGAGAAATGACGCCGTAAAGGTATACTTGATGAAAAATCAAGGAAATTAATTTCCTAACCTCTACAATGTGCCCTTAGACCTAAAGATCTAAATTACCTACTATCACAACCTACGAAACCAAATGCGAGAACCGTGGAACCACTGGGCCAGATTGAAAGGTTGTTTGCCCTAGTGTTAGACACCCGATAGCATGCGGGAACCTGCACCAGCACGTAGGCGCTACACGTAGGTAGTTAGACCTACAATCCTTACTAAGGGTCAAGTTGCTACCAGTTTTATTTAGAGGCTTAGGATCAAGTGCTCCAGGAATGTGAAGGGCATTGTATACGGGTAATGCCCAAGTGCGTTGATTTTAGAAAGTGTGTAAACCAAGCATGCAACGTGAAAATCTCCCCGAATTAGAATTTTAGATGGTGAATGGCATTTAGAATTTCAGCCTTAAGTAGTATGGATTTTAAGATTTCGCTGAGTTACCAATTCAACCAATCTCCGGGTTTTGAGAAAACACAAGTTCTTCTATGCCCAACAAACCCTTCTTCAATGTGAGTTGGTTAATTGATGTAAACACATTTACACTACTTAAGATGTCTATTTATGCATGTTCTTAAGCATAGGATTGCATTGCATGATATAAATATTGCATAACATGCATCATGTTGCGTTTAGAGTAGTTTGAATAAAATGGAGGTTAATTATCTGCTTTTATGTGCTTGGACAAGGCAAACATTTTACCAGGGCCTCGGATCGAAGATCCAACCATACAAATGTGATCAGGGCGACGATTGGAGTTCAATGACTCCAAGATCGCCCTAATCAGGCATCTGTAGCATCAAATAGTGACAGGGGAACACTAGAAGATCAATGGCCAGGATGGTGTAAATCTACATTTCAAATGAAAAATCCAATCGCACGGATGAATTCGGATCGATGATCGTAGCCTAACGATGCAAAAATCGAGTCAATCCGACACCCGTGGCACCATCTACAACATCTAGAAGATGGACGGCCAAGATGGCACCACGTGGTGCCATCTCAGCGTCCCAAACGCCCGCATGCAACCGCTAAAGCCTCCACATCCACGCCTCTCCGCCGTTGGATCTCGATCCAACGGCTGTGAACGGCTGCGCCTCAAATTGTCTGCGCGACCATCCGCCCTCCGAAGTGTAGTGGGCGAGGGCGTTATCGCGAGCAGCGGACGCGGGTTCGAGTCGCAGCGAGGAGCCGAAGGGCGCGGGCGTGCGTCGGATCTTGATCGGGCGGCCGTCCGCGCTCAATAGCATTGACGTGCTATCGCACGTCCGCTCCTCACGCGACATCGCACGCGTTGGGGCAAGCGTGCAGCGAATGGGTGAAGGCGTAATCACAGCCGTCCGATCTCGCGATCGGATGGCTGTGGACAGCTAAAAGTGTGGCAGGCGTTGAGAGCAAGCAGCCGAGCAGGCGTGCGTAGGCAGCGGCCACTACGCCCACGTTGGGGCTTTAGCGACGGTTTTATCCGTCACTAAAGACCCCTTATTTAATATTTTAAAGATGTAATGACCAATTTGCCCCCACTCCTTGTAACTATAAAAGGAGACCCCCTCCACACGAAATTCTCATCCCTTCCTTCTCTTCTCTACCTCTCCAAAGCTCAAGAGAAGCTTGCCCCACACCCGAGATGCTCTTCGCGAGATAAAGTCCAAATTTTCGTCCTCATTCGGAAGTGGATCCCACGACGACGACGACGTGCTGCTCTGTTCCCGTTCTTCTGCTTTGTTCTCCTTCGTCCTGCTTCGTCCTTCGTCCAGGCATCGTCTCGTTCGGCTCGTCCTCCAAGCGATCATCGAGGAGGATAACTTCTCTCTCCCATTCTTCTTTACAGCTTTTCTAGTGTAGCTGATTTCCCGCTTTCTAGTGTAATTTTTATTTGGTTTGATTGTATAAATATTTTGAAATATTGAATGCATGTTCTCTCTCTCTCTCTTTCTCTCTTTCTATCTCGCTTCCCTTTAGTCTGATAGCTTCATTGTAATTACACCGCCTCGCTTTTCAAAAATTCTAAAAAATATAATTGCGAATATAGATCGACGTAGCCTCCCTGTGTTCGACCCAGAATTTAAATTTCGGTATAAATTTTATTTGTTGAACACAAATTCTTCGCTTTCAAGCTACAACGACAAGGTTTTAAAACTAAACACGTTAGCGTAGCAACTTGTACATTCAACATTAATGCATGCTAAAAATATAATGGGCTTCCCTAAGTGGAAATTTCTATGTGTGGATGCACGAGTCAATTTTAGGTTAGTGTGAAAGGGAGCCAAAGCACTTCAATTCAAGTGCTCCCAATCACCAAAATGATATTCCACACATAAGGCTCAACTACAAGATAATGTGAAGAAAATTAAAATTTTGGGGTTGAAATATTCGGGATCAAATCTTAGGCAAGTGAAAGGTTCTGGTGGGGTTGGAATCAACTCAATTCCAAGTCTCCCCACCAAAAATGTAATCCCGAATTGTGGATAAATGAGGCAAGGAGGGATGGCAATCAATCTATTTAATCTTGCCTCAACGAACACTTCACAAGATGAAAGATTCAAGAATCAAGATTCTTGGATCTTCGCTATGCGAAGTTTGGCGGGAAATCCAGGGGCGGTGGGGGTGATAGCAAACAATCAATCAAGTGATTTTTAATCCACTTGCCCCAAGAAATTCCCAAGAAGTGTGTTTAGGTTTTTTTTTCTTTTATTTAGGTGACAAGTTAGCCTAAGTTGCTAAGAGAGAGAGACCTACTTTTTCTGCAACGTGGGCGAAGTTCCAGTGCGGTGCTAGCGACTTCACGCTCTTGTTCCCACCTTGGATCTGCCCACATCTCCGACTTCCTCTACTTGCCTCCTGATGAGAGCCTCATCATGAACCATAACTAGCTCATTTTGACCTAGGAAAGAAAATAGGAGCTCCTACATAACCTAGAGGACTTAATTGAAGGAATAAGTGTTCTGAGAAGACATGAAATAAAAGTTAAAACTGTAATTTTACCATTACAGTACATAAACAGGATTTCTCAGAGGCAAAACATAGGTCAAATGGTCTGAATAAGATGAAAAGTGGGTTGATTCAATCAGAAATGGGTTCATGTGTAAACTAGGAATTAAATGACATCTTGTAACCCTAAAATAGACCTGCTTAATTCAACAAGGTTCTGGTCAGGATAAAAATCAAGTAAGACCTCTAAAATTCATGGAAAAATATCTCCTATGGTTTAGAACATTCAGATTGGCCTTTGGAACCTATTTTGACCTAGATTAGGGTCCTAGCTCATCAATTGACCTAATTTGGGTTTTATGCAAAATATCCAGCCAAACGTGGTCAAACCTAAAATCCAACTTCACCATTAGATTCCTTAGGTCTAAATTATGTTTGTACCAAAATTTGGACCTAAGGGGAGGTCATCTTGACCTACTTTGCAAATTAGTACACCCAATTACATCTTGGCCCCTATCTTTTGAAAACCATTACACAAACCCCCCTAGCTTCCTTGCCACTCTTACAAATAGGTCCCTCCGCCATTAATGGGGAGAAATCCTACTCCGACGAGGAATGGAGGGGGAATACTCCCTGATTCCTCAGAGATCTCCTAAATTTGGAAGGAAGATTCTCTGAAGAATTCCTTTCCATCTGAACTCGATCCTAATCCCTGATTTGCACCTAATCTCTCGTGTGAATGCACGAGAGATTTGGGTCTCTTAACTGATTCCATCTCCGACGTGGATTCCCGTTCTTGGAAGCTTGTCTTCCAAGCACAGGAACCCCTGCTAGTGACTATAAATTGACCCTCAACTCCAGCCGCACCTCCTCAGCTCGACTTGGCTGGAATTCCATCTCAATTTCTTCTTCTCCTCCCGCCAAGTGCTCCAGCGAGCTCCAGCGAGCCTCCCTCCTCTTTCTCGTCGCTCTGCCACAATACTAGTGGCAGAGCTATCCTCCCCATCCTCCTCCGCGTCGCGCAACACCCGCATGCGCATCCCTAGCCCCATCGTCGCCGTCGTCTTCCTCCACTGGACGCCTTCTTCTCCGACGACAACAGGTACTGCTAGCCGCCCTTTCTCCCCCTTCATCCACTTAATTAGGGTAGAACCGTTCATCTCCGCCCCCTCTTCAATTCCCCTCAACCTATTTCACAAAACGCCCCTCGACAGCCACGGTCCACCGCCATCTTCCCCATCTCCAGTCGACCTCCGGCGAGACGCACCCGTCATTCCACAACTCCACATATCTCACCACCAACTCCACAACCTCCGCTAGACTCCACTGAACATCATCCACCCACTCACAGACCGCCTACACTACCACAACTGCCCCCCAACCTAACCCATCAATCTGCCACAGAGCGACCTAGGTACGCATGCCTAGGCCACCCCGCAGCCTGCCACCTACCACCTCACCTTCGCCGTGACATGGCGAAGGTCCTCCAATGGTCTGATAGAGCCGCAAGGCCCCTTTTGTGTCGTGCAGGGTCTGAGCACCAGCTGCCATTAGCGACAGCTCGAGGAGGTCGAAAGCTTGCTCCAGGCTAAAGCGCTTCAGGGTCCTAGGTCTAGCAGGTTTGGGGAAGTTTCGTGCAGTCAGCTGTCCAAGCAATTGGCACTGCGAGGCCTGCAGCTGCAGCAATTGGAAGGAAGAGTTGCTGCGGGCATGCGAGCAACAGCGGGTGGGACATTAGTCCCACCTCGTGAACCTGTGAGTGTGGTATGCACAATAAGTTGATTTTGTGTTCTCAGCTCTTTGCCTCGAGACACACATGGGGTGAGGTCCCTCGCCTATACACACCTCGTCCATGAACTGATCCCGCGGACCTGGCTACTCGACCCGACTATCCTCCTGAGCACTCCTCGCACACCACACCCACACCGGTGTGCCTGGACCCGGTACGTGACCCGACCCGAATACCCGGCTTTGGGAGAGCGTAGCGAAGAGTGATATACAGAGAGAGAGAGACGCAGGTGTGGGTAGAGGGGTAGGTTTTGCTCTCTTCAGTTTGTGTAGGGAAGGAGAAGGAGAGGTGAAGCTGACACTTAGCTGCAAAAGGAAGAAGAAGGAAGGCTAAAGAAGGAAGCTTTGCAGAGAAAGAAAGAAAGGGAAAGACAAGCAGAAGTAGAAGAAGGGAAGCTGAAGCTAAGGGAAGCAGAGCCAAGGAAGGAAGAAGAAGAAGACCCGCAGAAAGAAAGAAGGAGAAAGACACTGAAGAAGATAGGCAAGGCAGAAGACAGAGGAAAATAAGAAGAAGGAAGAAGAAAGGCAAGAGAGCTGCAGAGAAGAAAGAAGAAGCACACGGCCAAAGAAGAACAGAAGAAAGAGAGGAAAATCAGAGAAAGTCAGAAGAAGAACAGGAAGCAGACAGGAGAAACATCTTTTTAAAACGTCTGATCTCATGATCAGACGTCCAATTTCTCTATTTTTGCCACAATTAACTTTTAAACTCATGCATATATATATTTTGAATTAAGTTTTGAGTAATTAATTGTTCAATTACATTCTTGAGACTAGTAATAAATTCCAATTGCTCCCTGTGTTCGACCTCGGATACTTAGGTTTTCGAGTAATAAATTTTTATTTGTTGACAACGCTTGGTCACCTATACTACGATGTAACTGACTGTTAAAACACGATCAAGCCGCGTAAACACCTCCTCCTTGCAACTGGTTTACCTGCACACCAACAAACAAAACACCCGTGAAGAGAAGGGTGTGAGAAGAGAAAATCAAAGAAATGGAGTAGAAACTTACCTCAATGCGCACCTCCCCAGCAACGGTGCCAGAAAAAGCATGGTAGAACTTGAATAGGTTGTGTTAATATGGTGAAATTATCGTTAAAGTTATTATAGTAGTTAACCTAAATAGAGTCTAACCATCTTTCAAAATTTTTTTTTTTTTAACCTGGCCTACTTGATTTTATCTTGGTCACTTTTAGGCCCAGGGTCGATCTCAGGGAGGCGGGAATTAAAGGTGAAGAAGTTTCTACGCCTTTCCTAGAACGTATCTCTTCCGTGCGTTTATTATGTTTTTGATTTTTTTTCTATTTAAGATTTTTTTTGTTGATAATATTATCCTTGAGGCACACCCTCAAAATCAAGTTCTTGGCCTTGAGACAAATTGTTTGTGGCTTTTAGCCAACTTAGGGTTTCAAAAAAAATTGGTCCTGCTATTCGCAGGATCGAGTACCTGCAAGACAAGAATTATCTTTTCTCTTTTACTCTTTTTTTTATCTTTTTAATAGCAAGAAACAAAAGATAAATAAACACAAGGCAGGTTGCTGGCAAAGAAAGGAATACTTAGCTTAATATATATGTAGATATTTAGTAGATACAATATATATATATGTATGTATGTATGTATAATATATAGGGGTGGAGGTGGAAGTGGAAATGGAGTGTAACACAATGTCAAGTTGGTCCACATCTAGTAAGACGCAACCAACAAGACGAAGTGCCACGTGGAGTGTGGGGTGGATGTGTGGGAGTGTGTGTGGAGGCGCTTGCTTTGCACGGATATTGGGGAATATCAGCAACTGGTGCAAATATTCCCGCGATATAATGCATGGTGGAGTGACTAGTGCACGGCATATGGATACAGGTAGGTGATGTGTATGTAAAATATATATATATATAGGTATATATGTAGTTGTGTGTATATATATAGATATGTAAATATATATATGTATCTTTTTATAACTATATATGTATATATATATATAGTTATATATGTAGATAGATATGTATATAGATATATTTGTATAAGTATCTATGTATATATATATATTTATGTATATATGTGAGTGATATATCAATGTATATGTGTGTAGGCGTGAGTATATAAGGGTGTGTGTGTGTGTGTACAAGTGAGTGAGAGAGTACAAGTGCGTGTACAAGTGGGTGTGGGTGTGTGTTTGCTGGCGGGTGAGTATGAGAGAGAGGGAGAAGTTAAGTCATCTGGTGAGTTCAAGCGTCGTCTAGCGGGAAGGACGTGCGCAAGTGCACAAGGGATGCACGCGGGCGCTGGAGGGAGTGCCTGCGCTTGTCTTTCGTGCGTGGGTGGGTACGGGAGTGCAGCACAGTGCACTGCGTAGCGCAGCGCACAACGTTGCAGGCGGGAGTGGGCGTGGGCGCAAATGCGCGGGCGTAGACGCGGGCGACCGACTGGCGCAGGTAGCGGGCGAGGAGAGAGAGCACGCTGCCACCGGCTAAGTGAGAAGTGAGTCGGTGGCTACAGTGTCGCGTAGACTGTGCGCTACAGTGCGCTATAGTGTGCGCGCGGTCTGCTGACGGGTAGCGGTCGGTTTCGCGTGTGCGAGCACGCTGGGAGGTGCCTGCACGCGCGAGAAGAGCTCGCGGAGGCCTGCTGGCATGCGTACGGTGGCCGGCAGCTGCTGCAGGTCGGCTTGTGCGCTACTGGAGCCTCTGACCTTGAAGCTCTGGCAATGGCGGAATGGCGTTCAGTGATGAAATCAAATGGTGAAACCACCACGCCCACTTGCTCACGAAAGTGCTGGGCGGTGGTGGAACTCACAGTGGAGGTTGTGGGCCCACTGTGAGTTTTCTCTTACCCACAGTGTGTCTCTTCTCAGCGAGAAGAGCTACTGTGTATGGAGAGGGAAAGGGGAGGAGTTTGGCCTGATGGTGGAAGAAAGTGTCTGAAGGTCAGTGTGTATTCGGGCCTCCTGCGCAAGGGAGAGGGCAAGGCCTTTTAAAGAAGAAGAAGCATGCCACAGCCATGCTACTGGCATCGCATGTCCAGCCTTGCTGCTGGCAGAGGAGTGGCGCGAAGAGGCACATGCCCCATGCCCTACAGCCACGCAAGGGAGAAGAATTCAAAGTAAAAATAAAAAATGAAAATGGTGAAATTGCAATGCAGCCCTTGATGAAGATGTTAATTAGATGGCCAATTTTTCGCATTCTCCTCCCCTCTCAATAAATGCATTCATGTGCCTATTTACAAATGCAACTATAGCTACCTAAGATGCAATGGTAGTGCTAGGAAATAACACAAGATGGCATAATTACTGGTGTATTTTTGTTGTGCAATCAAGGACCATATGGAGATGAGATGTGATAACCTTGCAGCTACATATATTGCAAATAATCTCATGTTTCACGAACGTACAAAACATGTGGAAATCAGTTGTCACTACACTAGGAACCTTATCCAGAAAGGTATTATTTGCTTCAGAGGACCAGATAGCAGATATCTTTACAAAACCACTGACAGAGCTGCGTTTGATATTTGTTGTGACAAACTGAGTTTGATAGACATTTACACTCTAGCTTGAGGGGGAGTGTTACAGGATATTTCCTTTTACCTTTATTTTCTTTATTTGAACTATTTATGCTTTGTTTTATTCTTTAGGTTCTCTTGTGTATTTTACTTACACCTCTCTCTCGGTTTCCAAAGAATAATAGATTGCTTGTTTCTTCCCACTATATCAACACGCATACAAAAATAATATTAATATACACATCTATCCATAGTTGCTCCATTTTACACCAAATGCTCCTCCATGGCTAGACTCAAATATCATGAAATTTTGAATTATAACCCTCTAAAAGATGTATTTATTACCCCTTTCCCCTACCTCCTCTTCCCCATCCCTTCTTTCACCACACCCCTTCATCCTCCTTCTAGCGCCTTCTACCTCTAGTCTACTCCTACTAACAGCCTCCTCACACACAACTCCCCACATCCCTCATCATCTCCACCTCCTCCATCCTCTCCTCCCACCTCCGCCTCACATTGTTCCCAACTACATCCCATAACATGCATTATGCCCAATCACTAGTACCTTACTCCAGCCCTTATTTAGCTTCTAGTTTAACAAAGTATCCTCAATGGGTCCTTCCCTTCCACTACTCTAAACTCTATAATCACCATCGCCCTCCAATCGAACACATCAAAAAAATGAGCCTCTCTCCATTGCCATTGTCGCTCCTAAGCTCCTCAAGACTCATTAAAATAGAAAGTCGAGAGGCTTTGCCTTTCTTCCTAAAATTGCAACATCCGCTACCTAATTTGTTACCTCCTCAATCATGAATCCTCTAATTCCTCCCAGGCCTTGGCATCGAGCATCCTTATTTTAATGGTGATTTCCTCGAGCTTACTAAGATCCCCTTGCAGATTACATTGTGCCACCACCCTAGGTGTCCAAATGGAGGAGCCATTATCGAGAAGAGTCGAAGGATAGAGGTCAAAGCAATTGTTCTCAAGGGCAATGGAAGATTTTCGTATGGAAAAAGGATTGCTTGAGGTTGTTGGATTGGGAAACACTAGGATTAAGGAGAGAGGTAGGCAACAATTATCTAGAGGAAGTAGAGAAGCTTGAGGGACAGGAATAACAGGTCGAAGGCAACAATCTAAATGGAGGACACTTGAGGAAGAGACTAGAAGGTAAGGGGAGATAAGTGGTGTGGCAAGGCCAATGCAACCCATCACTAATTGATGGTGGTCATGGGGTTTGCACAAGCACATCATTTGTAAATCCTAGAATTTAGGATGAAGGCCATGGCACAAATGGACAAGGAGAAGGTGGTTGGATAAAGATGAGAGTGGGTAAGAGGATGAGGAATGGGCATGGAAGAGGAGAGGGGAGTAAAGATTAAGAGATCTACAAAAATAAATAATCGAATAAATCAAACATGAAATCAAAGCATCATAGTGGAATACTTGGGTTTACATGAAAACCCCTCTTACAAGGAGAGGGGAGAAAACCATGGGCGAGTCCTATCGAGCAAATATTTCACTAATTTTCTCCAAGAAACAAATAAGGGTACATGAGCTTTTATATAAGCTACCACACACCTCACAAATCTCACGCCCACTATGTGGGTCTAAATCCAGAAACATCTTTCAACACACTGCCTCAAGCTGAGCATGGAATGCATAAAATGAAATACTCAGCTTGCAACAAAGAAAAGTACCCACTCACAAGCATGCCACACAACAACAACACATCCCGACCTTGGCCACTTGCTTAAATGACAATGAGATGCTCCACAAGCCATACTAATGAGAAGTGCAACAAATGAAGGTACAAATGCAGAAGATCTACATTTTTGGCTAAAAAGTCATTGCACTAGCCATGTCTAGACACTAATCGAACTCCAATCATAAACCTGATGTTCTTTGTGCATTTATAGAGGCCATGAGCAATGCAATTGATATCTAACACGTAGCAATCTACACAGCAAATGGTCCTGAAATATCAACATGCCATCACCTCACCACAAAAATGTGGGGACCATCGCCACCACTAGGGTCACTACCCTATATCACTAGATCACCATAGTTGTTGCATCATAAGATTAAAGTGGGAAGAAATGAATCAAATTAGATTATTCTATAGCCATACTTCTTAATATATAGAGAGGTACGAGAAGTACATGACAACCCCATAAGAACATAACAAAATAACGAAAAGGACAATAATAAAGAACATAAGACCGAAGGGGCTCAACACTCGTCCTCAAGTGGTGCATAGATGTCAATCATACTCTACTTGGAATAGCAAACATCAAATGAAAGTTGTGGCAGTGGCTTGATGAAGATGTTTGCTATTTGGTCATCTAAAGAGACTGAAGTAGTATACACGAGTCCTGGCTGGATCAAGTTACGTGTGCGGTGGCAATCAATCTCCAAGCGCTTGGTCCTCTTATGAAATATAGGATTGTTGGCTATGTAAGTGGGTGCTCTATTATCACATCTCATCTCCATAGGTATATCAACGAATATGTGCAAATTTGCAAGGAGCGATCTCACCTATATTATTTTCGCAGCAATGTGAGCCATGGCTCTGTACTTAGACTTGACATTAGATCTAGAGACAATTGCCTACTTCTTACTCTTCCATGTCACTAGATTTCCTACCACATAAGTACAAAACTTGTAGTCGACTTTCTATCAGCCAATCGCCCTGCATAATCTACATCTGAACAGGATACCACACTCATGGAGGCCCCTTTACTAAACAAAATCCCTCATCTTGGTGCTTTCTCAAGATACCTCAACACTATCATTGCAGCATCTCAATGCTGCCTCGTTGGCTTGTCCGTAAACTAACTCAGTTTTTCAACTGCTAGGGAAATATATGGTCTAGTGATGGTCAAGTATAAGAAATTGTCAACAAGTTGTCTATATTGCCTGCTGTCCAACGCCTCTGACTTCTCATCATATAGGTGAGCCTTGGGGTCCATAGGGATATTTGTTAGTTTTTCCCCCAGTATGCAGTCCCCTATAAAACATCAAGTGCATACTTTCTCTGGGATAGCACTATACCCTTCTTTCTACATGCAACCTCAATCCTAAGAAAGTATCTCAACGACCTAAGATCCTTCATGACGAACTTGCCTACAAGACATTTCTTGACCTCACCTATGTCAGTCACATCAACTCCTGTAATGATCAAATCATTCACATAAACAAGGAGCACCACTACTCCTTTCCCTATCTTCCTGATAAATAAAGAGTGATCAAATGAAGACCTGTGAAAACCAATAGCTTTTACCACTTTGGAGAGTTTCTACAAAGAGGCTCTGGGACTTTATTTCAGGCTATATATCGCCTTCCGCAATTTGCATATACACCTCCCCTAAGTCTCATAACTAGGAGACTGCTACATGTAAAGTTCTTCTTGAAGATCTCCATAGAGGAATGCTTTTTTCACATCTAACTAATGAAACTGCCAATCATGTCGAACTGCCACAGAGATCAAAATGCACATCGTGAGAAGGTGTGCCATTGGAGAGAAGGTATCAAAGAAGTCCATGCTGTATGTCTTCGCCAACCCCTTTGCAATAAGCCAAGCCTTGTGTCTGGCAACTAACCCATCTGGATTGTATTTGATGGTGAACACCCATTTACAATAGACAATTGTTGCCCCATCTGGTATTGCAGTAAGCTCCCAAGTACTATGTGAACAAAGTGCAGCCATCTCATCCTCAATGGCCTGATGCCACTATGGAGCAATCATGGTCTGCTGATAGGTAAAATGAATCAGTGTAGCAAATATATGCATAGGAGAACTTCCAAAAATTAGTGCCCAAGCCTTCTGTAGACAGGGCCCTACAATGGGGTATCTGGCATAACTACTGGGTGCCTTTCAAATAGCAATTGGAAGGTCAAGATTAGCCAACACTACATCCTGCAACTGCTCAGAGGTACTGGCATCCATAGCTGGTTATGCATCATCACAACTAGGCAACATATCATCAATCTGTAAATTACCTATGCTCACATGTACTGAGGGAGATGGTGGTGCCAAAGAATAGGGATGTTGCCTATAGGTAACCGGGAGCTTGTAAGTGACAAGAGGATCATGAAACTTCTTGGTCTCGCAAGGAGGTATAGGATTTGTGATCGGGATAGCTTCTAAGGGAGTAGGGGGCATAGGCATGGGTGCCTCAGTGGCCTCAGGAGAAGGACTACACCCCACCATAGAGAAATAGGGAATAACTTATGAAAGGTGACATCAGTACTCACATATGTCTGCCATAAATGGCATCATAACACCGATACCCCTTTTGAGTCCTAGAGTACCCCAAGAAAACACAACTAATTGCCCTTGGAGCCAGCTTATCCCGACTAAGAGAAGTAATGCACAAAAGCAACACACCAAAGGACACGAGGAGGCACATGAAAGAACTCACTATCTGTTACGACCTGGTTCCCAGATCCCTACAGGACCCAAGACCAACTTGCCTCGACTAATCCCAAGACCTAGTCGTCCAATGAGAAATAACCAAAAGCAGGAAATAAACAGCATCCACACATGTAATATAACTAAGTAGAAGTAAAAGCGAGATGGTAAAGGAAAATAAAACAAAATGTCTCAAAATATTACATGCCATCACAACAACAACAGCGGAAAGGAAAATAGAATATAACAGGAATAGAAATATAGATGTCAAGTACTCACTACTACAGCAAAAAAACAAGCGTAAACAGAAAACTATGACAACTATAACTAGGCTCGGCTGGGCCCAACACCCTCAGCAGCCGAAAACTCAGGCTGCTCAACTCCTAGTCCTGAACAAGGTTACGAAAAGTCTGAGTCAGCAAACGTTGAGTAGAGTGGTGGTTATATTATCTACATGCAACTAAAGTAAAACAAGCAATTAGGTTTAATTCTCATTTCCATTCATCTCAACTAGGTATTTCTGGTTCATTTATTCCACAAAAGATTCATGTATTTCTTGATCTTGCCTGTTCCTCAGGGGAACGATCTTGATTGCAGTCTTTCCCGTGGTGTAGAAGGTACATGTGGTGCTCTCCTGGTCGAGAGAGTTCCCCACAGTAGTCCTACACTCAATCAACCACCTTGAGGTCATTGTCACGACGTAGCGGTGATTATGGCACGCGTGATAAGCGCATGGGTAGCTACTCGCACTAGCACGCGGTCAGTCATTTCTGCTAGCGGGTACGCCTAAAGTACAGTACAGAACAACACAGGGCCTTACCCTCTGAGAATAGGGGTCTTGCCTCTCCATAGTCCATGTACCCTCGTCCAACTATCTCGGTTTGCCCAGAGGGCCTAAAAAGTGGGTGTAGGTCAGTTAGTCCTAACCCCGGGCCCCGTAGGGCGGTTAGCTCCCTCCCTACACTAAGTATCTCACCTCGGTACTATGTACACAAGAGCCAAATAGGAGTCAGTGTAGAGTGACTAGGCCTAACCTCGGGTTTCAACCCAAAGAGGTGACTAGCTCCCCTCTACACTGAAGGGACAGTTGCTCTCCTTGGTATCGTGTACACAAGGGCCAACTCACTTTCGATCTACTTACAAGGTTCTTTCCTTATACAGGAATTCTACTCCTAATTCCTCGTAGGGTTCAAGCTCATATTCATCTCATTTCTCAATGTCCAGATTGCATTATTCAATTCTCAATTTTCATCCATATAACTAGCAGCTCGTGTTTTCATACTGACATAGCATCTCATAATTAAACTAATACACTTACTAACAATTCGATTAAACATGCATCTCAAACAAATAGTGTAGCTCAAACCAGGCTCACACATTTCTACCATAGGGTTCATTTCTCATCCTAGGGCTCATGCAAGTTATTCTAAGAAAGCACTTTATTTGTTTAAGACTTAATTTTAAGGTAAACCACTCTACCAGGTATCACAGGAGGAATGGGAGCCTGAACTGCAGATCCCGTCGCCTCTGCGGGTCCTAAACACGCTACAGGCTGGTAACCTGTACCAGCAATTGATCACATCAGATAAGTCAAAATAGTAGATACTCAACACTAACAAGCAAAGAAACTCAAACGAAAAATAATGGTACTTCGTTTGTGGAAATCTGATTCCGTTTGGGCTCTGATCGGACCAAAAACACCCATACAGTCCAAAATCAGACGTCTAGAACTATTCCCAGACGTCTTAAACGGCTCAGAACCTTACCTTGGGTTTCTTGCGGCTTCCTCAAATGTCTGAGCCCCTCTACAATCATCTGAGGGAAGTCCTAGATGTCGGACCTTCCTTCCGGTCGTCTGGAGATGTCGTCGGACGTTTGGCGATGTGGTCAGACGTCCAAAAGTGCTTGGAAAGGTGCAGTGCATGCCTTTCCAATGCTCTCCACCTACGTACACACGCGCAGACCCAAATTCAGCTTACGGTCAAGTCTGCATGGCCAGAACCTGTGTAGAAACACGTACCACTGCACCAAGATGTGCTTTCAGACGTTCGGCTTCAGCTCTGGACGTCTGGGAGATGCTCCAGACGTCTAATACTAGAAAAGTCTAGTATCCAGAACCCCTCGCGAGCCTTCTTCTCTATGCAGACTCCTCCACGTCGCCGGCAGCTGCTACACCAGCTGCCTTAGGAGGTCGTGAAGCTCGCTTCATGAGCTCCTCCTCCTTGCGCTCCACCGAGCTCCCGCGACTCCGAGACCCTCCCCTCGAGCTCCACCGAGCTTCTTCCTCTCTCCCACGCCCTTGCTCTCTCTCCCTCTCCCTTGCTCACGCTCTCTCTCCTTTGTCACCGCACGTTGCGCTGGGGCGGGGAAGAAGGTGGCTGCCGGCAGGGGGAAAGGACATGGAGGTGGTGGCTGGTGGGGTGAAAGAAGATGGAGGTGGGTGGTTTAAATAAGTAGGGTTTAGGGTTTTTGGGGTAAGGAGATTGGAGAGGAGAGAGAAGACTCTACATGTCGCGTGCGCGTTGAGGGAAAAGAACGTACTGTTTTCTTACTTTCAGACCTCTGGATAAACGTCTTAACCAACCAAAAAGGGTGGCGAGTCATTTCAACATAACAAACTTAAAGGAAGTTTCGTCCTTGAAACTTGACCTATGTAGGGTGCGGAAATAATGTAAAAACACATAACAAATTAAAGAGGACCAAAGTAGGTCCAAAGAGATGTACCCTCAAAATGCTCTGGGTACCGCTCCTGGATTGCCACCTCAGGCTCCCAAGTTGCCTCCTCATATTGCTGGCTTCTCCATAGAACCTTTACCAGTGGTACCTACTTCCGTCTCAGACTTCAGACAGCTCTATCTAGTATTTGTACTGGCCTCTCGAGATAGGTCAGGTCGTCTCCCACCTCGATGCTCTCGTGGCTCAGAACGTGACTGGGATCGGCAACGTACTTCCTGAGGTTGGACACGTGGAACATGTCGTGTACTCCAGAAAGCTGGGAAAGAAGGGCAAGCCGGTAAGCAACGGGTCGTACTCGCTCCAAGACCTTAAAGGACCCCACAAACCTCGGCGCAAGCTTCCCTTTCACCCCAAAATGCTACAAGCCCTTCATGGGTGAAACATGGAGAAAGACGTGATCCCCAACCTCGAACTGCACCTCTTTGCGCTTCTTGTCGGCATAGCTTTTCTACCTGCTCCTAACAGTGCGGAGTTGTCTGTGAATCTGTTCTATCACCTCCTAACTCTACTGGATTAGCCTGGGACCAACCTCCCACTTGGTCCCCACCTCGCCCCAACTCAAGGGTGCAGTACACTTCCTCTCATATAGAGACTCATAGGGTGCCATGCCGATGCTCGAATGATAGCTGTTATTGTACACAAACTTTGCCAGAGGCAAATGCTCCTCCCAGGAGCATCTCCAATCTAGTACATAGGTGTGTAGAAGGTCCTCAA
The DNA here is from genome assembly GCA_037157565.1 of Thalassia testudinum. Lineage (NCBI taxonomy): Eukaryota > Viridiplantae > Streptophyta > Magnoliopsida > Alismatales > Hydrocharitaceae > Thalassia > Thalassia testudinum. The sequence continues at coordinate 75,680,911 of JAZHRO010000024.1, read as the reverse complement.
GTGTCTGTATAGTGCACTCTGACTGTCTGTCGATCTGGGGGTGGTAGACTGTACTGAACCTCAGACGCGTCGATGTGGGAACTCTGCCTAGAAATGGGAAGTGAAACAAGTATCCCTATTAGATACGATCTCGCGAGGGACTCCGTGCAGACGCACCACATCTCTGATGTATCGCTCTGCTAGCTATGCTGGCCCAAAGGTGACTCGGATCGGTAGGAACCGTGTTGTCTTCGTCAACCGGTCTACTATCACCCAAACTGCGTCATGTCCCCGCTGGTTAACTAGTAGACCAACCACCAAGTCAATGGTGATACTCTCCCACTTCCACTCTAGCACAAGAAGCGACTGTAATGGCCCTGGAGGTCTCTAGCACTCGGCCTTCACCTACTGGCATACCAAGCAATGCTGGACAAACTCACCAACATCTTGCTTCATCCCTCTCCACCAGAAATCACGTCGCAAATCATGGTACATCTTTGTGTTTCCAGGATGTATGGTGAACCTGGACCCGTGCACCTCAATCAGGAGCTCTCTCAACAGCTCCTCGTCTCTAGGAACGCATAGGCATCCCCTCATGCACAGTATCTCGTCTTAGAAGGAAAAGTCTCCTGGGTCCCCTATCAGCACCCTATCTCACAGTGTCTGTAAGTACGGATCAACCATCTACCCTACGATGATGCGGTCTATCAGCTCTGGTCGTGCCTGCTACGTCACTGTCACTGCCCTGCAGTACCCCCGTGACTCTCGAGGTCACCAATTGCCCACCTCCTCCATGAGTCTCCAACTCTGTGCCTGCAAGCTGGCCAAGTGGGCAGACGCCTTCCGACTCAAGGCATCAGCCACCACATTGGCCTTCCCTAGGTGGTAAGAGATGCTGTAGTCGTAGTACTTCAGGAGCTCTAACCAATGTCTCTGTCTCATGTTAAGGTCCTTCTAGTTAAACAAGTACCTGAGGCTCTTGTGAACTATAAAGATCTCGAATGTCTCGCCGTAAAGATAGTGCCTCCATGTCTTCAGCGTGAAGACCATTGTTGCTAGCTCTAAGTCATGGGTGGGGTAGCAATGCTCATGGGGCTTCAGTTCCCGCGAAGCATAAGCGATAATGCGACCCCGCTGCATGAGCACACCCCTTAACCCCTGCAACGAAGCGTCGATGTAAACAACGTGGCAAGGTACGCAGGGAGTTCTGGATACTGGACCTTTCTAGTATTAGATGTCTAGAGCATCTCCCAGACGTTCGGAGCGGCAGCAGGATGTCCGGAGCTGAAACGGATGTCTGAAAGCACGTTTGGCGCAAAGGTACATGTTTCTGCATGAGTTCCAACCATGCAGACATGATCTTTAGCTGTTTTTGGGCCTTTGCAGTGGTGCGTAGGAGCAAAGAGTTGGGAAGGCGCGTGGTGCACCCTTCGAGGCACTTTTGGATGTCTGACCACATCGCCAGACATCCGACAACATTTCCAGACGACCAGAAGGAAGGTCTGACATCTGGGACTTCACTCAGATTATTGCGGAGGGGTTCGGACATCTGAGGAAGCCACAGGAAACCCAAGGTGAGGTTCTGAGCCATTTAAGACATTCGGGACTAGTCCCAACGTCTGATTTTAGACAGTATGGGTGTTTTTGGTCCGATCAGGGCACAAATGAAATCGAATTTCCATAAACGAAGTACTGTTGTTTTTCGTTCGAGTTTCTCTACGTATTAGTGTCGAGTATCTACTGTTTTGAATTCGCCTAATGTGACTTAGTCGCTGGTACAGGTTACCAGCCTGTGGCATGTTTGGGGCCTGTAGAGACGACGAGATCTGCGGTTCAGGCCCCCATTCCTCCTGTGATACCTGGTAGAGTGGTTTACTTCAATTGATAAGATTTAAATAAAGAATATGCTTACTTAGAATAATTTGATTGAAACCTAGGATGTGGAATGAACCCTAAGGTAGAAATGTATGAGCCTGATTTGAGCTATACTTTTTACTTGAGATGCATGTTTAACCAAATTGCTAGCAAGTGTATTAGTTTAATTATGAGATGCTGTGTCAGTTATGAAAACACGAGATGCCTGTTATATGAATGAAAATTGATAATTGAATAATGAGATCCGGATATTGAGAAATGAGATGAATATGAGCATGAACCCTACGAGGAATCAGGAGCAGAACTCCTGTATACGGAAAGAACCTTGTAAGTAGATGGGAAGTGAGCTGGCCCTTGCGTACACAGTACCAAGGAGAGCAACTGTCCCTTTAGAGTAAAGGGGAGCTTGCCGCCCTTTGGGTTGAGACCCGGGGTGGGTTTGGCCACTCTACGTCGACTCCTGCTTGGCCTTGCGTATGTGGTAACTACGTGAGCTATTTAGAGTGGAGGGGAGCTTGCCACCCCTTGGGTTGAGACCCAGGGTGGGCTTAGCCACTCTACTTCGACTTCGACTTGGCCTCGCGTACGTGGTACCGAGGTGAAATACTAGTGTAGGGAGGGAGCTAACCGCCTTATGGGGCCCAAGGTTAGGACTAGTCACCCTACACCGACTCTTGTTAGGCCCACTGGGCAAACCGAGATAGTCGAACGAGGGTACACGGACTGTGAAAAGGTGAGACCCCTGTTTTGAGAGAGCAAGGCCCTGTGCTGTTTCGTGTTGTACTTTAGGCATACCCATTAGTGGTAACGACTGACCATGTGTCAATGCGGGGTAGCTACCCGAGCGCTTATCGCGTGTGCCGTAGTCACCGCTACGTTGCGACAGTGACCTCAGGGTGGTTTACTGGGTGTAGGACTACCACGAGGGACTCTCTTGGCCAGGAGAGCACCACGTGTACCTTCTACACCACGGGAAAGACTGCAATCAAGATCGTTCCCACGAGGAACAGACAAGATCAAGAAATACATGGATCCCTTGTGGAATAAACAAACCAGAAATACCTAATTGAGATAAATGGAAATGGGAATTGAATCTAGTTGCTTGTTTTACATTAGTTGCATATAAATGATATAACCACCACTCTACTCAGCATTCGCTGACTCTGTCTTTTCGTAACCTTGTTCAGGACCGGGAGTTGAGCAGCCCGAGTTTTCGGCTGCAGAGGGTACTGGGCCTAGTCGAGCCCAGCCATAATTGTCGTAGTTTCTGTTTCTGCTTGTTCTTCTGCTATAGTAGTGAGTACTGGATATCTATATTACTATTACTATTGTATTTCCACTTTACTTTCCGCTATTGTGGTTGCGATGGCATGTACTATTATGAGACCTTTCGCTCTATTCCTTTACTGTCTCTATATTGTTTTCTACTTAGTTATATTGCATGTGTGGATGTCATTTATTTTTTGCTTTTGGTTATTTCTCATTGGACGACTAGGCCTTGGGATTAGTCGAGGCGAGTCGATCTCAGGTCCTGTAGGGATCTGGGAACCGGGTCGTAACAGGAATGGAGGCCAAGAGATTCCTCGATCTGACTTAAATCATGAAGTTCGAGAAAAGGTTTAGGACATTAGCCATTAACGATAAATGGTATAGAGTCACAATCGGGAGGTGAGATTTCCACAGCTCCATTACCAAAAATCCTCCTAATCAGAAATGGTCCGGTCCATTTAGATCTGAGATTGCCCAGGAATAGCTTAAGACAGGCATCAAATAGAAGTACCTTCTGACCAAGGCTGAATGATTTACGTGAAATGTGCTTATCATGTAGGGCCTTAATTCGATCCTTGTAAATTTGCGAGTTCTCGTACGCGTCATTGCGTAGCTCATCGAGCTTGCTTATTTGCAAGCGACAGTGAATACCAGCCTTTCCGAGGTCCAAATTACACTTCCGTATTGCCCAATAGGCTTTATGCTCCATTTCTATAGGAAGGTGACATGCTTTCCCATAAACAGTCCTTAAAGGAGACATTCCTAATTGGGTCTTATGGGCGGTCCTATAAGCTCATAATGCTTCTAGAAGCCGCGTTGACCAATCTTTTCTATCAGGTCGAACAATGACCTGCAGAATCTTTTTGATTTCCCGGTTTGACAACTCGGCAAGTCTGTTTGTTTGCAGATGATACGGGGTAGAAATGCAGTGAGACACCTCGTATTTTCTAAGTATGGTTGGAAATGCACATTCACAAAATGGGCCCCATTATCAGAGATAATTGCTTCAGGAACTCCGAACCGGGAGAAGATGTTATCGTGAATTAATCGGTTAATAACCTTATGATCATTAGTTCAGGTAGGAATGGCTTTAATCCACTTGGACACATAGTCCACAGCAAGAAGAATATATTCAAAGCCATTTGAATTTAGAAATATCAAAAATCAATCCCCCAAATATCAAAAATTTCACACACGATCATCGAATTTAAGGGCATCATTTCGCGATGGCCCATGTTGCCTAAGGTCTGGCAATGAGCACATGTCCTATAGTATTTGTGTGCATCTTTAAATAAAGTTGGCCAATAGAAGCCACTTTGGAGGATTTTGGCTGTGGTTTTATGCCTAGAAAAATGGCCACCGCAGGCCTGGTCATGACAAAATGAGATAATATCATTGATTTCTGTGTCAAGAATACACCTCCGAATGATTTGGTCTGCTCCGATGAGAAACAGATATGGATCTTCCCAGAAGTAATACTTGGCATCTGAAATCAATTTGTCCTTTTTGGCTTTGGGCCAATTAGACAGAATCTGGTTTGATGCCAAGTAGTTAACAATATCTGCATATCAGGGAAGCCCAACATCTATGCCCATAAGATGCTCATCCGGAAAATGCTTAGTAATAGGCAGTAATGGATCAATGATAGATGAGGGAAGGTGGGACAGATGATCTGCAACTACATTTTATTTCCTCGCTTTGTCACGAATCTCTAAATTAAATTCTTGCAAAAGCAAGATCCATCGAATTAGACGAGGCTTCGTGTCCCTTTTGGTAATCAAGTGCCATATCGTCATTGGTCCAAGTATATGATTATGCGGGACTCGAGAAGATACGACCAGAATTTCTCCAGGGCAAAGACAACAGCCAGGAGTTCCTTCTCAATGATCGTATAATTCCGTTGGGCATCGTCCAATGTTTTACTTCCATAATAGATCACTACGGGTTTCCCATCAACTTTTTGACCAAGGACTGCCCCCATAGCAAAATCTGACGTATCACACATGATCTCAAATGGAAGAGAATAATCAGGGGTTGCAATACTGGTGCCTTGGTGACTCGATCCTTAAGAATTTTGAAGGCCTCAGCACATTCATCAAAAAAATTGAAGGGAATATCCTTCGATAATAAGTTGGTCAGGGGCTGAACGACTTTTGAAAAGTTTGAAATAAAACGTCAATAGAATCCGACATGCCCCAAAGAGGATCTGATTTCTTTGACCAAGGAGGGAGTTTAGTTATCAAATTGATTTTTGCTTGGTCAACCTAGATACCTGATGAGAACCTCATCATGAGCCCTAACTAGCTCATTTTGACCTAAGAAAGTGAACAAAAGCTCCTACATAACCTAAAGGAAGGCCTAATTCAAGCGATTACTGTTCTAGGAAGAAAACATGAATTAAAGGGTAAAATTGTAATTTCACCATTACAGTACATCAATGGGATTTCTCAAGGGCTAAACATAGGTCAATTGGACTTAATAAGAGGAAAAGTGGGATGGTTCAGTCAGAAAAGGGTTATTGTGAGATTTAAGAATTAAATGACATTTTGTAATCCTAAAAAAACCCACTTAATTTCACAAGGTTCTGGTCAGGATAAAAATCAACTAAACCCTCTAAAATTCATGGAAAAATATCCCCTAGGGTTTAGAACCTTCAATTTGGCCTTTGGAACATATTTTGACCTAGATTGGGGTCTTAGCTCAATATTGGACCTAATTTAGGTTTTTATGCAAAATGTCAAGTCAAACGTGGTCAAACCTAAAATCCACCTTCACCATTGGATTCCTTAGGTCCAAATTAGATTTGTACCAAAATTTGGACTTAAGGGAAGGTCATCTTGACCTACTTTGCAAATTAGTCCACCTAATTACATTTTGATACCTAGCTTTTGGAAACCTTTGCGCAGACCCCCCTATCTCCCTCGCCACTTGTTGCATTTTGGTCCCTCTGCCATTACAGCGGAGGAGCCCCACTTCGACGAAGATTTCAAGGAAGATTACTCCCTGATTCCTCAGAGATCTCTCAAATTTGGTATGGGGATCCTCTAAGGAATTCCCTATTGTCCAAACACAATCCCAAGATCTAATTCGCACCATACCTCTCGTGCGAATGCTCAAGAAACATGGGTATCTTCCACACCTTCCTTCTCTGACGTGATTCTTGCGCTTGGAAGATACCTTCCAAGCACAAGGACCTCTGCCAGCAGCTATTAATGGACCCCCTATCCTTGCCGCTTCTTTCAAGCTTGAATTGGCCTGAGATACAGCCCTAATTTCTTCCTCCCTCGTCTTCGGCCAACTGCCTGCAAGCTCCGACGATCCCTCCTCCCTCTTCTCGTCGCTCTGCGACAATACCAGTGATAGAGTTATCTCCGCCTTGCTCCTCCACGTCGCGCCGTACCCGCGCATGCCTCTCTGACCCCATCCTTGTCGCCGTCATCCTCACCTCAGGGCCTTCTTCGACGACGACACCTATGCACTGCTCGTCCTCCGCCTTCCCCCCTTCATCCAACTACTCTCTGTAAGTTCCTCTCTACTCTCTATTTTCCCCAAATTAATTTTAGAAAAACACCCCTCGACTGCCGCCAATCACCTCCGTCTCCCTCACCTCCGGCCAACCACCGACGAGGCGAATTCGTCGCTTCCCCCCCCCCCCCCCCCCACATGCCTCGCCACCCACCTCAAAACCTTCGCCATCACTCACTGATCACCATCCACCCCTCCACTGACCGCCACACACACCCTACACCCTTACCCAACACATGAACTTCCACGGTCACAGTCCGACCTAGGCACGCATGCCTAGGCCGTTCTGCACCATGCCAACCCTACCTCACCTTCGTCGTGACATGACGAAGCTCCCCAAGGCATTTGATAGGGCCGTGAGGCTGTGTTCGTGTGTTTCAAGTTTGCACCTCCTCTGCCATTAGCGACGACTCGAAGGAGCTTGCAAGGTTGCTCCAGGCTCCAGCGCTCCAGGATCCCAAGTCTAAAAGACGAGGGTTGGTCTCGTGCACACACACCACCAGGAAATTGGCTTAGCGAAGCCCCTAGCTGCAACAATTGAAAGAAGCTTCTTGCGGGCGCGCAAGCAGAAGCGGGTAGGACTTTAGTCCTACCTCGGAAGTTCTCAATGCAGGTAAGTGCTTTAAATTGTTTTTGTGTTTCTTTCTCATCACCTCAAGTAACACGGAGTGAGGTCTCTCGCCCATTCCGCCTGCCTCGTCCGCGACCACTCCTCACGCACCACCCACGCCTGTGCGCCTTGACCTAGGTGTGCGTAACCTGACCTGTATACCTGATTGGCTGGCTCTGGGAGAGCGAAGAGAGAAATAGAGAGAGCGAAGTGGGGGAGGGTAGGGGTAGGTTTTTGCTTGGTGCTGTGTAGGGAAAGGAGAGGAGGGGGCAGTTGCTAAAGAAGAGGAAGAAGCTGAAGGTGAGAGCGGCTAAGGAAGGAAGGAGAAGGAAGGACTTAGCCGCAGAAGGAAGGAAAGAAGGACTTGAAGGCAGAAGTCAAGGAAAGAGGAGGAAGCACTGTAGCCGCAGAAGCAAAAGTTGAAGAAGGAAGAAAGACCTGAAGGTAGAAGTAGAGGCAGAAGAAGAAAAGAAGGAGGCCAAAGAGAGGAAAGAAAGAAAGAAGAAGCCAAGGGCTGAAAGCAAAAGGAAGAAGGAAGCAGAGGTGCGGCCAAGCAGAGAATTAGAGGTAGAGGGAAGCTAAGGAAACAAGAGAAGAAAAAGAAGAAAGAAGAAGACAGATGAAGAAGAGTGATTGCAAAGAATAGTAGGCAGAAGAAGAGAGAAAATCAGAAGGCAAAGTCAGAAATCAGAGAAGGAAGAAAGAAGAAAAAGAACAGAGAAAGAACTGTAGCATCAAATACTTAAGACGTCTGATTTTTACATCAGACGTCCATCTCTATATTTTTGAGCTTCTCTACACATTGATATCATTTTTGCTTTATAACTTTAATTGGTCATTACAATTTATAAAGTTGGAAGTTGTGATTCTAGTTTTTAAATACCATTTTGTTCCCTGTGTTCAACCTTGGATACCTAGGTTTTTGAATAATAAATTCTTATTTATTTTCGAGGCGATTTCATTTATACTGCAATGAACATCTTTTAAACATCGATCTCACCTTTCGACAAACAATACCTTGCTCAGACACAAGGTGTCCAAGAACGATGCCCTAGGGAACCATGAAATGGTTCTTTTCCCAGCTCAGGACCAGATTTACGTCAATGCATAATTGGATCTTAGTGAAATGGCCTAGACACTCATCGAATGATTTTCCAAAGATAGAAAAATCATCCATGAAGACCTTTAAAAATTCACCCACCATGTCCGAGAATATTGCCAACATGCACTGTTGGAAGGTAGTAGGTGCATTGCAGAGTCCAAAAGGCATTCTACAGAATGCAAATGTTCCATAGGGATAGGTGAACGTGGTTTTCTCCTGGTCTTCAGGATGAATGGCCACTTGATTATAGCCTGAGTATCCATCTAAGAAACAGAAGTACTGATTTCCCGCTAATTTTTCAAGAATCTGATCAATAAAAGGTAGTGGGAAATGGTCCTTCTTCGTGGAGGTATTCAATTTTCTGTAGTCTATGCAGACTCTCCACGAATTAGCAATTCTGGTGGGGATGGATTCTCCATACTCAGATTGGATAATGGTTAGCCCAACCTTCTTAGGCACCACATGAATTGGGCTAACCCAATGGCTGTCAGAGATGGGATAGATAATATCCGCACCAAGACAGTTAATTATCTCTTTCTTCACGACCTCTTGAAGATTTGGGTTGAGTCGGCGTTGTCCTTCACGCGTAGGTCGTGAGCCTTCTTCTGTAAAAATGTGGTGGGTACAGTAAGAAGGACTTATGCTGGAGAGATCATCTAAGGTCCAACAAATGGCCCTGCGATGCTCCTGGAGGACGAAAATCAAACGTGTTTCATGATCTGAGGATAAAGAGGAGTTGATAATCACAGGAAACGTGTTTTTCGAACCCAAAAGACGTACTTGAGATTGTCAGGAAGCGGTTTTAGTTCAAGTACCTGGTTCTCAGCAGCAATAGGAAGGTCGGGGCTAGCCTGAGGGGGAACTAGAGGTGGACTAGGTTCCTCAAGGTGTAATCTGGATTGGACTTCTAAGGGTTCTTGCTCAGGAATATTTATATCCAATTCAGCAATAGGATCCTCAAGAAGTGAATTGATACTATCTATTTCTTGAATTACACCACAATTGATTCCTCTATGGGCCTAAAAAATATCAATTTTCATTGTCTTATCCCCGAATTTTATCTCCATTTGGCCCTCCTCACAATTAATGTTTTCCCTAGCCGTTGCTAGGAATGGTCACCCCAAGATTATAGGTGTATCTTCTAGGTTTTCTGGTGTATCCATGTCTAGTAAAATAAAATCAATCGGGAAACAGAAATCCTGGACTCTTACAACTACAACCTCCAAAATTCCATGGAGTGACTTAATAGATCGATCAGCTAACTGCAATGTCTCTTCCGTGGGTTTAAGTTTAGAATCCTCAAAATATTTTAGGAGGGTTGTGGGAATAAGGTTAATGGATGCACCTAAATCTAAAAGAGCCGGTTAAATTTTAAATTCTCGATCTTGCAGGAGATCAGAGGGGTGCCTGGATCTTTTAATTTCTGCAAAAGCTTGCTCAAGATAATGGAGCTAACCTGCTCCGATAGCAAAATAGGACTCCCGTCAGAATTCTTCAGCTTTCGCTTAGGAGTGCATATGTTCTTTAAAAATTACGCGTAAGCCGGTACATGACGTATAGCATCCATCAAGGGAATGCTAATCTGGACTTGCTTAAAGAGTTTGATCAAGTCCTCATCAACTTGATGTGGCTTCCTAGCCTTATTTCCTTTGGTCAAGGCCTTAGGAAAAGGTGTGGTCATAGGCTCCTCTGGAGTGGGTTCTGTAGTATCTGAGTTATCCTTAATAACCACTCTGAATTGAGATGTACTAGGTTTAGGTTTAATGTATCTCTTAGGCTCAGGATCCTTAGTACACTTACCACTACAGGTTGTGACAGAATGTAATCCCGCAGGATATGGAGGAGTGGGTAGGATAGGTGGTTGCTGCTGCTCAGATGAGTTAGGTACAGAAGTTGATTCTTCTAACCCGTCTTGATATATATATGCAGACGGGCCTGGTTGCACATAATGAATTTGGCCCTACTTTGGTTCACAACGTACCTCTGATTTGGCACGTTGTTAGGGTTTGGCAGAGGTTGTGAGCGTAATGCGCTTGGCTGGCGAGTCCCAGTCATTTACGTAATCTGGTTGTGCATATCTGCCATATCTGCAGTATGTTGCCCCTGCATAGCAGCATTAGTCTTCTGCATATCAGCCAGGGTCTGAAGAATCATACTCATTTGATCATCTTTACTAAGCCCATGTTGAAAATTCGGATTGGGCCTAGGTTCAGCAAGCTGATATGAGTGCGGATTTTGTGGTCGGGGTAGATATTGAGGTCTAGAATTTTGAGGATAGGAATTCCCCGACAAGGAGAAGTTAGGATGTTTACGCCACCCAGGATTATAGGAGTTGGAATAGGTGTTGTTCTAGATGGCGTGGAGTTCATTACAGGGTTGAGGAGCTCTGGCAAAATCAAGATAATGGGGTTTAGAGGACCCCCCAACTAGGATAAGTAGATTCAGAGTTTCCCCCGAACCTAGAGTCAAAGGGGGATGGATTCATATCCATCCCGGTGTAGTGAATATTATGCACAGCCTCCCTCCTTGTGGGTGGTTGTGCATGTGTGTTCTATTGAGAAGAAGTAACCTTCTGTAGCTAGCGAGTTAAATCGTCAAGCTTCTTGTCAATTATTGAGATTTTATCCAATCGACTGGCCACAACCTCCATGTCGACGAAAGAGGATAAGTCATATGCTTCATGTGTCCCGCGTGTATTCGTCGATGCACGGGTAGTCGTCCTATTGAACATACCCATGGATGCATTGTTTACTGAATTCTCAGCCATATTTTCGAGAATTTCCCTAATAGCATTCTGATGCTTGCCCATGAAATTGCCTCCACAAGATGCATCGACGAAAAGCCGAATATCTTCATGGAGTCCTCGGTAAAAACATTGGACTTGTTTCCATTTAGGAACTCTATGATGCAAGCATTTGCCCGCATGAGAACGAGAAAGCGATCCCATGCATCATGAAGTGGTTCCCCTGCTTTTTGTTGAAAATGAGTAATTTGATGCCTTAGGACGTTAGTACGCCCTATTGGGAAGTATTTCCTTAGAAATTCAGTTTGCAATTCATCCCAGGCATTGATCAGTCGATTCAGAGACCGATACCAGTGGGCAGCTTTCTCTTTAAGCGAGAAAGGGAACATCTTCATGAGCAAAGTGTTTCGGTTTTGAACAGTTGGTCTGAGAGTCTGGGCCAAATGTTTCAACTCTTGAATGTGTTGGAATGGGTCTTCAGAATCCATCCTGTGGAATTGGGGGATCAAGCTGATAATATTCGGCTTGAGTTCAGTCTCAGGTCCCCCAACCGGAATACACACTCTGGGCTCAATAGCCACTTTTGTGGGATTATAATGATCCCGCATTTGTGGATCTGCTCTAGGGTTTGCCAACCCATTGGTAAGATCTATGAGAGTCTGGAGCTGGTTTTGCAGTTGCTGGATGTCGTCTCCTCCTTCTGGACCAGGGTTCTCCATTGAGTTAGAGTCAGAAAGTGGAGAACTTGGGTTGGATGTAGATGGGTCAGAGAAGATAGGGATTGGATCATAAGAAGACCCAAACAAGTTAGTCGGGTTCTGTCCTTGACGTGAATGAACTACTAGAGGAGGTCTTAAGACTGGTCTTAAGGACCTCCTACCGTGCATGCACTATAGAAAGGATAAGGGACTATATTTCAATAAGATCCAATCGAGACACCCAAAAAAATATATTTGGATGGATTAGGCTTATTAGAGACAACAGCCTCTAGATCACAAATCCACCCACCCGAGAATTACTTGGGTAGCTAGAGAGGGAGAGTCCTACAAAGACCCCTACACGGTAGAGCGCCCCCACAGGTTACAGGGTTTCCCCCACCTGACCTCTCTTGTCACTGCGGTTCCAAGTAGACCGGATACGTGTGGATTTAGGTCCTAGGTCTATCAAATTTTAAGCCTATTTGTGTCTCAAATTATCACTTGATTAAGAGTTTATTCCAGTTATGACCTAAGTTTTAGGTTGATTGGGTCACCAAGTGAACCAATTCCACTTGACCTATTCTAATATTAAGGATGCAATCTGGGTTAACTCACCCAAATCACCCTATTTTTGTTTGGCAAACAAGTTATTAAGTCACTTCTTTTAGGGTTCAAGTGATCTTAGGGCCTGTGTTTTAGGGTTAAGTTGTAAATCAGTTCAACCAAGGCTTAGGTAGCACACAATGCGGATGATATTTTCCTTTATACTTTGTAAATGTGTACTAGATATGCCCTAAAGTGTTAACCCTAATTTGGCTTTAAAGTGGAGTCCAATTTGAAATTTAGTGATCTCGTTGGACTCAATCAAGAATGTTCTAGACCACAGGTTCAATTAACTAGTCCCTTTAGGCTCAGAACTTGCTAGGTTGTGTCTTCTAGGCTGATCCTAGCTCAGAATTTACTATTTCTTGCCACAATTGAAACTTCTAAGAAAATATGGCGAGGTTGAGTCTTGTATTTCTTTTACCCCTTTGTGTTTTATTGAAATTAAGAAAGAGGGGATTAAGAAGATAGGAGAGAGTTACCTGTCGCGGAGTGGTTGTCCTCAGGTTCCAGAAGTCAGGCGCCCCATTTAGTTCATGCAAAACAACCAATCAATGCAGATATGTCAGAAATCAAGAATAATAGTGGTAAATGCACATTGCTCCCCGGCAACGACGCCAAAATATTTAGCTTGCTTCGATCATTTTAAAAATACGTCGCGCCGTAGTATAGTGATCAAAGCAAACCAAGCATTTAAATTTGTAATACTCGAATTAAAGAAGAAAATCCGAGTTCATCTTTGGGAGCAATCAAATGCGTGATTACTACTATTTTGTCCAGGTTATTTTAATGAACTGACAAAAATAGAACAAGTTCGCTATTGCACTCAAACTTTAGCAGTTAGAGAATACATATGTGAGCGCGAATAATATTTGTTAAAAGCTCAATAAAAATTAATAATCAATGATAATTAGCTATTCATCAATTTAAGCATAAATGAACTTCTAACAAAAATGTAGTCAGGATTACTCCGAACAGACTTAAGACCAAGAAGAAACACTGTTTTTCAATTTTGTCCTTGCATTGTCACAATTAGATCCCTGTAGATTCCAATTAGGTCCCTGGGAATTCTTTAAAGTTGGAGCTTTTCTTTCAGAAAGGTCCTCGCACCTTTTCTTTGAAAGGAGGACACCATCCTTCTTCTCCTTCGTTGCTTCTTCTTCTTCCCTGGTGGAGTTTGCTTGCAAGTGGTCGGAATGGGGCTAGCGTGGCTGACTTGCTCCAGTGAAGGGCAGATGAGTATCTCCGGTGTATGGCCGCCCAGACAGTGATGGCTTCGTGTTGGATTGATGGTCGGAGAAGGGTCGGTAATGGCGTGGTCGAGTTTAGCTCCAGCGAGAACCTAACACATGAAACATGGCCTTTCGGCCAAGATTAAATACAGGGGAAGCTTCGGCATGTCACGCCGAAGAAAACCCCTCAAGAGATTGGGTGCGATGGTGGGAGGGTGAGCTTTGCAAAGAAGCTTACTCGCCGTTAATGGTGGCAGGTCCAGTGAAGGGGGAGGAGTTGAGGAATGAAGCCCTAAAGCTCTAGATATATTCTACCTACCTAGAGGAACAAAAGCCCTATAACTATTGGATGAAAGGGGGAAGGAGGCGACCTATCGGTGAGGGCTGCAGATGACGAAGTTGGAGATGAAATCGGAGCTGAGGAGGAGGTGGGAAGCTCTAAAACTTCGTGTGAAGCTTCGCGCAAGGAAGGAGAGTGGAATCCCTCTCCCAATTTCGGCGAGAGAGTGGCGGAGGATGAGGTCAAAGAAGCTTCGAGGTCCTTCATTGGCCACGCGTGTGGGAGGAAGGAGGAGGTGGCTATGCGTGTTATCTCTGGACGAAAACATTCGTAGAAGCCGCGCGTGTAGTTATAGAGCGATTCTGGAGCATGCGGCGGCCGGAGGTTGCAAGAAAAGCTTGCAACAACCTGCAACAACCACAAAGCATTTGATCAATGATTGCAGGCAGCTAAGGGAGTCTTCGGCGATGAAACCACCACTGACGGATGCGGAACGACGAGTAGAGCAGATATCCTTCAAACGTTGAGTGCAACCGAGGTCTGAGGTGGCCGTAATTTGCGTGCAAACTTCACCCAACCACTCGCCATGGCTGCCTAAAGGTCGAGGGACCTTCCCGCAAAGAAGATGAAGAGATAGGGGTCTAATCGCAAGAAATTCAAAAAGATAGGGGGGTTTTTGTAAAGAAATAAGGTATTGAGGACTAAATTGCAAAATTGACCAAGACAAAGTCCAAAAGAACCCAAATTTTTATGGTAATCTAATTTGGATATAAAAAAGTTGATGGTAACTTCAATTTTGGGTTTTGATGTCATTTGCATGGTCAATTTACACTTTGACCCAAATTATACCAAATACCCGTCTCTGATTCTGTTTTAGGTCAAAACGAATTTCGATTGTCAAATTGACACTGTCAAACCTTATAAAATATTTTTAATTAATTTTTATAAGGTTTAGATTACATTGATTTTCATCAGAACTATTTTAATTGAAGTGGAGTTGAAATTAGGGTTTTAATTAGAATTAAACATTTGATTTGAATGTAAATCCGAAATTACTCAATAACAACCCACTTTTAAGATGTTTAAGCTCAATTAACCTTTAATTAATCATAGATTCATCCTCTAGTCATTCTGCATTCATAATTATCTATGAAAACTGTAGAATTAACCCCATTTTATCATACTTCTTTTCTTTTTAGCCTTGATTGAGTAATACCCTTTTAATATGTTAATTAAATGAATTTAACTTTAAAACTTAGCTAAATTAGGTTAGTTATAGAGGATGATCGCGATGCCATCAAGGGGGTGAGGTGCCTCGCACCCCTCGCATGCCTCTCCCGTGACACTGTCCATGCGGGCCTGGTCCGACTCGTATACCCACCTACGCTTGTGCACGCCTCGGCTGTGACCCACGCCTGCAGCCCTGGTCTCGGGTGCGCTCATGCCCGATACCGAATACCCAGTTATCCTTGAGATGAGAAGAAGAGGAGAAGAAAGAGAGAGAGAGAGTGAAGGGTTAAGGGGGGTTTTGCTCTATTATGTAACGGCTAACACTTAGCCGCATCTGCAGAAGAGTACCCCCCTGTGCATAAAGGAAAAGAGAAGAAGAGGAAGGAGAGCTGAAGGAAAGGGCCAAGACAGTAGAAAGAAAGAAGAAGAAGAGAAAGAGAAGGCAAGGAAACATAACAGCAGAAGAAAAGGAAGATTGAGCACTGTAGCAATGTCTGATTATCTGTTCCCTCATTTGATTATATTTGAATAATTGCTATATGTGTTAGACTTATAATTGGTGATCTAAATCACCATTATTTTGTCTGGATTACTTTTTACTCTTCATATACCCATGCCATATATTGCATATTAGATTTTGAGTAATTAATTGTACTCATTTACATTATATATTGAGATTAGTACGTGAATTCCATATTTTCTCGCAACGAACGACCTTGGACTTAAATTAGAGTTATAAATTTTATATGTTGTTAGAGCTATTTTTGAGGAATTATTACTACAACGAACGCATCTTTTAAATCATCTCGATCTTGCCTTAACAATAAGATCCAACGAATCAATCGAGGGTTTTCATCCTTCTTATGCATGAGATGACGAATGACCACGTGGTCTGTAAAAATAGTAACATGAGAGCCTAACAGATTTGAACAGAATTTCTCCAGCCCAAAGACGACTGCCAGTAGCTCCTTTTTAGTGGTCGTGTAATTACGCTGGGCCTCATCCAAAATCTTACTGGCGTAATACACCACAAGTGGGTGTTTATCGCATCTTTGTCCCAAGATGGCTCCAACAGCTAGGTTAGAAGTATCACACATCAGCTCAAAGTCGAGGGACCAATCAGGCGGCTGGAGAATAGGGGCCTTAGTGACAGCATCACGCAGCTATGTGAATGCTCATATGCATTCGGGACCCATGTCGAAGGGTACATCGGTCGATAGGAGATGCGTCAAAGGTCTGGAAATCTTGGAGAAATCCTTGATAAATCTCCCATAGAAATCGACGTGACCTAAAAAGGAGCGGATTTGTCGGACAGAGCTAGGTATGGGTAAATCAGCTATCACATCAAGTTTAGGTCTGTCCACCTCGATACCCCTTTCAAAGATGATATGTCTCAGAACGATACCTTTTTGCACCATAAAATGACTTTTCTCCCAGGAAAGCACGAGGTTAACATCAATA
Source organism: Thalassia testudinum (assembly GCA_037157565.1). Lineage (NCBI taxonomy): Eukaryota > Viridiplantae > Streptophyta > Magnoliopsida > Alismatales > Hydrocharitaceae > Thalassia > Thalassia testudinum. Next base: position 75,664,304 of record JAZHRO010000024.1, on the reverse strand, counting down.
CATCTCTGAAGGATGCGGGTTAGGTTGGCTAGATAGTCATCAAAGGTTGGTTCAAAGATCGAAAAGTTGTCCATAATGACCTCGAGAAAATCACCCACCATATCGTGGAATATCACCAGCATGCATCTTTGAAAGGTAGCTGGCACGTTACAGAGTCCGAATGGCATCCTTCTAAAAGTGAAGGTGCCAAAGGGGCAGGTAAAGGTGGTTTTCTCTTGGTCCCGGGGGTCAATAGTCACCTGGTTATAGACTGAGAATCCATCCAAGAAATAAAAGAACTGATTTCCCACTAACTGCTCCAAGATTTGGTCGATAAAAGGTAGCGGAAAATGGTCTTTCTTGGTAGCAGTATTGAGTTTCCTATAATCTACACACACTCTCCAAGACGTAGGAGTACATGTAGGGATGGATTCACCCTTGTCATTAACACGGATGGTGAGACTCACCTTTTTTGGAACAACATGAATCAGGCTCACCAAGGGGCTATCGCTGATCGGATAAATGATGCCTGCATCAATCCACTTGATTATCTCAGCCTTAACGACCTATTGCATATTAAGATTGAGACGTCGCTACATCTCGTGTGAGGGTCGAGCCTCCTCCTCTGTATATATATGATGAGTGCAGTAGGAGGAGCTAATGCCAGTCAAATCAGAAAGAGACCATCCAATGGCTGCCTTATGTTCAATTAGGACCTTCATTAGCTTACACTCTAGCTCCCTGGACAATTTTGAACTGATGATTACAGGAAGCATTTCATTTGGTCCTATGAAAGCATACTTTAGCGTGTCAGGCAGCGTTTTAAGCTCAGGAGTGGATGGTGAAAGATTTGGCAAATCTTGGGATGAGAGTGTCCCAAAAGGATCAGAGGAAAGAATGAGGGGTGAAGGAAATTGGCTCTCAAGTTGGCCAACAAGAGGGGCTTCTTGGATTAATGGATCCAAGAAGGGATAGCACCAATGATCAGCATTTAGGAACAAGAACCCAGTGTGGAATGTTGCTTATGCCTGATTTGGCGAGAAAGAAAAGGCAATCCGGCCTTCAAGGAGGTAGACCAGAGGTGAGCAACCCGGAAATAACTCAGACCACAAAGCATAAGAAGTAGAGTGGACCTCGTCAGGGGCCTGGTCAGGAAGAGATAAGGGTAAGGGGAGGGGTGGGGAAACATCACAGTAAAGGTTAGTCAGGTGATAATGATTTTCCAAGGGTACACCGTAGCAATTTGAATAGGACCCTACCAATCCAATACATGAACTAATAGCCATGTCATCAGCAGGTGTCTCATCCTCGATAAGATTACAATCAAAGTTCTTGGTGGCCTTAAAAATGTTAAGTTTGAGCTTTTCAGAGCCCACGGCAATCTTAATGTAGCCCAATTAACAATCGATATGGGTGCGGGTTGTGGCCAAGAAAGGTCTACCAAGGACTATCGGATAATCAGAAAGTGAATCAGGAACTTCCATATCTAATACAAGAAAGTCAACAAGAAAACAGAGACTGTTGACCTTAACTACCATGTCTTCCACCACACCCTGCGAGATTTTGACAGAGCGATCTGCCAACTGCAACATAATAGGGGTGGGTTTCAGATTTCCTAATGCAAATTTCTGAAATATGATGGTCGGTATGAGATTAATGGAAGATCCTAAATCCAGCAAGGCACGATCAAAATTGCAACCTTTGATGCCGCATGAAATGAGAGGGGTGCCTGGGTCTTTCTGCTTCAGTGGTAATTTTGACAATATAGCACAACTCACATGAGGCAAGAGAACCACTAGGTTCTTGGTTTTCTTTTGTTGTCGCCTAGGTGTAGTGTAGTTTTTAGAGAAACAGGTGACAATTAGGATGTGATCGATTGCCTCTAGCAAGGGAACCTTGATCTCAACGTCCTTGAATAAATTGCACAAATTATCAAAGGTCTGTGTGTTCTTTTTCTTGCCTTTTGGCTCCTTTAGTAAAGCCTTGGGGAATGGGACCGATTCTGGCACCAGTTTGGGCGTGACGTCCTCATGAGAATGCGGAGCACAACCCAAATGAGAGGATGATGAAGAAGATGGGCCAGGATTAGGTCGAGGCAGATCGATCGTCAGTGTACCACTTCTCGTAGTAATTGCATTGGACGTGGTAGGTCCAGTGGGATCATAAGGCGGAGGAGGGTTCACAACAGGGACATAGGGTTGATGTGCTGCTACGGGATTAGCCTGAAATTCCGATGGAGTACTCGGAGCTTGCAGAATCCGATGAACCTGACCATGAGAAGGTAGTACCTGTGGTTGCGGACCACGAGGTACAAAATTTCATGGGTTAGGGATAGGTTGGGCAGGAAGAGTGCCCTGAGATCGAGTCTTCATGCGTAGTTGACTAATCTCAGCATTCTGCTGCGCCAATTGGTGTTGAAGAGAAGTCATATTTTCTTCATGACACTTCGACATTTCCATCATCATTCGCATCAATTTATCAAGAGGGCTTGATGCGTGATCCGTTTGAGGTGCGCAAGGGCCTAGTGGTAGATTTGCGAAGGATTATATTGGGCACTTGGGATGACGGGAGCGGATAGTCACATTGGTCCATCAGTAGGGTTTCGGTGCTGAGAGTTGTTGAATCATGTGAAGTTTGGATGATTGCGACACCCTGGGTTATAAGTAGCAGAATATGGGCAGTTCCTCAAGGCACACACGTCTTCAAATTTAGAAGATGAGTCCGCATATGATAATGCATCCGAGTACACAGAGGCTTGCTCCTCCATGTCAAAGTACTGGCTAGCAGAAAGTAGGTCCACATTACTTACCGAGTCACTCGATGCGATACTCAGCAAGGATGGTGTAGGTCGTGCAAGATTCTTGGTAATCAGCTTGACTTGGGAAGGATTGGGTTTATGAGGTTGTGGACGAGTCGAAGTGTGAGTCATAAAACAAGTGGGGTGTTGGAACCTTGCTCCACATCTTGTTTTGGTGTTAACAAAATTATTATGAATTAATGTTTGCAATTGAGTGCTTTTCAGATTTAGGTGAAGATCAAGGCAAACAAGAAGTGATGGAGGCTTGATGAAAAGGAGAAGATGATGACAATGAGGAGGCAAGATGACAAGGATGGATTGAGAAGAAGAAGATCATCTTCGATCCTTTGTTTTTTCTAGTTTAGATTTTATTTTCATAGATTGTATGCCTCTTAACAAGAGAACTTAACTTAGATCGTAAAATCAATTAGAGATAAATTAGGATTTATATGGCATTCGTTTTCAAAGTACGTAATGAATTAAAATACTTAAAATAGGTACTTATAAGAAAGTACTGGTACTAATCATGAGTACCGGTACAGGTTAGTCACAGGTTGAAGGTTTTATTCTGGCCTGAACCTTACAAGTACCGGTACCCATGATGAGTACCGGTACTAGTAGGTTACTGTGCCCATGTAATCTCAAACCTGGGAGTCACAAGTACCAGTACCTATGATGAGTACCGGTACTGGGACTCAGGTACTGGTGGCAGTGAGCTGCTAGTACCGATACAAGTACTTTAGTATCGGTACGAGGTAGCTGTTGGCTCAATTCTGAACGGCTAGAAAATTAATTCCAACAATGTGAATGTTGGGAATTAATTCCCAACGTCTAGTAGATGAATCCTTGAGGTCCTAAACTCTATATAATGACCCTATGACTCTTTGTTTGCATAGAAGAAATATACAAGAAAGATTTGAAATATAAGAGAAATTCATAGAGCTATATTTCCCAAATTTCCACCACATATTCAAGAGAAAAGGTAGCTTGTCATTCACTCTCTACATTCTTGCAAGCTCAACGACGTGATTTTTCTCACACATTGTCAATGTGATTCACGTCCTTTCTAGGGTCTCAAATTGGTAATATTATTCTATATATTGTTGAGAGGCTTAGGTTCTTTGTTGTAAGAGTTTTCTTTCTTACACCAGTTTTCACTTGTTTTTTGAGCATTTGCTCATTGGGTTGTAACAAACTCATTCTTGTACTTGGGTTGAAGTAACCCATTAATTACCTCGATTAGTAAATTGATTCTCTCGGGGTTGAGAGAATCGGGTTAAAAATCCTAAGTTGGGAGGCTTAGGTAATGGAGTACCCAAGGGAGGGGAACCACTATACATTTGTGTCCTTTGTGGTTTGATTGTGATTTATGCAAATTATTTTTGTTATTACTAATTTGTTTGCTTAAGTCTTTGTGCATAGCCATATCTTTTTAGATTCTACAAAGTGGTATCAGAGCAGCTTGCAAGAAGATGTAAAAAATCAACTCGCAATGGCATCAACAACAAGGCTCGTGGAAGGACAATCATCCGCCCGTCCTCCCTATTTCGATGGGACGGACTACGGGTATTGGAAGAGGAGGATGCAAGTCTTCCTCAAAGCCATGGATGAAGATTCGTGGACTCTCATTCAAGAGAGATACATGGATCCGCAGCCGCAAGAAGGAGTGGCATGGATGGAAAATCAAAAGAAGAAGATCGTGGGCAACGCGAGGGCGATGAATGCACTGTACTGTGCATTATCAAGAGAAGAATTCAACCGCATCTCAGCATGCGAGTCAGCATATGAAATTTGGAACACTCTCGAAGTCACCTATGAAGGTACAAATAAGGTTAATGAAACTCGTATCTCTATTCTAACAGAAAATTATGAGTGTTTCAGGATGAAGAAAGATGAAATAATCAAGGATATGTATATGAGGTTTGGGGAAATTGTTAACCCCATGAAGAACCTAGGGTCAAGCTGAAAGAGAAGCAGCTTGTAAGGAAGATCTTAAGATCTCTTACAAGCGATTGGTCTCCAAAGACCACAGCCATCCAAGAGCCAAAAGATCTTTCTACTCTCTCCTTAGATGAGTTAATTGGAATCCTCATGGCATACGAAGTCCAACTAGAAAACATGAAGAGGAACGAGGAGGAGAAGATGTCTAGAAAAAGGAAGAACTTTGCTTTTAGAGCAATTAAGGAGGACTCAGACTCAACAACTTTAGAATCCGAAGATGAAGAGATGGAGACACTTACAAGGAAGTTTCAGAGATTTCTTCAAAAACAAGGTAAGCAAATCAATAAAGTTTCAACTAATGTTATTTGTTATGAGTGCAAGAGAAAGGGGCACTTGAGGAAGGATTGCCCTATGAACAAGGAGAAGGAAGACAAAAGGAAAGACACAAAAGAAGACAAGAAGAAGAAGAGGAGAGATTTAAAAGCAACATGGGATGATAGCGACTCCGACATGGACACCGACTCCAGCAAATCGGAATTCGAAGATGAGGTCGCACATCTTTGCTTGGTGGCAACTTCAGAAGATACGGACAACGAGGTAAACCCTGATTTTTCATTTGAAGAATTATTAGAAGCATATGAAGAGCTATATCATAAAGCTAGGTCATTTAAAAAGGAAAATAAGGTTTTAAAGAATAATTATCAAACATTAGAGTTAGAAAAATCATATTTAGAAATAGAATTAGAAATGTCAAAAGAAACTAATAATCAGCTGCATGCAAAGATATTAAAACTAGAAGATATTTATGAGCATTTTGAAGGGACTTTGAATAATTTAAAAATAACAACTAAGTTAAATACGGAATTTTGCAATAATTTAAAAGCCAAGTTCAATAATAAAAAGAACACAAAATAAATCACATGCACCTAGACATGCATGGATTTATCAAATGGTCAAGAATCCTAAGAATTATAGATATAACACTAAAATGATCTATAAACCTAAGGATTTGAAAGGTACTAACCATCAAGGATCCAAAAGAAAATGGGTACCTAGAAAAAATATTTATTTTGTAGGAATAGATCAAAGAGATCAGTGGGTGTTCAAGACACACAACGGAACATTTCAACCTTTCTATAGGTTGAATGAAGACCAAGAACGATTGCATAATGGAGCTTGGTACCCACATTCATCATTTTATTATTGGTAGATTTTATGGTATGATATTTCTTCATTTTTTTTTTGTGATTGACAAAAAGGGGGAGAAAAATAAAGGGCAAATAGTAATATTTTTAGGGGGAGCTTATATTGACAGGGAGGATTAAAATGAAAAATTTTCCTTCATATAACTTTGTTAAATTTTTTTTAATTATCTATTTGCAAGATTGTTTTGTCAACACCAAAAAGGGGGAGATTGTTGGAACCTTGTTTCACATCTTGTTTTGTTGTTAATAAAATTATTATGAATTAATGTTTGCAATTGAGTGCTTTTCAGATTTAGGTGAAGATCAAGGCAAACAAGAAGTGATGGAGGCTTGATGAAAAGGAGAAGATGATGACAATGAGGAGGCAAGATGATAAGGATGGATTGAGAAGATCATTGTCGATCCTTTGTTTTTTCTAGTTTAGAATTTATTTTCATAGATTGTATGCCTCTTAACAAGAGAACTTAACTTAGATCGTAAAATCAATTAGAGATAAATTAGGATTTATATGGCATTCATTTTCAAAGTACGTAATGAATTAAAATACTTGAAACAGGTACTTGTAAGCAAGTACCGGTACTGTTCATCAGTACTGGTATTTGCAAGGCACAGGTTTGAGAATTCGTCTCAAACTGTGAACAACAAGTACCAGTACTAATCATGAGTACCGGTACAGGTTGGCCATAGGTTGAAGGCTTTATTCTGGCCTGAACCTTACAAGCACCGATACCCATGATGAGTGCCGGTACTGGTAGGTTAATGTGCCCATGTAATCTCAAACTTGGGAGTCACAAGTACCGGTACCTATGATGAGTACCGGTACTCGGACTCAGGTACTGGTGGCAGTGAGCTACTAGTACCGGTACAGGTACTTTAGTACCAGTATCAGGTAGCCATTGGCTCAATTCTGAACGGCTAGAAAATTAATTCCAACAATGTGAACGTTGAGAATTAATTCCTAACGTCTAGTAGACAAATCCTTGAGGTCCTAAACTCTATATAATGACCCTAGGACTCTTTGTTTGCACACAAGAAATATACAAGAAAGATTTGAAATACAAAAGAAATTCCTAGAGCTATATTTCCCAAATTTCCACCACATATTCAAGAGAGAAAGAAGTAGCTTGTCATTCACTCTCTACATTCTTGCAAGCTCAACGATGTGATTTTTCTCACACATTGTCAAAGTGATTCACGTCCTTTCTAGGCTCTCAAATTGATATTATTATTCTATATATTGTTGAGAGGCTTAGGTTCTTTGTTGTAAGAGTTGTCTTTCTTACACCAATTTTCACTTGTTTTTTGAGCATTTGCTCGTTGGGTTGTAACAAACCCGTTCTTGTACTTGGGTTGAGGTAACCCGTTAATTACCTTGATTAGTAAATTGATTCTCTCAGGGTTGAGAGGATCGGGTTAAAAACCCTAAGCTAGGAGGCTTAAGTAATGGAGTACCCAAGGGAGGGGAACAACTATACATTTTGTGTCCTTTGTGGTTTGATTGTGATTTGTGCAAATTATTTTTGTTATTACTAATTTGTTTGCTTAAGTCTTTGCGCATAGCCATATCTTTTTAGATCCTACATGGGGTTGGCCAAGAGTTCGTCTAGCTTCTTGTGCACAACAGAGACTTCATCCAATTTTTGTGTGATCAAGTTTAAGTCAATCGATGAATGGGAGGGTCCCGTGTCAACCTCGTGTGCTCTGCTACGAGGTGCGCTGGTCCCATTAAAGGCGACAATGGAAGAGTTGTTCATAGAATTCTCACTCATATTTTCAAATAGTTTAAATGCTCCATCCTCATCTTTATTCTTGAAATTACCTCCGTAAGAACCATTTGCAATCTGCCTCAAGTTTCATTTAGCCCATAATAGAAGATCTGAGCTACATGCCACTTAGGCAGACCGTGGTGTGAACATTTCCTGAGGAGGCCATTATACCTTTCTCAAACCTCATGAAACTGCTTGCCGTTATGTTGTGTGAAAGAAGTTATAGCACGGCGAAGGGCATTGGTGTGCCCAATTGGAAAGAATTTCTTGAGAAACGTTGTATGCATCTCTTCAAAAGAATGAATAGGTTTCCCAATGGAGCATAACCATTGCACGGCTTTGTCCTGCAATGACAATGGAAACATATTCATGAGGATAATGTGTAACCCGATATTTCTTGGTTTAATTGTTTCAGCTAAATGGGTTAAGTCCTCCAAGTGAAGAAAAGGGTCTTCACTGGCAAGTCCATGGTAATGGAAGTTGATTAGGCCAATAACATTCGATTTTAGTTCAAAATATTCCCTGCCCATAAGGACGCAAATCTGCCCAAGGGTCTCTATAGCAGCAGGATTCTGACATGAGCTAAGAGACCTGGGCCCCTCCCGTTTAGGAGAGTTTTGAATTTCTTCCAAGGTTTCTTTAATGGCTTCAATCTGTTCGGTGTATGATGTAGACACATCCATTTAGGTTAAAATGCCTATTTATGCATGTTCCTAGACTTAGATTTGCATTCCATATTATAAATATTGCATAGCATGCATCATTCTGCATTTAGAGTAGTTGTGTATATTTTAGATAAATCGCGTCCTTTTGTGGTCAGGAGAGGAGATTTATCTCGGAATCTCGAATTAACTATCCGACTGTACAGATTTGATCAGGACAACGATTGGAGTTCAACACCTCCGAAATCGCCTTGATCGGAGTCTCATAGCACCATATGCAATCCAAGGAAGATCAACGGCCAAGGGATTAGGTGACGTAATTCGAAGCTTCAAACGACAAATTCGACAGCGTGGATAGATTCAGGTCGACTCAATCCGACCTTTGTAGCAGCCCCTGCAACAGAAAGAAGATGGACAGCCCAGTTCGCACCACATGGCGCAACCCAGGCCGCCCATGCGCACGCACGTGCAAAGCAACTCGGGTGCACACGCGTGCAGAGGCATGTATGAGCAGCAGAAGCGCAGGCTGGCGCACACACGGAGGTGTGAGACACGGGCGCACAGAGCACGTGCTAGCATAGCGGTGGGTGGGCGCATGGGCTGTCTGCAGTGATGTTTGCGAAGAATCTTCAGCGACGTTTACGACCGTCACTAAATGTTCTATATACGAATTTAATTCTTTCCTCCATTATAAAAGGACCCCTACCCCTCCCATTTTTCTTCATCACTTTCTTTCTTCCTCTCACCACCTCCAAGGCTCTAGAGAGAGCTTGTCCCAAGCCCAGGATGCTCCTCTAGAGTAGAAAAGCAAATAGTTTTCCTTCCCTTCATCCCCATTCGTGAAGCATCCCATGGCCATCCTCTCACCCCCCTTTCGAGAAGAAGATCCTCGCCGCGACGCCGTCCTGCCCCATCCTCTGTTCTCCTTCATCTCGCTCCTCACTACCTTCCTCTAGGCGACGTCAGAGCGAGTAGTCCTCCGAGCAACTGTCGAGGGGGATTCTCTCACCTCTTTCTATCTTTTTCGCTTTCGTAGTGTAATCTTTCCCGCTTTCGTAGTTGTAACAAATATTTATTCATAAATAGATTATTGTTCTTCTCTCTCTCTCTTTCCTTTTTATTTTGCAAGTAAATTAGCTAGATTTCATCAACCTGATCTCTTGCCCTATTAAAAATACCAAAAAAATTAGAAAAGACAAAAACAACAAAAACAAATAAAAGAGAAACGCGGATTTTTCCAAACCAAACGTTCGCCTACTCGTGTTTGACCTGGGACTCACTTTTCAAGTTTCGATTATAAATATTATCTGGTCAAAGCATTTTGCGAGCTACGACGATGGGTCCTCCAAACCCTGATTTCTACCATGCGAAACAAGCCTCCATCAATGTATAATGCCATTTGGGCTTGGAGGCAGGTTAATGGGTCAACGGCTCCACCACCACCTGGTGGATTGGGAGGGGGACGATTTCCTCCCTCGAGATTTGGGGGTGGGTGAGCAGTCATGTTTACGAAGGAGGAGGACGATTCACTAGATTCTACCCTCTAAGGTTTATCAGACAATTCAAACAGTTTAGGGCTTTGTGACCTCCTCCCAAACATGCACTACCGAAAGAAGAATTAGGTTAATGTGAAGAGAGAAGGGGATGAGAGAGAAGATGCCAAATAGGTGCACTTGATAACAAATCAATCCAATCAAGGTCCTAGCATCTAAATGTGACCTCAAACCTAAAGATCTACATTACCTACTATCACAACCTACGGAACCGAATACGAGTACTACGAAACCACTGGGCCAGATTGAAAGGCCATTTGCCTCAATCTGAGACACCCGATAGCACGTGGGAACCTGCACTAGCACGTAGGTGCTACACGTAGGTAGTTAGACCTTAAAACCTTAATGGGGTCAAGTTACTACTAATTTTAAATTAAAAGGCTTAGGATACAAGTGCTTTAGAATGTGAAGGGTGTTGTATACGGGTAATGCCCAAGTGCGTTGATTTATGAGTGTGCAAAACAAGCATGCAATGGGGAACTCTCCCCGAATTGAAGTTTTAGATGATAAATGGCTTTTAGAATTCCGCTCTCAAGTAGTATGGATTTTATGATTCCAATGAATTACCAATTCAACCAATCTCCAGGTTTTCAAGAATACAAGTTCTTTGCATCCAAACAACCCTCCTTCAATTTGATTTGGTTACTGCATGCTACAATGCAATGGGCCCCCTAAATGGATGTTTCTAAGTGTGGATACACGAATCGCTTTTAATTCAATGTGAATGAGAGCCAAACACTTCAATTCAAGTACTCCCAATCACCAAAATAATAATCCACACAATGGCTCAACTACCAAGATAATGAAAATTGAAGATGAATATGTTGGGGTTGAAATTCGGGATCAAATCAGAGGTAAATGTAAGGTCATGGTGGGGTTGGAGTCAGCTTGATTCCAAGACTCCCCAACCAATATGTGGACCCCGAATGCGAATAAATGAGGTAAAGAGGTATTGCAAACAATCGATTTTAAATTCATCTTGAGGAAAATTTTGTGTTGTGAGATACCCAAGAATCAGGATTGTCGAATTTTTCGTACGTGGAAGTGTGGAAAATCAAGGGCAGCGGATATGGAAAAAAGAATCAATCAGTGGATTTTAGTCCACTTGCCCCAAGAAATCGCAAGAAGATATTTTTAGGGTTTTTATTTTTTTTTATTTTTATATTTTTATCTTTAATGTGACAAGATAACCTAAGTTGCTAAGAGGAAAGACACCAACCTCCTCAGCAACGTGTGGGAAGATCCATGTAGCGCCGGCGACTTCACGCTCTCGCTCCCGCCTTGGACTCACCCACATCTTCGACCTCCTCTGCATGTCTCCTCCTCGCAACAGGTCCACCTGCACAAATACAAACAAAAACACCCGTGAAGAGATGGGTGGGAAAAGAGATAATCAGAGGAAGAGAATAGAAACCAACTCCAGATGGCACCTCCCCGACAACGGTGCCAGAAAACTTGTGTTAGAATGCGGGTAGGGTTATTTAATATGGTGATATTAACGTCATAAAATATTTAGTGGAAGTGATTACCTATAGGCGAATCTACACAGTTTATCAAAATTTATTAACCTGGACTAAATCAAATTTTAACTTGTCAATTTTAGGCCCAAGGTCGAACTCAGAGAGGTGGATTTGGAGTTAATAAGTTTCTATGCACTTTCTAAAATCGCATCAATTTTTTTCGCTTATTGTATCTTTGGGTTTTTCTTGATTTTAGATTTTTTTGGATATTTTTGTCCTTGAGGTACACTCTCACCAAATGGTCATTGGCTACATGCCAAAAAATGGTCCTTGGCAATTCGCCAAAAATCAAGTTCAAAATGGATTTTGCTACATGTGAGATCATGTACCTGTAAAGACAAGAGTTATCTTTTCTATTTTAGATTTTTTTTGTCTTTTCTTTATCAACAAAATAAAAGACAAGGGAAAGAAATGTGAAAAGATAATACAAAATGGAAAGGAATGGAAATAGTTAGTTTATTTATAGATATGTATATATAGGTGATATAGGTATATGGTATAAGTATATATATAACTATGTAATAAATAATAAGGTGGAGGATTGAATTAAATATTCATTGGAATGTAGCACCACACTAAGTTAACCGTCGTCTAAAGAGACGTGATTAACCTAGTTATGTGCTGCGTGCGTGTCTAGAGCGGACATGTGGGAGTGTGTGTGGAATGTTTTGATATGTACGAATATCGGGAATATATCCACAGCATGTGCGAATATACTTGCGATGTAATGTGTGAAAATGTGATGAGTGAGCGGTATCGTGAGTGAGAAATATACATGAATGTGTGTGAAAGAGTGTGTGTGAATATATATATATATATATATATATATATATATATATATATATATATATATATATATATATATATATATATATATATCTATAAGTATATATAAATATATATGTATGTAACTATATATATATATATATATGTGGGTGTAAATGTATATGTGGATATTTGTGCGTGAGTGCGGCGGTGGTGAGGTGAGAGAATGCGTGGGTGCGTGAGTGCGTCTGCGTCGGTGCACCGAGTGAGAGGTGAGGGCACCTGTGATAGCATGTGACGGGAGGGATGCTGCAACCGGCAAAATGAGGAATGGCCGGTTGCAACGTGAGTGCGCGGAGAGAGGGGGACACTGTTGCGAGGGTAAATTGCGTCGGATGCTGCGATTTTTGAAATGAGGCGAGAGGGAGGTCGTGTATGTAGGCATGGGAAAGGAGCGTCACCGGCAGGGTTGTGCGTTGATGGTTGGGTGCCTAGCTTTGTTATCGGATAAGTGATAAGTTGTAAGTGACGAGCGGAAAAAAATCATTAGCTATGGATGCTACAATGTTAATACAAAATATGCTCCTGCACCAATGGCGATGAAAATAGATGAAATCAAAAGTAAAAATCAATGTGAATCTACCACGCCCACATGCTTGCGAGGGAGTTGGCTGGTGGTGGAACTCACCGTGGTGTTTGCAACCATGGTGACCCTGCTCGTGCACGTAGCGTGCCCCTCTCAACTGGTAAGAGGGGGGGCTACGTATGGAGAGGAAGAGAGCGAGAGAGGAGAGGAGAAAGGTATTGGGTGGCCGACTGTGGACGAAGGGGATATAGGCATGTGTGTGCCTCTATGGGAGTAAGGGAAGGAGTGTTGTTAGCGTCGAGAGGTATGGGTGCCGACACCTGCATGGAGCAGGGGGAGGGAATGGTTATATAGGTGAGGGGGTATGGTGTGGGTGCAGGTGAGGAAAAGAGTGCCTTCTACAAGATTTTATTTATTTTTGGTATTTGGGTATTTTGTGGTTAGGCACTAAGGTTGCTAGGAAATTATTGTAGGTGAAGTATGTGGTATAAATGAAATGGAAGTGAGGTGGAAATGGAGGCTCAATCTCTCTCTATCTTCCTCTCTATAAAATGCACAAATGTAAATATTTACAAAATACATATAAACCAATCTAATCTAAATGCGTTACGTTAGAAAAAAACATAGGAGGACATATTTACATGAGTGAATTACTATTCAATCAACGACCACTACTGAATTTAATTAACCTAACGAGTCAAATTTTTTGTCCAAGGATCCACTTGAAGCAAAAGTGTTTATTCTTTTCAACACAATAAAAATAGGATAGTGCGATTCGTCATGTCAAGAACTCCACTTTTCATGTAAGGTTGAAGGACATAGATGTGAGATATCATTAGATAGAAGACATGCTAGAATCAAAGCAACTTGAGCTTTCAAGGATGCACATAGAAGATGATGGTGCTGATATGATGGCAAAAGTATTATCACTTAGGAAGTTTGAACCATATCGCTCTATTGCAAGATTAGAGCAATTCCGACTTCTTCGATGAGGGAAAGATATATTGGGTGGGTTCCCTTCCATGTGGAAACTCAACCCATATGCTTGGATATTCAAAGATCCAAGTGATAAAATACGAAAATTATGGTGACTTATTTTTGCAATATTTCTTCGCATGCTTCCTTGAAATATGGCAATATAATATTATTGCCTGCATATGGGGGAAGGAAGAAGAGGTCATGTGTCATTTTGTTTGGCCATTCATTCATGTTGCCTACTTTTAGTAATGTGAGAAAATAAAAAGAAGGTAGTAAGATCATTACTTCTTATTTTTCTCCCTCAATGAAAATGAGTCCCAACTTTTCATATACATATTTGGTTGAAAAGGAGAGAGAGGTGTTGGAAGGGACAACTACTGGTTGATTTCTTATCTTTTATCACTTATTCAAGGTATTCAAGATGGGGGCTATCAACTCGTGGGAAGATTAAAATCATTCAGTAATATTCTTCTACTCTCCCTTATTATTTTGTAGTTATTCTTGTTAAAATTTGTTCTTGAAAAGAAGATTGGCTTTGTGTAAACTCTTGTTGGGAAGAATAATTTTTCTATAGATTATAGTAGATTGATTTGAATCGTGTTGATCTCATCATTTTTTACCCTCACATCTTTGAAAGGTTTTTCCACGTTAAAGATATCATGCATATTGTGATTATAATTATTATTGTTTGATTACTCATATATTTTATGACATATTGGGTAGTTTGATTTTTATTTGAGAAATTTTTATTTAATCCCAACATAGAACAAGGGCATGAAAATATACCCCAGCAGCTTGCTACTTTTCTCTCCCATGATTCCTTCAACCCCAACCTCCTCTCGTTGCAATGTTACACGCCAGTCTTGTTCGTGGCATATGGTTGGGCTGATAGTGGATGTGGAGGCAGTGGTGGTGGAAGATTGTTCGTTCATGGAGTATGGGGGTTAGAGGGGAAAGGTTCCTGAGAGGACACATGGAGGAATGTTGATTGCTGAGTGTACTTAGAAGTTGCTTGCTATTGGGGAGGGAGGAGGAGGACGACGAGGAGTGGGAGGAGGGATAAGACAAAGGGGACCTTGAAGGAGAGGAAGGGGGTACGTGGATGAAGTTTGCAACAATGAAAAAAAGTGGAGGCTGAGTCGTTGAGAGAACTTCGACAGCTGTGCTCTAATGTGTGTCGTTGTTGAGTACATCGCACGACAACTGGACTCATTCAATGAGAGAGAGAGAGGAGACGAGGAGAGCAAGAGAGATGTAGGTGGGGAAGACATGGAAACATGGTGGGATGAGCACCTTGTTTTAGATAATACTAGTGTGTTTGGCTCGTGCTTCGCTGCAGGAAAGAAAATAATTACCTTCTTTTCCTTAAAGATTAAATACATCATGTTACATCTTTGAACATTGCATATAGGCAAGGTAGGTGCATTTGATTTCATGAGAATCTCATAAAGAAAAACTAATTGGGAAATCCAAATTATCGCATGAAAGATAAGAAAAGTTGAATGACAATAGATATTATACATCAAAAAAACTACAAGAGTAACTTTAGTAAATAATATTCATTTGATGATACAATCGTGTTCACTCACTTTGGATGGTTGATTCTGTTGGTGCTAGAGTACCACGATCATTTATTTTGATCATAACAAAACATGTATCTTTTAACATTTGCTTTTGAGTCCTAGTTTTCAGGTCAAATTACAAATGGAGACAGGTGTTTAGACAGAGTTCAAGCTCGCATCCATGGCAGATTAGAGGAGCTTGACAAAGAACGGAGGAGCTACGCAAGGAGCGAAAGCTTGAAAAAGGAAGGAGATGAAGAATATGATAGATTTCCCTTCCATTATACTTTATACGTTGTTATTTCTTTACTTGCTCTTTTATTTCTTAGATTTATGTTAAAGAGCCTTAAAATACCCTGAAAGTAGTCCTACGAATACTTTCACAACCCTATGATACTTAGGTTTTCTGTAGAGAACTTAGAAAATCAAAATAGGGTTCAAACAACCTTTTCAGACATCTAATTTGAATATTAGACGTCTGATAAAGATTTTTAAAACGTCTGACTGTTGACTCAAATGTCTAAACACTTAGGCTAGACTTAATAGGTTCTGTCTGTTAGGATCAGACGTCCAAACCTTAGTTCAAACGTCTTAGAAGATGTCTGATAGTTGAGCCAAATGTCCAATTAGTGGAACGTTGGCCAACAAAGTTAATGTTGAGTATGACTCTTAGGCTTCTATCAGACGTCTATAGAGGACACTAGACGTTTGATAAGTGACCATTGAGCCTCGATTGAGACGAAATCACTTGGATTGAGATTATAGCCATTTAGTCTCATTGGGAATCCGTTCCTACACTTAATTAGGTTTCCAGACGTCCAGACCTAGTGCTAGACATCCTGTAAGTCAGTAAGGGAACCCGTTTAGGTCTGAAGAAAGTCAGTAAGGGAACCCGTTTAGAATTAGACGTCTGACTCAGTTCCCAAACATCGTAAGTGTGACTTCCAGACATCTGATCTTTTTACCAGATGTCCGATGACCTTGTCAGAATCATTAATGATTCTGATTGCGCCTTACCTTGGGATGAACTCCAACGGCTACCTAAGGCTTCTATGGCCTTCCAAAGCCTTCCTAGGCCCTTTATAAATAGAGGAGGATCCTTGCCTTGTAAAAATACACCTTGAATACTATTTCCACATCAATTTGTGTCCTAAACACTTTAGAAGAAGATCTAGCTCTCTGTTTATCACGCTGAATCAGGTTTTAAGAATATTGCATTGTAATATAGTCGAAAAAGCGTTCAAAATAAATACAATTTTGTTACTTGAATTTTAAAGTCCGAGGTCAAACTCAGGGAGCAAATTGGGGTTTAGAAATCAAGATTACAACTTAGAAATTAAAAGAATATGCAATAATATCAATGTCACAATGCAAAAAGATAGGAGTAAATGTAGCACACAAAATGCTAAAGAAACTAATGTATATGAATGAAATTCAAAATTGGATGTCTTAAAATGATGATGCTACAGTGCTGGCTTTTTCTTTCTTCTGCTCTTTCTCTGCCGGCTGCCTTTGACTTTAGTCTTCTTCTTCTTTCTTTCTCTTCTTTATCTTCCTTCTTCTCTGTTCTCTGGCTTCTCTTTCTTCTGATTTTGCCTTAGCTTCTCTCTTCTTTCCTTTAGCTTCCTCTACCTTCTTCTTCTTCTTTGGCTTTCTTCTCTCCCTCTTTGCCAGTTGCCTTTCCTTCTTCCTTTGCCTTGCTTTCTTTTCTTTCTTTAGCTTCTTCCTTCTCTTCTGACTTCTGCCTTCTCTGCTTTCTTTCCTTCTCCTTCTTCCCTAGCTTCTTATCTTCTCCTCTTCGGCCTGCAGAGCAAAACCTACCCCCTACCCGTGCAAACTCCCTTCTCTCTTTTCTCTCTTAGGTTCTGCTCTCCCAAAGCCACACTTCTCGGGTAATCGGGTTAGGTACACGCCCGGGACCAGGTCCATCGGCATGAGGTAGTGGGCGAGGTGTGCTAGTTGGGTCGGGTCTACCAGGTCTGCGGGGCATGGTCGCGAACGAGGTGGTCGAGTCGGGTGAGAGGGACCTCACGCCGTGAGTTGGAGGTGAAGAGCCTATGGAAAGAAAACAATTTATGCGGCCGTGGCACTCCTTCCAGTTCCGAGGTGGGACTATCTTCCCACCTTCCTCGTGCGCGCCTGCGACAGAGAAGTTCTCTTCAATTGCAGCAGCTACTATGGCTCTTGGCTTCAATTGGATGCCTGGAGTTGTTTGCGAGAGTGCCTATAAAGACCTGTTCTGTCCTGAGCCTTTTAAAACATCTGGACTATAGGTCAGACGTCTGGACCCCTTCCCAGATGTTTGGAAATTGAAATTTTGGTACGAGCCTTCGCGTTTGCGTGTGGGCTGCGCGCAGACAATACCCTTCTTCTCTCTCTTTCCCTCTTCCCTCCTCCACCAAACCCTAATGCACCTTTATAAAACCCCTCCCCCTCTTCCTTTCTCCCCCACTTCACCCAGCCAGCCACCTTCTTCTCTTTCTCTCCACCACAGCGAGAGGAGCGAGCGCGAGAGAGAGTGCAAGAGCAGCGATGAGGAGGAGAGGTGGCGTGAGGAGAGGAGGAAGAGCTTGAGCTCACGAACTCGTGGGAGCTCACCAGACGGTGCACGGCTAGAGCAGTGCGTGCGGGAGGAGATCGTCGGGGGAGCCGTCCCCGACACTACTGCAGCCAGAGCTGCAGGCCAGGAGGCAAGGCCGCGGCTGCGCGCGGCGAGGGAGAGCAGGAATAGGTTTTGGTTCTGGGATTTTTCCAAAATCAGACGTCTGGCATGATGTCCAGACGACGGGGCAGACGTTTGGTGACCACACTAAACGTCTGAAAGCAGATCTTCACGAAGGTACGTTCCTTTTGCAGATATGGTCATGCAGGCTGCACCGCAGCTACTGTTTGCATGGCTAAATATGGGAGATTTGGCTGTCGCATGTAGGGATTGCTTCGGGAAGGCGCGAGACAAGCCCTTCCACACGCTTCGGACATCTAGGCAGCTTACCAGATGACCGGAAGCACCCCCAGATGTTCGGAGGAGAGGTTGGACATCTGGAGCTGGGTTCAGACGGTCTAAAAGCGGTTCTGGATGTCTGAGGTCGACATAGAACCTGAGATGAGTTTTTGGTTACTTTTAAGATGTCTGGACCTTGTGCCAGACGTCTGATTTGGGTTTGTAGCCCTATTTTTGACCTGTTTTGAGTCCGTTTGAGGTTCGTTTTACGCAAACAAGATATTGATGTTTTCTTTGTGAGTTCCTCTACTTGTTAGAAGGCCTTTTACACTATTCTGAATGTTTCATTTTGGTATGTTCCTTGTTATAGGACTTCAATCAGTTACAGGTTCGGGGCTTGCTGAGGCATGTGAGCCTGCCGTTCGAGCCCCCATACTCCTAGGTTGTCTGGTAGAGTGGCTTTCCCTAATTTAATTATAAAACTTGAATGCATATGTGGATTGAATAACTAGAACCTAGGATATGGCATGAATCCTAGGATGAAAAGTTGCTTGAAATGTCTGTATGCATGTTTGAATTGCAGTCTTGAATGAATAAATAGAAACGTTAACAACTGCCTATTAATGAACAAGAGCTTCCTGTGAAATATGAATTACCTGTGCTAGTTAAACAGTTACATGTGACATTACCTGTTGTATATGTTAAATGATAGAAATATGAGCTGCATGTGTATAACTTGAGAATGGAATTGTAAATGATGAAACCTGGTATGGAATGGCATGAGAAATATGAGCACGAACCCTACGGGGAATTAGGAGTAGAGCTCCTGGAAATAAATGGAATGGATCTGGAAATGTGAGAGGGAAGTGTGCTGGCCCTTGAGTATGTGGTACCAAGGAGAGCGACTGTCCCCTATTTAGTGTAGAGTGGAGCTAGTCGCCCTTGGGTTGGGACCCAGGGTTAGGATTGACCACTCTGCACCGACTTCTTGGCCCTCGCATACACTGTACCGGGGAGAGTTACTAGTGTAGGGAGAGAGCTAGCCACCCCACGGGGCCTGGGGTTCAGCTAGCCACCCTACACCGACTTGTTAGGTCCACTGGTCAAACCAGGGTAGTCAGACGAGGGTGCGCGGACTGTGTAGGGGCGAGACCCCTATTTGGTTCTGTGGGGCTGGACTCCTGTTACTGAGAGGGCTAGGCCCTATACTGTTCCGTGCTGTACTTTGAGCATACCCGTTAGCGGAAACGACTGACCGCGTGCGAGTGTGGGTAGCTACCCATGTGCTTATCGCACGTGCCGTAGTCACCGCTATGTCTGTCCGTGACCTTGGGGTGGTTGACTGGGTGTAGGATCACCACGGGGGACTCTCTCAGTCAGAAGAGCACCACGTGTGCCTTCTACTCTTCGAAAAAGATTGCAATCAAGATCGTTCCCATGAGGAACATTCGAGATCAAAAAAGAGATATGAGAAATAAACCAATGGGTGAAAAGGAATATCTTGTAAATTAAAGAATTGGAATAGATAGTTTACCTGTTAGCTTTTACTTCTTTAGTTAGTTGGTTGCCACTCTACTCAACATTCGCTGACTTTGTTTACTCGTAACCCTTTTCAAGTCCAGGTGTTGAGTAGCCCGAGTCACCGGCTGCAGAGGGTGCTGGGCCCAGTAGAGCCCAGTAGCAGTAGTCTTCCTTTTGTTGTACTTTCTTTTGTTAGTGAGTTCAAACTCTTGTTACTATTTACGTTCTGTACTTTTTTTCCGCTTTACTGTTGTGGTGGTGATATGTACTATTAGCAGCTTTTCTTTCCTTACTGCTTGTACTCTTTACTGCTAGTTACATAGCATAATGCATGTGGTTTATTTTCCTACTTTTTGGTTATTTCTTGTTGGACGACTAGGTATTGAGATCAGTTGAGTTGAGCCAGTCTCGTGTCCTATAAGGATTCGGGAACCGGGTCGTAACAGTGCCCCGCGCAACCTAGGACACGAGCCTGGGGCTATCAAGCTTGGAGCTCGCTGCAAGCAAGCTTCAAGCTCTGCGTCAATGGAGGAGGGCTCTAGGACCTGAAATCACCACAACGGCCTCGTGGCCACATTAAAACACTCAGGGAGATTTGCCAAGGCATGGCGAGTATGTAGGGGTGGTCGACGTGTCGTGGGAACGCTTGAGTGAGCGTAACTAGGGCACACTATGGCCGTGTGTGTGGGTGTGTTTGGGGGTGTGATTGGGTGAGTGGCGGAGTGATATGAGTGAGGGGTTATGATCAGGGCATCGAGGCGGAGCTTATGGATCAGTCGGCGAGGAGGGGGGTGGTCTGTGGTGGTGGAGCGAACTCGCCGGAGTTGGCGGCCGGAGGTGAAGGGGATGATGGTGGTAGAGTGATGCAGTAGTCGAATGAGGGAAATAAAGAGGGGAAAAGATTATAGAGGGTAAGAGGAACTTATGTAGGCGATGAAGAGACAAAAGGGCGACGAAGGTGGCGTCTAGCTCATATTGCCAACGCCGGAGACGAAGGTGCTCAGAGAGGACAGTTGGCGAGGATGAAGGGGATGCAGGGGCGTCGGCAGGTGCTATGCGACGTGGACGAACGTGAGGAAGAGGAACTTGCCACTGGTATTGTGGTCAGGCGACGGAGGAGATCAGGGAAGGTCGCTGGAGCTTGATGAGCGAGTCGGCCAGAGGAGAAGAGACGAATTTGAGGGGAATTCCAGCCGCTTTCAAGCTTAGGAGATTTGGGGCAAACTAGGGTGTCTTAACTAGGTCCTGGAGGTCGATTTTGTGCTTAGAAGTCAAGCTTCCAAGCAAGGTAGGTTTGCCAGCGATGGCAACTCGAAAGAGACCCAAATCTCTCATGTGTTCACATGAGAGATTGGGTACCAAGTAGGGCCTTAAATTGGGTTCACATTGGAGGGAATTTCTCAAAGAATCTCCTTTTCAATTTTGAAGGGGATTCTCTGAGAAATCACAGAGAAGTTGCCTTCTAAAGCTTGTCGGAGTAGGATTCCTCTGCTATAATGGCGGAGGAACCTAATTGCAAAGAACGATGAAGAAGCTAAGGGGTCAAATGCAAGGATTTTTGAAAGATAGGGGTAGAAATGTAATCAGGCTAGACCTATTTGCAAAGTGGATCAAGATGAGTTTCCCTTAGGTCCAAATTTTGGTACAAACCTAATTTGGATCTAAGGAATCCAATGGTAAAGTTGCATTTTGGGTTTGATCACGTTTGATTGGGAAATTTACGTAAAAACCCAATTTAGGGTAAATATATGCCTGAGACCCCATTCTAGGTCAAAACAGATTCCAAGGGCCAAATTGAAAGTTCTAAACCCTAGAAAATATTTTTCTACGATTGTTAGAGGGTTTAGGTGAATTTTATCCAGACCAAAACCTTGTTTAATCAAGTTGGTCTATTTTAGGGTTACAAGAAGTCATTTAATTCCCAGAATTCACACAAACCTTTTTCTGTCAAATCCAACCTACTTTTTATCTTGTTAAGACCTTTCGACCTGTGTTTAGCCCTTGAGAAAACTCATTGTTGTACTGCAATGGTAAAATTACAGTTTTACCCCTTGTTTCTTATTTTTATCTCAAAATGGTTGAGTGAATTAAGACCTCCAGTTGGTTATGTAGGAGTTTTTATTCTCTTCATTGGGTCAAACTAAGCTAGTTAGGGCTCATGATAGTGTTCCCATCACTCTCCAAGCCTTGGTTCAACATCTAGAGAGCTTTAGTCCTGTTGCGCACCCGCTCTCTCTCCGCGATTACGAGAGCAACGAAGCACCACATTGTGGTTCATGCGCCCGCGTCCTTTGTCGACGCACTTCCAATAAAGGGAAGTATCCTAACTCCTATAGCAGCTAGGTCTTATATCTTTGTGGTTCTACAGGATTGTTCTTTGTATTTTACTTTGCATGTGTTGGGTATTCGCTTTGCAAATTCCCTCTCTTTCATGGGACAAAATCCTTCTTGTGAAGAGAAGGGATTTGAGGTACGCTACCCTCGTATACGATAGCGTTGTTGTTGTAAGAGGTTGAGTCACCCTCGTTGAAGTGACTTGTTAGTGGATTTGATCGACTTTGTCGATTAGAAAATCCTAAGTCGAGAGACTTAGGTGGTGGTTTTCACCCGGTTTGGGTTTCCACCTAAATATTTACTTGTGCCTTCTGTGATTACCTTTTCGTGAAATTGTTATTTATGATTTTCGCATTTTATTACGTCACGCACATCTCACCCCCTCCTGTAAGAAATTTTAGTTGGTATCAGAGCTAGGCTCTTGCGTATTCGGCATAACAACCGGCAGGAAGATCTATGGAGGGAAGCAACTCTGTGATGAGGATTCTCGAGGGGTAGTCTACCACCCATCCGCCGTTCTTCGACGGGAGCAACCACCCCTACTGGAAGCTGCGGATGAAGACTTGGCTACAGGCCAACGACTTCACCATCTGGACTAGATGCGAGATGCCATACGACATCCCAGAGAGACCCACCACAGGATACTCGCAGCAGCAAATCCGGGAACTCTCACTCAATGCAAAGACAATGAACGTGTTGTATTGCACACTTAGCCTGGAGGAGTTCAACCGAATCTCACAATGCGCCACCGCATATGAGATTTGGCACACACTCAAGGTAACTCATGAGGGTACTGATGAGAACCTCATCATGAGTCATAACTAGCTCATTTTGACCTAATACAAAGGATAAAAGCTTCTACATAACTCAAGGAAAGGCTTAACTCAGAGAATTCTGAGTTTAAGGAGAAAACAAGTCATAAGGGGTAAAAATGCAATTTTACCAGTATAATCTGCATACAGGGTAATTCAGGGCCCAAACATAGGTCAAAGCAACTTAATAAGAATAAAAGTGGGATGAGATGATCTAGCAAGGGCTACAGCAATTCCAAGAAACTAAATGATAATCTGTAACCCTAAAATAACCCACTTCAATTCACGAGGTTCGAGGCAAAGTAAAAATAGAATAAACCCTCTAAAATTCATAGAAAAATAATTCCTAGGGTTTAGAACCTGCAATTTGGCCTTCAGAACCCATTTTGACCTACATTGAGAACCATGCCCAATTAATAACTTAATTTGGGTTTTCGCATAAATTGACCGGTCAAGCAAGGTTTAATATAGAAATGAAATTCACCATCAGATTCCTTAGGTCCTAATTAGTCATGTATAAAAACTTGAGCCTAAGAAGAAACCTCCTTGACCAACTTTACACTTTGGTCCTCATATATTTACTTTTTGGCCCTCAACTTTTGAACCCTCGCATTTTGGCCCCTAACTCTCCTTCGTTCTTTGCGTTCAGGTCCCCCCTGCAAAACCTGCCAGCACCATGCTCCGGCGACCTTACGCGGAGCATGGCGCCGCGCAGGGTGAGGGGGAGAGCCTGGCAAGTAAACCGGGGGTGCCCTGCGTCGTCAGCCGTCGCAGGGACACCCCCCTGGTCGCTGTAACCCACCATACCGGCCGTGCGAACGCACGGACGGTATGGGTTTCCATCTCCGGCGTCCTCCGGCGAGGGAGACACGTCGTCTCCCTCCGCCTTCCTCCCTGATTCGGTCCCTATAAATACCCCCGTCGCTCCACCGTTCTTCCCAGCTCGGATCTGACGGAGAAAACCCCCAACTTTCCTCTCCTCTCACTCCGGCAGACGCCCACCAGCTCCGGCGGTTCCTCCTCCTCCTCCTCTTCGCTCTGCCGCAATACCAGCAGCAGAGACTTCTTCCCCTGCTCTTCCCGCGCCACGCCGCACCCAGCTGGCGCCTCTCCGGCTCTCTGCTCGCCGCCACCCCTTCCCCTGGGCATCTTCTTCTCCGGCGACAGTCGATACGACTGTCGCCCTGCTCCGGCCCCTTTCGTCTCCATAGCTAGGTCAGAACTCCTCCCCATCTCCTCCTCTTTCTTTTCCTCACTGTCTTTTATTTGATTAAACCCTCGACCGCTCCTGTCCACCGTCACCCCCTTCGTCTCCGGCCATCCTCCGGCGAGCCGCTCCCATCACCCCAGCAACCCACACGGCTCACCGACCACCGCAGAACCTCCGCCTCCTCACCCTGATCAACCCCGGCCCTTCCACTTCCCCCACATCACCCTCTGCAACCCCACCGAACAAACCCATCTTCCGACCCACAGTCCGACCTAGGGCAGCCCTTGCACGCCGCCCCACGCCTCGCCACCACCCACACGAGCTTCGCCGCACTCTGGCGAAGCTCCCGGCACCTTCTGATTAGGCCGAGAGGCTGTTTTGCTGTGAACAGGCCACCCGACCTCCGCCGCCATTGCCGTGCAGAAGGAGCTGCTTCCGCCTGCAGCTGCAGGCGCGCCACGCCCAGATTCGACTCCCAGGCCTTGCGAGGCATTTCGACAAAGCATCAGGCTCGCAGCTGGGGCGAAGGCCTCGCGTGAAGCCGTGATCGCCCGCTGCTTTCTCCGCTGCGGGCGCTCAATTAAGGTGGGACATTTAGTCCCACCTCGGAAAAGTCTGAAGAGGCGCAGCGGTATAAGCGGAAAAAGTGCTGGAAGCTTACTGCCTCAGCACACGGGGTGAGGTCCCCTTCACCCGCCCGGTTACCCGGTCTCGTCCGCGCTCATGCCCCGCGGACCTGGCCCGACCCGACTTAGACTGACCTGCACTCCTCGCCCACCACACACGCCGGTGGGCCTGGACCCAGGCGCGACCCGTACCCGACTACCCGGCAGCTCTGGGAGAGCTTTCCCAAGAGTGGCTTCTGTGAGAGAGAGAGACGCGGGGGGGAGGGTAGAGTAGGTTTTGCCCTCTGACGTAAACTCTGAAGTGTGCAGGCACAGGTGAAGAAGAAGGACCGCGGAAGAAGAAGGAAGCTGAGGGAGACACTGTAGCAACAAGCGGTTTAAGTCGTCTGATTGGAAAATCAAACGACGTCCTGAAGGGAAAAGAAGAAAGAAGGAGAGACGACGTCCTGACAGGAAAAAGAAAAGAAGAAAGAAGGAGATCTGAAGAACAACAGAAGAAGGCGAGGCAGAGGAGAACACAAAAGAACAAGGGAAGAACTGAAAGAAGAAGAGCACAAGAAGGAGATCTGAAGAACAACAGAAGAAGGCGAGGCAGAGGAGAACACAAAAGAACAAGGGAAGAACTGAAAGAAGAAGAGCACGAGAAGAAGATCTGAAGAAAGGAAAAGAAGAAAGAAAGGAAAAGAAGAAGAACAGGACCGCACTGCAGAAGAAAAAGGAAGAGCAGGAACAGCTGAAAGAAGAAGAAGAACATCACCACTGCAGATAAAGAAGAAGAAGATAACAGAAGATCTGAGACGAGGAGAAGCAAAGAGAAAAGAAGAAAAGACAACAAATTCTTTCTCTCTCTCTTTATTTTTGTAAAAGAAACTTGTACCCCTAGAATACAACTTGCTCCCTGAGTTCGACCTCG
The DNA here is from genome assembly GCA_037157565.1 of Thalassia testudinum. Taxonomy (NCBI): domain Eukaryota; kingdom Viridiplantae; phylum Streptophyta; class Magnoliopsida; order Alismatales; family Hydrocharitaceae; genus Thalassia; species Thalassia testudinum. The sequence continues at coordinate 75,638,633 of JAZHRO010000024.1, read as the reverse complement.
GGAACTCTTTTATTTTCTGAGTAAAAAAAAATTATATATTTGAAATGATGGCAATAACTGGCTATACTACAACGCTATAACAATAAAACCCGGTTATCTCAACGAAGCCACATCGTTATCATTTTGGCGCCGTTGCCGGGGAGCAACGGCTATTCTAGAGGTAAACATTCCTGTTTCTTTTTAATTTCTGATAATCTCCTCTCTTTTGTGCAGAAAACTACAGGAAATCAAGAAGACAAGCAACCGCACGACAACCACTCCGAGGACAGGTAAATTTTTCCTCTCGCTATTAACCCCTAAACTCTAAAGAGGAAGAAAAGAAAAGAACAAGCAATATAGGGCTAACCTGTCTTCCATACTTAGTAACCATAAAAGTTGCATTGTTTTCAACTCATTAGTCCTGCACACTATTAAGGGTATTTAAGGGCTAACACATTCTTGCTTGAGCCCTAATTACCCAACAAAGAACTAACTGGACCAAATAGAGCCAACATAAGATTCAACATTAGGGTTTTAGAGACACACTACTTAAATCAAGAATGGAGAAAATCCAAAAGAAGTGTGCCTAAACCATTGATTGAAAATACCTATTCAAAAGAAAACCTAAAACAATTGGCTCTCTAAACACTTGAACCCTAAAAGACAAGACCTAAACGCTCTCAAAGAAAACAAGAGGTAAAGTTGACCCCTTGGGTCAACCAACCTTAAATTAGGTCACTCTCTGCACTTAAAAGACTAAAGTTCAAGTGAAACCTTAAGCACCCTGATCTTTAAATTGGTAGACTTAAGAGGTCAAGATCCCCATTCTGGTCTACCTGGAACCGCAGTGACAAGAGAGGTCGGGTGGGGGAAACCCTGTAACCCGTGGGGACGCTCTACCGTGTAGGGGTCTTCGCGGGACTCTCCCTCTCTGGCTGCCCAGGTAATTCTCAGGTGGACGATCTTTCTGATCAAGGGGTCCATCTGCCCCGCACCTCTATAGTCACCCAACACATTTTTGGGTGTCTTGATTGGGTCCAGCACCTTCTAAACTTACCTCTTCCAACAGTGCATGTACGGAAGGAGGTCCCTAAGACCACCCTTAAGTCCTCCTTTAGAAATTCGCTCTCGTCAAGGCCAAGCCTCGACGCCCGTGTTTGTGTAGCAACACCCTCACATTATTCTCTCTTCTGATTCAGAACCAAGTTCTTCTTCTTCCCCCATCATGGCTCAGCCAGTTGAGGAAGAAAATAATCTGGAACACCAGCTCCAGCGACTCAATGACCTCTTCCAAAACTTCGTGCACCCACCACAGCGTCCTATGATGCGGGACCACTACAATCCTGCTGCGGTGGCCATTGAGCCTCGAGTCAGAATCCCGACTGGAGGACCTGATTCCGAATTAAAGCCCAACATGATTCATGCTATACCTAAATTCCATGGGCTTAATTCTGAAGATCCCTTCCAGCACATCAAACAGCTAAAGCATCTGGCCCACACTTTTGGATCAGATGCGCAAAATCGGGATATTCTTCTCATGAAGATGTTCTCCTTTTCTCTTATGGACAAGGCCGCCCATTGGTATCAAACTCAGACCCGGCCGATCAACACTTTGGAAGAACTTCAATCCGAGTTTTTGAAAAAGTTCTTTCCCGTTGGTCGGACCAACGCCTTGCGCCATCAGATTACACACTTCACTCAACAATCAGGAGAACCTCTCCATGAGGCAGGGGATCGTTTTCAGGATCTCATGAGAAAATGCCCCCATCACGGAGTTCCTAAATGGGAACAAGTCCAATCTTTTTACCAGGGACTCCGTGAGGACATCCGCCTTTTCGTCAATGCAACTTGCGGAGGAAACATCATGGGTCAACATGAAGACACCGTATGTGAGATTCTCGAAAACATGTGCGAGAACTCCATCAACAATGACTCCATGGGATTATTCGACAGGACGAATACCAGCGCAGCGACGAATCTTAAGGGAGCACATGAGACGCAGGGCCTGTCCGCATCAGTCGACCTGGAATTAATGGCCAGTCGATTGGACAAGGTCTCAATCATTGAAAAGAAGGTGGATGAGCTGACTCAGCACTTGCAGCGAGCCACCTCCGCGCGTAACTCCTTTGCACAACCTCCTTCCACACAGGAGACTGTGCAAAACATCCTCCACCGATCTTCCCCTGGGATGGATCCATATCCATCCCCATCTGATTCTTGGATCGGAGGATCATCCGATCCTTTCTACACCAGCCGGGGGAACTCCATTCCCCCTTTCCCTGATTCTCAGGAGGTTCCTCAGACCTGCGAGGACCTCAACGCCATCCAGAACGACCCATTCTCCAACACTTACAATCCTGGATGGCGAAACCATCCCAATTTTCAGTGGGCAGGAAATTCCCAAACCCAAAGACCACCTTTTCAGTCCCGCCCACAGCCCTCTCGTCATTACCAGCTGCCTCAACCTCGGCCCAACCCTACTTATCCATCAGGGCCAAATCAGGATCAAATGTCCCTAATCCTTCAGACTCTGGCTGACATTCAAAAAACGAATGCGGCTATTCAAAAACAGCACAAGGACGAGCTTACAGAAGTTAAAACTCAACTGGCCCAGTTGGCAAATTCTCGCCAGCCAGGCACACTCCCTTCCCAACCTCTTCCTAACCCAAATAACGTGCCAACCTAGAAGCGCGTTATGAATCCAAATTTAGGCCACGCTCAATGGATTTATCAGGCCCCTACTGCTCCATCTCCAGACGAGATGGAAGCCTCAACTTCTTATGCGGGATTTCAGCAGCAGCCACCTCTCTTACCAAACCCAAACCAAAATCAGGCCGGATTAAATTCTGTAACAACACGTAGTGGTAAAACAACTCAAGACCCGCATTATCCAAACCACTCCAAGCCTGATAACCATGACCCTAGGATAGTTATCCAAGATGCCGCTGTTCCGGATCCACAACCTGGACCTATCCTAGAAGAACCAACCAAGATCCCGTTTCCCGAGGCCCTGACCAAGGGAAAGAAGACCACCAAACCCGCGGCCCCTGAGGAGGACCTGGTCAAGCTCTTTGAGCAGGTCCACATAAACATCCCCTTGATGGATGCAATCCGCCACGTACCAGCTTACGCACGATTTCTAAAGAATATATGTACACCCCAGCGTAAGCCGCGAACCAAGGGAGGGAGCCCAATTGTTCTGTCAGAGCAAGCCAGCTCTGTAATCCTTAGTAGACTCCCACCCAAGGCAAAAGATCCTGGGACTCCCCTGATTTCCTGTAAGATAGGTGGTACCCAATTTGATAGAGCATTGTTAGACTTGGGTGCATCCATAAACCTGATACCCACATCCTTACTTGACCATCTAGAAGAATCTGAGCTAAAACCAACCGAGGTGACATTACAATTAGCAGGTCGATCTATAAAGTCACCAAAAGGGATTCTCGAGGATGTTATCGTAAGAGTGCGGGATTTCTATTTTCCAGTGGACTTTATAGTCTTAGATATGGATGCACCTGAGAACCCTAGGGATACACCAATCATTCTAGGGAGACCTTTCTTGGCTACTGCTAGAGCCAACATCAGCTGTGAGGAGGGCCAAATAGAGCTTAAGTTTGGAGATCAAACACTGAAAATTGATATATTTAAGGCCCAACAAGGAATTAATTGCGGCGTCATCGAACAAATTTGTGACATCAAGACTTTGGTTGATGAATCACACCTCCAGAATGACTCGATTATGCCTCATCAACCACAGAAGGATCTTGACCCGCAAACAGAGGAGTCGAATCCAGATATGAACAACCCAGTAACTCCCACCCTTGAACCTCACATCTATACTGAACCACCCGCTGCTGCTGAAAACCCCATCCTCGAACTGAAACCCCTTCCTGCTCACTTGAAATACGTCTTTTTGGGTTCTAATCAGACCCTTCCTGTGATTATCAATTCCAACCTCAGTCCTGAACAGGAATCCCGTCTGATTGTTGTCCTCCAGCAACATCGCAGAGCCATCGGATGGACTCTCGATGATTTGACTGGAATAAGTCCCTCTTATTGTACTCATCATATCTATTCAGAAGAGGGCACACGACCTTCTCGTGAAATGCAGAGACGCTTAAACCCCAATCTGCAGGAGGTCATGAAAAAGGAGATCATCAAGTGGTTAGATGCCGGGATCATCTACCCGATCTCCGATAGTCGTTGGGTGAGCCCAATTTAGGTCGTGCCCAAGAAGGCAGGACTCACCACTATAACGACTGAGACCGGAGAAATCATTCATACCCGATTAGCCAACTCGTGGAGAGTCTGTATAGATTACCGCCGACTAAATTCCTCCACAAAGAAGGATCATTTCCCATTACCCTTCATTGATCAAATTCTCGAAAAACTTGCGGGAAATAGGTTCTTCTGCTTTCTTGACGGGTACTCCGGTTATAACCAGGTGGCAATCCATCCTGAGGACCAAGAAAAGACCACGTTCACCTGCCCCTTCGGAACATACGCTTTCCGAAGGATGCCTTTCGGTCTTTGCAATGCACCCGCTACTTTTCAGCGATGCATGCTTGCCATATTCTCAGATATGGTAGGTGATTATCTGGAAGTCTTCATGGATGACTTTTCAGTTTTCGGAGCATCATTCGATGATTGCCTCCAACACTTGGTCCAAATACTCAGGCGGTGCATCGATGTGAATTTGGTTCTTTCCTGGGAAAAGAGCCATTTCATGGTGCCTGAGGGAATTGTCCTGGGACACTCAATTTCGGAGAAAGGTATCCAAGTGGATCGAGCTAAGGTTAATCTGATTTCTCACCTTCCTATGCCTAGCTCGATCAGGGACATCCGTTCCTTTTTAGGGCATGTCGATTTTTATCGACGATTTATCCCTGATTTTTCAAAAATCGCGCGCCCCCTGACCACTCTTCTCTCCAAGGATGTTCCTTTCGAAATTTCCAAGGAATGCACTCAAGCATTTGAAATCCTACGTGACCGAGTCACCCAAGCCCCGATCCTACAGTCCCCTGATTGGTCTCAACCCTTTGAGATCATGTGCGATGCATCCGACTTCGCTGTAGGAGCGGTTTTGCGGCAGAAAATTGACAGGAAACCTGTGGCCATTTACTACGCCAGCAAAACACTCGATGAGGCTCAGCGTAACTATACGGTTACTGAGAAAGAGCTGCTAGCTGTAGTATTTGCCCTAGAAAAGTTCAGATCGTACCTTCTGGGTTCCCGTGTCATCATATACTCGGATCACACAGCTGTGAGGCATCTCCTTGCAAAGAAGGACGCGAAACCTCGATTAATCCGATGGATCTTGCTGTTGCAAGAATTTGACCTTGAGATTCGCGACAAAGCGGGAAAGCAAAATGTGGTAGCTGATCACTTGTCCCGTCTTCCTTCTGAAATAATTGACCCTTCCGGACCCATCACTAAGCATTTTCCCGATGAGCACCTGCTGACTATTGGTACTAGCCTTCCATGGTTTGCTAATGTAGTAAATTACTTGGCATCTCATCAGATCCCGTCCGATTGGCCGAAGGCCAAGAAAGACAAATTACGCTCCGATGCCAAGTATTACATTTGGGAAGACCCGTACCTCTTCCGCATAGGTGCCGATCAGATCATCCGGAGATGTGTCCCGGAAGGGGAATTCAACAATATCCTCTCTTTCTGCCATGACCAGGCATGCGGTGGCCATTTCGCCGGGCATAAAACCGCATCAAAAGTCCTCCAGTGCGGCTTTTACTGTCCCACACTGTTCAAAGACGCATACAATCACTGCAAGGCATGCAGTCGTTGCCAGACTTTGGGCAACATGAGCCATCGCGACATGATGCCTATGCAACCGATTCTAGTATGCGAAATCTTTGATGTTTGGGGGATTGATTTTATGGGCCCCTTTCCTGTTTCGGATGGTTTCGAATACATTCTGTTGGCTGTGGACTACGTGTCCAAATGGATCGAAGCCATACCGACCCGAACCTGTGATCACAAAATCGTTCTCAAATTCATTCATCAACACATTTTCTCAAGGTTCGGGATTCCTCGTGCAATAATCTCTGATGGGGGGACCCATTTCACAAATGCTCAGTTTAGGTCACTGATGACCAAATATGGGGTGTCTCACCGAATCTCTACTCCTTACCACCCCCAAACTAATGGTCTAGCTGAGCTGTCTAATCGGGAGATCAAGAAAATCCTGCAAGTCACTGTTCGACCTGACAGGAAGGACTGGTCGTCCCGACTTCCGGAAGCATTGTGGGCCTATAGGACCGCCCACAAGACCCAATTGGGCATGTCTCCCTTTAGACTGGTGTACGGAAAGGCATGCCACCTTCCCGTAGAACTGGAGCATAAAGCCTATTGGGCAGTACGGAACTGTAATCTAGATCTTTCCAAGGCTGGGACCCACAGAAAACTCCAAATCAGCGAGATCGATGAATTACGCCTAGACGCATACGAGAACTCGCAAATCTACAAGGAGCGGGTTAAAGCCTTCCACGACAAACACATCTCGAGAAAGATCTTTCATCCTGGTCAAAAGGTCCTACTCTTTGATGCCCGACTAAAACTCTTCCCAGGAAAACTGAGATCCAAGTGGGTCAGACCATATTTGGTCCTACAGGTTTTTGGAAATGGAGCAATCGAAATCAGTCCACTCAGCCACGATTCTGAACCTTTCATCGTGAACGGTCAGAGACTCAAGCCGTTCATTGATGTAACTTCTACTGATTTGGCTGAAGCAACTTATATCCTCCTTTCCCCTTGAGCTTATTGCGCCCAGCCGATGGCGTAAAACTCAACGCTTAACGGGAGGCAGCCCGTCATTCTCTTTGAAAACCTGAAACTTGTTCTGACACCTTTTTGCACTTGAAGTTCACACTTTAAGACAGCCGACTCCACCTCAGGTGCTTGCATCTGAGATTAGAAATCGTCCGCAACAGTCACCCCGACCCATTCACTCATCCAAATTTCTGTCTTAAGGAATGAACTAAGTTAAATAAAAACCCCCTAGGTTACAATGAGGACATTGCAAATCTTAGGCATGGGGGGGGTATGAAAGTGCAAAACTTGTAAGAAAAGGTTTCAAACAAAAAAATTCACATATGCCAAAAACACCATAAAAATTAAAAAAAAAAAAATTTTCAAAAAAGAATAAAAGGAGAAGGAAATTTTGTGAAGGAGAAGAGAAACAAAATGAAAAAGGAGCACAAAATTATGAGAAAAGGTGATAGTCATTAGTAAGGAACTAAGGAATTAACCTAAGTTCTAGACCTCATTCAAGAAAATAACTGAAAAGTGCACAATGAGATTAGTAAGAATGCAAACCTTAGGCATTCTTGAATAGACTCTTAGTACCCATTAAGATCTGGACACTCCTCAAGAGGTTCAGGAAAATGAAAAGCTGAAGTATTAGGTCTAAGGCTTAGGGAGTATTTGGCCTCGTTAACTAATTTTTGGTTTACGGGACTCAGTAACCTAAGCACCCTAACCTCACACACATGGTTCAGTAAGCGTAAAAATCAGAATCACGCAGAAGCGTCGCAAAATTCTGAAAAGAACACCTAGAATAGGAGCGGCCGATCAACACAAGTTGATTTGGACGAGTTCCCAGCGCGGAGAGCCAGGAAATCCCCTCGAAGATGCGTAACAAAATATCATCTCCTCGGTGCTTGTCTCTTAGGATATTTACATATCCTACTGGGGGCATGTAAGCACTCTGCTGGTTCAGATTCCATGGATGGCATTATCTCGAAGTGTCAATTGCCAGGGTCTGGATTCGGCCACGGAACAACATGGATGGGATTATCTCGAAATCTCAATAGCCATGGTTCCGGGGGTTGCCATGGGCGGTGCTATCTCGAAGCATCGATCGCCAGGAACCCTTGAGGATTGATGATGGGAGCAAGGAATCTGATACAGACCGTGTTGAAAAGCCAATCCTAGGCTAGAACTAAAAAGAAAAAGAGAGAGAAAACTCTCCAAACAGAAAAACTTTCTATCTCTCTCTTACAAAACGCACTGCGAACTGAGCCAGGGCTAAAATCATTTCAAGCACAGGTGCTTTAACCACAAAGTCCAATAAACCTTAGGTTAGTTCTTGTGGACCTTAAAAACCTTTGCTAAAGACTGAGGCTAAGGCTAGACAGATTTGGATCTTGATTGGTACTAGAGTACCTTTTAGGCCTATGGTCAGCATTCTAACCTAATCTATGCTCAAATAAAAAAGGCACTTATCTAAAACTATTAAAAACTTCATGGTCTAGAATAAGGGTTGAAACCTTAAGTTTTTGCTAAGGGACTAGCAAAAGCTAGGCATGGGGGTATGATGAGAACCTCATCATGAGCCATAACTAACTCATTTTGACCTAATACAAAGGATAAAAGCTCCTACATAACTCAAGGAAAGGCTTAACTCAGAGAATTCTGAGTTTAAGGAGAAAACAAGTCATAAGGGGTAAAAATGTAATTTTACCAGTATAATCTGCATACAGGGTAATTCAGGGCCCAAACATAGGTCAAAGCAACTTAATAAGAATAAAAGTGGGATGAGATGATCTAGCAAGGGCTACAGCAATTCCAAGAAACTAAATGATAATCTGTAACCCTAAAACAACCCACTTCAATTCACGAGGTTCGAGGTAAAGTAAAAATAGAATAAACCCTTTAAAATTCATAGAAAAATAATCTCTAGAGTTTAGAACCTGCAATTTGGCCTTCAGAACCCATTTTGACCTACATTGAGAACCATGCCCAATTAATAACTTAATTTGGGTTTTCGCATAAATTGACCGGTCAAGCAAGGTTTAATATAGAAATGAAATTCACCATCAGATTCCTTAGGTCCTAATTAGTCATGTATAAAAACTTGAGCCTAAGAAGAAACCTCCTTGACCAACTTTACACTTTGGTCCTCATATATTTACTTTTTGGCCCTCAACTTTTGAACCCTCGCATTTTGGCCCCTAACTCTCCTTCGTTCTTTACGTTCAGGTCCCCCCTGCAAAACCTGCCAGCACCATGCTCCGGCGACCTTGCGCGGAGCATGGCGCCGCGCAGGGTGAGGGGGAGAGCCTGGCAAGTAAACCGGGGGTGCCCTACGTCGTCAGCCGTCGCAGGGACACCCCCTGGTCGCTGTAACCCACCATACCGGCCGTGCGAACGCACGGACGGTATGGGTTTCCATCTCCGGCGTCCTCCGGCGAGGGAGACACGTCGTCTCCCTCCGCCTTCCTCCCTGATTCGGTCCCTATAAATACCCCCGTCGCTCCACCGTTCTTCCCAGCTCGGATCTGACGGAGAAAACCCCCAACTTTCCTCTCCTCTCACTCCGGCAGACGCCCACCAGCTCCGGCGGTTCCTCCTCCTCCTCCTCTTCGCTCTGCCGCAATACCAGCAGCAGAGACTTCTTCCCCTGCTCTTCCCGCGCCACGCCGCACCCAGCTGGCGCCTCTCCGGCTCTCTGCTCGCCGCCGCCCCTTCCCCTGGGCATCTTCTTCTCCGGCGACAGTCGATACGACTGTCGCCCTGCTCCGGCCCCTTTCGTCTCCGTAGCTAGGTCAGAACTCCTCCCCATCTCCTCCTCTTTCTTTTCCTCACTGTCTTTTATTTGATTAAACCCTCGATCGCTCCTGTCCACCGTCACCCCCTTCGTCTCCGGCCATCCTCCGGCGAGCCGCTCCCATCACCCCAGCAACCCACACGGCTCGCCGACCACCGCAGAACCTCCGCCTCCTCACCCTGATCAAACCCCGCCCTTCCACTTCCCCCACATCACCCTCTGCAACCCCACCGAACAAACCCATCTTCCGACCCACAGTCCGACCTAGGGCAGCCCTTGCACGCCGCCCCACGCCTCGCCACCACCCACACGAGCTTCGCCGCACTCTGGCGAAGCTCTCGGCATTTTCTGATTAGGCCGAGAGGCCGTTTTGCTGTGAACAGGCCACCCGACCTCCGCCGCCATTGCCGTGCAGAAGGAGCTGCTTCCGCCTGCAGCTGCAGGCGCGCCACGCCCAGATTCGACTCCCAGGCCTTGCGAGGCATTTCGACAAAGCATCAGGCTCGCAGCTGGGGCGAAGGCCTCGCGTGAAGCCGTGATCGCCCGCTGCTTTCTCCGCTGCGGGCGCTCAATTAAGGTGGGACATTTAGTCCCACCTCGGAAAAGTCTGAAGAGGCGCAACGGTATAAGCTGAAAAAGTGCTGGAAGCTTACTGCCTCAGCACACGGGGTGAGGTCCCCTTCACCCGCCCGGTTACCCGGTCTCGTCCGCGCTCACGCCCCGCGGACCTGGCCCGACCCGACTTAGACTGACCTGCACTCCTCGCCCACCACACACGCCGGTGGGCCTGGACCCGGGCGCGACCTGTACCCGACTACCCGGCAGCTCTGGGAGAGCTTTCCCAAGAGTGGCTTCTGTGAGAGAGAGAGACGCGGGGGGGAGGGTAGAGTAGGTTTTGCCCTCTAACGTAAACTCTGAAGTGTGCAGGCACAGGTGAAGAAGGACCGCGGAAGAAGAAGGAAGCTGAGGGAGACACTGTAGCAACAAGTGGTTTAAGTCGTCTGATTGGAAAATCAGACGACGTCCTGAAGGGAAAAGAAGAAAGAAGGAGAGACGACGTCCTGACAGGAAAAAGAAAAGAAGAAAGAAGGAGATCTGAAGAACAACAGAAGAAGGCGAGGCAGAGGAGAACACAAAAGAACAAGGGAAGAACTGAAAGAAGAAGAGCACAAGAAGGAGATCTGAAGAACAATAGAAGAAGGCGAGGCAGAGGAGAACACAAAAGAACAAGGGAAGAACTGAAAGAAGAAGAGCACGAGAAGAAGATCTGAAGAAAGGAAAAGAAGAAAGAAAGGAAAAGAAGAAGAACAGGACCGCTCTGCAGAAGAAAAAGGAAGAGCAGGAACAGCTGAAAGAAGAAGAAGAACATCACCACTGCAGATAAAGAAGAAGAAGATAACAGAAGATCTGAGACGAGGAGAAGCAAAGAGAAAAGAAGAAAAGACAACAAATTCTTTTTCTCTCTCTTTCTTTATTTTTGTAAAAGAAACTTGTACCCCTAGAATACAACTTGCTCCCTGAGTTCGACCTCGGGAACTCTTTTATTTTCTGAGTAAAAAAAAATTATATATTTGAAATGATGGCAATAACTGGCTATACTACAACACTATAACAATAAAACCCGGTTATCTCAACGAAGCCACATCGTTATCAGGTACCTCTAAGGTAAAAACTTCTAGGATCGATTTACTTTCTCAAGAGTTTGAATCTTTTTCTATGAAAACTAACGAAACCTTGAGTGAGATGAACACTAGGTTCACTCTCATAGTAAATAACTTGAAAGCTTTAGGAAAGACCTTCGTCAAGGGAGAGCTTCAAGGGATGCTTCTTCGTTCCCTTGGACCATAATGGGAGCAAAAGGTTACCGCCATCGAGGAGGTGAACGAGGTGGAGGAGCTCAACATGGAAGAACTCTTAAGCAATCTGATGGCCTAGAGACAAAGATGAAGCAGAAAAAGGACACACCGGAACACAAGCCGAGGAAGACCCTCGCAGTCAGAGCCACGTCGGATAGCGAGGTAAGTTCCAACAACGAGAACTTTAAATTTTTACTTTAAAAAATTTCAAGTTTTGTAGGGAATCAAAGAAAGAAAGGAGAAGAAGGATAGCCCGAGACGTTGCTACCATTGCAATGAAAAAGGTCATCTACGACCAGAGTGCCCTCTTCTCAAGAAGGAGAAGAAGAAGGAGAAAGAGAAGAAGAAGAAGGCGTTCCAAGCAACTTGGGATGACTCAAGCTCGGATGGAAAAGAGGAGAATTCCAAGGAGGAAATCGCCTGCATGGACTTCATGGTGATAACAGGCGATAGCGAAAGAGACTTTGACAGTGAGGTAAACTCTGATTTACAAGAAGCTTTTAATGAACTATTTGATTTAGTCAATCATTAAAAGTAAAAAATAAAAGCATGAAAAAGAAACTTAGCCTTTTAAAATCTAAAAATGATGGGTTAGAAGTAAAACTTAAGGACGTAGAAAGTAGTTCTAGTCCTAAAGATAATGACTTGTCATTAGAAAATCACAGCCTAATCATTGAAAATAGCAAATTGATTGAATAAAATACAAGTTTAAAACTAGAAATTTCTGATTTAAAGACCAAGATGTATGGTGTAGAAAAAGAGCTTGCAAGTCTTAGGGATGAATCCAATAAATTAATGAAAAAATTACATAACTTTTCTAATGTTAGTTCTAATCCTAAGGTTAAGAAAGGATCTCCATCAAGGAGACCCGCTAACAGAACCGGATCTAAATTAACATGGATATCGAGGAAAGAACTAGAATCTTATTTTGTAGGTCATAAAGATTACAACATGAAGGATTGGACCTACAAGCTAAAAGACGGTCAACTCGAGTTGGGAGGACCAAAGAGTAGACCAAGGAAGAGAATGAGGAGACCGACGAGATGACGAACAACTGAATGACCTGTCGCACGTCGACCACCTGATTGGAGACCAGCACTAGTGCCCAGACCTCCAACCTACGGATGGGAACCCCATCTGGTCCACCACCATTTGAGCCATTCTATTGGCCATGGTAGGTGAGGTAAATTCTTTACCCTATCTTTTAATTATAGCATACAGATAGGGGGAGTTAAAATTGATGAGCTAATTGCACATTTTTAAGGGGAAATTTTCAAAAATAACATAGCCATATTGCCTTTAAAAGGGGGAGGTAATAACATAGCTATTTTGGTCTTATGAAAAGATAAAATTAGAAGAGCATGTTTTAAGGGAGAGTTATAGGAAATTTTAATCTTTTTGATAATGTCAAAAAGGGGGAAAATTTTACGCATTATTATTTATAGTTTTGTCATCATCAAAAAGGGGGACATTGTTGGTGCTAGAGCACCACGATCATTTATTTTGATGATAACAAAACACGTATCTTTTAACAATTGCTTTTGAGTCCTAGTTTTCAGGTCAAATTGCAAATGGAGACAGTTGTTTAGATGGAGTTCAAGCTCGCATCCATGGTGGATTAGAGGAGTTTGACGGAGAACGGAGGAGCTTTGCGAGGAGCGAAAGCTTGAAGAAGGAAAGAGATGAAGAATAGGATAGATTTTCCTTCCATTGTACTTTATACGTTGTTATTTCTTTACTTGCTCTTTTATTTCTAAGATTCATGTTAAAGAGCTTCAAAGTACCCTAAAAGTAGTCCTAGGAACACTTTCACAACCCTAGGATACTTAGGTTTTCTGTAGAGAACTTAGAAAACCAAAATAGGGTTCAGACAGCCTTTTTAGATGTCTAATCTGAATATCAGACATCTGATAAAGACTTTTAAAACGTCTAACTATTGACTCAAATGTCCAAACACCTAGGCTAGACTTAATAGGTTATGTCTGTTAGGATCAGACGTCTAGACCATAGTTCAGACGTCTTAAAAGACGTCTGATAGTTGAGCCAGACGTCCAATTAGTGGAGCGTTGGCCAACAAAGTTAACGTTGAGGAGTATGACTCTTAGGCTTCTATCAGACATCTGTAGAGGTCACTAGACGTCTGATAAGTGACTGTTGAGCCTCGATTGAGATGAAATCACTTGGATTGAGATTGTAACTATTTAGTCTCATTGGGAATCCATTCCTACACTTAATTAGGTTTCCAAACGTCATGTATGTCATCTTATCATTAAACACTAGAACCCTGTTTAGGTTTGAAGCAAGTCAGTAAGGGAACCCATATAGAATTAAACATCTGACTTAGTTCCCAAACGTCTTAAGTGTGACTTCCAAACATCTGATCTTTTTACCAGACGTCTGATGATCCTGTCAGAATCATTATGATTTTGATTGCGCCTTACCTTACCTTGGGATGAACCCCAACGGTTACCTAAGGTTTTTAAAACCTTCCAAAGCCTTCCTAGGTCCTCTATAAATAAAGGAGGACCCTTGCCTTGTAAAAATACACCTTAAATACTATTTCCACATCAATTTGTGTCCAAAACACTTTAGAAGAAGATCTAACTCTCCAAGCATTGATTCAACATCTAGAGAGCTTCAGTCCTGTGGTGCACCCACTCTCTCTCTGCGATTACGAGAGAAACGAAGCGCCACCGAGTGGTTCACGCACCCGCGTCCTTCGTCGACACACTTCCAGCAAAGGGAAGCATCCTAACTCCTATAGCAGCTAGGTATCTTTGTGGCTCTATAGGATTGTTCTTTGTATTTTACTTTGCTTGTATTGGGTATTCGCTTTGCGAATTCCCGCCTCCTTCGTGAGACAAAATCCTTCTCGTGAAGATAAGGGGTTTGAGGTATGCTACCCTCGTATAAAGTAGCATTGTTGTTGTAGGAGGTTGAGTCACCCTCGTTGAAGTGCCTTGTTAGTGGATTTGATCGACTTTGTCGATCGGAAAATCCTAAGTCGAGAGACTTAAGTGGTGGTTTTCACCCGGTTTGGGTTTTCACCTAAAAATTTACTTGTGCCTTGTGTAATTGCCTTTTCGTGAGATTGTTATTTATGATTTTCTCATTTTATTACGTCATACACATCTCACCCCCTCCCATAGGAAATTTCAGATTCTTCAATTTAACCTTTGGATATGGTTGAAACATGAAGTGAGTGCAATGTAATTGCAAGTGAAATATGGTGCAAAGGGGAGAGTGGTGAGACGCGTTAATCTTACACCAAATCTTGTGTTGTTATTTTATATAATAATTTAAAAGAAAAATGATCGAGAGGCCTCTCACATGAGAATAGTCAATGATCTAGAGAAAGAAAATTACTGTTCTTTACTAAATTTATGCCAATCCAATGTTAGAGATTTTTCGATGTGATATTTTGAATCATTTTTTATTTTCATTTTTCTTGAAACTTTTAGTAGAATTAGTTTAAAGATTTTTTTCTCATGTATATTAGACTTTATTAAAATTTTTGTGATTGTTCCCATTTTAAGATCTATAGCACATTAGTTTATTTTTCCTATATTCATTTGATTTTGAAGAACCTATCTTCAAGAAAGTAAATCTAAATTCTATATATATGAAATTAATGGTTTAGAAGATAAATTTCATAAGAAATAGCATCAATTCAATTAGTTGGTAATTAGGATCATAGTTATTATCATGAATGATTCAAAGTACTTTCATCTTTTTTTTAATATTTAAATAATTTAATATCATCTTCTAGCAATACACAATGTAATAATCTGGGCCTTACATCGAAAAAGTATGACTTTTTTTTTGTTGTTATTAATGCTTTGAGTAATTTAATCTCATCAATGTAATAATGTGGACCTTAATGTAGATAAGGTAAGAAAAAAAAAAGAACATGAGATGGGGGGGAGAGGGGGGGAGGGGAAGAGTGAGGTGAGTACCTCGAATGGGAAGAGAGAGAGAAGAAAACGTGCCGGGGCGAGGGGGGTGAGCACGGAAGTGAGAGAGGTGGGAGATCAACACATGACTTGGGGTGACCCACTTTTAATATATAAGAATAGATTAGGGAATTTGACTCGGGTCCTGCGATAGGAATAATATTATTATTGATAGAAAATATAATATATATAATATAATTGATTAAATTATTTAATATATATATAGTTATTTTTATTTTAATAATTGGAATAATATGCTATCTTAAATAATAAAATAATAATAGATAATGTATACAGTATGTATGAGAAAAATTAAAAAATATATATTTGTAATTAGAAATTATCTACATAAAAGCCAGCACTTAGCAACGGAAATAATATTATTATTTATAGAAAATAAAAAAATATATATATATAATATAAATTAGAGATTTTTATGTGAATATCAATAAAATATTTTAAATTACTTAAATGTCATTTAATTCACTATATTTATAGATATACCAATGAAAAAATAACGTCATTTTCATATTTACCACTCTATTAGTCATAACCATTAAACTTAATGATTTTAAACTGACATGTGATAAAAAATTATTTTTTAGTCTACAAAAAATTATTTTTTTGTTCTCAAAGTTTTTTTATTAGTCAAAATTTTTTTGAATCTTCAAATTTTATTTTTAAAATTTTTACCCCTTCCATCCCCCCTCCCCTCGCCAGTTCACTCCCTTCCTCCTCACCTCTAATCACCTCCTTCACCTACAATCTCAAACATCTAACCACCTCCTTCGCCCCCTTTAACCACCAACTCCTCTCAACCACCTCCTCCTCCCAAGGCGACATCGAAAGGAAGGTCCTCCAAGCCTACTACCACCACCACACGTCTTTGGGTGCCTCTTCGATCATAAGCCCAAGAAGGGTGTCATCACGGTTGGCGAGAAGTTGAAGAAGGGTACCACCACAGACAATGAGAAAATGACAAAGGGCGAGGGCAAGGTTGTCATCTTGGGAGGAGAAGATGGTTGAGATGAGGTTGTGGTTAGAGAGAGGGGGCAGAGGAGGTGGTCGAAAGTTGGAAAGTGGAGGTGGAGGACGCAGTTAGAGGTAAAGAGGAAGGGAGGCGAATTGGCAAAAGGGGGGGAGGGAAGGGGTGAAAATAAAAAAGTAAAATTTGAGGATTAAAAAAATTGAGAACTAAAAATAATTTTTTATTACATTTAATTCAAAATCATTAAGTTTACGATTATGGCTAACAGAGTAGTAAATATGAAAACAACACTATTTTCTCAATGACATATCTGTAAATATAGTAAATTGAGTGACATTTAAGTAATTTTAAAAAATTGTAGTAACATTTACATAAAAATTCCTATAATTTATTACATCATCTAATATATGCATAGTCATTTTTATTTCAATAATTGGAATGATATAATATGTATAATAATATGAAAAAAACATAGTATTTTAGAACGTAATAGACTCTTTTTGCACTTCTGTAGAATGTGAATCCATAATGTGTGGGTTTCATTTTTACTAACATAATCATAAGATATACCACAATACTTGCAAATTGCATTAATTCTTATTTTATTTTTACATTTAGCAAAATACTCCCACACATTAAATCTTTCGTGACTACTATTGTTTCTCATTTGAACCTCTAATTCAAACACACAAGGGTCGATTGAGTTATTAAGGTTTTGCATAGGCAGTTCATTGCTTCCCTTAACTTCATCATCCATCTCAAAAAACTAAATTTTAACAGAACCAAATAATGCAAACTAGTTGAATGTAGAAAACAGTTGTTAACATCTTGATGCCGAATTCAATTGTTAACATCCTTCATCTCAAATTGCAAGATATATATGTATGTAAACACATGCAATGGTATACAACAATTAACCCACAAGGAAGAAATAGGAATAAAAGAACACTTAAAAAACTATATGTTGCAATTTGATTTGTGAATCACCTATGCTGTCAAAATGGAAACAATATTATAATAGTTATAGTTAAGATGACAACACCATTTTTTTTTGGAAGACAAAAACAATCACACTTAGAAGGTGGATAAATACTAAAAAAAAAAAGAATAATAGTATAGGTTAGAGATATACAAGAATGTTAGGCTAACAAAATATTACTAACATCAATTTTACATGACAGCCAAACTAATTGACTTTTCTTTGCCTCTTTCTTGTAGAAAAGTAAACACACATTATAGGATGATTATCTTATCCATGTAAATTTTTCAAAGACAGGCATTCTCAAGAATAAAAAATCAACCTATCAGTACCTAAATAATTCAGGGGAAGGCAAAGATGTATAAATAATTTAGGCTAAATTAGGGAAAGGTAGAGGGGGAGGAGGGTGGTGGGGAGAAGGATTGGTGGCTACTGCCTATAACGAAGGAAGATGGCTGGTGATAGGGTGGTAGGTTATGCGGTGGTAGTTGCTCTAGTAATAGGTGTAAATCCCTACTTGGAGGGGGTGAGATCAGCGTGACGAAATATAAAATGCGGAATTAAAATATAACAATCTCACAAATAGTCAATCACACAATGTACACAATTATTTTTAGGTGAAAACCACCACCTAACCCTCTCGAGTTAGGATTTTTCGATCAACCAAGTTAATCAAAAACACTAGCGTACTACTTAAACGAGGGTAGTACAACCTCAATTACAACCACGCTACTTTATACGAGGGTAGCATAATTCAAACCCCTTCTCTTCATGAGAAGGATTTTGTCTCACGAAGAAGACGGGAATTCGCAAAGCGAATACCCAACCAAATAACAAAGTAAATTACAAGAATAGTCCTATAAATCCAACAAAGATATTCTTAACCTAAGCTTCTATAGGAGTAAGGATGCTTCCCTTTGCAAGAAGTGCGTCGACGACGTGGATGCGTGAACTATGCGACGGCACAACGGTGCTCTAGTGAACTACGGTGGGAGAGCGGGTGTGCAAATGATTGATGCTCTCTAGATATAGAACTTGAGCTTAGAGAGCAAGAGCTTCTTCTATAGATGAATTTGACACAAGGATGTGAAAATGCTTGTACTTGGTGTGTCTAGGTGTGCGTTTGAGTGGCAAAGGTTACCCTTTATTTATAGAGGCCCTAGGAAGGCTTTGGAAGGCTTTGGAAGGCTTCCATAGCCGTTGGGTGCAAGTTCCAAGAGAATCAAGCCGAAATCAGGATTAATCATTACACTAACAGGGCTATCAGACGTCTGATCCTGGCATCGGACGTCTAGAAAACCAATTTAAGACGTCTGGGAATAAAGTCAGACATTTGATTATACGCAGGTTTCCTTCCTGACTTGACTCAGATCGAAACAGGGTTCTAGTGAAAGTCCATCAGACGACACACAGGACGTCTAGAAACCTACTTTTCTGCGGGAATAGATTTCCAAGAAAGTGTAACAGCTATAAGATCTCTGAGAAGAGATTTTGGGTTTGCCAAGGGAAAACGGTCATGTATCAGACGTCTGGGGTCCTCTACGGACGTCTGATACGAGGCAACGATCATATATTTCATTGTTTGTTAAGCCAGCCAACGGTCCACTAATTGGACGTCTGGCGAAATTATCAGACATCTTCTAAGATGTCTGGACTAAGGTTTGGACGTCTGATTTCATCAGACAGCTAACTAAGTCCAGCCTAAATATAGTCGGACGCCTGAGTCAACATTCAGACATCTTAAAAGTATTTATCAGACGTCTGATTTTCAGATTAGACGTCTAAAAAGGTTGTTTGAACCCTATATTGGCTTTCTAAGTTCTCTACAGAAAACCTAAGTATTCTACGGTTGTACAGGTGTTCCTAGGACTACTGTTAGGGTACTTTGAGGCTCCTTAACATGAATCTAAGTAACAAAATAAAGAGCAACAAAAGAAACGAAAAATACATACAGTACAAGAAAAGGAAATCTATCCTATTCTTCATCTCCTTCCTTATTCAAACCATCGCTCCTTATGAAGCTCCTCTGTTCTCCGTCAAGCTCCTCCAATCCGTCCTGGAAGCAAGCTCGAACTCTGTCTAACCACGTCTCGATTTGCAATTAACCTGAAATCTACAACTTCAAGTGCAAATGTTAAATGACACATGTTTTGTTATCATCAAAATAAACGATCGTAGTGCTCTAGCACCAACAATCTCCCCCTTTTTGATGATGACAAAGCCATAAATAATAATGGAAAAAATCCTCCCCCTTTTTGACATTATCAAAAAGGTTTAATTGATTTTAAATTTCCTATAACTCCCCCTTAAAACATGCTCTTCTATGAATAAGTTGAATTTCTTTTAACAAGAGTAATGTCCTCCCCCTTTTTGTAATAACAAGATAGCTATTATTCTTCTCCCCCTTACTAAAGGAAATTTAGCTAACTTACATCTCCCCTTTAATAATTAACAATTAGCTCATAATTTTAACTCCCCCTATCTATATGCTAATTATAAAAGGATAGGGTAAAAAGGGTTTTACCTCACCTACCATGGCCAATAAAATAGCCCAAATGGTGGTGGTGGATGCCACATCGTATGGGGCTCCCATCCGTAACTTAGAGGCTCGGGCATTGGTGCCGGTCTCCAATCTGGCGGTTGACGTGCGACGGGTCCATCATTTGTTCGCTGTCTCGTCGGTCTTCTTGTCCTTCTCCTTGGTCTACTCTTTGGTCCTCCCAACTCGAGTTGACCAGCCTTGAGCTTGTAGGTCCATTCCCTTGTATTATAGTCACTCTTGAAACCTACAAAACAAGATTCTAAATCTTTCTTCGGTATCCAAGTGAGCTTGGATCCGGATCTGTTAGCAGATCTCCTTGACGGAGATCCTTTCTCAACCTTAGGGCTATATAAGTTATTTACCTTATTCATCAAATTATTTGATTTTTTCCTAAGACAAGCAAGTTCATTTTCTATAATATTCATCTTAGTCTTTAAATCAGAAATTTTTAATTTTAGACTAACATTTTCCTCAATCAATTTAATATTTTCATTGATTAAATCTTTATTTTCTAATAACAAGTTATTATTCTTAGGACTAGTTTCTAGATCCTTGAGTTGTTTTTCTAACCTATCATTTTTATTTTTAAGAAAACTAAGGTTCTTTTTAACATTTTTATTTTTTATTTTAAGTGATTTACTAACTTCAAAAAACTCATTAAAAGCATCTTGTAGATCCGGGTTTACCTCATTGTCGGAGCCGCTTTCGCTGTCGATGTCGCTTTCTCCGATTGCCATAAAACCCATGCAAGCGGTTTCATTCTTTTTCTCTGATTCTTCTTCTTCCTTCGAGCAAGTCTCCTCATGGTTGTCTTCTAACTTCCTCCATATCTCATGGGCAGTAGTACACTCTTGGATTTACTCGAACTCCTTTGGACTCAATGCGCAATACAAGGCATTCATGCCTTTGCATTGAGTGAAAGCTCTTGAGCAGCTACGAGTAGCCTCCTTGGGGTCGCTTCGGGATCTCGTATGGGGTTTCGCAACATCCCCATATCTCGAACTTAGTGGCTTGGAGCCACATCTTCATCCTAAGCTCGAACTCCGTCTAACCACGTCTCCATTTGCAATTAATCTGAAATCTACAACTTCAAGTGCAAATGTTAAATGACACATGTTTTGTTATCATCAAAGTAAACGATCGTGGTGCTCTAGTAGGGTGGGCGGTGGGGAAGGCATAGGGGAAGGTGGATGGCTGGTGAGGGAGTGGTGCCGTGGTGGGCTGTGTGGTGGTGGTGGTGGTGGTGGTAGAGGCTCTGGTGATAGGGTGGATGGCCAATGAGGGGTGGTGGTAGTGGCTCTGGTGAGAGGCTTAGGTTGGGTGGAAGAAAAGGTAGAGACAGAGGTGGATGGTTAGTGACAGGGTGGTGGGCTGTGTGGCGGTTGGTGGTGGTGGAGGTGGCTTTGGTGAAAGATGGAGGTCATCAGAGGAGGATGGTTAGGTGTGGTTGTGATCAAGGTTAAGGGAGGTGGTGGTTGTCACTGATGTAGAGGAGGAAGAGAGGAGGAAGGAAGATGCTAACCTCGAGTGGAGATAACGAGAATGATGGTAACAAGAAAGGAGTTGCGAGTTTGCGATGGAGAGGCTGGTGGCAACATCGAGAGAGGGAGCTCATTTTAGGGCTTGCGAGAAGAAGAGGGAAATTGAAAAGAGAGTGCATAGGAACGCTCCTATGTATGTGCGATGGAGAGAGCGTAGGGAGAGGGAAAATTGAAGCAGCGACATGCATCTGCGTGGGTTTTTTTTTTCTTTCAAGTTTTGAACCGTGTGGCTTTTTTTTCTTTTAAAGTTTGGAATGAGGTGGGTTTTTTTTTCTTTTGAAGTTTGAATGGATAATCACACACACACACACACATATATATACATACACACACACACACATAACTAAAGATCGGGTTGGGTTGGGTCTATTAGACCTCAAACCCAACTCAATTCATTTTTTATCATGTTGGGAAAATCTCAACCCAACCCAACCCAACCCAACCTATGTACACCCTTAATTATAAGTTAGCTTGCAATAGCACAAAGGAGAGGATTGGAAAACATCTTGCACATTGGTTTTCTTTAATTATATTGTAGTATATATAGAGAGGCTCGTTATGAAATGACTGAGGAAGCTCCAATGGAATGGTGACACTTGCCACTATCGGAAAAAAACATATTCATGACGCTTTATATACGACAATTTATTTGAAAGTTGTCGTCGACTTTAGATCATTGACATATACGTTGGTTTCTCAACATTCGTATAATTAATGTAAATGATAATTTTAATTGAAATCATCTTATAAAAGTAATTTGAAAACGTGTCCTTAGTAATTCAAGAGGTGCCTCGATCTTCGTTTTATATGTCGGCTTGAAACCGACGTTAACTTACAAGTATGACAGTTATTACTAAAACCATCGTATATAATATTTGCAAATTTTGGCCTAGCATCTTTTCTTCGTACCCTACCTGAGCATAAATGACGATTTTAGTAAAAGTCGTCATGTAAGGTCCCATTAGAGGTCGTGACGTGTCCGATCACTCTCCCCACTACCCTTAGTCTCCTCCATCTACTCTCTTCGCTCTCCACTTGCCGTCGTCCCTCTCCCCGTTCGCCCTTATTGCTAATGCCCTCTCCATCCCCAGCCACCTCCTCCTCCTCATCCCCACAGTAGCCCGCTCCTCCTCCTCCTCCATCCCCAGCCACCACCTCCTCCTCCTCCCCCCCAGAACTGCCCCCTCCTCCTCCTCCATCCCTAGGCACCTCCTCCTCCTCCTCATCCACGCATCTACCTCCTCCTCATCCCCACAACCCCCTCCTTCACTTCCAAAACCCTTACCTTAATTTGTTCACTTTATTTATTAGAAATTTATATTTATTATAATTTATTTGTGTAATTTGATGTAGATTAAGCTTATCGCCGAAGGCATCCTCTTTGATTCACGTCTTTCGTCGAAGTATGAATGTGTGTATGCATTTTAATTTGTACATAAATGAGAATGTATGATTGTGGGGTGTACCCACTTAGTTGTTTATATTTACTTATGTTTTGAATGTTAATGCATGATTGTGAAGTGTACCCACCTAATTAATTATGTTTCATTTTGTTTTTAATGTGAATGAATGTTGGTGTACCCACTTAGTTAATTTTATTTAATGATTGTGAATGTTGATAGATGTAGTGTGTACCCACTTTAATTATTATGCTAATTATGTTGTGCATGTGAATGAATGTGGAGTGTGCCCACTAAATTCTATTATTTTTTGTGAATAATGTGAGGTGTACCCACTTAATTGCTTTGTTTTCTGTGAATAAATGTAAGGTGTGCCCACATTAATTATATTTTGTATGATTGATGTTTGGAAATTGTATCGTTTTAATGAAGTTATAGATACACACACTTGCATAAATCTATATACACCTCATGAGGCCAAACAATAGGAATGCTAACCCATAGGTTACAGGTTTTAGGAGGGGATAATCATGTTAAAATACTCGCTCGTCGACACTTATGATCATGTTATACGAACAATGTAGAGTGTGTGTATACTTCATTTATATGCACGATGTGTTGTCTTTATAGCATGCCATAAGTCTTGATCATCTTTAGTTCAATGAAGTATCGGGATAAAGAGAGTCTTTGAAGATTTGATCACAACTTAGAGTTACTTATATATAACTAGTGTATAGAGAAATTTCGATCGCATTTTCTCGCTCTTCTAAGGTATACCAACTGATCTTAACTAGGTTCCTGAAGTGCTCCCGATTCGTGGTTAGAAGGAATCAAGTTAAGGTTAGTCTTGGGGGTATACTAAAGAAGTGCGGGAAGATGTTGCCAAACTTTTTCTACACGCTAGTTATATATAACAAGTAATGTTAGAATCAAATATTCAAGGATGGACTATCAAGAGAAAACTTTAATCAAAATATAAGCACCGTTAATATCTGATTGTAATTATTGGGTGATTTTATTTTATTTTTGTAGATTATCATAGACAAATTTTGGATTAGTTTGAGGAACTCAAATTACTCATGCTACAAGAATAGAGTGAGAGAGTTCCTTGATTGGGCATTTCATAACGATAGGAAATCATTTAAACAAGGAGATAAGTTAGATAGGATTTTTTGCCCATGTAGGAGGTGCTTGAATGGATATTCTCATGATCGAAATACTGTATTTAAGCACATAATTTGCAATGGATGGTGGCAGCATTATACTAAGTTTATTGATTGCTCATGGAGAGGATCTTACAGAGGAAGTCAAACAATCTCTGATAGATTTCGATGAGTCTGCTAAGGATATTAAAGTCAATGACATCGATAAAATACCTGATGAAATGAGAGCAGCAGACGAAGCTCTGGCTAGTGGAGAAACTTCTAATAAGTTCTATGATGCTATTAGGGCGATGGATGAATCTATTGCTCTTAGTATCACGTTCATTTCGAGATTGTCATTTCGTTTGAAGTTATTTCGGATGAAGCTCATGAATATAGCAACCTCTAAATTGATGTCTGAGGTACTTCAATTCATTGGAGAGCTTTTAAATAATTCGAAAGGTTATCCAAAGACATGGTATGGAGTAAAGACACAAATTCGTGTCCTTGGTTTAAATTGCGAGAAAATCGATGCTTGTCCAAATCATTGCGTGATATATAGAAATGAATATGCAAAGTTGAGTGGTTATCTACAGTGTGGTGTGGATAGATATAAAGTAGGAAAATCACTAAATACAAGGGCCAAAAAATAACCTAAGAAGGTTCTACATTACTTTTTATTGATTCCTAGGCTTCAACACCTTTTTATTTCGAATAGAACTGCAAAATTGATGACATTGTCATGAGATGGCCGTGATGGGAACGCCATCATAGGCCCTATCTGACCACTTTTAGTCAGGTTTAAAAGATAAATGCTCCTGCATATCCATATGAGGATTACAACTCCGCATTATTCTATTTTAATGAAAGAATAAGAAATTAGGGATAATTCTGTAATTTTAACAGCATATCATGAACATAGAATAACCAAGGGGCTTTTCAGGGGTGAAATAAAGGTCAAATGAGCATAAAGACTAATAAGTGGATCCATGCAGACAGAAATGGGGTTTCGTGCATTTAAGGAACTAATACAGCACCCAAAACCCTAATTTTAAATTCACTTAAATTACAAAGGTTTTGGTCAAGATAAAATTCATTTAAACCTTCTAAAATTCATATAAAAATATTCCATGAGGTTTGGTATCCTTGATTCAACCTTTGGAACCTATTTTGACCTCAAACAGAGTCTCAAACGAAATTCTGCCCTAATTTGGGTTTCACATAAATTGCCCAATCAAACTTGGTCAAAAATGAAATCCAACTTCACCACTAGATTCCTTAGATCCAAATTAGGTTTGTAAAAAAATTTGGGCTCAATCAAAATCCATCTTAACCTAGTTTGTATTTTAGTCCATTTAAACTTTGTTTCTCTCAATTAAGCCCCTAACTTTTCAAATCTTTGCAATCAAGTCCCTAACTTTGTCTTCATTTCTTACAAAATGGTCCCTACCACCGTTGGTGTGAACACAGTAGCTTCATTGAGATTCGAGTAAGGATTTCTCACTCGATTCTCAATCAAACCCTTCTAAAATTGAAAGGGGGATTCCTCATGAGATCCTCTACCGTCTAGACCAAGAATTGGACCCTGATTTACCCTAGATTTCTCATGTGAATGCTCAAAAAATTTAGCGATCGTTTCATCCCTAAGTTCTCAAGATCGTGAAGCTTGTTTCCAAGCTTTGACACCTCTCTAAGGTCTTTAAATAGACTCCTTTCACGACTCCGAGCCTCTTAGCGAAGTTTCACGTCGGAATACCCTCATCTTCTCCTCCGGCCGTCTGCACCTTCGTCTCCGGAGAGCTCCTCCGTCCTCTTCATCGAACCGGCCAACTGTCAAATTGGCTGGTCCACTACCTTCCCCTCTAATCGCGATTGTCGCCTACCAACGCATGACCGCTCTCTCCCTCTCCTTCATCGCTGCTGTTTCATCATCGACATCATCTTCCCTGGCTCCGATCTATCACAACCAGAGACCTCTGCCCTCCATCTCTCTCGCTAAGTCCTATCTCTCCCTCTTCCCTTTTTGACTCCCTCCAACCCTTTAGATTTTAGGTTTCAACCAAAACATAATCGCACCACCTTTATCTTCCTCGCCTCCAGCATGGACTTCGGTGAGTCCGCGCCAACACTGATGAGTCCATTTTAATGGACTATTACTACACCTAAGTAATTCAATTCTAACATTGTATGTTAGTTAATAATCACATTAGGTCATTAAATGATTGCATACGTCATTATTTAAGTTTACATTTATTCTATTGCTTATTATGTAATTATTTTATATTTCATGTAAGTCTCGCAACAACGCACTTGTTACAGGCTAATAATTGGGAAGAAGAGGGAGGAGGATCAATTGTGGAAAAGAACAGGGGGGTGTAAAGATATTTTCCCCCCACAAATATCTCAACCTATGGCCTTCCTCCTTCAACAGAACCCAACAGCGCCGACCATGTTTAGTAAGGGATTTTGAAAATCCCTTGACTCGCGGGGGGAGAGGAGATAAAGAGAGAGAGGTAGAGGGGCTTGAGAGGAGAGACCATCGGGAAGCACTGTGGGGAGAGCGTGCACTGTGCGCACACCTTCCACCGCCTATCCACCGCGCACCCTACCACCAACGCCTTCACCAAGTCCTCGCTAGCCACCCACCACGCGCAAGAGGCAGCCAAGCACCCTTGCAAGCCTACAGCCGCGTGCCATCGCCTGCCAGCACCCGCGTGCCCTGCAGACACTGCACCAGCCCCCACCGCAAGCGCGCACTACTCCAGCCTCTTCCACCGTGCTGCCTCACCGCAGCGCTCTTAGCTGCACTAGTGCCCGCAAGCAGCAGCCGCCCACGCCACAACCGCGCCCTTGCACTGCCCACGTGTGCCCTTGCAAGCGCCCACCCTCACTGCTCACCGCACTGCCACAGCGTGCAAAGGCACGCACTGCAAACCACATGGCCCCTCCTCTTCGTCATCTTCTTCCAATCCATCTTCTTCCACTCCAACGCCCAGCAAGTACCCCCGCCCGCAGCAGTGTGCCCACAGCAGCCACGCACCTACAGGCAGTGCAGCGCAGCCACGCATGCCCGCGCGCAAGTGCAGCGCAGCCACGCTCGCCCACACGCCACGCCCACACCAGCCGTGCAGCCACATGCCGATGACAGGCCGGCGATCCTCTCCGCTAGCCAGCCACCTCCAGCCGCCGCGTCACCACGGTCACGTAGCCCTCGTCGAGACGTGCCTTCCCATCGCGTAGCTCCTCCCACAAAGCCTCCTCGTGTGCACAAGGAAGAGAGAGGAAGTTTCCTCTGTTTTCTCCCCAATTAAAATTTACATTTCATGCCATGGCCATTAGATATTATTGTTTTATTCAGGCCACATTGCACGGATGCACTTATAGTTTCTTGAATTTACTTCACTTGTGTTATGTGCATCATTCTACATTGAAATTCAAATCAGATTTGCATGCAAGTTAAATTTGCATGATATGCCATGACACATGCACCATATACATAGTTTTGGGAACTTAATTCCTGATGTGAAAATTGCATAAATAACCTTGAACTTTTAAGGAAATTGCAAGCTTCATTCAGAATAGTATATTCCTCGCATTGAAGTTGCAAAATTGTCTACAAATAGCATCATCCTCTACTCGTGAATTTATTGGTCTATTCCTCCCTGTGGATGCGACATCTTTATTGTGGTTAAATTTGATATTTAGTTTTGATTGAGAGATTTTCCACCACATAAAATATAACGACATATCATTCTATTGCTATTTTAATTAAGCGAGAATCTCTACGTCAAATGGCGTCATTGCCAGGGAGGCAACAGGCACAATAGATTCACATTATTATTTTTGAATATTCTGAGTTGCGCAATTATCTGATCATTTTTTTATTGTGCAAGGAATCTAACGAGGCGACGAGGTGCAACAGAGCGGCGACATCAACCACGAGCTAAGCCACATGAGGAAAAGACGTAGGAGACCTGGATTCTGCTTTCACAAGGGATTCTCCATTGTCACAAAATTTATTTCTATCTTCTCGCCCTTGTAGTAATTGGAGTTGAATTTTTGGGGGTCTGTCCCCACATTCTTTAGCTACTAGGGTTTACATTTTTTTGCATGCGTGATTCCATTTTCTGCTTGTTTGACTTTAAAACTAACAAAAGAAAATATAGAGTTGCCTGTTTAGAAGTTGCATGCCCTTAGGTGTGCGCATTTAGGGGTGATTGAGCAGCACATTAGTGTTGGTGCTAGACCACCACGATCATTTATTTTGATGATAACAAAACACGTGTCATTTAACATTTGCACTTGAAGTCCTAGATTTTAGGTCAATTGCAAATGGAGACGTGATTAGACGGAGTTCGAGCTTGCATCCAGGACGGATTGGAGGAGCTTGATGGAGATTCGCGAGGAGCGATAGATTGAAGATGGAAGGACAAGAAGAATAGGATAAAATTCTGTCTATTTCTTTCATGTACTTTTGCCTTTATTTCCTTGCTCTTTTTATTCCTTAGAACATCATGTTAAAGAGCCTCAAAGTACCCTAACAGTAGTCCTAGGAACACCTGCACAACCCTAGGATACTTAGGTTTTCTGTAGAAAACATAGAAAACCAATATAGGGTTCAAACAGCTTTTTCAGACGTCTAATTCCAAAATCAGACGTCAGATAATATGTTTTAAGATGTCTGATAACATCTAGGCTAGACTTAGTTAGCTCCGTCTGATGAAATCTGACGTCCAGACCTTAGACCAGACGTCTTAGAAGACGTCTGATGTTTTTGCCAGACGTCCAATTAGTGGACCGTTAGCTACTTAACAAACACTGAAGAATAAGACCGTTAGAGCCTTATTAGACGTCCTTAAGCCTTTCCAGACGTCTGATAAATGACCATTTTGTCTTGGCTGACCCGAAACTCTCTTCTCAGAAATTTTCTAGCCGTTGCTCTCTCTTGGAAATCCATTCCAGCAAAAAAGTAGGTTTCCAAACGTCCAGACATAGTGTCAGACGTCCTGTATGTCGTCTGATGGACTTGCACTAGAACCCTGTTTAGATCTGATTCAAGTAAAGAAGAAACCCGCCTAAAATCAGACGTCTGACTTTGTTCCTAGGCTTCTTAAACTGATCTTCCAGATTCTAATGCTAGGATCAGACGTCTGATAACCCTGTCAGTGCAATCATTGTTCCTGATTTCAGCCTGATTCTCTTGGGCTTTGCTCCCAATGGCTATGGAAGCTTTCCAAAGCCTTCCAAAGCCTTCCTAAGGCCTCTATAAATAGAGGAGAACCTCTTGCACACCAAGACACACCCAAGTAACAAACTTTCTACCCTTTTGTGTCCTAGAAAAGCTCTTACTCTCTAAGCTCAAGTTCTTCATCTTGAGTGCATCAAGCCTTTGCGCACCCGCTCTCCCATCGTAGTTAACGAGAGTGACGTTGCGTTGTCGTGTAGCTCACACATCAGCATCATCGATGCACTCCTTGCAAAGGGAAGCATCTTAATTCCTATAGAAGCGTAGGTTAAAAATTACTTTGTTGGCTCTATAGGATTGTTGTTATTTATCTTTGTTCTTTGGTTGGGTATTCGCTTTGCGAATTTCCGTCTCCTTCGTGGGACAAAATCCTTCTCGTGAAGAGAAGGGGTTTGAGATACGCTACCCTCGTATAAAGTAGCGTGGTTGTAATTGAGGTTGAATCACCATCGTTTAAGTGATTCGTTTAGTGGATCTGATTAACTTGGTTGATTGGAAAATACTAACTCGAGAGGGTTAGGTGGTGGTTTTCACCCGGTTTGGGTTTCCACCTAAAAATAATTGTGTACCTTGTGTGATTGAATTTTGTGAGATTGTTTTATATTTCTGCAATTTATTATGTCACCCCCTCCTAGTAGGGAAACTACAATTGGTATCAGAGCAGGTTCTTGCTAATCGGAGTAACACCCGGGCAAGAAGATCATGGAGGGGAGCAGTTCCGCGAGTAGGATTTCCGAGGGCCAGTCTACGACTCGTCCGCCGTTCTTCGACGGGAGCAACTACCCCTACTAGAAGATGCGGATGAAGACGTGGCTTCAAGCCATCGACTTCATGATTTGGGCCAGGTGCGAGACCCCCTTCGACATCCCAGAAAAACCCGCCGCAAGATACTCGTAGCAGCAGATCCGGGAACTCTCGCTCAACGCGAAAACAATGAACGCGTTGTATTGCGCACTCAGCCCAGAGGAGTTCAACAGAATCTCGCAATGCGCCACCACATACGAGATTTGGCATACACTTGAGGTAACTCACGAAGGTACCTCTAAGGTAAAAACTTCTAAAATAAATTTACTTTCTCAAGAATTTGAATCTTTCTCTATGAAACCTAATGAATCTTTAAGTGAGATGAACACTCGGTTCACTCTCATTGTAAATAATTTGAAAGCTTTAGGAAAGACTTTCATCAAGGGGGAGCTTCAAGGGAAGCTTCTTCATTTCCTCAGACCAAAGTGGGAACAGAAAGTCACCGCTATCGAGGAGGCGAACAAAGTGAAGGATCTCAACATGGAAGATCTCCTAAGCAATCTAATGGCCTACGAGACAAAGTTGAAGCAGAAGAAGAAGGATACACTGGAGCCTAAATCGAAGAAGACTCTCACCTTCAGAGCCGCGTCAGATAGTGAGGTAAGTTCCAACGACGAAGACTTTAGAATTTTACTTAAAAATTTTCCAAGTTTTGTAGGGAATCAAAGAAAGAGAAAAAGGAGAAGAAGGAAAGCCCGAGACGTTGCTATCACTGCAACGAGAAAGGGCACCTACGACCAGAGTGCCCTCTTCTCAAAAAGGAGAAGAAGAAGGAAAAGGAGAAGAAATCTAAGAAGAAGGCGTTCCAAGCCACTTGGGACGATTCGAGCTCGGAGGAAGAAGAAGAAGAAGAAAAGTCTATAGAAGAAGAAACTGCTTGCTTTGGTTTCATGGCTAGAGGAAGTGATAGCGACAGCGAAAGCGGAAGCGACTCAGACAATGAGGTAAATACCGATTTACAAGATGCATTTAATGAGCTTTTTGAAGTTAGTAAAGCATTTAAAATAGAAAATAAAAACATTAAAAAGAACCTTAGTTTTCTTAAAAATGAAAATGATAGGTTAGAAAAACAACTCAATGACATAGAAACTAGTCCTAAGGATAATAACCTGTTATTAGAAAACAAAAATTTAATCAATAAAAATACTAAATTGATTGAAGAAAATAATAGTTTAAAGTTAGAAATCTGTGATTTAAAGACTAAGATGCATACTATAGAAAAAGAAATCGCATGTCTTAGGGAAAACTCTAACAAATTAATCAACAAAGTAGATAATTTTTATAGCCCTAAGGTTGAGAAAGGATCTCCGTCAAGGAGACCCGCTAACAGATCCGGATCCAAGCTCACTTGGATACCAAAGAAAGAATTAGACTCTTGTTTTGTAGGTTTCAGGGATAACTACAACACGAAGGACTGGACCTACAAGCTCAAGGCTAGTGAACTCGAGTTGGGAGAACCAAGGAGTAGACCAAGGAGGAGAACAAGAAGATCGACGAGACGACGAACAAATGATGGACCCGCCGCACGTCGACCACCAGACTGGAGACTAGCGCCGATCCCGAGCCTCCAAGCTACGGATGGGAGCCCCATCCGATGTGGCATCCACCACCACCATTTGGGCCATTTTATTGGCCATGGTATGTGAGGTAAAAATTCTTTACCCTATCTTTTTATCATTAGCATTTAGATAGGGGGAGTTAAAAAAAAATTATTATGAGCTAATTGTCAATTTTTAAGGGAGAGATGTAAGGTAGCTAAATTTCCTTTAGTAAGAGGGAGAAGAAAAACAGCTATCTTGTTGCTACAAAAAGGGGGAGGACATTACTTTTGTTAAAAGAAATTCAACTCATTCATAAAAGAGCATGTTTTAAGGGGGAGTTATAGGAAATTTAAAATCAATCAAACCTTTTTGATAATGTCAAAAAGGGGGAGGATTTTTTTTGCATTATTATTTATGATTTTGTCATCATCAAAAAGGGGGAGATTGTTGGTGCTAGAGCACCACGATCATTTTTTGATAATAACAAAACACGTGTAATTTAACATTTGCACTTGGAGTCTTATATTTCAGGTCAATTGCAAATGGAGACGTGATTAGACGGAGTTCGAGCTGGCATCCAGGACGGATTGGAGGAGCTTGATGGAGATTCGCGAGGAGCGATAGATTGAAGATGGAAGGACAAGAAGAATAGGATAGAATTCTGTTTATTTCTTTCATGTACTTTTTATTTCCTTACTCTTTTTGTTCCTTAGAACATCATGTTAAAGAGCTTCAAAGTACCCTAACAGTATTCCTAGGAACACCTGCACAACCCTAGGATACTTAGATTTTCTGTAGAGAACATAGAAAATCAATATGGGGTTCAAACAGCCTTTTCAGACGTCTAATTCCAAAAACAGACGTCTGATAATAGGTTTTAAGACGTCTGACTGTTGATTCAGAAGTCTGATAACATTTAGGTTGAACTTAGCTCGTTCTGTTTGATGAAATCAGACGTCCAGACCTTAGACCAGATATCTTAGAAGACGTCTGATGTTTTTGCCAGACGTTTAATTAGTGGATCGTTGGCTGCTTAACAAACACTGAAGAATAAGACCGTTAGAGCCTTATCAGACGTCATTAAGCCTTTCCAGACGTCTAATAAATGACCGTTTTATCTCGGCTGACCCGAAAATCTCTTCTCAGAGATTTTCTAGCCGTTGCACTCTCTTGAAAATCCATTCCCACAGAAAAGTAGGTTTCCAGACGCCCAGACATAGTGCCAGACGTCCTGTATGTCGTCTGATGGACTTACACTAGAACCCTGTTTAAATCTGATTCAAGTAAGGAAGAAACCCGCCTAAAATCAGACGTCTGAGTTTGTTCCTAGATGTCTTAAACTGATCTTCCAGACATCTGATGCCAGGATCAGACGTCTGATAACCCTATCAATGCAATCATTGTTCCTAATTTCGGCCTAATTCTCTTGGGCTTTGCTCCCAACGGCTATGGAAGCTTTCCAAAGCCTTCTAAAGCCTTCCTAAGGCCTCTATAAATAGAGGAGAACCTCTTGCACACCAAGATACACCCAAGTAATATACTTTCTACTCTTTTGTGTCCTAGAAAAGCTCTTGCTCTCTAAGCTCAAGTTCTTCATCTTGAGAGCATCAAGCCTTTGCGCACCCGCTCTCCCGCCGTAGTTCACGAGAGCGACGTTGCGCCGTCGTGTAGCTCACACATCCGCGTCATCTACGCACTCCTTGCAAAGGGAAGCATCTTAATTCCTATAGAAGGTTAGGTTAAAAATTACTTTTTTGGCTCTATAGGATTGTTGTTATTTATCTTTGTTCTTTGGTTGGGTATTCGCTTTGCGAATTCCCATCTCCTTCGTGGGACAAAATCCTTCTCGTGAAGAGAAGGGGTTTGAGGTACGCTACCCTCGTATAAAGTAGCGTGGTTGTAATTGAGGTTGAATCACCCTCGTTTAAGTGATTCGTTTAGTGGATTTGATCAACTTGGTTGATCGAAAAATCCTAACTCGAGAGGGTTAGGTGGTGGTTTTCACTCGGTTTGGGTTTCCACCTAAAAATAATTGTGTACCTTGTGTGATTGAATTTTGTGAGATTGTTTTATATTTTCGCAATTTATTACGTCACCCCCTCCTACTAGGGAAACTACAATTAGATCTTATTATTGCGTTATAAGCATATTAGTACGAAGATTGCTGGAGATAGGTATACCTTTCTAACTTTTGCATCCAGCTCCTATTCACGCATTTGCATTCAAATTAAAATTCAAGACCACCAAGTTGTTTGAATTTACTAATTCAATGGTCGCATAACTAAAAGTGGGTCTAATAATCAAATTCGACCCCAAAATCAATTTACATTTGATCTGATTCTAAGGGACTTATTTGCATTTTCAAAAAATTAAAAAGATTTGTGGTGTAATGCACACTTCTGACACTGAGCACGCACATTAGGCACCGCATTAAGGCTCGATCCCTTAAGGCTATAGGCACTAATCTCTTTATCGGTGTGAACCCTGCTATTGTGCTTTTTGGTGGTGGTGGTACTATCTTTTGACCAAGTGTTTTGATACTTCACGGAGGGGGACACCCCTTAAAGGAACAAAAGGGTAGTTAAGGGGCACCACATACGCATCACCTCAAAGGAAGGGTTCGCCCTACTTGCATCCCTTTGTTCGTCCTTGGAGTAACTTCTCACTTGATCACCTGGGAGTATCATCCAAGCAAAGTATAGGTCCTAGGGCACTCGAAGGTTGAATTAAGGCACGTAATTGTAGTGAAAAACTTGTTTGGCCATTTATATCAACCAATTCGACCTCCGCAACAAAGAAGGTTAAGATTTCAAGTCATCACCCCTCTTATACCACTTATGTAGGAACGGAGGGATAAGCCTTGACCTTTTGACTTATCTTTGGAGTGGAGGTTTCACTTAATAAGAACCTGAATTGATATTGTATGCTTGGTAGATGCTCTCTTGAGGGTAGTCTACTGTTTGATCCTGAGCTCGAGAGAATTCGTAGGAGAGCTCACCTAGGAGAGAAAAGAGAAGGAATGGCTGATCAAGGAGCATATCAACAAAGGACCCTAAGGGACTATTTTATTCCAACTAACCAACCCGCACAAGCACTAAGACGACCGGCAGGGGATAATCCATATGAGATCAAGAGCAGTACCATATCTTTGTTACCCTCCTTTTATGGTACTACTAGGGAGGACCCCTACCGGCATTTGGGGGAATTCACCGAGGTCTGTTCCACGGTGAAGCTCCAGGGCTTTACTGATGAAGCCCTGATGAGGACTCTATTTCCTTTCTCCCGAAAGGATAAGCCAGGAACTAGTATCATACCCTCGATGCAAGGGTAAATGATTGGGCCACCATTAAGGGAGAATTTTTTAAAAAGTATTTTCCTATGAGTAAGACCAACCATTATAGAAGAGAGATTATGGGTTTTACTCAACAAGAAGGGGAGCAATTTCATGAGACTTGGGAGCGCTTTAATGACCTTCTTAGGTTATGCCCCCACCATCAGGTGCCAAGATGGCAGTTGGTTGAAAGGTTCTATAACGGATTATCTGAAAGGCATAGGCAAACCATCGATGCAGCCTATGCAGGAACCTTCATGACCAGAATTGAGGATGAAGCCTGGGCATTATTTGAAACATTAAGCGACAACTCCATACATCTGTCCTCTGCCTATCAAGAAAGAAAACCATCAATCTTGTAGAGGAAGATAGAGGCCCATGAAGCTGGGGCTTCTCAGGATTTGGCTTATCAGATTCAATTATTGAATAAAAACTTTGATAGGCTTTTAGCAAACCCCGACATGAACCCGCAAGCAGCCTCTATCTTTCAAGCTTCAAGAGAATGCTCCATTTGCCAAAGCACAATGCACGCCACTGTGGAGTGCCATCAGGCAAATCAATTTCCTGAGTTGATTCAGGCTGACTTGAACGCGGCCCAAGGTTTCCTCCCTCCTCGTAATAACCCTTATTCCAATACCTATAATACGGGGTGGCGGAACCATCCAAACTTCTCTTGGAAGCAAGGTGATGCTTCTAACTTAGGGAATACAAGACCCTTACCTCCCCAACCCATATACCAACCATCTTATGAAAACCCTCCTCAGAATAAGCCCTCTGAGATGGATGAACTTAAAGCCATGATGAAAGCGATGCAAGAGCATCAGAATATGGTCATCCAATCTCAGAATAAGATGGTTACTGATATGCAATCCCAAATTGGTCATCTTACTGAGGCTGTTAGCCAAGGTGATCCAGGGAAGCTGCCTAGCTCTTCTGAGGAGAACCCTAAGGGCAAGGGGGTTGTATTTAGGGAGCATGCCCAAGTGGTGACCATGCTGAGGAGTGGAAAGAAGATTGACAAGCCTGATAACACTCCTACGGTTACGTCTCAGAATTCCCCTTCTACACCTGACCCGACTTCCATCTCCACCGAGGAAGAGCCACATTGCTCTCCCTCACACAAAATCACCCACAATGAGGATGTCGTCCTTCCACCACCCCTTTCCTGCCATGACGACCCCTCTACCCAGAAGCCAAGGGTACCCTATCTAGAGCACTTATTTGCTCCTGGGGAATCTTCTGTTGGCTTGTCTGGAGCCAAGGATAGGACGGAAGAGATTATGGACACTTTTAGGCAAGTCCAGATTAACTTGCCTCTATTGGAAGTTATTAAATAGATCCCGTCCTATGCCAAGTTTCTGAAGGACCTGTGCACCCAGAAGTGCCGATTTAGGAAATAGGTCCAAACCAAGGTCATCCTACCTGACCATGTTAGCTCGGTTCTCCAGCATGGAACACCCCCCAAAATGAAAGACCCAGGGGCCCCGTATATTTCAATGGTTATAGGTAACCAACACATTGACGAGGCTCAGCTCGATCTGGGTGCGGGGGTAAACATTTTACCGAGCTCTATCTACGACCTTTTAGGAGGAGGCAAGCTAAAGCCTAGTCCAGTAATCCTCCAGGTTGTAGACAGATCACTTAAGACACCACGGGGATTGTTTGAAGATGTCCTTGTGAGAGTAGAGGATTTCTTCTTCCTTGTTGACTTTCTGGTGCTTGATACTGACCCATCAAATAAGCCCACAAAGCGGTCATTATTCTGTGACACCCCTTCTTGGCCACAGCCAATGGCTCTATAAATTGTAGATCTGGGGCACTTAAAATGGGCTTTGGGAACAAGAAGATTCGGTTGAATGTTTTTGATACTTACAAGCAATCTAGATTTAAAGATTATTCTCAGATTCAGGTTGTTGATGAAATAATTGAAGAGACTACTTCAGCACTCTTATGTAGAAATCCCTTTCAGAAGGTCATATCTAAGGACCATCCCTCGATTATTAAAGAAACTAAAATGGAAATGCCCAAATTAGAAGAGTTGCTGGGGATACACACTAAGTCTCTGTCCCCACCCTGAACCGTGAAGGTAGATCCGCTACCTAAGGTGGGGACATTTCAACTAAAACCCTCAATCCAAAAGGCTCCTGAATTGGAGTTGAAACCCTCCCGAGCACATTGAAATATGCTTTCCTTGGCCCTAATAACATGCTCCCCATTATTATCTCGTCTGCATTATCTGAATTGCAGGAGGGAGCTCTGCTTGAGTGTTTACAAAGGCACAAGGAAGCAATTGCCTGGTCAATTGCTGATATTAAGGGTGTTGATCCCTCTCTTTGCATGCATCATATATACACGGACAAGTTCGTGAAACCTTTCTGAGACATGCAGAGAAGGCTCAATCCAAATATGCGAGAGGTTGTTAAAAAGGAGATTCTGAAATGGCTGGATGCAGGGATTATCTATCCCATTTCAGATAGTAAATGGGTCAATCATATTCATGTAGTACCCAAAAAGGCAGGAATCACTGTAGAGGAGAATGACCAAGGAGAGTTGGTGACCACTAGACCCTCAACTGGTTGGAGGGTCAGCAATGATTACCTCCATATGAACACGACTACCTAGAAAGACCATTTCCCCTTACCGTTTATCGATCAAATTTCGGAACGATTGGCAGGGAACAAGTACTTCTGTTTTCTTAATAGGTACTCTAGGTATAATCAGATAGCCATTTTTCTTGACGATCAGGAGCGTACCACCTTCACGAGTCCGTATGGCACATTTGCATTCCGCCGAATGCCATTCGAGTTATGTAATGCTCCTGCCACTTTCCAATGTTGTATGATGGCTATCTTTTCTGATATGATCGACAAGTTCGTTGAAATTTTCATGAATGACTTCTCTATTTATGGCTCGTCATTTGACCTATGCCTTTCCCACCTTGATAGAGTCTTAACCCGTTGCGAAGAGGCAAAGCTGGTACTTAGCTGGGAGAAAAGCCACTTTATGGTCCAGCAGGGCATTGTATTAGGGCATATAGCTTCCGAGAGAGGATTAGAGGTGGACACCGCAAAAATCGTTTCCAC
Source organism: Thalassia testudinum (assembly GCA_037157565.1). Classification (NCBI taxonomy): domain Eukaryota; kingdom Viridiplantae; phylum Streptophyta; class Magnoliopsida; order Alismatales; family Hydrocharitaceae; genus Thalassia; species Thalassia testudinum. Next base: position 75,600,684 of record JAZHRO010000024.1, on the reverse strand, counting down.
CTCTAAGCTTCCATTGCTCGCCAATGTCCGTCAAGTTAGATCTTTCCTTGGCCATGCTGGATTTTATAGGTGCTTCATTAGAGATTTCAGTAAAATCTCTAAGCTACTCTACGACCTGTTAGCGAAGGATGTCTCCTTTGATTTTGATGATAGATGTGGCGAGGCTTTCTAAGTCTTGAAGAAAGCTCTTATTACCGCACCGATTCTCCAAGCATCAGATTGGACCCTCCCATTTGTGCTAATGTGTGATGCTTCTGATTTTGCAGTGGGAGCGGTCTTAGGTCAAAGGGTTGATGGCAAACCTCATGTGCTGTATTATGCCAGCAAGACCCTTACGAATCCTCAGCAAAACTACACGGTCACTGAAAAGGAATTTCTTGTTGTAGTATTTGCTTTGGAAAAGTTTTGGTCTTATCTTTTGGGATCCAAGGTTGTGGTATTCACTGATCATTCTACCCTAAAGCATCTTCTTGCTAAAAAGGACACCAAACCTCTCTTAATTCGTTGGATTTTGCTACTCCAGGAATTTGACCTGGAAATTAAAGACAAGAAAGGAGTTGAGAATGTGGTAGCAGATCATCTGTCTAGGATCTCTATTGAGGCATCAAACCCAGTTGGCGGTATTCAAGAGACTTTCCCCGATGAGTCTCTGATGGCCGTGGAAGCTAAAACTCCTTGGTTCGCTGACATAGTGAACTATCTGGTCATGGGCATTACCCTCAGTACTTGGGACAAGCAAAAGCGAGACAAGTTTCTTGCTAACGCGAAATTTTATCACTGGGAGGAACCCGAGCTTTTTAGAGTAGGCCCTGACCAGCTTTTTCGCCATTGTGTCCCTGATGAAGAACAAAGAAGTATTCTGAGTTTTTGCCATGACCTCCATTGTGGGGGACGTTTTAGTGGGAAGAAGATTGTCCATTGATAACACTGCATCTTGGGGTGATAACTCTGTTAAATGGGGTTTATCTTAAGAACAAAATGCATAAATAACACATCCTAAATAGGAATGGGAGCATTGCATGCATCACACATTAAGATTGCTTATAGAATAGTATTAATGGCCATTTGTATAAGCACTTGTCAAAACATGCCTCAGGTGAGCAATCGGACTGCACGGATGGATTCAGAGCAACGAACAGAGTCCAACGGACTCGAAATCGGCCAAATCCGACATCTAGAGCTCCCGCAATGGACCCAAGAATTTCTGACCGTTGATCTGATGATCAACGGCCATGGGGCCGCCACATGTCAGCCTCGCCGCGCCCTCATCCGCCCTTCATCGCGCAACGCCATTTTAAGCCGTCCGATCACCCATCAGACAGCTAAAAACCACGCATCCACGCACAGCATACTCCCGCTTCCTCCACCAAGGGATGCATCTCGGCCGTTGATCCTCCATCGGATGGCTCCGCAGCGCTCCATGCCTGCGCGAATCGCCTCCTCCGAGTGACAATCTAGCCCAGTAGCGCAGCGGGCAGCACGCTGTTCGCAAAGGCAGCGGCGAGCGTTCAAGACCTCTCGCGCTGCCTAATTTGCTGCTTGAGCGGGCGCAGCTGATTAAGGCCGTAGATCCGTGCGCGAAGGGTGACGATCGCGCCACGTGGTGTGTCCTCAGGCGGCGATCATCCACACACGCGCTTACGCCGGTCGACAACGCTCGCGCACACGTGCACTCAAGGCGCGATCCGAGCACGACCGTTGCGAAGACCTCAACCGTTCGATCTTCGATCGGACGGCGACGGCTCTCAAGCCGCGCACACGGATCAGGTGCAATGAAGCACGACTGTGGGCGAGTGATCGGGGGGTAGGGACCTTCACCGACGTTTTGGAAAGGGTTTTAGCGACGTCCCGGATGTCGCTAAAACCCCTTCTTCCTTTGGAAAGCCCTTCTCCCTATTTAAACCCCTTCCAACCACCCATTCAAGGCATTCACTCCACTTACAACTACTCTACCCCCCTCCTAGCTACCTTTAAGCCCTTTTGTAATTGCCGGAGACGACGAGTCGCCGACGGAGCCCTCTCCACCACCGTGGCTGCCTTGCCGTCCCCCCTTTCTCTCTTTCTTCCCTTCTTTTAAGCTTTACTTTACTTATGTTCAAGCATTTATCTAGTGTTGTAATTATGAACTAAAGTTGTATGATTAATGAAGTTGTTGTCTATTCAATTGCTTACTCTATTTTCTATTCAAGTTGCATGTTACGAATGAAACAATTCTAACCCTAATCTCTCTCTCTCACTTTTCACCTGCGCCTTTTCGCAAGCAAAACCCTGAGATTTTCATGACAATAAGTGACAAGAAGAATACAGTTTTTACGCCTCCCTGAGACCGACACTCTGACTCACATCCGTTTATTTACTTTAAAATCGACGTCGCAAGTGCAAACTATAATAATACTTCCAAACACACACGCACGAGCACATCACCCATATGGTTCTTCAGTTTGGCTTTTGGTGGCCCACATTATTCCGAGATGCACATACATATGTGGGTGCATGTCTACATTGCCAGCAGACGAGAGCCATTGGAGAAAGGGATGAGATGCCCCAACAACCTATCCTCCTTGTTAAGATCTTTGATATTTGGGGCATTGACTTCATGGGTCCCTTTCCTATGTCCTTCAGATATGAATACATCCTTGTGGCTGTAGACTATGTATCGAAATGGATAGAAGCCATACCCACGCGAACCAATGACCATTTCGTGGTCTTGGGCTTTGTTAAGGCTAATATCATTTCTCGGTACGAGTGCCCAAGGACAATCATAAGTGATGGAGGACCTCACTTCAAGAACGTACACTTCACAAGACTACTCCAAAATTTGGGAGTCAACCACATGATAGTCACACCTTACCATCCCCAAACAAGTGGATAAGTTGAAGTATCAAATAGGGAGATTAAGAGAATTTTAGGAAAAACTGTCAGGCCCGATCGGAAGGATTGATCTAAAAACTAAATGATGCTCTTTGGGCCTACAGAACTGCGTATAAGACTCCCTTGGGCATGTCTCCTTTCCGTCTTATCTACGGAAAAGCATGCCACCTTCTTGTTGAAATCCAACATAAAGCCTATTGGGCTATTAAAAACATTAACTTGAATTTGGATAAAGCGGGAAAGGCACATATGTTAGAATTAAGTGAGCTTGAGGAGCTTCGTAATGAAAATTATGAAACTTCTCAAGCTTACAAGCAACGTACAAAAGTCTTCCATGATAAATACATCATTAGAAAGACTTTTGAGCCCAACCAGTGGGTCTGACTTTTCAATTCTAGACTTAAATTATTTCTTGGAAAGCTCAAGTCCCGCTGGGATGGGTCATACGTTGTTATCAATACTTTCCCTCATGGAGCTGTAGAAATTCGAAACCCTACTTCAGGTGCAAGCTTTAAGGTAAATGGCCAATGACTTAAACCTTATATTACTCTTTCAGATGGCCAGGTTTTGGATGCACTTCGGCTTGAGGAGCCTTAGCTCCTCCCACTCTCCTCCTCAGATGATATTCTTCTATGTCTGCATTTTCCAATGAGGACATTGTCAGTCTTAGGCATGGGGGTATAACCTGAAAATGTTTATAGCATTTATAAATATTTGCATACATAAGAAAAAAAAAATCTCTTTTCTTGAACTGAATGGGTTAGTCCCTAGCAAAATATCTTTGTCATTAGAAGTTTTTCTTCTTGAATTATTTCTTAAGTTTAGAATCCAGTACATTTACTTCACGTGCACGTAGACTGGGTAATGGATCCTTGAAGAAAACCAATAAGCATTTGTAGTCTACTGAACCCTTGGACAATTAATAGGGAGTCAGGCATACTATCTTCTAGTAGATCCACCTCATATTCGTGAGAAGAAAGTAGAGAGATTACTGGTGCACTAAGTCTAATGCAAGGACTCTTAAATTTTGGATAATTAGATGATCATATTTCAGAGTTAGGCGTAGTTTTCGCTCTCGATTCCTGTGTGCGTACCTTGTGTGAATTCCTGAGAGTCACCAAATAAGGCAGATACACAGAGATTGAGTCTTAATAAAGCTATGACTATGGTGGATGGTTACGACCATCCTTCATAGAGTCCTCAGCTAAAGGAGGGTAATAGTGTCAAAGGTTAGAAATACGCCTATCCTATCCATTCCTTCCCGATGCCGAGAATAGGCACTTTCACCAAATAAGCCACACAATATCCTCTTGACCATCATCATCTCGAATAATGCCTCATAAATAAAAGTCTGTGTCATGTTATGTTGATTTATAAAAAAAAAAAATAAAAGAGAAGAAGAAGAAGAAACAATTATATTACAAAAAAAGAAGAAGAAGAAGAAGAAAAAAAAAAAGAAAGGAGAAAGAGAAAAGAAAAAGAAAAGAGTCCAAGTTTATAATGTTATCTTTGTAACATTGTTTCTGAAGTAACAAAACACTTATCGCGATCCACCAAATATGACCCACACCTACCTTTCAGTATTTCTGATCGCCCAAATACTGGTTGAGGACTCTTAGTTGTAGAGTTATTAGGACTTTAATTGAAGTGTGAATGCCATGTAAGGCCACCAAACAGAGAGTACACTTACTAAGTCTGGTGAGACTTGTGATCTCAAAAAGAAAAGAAAGAAAAGAGTGAGTGCCAAGGAACATCAAGAGAGCACAATTGTTTAGCCTCCCTCTGAGTTGACTTGTCTAATAGTCTAGAGATCTAGAGTCTGTAGTACTAAATTACATGTAGCACCAGATGAGTGTGTGCCACCAAATATAAATCCATTCAACTCGATATCTCCTACCTAAGCGAAAAGCTAGGGTCAAATTATAGATTATCTTCTGCTTTATCCCCGAGGAAAGTAGTTGCCTATCCCGGTAGAAATATTTACCAAGGGTGAAGTATGAACTCCCAATGCGAATTGGCTTTTCACGTGGATCTATTACCTAGGCTATTATCACTTCACATTTGTCTGGATCTCTAAAGTTTTGAAATAAGAAAAGAAGAAATCTTCTGATTACTTCTATTATTTTTCATTTTTGCTAGGGACTAGCAAATCTTAGGCATGGGGGTATTTGATGAGTCCATTTTAATGGACTATTGTTACGCCTAAGTAATTCAATTCTAACATTATATGTTTGTTAATAATCACATTAGGTCATTAAATGATTGCATATGTCATTATTTAAGTTTACATTTATTCTATTGCTTATTATGTAATTATTTTATATTTCATGCAGGTCCCGCAATAGTGCACTCGTTACAGGCTAATAATCGGGAAGAAGAGGGAGGAGAATCAATTGTGGAAAAGAATAGGGGGTGAAAAGATATTTTCCCCCCACAAATATCTCAACCTACGGTCGTCCTCCTTCAACATAACCCAACAGCGTCGGCCATATTTAGTAAGGGATTTTGAAAATCCCTTGACTCGCGGGGGGAGACGAGATAAAGAGAGAAAGGCCGAGGGGCTTAAGAGGAGAGACCATCGGGAACTTACTGCGTGCACTATGGGGAGAGCGTGCACTGTGCGCACACCTTCCACCACCTATCCACCGCGCACCCTGCCACCAGCGCCTTTACCAAGTCCTCGCCAGCCACCCACCACGCGCAAGAGGCAGTCAAGCACCCTTACAAGCCAGCAGCCGCGCGCCATCGCTTGCCTGCACCCGCACGCCCTGCAGGCACTGCACCAGCCCCCACCGCAAGCGTGCACTGCTCCAGCCTCTTCCACAGTGCTGCCTTACCGTAGCGCTCCTAGCCGTACCAGCGCCCGCAAGAGCCCACGCCACAGTCGTGCCCTTGCACTGCCCGCGCGTGCCCTTACAAGCACCCGCCCTCACCGCTCACCACACTGCCACAGCGCGCTAAGGCGCGCATTGCAGCCTGCATGACCCTCCTCTTCGTCATCTTCTTCCTCTCCAGCGCTCTGCAAGTACCCAAAGCCCCGCCCACAGCAGCCACGCGCCTGCAGGCAGTGCAGCGTAGCCACGCACGCCCGCGCACAAGTGCAGCGCAGCCACACGCGCCTGCGCACCACGCCCACAGTAGCCGTGCAGCCACTTGCCGACGATAGGCCGACGCTCCTCTTCGCCAGCCAGCCACCTCCGGCCACCTCCGGCCTCCGCATCACCACCGTCGCGTAGCCCTCGTCGCGTAGCTCCTCCTACGAAGCCTCCTCGTGCACGCAAGGAAGAGAGAGGAAGTTTCCTCTGTTTTCTCCCCAATTAAAATTTACATTTGATGCCATTGCCATTGGATATTATTATTTTATTCAGGCCACATTGCATGGATACACTTATAGTTTCTTGAATTTACTTCACTTGTGTTATGTGCATCATTCTACATTGAAATTCAAATCAGATTTGCATGAAAGTTAAATTTACATGATATGCCATAACACATGCACCATATACATATTTTTGGAAGCTTAATTCCTGACGTGAAAATTGCATAAATAACCTTGAACTTTTAAGGAAATTGCAAGCTCCATTCATAATAGTATATTCTTCGCATTAAAGTTGCAAAGTTGTCTGCAAGTAGCATCATCCTCTACTCATGAATTTATTAGCCTATTCCTCCCTGTGGATGTGACATCTTTATTGTGGTTAAATTTGATATTTAGTTTTGATTGAGAGATTTTCCACCACATAAAACACGACATATCATTCTATTGCTATTTTAATTAAGTGAGAATCTCTACGTTAAACACCACAGACCACCAAACTTTCTCGCACCACCACCATTAGCTCCACCACGACTCACCCTCCAAAAGCCCTAAGGAAATTTAGGGTTTAGTGCCCTCTACTTCCCCATCGAACACATCCACCTTCCACCCTCATTCTCATCACCATCAGACCTCCACACACACTTGCATGCAACGCCACAGCCACCATCACATTCGCCACATTTGCGCGATTCTCCTGAGCCTTTCTGATGTGGCCGAGAGGTCATCTTCTTCGTTTCAGGTCACCGTCGTAGCATCGCCACCGCCTTCGTCATCTCTGGCTCCGTCTGCCCTCCTCCAGCCCCGTTCTTCAGCATCAACACTCCCAGGCTATGAGGCTGAGTCCCACGTTCTCTTCTAGAACCTTGATTGAAGACTTCAGCCTCGCCTTCACCCTCAATTGGAGACTCAATTGCTTGCTACTACATTGCGAAGAAACCATGTGAGATTAGTCCCACATCATTGGTGGGTGTGCTTAAGACCACGCATAAAGGGAAAAAGTGACCCCTGTTATTCGCCCAAGCACGTAGGGGTTAGGTCCCTCTCACACCGCGCACTCCTCGCCTGCCTTTACGTTGGCAGGTTTGGACCTCTGACTTATGCGAAGGGTTTTGCTCTTCAACCCTCATCTCTTCTTAGGACTTAGCCTCTGAAGGCTTAGTGAGGCCCTTATGCATTGCTCTTGTGAGCCTTTTGCTCCTTTGCTACTGCTATGCCTTGGCTCCTCTAAGGCGTGAAGGTTTAAAGCGTCTGTGCCTTGGTTCTATCGACTGATTGGCTGCTCCTGTGCTTGGTTTTGATAATTGCTGAGAAATTTGATTTGGTTACTGTGCATTTATTTGAATACTTGTGAGCTTAACTTTGAGGGGTTAATTTGGTGATTTAAATCACCATTTTAACCCAATCATTTGTACTATTATTCTGATCTTATTGAAATATCATTTTGAATATCATTGCTTTCAATGGATTATATTTCTTGTGATTGGTGAATTTAAATTGCATACTTGCTCCCTGTGATCGACCTTGAACTCTATTTTCTGACTCTGAGCATATAATTGAAATGATTTGAGCGATTTTATCCTCTACTATGACACATTTCTTAAACAACAACAATTTTGCCCGAACAGGTCGTATTCATCATCCCATTGATTTAGAAGAGTGAAAAATGTTTGACAACACCCATTTAGCATTTGCAGAGGATGAATGAAATGTCAAATTGGATCTTGCAAGTGATGGGTTCAATCCTTTTAAGAACATGTATTCGTCATATTCAATTTGGCCAATCATGATGGTAACTTACAACTTACCTTTGATAAGATGGTTTTCGCTTTCGAATAATGTATTAAGATGATTTATCATTGTAGGATCAAAGTGGTGGAAAATCGCTTAACAAAATAATTAAAATTAAAATTAAACCACTCGTAGAAGAGTGGGTCGTGTCCACAGGGAGGTAATGATGCAATAAAATCTCGATTATTTCATATTATTTCAATCAAGTGCAAAATCCATAGTCAAATCTAACATGAAATGTGATGGAAAGAAGATGCACAATAACTTAAAAATATAAGGGTAGATGTGCAATTTTTCCTCACTGAAATATTCAATAAATATGTGATGATTCTATGTAATTTCCAATTGTCATGCATTAAAGAAAATTTGTGCACATTTTAATCCAAAACCAATGTTAAAACATGTGAATAACAATAGCCACACAATTATCAGAAAGCATGAGTATGAAGTCATAATTTCACCATAATAAAATAATCATAAATTAAAATTGATTTTGGTGGCAATGGCATTCAAATGTAAAAAATAATTAACACAAAACCAGAGGATTTTACCTCTCTCCTCCTTGCGCATAGGAGAGAGGTTTAATCGAGGAGCTACTCCTACAAGAGGTCGGCTGAAGCGAAGCCTTCACGGTGGTGGCAGCAGTGCGTTGTGAGATGGCTAGAGCCGGCCTGCTGGAGGAGAGGAGTGGCGGCGGTGGAGCCTGCTACTGCCGCAAGTGTTGCAGGTGCAAGGAGAGTAGCACGCGCGGGTGCTGGGGTGCTGCAGGCGCACGGAGGAGCGAAGGCGTGGGTGCACAGACGTGTGGCTCTGCAGGCCGCAAAGGGTGCTAGAGTGCGGCTGCTAGCGTGCAGTCATGAAGGCGCGTGGAGAGTGCGCTATGAACGAGCGGAGGTGCAGCATGCAGGGGCGCTGAAGGTTCTGGACAAGTCGAGGAGGTGCAGGCTCTGTAGACTGGGCTAGAGGTGACTGCGCGCGGTGGAGAGAGGTGTGCGATGCTGTGCGCTAGTGAGTGCTACAGGAGGTGCGGCGTGCGGTCGGGCAACGCTGCAGCTGGTGCGTGCGCGCGCGGATGGCCGCGCATGGTGCACATGGAGTAGCGACCTGGACTATCGTGCACGGTGTGGAGTTGGAGGTGGCTACTACTGCGTATGGGGATAGAGTATGGGGGAAGAAGATGAAGGTGTTGCTGTAGGAGTTTCAGACGTCTGGGAACATTCCCAGATGTCTTAACGGATGGGGGCGTGAAGTTGCGGCGACTGCGGTGGTGGATGCTGGTGATGGCGGTGAGGGTGGTGCACACTGAGGTGCTCACAGTAATGCAAACGAGCTCCAGATGGTGGTGTGGCCTGTCACACCATACTCCCACGGTGGTGGAGGCTCGTTGCCACGGTTGAGAACGATGGTGGTGGAGCGGACGAGAGGTCAACTCTCTGCACAGTGGTGGGTCGGGGATGGTGGCCTGCCTCAACGGCATCTCTCCCTCCTCCTTTTGTAGCCACAGCCATGATTTCAAATTCAAAATGCCGTAGCATAAATGTGATGCGCAGGAGGAGGCGGAGCCGAAGCTGGAGGAGTTACCTGTGTTAAGGAGAAAAAGAATAAAAGAATAAAATATTATGGTTATTCATGCATAAGCCCTTAACTTCTATGTTAAATTAAAACAATGCAAGTAATTCACCTACTTGATTAACTAATCAAATGCATGAAATTCTAAGTTAATTCTAAATGCATACAACGAATGAATTATGCAATTAGGCTAAAAATATGAATTAATTTATTTACATCCTAATATATGCTATCTAAATGTTCAAATTAATTTAATGTCTAGACATTTAGATACTTAAATAGCCTATGAATATGGGCTAATCAACCTTCATGGCTTTGTATGCGATCGTCATTTATGATGTTGACTCTCTTGATCCCAGGTCCAAAGTAGCCAGGGAATGCAATAGACGTTTATCTTCAACTATTGATAGATGAAATGAAACAGTTGTTGCATAATGGCATTCAAACATATGATGCACATAAGAAAGAAGTTTTTCAAATGCATGCTGCCTTATTGTGGACCATTAATGACTTCCCCGCATATGCAAATTTTTCAAGATTGAGTACAAAAGGAAAGTTTGCTTATCCACTATGTATGAATGACATTCATCATCTTTGACTACCTGAAGTAGCAAGTTATGCTATTTGGAACACCGTAGATTCCTACCTATTGAGCATATATGGCGAACTGCAGTGTTTAAGGACAAGTTTCACAGTAAAACTTATCAGTATTCTTTCAGGAATCTAAGAATAAGCTGAGCATAGACTCAATTAGGTTATTAGGTTTTCAAGTAACAGACAAATTATAACTTGGCAACATATGATTAAGTCGTCTGTTTAAGAATTATCAAAGAGCCTTGAAACATTCAACTTTTAAAAAGAACATTTTCTTGTTGACAATCCGTTATAATCTTGATGTGATGCATATTGAGAAAAATGTTATGGATAACATCTTGGATGTGTTCAACTTAACTGGTAGTCCAAAGGATACTGTGAAGATGAGGAAGGACATGATAATGTTAGACATTCATCCAGAGTTACATATTATTGAAAAAGAAGATGACAGTTGTAACTTTCCAAAAGCCATTTATCGCCTAAATAATTATTAGCGGCAAAAAATTTTCACCTTCTTGAAAGAAGTACAAGTGCCAGATGGTTATTCCTCACAACTTTTGCGATGTGTAAACGAGACTCAAAAGGAAATTAGTGGTTTGAAGAGTCATGACTTTCACATTTATATGCAAGTCTTGTTCCCACTAGCTATTCGTGGAGTGCTACTTGATCTTGTTGTGGATTCATTTACAGAGATGAGCTGATATTTCAAAGCTTTTTGTTCGAAGACATTAGATTTCGATATATTAGAGTACTGAGATAGAAAAATAGTCATCATCTTGTGTAAAATGGAATAGATTTTTCCCCTAGTCTTTTTTGATGTCATGATTCATTTAATTGTGCATCTTATAAATGAAGCGAAAGTTACTGGGCTTGTGTAATACAGATGGATGTATCCAGTTGAATGTTTTCTGAAAAAAACTAAAAGATTATGTGTTGAACAAGGCTAAGCTTGAAGGATCTATTGTTGAAGGATATCTTGTAGAGGAGTCCATTAACTTTGGCATCATGTATATGGATGGCATAGACAATCGATTTAATCGATTACAAAGAAATTATGATGAAGGATATAATGAGAATGATGAAGATTGTCTTTCCATCTTTGATATTCCAGGAAGTTCCATCCTATATACAAAATACAAATCAATCTCTAAATTCGATCGGCAATTAGCTTACTTGTATATTCTTAAGTAGATTCCAGAAGTTGATCCTATCTATAATAAATTTAAGGAGTGTTCACATCCAGCCACACACGAGCGTGACTTCCTTAAGTGGTTTAAATAATGTGTTATTCAAATGAAAAAAGATAATGACCTACGATGGGTGGAGGACTTTGACATAATAGTCAATCCACCATTGAATTATGAACATTATCTTTGGGTTACATTATAAATGGATGTAGGTTTAGAGCAAAATCCATAAATGATCCGAAGGCTACGTAGCATGCTGGTGTTGTTATTAGATGCGATTTGAACATTGGTTGTAATAGCTACTATGAACAAATCAAAGAAATTATTGAGATCAGATACGATTGTAGAGTTATCATTTTCAAGTGCGATTAATTCGACATGTTTAAAGAAGGCATTGGCTTCAAACTTGACAAGAAGCATGGTTTTATTAGTTTGGATAAGAATTGTCGAATTTTTTATGCTTTTGAGCCGTTCACATTGGCATGCCGAATATCTCAAGTCTTCTACACCCCTGATAACAGCAAAAATAGATAGATTATACCCGTCTAGACAATTCCACGTGAATATTATGAGGTGCAAAAAGATGTTGAACTTGAATTAGAAGCAGATACATATCAAGAACACTTACAAGAAGTTGATCTAGGTGCAATGAATATTGATATGTAAGGTATAATTGTCTTTTATACTATTTCTTTTTTTATTATTATGCACCAAAGCGACATACTATTTAGATTGTTAACTTCATTTTAGATTTGAAATTTATTGTCTTAGATAAAGACTGAAACAAGTGTTGAGTGGTCTAGGAGAGTATATTACTATATTTAGATGAAATGGATCTTAAAGTAATAGATCACACTTGAATTAGAGCTTGGTGGCTAAGAAAATATGAAAACCTAAAAACATGAAAGAATGTACCTCAATAACTAAGATTAAAAATAGGATTGTTTTTCATAGAATGTGAAAGGTAAAGGCGAAAAGAGTTAATAAATAAAATATCTCGAAAATGAAAAACCAATACAACCTAAGTTATGAATAGAATTATGTGTTTTATAGATCATTTGATTCAAGTGCATGCTCTCCTTTTTCACTTCTAATTATTTGCGTTACACAGGTGGGATGTGCATACGATTTAATTTTGATTACTTTTGTGCATAAGAAGTGGGGTGTGCCTACGATTTCGATTTTGAATTTCAAATTGCCATTTTCTGTATACAGTATTTGGGAAAATATCCATAATATAGCGGAAACTCTATTGTTTCTTTTTCTACTTTATATTATGTTTATTTGTTTTCTCATATTTGTATAAGTACTAATCTTATTTTTAAAATGCATATGCAGATGAAATACAAGAAGTTTGCATTTAGGGGTAGCTAGGGTGACCAGGCCACCTTGGGGGGTAGGGATGAGACCCAGCCACCTTCCACCCAGCCTCCCCAAACCCAGCAGCCACCTTGCATGCAGCCTCCCTAGACCCAGCAGCCACCCCGCACCGAGCCTCCCTAGACCAAACCACTGCGTACCCATACCCAACCTCAGTACATCCCTTTCAGTACTTCTCACACAGAGCCCGTTGTCATGGTGCCTAATCTCGCATTTATGAGCTCTTGTAGATATCTTCTGCCTGGTGATCTTGCTCAACAATGCCACAACATGGGCAAGAGGGTGGTTACCCTTGTAGTGCTAGAGCCAGAGCCAGAATTTGCCACCCACTACCTTGACGACAACAACGTCGTCGATGACGACGAGGACAACCACCCATTCATTATATTACTCAATGTAATTTAATTTGTAATTTATAGCGAGAAATGATGAACTTAATCAATCCCTTGCTCCAGACGCCTCCTTCGGGACTCAGCAGTAGCCTCCTATGATGCTTGAGGAGGCTTTTAGAGGTGTCATGCCTCCAGAGCACGGAGACTTTGTTCGTAGTGGGGAAGGAGTTAGACGATCTCCAACTGGTATGGGCGGAAGGGGTTGTCATCATCAGCCATCATCAAGCAGCTGTAGACATAGGTTCAGACGTTAGGAAAATAAGAAAATGTAGCAGAAACTCCAAATGTCACCTCATAGTTGCAGCAACAAACTCAATCCTTGTTAAGACCCGTGTTGTTTGAGCCTTTTAAGACATCTAGACTGTGGGTCAGACATCTGGACACCTTCCCAGACATTTAGAAATCAAAAATTTTGAGTAAGAGCTCGCGTCTGCGCGCGTGCTGCACGTAAATAGTACCCCCCTCGTTTTACTCCCCTCTCTTTCTGCCCCCAACGAAACCCTAAGCCCTCACCCTTATAAATCCCCCTCCTCTCTCTCGTTCCACCCCACTTCCCAGCCACCTTCCTTCTTCCCTTCAGCAAGAGCAATAGAGAGAGTGAGAGCACGGGAGTGGTGTGAGAAGGAGAGGAGGAGCAGCGTGAGAGGGAGAGGAGTTTAGCTTGCGAGCTCGCATGAGAGCTCGCCGGTGAGCTCACGACTAGAGCAGCGTGTGCGCAAGGTGGAGGAGTGCATCGAGGAGGTCCTCCCCGACACTGCTGCAGTCGAAGCTGCAGGTGAGAGGGCGCGGCGTAGCCATGCACGGCGCGAGAGGGTGGAAGCAGGTTGTGGTTTAGGGTTTTTCCTAGAATCAGACGTCTAGAGCGACGTCCAGATGACTTAGCCGACATCTGGAGGAGGTTCCAGACGTCTGAGGAGTAGACTTCGCGAAGGTACGTCTTCTTTGCGGATATAGCCATGCAGGCCGCTTCGCCGAGACACTGTTGCATGCCTTTTTGAGGAGATTTGGTGGATTTCACACAAGTTTAACTTCGGGAAGGCACGGGACATGACCTCCCACGCATTTCGGACGTCTGGGCGACATACCAGACGACAGGAAGCGCTTCCAGACGTCCGGAGAGGTGGTTGGACGTCTAGAATTGGGTCCAGGCAGTCCAGAGGAGTTCCTGGACGTCTGAGCATTGGCATAGGGTTTGAGGTATGGCACTGGACACTTTTAAGACGTCTGGAAGTTGTTCCAGACGTTTGATTTGAGTCATAAACACTATTTTTGACCCGTTTAGGGTCCGTTTGAGGTTCATTTTCCGCAAATAAGATACCGATTTTTTTCGTATGATTTCCTCTACTTGTTAGAGGACTTTCTATACTATTCTGAGTATTCTCTTGTGATTGATCCTTGTATTAGGACTTTGTTCCGTTGCAGGTTAGGAGCTTGCCGAGACACGTGAGCCTGCTGTTCAAGCCTCCATTATTCCTGGGTTTACTGGTAGAGTGCTTCCCCTTAATTTAATTAAAACCTAAATACATGTGTGGAAAGAATGATTAGAACCTAGGTTATGGCATGAATTCTAGAGCAAGAAACACTTGAAATTTCTATAATGGATGATTTAATTGCAGTCTTGAATGAGTAGATAGAATAATAACAATTGCATGTAAATGAATAACAGCTGCCTGTGAAATGTAAAGTACTTGTGCTAGCAAACTGTTGCATATAAATTCCTGTGTGTATGTTAAATGATATAATATGAGCTGCATGTGTATAAATTGAGAATGGTAATGTCAATGATGGAAATACGAGCTACCTGTGTATAACCTATGTACGGAAATGTGAACGGTAGAAATGCAAGTTGCATATGTATTACATGAGAATGGAAATAGAAATGACGAAACCTGGTATGGTATGGCCTGAGGAATATGAGCATGAACCCCATGGGGGAATAGTAGTTGAGCTACTGGAAATATATGGAATGGATATGGGAATGCGACGGGAAATGTACTACCTCTTGAGTACGTGGTACCAAGGGGAGCGCATGTTACCTCTTAGTGTAGAGGGGTGCTTGCCGCCTTCGGGTTGAGACCTGGGGTAGGTTTGGCCACTTTGCACCGACTCTGTGGCCCTCGTGTACACTGTACCAAGGAGAGCTACTAGGGTAGGGAGAGAGCTAGCCACCCCACAGGGCCCGGGGTTCAGCTAGCTGCCCTACACCGACTTATTAGGCTCACTAGGCAAACCAGGGTAGTCAAGCGAGGGTGCGCAGACTGTGGAGGGGCGAGACCCCTGTTTGGTTACTGAGAGGGGCTAGACCCCTGTTACTGAGAGGGCTAGGCCCTATACTGGTTCTGTGCTGTGCTTTAGGTGCACCCGCTAACGGAAACAACTGACCGCATGCCAGTGCAGGGTAGCTACCCGTGCGCTTATCGTGCGTGCCGTAGTCACCGTTACGTCTGTCCATGATCTTGGGGTGGTTGACTGGGTGTAGGACCACCACGGGGGACTCACCCGGCCAAGAGAGCACCACGTGCAACTTCTACACTTCGGAAAAGACTGCAATCAAGATCATTCCCACGAGGAATATTCGAGATCAAGAAAGAGACCTGATAAATAAACCAAGTGGTGAAAAAGAATAAGTATTTAAAGAAAGTAATTGAAAAACAACAGCTACCTGTCCACCTTTACTGCTTTAGTTAGTTGGCTGCCACTCTACTCAGCGTTCGCTGACGTTTTGTACTCATAACCCCTTTTCACGTCCAGGTGTTGAGCAGCCAGAGCCTACGACTGCAGAGGGTGCTGGGCCCAGTAAAGCCCAATAGTTGTAGCTTCTTGTTGTACCCCTTTTTTGTTGTAGTGAGTAGTTTCTTGCACTTCTGTACTCTTACATTCTGTACTTTATATTCCTATACCTTGTTACTTTTTTACTATTGTGGTAGTGTGTACTGTAGTAGTTTTACTTCTTTACTGTTGTACTTTTGTTACTGTTAGTTGCTTAGCATAGTGAATGTTGTTTACTTTCCTATTTTGTGGTTACTTTCCCGTTGGATGACTGGGTCTTGGGATCAGTCGAATCGGTCTGGTCTCGTGTCCTGTAGGGATTCGGGAATCGGGTCGTAACAAGCCTGGCAAGATGCCAATCAATTATGGAGCAACAGAGGAAGGCGATGGAGCAATAGAGAGCTGATATGTAGGAGATGATGGCATTTCTATGAAGCAGCGACTGGGATCACACTTCCAATCACTTCCATCCTCGTAGAGTCGACAACAACTTCAACGATGGTGGAGCGGGTCACGGAATAGGAGCTGAGGCGTGACTTTACATTTTTTTTGTATTTTCCTTATCGAGGTTCTTATGTATTTTCTTTAGTTAGGTTTACATTTTTGTATTACTTACATGCATATGTTGTCATTATGACATTACTTTTTTTATTAGTGACACTATTTTGTGTTGTTATATATTGTGAGTTATCAATTAGTTCCAATCAGCATTTATAGGTATTATTGACAGCGATTTTACGCGGTTTGTAAAATGCGTCGTTGTAACGCGCAAATCTGCTTTCACTTTTAAATTTTTATCCTAGATAGGGGAAGCATCTAGGGTCATTCAAAGAGGTCAAATGTTTTCAAAATTAATCCTCTTGCTTACAAATAGAGCTCAACTTTCTTTTTGGTATTTTAAATATGTAATTTTTTTTTTGTTTTGAAAAGATGAGGGCAAAATGCGAATTGTAGCGGAAAGTACTAACACTTATAATTGCTTAACTAAAACTTAAAAGATAGATATATCTGCTTCCTAAGCTCACTCTAGGCAAGTGGAGGCCTAGAGTAATTATGAAGAAAAGTGAAACAAGTGCTAGAACCAAAACAACAATTGCAATAGAAAGTAAAAGAAGGCAAATTGATTAACTAGAATTTGTGTTCCTTTTCCAAGACAAGTAGAGGAATGCTTCTACTAAACTAAAAAAATCTAAAAGCAAGAAAAGAAACACAAATCCTCTTGCAAAAATGGTGAAGAAAGGAGTCTTCTTGCTCCAAGCCTAGCTGCTCCATGGCTTGAAAAGAGGGCCTCCTTCTTCTCCTTCCTTGAGAGCTCCTCCAAGGTGGAAGCTACCACCTTCAATGCTCTCCTCCAAGGGGTGGGCATGCACCACCCTCAAAAGCTCCTCCAAGGTGGCGTGGACCACCTTCAAGATCTCCTCCAAAGATCTTCCTTGCCTGGCGTGACTCAAGAGAGAAGGGAAGAGGGGAAGGCACCAAGGGGACAGAATATCCCCTTAATCTTCTTCTTCTTCTTCTCTCTTGGACGTGGGCTTCTAGGTGGAATATGAGAGTGAATTTTCTAGCCAAGGATGCCTTGAATAGTGGTGGGTAGTGGTCTTTTTATAGGGTAGGATGGGGGGTTAAGGTGCGCCTTGAAATGGAGGGCTAGGATGGAAGGATGGAGGTGGTTGATGATCCTATGGCCAAGGGCATTTGGCGCCAACCCAAGGGGTGTTAAAGGGGGTGGTTATGGTGGTGTTGGTGGCTTTTGGTGGTGGAGAGACACCACCATTTTGGCGCCAACCTAGGGTCTTCTAGAAGGGGGGTTAGGTGAATGGTGGAGATGGATTTAAAGAGAGGTGTATGGTGGAGATGAAGGGAATTTTGGAGGGAAAGTTGGCGCCAAAAGGAAAGGGTTCTAGAATGTTATTTTGGAGGGAAAATAGGTGGCTTTTGGTAGTGGTGATGGGGTGAAGGGGTGTGATGGTGGTGGCGCCAACTTGGAGTAGGATAGCTAGCTTAGGTGAGCTTAGTTGATGGAGCTAGCTAGGGTTGAGTTGAAGGTGGTGGATGGCCAAGGAGTTGGATGCTAGCTAAGCTAAGCTAAGCTAAGCTAGCTTAGCTAGCTATCAAGTAGAGGAGTAGGTAATGTGAGCTAAGGTTTGAAGAGAGGAGCTGAGGAGGAGAAGTCTGGAGCTGGAACTGGAGTTGGCAGCTACTGAAGAGGTTGGCATGGAGCTACTCTAGCTGGCTTAGCTTGCTAGTTCTTTCCTAGCTGCTAAGCCAAGTTAAAGTGAGTTGGCTTCTACCATAATGAGCTGAGGTGAGTTGGGTCTAGTGCTCCCGAGGAGGATAAAGCTGGTTGAGGTAGCTAAGGTAGCTTAGCTCAACTGAGTTGAGCTAAGCTGAGTCCCCGGGAGCTGGACTTGAGCTTCCTGAGCTGGGATGAGTTCTTCTTCAGCTGGCTGGAGTTGAGTGGAGCTGGATGTAGCTGGGTCTGAGATGGGGTGAACTCCTGTCAACACAGCTGAGCTAGTTAGAGCTCCCTGTAGACTAGTGGGAGCTGAGATGAGCTAGACTCAGCTAAGTTGAGCTAGATCTGAGCTTACTTGAGCTAGGGTGAGCTAAGATGAACTCTCTTAAGTTACCATTCAGCTGAGATTAGCTGAATAGAGCTGGGATAAGCTAACCCCAATTCAAGTGAGCTAGGTTCCAGCTGTGGTGAGCTGGATCAAGTTGAGTTCCAGCTAGTCTGAGATTCTCCTTCACCATTTGCCTTCTTGAGTGCTAAGGTTTTTGGGATCTGTATATCTGTTCTTCCCTAACACTCACAAAAATATATCAAAAAGACAATAAAAAAATACAATGCATGCCTAACCTAATTTATGCCTAAATACAGCCCAAAAACCCATTTGCGAAGTAAAATCCTAAGAGTTAGGTTTGTTTTAATCCATAAGAATGATAATAAACTGGCGTTTATCACACCTCCATGCTTATCTTTTGCTAGTCTCTTAGCAAAACATCAATTTTTTGGAAAATGAAATTTTTGGGAAATCTAATTTTTTGACTTTTGAGGAGAGAAAGAGATTAAGGGACCTTGATTGATCTAAACACAGGAGGTACAGGATTTGTTAAAGATAAACATCGGGATTTATTTTTTGATCCAACCATTAGACAAAACGGGATCACTATATCCTCCAGAAAATTCACAAATTATCCCCTTGTTAATTCAGATGACTTGAAATTTTTGTTTTTAGGATCTTTCTGGCTCATAAATCTGAATCGCAACTTGCAAAATCCTTTAAAATCTTGTGTCTGTGCTTGTGAAAAGCGAACACTTATAAGGACGTGTTAATTTATTTATTACTACTTTTTATTGTTTATTTTTTTATTTTTTTCTCCCCCTTGCTTATTTTTAGCTTAGTCTTACAACAAATGTGTCGGGATCATCATTCTCGTTACCATTCCTCGAGGGGGCTCTGGCGCCAGCACTTCGGGATAGCACTGTCCATGACACCACCTAGGAGCTCACAACCCCAAAACACGATGCAGTGTAAAGGGGCGCTCCAAGCAAACTCAAGCTCTTACTCCGACACTATAGGTAGAGCACCGTCCAAGACACTTGAGCTGCTAAAATGCGCTTTAATGCTCCGTCTAAAGATATGAAATATAGATATGGAGCAGCGTCGAGGCAGTAACATGTTGACATCGCATCCTCAAAGGAGGCATTTTCCTCCTTCTCGACGGTGGGAATTCAAACCAATGATCTGCTTCAGACTTTTACTAAGTCCAAACAAGGGACTTTTTCAAATTTTTAGTTATTTTTAAGTGTTGGCTTGTGTGTGAAGAGTGACACAAGAAGTTTCTCAAGACATGCAAGTTTTTGAATCAGAAACTAAGTCAAATACTTTCCACATTATAAAATAGGATCAAGTCACCTGAATTATCATGAGTTCAGGTGAAATTTTAGAGAAGGATATCTAATCTAATCTAAAATAGACCCTGAAATTCTAATGATCAGATCCGCATCCTCATCCCTAGTTTGTTAAAGATTAAATCCCATTGTACCAAAAGTGAGTTTTTCAACCTTAGTCTCGAAAAAAAATTTTCCTCAAAAAGTTTTTCATCATTTTTATTATTATTATTATTTTTGGGTATGCAAGTAGGAAATAAATTAAAGAAAAATGCATGTTTTTAGGTTTTGAACATCCTAAATCGATCGTCAAAATTTAAAAACACCCCCCTATGCTTAAGATATGTCATGTCCTCATGCATTAGGAGGGAAAAGGGATCACCTTAGTGAAGAATGGTCGGGTTTAGGATGATCAAAACCTGGAAAAAGAAGAAAAAAGGAAAGCAGGAAAAAAAATGATGGGTTACCTCCCATCCAGTGCTATCTTTTACGCCATTCAGCCAGGCGTGAAGGTATGCACGGAAGACGGAAAATCATGTAAATAGTTGGACACTTGGATGCCCGCAATAAAAGTGTCTTCCTTAAGATCCCTAAAAAGATGAGTGGTAAAGATAAATGGATCAAAATAAAATAGAGAAATGGAAAAATGACCCGGATCTGGCCATGGTTTAAGTGCTTGTAAATTGCCAGATTCTGGTGGGTCGGGTGATAGGTCCAATGGAAAGGGATGGGGAATGGAGTCAATGAGATGTAGGGTGGGTGAAGTTAGTGTGAATGTTTTTGGTGGAAAATCAAGAAGATGAAAAGGGGGAAAGTCAAACCCTAGTTGATCTGGAAAGTCTTGGACCACATAACTATGCTTAGAATAAGAATCAATAAAATCTAGATCAATAGTGGTCAAAGATGAATGAGATTGGATCAACATAGACATTTCAAATACTGCTTCCATTTTATTTTCAGTGTCCTCAAAAATTTTGTGATCAATGGACCTCTTGGAAGCTTGAAATAAATCTAATGAGAAGGTCTGGTTACTGCAACTTATATTCATTTTCCCAGAATGAGAATTGATATTAGTTGTTGCCATGATCAGAAAAGGTCTTCCAAGGATGGCATTAATGAGAGCCTTGGGTACCTCTATGTCAAGGACCAGAAAATTTACCGGAAATAGACAATTCCGGACCTTGATAATACTATCCTCAACAACTCCCCGCGGTTGAATAGTAGATAGAACTTCCAATTGAAATTGAACCTTGGTAGGTTTTAAATCACTGAATCAAAATTTCTCAAATAAGACAGGGGAGATGAGATTACTAGAGGTACCTAAGTCGAGAGGGGCATGAAAAAAAATGGTGTCAATTACGACAATTGAGATAAGTGATGTGCCCTGGTCCTTTTTTGTGAAAGGCAGCTTGCTCTGAAAAACTGAGCTGGCTGTCTTTGAAAGGACCAACCTTTCTAGATTCTGATCATGCCCTTTTGCAGTAAATTTTTTAGAGGCATGGGGGGAATCTAGGAAGGGAATATTCCTCTCGACTTGCTCAAATAAGTCCAAAGGATTGTGGTCAGAGGGCTCTGATTTTGGATTGTTGGATTGCAATTTTTGAGAGTGGGAAATAGGGTTTGAATCAAGTGTTTTTGGGGTTTCTTTTTCTTCTTCCTTATTGAGGTTAGGGGGGTCAATTTGCATTGGTTGAGAATCAGTTTCATCATTTGATTGTGAAGGCCTTAAATCCATAGTGGTTTCCTCACTCCTCAGAGTCTCTGCATACGCAGATTGGTGACCACTGGGAGGAGGTGGGGGGGCCTGATTTTGATAGAAACTGGGTTGGTGCTATGATATTGGGTTAATAGGAGGCTGGACCATGTGGTTCTGATGTTGGTAGCCACCCGGGTGTTGGTTCCTGTGATTAATAAAGTTTGGTGTGGGTTGGGATGGTGGGTATCCTGCAGGTCTTTGAGTCGGAATATCCCCAATTTGATCATTGAGATTGTTAATAAGACGGGTTGTTTCCTTTGTTTTTCTTTGTAACTCCTGCAGGGTTTTCATTATCTGGGCATTAATGTCTTCTTGAGATTGCCCAGATCGATAAGTCTGATTTGAACCATACCCTCCAAACGGGTTCTGTTGTTGGTGTGGAACCGGATTGGTCCAGGAGTGAGCTGGATAATTCCCCCCATTAGAGGAATTTTTCAATTTCTCCTGGAAAGTAAGGATATTTTGGGTGGGGTGATGATTGGAATAAACATAATTTCCTGTTGAACCATAGAAAGCCTCAGAATAATAATTATACTCAGCACAGGATTTATGCATATTTTCTCCCTTGCGGGTGTTAAAAGCGGTGAGATGTGGAATGTGTGGAGCTTGGGCAGGTGTGGCAGGATTCCCTTGGTTGGCCAGGTTTGTTAAATCCTTATGCAACTGTTGTTGCTTAACTTGTAGCTGAGGCATGATAGAGTAGAGATTAGGTGGAGGGGCCTGATTAAGTAGCTCATGGGTGGAAAAATAGGGGAAAGAAAAATTAGCATGCGGGTTAGAGGACCAATTTTTATTTTCCATTTTTAAAAGAAGAGGAAGAAGACAGAAAAAGTGGTCTTCTTGCGTGGGGGGAGAAATCAAATGGTCCTTCCAAGTGCCGATTTTGAGACCGTCACCCGTGCATAAAATGGAAGAACGGGAGGGGAGGAGAAGAGAAAGAGATGAGAGAAAGTGTGCAATTCAAACAAACAAAACTAGACCTAGCTTAAATGCGACTCCCTAATAATAAACCTAAAACTTGGTCTATGTAGGAAATAAGTAGTCAATAGTGAATACCCATTCTGTCAACAAATCTAGCCAAGTTGCTTAAGGGGAGGTTTGGGCCCAAACGTTTCCTAGGGAAAACCCTAGGTGCTTGTACAAACCTGGGCCTGGTCGTTTGACACGGCCCCTCAGCCTGAACACCAGATATAGATGACAGAATTGGTACTAACTAAAGAAAACTTAAGACCTAGATAGCAAGCCTAAGTTGATGAAGCCTTAGGGGTCAAGTTGCTACAAGTTTTAATTAGGTCTATGATACTGCAGTGCACACGGAATGTGAAGGACATTAATTGGGTTGTTGCCTTGTTATTTCAATTTTTTTGTGTGTGCAGGAATTGGAGAGTGGCTCCAATGAAAATCAAGTTGTCACACAATTTTTTTTTTGTATTTATGTCTTTTAGGATTCAATTTAATTGAATGTGTTTTAGGGTTTCTTTTGTTAAATTTTCAAACAAGTTTGAAATTCCACAATCAAAGGAAAAACAAGTTGTATGGATGATTGTATATTTCTTTTAAATTGAGTCTCTAAAAAGAAAGAAGGAAACCCTAAGCCAATTGTCCCTAAGACAGAAATTTAACTACCAATGAGTTATTTTTAGGCTTTCAGAATAGATAGTGGTCCAAATAATGCAACCAACACCACTACCTTGAGTGAAATCAAACAAGGATTCCATAAAAGATTTTTGTAAGATTTTAGGAATTTGTTTGATAATTGTTTTGAATTTTTAATTGTACTGGTGTCAAAGTCCAGAAATGATACCCGTGGGTATTGTGGACTTTTCAGTATTATCACCGACCTTAGAAAATTTTTGTGATTTTATATGATGTGTAAAATTTCACAAGGATTCCAGCAAGCTAAATTTCACAAAAATTGGATGAGTATAAAAATTCTAAAAATTCACAGACAATAGCAAAACAGGAAGATTAGAGGGTATGACCCCTCTAAAGTCCACGAATTTTTAAAAATTAACTACAAAGCCAATTTATCTGAAATTTGGAAAAAATGATCCTAACTCAATTGGGAATATGAGATTTTGTGATTTTACGAGGCCTGTGGTGTTAGGAATCGATTTTTCAAGTCCGGACAGAAATCTGGACCCGAAAAATAGAACACCAATACTTGCAATGGAGTGGTGTTAAAGAAGCATTCAAGCAAACAATAGATTTTAAAATGCACCACTCCACTTAGTTAAGTTTTTTATGGTCCTGAATGCCAAGTTTAGTGTATTTTGGTAGTTTTTTAGGTTAAGTGTGACAAGTGATGGGGAACCAACCTGAAATCCACGGGAAGAAAAGGAACTTTAGGCTTTCGCTTCTAAATTCCCACCTTCTCGCTGTAATTTCTGCACACACAAAAGAAAGAAAGAGAAGGGGATGAGATCCACTTCAAGTAAGAGAAAATTAACTAATGCAAAGCCGTGCCTCCCCGGCAACGGTGGCAAAAAGTGATAGCGATTTTACGCGGTTTGTAAAATGCATCGTTGTAACGCGTAAATCCGCTTTCGCTTTTAAATTTATATCCTAAATAGGAGAAGTATCTAGGGTCGTCCAAGGAGGCCAAATGTTTGCAAAATTAATCCTCTTGCTTACAAATAGAGCTCAACTTTCTTTTTGGTATTTTAAATATGTAATTTTTTTTTTGTTTTGAAAAGACGAGGGCAAAATGCGAATTGTAGGGAAAGTACTAACACCTATAATTGCTTAACTAAAACTTAAAAGATAGATATATCTTCTTCCTAAGCTCACTCTAGGCAAGTGGAGGCCTAGAGTAATTATGAAGAAAAGGTGAAACAAGTGCTAGAACCAAAACAGCAATTGCAATAGAAAGTAAAAGAAGGCAAATTGATTAACTAGAATTTGTGTTCCTTTTCCAAGACAAGTAGAGGAATGCTTCTACTAAACTAAAAAAATCTAAAAGCGAGAAAAGAAACACAAATCCTCTTGCAAAAATGGTGAAGAAGGGAGTCTTCTTGCTCCAAGCCTAGCTGCTCCTTGGCTTGAAAAGAGGACCTCCTTCTTCTCCTTCCTTGAGAGCTCCTCCAAGGTGGAAGCTACCACCTTCAATGCTCTCCTCCAAGGGGTGGGCGTGCACCACCCTCAAAAGCTCCTCCAAGGTGGCATGGACCACCTTCAAGATCTCCTCCAAAGATCTTCCTTGCCTGGCTTCTCCTTTGGCTGGCGTGACTCAAGAGAGAAGGGAAGAGGGGAAGGCACCAAGGGGACAGAATATCCCCTTAATCTTCTTCTTCTTCTCTCTTGGACGTGGGCTTCTAGGTGGAATATGAGAGTGAATTTGCTAGCCAAGGATGCCTTGAATGATGGTGAGTAGTGGTCTTTTTATAGGGTAGGAAGGGGGGTTAAGGTGCCCCTTGAAATGGAGGGCTAGGATGGAAGGATGGAGGTAGTTGATGATCCTATGGCCAAGGGCATTTGGCGCCAACCCAAGGGGTGTTAAAGGGGGTGGTTATGGTGGTGTTGGTGGCTTTTGGTGGTGGAGAGACACCACCATTTTGGCGCCAACCTAGGGTCTTCTAGAAGGGGGGTTAGGTGAATGGTGGAGATGGATTTAAAGAGAGGTGTATGGTGGAGATGAAGGGAATTTTGGAGGGAAAGTTGGCGCCAAAAGGAAAGGGTTCTAGAATGTTATTTTGGAGGGAAAATAGGTGGCTTTTGGTAGTGGTGATGGGGTGAAGGGGTGTGATGGTGGTGGCGCCAACTTGGAGTAGGATAGCTAGCTTAGGTGAGCTTAGTTGATGGAGCTAGCTAGGGTTGAGTTGAAGGTGGTGGATGGCCAAGGAGTTGGATGCTAGCTAAGCTAAGCTAAGCTAAGCTAGCTTAGCTAGCTATCAAGTAGAGGAGTAGGTAATGTGAGCTAAGGTTTGAAAAGAGGAGCTGAGGAGGAGAAGTCTGGAGCTGGAACTAAAGCTGGCAGCTACTGAAGAGGTTGGCATGGAGCTACTCTAGTTGGCTTAGCTTGCTAGTTCTTTGCTAGCTGCTAAGCCAAGTTAAAGTGAGCTGGCTTCTACCATAATGAGCTAAGGTGAGTTGGGTCTAGTGCTCCCGAGGAGGATAAAGCTGGTTGAGGTAGCTAAGGTAGCTTAGCTCAACTGAGTTGAGCTAAGCTGAGTCCCCGGGAGCTGGACTTGAGCTTCCTGAGCTGGGATGAGTTCTTCTTCAGCTGGCTGGAGTTGAGTGGAGCTGGATGTAGCTGACTTTGAGCTGGGGTGAACTCCTGTCAACATAGCTGAGCTAGCTAGAGCTCCCTGTAGACTAGTGGGAGCTGAGATGAGCTAGACTCAGCTAAGTTGAGCTGGATCTGAGCTGACTTGAGCTAAGGTGAGCTAAGATGAACTCTCTTGAGTTGCCATTCAGCTGAGATTAGCTGAATAGAGCTGGGATGAGCTAACCTCAGTTCAAGTGAGCTAGGTTCCAGCTGCGGTGAGCTGGATCAAGCTGAGTTCCAGCTAGTCTGAACTTCTCCTTCACCATTTGCCTTCTTGAGTGCTAGGATTTTAGGGATCTGTATATCTGTTCATCCCTAACACTCACAAAAATATATCAAAAAGACAATAAAAAAAATGCAATGCATGCCTAACCTAATTTATGCCTAAATGCAGCCTAAAAACCCGTTTGCGGAGTAAAATCCTAAGAGCTAGGTTTGTTTTAATGCATAAGAATGATGATAAACTAACGTTTATCAATTATAGATAAACATATATATAATGCCTAGATTGTATTATTGAAAAAAATATATATATTAGTATATGCAATGATGTTAAATTAAAACCGTCATTTATGTATTGGTAACGAAAATTATTAAACCGTTGTAAAAAGCCTATAACCGACGCGTAATACCCAGCTGGGGTCCGTTCCAAATGTATGGGTGAGTCATTCGACGGTTCTTTTCATGATGCTTAACGATTTAACCATCGTAAAATAGCACGCATGATGATTATAAAATCGTCATGTAATGTCAAGGCGACATTTCTCACGGCCAAATTAATGCCATAAATGATGGTTATATACTTGGCGTTTTTTGATATACACGACGATTATGAATAAAATCATCGTATTTATAATTTATACGATAGTTAATCGAACTATTGTCTATACACAAGAATAAACATCAGTTTTAAAGCATAATCATTGCATCTACCCTATTGCGACACTCTTTCATAATGACATTATACAACGATGTTGTCCGTTTAAGTAATGATTTCTAACCGTCGCGAAAAGCGATCTTTTCTATAGTGTGCCATGAAGGTTGAGGTGGTGTTATGCACATTGGTTGTGCCTTTTTGGCCATCGTACCTGAATTCCATATTTATACCTCATACCTGTATGTGTAACACCTCCCCTCAAATTGTAGGTTTAGTAAAAACTTGTACTTGTTGCAAAGTTGTTGAAATGGAAGAGTAGTAAGAGGCTTGGTGAGTATGTTGGCAACTTGGTCTTTGTTGGAGATGATTTCATATGAAGATGTTTTTAGGTCTCTAAAGCTCGTACTAAATGATAATCTATCTCCATGTGTTTTGTTCTCTCATATGAAAAATTGGATTTGATGTGAGGTGTGGAAGAGTGGACCCAATTTCGTGCATACGTTTTAGAAATCTAGAACAAGCTTAATGCTGAAAGTGGACCATTAGTTTCCTTTTTTTTGTGTTTTTTTAGTAGGGTGAAATTTGAATATGGAGCCTACTTTTTCAACTATCAACCTATTTAGAGTGGAGATAGAAATCTAGGGTTTTACTCCCCAAACCCCAACTGCCTCTTTTTCATTGGCCTTGATTAGGACTTCGATCGATGATGATCAATTAGAGACACCTCCTCCTTCACCCCTTGCTCCATTGGTCATCCCGCCTCATTGCCATTCTATTTTGGAGATCCGATGTTGGTGCTTGCTCTCACCATTGCTCTTCCCTGACCATGGTTGTGAACTGTGTTGCCTAAGTCCCCTTTGCCATACAAGATAGTTGTGGCCAACCATTGTTGTTCTTGCCTCACCAGCCACCATCATCCTCGCATTTACTGCTCCTGTCACCATTGTCCTAACCACCACCAGTCTTGACATCGCCATCTCGCGCCTGCGATATCTCCTTTTATGTTGGATCTACGCCTAAAACGATGCCTCACATGACTGAGTATTTGGTCACGTTGGTTCAACCTCTAACTTGTCATTGTTAACGTAGGCCAATTTGATTGAGAAGACCCTACTTCAGTGGCATTGTCGTTACCTTTTGGCATAGAGCAACACTTTAGCCCTCCGAAGAAACTTGGAACGCTTTCTTTTCTTTTTCTTTTTTTTGTTTTGTTTTACTTGTTTGTGTTGATTTCGTTTTACTGTTCCCTTGGTCAGGGCATGGTTGTTCCTCTCCTTAGGGGACATCATGTCTATTCTTGCCCCCCCTCTCGCCCTTTGATCTTGCTTTTCCATTGTATTATTTCATTCTCTTGAATGAAGGCTTTATTGCAACAAAAAGAGGGAAAAAACACTTTGTTGTAAGGATGAAAACGAATCGGATTCGAGTTGGGTTTTACTAAATCCATATCGATACCTATTTATAAAATTCATATCAATACCTATTTATAAAATCCATACCGATACCCTTGCTATTTACTCATCAGGTACTAAAATCTAAATACATACCATACTCATCTACCTATCAGGTAGCTATTTACTTATCAAGTACCGATTTATAAATTAATCTTAAAATAGAAATCATGTCCAAATTAGATTTAAAAAAAAAATCTAGAACATAATTTATTAATTATTTACTTTAACAAATTCGATGGTTAAGAGTTCAAACTACTCCAATTTTATTGATTTACTGAAATTATTACAAAAAGGATTATTCAATGGGAAGACATAAAAATAAAAAATAAAAAAATACATAGAGAGATTAAATGCCGATATATTTCAAAGGAAAAGATTTCCATAAAAAAATAAGGGATTTAGGATAAGATATATAAATAAATCAAAATCTTCCTATCCTAGGTTGTAAAGCACGTCTTGTTGTGATACTTGTGGCGTCGCTTTGCTGCATGCTTTCCAGCTTTCACTTAACCCACCAACAAGTCTTTCCTTACCTCACGAGTTGCGACAATGTGGAACCATGTGATATAGGTTCGAGTTGCTTTCCCCTGACCATTGTGTGATTGCGTCCGTGTACGATAGCACTCACGCCTATATTTTAATCACAACTACTAACAAGTGACTAAAAGAAACAATATTGGATCGATATCGAGCCATCGACTTTCATTGATCGTTGACGAAGGATTCCGGAAAAAGAAGGTTTTATTAGGTTTCCCACTTGACATGATGTGTTAACTCCGTTGCTTTTTAAGCTTGGACACCACCACTCAGCCAATATTGTTGACGGGTTGAAGAGACGTCGCATCTATGCCTTTCGTCCGTCAAAATGCCCTTGTTGCCCAACTCTCTCTAATTATTAATACAAGGACGCCTTAAATATTTAATAGTTGAAAAGGTCTGGTGTGAATACGCAAATAGAAAAATCGCAGAGCCGAAACGAACAGGATTTAAGATAGCATCTCATAGCTTCGAGGATTTTTTTCGAAGTTTTTACGTATATGTCATGTAACTTTGGATGTTATTCCCTCACACCTGAATTTCTAATATTATTATGCATAGGCTTGAAAAACGTAAAATTTTTTACGTGCATACTTTCTCAAAGAATGGGTATCGAGAATTAGAGAAATTTTACTAATTTTTACAACATATTTCTTTTTTAATTTTAAATTCCCTCTACCCCCTTCTCTTCCTCCGTCTCCGTCAATCAGTGACGAAGCTAGGATTTGTTACTAGGGGAAGTCGAATGTAGTATAAATCTTAGTCTTGCTTAGCAAGAATATCTTTGTAATTTGAAAATATTTTCTTAGCTTTGATTTCATGGTTCCAGTCAAATCAATAGGAGAAGCTGTAAGATAAAATTAACAAAAAAAAAAAAAAACAAACAAACAATCTTTGCTATGATGATGGTATGTGCCGGATCATTTTATGATTTATGTCCACTTGCATACAAACTACAATTAATATTTCTCGTTTTCGACGAATCTGTAATTTTTGTTTTCTAATTGTTAATTTTAAATTAATTTTCAAAGTAAAAAATTATTATTCACATGTAAAATTATTTTATATAGATAAAAAATTGATTAAAAATTAAAATATAATTGTTAAAAATAAAAACATATCGATATATTATTATTTTTAATTGATGTATTTTAACTTTTCACATATTGAAAATCAAGATACACTGATTGAAAATGAAAATATATTAATGTATTTTCATTTTCAATCGATGTACTTATTATTTTTATTGAGTAGGGTTCACACATTACAAAATATATTACAACATACATGTTACTCGCATCTCAAAACTTGTTATTCAATTCGAAAATTATCTAAAATGCCTTTTGAATCCTCTTGATTTCACTGACAAAATAAGGACCATCTATTTGATAGTATTATTATCTTTTAACAAGACATAAGAGTAATATTGCAAAATTTGATCCTTTGCCTTTTTCCTTTACCTGTACTGTGCTCTCTTCATGTCACATTTTGGATGAGGGATAAAATTTTTCTCTTAATAAAATTTAAAATGTAATAAATTTTACTGAAATTGATGTAAGTGATATGATGGTAAGAGTAGATGTAATAAGTGGATGAATATATTATAAATTATAAGTTAATATGATTTAAATCTAAACGAGAGAGTTACAGTATTTTATATTTGATTTTAGATTATTCTATTATTATTATTTTACTTAAAAGTAGAATAATTGAGAGTTAAATGTGATATATACCTTAATAGATTATGTATAGTGATTTAAAATGATTTTTTTCTAATCTTATAACACTATTTATCTTATATTATATCACGTGATCAACCCTTTTATCTTACATCCAAACATAGACTTCATGCATGTGCAAAAACTTACCAATGCACATACATGCAATGCGATTGTACACCATGAGTAACACTCCTTGGATGACAGTTTTCACAATCATGCACCAAAGATCTAAAGTAAAAAAAATTGATATACAATTTTTTTCTAAAAATAAATGTAACCACCTCTAAGAAAAATAGGCTCTGCCACCGACAAGTTAACAGCGCCTATACGACCGTAGCTGTGCTCGCGTGGCTGACGAAGGTTGCATTGGCTTTGCTAGAATGGCATCACTAATGCATTTGCTTCTGCCAGACGTTGTTTTCCTCTGCTTGCTGGTGCGGTATGAATGCTATTGTGGGTGCCCTCGTAGGGGTCTGTCGTTACCTCTATGTTGTTGAGTATGTTGGTGGTGGTTGTACCATAGGGATTGTGGTTGGAGCATTTTCGGTAGATGTCTGGGAGCTTAGATCTTTGAGGGTGTTAATGATCTATCACCGAAGTTGAGATCATGTTAAAGTTGAATTCATTACGATAGGCAGTTGGTTGGCTTCGATTCCACTCTTTCTCCTATTAGCATGTTACGCTCCATCGTATACAGTGTATGGCGTAAGAATTTGATGTATTAGATGTTTCTTTTACGTTTTCTTTCTTTTTTTTACGTTATTTAGAGTTCCCTCCTGTTCAGAAAGCGTTGTCTTTCCCCCATATTTAAGAGATGTTGACGATATCTTTCCCCCTCGTCTTATAAGATTGTATACCATTTTTATTTCAAAATTTTCCTCTGATAAAAAAAAAAACTCCTACCCCATAAAGATGACTGACACGACAATCTCTGCACTGTGACAGTCTATATCCATCTACGAAGGAGAAAAAAAAGGTACTGGATGGTAATGTTTAACGTAAAAATTGACGCCCCTCTGTTATCGAGGTGGAAGGGTTCGCACTCGGAAATGCCACTTAAATACTTGTTAGAGAGTATCTACATCCACGTTGAGTCTGTGCGTGAGTTTGAACATACGGCACTCGATCCCGATCACCGATTACCCTTTACAAAGAAAGACTTTGGTGCTTTTGCATTCATAAACGTCGCAAATCGATCAACCGAACTTTTAGGCTCACGTGTAGATCGTGCTTTGCGTCTCCTTAATTGCTTTTTGTACTTCCCTTGTTAACTAATTGTGACACCTTTCGAAGTAGTGCTTTTGCAGAAAGTTTAATATTTGTGTTGACACAATGAAAAAATACCTTAAATAATGTGATTTTGATTATACAAAATATTAAAGTATGTTAGAAAATGTTGAAGTATTTGAAAGAATCTTGAAAATTTTCTAGACTGTTTATGCAATTGTTACAAATTATGGATCATTCAATTGTTATTTGTTGATGAACATACATTTTAATCATTGATATTGTTGGGTTATTAAAAACTTTTTTTTTCCAGGGACAAGATTATAAAATTGATGAATATTCCTGTTGTAACAACTTTGAAGGATGATGAAGAATTATGTGAAGATCGAGCATCATAGATACAAGAATGGATGAATACGACTTCAAGAAACGAATTTAGAGAATTTCACATTGAAAAGAAATTTAATTTCTTATTTATTAATTCAACTTTCTTAAGTTTACGTAAAAGCCAAATAGTTGGTTCACAATACAAATAAGTAGACTAACTCAATCAATTAGGCTTAAAACAAGTTATCTAGACTCAAGCCAAGACTAATACGACCAATTCTAAGTCTTAATTGGGCTTTAATGTTTACCCTCTTGGGAACCCACTTATGACTCGAATTTAAATGTCTGTCATTATAAGCAAAATTACCAAGTCTAATCATTCATGCATCTTTCACTTGGTTGAATAGGAAAAAAAATTGTCATTAGAGAAGATAGTTGTTGGTTTAAATTTGAGTTGTTCTGATCCTCTATTAACATTATTTTACACATATCTTAAGTTTTGAATAAAGATAGATTTTTTCATGATTTTTAATTATAAGAAGGACAATCTTTTGTTTTTTGAAAAGAGGAATTTGCCTAAATACAAAAAGAGTAGAGGCTTCATAACACTTAATACATGCAATAGAAAAGCACTATTAAAGAAGCTCTAATTTTCTCTTTAGCTCTTTGACTCTCTTACTCTAATTTTTGTTCTCAGGGAGTGTTTTAGCTATTTGATGAGAAGTAATTGTGAGATTTTTAAGGAATCCTTAACAAAGTGGCCGTAAAATTCTAGACAAATCCCTAACAAACCATAATGTCATGACCTTGGATTCTCTTAGTCGACCCAAATTATGCTCCCCATAAAGTGCGTAACACCTCTTGTTTTGTGAAAATTGGAGTTTTGTAACTGGCATTATGGTAATTTTGTGAACACACCCTCTTTGTATGAAATGACTCGTTGCCTTTTTAGTCGGATAAGACGTCTGGACTGTTAGTTAGATGTCTGTCCAGACGTCTGGACATATATCTGGATGTCTAAAAGTAGAAGAATATCGCATATTCATTTCGCTCTGCATGCGGGTGACACGTAGAGACCTGCTTTCTCTTCTTCACCCCCTCACTCGAACCCTAAACCCACTCTATATAAACCACCCTTCTTTCCTTCTCACCTCCTCACACCACTCAAGCCACCGCTACCTCCACCTTCTCCTGTGACGACCACGCCCCTTCCCGTCTTTGTTGTAGCCGCTGCAAGGAAGGAGAGCCACCGGCAAGGGGAAAACTGGGAGGAGCGAGAGCGAGAGAGTGAGAGGGAGCGAGAGCGGGGGAGGAGGAGGACGGCCGAGGGAGCTCGGTGGAGCTCGAGGAGTCGTGGGAGAGAGGAAGATGCTGACGGGGAGCTTCTCGAGCTCCTGCAGCTGCTGGAGGTACCGCTGAGTCGTCTGAGGGCGGAGGCGAGAGCGGAGCGAGCTGCGCAGAGAGGTTCTGGTATTAGAAGTTTTCTAGTATCAGATGTCTAGAGTATCGTCCAGACGGCTAGCGAGGCACCCAAAAGTCCGGAGATGAAGCCAGACGTCTGAAAGCATAATATCTCGAGGTACGTACCTTCCTACGCTACTTTCCACCATGCAGATCATAGCGCAGGAGGTGTTAGGTTAAAAATGGTGTTTGTGCTCTGCACGCAAGCGCGGAGTGTCGGGAAGGAGCAGGGTGTGCACTTCAAGGTGATTTTGGATGTCTGACTGCATCGCTAGACATCTAACGGCCCTTTCAGACAACTGGAAGGAGGGTGAGACATCTAGGGCTGCCCCCATATGGTAATAGAGGGATCCAGACGTCTGAGAATACCGCAAAAAACACAAGGTGAGATCTGACGTCTATTAAGACGTCTGGAACTAGTCCCAGACGTCTGATTTTGGTTAGTAACCGTGATTTTGGGTCATTTAGGGTCCAAACGGAATCAGATTTCTGCAAACGAAGTACCGTTATTTTTCACTCAAGTTTCTCTACGTGTTCATGTTAAGTATCTATTGTTTTGAGCTCGTCTGATGTAAATTAGTCGCTGGTACAGGTTACCAATCGGTGGAGTGTTCGAGTCCCACAGAGATGACGAGATCTGCGGCACAAGCCCCCATTCCTCCCATGATACCCAGTAGAGTGGTTTAATTCATTTGTTAATATTTAAATAAGAATGTACTTGTTCAGAATAATCGGATTGAACTTTAGGATGTGGAATGAACCCTAAGGTAGAAATGTATGAGCCTGTTTTGAGCTGT
This sequence comes from Thalassia testudinum, assembly GCA_037157565.1. NCBI lineage: Eukaryota > Viridiplantae > Streptophyta > Magnoliopsida > Alismatales > Hydrocharitaceae > Thalassia > Thalassia testudinum. The sequence continues at coordinate 75,566,496 of JAZHRO010000024.1, read as the reverse complement.
ACCGTTTACTTGATGCATGTTTAAAATAAATTGCTAGAAAATGGTATTAGTGTAATTATGAGATGCATGATAGAATACGAGTTGCCTGTATGTGAATGAGAAAGTGAACGGTGAAACCACAAGTTTCATATAAATGATTGGGAATTAAAGTGTGAAAACATGAGTTGCCTATATATGGATGAGGAACGAGTTATGAAATATGAGATCGGAATGTGGATAAATGAGATGAATAATGAGCATGAACCTTACAAGGAATTAGGAGTAGAACTCCTGTGTATGAAAGGAATCTAGAATGTAGACGAGAAGTGAGATGATCCTTGTATACGTAGTACCAAGGAGCACAGTGGTTCTTTTAGTGTAGAGCGGAACTAACCTCCCTTGGGTTGAGACCTGGGGTTAGGATTGGCCACTCTACACCGACTCTTGTAGGCCCTCGCGTACGTGGTACCGAGGCATGATACTAGTGTAGGGAGGGAGCTAGCCACCTCACGGGACCCGAGGTTAAGCTAGCCACCCTACACCGACTTTGTTAGGCCCGCTGGGCAAACATGGGTAGTCGGACAAGGGTACGCGGACTGTGGAGAGGCGAGACCCCTGTTTGGTTCTAAGGGGCGAGACCCCTGTTCTGAGAGGGTAAGGCCCTATACTGTTCCGTGCTGTACTTTAGGCGTACCCGCTAGCAGAAACAACTGACTACTTGTCAGTGCGGGGTAGCTACCCGTATGCTTATTAATCGTGCCGCAGTCACCGCTACGTCTCGACAGCGACCTCAGGTTGGTTGACTGGGTGTAGGACTACCGTAGGGGACTTTCCCGACCAGGAGAACACCACGTGTACCTTCTACTCCACAGAAAAGACTGTAATCAAGATTGTTCCCACGAGAAACAAGCAAGATCAAGAAATACTTTGATACTTTGGGAAATTGATAAACTAGAAATACATAAATGAGATAAATAGAAATGAGAATAAAAGCTGCTTGTTGCTTTTACTTTACTTATACATAGATAATATAAACACCACTCGACTCAATGTTCACTGACTTTGTCTTTTCATTACTCTGTTCAGGACCAAGAGTTGAGCAGCCTAAGTTTCCAGCTGCAGAGGGAGCTGGGCCCAGCCGAGCCCAGCCGTAGTAGTTTTCTTTCCCGCCCTTTTGTTTCTACTGTAGTTGTGAGTACTGGACTTTTGAGCTACTATTCCAGTTACTTTCTGTTTTCTTTCCGCTGTTGTTGTAGTGGAATGTACTATGTCGAGACAGTTGTTCCACTTTTGCTTACTGCTTCGTTCTTTCCTTCTGCTTAGTTATATTGCATGTGTGAATGTGGTTTATTTCCCTACTTTTGGTTATTTCTCGTTGGATGACTAGGTCTTGGGATTAGTCGAGGTGAGCCAGTCTCGGGTCCTGTAGGGATCTAGGAACTGGGTCGTAACAAGATGGTATCAGAGCAAGGTTGTCCCGAGAAATGAACTAATTGGCTTGAGAATAACCATTCACATGCATATAACTAGGATAGCCACCACAATGTATCGCTTTGATATTTGTTTCCGAGTCTTTTTCTCAATGTAATCCGGTATCGTTGACACTCTTGTTCTATCTCTTATGTCTCCTTACAGGAGATGCCTCGTTAGGGAGTTCCCGAGGTAGGCCGTGGTCGTGGCCGTGGACGAGGTCGGAGGGGCGGACGTGCTGGACCTGAGGCACCAGTTGACCCACCTCTCCTCCTAGGCATTTAGGCCTAGAATCTCGCCCAGCTGATCAGAGACATCATGCGAGAGGAGCTCCACCAGCCTCCATGGGCACCTCTCCTGGAGGACATGGAGGGGGAGTCCTCAGTGGGATAGAGAGACCGTCGTAGCGCTGGACGAGCAGGAGGGGGAGGGGTGATCCTCCACCACCCCCACCACACTCTGACACTTCCGAGCATGAGCCCTCCTTGCCTGGAGGCGTGCCCGTTCCCCCATTGCAACTACACCATGAGCTTTTCGGACAGTTCCGGAAGCTGAAGCCCCCCTTCTTCAAGGGGGATGAGAGCCCGTCTGAGGTGGAGGACTAGCTGGAGCAGATAGAGAAGATGTTTGACACTCTTCACCCTCCTGCGGAGTGCCACGTGGCCTTTGCCATGTACCAGTTAGAGAGCATAGCACACAGGTGGTGGAGGGCAGTCAGAATCCCAGGTGGCCAGTTGTTTGTAGCTGAGGAAGTCTACATTGACTGCGAGGTCAGTATAGGGGGACACAGCCTCCCCGCTGACCTGATAGTGGTCCAGATGGAGGACTTTGGCATGATCCTAGGGATGGACTGGTTGTTCGCCTATCACGTCCTAGTGGACTGTTTCGAGAGGAAGATCGTCTTCTCCATACCGGAGTTGCCTCCCTTTGACTTTCACGGACAACCGGTGGACGAAGGTTTCAGATGTATCTCCGCACTTCGAACAGCAAGCTTTTGAGTCAGGGTTGTCAGGGCTTCTTAGCCTGTGTAGTGGCAGAGCTTAGTGAAGTGTCGGTTTGGATTTGATGACCGGGTTTTGGTTTTGTTATAACGTTGTAGTAAAGCCGGTTATTACCAACATTTCAAATATAAATTTTTTACTCGGAAAATAAAAGAGTTCCCGAGGTCGAACTCAGGGAGCAAGACGTATTCTAGAGATATACATGTTTCTTTTACAAAATAAAGAAAGAGAGAGGGAAAGAATTTGTTGTTCTCTTTGTTTTCTCCTCGTGATGTTCTTCTTTCTTTCAGATCTCCTTCTTCTTCTTCTTCGTTCTGCAGAGGTGATGCTCCTCTTCAGATCTCCTTCTTTTTCTTCCTTATGGCTGCAGAGCTTCTACCTTCAGCTACTAAGTCTTCCTTTCTTCTTCTGCTTTGGCCGTTGCTCTTCTTTTCTTTCTTTCTTCAGCCTGCCTTCTTTCCTGCTCTGGCTGCTGACCTTCCGTCGTCTGACCCGGTGCTTCGACGACTTAACTATGCATTTGCTACAGTGCAGCTCCTTCTTCTTCCGCGGGTCTTCTTCTTCGCCTGCGCCTGCACACTTCAGAGTTTTTCGTCAGAGGCAAAACCTACTCTACCCTCCCCCCCCCGCGTCTCTCTTTCTCTCTGAAACCACTCTTGGGAAAGCTCTCCAAGAGCTACCGGGTAACCGGGTTCGGATCAGGCCCGGGTCCAGGCCCACCGGCGTGCGTGGTGGGCGAGGAGTGCAGGTCAGTCTAAGTCGGGTCGGGTCAGGTCCGCGGGGCGTGAGCGCGGACGAGACCGGGTAACCGGGCGGGTGTAAGGGGACCTCACCCCGTGTACTGAGGCGGTAAGGCTACTGCACTTTTGCATCTTATGTCGCTGCGGCTCTTCAGGCGTTTCCGAGGTGGGACTAAACGGCCCACCTCAATTGCGCGCCCGCAGCGGGGAATTCAGCAGGAGATGGCGGCGTCACGCGAAGCTTTCTGGCTTAGCTGCGAACCTGGTGTTTTGCCAAAACTCCTCGCAAGGCCTGGGAGTGAATCTGGGCTTGGCGCTGAGCGTGGCGCGCCTGTAGCTGCAGGCGGAAGCAGTTCCTCCTGCGCGTCAATGGCGGCGGAGGTCGGGTGGCCTGTTCACAAGAAAACGGCCTCTCGGCCTAATCAGAGAGTGCCAGGAGCTTCGCCAGGGTGCGGCGAAGCTCGTGTGGGTGGTGGCGAGGCGCGGGGCGGCGTGCGAGGGCTGCCCTAGGTCGGACTGTGGGTCGGAGGATGGGTCTGTTCGGTGGAGTTGCAGAGGGTGATGTGGGGGAAGTGGCAGGGCGGAGGTTGATCAGGGTGAGGAGGCGGAGGTCCTGCGGTGGTCGGCGAGCCGTGTGGGTTGCTGAGGTGATGGGAGCGGCTCGCCGGAGGATGGCCGGAGGCGGAGAAGGTGAGGGTGAGCAGGAGCGGTCGAGGGTTTAATCAAATAAAAGACAGTGAGGAAAAGAAAGAGGGGGAAATGGGGAGGAGTTCTGACCTAGCTACGGAGACGAAAGGGGCCGGGGCAGGGCGACAGTCGTATCGACTGTCGCCGGAGAAGAAGATGCCCAGGGGAAAGGGCGGCGGCGAGCAGAGGGCTGGAGAGGCGCCAGCTGGGTACGGCGTGGCGTTGAAAGAGCAGGGGAGGAGGTCTCTGCTGCTGGTATTGCGGCAGAGCGAAGAGGAGGAGGAGGAGGAACCGCCGGAGCTGGTGGGCGTCTGCCGGAGGAAGAGGAGAAGAAAGTTGGGGATTTTCTCCGTCAGATCCAAGCTGCCCTCGTCGGTGGAGCAGCGGGGGGTATTTATAGGGATCAAACAGGGAGGAAGGCGGAGGGAGACGACGTGTCTCCCTCGCCGGAGGATGGTCGGAAACAAGAACCCATACCGTCCGTGCGTTCGCACGGCCGGTATGGTGGGCTACAACGACCAGGGGGGTGTCCCTGCGACGGCTGACGACGCAGGGCACCCCCGGTTTACTTGCTAGGTCCCCCACCTCACCCTGCGCGGCGCCATGCTCCGCGCAAGGTCGCCGGAGCATGGTGCTGGCAGGTTTTTGCAGGAGGGACCTGATTGCAAAGAACGAAGGAGAGTTAGGGGCCACAATGCGAGGGTTCAAAAGTTGAGGACCAAAGAGTAAATATATGAGGACCAAAGTGTAAAGTCGGTCAAGGAGGTTTCTTCTTAGGCTCAAGTTTTTATACATGACTAATTAGGACCTAAGGAATCTGATGGTGAATTTCATTTTCATATTAAACCTTGTTTGACCGGTCAATTTGCGCAAAAACCCAAATTAAGTTATTAATTGGGCATGGTTCTCAATGTAGGTCAAAATGGGTTCTAAAGGCCAAATTGAAGGTTCTAAACCCTAGAGATTATTTTTCTATGAATTTTAGAGGGTTTATTCTATTTTTACTTTGCCTCGAACCTTGTGAATTGAAGTGGGTTGTTTTAGGGTTACAGATTTATCATTTAGTTTCTTGGAATTGCTGTAGCCCTTGCTAGATCATTTCATCCCACTTTTATTCTTATTAAGCTGCTTTGACCTATGTTTGGGCCCTGAATTACCCTGTATGCAGATTATACTGGTGAAATTGCATTTTTACCCCTTATGACTTGTTTTCTCCTTAAACTCAGAATTCTCTGAGTTAAGCCTTTCCTTGAGTTATGTAGGAGCTTTTATCCTTTGTATTGGGTCAAAATGAGCTAGTTATGGCTCATGATGAGGTTCTCATCACTTAGTCCCGTGGCTGACTTTCAGAGTATCCTGGTGATTTGCGAGTACCCCGATGTTTTTCCAGAGGAGCTACCAGGACTACCGCCTGAGCGTAAGATCGAGTTTGAGATCTCACTGGCACCAGGGACCAACCTCATTTCTATTGCACCGTACCGAATGGCACCGCTTTAGCTGCGAGAGCTCAAGTCACAGCTACAGGACCTGTTGGAGAAGGGCTTTGTCAGGCCCAGTGCGTCCCTGTGGGGAGCCCCTGTGCTGTTTGTGAAGAAGGATGGTACCCTGCGACTTTGTGTCGACTACTGACAGCTGAATAGGGTCACTGTCAAGAACAAGTATTCGCTGCCGAGGATTGATGACCTCTTCAACCAGTTGCGAGACGCCACAATGCTCTCCAAGATAGATTTGAGGTCAGGTTACCACCAGTTGAGGATCAAGGAGACCGATGTCTCCAAGACAGCTTTCCATACCCGGTACGGGCACTACGAGTTCTTGGTCATGCCGTTCGGGTTGACCAATGCCCCGCTGCCTTTATGGATTTGATGAACTGTGTTTTCATGCTGTATTTAGACCAATTTGTGGTGGTGTTCATCGACGACGTACTCGTTTACTCACGGGATCAGGTACAGCAAGTGCGAGTTTTTGTTGAGGCAAGTGACGTTCTTGGGCCACGTGATTTCAGGAGATGGATTGGCTGTGAATCCAGCCAAGGTAGAAGCCGTACTCAGGTGGGAGAGGCCATGCACAATGATAGAGATACGCAGCTTTTTGGGACTGGTAGGTTACTACCGGCGATTTATCAGAGGATTCTCTCAGATTGCACGTCCTATGACCCAGCTAACCTGAAAGGACGTGCCCTTTGCCTGGACAGATGAGTGCGAGGCGTGTTTTCAGGAGTTGAAGGAGAGACAGGCGTGTTTTCAGGAGTTGAAGGAGAGACAGACTTCAGCTCCTGTACTTACCATCTCAGACAGTAGTGGCAATTTTGTTGTTTACACTGACACTTCGTTGCAGGGGTTAGGGGGTGTGCTCATGCAGCGGGGTCACATTGTCGCTTACGCTTCGCGGCAACTGAAGCCCCATGAGCATAGCTACCCTACCCATGACTTAAAGCTGGCAGCAGTTGTCTTTGCGCTGAAGACATGGAGGCACTACCTTTATGGTGAGACTTTTGAGATCTTCACAGATCATAAGAGCATCAGGTACTTGTTGGACCAGAAGGAGCTTAACATGAGATAAAGACGTTGGTTAGAACTCCTAAAGGACTACGACTGCAGCATCTCCTACCACCCAGGGAGGGCCAATGTGGTGGCCGATGTCTTGAGCCGGAAGGCACCCACCCATTTGGCTGATGGAGGAGTTGGGCAGTTGGCAACCCCGAGAGTCATGGGGGTATTGTAGGGCAGTGACAGTAACGCAGTAGACATGACCAGAGCTGATAAATCGCATCATCGCAGGGCAGATGGCCGATCCGTACTTACAGACACTGCAAGATAGGGTGTTGATAGGGGACCCAGGAGACTTTTTCTTCTCAAACGAGATACTGCATATGAGGGGACGCATAAGAAAGCTCTTGGCTGAGGTGCACGGGTCTAGGTTCACCATACATCCCAGGAACACATAGATGTACCATAATTTGCGACGCGACTTTTGGTGGAGAGGGATGAAGCGGGATGTTGGTGAGTTTGTGCAGTAGTGTTTAGTATGCCAGCAGGTAAAGGCCAAGCACCAGAGGCCCGCAGGGCCATTGCAACCGCTTCCTATGCCAGAGTAGAAGTGGGAGAGCATTACCATGGACTTGGTGGTGGGTCTACCAGTTATCCAGCAGGGACACGATGCAGAGTGGGTGATAGTAGACAGGTTGATGAAGACAGCGCATTTCCTGTCGATCCGAGTCACCTTTGGACCAACACAGTTAGTAGAGAGATACATCTGAGATGTGGTGCACCTGCACGGAGTTCCACGTGAGATCGTATTCGATAGGGATACTCGTTTTACTTCCTAGTTCTAGGCTGAGTTTCAGCAGGCCTTGGGGACACGTTTAAGGTTTAGTACCGCTTACCACCCCTAGACGGATGGACAGTCAAAGCATACCATACAGACACTTGAGGACCTTTTACGTGCCTGTGTGCTAGACTGGAGAGGCTCCTAGGAGGAGCATTTGCCCCTAGTAGAGCTTGCATACAATAACAATTACCACTCGAGCATCGGCATGACACCTTACGAGGCTTTGTACGGACGGAGGTGTACTGCACCCTTGAGTTGGGTCGAGGTGGGGACCAAGTGGGAGGTTGGTCCCAGGCTGATCTGGCAAAGTCAGGAGGTGATAGAGAAGATTCACATCCACACTGTCAGGAGCAAGCAGAAGAGCTACACTGATCAGAAATGCAGAAAGGTGCAGTTCGAGGTTGGGGATCACGTCTTTCTCCGTGTTTCGCCCATAAAGCGCCTGCAGCGTTTTGGGGTGAAAGGGAAGCTTGCGTCGAGGTTTGTGGGGTCCTTTGAGGTCTTAGAGCAGGTGGGACTTATTGTTTACTGGCTTGCCCTTCCTCTCAGCTTTCTGAAGTGCTCGACGTGTTCCACGTGTCCAACCTCAGGAAGTATGTCGCCGATCCCAGTCACGTTCTAAGCCACGAAAGCCTCGAGGTGGGTGACGACCTGACCTATCCTGAGAGGCCAGTACAATACTAGACAGAGCCGTCTGGAGTTTGAGACGGAAGCAGGTACCACTGATGAAGGTCCTATAGAGAAGCCAGTAGTACAAGGAGGCGACTTGGGAGCTTGAGGCGATGATGCGAGAGCGGTACCCAGAACTTTTTGAGGGTACGTCTTTTCGGACCTACTTCGATCCTCTTTAAGTTTGTTATGCGCGATTACGTTCCTTTTTCAGCACCCTAGCTAGCTCAAGTTTCAGGACGAAACTTCCTCTAAGTTTGTTATGATGAAATGACCTGTTGCCTTATTAATCGGATAAGACATCTGGACTGTCAGTCAAACGTATGTCCAGACATCTAGACATATGTTCGGATGTCCAAAAGTAGAAGAATATCGCATATTCATTTCGCTCTACGTGCAGGCAGCGTGAAGAGACCGGCTCTCTCTCCTTCACCCCCTCACACAAACCCTAAACCCACTCTATATAAACCCCCCTTCTTTTCTTCTCACCTCCTCACACCACTCAAGCCACTACCACCTCCACCTTCTCCTACGATGACCACGCCCCCTCCCGTCTCTGCTGCAGCCGCAAAGAGGAAGGAGAGCCACCGGGAAGGGGAAAACAGGGAGGAGCGAGAGCGAGAGAGTGCGAGGGAGAGAGAGGGTGAGGAGGACGACGGTCGAGGGAACTCGGTGGAGCTCGAGGAGTTGTGGGAGAGAGGAAGATGCTGGCGGGGAGCTTCTCAAGCTCCTGCAGCTGCTGGAGGTGCCGCTAAGTCGTCTGAGGGTGGAGGCACGAGAGGAGCGAGCTACGCAGAGAGGTTCTGGTACTGGAAGTTTTCCAGTATCAGACTTCTGGAGTATCGTCCAAATGGCTGGTGAGGCACCCGGACGTCTGGAGATGAAGCCGGGCATCTGAAAGCATAATATCCGGAGATACGTACCTTCCTACGCTACTTTCCGCCATGCAGATCGTAACGCAGGAGGTGTTGGGTTAAAAATGGTGTCTGTGCTCTGCACACAAGCATAGAGCGTCAAGAAGGAGCGGGGTGCGCACTTCAAGGTGATTTTGGACGTCTGACTGCATCGCCAGACGTCCGACGGCCCTTCCAAACGACTGAAAGGAGGGTGAGACGTCTAGGGCTGCCCCCAGACAATCGCAAAGGGATCCAGATGTCTGAGAATACCGAAGGAAACACAAGGTGAGATCTGACATCTTTTAAGACGTTTGAGACTTTGATTTTGGTCAGTAACCGTGATTTTGGGTCGTTTAGGATCCAAACGGAATCGGACTTCTGCAAATGAAGTACCGCTGTTTTCCACTCGAGTTTCTCTACGTGTTCGTGTTGAGTATCTACTATTTTGAGCCCGTCTGAAGTAAATTAGTCGTTCGTACAGGTTACTAGTCGGTGGCGTGTTCGGGGCTCGCGGAGATGACAAGATCTGCGGCATAGGCCCCCATTCCTCCTGTGATACCCGGTAGAGTGGTTTAATTCAGTTGTTAATATTTAAATAAGAATGTACTTGCTTGAAATAATCGGATCGAACTCTAAGATGTGGAATGAACTCTAGGGTAAAAATGTATGAGCCTGTTTTGAGCTGTACTGTTTACTTGATGCATGTTTAAAATAAATTACTAGCAAATGATATTAGTGTAATTATGAGATGCATGTTAGAATACGAGTTTCCTGTATGTGAATGAATTATGAGATGCATGTTAGAATATGAGTTGCCTGTATGTGAATGAGAAAGTGAACGGTGAAACCACAAGTTGCATATAAATGATTGGGAATTAAATTATGAAAACATGAGCTGCTTGTATATGGATGAGAAACGAGTTATGAAACATAAGATCGGAATGTGGATAAATGAGATGAATAATGAGCATGAACCTTACAGGGAATTAAGAGTAGAACTCCTATGTATGAAAGGAATCTGGAATGCAAATGGGAAGTGAGATAGCTCTTGTGTACGTAGTACCAAGGAGCACAGTGGTTCTTTTAGTGTAGAGCGAAGCTAGCCTCCCTTGGGTTAAGAACTGGGGTTAGGATTGACCACTCTACACTGACTCTTGTAGACCCTCGCGTACGTGGTACCGAGGGGTGATACTAGTGTAGGGAGGGAGCTAGCCACCCCACGAGGCTCGGGGTTAAGCTAGCCACCCTACACCGACTTTGTTAGGCCCCCTGGGCAAACTGGGGTAGTAGAACGAGAGTACATGGACTGTAGAGGGGCGAGACCCCTATTCTGAGAGGGCAAAACCCTATACTATTCCGTGCTGTATTTTGGGCGACCTGCTAGCAGAAACGACTGACCATGTGTCAGTTCGGGGTAGCTACCCGTGCGCCTATCACGCGTACCGTAGTCATCGCTACGTCTCGACAGTGACCTCGGGATGGTTGACTGGGTGTAGGACTACTGCGGGGGACTCTCCCGACTAAGAGAGCACCACATGTACCTTCTACTCCACGGAAAAGACTACAATCAAGATCGTTCCCACGAGGAACAAGTAAGATCAAGAAATACTTGGATACTTTAGGAAATGGATAAACCATAATTAATAAATGAGATAAATAGAAATGAGAATAAAAGCTGCTTGTTGCTTTTACTTTACTTATATATAGATAATATAAACACTACTCTACTCAGCGTTCGTTGATTCCATCTTTTCATAACTCTGTTCAGGACCAAGAGTTGAGCAGCCCCAGTTTCCGACTGCAAAGGGAGCTGGGCCCAATCGAACCCAGCCGTAGTAGTTTTCTTTTCCACCCTTTTATTTCTATTGTAGTTGTGAGTACTGAACCTTTGAGCTACTATTCTGATTACTTTCTATTTTCTTTCTGTTATTGTTGTGGTGGCATGTACTATGTCGAGATAGTTGTTCCACTTTTACTTACTACTTCATTTTTTCCTTTTGCTTAGTTATATTACATGTGTGAATGTAGTTTATTTCCCTATTTTTTGTTATTTCTTGTTGGATGACCAAGTCTTGGGATTAGTCGAGGCAAGCTGATCTCGGGTCCTGTAGAGATCCGAGAATCGAGTCATAACATTATATGTTGCACTCTCCAAGTTTCTAGAAAAGTTTAAATTCCTCATCAATCCATAGACTTAATTAACTAATATTTACACACCTCAATTAGGAGGATTTTCAAATCATGGATTACGGGAAGTTACTTGCTAGCAGAAGGATGAGACTAGAAGCACCAAAAGCCTAATGTGCCAAGAACTGGCTTGCCTATGATTCACCTAAATCAGTAACGTGGTTGTGTATATTCTTCGTTTAGAGAGAATATTAAGAATTGAGTTTAGACATTGGCGAGTCCAACAAGTAAAAATGTGGATAAGATTCTTTATGGTGACTTCTATCACTTTGAAAAAAGGGAAAGAGAAATTGAACATTGATGTAAATTGTTGGCATTGGCTTGACTCAAGCCTCACTCATCCCTTTTTCTATGTTTGAAATTGATACAAAAGCAGGGCCAAGAAGGCGTGTATTTTGAGACCCTTAGGTTTCATGTCCATCGCCAAAATTGGTGACTTCTCTTTTGATGAATGAGACCAATTGGACAACTATCTTATGAAAAAGAAGTCGTGGAGGGCATACAATAATTTAACACCGAGTGGATATTGGTCCTAAGTTCTTACCTTATGCTCTTGTGTATAAACCTCATTTTCAGATGAGTTGAAAAGAAGAAAAAAGAAACAGAAAAAACTATTATGATAATTGACTAGTGGATTGTAGCTATCATGACGTGTAATTGGAATGAGTCTAAGGTTAGATGTGTGAAAACAAAAAGAATAACTCTTTTCAAACCATGAAAACTTAGATTCTTGATGTTTGAACCCATTCACTTAGACAATAATCACGGATGCTTGGAATCTTAGAATACATTCTTAGCGTTGGGTGGCATCACGAATTGAATGTTATTTTGGAGATTTAGTACTAGGATGATAAAGAGAATGACAATACCAAATTTCTTAAAATCCAAGTCGATTCATAGAGTAATCGAGCTTGGTTTAGCTTCATCCCTAATTTCCACATTGTGAAGGGTTTAATGAAGCCTAATTTGAGTAGTGTAATAAGTCACCATTTTACTTAATTTAGTCCAAATTACATTTAGAATATCTTAGCTTGTGAATAATGTAGGTGAAGAGATTAAATGATCAAATCCTTAAATTCAATTCAAAATGGGAATTGATACAAAAGGTCGAGATATTGTTTGATGTATATCTGTAGTCATTTGTATGCTTCAATTTCCATATTTAAAAGAGATTGGATGAAGTGAGAAATCCCAAGATAAACGAGAACAAAGAAAATATGATGGCGGAACAAATCTTCTCTCTTTTCATCTTTTTGTCTTCTTTCTGCCCATTCCGTTTTTATTTCCAGCCCATCACACTACCTCCCACATTTTTATTTCTTTTTATTTCAGCCCACTTAATTTTTTTCCTTTGCCAGTCCATTAAAACATTTCCTACGACCCACTTTCAATTAATTCCCTACATTAGCTGAATCCCTTCCCTTATTTTATTTCGCAGCCCAACAAACCCCACCAATTCAAACTCCCAGTCCCATCTACCGTACACAAGCTTTTTCGGCCAACAAACCACCACACCACCACCGCGCCCACAACACCCCCCCCCCCCACCAACACTACACTTTTCCCCTCATGCCCAATCTCCCTCACTTTCCTTCTCTGTACCTCTGCACTTCCTTTTCTTTTCCAAATCTAGTGACAGCCCATCATTATCTGCCTTCCCTTTCCAAACCCACTCCACCCTTTCCTCTCAAGTAAGATTTTAAAAATTAGACTAGCTATCCAATCTATCAGGCTTTGGTTATGCTTTTTAGTGATTCGACCAGGTTCCTTCCCTCTCATTGTTTGAGTTGAATTAAAAAAAATTGGACCAGCCAAGCTTTAATTTGATTTGGATTGATCCAACTAGAATGAATTGGGTTAAATCAGAATTTAGCTCATAAAAAATTAGATATGACCCTTAGAAATATTATTTCTAGATATTTAATTACACTACAAAATAATATACACATATTAACATAGGAGGCATAAAAGGCATGTATATAAAAAAAAAATGAAAAACTAACCTTAAATAAAGGATTTCATTGGCTTGTTTACTCCAACCTTCCATTTCAACGTGATCCAAAGCTGGAATGTTATACAATTACACAACAACCAAATTTGTATATAAAGTATCAAGTATAGAAATTTCAAGATATTGCATTATTTAACATCTAATACATAAAGCTCAAATATTTAAAAAGTTTAAATTCACTATAAATTCGGGTCAAGTTAAGGTATCATGGGTTAGAGAGGTAGTTCAAGATTGACTCCCTGGGCAAGTGAGATTCTATTGGATTTGTGTACTCTTGATGAGCCAACTTGAATAGAGATTACTTAATCGGTGATTTGGAGAGGTGTGTGTAAAGAACTTGAGTGTCATGTCATCAGGTAAAGTGTTTTGAGTGTGAAGTTAATGCATCATGGGTCGGAGAGGTAGTTCATGATTGGCACTAAGGGTAAGTGGAAGTTTGTTGGAGTTGTATGCTATTTGCAAGCTAGCCTGAATGGAAGTCACTTGATTAGTGATTCAAATCTAAATGTTAAATTATGTGGATACACTAATGTAGTTAGTTGCAACATCTCTAGACTATAATTTGCAAATGAATAAGGTTTGTCTATTGTTGATCACCTTGGTTCCAAAACTATTCCTCATCCCATTCATCCATTACATATGCATAATATTCTTCATGTATCTGCCATATCCAAAAATCTCTTATCCATATACAAGTTCACTAATGGAAACTCATGCTACTTCAAGATCTACCCACAACACTTGAAGGTGAAGGACATAGCTACAAAGCACCTTCTACTTGAAGGCAGAGCTACTCAAGGGCATTACCATTATGGCTTCCCTCATTATCTCATCAAATGTTCACTACAAAGCTTCGCCACTCTCTAGCTACCCTTCTATCAGAGAAAGCTCTTGCCTCCTTTTGGCACTACCATTTGGGGTGGGAAAAAAATCAGCTTATTCAATATGTTATTTCTCATTTTCAACAAGCAACTACCATCTATTTGTGATACCTACCAACAAGAAAAGGCGCACAAAACTCCATTGTATTTAATTGATACAACCAGTACCAATGCCTTTGAACTTATCACATCCTTAATTTCAAGGACATAAATACTTACGTTTATTTATTACTATAGTAAGCACATATGGCCATTTCCTCTATTTACCAAAGATTAGGTGTATCCAACCTTTCTTATATTCAATGCTTATGTGCAAACACAATTTCATACTAAAACCAACAAACTTCACACAGATTGGGGTGGTGAATACCACAAACTACACAAATGGTGCACAGATAATGGAGTCCTTCAACACATTAGTGCCCCTTACACCTCTCAGTAGAACAGAGTGGTCTAATGCAATAATAAACATCTTACTAAAATTTCTTTAACCATGATGACACATGGCAGTGTTCCTCTACATTATTGGTCTTTGGCATTTTATCCAACCATCCAATTCTCCGTATTACGGTGTTCTTGTCTACATTCCCTGTGGGATTCGTACAGGAGTTTCTTTTTCACATCCGGGTTGGAATGTACGGAATAAACAGTTCAATTTCTATTTTATCACAGTAGGGGTCCATTTTAGATAAAAACAGGCAGCTTTTGATTACTCAATCATTCACATGTAATTTCCTCTAACCCTAGTGTTCATGCCATGATCTAGGGTTTAAGAATTTACTCTCGAGTATGCGTGTATTCCTTCCTAGGGTTCATCTCAAGTCCTAGGATTACTTACTTGCATGTATTAAATTAGAGTTTTAAGGTTATAACCACTCTACCTGGGTAACTGGGTGGAATGGGAGCTCGTGTAGTGTCTCTCGACGTCTCCGCAGGTCTCGTACACCTCCACCGACGAGGAGTGCTCAACCTTAAGTACTTACACGTCCTCCTTCAAGGAAAGGATGCTGGTGCAGGTAGTCAAGAAGTGCTCAAATAGGTCCCCTAGAGCCTATAGATGGGCACTATGCACCCTCATGAGCCTCTCCTCTAGCTCCTCGCCAGCATGAAAGGCCCACTACAGAGCAGAACGGGCCTTCTTCAGCTTCCTCTCCAACCGACCCACATCGTTGGTTGCCTGTTGGAGGGAGCAGAGTTTTTGCTCGACCTCCCCCACCACCTGCTCCACCTTCTCTTAGGCGGCAACAGCCTCCACCACTTGGTGAAGCAACTGCTGATGCTTCGCCTTGGCCGTCACGACTGATGAGGTGTTGCTTATCATAGCTAAAATATTTAAGTTAAGCTAGAAACTAAGTTAAACACTACCAATTAACATGATAAAAGGGTTAAGTGTGGAAATTAACAGAAATGACCTAAAACATCAAATTTGGGTTAAAAATGCACAATTAGGTCAATTAATGAGATATTCTATTAAAAAGTGTAATTTGATGATTCAATTACAAATTGAACACATGATTGAGTTCAAAAGTACAAATTAAGGATTGAATTAACTTCCTAAATGTTTAATTAAGCTTCAACAAAAATTTCATTGCATTTGGACATTATTAGGACCCTCCATTATTGATTTTACATGTAGATCCTTCATGTATTCACATTTAAAAGTCTCAAGGACCTATTTGAAAATCCGCAGGGACCTATGTGTGAGCCTTCTAGATCGTGCTGCAATACTTCTTTCCACTTATGGGTTTCTTTGTAAATCCCATACTGTTTCTCCCATTTGGGCCTATGTGCAAAAAGCCTGCAAATGCCTGATACTGTTCACATTTGCAACAACGCAAAGGACACGTGCCACCACAGCCATTCATTCCATGCATCCTTGATCCTACGATCGATCTTCATCCAATCTTCCCGTGCCTTTGTGCCGAGGACCTTTCCCTAATGGTGGGATTTTGTCCAAAACCTTCCCACCCTCCTCTCACGCCCATCGGCTCCCTTCTACCTCCATGAGCTGAGCATTTCGTCCTATCCAATTTCCTCTCCCTATACTACCATCGTTTCTCTGCATATGCGGTGGAATTCCACCTCCTGCAACCTCTCCTCGCAGCTAAGGACATTGTAGCATCTGAGGGTGACATAGAGCTTCACTAGCAAGCTTTCATACCGCTGGAGATCCTCCCCCTTTCCTCGTTGCAGTCACCAACTACAGCTATCCTCAAGTCCCGTTCTTCCCTTTAGATTAGGTTTTCTAGCTTTTTAGAGTAGATTTAAAGTAGTTATTAGTGTACTGTAAAGTAGTTAGGTGTAGTTTAGATGATAAATTGGATGATGTGTTAGCTAAGATTAATATAGATTAGAATTAGATTAGCCTAGAATCGATCTCGCTCTCTTTGATCAATTTAGATCAGAGAGGTATTTTTCCACAACCATTTCGATTCATTAATCTCCCTAGTCATCTCATAACTCGCATTTTCTGATTTCCTCAACAATTTAATTCGCAATCCACCCATCTACTAGGTTAAATTTAGATCTGAAGTCTTAGCTTCTAAATCTGAATTCGTGCCTAAAATCCCACCTAGGGAGATCTCCCATTCACTCCATCTATTCACAAAGATCCCCAATCTAGAGTCAATTCTATTGGATTTGCTTGATTGATTTGTATTTGGATTTTATGCTCAATCACAAGATTTGGAGTCAATTCGATGTGTAATGGATTTAATCGAGCGATTCGAATTTGGATTTGTTGAATTGGAGTTCATACGATGGATGTGAGCTTTTTGGATTGGATTTTTATGATTTAAGTAGCTCACACCCAATTTTTCATGTTGTTTTATTTTATGCTTTTGCTAGGTAGCAAAGGTCTATGAAATCCAACAAGTTGGATTGAGACCTCTGCAATGACCTAATTAATCTGAAGTATCACTTAAGATCACTGCACATTATTCCATAGCGTGCTGGTGTCCTAGATGATCAATTCATCATAACGAAGCTACATTAATCGCCTAAGTAGGCAACATCCGAATTTTATTCTTTAGTTGCCAACTGGGTTTGGATGAGATTTGTTTTATCTGGATGAAGCTTTGTGAAGGCTTTTGAAGCGGTTTCAATGTCTGATTTGATCTTTCCTCTTCAGGTTGTCTATAGCATGAGATGGGGATTGGATTAGGGTTTTAATCTTTCTTAAGCTTTGATTTGATTTGTAATGAATTCTGTATCAGCTATGGAGTGTGTATGACAGATGAAATGTGGATTTAATCTAGTTAATTCTGATTTGATGGGATTTACAGTAGTAGCAGCTTCTCTGTCTATATGATTTGAACAGATTTCCCCATAGACTTTCATTTCAGATTTGGGATGAAATTGTTTTGTGTTTGAACGACCCTTAGGTTTGATTTTCCAGATTTAATGATGGCATTTTGTGAGCATCAGATCAGACTTCTAAGTCTGATTAGTTGGCACTGCAGCAGTAGCAGCTGCACTAGTCTGGATGGGATTTCAGGAGGTATCAATTTGAGTTTGAGATATTTTAATGTAGGGATGGTCTTGAATTAGCTCAAATCAGACACTAAAGGTTTGATCAAAGCTTTCATCTGGATGAGCTGCTGAAAGCCTGAAATAGATGTAGCAGCAGATCAGCAACAACAGAAGCACAGAACCTATTAGGTTGGAATTGAGTGAATTTAATTTTAAGTGATAATTGAGCTATTCGTGCATTGTACTGTTAGAACAACATGTGTAAGCATTCATGTAAACTTGATTGACTTAAATTTGATTTGAGTAGTAGTTAAACCATGTTTTCAGTCATTGTTAGCTCATATGAAATGCATTAACTATCCAAATTGTGTTTTGACTTGGGATCTAAATGAAAATCATGTTTAAATGATGAAACATCTTCCTTATGATGTGTTGGATGTTCTTGGATGCTTATATCCCTTTTCCAGCCCTTAGAACTGTATTTTTAGGCCTTTGAGTTTCTTGTTAACATCTCATTCAAGGCAATAGTTGTGTCTGACTTGTAAATAAATAAAAATCATAAAAGAATTCATAAAAAATAAAATAAACTTGTCTTTAATAGGATTAGACATTTTTCTAGGTGTTAGCTAAGTTTCAAAGTATTCTGAACTCCTGGCTTGGTAGAATATATCAGCTGACGATTCAATATACTTTGAAATTTAATAAAAGAACAAAAGTTTAAAATACCAAGAAGAGGTCTTCTCTCTATCATCTCATCCTTTCTCTCTCATCCTCTACCTCTCTTATACATATAAAAACTATAAAGACAGACAACACCCAAAAATACATAAAAATACCTTGTATAGTATATTTATACTTGTAAATTTAATTTAATACTAAGCTATATGTATGTATTGTAAAATATGTAAATAATGTACAAAAATAACCTATAAATGTATTCTATATATTAAATTAAATATTTAAGATGATTTATTATATATAAAACTTTATTATGTAATTATATAATAATTTATATTAACTTAAATGTATATTATCATAAGTAATTATGAAAACCTATGTATAGGTCTAAATTATATCTAAAACTATATATATGTATTTAACAAAGTATTATACATTGTACCATACCTGTATATTTATTTAATTATGTACTTATCGTAGGTAATTAAGTTATTAAGTTAATTAGGTAAATTATTAACTTAAAATAAAATAAAATAGTAAATTAAGTTATTAATGAAGTAATTTATACTATACCTGTACATATACTAATTTTAAGTATATTTGACCTATTTATACTATATTGGTATTATATTACCATATTTATAACTTAAATATGTACATAACTATTTAAAATGTGTATTTAAATATAAATAAATTAAAATAAAGACTCTAAAATAAATTAAAAATATATAATAAATATTTTATTATGTAAATTAACTATGTACAAAGTTAATTTCATGATCAAGTTGTTAATTTATACTTTAATTAAGGAATTAACTCCTAAATTAACGTGTATAATTTCCTAACTTTAACTAATTTTTTTTACAATTATATAGTCTTGTGTAAGGGTTTTACATCCATGTAATTTATTTAGAAATCAAACTTTTATTGGGCTATCAAATCGAGACCCAATGTTGACATCCCAGAACGTAATGCAACGCAATGCAATGTTGATATGCGCCCAATTAGGCGTTGTTCTTTTGTCCCACCTCGTAAACACTTAAGCGGGCAAAGCGGTATATAAGGTTTTTGGTGACCGAACGCTTCATTCGTCAGCGCTCAATGCACCAACACCCATTCCCATTCCTCTCCTCTGATCTAATCCGAGCATATGAATGAAATGAGCATATTATGCACAGTGTTGGGTTGGGGGCCCTGCACTGTAGTAGGCCCATTGTGGGCCTGATATTGGGCTTGAATTGAATTGGATAAAATGCACATTAATGAAACTAGAACTAGGTCTAGTAGTGCTTGGTCCCAATGTTTAGAGCAAGATTCATCGTTTTAAGAAATACGTGTCATAGTATAGGATGAAGTTCGCACAAACATTTAAATATATAAAACTTGAAATCGATGTGAGTACGAAGTCGTTCACAAGGAGCAATTTCACAATTTAATCCACTAATTGCAATATCAAGGGAGATATGCAAGAATAGTCAAAATATTGCTCAATGTATATATCAAAATAATATAGCAATAAATCAGGATTCAGAGTGCAAACATATGGGGTTAAAATAGTGATTTGAATTACCAAATTAACCATAATGTTTAAGCTCTATGACCACTTAAATATTTTAACAGTAATCGTAATCAAATATCCACAGTAACCAGAACCAATCAAGCACCAAGTCAGATGACAGAGTAAGGCCCAGACTCCTTATCTTCACACCTTAGCAAGGGCTAAGACACAGCAGCAGTAGAGGCACAAGGGCCTCACTAAACTCAGTACCAACCAAGTGTAGAGAGAGGATAGGGAGGGCACGAATCCCTAGGTAGTAGAGAAAAGCCCTCCCCCCTCAGATTCTTTCCTCTTCAGAACAGATTGGATCTAGGTAATCGGACCCAATGCCCAAACCTGGGTGGCATAAATTGCAGGCGAGGGTGCGTGGGTGAGTGCATGTGAGTGCATGTGCGTTTGGGCATGTAAGGGACCTCACCTCGTGCTCTTAGAGGCAAAGAGCCCTCTTCACAATTTCCTTTGGTATGATGTCTTGGCTTTGTCACGAACGATGTGGGACTTGATTCCCACTGTCTTCTTCGCGCATCCTACTGAGGTTCTTTGCTCAGTTGTTGGTGCGGAGAGCTTTGCTAAGATGAACCGCAACTCTTGAATGAAGCAGCAACTCGAATGATGGTTGTAGAGAGGTGGTCATTGTCGAAGAAGACGAAGGCAACGACGACGATCCGGCAAACCTGAAAAGCACGAACATGGGCTTATCACCCCAATTAAAATAATTTAGAAGGATCGCCAGAGCATGGTGAGTGAAGTGGCCGTTGTGAATTGGTGTGAGGGTGCGTATGGGTGACCTGCGAAGTCAGAGCAGGTGGACTATGGTGGGTGAGTTCGAGGAGTTTCAGTGGCCATATCCCCCAATAAACTTGGGGCTTTTGGTCATTGGGACTCGTGGATGGTTGCGGTGGTGGTAGAAGGGTGGTTGCGTGTGTGTGGCACCAGTGCAAGCTCGCTGGAGCTCGTGTCGGATGTGGGGAAGATGACAAAGTCGAGAGTGGTGCAGTGGTCGTTGAACAGACCAGATAGGAGTTTTTAAGTCGTTTTGTTGTAGCACACACTCATAAATAGCTCAATCAACAGATAAAATTTATAACTCGAAATCTAAATTGAAGTCCAAGGTCGAACACAGAGAGTAAATATGGAATTCACGCACTAATCTTAATCAAAATATAAACGAGCATAGGAAATTAGGCATAATAATGATATTCAATGCGTAATAACTACTCAAATCTGATAGTCAATGGCAAACATGAGTGTCCCAATAGTTTAACATGACAAAAAGAAACCTGAGACAAAATAATGGTGATTTAAATCACCAATTATTAGCCCTAATCAGACATGCATATTAAATATCTCAATTAAACCAAATAACCCAACAGTTGCTATAGTGATCAGACGTCTGGCATGTGAATCAGACGACTTAAATGATCAGGCTTCTTAAAGCCTTTCTCTTTATTTCATCTCTTCTGCTTTCTTCTCGAGCCTTCTTCTCAGAACCTCCCCTTCTTCAGAAACTATTCTCCTTCTTTTCCTTCACAGCTTTAAGGGAACCAATCTCCTCCAAGTGGCTAAGTGTTGAGAATGCACGCACAAGGGTATACTTCAGAGAGCAAACCCCCCCCCCCCCCCGCCCTGCTCTCTCACAAATTCCTCTCCTCTTCCTCAGATAACCGAGCAGGCAATCGGGTAATTGGGGATCTGGATTAAGCAGTATCGGTTCCAGGCCTGCGTGCGTAGTGTCGCAGGCAAGGAGTAGGGCATAGGCGGGTAGCGGGTGTACAGGTAATGGGGACCCGACCCTCGTGTTCTTGGGCGATAAGGCTCCTTCACAAATCCAATATATCTGCTGTTGTTGCTTTGGAATCCCACGATGTGGGACTAAGGCGTTCGCTGCTCTTCGTGTGTAGCTGCAGCAGAGGTGATTCTCCCAATCGCGAGGGGAGACGAGGCTGACAGCTTCAATTGGTAACCTAGGCGTGTACCTGGAGGCAAGCCGCGCGACCTGGAAGTGAAACCTGGAGCTTTCGAGGCCGAAGCATGAAGAACACGACCAGAAACAATGGCGGTGGTGAAGGGCGACGGCAAAACCTAAAATTCCAAAGAACGGCCTCTCGACCACGTTAAACCACTTCAAGAGCTTTGCCAGGTGTTGGCGAATGTAGTGGTGGTGGTCTCGTGGAGGATGGCGACGTGTGGTGGTCTACGGAGGTAAGAGGAGTGCGAAGGTGTAGGTGTTCGATGGAGGCCGTGAGTGGATGAAACTGTGAATAATGATGGGGATTTTGTGTGGGTGGATGAGGCGGTGCTTATGGACTTGGTGGTGAGTTGTTTGGTGGATTGTGGAGGTGGGGCAGACTCGCCGGAGGTGTGGCTGAAGATGGAGATGAAGGTGGCGTATGGTGCAATCGAGCGGTCGACACGAGGTTTAAAAGAGAGGGAAGGAGAGTAAAGAGGGAGAGAAACCTAACTAACCTATTCTAACGGACGAAAGGGGAGAGAGGGCGCTGGTTATGGTATGGTCGGTGCCGC
This sequence comes from Thalassia testudinum, assembly GCA_037157565.1. Classification (NCBI taxonomy): domain Eukaryota; kingdom Viridiplantae; phylum Streptophyta; class Magnoliopsida; order Alismatales; family Hydrocharitaceae; genus Thalassia; species Thalassia testudinum. The sequence goes on along the minus strand of JAZHRO010000024.1, from coordinate 75,544,415 downwards.
GGAAGGTGAAGTCTCCGGTGGTGAAGAAGCAGCAAGGAAGACGAGGAAGGAGGCGTTCGCTAGTGTTGCGAGATGTAGAAGAACGTGGGGAGGAAGATCCGACCAACTATAATCCGTGGCGGATGGCGAAGATGGTAGGACAAAGAGCTCGCCAGAGTTGGTGGAGATGGCGATTGGGGAGAAGGGAAGAAGGAGAGTATGGCCTCTAAACCAAGCTAAGGAAGTTAGCCTTCTCTCTCCTATTTGAGAAGGCGACGGAGTGTGGTGATGTGTCGATGACGAAGAAGGGGTGGAAGGCGGTCCCTCTTTGGTCGAAAAGATGCGCGACGAAGAGAGGAAGACAGACGACCACCCAATTTGGTGGTTAAACGACCACCCAATTAGGGCAAAATCCCTCTGAAACACTATTCTAGGTCAAAATGGATTCAGATGGTCAAACCAAAGGTACCAAACCTCTTAGAGTATTTTTTTACGAATATTAGGAAGTTTAGATGAATTTTATCCTGATCAAAACCTCTTCAATTTAAGCAGATATGAAATTATGATTTTATGTGCTATTACAGTTCTCGAAATGCGTGATATCTCATTTCTATCAGTGTGAACCCACTTTTTGGACTTTTGAGCTCATTTGTCCTTCATTTAACCCCCGAGTGACCCCATGGTTAATCTATGTTTGTGATGTGTTGTTAAAATTACAGAATTAACCCTGATTTTCCATTATTCTCTCAAAGCAAAATAATACAGAATTACGACCCTCAAATTATTATGTAGGAGTTTTTATCAATCATACCTGACTAAAAGTATTTAGTTAAGGCCTATGATGGTGTTCCCATCACCCACCCTCTTGGGTGCTGTGTATCCCATGAAAAATCTAGTTCGCCCACTAATAAACCAAAATTTTGGTTGAATGACTAGTAACCGAGTATGTGTAAGAGAGAGGTGTCCTAAATTTGATTAAGTGTTGAAAGAAGAGAAGTGTGCGTGTTGTGGTAAGTGTTGAGAGAGTTGTGAGTGTGAGCGGCTAAGTGTTAGTGTGAGTGTGTATATATGTATGAGTATAAAGTATTTGTACATGGATGTACAGTATAGTAGAATTGTATATATATATATATAAATAATGTAAATAAATATATGTAAATAATGTATATGTATATAGATAATATATGTGCATATAAACATAAGTATAGTAGATATTGTTTGAGTCTTATATGCATATAAACAAAACCTTAAGGCTTTAGTGACGGTTGAATCTATCACTATAGATATATGTATATATGTTAGTAAATTTATTCCTTTTACGTTATGTTCTATATATATTTTACTAAGGTCTATACGAACATATATATATATATGCTGCTGCATATATAGAATATGTTACTAAAGATATTAGTATGTTAATATAGCTTAATATAGTACATATTAGTAACCATTTTTGTATCTTTACTTAGGTATTATCTTAAAGTAGCTGTATATAACTAACTTAATATAGTATTAATTAGTTTTTTATGCCTGTTATTTGTAAATATGTTAAGGCATTGTAGGTATGATTAATTGATTCTTTTATATATAATTAACTAATTCATTCATTATTTGATTCATTGATTTATGTTGTAAATATAATTGACATTTTTTGGAATAAAAGAACATTTTGGAGATAGAGTGATGCATATCAATAACTGTCTCACAGTGAACGACATGTAATATACCAGTAAAAATTAAGTAAATAAATAAAATGACGTGACATTTGTTTGCATTGTGACAATATACTATAACAACGACATTTAAAATAAAGTTATTAATATGCAGACGGTTTTGTCCATCAACAACCCACTGGGTAGCCAAGTCTGACGTGCCAACATGACCGGTAGGGCTAGGGAGGACTAGAAGAGCGTCCTCATGTGAAATGAAGGACGACCCAAGCATCTTCGCCTGTGAACTACAAATGCGTCAGAATACAAACAGCTCTGGCCAAGAAAAGGTTAATTAATGAAAGATAAGTCCCACAAGCTTACCACGCATATGCAGTAGAAGAACACTTGGTTAAAATTCATGCCTTGAGGCCCAGAGGTGGCCCAGGCCACAACATCATTCAGGTGCCTTAGCACCTATCTTTCCAGGTCGGGGGCAATGCTTGATGCCCCCGGCTACACAGGCACCACACGCCCGAGTCCAAACCCACTAGGGGTGCCCTCTAGTATGGATCTAGCAATGGACTTGATGGTACGGCCGATTATCCCTGAGCCCCCCCGGCCAGTGGGATCCACCAAAACCCAAGTGCCTGTAGAGCTTCATCGGTAGTATGGTTGGCCGAAAATGCTGCCTGTGCCAGCCACCTCTTGCGCCAACAGGGTGAACGCTCCTAACGAAGTTGAGGAAACTAAGAAGCCGGAAGTACCCTCTGAACGAGCTACTTCTAGAGGTGCTTCTGAAGGAGAGTCACAGAGGTGCTACCTCCTCCTCCTTCCTCTTCAGGCCCTTCCGATAAGTATGCTGACTCCCCTCTCCCTACTCCAAGGGCCCCTCTTCACCCTACCAGGACCTACGGCAAGCCAAGCTACTGCCTCGACGCTTGGGCGCAATTAGCCGAGTGAACTGCTCAAAAGTTGCAGCCAAAAGAATAAAAAATACTGGATTCATAAAATCATGATGGGTATAATATGCGACACGAAAGCTATTTACCCCCCTCCACTTACATGGTGTAGGCAATGAGTTCGCCACCCATGACAATGCCTCCTGGACGTCCTTCTGCCTAAGCTTCGATCGAGCAATCAAACCAAACTTAATTAATTATTTTGCATCTGCCTGCACGGATAGATCAAGCTCCTCGAATCGGGGCGGTTGGTCCCTCTCAGGCGGACCTTGCCAAGTGTAGGGGACTTTTAGGTCTTCAAGGTTGGAAAGAAAAAGGAAATGGTGGTCTTGCCCCTTCAAATTGTTAGGGAGATCCACTATCTAGTATTTGATCTATCAGGTGTACAACATATAAGTGCTTGACGGAGGCTTGCCCTTCTTCACATTTAGGGGCATCAACCCGAAAAGCAGGCGAAACAAAATGAGGTGGGGGACAATCCCCAAATGAAGGCAGAGGGTGGTAAAGGCGTTCAACACCAGCCAGCAATTTAGGTTGAGCTAAGAAGGGGCGAAGTTATAAAAGGAAAGGAACAAAGACAAAAAAAGGGTTCAAAGGCACCTGTAGGCCATGTTCTATGGCGTATTTACAGATGATAAACATGTCCTTAGTCCCTTTTGAACAAAGACGGGTTTTGGGCCCACAAGCCTGAAATGGGACTCCACCGAGTCCGTATTCTCCCAAGAACGACAAAATTGCGGATCGACTACAAAAGTCTGATGAAAAACTGTACAAAGCCCTAGTCTCGGCAAAGACTTCGGAGGAAGAGGTAACAGACTTACCATTGCTCGCAAAGCCTGACATGACGATCCTTCCTTTAAGAGACCTCGACATAGTGACGCTCCGACGAAGGACGTCTCCTCACAAAGCTTTACCAAGAGTGAAAGCTCCCTGCGCAAGTGCTCTCCAAGGTAGGTGGGCCATTAACCATGACCCACCACCCCTATATATAACCACCACGGAGGGTGGTTCCCCCCTTGCGAGGCGTAACTTTCAAAGAAAAATCAAATCCCACCATATCTGACGTGGATTCCAAATATACCGCCAAGCGTAAAGAAAACCTCAGCCATCATTATGGATATTTAATATCCCTACGCACATATCCAATGTGATAGAAAGGGTGGTCCCATCAATGACAGACACGATGCTTGTGGCCTTCGCCTCATCATAACGGCAGTAAATGCTACTCTTCTCAAATAACAAGACACAATATCAATCCCGATGCAACTGGCCATTACTTGCGGAAGTTGAGTAGGAGGACGTGCCTCACAACCACCTCTTAAGGCCAGTGATAAAGCATGTGGATGCACCTCACAGCTGCCTCTTAAAGCCGGTGATACAGCAGGCACATATGGCTCATGTCGCCTCTTAAGGCCAGTGACATAACAAGCCCATGTGCCCCATACCACATGTTAAGGTCAATACAATTGATGAGAACCTCGTCATAAACCCTAAACTAGCACCATCTAACCCAGATTTGCAAGAAAAAGCTCCTACATAACTATAGAAAGGCTTGACTCAGAGAAATTCTGAGTTTGTGAAGAAAATAGAAACTAAGGGGTAAAAATGTAATTTCACCAACTCAATCTAAAAACAGGGTAACTCAGGGTCCAAACATAGATCAAACCAACCTAATAAGAAGAAAAGTGGGATGAATTGTTCCAATAAGGGCTACAACAACTCCAAGGAATTAAATGACATCCTGTAACCCTAAGAACAGACCCACTTCAATTCACGAGGTTCGAGGAAAAGAAAAAATCGAATAAACCCTCTAAAATTCATAGAAAAATAATCTCTAGGGTTTAGAACCTTCAATTTGACCTTAGGAACCCATTTTGACCTACATTGAGAACCATGCCCAATTAATGACTTAATTTAGGTTTTTACGTAAATTGACCAGTCAAACAAGGTCTGATCTAGAAATAAAATTCACCATCAGAATCCTTAGGTCTTAGTTAGTTATGTATAAAAACTTGAACCTAAGAAGAGAACTTATTGACCAACTTTACATTTTGGTCCTCATCTATTACTTTTTGGCCCTCAACTTTTGAAACCCTCACATTTTGGCCCCTAATTCTTCTTCGTTCTTTGCATTTGGATCCTCCCTGCAAAACCCTGAGCAGCGCCATGCTCCGGCGACTTTGCGCGGAGCATGGCGCCGCGCAGGGTGAGGGAGGCCCTCTGCCAAGACAACCGGGGGTTCCCTGCGATGTCTGCTGTCACAAGGACACCTCCATGGTCTCTGCAGCTGCCCATACCTCCCGTGAGAACGCACGGAAGGTATGGGTCTCCATCTCAGGCGTCCTCCGGCGAGGGAGGCACGTCGCCTCCATCCACCCTCCTCTTTGATTTCACCTCTATAAAAGCCGCCTCCCTCTGCCGCACTCAACAGCTCAGATCTGACCGAGAAACACCCCCTCCTTCCTCTCTTCCCACTCCGGCAGAAGCCCTCCAGCTCCGGCGGTTCTTCCTCCTCCTCCTCGTCGCTCTGCCGCATTACTAGCAGCAGAGCCGCCTTCGCCTGCTCTTCCCGCGCCGCGCCGTACCCAGCGCGTGCTCTCCCGCTCTCTCCTCGCCGCCGCCCCCTCTCTCTGGGCATCTTCTTCTCCGGCGACAGTCGATACGACTGTTGCCCTGCTTCGTTCCCCTCTCGTCCCTCCAAGTAGGTACAGTTCTTTCCTTTCCTCCCCTCTTTCTTTTCCCTACTTCAATTTGCTCAACCACCCTTCGACCGCACCTAATCACCCTCACCTTCTCCATCTCCGGCCAACCTCCGGCGACTCGCTCCCATCAGTCCACCACCCCACACGACTCGCCGACCGACCCAAAACCTCTGCCTCTTCACGCTGAACCACTTCCACCCCTTCACTCCCTGCCGTTCGCTGCCTAAAGACCCCCCCGAACAAACCCATTCCCCCAGCCACAGTCTGACCTAGGGTAGCCCTTGCACGCCGCCCCACGCCTCGCCACCACCTGCATGAGCTTCGCCGCACTCTGGCGAAGCTCCCTGCACCTTCTGACTAGGCCGAGAGGACGTATTCCTGTGAACAGGTCACCTGCCCTCCGCCGCCATTGCTGAGCAGGTGGAGCTTCTTCCGCCTGCAGCTGCAGCCTCGCTTCGCCAAGGTCTGGCTCGCCAGGATGCGCGATTCGCCCTCACGCACCTGCCCAGGCCTGCAACTGGGGTGAGAGCCCCGTGCATAGCCGCGATTGCCTGCAGCTTTCTTAGCTGCAGGCACCCAATTGGGGTGGGACATTTAGTCCCACCTCGGAAGACTCTGAAGCAGCGCACCCACATAAATGCAAAAAGTGCTATAGGCTTATCGCCTCAGCACACAGGGTGAGGTCCCTCTCACCCAGCCTCGTCCGTGACCACCCCCCGCGGACCTGGCCCGACCCGTTTACCCAACCTGCACTCCTCGCCCACCACCGCACGTCGGTGGGCCTGGACCCGGGCGTGACCCGTACCCGAATACCCGGCAGCTCTGGGAGAGCTATCCTACGAGTGAATTCTGAGAGAGAGAGAGACGCGGGGGAGGGTAGAGTAGGTTTTTGCCCTAACCAAACTGTGAGTGTGCAGGCACAGAAGAAGAAGAAGAGAAAGAAGGAAGGAGGACGCACTGTAGCAGAGGCTACTTAAGTCGTCTGATTGAAAAATCAGACGACGCCCAGAAGAACAGAAGGAAGAAGACAAAGAAGAGAGAAGCAGAACACGAGGAGAAAGAGAAGAAGAAGCTTGGAAGAAAAAGAAAGAAGAAATAAGAAGAGAGAAGAAGACTGAAGAACCAAAGAGAAGAGAAGAGAAGACAAAGACAAGAGAAAGAAGAGAAGAAGAAAAAGCCAATAAAACAAATCCCTCTCTCTCTCTCTCTCTCTTTCTTTCATTTTTGTAATAGAAACTTTGTACTTCTAGAATACAGTTTGCTCCCTGAGTTCGACCTCGGGAAAACTTTTATTTTCCGAGTAACAAATTGTATTAAACTGGTAACCGCTCCTCTATACTATACTACAACGAAATATTAGAAATATTAGAACTATAGACGAGAGTAGCAGCCAGTTTTTGGCGCCATTGACGGGGAGCAACGGCTATTCTAGAAGTTATAGAAGTTCTATTTGTAAGTTTCTAATAATCTCTCCTCTCTTGTGCAGGTTCTGGAAGAAAAAGACGCAGCCGCACCACAGCCACTCCAAGGACAGGTAACTTCCTATTAAACCTAAAAGTTTAAAAACAAAGAAAAGAAATAGGCATAACCTGTCTTTTATACATAGTAATAGCTGCATGTTCTCAGAACCACTATTCCTGCACACAATTTTAAAGGTAACTAAGGGCTAACACATCATTGCTTGAGCCCTAATTACCCAAACAAGGAGTTAAATGGACCAAGTAGAGCCAACATAAGGTCAAACATTAGGATTTCAGAGACACACCCCCTAATCAAGAAGTAAGGAAATCCAAAAGAGGTATGTCCAAGCCATTGATTGAAAACAATTAATAGGAAAAATCCTAAAACAATTGGCTCTCTCTAAACACTTGAACCCTAAAACACAAGGCCTAAATTCTTAAGGGAACCACTAGGTGAAGTTGCCCCTAGGGTCAACCAACCTTCAAATTAGGCCACCTTGTTCACAAAAACACCTAAGAGTTCAAGTGAAACCCTAAGCACCTTGATCTTAAAGTAAAAAAGGTAGACTTAAGAGGTCAAGATCCCCATTCTGGTCTACCTGGAACCGCAGTGACAAGAGAGGTCGGGTGGGGGAAACCCTGTAACCCGTGGGGACGCTTTACCGTATAGGGGTCTTCGTGGGACTCACCCTCTTTGGCTGCCCAGGTAATTCTCAGGTGGACGATCTTTCTGATCAAGGGGTCCATCTAACCCGCACCTCTATAGTCACCCAACACATTTTTTGGGTGTCTTGATTGGGTCCAGCACATTCTAAACTCCTCTATTCCAACAGTGCATGAATGGTAGGAGATCCTTAAGATCACCCTTAAGATCTCCTTTAGGAATTCACTCTCTTCAAGGCCAAGCCTCGACGCCCGTGTTTGAACAGTAACCCTACCCCATCATTCTCTCATTTGATTCTGAAACAAACTCTTCTTCCCCCATCATGGCTCAGCCTGTTGAGGAAGAAAACAATCTGGAGCACCAGCTCCAGCGACTCAACGACCTCTTCCAAAACTTTGTGCACCCATCGCAGCATCCTATGATGCGGGACCATTATAATCCTACTGCGGTGGCCATCGAGCCTCGAGTCAGAATCCCGACTGGAAGACCTGATTCCGAATTAAAACCCAACATGATTTATGCCATACCTAAATTCCATGGGCTTAATTCCGAAGATCCCTTCCAGCACATCAAACAGTTAAAGCATCTGGCCCAAACTTTTGGGTCAGACGCGCAAAATCGGGATATTCTTCTCATGAAGATGTTCTCCTTTTCTCTTATGGACAAGGCCGCTCATTGATATCAAACTCAGACCCGACCGATCAACACTTGGGAAGAACTTCAATCCGAGTTTTTGAAAAAGTTCTTCCCCATTGGTCGGACCAACGCCTTGCGCCATCAGATTACGCACTTCACTCAACAAATAGGGGAACTTCTCCATGAGGCATGGGATCGTTTTCAGGATCTCATGAGAAAGTGCCCCCATCACAGAGTTCCTAAATGAGAACAGGTCCAATCTTTTTACCAGGGACTCTGTGAAGATATCCGTCTTTTCGTCAATGCAACCTGCGGAGGAAATATCATGGGTCAGCATGAGGACACCGTGTGGGAGATTCTCGAAAACATGTGCGAGAACTCCATCAATAATGACTCCATGGGATTATTCGACAAGATGAATACCCGCGCATCGACTAGTCGACCTGGAATTAATGGCCAGTCGATTGGACAATGTCTCGATTATTGAAAAGGTGGATGAGCTGACTCAGCACCTGCAGCGAGCCACCTCTGCGCATAACCTCTTTGCATAGCCTCTTTCCACAAGGGAAACTGTGCAAAACATTCTCCATCGACCTTCTCCTAGGATGGATCCATCATCCGAATCTTTGACTGGAGGTCCTTCCGATTCTTTCTACACCAGCCCGGGAAATACCATCCCCTCTTTCTCTGACTCTCTGGAGGTTCCTCAGACCTGCGAGGACCTCAACGCCATCCAGAACGACCCGCTCTCCAACACCTATAACCTTGGATGGCGAAACCATCCCAACTTTCAGTGGGCAGGAAATTCCCAAACCCGAAGACCACCCTTTCAACCCCGCCCACAACAACCCCCTCGTCCTTACCAGTCGTCTCAGCCTCGGCCCAACCCTACTTATCCATCAGGGCCAAATCAGGATCAAATGTCCCTTATCCTTCAGACTTTGGCTGACATTCAGAGAATGAATGCGGCTATTCAAAAGCAACACAAGGACGAACTTACAGAGGTCCGAAACCAATTGGCCCAGTTGGCAAACTCTCGCCAGCCAAGCACTCTTCCTTCCCAACCTCTTCCTAATCCAAATAACGTGCCAACCCAGCGGCGCGTTATGAACCCAAACCCGGGCCATGCCCATATGATTTATCAGGCCCCCTCTATTCCTTCACCCGACGGGATAGAGGCCTCCACTTCTTTTGCAGGTTACCAACAGCAACCTATCTTACCCAATCCCAACCAAAACCAAGCAGGACTTAATTCTATAACAACCCATAGTGGTAAGGAAACTCAAGACCCACCTCATCCAAACCACTCCAAGCCAGGTAGTGATCCCAAGCCTAGGATAGTAATCCAGGATGTTCCTACCCCTATCCCAGATCCAAGACCTGGACCTACCCTAGAAGAACCAACCAAGATCCCGTTTCCCGAGGCCTTGACCAAGGGAAAGAAGACCACCAAACCCGTGGCACCTGAGGAGGACCTGGTCAAGCTCTTTGAGCAGGTCCACATAAACATCCCCTTGATGGATGCAATCTGCCACGTACCGACTTATGCACGATTTTTAAAGAATGTGTGTACACCCCAGCGTAAGCCGCGAACCAAGAGTGGAAGTCCAATTGTTCTGTCAGAGCAAGCCAGCTCTGTAATTCTCAGTAGACTCCCACCCAAGGCTAAAGATCCTGTTACTCCCCTGATTTCCTGCAAGATAGGTGATACCCAATTTGATAGAGCTTTGCTAGACTTGGGTGCATCCATAAATCTGATACCCACATCCTTACTTGACCATCTAGAAGAATCTGAGCTAAAACCAACCGAGGTGACATTACAATTAGCAGATCGATCTAGAAAGTCACCAAAAGGGATTCTCGAGGATGTTATTGTAAGAGTGCGGGATTTCTATTTCCCTGTGGACTTCATAGTCTTGGATATGGACGCATCTGAGAACCCTAGGGATACACCAATCATTTTAGGGAGACCTTTCTTAGCTACTGCTAGAGCTAACATTAGCTGTGAGGAGGGCCAAATAGAGCTCAAATTTGGGGATCAAACATTGAAAATTGATATATTTAAGGCCCAACAAGGAGTTAATTGCGGTGTCATCGAACAGATTTGTGACATTAGGGCTTTGGTTGATGAAACACACTTCCAGAATGACCTGATTATGCCTCATCAACCACAGAAAGATCTTGACCCGCAAACAGAGGAGTCAAATCCAGATATAAACAACCCAGTAACTCCTACCCTTGAACCTCACGTCTATACTGAACCACCCGCTGCTGTTGATAACCCTATCCTCGAATTGAAGACTCTTCCTGCTCACTTAAAATACATCTTTCTGGGTTCTAATCAGACCCTCCCTGTGATTATCAATTCCAACCTCAATCCCGAACAGGAATCTCGTCTGATTACTGTCCTCCAGCAACATCGCAGAGCCATCGGGTGGACTCTCCATGATTTGACTGGAATAAGTCCATCTTATTGTACTCATCATATCTATTCAGAAGAGGGCGCACGACCTTCTCGTGAAATGCAAAGGCGTTTGAACCCTAATCTGCAGGAGGTCGTGAAGAAGGAGATCATCAAGTGGTTAGATGCCGGAATCATCTACCCGATCTCCGATAGTCGTTGGGTGAGCCCAATTCAGGTTGTGCCTAAAAAGGCAGGACTCACCACCATAACGACTGAGACTGGAGAAATCATTCCTACCCGATTAGCCAACGCGTGGAGAGTCTGTATAGATCACCGCCGACTCAATTCCTCCACGAAGAAGGATCATTTCCCACTACCTTTCATTGATCAAATTCTCGAGAAACTAGCGGGAAATAGGTTCTTCTGCTTTCTTGATGGGTACTCCGGTTATAACCAGGTGGCAATCCATCCTGAGGACCAAGAAAAGACCACGTTCACCAGCCCCTTCGGAACATACACTTTCCGAAGGATGCCTTTCGGTCTTTGCAATGCACCCGCTACCTTTCAGCGGTGCATGCTTGCCATATTCTCAGATACGGTAGGTGATTTTCTGGAAGTCTTCATGGATGACTTTTCAGCTTTTGGAGAATCTTTTGACGATTGCCTCCAACACTTGGTCCAAATACTCAGGCGGTGCATCGAGGTAAATTTGGTTCTTTCCTAGGAAAAGAGTCATTTCATGGTGCCTGAGGGAATTGTCCTGGGACACTTAATTTCAGAAAAAGGCATCCAAGTGGATCGAGCTAAGGTTGATCTGATCTCTCGCCTTCCTATGCCTAGCTCGATCAGGGACATCCGTTCTTTTTTGGGGCACATCGGTCTTTACCGTCGTTTCATTCTGGATTTCTCGAAAATCGCGCGCCCCTTGACTTCTCTTCTCTCTAAGGATGTACCCTTTGAAATCTCCAAGGAATGCACACTAGCCTTTGAAAACTTGCGTGACCGAGTCACCCAGGCACCTATCCTACAATCCCCTGATTGGTCTCAACCCTTTGAGATCATGTGCGATGCATCTGATTTCGCTGTAGGAGCGGTCCTGGGTCAGAAAGCTGACGGGAAACCTATGGTCATCTACTACGCTAGCAAGACACTTGACGAGGCTCAGCGTAACTATACAGTTACGGAGAAAGAGCTGCTAGCCGTAGTATTTTCCCTTGAAAAGTTCCGATCGTATCTTCTGGGTTCCCATGTCATCATTTACTCGGATCACACGGCTGTAAGGCATCTCCTTGCCAAGAAGAACGCGAAGCCTCGACTAATTCGTTGGATCTTGCTGTTGCAAGAATTCGATCTTGAGATTCGCGACAAGGTGGGAAGGCAGAATGTGGTAGCCGACCATCTGTCGCGTCTTCCTTCTGAGATTATCAACCCTTCCGGACCCATCACAGAACATTTTCCTGATGAGCACCTGCTTACTGTCGGTACTAGACTTCCATGGTTTGCTGATATAGTAAACTACTTGGCATCTCATCAGACCCCGTCTAATTGGCCGAAGACCAAGAAAGACAAGTTGCGTTCTGATGCCAAGTACTACATGTGGGAAGACCCGTACCTTTTCCGCATAGGTGCTGATCAAATCATTCAGAGATGTGTCCCGGAAGAGGAATTCAACAATATCCTCTCTTTCTGCCATGACCAGGCATGCGGTGGCCATTTCTCTGGGCATAAAACTGCATCAAAAGTCCTCCAGTGTGGCTTTTACTGGCCTACACTTTTCAAAGACGCATACAGTCACTGCAAGGCATGCAGTCGTTGCCAGACTTTGGGCAGCATGAGCCGTCGCGACATGATGCCTTTGCAGCCGATTCTCGTATGCGAAATCTTTGATGTTTGGGGGATTGATTTTATGGGCCCCTTTCCTGTTTCGGATGGTTTCGAATACATTCTGCTTGCTGTGGACTACGTGTCCAAATGGATTGAAGCCATACCGACCCGAACCTCTGATCACAAAATCGTTCTCAAATTCATTCATCAAAACATTTTCTCAAGGTTCGGGATTCCCCATGCGATAATCTCTGATGGGGGGACCCATTTTACGAACGCTCAGTTTAGGTCACTAATGATCAAATACGGGGCGTCTCACCGAATCTCTACTCCTTACCAGCCCCAAACTAATGGTCTAGCTGAGCTGTCAAATCGGGAGATCAAGAAGATCCTGCAGGTCACTGTTCGACCTGACAGGAAGGACTGGTCGTCCCGACTTCCGGAAGCATTGTGGGCCTATAGGACCGCCCACAAAACCCAATTAGGCATGTCTCCCTTTAGACTGGTGTACGGAAAGGCGTGTCACCTTCCCGTAGAACTGGAGCATAAAGCCTATTGGGCAGTACGGAACTGTAATCCAGATCTTTCGAAGGCTGGAACCCACAGAAAACTCCAAATCAGCGAGATCGATGAATTACTCCTAGACGCGTATGAGAACTCGCGAATCTACAAGGAGCGGGTTAAAGCCTTCCATGACAAGCATATCTCGAGAAAGATCTTTCATCCTGGTCAAAAGGTTCTACTCTTTGATGCCTAACTTAAACTTTTCCCGGGAAAGCTGCGATCCAAGTGGGTCGGACCATATTTAGTCCGACAAGTTTTTAGTAATGGAGCTATCGAAATCAGTCCGCTCAGCCACGATTCCGAACCTTTCATCGTGAACAGTCAGAGACTCAAGCCGTTCATTGATGTAACTTCTACTGATTTGGCTGAATCATCTCTTATCCACCATTCCCCTTGAGCTCATTGCGCCCAGCCGATGGCGTAAAACTCAGCGCTTAACGGGAGGCAACCCGTCATTTTCTGAAAATCTAAAACCCTTTTCACACTTTTATGCACTTAAAGTTCACCCTTATAGACAGTCGACCCCACCTCAGATGCTTGCATCTGGGATTAGAAATCGTCCGCAGAATTCATCCCGACCCATTCACTCATTAAAACATCTGTCTTAAGGAATGAACTAAGTAAATAAAAACCCCCTAAAACACAATGAGGACATTGCAAACCTTAGGCATGGGGGGGTATAAAAGTGCAAAACTTGTAAAAAAGGTTTTAAAACAAAAAATTCACATATGCCAAAAACACCATAAAAATTAAAAAAAAAAATTCAAAAAAGAATAAGAGGAGAAAGGAAATTTTGTGGGAAGGAAACAAAATGAAAAGGAGCACAAAAAATGAAAGAAAAGAGTGATAGCTCTTAGTAAGAAACTAAGCAATTGGCCTAAGTTTTAGACCTTATTCAAGAAAGGAAATGAAAGTGCATGGTGAGATTAGTAAGAACGCAAACTTTAGGCATTCTTGAACAGACTCTTGGTACCCATTAAGATATAGACGATCCTCAAGAGGTTGAGGAAAACGAAAAGCTTAAGTATTAGGTCCAAAGCTTAGGGAGTTTTTGACCTCATTAACTAACTTATGGTTTACGAGGCTCAGTAACCTAAGCACCCCAATCTCACACACAGCCTGGTTCAGTAAGCGTAAAAATCAAAATCACGCAGAAGCGTCACAAAATTCTGAAAAATACACCTAGAATAGGAGAGGCCGATCAACACAAGTTGATTTGGACGAGTTCCCAGCGCGGAGAGGCAGGAAATCCCCTCGAAGATGCGTAAAAAAATATCATCTCCTCGGTGCTTGTATCTTAGGATATTTACATACCCTACTGGGGGCATGTAAGCACTCTGCTGGTTAACATTCCATGGATGGCATTATCACGAAGTGTCAATTGCCAGGGTCTGGATTTGGCCACGAAACACCATGGATGGGATTATCTCGAAATCTGAATAGCCAAGGTTCCGGGGGTTGCCATGGGCGGTGCTATCTCGAAGCATCGATTGCTAGGAACCTTTGAGGATTGATGATGGGAGCAAGGAATCTGATACAGACCGTGTTGAAAAGCCAATCCTAGGCTAGAAATAAAAGAAAAAGAGAGAGAAAAACTCTCCAAACAGAAAAACTTTCTATTCCTCTCTTACAAAAATGCACTGTGAACTGAACCAGGGCTACAATCATTTCAAGCACGGGTGCTTTAACCACAAAGTCCAATAAACCTTAGGTTAGTTCTTGTGGGCCTTAAAAACCTTTGCCAAAGACAGAGGCTGAGGCTAGACAGATCTGGATCTTGATTGGTACTAGAGTACCTTTTAAGCCTATGGTCAGCATTCTAACCTAATCTAAGTTCAAATGAAAAAGCACTTATCTGAAGTTGTTAAAAACATCATGGTCTAGAACAAAGGTTAAAACCTTAGGTTTTTACTAAGGGACTAGCAAAAGCTAGGCATGGGGATATGATGAGAACCTCATCATAAACCCTAAACTAGCACCATCTAACCCAGATTTGCAAGAAAAAGCTCCTACATAACTATAGAAAGGCTTGACTCAGAGAAATTCTGAGTTTGTGAAGAAAACAGAAACTAAGGGGTAAAAATGCAATTTCACCAACTCAATCTGAAAATAGGGTAACTCAGGGTCCAAACATAGGTCAAACCAACCTAATAAGAAGAAAAGTGGGATGAATTGATCCAATAAAGGCTACAACAACTCCAAGGAATTAAATGACATCCTGTAAACCTAAGAACAGACCCACTTCAATTCACGAGGTTCGAGGCAAAGAAAAAATCGAATAAACCCTCTAAAATTCATAGAAAAATAATCTCTAGGGTTTAGAACCTTCAATTTGACCTTAGGAACCCATTTTGACCTACATTGAGAACCATGCCCAATTATTGACTTAATTTATGTTTTTATGTAAATTGATCGGTCAAACAAGGTCTGAGCTAGAAATAAAATTCACCATCAGAATCCTTAGGTCTTAGTTAGTCATGTATAAAAACTTGAACCTAAGAAGAGACCTTCTTGACCAACTTTACATTTTGGTCCTCATCTATTACTTTTTGGCCCTCAACTTTTGAAACCCTCGCATTTTGGCCCCTAATTCTTCTTCGTTCTTTGCATTTGGATCCTCCCTGCAAAACCCTGAGCAGCGCCATGCTCCGGCGACTTTGCGCGGAGCATGGCGCCGCGCAGGGTGAGGGAGGCCCTCTACCAAGACAACCGGGGGTTCCCTGCGATGTCTGCTGTCACAAGGACACCTCCATGGTCTCTGCGGCTGCCCATACCTCCCATGAGAACGCACGGAAGGTATGGGTCTCCATCTCAGGCGTCCTCCGGCGAGGGAGGCACGTCGCCTCCATCCACCCTCCTCTTTGATTTCACCTCTATAAAAGCCGCCTCCCTCTGCCGCACTCAACAGCTCAGATCTGACCGAGAAACACCCCCTCCTTCCTCTCTTCCCACTCCGGCAGAAGCCCTCCAGCTCCGGCGGTTCTTCCTCCTCCTCCTCGTCGCTCTGCCGCATTACCAGCAGCAGAGCCGCCTTCGCCCGCTCTTCCCGCGCCGCGCCGTACCCAGCACGCGCTCTCCCGCTCTCTCCTCGCCGCCGCCCCCTCTCTCTGGGCATCTTCTTCTTCGGCGACAGTCGATACGACTGTCACCCTGCTCCGTTCCCCTCTCGTCCCTCCAAGTAGGTACAATTCTTTCCTTTCCTCCCCTCTTTCTTTTCCCTACTTCAATTTGCTCAACCACCCTTCGACCGCGCCTAATCACCCTCACCTTCTCCATCTCCGACCAACCTCCGACGACTCGCTCCCATCATTCCACCACCCCACACGACTCGTCGACCGACCCAAAACCTCTGCCTCTTCATGCTGAACCACTTCCACCCCTTCACTCCCTGCCGTTCGCTGCCTAAAGACCCCCCCGAACAAACCCATTCCCCCAGCCACAGTCCGACCTAGGGTAGCCCTTGCACGCCGCCCCACGCCTCGCCACCACCTGCATGAGCTTCGCCGCACTCTGGCGAAGCTCCCTGCACCTTCTGACTAGGCCGAGAGGACGTATTCCTGTGAACAGGTCACCCGCCCTCCGCCGCCATTGCTGAGCAGGTGGAGCTTCTTCCGCCTGCAGCTGCAGCCTCGCTTCGCCCAGGTCTGACTCGCCAGGACGCGCGGTTCGCCCTCACGCACCTGCCCAGGCCTGCAGCTGGGGTGAGAGCCCCGTGCACAGCCGCGATTGCCTGCAGCTTTCTCAGCTGCAGGCGCCCAATTGGGGTGGGACATTTAGTCCCACCTCGGAAGACTCTGAAGCAGCGCCCCCGCATAAATGCAAAAAGTGCTATAGGCTTATCGCCTCAGCACATGGGGTGAGGTCCCTCTCACCCTCTCACCCGGCCTCGTACGCGACCACCCCCCGCGGACCTAGCCCGACCCATTTACCCGACCTGCACTCCTCACCCACCACCGCACGCTGGTGGGCCTGGACCCGGGCGTGACACGTACCCGAATACCCGGCAGCTCTGGGAGAGCTATCCTACGAGTGAATCCTGAGAGAGAGAGAGATGTGGGGGAGGGTAGAGTAGGTTTTTGCCCTGACCAAACTATGAGTGTGCGGGCACAGAAGAAGAAGAGAAAGAAGGAAGGAGCAGCCAGAGCCATGGCTGCTTGAAGCAAAGCAGAAGAAAGGCAAAGAAGAAGAAGAAGAAAGAAGGAAGGAGGATGCACTGTAGCAGAGGCTACTTAAGTCGTCTGATTGAAAAATCAGACGACGCCCAGAAGAACAGAAGGAAGAAGACAAAGAAGAGAGAAGCAGAACACGAGGAGAAAGAGAAGAAGAAGCTTGGAAGAAAAAGAAAGAAGAAATAAGAAGAGAGAAGAAGACTGAAGAACCAAAGAGAAGAGAAGAGAAGAAGACAGACAAGAGAAAGAAGAGAAGAAAAAGCCAATAAGACAAATCCCTCTCTCTCTCTTTCTTTCATTTTTGTAATAGAAACTTTGTACTTCTAGAATACAGTTTGCTCCCTGAGTTCGACCTCGGGAAGACTTTTATTTTCCGAGTAACAAATTGTATTAAACTGGTAATCGCTCCTCTATACTATACTACGACGAAATATTAGAACTATAGACGAGAGTAGCAGCCAACAATCACAAGCATCTGCCCTTAAAACCCCGCTACATAACAAATGCTCCCCCGCTTAAATAAAAAGTCGGGGTAACATTTGAGGGCATTACCTATCGTGGAGTTTCTACCTTAAATGTTAATATCTCACCAAGCAATCACTAGCTTGAGAGTAAGGGGCATATGATGAGGGGCAAAAAAACCCAAAACTCCGCAAAAGGCTTGAAAAGAAGGATCTGACCCAGAAAGACTTAGATATAGGTGGGCTAAAGGATTTAACCTGCTTATATCCAAAGAAAGTCTTCTGCATAGACGAACTTGGAACCCAACCCGCCTGCACATGGAAAGCCCAAATACAGTCGGACCTAAAGGATCCTATCCGTTAAAAGAGACGGTGAAAGTACAACTAGAACACGCCCTTAATAAATGCTGACATGGCTGCCGCAATTAATAATCTAACAAGGAGTATACCTTGTCAGGCGGCATATCTACTAAGAAGATCTCGTTGGAGGCCCAACTCCAGAACTATAAATAGCAAAGAGAGGCCCTCGAGAACCCCCCTCGAGCAACTCGAGAGAGAAACAGAGAGATTGTAAAACCTTGTAATCTTGAAATTTCTAGTACATAGTTGGGAGCTCCATCCTCCCCCCAGACGTACACCCCTTGCGGTGGAACTGGGTAATCAATACTTGTGCCCATTGTGCGATTGCTCAAATCCTTGGATCAGACCTTCCATCCACGTAGGAGGTTTTATTTTTTTATTCTTGAGTCAGACACTTTGGACCTTCGGGGTTCCGATCAGATGGCGAATATGTTAGAGATGACTTTGTAAAGCAAATTGCAGCAAGTGATGGGACAAAGGTCTGTCAATTAACGAATGCACTCAAACTTGGGCACTAACATAAGAAATGCATGGTTGAGTTCTTTGAGCATGCCTCCCCCCATAAAGAACTAACCAACTGTACCCACCACCTCCTTTTGCATGGTTGCCTAACATGCTCAAAAGAAAAAGGCATTCAGTTGAACCTATCTGGCTAAGTGGCTTTGTTAACCCCAATTGACCAAATGGCATCCTTTACCTCTTGCATTGTAAGGGGTTAGATAAGCATGCTATTCTCCTCCTCTATGACCAAATGTCAACATAATTAAGCAAGTCACTATCATCCACCTGTTGCGCTTCATTAAAGAGGGAAGTAAAGTGCAAAATTACCTCCTCTATAAACTGCTACCCCTTATCAACTGCAGTATCGTCCTCCTTGATAAGTTTGAGTAAAGCATTCTTATTGTACCTTAACCTAGTGGCGATCACAAAAAACTTTGTGTTTTTACCCCATTCTTTTAGCCATGAGACACAAGTCCACTTGACACGTAATTTGGCCAAATGGTGCAATGGTCCAAAATAAGAGGGTCATGTGTTAATCTTCAAAACTTCCCTTTTTTTGTGTGTGGTGGAGCCTGATACCTTTGCATCGATTTTGTTTTCGTTAGAAGAACTTGACGAATGATTTTAAGTCCCTGAACAATTTGTGGCTCCTACATTTAGGCAAACTTTAAGTCATCCTCTTATGATCACTACAAAAAGAGTAACCTATACTGACTAGAGTACTATAATGATGTATAAAATTCATTGCTATAAGTCTCTCTAAGGTGTTACTGCTTCCTTAGGTTGTGTTTGGTAATGGGGTTAAGGCGAGTTGAAATGGAATGAGTGAAAATGGTGTTTATTTGGGTGGTGAAATAAGGAGAGCATTAAGTATAAGGTTAAAATAATTGGTATATTGATGTGATGTTAGTAGATATTATTTAATAGTATAAGTAGGAGTGGAGAATATTAGTAAGTGTTTGTTTAATATTAGAAGAGAGAGTAGAGGGTGTAGTAGGTATTTTTTAATAGCAAAAGTAAGTGGGAATAATTGGAAATTATTATATAGGAGTATGTATTGAAATGATAGAAAAAATTTATAAAAAACTTGAGATAACCTTTAACATGGATTAACCCCGTTGCCAAACGGGGCCATAAAGTCCACACACCAAGGGCTCCCTTTGATTTTCTTTTGTGCCTAAACCCTAAACCCACACCCCTTCCCATCCCACCCCCCAACAAACACCTTTGAAGCCCCACCGCTTCCCCAACCCAACAGATGCATAGCCCCTCCAACACCTCCTAACGGACACACAACACACAAATACTCAACGTGTCGAATGCCACTCCGCAACACCTCCGATGCATCCTTCGCCCTTGATCGCTACTCAACAACACCCACATCCTTACCCCTCGATCGCCACCCCGCAACACCTCTGATGCCTCCTCCCCCCTTGATCACCAATCCGCAACACCTCCGATGCCTCCTCCCCCCTCGATCACGACTCACTCGACGCTTCCTCTCAAACACAATCTCACTCAACACCCATCTCTCACTGACCTCAGCACCAGAGTCTCCACCAGTCTCTATTAAAGATCTCTTCTGTAGGTCATTATTTCACTCTCTCCTTTCCACTCGATCCCTCACTCTCTTCCGCCCCTCTCTTGCTCTCATCCTTTGAAACTCTCATTGATCCCCATCGATTCACTCACAGCAATCTTTCATTCTTGCGATTAAATCAGTGTTTCTTCACTGGTCAATCAGATTTCAGTGTTTGCTCAATCAATGCTTAAGATTGATTGGGAGATTCTCATTCGATCTGATCCCTCTTGGTCAAATCTGGTTTCTATGGTCAATATCTCATTAAATCTCTCTATCCCTCTATCGATTTGTGTCTAATTTATGTTCATCTCCCTCGATTACTTTCAACCTCAATCTAGGGTTAGGTTGACATGATTACCCTTTTTTTAGACTGATTTAGTTTAGGTTTAGGTGCTTGTATTTGATTTAGGATTAGGGCTATAAGATTAACCCCTTGTTCATGTGAGTTGTGTTCTTCCATATGTAGGGGCATGTGAGTGAAGGTGGATCTTGCATGAGGGCATTTGCAATCTTGACGAGATAGGATCTTGTGTCATGTAAATAAAGGTGCCACTTGCAAATCCTCTACATTTTATTTTTATTTTCTATTGATTGTTGTCTTTCTTTTGCATATATGTGTTAGTTTTTTAATAATATTAGTTGTAAGGTTTGAGTCCCCATTTGTGTGGCATAGAAGATTTTATTTTGCTTTGCCTAACATAGTGACATGTATCTTCATGATTATCTTTGTTTTGTTGCGATATAGGTTTTATTTACTTGAACAAACTAATTGCCATACAATTCTATATTTCTTTGACAAATCTTAATGCTGTCCTACCACTACAACAATTCCTTTTTCCAAGACAAAAAAGGTGACTCCAACAATTGATATTGTCATAATTAAATATGACAAGGAATCACAACAAGTGCAAGTCTCTAGTTTATTATTCTTTGCAATTTGGTTTATAATTGATGCAAGCTTGTATTTTCGTACTTATGAACTAGTTACAAATCTTTTACATATAATGTTGGTAAGTCCTCATCAAAAGGATAATGTTACATAACTCTTGCTAGGTTACAATCAAAGTTTCATTCTTTAAAAAATTGGAGGTAGTGCCACAAAGGGTTGGCTCAGTGGTAGAGCATCCCATTGGCATCCAAGAGGTCATGGGACCAAATCCCATGTCCACCACATTTACCTTCTCAAAAAAATTAAAAGTAATGGAATCATTGAGATCCTATATGTTGCAGACAGAATGGTGCTCTTTGAATAAAGCTTAACAACCCTTTATTCTACCAGAAATCCTATTAACAAGTTCAATAACAAGTAATTATCTACTAACTCACTCAATTTTAAGTTAATTTTCGATAACACAATTTTACTTGACATTCAACCACATGACCTTCCAAGAAAGGTGTTGAATTATATTGGATATCTCATTCCATCTAAGAGCTTTTAGGGTATTCCTATAGTATCATGTTATTACATTTTGATGAATCATATCTGTTACGAACGTGGGCAGCAGATGTAGTTTAAGACATCTGGGAAGTGGCCCAGACGTTTGGAACCCTTCCCAGACGTCTGATAATAAATTTTTTCGGCATACGGGTTCACGTCTACGCGCCTGCGCACGCAGACTGAACTCGCCGCCTTCGTCTTCGCTTTCTCTCCCTGCAAGCGCTGCTTTTTTCTCTCTCTCCCCGCGACTGCCTTATAAAACACTTCCCCTCTCCCTCACCCTCACTCCACCGCCTTCATCTTCTCCTTCTCCCTGCGAGCGAGCGA
Organism: Thalassia testudinum; assembly: GCA_037157565.1. Lineage (NCBI taxonomy): Eukaryota > Viridiplantae > Streptophyta > Magnoliopsida > Alismatales > Hydrocharitaceae > Thalassia > Thalassia testudinum. The sequence continues at coordinate 75,522,733 of JAZHRO010000024.1, read as the reverse complement.
GCGAGTGCGTAGCAGCGGCTGTAGCGGGCGTGTGGGAAGGAGTGTTGCGAGAGGAAGAAGAAAGCTCGACCACGGAGGTGCGAGCTTGCCAGGGCAGCTAGAGCCGGCCGGTGGGGGAGCAGCGGGCGTGGGGTGTCGCGGAGGAGCTGTTGCAGCTCGGGCAGCAGGCGGACGCAGCACGGTGCGGCCGTGCGTTGCGGGCGGAGGACGGACCGAGTCCTGATTCTGGGAAAATTTCCCAGAATCAAACGTTTGGACTTACGTCCAGACGATGCGTAAGACGTCTGGAGGAAGGTCCAGACGTCTGACAGGTACAATATTTCCCATCCTTCTTCCTTTTACGCGTGTACGGCCATGCAGCCGTCTGCTACGTTCTTCTGCGCCTCTTCGTGATGAGAGCGGGTGTGTGTGTGCGCAGGTTATGTTCGGGAGGGCGCGAGGGCTCACCATCCTACACGGATCAGACGTCTGGCTACAGTACCAGACGACGGAGAGGACCTCCAGACGTCTGGGGTGACAATCGGACGTCTGGGAACCAAGTACAGACGATCCAGGGGGGCTTCTGGACCTCTGAGGGACTGTGCAGACCGAGGTATTTCCTGATCGACGTTTTAAGACGTCTAGGAGAAGTTCCAGACATTTGATTTTGGATAGATTCATCGTTTTTTGCCCGTTTAGGGTCCGTTCGGAGTCCGTTTTCCGCGTTTTAAGTTTCGTTCTTTCCGGATTTATTTCATCTACCTGTTTACAGTAATTGTATACTGTTCTAAGTAACTCCTTATGTTGATCCTTGTGTTACGACCCCGTTCCATTGTAGCTCTGAGGGTTGCGGAGGTACACAGGATTGCCAACCACGCCCCCAGTACTCCCGATCTCGCGAGTAGAGTGGCACTTTAATTTATTTAACAAAATTGGTACAATTATGAAACAATTAATAGGGTCTAGGACATTGCATGAACCCTAGGACTGAGAAATTAGATTGAATGATAGATCCTAGGGAATTACATGAATCCTAGGACTGGGAAACTAGATTGAATGATAGATCCTAGGGTATGGCATGAATCCTAGGACTGGAAAACTAGTTGAGTATATAAACATTGTAGTCTTGGAAAAGTGGAAAGGAAATGATAACTGCCTGTAAATTGGTTAACAGCTGCCTGTTATGAATGGATAATTATGGTTGAGAACATGAATTGTATGGACATAAAGTTGGAACGGTGAAACCTGAATTGGCTGAGTTAAAAGAGCTTGAACCCTACGGGGAATTAGGAGTAGAACTCTTGGAAAATGAATGGAATAGAATTGGGGAAGTGAGCTAGCCCTTGAGTACGGAGTACCAAGGAGAACGACTATCCCCCTGTTTAGTGCAGAGCGGAGCTAGCTGCCCCAGGGATCCAGGGTTAGGACTGGCCACTTTGTACAGACTTTTGACCCTCGTGTACACAGTACCGAGGAGAGATACTAGTGTAGGGAGAGCACTAGCTATCCCACAGGCCTCGGAGTTCTACTAGCTCTACTACACCGACTTGTTAGGCCCACTGGGCAAACCTGGGTAGTCAGGCGAGGGTGAGCGGACTGTGGAGGGGCAAGACCCCTATTTGGTTACTGTGGAGGGGCTGGACCCCTGTTACTGAGAGGGCTCTGCCCTATACTGGTTCCGTGCTGTACTTTGGGCGCACCCGTTAACGGAAATGACTGACCGCGTGCCAGTGCGGGGTAGCTACCCGTGCGTTTATCGTGCGTGACGTAGTCACCGTTACGTTAGTCAGCGACCTTGGGGTGGTTGATTGAGGGTAGGACCACCACGGGGGACTCTCCCGGCCAGGAGAGCATCACGTGTTACTTCTACTTTTCGGAAAAGACTGCAATCAAGATCGTTCCCACGAGGAACATTCAAGATCAAGAGAAGGATCTGATAAATAAATCAACAGTGAATAAATGGAAAAATATAAATAAAGAAAGTAAAAATATAACAGCTACTGTACACTCTACTGCTTCTTTTAGCTTTTAGTTGCCACTCTACTCAGCGTTTCGCTGACGTGTCACCCTTGTAACCTTTTCAGGATCAGGTGTTGAGCAGCCAGAGTCAGCGGCTGCAGAGGGTGCTGGGCCTAGTAGAGCCCAGTAGAGTTACCTGTAGTACATTCTGTACTTTTCTTTCCGCTGTAGTGAGTAGTTTTCTGTTACTCCCTGTACTCTTTTTATTGTAAGCTTCATGTTATGTACACGTTTATTTCTCTACTGTTGTGGTGGTGTATACTGTAGTGTTTCTTTCCTTTACTGCGGTATTTTGTTACTGCTAGTTATATACATGGTGAATGTGATTTATTTTACTGCTCTTTTAGTTACTTTTTTGTTGGACGACTGGATCTTGGGATTAGTCGAGTCGGTCCGATTCTCGTATCTCGTAGGGATTCGTGAATCGGGTCGTTACAATATCTAAATATCTTTAGCAGTTACCTTCATGTCCTTTTTTACCGAGACCACTACTATGCTTGTGCTCGTATTTGAGCAATAATATTATTTTTATGAAGAATCTGAAAATAAATTTCTCAAAAAATTAAAGAATTTAGGAATTACATTTTGACGTTGATTTCCTTAAGATATTTTAATGTTTTATTAATACCAAGCAACTGAATATTGTGGCTTTGCATAATTGTTTTTTTAATGTATAAGTAGATAGCCTCTTCATTATTTCAAGGTGTGTTAGGATGCTCATGTTTAAGATTCTAGCCCCACATTTTATCTTGGATACAGCCATGTATGGACCATGTCAAAGTACTCAAGAAAAGTACTGAATAACAAAGAAATGATATGTTCAACCAACCAATCACCTAAATCTAAAAAGCTATGGACAGAAACCCATTACTTGTTTTCAGCATCCAACTATTAGCACATGAAAGAGACTACAGCAATTCAACCAAGCATATGCAGAAATACGTAATACATGATATGAGAAAGTTGCCATTTAGATAATATGGCTTTAAGCATAAGAAGAAAATTTAATCATATTAATCAAACCCTAAACCCTAAACCAACCAGGCAAGAGACTAAGAATTCAGATAAAAGACAGAAAAAGGGTGACCATTGTGATGCAAAAAAAAAAGGCTTAAGAAGCAGGGACCTGCAGGAGCACAACTATGGACTCTTTAGGTCTAGATTAAGATACACAAGCACATGCATGGCCTGAGAAAGATGTCGCGCTAAAAAACTGTTAAGGAGAAAGGTGTTTTTTTTTTTTGAAAAAGAAGAAAGGTGTTTTGATAGCATACCATATCTTTCAACACACCCCCTCAAGCTGAAGCATGGAATGCTCAGCTTACATAAGAGATATTCCCACTCTACAAAGCAAAAAACATAAATAAAAATGATGCTACTAGGTCACGGCTTCTTCATGACTCTTGTGTCATCAGCTTCTTTGCATCCTCAATTGGTGTTGCTAGGTCATGACTGCCTTGTCTTGCCAGCTTCTTTGCATCTTCACTTTGCTTGTAGACGGGTGTAGGTAGGAGTCCGAAGATGAGCCATACACAATTGATCTGATGTTGGTGGGAAAATAAGCTCACACTCCCCCTTTCTCCCATACAAGTATGTGAGAAGAAAATAGATAAAGAAAAAGAAAACAGAATAGAGAAAAGAGCTTCTCATCTTCTCATCACCATCTCCTTTTTTTTCTGGAAATTTTCTTCTTCTCTCCACTTTTTTCTCCTTTTTTTCTTCTTTTTTTTTTAATTTTTCCTTCTTCTTCCCTTTTTTTCTAAAGTTAACGAATAAGAGAAACCTAAAGGGCTAAAGATGTAAATAACCCAAAATACCCCTTTTTTATTAGGGTTCAAAGAACCCATGTGATCCTTACATCGTCACCTCACCCCAATGTGGCTTCAAAGGTCTCCATCTTCGTCGAACTGAGACTCGCTACAATCATCGTCGAGCCTCCTCACCGAGACAGATCTCCTGTGATCTCTGCCATTGCCATCGCGAGATTGACACCACCATCTTCACCATTGATCTCAACGCCATGCCTTCTTTTGCAATGCTGCTTCTCTCTTTCTCTTCCTTCACACTCCACCGCAAACAATGCAGCGGAAGGACTCCATTGATGTCGGTGCTCACCCTATCTCTACTTAGCATGGAAACCATGGAGAAGCACCAGCGTCGCCACTAAGCCCTAGCGGCTTCGCCAGCTGTCACCTGTACCTGTTCGTACGCTTTTGTGGGGTTTTAAATAATGTCACGTTGTAATATAGCCGACAAAACGTTCAAACAAATATAGAGAATTTTATTACTCGAAAAACTAGAGTATCCGAGGTCGAACACAGGGAGCAATCTCAGTACTTTCAAAACCAAAGAATACAACTTTTAAATGAACATAATTGATTCAAAGAGAGAGTTATAAAAAGAATTGCTAAAAGAAAATAGAATTGGACGTCTGATTTTTTTATCAGATGTCTTAAAAGTAGTCTTCTTTCTCTCTTCTGCCTTCTTCTTCTTCGTTGGCTCTTCTTCTTTTCTTCTGATCCTTCCTGCCTTTGTTTCCCTTTTGTCTTCTTCTTTCTTTTTGTCTTTTCTGCAGCCCTTCCTTCTCTCAGATCTCTGCCTTGCTCAGCTTCCTTTCTTCAGAGTTCCTTCTTCTTCTGCTCCTGCTCTCCTATTTCTTCAGTTCTTCTTTTTGCTTTCCTTCGCCTCTTCCTTCTCTTCTTTTCCTTTGCTGCAGTGGCTAAGTGTTCGCTTCTTTCTCTCTTCCTTCTTTCCTGCGCACACCACAGCCAATGCAAAACCTACCCCCTTCCCTCTACCCAAACATCTCTCTCTTTCTCTGCAATTCGCTCAAGGACGCTCTCCCAGAGCCACACGGGTAATCGGGTCAGATTTCACACCCGGGACCAGGCGCACCGGTAGGTGGGTGATGCGCGAGGAGTGCTCAGGTTAGGGTCGGGTCGGATCCCGCCGATCCGCGAGGTGAAGCCGCGAACGAGGCGAATGGGTCAGGTGACGGACCTCACCCCTGTGCTTTCGGAGGCAGTAAGACAATATCACAAAAACAATTTATGGCACACCTGTGTTTTGCGTTTCCACGATGTGGGACTATCAAGCCTCTGCCCCGCTCTTGCACACGCCCGCAGACCTTCGTGCAATCGCCATAGCTGGGAGCTTCGCAGTGCTGCTTGCTGGACCCGAGGGCTTTGCAACGCTCTCGCAAATCTGCTACGCCTGGAGCCTGGGAGACCTGACACCTGGAGCTGCTTTGGAGCTTCTTCAACTGTCGTTAATGGCGGCAGGAGCGTCGATACTGTCAAACACCAATACGGCCTATTGGCCTAATCAGACCAGCTGGGCACCTTCGCCGTGGCACGGCGAAGATGGTGCACGGTGCTGCAGGCCGTGGAGTGGCCTAGGCTTGCAGGCCTAGGTCAACCTGTGGCCAGAAGTGTGGGGTTGTTCGGGGGACTGTGGTGGAGGTGTAAAAGGATGATGGATGGGCAGAAGTTGTTCCTGGTGGTGAGGCGGAACTTATGAGATGGTTGGCGAGCCGTGTGGAGGGGTGGAATGGTGGGGGCTGCTCACCGGAGGTTGGTCGGATGCGAGGAAGATGGAGGTGGTCAGGCACTGTCGGGGGGCAATTAAATTAAATAACAGGGGGAAAAGAGAGAGGAGAGGATGGAGAAGGTATCTGGAGTGATCCGGAAGGAAGGGAGGCAGCGGAGTGGACGGCGCGTAACTGCCGTCATCGGGGAAGAAGAACCTTGAGGGAGGAAGCGGCAACGAGGACGAGGTCAGGGGCACGTGCGCTTGGTACGGCGCGACGCGGGAGGAAGAGGCGAAGTTGACTCTGCTGCTGGTATGGCAGCAGAGCGACGAGAAGGAGGGGAGGAGGTCGTCGGAGCTTGCGGGTCTCTTGGCCGGAGATGGGAGAGAGGAAAACTTGGGGGAATCTTTGTCAAAACAAGGCTGAAGATCTGCGGCCGGGTCTGGGGATCCTTTTATAGGTGTTGGCCGAACCTTCTAGCGCGTGGAGATCGCGCAATCACCTCCGCCGGCTCGCCGGAGATGGAAAGAGGGTGGATACCCAAATCTCTCGTGCATTCGCACGAGAGATTGGGTTCACACCAGAGATTGTGATTGGCTTTAGAAGGAAGGGAATTCCTTAGAGAATCTCCCTTCCATTTCTGGGAGGGAATCTCTGAGGAATCAGAGAGTAATCCCTCTCTAAACCTCGCCGGAGATCGGTTCTGCCCTAACAATGGCGGCAGGACCAGATTGCAAAGGTGGCGAGGAACTTAGGGGGCTCTCTGCAAAGATATTCAAAAGATAGGGACCAAATTATGATTTGGGTGTACTAAATTGCAAAGTAGGTCAAGATGACCTCCCCTTAGGTCCAAATTTTGGTATAAACCTAATTTGGACCTGAGGAATCCAATGGTGAAGTTGGATTCTAGGTTTGACCTCGTTTGACTGTATATTTTGCGTAAAAACCCAAATTAGGTTAATTGAAGAGCTAGGACCCTAATCTAAGTCAAATTGGGTTCCAAAGGCCACATTAAGTGTTCTAAACCCTAAGGAGTATTTTTCCATGGTTTTTAGAGGATTCACTTGATTTTTATCCTGACCGGAACCCTGTTAATTTAAGTAGGTCTGTTTTAGGGTTACCAAATGTCATTCAATTCCTAGATTGCACATAAACCCATTTCTGATTGACTCAACCCACTTTTTATCTCATTTAGGCCATTTGACCTATGTTTTGCCTTTGAGAAATCTCGTTTATGTACTACAATGGTAAAATTGCAGTTTTAACCTTTATTTCATGTTTTCTTCTCAGAGCACTTATTCCTTCATTTAGGCCTTCTTCTAGGTTATGTAGGAGCTTTTATCTTCTTTATTGGGTCAAAATGAGCTAGTTATGGCTCATGATGAGGCTCTCATCATACCCCCATGCCTAGCTTTTGCTAGTCTCTTAGCAAAATTTCAAGGTTTTAACTTCCATTCTAGACCCTGAGTGTCAACAATAAGTGCTTCTCATTTTCTTTCGTGATTAGGTAGGAATGCCGATGATAGGCCTAGAGGTACTCAAGTACCAACCAAAATCCGGACCTGTTCTGCTTTAGCCTCAGTCCTCCGCAAAGGTTTCTACGGCCCACAGAAGTTAACCTAGGGTTTGTTGGACTCCGTGGTTAAAGCACCCGTGCTTGAAACATTTTTAGCCAAAGTTCAGTTTGCAGTGCGTTTTTTTTGTAAGAGAGAGATAGAAGATTTATTTGTTTGGAGAGCTTTTTCTCTCTCTTTTCTTTTTATTTCTAGCTTCGGATTAACTTCTCAACACGGTCTGTATCGGATTCCTCGTCCCCATCATCAATCCTCAAGGGTCCCTGGCTTTCGAGATTTCGAGATAATCCCGCCCATGGTGTTCCGTGGCCGAATTCAGACCCTTGCGATCGACATTTCGGGATAATGCCGCCCATAGTATCTGAACCAGCAGAGTGCTTACATGCCCCCAGTAGGATATTTAAATATCCTAAGAGACAAGCACCGAGGAGACGATATGTTGTTACGCATCTTCGAGGGGAATTTCCCGCCTCTCCGCACTGGGAACTCGTCCAAATCAACTTGTGTTGATTGGCCGCTCCTAATCTAGGTGACTTTTTCAGAACATTAAACGCTTTTCGCGTGATTTGGATGTTTATGCGCACTGAACCAGACTGTGTGTGAATGTGGGGTGCTTAGGTTACCAAATCCCGCAAACCGGAAGTTAGTTAATGAGGTCGAATACTTCCTGAGCCTTAGACCTAATACTCAAGCTTCGCATTTTCCTCAACCTTTTGAGGATTATCCAGATTTTAACGGATACGTGAATTTTTAAGCGAAAGATTCTAGCCCAAGAAGCCTAAGACCAGCGTTCCCGCTAATCTCTTGTTGTATCTTCGTAGCACTTTTCTTTCCTTTTTCTTGATTCGATCTAGAACTTCAGTTAACCCCTTAATCTTTTACTAATGACTATTTCTTTTCATTTTCATTTTGTGCTCCTTTTTGTCATTTTACTTTTTTCCTTCTCTCATTTGTATGACCCTGAATTGTTCCTCCCCTCTGTCAAGTCTCTTTTTTTTTTTTAAATGAAACCCTTTCTTGATATGAATTTTCCTGATATTTTGCACTTTCATACCCCCCCATGCCTACGATTTGCAATGTCCCCATTGTAAATTAGGTAGGTTCGATTTCAGCTTAGTTCATGCATTAGGACAGGTGTGTGGTGAGTGAATGGGTCGAAGTGAATTGTTGAGAACGATTTCTAATCTCGGGTAGGGATACCTGAGGTGAAGTCGGCTGTTCTAATGGATGAACCCTAAAGTGCAATATGAATTTCGCATAGAGATGCCAAAAAAGGTTTCGGATTTTTCAAAGAATGACGTGTTGCCTCCCGTTAAGCGCTGAGTTTTACGCCATCGGCTGTGCGCAATGAGCTCAAGAGGAATGGAGGGTAAAGGATGACTCAACCAAATCTATATCGGTCATGTCAATGAACGGCTTGAGTCTCTGACCGTTCACGACAAAGGGTTCAGAATCGTGGCTGAGTGGGCTGATTTCAATGGCTCCATTTCTGAAGATTTGTCGGACTAGGTGGGGTCCGACCCACTTGGATCTTAGCTTCCCTAGGAATAATTTTAGTCGGGCATCAAAGAGTAAAACTTTTTGACCAGGATGAAAGACCATTCTAGAAATGTGTTTGTCGTGAAAATCTTTAACCCGTTCTTTGTAAATTCGCGAGTTCTCATACGCGTCGTGGCGTAATTCATCGATCTCGCTCATTTGAAGTCTTCTGTGGGTTCCAGCCTTAGAAAGATCTAGATTACAAGTCCGTACTACCCAATAGGCTTTATGCTCCAACTCGATGGGGAGGTGACATGCCTTCCCGTACACTAGTCTGAAGGGAGAGATTCTTAGTTGGGTCTTGTGGGCGGTCCTATAGGCCCACAATGCTTCCGGAAGCCGAGAAGACCAATCTTTTCTATCAGGTTGAACAGTAACCTGAAGGATCTTCTTGATCTCTCGGTTAGATAACTCAGCTAGACCATTAGTTTGGGGGTGGTAAGGAGTAGAGATTCGGTGTGACACCCCGTATTTGGTCATCAGTGACCTGAACTGAGCGTTTGTAAAATGGGTCCCTCCATCGAAAATTATAGCACGTGGAATTCCGAACCTTGAGAAAATGTTGTGATGAAGGAATTTTATAACGACTTTATGATTGTTGGTTCGGGTTGGAATGGCTTCTATCCACTTGGAAACATAGTCAACTACGAGTAAGATGTACTCGAAGCCATCCGAGATCGGGAAGGGTCCCATGAAATCAATCCCCCAAATATCAAAAATTTCGCATACCAAGATCGGCTGTAGAGGCATCATGTCTTGATGGCTCATGTTGCCCAGAGTCTGGCAACGGGAACAGGCCTTACAGTGATCGTATGCATCCTTGAAAATTGTGGGCCAGTAAAAGCCGCACTGGAGGACTTTCGATGCGATTTTATGTCCTGAAAAATGTCCACTGCATGCCTGGTCATGGCAGAATGAGAGTATGTCTTTGATTTCCACTTCCGCGACGCACCGTCGAATTATCTGATCAGCACCAATGCGGAATAGATACGGGTCTTCCCATAGGTAATACTTGGCATCGGAACGCAATTTGTCCTTTTTGGCCTTCGGCCAATCAGGCGGAATCTGATGTGATGCCAGGTAATTAACTATATCAGCGAACCATAGAAGACTTGTACTGATAGTCAGGAGGTGCTCATCAGGAAAATGTTCTGTAATAGGTCCAGAAGGGTCGATTATTTCAGAAGGAAGGCGGGACAAGTGATCAGCTACCACATTCTGCTTTCCCGCCTTGTCACGAATCTCGAGGTCAAATTCTTGCAACAGCAAGATCCATCGGATTAATCGAGGTTTCGCGTCCTTCTTTGCAAGGAGATGCCTCACAGCTGTGTGATCCGAGTATATGATAACACGAGAACCCAGAAGGTATGATTTGAATTTTTCCAGGGCAAATACTACGGCCAGCAGCTCTTTCTCAGTAACCGTATAGTTACGCTGAGCCTCATCCAGTGTTTTGCTGGCGTAGTAAATGACCACAGGTTTCCCGTCAATTTTCTACCCTAGAACCGCTCCTACAGCGAAGTCAGATGCATCGCACATGATCTCAAAGGGTTGAGACCAATCAGGGGACTGTAGGATTGGGGCTTGGGTGACTCGGTCACGTAGGATCTCAAATGCTTGAGTGCATTCCTTGGAAATTTCAAAAGGCACATCCTTGGAGAGAAGATTGGTCAAGGGGCACGCGATTTTGGAGAAATCAGGGATAAATCGACGGTAAAAACCGACGTGCCCCGAAAAAGATCGGATGTCCTTAATCGAGCTAGGCATAGGGAGCTTGGAAATCAGGTTAACCTTAGCTCGATCCACTTGGATGTCTTTTTCCGAGATTAAATGTCCCAGGACAATTCCCTCAGGCACCATGAAATGGCTCTTTTCCCAGGAAAGAACCAAATTCACCTCGATGCACCGCCTGAATATTTGGACCAAGTGTTGGAGGCAATCGTCAAATGATTCTCCAAAAACTGAAAAGTCATCCATGAAGACTTCCAGATAGTCACCCACCATATCTGAGAATATGGCAAGCATGCACCGCTGAAAAGTTGCAGGTGCATTGCAGAGACCGAATGACATCCTTCGAAACGCGTATGTCCCGAAGGGGCAGGTGAATGTGGTCTTTTCTTGGTCTTTTGGATGGATTGCCACCTGGTTGTAACCGGAGTACCCGTTAAGAAAGTAGAAGAACCTATTTCCCGCTAGTTTTTTGAGGATTTGATCAATAAACGGTAGTGGGAAATGGTCTTTCTTCGTGGAGGAATTGAGTCTTCTGTAATCAATGCAGACTCTCCACGAGTTAGCTATTCGGGTAGGAATGACTTCTCCAGCTTCAGTCGTGATAATGGTAAGTCCTGCCTTTTTAGGCACCACTTGTATTGGACTCACCCAACGACTGTCGGAGATCGGGTAGATGATCCCTGTATCTAACCACTTTATGATCTCCTTTTTCACGACCTCTTGTAGGTTAGGGTTTAGGCGTCTTTGCATTTCTCTTGAAGGTCGTGCACCTTCTTCTGTGTATATTCGATGTGTGCAGTATGAAGGGCTTATGCCAGTCAAATCATCGAGAGTCCATCCAATGGCTCTTCGATGTTGCTGGAGAACAGAAATCAAACGGAGTTCCTGGTCAGGTGTGAGTCGAGAGTTGATAATCACAGGAAACGTATGATTTGAATTTAAAAGCACGTACTTCAGATGTTCGGGAAGGGGCTTGAGTTCCATGACAAGATTTTCAGCAGCAGCGGGCGGTTCGGGGTTTGTATCAGGAGCAATGGTAGGAGTCATAGGTGTGTCTAGATCATGTTCGCACTCCTCTATTAGTGGATTTTGATTCTCTAGTGGTTGATCAGGGATAATCAGGTTGTCTTCTATATGCAATTCATCAACCACGGCTCTGACATTACATATTTCCTCTATAACCCCACAATTAATCCCTTGTTGGGCCTTAAAAATATCAATCTTCAGGTTTTGGTTCCCAAATTTTAATTCTATCTGGCCCTCTTCGCAGTTTATGTTGGCCCTAGTAGTGGCCAAAAAGGGTCTCCCTAATATGATTGGTGTGTCCCTTGGGTTCTTAGGTGCATCCATGTCTAGTACTATGAAGTCCACCGGGAAATAGAAATCTCGTACCCTAACAATGACATCTTCGAGTATTCCTCTAGGTGACTTGATGGATCAATCGGCTAACTGCAATGTCACCTCAATGGGTTTAAGTTCAGATTCTTCAAGGTGGACAAGGAGGGATGTAGGTATTAAATTTATGGAGGCACCTAGGTCTAGTAAGGCTCTATCAAATTGGGTTTCACCAATTTTACAGGAAATCAATGGAGTTCCTGGGTCTTTAGCCTTGGGTGGGAGTTTGCTCAAGATGACAGAGCTAGCTTGCTCTGACAGTACGATTGGATTCCCATCCTTGGTTCGCAGCTTACGTTTAGGGGTACATATGTCTTTCAAGAATCTTGCGTAAGCCGGTATGTGGCAAATTGCATCCATTAATGGGATGTTTATCTGGACCTGTTCAAAGAGCTTGATCAGATCCTCCTCGGGAGCCATGGGTTTAGTTATCCTTTTTCCTTTGGTCAAGGCCTCAGGAAATGGGACCCTAGTTGGTTCCTCTATGATAGGTCCAGGTTCTTGATCTGGGACAGTGGTATCTTGGATAACTATCCTAGGGTCTTGGCTATTATCAGGCTTGGAGTGGGTCGGATAATGTGGGTCTTCGGTTGTTCTACCACTACGTGTTGTTACAGAGTTCAATCCAGCCTGATTTTGGTTTGGGTTAGGTAGGAGGGGTGCTGCTGCTGAAATCCCGCATAAGATGTTGAAACTTCCATCCCGTCTGGCGATGGAGCAGTAGGGGCCTGATAAATCACATGTGTTTGGCCTGAATTTGGATTCATAACGCTCTTCTGGGTTAGCACGTTATTTGGGTTGGGCAGAGGTTGCGAGGGAAGGATACCAGGTTGGCGGGAATTTGCCATCTGGGCCAGTTGGTTGCGAATCTCTGTGATCTCGTCCTTGTGTTGTTTTTGCATTACCGCATTCGCCTTTTGAATGTCAGCCAGTGCTTGAAGGATAAGAGTCATTTGATCCTGGTTTTGCCCGGATTGGTAGGTGGGATTGGGCCGAGGCTGAGGCGGCTGATATGGACGAGGGGCTTGTGGACGAGGTTAATATGGTGGTCTTTGAGAATTTCCCGCCCACTGAAAGTTAGGATGATTTCGCCATCCAGGGTTGTAGGTATTGGAGAATGGGTCATTCTGGATGGCGTTGACGTCCTCGCAGTTCTGAGGAACCTCAGGAAAGTCAGAATATGAGGGTTCAGAGTTCCCCCAACTCGAGTAGAATGGATCGGAGGTCACTCCGGTCCGAGAGGTAGACAGGGGTGGATATGGATCCATCCCCTTGGCAGATTGGTGATAGATGTTTTGCATAGTTTCCCTTGCCAGAGGAGGTCGTGCAAAAGAGTTTTGCGCAGAGGTGGCTTGCTGCAAATGTCAAGTTAGCTCGTCCACCTTCTTTTCTATGATAGAAACCTTGTCCAACTGACTGGCCATCAGTTCCAAGTCGACAGAATTGGACAGGTCCTGCATCTCATGTGTCCCTCTCAGATTCGTCGATGCGCGGGCATTCGTCCTGTCGAATAAGCCCATGGAGTCATTATTTGTGGAGTTCTCGCACATGTTTTCGAGAATCTCCTACACCGTGTCCTCGTGTTGACCCATGATGTTTCCTCCGCACGTTGCATTGACGAATAAACGAATGTCTTCACGGAGTCCCTGGTAAAAAGATTGGACTTGTTCCCACTTAGGAACTCCGTGATGGGGGCACTTTCGCATGAGATCTAGGAATCGATCCCAAGCTTCGTGAAGAGGTTCTCCCGGTTGTTGAGTGAAATGAGTGATCTGGTGGCGCAAGGCATTCGTCCGGCCAACGGGGAAGAATTTTTCAAAAATTCGGACTGCAGTCCCTCCCATGTGTTGATCGGACGGGTCTGAGTTTGATACCAGTGTGCGGCCTTGTTCATGAGGGAGAACGAAAACATTTTCATGAGTAGGATATCCCGATTTTGTACATCTGACCCGAAGGTCTGGGCCAGATGCTTGAGTTGTTTAATGTGTTGGAATGGATCCTCAAAGTTAAGCCCATGAAACTTCGGTATGGCATGAATCATATTGGGCTTCAGTTCAGAATCAGGTCCTCTAATCGGGGTTCGTACTCGAGGTTCGATTGCCACCACAGCGGGATTATAGTGATCTCGCATCATAGGTCGCTGCGGTGGGTTTACAAAGTTCTGAAAGAGATCATTAAGGCGTTGAAGTTGGTGTTCAAGGTTATTCTCCTCTTCAATGGGTTGTGCCATGATGGGAGAAGGAGAATCAGGATCTGAATCAGATGAGAGATTTATGTAGTGGGGTTGCTGCACAAACAAGGGCATCGAAGCTTGGCCTCGACGAGAGTGAATTTCTAAAGGAGGTCTTAAGGGTGGCCTTAAGGACCTCCTACCGAACATGCACCGAAGGATGTGATGAGATTTAGAAGGTGCTGGACCCAATCAAGACACCCAAAAATTGTTGGGTGACTATAGAGGTTCGGGGCGGATGGACCCCTTAGTCAGAAAGGTCGTCCACTTGAGAAATACCTGGGCAGCCAGAGAGGGAGAGTCCCGCAAAGATCCCTACACGGTAGAGCGTCCCTACGAGTTACAGGGTTTCCCCCACCCGACCTCTCTTGTCACTGCGGTTCCAGGTAGACCAGAATGGGGACTTTGACCTCTTAAGTCTACCTTTTTTACTTTAAGATCAAGGTGCTTAATGTTCCACTTGAACTTTTAGGTATTTTCAGTGAAAAAGTGACCTAATTTTAAGGTTGGTTGACCCAAGGGATCAACTTCACCTTTTGTTCCTTTAAGAGCTTTTAGGTCCTTTTCTTTTTAAGGTTCAAATGGATTAAAAGCCTGATTTGCTTAGGGTTCCTCTTGTATAGTTCTTTTCAAACACGGTTTATGCACACCTCTTTTGGGAAAATTGTTTCTTTGTTTAAGAGAAGATGTGTCTCTAAAAACCCTAGCTTTGTAATCCTTAAATTGGCTCTAGTGGGTCCGATTTAGTTGCCTCAGAATTTAGTACCTAGGGCTCAATCAAGAAAGTTTTAGCCCTAGTTACCTTAGTTGGATGAGCAGATAAAAATGTGTTGAAATGAAAATCAGGCAACTTGATGAGTTACTAAATATGAAACAAGTAGCCCTAAGTTGATTGTTCTTTCTTTTTTTTCCTTTCAGATTTTGAGAGAGTTAAGAGGGAGGGCTTATGGAAATTACCTGTTCCTTGGAGTGTCTGTTGTACAGCTGCTCTTCTTTCCTTTTTGCTTTCCCTGTTTTGAGCACAACAAAAGAGAGGAGTTAGGTCAAATATTGGATCAAAAAGTTGTAATCAAAAGCTTTAAAAGTGCCCGTTGCTCCCCGGCAACGGCGCCAAAATGTTCGTACGCTTTTGTGGGGTTTTAAATAATGTCACGTTGTAATATAGCAGACAAAATGTTTAAACAAATATAGAGAATTTTATTACTCGAAAACTAGAGTATCCGAGGCCGAACACAGGGAGCAATCTCAGTACTTTCAAAACCAAAAAATACAACTTTTAAATGAACATAATTGATTCAAAGAGAGAGTTATAAAAAGAATTGCTAAAAGAAAATAGAATTGGACGTCTGATTTCTTTATCAGACGTCTTAAAAGTAGTCTTCTTTCTCTCTTCTGCCTTCTTCTTTGTTGGCTCTTCTTCTTTTCTTCTGATCCTTCCTGCCTTTGTTTCCCTTCTGTCTTCTTCTTTCTTTTTGTCTTTTCTGCAGTCCTTCCTTCTCTCAGATCTCTGCCTTGCTCAGCTTCCTTTCTTCAGAGTTCCTTCTTCTTCTGCTCCTGCTCTTCTATTTCTTCAGTTCCACTTTTTGCTTTCCTTCACCTCTTCCTTCTCTTCTTTTCCTTTGCTGCAGCGGCTAAGTGTTCGCTTCTTCCTCTCTTCCTTCTTTCCTGCACACACCACAGCCAATGCAAAACCTACCCCCTTCCCTCTACCCAAACGTCTCTTTCTCTGCAATTCGCTCAAGGATGCTCTCCCAGAGCCACACGGGTAATCGGGTCGGATTTCACACCCGGGACCAGGAGCACCGGCAGGTGGGTGATGCGCGAGGAGTGCTCAGGTTAGGGTCGGGTTGGATCCCGCCAGATCCGCGAGGTGAAGCCGCAGACGAGGCGAGTGGGTCAGGTGAGGGACCTCACCCCTGTGCTTTCGGAGGCAGTAAGACAATATCACAAAAATAATTTATGGCGCACCTGTGTTTTGCGTTTCCACGATGTGGGACTATCAAGCCTCTGCCCCGCTCTCGCGCGTGCCCGCAGACCTTCGTGCAATCGCCACAACTGGGAGCTTCACAGTGCTGCTTGCTGGACCCGAGGGCTTCGCAACGCTCTCGCGAATCTGCTGCGCCTGGAGCCTGGGAGACCTGATGCCTGGAGCTGCTTTGGAGCTTCTTCAACTGTCGTCAATGGCGGCAGGAGCGTCGATACTGTCAAACACCAATACGGCCTATTGGCCTAATCAGACCAGCTGGACACCTTCGCCGTGGCACGGCGAAGATGGTGCATGGTGCTGCAGGCCGTGGAGTGGCCTAGGCGTGCGGGCCTAGGTCAACCTGTGGCCGGAAGTGTGGGGTTGTTTGGGGGACTGTGGTGGAGGTGTAAAAGGATGATGGATGGGCAGAAGTTGTTCCTGGTGGTGAGGCGGAACTTATGAGATGGTTGGCGAGCCGTGTGGAGGGGTGGAATGGTGGGGGTGGCTCGCCGGAGGTTGGTCAGATGCGAGGAAGATGGAGGTGGTCAGGCACTGTCGGGGGGCAATTAAATTAAATAACAGGGGGAAAAGAGAGAGGAGAGGATGGAGAAGGTATCTGGAGTGATCCGGAAGGAAGGGAGGCAGCGGAGTGGACGGCGCGTAACTGCCGTCGTCGGGGAAGAAGAACCCTGAGAGAGGAAGCGGCGACGAGGACGAGGTCAGGGGCACGCGCGCTTGGTACGGCGCGACGCGGGAGGAAGAGGCGGAGTTGACTCTGCTGCTGGTATGGCAGCAGAGCGACGAGGAGGGGAGGAGGTTGCCGGAGCTTGCAGGTCTCTTGGCCGGAGATGGGAGAGAGGAAAACTTAGGGGAATCTCCGTCAAAACAAGGCTGAAGATCTGCGGCCGGGTCTGGGGATCCTTTTATAGGTGTTGGCCGAACCTTCTAGCGCGTGGAGATCGCGCAATCACCTCCGCCAGCTCACCGAAGATGGAAAGAGGGTGGATACCCAAATCTCTCGTGCGTTCGCATGAGAGATTGGGTTCACACCAGAGATTGTGATTGGCTTTAGAAGGAAGGGAATTCCTCAGATAATCTCCCTTCCATTTCTGGGAGGGAATCTCTAAGGAATCAGAGAGTAATCCCTCTCTAAACCTCGCCGGAGATCGGTTCTGCCCTAACAATGGCGGAAGGACCTGATTGCAAAAGTGGTGAGGAACTTAGGGGGCTCTCTGCAAAGATATTCAAAAGATAGGGACCAAATTGTGATTTGGGTGTACTAAATTGCAAAGTAGGTTAAGATGACCTCCCCTTAGGTCCAAATTTTGGTATAAACCTAATTTGGACCTGAGGAATCCAATGGTGAAGTTGGATTTTAGGTTTGAGCTCGTTTGACTGTACATTTTGCGTAAAAACCCAAATTAGGTTAGTTGAAGAGCTAGGACCCTAATCTAAGTTAAATTGGGTTCCAAAGGCCACATTAAGTGTTCTAAACCCTAAGGAGTATTTTTCCATGGTTTTTAGAGGATTCACTTGATTTTTATCCTAACCAGAACCCTGTTAATTTAAGCAGATCTGTTTTAGGGTTACCAAATGTCATTCAATTCCTAGATTACACATAAACCTATTTCTGATTGACTCAACCCACTTTTTATCTCATTTAGACCATTTGACCTATGTTTTGCCTCTGAGAAATTCCGTTTATGTACTGCAATGGTAAAATTGTAGTTTTAACCTTTATTTTATGTTTTCTTCTTAGAGCACTTATTCCTTCATTTAGGCCTTCTTCTAGGTTATGTAGGAGCTTTTATCTTCTTTATTTGGTCAAAATGAGCTAGTTATGACTCATGATGAGGCTCTCATCAGTACCCAACAACATCGCTATTAAATATTTCAACTTGGTATCAGAGCAAGTTCGATTCTTGGGTTTATTTTATTATCATTATGTTGTTAAAGTTCCAATATCTTTTTTAATCTAGAGAAATGCACCATCAAGGTTTTAAGGAACCCTAAGGTGCGAAGGAGGTCATGGGGCTGGGCCTGGTAGCCCTTGAGGAGATCAAGTCGTCCTCCTAGTGACAGTGGTGATGATGGCCGTTGGCAGCACCGCAAGGCGAAGACGTGGCATCGATGGCATATGACACCAGCGTTGGACACTGAGAGGACCGATCATGACGAGGATGAGAGGGACCGTGAGCAAAAGCACCACTGGAGGGAGGACTCTCGTGAGCACAACAGTTCCTGCCTAGAGCACCGCCATGAAGGTAGCGAAGAAGTCGAGGAAGCGGCAATGGCGATGCGCAGCAACAGGAGAGGCAGCACGAGGCGGCACACAACAGCAGGCAGCGGATAGTGGCGTGGAGATCTCCCATGATGGAGGCGATGGAAGTGGTAGCTATGCTAAGGATCGATGGCACCACTGGTGAGCCCTCGGCACCGGCTAAGTGAGGTAGATGCAGTATCCTTGGCGGCAGGAGCGAGGGCGACATGGTCAGAGAAGGCGATGGCGTTGCTTCAACATGTTGCGGTGAAGTTGAAGGGAATGATGGTGGCACTAGGGATCTCTGGGAAGGTGTGAACAAAAACGTGCCAACGGTAGTCGAGGAGGATGGCCCGAGTGTTCGCAAAGACAAAGACATTGCTGGTGGCCATGCGCACAGGCGGCAAGGATCTTGGTTAAATTTGTTGCCAAGGAGATGCTGAAAGAGATCATTGGCAGTAATGTTGGGTTTTTATTGAACCCTTGAGATATTTTTTTGTGATTTTTACATAATTTCCCTGTTGTTTCCTTCTATTTTATTTTGGGTCCCTTCATTGTATTGCAAAGGAGAGAAAAAAATGGGATGATATCTAAAAAATTAGGGAGAAAAGAGAGAAAGAAAAAAAAAGTCGAAAAAAAAGGTGAAAAAAAGAAAAAAAAGGGAGTAAAAGAAATCATGTGGATCATGAGAAGAGGTGGAGAAATCTTCTCTAGTTTTTTCCATGTTTTATTTTCTTCTTATTGTTATTGTCTTCTCCAATACGAGTACGGGAGAAAGCGAAAGTATGGGAGCTTGTTGTAGTCACTCTCGTTTAGAAGTCTCTTTTGTTCATGGACTCCACATGAGAAACCCAACTCTGGGAAGTCCAGAGTTTTGAGGTCCTTAGAGGAAGAATTCATTTCAGGTTTCTATGTGGGAGATCCAGTTTTATAGACTCTAGAGAGGGAGTTCCACCTTCAAGGTCTTCATGAAGACCCCATTACAGGGATACTGAAACGGGAGCCACTAGCACCAAATCTTTAGAGTCAGCTACAGTCCGTCCAATAGCTCCAACTCGTGTTCCTGCCTACAAGCAAGAACCAGTCCAGAGTATTGTTTGGTTTGCTGTGTAGAGTGGATTTGTGTTACAAGGTGAGCATTCCATGCTCCAGCTTAAGGGGGAGTGTTTAGAGGATTGTGTGTTGGTTTAGTGTCACATTGGAAAATGTGGACTTTGTGTGTGTGTGATAGCCTATAAATAGGCATGTACTCCTCTCATTCCCTTCGACAAGAAATACAGAGAAACCAGCCCATAGAGTGCTTCTCCCGTGGTTTTCTCCCCGCTCCTTGTGAGTAAGATTTTCATTTAAACCCAAGTGTTTTGTGATACTTATGTGCTTTGATATTTATACTTCCGTGTTATTTAAATATTTTAGCTTACTTATTGTAGTTTACCCATATCATTAGACAGAGGCTTAATCTAGCCCTTCAATCATCAACTAGATCCCTTAATTAACTGATGGAACAATGGCTTTGGCCATTGTTGAGAGATACGGTGTGTTGCAATGGTACATTTAGTACCACATAGTAGAATGAAGAAGTGTGATGTATGTGGGAGCCTATAAATAGGCTATTGTACCCCATTTATTTCTTTGAGAAGAATAGAATAATCTCGCCTTATTAGGATCTTCTTCCGTGATTTTCTCCCCACTCTTCATGAATAAGGTTTCCACATAAACCTACGTATTTCGTATTATTTTTTCCTTTGATATTTTGCTTTTGCTTATCTATATTATTTAACATGGTATCAGACTAAGTTGATCTTAGGTTCTTTTTTAAAATATTATTGTTATATCTTTATTCTGTTATTGAGTTCTATGAAGGAGGTGCCAACAAGGGCATCTCGAGGAGTAGCAGCAGCAGAAGGCATCAATGGAGGCATTGGAGATGATGATGGGTCATGAGGCCGATGCTGTTAAGGTGATACAAGAGGCGGCGATGGCAAAGAAAAGACAAAGGTCGCAGCAATGTCGATGCTGTAACGAGGAAGGAAAATGGTCTTGGAGGTGCTGCTACAGCGTCGTGGGAAGCCCAAGCGGGGCATGATGGCGCTATTAGGTCTGGGCGACAACTAGCGGAGCCGCTAGGGCTTAGCGGCGGCACTGTCGCTTCTTCATTGTTTCCATGCTGAGCGAAGATCGGGCAAGCACTGACATCAACGAAAAAAGAGGAGCCCTTTCGCTACATCATTCATGATAGATGTAGAGGAAGAGAGAGAAAGAAGCAGCACTGCAGAAGAAGGCGCGACGCCAAGATCAGTGGCGAAGATGGCGGCGTCGATCTCACGATGGCAGTGGCAGAGATCATGCGAGATCTAACTCAGCGAGGAGGATCGGTGAGTCTTGGCGCAAGGAAGATGGAGACATTCGAAGCCACGTTGGCGTGAGGAGACGATGTGAGGATTGCATGGGTTCTATGTTGAGTTACGTGTTATTATGAGGGGCTATTTGTTCTTGTTTTTTCTTGTTAGACCTATGATGTCATTTTTCCCTTGTCTCTCTCTCTATATAAAGAGACATAGGAACTACCTAGTAATAACAAGACTTCTTTTCACTGCAACTTAGTAGTAGAGCACCAGGTTGGGGATACCACCAAATAAACCCTAACCCTACCTTCAAGCCACACCACCGCCGGATGCCACCGCCACCATCTTCATCAATGTTGCAGCAGCAGCAGCATCACCCATCACCGCTGCTGCTACAACCCATTGCTGTAGTGCCTCCTTGCACTACTGTAGCTACTATCGGTGCGATGCAGCAGCGTCGCCTAGGGCTGCTGTTACCACCGCCGCTGCTCTGCAACCATCGCCGAGGGTTGAGCGGCCTCCCACAGCACCGCCTCGCCTGCCGCAATGTTGCCTCGCTTTGCTACTCTCCGGCAGACCGTTGCTGCAGCACCGCCTCACCTCTCGTAGCGAAGCATCGCGCTGTTGAGCTCCGGCAGACTGCCGCTACAACCTTGTAGGCCATCGACGTAGCTCCAGAGAAGCACACCACCGCTGCCTTCTCTTCCGATCGCCGCCTAAGTCACCGGAGAGCAGGTTGCTGGCCACCAGCACGTTGTAGGAAGGTTCTTGAGTGTTGTGGAGATGGAGATTTGAAGCAAGAACCTTTCTAGGGTTTGTATGATTTCTTTGGTCTCTTGATCTGATTTGGGGTGTGTATTCCCCATTGTGAATGTTTATTTTGGGGTGTGTATTTCCCTAATTGATTGATTCTTGGGGTATGTATTCCCCAGTGAAGTGTTGGATATTATCTGTGGATTGTGGGGTGTGTATTCCCCAAGTTGTTAGAGTTTTATCCAGGATTTTATATCTGCTGTTTGGGCTTATTTGTGTGCATTTGAAGCTACCATGTCTGCATCAGATGCTTCTGAGGTGTCTTCAAGACAGAGTACAAAAAGTAGGGTGTATAAGAGCCCTTTCTTTGCTCCTATTACAAACTTGGATGAGACCAACTACCCTCGTTGGTCTCAAACCTTCCTTGTCACTGTGGAAGGCCATGATAAGAAGCATGTTCTCCTGGAAGCACCACTGGAGCAGAAAACAGGAAAACACGCAACTTGGAATCGGGATGATAATATGGTGAGAGCCTGGATCTTTAATAGCATTATTCCAAGGATTGGTGATGAAGTTATGTACTACAGTTTTGCCAAAGAGATGTGGGATGGCTGAAGTTGGCTTATTCACATGAGTTGAATTCAACTCAAGTATTTCAGGTCCACTATGATTTATGTCATCTCAAGTACGAGGAGATGAGTCTATCTCAGTATTACTCCACTATAATGCATATAGACCGATGTGTACTTCTACATGCAGGGATCGCAGGAAGGAGTTTGCAGCCCACATGCTTCTTGCAGGGTTGAGTGATTACTATCCAGAGGCTCATTCACAGATTTTGACTCTCTTTGAGCTTCCTCTTATTGAGGAAATTTACAGGAGGCTGAGTAGGATGCAAATTCAGCCTACTCGTGATGTAGTTGTTATCATTACATCTTTGGCTCATGCTTTTGTTAGCACTTGTGCAGGCCGTGGAGGCTTCTTTCGTGGCAAAGGGAGAGGTCGAACTGATGGTGGTCGTGACAAGCCTACATGTTCTTACTGTGGCAGGCTTGGCCATACTGAGGCTAAGTGTTGGAATAAGCTCGGTCGTCCTACTGTGGCCATCCTACCAGGCTTCTGTTACAGCTTCTCCAGATTTAAGTACTGAGGCAGTATCTCTTGCAGAGACAAACTATGATGCAGTTGTGCAGTGGCTAGCATAGTTGACCCATGAGCAGCCTCAATCCTCCAGCACTGTAGCCTATGCATCTGCATCAGGTACGAAAGGATCACGGTTGATTGATTCAGTTGCATCTGATCATTTGACAGGAAATTCCTAGCACTTTAGGGGATTACAGAAGACACCACAGGAACATTCTGTACAACTGGCAGATGGTAGACATGCCCCCATCCGTGGTAAGGGAGGGGTATCTGTTACACCCTCCATGCATCTTGATGATGTATATTATGTGCCAAACATGACAATGCAACTGCTATCTGGTAGTTCTATTACTAAGCAGTTGAATTGTCATGTTATTTTTTATGCTGTTGGATGCACTTTTTAGGATCGCATGACGGGGAGGACGATTGGTGGTGGCCATGAGGAGGGTGGTGTATATCGGCTAGTTCAGAGTCCAGTTGCTGCAGCCTGTCAGACGAGTACTGCGGGGAGTGCCTTGTAATGGCAGAGAAGATTAAATCATCCTTCTCTGGACAAGCTACGTCGTGTCATACCTCACTTGTCTCCTGCCATTAAGATTTAGTGTGATGCATGTTAGCTAGGAAAGCATCATCGTGCTAGCTTTCCAGCATCTATCCACTCTACCAGTTCTGCTTGCTTTGATTTGTTGCATTGTGATGTTTGGGGTCTTAGCAGTGTGGCAGACTGCTAGAATTTTAGATATTATATGTTATTTGTGGATGATTTTCACGCTTATCATGGACTTTTTTTATGAGGAATAAATCGGAAGTTGGTTTTTTTATTCAGCAATTTGTGATGCCTGTGAAAAATCAATTTGGTGTATGGATTAAGAAAATCAGAACAGATAATACATTAGAATTTTGCACAAAAAAACTGACTGATTTATATGGATCACTGGGTATTGTGCATTAAACATCATGTCCTCATACGTCACAGCAGAATGGGATAGCTGAAAGGAAACACCGCCACATTCTGGATACAGCTAGAGCCTCACTCATCCAGAACAGTGTTCCGCATAGTTACTGGGGAGATGCGATTCTTACAGCCTGTTATCTCATTAACAGGCTCCCTTCTTCTGTGTTACGTGAGCAAATTCCATGGAGAATCTTATATCCTGATACTGACTTATTTCTTGTGCCACCAAAGACCTTTGGGTGTGTGGCATTTGTATATCTCTTTGGTCCTGGTCGTGACAAATTGGCACCAAGGACGATTAAGTGTGTATTTTTGGGATACTCATGCACGCAGAAGGAATACAGGTGTTTTGATCCCATACACCAGAAGCACTATGTGAGTGCAGATATAACTTTTCATGAGTCTATCCCTTATTTTTCTACCTCAGGTTATCAGTTGAGAGACATAGAGGTAGCCGCTCCCATGCCTGTACCTCCTATAGCCTTGGAGGATTTCTCTTAGGGTAGTAGTGTATCTACTACCAATCATACTGTGGGCACTTTCAGACCTGTACCACCTGATGGGAAGACATTTAAGGGTGCTACATATCAGCTGCCAGTTACTTACAAAGAAATGACACACCCCTCTCTTCTTCACTTCCTACTGAGCCACCACTGTCCTCTTTCGTTCAGATATGTATTGGGGATACTGATGATTCTTCTACTCATATATCTTCAAGGTTCCTTTCTCAGTTGGTTGGAGGTAGATGGGTCTTTACCCTGAAATGCAACCTTGATGGGTCTATTTCTAAGTATAAGGCTCGCCTTGTAGCCAAAGGATTCACCCAGAACTATGGGGTGGATTTCTTTGATACTTTTTCTCCTATGGCAAGACTCTCCACGGTCCGTATTCTTATCTCTGTTGCAGCTCATTATAGATGGCATCTTCACCAGCTGGATGTCAAAAATGCCTTTCTATATGGAAATTTGGAAGAGATATACATGCAACAGCCACCTGATTTTGAGGTTCAGAAGGAGTGTGTGTGCAAACTTCATAAGGTTATTTATGACCTTAAGCAGAGCCCTCAAGCCTAGTTTTAGCGTTTATCTGAGGCACTTTCTATGATTGGAATGTAGAGATCTTTTGATCATTCTTTGTTTGTTAGAAGGACCAGTACTAGTACAGTGGCTTTATTGGTATATGTTGATGACCTTATCCTTACAAGCGATGATGCAGATGGTATTGCTCAAGTGAAGGAGTATTTGGCTTACCAGTTTGTCATAAAAGATCTTGGAAAGTTAAGATATTTTCTGGGTATTGAGATCACCACGAGCAAGCAAAGCATAGTGATGTCTCAGAGGAAGTATGTACTTGATATTTTTCAGGAGACAGGTATGCTAGGATCCAAAGAAGCCAACATACCTATAGATCCTAAATCTCACTTATTTGAAGATACAGTGAAGCTAAAGGATAAGAAGGTCTATCGACAACTAGTTAAGAAGTTATTGTATCTAACCATCACCAGGCCAAACATTAGCTTTACAATGGGTAAGCTAAGTCAATTCTTAGACAAGCTCACTGATATTCACTGGCAGGCGGTTATGAAAGTGTTGAAGTACATTAAGGGTGTCCAGGCAGAGGCATTTTATTCCAGAAGAAGAAGGGTCCTATGTCTGTAGTGGTTTACTCTGATGCAGATTATGCAGGAGACGTGGCAGACAGACGATCTACTGCTGGTTTTTGCACATTTGTGGCTGAAAATTTGGTGACCTGGAGGAGGAGCAAGAAACAAAGTGTTGTTTCACACTCTAGTGCTGAGTCCGAATACAGGGCTATGGCTCATACTGCAGCTGAGATGATATGGATCAAATCTCTACTAAGAGATCTTCATGTTGAAATCCAAGATCCTATGGAGATGCATTGTGATAACCGGGCTACGACATATATTGCTAATAATCTCATATTTTATGAGAGAACGAAACATGTGGAAGTTGACTGTCATTATACTAGGAGCGTGATTTAGCAAGGTTTACTTCATACTATGTGTCTTGCATTTATTGACCAGACTGCTGATGTTTTTACCAAGCCGCTACCTTGCCCCTAGTTTGAGAAGTGTAAAAACAAGTTGAGCATGGTGGATATATATGCTCTAATTTAAGGAAGAGTGTTGAGTTACATGTTATTATGAGGGACTATTTGTTATTTTTTCTTGTTGGACCTATGGTGTTATTTTTCCCTTGTCTCTCTCTATATAAAGAGACATGGGGATTGCCTAGTAATAACAAGACTTCTTTTCACTTCAACTTTCTAATAAATAAGAGGTATTTTTGAATTATTTGCACCTTTACCCCTTTAGGTTTCTCTTATTCATTAACTTTATATAAAAAAGGGGAAAATGATAATACAAAAAAGGGTGGGTAGTAAGAAGTTGATAAAAATAAGGAGAAAAAAAAGGAAGAAGATGAAAAATTAAAAAAAGGATAAAGGCAAAAATATGGTAGAAAAAGGAGAAAAGGAATAAAAAGAAAAAAAATGATGATGAAATTAAAGAGAAGAGGGGGAAAAGCTCTTCTCTATAGGAGAAAAGGGGAGTGTGAGAGATTAGTTTCCCACCAACACCAGATCAATTGACTACGGCTTATCTCCAAATTCTTACCTACACCTATCTACAAGTAAAGTGAAAATGTAAAGAAATTACCGATATAAGAAAGCTGTGACCCGACAGCACTAATTGAGGTGTAAAGAAGCTGATGACACAAGAGACATGAAGAAGCCATAACCCAGCAACATCATTTTATTTAGATTGTGTTTTTGTCTTGTAGAGTGGGAATATCTCTTGTGCAAGTTGAGCATTCCATGCTTCAGCTTGAGAGAGAGTGTTGAGAGATAAGGTGACTTGTAATGGTACATTTAATATTACATGGTAGAATGAAGAAGTGTGGTGTGTGTGAAAGTCTACAAATAGACTATTATATCCCCATTTGTTTCTTTGAAAAAAATAGAATAATCTCACCCTAATGGGACATTTTCTCGTAATTTTCTCTCCGCTCTTCATAGGTGAAGTTTTCATGTAAATCTAAACATTTCATATTATTTATATCTTTGATATTTTACTTTCGCTTATCTATATTATTTAACAGTCATCTTTCCAAGACTGTCTTTTAAAGTCCCAACATAAATTTCTGCTGGGCAAACCCAATATTTTTTGAGAAGGGGTTTCATATTAATTGACAGAAAATCCATCTTTAACTTCGTCTGGGAATTTCTGGGCTCGTGCAGCCAATTTTGTCCAAGGATTGAGGTTGAAATCCCAAAAATTCAAAAGCACTCAGTCCATCCTCTATTTTGCTCTACTCAACTTTACTCTCTTTACCATTGTTGCTTTCATCTGGGAGGGATCCTTGGTCCCTTGCATCCCGTCCACTCCAGCATTTGGTAAAGGCTTAGGAACTTGTAATGTCTGTCTTAATCTTGTTGTTTCAATTATTGGACGCATCTCTTGGCCTGTGAGAGATGTCAAGTTCTTGCTTTAAAGGATTGAGGTTGCATATTAAGGATTTTTTTTGGAAAGTTGCATATTCAGGTTTATTGCGCTTGGTTAGTAAAAATTTGAAGAACCCTCGGAGATTTGTAGTACGTCTGAGTACCAAACAAATGCAAGTAGTCTTTTATTTTGTGGTTTACCTGTCATGTGACCTCTATTATTGTTATATTATCATGTTTGCATTTCGTATCTGCTATTATTTGTCAAAGCACCATTCACTCTTAGTGGCTGTGTTGTGATCCACAGCAACCTTTCAAAATAGACCATGCTGTCCTTGATCTTGAAATGCAACAGAAAGAGGAATCCTACATCAGCAGAAGTGAACCAACCTAATTCAGAGATTTGAACCACTGGGAAACCATCGAGAAGAATGTAATAATGATAATAATGAAGAAAACATTAGCAAGAAAGGCCAGAACTAAGTCATTTGTAATGCATATCACCATCCTACTCCATAGAAGAAGCAAAGTAGAAGTCAGATCTTTATATTTTCAACTTAAGGTATGAAGAATTTAACTCTAAATGCCGGCAACACCCTCTATTAACCCTCAAATTTGATAATGTTGGACTATACATAAAAGCTAATAATACCATAAATGATCATTATAGGACCCATTTACTGAACAATCAAATGATCCACCTTTCTCAACAACAACGAGTGTTAAACAATCTCTTAAAAGAAAGTGTTAAAGCACAATATAAAAATCAGAGGTATCACGAACAAGTCTCCTAAACTGCATTATGAAGTGAAAGCCAAAGTAGTAAAGTTTTAGCTATTCATAACAACTAAAATTTAGTAAAAGAATAAGTATATTGCGTGTGTGTCTATATATATATCTAAAAAAAATAAATTAACAAACTTGAGACAAAATGAATTTCTTTGACCAACAATCTTAGATCGAGTTCTCAGTATCCCACCCGAAAAGGCCTCCGAAACGCTAAACCACCAAACCCCTCTCTATCGCTCTCTCGTGCATGGTCGGTGGCTCCTCATCGTAGCAGTGATGCAACAGCGCTCTAGAGGTGTTGCGGCAGCGCAGTAGCGGTCGCAGGCCTTGGAAGCGTTGATCCAAGGCCCTGCTATGGTCGTGGCAATCATCTGGAGGGGTTGTCGCGATGTTGCGGCGATCGCAGAGGTCCACAGTGTCGATCGAAGGGTCTGCAGCAGTGCTCGAAGGATCTACGATGACATTGTTGCGTGGGCAACACTCCTTCAATCGATCCCAGAGGCACTACGACCCTATTCTAGGGTTACTGTGACTCTACTCTAGAGCCATTGGCGCTTCCAGAGATCGTTGGGGTGGCTGCGACCCCTGTGACTGCAGCCAAAGAGAAACCTAAGTCCCTTTGGGGCCATCCTGGGTGCCTTCCCCCACACCCTTGTTAGGCCTGCATCCGTCCAAGGGAGTCTTCTATTCATCATGCAAATCTGAAAACTTCTTATTCAGATCTTGCCCTTCCATGACATGATTTGTTCATTCTAAAAATCACGTTTTGGTGATCTTCCTTCTTGATTTGGCGAGATGGCATCCTCAACATCATCCAAAGTCACAATGAATGCTTCCACGGAGATGGGGAATATCAAGAACCTATTCTTTGTCCCCATTACGAAGTTAGATGAGACCAACTATGCACGTTGGTCTCAGACGTTCCTTATGACCGTTGAAGGATATGACAAGATCATATTCTGTTGGAGGTGGAGCCTACCAACAAGACTCGAAAGTACGTCACGTGGAAGAGAGATAATGCCATGGTCATGGATAGGATTATGAACGTTGTTGCATCACATTTTGGAGATGGAATCATGTATTACAAGACCGCAAAAGAGATGTGGGATTCTCTTCATGATACTTAATTCTCATGAAAAGAATTCCAGTAAGGTATTTCAGATCACTCATGACATTTTTTCTCTCAAGCAGGATTATCTTTCTCTTCCTCAGTATTACACTAAATTGAAAGGCTTTCTTGAGAATTATAATGCTTGCAGACCTATCTGTACTTGTATTAAACAGAGAGAGTACCGCAAGGAGTTTGTGGCTCTCAAGTTTCTTTCAGGTCTTGGTCCAGATTATGAGTCAGCCAAGTCTCAGATGCTTACTCTGACAAAGATTCCTACCCTGGAGGAGGCAAACAGCAGACTCAGTAGACTGACAATCAAGTCTACAATTCCAAATACCACGAGACAGACCCATGGCTAATTAGGTTTTAGCCACTACTGCGGCAAAGACAGATATGGTTCCAAGAGTAGAAGTTGATGCTCTTGCACAGAGACTGGCTCAGGTCACACAGGAGTTACCCTCTACTACAGATACTACTGCCTTGCATCCTCAGGTATAGAGGGTAATTCTAGTTTCTCTGCTTTTTCACATTATGGTAGATCTCCATGGCTTATAGACTCTGGTGCGTCAAGGCATTTGAGTGGTGATCAGTCATCTTTTAGGCATCCTCAGTCAGTTACCTTAGGGAGGACTGTACAGGTTGTAGATGGTCGCCATTCCAGAGTAGATGGACAGGGGGAGGTTTCTCCTACTCCTTGGCTACAGTTATGTAATGTCTTATTTGTCCCTGACTTTCTATTTAATTTATTATCTGTGAGTAGAGTCACAAAGGATCTCAATTGTCATGTTATATTTGATGATATGGGCTATGTATTACAGGACAAGTTGACAGGAAGGATGATTGGTGGTGGACATGAAGAGCGGGGGTATATCGCCTGCTTTAGACAGACATTGTTGCACCTTGTCAAGGCGAGTTTGGCTTTGCTATCGGGACTGCTCTACAGTGGCATTATCACTTTGGACACATTCCTCTGGATAGGCTGTGACGTGTCATTCCCTAGCCATCACCCGTTACTGAGATCAAATGTTATGCATGCCAGATTGGGAAACACCACAGAGCTTCTTTTCCTACTAGTTCCTCTTTATCTGAGTTTGTTTTTGATTTAGTTCATTTGGATGTTTGGGGTCCCAGTCGTACTCCTAATAGATTGGGACAGAGGTATTATATTGTTATTGTGAATGACTATTCACGAATGTCCTGGTTATTTCTTTGAAGAATAAGTACGATGTCGGCAATGTCATAGAAGATTTTATTACTGAAATAAAAACTCAGTTTTCTGTTACTGTAAAATGTGTGAGATCAGATAATGCACTAGAATTATGCACAGCCAGATTACGTTCATTCTACAGGTCACATGGCATTGTACATTAGACCACATGCCCACATACATCCTAACAGAATGGAATAGCTGAGAGGAAGCACAAGCATATTTTAGATGTGACCAGGACCATTCTCATACATCATAATGTACCTCAAATGTATTGGAGTGATGCAATGCTCACAGCCTGTTACTTGATTAATCGGATGCATAGTTCTATGTTATCAGAACAAATTCTGTGGCAAATTCTACATCCTGACAAGGATCTTTTTGTGGTGACACCTCACACATTTGGCTGTGTAGCCTTTGTACATGTTATAAAACCTCGCAGAGATAAGTTGGTGCCAAGAGCCACTAAATGTGTATTTCTGGAGGATACAGGTGTTATGATCCTCTCACAAGGAGATATTGTGTTAGTGCAGATGTCACATTTCACAAAGTTATACCATATTTTTCTATGATCGCCAGATAGTTGTCTTTCATACCACAAAACAGATCTCCACCACAAGCTCCCATGCCTATGCCACCTATTCAGTTTGGTGATTTTACACCAATTCCAGTGCCTAAGCAGTCTCCTAGGAATTCTAGTGATAGCAAGTTCAGAGATCCTCCAGTGACATATTAGATTCCAGTCACTTACAGGCCTTGTGCTACCCCCCTTCTCCAACCTCAGTCCCATCATCCTCCCCTACATAGGTATGTGTTGATGATACTAATGAATCTCAGTCTCATGATGTTTCTACAGGGTCAGCAAGTACATCTGAGGATGATGTGTCTCCTCCCACAGACGATGATCTTGACCTTCCTATAGCAGTTAAGAAGGCCCCACTTAGTTGTGCACACTATCATGTGACTGGTGCTTCTATCTGTGATGGTCTTAGTACTACGTTTACTGCATTCACTATAGCACTTAAGATGTCCACAGTACCATCTACTTATCAAGAGCCTATGTTGGATCCTGCATTGCATCAGGTGATGAAGGATGAAATGGTGGCTCTTCAATCTCGTGGCACGTGGGAGCTTACTTCTCGACCTATGAGGGCTCAAGTGGTTGGTTGTCAATAAGTCTTTACCTTGAAATATAATTCTAATGGATCTATTTCTAGGCATAATGCTTGCTTGGTAGCAAAAAGATTCACTCAGACATATGACGTGGACTTTTTTGATACCTTCTCTCTTGTGGCGAGGCTTCCTACAGTTCGTATTTTGTTATCTGTGACAGCTAACAAAGAATGAGATCTTCACCAGCTAAATGTGAAGAACGCCTTCTTCTATGGTGATCTTCAGGAGGAAGTATATTGACGAGTCGATTCTTCATTTTTAAAGTCGTTTGTCACATAAAATGACACGTCGTATGTTGTGGAAAAATTAACTAATCAACAATTAATATAACCACTCAATTAAGAGCGGGTCGTGTCCACAGAGAGGCAATGATGTATTTAAACTCGCACCAGTTAAAAACGTATGTTCACAGTTAGTTTCGACGAGAATCGAGCCAAATCTGCCTTCAGATTAAGAAAGCATTAAGAGAACATGCTGAAATGGCAATTTTGAACTAAAGGATATTTTTTGCAATGTAGCTTAATAAAATAATAATAAATGTTGACAATGGCATAGAATGTAAATATTAATATAGCTTTTACTGTAGCAAAATAGGGGAACTTCTTCCCCTTGTCCGTACACGAGAAGGAGGCCGCGGTCGGAGGTGTGAAGCTCAGAGGAGGATCTCTAGACCGAGGGCTCCATGATGGCGGTCACGGCGAATTGCGAGATGCTCCAAGGTGGCCGAACGGAGGTACGGTGGTGGTGGGTTCCGGTGGCTGCTGAAGTGCCGCAGGCCGTGCAGGCGTGCGCGGGAGCGGCTGAGCTCAGTCGCACTGCTACTGTTGCGTACTGCTGGCCGCATGCTGCAAGCGTCGACGGCGCGCTGCAGGGTGTGCGGCGGAAGTGCACCGCACTCTACGCGTGCAGCTGAAGGGCGGTTGCTGCTGCAGGCATGCGTCAGGGGCGCGTGTGGGCTGGGGACGGGTGAGGAGCTGGTGGCCGGTGCTGCACACTGGTGGGCGCGTCGACTGCGTGCGTGGCTGGAGGCGCTACAGGGTGCGCACGGAGGTGGTGTAGGGTGCTGGCGGGCTTGTGCAACCGGAGGGCCGCAGGCATGAAGGAGAGACCGGTTACTGTTGTGTGTGGGGACGAAGCTTCAGATTTTCGGGAAATTTCCCGGACGTCTTAACTGACTGGGACGTGAAGTTGCAGTGGCGGTTGTTGGTGATGACGGTAAGGGTGGTGCACGCTGAGGTGCTCACAGT
This sequence comes from Thalassia testudinum, assembly GCA_037157565.1. Taxonomy (NCBI): domain Eukaryota; kingdom Viridiplantae; phylum Streptophyta; class Magnoliopsida; order Alismatales; family Hydrocharitaceae; genus Thalassia; species Thalassia testudinum. Next base: position 75,490,326 of record JAZHRO010000024.1, on the reverse strand, counting down.
AATGCAGACGAGCTCCAGATGGCGGTGTGGCCTGTCACGCCACACGCCCACGGTGGTGGAGGCTCGTCGCCACGGTTGAGGCCGATGGTGGTGGAACGGACGAGAGATCAACTCTCTGCAGAGTGGTGGGTCGGGGATGGTGGCCTCCCGTACAAAGCAGCCTCCCTCCTTTTGTAGCCACCTACATGGATTTGAATGGAGAGGCGGGAGCAGATCCACATTCTCCGCTAGTCCTTGAATGCAGGTTTTAGTACGGCAGTTGGTGGCATTGCAGCCGTTGCTGAAAGAAGAATTAAAATAATGATAAAATATTATGATTATTTATATACAAATCCTCAACTTTTATGTTAACTTAAATTAATGTATGCAATGCACCTAATTGGTTAACTAATTAAATGAATGCAATCCTAAGTCAATTCTAAATGCATTTAAATATGTAGAAATATGAATTAATCTATTTACATCCTAATTTATGCCAAATAAATGTTAGAATTAACTTAATGTCTAGGCACTTAAATAATTAAATAACCCACAAATATAGGCTAATCATATATATGTAGTAACCCCTTAGATTTGCGGTTGAGGGTGGAGTGTGTATACAGATTAAAGAAGGTGATTTATGGGCTTAAGCAGAGCCCTCGCATATGGTTTCATAAACTATCTGAGATAGTAGAAGGCATGAACTTGAGGAGATCTACATCTGATCATTCCTTGTTTACCAGGAAGACTAATAGGGGAGTAGTTATTCTACTTGTTTATGTTGATGATCTTATTATTACAGGGGATGATACTATTAATATTCTACAGGTCAAAAAGGACTTGGTTGCACAGTTTGTTATGATAGATTTGGGATCTTTTCGCTATTTTTTGAGCATTGAGATGGCCAAAGGAAGAGATGGTATTGTAGTGAGCCAGAGAAAGTATGCATTGGATGTTCTTAGGGTGATTGGGATGTTAGGAGCCAAGGTGGCTAACATACCCATGGATCCCAAGGTACACTTATAATGTAAGGGGGAGCTTGTGGAGAGCAGAAGCTATAGGCAGCTGGTTGGTAAACTCCTCTATCTTACTAGTACTTGACCTGATATTTCACTTGTTGTTGGAAAACTTAGCCAATTCATAGAGAAGCCAACTAAGCAGCATTAGAATGCTGCAATGCAAGTACTTAGATATTTAAAGAAAAGCCCAAGCCGTGGATTATTGTTTCGTAAGGGGTGTCCTATGATAGTGATAGGATACTCTGATGCAGATTACGCCAGTTGTCCTGCTACTTGCAAGTCTACTACAGTTTTTGTACCTATATTGTAGGAAATTTGGTGACTTGGAAAAGCAAGAAGTAGACTGCAGTATCTAGATCCAGTGCTGAATCAAAATATAGAGCTATAGTTCAAACAGTAGTAGAAATGATTTAGGTGACGTCTATTCTACAGGACTTGCATATACAGATAAAGGACCCTATAGAGGTGAGATGTGATAACCTTGCAACTACATATATTGCAAATAATCTCATATTTCACGAACGTACAAAACATGTGGAAATCGATTGTCACTACACTAGGGACCTTATCCAGAAAGGTATTATTTGCACATCTTCAGTTGCTTCAGAGGACCAAAAGTAGATATCTTTACAAAACCACTGACAGAGCTATGTTTGATATTTGTTGTGACAAGTTGAGTTTGATAGACATTTACACTCTAGCTTAAGGGGGAGTGTTACAGGATATTTCCTTTTACCTTTAGTTTCTTTATTTGAACTATTTATACTATGTTTTATTCTTTAGGTTCTCTTGTGTATTTTACTCACACCTCTCTCTCTAAATAAAGAAGTGTAGGGTTTCCAAAGAATAATAGATTGCTCGTTTCTTCCCACTGCATCAACACACATACAAAAATAATATTAATATACACATCTATCCATAGTTGCTCCATTTTACACCAAATGCTCCTCCATGGCTGAACTCAAATGTCATGAAATTTTGAATTAAAACCCTCTAAAAGATGCATTTATTACTCCTTTCCCCTACCTCCTCTTCCCCATCCCTTCTTTCACCACACCCCTTCATCCTCCTTCTAGCGCCTTCTACCACTACTCCACTCCTACCAACAGCCACCTCACACCCACCTCCCCACATCCCTCGTCATCTCCAACTCCTCCATCCTCTCCTCCTACCTCCCCCTCACATTGTTCCCAACTACATCCCAGAGCATGCATTATGCCCATCACTGGTACCTAACTCCAGCCCGTATTTAGCTTCTAGTTTAATAAAGTATCCTCAATGCGTCCTTCCCTTCCACTACTCTAAACTCTATAATCACCATCGCCCTCCAGTTGAACACATCGAAAAAATGAGCCTCTCTCCATTGCCATTGTCGCTCCTAAGCTCCTCAAGACTCATTAAAATAGAAAGTCGAGACGCTTTGCCTTTCTTCCTACAATTACAACATCCGCTACCCAATTTGTTACCTCCTCAATCATGAATCCTCTAATTCCTCCCAGGCCTTGGCATCAAGCATCCACGTTTTAATGGTGATTACCTCGAGCTTACTAAGATCCCTCTGCATATTACATTGTGCCACCAACCTAGGTGTCCATATGGAGGAGCCATTATCGAGAAGAGTCAAAGGATGGAGGTCAAAGCAATTGTTCTCAAGGGCAGTGGAAGATTTTCGTATGGAAAAAGGATTGCTTGAGGTTGTTGGATTGGGAAACACTAGGATTAAGGAGAGAGGTAGGCAACAGTTATCTAGAGGAAGTAAAGAAGCTTGAGGGACAGGAATAACAGATCGAAGGCAGCAATTAAACGGAGGACACTTGAGGAAGAGACTAGAAGGTAAAGGGAGATAAGAGGTGTGGCAAGGCCAATGCAACCCATCACTAATTGAAGGAGGTCAGAGGGTTTGCACAAGCACATCATTTGTAAATCCTAGAATTTAGGATGAAGGCCATGGCACAAATGGACAAGGAGAAGGTGGTTGGATAAAGATGAGAGTGGGTAAGAGGATGAGGAATGGGCATGGAAGAGGAGAGGGAAGTAAAGATTAAGAGATGTGTAAAAATAAATATTCGAATAAATCAAACATGAAATCAAAGCATCACAGTGGAATACTTGGGTTTACATGAAAACCCCTCTTACAAGGAGAGGGGAGAAAATTATGGGTGAGTCCTATCGGGCAAATATTTCACTAATTTTCTCCAAGAAACAAATAAGGGTACATGAGCTTTTATATAGGATACCACACACCTCACAATTCTCGTGCCCACTATGTAGGCCTAAATCCCAAAACATATCTTTCAACACCCTGCCTCAAGTTGAGCATGGAATACATAAAAATGAAATACTTAGCTTGCAACAAAGAAAAGTACTCGCTCACAAGCATACCACACAACAACACATCCCGACCTTGGCCACTTGCTTAAATGACAATAAGATGCTCCACAAGTCATAATAATGAGAAGTGCAACAAATGAAGGTACAAATGCTGGAAGATCTACATTGTTGGCTAAAAAATCATTGCACTAGCTATGTCTAGACACTAATCGAACTCCAATCACAAACTTGATGTTCTTTATGCATTTATAGAGGCCTTGAGCAATGCAATTGATATCTAACACGTGGCAATCTACACAGCAAATGGACCTAAAAAATCAACATGCCATCACCTTACCACAAAAATGTGGGGGCCATCGCCACCACTAGGGTCACTACCCTGTATCACTAGATCACCATAGTTGTTGCATCATAAGATTACAGTGGGATGAAATGAATCAAATTAGATTATTCTATAGCCCTATCTCTTAATATATAGAGAGGTACGAAAAGTACATGAGAACCCCATAAGAACATAACAAAATAACGAAAAGGACAATAATAAAGAGCATAAGACCGAAGGGGCTCAACACTTGTCCTCAAGCAGTGCATAGATGTCAATCATACTCAATTCGGAATAGCAAACATCAAATGAAGGTTGTGGCAGTGGCTTGATGAAGATGTTTGCTATCTGGTCATCTAAAGAGATTGAAGTTAGTATACACAAGTCCTCGCTGGATCAAGTTGCGTGTGCAGTGGCAATCAATCTCCAAGCGCTTGGTCCTCTCATGAAACATAGGGTTGTTGGCTATGTAGGTGGGTTCTCTATTATCGCATCTTATTTCCATAGGTATATCAACAGATATGTGCAAATTTGCAAGAAGTAATCTCACCTATATCATTTCCGTAACAGTGTGAGCCATAGCTCTCTACTTAGACTCGACATTAGATCTAGAAACAATTTCCTACTTCTTACTCTTCCATGTCACTATATTTCCTACCATAGGTACAAAACCTGTAGTCGACTTTCTATCAGCCAATCACCCTGCATAATCTACATCTGAATAGGCTACCACACTCATCGAGGCCCCTTTACTAAATAAAATCCCTCATCTTGGTGCTTTCTCTAGGTACCTCAGCACTATCATTGCAGCATCTCAATGCTGCCTCGTCGGCTTGTCCATAAACTAACTTAGTTTTTCAACTGCTAGGGCAATATATGGTCTAGTGATGGTCAAGTATAAGAAATTGTCAACAAGCTGTCTATATTGCTTGTTGTCCAACACGTCTGGCTTCTCATCATATAGGCAAGCCTTGGGGTCCATAGGGATATTTGTTAGTTTAGCCCCCAGTATGCAATCTCCTATAAAACATCAAGTGCATACTTTCTCTGGGATAACACTATGCCCTTCTTGCTACGTGCAACCTTAATCCTAAGAAAGTATATCAACGGCCTAAGATCCTTCACGACGAACATGCCTACAAGACATTTCTTGACCTCACCTATGTCAGTCACATCAACTCCTGTAATGATCAAATCATTCACATAAACGAGGAGCACCACTACTCCTTTCCCTGTCTTCCTGACAAATAAAGAGTGATCAGATGAAGACCTGTGAAAACCAATAGCTTTTACTACTTTGGAGAGTTTCTAGAAAGAGGCTTTGGGACTTTGTTTCAGGCTGTATATCGCCTTCTGCAATTTGCATACACACCACCCCTAAGTCTCATAACTAGGAGACTGCTGCATGTAAACTTCTTCTTGAAGATCTTCATAGAGGAATGTTTTCTTCACATCTAACTAATGAAGTTGCCAATCACGTTGAACTGCCACAGAGATCAAGATGTGCATTGTGAGAAGGTGTGCCATTGGAGAGAAGGTATCAAAGAAGCCCACGCCGTATGTCTTCATGAACTCCTTTGCAATAAGCCAAGTCTTATGTCTGGCAACTAACCCATCTGGATTGTATTTGATGGTGAACACCCATTTACAATCAACAATTGCTGCCCCATCTGGTATTGCAGTAAGCTCCCAAGTACCATGCGAACAAAGTGCAGCCATCTCATCCTCAATGGCCTGATGCCACTATGGATCAATCATGGCCTGCTGATAGGTAAATTGAATCAGTGTAGCAAATATATGCATAGGAGAACTTCCAAAAATTAGTGCCCAAGCCCTTGGTAGACAGGGCCCTGAAACAGGGTATCTAGCATACTTGCGGGATGCCTTTCGAATAGCAATTGGAAGGTTAAGATTAGCCGACACTACATCCTGCAACTGCTCCAAGGAACTGGCATCCATAGCTGGTTATGCATCATCACAACCAGGTAACATATCATCAGTCTGTAAATTACCTATGCTCACGTGTACCGAGAGAGATCGTGGTGCCGAAGAATAGGGATGTTGCCTATAGGTAATCGGGAGCCTGTAAGTGACAAGAGGATCACGAAACTTCTCGAGCTCGTAAGGAGGTATAGGATCTATGATCGAGATAGCTTCTAAGGGAGTAGGAGGCGTAGGCATGGGCACCTTAGTGGCCTCAGGAGAAGGACTACGCCCCGCCGTAGAGAAATAGGGAATATACTTATGAAAGGTGACATCGGTACTCACATAATGTCTGCCATAAATGGCATCATAACACCGATACCCCTTTTGAGTCCTAAAGTACCCCAAGAAAACACACCTAATTGCCCTTGGAGCCAGCTTATCCCGACTAAGAGAAGTAATACACAAAAGCAACACACCAAAGGACACAAGGAGGCACATGAAAGAACTCACTATCCGGATGTAATATTTGCCAAAGTATTTACTCATGGATAACAAAACTTGACATCCTATTAATCAGGTAACAAGCAGTGAGAATATCTCCGCAGTAAAGTGAAGGAACATTGGTGAATCAAAAAAGTACATGCCACATAAAGTAAATGTCTATGCTTCCTCTCAGCCACCCCACTCTGTTAAGAGGTATGAGTACAAGTGATCTAATGTACAATCCCATGGAATTTATAAAAAGCAAATAATTTCCTAAATTTATAGATTTCCTTATATTCACTCGTAGGCTCCCTTTTCTATATGTTTGTGTCTACACCTGTGCACATAGACACAGGTGTGTGTATCTATACATGTATATATGCATACGTATGTGAATGTATGTAAGTGTATGGTGAGGAAACACGAACCCTGTTAGGCTTACTTAGAAAACATTCCCCAAAACACACCGAAGATAGTGCTTCCTTCTCAAGAAAGACATTATTTCACAACAGCCACACTGATGAAATCACATCTTACGTAAGCTCCTTGCTTTTATTCAGTATTTACTAACAAGGCATCTTACTGCCACTGATTAATAAGCTATAAATGATATCCAGACTTCTGTCTGAAGCCAGTCAGAGGCAGTTCAAGCCAGAACCTAATATCAAACAAGGACTTAGATGGAAGATAGTCTACAACTTCTGGTTGTGTCCGCAAGTGTAAAATGGTTGCATTTAATCTTGCTAACAACATTTTCTTTCCTTAGTCAATTCTATCAAAGAACTTTACAATGAAGGAAGATTTTAATTTAGTGATGAAAAATTGGTAATTGATGGTATGATGAAGTTGCTACTCAGGCAATAGTATCATTTTCACTATTCTCAAGACCTCAAATATGAGATCTGACTGAAGCAGGCAGTCACAATGCTGTCATTCAGTAACTTTTAGATCTACTTGCACATTAGTTTGGAAGAAAAACAAAGTTATGTGAAGTCTAAAATGATTGAACATGTGACACAAGGACCAGGAAACTGCGATAACTTCCAGATCTACTTAGGTCTGCTTTCAGCCTAACTTTGAATTTGCTATTATGCTTCATTTGACACATTTGTGATATTGAAGCTATCAAACTGCCTCGGTATTCTCAAAATTGGGGAAAACAATGTGTTTGTTGCAGTTTTATTTCTTACTGTTTTGCGCATTTTATGTCAAAGTAATCACTCTCTTTCTGTAAATATGAGAGTCCTCCCATTCATAAAAATATAAGACTACTGAAAAAGGATAAGTACGTGCATACATTTTAGATGGACCCTTAACAGCTTTACCTTGAAAAGTAGATGATTGGATATCATTCCTGCAGCACCAGATACGGCGACTCTGACAACTTTTTTCCAGGACTTTGTTTCCTCTTCCTAATCAATAAGAAAAAAAGAGCTTTAGCTAAAAAGAAAATTGTTCATATTAAAATTTCAAAAACAATCTATTTGAGAGTTGAAAGGAAAAAAGTTATTTTGGAACTTATGGCTAGTCTCTCTAAAAAGCATTTGCTTTTTATTTTAATTATTGAATCAGACTAGCTAAGTGCTAAAAACTTAGATTCGTGCCTGAAAAAAAATCTTCAGTCACGGTAGAATTGAGATGCAAAGATCCAACGGTACAGAAATTCTACATTTGGTTTCTCTTCCAAAAGAAAAAAAAAAAAGGAAGAAGAGCTATGTTTGATATTATTTGTCTTGACTCAAATGCTTATTATTTGCACATATTCTGTCATGAATTGCCATCAAGAATCAAAATGAATGCTCACATGTATTCTTGAATAATTGACACTCCAGCAGACAGGAGATGAAAAGCATTAATAAGTAAAGATGATCTGATGCAAATATATAATGCTTTGTCTCTAGGTACAACTAGGGGAGCAGAGAAGAGTCAAGATACAAAGTCGAACTCAAATGCCGTAACTCAGATCATAAAAATACATTGAGGTCATCCAAATTCCATCAAATATTTCACATTGGAATCAGAAGGGTAAACCATGCAAATGGTATGATAAACTATGTTATTTAGACTCCGGGTGTCAGATATGGCAGCACGCCCAACTACGCAACCACCAAATCTCATACAGAATGCGCCGTTATCTACCAATGGAAAAGCCAACAAGAGTATACAAAGTACACGCAAAGGTCCCAAGTCGTGGATGGGGAGACCCCACGGATAAAATGGCGAAGGTATTAATTATGTTGGGACGCTATCAGGCAATTATGGCAGGAATCTCAATCGTGGGGAGGTTGTAATTAACCAACTTCCTGAAATCCGACAATCGTCTGCATGTTCAATTGTCGATAATTTTTGAATGCCTCCGCAGGCGCCTGCACCTGACTGCAGAACCGTAACCAGAAAGACTCATTCAATCAGCGCTCCGATTCCACACAAATCGAAAAGGCTTACATGTCACCACCAACAACCTCGGAGCAACGGAGCACGACACTCCAGTGGAGCGCCGCCGCTGGAAGTGGAACCTCTCGGCGTTGCGTCGCCCGGAGCTTAATTGGGTCAGCCGGTTCTGCTTGGGAGAGAGGATGCGAGGGAACGTTCGTTGGTTAGAGAGGGAGAAGGAGGAGCGCGAGATGTCCGCTAACGCCATAAAGGAAGGTGGTGGAAAACTGAGGCTCTCTCTCACTCTCACTCACTCACTCACTCACTCACACACACACACTCCCTGTGGCGGAGGGTGAAGGTGAGAAAGCGGTGCGACTGCTGGCTTTTCGGGAAGGGGAGGATGATCGGCGAGGGGGCTTTGTGAGGCAAAGAGAAGAGACACGTGTTCGAGAACAGAATAGTTGAGCCCATCATTGGTTATTACTCTTATATGAATTTATTTTTATTTTTATTTTTTTTTTGGATTGAATGGGAATGTATTAATTTTAAGAAAAATAGAAAATTAATGTCAAAATCTAAGCTATTTTCCAAGCCTCTCCTCTTAGAAAATAAAGGACACACATCCCTGGATAGCATATGTGTTGTCGGATGGTGGATGTGTTGTGGGAATGGATGGCTGGGATGAAAGGTTTGAAAAGTGGATTGGATTTTGGCATAGGTTAAACAGTATCCTAATTCTAAAAGGTCCACCAGTCAAAGTACAAAAATGGATGAATAGGTATATCCCACCACATACGGCATTCATGGATGAGATTAAACATCTAACTTGAGGTGTACTTACTTAGCAAGGGTGGCGCCCATGATCGAAGCCTCACCATGTCTTCTAGCATTCCTTTCCTTCCATAAGAACCAAATTGTGGCGACAACATATTTCCAGGGCATAGTTGCAGGCACATCCCAATCGATCACAACGATCGAGAGAGGGGTGGGTGAGGGTAGGGCAAGGTTATGCAGCTATGAAGATCATGTATAAACCTTCGAGGAGTAATCGCACTCATAGAATAGGTGGGTAGAAGACTCCTAAGGGCTAGAATAAAGTGGGCAAGTGAGGTCAGCAAGAATCCCTCAACCGTTAGTCTAACGTGTAGGAGTAGTCGCCTTTTGAGTGGTAACCAGGTGTAATAGTTCCACTTAGGTGGAATATTTCTTGGCCTAAAGATGTTTCCAAATAGGTTTTTTGGTCCCCTTGGAGCGAATCGGGTCTCAAACATATGAAAAAGGGAGGGCACCATTAGTTTTGGTGGGCCAGGCCCATCTGTGGAGGCTATGAAAATAGCCTAAAAGGGAGTCCCTGGCTACAAGAACATAAGCACAAATCTTGGACTCGAATGCTTGAAATTGGGCCACCTAGAAATCACCATACCTGGAGCTCATCTAGGAGGACCATAATGAATCCAATTTGGCAGTGAGGTGGAATTCTTAGCCAGGGCTAAGATAGAGAGCTCTTCGAGATCGCATAAACCAATACCACCTTCATCAAGGGGCTTGCAGAGATCCTGCCAGGCAACAGGTGCACTTTCCCACCCTAAATGAAGTCGCACACCCAACTCCTAATTTTGTGGAATGTAGATTTCTTGCTCGTGGTGTTGTTAAGCCAATACTTGAGAAGGCCCTCCATGACCCATTTGACCTAGCGGATGCATCCCATTCTTAAGAGATTCTTGCTTCTCTAGCCAGCAAGGGGATCCTTGATCCAAGTTTCCAGCATAAAGGCTGACGAAGATTCACACCCAACTAGTAGGGGGATGCCCAGATACTTGCATGGCAATCTTCCCTTTAGCATACTAAGTTGCAAGCAGATTGCCATCCTGCTGTGAGTATGGCAAGGATATAGAGCTAACTTTTAACCCCATTCAATTTAAGCCCAAAGATGAGTGCAAAAGCATTGAGAGCATTCTTGATGGGTTGGGCCGAGGTGGCATCTGGTTTGCAGCAAATTAGAATATCATTGGCAAAGAGAAGTAGCGAGGGGAAGAGAATCCCCCTGATTTTGGCAGGTAGAAGCCGGCTCGCATGAACTTGTGCTTGGAGGAGGGTGGATAGAACGTTCATTGTGAGCACAAAAGAAGAGGGGACAACAAATCCCGTTGCCTAATCCCCCAACTAGTATGGAGCAGCCCAGCTGGATTCCCGCTGATAAGCTAGGAGTACGTAGGCTCTCCAATGCACATCTTGACCCAGTTGATCCATTTGGAGTAGAACCCATGGGTTTGGAGGACGTGAAAGAGAAAATCCCGTCTTATCACATCAAAGGCTTTGGAGATGTCAACTTTGACACACATACTAAGGGCAAGGTTGGTTTCATGGAAGCCCTTCAAGAACTCTTGGGCAAGGAGGGTGTAGTCCAATATTGACCACCCCTGAATAAATACTCAATGTCTTCCTTGATTATGCTCCAAGTTCTTCTAAAGAGGGTGGCATTGAACCCATCGAGCCCAAGTGCTTTATCCATCCCTATGGCCAAAAGAGCCTCCTTGATCTCCTCATCTGAGGGGATAGTAGTGAGTGTGCTGTTGTCTTCATTGGAGAGCTTGTTTTGAGTCAGCCATAGTAGTGTTTCTTCGGAAGCATCACTAAGAGCTAGAGAGAAAAGATTAGAGAAGTAGGAGAGAGCTTCCTTCCCAAGTTCGTCTTTATCAATGATCTTTCAATTTTCATCAAGGAGCTTGGAAAGGGAGTTTGTATTCTGCCTAATCTTGGTGGCTTGGACAAAGAAGGCGATGCTCTTCTTACCTCTCTTCATTTAATCATATCTACTCCATTGTATCTAGTAATCTTCCTCCTCCTTCTTAACAGTGTCAAGCTCCTTCCTAATGTGAATCTCCTCATCGTGGAGCCAAGTGGAGCCTGGATCCACCATCGAGGAGTGGACCTACTCCAAGGCCGTGGAGAGCTCCTCAATTTGACTACCCTTAGAGCAGTCATCCTACTCCTAGGCTTTTAGAGTGACTTTAACTTTTTCTAGCTTCATGATGCAATGAAACAAGGGATTCCTTTCAATCTGCACATTCCAGGCCTCCTCAACTAAGGCAAGGAAACTCTTACGTTCAGCCTAGTAGTTGAGAAAGCAGAAAGGCTGTCGCCTACAATAGCTAGGGATGAGTTGGAGGGGCATGCAAGCATGGTCCCTAAGGTCAGCTAGAAGGTATTCCACCCAGGCCAACGGAAAAAGATCACTCCACGTGTGATTAGTAAGGCCCCGGTTGAGAATGCATATGATTCACCTCTCTCTGGATCACATGTTGGACCAAGAGAGAGGGTTACCATAGGAGACAATCTTAGATAGATCACATTTGGTGATGTGATCGTTGAAGTCGGCCATGCTTAATTATGGGGGTATGACCCCTGATGCGGATTTTGTGTAGTTTGTAAAAATACGTTGTAACGCATAAAACCGATCAACTCTTAAATTTATAACCTAGATAGCAGAGTATCTAAAGTCGTCCAAGGAGACCAATTTGTTTGCTAAATCAAATCTCTTGCTTTAAAAGGAACTCAACTTTCTTTTTGGTGTTATATATATATGATTTTTATAGGTTTTGAAATAACGGCAACACACGAGTTTTGCTGATAGCGGGAAAACAACTAATACCTATTTTAATAAAGCTAACCCTAAGGTGACAGGTAGAGCCTCTCCCCAAGCTCACCCTAGGCACGTGGAGGCCTAGAGTAATTAGGGAGAGGAAGTGAAACAAAATACTAGGCAAAACTTGTAAAAAGCTATGCAACAAAAATTAAGAGAAGGAAACTTGATTTAGTGAAAATTGTCTACACAAAACCTATAGAGGAATGCTTCTACTCTACTTGAAAATACAAGAAAAATAGTACACAAATCCCTTAGATAAAATGGTGAAGAAGAGGGCTTCTTGCTCCAAGCCAAGTAGCTCCTTGACTTGAAAAGACAACTTCTTCTCCTTCCTTGAGATGCTCCTCCAAATGATGTCCTCCAAGGTGGAAGCTACCACCTTCAATGATCTCCTTCAAGGGTGGGCGTGCACCACCCTTACCCTCCTTGCCTGGCCGTCCTCCTAGTGGGGGAGTGCTCCTCCTCCTTGGCGTGACACAAGGGAGAAGAAAAAGGGGAAGAAGGCACCAACGGGGTGGGTAGGATGCCCCCTTAATCTTCTTCTCTTTTTCTTCTTCCTTGGCTGTGGGTAAGGTGGTTGTAGGGTGGAATTATACTAAAGGGAGGATGAATTTTTTTGGTGGAATGTGGTGGGTTTTTATAGAGGTGGAAGGGGGTAGGGTTGGCGTGAATAGGTGGAGGGCTAGGATTGATTTTAGGGGTGGTTAGGTTGATCCTAGGGCTAGGGTTAATTGGCACCACCTAAGGGGTGCTAAGGGGGGTAATTATGGTGGCCAAAAGGCACCTAAAGTTGGCGCCAATTGTGGATCTTCTAGGAGGTGTTGAGGTGGATGGTGGAGATGGGATCAAAAGGAGATGAATGGTGGGGATTTATGGTGGTTTTGGAGGGAAAGTTGGCGCCACCTTGAAGGTGGCTTTTGGAGGTGGTGGGATGAAAGGTGGTGATGGTGGTGGCACCAACTTGGAGTAGGGTGGAGCTAGCTTAGGTGAGCTTAGGTAGGGTTGAGTTGGTGGAGCTAGCTAGGAAGGGTTTTTAGGTGGTGGATTGCCAAGGGAGCTGGAGCCTAGCTAAGCTAGCTTAGCTAGTTGTGGAGTAGAGGAGTAGGTATTGGAGCTAGGGTTTGAAGAGAGGAGCTGAGGAGAAGTCTGGAGCTTGAACTAGAGCTGGTAGCTGCTGAAGAAGGTGGCATGGAGCTACTCTAGCTAGCTTAGCTTGCCAGTTCTTTGCTAGCTGCTAAGCCAAGCTAAGGTAAGCTAGCTTCTACCATAAGTAGCTGCGGTGAGCTGGGTATGGTGCTCCCAAGAAGGATCAAGCGGGTTGAGGCAGCTAAGGTAGCTTAGCTCATCTGAGTTGAGCTAAGCTGAGTCCTCGGGAGCTGGACTTGAGCTTCCTAAGATGAAATGAAGTCATCTTCAGCTGGATGGAGTTGAGTGGAGCTAGATGTAGCTGGACCTGAGCTGGGGTGAACTCCAATCAACTCAACTAAGCTAGCTAGAGCTCCCTGTGAATTAATGGGAGCTGAGATGAGCTAGATTCAGCTAAATTGAGCTGGACCTGAGAAGACCTAAGATAGGGTGAGCTAAGATGAGCTCTCTTAAGCTGCCATTCAGCTGAGATGAGTTGAATGGAGCTAGGATGAGCTAACCCTAGTCCAAGTGAGCTGAAATCTAGATATGGTGAGCTAGATCTGGTTGAGTTCCAACTGGTTTGGGCTTCTCCTCCACCAGTTGCCTTCCTGAGTGCTAAGGTTCTGGGGATCTAGAAATTTCTTATCCCTAACACTCACAAAAACATATCAAAAAGACAATAAAAGGTAAAATGCATGCTGCTGTAACGGAAAATCTACGCAAACGAAAGTTGAGTTTGGAAAACCCGTCATTGTAATTTGATTTGCGAGAAAAATCGTCAACAGATAAATTTAATCGAAACTTGAAAAGAATTCTGGGTCGAACACAGATAGGCAGATGTTTAATTAAAAATTATGTTTGTTTTATTTGTCATGAAGCAGATTAGCCGGTCGAATTAAATCTAAACTAGCTATCTACTTAAAGAATAAATAATAGAAAAAGAGAGAATATTACAAATAAAGAGAAAGCAGAGATAGAATCAACATGGATTTCATTACCATAGATCAATGTTCATTACAACTACTTGCTATAACTACTCGCTACACTAGAAAGCAGGAAATCTACACTAAAAAGTGGTAAAAAAGGTGGAGAGAAGTTATCCTCTTCGACGGTTGCTTGGAGGACGAGCCACAATGATGGAGAGCCCGAACGAAGGTGGTGAGATGCAGGACGAAGGAGAACGATGAAGGACGATGGAGAACGGGGTAGGACGACGTTACAGTGGGATCCGCTTCCCGAATGGTGGTGAGAGGACCACTGCGGGATGCTCCACGAAAGAGGTCAGAAGGTGGAAAATTTGTATTTTTAACTCTAATGGAGCATCCCGGATTTAGGACAAGCTCTTAGAGTTTTAGAGGGGGTGAGAGAAGAGAGGAAGGGATGAAGAAAGTGTGGGGGTCGTAGGGCTATATATAGGTGTAGATTTGAAGGGGCAAATGGGTCATTACACTTTAAAAATTAATTTTAGGGTCTTTAGTGACGGATTTATCCATCACTAAAGACCTAAATGTGGGCCACATTCGTGGCCCGACTACGCCTCTTCTTCTTCCTTTGATTTCAATGCATGCAACGCTCATCCACAATTGCGTGATCTCAGTCATCCATCTCGCATCCGACGACTTAGATCATATCGCGCCCGCGCCTTCATCTTCTCTTCCTCAATGCTTAAAGCCCACGATCTCACGATCTCAGCCGTCCGATCGCAAGATTGGATGACTTAAGATGCTCATCGCACACCTACTTCAACCGTTGAGCGCATGACGCGGACAAATCAAGGCCATCCACACTAGATCGGGCGATCCTGATTCAAATTGGATCTGCACTCAAGAGGTGTGCTGCGGGGATTCAATCCCACGACCTCATGCGTTGAAGGATGTTATCCACCGCGCTATGTGCATGGATAGACAAGAAGAGAATTCCTATACCATTTAATGCTGACTGTTGGATCTTGATTCGATGGTTGAGATTAGATGTGGAATTCTTCTCACATGAGATGTGGCTTGAGGGAGGCAACCTGATCAACTCTTAGCCGTTGGATGAGAAGACAGGGCAGCGAGCAATTTGGAGGGTCTGGATGGCACCACGTGGCATCATCTGGACTGTCAATCTTCCATGAGTTGTAGATGGTGCCACAGATCGTCGATCCGAACACATCCGTGTGGTCGGATTTGTCATTTAAAGTATGGATTTACACCATCTTGGCCCTTGATCTCTGACCTTCCTCGGTTTACATCTGATGTTATGGAAGTTTGATAGGGGTGATCTTAAAGTCATTGAACTCCAATCGTCGCCCTGATCAGATCCGTACGGATGGATCTTCAATTCGAGGCCTCGATTGAATATCGCCCTGTTACCTGATCACAAAAAGGGAAAATTAACCTAAAGTTTATGCAACAAACCTAAATGTAAGATGATGTATGTTATGCAATATTTATAATATATGATGCAACTCTATGTCTAAGTACATGCAAAAATAGAAGGTTTATGTGATATAAACGTGTTTACATCACACCCCCATGCCTATCTTTTGCTAGTCCCTAGCAAAATTACATGCTATTTATAAGAGAATTAGGTCGGATTTCTTGGGCAATAGTTATTTTTCAACACTTAGAGATTTCAACTATGACCTGAACTACAGTGACACAACAGCTTCTAGGTATCTGCCAAAATGCAAACTGCCTCAAGCCCTCTCCTTATTCAAAGAAGAATCTTTTTCTTCTTTTCTTCTTTTCTAATTTTTTTGGATTTTCGAATTTAGGATTTCGGACCAGCTTTCTACGGCCACTCAACCTACCCAAGACTCGAAGGAAACCCTAAGCATCTTTGTGTGAAATGTGATAGACTCACTGATCGGCGATTAGAACAGACTTCAGGTTTTTACGCCCCTAGGTGACCTTGAAAAGAAATTCTACCTAAAGGTGTATTTATTCGACTGGTAGCTTTCTTCCTACTTTTATTTTTATGGGGCCAACATAAGGGCCAGCCCAATGTATATCTCCCTGGCTTATTCTACTTCTCCGCTTCTTCCTAAGTGTTTTGGAATTATACGTGCATTTCTTCAGCTAAGTTCTAGACAACCTACCAATGGGTTGTTACCCACGATAACTTGCCAGCCATACTCATGCGGTAAAGTGTGGCTTATTTCTTTTTCTTCTCTTTTCTCCTTTTCTTTTTTTTTTTGATTTTTTTTTAAAGTAGGTGGCTTCCCTGATCTAAGATTTACCTAAAGGCAGAAGGAAAAGAATGGTCATGTGACTAGGCTATGGAAAACCTCCCAATAGACTGTTACCCACGATAATTTACCAGCCATACCACCCTAGAAGGTTCATTAGTTATCCAATTTCCATTAAAACTGTCAAAAAGCGAGTCAATGCGAAAAGTGTGTAGATGCTTAGACTTAAAATTCCCTTAAATCAGAGGGTGGGTTGATAAGTCGTGTACTTATCACCCCAACTTGTTTAACCAATTAAAATCTGAATTTAGAATGGTGAGGACTCGAGAAACAAGTCTACATTTTAGTGGACACTTGAGATGATTAAGCCTGAAGACCTGAAGGGTCATAGTGTTCAAATCATACAATTTTATTCTCTAAGATTGAAAATTTTCTAAAGCCCAAGTTCTCTTTCCTAATTCAACTTTTTTTTTAATAAATAAAATGAAAACAAAAAAAAAGTCTACGGAGCTGACGAAATAATTCAGAGATGAATATCCACCCCCCCATGCCTATTTAATGCAATGTCCTCATTGTATTAAGAAGACATGAAATAGAGTGGAGTAGAGTAGAAAGCACCTCAATTGCGTGAATAATAAGTCGGCTCCTAGATGAAAGGAAACTGTATAAATGCTGAATTTATTGCCTTCAACTAAGCACACTATACAAATAAGAAGAAATCAAGAATTCATAGGTGCAGGTTGATGAGAACCTCATCATGAGCCATAACTAGCTCATTTTGACCTAATACAAAGGATAAAAGCTCCTACATAACTCAAGGAAAGGCTTAACTCAGAGAATTCTGAGTTTAAGGAGAAAACAAGTCATAAGGGGTAAAAATGTAATTTTACCAGTATAATCTGCATACAGGGTAATTCAGGGTCCAAACACATGTCAAACAAACTGAATAAGAAGGAAAGTGGGATGATCTGACAAGGGCTACAGCAATTCCAAGGAACTAAATGATAATCTGTAACCTTAAAACAAATCCACTTCAATTCACGAGGTTCGAGGCAAAGTAAAAATAGAATAAACCCTCTAAAATTCATATAAAAATAATCTCTAGGGTTTAGAACCTTCAATTTGGCCTTCAGAACCCATTTTGACCTACATTGAGAACCATGCCCAATTAATAACTTAATTTGGGTTTTTGCATAAATTGACTGGTCAAACAAGGTTTAATCTAGAAATAAAATTCACCATCAGATTCCTTAGGTCCTAATTAGTCATGTATAAAAACTTGAGCCTAAGAAGAAACCTTCTTGACCAACTTTACACTTTGGTCCTCATATATTTACTTTTTGGCCCTCAACTTTTGAACCCTCGCATTTTGGCCCCTAACTTTCCTTCGTTCTTTGCGTTCAGGTCCTCCCTGCAAAACCTGCCAACACCATGCTCCGGCGACCTTGCGCGGAGCATGGCGCCGCGCAGGGTGAGGGGGAGGGTCTGGCAAGTCAACCGGGGGTGCCCTGCGTCGTCAGCCGTCGCAGGAACACCCCCTGGTCGCTGCAACCACCCATACCGGCCGTGCGAATGCACGGACGGTATGGGTCTCCATCTCCGGCGTCCTCCGGCGAGGGAGACACGTCGTCTCCCTCCGCCTTCCTCTCTGATTCGGCCCCTATAAATACCCCCGTCGCTCCACCGTTCTTCCCAGCTAAGATCTGACGGAGAAAACCCCCAACTTTCCTCTCTTCTCACTCCGGCAGACGCCCACCAGGTCCGGCGGTTCTTCCTCCTCCTCCTCTTCGCTCTGCCGCAATACCAGCAGCAGAGACTTCTTCCCCTGCTCTTCCCGCGTCGCGCAATACCGGCGCGCGCTGCCTCTGCCCCGTCGTCACCGCCGTCCTCCCCCACTGGGCACCTTCTTCTCCGGCGACAGCAGGTACATCCGTCCGCCTCCTCGCCCCCTTCGTCACTTTAGTTAGGTTAGAACTACTTCCCTCTATTCTCTCTCTCTTTTCCCCCTGCTATTTTTATCTAATTACCCCTCGACCGCGCCTAATCACCCTCACCCTCTCCGCCTCCGGCCATCCTCCGGCGAGCCGCTCCCATCACTCCAGCAACCCACACGACTCGCCGACCACCGCAGAACCTCCGCCTCCTCACCCTGATCAACCTCCGCCCTTCTTCTTCCCCCAAATCACCCTCTGCAACTCCACCGAACAAACCCATCTCCCGACCCACAGTCCGACCTAGGGCAGCCCTTAGGCTCCGCCCCGCCGCCTGCACACCCCCTGACCACCTTCGCCGTGCCACGGCGAAGGTCCTCCGCATTTCTGATTGGGCCGAGAGGCCGTTTCTCTGTGGGCAGGTACCTGCGCTCGTCGCCGCCATTGTTGAAGCGAAGCAACTTCTTCACCTGCTGCCCCAGGTGCGCCACGCCCAGGTCACGCTCCCAGACAGTGCGAGGCGTCTTCGCGAAGTACCAGGCTGCAGTCGAGTCGAAGCTCTCGTGCGAAGCCCCCGCGCTTCGCCTCGACTGCCGCTGCTTCCTCCGCGCAGGCACCCAAATTGGGGTGGGACATTTAGTCCCACCTCGTAACCTTTCAGAGGTGCGCGCCCGCATAAAGGCAAAAAGTGCCTTATGCTCGTTGCCTCCTGAGCACGGGGTGAGGTCCCTCTCACTCACTCGCTCAACCCGATCTCGTCGGCACTCACGCCCCGCGGACCTGGCCCGACCCGACTTAGACTGACCTGCACTCCTCGCCCACGACGCACGCCGGTGGGCCTGGACCCGGGCGCGACCCGTACCCGGCAACCCGGCAGCTCTGGGAGAGCTTTCCTAAGAGCGGCTTCTGTGAGAGAGAGACGCGGGGGAGGGTAGAGGTAGGTTTTGCCCCTCTGATCAAGCTGTGTAAGTGTGCAGGCACAGGTGAGGAAGAACCGTGGAAGAAGACGAAGGCTGAAGGAAGGAGGAGCACCGAGCGGCACTGCAGCAGCGGCGGTTTAAGTCGTCTGATTGGAAAATCAGACGACGTCCTGAAGGCAAAGAAGGAGAAGGAAGGCGAGGCAGAGGAGGAACACAGAGAGGCCAAGTGAAGACTCTGCAGAAGAAGAAGAGCACGAGAAGAAGATCTGAAGAAAGGAAAAGAAGAAAGAAAGAAGAAGAAGAAGAACAGGACCGCTCTGCAGAAGAAAAAGGAAGAGACGAGCAGAAACAGCTGAAAGAAGAAGAACATCACCACTGCAGATAAAGAAGAAGAACAAAGGAAGAGAGCAGAAGATCTGAGAAGGAAGAAGAGGAGAAGCAAAGAGAAAATAAGAAAAGCCAACAAATTCTCTCTCTCTCTCTTTATTTTTGTAAAAGAAACTTGTACCCCTAGAATACAACTTGCTCCCTGAGTTCGACCTCGGGAGCTCTTTTATTTTCCGAGTAAAAAATTTATATATTTGAAATGATGGCAATAACTGGCTATACTACAACGCTACAATAAAACCCGGTTATCGCTCAGCCAACGTTTCAATTGGCGCCGTTGCCGGGGAGCAACGGCTATTCTAAAGATAATCAAATTCCTATTTTTACATTGCTAACAATCTCTCCTTTGTTGTGCAGAAAAAAATACAAGAAAATCGAGAAGACAAGCAACCGCACGTTAACCACTCCGAGGACAGGTAATTTTTCCTCTCGCTATTAACCCCTAAACTCTAAAGAGGAAGAAAAGAACAAGCAATATAGGGCTAACCTATCTTCCATACTTAGTTTAACCATAAAAAGTTGCATGTTTTCAACCCATTATTCCTGCACACTATTAAGGGTATTTAAGGGCTAACACATTCTTGCTTGAGCCCTAATTACCCAACAAAGAACTAACTGGACCAAGTAGAGCCAACATAAGATTCAACATTAGGGTTTTAGAGACACACTACTTAAATCAAGAATGGAGAAAATCCAAAAGAAGTGTGCCTAAACCATTGATTGAACATACTTATTCAGAGAAACCCTAAACAATTGGCTCTCTAAACACTTGAACCCAAAAAGAAAGGACCCAAAAGCTCTCAAAGGAACAAGGGGTAAAGTTGACCCCTTGGGTCAACCAACCTTAAAATTAGGTCACTTTCTCACTCAAAATACCTAAGAGATCAAGTGTAACTTTAAGCACCCTGATCTTAAAGTAAAATTGGTAGACTTAAGAGGTCAAGATCCCCATCCTGGTCTACCTGGAATCTCAGTGACAAGAGAGGTCGGGTGGGAGAAACCCTGTAACCCGTGGGGACGCTCTACCGTGTAGGGGTCTTCGCGGGACTCTCCCTCTCTGGCTGCCCAGGTAATTCTCAGGTGGACGATCTTTCTGATCAAGGGGTCCATCTGCCTCGAACCTCTATAGTCACCCAACATTTTTGGGTGTCTTGATTGGGTCCAGCACCTGCTTATCTCATCCAGTCCTTCAGTATTTTGCAGGAGGTCCTTGAAACCTCCTATAGAAATTCACTCTCCCCGAAGCTAAGCCTCGGCTCCCTTGTTTTTGCAGAAATCATTCACATAGCCCCTCTTTCCTCTGATTCTGAACAAAGTCCCCTTCTTCCATTAATTCAAACTTCTGATTCTATCTTGATTCCACCACCTGATTCGAAGATGCAGCCTAATTACCTAGCAAGACTACCATGTAAAAAACCTGAATATCTGAGATCCATGAAAGATAAGATGATTGAGGATGCCTTTGAATTCTATGAAATCAAATATAAACCCTCAACACCAATAGAAAACATTCAGGTTGATGTCCCAACAACCACAGCTTTCATCATAAACTGTGCCCAAATTCTTTTGACAGAAGTTACAAAAGGATCAACCCGAGATATGCCCATGACAGGATACATTGAGATAGAAAAATTACACCAATCTGAATACCTTCAATGCTTGACAAATCCTGTACTTTGGGAACAACACCAAGATGCCCTTATGAAACGGGTAGAAATGATGAAATCAGTAGAACAAATTATCAACCAGAAATACCCGTATATACCAGAAATAGAGGATGAACCATCTTGGAACAGTATTAAGAAACAATCCAGTTTCCCAGATCTCGGGACTGAGGCACAAAGTGGTTGTGAAATCCCAACCCAGATAGAAGACAATGTTGAATTAGGTTGGGATATTGCAGGAGAACACAATGATGAGCCAAACTTAGACCATGAATTGCCAAGCCTAGAATTCCAAAACTCCTGCAATAATGAGATCAGAACTGAACCTTTTGAGGGTATAAATTCCGCCCCTTATCTTGACAAGGTGGCCCTCGAAGGTTATTCGGACTTAGGTTCTAATAATTCTACCCACATCCTAAGCCTAGAACCTAGATCTGAAACTTATTGGGAAGATTATGAGGCCCCTTGTGAGAAAGATCAAATTTTTGCAGAATATGATTCTGGGCCTCTATTTGATGAATATCCCTCTCCAACATCTTCAGAAAATCTGATCAATTTTTCGAAAGTCATGCCAATTTATGATACAGAGACTGAGGAGTTGGACGAGTTGGATTTTAATTGGGTCTATCCTACCAGCTTGGAGCTTGAGCCTAGACAGAATACCTTTTCGAGCCCAGAATTGACATATAGGCTAGACCCCAATCAGGCTGCTGATTCCACATCTGATGCTTTTTGCTGTGGTGGAATTCATGATCATGAATCTCATTTTCGCCAACTCTCCGACAATTTCAAATTTGACTATAATTGCGGAGAGATTCCCCTTCCTGAACACGCCAGGCCTATCTACGACCTCAGTTCTCATGACTCTAACTCCGACTCTGAGGTCCTGATTCCCGAGATCACTGATAACACAGAATCATTCCTTTTCGATCCTCAGGAACCAAAAACAGAAAATGCCAAGAGTGATTACAACCAAGAATCCAAATTTTTTCTCGAATATGATTCCTTTCATCCTACAGACACTCTTCCGGCATTTGATAGTTACCCAGAGGACTCTCTACAGGAAACCACCTGTCATTCCTTTCTAGAAGAGCCCTCATACACAGTTGCCACCTCGTCCGCACACACAGAACTAATCAAAACTCTTCCCAACCCCGACCCGCAACCGGACTCAATTTCTATTCAGATTCACCTCTCACCGAGCCGATTGCATTTCCACAGCGGGTTTCGAACATTGATCAGACTACATACCATGCTCTATCATTCTCTGATCACCCCTGTAGGGTTCCTGCATCAATCACTGATTATTCTACGGGTCCCTACTCTGACCAGGCTGATTCGACTCAGCCAAACCCTACGTTTACACTTCCATATCCATCTGAGCTTCATAGTTTATGGTGGGCTCCACACCTTTTTATCCACATCTATCAACCCACCAGATTGATTGGGTTTGGGCTGCATCATCAGCCTGTTGATCTGAACAAGCACCTGGTTGGACCAACCAGGCTCTTAATCAAGGTGCTTGTCTTACAAAACTCCGCTGATTTGACCATCCCCTCTCCATCGCATTTCCCGCTTGGCTGAAGGCATCAAATTTAGCGCTCAACGGGAGGCAGCCCGTCATTCTCTTTGAAAACCTGAAACTTGTTCTGACACCTTTTTGCACTTGAAGTTCACACTTTAGGACAGCCAACTCCACCTCAGGTGCTTGCATCTGAGATTAGAAATCGTCCGCAACAGTCACCCCGACCCATTCACTCATCAAAATAGCTGTCCTAATGTATGAACTTAGTTGAATGAAAACCCCTAGGTTACAATGAGGACATTGCAAATCTTAGGCATGGGGGGGTATGAAAGTGCAAAACTTGTAAGAAAAGGTTTCAAACAAAAAAATTCACATATGCCAAAAACACCATAAAAATTAAAAATTTTTCGAAAAAGAATAAGAGGAAAAGAGGAGAAGGAAATTTTGTGAAGGAGAAGGAGAAAAGAAACAAAATGAAAAAGGAGCGCAAAATTATGAGAAAAAAGTGATAGTCATTAGTAAGGAACTAAGGAATTAACCTAAGTTCTAGACCTCATTCAAGAAAATAACTGAAAAGTGCATAATGAGATTAGTAAGAACGCAAACCTTAGGCATTCTTGAATAGACTCTTAGTACCCATTAAGATCCAGACAATCCTCAAGAGGTTGAGGAAAATGAAAAGCTTAAGTACTAGGTCCAAGGCTTAGGAAGTATTTGGCCTCATTAACTAATTTTTGGTTTACGGGACTCAGTAACCTAAGCACCCTAACCTCACACACAGCCTGGTTCAGTAAGCGTAAAAATCAAAATCACGCAAAAGCATCGCAAAATTCTGAAAAGAACACCTAGAGTAGGAGCGGCCAATCAACACAAGTTGATTTGGACGAGTTCCCAGCGCGGAGAGGCGGGAAATCCCCTCGAAGATGCGTAACAAAATATCATCTCCTCGGTGCTTGTCTCTTAGGATATTTACATATCCTACTGGGGACATGTAAGCACTCTGCTGGTTCAGATCCCATGGATGGCATTATCTCGAAGTGTCAATTGCCAGGGTCTGGACTCGGCCACGGAACACCATGGATGGGATTATCTCGAAATCTCAATAGCCAGGGTTCTGGGGGTTGCCATGGGCGGTGCTATCTCGAAGCATCGATCGCCAGGAACCCTTGAGGATTGATGATGGGAGCAAGGAATCTGATACAGACCGTGTTGAAAAGCCAATCCTAGGCTAGAACTAAAAAGAAAAGGAGAGAGAAAACTCTCCAAACAAAATAACTTTCTATCTCTCTCTTACAAAACGCACTGCGAACTGAGCCAGGGCTAAAATCATTTCAAGCACGGGTGCTTTAACCACAAAGTCCAATAAACCTTAGGTTAGTTCTTGTGGGCCTTAAAAACCTTTGCTAAAGATTGAGGCTAAGGCTAGACAGATTTGGATCTTGATTGGTACTAGAGTACCTTTTAGGCCTATGGTCAGCATTCTAACCTAATCTAAGCTCAAATGAAAAAGCACTTATCTGAAGCTATTAAGAACTTCATGGTCTAGAACAAGGGTTGAAACCTTAAGTTTTTGCTAAGGGACTAGCAAAAGCTAGGCATGGGGGTATGATGAGAACCTCATCATGAGCCATAACTAGCTCATTTTGACCTAATACAAAGGATAAAAGCTCCTACATAACTCAAGGAAAGGCTTAACTCAGAGAATTCTGAGTTTAAGGAGAAAACAAGTCATAAGGGGTAAAAATGCAATTTTACCAGTATAATCTGCATACAGGGTAATTCAGGGTCCAAACACATGTCAAACAAACCGAATAAGAAGGAAAGTGGGATGATCTGACAAGGGCTACAGCAATTCCAAGGAACTAAATGATAATCTGTAACCTTAAAAAAACCCACTTCAATTCACGAGGTTCGAGGCAAAGTAAAAATAAAATAAACCCTCTAAAATTCATATAAAAATAATCTCTAGGGTTTAGAACCTTCAATTTGACCTTCAGAACCCATTTTGACCTACATTGAGAACCATGCCCAATTAATAACTTAATTTGGGTTTTTTCATAAATTGACCGATCAAACAAGGTTTAATCTAGAAATAAAATTCACCATCAGATTCCTTAGGTCCTAATTAGTCATGTATAAAAACTTGAGCCTAAGAAGAAACCTTCTTGACCAACTTTACACTTTGGTCCTCATATATTTACTTTTTGGCCCTCAACTTTTGAACCCTCGCATTTTGGCCCCTAACTTTCCTTCGTTCTTTGCGTTCAGGTCCTCCCTGCAAAACATGACAGCACCATGCTCCGACGACCTTGCGCAGAGCATGGCGCCGCGCAGGGTGAGGGGGAGGGTCTGGCAAGTCAACCGGGGGTGCCCTACGTTGTCAGCCGTCGCAGGAACACCCCCCTGGTCGCTGCAACCACCCATACCGGCCGTGCGAACGCACGGACGGTATGGGTCTCCATCTCCGGCGTCCTCCAGCGAGGGAGACACGTCGTATCCCTCCGCCTTCCTCTCTGATTCGGCCCCTATAAATACCCCCGTCGCTCCACCGTTCTTCCCAGCTCGGATCTGACGGAGAAAACCCCCAACTTTCCTCTCTTCTCACTCCGGCAGACGCCCACCAGGTCCGGCGGTTCTTCCTCCTCCTCCTCTTCGCTCTGCCGCAATACCAGCAGTAGAGACTTCTTCCCCTGCTTGGAGGCTGCTGTGCGGAGGGGGACTCGCTGGTCGTTGGGTTCTTCTTCGGTGGTGGAGGTGAAGAAGAAGATGAAGACGTCGACGAAGAAGGAGCGGTCGTCACAGTGAGGAGGCTGAGCAGAGGAGTCGTCGGGTGGGTAGCGCGGTCGCGCGCGAGGGCTAGTGGTCGAGGTTGCTGGCTGTGTGCGCGTGCAAGGGTGCGCACGAGGGTTGTGGCACGCGGGGCCTATTCTCGCAAGAGGGTGGCGGTGGTGCACGATCAGCGATGGTTCCTCGGAGCCAACAGAGAGAAGGGCCCGAGAGAGGAGGTTATGGCGAGGGTCTACGTGCGTCAAGCAGGAGATGGAGGTGCTTCCTGCTACAAGGTCAGTCGAGGCGTGGTGCTCGCAGTCGTCGGTGGTGAGGAGGTAGGCAGTAGCGGGGGAGGTCGCGGATGTTGTGGTGGTGTGGTGGTCGTCGCTGTGGGGGGGAAAGGCACGCAGTGGATTGGGAGGAGGAAGATGATGAAGATGGAGAGGGTGCTTGTGGTTCGTGAGGAGATGATGGTGGAGGGTAGGCTCACAGTGGGTGCCTGTGGTGGTTCTCCTCCTGTGGAGAGGGAGTCCAGAGGGGGGGAGTGGGGAAAGATGTCGCACGGGGCTTTCGGTGTGGAGGCTCACGGTGGTGGAGGCCATGTTCCCTCTCGAGGGAGGAAGAAGATCCCTTAGTTGCCCATCCCTTCCTTTTAAATAAGGAGGGAGACAGAGAGAATCAGATTTTAAGTTACCAAATATAGCGAACACTAATTTTAGGGAGAGAGAGAGATTCCTGACAGAGATAAGGAAATTTGTTGGAATAAATTTGAGAGGTATACAAAGAAACCTCTAAAATTTATTCTCTTACTATATTTTGCCTAGATAAAATCCCACATATCTCCACTCACTTTGATGTGTGTCCTTACCTTTTAAAGTGAATAATCAATCCTCCCATATGAAGACTAATGCAATTAATACATGAACCGATAAATTTAGTGTTTACATGATTTTGTCAATAACATCCATGCTTTAAATTAGTCTCTCATCAAAATAATAATGTACTTAAGTACTAAATTAGTCCACTAAAGTGAACCCATCAAATACCCCTATGCCTAAGTTTTACTAGTCCTAAGTAAAATCATATGAAACAAACTAGGTCTTTAGGCCAGATTTTGCCGTCAGGATGCCTTATCGTACCATACTCTAGAAATTAGATTGAAATACCAACTATAGGCCTAAAGGTACTCAAGTACCAGCCAAGATACGGACCTGACCAGCCTCAGTCTTGGGTCTGCCACAAAGGTTTCTAAGGCCCACAAAAACTGCCCAAAGGTTTGTTGACCCCATCGGTTAAAGCATCGGTGCATATGTGAAGAAAGGTTAGGTTCAATTTGCCAGTGCATTTTTAGTAAGAGAGTGAGGGAGAAATATTATTTTGAGAGTTTTCTCTCTTTCTTTTTAAATTCCCCTAGACTCAACATTGGATTGGCCCTAAACAAGATCTGTATCGGATTTCTTGTCCCCACCATCAATCCTCGCAGGGTCCCTAGCAATCAATACTTCGGGATAGCACCACCCATGGCAACCCTCAGAACTCTGGCTTTCGACACTTCAGGATAGTGCCGCCCATGGTATTCTGCAGCTAAATTCAGACCCTGGCAATCGACATTTTGGGATAATGCCACCCACGGCATCTAAACCAGCACGAGATGCTTCCGTGCCCCCAGTAGGATATTTAGATATCCTAGGAGACAAGCATCGAGGAGACGATATGTTATAATGCATCTTCGAGGGGTTTATTCCTCCTCTCCGTGCCGGGAACTCATCCAATCAACTTGTGCCTTCAAGTCGCTCCTAAGTCAACTTTTCGGGAAAACAGTTTCAGAATAAACATTTTTTTTTTGGCATTATTCTTTGTTATGCGCACTGAACCAGACCAGTGTGTGATTTTTGGGTGCTCACGTTACCAAGTTCCACAAACCAAAGGGCAGGCAATGGAACCGAATACTCCCTATGCCTTAGACTTAATACATCGGCCTCGCAACTCCCTCAACCTCTTGAGGAATAGTCTAGATCTTAACAAATACGTGAGTGTTTAAGCCCTAAAATAGACTCAGAAGACCTAAAGTCGGTATCCCTCACTTATCTCATTTTCTTTAGCACTTCAGGACTTTATTTATTCATTCACTCTAGCCTAGAGCAGTGCCGAGGCGGTAACATGTTGACGTCGCCTCCTTAAAGGAGGCATTTTCCTCCTCGGCGGTGGGAACTCAAACCAATGATCTACTTTAGACTTTTACTAAGGCTAAATAAGGGGTTTTTTTATTTTTAGCTATTTTTAGGTGTTGGCTTGTGTGTGAAATTTGAAAAAGGAAGTTTCGCATGAAATGCAAGTTTTTGAATCAGAAACTAAGCTAGATACTTTCCATATTACAAAAGAGGATCAAGTCACCTGAACTATCATGAGTTCAGGTGGAATTTTAGAGAAGGATATCTGATCTAGTCTAAAACTAGATAGACCCTGAAATTCTAATGATTAGATACGTATCCTCATCCCTAGTTTGTTAAAGATAAAATCCCATTGTACCAAAAGTGAGTTTTCAACCTTAGTCCCGATTTGAAATTTTTCCTCAAAAGGTTTTCAACATTTTTATTTTTTTGGGTATGCATGCAAGAAATTAAAATGTCAAAAGAAAATGCATGTTTTTAGGCTTTTAAAATCCTAAATCGATCGTCAAAATTTTAAAAACACCCCCATGCTTATGATATGCAATGTCCTCATGCATTAGGAGTGAAAAGGGATCACCTTAGTGAAGGGCGGTCGGGTTTAGAATGGTCAAAACCTGGAAAAAGGAAAGCAGGAAAAATGATAAGTTACCTCCCATCCAGTGTTATCTTTTAAGCCATTCAGTTGGGCATGAAGGTATGCTCGGAAGACAGAAAATCATGTAAATAATTGGACACTTGGATGCCCTCATAAAATGTGTCTTCTTTTGGATCCCTGGAAAATTGATTGGAAGAATTAGAGGGATCAAAGTTGGATGTAAAATAATAAGTGTGGCTCAAGTCTGGCCATGGTTTGAAATTTGGTTGAATGCCAAACTCGGGTGGGTCTGGTGGTAGGTCCATTAGAAAGGATTTGGGGGAAGAATGGTGAGGGGTGGGTGTAGTTAGTGTGGAAGGGTGGGATGAGAGAAGAGTGGGTGGGTCAGGGTGATCAGAGGGGTCATTAGGAATGGAGTTTTAGCCAAGACAAGTCTCCAAATCAAAGATTTTGTCGACCATGGATTCTGAGTCAGATTCATCGAAAAATTTATGGTCAGGAAGGGTATTTACCAACATAGTCTCCTCCACCAAATTTGAAATTTTTGTATCTGAGTCCTTGAAAAAATTATCATCATGGAATCTCTTAGAGGATTTGAAAATATCAAGAGTGATAGTTTGGCTTGCACAGGTGATATCAATTTTGCCTGTGTGGCAATTAATGTTTGCCTTTTGCAATCACCAAAAAGCATCGTCCAAGGATTATTGGGGCATTTAGTAAAGACTCGGGTACCTTAATGTCAAGGACTAGAAAGTCTGTAGGGAAGACACAATTCTGGACCTTGACTAAAACATCCTTTACAATCCCATGACGTTTGATTATAGATCGGTCAGCTAATTGAAGGTTAACCTCAATAGGTTTTAGTTCACCGATTTGAAATTCTTCAAATAAAATTTTGGGAATGATATTAACTGAGGCACCAAGATCAAGGAGGGCGCGATCAAAAGTAGTATCATCAATAATCATTGAAATTAATGGCACCCCCGGATCTTTCATCTTAGGAGGCAGCTTGCTTTGTATGACAGAGCTTACTGTCTCCGAAAGATGTACCTGTCCTAGATTTTTGCCTGCCTTTTAGGAGTACAGATCTCCTTCAAAAATTTGGCATAGGCAATTATATACTTGATTGCATTTAGGAGAGGGATATTGATTTGAACTTGCCCGAATAGATCCATGAGTTCTTCTGTGGTGGGCTCAGATTTCTTTTTTCGATTGGTGGTGGGGCGGAGAGCTTGTGGAAAGGGGATAGAAGTTTTGTCTTGAGATTTTTGAATTTCTTTTTCTTCCTGACGTGGGAGTGGAGAGTCAATTTGCACAGGGATGGGGATTTCTCTAGGTTTTTGGGAAGGCCTAGGATCAATGGTGGTTTTTCCACTCCTCAACGTAACTGCATGTGCAATCGGATTATTATTTGGAGGAGGTGGGGGGCTTGCGGTTGTGGAAACCTGGGAGGCTGCTGAGGTGGTGGATTAGTAGGAGGTTGATTCGGGTGGTGTTGATTTTTGCTCGGATACTGGTTCCTCTGGTGATTAGGGATGGGCATGGGTTGGGAGGGTAGATGTCCTGCAGGTCTTTGAGTGGGAGTAACCCCAATCTGACTATTCAGAATTGTGATAGTGCAGGTTACTTCTGTCATCTTAGTCTGCATTTCCTGCAGGGTTCTCATCATCTGGGCATTGATGTCTTGTTGGGATGTGATGTAAACACATTTATTGAGGGTAAAATGCTTATTCATGCATGTTCCTAGACTCAGATTTGCATTTCATGTTATAAATATTGCATAGCATGCATCATTCTGCATTTAGAGTAGTTGTATAAAATTTAGGTTAATTGCATCCTTTTTGTGGTTAGGAGAGAATAATATTTATTTCAGAGCCTCGGATTGACGATCTGACCGTACGGATCTGATCAAGACGACGATCGGAATCCAACGCCTCTGAAATCGCCTCGATCGGAGTCCCGTAGCACCATATGCAATCTGAGGAAGATCAACGGCCAAGGGACTATGAGACATAATTCGAAGCTTCAAATGACAAATCCGACCGTGCGGATGGGTTTGGGTCGACGATCGCAGCCTAACAGCGCAAAAATCGACTCAATCCAACCTCTGTAGCAGCCCCTACAACAAGAAGAAGATGGATGGCCCAGACTGTGCCACGTGGCGCAGCCTAGGCCGCCCAGCACATGCACGAGGCACCGCACGCGCACTGCAGCGCGGGTGCGCACGTGAGCAAGCACGCATGTGCACAGCGCAGTGCCAGCGCGTGGGCACGCGTGCACGGCAAAGGGCGGGGGAGCGCAGTGCCAGCTATGCATTGGCTGGGCCTACAACGACGCATGAGCTGGACTTATAGCGACGCTTACAGCCTTCGATAATTCATCGCATGCCAGCAAAGACAGCTGTGGGTGCCAGGGGGCATGAGCTGCTTACAGCGACATTTCCAGCGACGGCCTGGATGTCATTAATGGTCCCATACCTATTTTTGCCTCTTCTCCTCCACTAAAAGAACCTACACCCCCTCCCTTCCAAGCCATCTCTACCTACTCTACTCCCACCTACTCCTAAGCTCCAGCAAGCCTACCAACGCTCCATTAGAGCTTGTTCTCAAGCTCCCAAGGCTCCTATTAGTGTAGCAAACCTCTGCCCCACCAAATATTCCCCCAACTTCCCATCCCCCTTCATAGGTCGCCTTGGAGCTGTCCTCCCACCTCTATTCCGGTAGCAGATCATTTCCGTCTTCTCACATCCATTCCGGAGCCACACCGAAGCTTTCCTCAACTCAACGTCCTCCTGCATCTCACCTTCGTCGTCTCGCTCCTCACCTCCTTCGTCCGAGCTTCCGCCAGGCACCGTCGTCTCACCGAACAACCGATTCGGGAGATTTCCTCTCACCTCCCTCTCTTTTTATGCTTCTATAGTTCATTGTACTCGACATTGAATTGATATATATATCATATTTGTTGCATTTCTATCTTGTGATTCATTCTACTTGTCTTTTATTTGAAAAACACAAAAAGTTATCAAAACCCTAAAATACCAAAAAGAAACAAAACGAAGAGTGGTTTTCACGTAAAGTAAGCGTCGCCTCCCTGTGTTCGACCCGGGACTCCCTTGGAGTTTCGGTATAAATTTTATCTGATCGACGTTTTTTGCAACTACGATGATGGGTTACTTGTAACCTCGATTTCTAACACGCGAAACACGCCTGACCATTTTGGCGCCATTACTAGGAAGGCAACGGAATTTACTTTATTGTTTTCTGCGTTTCTTTGCATTTACATAGCACTAACCCCACTTGTCTTTATTCTACTGTCTTACAGGTACCTTAGCATGGAGATCCAAGTGCGATAGACCGGAGTAAAGTGCAGGTAGAGTGTTTTGTAAGTGTCCCCCACACCACCCCCACCTTAGTTTTCATTTCATAACCTAATAACGAAAACCCAAATCAACTTAGATGCTTTTTATAAACCCTAGGGTAGATTTGGTTGTTTGTTTTCCACCTCCACTCACCTCGCCATCCACATAAATATAAAAAAATAAAAAAAAGTGTTATCTTATTGTGGGATTTTCTGAAAGCTACACACTTAACACCCACAACTTCTTATCCTAAGGCGCACAATCACTTTGATTATACCACTTAACCGGGATCTAACCTGTGGACCCGGTACACTTCAACTAAATACACATAAATGAGTAGAAATCTGAATAGGTCAAACATTTCTGTGTGCCTTAACTAAGTGGTGCAATAGGCCAATTGATTGAGCTGTTTGGGCTGCACCACTCAATCTAAAACTGATTCATTAAGTAGCTTGCCACTTAAGGTTGATTTTTAGGAATGAACCAGGCACTCCACATTTTATTTCTGATTTTTAAAGGAATATATCTACACTAGTGCTTTCAAAACTTGGAGTGTTCTACTGATCCTTAATTGAATATACCTAAAGATTAAACCCTAAAAGCTACTAAATAAGGTTGAACCCTAAAAGACACATCATCAAATAACCTTGTTTGACAACCCTAGTTGTGCACGCGCACACATTTTAACTAATCATTAAGGGCACAACCCATCTAAAGGGCCCATCACATTCCTGAAGCACCATTGTCCCAAGCCTAACTAAAATTGATTAGACGTTGGCCCTAAGGACTAGTTCGCTCTTCAGGATCCAGATTGAGATTGTTCACGATTAACCTGCTTATACTAGTCAATCTAATGTCTAGCTACAGGAGTAGCGCCAAGCAATCGCAGCTGGGGGGTACACTAGGAACTGGAGGCGCAAGTCAAAGGAAGAACCTTCTCCCCAGTCCCTCCTTCTAACTGGTTGGATTGCCTGGACATAAGTAGAGTAAATCGTTTATAATCTTAGGATGGATTCTGAGAGTTTGTAGACCTTTAGGCTACCCAAACTAAGGACAGGCTTGTATTTTTGTATTGCAAGGCTCCTTTCTCTTTTGATTTCCCTCCTTACTTCACCATGTACCCTTCCACATCCTACACACATTTCACATCCTATCCTCCTACCACCACTTATCCCCAAGATAATTACTATCCCGACTTGACTTGTAATTACCCATCCACTAGCTGGGATGACTTTGATTGGGGATATGAATCCAGACCTCAGTGTCCACGGCCTAACCCTAGACAACAAAACTATGATTATTATCCTTCCCAGAGCTATAATGATTATGGATCTCAATCCTTTGATGACCAAACCAACCCGATCTACAATCAGGAAGGATATCATGATTATAACACCTACCCTTCCCAGTATTGCACTGAATATAGGTTGCCACCATCCTTTGAACAACCTTGAATGACCTACTTTTAGGGAGGGACCCGAGAACCCCGACATCTTGACTCCCCTAGATTCAACCCAAACCCACCCAAACCTGAATCGAATCGGTCGGTTCAGGTGAACCAGATCCAAGATAGAGTGTTGGCTAATTTGAAGAACACCATACAATCTTTAGAAGCCCAGCCAACACCATGCACTGAAGCACTGGAGCCTATGATCAAAATGATTGATGAACTTAATAGTTCTCTATTGGATTTGCTCCAAAGTGTTAGGGATAGGGACTTGGGTGAGTTTCTTCTTGGGAAATTTTCGAGGTTGAGGATGAAATTTATGGTTGCACTAGTCAATTCTTGGGATGATTCTCAAGATGAACCCTCTTTAGGAGAGCCAATGTCTGAACCCGCTCAGGCACCTATCGGGGGGGATACATATTCAAAGATTGGAGATGACCAGATTGGTCTAGAGCAACCCTTTGAGGATGAACCGATTGATTCACCCAAGATCCCCAAGTTAGGAAACGAAGAAAATTGTCTCCTTGGATGATGAAATGACTTGTGATGTTGAGACATATACAAATGAGGATCATGAATTCTTTGATTTTGAGGGTGAGGAATCTCTTAGTGAAGTCTCACTTAAGCTTGAGGAGAATGATTTTAGTGAGACATACGAGCTCGAGGAGTATGACGACCAATTTGGTAGCCCGACTACTGAAGATTCTGATTTGGTTGGGGCTAACTTGGAGGATCCGATACCTGACAACTCAATTAGTAGCCCCATTCCTCAACCACACCCCAAAGAGCTGAATGAACATACTTTTGATATCATTGTGCCTAAGTCAATCCTGATTCAGCCGCAATTGTTGAACTTGGACACTTTAGATGGGGTATACAATGATTTGGAGGTCCTGGAGCTTGAGCACTGATTTTAGAGGATAAGAATTTGGCAATAAAAATCTGGGAGGCTAAGTTTGAGGGAACTACAATTTTGGATATAAGGGTATCTATTGACTTGAAACCACCTATCTTCTTTATGGACCTTTATGATATCTTTCACATGCAACCCAAACCTGGAATAACTGATTATTTTTTTGAGCTGAATGTTAAGTGGACATCTAAAACTAGTGAACTAGATCTACCTATTGTCCTCCATTTTGATCTTGGGTTGTACACCCCAAAATCGCAAGCCCGGCCCCGCAAGCTTAACAACCTTCGATTTTGGGTGATTTTCATCCAGAACCTGAGAACCTCTTGACCCTGGGGCATGGGTCTGCACCATAATCTAGTCCACATCTGTGGACATCTTCTGTAGACGGGTTTCAGGGTAAACCTTTTGATTTTGATTCTGACCCGCACTTGTGAATTCTCAATTTCCTCTTTGTATGTATGTTATGCCTAGCTGAAGGCATTAAACTTAGTGCGTGTGTATACATTCTTCTCTCTGGGGAGATGACCAGATTTTCACGACACTCAGGTGATGTTCTGTTTACTCCGTCCTTTTCATGTCTTTATTTTTACAATGAGGACATTGCATCATTTAGGCATGAGGGGGTGGATAATTGATGGGTCGGCACAGATAGGTTGTTAATATGATGATTTTATCGTTGAAATGTGTATAGTGGTTAACCTAATTTGGACCTAACCATCTCTTTACAAAATTTTTAACCTGGCCTAATTGATTTTATCTTGTCACTTTTAGGCCCAGGGTCGAACACAGGGAAGTGGGGTTAAAGTCGAGTTTCTACGTTTTCCTTAAAACGCGTCTCTTCCGTTCGTTTATTGTGTTTTTGGTGTTTTTCTTATTTAGGTTTTTTTTTTTATGGTAATCCTTGTTCTTGAGGCACACCCTCAAAATTGTGTCCTTGGCTTTTAGCCAAACAGAGTCCCAAAACAAGTCTAGCTACTCGCAAGACGAGGTACCTGCAAGTCAAAGATTATCTTTTCTTTTTTATGTATTTTTTTTATCTTTTTACTAACAGAAAAGCAAATAGACAGAAAGTAAATATAGTATGTATATATATATATGTAGTATATATATAAAGGGGTGGGGGTGGAGGTGGTGATGGAGTGTAGCACTATGTCGAGTCAGTCGACGTCTAGAGAGGCGCAACCAACACGACTAGGTGCCGCGTGGAGTGTGGATGGAGGATGGATGATGTATGGGACCACGCTTTTTTTGTACGCGTGTATCAGGGAATATCAGCAACTGGTGCAGATATCCCCGCGATACAGCGTATAATAAATAACATGAAAATATATGTACATATGTATGTATATAAGTAAATATATCTATATATATATAAATGTATAGTTATATATGTATAGATATATATATATAGATATATATGTGTATATATATGTATATAAGTATATATATATATTACTATATATATGTATATATATATGTATATAGATATGTATATATATATATATGTATATAAGTATATATGTCTATATATATATAAGTATATGTATAAGTATATAGATGTATATATAAGTAGATATATATATATATTATATATATATGTATATTATATATATATGCATGTATACATAACTATATAGCTATACTATGTATATAAGTATATATATAGATATATGTATGTATATATATATATATATATGTATATATGTTACTATAAGTGAGTGAGTGTGTGTATGTGCTGGTATAGGTGTGTGTGTGTCGGTGAATGTGTGTGTGTGTTGCTGTGAGTAAAAAAGAGAGAGAGAGAGAGAATACGTGAGAGAGAGTAGAGAGCGCCAGACAGAGAGAGAGCGGGCGAAGGAGTGATCGCGGACGCGCGAGTTAAGACGTCTGCCGGAGGCGGCAGACGTCTGACTCTGCGTCGTCTGAAGGCGGAGGCGGACGTCTGAAGACGGCGGGTGCGGGCGCGCCTTCGCGTAGGGTTCCTGCAGGCGTGTGCGAAGGCGACGGGCTGGCGAAGGCGTGGAGGAGCGAGCGTGGAGGAGGTCTGCAGGTGGTCGCGGAGGGTCGTGGAGGGTCGCGGAGGTCGGCGCGAGGCCGTAACCGGCCGCTGCAATGCACGCGGCGGCCGGCTGCGGGTGCAATGCGGGGTGGACAGAACGGAGACGGAGGCGGGGAACGGGCCTGCAGGCGCGCGCGGAGGGTTGCGCGCCTGCGGGGAAGGTCGCGGAGGAGGCGGGGGGTGCTGCTGCTGCTGCTGTCGCCGCGGTTTAGCTGCTCCTGCTGCTGCTTCAAGCTTCGGAGCTTGAAGCGGCAGCAATGGCGTGGAGACGAATACGAAGAGAAAAGAAAACACCACGCCCACCGGCTCGTTGAAGAGCTGGGCGGTGGTGCTCCCACTGTGGTGGTGTGCACCACAGTGGGTTCTCCTGCTCGCCGGGTGCCTCCTCGACGAAGGGCCGACGTATGGGAGGGGAGAACGGTGGAGAGGAAGGTGGTGGCTGCGGGGTCTTTGCAGCAGCTCCCCTTGCGAGGATGAAGCTGCAGCTACTTATAGAGGAGGGGAGAGTGGCGTGCCGGCTGCAGCAGGGAGAGGGTGTGCGAGTTGCAGCTATAGGGAGCGGCGTTGGCAGGGAGACGTGACGGGAAGAAGTGCTGCGTGGTTGCTGCATGCAGCTGCGGGAAGAGTGCAGCCGCGGGAAGGGTGCAGCCGCGGGAAGGAGAGAAAAGAAGAAATCAAGAGGAAAAATAAAAAGAGGGTGATTTTGCAAGGAGGCACTTGAAGAAAAATGTAACTATGCAGGCGATTGTTTCACTCCTCTTCCTCTCTTGATTAAATGCATGCATGCAAGTGTTTTTACAAATGCGATTACAGGATCCTATTATGCAATGTTAATGCTAGAAAATAGCACAAGAAGGCGTTATTACAGGCGTGTTTTGAGGTGCAAACAATAATCAATTCCTGAAATCATTATGTTAACTCTGTAGAATTTCTTTTAGTTTCTTATAAAATTTAAAAACAAAATTGAAAATTTGAAAAAAGATAAAAAAAGAAATTAGGAAGGAGAACTTAAGCATTTGGAAGTTATTAACTTTAGGAAATGATACGAGAGGACCTAAACACTTAGACTCTTCAGGTCTTCGGGCTTAATTAGCCCAGGTGTCCACTCGAATGTGGACTTAGTCACGAGTCCTCACCAATTTAAATTCATTTTTAATTTGGCTAATAAATTGGGATGATAAGTACGCGACTTATCAACCCACCCTCTGATTTGGGGAGATTTTAAGGCTAGGCATCTACACACCATTCGCACTGACTCACTTTCTAGCGATTTTTATGGAAATTGGATAGCTAATGGACTGACTTGGGTGGTATGGCTGGCAAGTTGTCGGTGGTAACAGCTCATTAGGCGATTGTCCAGAGCCCAACCACAAGACCATTTTCGTTGTACTTCCTTTAGGTAAATCTTAGATTAGGGAAGCCACCTGCTTAGAAAAAAAAAGAAAAAGAAAAAAGAAACACTCAAAAAGAAAAGAAAAAAAATAGAAAAAGGAGAAAGTAAAAAAAAAGAAAATAATAAAACCACACTTCACCGCACGAGTATGGCTGGCAAGTCGTCGGTGGTAACAGCTCATCAACCAGTTGTCCAGAACCTAGCTCACAAAAAAATACACAATAATTCCCAAAACACTTAGGGAAGAAGCGGGGAAGTAGAATAAACTGAAGAGATATACACTGGGTTAGCTCTTGTGTTGACCTCATAAATAAAAGAAGTAAGGAGAAAGCTATCTATCGTAAAGATAAACCTTTAGGCAAAGTCACCTAGGGTCGTAGAAATCCGAAGTCCGTCTTAACGGCTATTTTGTGAGTCTATCACTTTTTCACAAAGATGCTTAGTACTTAGAGTGCTTTTCGAGTCTTGGGCGAGTCGGGTAGCCGTAAAAAGTTATCCTGGAACTCTCAAACTCCAAAAGTACAAAAAAATTAGAAAAGAAGAAAAATAACAAAATGTATCTTCCCTTCTAAAATAAGGCGAGAACTTGGGTGATCTGCATTCTGGCAAACTCCTGGGTACTACTGAGTCTTCATAGTTTAGGACCTTAGTCGAAATTTTCTATTGTTAATAAACGACTTAGGCCTAAGCGATCTAATCCTAATTCTGCTCTTATACATAGCATATAGTTTAATTTTTCTAAGGACTAACAAAAGATAGGCATGGGAGTATGATGTAAACACATTTATTGAGGCTAAAATGCCTATTCATGCATGTTCCTAGGCTTAGATTTGCATTTCATGTTATAAATATTGCATAGCATGCATCATTCTGCATTTAGAGTAGTTGTATAAAATTTAGGTTAATTGCATCCTTTTTGTGGTTAGGAGAGAAGAATATTTATTTTGGAGCCTCGGATTGACGATCCGACCGTACGAATCTGATCAAGATGATGATCGGAGTCCAACGCCTCTGAAATTGCCTCGATCGGAGTCCCGTAGCACCATATGCAGTCCGAGGAAGATCAATGGCCAAGGGACTATGAGACATAGTTGAGAGCTTCAAATGAAAAATCCGACCGTGTGGATGGGTTCGAGTCGACGATCGCAGCCTAACAGTGCAAAAATCGACTCAATCCGACCTCTATAGCAGCCCCTACAACAAGAAGATGGACGGCCCAGACTGTGCCACGTGGCGCAGCCTAGGCTGGCCAGAGCACGCACGCAGCACTGCACACGCACTGCAGTGTGGGCGCGTACGTGCGCAGGCACGCATGTGCACAGCGCAGCACCAGAGCGTGGGCGCGCGCGCACTGCAAAGGGCAGGGGAGCACAGCGCCAGCTATGCATCGGCTGGACCTACAACGACACATGACTCATGAGCTCGACTTACAACGATGCTTACGGCCGTCGGTAATTCATCGCATGCCAACAAAGCTAGTTGTGCGCACCAAGGGGCATGAGCTATCTATAGAGACGTTTCCAGCGACGGCCTGGATGTCATTAATGGTCCCATACCTATTTTTGCCTCTTCTCCACTATAAAAGGACCTACACCCCCTCCCTTCCAAGCCATCTCTACCTACTCTACTCCCACCTACTCCCAAGCTCTAGCAAGCCTACCAACGCTCCATTGGAGCTTGTTCTCAAGCTCCCAAGGCTCCTATTAGTGTAACAAACCTCTGTCCCACCAAATATTCCTCCAACTTCCCATCCCCCTTCATAGTTCGCCTTGGAGCTGTCCTCCCACCTCCATTCCGGTAGCAGATCATCTTCGTCTTCTCACCTCCATTCCAGAGCCACCCCGAAGCTTTCCTCAACTCAACGTCCTCCTTCATCTCATCTCCGTCATCCCTCTCCTCACCTCCATCCGAGCTTCCGCTAGGTGCCGTCGTCTCGCCGAACAGCTGATTCGGGAGATTTCCTCTCACCTCCCTCTCTTTTTATGCTTTTATAGTTCATTGTAATCGACATTGAATTGATATATATATCATATTTGTTCCATTCCTATCTGTGATTCATTCTGCTTGTCTTTTATTTCAAAAATACAAAAAAAAATCAAAACCCTAAAATACCAAAAAGAAACAAAACGAAGCGCGGTTTTCACGTAAAGTAAACGTCACCTCCCTGTGTTCTACTCAGGACTCCCTTGGAGTTTTGGTATAAATTTTATCTGATCGACGTTTTTTGCAACTATGACAATGGGTTACTTGTAACCTCGATTTCTAACATGCGAAACACGCCTGACCAGGATGGCCCAGGATGAAAGGTCGGATTCGACCCATACCCGTTAAATTGATTTAAAGGTTGGGGAGAGACCTGATTATTCCAGGAGTGGTTCGGGTAATTCTTCTAATTGGAAGGATTTTTAAATGGCTCTTGGATGGTAGAAATATTGTGAGTGGGGTTATGGTGTGGATGGTTGTAATTCCCCAGTGAATCATAGATAGCCTCAGAATATTGGTAATAATCAGTAGGGGTAGTATTGAGATTGTGTAAATTTTCTCTTCATGGAATGTTAGGTTGGGTCAGATGTGGATTGTGTGGAGCTTGGATTGGTATGGCAAGTATTTCCTCAATTTTCTTTTGATTCATGTGCATCTGATCGAGTTTTTGTGCAATCATTTGAAGATCATCTTGGGTTACAGGAATAGATTGGGTGCCTACTTCATGAACACCGAACTGCGGCTTTGAAGTTCTGCAAAAAGGTCATAGGCACTCTCAGCATTCTTATTTAAGAAGTTGCCGCCACATGAGGCGTTGACAAAATGTCGGATTTGATCTTCTAATCCATGATAGAAGATCTGCACGAGCTGCCATAAAGGAATCTCGTGGTGCGGGCAACTTATTAGGAGATCTTGAAATCTTTCCCAAGAATCATGGAAAGTCTCACCAGATTTTTGTTGAAAGGTCGTAATAGATCTTTGTAGGGAATTAGTACGACCTATGGGAAAGAATTTCTTGAGGAAGGTGCTCTTGAGCTGAGGCCAAGTTGTGATGGGTAGACCAATGATCCTGAACTAGTAAGCGGCCTTATCTTTAAGAGATAATGGAAATAGCCGCATCAGCCATAAGTCTTCTTGCACATTTCGGGAACGGGTTGTTTGTGCAAGAAGAGTTAGCTCTTCAAGGTGGCTAAACAGGTCTTCCCTAGGAAGGCCATGGAAATGTTTAATCAGGTTCAGAACTGCTGGCTTGATCTCGAAGTTCCCCTCTGGTATGACCACCCTTGTTATTTCAATTTGTGTGTGTGTGTAGGAATTGGAAAGTAGTTCCAATTTCAAACAAGTTGTCACACAATTTTACGTATTTCTGTCTTTTAGGATTTGCTTTAAATTAATGCGTTTTAGGGTTTCCTTTCTTAAGACTTCAAACAAGTTTTGAGATCCACAAACAAGAGGAAATCAAGTTGTATGGGTGAAGATATGTTTCCTTTATGTTGTGGGACTAAAAAGAAGGAAAGAAACCCTAATCCAATTAGCCCTAAGACAGAAAATTACTACCGATGAATCTTTGTTTAAGCTTTCTGAATTAAGTAGTGGTCCAAACAAATCTAACAACCCACTACTTTGAAGAAAATCAAACAAAGATTACAGAATTTTTTTTTAAAGTTTTTAGGAATTTGTTTGATATTTGTTTTGAAGTTTTATTTGTGCTGGTTCAAAGTCCAGAAATGATACCTGTGAGTATTTTGGACTTTCTGTACCACCACCAGCCTAAACAATTTTTTGTAAATTTATATGATGTGTACAATTTCACAAGGATTCTAGAAAGTAAAATTTCATAGAAATTGGCTGAGTATAAAAATTCTTCAAATTCATGGATAGTAGCAAAATAGGAAGATTAGAAGGTGTGACCCCTCTGCAGTCCATGAATTTTTAAAAATTAAATACAAAGCCAATCAATATGAAATTTGGAACGGATGTTTCCAATTTGATTTGAAATCTTTGTGTTAAATTTCAATTTTTTATCAGACCTGTGGTGTTTGGAATTGATTTTTCAAATCCAGACAGAAGTCTGGACCCGAAAAATAGAACACCAACACTTGAAATGGAGTGGTGTTTAATGGTGCAAACAAGAAAACAATGAGTTTTAAATTGCACCACTCCACTTAATTAAGTTGTTTAAGGTCCTGAAAGCCAAGTTTAGTATATTTTGGTAGTCTTTTAATGCTTTATGTGACAAGATAAAGGGAACCAACTTGGATCCATGGGAAGACAAGGGATTCAAGTTCTTTCCAGAATTCCCGCTTGCTTCTTGTAGTTCCTACACACACTAGATAAAAGAAAAGAGAAGAGGATGAGATCCACTTCAAGCAAGAGAAAAGTGATAAAAGCAAAGCCGTGCCACCTCGGCAACGACACAAAAAGTGATGCGGATTTTGCGCTGTTTGTAAAAATACGTCGTTGTAACGCATAAAATCGATCAACTCTTAAATTTATAACCTAGATAGGGAAGTATCTAGGGTCGTCCAAGGAGGCCAATTTGTTTGCTAAATCAAATCTCTTACTTTAAAAGGAACTCAACTTTCTTTTTGATGTTTTATATATATGATTTTTATAGGTTTTGAAATAACGGCAACATGCGAGTTTTGCTGATAGCGGGAAAACAACTAATACCTATTTTAATAAAGCTAACCCTAAGGTGACAGGTAGAGCCTCTCCACAAGCTCACCCTAGGCACGTGGAGGCCTAGAGTAATTAGGGAGAGGGAGTGAAACAAATGCTAGGCAAAACTTGTAAAAAGCTAGGCAACAAAAAATTAAGAGAAGGCAACTTGATTTAATGAAAATTGTCTACACAAAACCTATAGAGGAATGCTTCTACTCTACTTGGAAATACAAGAAAAATAGTACACAAATCCCCTAGGTAAAATGGTGAAGAAGAGGGCTTCTTGCTCCAAGCCAAGTAGCTCCTTGACTTGAAATGACAACTCCTTCTCTTTCCTTGAGATGCTCCTCCAAATGATGTCCTCCAAGGTGGAAGCTACCACCTTCAATGATCTCCTTCAGGGGTGGGCGTGAACCACCCTTGCTCCTCTTTACCTGGCCGTCCTCCTAGTGGGGGAGTGCTCCTCCTCCTTGGCGTGACACAAGGGAGAAGAAAAAGGGGAAGAAGTCACCAAGGGGGCAAGTAGGATGCCCCCTTAATCTTCTTCTCTTTTTCTTCTTCCTTAGCCGTGGGTATGGTGGTTGTAGGGCGGAATTATACTAAAGGGAGGATGAATTTTTTTGGTGGAATGTGGTGGGTTTTTATAGAAATGGAAGGGGGTAGGGTTGGCATGAATAGGTGGAGGACTAGGATTGATTTTAGGGGTGGTTATGGGTGGTTAGGTTGATCCCAGGAATAGGGTTAATTGGCACCACCTAAGGGGTGCTAAGTGGGTAGTTATGGTGGCCAAAAGGCACCTAAAGTTGGTGCCAATTGTGGGTCTTCTAGAAGGTGTTGAGGTGGAAGGTGGAGATGGGATCAAAAGGAGATGAATGGTAGGGATTTATGGTTGTTTTGGAGGGAAAGTTGGCGCCACCTTGAAGGTGGCTTTTGGAGGTGGTGGGATGAAAGGTGGTGATGGTGGTGGCGTCAACTTGTAGTAGGGTGGAGCTAGCTTAGGTGAGCTTAGGTAGGGTTGAGTTGGTGGAGCTAGCTAGGAAGGGTTTTTAGGTGGTGGATTGCCAAGGGAGCTGGAGCCTAGCTAAGCTAAGCTAAGCTAAGCTAGCTTAGCTAGTTGTGGAGTAGAGGAGTAGGTATTGGAGCTAGGGTTTGAAGAGAGGAGCTGAGGAGTAGAAGTATGGAGCTTGAACTGGAGCTGGCAGCTGCTGAAGAGGGTGGCATGGAGCTATTTTAGTTGGCTTATCTTGCTAGTTCTTTGCTAGCTACTAAGACAAGCTAAAGTAAGCTGGCTTCTACCATAAGGAGCTGAGGTGAGCTGGGTCTGGTGCTCCCAGGGAGGATCAAGCTAGTTAAGGTAGCTAAGGTAGCTTAGCTTAACTAAGTTGAGCTAAGCTGAGTCCCCTGGAGCTGGACTTGAGCTTCCTGAGATGAAATGAAGTCATCTTCAGCTGGATGGAGTTGAGTGGAGCTGGATGTAGCTTGACCTGAGCTGGGGTGAACTCCAGTCAATTTAGCTGAGCTTGCTAGAGCTCCCTGTGAACTAATGGGAGCTGAGATGAGATAGATTCAGCTAAGTTGAGCTGGATCTGAGCTGATCTGAGCTAAGGTGAGCTAAGATGAGCTCTCTTAAGCTATCATTCTACTGAGATGAGCTGAATGGAGCTAAGATGAGCTAACCCTAGTCCAAGTGAGCTGAAATCCAACTATGGTGAGCTGGATTTGGCTGAGTTCCAACTGGTTTGGGCTTCTCCTTCACTAGTTGCCTTCCTAAGTGCTAGGGTTCTAGGGATCTAGCAATCTGCTTATCCCTAATACTCACAAAAACATATCAAAAAGACAATAAAAGGTAAAATGCATGACTATCTTAATTTATGCCTAAATGCAGCCCAAAAATCCATTTGCGATGCAAAATCCTAAGAGCTAGGTTTGTTTTAATGCATAAGAATGATGATAAACTGGCGTTTATTAACCTCTCCCCTCTTTCCCTCAGTGGATTTGATGACATTGAAGTCATCCATCACCACCCATGGACCCAAGACTAGAGGATGGTACAAGCGAAGGGCATCCCAGAGACTGGCCTGATGGGCAGGGTCATTTCTTGCATGTACTAAGGAGAGAAAGATTATGAGACCATCCCTATTGCAGCGTATGGCTAGTACCACTTGATCAATGGAATGCATAATTTGGACGTCCCATAATGTCGACTTCCAGAAAAGGTCAACCCGACCATTGCAGCCATGGTTAAGTTTAGACACAACATGCCAATTAGTTGGAATCCTCCTTTTGAACCTCGGCCATCCACTAGAAGTGACGCGCATCTCAAGAAAGACCACAAATTGGACATCTCGCTTTTGAAGGATGGAGGCAACCTCCTTCAACTTCCCTAAGGATTTAAGTCCCTGGACATTCCAAACCACTGGGGACATAAGGCATGGGAGGCATCAGCTGATGCCATCACCTGGGGGTCACTGTTGGGACCTTTCATCTTCTTTTTTTTCTTTTTCTTCTTAGGTGCCCTCCACTCCCCTTCCTTAAGGTCAAATTCCGCTTTGAGGATTTCCTGCATAAAAGAGGAGAAAGAACTAAAAGCATTAGATGTTGA
Source organism: Thalassia testudinum (assembly GCA_037157565.1). Classification (NCBI taxonomy): domain Eukaryota; kingdom Viridiplantae; phylum Streptophyta; class Magnoliopsida; order Alismatales; family Hydrocharitaceae; genus Thalassia; species Thalassia testudinum. The sequence goes on along the minus strand of JAZHRO010000024.1, from coordinate 75,445,563 downwards.
ATGGGGTTACCAATAATGCCTCTGGTGGTGTGATGTAGACACATCTATGTCACATAAACTGTCTATTTATGCATGTTCTTAGGGTATAATTACATTCAACAATATAAATATTGTATAGCATTCAACATTATAAATATTACATAGCATGCATCATTTTGCAATTAGATTAGTTTGTACAAAATATAGGTTAATTTCCCTTTTTGTGGCTAGGGAACAGGGTGATATCATTTTGGGGCCTCGAATTGAAGATCTAACTGTACGGATCTGATAAAGGCGACGATCGAAGTTCAACAACTCCAAGATCGTCCCGATCGAACCTTCATACATCAGATGCAGTTCGAGAAAGATCAGAGGCCAAGGGGTAAGGTAGTGTAAAATTCATACATCAGACAACAAATCCAACTGCATGGATGGGTTCAACTTGACGATCGCAACCCAACGACGTGAAAATCGATCCAATCCGACGTTTGTGACACCATCTACAAGTCAAAGAAGATGGACGACTATGATGGCGCCACGTGGCCCATCACAACCACCCAACAGCTTTGGCGCTCTCTGACGTGCGGAAGACGTGTATGTTTAAAAGGGTCGTTATAGCTTGCGCTCGCAACGTCAGTTTTAAATGAAGAAATGGACATGAGTTCGAGTGTCGATCTCAAGGAAGCGTGAAAACCAGATTTTTCTTGTCACTTAATGTCACGGAAATAATGGGTTTTTGCTTGCGAAAAGACGTGGGTGAAAAGCGAGTGAGAGAGAGAAAGAGAGAGAGAATAGGGTTAGAATTTTTCATTCACAACATGCAACTTAAACATAAAAGAGGGCAAATAACTGATAGGAAACAACTTCATTTGACATGCAACTCTAGTTTTACAATTACAACACTAGATAGATGCTTAAACACAAGTAAACTAAAGCTTAAGATAAAGAGAGAAAGAGAGAGAGAAGACGGCGAGGCAACCATGGTGGTGGAGAGGGGCTTCGTCGGCCACTCGTCAGCTCCGGCGATTACAAAGAGAGCAAATGGTGGCTAGGAGTGGGGTAGAGCACTTGCAAGTCAATTCAATGCCTTGCCATGGGTGGTTGGATGGAGTTTATATAGGGAAAAGGGTTTTCTAATTCAAGTATGGGCTTTAGAGACGTCCGGGACGTTGCTAAACCCATACTAAATCCGTCGGTGTAGCCCCCTTCTCCTGCCGGTCGCCAGTGCGCCCTGTGCTTCTTCTGAGGCGATCCACGCACGCGCGTTGTAAGTCGTCCAATCGAAGATCGGATGGCTGAGATCTCGTGAAGGGCGCTCTCGCGGATCGCTGCTGAGGCGCGCGCGTCTGCCGCGTCATCGCGTACGTGAGCATCCGCGCGCATCCGTTGCTCCGCGCGTGCTCCATTTGCGCCGTTCGCTACTGATCGGGCGGTTGTAATCAAGCGCCCCTCAAGTCACGCAGAATTGGGAAGCGGCGGGCATTTCGAACCCGCGCCTCTGAATGTGAGGTTGAAGCGCTGACCACTAAGCTACGGGGGTGGATTGTCATGGTGAGAGTCGGGTGCGCAGGCGTTCTCGACCATTCGATCGAAGATCGACAACTGAGAGTTATCCTCCGGGTGAAGGTAAAGATAGGCGATGGTCTGGATGTAACGAGCAGGTGCCACGTGGCACGCTGTGGGCCATTGATCATCAGATCAACGGTCAGAACTTCTTGGGCCCATTGCAGGAGCTCCGGATGTCGAATTTGGCCGACTTCGGGTTCATTGGACTCTGTTCATTGCTCTGAATCCATCCTTGTAGCTCGATTGCTCATCTAAGGCCTATTTTGACATGAGCTTGTGCAAAAGGCCATTAATACTGTATTATAAGCAATATTGATGTGCAATGCATGCGATGCCCCTATTCCTATTTATGATGTGTTATCTGTGCATTTCGCTCTTAAGATAAACCCCAATTGACAGAATTATCACCTCAAGATGCAGTGTTATCACTCTCCCTCCTCAGCAAAGGTCACATGATCTCGATCGTTGGATCGAGATCCAACAGCTGAGAGCACTGCAACCTTAATTTGAAAACTCGACACAAACGCAGAGGTAGCACAACTGTTAACCACGCTACTCGCAACCAATAGGCGCAGGTTCGAATCACTACGTACATTAAATCCTCAACGCGGGTGGGTGCAGCTAAATTCAACCGTCGATGCGTGATCGAGCGGCTATGCAGGCGCAACGTGGTGCCTTCTCATACGCTGGATGATTGATCCCTACACGCGCATGATGACGCACCATCGTATGCGGGTGCTATATGAGGCGAAGACAAAGCGTGCGCAAGCAATCTAAGCCGTCCGATTGAACGATCGGATGGATGAGATTGGTTGGGCGAGATGGTGCGTGCAATGGTTGAAGGAAGGGCGGCGGTGACGTCGCGTGCTAGGAGCAGCTAGATGCGCGATGAATGGCCCTCATTGAGGTGCGACTATAGTGACATGCGTCTACATTGATGCACGTATCCATCACTAAAGGTAGCAGAGTTAATTTTTTAATGTTAAAATACCCCTTTTACCATCATATCTTCAACTATATAAAGGCCCTACATCCCCTCCTTATTCTTCATCCCTTCGCTCCTCCTCTCACCCTCTCCAAAGCTTTAAAGAGCTAGTCCCATACCCGCGGTGGTCCCCTAGAGTCTTAAATATAATTTTTTTATCTTCTCACCCCCGTTCGTAGAGCGCCCACGGTTGTCCTCTCACCACCATTCGAGAAGTGGATCCCGTTGCGATGTCCCTCTGTTTCATTCTCCATCCTCTAGCTCTGCTCTCCCTCGTCCAACATCTCATCCCCATCATTCGGGCACTCCGTCAACGTGGCTTATCCTCCAAATAGCCATCGAGGAAGATTTTCTCATCCTTTCTCTTTATCACTTTCTAGTGTAGATTTCTAGTTTTCTAGTTGTAGAAATTAGTTGTAATGAATATTTTTCTATGAAATATTGATTCACTCTCTCTCTTTTTCTCTGTATTATTCTCTCTCTATTTTATTATTTATTCTTCAAGTAGAATAGCTAGTGTAGATTAATTTCAGCCAACTAATCTGCTTTCGTGACAACAATTCCAACGTGATTTTTAATCAAACGTTAGCCTCCCTGTGTTGGACCAAGGACTCATCAGAGTTTCGGTTATAAATTTTATCTGATTGACAAATTTTTACATAACTACAACGACAGGGTTTTTAACCAAATCTTTTAGCGTATGAAATCCCTGTGTTCAATGGGTTTTGAACACAAACTTTTAGCGTACGAAATCCTACTCATCATTTTGGCGCCGTTGTCGGGGAAGCAACGCTCTTTCCCATGTTTTCCACCTTACTTATCTTTTACCTCACTTGTCTCCATTCTTATTATAATTGTAGATACTCTCTTGAGGAGGGCAAAAGTGGTAGATTGGAGGAAAGTGCAGTTGAAGGGTTTATAAGTATATCCCCACCACCCACCCCTTAGATTTCATTCCACTACCTAATAATGCAAATCCTAATTAACCTAGGAGCTTGTATAAACCCTAAGGTTAGTCTTGGTTGTTTGTTTGTCACTCCCACCCACCTCACCCCTACAAAAAAAAAAGATTGTGGGATTTATTTAAACTTACACATCACATACACCCATAGAGGTATACAACCTCTTTTGATTTCAATCACTTAACTGGGAATCCAACCTAAGGACTGACACACCTGCATGACTTATACAAATAAGTGATTAGAAATCCAATTAGGCTAACCATTTTGTGTGCCTTAATTAGTGGTGCATTCAACCAATTATTTGATTTGTTTGGGTCGCACCACTCAAATTAAAACTGATTCATCAAGTAGCTTGCCATATATGATTCAACTTTTAAGATTAAACCAGGCACCCTACATTCTTTTAAGTTTTAAAGGAAGACATCTTCACCTGTGCTTTCAAAACCTGGTGGGCCAACTGAACCTTGATTGAATAAATCTAAAGTTGAACCATAAAAGCTACTAAACAAGGTTGAACCCTAAAAGACAAATCATCAATTAACCTTGTTTGAAAACCCTGGTTGTGCACACACACACATTAATCAATCTTTAAGGGAATAACCCAAATAAAGGGTCCATCACATTCCTAAGCACATTCAAACCTAAGCCTAACTAGAATCAAGTAGACGTTGGCCTTAAGGATTAGACTCGCTCTTCAGGGTCTAGATTGAGATTATTTTCGATTAGTTTGCTTCTACCATTCAATCTGATGTTTAGCTAGAGGAGCAGTGTCAAACGACCACGGTTGGGGGATATTAAAGGAACCTGAGGTAAAAGCCAAAGGAAGAACCTTTTCCCTAATCCCTTCCTCTAACTGGTTGGATTGATCGGAAAGAGGTAGACCAAATCATTCCTTTGATCTCAAGATGGGTTCTGGGAGTCTGTAGATCTTTAGGCTATCCCACTTAAGGATAGGTTTGATTGTTTGTATTACAAGGCACCTTTCTTTTCCTCCTGCTTTGCCATGGATCCTTCCACATCCTACTTGCATTTCCACTCTTATTCTTCTACCATCACTTATTCCCAAGATGATTATTATCTCGACCCAACTTATGACCATTCATCCATTAGTCAGGAAAACTTTGATTGGGGATACAATTCCGGACCTCCATGTTCAGGGCCTAACCCTGGACACCATGATTTTGATTTTTATCCTTCTCCAAGCTACACCGTAGCATCAAATGCAATTCGAGAAAGATCATAGGTTAAGGGGAAAGGTGGTGTAAAATCTGTACCTTAAATGACAAATCCAACTACACGGATGGGTTCGGATCGACGATCGCAGCCTAATGGTGTGAAAATCGATTCAATCCGACATCTGTGGCACCATCTACAAGTCAAAGAAGATAGACGGCCATGATGGCACCACGTGGTGCCAACATAGACGCCCAACACCTCTAGCGCTCTCCCTCCTCAGCAAAGGCCACACGATCTAGACTGTTGGATCAAGATCCAACGGTTGAGAGCTTCACGGCCTCAATTCGAAAACTCGACACAAACGCGGAGGTAGCACAACAGTCAGCTACGCTGCTCACAACCAACAGGTGCGGGTTCGAATCGCCCCATGCCTTAAATCCTCAATGCGAGCAGGTGCGACTAAATTCAACTGTCGATGAATGATCGAGCGGCTATGCGGGCTCATCGTGGTGCCCTCTCATGTGCTGGATGATTGATCACGCCACACGTACGATGAGAAGGCCTTTGGTCACCTCATATAGTGCCAGCGTATGATGGAGCATCTGATGACGCGTCATCACACGCATTTAGCGTCCTCATCCATCCAGCACATGAGATTGTGCCGCGTGGAAGCTTGGCGACTGCTCGATCTCAATTGCTCGGCCAATTGAGCATGCTCCATTCTTCAAGGATTAAATCCCTCTCACCATGGCTTTAATGCACGCTACGCAGTTTGGATAAGGCGTTTGCCCAACATGCTATGAGCGCGAGTGTGTCGCGTTTGTGTTTTAACGCTCACGAGCTCATGATCATTGGATCTCGATCCAACTGTCGAGATCTGATGGCGTGGATGAAGGAGGCCGGTGGCTGTGGGCGGCTTGGATGGTGCCATGTGGCGTCATCTGGGTCGTCCATTTTCTTTTGCTCATAAGTGGTGCCACAGATATTGGATTGGGTCGATTTTTGTGTCGTTGGACTGCGATCATCGTTCTGAACCCGTCCGTAAGATTAGATTTGTCATCTGAAGTTTGAATTTTCACCACCTTGCCCCTTAGCCTCTGATCTTCCTCATATTGCATCTGATGCTACGGAGGTCTGATCGGAGCGAACTCGAAGGTGTTGGACTATAAATGTCATCTTGATTAGATTTGTACGATTAGATCTTCAATCCTAGGCTCCAATAAATATCGTTCTATCCCCTTACCACGAAAAGGACAAATTAACCTATAATTTGTACAATCTATTCTAAATGCACAATGATGCATGTTATGTAATAGTTATAATGCTAAATGCAATATGTACAAGAACATACATAATAGATAATTTATGTGAAATAGATGTATCTACATCACGTACTCTTAAGAAAGTGGTGAAATGTGTATAAATATCGAAAAAATGATGAAAAAATCTTAACCAAAGGAAAAATGATTTCTTTTTCTTTTTACTTTCCTTTATTATCTTTGTGCATAAATGAAAAGTAAATAGGCTATTCTTTTCTTGATGCATCCTTAAAAGAATAAAAGAGGTATAGAATTTTAAGTTACCTCTTTGATTCAAATTGTTTCTTTGAAAATTAATATTGAATGCTCTTATTTTGGGAGATTTATATAGCAAGTTTCAAGATTTGGATCAACCGTGCCACCCTTTTATCATAGAACAAATTGGAACTACATGTCATATCTTCCAACCTTGTAAGTTGTGGATGCGGGTTTTTTCTGGGATGGAGAATAGATGAGAATTTTGAAACCTTTTTCTTAAAGATCTTCTTGTCTACTTCTACTCTTATCATCTTTTTGTTTCACTTATTTGTGGAATCTATGGATATTTTGGGTAACTAGATGTAAAGTTCTATTCGAGTGTCAAGCTCCTAATGTTGCTAAAATTGGTCAGTCGACTTTGAACCTAGTTAAATTTTATGAAATGTCATGTATGAATAGGAAAGAAGATATCCCTAGATCACAACTGGCTCTTGAAACATTTTCAAGGAATATAACAACATAATGTTAAAATATTTGGATTCCTTTAAGTTCAAAGTCTATGTCGACGTGACGGTTAGAATGTGGGTAGGGTTATTTAACATGGTGATATTAGCGTTGTAAAGTATTTAGTGGAAGTGATTACCTACAGGTAAATCTACACAATTTATCGAATTTATTAACTTAGACTAAATTAAATTTTAACTTGTCAGTTTTAAGCCCAAGGTCGAACTCAGGGAGGCAGGTTTGGAGTTAACTAGTTTCTACGCACTTTTTAAAATTACATCAATTCCTTTCGCTCATTGTATTTTTGGGTTTTTCTTGATTTGAGATTTTTTTGGACATTCTTGTCCTTGAGGTACACCCTTACCAAATAGTCATTCGCTACATGCCAAAAAATGATCCTTGGCAATTCGCCAAAAATCAAGTTCAAAATAGATCTCGCTACATGTGAGATCGTGTACCTATAAAGACAAGAGTTATCTTTTCTATTTTAGATTTTTTTTTATCTTTTCTTTATCAACAAAATAAAAGATAAGGGAAAGAAATACGAAGAGATAATACAAAATGGAAAGTAATGGAAATACTTAGCTTATTTATAGATATGTATATATATATGATATAGGTATATATATATAACTATACAATAAATAATAAGGTAGAGGATTAAATCAAAGATTCTATAGAATATGACATTATGTTAGGTTAACCGTCATTTAAAGAGATGTGATTAACCTAGTTATGTGTCATGTGCGATTGTAGAGCAAACGTTTGAAATGTATGTGTGGAACATTTTGATGTACGCGAATATTGAAAATATATCCACAATTGATGCAAATATACTTGCGATGTAATGCGTGGAAATGTGATGAGTGTGCAGTATCATGAGTGGGAAATGTACGTGAAAGTGTGCGAAGGAGTGTGTGTGTATATGTATATATATGTGGGTGTAAATGTATATGTTGATATGTATGTGTATGTGTGTGTGCGTGAGTGCGGTGGTGGTGAGGTGAGAGAATGTGTGGGTGCGTGAGTGCGTCTGTGTATGGTATGTGTATGTGTATGTGATGTATGTTTGTGTGATTGAGAGCGGGAAGGAGCGGAAGTGCATCGAGTGAAAGGTGAGGGCACTTGCGGTAGCAGGTGATGGGAGGGATGTTGCGATTGGAAAAACGAGGAATGGCCGGCTGTGACGTGAGTGCGCAGAAAGAGTGGGAGAGGGCGATCTTTGTAAATTACATCGGATGGTGCGATTTTTGACAGGCTAACCTTTTCAGTTGGTCGTTCAAATGAAGAGAGAGGGAGGTTGCGGATGTCGGCGCAGGAAAGTAGCATGACCGGCTGGGCTGTGCGTCGATGGCTGGGTGCACGGCTTCGTCACCGGATAAGTGATAAGTTGCAGGTGATGAGAGGAAAAAAATTAGTAGCGATGGATGCTACAGTATTAACACAAGATAGAGGAGTTTCTGAGTGTGCTCCTGTACCAATGGCAATGAAAATAGATGAAATCAAAAGCAAAAGTCAACATGAATCCACCACATCCACCTGCTCGCAAGGGAGTTGGGTGGTGGTAGAACTCACTGTGGTGTTTGCAACCATAGTAAGCCTGTTCCTGCATGTAACGTACCCTTCTCAACTGGTGAGAGGGGGGGCTACATATGGAGAGAAAGAGAGCGAGATAGGAGAGGGGAAAGGTGTTGGGAGGTCGGCTGTGGACAAAGGAGATATGGGCGTGTGTGTGCATCTGTGGGAGTGGAGGAAGGAGTGTTGTTGGCTTGGGGAGGTATGGGTGCTGACACCCGCATGGACGGGGGGAGGGGGGGCGGGGGGGGAATGGTTATATAGGTGAGGGGGTATGGTGTGGGTGCGAGTGAAGACAAGATTGTCTTTTACAAGATTTTTTTTTTTTTGGTATTTGGGTATTTTATGGTTAGGCACTTATGTTGCTAGGAAATTATCGTAGGTGAAGTATGTGGTGGTGTTAGGTAGAAATGTAGTGTAAATGAAATGGGAATGAGGTGGAAATGGAGACTCGATCTCTCTCTATCTTCTTCTCCATGAAATGCACAAATGCAAATATTTATAAAATGCATGTAAACCTATCTAATCTAAATGCGTTATGTTAGGAAAAAACATAAATGGGCATATTTACATGAGTGAATTGCTACGCAATCACACCCTCATGCCTATTTTTTTACTAGTCCCTAGCAAAACACTTATTTAATAGTAAGGTAGTAGTGTTTAGAAGTGATCTTAAGCTAAAGATTTTCCTGAAGCAATATTAATGTGCTAATTAGTTTGGACATTGTGAAAACCAATAGCAGCGAAGACTACCAGAACTCAAGTCTTACATAACATAGGCCATCTCTCAACTAACAAGGACTCTTGATATTTAAGCCTTAAGTGTGATTTCCAGAACTCAGAGGGTTTTGCAAAACTCGAAAGCTAGGAGGTTATTGCTGTGCTTAGTGATTGATCAAGACTAACCAGATGAACATTAAGACTAGAGCTCAGGTTTCATGTCTCTTTAAGCCCAGGTTGGTCCTACATTCAACTCATGTCTTCGGATTAATTCTAAAAAATGAGTAAAGACTCAACCCAACTCTTATTGCGTTGTAGCTCAAAGAATATTTAGTGGAAGCAGGGTATTTGTAATGCATCCTGAAAAACTTTTTGGCAGAAGAATTTTGGAGAACATACTGACTTATTCAAAAAATAACCCTTTATTTCTATTTTTCTTTTCTCATTTTTTTGATTCTTTTTTTCTTTTTTTATTTTTTGAAACAAATGGCAGTATGTCTCCTACAACTTTATTTAGAAGAGGACACTTATTTGGTAGGTGTGTACCTTTCGTGGAAAGAGTTTCTCCTAAACATAACACTAAATACTGGGATAAAAATTCTATCTGCACGCACAAGTAAGGACTCCACCTTCCCTAATGAACACAAGTGTTGGATCTTACGTTCATCTAGTCTTTCCTGACTTTGTGTACATAGTGTAAACCAAGGTTACTGATGGGAACACCATCATGAGTCATAACTAGCTCATTTTGACCCAATTAAGTCAGTAAATGCTCCTACATAACCGCCAGAGAGTCACAAGTCATTGCAAAATCATTCTGAAGGAAAAATAAGAAACTAAGGCTAAAACTACAATTTTACCAGCTTATCATAAATGCAATATAACCAAGGGTTTTCTCAGGGGTTGAATGAAGGTCAATTTGCCTTAAAAAGATAACAAGTGGGATAGAACAAGCAGAAAAAGGTTTGCACGTGTTCTGGGAATTAAATGATTTTTGAAACCTTAAAAATAGACCCGCTTAATTAACTGAGGTTCTGATCAGAATAAAATTCACCTAAACCCTTTAAAATTCATAGAAAAATATTATCTAAGGTTTAGAACTTTCAATTTGACCATTAGAATCCGTTTTGACCCAAAACAGAATCACAGACAGACATTTGCCCTAATTTGGGTTTTTGCATAAATTACATCGATAAACATGGTCAAAACCAAAATCCAACTTCACCATTGGATTTCTTAGGTCCAAATTACGTTTGTATCAAAATTTTGACCCAAGATGAATTTGTCTTGACCTAGTTTGCAAATTGGTCCTATCTAATTTCATTTCTACCCTTAACTTTCAAAATCCTTTCAAATATGCCCCTAACTTTGTCGTCATTCTCACAAATAGGTCCTTCCACCATCAAACCTGTTCCTACTTGCTCCGGCGACCTTAAAAAGGAAAGAACTCCTTGATTTCTTGACGAATCCCTTTCAAATTTGAAAGGGAAGTTCGTCAAGAAATTCCCTTCCTTTTGGACCTAATCCTAAGCCCTAAAACCTATCCAATCTTTCATGCGAACGCATGAGAGATTTGGGTATCAAGAAACTTCCAACTCCGGCGAGCTTTCCAAGCTTTGACCACCCTCTGATGACCTATAAAAAAAAGTCCAGACCAGGCCGAACTTCCCAAGCTTGAATTCGACCAGAGAATCTCTCAATTTCTGCTCCTCTCCTTCGGCCAATTTGCTTTGCCAACTCTGGCGACCTGTCGTCTGATCACAATACCAGTGGCAGACTCTTCCTTCTTGTTTTCTTCCGTGTCGCGTTGCACCCACCGACGCTTTTGCCCCCTTTCATCCTCGTTGACCGCCTCTCTCTGAGCAGCTTCGTCTCCAGCGCCGGCCACACCTCACCCAGCACCAACTCCACTCCCCTTCATCTGCCTCCCCTCTTAAATAACTCCTCGACTTCCCCTCTTCGTTTTCAGACCCTCATCGCCTCGTTTCGACCGCCGACTCGCCCCGTCGCTCTCCGTCTTCCACATTGCCCTCCGTCTTCCACCTTGCTGGCATACCTCCAGCAAGCTCGCACGGCCACTACACTGCACCAAATCTGGTCGCCGTTCATCTCCACACCTCCACTGTGTTCCAGAGAGCAAAAGCCCTCTGGTCTTCAAGGCTATTGGCCTCCCCACTGCTCTGCCGAACACCACACTGTCGCACCTTACATTTCGTCACCGTTCGGCCACCTCACGCATTCCCACAGCTCACGAACACTGCCGTTCAATTCCCCACCTCACGGCGAAGCTTACGAACTGTTTTAACTGAGGCTCTTAGCCCATTTTCGTGCTTGCAGGTCCCAGGTCTCTGCTGTCATTACCGAAGCTTTGAGCGAAGCTCGAAGCTTGCTTCAAGCACCTGCAGACCCCAAGCAAGGTTCTAGGCGCTGCGAAACACTTCCAGGATTGCAACCAAGGAGTCAATTAGGCTCTTTTGACTAAGCCTTTGACCACAATCATGCGAAGAAGTCGCTGCAGTCTCGTGCAGAGAAAGGAGGGTGGGATAGTCCCACATCGTGGACTGACGAGCACTTGCGCCCGCATAAATTGAATTTATGCTTTAAGCTTATCACCTCAGCACGCACAGGGGGTGAGGTTCCCACAAGCTCCCCTCATTGCCTCGTCTGCGACATCTCCCCTGCGGACCTGGTGTGCCCGATAACTTGCCTAACCCTTAGCACTCCTCGGCTGCGACTCACTCCTGCAGCCCTTGTCCCGGGTACGCACCTGGTCCGATTACCCTTTATACCTGATACTGTTGAAGGCTCTAGGAGAGTGTAACCCAGAGAGAGAAAGAGAGATTGTGCGGGGTAAGGGGAGGGTTTTGCTGCAGAGGACATTGGCTGACACTTAGCTAATTTGAGAAGTGCCCCTCCCCTGTATGAAGAAGAAGAGGAGGCTAAGCAGAAGAAGAAGAAGAGAAGAAGGAGCCGCAACAGAGAAAGAAAGAAAGAAGGAAGCAAAAGAAGAAAAAAAGACTGAGCAGAAGAGAAGTAGAGAAAGAAGAAGACCATCAGAAGGGAAAGGAAGAGGAGCACTGTATCATAAGGCGTTTAAGTCATCTGATCCCATATTCAGATGTCTGATTTGAGTTTATAAGGCTATAATTAACTCTGATATTGTGCTTCTACTAGCTATTACTGTATAAGGGTAATTGGTGATTTAAATCACCATTTTACCCTCTTCATTTTGCACATTGATCATTGATTTCTTATATCATTCTGCATTAAGCTTTTACTTATATATTGTGCTCATTTACATTATGAATTGTGATCTTGAGCTTTAAATTCTATATCGCTCCTTGTGTTCGACCTTAAAACTTTTTCGAGTAATAAAATTTATTTGTTTGAATGCTATTTTGGCTATACTACAACACGACAATCTTAAACATCAATTTAGTGCAAAGAACATTTTGGCACCGTTGCTAGAGAGCAATAAGCAATTTATAACTCTTGATTGCAATTCCTAATTCAAATTCTAAGTTGCTATATCTCTTTTGTTGTGGTTGTTTCAGAAGACATACATTCAAGGAAGACTAACCGCACAGTTAACACACCACGGGTAGGTAAGTTCTAACATCTCTCTCTTTTAAGCCCCTCATTCTAAAAGGGATAAAAAGAAAAAAATCAATTAGGGCTACTTGCATTCTTTCTATAGATAATTCATCAAGTTGCTTGAGTTGATACAATTTTTCCTGATTTGTGGACCCACTTAAAACTTAAGGTATCTAGGGTTATCACATTCTTGTTTGAGCCCTAGGTACCACATTTGGATAAATTAAAGTGGACCAAATTAGAGCCAATTAAGGATTCTAGTTTATGATTTTAAAGACACACTTGCTTAATCAAGAAATCATCTTCGCAAACAATGTGTGCCTAGACCTTGATTGAACTGATCTATTCAAGCAAAACTCTAAAATCAGGCTCTTAAAATCATTTGAACACTAAAAGAGGGACCTAAATTTTCAAGGACAATACAGGTGAAGTTGACCCACCTTGTTAGGTCAACCAATCTTCAAATTAGGTCACTTTTTCACTCAACACATCTTAAAGTTCAAGTGAAATTCTAAGCACCCTTGCTCTTAATTAAAACTAGTAGACTTAAGAGGTCAAGTCCCCATTCTGGTCTACCTGGAACATCAGTGACAAGAGAGGTCAGGTGAAGGAAACCCTGTAACCCATGGGGGCGCTCTACCGTGTAGGGGTCTTTGTGGGACTCTCCCTCTCTGGCTGCCCAGGTAATTCTCAGGTGGACGGCTTTCTGACTAAGGGGTATCATCCACCCCGAACCTCTATAGTCATCCAAAACTTTTGGGTGTCTTGATTGGGTCCATCACATTCTATCTCTCATCTACTCCATCGGTGCATGTTCGGGAGGAGGTCTCTAAGACCATCCTTGAGGCCTCCTCTAGTCACTCATTCATGTCGAGGCCAAGCCTCGACCTCCTTGTTTGTGCAACAACCCAATCCTATTGATATCTCTTCTGATTTATCTGAACTTGATTCTCCTTCATCCATCATCATGGCACAACCCATAGAAGAAAATAATCTCGAAAATCAACTCCAGCGCCTCAATGATCTATTTGAAGCCTTTGTGAACCCACCATAGCATCCAATAATGCGAGATCACTACAATCCCGCTACAGTGGCAATTGAACCCCGAGTATAAATCCCCCTGGAGGTCCTGACACTGAACTCAAGCCCAACATTATTCATGCCATTCCCAAATTCCATGGGCGTAACTCTGAAGATCCTTTCTAGCATATCAAACAACTCAAGCATCTGGCCTAGACCTTCGAGTTAGAAGCTCAAAATTGGGATATTCTATTCATAAAAATGTTCTCCTCTTTTATGGATAAAGCTACTTACTGGTACCAAACCCAAACACATCATATCAACACCTGGGCGGAACTTCAATTCGAGTTTCTGAGAAAGTTCTTCCCTGTTGGTCGGATAAATGCTTTACGGCACCAGATCACACATTTCACACAACAAGCAGGAGAACCACTTCATGAAGCATGGGATCATTTCTTGGATCTCATGCGAAAGTGCCCCCATCATGAAGTTCCTAAATGGAAACAAGTCCAGTTTTTTTACCAGGGACTCCGTGAGGATATTAGATTATTCGTCAATGCGACTTGCAGAGGAAACATCATGGGTCAACATGAAGACACCATGTGGGAGATTCTCGATAATATGTGCGAGAACTCCATCAATAATGAATCCATGGGCATGTTCGATCGGACAAATGCCCATGCATTGACGAATCCAAAGAAAGCACATGAGATGCAAGGCCTGTCCTCTTCCGTCGACTTGGAACTGATGGCCAGTTATCTGGACAAGGTCTTTATTATAGAAAAGAAGGTGAATGAGCTAACGCGACATTTGCAGTGAGCCACCTTTGCGCAAAACCCATACACACAACTTCCCTCTGGCAGGGAGGCTGTGCACAACATCTATCACCGACCTTCTCAGGGGATGAACCCATATCCACCCTCGTCTGATTCTAGCTACGAAGAAAACTCTGGATCCACCTACTTTAGTTGGGGGAACTCTGAACCCTCATATTTTAATTTTCCCGAGGTTCCTCAGACCTGCGAGGACCTCAACACCATTCAAAATGACCCATTCTCAAACACCTACAACCCTGGATGGCGTAATCATCCCAACTTCACGTGGTCAGGCAATAATCAAAATCAAAGACTTTAATATCCGCCCCGACCACAAGCTCCTCGTCCATATCAGTCGCCTCAGCCTTGGCCTAACCCAACTTATCAATCTGGGCTGACTCAGACAAATCAAATGACTCTTATCTTTCAGACTTTAGCTAACATTCAAAAGACGAATGCGGCTATGCAAAAATAGCACAAAGACGAGATCACAGAAATTCGCAATCAACTTGCCCAGATGGCAAATCCTTGACGTGTCGTTGTGCGAGTGTGTTAAGGAGTGTCGTTATAGTCGCACTTGCAATGTCGATTTTAAAATAAGTAAACAGAGGTGAGTCCGAGTGTCGGTCTCAGGGAGGCATGGAAATCGGATTTTTGCTTATCACTTGTTGTCACGGAAAGTGCGGAGTTTTTCTTGAAAAAGATGCAGTTTTGAAAAGCGAGAGAAAGATAGAGAGAGTGGGTTTAGGGTTAGAAAGTTTTTTGTTTGATCATGCAACTTGAACGGAAATTAAAATGACAATTGAACGGAAAATAACTTCATTAATCATGCACTTATAGTTCATAGCTTACAACATTAAATACATGCTTCAAACAAAAGTAATGGAAAGCTTAAAAGAGAGAGAGTGTGTGTGTGGAGAGCGACGAGGCAACCACGGTGGTGGAGGAGGCTTCGTCGGCGGCTCGTGGTCTCCGATGATTACAAGTGGGCCTAAAGCTAGCTAAGAGAGGGGTGGAGTAGTTGCAAGGGGAGTGAATGCCTTGAATGAGTGGTTGGAGGGGGTTTAAATAGGGTTAAGGGCTTCCTAAAAGAAGAAGGGGCTTTAGCGACGTCCAGAGCGTCGTTAAAACCACTCCCAAAAGCGTCGGTGAAGCCCTCCAACCGTTGGTCAGCCGCCCGCCTCGTTTCTTCTCCTCGTGCGATCCGTGGCTGCTGAACGAGAGCCGTCCGATCAGAACCCTCCTCGGCTGCGCTGGGATCACGCCTCGGGCGCGCGTGTGCACGGGCGTCATCGCCCGGCGTGGGCTCCAGTGAGCTGCGGTTGCGCCGCGTGGCTAGATCTCAGCCGCCCGTTGCTGATCGGGCGTCCCAATTTCACCGTGCGCGTCCTCCGTCTTCGATTTTGACTCCGCGTGGCTCGAACCCGCGTCACGTGAGTGCGGGCGTGCGCGCTAACCATTGTGCCATGCCCGCGCTTTGTCATGGCGACTGCAGGCGGGCGCGCGAGTCTCGGCCGTTCGATCGGAGATCGACAGCCGAGATCTGATCTTGGCTGGATGAAGGTGCGGCGTGCGGTGGAGCGGGGGCTGACGTGGCGCAATATGGGCCGTTGATCTCCATATCAACGGTTAGAACTTCTTGGGCCCATTGTAGGAGCTCCAGATGTCGGATTTGGCCAATCTTGAGTCTGTCGAACTCCGTTCGTCGTTCTGAATCCATCTGTGCGGTCCGATTGCTCATCTGAGGCCTGTTTTGACAAATGGTTACATAAATGGCCATTAATACAATTTATAAGCAATCTTGGTACATGATGCATAAAATGCTCCCATTCTACCTATGTTGTGCCTTTTATTCTTAAGATGGGCCATATTCAACATAATTATCACCCCCTTGTGTAGTGTTATCATACCCCCATGCTTACTCCTTGCTAGTCCCTAGCAAGGTTTATTCTAGCCTTTATTTCCTTTCAGAATTTAAGAAGTAATTGTTTAGACACTTCGTTACTTGTCAATAAGAGGAAATATACGAAGATCTTAATCTACAAAGACTAAGTAGCGCCTGGGTGTCTGCCAAAATACGAATCGCCTGAATCCTTGCTTTAATGTATATAACTATACATATGTATATGTATATATATATTTTTTAGAATTTTTTTGGAATTCAGTGTGGGTTAGTAACTTTTTACGGCTACCCAACCCACCTAAAACTCGGTCAAAACCCTAAGTGCTAAGCATCTTGGTGTGAATATTGTGATAGACTCACTTAACGGTAATTGAGACAGACTTCGAGTTTTTACGCCTCTAGGTGACCGGAAAAGGAAATAAATTTGCCTGAAGGTGTATTTGTTCGATTGATAGCTTTTTCCCTACGTTTGTTTTAATTGGGGTCAACACAAGGATTTTTCCAGTGTATATCTCCCCGGCTTGTACTACTTCCCCGCTTCTTCCTTAAATGTTTTGGTCTTTTTTGTGAAATTATTGAGCTGGGCTCTGGACAACCGACCAATGGGCTGTTACCCACGATCACTTGCCAGCCATACTTGTGCGGTGAAGTGTGGTTTATTTTCTTTTCTTCTTCTCCTTTTTTTTTTTTTCATAGGTGGCTTCCCTGATCTCAAATGTACCTAGAGGCAATGAAGAAGAAATGGCCTGTGGCTGGGTTCTAGACAACCTGCCAATGGGCTGTTACCCATGACAACTTGCCAGCCATACCACCCTAAAGAGTTCATTAGTTACCCAATTTCTGTCAAAATCTCCGAGAAGTGAGTCTGTGCAAAAATATGTGCAGATGCTTAGACTCAAAGTTTTTCTGAGTTAGAGGGTGAGTTGATAAGTCGTATACTTATTACCTTATTTAGTAGGTGGAATAGAATAGCTTAAGGTTGCAAGGATTCGCCACTAAATCCATATTTTAACGGACACTAGGGCTGATTAAGCCTGAAAGCCTGAAAAGTCTAAGTGTTTAAGTTCTTTTTGTATTATTTCCCACTATTGACAAGTTTCTAATGCCTAAGTTTTCTTCCTAAATTCAATTTTTTTTTAAATTTATTTATTCATTCAAACTGATTAATTGAGCTCAAGATTATGCAATTTACCACCCCCCCATGCTTAAGTTGGACAATGTCCTCATTGGCAGATACATGGATGTAAAAGGGTTCAAAAAGATAGTACCTGAGTGACGTAACTACCAGATCAGTCTGAATCCTCTGGGTTGCCTCCCAGGAAGCGCTGAGTTTAACGCCTCCAGCTGGGCGGTGCACAAACAGGAATGGCTTGGGTCAAGGAGGTCTGTACAAAATCAACCAGACCCAAAATTAGAGGTCCACATATGCGAACAAGGTTGTGGTGGAGTCCCGTTCCTAAGGGGCCGGAATTCTGTATCATGCATGCCCGTGTCAGATCCTCTCTTAGTCTGTGGGCATGCAAACAAGTTGCTGTGGACTAACGCACCCCAAATATGACATGCCAGACACTAAAGATGTAGGTTTTATATTCAGCTCGTGTCCCCATAAAATTGTAATCCATCGAAAGTGTATCAATTCCAGTGCATTCGGGTTGCGGGATCTTTATTCTGGTAGGGCAGGTAACAAAGTCCAGAGTTTCATAACGAGCCCTACAATCAAGCATGAGGCCTCTCTCCAAAGACGAATCTATCTCTTCCGCAATTATGGTTTCATTGCTCATTCCCTCCAAGCCCTCGATCTCAAGAATATTTTCTTCAACCTCCTTTGTATCAGATTCACTGTTTGGGGTTGCATTAGAGGTAGGGTCAATTTCATCCTTTAGATCATATTCCTTCTCTCGGCCCTCCTCCAAATTTGTGATGGGGATTCCAACCGATTCATAATCGATTTCTTTGAAATTGTAACTCCATTCCCCATTTCCGATGTTGGTTGCTGTTCCCACCGGATTACTCTCTTGGGCCGATTAGATTCGGATTCCAAGGCATCTCCCCTCACATTCTCAGTTTCCTCCTGATGTTTGTCTTCAATGCTCCCCAAATTGTGTTCTGAGGAATCCTTACTGTCCTTATCCACTGAGTTGTCCAACTCCTGAGGGGTATCAATGGTGGACTGAACCAAATCAGGGCGATTGGGTGTAGTCCAATCGATCATGGTAGGTACTTGCTTTATGAATTCCATGAATGGCGTTGTGTGCAACAGCCTTCTCTGGCCTTCTTCCCCTAATTGTTGGAACAAATCCAACATGGCCTGTTGCCCTTTAACCAATTCTTGATTCTGTCTGTGTAGTTCTAACTGGAGGTTATCAAGAATTGACATGATGTCATTTGGTGTCCTTTGGATTTCCTCCTTGAAATCTAGGTTAAGAGAGTATGGTTGAGGTTGTGGATCAGAACCCACACTAGTGTTTAGGTTCTTGGGTGGGTCCTCTATTCTATCATGTTCAGGGTCCAGTTCTTCAAGAGGAACCATTCTCTGTTTGATCCTACTCCAGAATAGTTGAGGTTCTAAGTTCTCCTCCTAGTCAGATTCTTCATCAGGGGACCAAATCAAAGGTTGATGATCCTGGGCTTGCCTAGATTTCTGATCATTTTCTAATTTCCATTTGTCTAGAACTCCTAATCCAAAGGTCAAGTAGGAAAGGTTGTTGAATTCATATGACCTTTCTTGGTTATTATCCTGAGACGGGTAGGGTTCTTGGTGTTCTCCTAAAGTGTAGGTCCTATCGCAACAGAGTGGGTAGGACCTAAATGAGGAAGCGTCGTGAGGAGAATTGAGATATGGAGCCCCATGATTTAAATCATACCCTTGGGTGGATATGTTGGGTGTATTCCAATAAGAGGTTGGTGCGGTTTGGTCATAATTGGGACAGTTGGGCCAAGAGGGATATTCAAGGTCGTATCCCCAACTTGGTGGTTGGTTAGCCCAAGTAGGCTATGGGTATGGTCTACTTGGGTTAGCATATAAATCCTGTTGGGGGTAGTTTGGGTAAGATGGATAGGCATTGAAATCCATGGTTTGGAAGAAATGGAGGGATGCAGGAAGAACAGATGAGAGTGTACTCAACCAAGCAAACAAGCCTAGTCCTTATGGTGTGTTCCTTAGGGGACCTAGAAATATCCAAAAGGGTGATTAAGCTCATAAGCACTGGATTGCCCTTCCCAAAGCTAATCTGGCCAGGTTGATTACGAGGGGATTGCAGGGAAGGTTCTTCCTTTGGCTTGCGCCTCCGGTTTTGTAGACCCCACAACCGCGGTCGTTTGACACTGCCCCGTAGCCTGGTCACCAGATTTTACCAATGGAATGAAAGCCAAGTGCCTAGCGAACAAAACCTCGCCTTTTGAGACTTAACTCAATCCTGCCTAGGGCACGTCTACTCAGTTTTAAAGGGCTAGGATAGTGCTTGTGCTTAGGGTTATGTGATGAGGCGTTCATTGGGGTGGTGCCTCTTAATTTTCCACTTTCAAGGTGTGTACTTCTAGCAAAGCATGGTTTTCAAGCAAGGATTTGTTAATATGTGATGTATTTTAGTGTTTCATCCTTACTTTAGTATTTTTTAGGGTTGACGTGTCTTAATGTTTTCAAATAAGTTTCAGTGGGCACGTCAAGTTCTGCACACAATTTGGTGAAAGTAGATTTCTTTTTATTCTGTAGAGGCTCTAAAACCCTAATGTACTCATCCTAATGATCATGCAGCTTCTATTAGATGAGTCGATTTTAGGGTTGAGTGGTGCGGCCTAGGTCAACTCACGGTGGCTTCACAAACACCACTCAAGAAAAAGAAAAGAGCATTCCAAGAATTTATTCAGAATGTTAGAGTGTACATTTTTTTGTGGGGTGATGTGTTAAGGATGTGGGTCAAGCAATCATACACCACGCCCATTTTTTCAATTTTTACAATTTTTTTAGTTTTTTTCATGCAAGCAAACAATGAGAGAAAGATTACTCACTATCGGTCCTCGTAGCGCCTACTCCCTTGCTACCATCGTGGGATGCGTCGCTTCGCCGTCCACACGTCGAATTCCTGCAACCATCAAGTAAAAAGGAAAATAGGGCATTAGACGATGTAAGGATGAATGTGGAATGGAGGTGATAAAACAAATTCGTTGCCTCCTCGGCAACGGCGCCAAAAACTGACGTGCTATTGTGCGTGTGTGTTAAAGAGTGTCGTTATAGTCACACTTGCAACGTCGATTTTAAAATAAGTAAACGGAGGTGAGTCCGAGTGTCGGTCTCAGGGAGGCGTGAAAATAGGATTTTTGCTTACCACTTGTTGTCATGGAAAGTGCGGAGTTTTGCTTGCGAAGGATGCGGTTTTGAAAAGCGAGAGAGAGATAGAGAGAGATTAGGGTTAGAAAGTTCATTGTTTGATCATGCAACTTGAATGGAAATTAAAGTGACAATTGAACGGAAAATAACTTCATTAATCATGCACTTGTAGTTCATAGCTTACAACATTAAATACATGCTTCAAACGAAAGTAATGGAAAGCTTAAAAGAGAGAGAGAGAGGGTGGAGAGAGACGAGGCAGCCACGGCGGTGGAGGCTCCGTCGGCGGCTCATCGTCTCCGGTGATTACAAGAGGGCCTAAAGCTAGCTAAGATAGGGGTGGTGTAGTTGCAAAGGGAGTGAATGCCTTGAATGAGTGGTTGGAGGGGGTTTAAATAGGGTTAAGGGATTCCTAAAAGAAGAAGGGGCTTTAGCGACGTCCAAAGCGTCTCTAAAACCACTCCCAAAAGTGTCGATGAAGCCCTCCAGCCGTTGGTCGGCCGCACGCCTCGTTTCTTCTCCTTGTGCGATCCGTGGCTGCTGAACGAGAGCCATCTGATCAGAACCCTCCTCGGCTGCGCTGGGATCGCGCCTCGGGCGCGTGTGTGCGCGGGCGTCATCGCCCGGCGTGGGCGCCCGTGAGCTGCGGTTGCGCCGCATGGCGAGATCTTGGCCGCCCGCTGCTGATCGGGTGGCCCAATTTCACTGCGTGCGTCCTCCGTCTTCGATTTCGACTCCACGCAGCTCGAACCCGAGTCGCGTGCGTGCGGGTGTGCGCGCTAACCGTTGCACCACACCCGCGCTTTGTCGCGGCGACTGCGGGAGGGCGCGAGAGTCTCGGCCATTCGATCGAAGATCGACGGTCGAGATCTGATCTTGGCTGGATGAAGACGCAGCGCGCGGTGGAGCGGGGGCTGACGTGGCGCAATATGGGCCGTTGATCTCCAGATCAACGGTCAGAACTTCTTGGGCCCATTATAGGAGCTCCGGATGTCGGATTTGGCCGATCTTGAGTCCGTCGGACTTCGTTCGTCGTTCTGAATCCATCTGTGCGATCCGATTACTCATCTGAGGCTTGTTTTGACAAATGCTTACACAAATGGCCATTAATATAGTTTATAAGCAATCTTGGTACATGATGCATGCAATGCTCCCATTCTACTTATGTTGTGTCTTTTATTCTTAAGATGGGCCATATTCAACATAATTATCACCCCCTTGTGTAGTGTTATCAATCTTCGCCAACCTGGTGCACTTCCTTCACAACCTCTGCCTAATCCAAATAACATGCCGAACCAAAGGCGCATTATGAACCCAAATCTGGGCCAAGCTCACTTTGTTTATCAGGCCCCTTCTACTACATCACCAAACGGGATGGAGGTTTCGACATCATATACGAGTTACCAGTAGCAAGCACCTCTTCTACCCACTCCAAACCAAAACCAGGTAGGACTAAATTCTGTTACTACCCGCACTGGCAAAACAACACAGGACCCACCTTATCCAGGCCAAACCGAGCCTGGTAATACAAACCCTAACCCAAGGATAGTGATCCAGGACACCTCTATCCCAGATCAAGAACTTGGACCCATTCTAGAGGAACCATCTAAAGCTCCATTTCCTGAGGCCTTGATCAAAGGAAAAAGGATAACCAAAACCGTGGCACCTGAAGAGGACCTAGTTAAGCTCTTTGAGTAGGTCCATATAAACATCCCCTTGATGGATGTAATACGCCATGTACAAGCGTATGCACGATTTTTGAAAGACGTATGTACACTAAAGTGTAAGCCACGAACCAAAGATGGGAATTAGATTGTACTGTCAAAGCAAGCCAGCTCTGTCATTTTGAGTAAACTCCCACCTAAGGTAAAAGACCCAGGTACCCCTTTGATCTCCTGTGAAATCGGTGATATACGATTTGATCGAGCTTTATTAGACTTAGGATCCTCCATAAATTTGATACCCACATCCCTGCTAGACTACTTCGAGGAATTTGAACTTAAACTGACTGAAATGACTTTACAACTAGCAGATCGATCAATTAAGTCACCAAAAGGAATTCTTGAGGATGTCATAGTTAGGGTGCATGATTTCTATTTCCCAGTGGATTTCATCGTTTTAGACATGGATGCTTCTGAGAATGTGAAGAATACACCGATCATATTAGTGAGACCCTTTCTGGCCACTGGTAGGGCCAATATCAATTGTGAGGAGGGCCAAATCAAATTAAAATTTGGGAGCAAGATACTAAAGATCGACATCTTTATGGCCCAACAAGGAATTAATTGCGAAGTCATAGAACAAATTTGCGATATTGAAGCAGTGGTTGAAGACTTCATTGAGAAGCCGACTCTTTCTGATCAACCATAAGAGGATCAAAACCCACAATTAAAGGAGCCCGAACTCAACCTAAACACACCCATAGCTCCTTCCTTTGCTCCTGACACCCATCCTGAATTACCCGCTGCTGCTGAAAACCCAATTTTGGAATTAAAGCCTCTTCCCGATCATCTCAAATACGTTTTTTTGGGTTCCAATCAGACGTTTCCTGTAATTATCAACTCCCAACTCACACCTGATCAGGAAACACGCCTGATTTTTGTTCTCTAGCAACATTGAAGAGCCATTGGATGGATGATGAGAGACTCATCATGAGCCCTAACTAGCTCATTTTGACCTAAGAAAGAGAATAAGAGCTCCTACATAACCTAGAGAAGGGCTTAATTCAAGGAATAAGTGTTCTGAGAAGAAAGCATGAAATAAAGGGTAAAACTGTAATTTTACCATTGTAGTACATAAACGGGATTTCTCAGAGGCAAAACATAGGTTAAATGGTCTGAATAAGATAAAAAGTGGGTTGGTTCAGTCAGAAATGGGTTAATGTACAGTCTAGGAATTAAATGACATTTTGTAACCCTAAAACAGACCCGCTTAATTCAACAAGGTTCTGGTCAGGATAAAAATCAAGTAAACCCTCTAAAATTCATGGGAAAATATTTCCTAGGGTTTAGAGCCTTCAAATTGACCTTTGGGACTTATTTTGACCTAGATTAGGGTCCTAGCTCATTAATTGACCTAATTTGAGTTTTTGTGCAAAAAATCTAATTAAACATGGTCAAACCTAAAATCCAACTTCACCATTGGATTCCTTAGGTCCAAATTAGGTTTGTACCAAAATTTGGACCTAAGGGGAGGTCATCTTGACCTACTTTGCAAATTAGTACACCTAATTACATTTTGGCCCCTATCTTTTGAAAACCATTACATAAACCCCCTAACTTCCTCGCCACCCTTAAAAATAGGTCCCTCCACCATTAATGGGGAGGAACCCTTCTCCGATGAGGAATGGAGGGGGAATACTCCTTAATTCCTCAGAGATCTCCCAGATTTGGAAAGGAGATTCTCTGAGGAATTCCCTTCCATCTGAGCTCAATTGCAATATTTGATTTGCATCCAATCTCTCGTGCGAACGCATGAGAGATTTGGATCTCCAACTACCTTCCTTCTCCGGCAAGAAGTCGGCGGTAGAAGGCTTGCCCTCCACGCACCAGAAGCTCGGCCAGCAATTATAAAAGGATCCCCGGTCCTCTGTGAATCTCTCAAGCTTGTTTTGGCCGCAGACTCCAGCAAACTTCATCTCCCTTCTCTCCGGCCAAGTAGCCCGCAAGCTCGAGCGATTTTTCCTCCTCCCTCTCGTCGCTCTTCTGCCATACCAGCAGTAGGGTTCACTTCGCCTCGTTCTTCCGCGTCGCGCTGCACCAGCGCATGCCTTCCTATCCTCCTCGTCGCCCTCCCCCTCAGGGCCGTCTTCTCCAACGATGGCACAAACGCGTCGTCCGTCTCCTCTACCTCCCCTTCACTCCAAGTACTCCAGATAAGCTCCTCGTCTTCCACTCTTTCCTTTCCCTCATTCTATTTCACAAAACACCCCTTGACTGCCACTGTCCGCCCACATCGTCCCCATCTCCGGCCACCCTCCGGCGAGACGCATCCATCACTCCACACCTCCACACGTCTCGCCACCAACCTCACAACCACCGCCACAGTCCACTGAACATCTTCCACCCATCCACAGGTCGCCACACGCACTCCACGCTTCCCCCGACCTAACCCATAAATCTAGCCACAGAGCGACCTAGGCACGCACGCCTAGGTCACCCCGCGGCCTGCCACCTATCTCCTCACCTTCACCGTGACACGGCGAAGGTCCTCCTATGGTCTGATAGAGCCGCAAGGCTCCTTTTGTCTCGTGCAGGGTCGCGCTCCCATCCGCCATTAGCGACGGCTCGAGCTCGATTGTTCTCCAGCTCCAGGCCACAATAGTCAGGTCCCAGGCTTCCAGACTATGCGGATTAAGGGCGAGATTAAGTCCAGCTTGGTGGAAAGTGCCGCGAGACCTGCAGCTGCGCCGATTGTGAAGTCGTTCTCCTACAGGTGTTAGTAGAGGCGAGTGGGACTTTTAGTCCCACCTCGGTAAGTCGTAAGCTTCCTGAGCGGTTTAAGTAGATTTTGTGCTCTCTGCTGTTTGCCTCGAATTCACTGGGGTGAGGTCCCTCGCCTCACATATAACGCCTCGTTCGCAACATATAACCCGCAGACCTGGTACCCGGATCCGATTAACCCCTCCGTGCACTCCTCGCGCACCACACCCACGTCGGTGCGCTTGGACCCAGGCACGCAACCCGAACCGATAACCTGGCTCTTGGAGAGCGTACTGAAGAGAGATACAGAGAGAGAGAGATGCGCGGGGAGGGTAGGGGAATAAGTTTTTTTGCGTGGTGCTTGTGCAGGAACAGGACGCTAAGGAAGGAAGAAGCGCAGCAAGAGAAGGAAGCAGGACTTGGTCGCCGCAAGTGAAGGAGAAGAAGAAGAAAGACTCACTATAGCAGAGGTGCGGCAAACCAAGAGAAAGAAGAAGAAGAGAGAGATCAAGGGGCAAAAGCAAGAAAGCGAAGGAAGAAGAGGAGGAAAAAGAAGAAGGAAACTAAAGAGGAGACAAAACTAGGACTTAGCTGCAGGAAGAGAATCGAGAAGAGGAGAAAGCAAAAGAAGAAACAAGGAAGAAGAAGCAGGAGCGACTAAGGAAGAGAAAGAAAAGGAGAACAAGTCATAGTTGTAGAAGAGCAAAGCAAACAAAAGAAGATAAGATACTGAAGGTCAATTTTAAGACGTCTGATACAACATCAAACGTCCAATTCTTTTTGAGCATTTTCTTCATAACATTATCCTGTCATTTTTGTTGAACTAGTCATTGCTTTTTATTAAAAGTTGTGTTCTCAAGTTTTGGAATACTCGAATTGCTCCCTATGTTCGACCTCGGATATTTTGATTTTCGAGTTATAAATTTTTATTTGTTTTTGCAGAGAGTTCATCTATATTACAACGAGGTATTTGTTAAAACACGATCTAGCCGCATAAACAATGGACTCTCGACAATCTCACTGGTATCAACCCCTCATACTGCACACACCACATCTACACTAAAGAGGGCTCACAACCATCCCGTGAAATGCAGAGACGCCTGAATCTCAATCTGTAGGATGTCGTGAAAAAGGAGATTATCAAGTGGTTAGATGCAAGGATCATCTACCCGATCTCCAACACTTGGTCGGTGAGTCCAATCCAGGTTATGCCAAAAAAGGTAGGGCTCACCGTCATCACGACTGAAATCGGAGAAGCCATACCAACTCGTATAGCAAAGTCATGGAGAGTCTGCATTGATTACAAAAGACTCAATTCATCCACAAAGAAGGATCATTTCCCACTACCGTTCATTGATCAGATTCTCGAGAAACTAGCGGGAAATCGATTCTTCTGCTTTCTCGACGGGTACTCCAGTTGCAACCAGGTCGCAATCCATCCCGAGGACCAAGAAAAGACCACCTTCACTTGCCCCTTCGGAACTTACGCATTCCGAAGAATGTCATTCGGTCTCTGCAATGCACCCGCTACTTTTTAGCGGTGCATGCTTGCCATATTCTCAGATATGGTAAGTGAGTACCTTGAAGTCTTCATGGACGACTTCTCGGTATTTGGTAAATCATTTGACGATTGCCTCCTACACTTGGTCCAAATCCTCAGGTGGTGCATCGACGTGAACTTGGTTCTTTCTTGGGAAAAGAGCCACTTCATGGTAGCTGAGGGAATTGTCTTGGGACATGTTATCTCTGAAAAGGGAATCCAGGTTGACCGAGCCAAGGTGAATTTGATTTTCAAACTCCCTATGCCTAGCTCAGTCAAAGACATCCAATCCTTTCTGGGGCATGTCGATTTTTATATTCGATTCATTCTCGATTTCTCAAAAATCGTGCGCTTCCTAACTAATCTCCTATCTAAGGATGTCCCTTTTGAAATCACCAAGGAGTGCACTCAGCCATTTGAAGTCCTACGTGATCGAGTTACCCAAGCACCTATCCTGCAGCCTCCTAATTGGTCTCAACCCTTTAAGTCATGTGCAATGCATCTGATTACGTTGTAGGTGCGATACTTAGGCAGAAAATAAATGGGAAACCTGTAGTCATTTACTACGCTAGTGAGACACTTGACGAGGCTTAGTGTAACTACACAGTTATTGAGAAAGAGCTGCTAGCCGTAGTATTTGCCCTAAAGAAGTTCAGATCGTATCTTTTGGGTTCCCGTATTATCATTTACTCAGATCACACTACTGTGAAGCATCTCCTTGCAAAGAAGGATGAGAAACCTCAACTAATCCGCTGGATCTTGCAGTTGCAAGAATTTCATCTTGAGATTCGCGACAAGGCGGGGAAACAGAATGTGGTAGCTGATCACTTATCCCACCTTCCTTCTGATATTATCAACCCTTCCGGACCCATTACTGAACATTTTCCCGATGAGCACCTCCTGACTATCAGTACAGGACTTCCATGGTTTACTGATCTAGTAAAGTACTTGGCATCACATCAGATACCGTTCGATTGGCCAAAAGCCTAGAGGGACATATTACTTTCCGATGCCAAGTACTACTTTGGGGAAGACTTGTATCTCTTCCGCATTGGTGCTGATCAAATCATTCGAAGATGTATTTCGGAAGCAGAAATTTAGGACATTTTGTCCTTTTTCCATGACCAGGCATGCAGTGGGCACTTCTCTGGTCATAAAACCGCAGCAAAAGTCCTCCAGTGCGGCTTCTATTGGCCCACAATTTTCAAAGACGCATAAAATCACTGTAAGGCATGCACTCATTGCCAGGCCTTAGGCAACATGAGCTACCGTGATATGATGCCCTTGCAACCGATTCTCGTATGCAAAATCTTTGATATCTGAGGATTGATTTTATGGGACCCTTCCCTAGTTCGGATGGATTTGAGTACATTCTTCTCGCTGTTGACTACGTGTCCAAATGGATCGAAGCCATTCCGACCCGAACCAATGATCATAAGGTGGTTATCAAATTCATTCATCAGAACATCTTTTCTCGGTTCGGGATTCCACGTGCCATATCTCTGATGGAGTGACCCATTTCACGAATGCTCAGTTCAGATCATTGATGGCCAAATTCGAGGTGTCGCACCGAATCTCTACTCCTTATCACCCCCAAACCAATGGTCTAGCTGAGCTATTAAATCGAGAGATCAAGAAAATCCTCCAGGTTCCTATTCGACCTGACAAGAAAGATTGGTCATCCCGACTTCCGGAAGCATTATGGGCTTATAAGATTGCCTATAAAATCTAATTAGGCATGTCTCCCTTCATATTAGTGTACGGAAGGCTTGTCACCTCCCTATTGAATTGGAGCACAAAGCCTATTGGGCAGTACGGAATTACAATCTCGATCCTTCTAAGGTAGGAACCCACAGGAAGCTTCAAATGAGCGAGATCGATGAATTACGCCACGACGCATATGAGATCTCACGAATTTACAAAGAGCGGGTTAAGGCATTTCACGACAAGCACATATCTAGAAAAATCTTTTTCCCTGGTCAAAAAGTCCTCTTTGATGCCAAACTCAAATTATTCCTAGGAAAACTCGGATCAAAATGGATTGGACCATACCTTGTCCGACAAATCTTTGGAAATGGAGCTATCAAAATCAGTCAACTCAGCCACGATTCAGAACCTTTTCTCGTGAACGGTCAGAGACTTAAACCGTTCATTGAACTCACTGACACAAATTTGGCTGAGATATCTTTTACCCTCCATTCTCCCTAAGCTCATTGCGCCTAGCTAATGGCGTTAAAATCAATGCTTAACGAGAGGCAACCCATCATTTTTGAAAACCTGAAACCCTTCTTGACACATCTTATGCTGAACTCATGTTGCACTTTAGGGTTCATCCATTAGAACAGCCGACTCCACCTTTGGTACACGTACCCGAGCTTGAAATCGTCCATAACAGTCACCCCGACCCACTCACCCACCCATCA
Source organism: Thalassia testudinum (assembly GCA_037157565.1). NCBI lineage: Eukaryota > Viridiplantae > Streptophyta > Magnoliopsida > Alismatales > Hydrocharitaceae > Thalassia > Thalassia testudinum. The sequence continues at coordinate 75,416,536 of JAZHRO010000024.1, read as the reverse complement.
CCTGTTCTAATGTATGATCTAAGATGAACTCAAACCCACTTAATTTATAATAAGGACATTGCAAATCGTAGGCATGGGGGGTATTAAAGTGCAAAACATCGTGAAAATCACTTCACAAGAAAGGGTTGCATCAAAAAAATCACATATTCCAAAACTACCAAAAAAATAAAAAAATTTGAAAAAGAACAAAAATATGAGAGGAGAGGAAATGTCGATGGCATATCAGATTTTGAGGAGAAAAAAAGAGGAAAGAAAAATGTCAAAAAGGAGCACAATTTGAAAAGAAAAATGAAAAAGAGAGTCATTAGTAAAAGATTAAGGAATTGACTTAGTTCTAGACTATATCAAAAGAAAGAAAATAAAAGGCAAAAAGTGCTAATAAAACAAAGAAGAGATTAGTAGGAATGCTGATTTTAGGCCCTGTGGGCTATAATCCTAGGCTTAAAAACTCAAGTACCTGCTAAGATCTGGATAGTCTTCAAGAGGTTGGGGAAAATGCGAAGTTTAAGTATTAGGTCTAAGGCTTAGGGATTATTAGACCTCATTAACTGACCTCTGGTCTACGGGACTCGGTAACCTAAGCACCCCAATCCACACACTATCTGGTTCAGTGCGCCTAAGTATCAAAATCACGCAAATGCGTTAAACTTGTTCTAAAAAAGTTACCTAGATCAAGAGTGGCTGATCAACACAAGTTGATTTGGACGAGTTCCCGATGTGGAGAGACAGGAAATTCCCCTCAAAGATGCGCAATAGCATATTGTCTTCTCGGTGCTTGTCTCCTAGGATATCTACATATCCTACCGGGGGCATGTAAGCACCCTATGCTGGTTCAGATGCCATGGGCGGCATTTTCTTGAAATGTCGATTTCCAGGGTCTGGATTTAGCTATAGAACACCATGGGCGAGATTATCTCGAAATCTCGAAAGCTAGGGTTCTGGGGGTTGCCATGGGCGGTGCTATCTCTAATCATCGATTGCTAGGGGTCCTACGAAGATTGATGGTGGGGACTAGGAATCCAATGCAGACCATGTTGTAAAGCTAATCTGAAGCCAGAAATAAAAAAAAGAGAGAGAAAACTCTCCAAAAACAAAGAAAAATTCCATTATCTCTCTCTAACAAAACACACTGCAAACTGAACCTAGGCTAAAACATGTTACAAGCACGGGTTCTTTAACCGTAGAATTCAACGAACCTCAGGATAGTTCCTGTGGGCCTTAGAAACCTTCGCAGCAGACTGAAGCTAGAGCTGGTCAGGTCCGGATCTTGGTTGGTACTTGAATACCTCTAGGCCTACTATCAGCATGCTAACCTAATTTACAAAAGGAAGCACATAGCAAAGTTTTTAAGCATCAAAAAATTTTTTGGTCTAGAATCAAAGTTAATGCCTTAAAATTTTGCTAAGGGACTAGCAAACGCTAAGCATGGGGGTATGATGGGAACACCATCATGAGCCATAACTAGCTTATTTTGACCTAATTAAGTCAGTAAATGCTCCTACATAACCGCTAGAGAGTCACAAGTCATTGTAGAATCATTCTGAAGGAAAAACATTAAACTAGGGCTAAAACTGTAATTTTATCATCTTATCTTAAATACATTACAACCAAGGGTTTCCTTAGGGATTGAATGAAGGTGAATTACTCTTAAAAAGATAAAAGTGGGATAGAACAATCAGAAAAGGGTTTGCACGTGTTCTGGGAATTAAATAACTTTTAAAACCCTAAAAACAGACCTGCTTAATTAAATGAGGTTCTGATCAGGATAAAATCATCCTAAACCCTCTAAAATTCATATAAAAATATTTTCTAGGGTTTAGAACCTTCAATTTGACCATCAGAACCCGTTTTGACCCAAAACAGAATCACAGACAGACATTTGCCCTAATTTGGGTTTTTGCATAAATTACCTAGTCAAACATGATCAAAAACAAAATCCAACTTCACCATTGGATTTCTTAGGTACAAATTAGGTTTTCACCAAAATTTGGACCCAAGATGAATTTGTCTTGACCTAGTTTGCAAATTGGTCCTGTTTAATTTCATTTCTACCCTTAACTTTCAAAATCCTTTCAAATAGGCCCATAACTTTGTCATCATTCTCACAAATAGGTCCTTCCACCATTAAACCTATTCCTACTTGCTCTGGCGACCTTAAAAAGGAAAGAACTCCTTGATTTCTTGACGAATCCCTTTCGAATTTGAAAGGAAAGTTCGTCAAGAAATTCCCTTCCTTTTGGACCTAATCCTAAGCCCTAAAACCTACCCAATCTCTCATGTGAACACATGAGAGATTTGGGTATCAAGAAACTTCTAACTCCAGTGAGTTTTAGCCCTGACCACCCTCTGATGACCTATAAAAGAAAGCCCAGACTAGGCTGAACTTCCCAAGCTTGAATTCGACCAGAGAATCTCTCAATTTCCTCTCCTCTCCTCCAGCTGATTTTCTCTTCAAGCTCCGGCAACCTTCCTTATTTTCCCTCGTCGTCTGACCACAATACCAGTGGCAGACTCTTCCTCCTTATTTTCTTCGGCGTCGCGTAGCACCTGCCGACGCTCCTGCCCCCTTCATCCTCGCCGACCGCCTCTCTCAGAGCAGCTTCGTCTCCAGCGTCGGCCACACCTCACCTGATGCCAACTCCGCTCCCCTTCGTCTGCCTCCCCTCCTAAATAACTTCTTGACTTCCCCTCTTCATTTTCAGACCCTCGTCACCTCGTTTCGACCGCCGACTCGCCCCATCGCCCTCCGTCTTCCACCTCGCCGTCGTACCTCCGGCAAGCTTGCATGGCCACTACAGTCCACCAATCCGGCAGTCGTTCATGTCCACACCTCCGCCGTGTTCCAGAGAGCAAATGCCCTTTGGTCTTCGAGGCTATTGGCCTCGCCACTGCTCCACCGAACACCACACTGTCGCACCTTACATTTCGTCATTGTTCGGCCATCTCATGCATTCCCACACCTCACGAACACCGCCGTTCAATTCCCCACCTCACAGCAAATCTTATGAACTATTTTAAATGGGGCTCTTAGCCCATTTTCGTGCTTGTAGGTCCCAGGTCTCCGCCGCCATTACCGAAGCTTCGAGCGAAGCTCGCTTTAAGCACCTGCACACCCTAGGCAAGGTTCCAGGCACTGTGGAACACTTCCAGGATCACAACCAAGGAGTCAATTAAGCTCTTTTGATTGAGCCTTTGATCACAATCACGTGAAGAAGTCGCTGCAGTCACACGTAGAGAAAGGAGGGTGGGATAGTCCCACATCGTGGACTAACGAGCACTCGCGCCCGCATAAATTGAATTTATGCTTTAAGCTTATCACCTTAGCACGCATAGGGGGTGAGGTCCCCACACGCCCCCCTCACGTGCCTCGTCCGCGACATCTCCCCCGCGGACCTGCTGTGCCTGATAACCCGCCTAACCCTTAGCACTCCTCCGCTGCGACCCACGCCCTAGCCCTGGTCCCAGGTATGCTCCTGGTCCAATTACCCGTATACTCAGTACTGTTGAAGGCTCTGGGAGAGCGTAACCCAGAGAGAGAAAGAGAGATTACATGGGGTAGGGGGAGGGTTTTGCTGCAGAGGACATTGGCTAACACTTAGCCAATTTGAGAAGTGCCCCTCCCCTATGTGAAGAAGAAGAGGCTGAGCAGAAGAAGGAGCCGCAGCAGAGAAAGAAAGAAGGAAGCAGAAGAAGAACAAGAAGAACAAGAAGAGACTGAGCAGAAGAGAAGCAGAGAAAGAAGAAGACCATCAGAAGGGAAAGGAAGAGGAGCACTGTAGCATCAAGCATTTAAGTCGTCTGATCCCATATTCAGACGTTTTATTTGAGTTTATAAAGCTATAATTAACTCTGATATTGTGCCTCTACTAGCTATTACTGTATAAGGGTAATTGGTGATTTAAATCACCATTTTACCCTCTTCATTTTGCACATTGTTCATTGATTTCTTATATCATTCTGCATTAAGCTTTTACTTATATATTGTGCTCATTTACATTTTGAATTATGATCTTGAGTTTTAAATTCTATATTGCTCCTTGTGTTCGACCTCGGAACTTTTTCGAGTAATAAAATTTATTTGTTTGAGTGCTATTTTGGCTATACTACAACATGACAATCTTAAACACTGATTTAGCACGAAGAACAATTACTTAGACTTCCAAGCAGAAACAAACCAACGAATCCTATACTGATAACTTAGGTATAAGAATATGTCCTAAGTTAGGAGAGATCCTGGTTTATCTTGTCCATGCTTGAGTATATTAAGCCAAAGTCTGAGCTAATCAAGTTTCTGCGGCCCAAAAAGTTTTCAAGGCAAACGCTAAATGTCCATAAACACTTATGTTATTTTTGCTTTAGCTTTCACATCATAGCTAAACACTTTTGAAAACATTTTTAATTTTTTGAATTTTCCATTTTTATGAACTTTTTTATGTTTTGTAATTTTTTTTGAAAATTTTCAAGATTTTTAATTTTTAACGATTTTTTAATTAGGCTATATATATATATATTACAAATGGATATTTATATGGACAAGAATCTGCATAATACCCATAATACCCAGATCCTATGGATGCCTATCCATCCCCCCATGCCAAATCATGCTATAACCTCATATGCATGAAAAAGGGTTAGATAGGGTTAAAGGGTCTTGGTGCAAAAGTAAGTACAGGGTATAAAGCAGGGTGGATGGGTGGGCGCAAGGTGGGTGGTGAAAAGTGAAGTGAAGTGAAGTGACGTAAAGTGAAGTGAAGTGAATGAAATGTGATGTGAAATGAGAGTTAAAGGATTGTTGGGGTGCCTCCTAATGAGCACTAAATTTAACGTCCCAGCTGGATTCGGAGTGAGGTACAAATTAGTTACCCTCCAGCAGGGATACTGTTTCACCAACGGGGGCAGGCTCATGAGTGAGATACGGTTTCAACCGCTTCTCATTAACCGTAAATTTATGCATAGTTTTGGGATCTTCAATCTCGACGGCACCATTGGGAAAAGGTCTCAAGGCCAGGAAAGGACCAGTCCATTTGGACTTCAATTTTCCAGGAAAGAATTTGAGCCATGCATTATAAAGCCAAACCTGTTGTGATGGCTCAAACTCCTTCCGCCTAATGTGGCTGTCGTGAAAGGCCTTGGTTCATTGTTTAAAGGTCAAGGCAGAGTCATAGGCCTCACGACGCAACTCTTTTAATTCCTAGAGTTGGAGTTTCCTTTCTCGACCACATAGGTATAGGTCGAGGTTACACTGACGAATCTCCTAATAAGTGCAGTGCTCCAACTCCATTGGCAAGTGACAAGGCTTCCCGAAAATAATCCTATATGGAGACATACTAAGGGGAGCCTTAAAGGTAGTCTGATACACCCATAAAGTGTCAATTAGCTTGTCATACCAATCCATACAGTCAGGTCGAATTGTTTTCTAGAGAATCTGCTTAATTTGTTGATTTAACACTTCTGCCTGACCGTTCGTTTGAGGATGATATGGTGAAGCGATACGATGGTGGACTCCATATTTCCTCAAAAGTGCCCGAAATGACGAGTGAAATGGCTTCCTCCATCTAAAATGATGGCTCAAGGGATCCCAAAGAGCACAAGGATGTAGTCTTTGACAAATTTGGTGGTAACAACTTGGTCAGCACAGCGTGCGGGAATAGCCTCAATCCATTTCGAGACATAATCGACGACGATGATGTACTTGAAACCATTAGATGGAGGAAAGGGGCTCATAAAGTCAATTCCCCAAATATCAAAAATTTCCGCAGGTAGGATGGGTTTCAAGGGCACCTAGTGCAACGCTAAGCGACATGACATTGACCCTAGCGACTGGCACTTAGTGCAATGCTAAGCGTAATTGTGTGCATCTTGATGAAGGGAGAGCCAAAAGAATTTGCATTGTAACACCTTGGTTGCAGTTTTCCTCCCAGGAAAATGACCTCCGCAGGCCTGATCATGGCAAAAGGATAGCATACTGGGGAACTCGCTGTCAGGAACACAGCGACGGATAATCTGATCAGCACCTACTCTAAAAAGAAGTGGATTATCTCAGAAATAATACTTTGCTTTTGCAATGAGACGCTCGCACTGGTTTTTAAGCTAGCCTCATGGAAGAGAGCCAGAAGCAAGGTAATTAATGATATCGACATACCATGGTCCACTTGCCACATTTATCGCTAGAAGGTGCTCATCAGGAAATGATTCATTTAACGGCAAGGTAAGTCCAATATGGTCCGGGTCAAGTCTCGAGAGGTGGTCTTTGACCACATTCTGGGCTCTAGCCTTATCTCGTATCTCAAGGTCAAATTCTTGGAGTAGAAGGATCCAATGAATCAATCGAGGCTTTGCATCTTTCTTATGCATGAGATGATGAATGGCCGCATGGTCTGTAAAAATAGTAACATGAGAGCCCAGAAGATATGAACAAAATTTCTCCAGCCCAAAGAAGACCGCTAGTAGCTCCTTTTCAATGGCCGTGTAATTACGCTGGGCCTCATCTTGCATCTTACTTGCGTAATACACCACGAAGGGGTGTTTATTGCGTCTTTGTCCCAAGATGACTCCAACTGCTAGGTCAGAAGCATCACACATCAGCTTAAAGTCAAGGGACCAATTAGGCGGCTGGAGAATAGTCGCCTTAGTGACAACATCATGCAGCTACGTGAATGCTCGAATGCAGTCGGGACCCATGTCGAAGGGTACATCTGCCGATAGGAGATGCGTCAAAGGTCTGGAAATCTTGGAGAAATCCTTGATAAATCTCCTATAGAAATCGATGTGACTCAAAAAGGAGCGGATTTGTCAGATAGAGCTAGGTATGGGTAAATCAGCAATCACATCAAGTTTAGGTCTGTCCACCTCGATACCCCTTTCGGAGATGATGTCTCAGAATAATACCTTTGTGCATTATAAAATGACTTTTCTCCCAGGAAAGCATGAGGTTAACATCAATACATCTCCGAAGTCAAGTTGGCTAGACAGTCATCAAAGGTTGGTTCGAAGATTGAAATGTCATCCATAAAGACATCGAGAAAATCACCCACCATATCGTGGAATATCACCAACATGCATCTTTGAAAGGTAGCTGGCACGTTATAGAGTCCGAATGGCATCCTTCTGAAAGCGAAGGTGCTAAAGGGGCTGGTGAAGGTGATTTTCTCTTGGTCTCGGGGGTCAATAGCCACCTGGTTATTGACTGAAAATCCATCCAGGAAACAAAAGAACTGATTTCCCGCTAACCGTTCCAAGATTTGGTCGATAAAAGGTAGCGGAAAATGGTCTTTCTTGGTAGCAGTATTAAGTTTCCTATAATCTACACACACTCTCCAAGACGTAGGAGTACATGTATGGATAGATTCACCCCTATCATTGACACGGATGGTGAGACCCACCTTTTTGGGAACAACATGAATCAGACTCCCCCAGGGGTTGTCGCTGATCGGGTAAATGATGCCTGCATCAAGCCACTTGATTATTTCAGCCTTAACGACCTCTTGCATATTAGGATTGAGACGTCACTGCATCTTGCAAAAGGGTCGAGCCTCCTCCTCCGCATATATACGATGAGTGCAGTAGGAGGGGCTAATGTCAGTTAAATCAGAAAGAGACCCTCCAATGGCTGCCTTATGTTCAATTAGGACCTTCATTAGCTTGTACTCTTACTCCCTGGACAATTTTGAACTGATGATTACAGGAAGCTTTTCATTTGGTCCTATGAAAGTATACTTTAGCGTGTCAGGCAGTGTTTTAAGCTTAGGAGTGGATGGTGAAAGATCTGGTAAATCTTGGGATGAGAGCGTCCCAAAAGGATCAAAGGAAAGAATGAGGGGTGAAGGAAATTGGCCCTTAGGTTGGCCAACAAGAGGGGCTTCTTGGATTGATGGATCCAAGAAGGGATAGCACCAATGATCAGCATTTGGGAACAAGATCCCAATGTGGAATGTCACTTACTCCTGATTTGGTGGGAAAGAAAGGGCAGTCCAGCCTTCAAGGAGGTAGACCAGAGGTGAGAAGCTCGGAATGACTCAGACCACGAAGTGTAAGAAGCGGAGTGGACCTCATTAGGGGTCTGGTTAGGAAGAGATAAGGGTAAGGGGAGGGGTGAGGAAACATCACAGTAAAGGTTAGTCAGGTGATTATGATTTTCCAGGGGTACGCTGCAGCAATTTGAATAGGTCCCTACCAATCCGATACATGCACTAATAGCCATGTCATCATTAGATGTGTCATCCTCGATAAGATCGCAATCAAAGTTCTTGGCGGCCTTAAAAATGTTAAGTTTGAGCTTTTCAGAGCCCACGACAATCTCAATGCAGCCCAATTCACAATCGATATGAGCACGAGCTGTGGCCAAGAAAGGTCTACCGAGGACTATCGGATAATTAGAAAGTGAATCAGGAACTTCCATATCTAATACAAGAAAGTCAACAAGAAAACAAAGATTGTTGACCTTAACCACCACATCATCCACGACACCCTGTGGGATTTTGACAAAGCGATCTGCCAACTACGATGTAATAGGGGTGGGTTTCAGATTCCCAATACAAATTTCTGAAACATGATGGTCGGTACGAGGTTAATGGAAGATCCTAAATCCAGCAAGGCACGATCAAAATTGCAACCTTTGATGTTGCATGAAATAAGAGGGGTGCTTGGGTCTTTCTGCTTCGGTGGTAATTGTGACAATATAGCACAACTCTCATGAGGAGAGAGAACAACCAGGTTCTTGGTTTTCTTTTGCTATCACCTAGGTGTAGTGTAGTTTTTAAAGAAACGGACAACAATCAGGATGTGATCGATCGCCTCTAGCAAGGGAACCTTGATCTCAACATCCTTGAATAAATCTTACAGATTATCAAAGGTCTGCATGTTCTTTTTCTTGCCTTTTGACTCCTTTAGTAGAGCCTCAGGGAATGGGACCGATTTTGGCACCAGTTTGGGCGTGTCGTCCTCATGAGAATGCGGAGCGCAACCCGAATGAGAGGACAATGAAGAAGATGGGCTAGGATCAGGTTGAGGTAGATCGATGGTCAGTTTACCACTTCTCGTAGTAATCGCATTGGATGTGGTAGGTCCAATGGGATCATAAGGCGGAGGAGGGTTCACAACAAGGACATAGGGTTGATGTGTTGCTGCGGGACTAGCCTGAAATCCCGAAGGAGTACTCGAAGCTTGCAGAATCTGATAAACCTGACCCTGAAAAGGTCGTACCTGTGGTTGCAAACCACGAGGTACAAAATTTCGTGGGTTAAGGATAGGTTGGGTAGGAAGAGTGTCTTGAGATCGAGTTGTCATGCGTAGTTGATTGATCTCAGCATTCTGCTACGTTAATTGGTGTTGAAGAGAAGTCATATTTTCTTCATGGTGCTTCGACATTTCTGTCATCATTCGCATCAATTTATCAAGAGGGCTTGATGCATGATCCATTTGAGGTGCTTAAGAGCCTGGCGGTAGATTTACCGATGGATTATATTGGGCCCTTGGGATGATGAGAGTGAACAGTCGCATTGGTCCACTAGTAGGGTTTTGGTGTTGAGAGTTGTTAGACTATGCGAAGTTTGGATGATTGCGACACCCTGGGTTATAAGTAGCAGAATATGGGTTGTTCCTCAAGGGACACACGTCTTCAAATTTAGAAGACGAGTCCGCATATGATAATGCGTCCGAGTACATGGAGGCTTGCTCCTCCATGTCAAAGTACTAGCTAGCAGAAGGTAGGTCTACATTACTTACCAAGTTGCTTGACGCGATAGCAAGGATGGTGCAGATCGTGAAGGATTCTTGGTAATCAGCCTGACTTGGGAAGGATTGGGTTTGTGACGTGGTGGACGAGTCGAAGTGTGAGTCATAAAACGGGTGGGGTTGGCCAAGAGTTCGTCCAGCTTCTTGTGCACAACAGAGACTTCATCCATTTTTTGTGCGATCAAGTTTAAGTCAATGGATGAATGGGAGGGTCCCATGTCAACCTCATGTGCTCCACTATGAGGTGCACTGGTTCGATTAAAGGCGACAATGGAAGTGTTGTTCATAGAATTCTCACTCATATTTTCAAATAGTTCAAATGCTCCATCCTCATCTTTATTCATGAAATTACCTCCGCAGGAAGCGTCCACAATCTGCCTCAAAGTTTCATTTATCCCATAATAGAAGATCCAGGATGCATGCCACTTAGGCAGACCGTGGTGTGGACATTTCCTTAGGAGGTCATTATACCTCTCCCAGACCTCATGAAACTTCTCGCCGTTATATTGCGTGAAAGAAGTTATAACACGGTGAAGGGCATTGGTATGTCCAATTGGGAAGAATTTCTTGAGAAACACTATATGCATCTCTTCAAAAGAATAAATAGGATTCCCAATGGTGCGTAACCAGTGCACGGCTTTGTCCCGCAACGAAAATGGGAACATTTTCATGAGGACATGTGTAACCCAATATTTCTTGGTTTAATTGTTTTAGTTAAACGGGTTAAGTCCTCCAAGTAAAGAAAAGGGTCTTCACTAGAAAGTCCATGGTAATGGAAGTTGATTAGGCTAATAACATTCGGTTTCAGTTCAAAATCTTCCCCACCCATGGGGACGCGAATCTGCCCAAGGGTCTCTGTAGTATCGGGATTCTAATATGAGCTAAGAGACCTGGGCCCCTCCTGTTCAGGAGGGTTCTGCATTTCCTCCAAGGTTTCTCTAATGGCTTCAATCTGTTCGGTGTATGATGTAGACACATCCACTTAGGTTAAAATGCCTATTTATGCATGTTCCTAGGCTTAGATTTGCATTCCATATTATAAATATTGCATAGCATGCATCATTCTTCATTTAGAGTAGTTGTGTATATTTTAGGTTAATTGCATCCTTTTTGTGGTCAGGAGAGAAGGAGATTTATTTCAGAACCTCGGATTGACAATCCGACCATATGGATCTGATCAAGACAACGATCGAAGTCAAACGCCTCTGAAATTGCCTTAATCGGAGTCCTGTAGCACCATATGCAGTCTGAGGAAGATCGATGACGAGGGGATTAGGTAATGTAAATCGGAGCTTCAAACGACAAATCTGACCACACGGATGGATTCAAGTCGACGATCATAGCCTAACAGCGTGAAAATCGACTCAATCCGACCTCTGTAGCAGCCCCTACAACAGAAAGAAGATGGACAGCCCACATCGTGCCACGTGGAGCAACCCAGGACACCCATATGCACGCACGTGCCACCGTACGCGCACAGCAGCGCAGGTTCGCACACGTGCGTGGAGGCGCGTGACATGTGTGCGCATTACGCGTGCCAGTGCAGCGGTGGGAGGGCACATGGGCTGTCTTTACCGATGTTTGCGGTAGATCTTTAGCGACGTTTATGACCATCACTAAATATCATGTATACGAATTTGATTCTTTCCTCAACTATGAAAGGACCCTTACCCCTCCCATTTTTCTTCATCTCTTCCTTTCTTCCTCTTACCACCTCCAAGGCTCTAGAGAGAGCTTGTCCCAAGCCTGGAATGCTCCTTTAGAGTAGAAAACTAAATTATTTTCCAACCCCTCATTCCCATTCGTGGAACATCCCATGGCCGTCCTCTCACCGCCCTTCGAGAAGAAGATTCTCGCCGCGACGCCGTCCTGCCCCATCCTCCGTCCTCCTTCGTTCTGCTTCTCACCACCTTCCTCCAGGCGACGTCAGAGTGAGTCCTCCTCCGAGCAACTGTCGGGGGGGATTCTCTCACCTCGTTCTATCTTTTTCGCTTTCGTAGTGTAATCTTTTCCGCTTTCATAGTTGTAACAAACATTTATTCATAAATAGATGATTGTTCTTCTCTCTCTCACTCTCTCTTTCTCTTTCCTTTTTATTTTGCAAGTATATTAGCTAGATTTCATCGACCTGATCTCTTGCCCTATTAAAAATACCAAAAAAATTAGAAAAGACAAAAACGACAAAAATAAATAAAAGTGAAACGCAGATTTTTCACAACCAAACGTTCGTCTCCCCGTGTTCGATCCGGGACTCACTTTTCGAGTTTCGGTTATAAATATTATATGATCGACGCGTTTTGTGAGCTACGACGACGGGTCCTCCAAAACCCGATTTCTACCACACGAAACGCACCTCGATCATTTTGGCGCCGTTGCTAGGGAGGCAACGTTCTTTGATTTTTTTTTCATGTTTTTCTGCCTTGCCCAACTTTTATCTCACTTTTTCTCTGATATTACTGTGATTGCAGGTACGCATCCAAGGCAGGCCAAAGTGGTTAGATCGAAGAAAAATGCAGTTGAAGGTTTTGTAAGTGTACCCCCGCCACCCCCACCGTAGTTTTCATTCCTTAACCTAATAACTCAAACCCAAATCAACTTAAGTGCTTGCATAAACCCTAGGGTAGATTTTGGTTGTTTGATTGTCACTTCACTCACCTCACCCACCTGCATATATAAGAAAATAAAAAAATATTATTCTCTTCTGGGATTTAACTGGAAGCTACACACTTAATACCCACAACTTCTTATCCTAAGGCACACAATCACTTTGATTCTACCACTTAATCGGGATCTGACCTGTGGACCCGGTACACTTCAACTCACACATAAGTGAGTAGAAATCTGAATAGGTTGAACATTCTTGTATGCCTTGACTAAGTGGTGCAACAGGCTAATTGATTGAGCTATTTAGGCCGCACCACTTAAGATTAAAATTGATTCATCAAGTAGCTTGCCACTTAGGGTTGATTTTTAGGACTAAACCAGGCACTCCACATTTTATTTCTGATTTTTAAAGGAATATATCTACACCAGTGCTTTCAAAGCTACTAAACACGGTTAAACCCTAAAAGACACATCATCAAATAACTTTGTTTGCAAACCCTGATTATGAATGCACACACATTTGAATTAATCATTAAGGGCACAACCCATCTAAAGGACCCATCACATTCTAAGAGCACAATCATCCTAAGCCTAATTAAAACTGAGTACACGTTGGCCTTAAGGATTGATTCGCTCTTCAGGGCTCAGACTGAGATTTTTTTCGATTAATCTGCTTCCGCTGGTCCATCTGATGTTTAGCTAGGGGATTAGCGTCAAATGACCGCGGCTGGGGGTACACTAGGAACCGGAGGAGCAAGCCAAGGGAAGAACCTTCTCCCCATCCCTCCTTCTAACTGGTTGGATTGACCGGATAAAAGTAGACCAAATCATTTATAATCTCAAGATGGGTCCTGGGAGTCTGTAGGTCTTTAAGCTAACCCACCTAAGGACAGGGTTGATTGCTTGTATTGCAGAGCTCCTTCCTTTCTTCTGATTTCCCTCCTATTCTACCATGTATCCTTACACATCGTACACGCATTTCCCATCCTATTCTCCTACCAACACTTACCCCCAAGATGATTACTATCCCGACTTGACTTGTAATTACCCATCCACTAGCTGGGATAACTTTGATTGGGGATATGAATCCGGACCTCAGTGTCAAGGGCCTAACCCTGGACAACAAGACTATGATTACTATCCTTACCAGAGCTACAATGATTATAGATCTCCACCCTTTGATGATCAACCTAACCAAATCTACAACCATGAAGGATACGATGATTATAACATCTACCCTCCCCAGTATTCCACTGAATATAGGTCACCTCCATTTTTTGAATAACTTGAGACGACCTACTATCAGGGAGGGACCCGAGAACCTCAATATCTTGACTCCCCTAGATTTAACCCATACCCACCCAACCTTGAACCGAACCAGTCAGTTCAAGTGAACCAGATCCAAGATAAGGTGTTAGCTAATTTAAGGAACACTATACAATCTTTAGAAGCTCAGGCAACACCATACACTGAAGCATTGGAGCCTATGATAAAAATGATTGATGAGCTGAATAGCTCTTTATTGGATTTGCTCCAATGTGTTAGGGATAGGGGCCTGGGTGAGTTTCTACTTGAGAAGTTGTCAAAGTTGTGGATGAAATTTGTGGTTGCCTTAGTCAAATCTTAGGATGATTCTCAAGATGAGCCCCCTTCAGGAGAGCCAATGTTTGAACCTGCTCAAGCGCCTGTCGGGGGGGATACATTTTCTGAGACCAGGGATGACCAAGTTGGGTTGAAGCAACCCATTGAGGATGAACCGATTGATTCACCCGAGATCCCCGAGCCAGAGAGAGAGGAAAAATATGTCTCTTTGAACTAGGAAATGACAATCGATTTTGAGACATATATAAATGAGGATCATGAATTTTTTGACTCTGAGGATGAAGAATCTCTCAGTGAAGTTTCACTTGAGAGTGAGGAAGATGATTTTAGTGAGACAAATTGGCTTGAGGAATCTAACGAATAATTTTATAGCCCAATTATTGAAGATTTGGATTTAGTTGGGGCTAGCTTGGAGGATTCGAATCCTCATTTACTAGAAGATTCAATTAATAACCCCATTCCTCAACCACACCCTAAAGGAATTGATTTTGATTTGGAAATAATTGTATCCAAGTCAATTCTGAGTCAGCTATGATTTCTGGACTTGGGTAAATCATATGGGGTGAATGATATGCTAGAGATCCCAGAGCCTGAACAATTATGTTGGAAGATAGGAATTTGAAAGTGAGGATCTAGGAAGTTAACTTCAGGGAAAGCAGGAGTTTGGATTTAAGGGTTCCTGTTGACCTAAAATCGCCTACTTTCTACCAGGACCCTTATATCTTTCACGTGTAACCCAAGCTCGAAATAACTGATTATTTTTCTGAGCTGAATGTTAAGTGGACATCTGCACCTATTGAACCATCTTTACCCATTGTCCGACACTTTGGTCTTAGGTTGCACACCACAAAACCGCAGGCCCGGCCCCGCAAGCTTAACAACCTTCGGTTCTGGGTGATTTTCATCCAGAACCTGAGAACCACTCGACCCTAGGGCATGGGTCTGCACCATAGCGTGGTCCACATCTATGGACATCTTCTATTGGTGGGTCTGAGGATCAATATTTTTATTTTGATTCTGACTCGCACTTGTGAATTCTTTATTTCTTCCTTGTATGTATTTTATGCCTAGCTAAAGGCATTAAATTTAGCACGTGTTTATATTCCACGTTCTCTGCGGAGCTGACCGGATTTTCACGTTATTCAGATGATATTCTGTTTACTCCACCTTTTCATGTCTTTATTTTTACAATGAGGACATTGCATCATTTAGGCATGGGGGGTGGATAATTAATTCTTGAAATCATTTTGTTAACTCCATAGAATTTCTTCTAGTTTCTTTAAAAAAAATGAAAATTCAAAAAGATAAAAAAGGAAAATAGAATTAGCAGAAGAGAACTTAGGCTTTTAGGCATTATTAACTTTAGGAAATGATACGAGAGGACCTAAACACTTAGACTCTTTAGGTCTTCGGGCTTAATTAGCCCGGGTGTCCACTCGAATGTGGACTTAGTCTTGAGTCCTCGCTAAGTAACTCTAGTTTAAATTGGTTAATAAATTGGGGTGATAAGTATACGACTTATCAACCCACCCTCTGGTTTGAAGGGACTTTAAGCCTAAGCATCTATACACTTTTTGGCACTGATTGACTCACTTTTTGGTGGTTTCTTCAGAAATTGGGTAGCTAATGAACCATCTAGGGTGGTATAACTGGTAAGTTATTGGTGGTAATAACTCATCGGTCGGTTGTCTAGAGCTCAGCCACAAGACCATTTTCTTTGTATTGCCTTTAGGTAAATCTTAGATCAGGGAAGCCACCTACTTAGGAAAAAAAAAAGAAAAAAATAGAAAAAAAGAAAAAAATAATAAAAAGGAGAAAATAAAAAAAATAAATAAAACCACACTTCACTGCACGAGTATGGCTGGCAAGTTGCTATGGGTAACAACCCATCAGCCGGTTGTCCACAGCCCAGCTCACAAAAATGTACAATAATTCCCAAAACACATAGGGAAAAAGTGGGGAAGTAGAATAAACAGGGGAGATATACACTGGGTTCACCTTTGTGTTGACCTTATAAATAAAAGGAGTAGGGAAAAAGTTATTGTTCAAAAAGATAAACCTTTAGGTAAGGTCACTTAAGGTCGTAAAAACCCAAAGTCCATTTTAATGGCCGCCTAGTGAGTCTTTCACTCTTTTCACTAGATGCTTAGCACTTAAAGTACTTTTCGAGTCTTGGGTGGGTCAGGTAGCCATACAAATTTATCCTTAAATTCTCAAACACCAAAAGTAAAAAAAAATTAGAAAAGAAAAACAAAAAAAATATACCTTCCATTTTCAAATAAGGCGAGGACTTGGGCGGTCTGCAATCTGGCAGGCACCCGGTTACTATTGAGTTTTCGTAGTTTAGGACCTTAGTTGAAATTTTCTATTGTTAATAAATGACTTAGGCCTAAGTGATAGAGTCCTAATTCTGTTTTTATACATAGCATGTAGTTTAATTTTGCTAGAGACTAGCAAAAGATAGGCATGGGGGTATGATGTAGACACATCCATTTAGGTTAAAATGCCTATTTATGCATGTTCCTAAGCTTAGATTTGCATTCCATTTTATAAATATTGTATAACATGCATCATTCTACATTTAGAGTAGTTATGCATATTTTAGGTTAATTATGTCCTTTTTGTGGTCAGGAGAGAAGGAGATTTATTTTGGAGCCTTGAATTGATGATCTGACTATATGTATCTGATCAGGATGACGATCGGAGTTCAACGCCTCCGAAATCGCCTTGATCAGAGTCCCGTAGCACCATATGCAGTCTGAGGAAGATCAATGACTAAGGGACTAGGTGACATAAATTGGAGCTTCAAACAACAAATCTGATCGCTCGGATGGATTCAAATCGACGATCACAGCCCAATGGCATAAAAATCGACTCAATCCGACCTCTGTAGCAGCCCCTATAATAGAAAGAAGATGGATGGCCCAGATTGCGCCATGTGGTGCAACCCAGGCCGCGCATGCACACGCACGTGCCATCACACGAGCACACCAGAGCAGGTGTGCGTACGCGCACGGAGGCACGCGACATGGGCATGCATAGTGTGCGCTATCACAACGGTGGGTGGGCGCGTGGGTTGTCTTTAGCGACGTTTGCGGCGGATATTCAGCAACTTTTATAACCGTCACTAAATGTCCTAGATACAAATTTGATTCTTTCCTCCACTATAAAAGGACCCCTACCCCTCCCATTTCTCTTCATCTCTTCCTTTCTTCCTCTCACGACCTCCAAGGCTCTAGCGAGAGCTTGTCTCAAGACTGGGATGCTCCTCTAGAGTAGAAAATCAAATAGTTTTCCCTCCCCTCATCCCCATTTGTGGAGCATCCCGTGGCCGTCCTCTCATCGCCCTTTAGGAAGAAGATTCTCGCCGCGACACCGTCCTGCCCCATTCTCTGTCCTCTGGCTCCATCCTCTTTTGTCTCGCTCCTCACCACCTTCTTCCAGGCGATGTCAGAGCAAGTTGTCCTCCGAACAACCGTCGAGGGGGATTCTCTCACCTCTTTCTATCTTTTTCGCTTTCGTAGTGTAATCTTTCCCGCTTTCATAGTTGTAATAAACATTTATTCATAAATAGATGATTGTTCTTCTCTCTCTCTCTTTCCTTTTTATTTTGCAAGTAGATTAGCTAGATTTTATCGACCTAATCTCTTGCCCTATTAAAAATACTAAAAAAATTAGAAAAGATCAAAACTACAAAAAAAAAAGCGAAACGTGGATTTTTCAAAACCAAACGTTCGCCTCCCCGTGTTCGACTTGGGACTCACTTTTCGAGTTTTGGTTATAAATATTATCTTATCGACACGTTTTGCGAGCTACTACACGGGTCCTCCAAACCCAGATTTCTACCACGCGAAACATGCCTTCATCAGTGTATAATGCCATTTGGGCTTGAAGGCAGGTTAATGGGTCAATGGCTCCACCACAACCTGGTGGATTAGGAGGGGGACGATTTCCTCCCTCAGGATTTGGGGGTGGGCGAGCAACCATGTTTACAAAGGAGGAGGATGATTCACTAGATTCTACCCTCCGTGGTTTATCAGATAGTTCAAACAGTTCAGGGCTTTGTGACCTCCTCCCAAACATGCGCTACTGAAAGAAGAATTAGGGTAATGTGAAGAGAGAAGGGGATGAGAGAGAAGATGCCAAATAGGTGCACTTGATAACAAATCAATCCAATCAAGGTCCTAACATCTAAATGTGACCTCAAACCTAAAGATCTACATTACCTATTATCGCAACCTACGAAACCAAATACGAGTACTGCGAAACCACTGGGCCAGATTGAAAGGCCATTTGCCCCAGTCTGAGACACCCGATAGCATGCAGGAACCCGCACTAGCACGTAGGTGCTACACGTAGGTAGTTAGACTTCAAAACCTTAATGGGGTCAAGTTACTATCAATTTTAAATTAAAAGGCTTAGGATACAAGTGCTTTAAAATGTGAAGGGCGTTGTATACGGGTAATGCCCAAGTGCATTGATTTATGAGTGTGTAAAACAAGCATGCAATGGGGAACTCTCCCCGAATTGAAGTTTTAGATGGTAAATGGCTTTTAGAATTCCGCTCTCAAGTAGTATGGATTTTATGATTCCAATGAATTACCAATTCAACCAATCTCCAGGTTTTCAAGAATACAAGTTCTTTGCGCCCAAACAACCCTTCTTCAATTTGATTTGGTTACTGCATGCTACAATGCAATGGGCCCCCTGAATGGATGTTTCTAAGTGTGGATGCACGAATCACTTTTAATTCAATATGAATGAGAGCCAAACACTTCAATTCCAATGAGAGCCAAACCAAAGTTGCTAAGAGGAAAGACACCAACCTCCTTAGCAACGTGTGCGAAGATCCATGCAGCGCCAGTGACTTCACGCTCTCGCTCCTGCCTTGGACTCGCCCACATCTCCGACCTCCTCTGTGTGTCTCCTCCTCACAACAGGTCCACCTACACAAATACAAACAAAAACACCCGTGAAGAGATGGGTGGGAGAAGAGATAATCGGAGGAAGAGAATAGAAATCGACTCTAGATGGAACCTCCCTGGCAACGGTGCCAGAAAACTTGTGTTAGAATGCGGGTAGGGTTATTTAATATGGTGATATTAGCATCATAAAGTATTTAGTGGAAGTGATTACCTACAAGCGAATCTACACAGTTTATTAAAATTTATTAACCTGGACTAAATCAAATTTTAACTTGTTAGTTTTAGGCTCAAGGTTGAACTCAGGGAGGCGAGTTTGGAGTTAATCAGTTTCTACGTACTTTTTAAAATCGCATCAATTCCTTTCACTTATTGTATCTTTAGGTTTTTCTTGATTTTAGATTTTTTTGGGTATTCTTGTCCTTGAGGTACACTCTTACCAAATGGTCATTGGCTACATGGCAAAAAATGATCCTTGGTGATTCGCCAAAAATCAAATTCAAAATGGATCTCGCTACATGTGAGATCGTGTACCTATAAAGACAAGAGTTATCTTTTCTATTTTAGATTTTTTTGGTCTTTTCTTTATCAACAAAATAAAAGACAAGGGAAAGAAATGCGAAAAGATAACAAAAAATGGAAAGGAATGGAAATACTTAGCTTATTTATAGATATGTATATATATATGATATAGGTATATGGTATAAGTATATATATAGCTATATAATAATAATAAGGTGGAGGATTGAATTAAAGATTCAATGGAATGTAGCACTACGTTAGGTTAACCGTCGTCTAAAGAGACGTGATTAACCTAGCTATGTGCCATGCACGGGTGTGGAGCGGATGTGAGGGAGTGTGTATGGAACATTTTGATATGCACGAATATCGAGAATATATCCACAACAGGTGCGAATATACTTGCGATGTAATGTGTGGAAATGTGATGAGTGAGCGATATCGTGAGTGAGAAATGTACATGAATGTGTGCGAAGGAGTGTGTGTGAATATGTGTGTGTGTGTGTATATATATGTGTTATATATATATGTGAAGGTATGGGTGTGCGTGTGTACACGTGTTATTGGGTGTGCGTGTGTATATATATATATATATATATATATATATATATATATATATATGTGGGTGTAAATGTATACGTGGATATGTATGTGTACGTGTGTGTGCGTGAGTGCGGTGGTGGTGAGGTGAGAGAATGTGTGGGCCCGTGAGTGCGTCTGCGTAGGTGTATGTGATCTATGTGTGTGTGATTGAGAGTGGGAAGGAGCGGAAGTGTACCGAGTGAGAGGTGAGGGCACCTGTGATAGCATGTGACGGGAGGGATGCTGCAACCGGCAAAATGAGGAATGGCCGGTTGCAACGTGAGTGCGCGGAGAGAGCGGGACAGTGTTGCGAGGGTAAATTGCATCGGATGCTGAGATTTTTGAAATGAGACGAGAGGGAGGTCGTGGATGTAGGCATGGGAAAGGAGCGTCACCGGCTGGGTTGTGCGTTGATGGATGGGTGTGTCGCTTCGTCATCGGATAAGTGAGAAGTTGTAAGTCACGAGCGGAAAAAAAGACAGTAGCGATGTATGACATAGGAGCTTCTAAGTGTGCTCCTGCACCAATGGCGATGAAAATAGATGAAATTAAAAGTAAAAATCAATGTGAATTCACCACACCCATCTGCTCGCAAGGGAGGTGGGTGGTGATGGAATTTACCGTGTTATCTGCAACCACGATGGTATTGGGTGGCCGACTATGGACGAAGGGGATGTAGGCATGTATGTACATCTGTGGGAGTAAGGGAAGGAGTGTTGTTGCCATGGAGAGGTATGGGTGTCGATACCTGCATAGAGAGGAGGGAGGGAATGGTTATATAGGTGAGGGGGTATGGTGTGGGTGCAGGTGAGGACAAAAGTGCCTTCTATGAGATTTTTTTTTTTTTTGGTATTTGGGTATTTTGTGGTTAGGCACTTAGGTTGCTAGGAAATTATTGTAGGTGAAGTATGTGGTGTTGTGTTATGTAGAAATGTGGTGTAAATGAAATGGAAATGAGGTGGAAATGGAGGCTCAATCTCTCTCTATCTTTCTCTCCATAAAATACACAAATGCAAATATTTATAAAATACATGTAAACCTATCTAATCTAAATGCATTACGCTAGGAAAAAACATAAGAGGACATATTTACATGAGTGAATTGTTGTACAATCAACGACCACTACTGAATTTAATTAACCTAATGAGTCAAGTTTTTTGTCCAAGGATCCACTTGAAGCAAAAGTGTTTATTCTTTTCAACATAATAAAAATAAGATAGTGCGATTCGTCATGTCAAGAACTCCATTTTCCATGTAAGGTTGAAGCACATAGATGTGAGATATCATTGGATACAATACATACTAGAATCAAAGCAACTTGATCTTTCAAGGATGCACATAGAAGATAATGGTGTTGATATGATGATAAAAGTATTACCACTTAGGAAGTTTGAGCCATATCGCTCTATTATAAGATTAGAGCAATTCCCACTTCTTCGGTGAGGGGAAGATTTATTGGGTGGGTTCCCTTCCATGTGGGAACTCAACCCATATGCTTGGATATTCAAAGATCCGAGTGATAACATACGAAAATTATGGTGACTTATTTTTGTAATATTTCTTCTTAGGCTTCTTTGAGATATGGCAATATAATATTATTGCCAGCCTATCGGGGAAGGAAGAAGAGGTCATGCGTCATTTTGTTTGGCCATTCCCTTATGTTGCCTATTTTTTAGTAATGTGAGAAAATAGAAAGAAGGTAGTAAGATCATTACTTCTTATTTTTCTCCTTCAATGAAAATTAGTATCCATATTTTTCCCAACTTTTCATATACATATATGGTTGAAAAGAAGGAGAGAGAGATGTGATGGAAGGGACAACTACAGGTTGATTTCTTATCTTTTATCACTTGTTCAAGGTATTCAAGATGGGGACTATCAACTTGCGGGAAGATTAAAATATTCTTCCACTCTCTCTTATTATTTTGTAGTTGTTCTTGTTAAAATTTATTCGTACAAAGAGGATTGACTTTGTGTAATCTCTCGTTGGGAAGAATAATTTTTCTATAGATTATAATAAATTGATTTGGATCCTTTTGATCTCATCATTTTTTACCCTCGCATCTTTGAAAGGTTTTTCCACATTAAAGATATCATGCATGTTGTGATTATAATTATTATTGTTTGGTTACTTATATATTTTATGACATATTGGGTAGTTTGATTTTTATTTGAGAAATTTTTATTTAATCCCAACAGAGAACTATGGCGTGAAAATATCCCCCAGCAGCCTGGTACTTTTCTCTCCCATGATTCCTTCAACCCCAGCCTCCTCCCATCGCGATGTTACATGCCAGTCTCGTTCGCGGCATATGGTTGGGTTGATAGTGGATGTGGAGGTAGTGGTGGTGGAAGATTGTTCCTTCATGGAGTATGGGGGTTAGAAGGGAAAGGTTTCGGAGAGGACACATGGAGGAATGTTGATTGCTAAGTGTACTTAGAAGTTGCTTGCCGTTGGGCAAGGAGGAGGAGGAGGAGTGGGATGAGGGATAAACATGAAGGGAACCTTGAAGGGGAGGAAGGGGGTATGTGGATGAAGGTTGTAGCAATGAAAAAAAGTGGAGGTTGAGTCGTTGAGAGAACTCCGGCAACTGTCCTCTAATGTGTGCTGTTGTTGAGTACACCACACGACAATTGGACTCATTCAATGAGAGAGGGAGAGAGAGAGAGAGAGAGAGAGGAGACGAGGAGAGCAAGAGAGATGTGGGTGGGGAAGACATGGAAACATGGTGGGATGAGCATCTTGTTTTAGATAATATTAGTATGTTTAGCTAGTGCTTCGTTGCAGGAAAGAAAATAATTACCTTCTTTTCCGTAAAGATTAAATACATCATGTTACATCTTTGAACATTGCATATAGGCAAGGTAGGTGCATTTGATTTCATGAGAATCTCATAAAGAAAAACTAATTTGGAAATCCAAATTATTGCATGAAAGATAAAAAAAGTTGATTGACAATAGATATTATACATCAAAAAAACTACAAGAATAACTTTAGTAAACAATATTCATCTGATGATACAATTGTGTTCACTCACTTTGGATGGTTGATTCTTCAATTTAACCCTTGGATATGGTTGAAACGTGAAGTGAGTGCAACGTAATTACAAGTGAAATATGGTGCAAAGGGGAGAGAGGTAGGCTGCGTCAATCTTACACCAAGTCTTGTGCTGTTATTTTATCTAATAATTTAAAAGAACAATGATCGAGAGACCTCTCACATGAGAATAGTCAATGATCTAGAGAGAGAAAATTAATGTTCTTTACTAAGTTTATGTCAATCCAATGTTAGAGATTTTTTGATGTGATTTTTTGAATCATTTTTTTATTTCCATTTTTCTTGAAACTTTCAATAGAATTAGTTTAAAGATTTTTTCCTTGTATATATTAGACTTTATTAAAATTTTTGTGCTTGTTTCCATTTTAAGATCTATAACACATTAGTTCATTTTTCCTATATTCATTTGATTTTGAAGAACCTATCTTCGAAAAAATAAATCTAAAATCTATACATATGAAATTAATGATTTAGAAGATAAATTTCGTAAGAAATAGCATCAATTCAATTAATTAGTAATTAGGATCATAGTTATTATCATAAATGATTCAAATTACTTTCATCTTATTTTAATATTTGAGTAATTTAATATCATCTTGTAGCAGTACATCATGTAATAATCTGGGTCTTACATCGAAAAGGTATAATTTTTTTTTTGTTCTTAATACTTTGAGTAATTTAGTCTCATCGATGCAATAATGTAGACCTTAACGTAGATAAGGAAAAAAAAAGAACATGAGATGAAAACGTGCAGGGGCGAGCGGGTGAGAGCACGGAAGTGAGAGAGGCGGGAGATCAACACGTGGCTTGGGGTGACCCGCTTTTAACATATAAGAATAGACGAGGAAATTGGACACGCGTCCTGCGATAGGAATAATATTATTATCGGTAGAAAATATAATATAATTTATTAAATCATTTAATATATATATATAGTTATTTTTATTTTAATAATTGGAATAATGTCCTATCTTAAATAATAAAATAATAATATATGATCTATATAATATGTATGAGAAAAATTTAAAAAAATATATTTCTAATTAGAAATTATCTAGATAAAAGTCTACACTTAGATAATATTATTATTTATAGAAAATACAAAAAATATATATATAATATAAATTAGAGATTTTTACGTGAATATCAATAAAATATTTTAAATTACTTAAATGTCATTTAATTCACTATATTTATAGATATACCATTAAAAAAGTAACGTCGTTTTCGTATTTGGTACTCTGTTAATCATAACCGTTAAATTTAATGATTTTAAACTAACATGTGATAAAAAATTAATTTTTAGTCCACAAAAATTATTTTTTTATTCTCAAAGTTTTTTTATTAGTTCTCAAAATTTTTTTGAATCTTCAAATTTTATTTTTTTAAGTTTCACCCCTTCCCTCCCCCCTCCCCTCGCCAATTCACTCCCTTTCTCCTCACCTCTAATCACCTCCTTCACCCGCATTCTTAAACCTCTAACCACCTCCTCCCCCTTTAACTATCAACTCCTCTTAACCACCTCCTCCTCCCAGGGCAACATCGAAAGGAAAGTCCTCAAAGCCTACAACCACCACCACACATCTTTGGGTGCCTCTTTGATCATAAGCCCAAGAAGGGTGTCATCACGAACGGCGATAAGTTGAAGAAGGGTACTGAAATTGCACTAGAGGGGGTAAATAGTGAATTTATTAAATATTGTAAGACAAAAAATTCAATCATAAAAAGAAGCACCAGATTTTTAAGTGGAAACCCAAGACGGGTGAAAACCACCACCTAAGCCAATCCCTTGACTTAGGATTTTCGATCACAAAGTGATCAATCCACTAACCACACTACTTAAACGAGGGTAGTATACTTCAATTACAAATTCCACCTTCGATCCCTAAACGGAGGTTTCTCCCTTCACAATGAAAAGACTGAGACCCAATAGGCCAGATATCCAAAGTGCAAAAGTAAGAATTAAACAACACCTATAGAGCACTCCAATAATTTGATTACTTCCTTCTCTATTAAGCATAAAGAGAACTCCCTGAGAATTTGCAGAACGAAGTGAACCGGGAGTGTGGGTTTGCCCTTTAATCAGAATGTTGGCACAGCACAAGGGCAAGAGGAGGCTAAGAGTAGTGAGCAAGTAATTTTTCTAAGGGAATTGAATCTTAAGAGGTGTATCTTGTCTAAGAGGGGTTGTAGTCTATTTATGGGCAAGTTTGGAACCTTCAAGAATGCTTGGGAGAGATGTCTTAGCTGTTGGAGGAAAATCCGAAGAGATTGGGACGAAATCCACCATAAATCAGGGTAATGATGAGTCTGACAGTAATATCAGACATCTGATTTTATGGTCAGACGTCTTACAAGACGTCTGATTACAATTATGGTCGTCCGATACTATTAGCCAAGCTTTACTAGTTTTATTAGATCGAAACAGAGATGTCTGATATTTTCACATAAAACGTCTGATAAAATTATTGGACGTCTAAATATGCGTGGTTTCGTTCCTGTTTTGACCAGATCCAAACAGGGTTCTAGATTTCTAGGAACAGACATCAGCATAAATGTCTGTAGGATTCCCTAGACGTCTAGAAACCTAAAAAGGACTTGTCTTGGAAATCTAACAGAAGATCTTTGGTTCCTAATGAGATTTGCACATAAATAAATGAGCAACGGTCCAAAGGTAGACGTCTGGAGACATGTCCAGATGTCTGAAAATGTATTTTGCCCATTATATTCAGAAGGAAGATGGGTGCTTTTTCTAACGATTTTTTTAAGGACATCCAGGCAAAGTATTAGACGTCTGGATGAGGCTATGGACATTTGATGGAAGGTTGCTTCGATTGATGTTTATGAAGTTAGAAACTAAAGGCAAAGCTATAGGTAATTAGATGTCTGAAACACTTATCAGACGTCTTAAAGTTAAAAATCAGATGTCTGACAGTTGTTATGGACGTCTGATTTGAGTCTTAGCGTTAGGATTTTGTTTCTAATTTATCCTAAGTGTAGAGAGCCTAAGTTAGCTATTTATAAGTTATGTTTGGGGGCTCTTTACAATATCTCTAGACTCAAATAAAATAAAGATTACAACTTTTGAAAGTTTACATAAAAAGCCTATGACCTATGACAATACTCATGCTACCTAGTCTTTACACTTTTAACCCTCCGACTTGGAAAGCTCCATGAAACCTGCAATTGTGTTATTACAGAGAAAACTATGCTACGCTCATGTTTTATTTCTTTTTCTTCATTTTGTAAAATCATCAAAATATTATATATGAGAGGTTGAACTAATAATCTCTCCCTTTTTAAAGATTTTCAAAATATACCTGTAGGTTCTTATTTTCTCTCCCTGAAAATTGTACTTAGTAGTCTATTACTATTTTGAGAAGATTTTTCATAATTTTTTTTTTTATGTTATTCCCTAGGTTCTTACTTACGTTCTTTTCTCCCCCTTTTTGAATAGCATCATGAAGGGTTTTGAAAGAGGGTTGATACTTAAACTACAAGGTGACATTAATAGAGTGGAGAGCATTAATAAAACTACATGCTGAATAAAAAATGACAAAGCATTAAAGTAAATTAACTAGGAAAGGAATGTAGGTGCCCTAAGCACAAACTAGCTATTGTTTCCAAAATATTTAAGTATGCGGTTAAGGCCCATTAATACAAGCCAACATGGAAGACATAAAGAAAGACAAACAGAAGAACTAAATTAGTCTTCTTGATCATGTCAGCTGATGGAGAGAATTTCACTTGATTAAGAAGATAATAGAATGATATGTCGTAATTTATGTGGTGGAAATCTCTCAATCAAAGATTAAAATAGATATCAATTTAAACCACAAAAGGATGTCGTATCCACAAGGAGGAATAGATTCAATAAATTCACGAGTAGAGAGTCATCATGTTCATAGACACCTTCGTGAAATCAATTCAATGAATATGCTACTCTAAATGGAACTTGCAATTTCATGAGAAGTTATGGACTATTTATGTAAATTTTACGTCAGAAATCAAACTCCCAAAAGTATGTAGATGATACATGTGTAGTGGCATATCATGTTATTTTGAATTGCATGCAAATCTGAATTAAATTTCAATGTTAAATGATGCACATAACATAAGTTAAGCCAATTCACGAAATTGTAAGTGCACCCATGCAATTTCACCTGAATAAAATAATCCAAATATTAAATTGACAATGGAAAAAAATGTAAATTTTAATTCACTCAAAAATAAAGGAAACTTCCTCTCTCTTCGCCTCACATTGGGGGAGGCGTCGCCTGCGGTTTGCTCGGGTGGAGGAGTTCCATTGGAGGAGAGGATCTCGTAGACGATGACGGTGAGGCGGGAGATGGCCGGTGGCGACCGGCCGAATAGCAGGTGGTGGCAGAGAGGAGCGGCAAGGACTGCAGCTGCACTCAGGTGGTTGCTGCGCACGGAGGTGCTGCGCGTGCACAAGGGCGTGGCTGCCCACGGGCGTGGCCGGCGACATGGTTGGCTGCGTGCGGAGGTGATGTGGTGGGTTCCTTTGGTTGTTTGCAGGCAGGTTGAAGGAAGAAAAGGAAGAAAAAGACAAAGAGGTCGTTGACGTGATGTTCTGCGTGTGTGTTAAGAAGTGTCATTATAGTCGCACTTGCAACGTCGATTTTAAAAAAAGTAAACGGAGGTGAGTCCGAGTGTCAGTCTCAGGGAGGCGTGAAAATCGGATTTTTCTTATCACTTGTTGTCATAGAAAATGTGGAGTTTTGCTTGCGAAAGGTACGATTTTGAAAAGCGAGAGAGATAGAGAGAGAGATTAGCGTTAGAATGTTCCTTGTTTGATCATGCAACTTAAACGGAAATTAAAGTGACAACTGAACAAAAAATAACTTCATTAATCATGCACTTTTAGTTCATAGCTTACAACATTAAATACATGCCTCAAACAAAAGTAATGGAAAGCTTAAAAGAGAGAGAGAGAGGAATGGAGAGCGACGAGGCAGCCACGGCGGTGGAGGAGGCTCCGTCGGCGGCTCATCATCTCCGGCTATTACAAGAGGGCCTAAAGCTAGCTAAGAGAGGGGTGGAGTAGTTGCAATGGAATTGAATGCCTTGAATGAGTGGTTGGAGGGGGTTTAAATAGGGTAAGGCCTTTCTAAAAGAAGAAGGGGCTTTAGCGACGTCCAGAACGTCGCTAAAACCACTCCAAAAGCGTCGGTGAAGCCCTCCAGCCCACCGGTCAATTGCACGCGCTGTTTCTTCTTCAAGCTCGATCCACGGCAGCTGCGTGAGAGCCATCCGATCAAAGATCGGATGGCTGAGATCTCTCCTCGACTGCACTTGGATAGTGCCTCGGGCGCGTGTGTGCGCGGGCGTCATCGCCGGCGTGCATGTGCACGTGGGCGCTCGAGAGCTGTGGGTGCGTCGCGTGGCGAAATCTCGTTCGCCTGCTGCTGATCGGGCGGCCCAATTTCGCCGCGCGCAACCTTCGTCTTTGATTTCACGCTCCACGTTGCTCGAACCCGTGTCGCGTGCGTGCGGCCGTGTGCGCTAACCGTTGCACCACGCCCGCGTTTTGTCGCGGCGACTGCAGGCGAGCATGCGAGTCTCGGCTTGATGAAGAGGCGGCGTGCGGTGGAGTGGGGGTGACGTGGCGTAATGAGGGCCATTGATCTCTAGATCAACAGTCAGAACTTCGTGGGCCCATTGTAGGAGCTTCGGATGTCGGATTTGGCCGATCTTGAATTCGTTGGACTCCGTTTGTCGTTCTGAATCCATCCGTGCGATCTGATTGCTCATCTGAGGCCTGCTTTGACAAGTGCTTACACAAATGGCCATTAATACAGTTTTATAAGCAATCTTGGTACATGATGCATGCAATACTCCCATTCTACCTATGTTGTGCCTTTTATTCTTAAGATGGGCCATATTCAACATAATTATCACCCCCTTGTGCAGTGTTATCAGTCGTGGCACACGGGCGTCTACGTGCGGGTGTCGTGCACGCCTGGCGTGGCTGAGCAGGAATGTCGTGCGGGGGCTGGAGATGCACGGAGAGGAGACTGCGCTACTGCGAGCGCGTGAGGGGGTGCGCAGCGTAAGTGCTGCTGGCGGGGAAGGAGCCTGCGATAGGCTGCTCTATTGCTGCAGCACTTGGAGAGGCGTGTTGGCCTTGAGGGAGCGCGTGCACAAGCTGTTGCTGGGTGGATGCACGTGCACGTTGCGAGGGTGCACGTGGTGGGGTTGTTGTGTGATGAGCGGCTGCCTCGCACACTGTGTGAGAGGGCCACAGTGCAGGCTCTGCTTCACGGTGTGCACAGGGTCCACTGTGGTGTGGTTGGACACCCCCCCCGTCCAAGGAAGTCCCGTAGCTCTTATCCCTCTCCAGATCCACAACCTCCGCCTCGCCCTTCGCATGCGCAGCTGTTGGATTTGAATGCCGGCGGAGGGAATGGTGGTGGGAGGTGGACAATTATGGCCATGTCCTTCAAATACTAATTATGTCTAGTCACCTATTACACTTTTATTTTTTGCATGCACATATCAAATAAGAATGCATGTATTAGAATGTAAAGAAGATACAAAAATATTCATAAGCTAAGATTAATTACTTCTTAGCTTAGGTCATTAAACTATAAGGAAATGTATTCCATATGTACTTAAGCCAAATAAATGTTCAATAAATTGGACTTATCAAATGCCCCCATGCCTAAGTTTTGCTAGTCCCGAGCAAAAGTGAAAATAATGGAAGTAATCAAGAGAATTATTATTTCTTTATTCCACAAATTTAGAGATCCAGACAAATGTGAAGTGATAATAATAATAGCCTAGGTAATGGATTCAATTGAAAAGCCAACCTACATTTGAAGTTCACACTTAACCCTCGATAAAATTCTATCGGGATAGGCAACTACTTCCCTCGGGGATAAAGCAGAAGATAATCTGCAGTTTGACCCCAGCTTTTTTGGCTTAGGTAGGAGTGATAGAGTCAAATGGATTTATACTTGGTGGCTCACACTCATCTAGTGCTACCTGTAGTCTAGTACTGCAGACTCTAACTCTCCAAACTATCAAATGAGTCAACCCAAAGAGAAGCTAAACAACTATACTCTCTTGATGTTCCGTTGTGCTCACTCTTTTCTTTGTTTTCTTTCCGAGATCATGAATCTTACTAGATTTGGTAAATGTACTCACTGTATGGTGGCCTTACATGGCATTCACACTTCAACTAAAGTCCTAATAACTCTGCAACTAAGTTAGAGTCCTCAGCCAGTATTTGGCCGATCAGAAATACTGAAAGTTAGGTATGGGTCATATTTGGTGGATCGCGATTGGTGTTTTTGTTGCCTCAGAAACAACGTCACAAAGATAAAATTATAAACTTGAACTCTTTTCTTTTTCTTTTCTCTCTCTATTTTTTTTCCTTCTTTTGTTTTTCTAAATATAATTGTTTCTTCTCTCTTTTTTTTTATTTATAAATCAACATAACATGACGTAAACTTTTATTTATGAGGCATTATTAAGGATGATGATGGTCAAGAGAATATTGTGTGGCTTATTTGGTAGAAGTGCCTACTCTCGGCACCAGGAAGGAATGGATAGGATAAGTGTATTTCTGACCTTTGACACTATTACTCTCCTTTAGCCAAGGACTCTATGAAGGACGGTCGTAACCATCCATCATAGTCATAGGTTTATTAAGACTCAATCTCTGTGTATCTACCTTATTTGGTGACTCTCAGGAATTCACACAATGCACACAGGAACAGAGAGCAAAAACTATGCCTAACTCTGAGGTATCATCATCTAATTGTCCAAAACTTAAGAGTCATTGCACTAGACTTAGCGCACTAGTAATCTCTCTACTTTCTTCTCACAAATATGAGGTGGATTTACTAGAAGATAGTATGCCTGACTCCCTATTAACTGTCCAAAGGTTCAGTAGACTAAAAATGCTTATTGGTTTTCTTTAAAGATCCATTACCCAGTTTACGTGCAAGTGAAGTAAATGTACTGGATTTTAAACTTAAGAAACAATTAAAAAAGAAAAATCTTTAATGACACCTCCATGACAAAGATATTTTGCTAGGGACTAACCAATTCAGCTCAAGAAAATAAAAGATTTTTTTTTCTTTTATTTTCTTTCTATCTTTATAACTATCCTAAATGTATGCAAATATTTATACATGCTATAAACATTCTCAAGTTATGCCCCCCCATGCCTAAGATTGACAATGTCCTCATTGGAAAAATATAGTCATAGAAGAATATCACTTGAGGAGGAGAGTGGGATGAGCTAAGGCTCCTCAAGCTGAAGTGCGTCCAAAACCTGGCCATCTGAAAGAGTGATATAAGGTTTAAGTCGTTGGCCATTTACCTTAAAGCTCACACTAAAAGTAGATGACGAGTCAATTGTTCACTTTAAAGTCGTTTGTAGTTTTAGGTGGTGGAAAAATCGACTAATCAATATTTAAAAAGAAATAACCACTCGGAGAAGAGCAGGTCATATCCACAGAGAGGCAATGACGTATTTACATTTGCACCGGTTAAAAACGTTTGTTCGTAGTTAGTTTAGACAAGAATCAAGCCAAAATTGCCTTCAGATTAAGGTTGAATCAAGAAATCATGCTGAAATAGCAATTCATAATAACTAGAAGATATTTGTTGCAATGCAGATTCAATAAAATATCATTAAAAGATGACAATAGTAGAAAATGTAATTATTAATGGCATGGATACTGTAGCAAAACAAGGGATTTATTCCCCTTGGCCGTGCGTGAAGAGGAGTGGACGGCCGGAGGCGGGAAGCTCGGAGGAAGTTCTTTGGACCGAGGGCTTCGCAGCAGTGGTGGCTACGTGTCGTGCGGTGGCCGGAGCCGACCGGATTGAGCCCCGGCGAAGGTGGCTGCCAATGGTGCTGCAGCTGTTGGAGGTGATGCGCGTGCACGCACGGAGGCTGCTTGCGGGCGGTGTGGGCGGCTTGTTGTTGCGCACACTGATTCCGCACCTTCTGCTCTAGGCGCTGCAGGCGGAAGCGGGGTGCGTTGCTGTTGGCGGAAGGCGCTGCAGGCGAGTGTGCGCATTGGAGCAGAAGCGGGGTGCGCTGCTGTTGGCGGGAGGCGCTGTAGGCGGGAGGCGCGCGTGCGCTGCTGTTGGCGGAAGGCGTTGCATGTGGGAGGCGCGCATGCGCTGCTGTTGGCGGAAGGTGCGGGTGCGCACACGCACTGGTTCAGCACTGCAGGTAGCGGCGGGGAGGCTACAGGCGCGGGAAGGCTGCAGGCGGGAGGCGCGCATACTGCAAAGTGCAGGCGGTTGGCACTGGAGGTGTGATGCGGGGGTGGAGTGAGCGGATGAGGGCTGGCGCTTCAGGTGAGCGGGCGAGGGCAGGCGGTTGGCGGTGAAGTGGGCGAGTGTGGTTGCTACTGGAGTGGGGAGGTCGAAGCTTCAGATGTCCGGGAAACTTCCTGGACGTCTTAACTGGCTGAGGAGTGATTGCAGTAGCGGCGACGGTGGTTATTGGTGACGACGGCGAGGGAGGTGAACGGCGAGGTGCTCACGGTAATGCGGACGATCTCCGGTGGCGGTGTGGCCTGTCACACCACACGTCCACGGTGGTGGAGGGTCGTCACCGCGGTTGAGGCCGACGGTGTGGAATGGAAGAGATGGACTCTCTGCATAGTGTGGGTTGGGGGTGGAGGCCTACTCCGCTCGGCAGCCTCTCTCCTCTTTTTGTAGCTGCCTACACGAATTTGAATGGAGAGGCGGGAGCAGATCCACCTTCTTCGCTGATCCATGAATGTGGCTTTAGTGCGGCAGGAGGCGTTGCAGCAGCAGCCGAGCTGTTGCTGAAAAGAAGAAGAATAAATGATATTATTAAAATATTATGGTTATTTATATACAAACCCTCAACTTTTATGTTAACTTAAACAATGTACCTAATTGGTTAACTAATTAAATGAATGCCATTCTAAGTTAATTCTAAATGCATTTAAAATATGAATGCAATGCATGAATTATGTAATTAAATTAGAAATATGAATTAATCTATTTACATCCTAGTTTATGCTAAATGAATGTTAGAATTAACCTAATGTCTAGGCACTTAAATACTTAAATAGCCTACAACTATGGGCTAATCAAATACCCCCATGCCTAGTTTTTGCTAGTCCCTAGCAAAATTAAGCGAAACCTAGCACTCCAAGTAGACTAGTCAACTCACTTGGTCTTCCTTCATAAGCATATTAAGTTCAGACTCTAGACCCAAGGTTCCTAAGTAGTTGCTAAGTTACAGACTAGGTCGGCTAAAGACTAGTTGCAGGCATAAGTTTCCCTGATTTCTGACTCTACCCTAAAGTTTATTGATCCCTGAGATTAAAGCATCCATGCCTGTGCATTGGTCTGAGTTATTTGAGTTAAAGGAAAAAGTTTATATATATATATATATATATTTTTTTTTTATTCTTCTAAGTCTAACCTCAGATCAGCTATCAACACGGTCTGTGTCGGATTCATTGTCCCCATTACCATACCTCGAAGGGTGCCTGGATTTCGATGCTTCGAGATAGCACTGCCCATAACGACCCCAAGAACTCCTAGCAATCGACACTTCGAGATAGTATTGCCCATGGATTTCTTAAGTGAATTCAAGCCTATGGCAATCGGCACTTCGAGATAGGGCCGCCCATGGTACCTGAACCGCACAATGCGCTTACATGCCCCCAGTAGGATAAATATCCTAAGAGACAAGCGTCGAGGAGGTAATATGTTATCATCGCATCCTCAAGGTAAGTATATACTCTACCGCTCCTGGGGCGGGAACTCTTCCAATCAAAATGTGTTTTCAAGCCTCTCCTAAGTCAAAACTAAGAGAACCAAATCCCTTTCAGAAAGAAAGAAATTAAGTTAATTACTAGACCAAGTGTGTGAAATTTGGATGCTTGGGTTACAAGGACCTGTAAACCAAAAGGTAGAACAAGACTCTAAAGGTCTAAAGCTAGCAGCTCATTTAGCTTCTAAAGTTTGACCCTAAAATTAATTTAGTCTACCCTAGAGTTCTGATTTGCTTAAGAATGCAGGACTTAGCCAGTTAAGCTCAAAACTTTTTTTTTTTTTCATATATGCATGCTATAAACAAAATGCCTCAGGTCCTCTCCCCCATGCCTGGTTCAAACAATGTCCTCATTGAAAACAAAAATAGCTAAAGGAAGATATTACCTGAGGCAAAGAATGATAGGAGCTAAGGCTCCTCAAGATTGACTTCGTCAACCAGATGGCCATCTAAAGTTATGTACGGTTTTAACCGTTGACGATAAAGGGAGTTGCTGAAGAGAAAGGATTTTTGATCTCCACAGCTCCATGCGGAAATACTTTGGTGATTATGTAAGGCCTATCCCAACGAGATTTTAACTTCCCAGGAAAAAGCTTAAGTCTAGAATTGAAAAGCCAGACTTGTTGGTTGGGCTCAAAGGTCTTTCGAAGAATAAACTTATCATGCAAGACCTTAGTTCTTTCTTTATAAGCTTGAGAGGTGTCATAAGCATCATTCCTTAGCTCCTCAAGCTCACTTAATTCTAGAAGTCGTGCCTTACCTGCCTTCTCTAAATCCATGTTAACACTTCGAATAGCCCAAAGTGCCTTATGTTCCCACTCAACAAGTAAATGGCACGCTTTTCCATACACAATCCGAAAGGGAGAAGTACCCAAAGGGGTCTTATAGGCCGTTCGATAAGCCCACA
The DNA here is from genome assembly GCA_037157565.1 of Thalassia testudinum. Lineage (NCBI taxonomy): Eukaryota > Viridiplantae > Streptophyta > Magnoliopsida > Alismatales > Hydrocharitaceae > Thalassia > Thalassia testudinum. The sequence goes on along the minus strand of JAZHRO010000024.1, from coordinate 75,381,806 downwards.
AAGCATCATCGAGCTTTTGGGACCAGTCTTTCCTATCAGGTCTAACGGTCTTTTCCAAAATATTTTTTATCTCCCTATTTGACACTTCAACCTGGCCACTTGTCTGAGGATGGTAAGGGGTAGCAACCTTGTGAGTCACTCCCAAACTCTTGATTAACCGATTGAAGTGGTGGTTTCGGAAATAAGGTCCCCCATCACTTATAATAGTCTTGGTGCAACCGAAACGAGATATGATATTGGCCTTCACAAATTTCAAAACCACAGAGTGGTCATTTTTGCACGTAGGAATGACCTCTATCCATTTAGAGACATAATCAACTGCCACCAAGATATATTCATAACCATGGGACTACGGGAAGGGGCCCATAAAGTCAATTCCCCACACATCAAAAATTTCAACAGATTGAATAGGATGTTGAGGCATTTCATTCCTCTTCCCAATCGTTCCAATCCGTTGACATCTAATACAAGCCTTAACAAAATTATGAGAATCCTTAAATAAGGAAGGCCACCAAAAATCGGACTGGAGAACCTTAAAAGTAGTTTTCTTAGCACCAAAGTGTCCTCCACAATGAAGTTCATGGCGAAAACTCAGCACACTTTGTTGTTCCTCTTCAGGCACACAACGTCTCAATACTTGGTCTTGTCCAATTCTAAATAATTCTGGCTCTTCCCAATGAAAATATCTTGCTTGAGAAATGAATCTCTTTCTTTTCTGCTCATCCCAAGAGCCAGGAGTTTGTCCAGTGACCAAGTAATTTATAGTGTTTGCATACCAAGGTAAAGTTGGTGTTACCACCATCAGAGTTTCATCGAGAAATGTCTAGCGAATGTCTCCAGAAAGAGAGTCATTAAGAGGAAGGCGAGACAGGTGGTCAGCCATAACATTTTCTACTCCTTTCTTTTCACGTATTTCCAAGTCAAATTCTTGAAGGAGTAGGATTCACCTAATTAGATGTGGCTTAGAATCTTTCTTAGCAATGAGATGTTTCACTGCTGCATGATCAGTAAAAATAACCGCCTTAGACCCAAGTAGATAAGACCTAAACTTCTCCAGAGCAAAAACTACAGCAAGTAATTCTTTTTCAGTGACGGTGTAGTTTTGCTGAGGTTCGGTTAAAGTCTTGCTTGCATAATGCAGCACATGAGGTCTTCCCTCAACCCTTTGTCCAAGGACTGCTCCCACTGCATAATCTGAAGCATCACACATAAGCTCAAATGGGAGTGTCCAATCAGGAGCTTGGAGAATAGGCGTAGAGATCAAGGCCTCCTTTAGAGTTTGAAAGGCCTCGGCACACTTTGAATCAAAACTGAAGGAAGATTCCTTCGCCAACAAGTCACAAAGTGGCCTAGAAATCTTACTAAAATTTTTAATAAAGCGCCTATAAAAGCCAGCATGGCCCAGAAAGGATCTAATCTGTTTGACATTCGTAGGCAATGGAAGTTTGGAAATAGAATCAATCTTGGCTTTATCTACTTCCAAACCTTGCTCGGATACAACATGCCCAAGTACAATTCCTTTCTGTACCATGAAGTGACTTTTCTCCCAGCTGAGGACTAAACTAGTCTCCTTACATCGTTTCAACACATTCTCCCGGTGCAGGAGACACTGGTCGAAAGACGAGCCATAAATGGAGAAGTCATCCATAAACACTTCAACATACTCGTCAATCATGTCCAAAAGATAGACATCATACACCGCTGGAAAGTTGCAGGGGCATTACATAATCCAAACGGCATACGCTTGAATGCAAAAGTACCGTAAGGACTTGTGAATGTCGTCTTTTCCTGGTCATCAGGAAAGACTACCACCTGATTGTATCCAGAATATCCATCGAGAAAGCAATAGTATTTATTCCCTGCCAATTTTTTGAGAATTTGATCGATAAAAGGCAAAGGAAAGTGATCCTTCTGGGTAGCGGTGTTCAGCTTGCGGTAATTGATTAGCCCATAGTTGTGGGTTATTTAAGTATTTAAGTGCCTACACATTAGGTTAATTCTAACATTTATTTAGTATAAATTAGGATGTAAATAGATTAATTCATAGTTTTAATCTAATTACATAATCCATACATTGCATTCATATCTTAAGTGCATTTAGAATTAGCTTAGAATAGCATTCATTTAATTAGATAACCAATTAGGTATATTGTTTTTATTAACATAGAAGTTGAGGGTCTATACATAAATAACCCTAATATTTTAATAATATTTGCTTTATTCGTCTTCTTTCAGAACGGCTGGCTGCCGCTCCAACGCCCGGCTGCTGCAGTGATGAAGCCATTCAAGGGGGAGCGGATGTGGTGGATCTGGTCGGCGACTGATTTCAAAATTGTTCAAGACACTATAAAAGGACCGCGCAAGCGCCCCCTCTGCAGCAGGCCTCCGCCACCGACTCACCACTGTGCAGAGAGATCCTCTCTCTTCCACTCCACACTGCCGGCCTCTACCGTGGCGGCGAGTCTCCACCACCGTGGGCGTGTGGTGTGACAGGCCACACCGCCATCCGGAGCTCGCCCGCATTACCGTGAGCACCTTAGCGTGCAACTCCCTCGCCGTCGTCGCCGACCACCGTCACCAACCTACTGATCAGCCACCCTCTCAGTAACTTAAGACGTCTGGGAAATTTCCCAGACGTCTGAAGTTACCCGCTCACTTCACCGCACACGCCTGAAGTCGCCTGCAGACCCCTTCCCGCACCTGCAGAACCTTCAGCGCACCCACGTCCGTCAACCTTCAGCTCAAACACGCACAACCGCCTGCAGTCCACGCCGTTCACCACTGTGTCTGCAGAACCGCCAGCAACCGACCTCTGCGCCCTCCACCGCTCACCGGCTGCTGACCTGCGCACGCCTGCAGATCAGCCCGTGCTCTCCTCCAACGCCTGCAGACCAGCCTGCAGCATCCTCCAACAGCCGCCTGCAGCTTCCACCGCGCAAGCGCCCCCTCTGCAGCTTCCACCGCACACGCCAGCGCCCGCCTGCAGACGCCCGCCTGCAGACCACCGCGCGCCAGCGCCCTCCGCAGACCTTCCGCGCGCCCACGCACAGCCACCTGCAGAACCGCCAGCAACCGACCTCTGCAGCTACCACCGCAGCCACGCCTCCGCGCGCCAGCGCCCGCCTGCAGACCACCGCAGCCACGCCTCCGCGCGCCAGCGCCCCTCCGCAGCCCCTCTGCAGCTTCCACCGCGCGCCAGCGCCTTCCGCAGACTCTCCGCGCGCCCACGCACAGCCACCTGCAGAACCGCCAGCAACCGACCTCTGCAGCTACCACCGCAGCCACGCCTCCGCGCGCCAGCGCCCGCCTGCAGACCACCGCAGCCACGCCTCCGCGCGCCAGCGCCTTCCGCAGACCCTCCGCGCGCCCACGCACAACCGCCTGCAGCACCTCCGCCGGAGCTCGTCCGGCCACCTCCGGCCGCCGCGTGACTCGCCGTCACCACCGATTCGAAGCCCTTGATCCAAGGGACCTCCGCCGAGCTTCCCGCGCCCAGCCATCGGCTCCTCGTCGTGCAAGACAACGGGGAAGAATTCCCCTGTTTTGCTACAGTAAAGCATTGATTAAAATTTACATTTTCTGCCATTGCCAGATTTTATTCATATTCTATTCAGTCTGCATTGCGGAAAATATCCTGTAGTTTATCATAATTGCCATTTCAGCATTATTTCTTGCTTAAACCTTAATCTAAAGGCAATCTTGGCTTGGTTCTTGTCCAAATTGACTCCGAACAAACATTTTTAAGTGGCGCGAATTTTAATACGTTATTGCCTCCCTGTGGAAACGACCCGCTCCTCTGCGAGTGGTTATTTCTTATTAAAAATTGATTAGTCGATTTTTCCACCACATTAAACTACAAACGACTTAAAAGTGAAAGATCGACACGGTCAAATGGCGCCGCTGCCGGGGAGGCAACAGACGCAATAATTTCGCCTAATTTTATCTTCATTATTTGTCAATTGCACAGAGATTTGACCATCTATTATTTTCTTTTCTGTGCGAGAAATTTTGTGCAAGAATCAGCCACTGTGAGAGGCGACCCTTGACGTCGCCAGACGAGAAGTGGACAAGAAATTTTGAAAGGAGGAGAAGGACGAGGACGCGACGGACACCACTGTATTTAATCGCTAATTTAATTAGAATAGAATTAAGACTGAAGACTTAATTTTTCATTACAGTTAGTTTGAAACCCTTGTTCTGGGGCAAATTTTGAGGGGTTTGTTCCCTGATTTTGTTTTGGACCCGTGTTGGGTAATTTTTGGGAGCCTGTTCCCTTTTCTTTATATTTAGGTTTATTTTTTTTTTTTATTATTTCTTTTATTTGCTTGTGCATAAGTAGTTCTAAAAAAAAATAGAAAAAGAAAAAAAAACGAGCTGCCTGCTAGAAGCTGCCCGCCCTAGGACGAACCATTTAGGTCTGTATGAGCAGCCTCTAGATTTGCTTTTCTGCATTGCGTGCATTTTTGCATCGAAGATCGCTGGAGGCAAGGTACGCATTCTCTTACTTTGCATCCTATTTTTGATCACGCATTGCATTTGGGATTTAATGCAAAGACCACCTAATCTGTACTGAATAAATCTAACAAGTGGTCACATTTTTTTTTAGAAAAAGGACTAATTAAAGGAAGGAAATTTTAAAAAACCAAGGATTTCATTTTCAAACTTGGCGTGCGATTCAAAGTTTAAAATCTTTTACGGTGTATGCACACTTATTTCACTTGCACCACGACACGCTTCTAGACACTCCTTAGGTTTGGAAATACTAGGACAAGAGCCCTCCTTTCGTTGGATTTTGAAGTGTTCGGAACTTGAGATCAAAGGTTTTGTAAATCCAAAAAGGGGGATACCCTGTCACGGATTTTTGGGGGTAGTTGAGGAGCACCGCGAAAGCACAGCTTCAAAGGAAGGCTTAGGCCTACTTGCATCCCTCGATCTTCCGTCTTTGGATTTACTTGACCATTTGAGATTTAGGGAAGAACACCTAAGCTCCAACTAGGTCTTTTTAGGCGAGCCGTAGGTCGACAATAGGCGCGTAAATTGATTGAACAAATTGTATTGTCACCTGCAATCTGACTTAAAATCAAAAGCCTAAATTGGGAAAGACCTAAAAGGTCCTTTTTGAATTGTGTCTTGCTTGGGGAATTCTGATTGAAGTGTGAGTTAGAATGGACCACATTGATTTTCATCCTTTCACATCTTGCCCACACCCTCACCCCCACTTTGCATCCTTCGATCCCAGACGCCGAGATGGTCCATTCCTTGATGGACATAATGACAATCATTGGGATCCGTTTTACTCCTATTATAGGAGTATTGGCCTAGTTAAGCCCCAAATTAGTGAGCAGAACTCAGGAGAGGGATTTGCTTTGCCCAATATCCCACATACCAAAGAAATACTGAACCCACCCTCCCTGAAAACTTATAATGGTTGGACAAACACTCCTGGGTACTATAAGCCTGAGCCTGACTTCTCTTATGATAGAAATGACCTCTCCTCTTTGAAGATGGAAATACAGAAAATGCAAAATGAAATGAGTGAATTGTTAGGAGAATCTTTGAGAGCAGGCCAACAAGAAAGAGATGAAATTAGCCACCCAATCTGCCCCATTGACAATGACGTACACCCCTCTACAATAGATGCATCTCCCGTGGGAAAGCTACACTTTAAGTTGAAGGGAAATTCTGGGGAGAATAGCTACTTTTCGAGGATCGATTTTGAAACCTCCCCATTAGATGACACTTCCTTGAGAGATCTACACTTTAGGTGGGAGGAAAATACACATGAAAGTAGCTATGCATTGGATGAAGAAAGGTGGCAACCCGAGGAAGATGATGATAAGGTTGAGTATCCACCTGAATTATATTGGAGTCAAAAGAAGGGAATGATGGTGCCATTGGAAGACCTCGACCCAGATGATAGTATTTTCGTGACATTTGATGAAGTGGGTCAAAGTCAAGTTGTTAATCCTACCCTCCCTTCTGATCATGATATGGAACTCAAACCCACCCTTAGGGAACCTAACCCTAAAGAAATTGACCTATCTGAGGAGTCTGATGTAACCAATGTAAATAATTTACCTCAGATAGAGCACCCTAGGGGATCTGCTGATATATTAAATGATTCTAGACCTCGGGTACATGATGAATTGTGTGATGAGGAGGAAGATGAATTATATGAGGAACCTACATTCAAGATTTGGAGTGACACTAAGGGTGATTATGTATTATTTGAAGAGTTAACCCCTGAGGATGTCACAAATTTGACCAAATTAGGTTTCCTTGGCACACCCATTGATGATATTTCTCCTCATGATAAAATGATGGAAAATTTGGAAGCAATTTCTAAGATTTATGTGGATTCACATATAGACTCCGGGGAAGATGTGAGTAAAGAACAAAAACCCGGGGATGACATTAATAGGATAATCCCTAGATCTGTTGCTTCCAACCTGCCTTCATTCACTTCGAAGTCACCCTCTGATTCTCTTATATCTGAAAGCGAAATTGTGACTCCTGATGAAGAGCAGGAAGATCCACGTGATGGTGCAAGGAATGCTAGGGATGAAATTGAGGATTTAGAAAGAGTGTTTGGGATGGACACCAAGCTGATTAAACCCAATCTAGATCTTATGGCCATCCCACAACCTCGTAACTTGGACACCCTAGACGATCCTTGCCTTAGAGAATTGCTCATTTTTGTTCTGACTAGGGGGCTTAACAGACCAATATTTTCTGTAATGGAGTATCGGGTATGGATTGATGATTTCTTTAGTCAGTCCATTACCCTGGGGGTTTATCTCTATACCATTCCTTCCCCATTCTTTTTGGAGGATCCTTGTCATCCTACCCCTACCCCTTTGGAGGTTATTTTAACTGTTTATCCTTTAGAACCTCTTCTGGTGACCTGGGAAGATTTCATTCCCATTTTAGTTGGGCGAGCATTTGCTATCGGGATTCATCATCAGCTCGCCAACATCCTAGGTTACCTATTTTCTAGGCCAACTTTGCTTTCCTCATTTTTAGGGCCTATTTCTGCAATTCTTGAACCTGATTTGCAGGTTCTTCGGCTATTCAGCCCAGCTTTGACCCAGGTAATATCCTTCTATGCAATGAGGACATTGTAGATTTTAGGCATGGGGGGGTGTACTTGGGGATATACATAGCATAATTGCATACATTTGTACATAAAAAAAAAAAAAAAAGTTTTGAGCTTAACTGGCTAAGTCCTGCATTCTTAAGCAAATCAGAACTCTAGCGTAGACTAAATTAATTCTAGGGTCAAACTTTAGAAGCTAAATAAGCTACTAGCTTTAGACCTTTAGGGTCCTTTGTGGACTTAAAAACTTAAGTAGGAGTTAAGTTGCGGACCATTCTTCAAGAGGTTGAGGAAGGGAAGCTAGGGTTTGAGTTAAAAGGTGGGGTAGTACCTGGAGTCTTATTCTACCTTTTGGTTTACAGGTCCTTGTAACCCAAGCATCCAAATTGTTCACACTTGGTCTGGTAATTAACTTAATTTCTGAAAAGAGATTTGGTTCTCTTAGTTTTGACTTAAGAAAGGCTTGAAAACATATTTTGATTGGAAGAGTTCCCGCCGCAGGAGAGGTCGAGTATATACTCACCTTGAGGATGCGATGGTAACATATTACCTCCTCGGCGCTTGTCTCTTAGGATATCCATCCTACTGGGGGCATGTAAGCGCATTGCGCGGTTCAGGTACCATGGGCGGCCCTATCTCGAAGTGCCGATTGCCATAGGCCTGAATTCGCTTAAGAAATCCATGGGCGATACTATCTCGAAGTGTCGATTGCCAGGAGTTCTTGGGGTCGTTATGGGCGGTGCTATCTCGAAGCATCGAAAGCCAGGCACCCTTCGAGGTATGGTAATGGGGACAATGAATCCGACACAGGCTGTGTTGATAGCTGATCTGAGGTTAGACTTAGAAGAATCAAACAAAAAAAAAAAAAAAAAAAAAATTCCTTTAACTCAAATAACTCGGACCAATGCACAAGCACGGATGCTTTAATCTCAGGGATCAATAAACTTTAGGGTAGAGTCAGAAATCAGGGAAACTTGTGCTGGCAACTCGTCTTTAGCCGACCTAGTCTGTAACTTAACAACTACTTAGGAACCTTGGGTTTAGAACCTGAACTTAATATGCTTCTGAAGGAAGACTAAGTGAGTTGACTAGTCTACTTAGAGTGCTAGGTTTCGCTTAATTTTGCTAGGGACTAGCAAAAACTAGGCATGGGGGTATTTGATTAGCCCATAGTTGTGGGTTATTTAAGTATTTAAGTGCCTACACATTAGGTTAATTCTAACATTTATTTAGTATAAATTAGGATGTAAATAGATTAATTCATAGTTTTAATCTAATTACATAATCCATACATTGCATTCATATCTTAAGTGCATTTAGAATTAGCTTAGAATAGCATTCATTTAATTAGATAACCAATTAGGTATATTGTTTTTATTAACATAGAAGTTGAGGGTCTATACATAAATAACCCTAATATTTTAATAATATTTGCTTTATTCGTCTTCTTTCAGAACGGCTGGCTGCCGCTCCAACGCCCGGCTGCTGCAGTGATGAAGCCATTCAAGGGGGAGCGGATGTGGTGGATCTGGTCGGCGACTGATTTCAAAATTGTTCAAGACACTATAAAAGGACCGCGCAAGCGCCCCCTCTGCAGCAGGCCTCCGCCACCGACTCACCACTGTGCAGAGAGATCCTCTCTCTTCCACTCCACACTGCCGGCCTCTACCGTGGCGGCGAGTCTCCACCACCGTGGGCGTGTGGTGTGACAGGCCACACCGCCATCCGGAGCTCGCCCGCATTACCGTGAGCACCTTAGCGTGCAACTCCCTCGCCGTCGTCGCCGACCACCGTCACCAACCTACTGATCAGCCACCCTCTCAGTAACTTAAGACGTCTGGGAAATTTCCCAGACGTCTGAAGTTACCCGCTCACTTCACCGCACACGCCTGAAGTCGCCTGCAGACCCCTTCCCGCACCTGCAGAACCTTCAGCGCACCCACGTCCGTCAACCTTCAGCTCAAACACGCACAACCGCCTGCAGTCCACGCCGTTCACCACTGTGTCTGCAGAACCGCCAGCAACCGACCTCTGCGCCCTCCACCGCTCACCGGCTGCTGACCTGCGCACGCCTGCAGATCAGCCCGTGCTCTCCTCCAACGCCTGCAGACCAGCCTGCAGCATCCTCCAACAGCCGCCTGCAGCTTCCACCGCGCAAGCGCCCCCTCTGCAGCTTCCACCGCACACGCCAGCGCCCGCCTGCAGACGCCCGCCTGCAGACCACCGCGCGCCAGCGCCCTCCGCAGACCTTCCGCGCGCCCACGCACAGCCACCTGCAGAACCGCCAGCAACCGACCTCTGCAGCTACCACCGCAGCCACGCCTCCGCGCGCCAGCGCCCGCCTGCAGACCACCGCAGCCACGCCTCCGCGCGCCAGCGCCCCTCCGCAGCCCCTCTGCAGCTTCCACCGCGCGCCAGCGCCTTCCGCAGACTCTCCGCGCGCCCACGCACAGCCACCTGCAGAACCGCCAGCAACCGACCTCTGCAGCTACCACCGCAGCCACGCCTCCGCGCGCCAGCGCCCGCCTGCAGACCACCGCAGCCACGCCTCCGCGCGCCAGCGCCTTCCGCAGACCCTCCGCGCGCCCACGCACAACCGCCTGCAGCACCTCCGCCGGAGCTCGTCCGGCCACCTCCGGCCGCCGCGCGACTCGCCGTCACCACCGATTCGAAGCCCTTGATCCAAGGGACCTCCGCCGAGCTTCCCGCGCCCAGCCATCGGCTCCTCGTCGTGCAAGACAACGGGGAAGAATTCCCCTGTTTTGCTACAGTAAAGCATTGATTAAAATTTACATTTTCTGCCATTGCCAGATTTTATTCATATTCTATTCAGTCTGCATTGCGGAAAATATCCTGTAGTTTATCATAATTGCCATTTCAGCATTATTTCTTGCTTAAACCTTAATCTAAAGGCAATCTTGGCTTGGTTCTTGTCCAAATTGACTCCGAACAAACATTTTTAAGTGGCGCGAATTTTAATACGTTATTGCCTCCCTGTGGAAACGACCCGCTCCTCTGCGAGTGGTTATTTCTTATTAAAAATTGATTAGTCGATTTTTCCACCACATTAAACTACAAACGACTTAAAAGTGAAAGATCGACACGGTCAAATGGCGCCGCTGCCGGGGAGGCAACAGACGCAATAATTTCGCCTAATTTTATCTTCATTATTTGTCAATTGCACAGAGATTTGACCATCTATTATTTTCTTTTCTGTGCGAGAAATTTTGTGCAAGAATCAGCCACTGTGAGAGGCGACCCTTGACGTCGCCAGACGAGAAGTGGACAAGAAATTTTGAAAGGAGGAGAAGGACGAGGACGCGACGGACACCACTGTATTTAATCGCTAATTTAATTAGAATAGAATTAAGACTGAAGACTTAATTTTTCATTACAGTTAGTTTGAAACCCTTGTTCTGGGGCAAATTTTGAGGGGTTTGTTCCCTGATTTTGTTTTGGACCCGTGTTGGGTAATTTTTGGGAGCCTGTTCCTTTTTCTTTATATTTAGGTTTATTTTTTTTTTTTATTATTTCTTTTATTTGCTTGTGCATAAGTAGTTCTAAAAAAAAATAGAAAAAGAAAAAAAAACGAGCTGCCTGCTAGAAGCTGCCCGCCCTAGGACGAACCATTTAGGTCTGTATGAGCAGCCTCTAGATTTGCTTTTCTGCATTGCGTGCATTTTTGCATCGAAGATCGCTGGAGGCAAGGTACGCATTCTCTTACTTTGCATCCTATTTTTGATCACGCATTGCATTTGGGATTTAATGCAAAGACCACCTAATCTGTACTGAATAAATCTAACAAGTGGTCACATTTTTTTTTAGAAAAAGGACTAATTAAAGGAAGGAAATTTTAAAAAACCAAGGATTTCATTTTCAAACTTGGCGTGCGATTCAAAGTTTAAAATCTTTTACGGTGTATGCACACTTATTTCACTTGCACCACGACACGCTTCTAGACACTCCTTAGGTTTGGAAATACTAGGACAAGAGCCCTCCTTTCGTTGGATTTTGAAGTGTTCGGAACTTGAGATCAAAGGTTTTGTAAATCCAAAAAGGGGGATACCCTGTCACGGATTTTTGGGGGTAGTTGAGGAGCACCGCGAAAGCACAGCTTCAAAGGAAGGCTTAGGCCTACTTGCATCCCTCGATCTTCCGTCTTTGGATTTACTTGACCATTTGAGATTTAGGGAAGAACACCTAAGCTCCAACTAGGTCTTTTTAGGCGAGCCGTAGGTCGACAATAGGCGCGTAAATTGATTGAACAAATTGTATTGTCACCTGCAATCTGACTTAAAATCAAAAGCCTAAATTGGGAAAGACCTAAAAGGTCCTTTTTGAATTGTGTCTTGCTTGGGGAATTCTGATTGAAGTGTGAGTTAGAATGGACCACATTGATTTTCATCCTTTCACATCTTGCCCACACCCTCACCCCCACTTTGCATCCTTCGATCCCAGACGCCGAGATGGTCCATTCCTTGATGGACATAATGACAATCATTGGGATCCGTTTTACTCCTATTATAGGAGTATTGGCCTAGTTAAGCCCCAAATTAGTGAGCAGAACTCAGGAGAGGGATTTGCTTTGCCCAATATCCCACATACCAAAGAAATACTGAACCCACCCTCCCTGAAAACTTATAATGGTTGGACAAACACTCCTGGGTACTATAAGCCTGAGCCTGACTTCTCTTATGATAGAAATGACCTCTCCTCTTTGAAGATGGAAATACAGAAAATGCAAAATGAAATGAGTGAATTGTTAGGAGAATCTTTGAGAGCAGGCCAACAAGAAAGAGATGAAATTAGCCACCCAATCTGCCCCATTGACAATGACGTACACCCCTCTACAATAGATGCATCTCCCGTGGGAAAGCTACACTTTAAGTTGAAGGGAAATTCTGGGGAGAATAGCTACTTTTCGAGGATCGATTTTGAAACCTCCCCATTAGATGACACTTCCTTGAGAGATCTACACTTTAGGTGGGAGGAAAATACACATGAAAGTAGCTATGCATTGGATGAAGAAAGGTGGCAACCCGAGGAAGATGATGATAAGGTTGAGTATCCACCTGAATTATATTGGAGTCAAAAGAAGGGAATGATGGTGCCATTGGAAGACCTCGACCCAGATGATAGTATTTTCGTGACATTTGATGAAGTGGGTCAAAGTCAAGTTGTTAATCCTACCCTCCCTTCTGATCATGATATGGAACTCAAACCCACCCTTAGGGAACCTAACCCTAAAGAAATTGACCTATCTGAGGAGTCTGATGTAACCAATGTAAATAATTTACCTCAGATAGAGCACCCTAGGGGATCTGCTGATATATTAAATGATTCTAGACCTCGGGTACATGATGAATTGTGTGATGAGGAGGAAGATGAATTATATGAGGAACCTACATTCAAGATTTGGAGTGACACTAAGGGTGATTATGTATTATTTGAAGAGTTAACCCCTGAGGATGTCACAAATTTGACCAAATTAGGTTTCCTTGGCACACCCATTGATGATATTTCTCCTCATGATAAAATGATGGAAAATTTGGAAGCAATTTCTAAGATTTATGTGGATTCACATATAGACTCCGGGGAAGATGTGAGTAAAGAACAAAAACCCGGGGATGACATTAATAGGATAATCCCTAGATCTGTTGCTTCCAACCTGCCTTCATTCACTTCGAAGTCACCCTCTGATTCTCTTATATCTGAAAGCGAAATTGTGACTCCTGATGAAGAGCAGGAAGATCCACGTGATGGTGCAAGGAATGCTAGGGATGAAATTGAGGATTTAGAAAGAGTGTTTGGGATGGACACCAAGCTGATTAAACCCAATCTAGATCTTATGGCCATCCCACAACCTCGTAACTTGGACACCCTAGACGATCCTTGCCTTAGAGAATTGCTCATTTTTGTTCTGACTAGGGGGCTTAACAGACCAATATTTTCTGTAATGGAGTATCGGGTATGGATTGATGATTTCTTTAGTCAGTCCATTACCCTGGGGGTTTATCTCTATACCATTCCTTCCCCATTCTTTTTGGAGGATCCTTGTCATCCTACCCCTACCCCTTTGGAGGTTATTTTAACTGTTTATCCTTTAGAACCTCTTCTGGTGACCTGGGAAGATTTCATTCCCATTTTAGTTGGGCGAGCATTTGCTATCGGGATTCATCATCAGCTCGCCAACATCCTAGGTTACCTATTTTCTAGGCCAACTTTGCTTTCCTCATTTTTAGGGCCTATTTCTGCAATTCTTGAACCTGATTTGCAGGTTCTTCGGCTATTCAGCCCAGCTTTGACCCAGGTAATATCCTTCTATGCAATGAGGACATTGTAGATTTTAGGCATGGGGGGGTGTACTTGGGGATATACATAGCATAATTGCATACATTTGTACATAAAAAAAAAAAAAAAAGTTTTGAGCTTAACTGGCTAAGTCCTGCATTCTTAAGCAAATCAGAACTCTAGCGTAGACTAAATTAATTCTAGGGTCAAACTTTAGAAGCTAAATAAGCTACTAGCTTTAGACCTTTAGGGTCCTTTGTGGACTTAAAAACTTAAGTAGGAGTTAAGTTGCGGACCATTCTTCAAGAGGTTGAGGAAGGGAAGCTAGGGTTTGAGTTAAAAGGTGGGGTAGTACCTGGAGTCTTATTCTACCTTTTGGTTTACAGGTCCTTGTAACCCAAGCATCCAAATTGTTCACACTTGGTCTGGTAATTAACTTAATTTCTGAAAAGAGATTTGGTTCTCTTAGTTTTGACTTAAGAAAGGCTTGAAAACATATTTTGATTGGAAGAGTTCCCGCCGCAGGAGAGGTCGAGTATATACTCACCTTGAGGATGCGATGGTAACATATTACCTCCTCGGCGCTTGTCTCTTAGGATATCCATCCTACTGGGGGCATGTAAGCGCATTGCGCGGTTCAGGTACCATGGGCGGCCCTATCTCGAAGTGCCGATTGCCATAGGCCTGAATTCGCTTAAGAAATCCATGGGCGATACTATCTCGAAGTGTCGATTGCCAGGAGTTCTTGGGGTCGTTATGGGCGGTGCTATCTCGAAGCATCGAAAGCCAGGCACCCTTCGAGGTATGGTAATGGGGACAATGAATCCGACACAGGCTGTGTTGATAGCTGATCTGAGGTTAGACTTAGAAGAATCAAACAAAAAAAAAAAAAAAAAAAAAATTCCTTTAACTCAAATAACTCGGACCAATGCACAAGCACGGATGCTTTAATCTCAGGGATCAATAAACTTTAGGGTAGAGTCAGAAATCAGGGAAACTTGTGCTGGCAACTCGTCTTTAGCCGACCTAGTCTGTAACTTAACAACTACTTAGGAACCTTGGGTTTAGAACCTGAACTTAATATGCTTCTGAAGGAAGACTAAGTGAGTTGACTAGTCTACTTAGAGTGCTAGGTTTCGCTTAATTTTGCTAGGGACTAGCAAAAACTAGGCATGGGGGTATTTGATTAGCCCATAGTTGTGGGTTATTTAAGTATTTAAGTGCCTACACATTAGGTTAATTCTAACATTTATTTAGTATAAATTAGGATGTAAATAGATTAATTCATAGTTTTAATCTAATTACATAATCCATACATTGCATTCATATCTTAAGTGCATTTAGAATTAGCTTAGAATAGCATTCATTTAATTAGATAACCAATTAGGTATATTGTTTTTATTAACATAGAAGTTGAGGGTCTATACATAAATAACCCTAATATTTTAATAATATTTGCTTTATTCGTCTTCTTTCAGAACGGCTGGCTGCCGCTCCAACGCCCGGCTGCTGCAGTGATGAAGCCATTCAAGGGGGAGCGGATGTGGTGGATCTGGTCGGCGACTGATTTCAAAATTGTTCAAGACACTATAAAAGGACCGCGCAAGCGCCCCCTCTGCAGCAGGCCTCCGCCACCGACTCACCACTGTGCAGAGAGATCCTCTCTCTTCCACTCCACACTGCCGGCCTCTACCGTGGCGGCGAGTCTCCACCACCGTGGGCGTGTGGTGTGACAGGCCACACCGCCATCCGGAGCTCGCCCGCATTACCGTGAGCACCTTAGCGTGCAACTCCCTCGCCGTCGTCGCCGACCACCGTCACCAACCTACTGATCAGCCACCCTCTCAGTAACTTAAGACGTCTGGGAAATTTCCCAGACGTCTGAAGTTACCCGCTCACTTCACCGCACACGCCTGAAGTCGCCTGCAGACCCCTTCCCGCACCTGCAGAACCTTCAGCGCACCCACGTCCGTCAACCTTCAGCTCAAACACGCACAACCGCCTGCAGTCCACGCCGTTCACCACTGTGTCTGCAGAACCGCCAGCAACCGACCTCTGCGCCCTCCACCGCTCACCGGCTGCTGACCTGCGCACGCCTGCAGATCAGCCCGCGCTCTCCTCCAACGCCTGCAGACCAGCCTGCAGCATCCTCCAACAGCCACCTGCAGCTTCCACCGCGCAAGCGCCCCCTCTGCAGCTTCCACCGCAAACGCCAGCGCCCGCCTGCAGACGCCCGCCTGCAGACCACCGCGCGCCAGCGCCCTCCGCAGACCTTCCGCGCGCCCACGCACAGCCACCTGCAGAACCGCCAGCAACCGACCTCTGCAGCTACCACCGCAGCCACGCCTCCGCGCGCCAGCGCCCGCCTGCAGACCACCGCAGCCACGCCTCCGCGCGCCAGCGCCCCTCTGCAGCCCCTCTGCAGCTTCCACCGCGCGCCAGCGCCTTCCGCAGACTCTCCGCGCGCCCACGCACAGCCACCTGCAGAACCGCCAGCAACCGACCTCTGCAGCTACCACCGCAGCCACGCCTCCGCGCGCCAGCGCCCGCCTGCAGACCACCGCAGCCACGCCTCCGCGCGCCAGCGCCTTCCGCAGACCCTCCGCGCGCCCACGCACAACCGCTTGCAGCACCTCCGCCGGAGCTCGTCCGGCCACCTCCGGCCGCCGCGCGACTCGCCGTCACCACCGATTCGAAGCCCTTGATCCAAGGGACCTCCGCCGAGCTTCCCGCGCCCAGCCATCGGCTCCTCGTCGTGCAAGACAACGGGGAAGAATTCCCCTATTTTGCTACAGTAAAGCATTGATTAAAATTTACATTTTCTGCCATTGCCAGATTTTATTCATATTCTATTCAGTCTGCATTGCGGAAAATATCCTGTAGTTTATCATAATTGCCATTTCAGCATTATTTCTTGCTTAAACCTTAATCTAAAGGCAATCTTGGCTTGGTTCTTGTCCAAATTGACTCCGAACAAACATTTTTAAGTGGCGCGAATTTTAATACGTTATTGCCTCCCTGTGGAAACGACCCGCTCCTCTGCGAGTGGTTATTTCTTATTAAAAATTGATTAGTCGATTTTTCCACCACATTAAACTACAAACGACTTAAAAGTGAAAGATCGACACGATCAGTAATCAATACAAACCCTCCATCCAGTTGAGGGTCTAGTGACAACTTGTTCACCTTGGTCGTTGAGTTCCACAGTAAAGCTTGCCTTCTTTGGCACCATATGAATGGGACCAACCCATTTACTATCAGCAATGGGATATATGATCCCGGCGTCCAACCACTTCAGGATTTCCTTTTTAACCACCTCCCTTATATTAGGGTTTAGACGTCTCTACATGTCCCTAAAAGGCTTGATGGAATCATCAGTATAGATGTGGTGCATGCAGAGTGTAGAGTCTATACCCTTAATGTCAGCAATGCTCCAAGCAATAGCTTCCTTGTGCCTAGACAGGCATTCAATCAAGGCTCCCTCCTGTGCCTCAGATAGCACAACCGAAATGATAACGGGGAGCGTATCATTGGCACCTAGGAAAACATACTTGAGAGTGTCAGGGAGGGGTTTCAACTCAAGGTCGGGGGCTTGTATGGTTGAGGGTTTCATAATAGATGTCCCCATCTCAGGTAGCAAATCTACCTTCGGCGGAAATGATGGGGGAAGAGACTCAGCAGAAACTCCTAGCAATTCCTCAAGTTCTAATATATCCCCTTCACATTCCTCCAAGAGATGGGAATGCTCATTTAGCATGACATGCTGAAGGGGGTCATCACATAACATTGTAGGAGTTGCCTCTTTAATCAGGTCATCTATCACCTCAACTTGAGAACAATCCTCAAGTCCAACTTGTTTGTAAGCATTAAACACATTAAGCCGGATTTTCCTGTTCCCAAAGCCCATTTTCAATGCCCCAGCATTGCAATTGATTGAAGCATGCGAAGTTGCAAGGAAGGGGCGGCCCAAAATGATGGAGGGTTTGGTTGGCTTGTTGGTAGGGTCAGTGTCCAAAACTAAGAAGTCAACGGGAAAGAAGAAATCCTCCACTCTTATGAGGACATCTTCCAAAATTCCCCGTGGTGTCTTAAGTGATCGATCAACAACTTGAAGGTTTACAGGGCTAGGCTTCAGATTGCCTCCCCCAAGTTGTTCATACACGTAGCTCGGAAGGATGTTCACCCCCTCACCCAGATCAAGTAGAGCCTCATCAATTTGTAAGTCACCAATAACTACAGAGATGTATGGGGCTCCTGGGTCCTTAAATTTCGGGGGTGTGACATGTTGAACAATTGAGCTAACAGAATAAGGCAGGACAACTTTTGATTGGACCTGTTTTCTAGATTGCCGCTTTTTTGTGCACAGGTCCTTTAAGAAGTGGGCATAAGACGGAATCTGCCTGATAGCTTCAAGCAAAGGCAGGTTAATCTACACTTGCTTGAAAGTTTCCATAATCTCATCCGTCTTATCTTTGGCTCCAGATGAGCCAGCAGAAGTCTGCCCAGAGGTAGATAAGCGCTCTGGAAAAGGCACTCTCGATCTCTGGGTGGAAGGGTTGTTATGTCGAGTAAGGGGTGGAATGGGGGCAACTTCTTCCGGTGAGGTGATTTCAAGCGGAGAAGATTTGGGCAAGTCTTCTCCGGTGGGGGTGAAAGTCGAGGTGGATGGTTTTTTAGGGGGTGAGCCTATAGGAGCATGGGGTTTGGAAATTTCTTTCCCACTCCTCAGAATAGTCACCACCTGAGCATGCTCCCTAAAGACAATCCCTTTTCCTTTAGGATTTTCCTCAGCAGCACTGGGGAGCTTCCCAGTCTCCCTCTGTCTAACGGCCTCAACAAGGTGTCCAATTTGTGATTTCATCTCATGTATAGCCTTGTCATGAGATTGGATAATGGCACTTTGACTTTCTTGCATAGTTTTCAACATCACCTTTAATTCATCCATCTCAGAGGTTTTAGGTTGGGCAAAGGTTTGAGGTTGGTTTATTTGATGGTTTTGAAAGGATTGTGGTTTGTAATTCCCTGGATTTGAGACATTTCCTTGTCTCCATGAAAAGTTTGGGTGGTTCCTCCATCCCTCATTATAAGTGTTGGAGAAAGGGTCATTACGAGGTCTTGGACGGAACCCTTGAGCGGCATTCAAATCCGCTTGTACAAGCTCAGGGAATTGGGAGGCCAAGTGGCAATCCACAGTGGCGTGTGTATTGCCTTGACAAATTAAGCATTCGGAAGCTTGGGAAGTGGAGGTGTTAGGTACGAATGAACTCGGGTTCGACATAAGCCTTTCCATATTTTGATTCAATAATTGAATCTGATAAGCTAAATTCTGGGTGTCCCTTGCCTCATTCGCCTCCAACTTTCTTTGCATGAGAGTGGGCTTTCTATCCATGTAGGCAGAATTCAAGTGAATAGAATTCTCACTCAAAGCATCAAATAAGTTCCAAGCTTCATCCTCAGTCTTAGATAGAAAGGTTCCTGCATAGGCACCATCCACAGTTTGCCTATGCGAATCATTAAGTCCGGTGTAGAACCTTTCAACCAGTTGCCATTTAGGCACCTGGTGATGTGGGCAAAGTCTCAGCAAGTCGTTAAAGCGCTCCCACGCATCATGGAATGCGTCCCCATCCTTTTGAACAAAACTCATAATTTCCTTCCTAAAGTGATTTATTTTGCTCATGGAGAAGTACTTCTTCAAAAACTCCTTCTTTAGGGCATACCAAGTATTTATATTATCAAGGGTGTGATACCAATACTTGGCTTTGTCCTTAAGGGAGAAGGGAAAGAGGGTCCGCATTTGAGCGTCATCAGTAACGCCTTGCAGCTTCACCGTGGAACAGACCTCGGTGAATTCCTCAATATGCCTGTAAGGGTCTTCCCTAGTAGTACCATAAAAGGAGGGTAGCAAGGATATGGTACTACTTTTGATCTCATACGGATTGTCCCCTCCAGGTCTACGTAGTGCAGGGCTAGCTTGATTGGTTGGGATGAAATATTCTTTAAGGCTCCTTTGACCAGCCATTTCTACCCTTGGAAGGTCTCTTCTTAGGATTCTTTCAGGTTCAGGATCAAGCACAAGTTGTCTCCTAAGAGAACGCCTACCAAGCATGCACTACACATACAATTCAAAAGGACTTGTTCGATCTTTACAAATTTAGGCTTTTGACTTTAGTTCAAATTGTAGGTGACAAAACAAGTTGCCCAATCAATTACGCGCCTATTGTCAACCTTAGAAATGCCTAAAAAGACCTAGTTGGAGCTTAGGTATTCTTCCCTAAATCTCAAATGGTCAAGTAAATCCAAAGACGGAAGATCGAGGGATGCAAGTCGGCCT
Source organism: Thalassia testudinum (assembly GCA_037157565.1). Lineage (NCBI taxonomy): Eukaryota > Viridiplantae > Streptophyta > Magnoliopsida > Alismatales > Hydrocharitaceae > Thalassia > Thalassia testudinum. Next base: position 75,362,088 of record JAZHRO010000024.1, on the reverse strand, counting down.
AAGCCTTCCTTTGAAGCTGTGCTTTCGCGGTGCTTCTCAACTACCCCCAAAAATCCGTGACAGGGTATCCCCCTCTTTGGATTTACAAAACCTTTGATCTCAAGTTCCAAACACTTTAGAATCCAACAATAGGAGGGCTCTTGTCCTAGTCGTTTCAAGACTTAGGAGTGTCTAAATGAATGCTGTGGTGCAAAAGATATAAGTGTGCATTCACCGCAAAAGGATTTTGAATTTTGAATTGCACACCACGTTTTACAATCAAGTCCTTGATTTTTAGATGTCCCTCCTTTAATTAGACCTTTTTCTCGAATATATGTGACCACTTGTTAGATCGCTTCAAGACAAATTTTGTGGTCTTTGAATTAAATCCAAATGCAATGCGTGATCAAGAATAGGATGCGAAGTAAGAGAATGCATATCTTGCTTCCAGCAATCAATGATGCAAGAATGCAGGCAATGCAGAGAAATAAATCTAGAGGCTGCTCATACAGACCTAAATGGTTCGTCCTAGGGGTAGGCAGCTTCTAGCAGGCAGCTTATTATTTTTATTTTATTATTTTTTTAAACTACTTATGCACAAGCAAATAAAAGTAATCAATAAACTAAAAACCTAAATCTAAAGAAAAGGGAACAGTCTCCCAAAAATTACCCAACACGGGCCTAAAACAAAATCAGGGAACAAACCCCTCAAAATATACCCCAGAACAAGGGTTTCAAACAAAATGCAATGAAAACTTAAATCTAAAGTCTTAATTCTATTCTAATCAGATTAGCGAATAAATATACAATGATGACCATCGCGTCCTCGTCCTTCTCGTCCTTTTCAAAATAGCTCGACCAATTCTCCCCTGGCGACGTCAAGGGTCGCCTCTCACAATGGCTGATTCTTGCACAAATTTCTTGCACAGAAAAGAAAATAATAAATGGTCAAATCACTGTACAATTGAGAAATAATCAAAATAAAATCAGGTGAAATTATTACGTCTGTTGCCTCCCCGGCAACGGCGCCATTTAACGAGTCGATTGCTTGCTTTAAAGTAATTTGTAGTTTTATGTGGTGGAAAAATCGACTACTCAATATTTAAAAAGAAATAACCACTTGCAGAAGAACGGGTCGTATCCACAGGGAGGCAATGACGTATTTAAATTCACACCGGTTAAAAACATTTGTTCGTAGTTAGTTTAGATAAGAATCAAGCCAAAATTGCCTTCAGATTAAGGTTGAATCAAGAAATCATGCTGAAATAGCAATTCTTAATAACTAGAGGATATTTGTTGCAATGCAGATTCAATAAAATATCATTAAAAGATGACAATGGTAGAAAATGTAATTATTAATGGCATGGATACTGTAGCAAAATACGGGATTTATTCCCCTTGGCCGTGCGCGAAGAGGAGTGGACGATCGGAGGCGGGAAGCTCGGAGGAAGTTCTTTGGATCGAGGGCTTCGCAACGGTGGTGGCGGCGTGTCGCACGGTGGCCGGAGCTGGCCGGATGGAGCTCCGGCGAAGGTGGTTGCCAACGATGCTGCAGCTGTTGGAGGTGATGTGCGTGCATGCATGGAGGCTGCTTGCGGGTGGTGTGCGCGGCCTGTTGTTGCACGCACTGATTCTACACCTTCTGCTCTAGGCGCTGCAGGCGGAAGTGGGGTGCGCTACTGTTGGCGGAAGGCGCTGCAGGCGAGTGCGCGCACTGGAGCGGAAGCGGGCTGCCGTTGGCGAAGGCGCTGCATGCGAGAGGTGCACGTGCGCTGCTGTTGGCGGGAGGCGCGCGTGTGCTGCTGTTGGCGGAAGGCGCTGCATGCGGGAGGCGTGTGTGCACTGTTGTTGGCGGAAGGCGCGGGTGCGCGCACGCACTGGTGCGGCACTGCAGGTAGCGGTGGGGAGGCTGCAGGCACGGGAAGGCTGCAGGCGGGAGGCGCGCGTACTGCAAAGTGCAGGCGGTTGGCGCTGGAGGTGTGATGCGGGCATGGAGTGAGCGGATGAGGGTTGGCGCTTCAGGTGAGCGGGCCAGGGCAGGCGATTGGCGGTGAAGTGGGCAAGTGTGGTTGCTGCTGAAGTGGGGAGGTCGAAGCTTCAGACATCCGGGAAACTTCCCAAACGTCTTAACTGGCTGAGGAGTGATTGCAGTAGCTGCGACAGTGGTTGTTGGTGACGATGGCGAGGTGCTCACGGTAATGCAGACGATCTTCGGATGGCGGTGTGGCCTGTCACACTACACGCCCATGGTGGTGGAGGGTCATCGCCGCGGTTGAGGCTGGCGGTGTGGAATGGAAGAGATGGACTCTCTGCATAGTGTGGGTTAGGGGTGGAGGCCTACTCCGCTCGGCAGCCTCTCTCCTCTTTTTGTAGCTGCCTGCACGAATTTAAATGGAGAGGCGAGATCAGATCCACCTTCTCCGCTGATCCATGAAAGTGGCTTTAGTGCAGCAGGAGGCGTTGGAGCGGCAGTCGAGCTGTTGCTGAAAAGAAGAAGAATAAATGATATTATTAAAATATTATGGTTATTTATATACAAACCCTCAACTTTTATGTCAACTTAAACAATGTACCTAATTGGTTAACTAATTAAATGAATGCCATTCTAAGTTAATTCTAAATGCATTTAAAATATGAATACAATGCATGAATTATGTAATTAAATTAGAAATATGAATTAATCTATTTACATCCTAATTTATGCTAAATAAATGTTAGAATTAACCTAATCTCTAGGCACTTAAATACTTAAATAGCCCACAACTATGGGCTAATCAGTAGGGTTTCGAATTTCTATAGCTCCATGAGGGAAAGTATTGATAAAAAAGTATGGCCCATCCTAGCGGGACTTGAGCTTTCCTGGAAATAATTTAAGACTGGAATTGAAAAGCCAAACCCACTGGTTGGACTCAAAAGTCTTTCTAATGATGTGCTTATCATGGAAGACCTTTGTATGTTGCTTGTAAGCTTGAGAAGTTTCATAGGCTTCATTACGAAGCTCCTCAAGCTCACTTAACTCTAACATACGTGCCTTTCCCACTTTATCCAGATTCAAGTTAATGTTTTAATAGCCCAATAGGTTTTATGTTGGATTTCAACGGGAAGATGGCACACCTTTCCGTAGACAAGACGGAAAGGAGACATGCCCAAGGGAGTCTTATATGCGATTCTGTAGGCCTAAAGAGCATCATTTAGTTTTTTAGACCAATCCTTATGATCGGGCCTGACAGTTTTCTAAAATTCGCTTAATCTCCCTATTAGATACTTCAACTTGTCCACTCGTTTAGGGATGATAAGGTGTGGCTATCATGTGGTTGACTCCCAAATTTTGGAGCAGTCTTGTGATGTGTACGTTCTTGAAGTGAGGTCCTCCAACATTTATGATCGTCCTTGGGCACCCGTACCGAGAAATGATATTAGCCTTAACAAAGCCCAAGACCACGGAATGGTCATTGGTTTGCATGGGTATGGCTTCTATCCATTTTGATACATAGTCCACAACCACAAGGATGTACTCATATCCAAAGGACACAGGAAAGGGATTCATGAAGTCGATGCCCTAAATATCAAAGATCTCAATAGGAAGGATAGGTTGCTGGGGCATCTCATCCCTTTTTCCAATGGTTCCCGTCTGCTGGCAACGTAGACATGCACCCACATATGTATGTGCATCTCGGAATAATGTGGGCCACAAAAAGCCAGACTGAAGAACCTTATGGGCAGTCTTTTTACCACTAAAATGTCCCACACAATGGAGGTCATGGCAGAAACTCAGAACACTTCTTTATTCTTCATTAGGGACGCAACAGCGAAAAAGCTGGTTAGGGCCTACTCTAAAAAGCTCAGGTTCCTCCCAGTGATAAAATTTAGCGTTAGCAAGAAACCTGTCTCGCTTCTGCTTGTCCCAAGTACTGGGGTTAATGCCCGTGACCAGATAGTTCACTATGTCAATGAACCAAGGAGTTTTGGCCTCCACGACCATCAAAGACTCATCAGGGAAAGTCTCTTGAATACCACCAGCAGGGTTTGATGCCTCAATAGGGATCCTAGACAGATGATCTGCTACCACATTCTCAACTCCTTTCTTATCTTTAATTTCCAGGTCAAACTCTTGGAGTAGCAAAATCTAATGAATTAGGCGAGGTTTGGTGTTCTTTTTAGCAAGAAGATGCTTTAAGGCAGAATGATCAGTGAACACCACAATCTTGGATCCCAAAAGATAAGATCAAAACTTTTTCAAAGCAAATACTACAGCAAGAAGTTCCTTTTCAGTGACCGTGTAGTTTTGCTGAGGATCCATAAGGGTCTTGCTGGCATAATGCAGCACATGAGGTTTGCCATCAACCCTTTGACCTAAGACCGCCCCCATTGCAAAATCAGAAGCATCTCACATTAGCTCAAACGGGAGGGTCCAATCTGGTGCTTGGAGAATTGGGGTGGTAATAAGGGCTTTCTTTAAGACTTGGAAAGCCTCGCCACATCTATCATCAAAATCAAAGGAGACATCTTTCGCTAACAGGTCGCAGAGTGGCTTAGAGATTTTACTGAAATCTCTAATAAAGCACCTATAAAATCCAGCATGGCCAAAGAAAGATCTAACTTGACGAATATTGGTGGGCAATGGAAGCTTAGAGATGGAATCAATTTTTGCGGTGTCCACCTCTAATCCTCTCTCAGAAACTATATGCCCTAACACAATGCCCTGCTGGACCATAAAGTGGCTTTTCTCCCAACTAAGCACCAGCTTTACCTCTTCGCAACGGGTTAAGACTTTATCAAGGTGTGAAAGGCATAGGTCAAACGACAAGACATAAATGGAGAAGTCATCTATGAAAATTTCAACAAACTCGTCGATCATATCAGAAAAGATATCCATCATACAACGTTGGAAAGTGGCAGGAGCATTACATAACCCGAATGGCATTCGACGGAATGCAAATATGCCATACAGACTCGTGAAGGTGGTACGCTCTTGATCGTCAGAAAAAACGGCTATCTGATTATACCCAAAGTTCCAGTCAAGAAAGTAGAAGTACTTGTTTCCCGCCAGTCATTCCAAAATCTGATCGATAAATGGTAAGGGGAAATAGTCTTTCTGGGTAGCCGTGTTCAAACAACGATAATGAATGCAGACCCTCCAACCAATTGAGGGTCTAGTGGTCACTAGCTCTCTTTGATCATTCTCTTCCATAGTGATTCCTACCTTTTTGGGTACTACATGAATAGGACTGACCCATTTACTATCTGAAATGGGATAGATAATCCCTACATCCAGCCATTTCAGAATCTCCTTTTTAACAACCTCCCGTATATTGGGGTTGAGCCTTCTCTGTATGTCTCGGAAAGGTTTCATGAACTCGTCCGTGTATATATGATGCATGCAAAGGGAGGGATCAACACCCTTAATATTAGCAATTGACCAAGCAATTGCTTTCTTGTGCCTTTGTAAACACTCAAGCAAAGCTCCCTCCTGCAATTCAGATAATGCAAACGAGATAATAATGGGAAGCGTGTCATTAGGGCCAAGGAAAGCATATTTCAATGTGCTCTGGAGGGGTTTCAACTCCAACTCAGGAGCCTTTTGGATTGAGGGTTTAAGTTGAGATGTCCCTACCTCAGGTAGCAGATCTACCTTCATGGTCCAGGGTGGGTACAGAGACTCTATGTGTATCCCTAGCAACTCTTCTAATTCAGGTATTTCCCTTTCAGTTTCTTTAATAATCGGAGGATGGTCCTTAGATATGACCTTTTGAAGGGGATCTCTACATAGGAGTGCTGGAGTAGTCTCTTCAATTATTTCATCAATGACCTCAATCTGAGAACAATCTTCAAATCCGGATTGCTTGTAAGTATCAAAAGCATTCAACCAGATCTTCTTGTTCCCAAAGTCCAGTTTAAGTGCCCCTGATCTACAATTGATAGAGGCGTTGGTTGTGGCCAAGAAGGGGCATCCCAGAATAATGGGCGACTTTATGGGCTTATTAGATGGGTCAGTATCTAGCACCAGAAAGTCAACAAAAAAGTCCTCCACTCTCACAAGGACATCTTCTAGCAATCCCAGTGGTGTCTTAAGTGATCTGTCTACAACCTAGAGAATGACTGGACTAGGCTTTAACTTGCCTCCTCCCAAAAGGTCGTAGACAGAGCTCGGTAAAATGTTCACCCCCGCACCCAGATCAAGCAGAGCCTCGTCAATGTGTTGGTTACCTATAACCATTGAAATATACGGGGCCCTAGGTCTTTCATTTTGGAGGGTATTCCATGTTGGAGAACTGAGCTAACATGGTCAGGCAGGATGACCTTGGTTTGGACCTATTTCCTATATCGACGCTTTTAGGTGCACAGGTCCTTCAGAAACTTGGCATAGGACGGGATCTGTTTGATAGCTTCCAACAGAGGCAAGTTGATCTGGGCTTGCCTAAAAGTGTCCATAATCTCCTCCATCCTATCCTTGGCTCTAGGCGAGCCAACAGAAGATTCCCCAGGAGCAGATAGGTGCTCTGGATAGGGCACCCTCGGCTTCTGGGTAGAGGGGTTGTCATGGCGGGAGAAGGGTGGTGGAAGGACGACATCCTCATTATGGGTGATTTCAAGCGAGGGAGAGCAGTACGACTCTTCCTCGGTGGAGATGGAAGTCAGGTCGGGTGTAGAAGGGGAATTCTGAGACGTAATCGTAGGAGTGTTATCAGGCTTGTCAATCTTCTTTCCACTCCTCAGCACAGTCATAGCTTGGGCATGCTCCCTGAATACGACCCCCTTGCCCTTAGGGTTCTCCTTAGAAGAGCTAGGCAGCTTCCCCGGATCACGTTGCCTAACTACCTCAGTAAGATGACCAATTTGGGATTGCATATCAATAATCATCTTATTCTGAGATTGGATGACCATATTTTGATGCTCTTGCATCGCTTTCATCATGGCTTTAAGTTCATCCATCTCAGAGGACTTATTTTGAGGAGGGTTTTCATAGGATGGTTGGTATATGGGTTGGGGAGGTAAGGGTCTTGTATTCCCTAAGTTAGAAGCATCACCTTGCTTCCAAGAGAAGTTTAGATGGTTCTGCCACCCCGGATTATAGGTATTGGAATAAGGGTTATTGCTAGGAGGTGGGCAGAAACCTTGGGCCGTGTTCAAGTCGGCTTGAATCAACTCAGGGAATTGATTTGCCTGGTGGCACTCTACAGTGGCGTGTGTTGTGCTTTGGCAAATGGAGCATTCACTTGAAGCCTGAAAGATAGAGGCTGCTTGCGGGTTCATGCTGGAGTTTGCTAAATATCAAAGTTTTTATTCAATAATTTAATCTGATAAGCCAAATCCTGAGAAGCCCCAGCTTCATAGGCATCTATCTTCCTCTGTAAGATTGTGGTTTTCTTTCTTGATAGGCAGAGGATAAATGTATAGAGTTGTCACTTAATGTTTCAAATAATGCCCAGGCTTCATCCTTAGTTTTGGTCATGAAGGTTCCTACACAGGCTGCATCGATGGTTTGCCTATGTCTTTCAGATAATCCATTATAGAACCTTTCGACCAACTGCCATCTTGGCACCTGATGGTGGAGGCATAACCTAAAAAGGTCATTAAAGCTCTCCCAAGTCTCATGAAATTGTTCCCCTTCTTGTTGAGTAAAACCCATAATCTCTCTTTTGTAATGGTTGGTCTTACTCATAGGAAAATACTTTTTCACAAATTCTCCCTTAAGAGTGGCCCAATCATTTACCCTTGCATTGAGGGTTTGGTACTAGTGCTTGGCCTTATCCTTTAGGGAGAATGGAAATAGAGTCCTCATCATGGCTTCATTAGTAAAGCCCTGGAGCTTCACCATGGAACAGACCTCGGTGAATGCCTCCAAATGCCGGTAGGGGTCCTCCCTAGTAGTACCATAAAAGGAGGGCAACAAAGATATGGTACTGCTCTCGATCTCATATGAATTATCCCCTGCCGGTCGTCTCAGTGCTTGTGCGGGTTGGTTGGTTGGTTGGAATAAAAATGTCCCTCAAGGTCCTTTGTTGATTTGCTCCTTGATTAGCCATGCCTTCTCTTTTCTCTCCAAGGTGAGCTCTCCTAAGAATTCTCTCGGGCTCAGGGTCAACCACTAGACTGCCCTCAAGAGAGCGTCTACCAAGCATACAATATCAATCACAATTCAAGTTCTTGTTGATTGAGTAAGTGAAACCTCCACTCCAAAGATAAGTCAAAAGGTCAAGGCTTATCCCTCTGTTCCCACGTAAGTGGTATAAGAGGGGTGATGACTTGAGATCTTAACCTTCTTTGTTGCGGAGGTAGAATTGGTTGATATAGATGACCAAACAAGTTATTCACTGCAATTACGCGACCTAATTCAACCTTCGAGTGCCCTATGACCTATACTTTGCTTAGATGATACTCCCAGGTGATCAAGTGAGAAGTCACTCCAAGGACGAACAAAGGGATCCAAGTAGGGTGAACCCTTCCTTTGAGGCGATGTGTATGTGGTGCCTCTTAACTACCTTTTTGTTCCTTTAAGGGGTGTCCCCCTCCGTGAAGTATCAAAACACTTGGTCAAAAGATAGTACCACCACCATAAAGCATGATAGGAGGGTTTGCACCAATAAAGAGATTGGTGCTTGTAGCCTTAAGGGATAGAGCCTTAGTGCGGTGCCTAATGTGCGTGCTCAGTGTCAGAAGTGTGCATCACACCACAAATCTTTTTTTTATTTTTGAAAACGTAGACAAGTTCCTTTGAATCAGATCAAGTGTGATTTGATTTTAAGGTCGAATCTGATTATCAGTCCCACTTTCAGTTAAGCAACCATTGAAATAGTAAATTCAATCAACTTGGTGGTCTTTGAATTTTAATCCAAATGCAAATGCGTGAACAGGAGCTGGACGTAAAAGTTAGAAAGGTGTACCTATCTCTAGCAATCTTCGTACCAATATGCTTGCAATGCAACAATGAGATCTAATGTGCTACTTAATCACCCATAAATACACGCACTTAAGGGCATGCAACTCCTAAACAAGCAGCTCGATATTTTCTTTTATTTGTTTTAAAGGCAACCAAGCAGAAAAATGAATCATGCATGCAGAAAAATGTAAACCCTAGTAGCTAAAGAATGTGGGGATAGATTGATGAGAGCCTCATCATGAGTCATAACTAGCTCATTTTTACCTAATAAAGAGAATAAAAGCTCCTACATAACTTAGAAGAGGGCTTAATTGAAGGAATAAGTGTTTTGAAAAGAAAACATGAAATAAAAGTTAAAACTGTAATTTTACCATTACAGTGCATAAACAAGATTTCTCAGAGACAAAACATAGGTCAAATGGTCTAAATAAGATAAAAAGTGGGTTGGTTCAATCAGAAATGGGTTTATGTGCAATCTAGGAATTAAATGACATCAGGTAACCCTAAAATAGACCTGCTTAATTCAACATGGTTTCGGTCAGGATAAAAATTAAGTAAACCCTCTAAAATTCATGGAAAAATATCCCCTAGGGTTTAGAACATTCAATTTGGCTTTTGGAACCTATTTTGACTTAGATTAGGGTCCCAGCTCATCAATTGACCTAATTTGGGTTTTTACGTAAATATCCAGTCAAACGTGGTCAAACCTAAAATCCAACTTCACCATTGGATTCCTTAGGTCCAAATTAGGTTTGTACCAAAATTTGGACCTAAGGGGAGGTCATCTTGACCTACTTTGCAAATAAGTACACCTAATTACATTTTGATCCCTATCTTTTGAAAGCCATTGCATAAATCCCCTTAACTTCCTCACCACTCTTACAAGAAGGTCCCTACACCATTATTGGGGAGAGATCCTACTTCGGCGAGGAATAGAGAGGGAATACTCTCTGATTCCTCAGAGATCTCCTCCTAGATTTGGAAGGGAGATTCTCTGAGGAATTCCCTTCCGTCTGAACTCAATCCTGATCTAAGATTTGCCCCCAATCTCTCGTGCGAACACACGAGAGATTTGGGTACTTAACTGTTTCCATCTCCGGTGAGGATTCCCGCGCTTGGAAGCTTGGCTTCCAAGCATAGGAGTCCCTACCTGTGCCCATAAATTAACCCTCATCTCCAGCCGCACCTCCGTAGCTCGACTTGGCCAGAATTCCACCTCAATTTCCTCTTCTTCTCCTCCGGCCAAGGAGTCCAGCGAGCTCCGGTGAGCCCCCCTACTCTTCCTCGTCTCTCTGCCACAAAACCAGTGGCAGAGCTGTCCTCCTCATCCTCCTCCGTGTCGCGCAACACCAGCGCGAGCTGCCTTAGCCCCATCATCGCCGCCGTCTTCCTCCACTGGACGCTTTCTTCTCCGACGACAGTAGGTACTGCCAGCCGCTTTCTCGCCCCCTTCATCCCCTTAGCTAGGTTATAACTACTCTTCTCTATCTCTTCTTTCATTTCCCTCATCTTATTTCACCAAACGCTCCTCGACCGCCGCTGTCCACCACCATCTTCTTCATCTCCGGCCACCCTCCGACATGACGCTCCCGTCACTCCGCAGCCCCACACGTCTCGCCAACCATCGCATAACCTCTGCCATACTCCATTTAATAACCTCCGCTCATCCACAAACCCTCTACACCACCACAACTGTCCCCCGACCAAACCCATCCAACTAGCCGCAGAGCGACCTAGGCACGCACGCCTAGGCCGCCCCGCGTCCTGCCACCTAGCGCCTCACCTTTGCCATGACACGGTGAAGGTGCTCCTGTGGTCTGATTAAGCTGCAAGGATCTTTTTGTGTTAGGCAGGTTTCACGCTCCACCCGCCATTAACGGTGACTCGAGGAAGCTGCACGCTTGCTCCACGTTGCAATACTTCAGGATCCCAGGTCTAGCTAACTCGGGGAGGCCTCGCAAAGTCATCTATTCCAGAGAGTGGCGCAGCGAAGCCTGCAGTGTTGCAATTGGAGGACAAACTCCTGTGGGCGCGCGCGAAAGAACGATGGAACAATAGTCCCACCTCGATAAGCTGTAAAGCGTTGGAGTGGTTTAAATTGATCTTTTGCTATTGGTTCGTTGCCTCCGATAACACTTGGGGTGAGGTCCCTCACCTAAACACCGCCTCATCCGTGAGCTCATCACACGGATCTGGCGCGACCCGACCCGACACCTCCTGAGCACTCCTCGCACACCACGCCCACGCCGGTGCACCTGGACACGAGCACGCGACCTGACCCGTTTACCCGGCTCTGGGAGAGTGTGCTGAAGAGTGATATACAGAGAGAGAGAGATGCGGGTGTGGGTAGAGGGATAGGTTTTGCTCCTCTTTGGTTTGTGTAGGGAAGGCAGAAGGGAGAAGCAAAGTTGACACTTAGCCGCTGCAAGCAAAGGAGAAGAAGAAGGAAGGAAGCTTTGTAGAGGAAAAGGAGAAGGAAATACCAGGCAGAAGGAAGAGGTGAAGCCCAAGAGAAGAGGAACTGAAGAAGGAAGAAGAAATAAAGAGAGGGAAAGAAAATCAGAAGAAGAGAAGCTGAAGGCAAGGGAAGCCAAGCCAAGGAAGAAGAAGACCCATAGAGAAAAGAAAGAGAAAGAAATTGCAGAGAGAGGCAAGGCAGAAGACAGAGGAAAATAAGAAGAAAGAAGAAGCCCAAAGAAGAAAGGAAGAAAATTAGAAGAAGAACAAGAGAAAACATATTTTTAAGACGTCTGATCCCATGATCAGACGTCCAAATTCCTTCTTTTTTTTTTGCTACAATTCACTTTTAAACTCATGCATTTCTATATTTTGAATTAAGTTTTGAATAATTAAGTGTTCAATTACATTCTTGAAATTAGTAATAAATTCTAATTGCTCCCTGTGTTAGACCTCGGATACTTAGGTTTTTGAGTAATAAATTTTATTTGTTGATAACGCTTGATCACCTATACTACGACGTAACTAACTGTTAAATTACGATCAAGACGTGTCAACATTTTGGCACCGTTTCCGGGGAGCAACATGCAATTTATCATTGGTCTCTACATTGTTTTTATCATATTGAACACTAACTTGCCCTACTTTGCTTTGTTTTGATCTTGCAGGTATTTCACAAGAAGATCCCTTCTGCAAGTCAACCACTCCTGGGCAGCTAATTTCTTTTCTTCCTTAAACTATCCCCTAAGCTTTGAAAGACAAAATGAAGAAATTAATTTAGGAATCAATTTCCTTCTTTCTATAGTAATCACCATCTTTAAAACAAACATTTCCTGATTTTGCAAAATTTTTCAAATCTTCTTGAAGTTGGAGTGATTTTTTTTAGATTCTATCCCACAAATTCATGTGCCTAATAGAAATCACGCTTAATCTCCGTGGACAACACACTTCTTGTTTTTAAGTCCAAAGAGAACCTTTTCAAGAAGAAAAAGAGGATTGGAAATAGAACCAAATTAGGATTTCTACAGTAGGGTCTTGGAGTGCTAGTCACACATGCTTGTATAAAAGGAAATGAACCCTCTGGCATCAGTGTGCTACCCAAGCCCTTGATTGAAGAGATCTAAACAAGACAAACACTAAGAAAAATTGAGCTCTAAGATCACTTGAATCTTAAAATCTTGGACCTAATAAACTAGGAGTCAAATCAGGGTGGTCACTAGGTCCCAAGCCTAGAATCATTCTGCCATCTATAAGACAGGTCAGGTGAAGTTGACCCCTTGGGTCAACCAACCTCTAAATTAGGTCACAACATCAAAACATCTAAAGTTCAAGTGAGAACCATAAAGCACCTTTGAAATAAAAGTGGTAGACTTAAGAGGTCAAGGTCCCCATTCTGGTCTACCTGGAATCTCAGTGACAAGAGAGGTCAGGTGGGGGAAACCCTATAACCCGTGGGGATGCTCTACCGTGTAGGGGTCTTTGCAGGACTCTCCCTCTCTGGCTGCCCAGGTAATTCTCAAGTGGACGACCTTCCAATCCAGGGGTATCATCCGCCCCGAACCTCCATAGTCATCCAAACGTCTTTGGGTGTCATGATTGGGTCAAAAACATCTCCAGTCCCTCATCTTTTCTCTTTCGAGCACACACACACATTTTCAGTGGGACTCTTCAGTCAAATCTAATCGCTTCATAACTTGATTCTACACCTTGATTCAAACTCTGATTCTACATCTTGATTTCACCACCTGATTCAAATATGCAGCCAAACCACTTAGGACTACCATTCAAGAAACCTGAATATCGGAGATCTATGAGAGATAGGATGATTGAGGATGCCTTGAAATTATATGAAAAAGAAGACAAAACCTCAACATCAGTAGGAAACATTCAGGTTGATGTCCCAACAACCACAACCTTTATCATAACTTGTGCCCAAGTACTATTGGCAGAAGCTACAAAAGGATCAACCCGTGACTTGCTCATCACAGGGTACATTGAGATAGAAAAACTGCACAGTCTTGAATACCTTCAATGTATGACAAATCCTCGACTTTGGAAGCAACACCAAGATGATCTTGAAAAATGGGAAGAGATAATGAGATTAGTAAAACAAATTATTGACCAGAAGTACCCGTATATAGAGGATGAACCATCTTGGGACAACATCGAGGATCAATCTGATCTTGGGTTTGAGGCACAAAATGGTTGTGGATTCCCAACCTAGATGGAGTATAATGTGCCTGATATTGAAGAAGGTTGGGGAGCTTCAAATGCAGGAAAATACCATGTTGAGCCCATTCTAGACCATGAATCACCAAGCTTAGAATCCCAAAACTCTTGTAATAATGAGAGTAGAACTGAACCTCTCGAGGGTGTAAATTCCATCCCTTATTCAGATAAGGTGACTGTAACGAGCGCGTACCCCAGACGTCTTTTAAGACGTCTGGGAGGTGGCCCAGACGTCTGTCAAGACGTCTGGGATCACATCCAGACGTCTGACCAGACGTCCGGGATAGTTTACAGACGTCTGACGAACAGTTATACTCGCACGGGATATTCGTCTGCGCGCCTGTGCGCGCAGACCTGCGATCCGCATCTTCTCTGCGGCTGCAGGCGACTGCGGCCGTCTCTCTCCTCCTCTCCGCGCGGCGTTAAAAGGGGGAGGGGGCGCGCCTCCCCTCCCGTCTCCACCATCTTCCTCCTCTCCTGCTGCGGGCGGAGCGAGTGGACGCAAGGGCGCAGCGGCAGCGGCGCAGCAGAAGGCGCGGAGGAGCTGCGGCGTGCGAGGGCGGGGCTCTGCCGTGAGGGCGAGCTCGCCGGGAGCGGCTTGGTCGGCCGGCGGAGGGCGCAGGGGGCGCAGAGCGTCGCGAAGAGGGACCTGCTGCGGGCGGAGCAGCGGACGCGCGAGGTGCGACGCGGGCGGCGTCGCGAGCGGAGGCCGAGCGAGGTTCTGATTCTGGAAAAATCTCCAGAATCAGACGTCTGGACTGATATCCAGACGGCAAGGTCGACGTCTGTGTGATCATACAGACGTCTGAAAGGTGAGTTCCGCTTTCTCCTTCTTCTTTTGTCGACTGACCGTACTGAAGGAGGAGGGTTGGCTGTGCGCAGGTGTTCGGATTCGTCATCCTTTGCGAATCCGACGTCTGGAAGTTGTACCAGACGGCGGGAGTGACCTCCAGACGTCCGGAGAAACCATCGGACGTCTGGGATCTAGGAGAGACGTCGCCACAGACTTCTGGACGTCCGGGGAACCACGCCGAACAGGTAATTCTCTGATCCACCGTTTAAGACGTCTGGAAGGAGTTCCAGACGTCTGATTTTGCACAGTATTGTCTTTCTCGACCCGTTTAGGGCCCGTTTGGGCTCCGTCTTCCACGATTCGAGTTGCGTTCGATTCAGAATTTATTCCTCTACCCGCCTACAGTAGCTATACACTGTTTTGAGACACTCCTTGTGTTTGATCCTTGTGATAGGACCTCGTTCGGTTGCCGTCTTGAGAGTCGCGGAGGCGCGCGGGATTCCCGACCACGCCCCCATTACTTCCGTTGTACCTGGTAGAGTGGTTTTAAGCATTAATAAAATCTGTTAAAGTATGGAACCATAACTAGAACCTAGGGCATTGCATGAACCCTAGGAATGAGAAATGTATGGAATGATAGCTCCTAGGTGTTGCATGAATCCTAGGGCCGGAAAACTAGATTGTATGATAGATCCTAGGATATGGCATGAATCCTAGGATGGAAAA
Organism: Thalassia testudinum; assembly: GCA_037157565.1. Classification (NCBI taxonomy): domain Eukaryota; kingdom Viridiplantae; phylum Streptophyta; class Magnoliopsida; order Alismatales; family Hydrocharitaceae; genus Thalassia; species Thalassia testudinum. Next base: position 75,347,023 of record JAZHRO010000024.1, on the reverse strand, counting down.
ACTAGTGGAAATGTATATTACTGCAGTCTTGGAAAAAATGGAAAGGAATATATAAGCTGCCTGTGAAATTAATTAACAGCTGCCTGTTATGAACAAAGAAACATGTTGAGATCATGGAATGTGAGAACGTGAATCTGGAAAGTGAAACATATGATGTTCTGAGATAAAGAGCTGGAACCCTACGGGGAATTAGGAGTGGAACTCCTGGAAAGAAAAGGAATGGAACTGAGATGTAGTTGTACTGTCTCTTGGGTACGCAGTACCAAGGGAAGTACCTGTACCTGTTTTAGTGCAGAGTGGGGCCAGCCGCCCCAGGGACCCGGGGTTAGGCTTGGCCGCTCTGTACCGACTTGTTGGCCCTCGTGTACGTAGTACCGAGGAGAGCTAGTAGTGTTAGGAGAGTACTAGCTACCCCACGGGCCCCGGGGTTCTGCTAGCCTCCTTCACCGACTTGTTAGGCCCACTAGGGCAAACCAGGGTAGTCAGACGAGGGTGCGCGGACTGTGGAGGGGCAAGGCCCCGGTTTGGTTACTGTGGAGGGGTTGGACCCCTGTTACTGAGAGGGCTCTGCCCTGGTTCCGTGCTGTGCTTTGGGCGCACCCGTTAACGGAAACGACTGACCGCGTGCCAGTACGGGCTAGCTACCTGTGCGTTTATCGCGCGTGCCGTAGTCACCGTTACGTCTGTCAGTGACCTTGGGGTGGTTGACTGAGGGTAGGATCACCACAGGGGACTCTCCCGGCCAGGAGAGCACCACGTGCTACTTCTACTGTTGGAAAAGACTGCAATCAAGATCGTCCCACGAGGACATTCGAGATCAAGTAAAGGATCTGAGAAGTAAATGAAATAGTGAGAAAAATTGAAAGATGTAAATAAAGGAAGTAATAGAACATAACAGCTACTGTACACTCTACTGTTGCCTTTAGTTAGTTTGCCACTCTACTCAGCGTTTTGCTGACGTGTTACACTCGTTACCTTTTTCAGGACCAGGTGTTGAGCAGCCAGGGTCGGCGGCTGCAGAGGACGCTGGGCCGAGTAGGGTCCAGTAGAGTTGCCACAGCTTTGTACCTTCTTTTGTTTCTGTTCTAGTGAGTAGTTTTGTTTCCGCTGTACCTTCTTTACCTGCAGTTTTTGTTATATGATAAATGTTGTTTTACTGTTGTGGTGGTGCCTATTGTAGTAGTTTCTTTCCTTACTGCTGTACTTTTTACTGTTAGTTATATTCATGCTGAATGTGGTTTATTTTACTGTCTTTTGGTTACTTCCTCGTTGGACGACTGGGTCTTGGGATTAGTCGAGTCGGTCCGGTTCTCGTGTCTCGTAGGGACTCGGGAACCGGGTCGTTACAGTGACCCTTGAAGGTTATTTGGACTTAGATTTTAGTAATTCAACCCACATCCTAAGCCCAGAATCTAGATCTGAAACCTATTGGGAAGATTTCAAGGCCCCATATGAGGAAGATCAATCTTTCAATGGAGAATATGAGTTTGGGCCTCTATTTGATGAATATCCCTTGCCAACATCCTTAGAGGAACTAATTGATTTTTTGGAAGTCATGCCAATCTACGATACAGAAACTGAGGAGTTAGACGAGTGGGGTTGCAATTGGGTCTATCCTACCAGCTTAGAACCTGAGCTTCTACCAGATAGGGACACCTTTTTAAGCTCAGAATTAACATCTAGGCTAGACCCTAGTCAGGCTGCTGAATCTACAACATATGATTTATTCTATGGTGGAACTCATGATCCTGAATCTCATTCAGATTTTGATTTTCGCAAACTCTCCAACGATATTGAATCTGATTATAACATCAGAGAAAATCTGCTTCCTGATTTTAACAAGCCAATTCTCTTTGAAGCCACCTGCTCCACATATACAGAACCAAGCAAAACCTGTTCTGTACCCCGACCCGCAACCAGATTCAATTTCTATTCTGATTCACCTCTCACTGAGCTGTTTGCAGATGATTCAACTCCATATCTAGACTAGGTATCAGGTATCAATTAGACTGAAAAACAGGAGCCATCATTCTTTGATCACCCCTGTAGGGTTTCCACACCATACACTGATAATTTTTCGAAACCCTACTTTGACCAGGCTGATTTGACTCAGCCTAAACCTGAGTTTTCACTTCCACATCCACCCGAGCCACATTGCATATGGTGGGTTCCGCATCTGTTGATCTACATCTATCAACCCACCAGACTGATTGGATTTGGGCTGCATCATCAGCACACTGATCTTAACAAGCACCTGGTTGGACCAACCAGGCTCTTAATCAAGGTGCTTGTTTTACAAAATTCTGCTAATTTGACCACTCCCTCGCCACCCCATTTTCCGCTCGGTTGAAGGCATTAAATTTAGCGCTTAACGGGAGGCAACCCATCATCCCAAAAACAGAGACCCGTCTGATTATCCGTCTATACTCCATGTCCATTACACCTTGAGTTCAGCCTTAGACAGTTGATCCCACCTCTGGTACACATACCAGAGCTTGAAATCGTCCACATCAGTCATCTTCAACCCGTTCACCCACCCGATGTATCCTGTTCTAAGTCCTTGACCTCAACACTATTTCACACCCTCCGTTTACAATGAGGACATTGCAAAACTTAGGCATGTGGGGTGATAAAGTGCATACATACAGAACCAAGAAAAAGTTAGAAGGATTCTCACACAAAAAAAATTCACATATGTCAAAAACACAAAAAATTAAAAAATTATGAAAAAGAACAAAAAAAATGGGGGAGGGAGGAAATTTTGTGAGCCACATAATCATAAGGAGGAGAAAAAGAGCAAAAATGCCAAAAAAAAGGAGCACAAAATGAAAAAAAAGAAAAAAAAGAGAGATAGTCATTCGGTTTGCGGATTAGTAAGAGATTAAGGGATTAACTGAAATTCTAGACCAGATCAAGAAAAGAGAAAAATGAAAAGAAAAGTGCTAAGGAGACACAAAAAGAGATTAGCAGGAACGCTGATCTTAGGCCTCTTGGGCTAGATTCTTTAGCTTAAAATTCACGTATCTGTTAAGATCTGGATAATCCTCAAGAGGTTGGGGAAAATGCGAAGCTTAAGTATTAGGTCTAAGGCTTAGAAAGTATTCGACCTCGTTAACTGACCTTCAGTTTGCGGGATTCGGTAACCTAAGCACCCCAATTCACACACAGTCTGGTTCAGTGCGCATAAATATCAAAATCACGCAAAATGCATTTCAATGTTCTGAAAAAGTCAACTAGATTAGGAGCAGCCGATCAACACAAGTTGATTTGGACGAGTTCCTGGTGCGGAGAGGCGGGAAATTCCCCTCGAAGATGCGTAACAACATGATGAATGGCCGATAACTTATGACTAGGTTTTGTTAAAGAAATAGCGTTGTAGTACAGCTAGTTATTGCCATCATTACAGATATTTTTTACTCGGAAAATAAAGTTCTCCCGAGGTCGAACTCAGGGAGCAAGTTGTATTCTAGAAATACAGTATTTCTATTACAAAAATAAAGAGAGAGAGAGGGATATGAAAATTTGGCTTCTTCTTCTCTTCTTTCTTCCTCTTTGTCTTCTCTTCTCTTTGGCTCTTGAATCTTCTTTCTTTTATTCTTCCTGTGTTCTTCTTCTTCTTTTCTTGCTTCTCTTTCTTTCTTCAGATTTTCTTCTCGTGTTCTTCTTGTCTTCTCTCTTCTTTGCTGCGGTCCTGTTTCTTCTTTTCTTCTTCTTCTTCTTTGCCTTCAGGACGTCGTCTGATTTTCCAATCAGACGACTTAAACTGCTGCTGCTACAGTGTCTCCTAGCTTCCTTCTTCTTCTTCCTACCTTCTCTTCTTCTTCTTCTTCACCTGTGCCTGCACACTCAAAGTTCGATCAGAGGGCAAAACCTACTCTAACCTCCCCCCGCGTCTCTCTCTCTCAGAATTCGCTCTTAGGAAAGCTCTCCCATGGCAACCGGTTAATCGGGTACGCGGGTCGCGCCCGGGTCCAGGCCCACCGGCGTCGGTGGTGGGCGAGGAGTGCAGGTCGGGCTAATCGGGTCGGGCCAGGTCCGCGGGGCGTGAGCGCGGATGAGGCCGGGTAATCGGGCAGGTGAAGGGGACCTCACCCCGTGATCTGAGGCGAACAGCTTAAGGCACCTTTTTCCTTTAAGCGCCCGCTCGCCTCAGTGAGTTTCCGAGGTGGGACTAAATGTCCCACCCCAATTGGATGCCCGTGCGGAGGAGTCAACGCACAATCAAGGCTCCACGCGAAGGCTTTGCCCCAACTGCAGCCTGGGACTTCTTTGCGGAGATGCCCCGTGCAGCCTGGGAGTCTGACCTGGGCGTGGCGTGCCTGGAGGAGCAGGTCGAAGAAGCTGCTTCACTCAGCAATGGCGGCGGCGAGCGAAGTACCTGCTCATAGAGAAACGGCCTCTCGGCCTAATCAGATACGCGGAGGACCTTCGCCGTGGTCGGGGGGTCTGCAGGTGGCGGGGCGGAGCCTAAGGGCCACCCTAGGTCAAACTGCAGGTTGGGAGATGGGTTTGGTCGGTGGGTCTGCAGAGGGCGATTGGTGGGAAGTGGAAGGGCGGAGGTTGATCAAGGTGAGGAGGTGGAGGTTCTATAAGGGTCGGCGAGCCGTGTGGGGTGCTGGAGTGACAGGAGCGGGTCGCCGGAGTTTGGCCGGAGATGGAGAAGGTGAGGGTGATTAGGCGCGGTCGAGGGGTAATTAGATAAAAATAGCAGGGGGAAAAGAGAGAGAGGAGGCAGGGAAGTAGTTCTAACCTAACTAAAGGGACGAAGGGGACGAGGAGGCAGACGGCTGTACCTGTTGTCGCCGGAGAAGAAGGTGCCCAGTGGGGGAGGACGGCGGCGACGACGGGGCAGAGGCAGCGCACGCTGGTATTGCGCGACGCGGAGGAAGATCAGGAAGGTGGTTCTGCTGCTGGTATTGCAGCAGAGTGACGAGGAGGAGGAGGAAGAATCGCCGGAGCTGGAGGGCTTCTGCCGGAGTGGGAAGAGAGGAAAGGGGGGGGGGGGTTTCTCCGTCAGATCCGAGCTCCGGAGAACGGCAGAGCTTGTGGGGTTTTTATAGAGGTAGAGACGGAGAGGAGGGCGGAGGGAGGCGACGTGCCTCCCTCGCCGGAGGACGCCGGAGGAAGGAGACCCATACCGTCCGTGTGTTCGTACGGCCGGTATGGGTGGTTGCAGCACTCAGGGGGGTGCTCCTGCGACGGCTGACGACGCAGGGCACCCCCATTTGACTTGGCAGGCCCCCCCCTCACCCTACGCGGCGCCATGCTCCGCGCAAGGTCGCTGGAGCACGGTGCTGCTCAGGTTTTGCAGGAGGGACCTAAATGCAAAGAACGAAGGAGAGTTAGGGGCCAAAATGGGAGGGTTCAAAAGTTGAGGGTCAAAAAGTAAATATATGAGGACCAAAGTGTAAAGTTGGTCAAGAAGGTTTCTTCTTAGGCTCAAGTTTTTATACATGACTAATTAGGACCTAAGGATTCGGATGGTGAATTTTATTTCTAGATTAAACCTTGTTTGACCGGTCAAATTATGCAAAAATCCAAATTAAGTTGTTAATTGGGCATGGTTCTCAATGTAGGTCAAAATGGGTTCCCAAGGCCAAATTGAAGGTTCTAAATCCTAGAGATTATTTTTATATGAATTTTAGAGAGTTTATTCCATTTTTACTTTGCCTCTAACCTCGTGAATTGAAGTGGGTTTGTTTTAGGGTTACAGAATGTCATTTAATTCTTAAATTGCTCATGAACCCATTTCTGATTGATTCAACCCACTTTTTATCTTATTTAGATCATTTGACCTATGTTCGGTCTCTGAGAAATTCTGTTTATGTACTGCAATGGTGAAATTGCAGTTTTTAACCTTTATTTCATGTTTTCTTCTCAGAACACTTATTCCTCAATTAAGCCCTTTGCTAAGTTATGTAGGAGCTTTTATCCTTTGTATTAGGTAAAAATGAGCTAGTTATGGCTCATGATGAGGTTCTCATCAAAACATATCATCTCCTCGGTGCTTGTCTCTTAGGATATTTAAATATCCTACCTGGGGCATGTAAGCACTCTGCTGGTTTAGAGATCATGGGCGGCATTATCTCGAAATATCAATCGCCAGGGTCTGAATTCGGCCATGGAATGCCATGGGTGGGATTATCTCAAAATCTCGAAAGCCAGGGTTCTAGGGGTTGCCATGGGCGGTGCTATCTCGAAGCATCGATAGCCAGGGACCCTTGAGGATTGATGATGGGGACGAGGAATCCGATACAGACCATGTTGAGAAGTTAATCCGAAGCTAGAAATAGAAAGAAAAGAGAGAGAAAGCTCTCCAAACAAAAAAATCTTCTGTTTCTCTCTTACAAAAACGCACTGCAAACTGAACCTAGGCTAAAAATGTCTCAAGCACGGGTGCTTTAACAGCGGAGTCCAACAAACCCTAGGTTAGTTTCTGTGGGCCTTAAAAACCTTTGCGGAGGATTGAGGTTAAAGCGGGTCAGGTCCGGATTTTGGTTGATATTTGAGTACCTCAAGGCCTATTGTCGGCATTCTGACCTAATCACAAAAGAAAAAGAAAAGCACTTATCATAACTGATGACAGACACTCAGGGTTTAGAACAGAAGTTAAAACCTTGAAATTTTACTAAGGGACTAACAAAATCTAGGCATGGGGGTATGATGAGAGCCTCATTATGAGCCATAACTAGCTTATTTTGACCTAATAAAGAGAATAAAAGCTCCTACATAACTTAGAAGAGGGCTTAATTGAAGGAATAAGTGTTTTGAGAAGAAAACATGAAATAAAAGTTAAAACTATAATTTTACCATTACAGTACATAAATGAGATTTCTCAGAGACAAAACAAAGGTCAATGGTTTAAATAAGATAAAAAGTGGGTTGGTTCAATCAGAAATGGGTTTATGTGCAATCCAGGAATTAAATGACATCTGGTAACCTTAAAATAGACCCTCTTAATTTAACATGGTTTCGGTCAGGATAAAAATTAATTAAATCCTCTAAAATTCATTAAAAAATATCCCCTAGGGTTTAGAACATTCAATTTTGCCTTTGGAACCTATTTTGACTTAGATTAGGGTCCCAACTCATTAATTGACCTAATTTGGGTTTTTACGCAAAATATCCAACCAAACGTGGTCAAACCTAAAATCCAACTTCACCATTGGATTCCTTAGGTCCAAATTAGGTTTGTACTAAAATTTGGACCTAAGAGGAGGTCATCTTGACCTACTTTGCAAATAAGTACACCCAATTATATTTTGGTCCCTATCTTTTGAAAGCCATTGCATAAACCCCCCTAACTTCCTCGCCACTCTTACAAGAAGGTCCCTCCACCATTATTGGGGAGAGATCCTACTCCGACGAGGAATAGAGAGGGAATACTCTCTGATTCCTCAGAGATCTCCTCCCAGATTTGGAAGGGAGATTCTCTGAGGAATTCCCTTCCGTCTGAACTCAATCCTGATCTAAGATTTGTACCCAATCTCTCGTGCGAATACACGAGAGATTTGGGTACTTAACTGTTTCTATCTCCGAAGAGGATTCCCCCACTTGGAAGCTTGGCTTCCAAGCATAGGAGTCCCTGCCTGTGCCTATAAATTAACCCTCATCTCCGGCCGCACCTCCTTAGCTCGACTTGGCCGGAATTCCACCTCAATTTCCTCTTCTTCTACTCCGACCAAGGGGTCCAGCGAGCTCCGGTGAGCCCCCTACTCTTCCTCGTCGCTCTGCCACAAAACCAGTGGCAGAGCTGTCCTCCTCATCCTCCTCCGCGTCGCGCAACACCAGCGCGAGCCGCCCTAGCCTCGTCGTCGCCGCCGTCTTCCTCCACTGGACGCTTTCTTCTCCGGTGACAACAGGTACTGCCAGCCGCCTTCTCGCCCCCTTCATCCCCTTAGTTAGGTTAGAACTGCTCTTCTCTATCTCTTCTTTCATTTCCCTCATCTTATTTCACCAAACGCTCCTCGACCGTCGCTGTCCACCACCATCTTCTTCATCTCCGGCCACCCTCCGGCGAGATGCTCCAGTCACTCCGTAGCCCCACACGTCTCGCCAACCACCGCATAACACCTGGAGTCCATCACCCATCGGCTTCCTTAATGGTAGTGGTCTCCTTGTCTTCTTTCTTGTAGACCTCTTTCCTCCTACAAAAGATCTTCGTTGGTGACTTGGTGTTTCTATAGGTCTTTTTAATTTGAGTCGTCCATCCTTCATTTTTTATATCCAATTTTTGACATTATAATTCCTTTCATCCCTACAAAATAAAGTGAAAGTTGTCTTTTCGATATCCACTGCAATGTGGATCCGTATTTGTTAGTGGTCTCCTTTAGAGGAGAATCCTTTTTCGGCCCACTTTGACTAGGTTCATAAAAGCCTAGTCCAAATTTACTTGAGGAAGGTTTTTGATCGGCAATGAGCTTGTCCAAGTTATCTTTCCCCTTTGTAAATTTGGCTAAGTCCTTAAAAAGTTGATTTGATTTTTCTTTAAGGTGATTTATCTCTATTTTCATTATGTCTAGTTTATCTTTTAGTCCTCTAATCTCTCCTGTAAGTAAGCTATTTTCATCCTTTTTAAAGGAATTTGATTTTTCAAGCACATAGATTTTGTCGAGTAATTCTTCTCTATCTAGAAATTTTTGTTCACTCATTGCCATATACAAATCATTTGTTAATGACTCTTTTTCAATCATTAGGTTTCTTATTTTCATATTTAAGGCAGTGGTTTCTTTAGTAAGAATTAGATTCTTCTCTTCAAGATCATTGATTAATTTTTTATTCTCTAAGTTTTCTTCTTTTAAAACTTTTCTTTGGGTCTTTGTTTCCTTAAGATCTAGATATAGTGAATCAAAACATCTTGTAATTCATCTAGAGAATAGGAGTTTAGCTCAGGTTCCTCAGATTCAGATTCGGAAGCATATTTTGTTGCCATTAATCCCAAGCATGCCGTTTCTTCATTTGTTTCCTTCTTCTTCGGATGTGGAGTCATCCCAAGTTACTTGGAACGCCTTCTTCTTGAATTCCTTGGGCTTGGAGATCTTCTTGTAGTCGAAAGGCTTCTTGGATTTCTTCTCATCATCCCTTTTGAGTAAGGGACAATCTTTCCTTATGTGACCTCTTTTCTTGCAATTATAGCAAACTAGAGGTTCTTCCTCTCTTTTCTTTCCCTTGATCTCTTTTCTATTTCTGAGAAACTTTTTAAACTTTTTAGCTAATAAAATGAATTTTTCGTCATCGGTACTTATCTCATCATCCGACGTAGCTTTGAAGGCTAAAGTCTTCTTCTTTGGCTCCGATGAGATAAATTTCTTCTTTTGCTCCATTTTTGATTCATAAGACATAAGATTCCCAAGTAGATTTTCCATGTCTAGATCCTCTACTTGGTTGGCTTCTTCTATTATCGTTACATTTTGCTCCCACTCGGGTCCAAGGGAGAGAAGGAGCTTCCCTTAAAGCTCCCCCTTTATAAATGTTTTTCCTAGTGACTTGAGGTTATTCACGATTAACGTGAATAGGGGGTACATGTCCCCAAGTCTTTCATTTTCCTTCATAAAAAAGGCTTTGAATTCCTACGATAACAAGTTAATCTTTGAGGATTTAACTCTAGATGTACCTTCGTGAGTTACCTCTAAGGTTCTCCATATCTCGTAGGCGATTTTGCATTGACTAATGCGGTTGAATTCCTCCAGGCTGAGTGCACAGTAGAGTGAGTTCATTGCCTTAGCATTCAGTCCAAGGAGATGAATCTGCTTCACTGTGTATCTCGTTTCTAGTTTCTCGGGAATGATGTATGCAGATTCGCATTTCTCCCAAACGGAGAAATCATTGTCTTGAAGCCACATCTTCATTCTCAGCTTCCAATAAGTGTAGTTTGTCCCTTCGAAGAGTGGTGGTCGGGTGGTGGATTGCCCCTCAGATCTGCCAGTGGAAATGACTCTCCCCTCCATGTGATCTTCCGCGGATGTTACTCTTGAAAGCGGAAAACCTGCTTTGATACCAAATGAAATTGCACTAGAGGGGGGGTGAATAGTGAATTTATTAAATATTGCAAGACAAAAAATTCAATCACAAAAAGAGGCACCAGATTTTTAGGTGGAAATCCAAGACGGGTGAAAACCACCACCTAAGCCAATCCCCTGACTTAGGATTTTCGATCACAAAGTGATCAATCCACTAATAGATTTTCGATCACAAAGTGATCAATCCACTAACCACACTACTTAAACGAGAGTAGTGTACCTCAATTACAAATCTCACCTCCGATCCCTAAACGGAGGTTTCTCCCTTCATAATGAAGAGACGGGGACCCGATAGGTTGGATACCCAAAGTACAAAAGTAAGAATTAAACAGCACCTATAGAGCACCCCAATAATTTGATTACTTCCTTATCTATTAAGCATAAAGAGAACTCCCTAAGAATTCGCAGAACGAAGTGAACCAGGAGTGTGGGTTTATCCTTTAATCAGAGTGTTGTCACAGCATAAGGGCAAGAGGAGGCTAAGAGTAGTGAGCAAGTGATTTTTCTAAGGGAATTGAATCTCAAGAGGTGTATCTTGCCTAAGAGGGGTTGTAGTCTATTTATAGGTAAGTTTGGAACCTTCAAGAATGCTTGGGAGAGATGTCCTAGCTGTTTAAGACAAATCCTAAGAGATTAGGACAAAATCCACCACAAATCAGGGTAATGATGAGTCTGACAACAATATCAGATGTTTGATTTTATGGTCAGACGTCTTACAAGACGTCTGATTACAATTATGGTCGTCCGATACTATTAGCCAGGCTTTACTGGTTTTATTAGATCGAAATAGGGACGTCTGATATTTTCACATAAGATGTCTGATAAAATTATTGGACGTCTAATTATGCGTGGTTTCGTACCTTTTTGACCTGATCCAAATAGGGTTCTAGATTTCTAGGAACAGACGTCAGCATAGACGTCTGTAGGATTCCCTAGACGTTTGGAAACCTAAAAAGGACTTGTCTTGGAAATCTGATAGAAGATCTTTAGTTCCTAATGAGATTCACACAGAAATAAATGAGCAACGGTCCAAAGGTAGATGTCTGAAGACATGTTTAGACATCTGAAAATGTATTTTGCCCGTTATATTCAAAAGGAAGATGGGTGCTTTATCTAACGGTTGTTTTAAGGATGTCCAGGCAAAGTATTAGACGTCTAGATGAGGCTATGGACATCTGATGGAAGGTTGCTTCGACTGATGTTTATGAAGTCAGAAACTAAAGGCAAAGCTATAGGTAATTAGACGACAGAAACACTTGTCAGATGTCTTAAAGTTGAAAAACTGACGTCTGATAGTTGTTATGAACGTCTGATTTGAGTGTTAGTATTAGGTTTTTGTTTCTAATTTATCCTAAGTGTAGAGTGCCTAAATTAGCTATTTATAAGTTATGTTTGGGAGCTCTTTACAACATCTCTAGACTCAAATAAAATAAAGATTACAACTTTTGAAAGTTTACATAAAAAACCTATGACCTATAACAATACTCATACTACCTAGTCTTCACGCTTTTAATCCTCCGACTTGGAAAACTCCATAAAACCTGCAATTGTGTTATTATAGAAAAAATATGTTACGCTTATGTTTTATTTCTTTTTCTTCATTTTGTTAAATCATCAAAATATTATATATGAGATGTTGAACTAATAGGTACCACCATAGACGGCGAGAAAATGACAAAGGGCAAGGGCAGGGTCATCGTCTTGGGAGGAGAAGATGGTTGATATAAGGTTGTGGTTAGGGAGAAGGGGTGGAGGAGGTGATCGAAAGTTGGAAAGTGGTGGTGGAGGACGTAGTTAGAGGTGAAGATGAATGCAAGAGGGGAGAGGGAATGGGTGAAAATAAACCAAGTAAAATTTGAGGATTAAAAAAAATTGACTAAAAATTAATTTTTTATTACATTTCAATTCAAAATCGTTAAGTTTATAATTATAGTTAATAGAGTAGTAAATACAAAAATAATATTATTTTTTTAATGACATATCTGTAAATATAGTAAATTGAATAATATTTAAGTAATTTAAAAAAATGTTAGTAGTATTTATTTAAAAATTCTTATAATTTATTGCATCATCTAATATATGTATAGTCATTTTTATTTCAATAATTAGAATGGTATAATATGTATGAAATTTTTTTAAAAAAATATAATTAGTTAAAAATTATACCCAACTAAATAAAAAAAAAGAAAGAAAAAAATAATAAATAATGTCGTGACTAAGGATGCGGGGGAATAGGGAAGAGAGGCAGGGAGTGAGGGGACATTAATGTTGTCTCGTGAATGAGAGAGAGAGAGAGAGGAATGGAAAGAGACCGAGGGAGGCAATAAGTGGGAGGGTTACGGGGACGAAATGAGGGCCAACACGTGGCAATCAAAATTTAATTAATATTCATTATATATGTAAGTGTATCTAATTTATTAGCAAAAATAAATAAATAATTTAATATGAAACAATCGTAGTCCGACATAGTGTGGGATTAGGGATGTAAATGGATACCTAAATTTAGTTAAATTAATATCTATATTTATTTACAAAATTTATATCTATATTTTATCTATTTACTCATTGGATATAAAAATTTAAATTTGTATTTATACCTATCTATTCATCGGATATCAATTTAACTATGGGATACTTATTTATAAATTTATCTTACAATCAATTCGTATCCAAATTAAAGTTAAAAAAGAAAAAAATCTATAATTTAATTCATCAATTGTTTATTTTTAACAAGTCTAACACATAGGGGCTCAAGCTATTCCAATTTTAGTGATCTTCATTGAAATTATTACAAAAAATAATTTCAAGAGGAATATATCAAAAATAAAAAAATGCAAAGAAAGTCAAAATACAAGTATATTTTAAATAAAAGATCTACATCCCAAAAATATCCCAATCTTCTAAATCATTAAGGGAATCATGAGAGAGATTAAAGTTAGGGGAATGAGGAACTTAGGGTGGAATTTCTGTATATCGGGTAAATGATGATTTTACTCAGGTACTTAGGTTGGGTAGTCGGGTATAGATCTATATCCATACTCATACGATTTTTTAGACAAAACTTATACCCAAATCCTACCAGGTTTGAGTCGGATTTTACCCATTCTTTTTGAATCAGGTTAAGGCAGATTCGAGTTGAATTTACGAAAACTTACATCCAAGATAATGGTCGAACATCGCTTCTACGAGTTAGAGGTCTCAACTTTAAGCCTTCTTGATGTCAAAAAAGAAAAAAATTGTATTTACTCAATTAATAATTGATAATATGTAAAATTAAATATTTGATTAAAGAATAAATCATGGATAATTTAAGATAAAATTTTTATCTTTGGACAATTATATAAGTGATGGTGTGTTAATTTCATGACTTGAGAGCGTGGTGATATTTATGGTCGGAGAAAAATAAGGTGCTAAAGGGCATATAAGGAAAAGAAGCCTCAAAGAAGGGCCTTGTGGCCTTTGATCCAGGTGGGGAGGACGGGACATGGTGCCGACTTGTGGATATTACCTTTGTTATTATTATTTTTTTTCTCGTGACAGAGGATGGAAATTATTTGGAATGAGAGAAGGAGAGGGAGAGAAAGTGGGGGGCGGGGGGTGGTGAGGGGCTGTGTGTGTGTGTGTGGGGAGAAGCACATGGAGAAGGGTGGGGGGGGGGGGGTTGCTGTTGGGGGTGGGGGGATTTGACATGTGGCCAGCTCAAGACCCCCATCTAATATATTGGTACAGACGAGTTAGTCCAACCACGCTTTACGATGGGATTACAATCCACAAGATCACAAAATCATGTTTAGCATTTACTTTTAAACAAAAACTATCAAAATAAAATGTTTTGCTTCTACTCTTCAACAAAAACTATCAAAACAAAAAAGTACATAATATTTTATGGATAGATCTTTTCTAAACATAGAATCTACTTAGAGGAGTTAAAAGTTTGATATTTTAAATCTTGACTCCATCCACGCAGAGCATAGTATTTGAGTTATAATCATTGAGATGAAAAAAGCATTTGCTATATAAATCAATGATCAAGTAGTGCAACATAACTACGAAATAATCTACAATGTGAGAACTAAACAATTGTAAACCATCACCGGCAAACCATGTTCATATTCCATGTTAAATCCTCTACTAACCATCTTACTATTTGTCATCCAAACAAAACAGCCAACCTCATATTCCCTATTACATTCTTCAGCCATTGTCTCTATCTATCACTTGGTCAAAACCATGAGAAGTTAATATAAAACTATAAAAGAAAATCCAAGTTTCTAATTTAGCTCAACTGAAAAACATTGCACAAGTAATTTGAAATTGCAATAAGAAATAACAAAAAAAAACACCAAAAATGCATGGTACTCATCATCACCAATGAAACTCCAAATAGTGCTATATGGATTGGAATCTGAAATGTAAAATTGAAGTGAGCTACTTAAATTGGAGCTAAAACTTAGAACTAAACTTACTTAGAAACTCTCTTCTGATGAAAAAAAAAAAATTGAAAAAAGGCACTCACATTAAAAGATATTCCATAGAATACTTTGTAGAGTTGTTCAATATACATTCTCAGCCTTGTTACATGAAAAGTGGGTTATGTATAATAGATATATAGTTGTTGGGATATCTAAAAAAGTCCATTGCCTTGACTTCCTTAACCCTACCACCTCAATGCATCTCTGTTCTTTCCTGTGACCTTCTGATCCTAAGCTCTTACTAACTTCATAGAAATATAAGATACAACCCTTATATACACATATGTATATGTGTGTGCATGCATACATACATATACACATATATATGAGTCCTATCTTATAAATACTATACTCAATAAATCACAATCTAACATGTGAAATCATCAAAATTAAGAAAGGTGTTATTAGAACAAAGTTTTTTAACTTAGATGGTATTACTATGTTTTTCAAAAGTAACTAAGTGTAAAATCTCTTTTAATAGTAGGATTACCTAATAAATATCGTCAATCATTGATGGCATTCCTAGAAAGTACCACTAATAAGGAGTCATATATGAGAAGCCACTAGAAAAAGAAAAAAAATTACCTTATAGAAAAACAACCAAAACTATTCAAATTCATTCCTTAAATGAAACCAAAAAACAATCATTATATAAAAGTAGCACCGATAAAAGTTGGTAATGCAGGTGATTATTAGAATGAAACTTGTATTAGAAAAATTTACTTTGTAATAAAAATAAAAAAATTTACATTACAAGTGAGAAAACTTATATTATAAATATTTATTTACAAAAAACAAAAGTAAGAACTTGTGTTATAAGTAAGAAATTAATTTTGTAATACATGTGAGAAAAATTATATTACAAGTTGCATACTATAGGACAACAAACTTGTAATACAAGTGAGTCAACATATATTATATAGCATGATTTTGAGTAAAATTTGTAATATAAATTTGTGTCGATCAAAAAATGGAATTGTAATATAACTAAACACTTATGTGGTATAGTTATTTTTCAATAATAGTGTAATAAATGGATTGATTACATTCTACATTAGGTTGATGACTTTCTAATTAAATCACCTTTTTGATACGTTAAGTGGTTTCCACCAAATGCAAAAATAATTCAACCATTCGTACCAAGTGCCTTTTTTTTTTTTTTTTTTGCATCTTTTGAGTATTTTTCATATATATATATATATATAACAAAGCTTAAGGCAAGCAAAAAACCCTACAAATACAACTGGCATTCATCTCTTGGCACAGTTATGCGATAAATATTTTTGCATCTTACATGTCTTCGTAGTATATCTCTTTCCCATGAGAATCCTAACCAATCTCATGAAGCAAAAACGCCCCCAATCTCTGCGTGTGCATAGAAGATAAGCACATTAATTTCATCACTTTTACCCCAGTATGTCCCTGATCACCACCAATTGCTGAAGCACTTGCCTTGTATTTATCCTCTCACCGGCTGCCTCCCTCGAACACGCCAAGCCAACTCCAACCATCAAACTCACGCACTCGTACTGCTCCTTTGGGATGTTACGGTGGTAACCATCTTCGAGCAAGCGTGGGTCGACGATGGCACGGACATTTTCTGGGTAACTCTTGCTCGCGTAGATATGAAGATTGATGCCATCCCCGAACTCCTCATCTGTTGGTCTCCTTCCAATAAGCATCTCTAGTAGTAGGATGCCAAAGCTGTAGACATCTCCTTGCGTTGAGATTGGCTTCCCATACCATATTCTGCGTCACACAGGTATATATATATATCAATTCAGTAGAGACGGATGTAGCAAATTTAACGAGCATGCTTGCTAGAAGTGTACTTTCATATTTCTGATAGGATGACGGCACAAAAATATAAAAGGTGATAAGTATTTTGCAATGCAAGGAAGAGGATAGCGCAACTAGTGTCACGTGGTGCGGTTCACTGCCGTCAGAAAAACAAAAATAAATTACTATCACTTTTAAATTAAAATGCACAATATCATTTTATATCCGTACAAAAATAAAAATCACCTACATGTTTACTTCAAATAATTTTATATCGACGCAAATGCCAGCTGTTCGGTGGTGACCATGCATGTCCATCACGTCTCTAACATTCAATGGTGGATGGTGGATTCACGTCAGGTTGGCTCTAACAATTGAGTTGATGGATTATTCGTCGAAATCTGACATTTGTTTTTTATTTATCATGATCATATGTTGTACTGGTAGCAGGAAATCCACTCCCAGATCCAAGTCGAACGATCTAGACCAATCAACCTATAGGAGCCATGGATTTCATAACCAAGGCGATGCCTGAAACCTCGGATCCAAATCGACTTGGTCAAAGCATGTTCATGTTACGTTTTGTGCCGATTTTAATATTTCGATACCGTATGCGTGTATGTATTATTGGTAAATGTGTAGCACTGTAAAGGGGAATGGTGTAATTATTGTAATATGCTTGGGTACGTTTGTAAGTTGCTCAGACCTATATACGACGCATGAACACCGCCCCCGTAACACACTCTTCCGAACGAGACTACACACCCCACCATTCCACCTTGTCCGTTGGCTCAGACGGTACTCACTCACACGTACCTACCTAACATTCGAATCTAATGTATTGAAATTACAAACAAATCAAAGATTCAGGTAAAAAGGAAAAAAAATAGAGCAAGAAAATGGTGAGAAGAATGATTAATTCGTCTAACCTGGTGCAATGTAACCAACGGTATCCTTTATCGCGACTGTATCAGTCCTTCCAATTTCCACACTGGTATTCTTCTTCAGGAACCTCGCCAACCCGAAATGCCCAACATGGGCAGTCATGTCCTCGTCAAGTAGAATATTGCTCGGCTTCAAATCACTGTGGACGACGGGGACCTGCCCCTGATGATGGAGATAATCAAGAGCTAGAGCCACATCGTTAGCAATCCCGACTCTCTCCCGGAGACTCAAGAACCTCCCACCACCATGAAGCCAGGAATCGAGGCTCCCGTTCGGCATGTACTCATACACCAACGCTTTGAAATCGTTGCCGATGCCATCTACCGTGGAGCACGACGTCAACACCCTCACGAGATTACGGTGCCGTATATTTCTCAGGACCCTGCACTCGGCCATGAAGCCCGACAGAGCCCCCTGCTGCTCGCAATCCAGTACCTTAACGGCTACCATCTTCTTAAACCGGACGAGGCTACCTCTGTACACGGATCCATAGCTCCCTGATCCGATTAGATTCGCCGACGAGAACCCATCCGTCGCCTTGCACAGTTCCTTGTAGGAGACGTGGGAGTTCCGCAACATCAAAGAGGGTAACGGAAGGCCAATTTTTTTCTGTGGGTTTTTTGCAGGAGGGCACCTCCGAGAAATGCATATCACCGGAACAAGGCACCCAACAGCAACAGCAATGACGATGAGTACTATGATCAGTGCCAAATGCTTGCGTCCATCATTACCCCCACCGAAATCGCAGGGATCCAACTGCAATTCTGGTACACCCCCGCATAGTTTTCTGTTTCCCACCACCGAGATCGAGCTACCATTAGCGAACACCCCTTCTGTGGGCACCTCACCTTCAAGGTCATTGAAGGAGAGATTCGAGTGCTTGAGCGAATGCAACTTGGCTAGAAATGATGGAATCTGACCAGACAGGTGGTTGTGCGAAAGATTCAACGTCTGGAGCCCCTTCAAGTTGCTCAAGGACTGCGGGATGCCCCCTTGGAAAGAGTTACCCCCCAGGTGGAGGTAATCCAACAGCAAGCATTCCCCAAGAGCCGCAGGGATCCTGCCGCTTAGGTTGCTGCCCGACAATTGCAAGGTTTGCACATTCGTCGAGCGGCCGACTTCGTTGGGTAAAGGACCACCGAGGGAATTCCCAGAGATGTTAAGGTAAATCGTGAGGGAAGATATCTTGAACAAGCCACCGAGTATGACCCCGGTGAGCTTATTGTGAGACAAATCCAGCGCCTCCAACCTAAGCAACCTCTCGAAGCTCGCAGGGATGCTGCCGGTGAACCTGTTCAGACTCAGATATAGCTCTACCATTGAGCTTACGTTGCCGATGGATTCAGGGATCTCTCCTGAGAGGCTGTTGTTGTAGAGAGACAGCACTCCGAGGTTGGCGAGCTCACCGATCGTCTCGGGGATCGCACCTGTGAGGAGATTCGTATCCACTCCGAACACCTGAAGGTTGTGGAGGCCGGCGATCTCCCGCGGGATCTCGCCGGATATGCTGTTGTTCTTCATCCTCAGGAACACCATGGATGTGGATAGGTTGGAGACGGAGATGGGAAACGACCCGCCGAAGAAATTATCCGCCAAGTCGATCTTTTCCAGCTCGGTGCAATTGGTCAAGGAATCCATGAACCTCCAGTCGTGGGGATTCCTCGCCACGAACCGGTTGCCGCCAAGAAGCAACAGAGTCAGTGCCGGTATCATCCCGAGGGTGGGAGGCACCGGGCCGCTGAAGGAGTTGTTGCTAAGCTGAAGCTCCTGCAATTCGGAGGCGTTGGAGATGGAGGTCGGGATGGGACCATCGAATTGGTTGTTGTACAGGAGCAGATACTTGAGCTTGGGGAGGTGCACGCCGAGGTCTCGTGGCAGCGTCCCCTTGAGAAGGTTACCACCAAACCCAAGGCCATAGACGTCCGAGAAATTATAGAGCACGTGAGGCACCTCACCGGAGAGCTGGTTGAAGACCAGGTACAGGATCTGCAGGCGACGGATCCGGTGCAACTCGGGAGGAACGGCACCGCCCAAACTGTTGTAGGAGAGCCTGAGCTGCTCGAGCGAGGTGAGGTTGCCCAGGGAGGGGGGGATCGCCCTGGTGAGCCTGTTGTGGTGGAGCTAGAGTATCCGGAGGCTCGGGAGACCGCCGAGCTCCGGTGCTATCTCCCCCTGGAGCCTGTTGTTCCTGAGGCTGAGGATTTGGAGGTTTAAGCACTTGGTGAGGTTGACGGGGACGGTGCCTTGCAACCTGTTGTTCCTCAAGCTCAGGCCCCGAAGGTGCGTGCACCCGCCGAGGGACGCGGGGATCTCGCCCTCGAGGGAGTTCACGCTGAGGTTGAGGTTGAGGAGGGTCTGTAGGTTGCCAAGCTCCGCGGGGATGGATCCGTGGAGGGTGTTGTTGGGGAGGTGGAGCTTTAGGAGGGAGGTGAGGTTGGAGAGAGCAGGGGAGATGGTGCTGGAGAGGGAGAGAGCTTCTAGTTCGAGGGAGGAGACTCTTTCTGGATTGTTGTAGAATTGCAGGACACGCCATACCATTGGCAGTGATGTGTGCTACCGGTGGAGTTCCAGGAGCCCAGAGCTCCGTTTGGGTCCTTGAGGAGGGACTTGAAGGAGAGTAGGGCGAGGCGGTCGGTGGATGGTCCGGGCGGGGTTTGGGCTGATGCATAGCAGGGGGTGATGAGCAGAGGGAAAAGGACACCATGGAGGCGGAGAGTTGCCCTCTGCATTGGCGGCTCCATTAAAAATTGGGGTGGTGGTGGTTGGAAGAGAGGAGTGATGGTTCGCACTTTGCAGCGTGTGTATGGGATGGTTACGGATTTGCGTGCATCATAAGGGAGGTGGAAGGAGGGTGATATCGTGGGTGGATGGTTCCTATCTTTTTCCAGGTTTGACTATCACCAGTGAAGGTTCTGTGGACTTTTTGGTCGTGGCGTCGCGTGGGGAGGATGCGACCCATGGCTGGGTCTGATTGGATGGAAGAGGATGGATAGGACCTCATCCGGTTCTTGTTTTTATACAAGGGTTGGGACTTTTGCGTCACAATATTTTCCGTATCTTATTTACTAATGATGTATGCTTTGCATGTATTCTCCGTAAGGTTATGCATCGGTTCGATTGGATTGGGTTAGATCGAATTGAATTAGAATTTAAATTAAAATTTATCCATATTTTTAAGGTTAAAGATTTTTTAATTCAACTTCACCTATTATTTCAAAAAAAAAAGTTCAACTTCATCCATTACAATATCGAATCGAACTTAAGTCAATCCATAAAAATTAAGTCAGATTGAGTAGGTTGTTGATTAGTTAAAAGATTTAAAATTTATATTTATCTCATATATAATTTTTATGCCTTCTATATTTAATAACAAGGTATTTTAAACTCATAAATAATTTTTATATTTTAAAAAAGAAAATAAACTAGGTAAAAAAAAATTGATAGTTGTATAATAGTAACAAAAAAAAATAAAGGTAAACCTGATAATATTAAATTTGATAATGTATATAAAAGCTCAGGTCCAAACCAATCATTGATAAATAAATAACCTGCAAGAAAATTATAGATTTTGAATATAAATTTTTAAAATATTAAAGTTAATAAAGTAAATAAGTAAATAGACTTCCCTAAAAAAAAAGTAAATGGACTTATCGATTTACAAGCAATTGCAACCTTTAAAAAATCGTTCATAAATACAATACACTTAGAATTACATGTAAACACTAAACAATCTATAATTTATAACATGATCACAAAATGAGTTCAACGATCCTTAAAATAATAATAAAGAAGAATCTTAGAGTGTCATCCAATCGCAAGAAAGTTCAAAAAATTTCAATCACAATGTAACATAATTAACTAAAGTTAGAAACAAAAATTATAGGAATTACTTCATTTACTTCAAATTCTAACCACTTCAATGTTTCCTACATGACAAAAGAAACAAATGAAGAATTACTTTCATAACTAATAGATCGCAAAGATTTAGAAAACTTAAATATAATCATTTTTCAATTACCCATTATTTGTGAACATCACAAAAGTTAAAAGTGCTCCTTTATGATACTCTAAATCTCCTCAGGGATTGCTACAACAAAAATGTATTAAAATTAAGTTTGAAAAAAGAAAATGTCTACATAAAACTTAAGGTACTTAAAAGTTCAATTTCTTCAAAATCCTCAACTTTTTCTTCCACCTCTTTGATTACAGAAGATTTCAACCAATCTTCATAGTAAATAAAAAATTCAACAATCTTAAGTGTCAAAGAACTTCTAAATCGATCAAGTATGTGTCCTCTTATGCTAAAGGTAGACTTCGAGAAAATAGTAAACACTGGAATAGCTAACACATCTCTTGCTATCAAATATAAAATATGATATTTGGATATATGAACCTTCCACTAATCTAAAATATTAAAACTTTGGTCATTCTGCTTACATGGCTCATCAAAATATCTATTCATTTCCATTTGATTTATTCACTTTGTTCTTCTTGGAGATGTCTTTGAAATTCACTTTCAAAGTCAATATCTATGTCATCTTCATATTTATCTATATTCATGAAAACTTGATTGGTTGACTTTTCTTTGCTTCTATATGATGATTACCTACTGAAGTCAAGCAACTTGTAATGTTCATAAATATCATTCATGATAGATATAAGATTGTCAACGAACTTCAAGATATGCTCTTTTGCGTACACTTTAGAAAAATAAAATTTCACACTTCAATTTATAATGAGGATCTAACAGAACAGCAATAAATAATAACATGTTGACTTGTTTGAGCTTCCCCAATATCTATCAAAATTTTCCTTCATCCTTTTTGCCATTACTTGTAAGATAGGGTCACTGCTTCTAGACCAATCAATTAAAATATTCTCTATCTTACAAATTTCATGAAAATAAATATTAGCTGTAACATAAAGATTGCCTGACAGACGTTTGGTGACTTCAAAGAAATGCTTTAGAAACCTAGTTAACACATGAGCATGCAAGCTTCCAATCTTCTTCAGTAGGTGGACCCAAATCGAGTTTGGAACCAAATTGAGGATCTTCCTCTTCTATTCTTTCAAATGCTTTTTGAAATTTTAGACTCGTTTCCAACATCAAATAAGTGTAATTCCACTTTGTTGGAACATCAAGACATAGTGTTGACTTAAAAGGAATTTTCACTTATCCAACATATTTCTTGATTTGCAATCCTCTAGCAAATGAACTTCTTGCATACTTGATGGCATCACGAATTCGAGAAATGGATGTTTGCATCTCTCCAACACTATCTTTTAGTATTAGATTCAAGATGTGAGCACATCTTGTGTGAATATATTTTTCATTTAGAATATTGCCATTTCTCTTGCCAAATTTTGATTTCAAATAATTGACGGGCACGTATCATTTGCACTATCATTGTTCAAAGTGATTGTTTTCACCCTCTCAATTCCCCATTAAAGAAGACATCATTTAATCATTTTTCCAATTTCTTTTCCCTGATGGTTTGACATGGTGCAAAAATTGATGATCTTTTTTTTGTAATTTTCATTCATTATCAATGAAATGTGCAGTTAGACATATATATAAAAGATTTTGAATGGAAGTCCATAAATTACTTGTGAATCAAATCCGACCTTCAGCTTCTTTAAAAATGTTCTTCATATTTATCTTCTTACGTGCATAAATCTTCATAATATCTCTAGCCATAGTGTTTGTAGAAATTGACTTAAACTTAGGCTGAGCCATCAACATAAAATATTTGAAACTCTCATGATCCCCAAAATTAAATGGTAATTCATCAACAATGATCATCCTATTAAAAGCTTTCTTTAGAACCTCTTCATCATATTTCCACAATGTAAGATTATTGTCTCCTTGTTTTCCAATTGGTAGAAATGTTAATGTTTTTTGTCTACTTGATGATAAATTAGAACATAATGGACTCTTTTTACGCTTCTGTAGAATGTGAATCCATAATGTGTGGGTTTCATTTTTACTAACATAATAATAAGACATACCACAATACTTGCAAATTGCATTAATTTCTATTTTATTTTTACGTTTAGTAAAATGCTCCCCCACATTAGATCATTCCCGACTACTATTCTTTCTTATTTGAACCTCTGATTTAGACACATAAGTGTCGGTTGAGTCATTAAGATTTGCATAGGCGATTAATTGCTTCCCTTAATTTCATCATCCATCTCAAAAAAATAAATTTTAACGGAACCAAATAATGCAAATTAGTTGAATGTAGAAAATAGTTGTTAACATCATATCGAATCCAATTGCTAACATCTTTCATCTCAAATTGCAGGATATATATGTATGTAAACACATGCAATGGTATACACTCGGGTGCTGGGGGTGCTGCAGGCACGTGGAGGCGTGGGCACGCAGGCGCTCTGCAGAGCGCACAGGCGCACGCGAGCGTGGTGGTGGCACCGGCTGCAGGTGCTGTAGGGAGCCGCTGGAGAGTGGGCGCGTGGAGGCGTGGCTCTGCAGACCTGCAAGGGGTGCGCAGGCATGGGTGCTGGAGCGCGGGCTGCTGGCGCGCGGGCATGAAGGCGCGTGGAGCACACGCTGTGGGCGAGTGGAGGTGCGGTGCAGGGGTGCTGGAGGTTCTGAAGGAGGTGAGGAGGTGCGAGCGTGCTGGTTGGGTTGGAGGCACATGGTGGGTTTGATGGAGCGAGGGGGCTGCTGGAGCGAGAGTGCACGGTGAGTTGCAAGCGCTACTGGAGGTTCTGGTGGAGGTGAGGAGGCACGGACGAGGTGAAGGCGAAGGTGCAGTGAGCAGCTGGCATGCGGTGGGTAGGGTCTGATGGTTGGAAATGAAGTGAGCATGAGCACGGTGGTGTTTGATGAAACAATGGCAGGCACGCTTGGCAGGGTGCATTGGGAGTGGGCGTGAGTTGCTGGCTAAGGTGAAGAGTTGTAGAGACTCTTTGGCGGTGTGGCCTGTCACCCCACACGCCCACGGTGGTGAGTCGTTATGCCGCGGTGAGGCCGGTGGTATGGAATGGAAGAGGAGCAAAGTCCTCTAAACATAGTGAGGAACAAGGGTGGTGGCCTACGGTGCATGGCAGCCTCCCTCTCTTCCTTATCCCCGTCGAGGAAACTAGATCCACTTTTGGCACTACTCCTTGATTGGGCTCTTCAATGCAGCAACTGGAGGAAGAAATGCAGCCGTTGCTCATAGAAGAAGAATAAAATAATAAAATATTATGGTTATTTATATGAAAACCCTTGACGTTGCGTGTGTGTTAAAGAGTGTCGTTATAGTCGCACTTGCAACGTCGATTTTAAAATAATTAAACGAAGGTGAGTCCGAGTGTCGGTCTTAGGGAGGCATGGAAATCGGATTTTTGCTTTACTTGTTGTCACGGAAAGTGCGGAGTTTTGCTTGCGAAAGATGCGGTTTTGAAAAGCGAGAGAGGGAGATAGAGAGAGAGTTTAGGGTTAGAAAGTTCTTTGCTTGATCATGCAACTTGAACAGAAATTAAAATGACAATTGAACAGAAAATAACTTCATTAAGCATGCATTTGTAGTTCATAGCTTACAACATTAAATACATGCTTCAACAAAAGTAATAGAAAGCTTAAAAGAGAGAGAGAGAGTGTGTGTGTGTGGAGAGCGACGAGGTAGCCACAGTGGTGGAGGAGACTCCGTCTGCGGCTCGTCGTCTCCGGTGATTACAAGAGGGCCTAAAGCTAGCTAAGAGAGGGGTGGAGTAGTTGCAAGGGGAGTGAATGCCTTGAATGAGTGGTTGGAGGGGGTTTAAATAGGGTTAAGGGCTTCCTAAAAGAAGAAGGGGCTTTAGCGACGTCCAGAGCGTCCCTGAAACCACTCCCAAAAGCGTCGGTGAAGCCCTCCAGCCGCTGGTCAGCCACCCGCCTCGTTTCTTCTCCTCGCGCGATCCGCAGCTGTTGAACGAGAGCCGTCCGATCGAAGATCGGATGACTGAGAATCCTCCTCGGCTGCGCTGGGATCGCGCCTCGGGTGCGCGTATGCGCGGGCGTCATCGCCTGGCGTGCGCGCGCCTGGGTGCGCGTGAGCTGCGATTGCGCCGCGTGGCGAGATCTCGGTCGCCCGCTGCTGA
Source organism: Thalassia testudinum (assembly GCA_037157565.1). NCBI lineage: Eukaryota > Viridiplantae > Streptophyta > Magnoliopsida > Alismatales > Hydrocharitaceae > Thalassia > Thalassia testudinum. The sequence goes on along the minus strand of JAZHRO010000024.1, from coordinate 75,321,717 downwards.
TCGGGCGGCCCAATTTCACCACGCGCGTCCTCCATCTTCGATTTCGACTCCGTGCGGCTTGAACCCGGGTCACGTGCGTGTGGGCGTGCACGCTAACCGTTGCGCCATGCCCGTGCTTTGTCACGGCGACCGCGGGAGGGCGTGCGAGTCTCGGCTGTTCGATCGAACATCGATGGCCGAGATCTGATCTTGGCTGGATGAGGGTACGACGCGCGGTGGAGTGGGGCTGACGTGGCGCAATATGGGCCGTTGATCTCCAGATCAATGGTCAGAACTTCTTGGGCCCATTGTAGGAGCTCCAGATGTCGGATTTGGTCGATCTTGAGTCCGTTGGACTCCGTTCGTAGTTCTGAATCCATCCTTGCGGTCCGATTACTCATCTGAGGCCTGCTTTGACAAATGCTTACATAAATGGCCATAATGCAGTTTTATAAGTAATCATGGTACATGATGCATGCAATGCTCCCATTCTACTTATGTTATGTCTTTTATTCTTAAGATGGACCATATTCAACATAATTATCACCCCCTTATGCAGTGTTATCAACCCTTAACTTTTATGTTAACTTAAAATAACGCATGTAATGTACCTAATTGGTTAACTAATTAAATGAATGCAATTCTAAGTTAATTCTAAATGCATTTAAATATGAATGAAATGCATGAATTATGTAATTAAATCATAAATATGAATTAATCTATTTACATCCTAATGCATGCTAAATAAATGTTAGAATTAACTTAATGTTTAGGCACTTAAATACTTAAATAGGCCACAAATATGGGCTAATTGATGAGTAGCTACTCATCATAGCTAAAAAGCTAAAGTTAAGCTAGACACTGAGTAAAACAACATCAAATTAACAGATAAAAAGGGTTAAGTGTGGGAATCAAAGAAAAAGATCTAAAACCTTTATCTGTGTTAAAATTTCATAATTAGGTCACAAAACGAGATATTTTGAACGTAAAGGACCAATGGTGATCCATGCGTTAATTGAACACATAAATAAGTTTGAAAGCCAAATCAAAAGTATAATTAATGTCTTAAATGTTCAATTAAGCACATATAAAAATTTGAAAGCATTTGGACATCATTTAGGCTATGTAATATGTAGTTTACACATAGGTCCTTCATGCATCACATTCTTGTCTTTAAAATTCCTTTTTGGACCTACTTGTAAATCGTAGGGACCCCTTTGAAAGGCTGCAGGGTCCATCCTGTTGCAATTCTCTTCACTTATGGGCCTGCACGCAAATTTTCTATCCCTTCGCACAGGGGTCTTCCCTGCAATTTTCTCGACATTTCAAAGGTCGACCTGCTGCTCTTCATACGCATTGTTGCGCGCGAAGAACACGGTAGATCTCGGCTGTTCGTTGCTTCTCGCGATTTCGATCTGCGGTTGGACTTAATTAGAAGCTTCGCGCGATTCGGCACATACGCTCACCCCTTTCCCCAGATCCCATCTGACGGTCAGATTTCAAGTTGGCTCGCCGCGCGCTCCTCTCCTCTCATCCTCGCCGCTGGTTGCCTCATCGGTTATCCTCACTCGCGTGGTAATCTGAGCCACTGAGCTTGCTACTTAAGCACCTCAGTGGTCGCGCGCGCAAAGGATCGCTCCCTCCTACATCTCTTAGCAATCGTTCGTCCACTCCAGTTCCTCCTCCCCATCAATCCTCTGATTTCACAACCACCAGCTGTGAAATTGCCGCCTTCTTCTCGACCTCCTCGTCGCTAAGGACCTCGTAGCACCTGAGGATGACCTTGGAGCCTCACTAGCAGACTCTTCCCTCCGCTGGAGTCATCTTCCTCCCTTCTTACTCCTTAGCCATCGGCTAAGGACCCATAGGTCCCATTCTTCTTGTTAGAGTAGATTTATCATTCTGCAAATTAGTTGTAGCTGTAGTTAAGTAGGTTTAGAGTTGAATTAATGTAATTTGTAGTGTTTAATTTTGCTGTTATGATAGAGTAGCTATAGCAATAGATTTAGACTATAATTTCCCCCCTCACCTCCTCCGATCATTCCAGATCAGAGGGGAAGGTTTCACACAGTCATGATCACAAATTCTCTCCCTCTCCATATTTTCATATTCGCTTCTGATTTCCACGACTTGTTTCTCGCATTTCACCCATGCATTCAGACCTAATTTCAGATCTGATTGGATTTTAACTTCAGATCTGAAATTGGCGTCAAAAAGCACATAAGGGGGCTTCCCATTCACCTCACTTTTGTTCACACAAGCCCCTGGTCTAAGTTTGAAGTAATCAGTTTGTCAGATTTTTCTTTAACTTGGATTTCAAGGATTTTCACTCAATTGGGTTTTGACTATTTTGATATGACAAATTGAAAAATTCTGATTTTTGTTCATTGCTTGGCAAGGAATCTGAGATGTTTCTGATGACAGAATTCATCTCAGAAGAGCCATATTCTGATATGAGTTTTATGAGGGTTTTAATGCATTGAATGCAAGATAGAACTAAGGAAAATCACTGTGGTGATTTGAAGTTTTATCTTGTACCCATGAGTTTGTGTTGGATGAAAGCAGTGATGATTTCCTAACCTAAGGAGTTCTCAATACTCCTTAAGGTTTCAGAACCTGGGATTTGAATTAGGGATTTTAATTGATTGATTTAACTCTTTCTACATGCTGTCTATAGCATTAGGAAGAGTTAGATCAGTGTTCTTGTTGATTTAATCTGATGTGAATTTTTTGATAAGGGTTCTTGCATTTGAATTGGGATATTCAGTGTTTTTAATGAGAAGTGAAACCCTTGTCAGATGGGGTTGAGAGAGTATTCTTTTTTTTAGTTTGGATTTATGATTTTAATCCCAGAGATCACAGCAAATTGCTGCACTCTGCAGCTACATTCTCCTTCTCTCCTAATTATGATTCCATTCCAAATGGACTAACTGCAGCAGCAGTTAAACCATCTGGAATCAGATCTGAGTTGCTGCAGGGTTGGATGTAGAGTCCTTGCTGCTGCTGTCTGATTGTCTCAAATTGTAGCAGATAGAGTCTGATTTAAAACCCTGTAGAGTGTATTTCGGACATAGATGACATATTGTCGTATTATATTCCTTGTGTATACAAGCTTCCCTGTATAAATAATTGAATTTTAATTTCTGTGAATGCTTGTTATATCTCTTCTAAATGTTGTCAGCTAGTTCAGTTTAGAGCTAACTGTCCAACACATGACTTAAAGGGAATATAAATTGAAGAATGTATTAAAATGGGTAAAATACTTTCTAGATTTCATGCTGAATGAAAATAAGGCAGTCACTGCCTTTTCACATCTTTTAAGATCCATCCTAAGCCTTTAGGATCCCTTAGAAATCTGTTGAAAGGCTTAGGTTGGATGAGATTTAAAATTCAATAAAAATCAGTAAAAATTCTAAAAAATTAAAATAAAACTGTCTGATCGAAGATCAGAAAGTTTTCTAACCATATACCAAGTTTCATGGTATGCAAAACCCTCGATTTGGTAGAATTTGCCAGTCGATGGTTTTGTGTACCATGAAGCTTAATAATAGAAGTTCTATCTAAAAAATATCAAAAACACCTCTTTCTCCTCAACTAATTCTTCCCTTCTCATCTCTTATCTCTATAATATGTATAAAAATCATAAAAAGTGAAAAACTCCAAAAATACCTAAAAAAAATACTTTGTATATCAAGTATACTCTTATAAATATAAGCTTTATACTAGGTTATATATGTAAATAAGTAGCATACGTACATAAACTGTACAAATAACTTTGTATATATTGCATACTATAAATTGGGTATTTAAGTTAGATTATACTGTATATATATTAATTAAACTAACTTATATGTATTCTTAGACTAAATAAATCAATAGATAGTATAAATAACAGTATTAAGCTGTAAAACTGTATATACATATGTATATGTAGATTATAAGTAAATAAAACCCTGTACCTTAATTTAATTCTTTATACATAATAAATAATGAATTTATTAAGTTACTAGCTAAGTTATTAAATTAAATTAGATAAATTAGTAATTTAGAGTTATAACTAAGTTAACTGAATTTGTATACATAGACTAAAGTGCTTTAAGTAATTTAAGCTAATTAAAGTATGTTTATATCTTATTATATTACTTTAACTTAATTTATAAGTAAAACAGTTCAAATCTACTATTTAAATGTAAATAGACCAGAAATTAAATCTGAAAAATATAATAAAAATGTTTATAAAATACTTATACATGTATACTAACTCTGTATAAGGTCAATTAGATCATATAGTAGCTAATTTATAAGTAATTAAAGAATTAAACATTAGAATCAGTGTGTAAAAACTGTATACTTTAGTGAATTTATTTATATAGTAAATATAATTAAAATTTCAAATTAAGTGTACAATTGTATAGTATTATATAAATATTTCATTTTCCCATAGTTTATTTTTATTTTTAATAAATTATGGCCCTCGAATTGAGGGCCAAAATCTCCTTTGGCGAGCAGCCGCGCACATTTTCAGTGCAGATGCAGCACTCGAGTAGCGCCACATTATGCGCTGCAAAGTGCGCGCTGTTATATAAATATAATTTGTTATATTATAGCGTAGTCGTCACGGGCGCTGGGTGCCCGAAACAACATACCCTCATGTCTTCTGAGCATATCCTTGAGCAATTTGAATGAGCATGTGGGGCCGGGGGCCTGGGGGAGGTGTGTGTGTGCGCGGGCTGAGAAAGCCCCTATTCTGAGCTTGATAAAATAGAATTAAGCGACCTAATGACAATTAGGGCGCGTTTAGTAGAGGTGTGGTCCCACCCTCTGGGTGTTGTGTATCCCTCGAAAAACGTGCTCGCAAATTAAACACATTTTTGATTAATTAAGAGGACTAATGACAGTGGCTAATCGCCTATATGCCGCAGTATGTGAAGACTGTTAACGCATAATTAAAACAAAGAAGAAGAATAACAGAAGAAGAGTAGTGTGGAATGAGAGAGAGAGAGAAGATGTAAATACGAAAGTGAATACAGATACAAAGGATATATATATATGTAGTATAGCCAATTACTTTTATGTAAATAAATTCATACATTTACTAACAGAATAAAACATCGCCATAACCGTCGCTACAGACCCTGGTTTCCCTCTTTAAGTTTGTATATAGTATTTTCTGGGGTCTAGCGACACTTACATCTGTCACTATAGCTATTGTATGTGTTACTGTAGGTGTCAGATTAGTAAGTTAAATTAGTATACTATGTAATCTTAGTTGGTAGTGTACTTTCATGTAAGTATTAATAATATAACTTATAAAGAGATAGTTTAGAATATAGTGATGAAGTGTTTGGTGCTTGTTTATGTAAATTCCCTACTCGGAGGGGGTGAGATCAGCGTGACGTAAAAAATACGGAATTGAAAAAAATACTAATCTCACAAAATTTGATAAACACACAAAGTATACAATTATTTTTATGTGGAAACCCAAATCAAGTGAAAACCATCACCTAACCCTCTCGAGTTAGGATTTTCCGATTAACCAAGTTGATCAAATCCACTAATCGAATCACTTTAAACGTGGGTGATTCAACCTCAAATACAACCACGCTATAAGTGCGAGGGTAGCATTCCTCAACCCCTTCTCTTCACGAGAAGGATTTTGTCCCACGAAGGAGACGGGAATTCGCAAAGTGAATACCCAACCAAATAACAAAGATAAAATAACAAATATAATCATATAGAGCCAACAAAGATTTAAACTTAGCTTCTATAGGAATTAGGAAACTCTCCTTTGCAAGGAGTGCGTCGAATCGATGACGTGGGTTCGTGAGCCACGCGATGGCGCAACGTCGCTCTCGTGAACTACGGCGGGAGAGCGGGTGCGCAAATGCTTTGATGCTCTTTAAATGAAGAACTGGAGCTTGGAGAGCAAGAGTTTGCTTCTTAGGATCAAGAGACACAAAATGGTGTGAAAATGTATTACATGGTGTATCTTGTGTATCTAAGTGTATGTTTGTGTGCAAGAGGTTCCTCTCTATTTATAGAGGCCATAGGAAAGCTTTGGAAGGCTTTGGAAAGCTTCCATAGCCGTTGGGTGCAAAGCCTAAGAGAATTAGGCCGAAATCAGGAACAATGATTGCACTGACAGGGTTATTAGACGTCTGATCCTGGCATCAGACGTCTGGAAGATCACTTTAAGATGTCTGAAAATAAGGTCAGACGTCTGATTTTGGGCGGGTCTCTTCCTGACTTGAATCAGATCTAAACAGGGTTCTAGCGCAAGTCCATCAGACGACATACAGGACGCCTGGCACTATGTCTGGACGTCTGGAAACCTACTTTTTCGTGGGAATGGATTTCCAAGAAAGTGCAACGGCTAGAAAATCTATGAGAAGAGATTTTGGGTCAGCCGAGGCAAAACGGTCATTTATCAGACGTCTGGAAAGGCCTAATGACGTCTGATAAGGCTTTAACGGTCATATCTTGAGTGTTTGCAAAGCCAGCCAACGGTCCACTAATTGGACGTCTGGCAAAGTCATCAGATGTCTTCTAAGACGTCTGGTCTAAGGTCTGGACGTCTGATTTCATCAGACAAAGCTAATAAGTCCAGCCTAAATGTTATCAGACGTCTGAATCAACAGTCAGACATCTTAAAACACATTATCAGACGTCTGATCTTGTAATTACACGTCTGAAAAGGCTGTTTGAACCCTATATTGGTTTTCTAAGTTTTCTACAGAAAACCTAAGTATCCTAGGGTTGTGCCAGTGTTCCTAGGACTACTGTTAGGATACTTTGAGGCTCTTTAACATGAATCTAAGTAACAAAAATAAAGAGCAACAAAAGAAACGAAAAAATACAAAGAGTACAAGAGAAGGAAATCTATCCTATTCTTCATCTCCTTCCTTCTTCAATCCATCGCTCCTCGTGAATCTCCTCTGTTCTCCATCAAGCTCCTCCAATCTGTCATGCATGCGAGCTCGAACTTTATCTAATTACGTCTCCATTTGCAATTGACCTAAAATCTAATACTCCAAGTGCAAATGTTAAATGGCATGTGTTTTGTTATCATCAAAACAAATGATCGTGGTGCTCTAGCACCAACAATCTCCCCCTTTTTGATGATGACAAAACTATAAACAATAATGCAAAAAATCCTCCCCCTTTTTGACATTATCAAAAAGGTTTGATTGATTTTAAATTACCTACAACTCCCCCTTAAAACATACTCTTCTATGAATTTCTTTTAACAAAAGTAATGTCCTCCCCTTTTTTTGTAACAACAAGATAGCTATTTTTCTTCTCCCCCTTACTAAAGGAAATTTAGCTAACTTGCATCTCCCCCTTAAAAATTGACAATTAGCTCATAATTTTTTAACTCCCCCTATCTAAATGCTTATGATAAAAAGATAGGATAAAGAATTTTTACCTCACCTACCATGGCCAATAAAATGGCCCAAATGGTGGTGGTGGATGCCACATTGGATGGGGCTCCCATCCGTAGCTTGGAGGCCCGGGCATCAGCGTCGGTCTCCAGTCTGGTGGTCGACGTGCAGCAGGTCCATCGTTTGTTCGCTGTCTCGTCGGTCTTCTTATTCTCCTCCTTGGTCTACTCCTTGGTTCTCCTAACTCGAGTTGACCAGCCTTGAGTTTGTAGGTCCAGTCTTTTGTGTTGTAGTTATCCCTGAAACCTACAAAACAAGATTCCAATTCTTTTTTCGGTATCCAAGTGGGCTTCGATCCAGATCTGTTAGCGGGTCTCCTTGACGGAGATCCTTTCTCAACCTTAGGGCTACAAAAGTTATCTACTTTGTTGATTAATTTGTTAGAGTTTTCCCTAAGACATGCAATTTATTTTTCTATAATATGCATCTTAGTCTTTAAATCAGAAATTTCTATTTTTAGACTAACATTTTCCTCAATCAATTTATTATTTTCATTGATGAGGTTATGATTTTCTAATAATAGATTATCATTTTTAAGACTAGCTTCTAGATCCTTGAGTTTTATTTCTAATCTTTCATTTTCACTTCTAAGAAAACTAAGATTCTTTTTCATGCTTTTGTTTTCTGTTTTTAGTGATTTACTAAGCTCATACAACTCATTAAAGCATATTGTAAATTCGAGTTTACCTCATTGTCGCTGTCGTCGCTGTCGTTATCTGTGATGGCCATGAATCCAAGGCACGCGGTTTCTTCTACAGTAGACTTTTCTTCTTCTTCTTCCGAACTCGTCTCTTCATGAGTGTCCTCTAACTTCCTCCATATCTCGTGGGTGGTAGTGCACTCTTGGATTTGCTCGAACTCTTTTGGACTCAACGCGCAATACAGGGCATTCATTGCCTTTGCGTTGAGTGAAAGCTCTCGAATCTGCAGCTGCAAGTAGCCTCCTTGGGGTCACTTTGGGATCTCGTATGGGGTTTCGCAACATCCCCATATCTCGAACTCAGTGGCTTGGAGCCACGTCTTCATCCTCGACTTCCAATATCCGAAGTCCCTCCCGTCGAAATAGGGTGGTCGGACGGTGGACTGCCCTTCGGAGATTCTGATTGCAGCTATGCTCCCCTCCATGATCTTCTTGTCGGGTGTTACTCCGATCTCGCAAGAACCTGCTCTGATACCAATTGTAGAAATATTCAACGGCCCTACCAGGAGGGGTGACGTAATAAATTGCAGAATATAATATAAACAATCTCACAAAAAATCAATCACACAATGTACACAATAATTTTTAGGTGGAAACCCAAATCGGCCGAAATCAGGAATAATGATTGCACTGATAGGGTTATCAGACGTCTGATCATGGCATCAGACGTCTAGAAGATCACTTTAAGATGTTTGAAAATAAGGTCGGACGTCTGATTTTGGGTGGGTCTCTTCCTGACTTGAATCAGATCTAAACAGAGTTTTAGCGCAAGTTCATCAGACGACATACAGGACGTCTGGCACTATGTCTGGACGTCTGGAAACCTACTTTTTCATGGGAATGGATTTCCAAGAGAGTACAACGGCTAGAAAATCTCTGAGAAGAGATTTTGGGTCAGTCGAGGCAAAACAGTCATTTATCAGACGTCTGGAAAGGCCTAAGGACGTCTGATAAGGCTCTAATGGTCATATCTTGAGTGTTTGCAAAGCCAGCCAATGGTCCACTAATTGGACGTCTGGCAAAGTCATCAGACGTCTTCTAAGACGTCTGGTCTAAGGTCTGGACGTTTGATTTCATCAAACAGAGCTAACAAGTCCAGCCTAAATGTAATCAGACGTTTGAATCAACAGTTAGACATCTTAAAACACATTATCAGACGTCTGATCTTATAATTAGATGTCTGAAAAGGCTGTTTGAATCCTATATTGATTTTCTAAGTTTTCTACAGAAAACCTAAGTATCCTAGGGTTGTGCCGGTGTTCCTAGGACTACTGTTAGGGTACTTTGAGGCTCTTTAACATGAATCTAAGTAACAAAAATAAAGAGCAACAAAAGAAACGAAAAAATATAAAGAGTACAAGAGAAGGAAATCTATCCTATTCTTCATCTCCTTCTTCAATCCATCACTCCTCGCGAATCTCCTCTGTTCTCCATCAAGTTCCTCCAATCTGTCATGGATGCGAGCTCGAACTCTGTCTAATCACGTCTCCATTTGCAATTGACCTGAAATCTAATACTCCAAGTGCAAATGTTAAATGACACGTGTTTTGTTATCATCAAAACAAATGATCGTGGTACTATAGCACCAACAGTTTATAGTTAGTTTTTGCAAGCATTTTGATTAATTCTTTTCTGAGTAGGCAAACCAAGTCTTCATTCATTCATTCTTTATTAGACGTAAAACTTCTTTTTGGAATTAAAGGATAATTTTGAGATTAGAGAGCGATGTAAATCAATAATTGCCTCACAGTAAACGACCTGGAATAAAACCAGTAAAAATTAGGTAAGCAAATAATAATGGTCGTAATAATGATTGGTATTCCATACAATCCACTACAATGACAGTAATGATATTTTCATCCATCAATACACCACGCATCATTATGAGAACGATTCATCATTATTTTTGGCGCCGTTGCCGGGGAGGCAACGCTCTTTACGCCAAAATTACCTTTTAATTCTTTTTGTATATAGAAATTCTTCATTTCAATCAAATTCATTGATTGTAATTGTTTTCTTCCATTGATTAATTTGTGTTTGTGTATACATTCTTTTATTCTTTTACTAATCATTTGTTATTTTTCCACAGCACTTGAGGAGGAGGAGAAGCAGTATCATCTTCCAGGTAGAGGTCGTCTTCCTGGTGGAATCGCTGTGCTCCTGACCCGACATCCAGGCGGAGTTTGCCCTCGGAGTAGCTGTAGGACTACTAGTAGTAGTATAGTTTAGATAGATTTAGGTATATTAATTAGGACAAATTGTTAGTCATAAGTTGTGGGAGCCTGTTCTCACATTCATTGTAATAATTGTGGACTTTCTGGACTTTATTTTTCTACTTCTCTCTCATCGATACGGTTTATCCATTACAATTTTTCGAATCAATTTCTTTCTTTGTTTTTGCTTGTTGCATTTAAAAAAAAAAATCAATCAAAAAGATCTCATCCTTATCTAGCAGCAGCATATCCTTAGGCATCCATCTTAGGTTGCAAACTTTTCTGCTAGATTTCAATTCAAGTCAAATTTGCATATAGAAGATTGCTGGAGTCAGGTACGCATTCTTTACCTTTCTCTAACTCCTGTCATCATTGCACTTGACTTAAAATTAAAGAAGACCATCTTTTGTATTGAACTGAGTAAAAAGCGAGACAAGTAGCATAGAAATCACCTCATAATCACTTGAACTGAATCAAAAGGAGATATTAACTTTGTGTGAAACCTTGATTGAGATTTTTATCGCCTTGTGTTGATTGCTATTGTGCACACAGCACGATCACTTAAGGTCACAACACACGGGTTTCTACCTCATTTCCTTCTGCAACCACAAGATCTGGATTCGCACGCTAAGTCTTATCCAGACTCCCGGTGGATTTTAGAGGTCTGCACATCGCTAAGTTTATCTTAGGACACGTACAATTGCTTGAAACAATTGCTTGCGTACAACATAATTTTGCGTAGCAACCTTTAGGAAAAAAATTTTTCGATTCATCTCACTTGCTTGGTCTTCTGAGTGGATTGAGATTTAATTGGGATTTTTCGCTTTTCGTGAACTTGGATGAAATTTTCCCATTGAGTTGTAACGAATTGAAGTAAATGTGTTTTCAAAAACCAACTCAATGGAAAGTAGGAGATCCCAGAACCCAGAACTTGTACTCCCCTTGGGTACTGATACCCAAGTTATTGCATCTACCTCTTTGCCTTCCACTTCTAATCCCTTACCTCCTGAGTCTCAAACTCCTATCCACTATTCCACTCACCAAGAGGATGATCATGAGTCATTACAATTCGAGGATTTTGAAGAACTTCCTCCACACTTAGTTGCACATCCTCCACCACAGCAACCACCTATCCCTAGGTTCCAACCTCCACCTTATCCTAATTTTCCTAATCCGCCCCCGGAGAGAGGACCTATGCCTTATCTTTAGCACCTTTTCGAAACACAATTACAGATGAATACCCTAACCCAACAGGTGCAACAGCTTGCTCAAGCTGTTAATCTTTTAGCTAACCCCCAACCACAACCACTTCAACCTAGAAATCCTCAGGCACCACCCCAACTCCGTAGACCTCAACTACGGGATTATTATAATCCCGCAGTTGCCCAACCAATGCCTGTGGTACATTATCCCAATGGGGGTCGTGCTGCTGAACTGAAGCCAAACATTATAGAACTTATTCCTCACTTCCATGGACTTGCTTCTGAGGACCCTTTTCAGCATTTAGGGGAGCTGAAGAATCTTGCCCAAACTTTGGGTCTGCAAGGACATGATCAGCACACGCTTTTAATGAAAATGTTCTCCTTTTCATTGAAAGATAAGGCAGCCTTTTGGTTTCGTACACTTGCACGGACTACACCTATAGATTCCTAGGCTTCTTTAGAACATGAGTTCTTAAAGAAGAACTTTCCTGTAGGCCGCACTAACGCCTTAAGGCGTGCCATCACTACATTCACTTAGAATTCAGGAGAACCAATGCACGAGGCTTGGGAGAGATTCCACGAGCTTCTGAGAAAATGTCCCCACCATGGTGTCCCACGCTGGCAACAAGTCCAGATCTTCTACCATGGGCTCCATGATGACACACGGAATTTTGTAGATGTCGCTTGTGGAGGCAATTTCCTGTGTCGGGACGAGGACTCAGCCTTTGAGCTCTTTGAAGGCATGGCCGAAAACTCTATTAACAATGCTTCAATGAGCATGTTTAATAGAAAGTCCTCACATTCTCACTCACATACTGGGGTACACGAAGCCCAATCCAGTAGCAAAGACTTAGAGATAGTGGCTAGTCAACTGGATAAAGTGGGCTTAATCGAGAAGAAAGTAGATGAAGTATGAAAATTTCTCTCAAAACCCTCATCTTCTTTTTCTTAGTCACCAGCACAAAACACTTCTTCTCAGTTTCCCATAGGGAGGGAAACTGTGAATAACCTTTCTGTGACACAAACTGCATTACCGGATTTTCCATTTCCATATCCTTCACCGGTTGGAGGAACCTTTGTCCCTCCCTTCACTGACTTCCCTACACCTTCTGGAGTTTCGGAGGAGCTCCATGCCATTCATAATGACCCTTTCGCACAAACCTACAACCCTGGATGGCGCAATCATTCAAATTTCTCGTGGTCGGGAAATTCATAAAGACCTCCTTTTCAACAACCTTCTGCACCACCACTGCACAACCCGATCCGAGCACCACCTCCACAATCACACGGATATCCACCGCGTGCCTACCAGCAACCCCAACCCAGGCCCACCCAATACTCTCAATCTGGGCCTACACGAGATGACCAGTTGGGGTCTATCATGAAAGCTCTTGCTGATATGTAACAACAGAATATTGCTATGCAGCAGAGACAGGATGCGGCCTTAGCTGAGATGAGAGCCCAGCTGTCACACTTGATGGAATCCCGTCAACCACATTCACTCCCATCTCAAGCACAACCCAACCCTAGGAACATACTTGCTCAGAGATATGTTCAACCTAGACTGGCAGTGCAAGATCAAGCACATGTCATTTCACAACCCTTGCACAACACTGAATTCTTCACAGAATCAAGTTCTTCTCTTGCACAAACACAACCACCCTTGCTACCAAACACTGATTTACCATCTACCTCTAGGGCTGAACTAAATGCCATAATCACTAGGAGTGGTAAAAGCACACTAGATCCACCTCTTCCAACTTCTACTACTTCTAATTCCGTTCCTCCACTTCCTACTTCTCCTTTACCTAGGACTGAACCTCTTGTCACCACTCCTATACCTTTTCCTGAAGCTTTAAAGAAGAAGGAGAAAGGAAAGAAAAAGACCTGTGTGGCACCTGAGGAGGATTTGCTTAAGCTCTTTGAGCAAGTCCACATAAACATCCCCTTGTTGGATGCAATTCGCCACATTCCTCTTTACGCTAAATTTTTAAAAGACCTATGCACACCTAAGCGTATAGCAAGGATTCAAAAAGGGAGTAGTCCAATCATCCTCTTGGAACAAGCTAGTTCCATTATCTCCAGCACCCTCCCTACTAAGATGAAAGACCCAGGCACCCCTCTCCTATCCTGCATGATAGGTAACACCACATTTAATAGAGCACTACTTGACCTAGGTGCTTCCATCAATCTTATCCCAACCTCTCTGCTGACACATTTTGAGGTTGGCAATCTGAAGCCAACCGAGGTGTCCCTGCAATTAGCTGACAGATCAGTTAAGACACCTCAGGGAGTGTTGGAAGATGTTATAGTGTGGGTCAAGGATTTTTACTTTCGTGTAGACTTTATAGTCCTTGACATGGAAGTACCTGAAGATATCCAGAACACACCTATCATTTTAGGAAGACCTTTCTTGGCTACGGCCAAGGCAAACATCAATTGTGAGGAGGGCTTTATAGAATTGAAGTTCGGAGATCAGAAAATAAAGATTGATATTTTTCAGGCCCAAAGAGGACCGACCTGTAGTTTAATTGAGGAAATCTTTCCTTTGGATTCTTTAGATCAGTTGGTTGAGGATACCTTAAACGATTCATTAAATTTAGAACCTCAACACTCTTTGGACTCTGACTTGACTTCCACTGAGATACCCAATTTAGAGACTGAGGACCTACCTCCTATTCCTTTAGTATCTCTAGGATCTCCTGAAACTTTCACACCTGCTACTTCTGATCCTATACCTGTTAAACTCAAACCTCTTCCTGACTCTCTCAAATATGTTTTCTTAGGACCTGATCAGACCTATCCGGTGACTGTTAACTCTTCCTTATCATCTGATCAAGAATCACGACTCTTATCTGTCCTAAGAGCACATAGACAGGCTATAGGATGGAACCTTTCTGACCTAACTGGCATTAGTCCTTATTGCACACATAGGATTTTCACTAAAGAAGGATCTAGACCTACTAGATAGCCCCAGCGTATATTGAACCCTACATTGCAAGAGGTGGTGAAAAGTGAGATGATTAAGTGGTTAGACAACGGAATTATCTTCCCAATTTCTGACAGCAGATGGGTAAGTCCTGTTCAGCTTGTGCCAAAGAAGGCCGGACTTACCATCATCAACACTAATTCTGGAGAAGTCATCCCTACACGCATTTCTAGTTCGTGGCGAGTATGTATAGATTACCGGAAACTCAACCAAGCCACGAAGAAAGATCATTTCCCTTTGCCCTTCATTGATTAGATACAGGAAAGACTGGCGGGGAATAGATTTTTCTACTTTTTGGTTGTCTATTCAGGATATAATCAGGTGGCAATTCACCCCGATGATCAGGAAAAAATGACATTCACCTGCCCCTACGGAACCTTTGCATTCCGTAGGATGCCTTTTGGATTGTGCAACGCACCTGCTACATTTCAGCGGTGTATGTTTGCAATCTTTTTCGACTTAGTAGGTGATTGCTTAGAAGTCTTCATGGATGACTTCTCGGTCTTTGAGAGCACATTTGATGCATGCTTAGACCACCTGACTAAGGTCCTACAAAGATGCATAAATGTGAATCTGGTACTTTCCTGGGAGAAATCACATTTCATGGTAACAAAAGGACTAGTATTAGGTCACCTTGTCTCAGAGAGAGGAATAGAGGTTGACCGCGCGAAGGTAAAGTTGATTTCCGAATTACCACTACCTTTGTCGGTTAAACAGATTAGATCTTTTCTCAGGCATGTTGGTTTTTATCTCCGCTTTATAGCAAATTTCTCGAAAATAGCCTGACCTCTCACTACTCTCCTCTCTAAAGATGTAGACTTCCAGACTCTGACGATTGTGTTCATGCCTATACGACACTTCGTGATCTGGTTACCAAGGCACCCATACTGCAACCCCCGAATTGGTCTCACCCTTTTGAGATCATGTGTGATGCCTCTAATTATGTAGTAGGAGCTGTCCTTGGTCAAAAATTGAATGGGAAACCCACAGTCATCTATTACGCTAGCAAGACCTTGATGAAGCCCAGAGGAATTACACCATCACGGAAAAGGAATTGCTAGCTGTAGTATTTGCATTGGAGAAATTCAGACCTTATCTTTTAGGTTCCCACATTATAATCTACACTGACCACACGGCAGTTCGACATCTTCTCGCCAAGAAGGACGCGAAATCTCGTCTGATTAGATGGATCCTACTTTTACAGGAATTTAATTTAGAGATTCGTGATAAGGCTGGAAAGCAGAATGTGGTAGCTGATCACTTATCCTGCCTTCCTTCTGAAGCGATTTCTCCTTCTTCACCCATTTCTGACCACTTCCCTGACAAGCAATTGCTGGTCATTCATTCTGATCTTCCCTGGTATGCTGACATTGTCAACTACCTGGCTTCTAGAATCCTCCCCACTGATTGGGTTCAACATCAAAAAGACAGACTTAGATCCGAGGCCAAGCACTATTACTGGGAAGAACCCTGGCTTTTCAAGCATTGCAAAGACCAGATCCTTAGGAAGTGTGTTCCAGATAAGGAGATAGGAAGCATCTTATCGTTCTTCCATGACCAGGCGTGCGGCGGTCACTTCTCTGGCAAAAAGATTGCTGCGAAGATTTTGCAGAGCGGTTTTTATTGGCCCACAATCTTTAAAGATGCACACGAATATAGCAGGGCATGTTCACGCTGTCAGTCTCTCGGCAGTATTGGCCGCCGAGACATGATGCCCTTGAATCCGATCATGGTGTGTGAAATCTTTGACGTTTGGGGCATTGACTTCATGGGACCTTTTCCTAAATCTTATGGCTTCGAGTATATATTGTTGGCAGTTGAGTATGTTTCGAAATGGATAGAAGCCATCCCCTCGAGGACTAATGATCATAGAGTTGTGACACAATTCATTCAAGATTTTATCTTCTCTAGATTTGGGGTACCTAAAGCCATCATTAGTGATGGAGGGTCTCATTTTAGAAACACACATTTTTAATCCCTACTTCAAAAGTATGGGCTGTCACATAGGATAGCTACACCATATCACCCTCAAACCAATGGACTTGCTGAATTGTCAATTGGGAGATCAAGAAGATTTTACAGACTACCATCCGACCAGATAGAAAGGATTGGTCTTCCCACCTTTCTGATGCGTTATGGGCATATAGGACAGCTCACAAAACTCCATTAGGCATGTCTCCTTTTAGACTTGTGTACGGGAAACACTGTCATCTTCCCATAGAACTAGAGCACAAAGCCTATTGGGCCATCAGAAAGTGTAACTTGGACCTTGAGAAGGCCAGTGATCTTAGGAAATTGCAAATTTCTGAGCTTGATGAGTTAAGGAATGAATCTTATGAAAGCTCAAGGATTTATAAGGATAAACTTAAGGCCTTCCATGACCGTCACATTCATAGGAAATCATTTCACCCTAGTCAAAAAGTCCTCTTCGACTCTAGACTAAAACTCTTTCCTGGGAAACTAAGATCAAAATGGACTGGACCTTTCAAAATCTTAAGTATCTTTGACAATGGAGCCATTGAGATCACTAAAATTGACAAATCTGAACCTTTTACTATAAATGGACAAAGACTGAAACCTTTCATTGAGCCGCATGATCTCAGACTTGTCAATTCCACCATTTCGCTCCTACATTTTGAACTACCATCCAGGTTTATGCCTAGCTGAAGGCGTTAAACTTAGCAAAAACCTATCCTTGTATATAGTTGTTTTTCACTTTTCTTTCCTTTATTCGCATTAGGTGTCTACTCTTGCATTTTTAGCATACATTCATTGACACACATGTCATGCATTTCACTTCCTAGCCCGACTGTTCACTCTGATCCTAGATCAGACTTAAAATCGTCCACACAGAGATTTTATCTCCTCATTCCGACTTCCTTCCATCACCCAGTCTAGGATAGTGAAAAACAGAGCATGCATTTGCATCCACCCTATTCATTCAATGAGGACATTGCAACATTTAAGCATGGGGGGGTGTAAATGGTGAACCATTTAAACTGAAATACAATTGTAGACACACCTATAGTATGTATAGTATAGCATTATCAAAAATACTGAAAAAAAATCACAAAAACCCAAAAAAAAAAAAATACAATAAGGGACATGCACTCTATTGTCAAGAGAGGACATTAATTTTAAGGAGAGAGGGAGAAAAAGTGTCAAAGATGAAAAATAAGTGTTTAACTATGATCTTCTAGCTGAAAACAAATATAGAATAAGTGTCTATGGACATTCAACCGTTATTGGTTTGACTTGCAGGGCCATAATAGCTTGATACAAGCTTGGGCTTAATACACTTTGAGCCTTGACAAGATAGACCACAGTCTCTCCTAACTTTAGGACATATTCTTGTACCTGAGTCACCAGTATAGGATTCGTTGGTTTGCTTTGACTTAGGAGTCTAAGTAACCTTGGCTTACACTACACAATGTCAGGAAAGACCACTTGAACCTAAAATTCAACCTTAGTGTTCATTAGGGAAGGTGGAGTTTTTACCTGTGCATGCAGGTAGACTCTTTGTCCTAACCTTTAGTCTTGTGTCGAGGAGAAACTCTTTCCATAAAAAGTTCACCCACCAAATACAGTGCACTCTACCAAATAAGTTCCAGAGACATACTGACAAAAAAAAAAAAAAGTTCTTGCAAAAAAGTCAAGTATGTTCTCCAGATTCTGGAAATACAAATGTTCCACCAAAAATGTTTTTAGGGTTCAAAACAAATACCCTGTTTGTCCACCAAAAACTCTTTGAGCCACAAACATAATAAGGGTTGGGTTTGAATACTCATCAATTCTTGAGAGTCATCCGAAAACATGAGCTGAAGTTAGGACCAACCTGGACTTAAAAAGAGGTGAAACCCCGGGGGTGAGTTTTAGAATTCACTTGGTTAGTCCTGACTTATCACAAAGCACAGCCATAACCTCATAGCATTCTGAGTCTCTGTTAAACCCCCTGAGTCCTGGAATTTGACTTAAGGTTTAAACATCAAGAGTCCTTGTTGGTTGAGAGATGGTCTATGTCATTTAAGCCTTGAGTTCTGGTAGGTTATCCTCAGTAATAAGGTTCTCACAATGTCCAAAACACAGTTGGTTTATTGGAAAAATCTTTTAGCTTGAAGATCATCATCAAACACTTAAAACTTTTGAAAGAGGAAAAAAAGATATCTCTTCACACTTGCCTTGCTGATACTCAAATTGCTTTACACTTCAATGAATTGTTTGCTAAGGGACTAGCAAAATGTAAGCATGGGGGTATGATGAGTGGCTACTCATCATAGCTAAAATGCTAAAGTTAAGCTAGATAATGAGTAAAACAACATCAAATTAACAGATAAAAAGGGTTAAGTGTGGGAATCAAAGAAAAAGACCTAAAACCTTTACTCTGTGTTAAAATTTCATAATTAGGTCACAAAACGAGATATTTTGAAAGCAAAGGACAAATGGTGATCCATGCATTAATTGAACACATAAATAAGTTTGAAAGGCTAAATCAAAAGTATAATTAATGTCTTAAATGTTCAATTAAGCACATATAAAAATTTGAAGGCATTTGGACATCATTTAGGCTATGTAATATGTAGTTTACACTTAGGTCCTTCATGCATCACATTCTTTTCTTTAAAATTCCTTTTTGGACCTACTTGTAATCGCAGGGACCCCTTTGAAAGGCTGCAGGGTCCATCCTGTTGCAAATCTCTTCACTTATGGGCCTGCACGTAAATTTTCTACCCCTTCGCACAGGGGTCTTCCCTGCAATTTTCCCGACATTTCAAAGGTCGGCCTGCTGCTCTTCACACGCACTGTTGTGCGCAAAGAACACGGTAGATCTCGGCCGTCCGTTACTTCTCGCGATTTCGATCTGCGGTTGGACTTGATTAGAAGCTTCACGCGATTCGGCATGTACGCTCACCCCTTTCCCCAGATCTCATCTGACGGTCAGATTTCAAGTTGGCTCGCCACACACTCCTCTCCTCTCATCCTCGCCGCCAGTAGCCTCATCGGTTATCCTCACTCGCGCGGTAATCTGAGCCACTGAGCTTGCTACTTAAGCACCTCAGTGGTCGCGCGCGCAAAGGATCGCTCCCTCCTACATCTCTTAGCGATCGTTTGTCCACTCCAGTTCCTCCTCCCCATCAATCCTCTGATTTCACAGCCACCAGCTGTGAAATTGCCGCCTTCTTCTTGACCTCCTCATCACTAAGGACCTCGTAGCACCTGAGGACGACCTTGGAGCCTCACTAGCAAACTCTTCCCTCCGCTGGAGTCATCTTCCTCCCTTCCTCCTTAGCCACCGGCTAAGTACCCATAGGTCCCATTCTTCCTGTTAGAGTAGATTTATCATTCTGCAAATTAGTTGTAGCTGTAGTTAAGTAGGTTTAGAGTAGAATTAATGTAATTTGTAGTGCTTAATTTTGTTGTTATGATAGAGTAGCTGTAGCAATAGATTTAGACTATAATTTCCCCCCTCACCTCCTCTGATCATTCCAGATCAGAGGGGAAGGTTTCACACAGTCATGATCACAAATTCTCTCCCTCTCCATATTTTCATATCACTTCTGATTTCCACGACTTGTTTCTCACATTTCACCCATGCATTCAGACCTAATTTCAGATCTGATTGGTCTTTAACCTCAGATCTGAAATTGGCGTCAAAAAGTACATAAGGGGGCTTCCCATTCACCTCACTTTTGTTCACACAAGCCCCTGGTCTGAGTTTGAAGTAATCAGTTTGTCGGATTTTTCTTTAACTTGGATTTCAAGGATTTTCACTCAATTGGGTTTTGACTGTTTTGATCTGAAAAATTGAAAATTTCTGATTTTTGTTCATTGCTTGGCAAGGAATCTGAGATGTTTCTGATGACAGAATTCATCTCAGAAGAGCCATATTCTGATCTGAGTTTTATGAGGATTTTAATGCATTGAATGCAAGATAGAACTAAGGAAAATCACTGTGGTGATTTAAAGTTTTATCTTGTATCCATGAGTTTGTGTTGGATGAAAGTGGTGATGATTTCCTAACCTAAGGAGTTCTCAATACTCCTTAAGGTTTCAGAACCTGGGATTTGAATTAGGGATTTTAATTGATTGATTTAACTCTTTCTACATGCTGTCTATAGCATTAGGAAGAGTTAGATCAGTGTTCTTGTTGATTTAATCTGATGTGAATTTTTTGATAAGGGTTCTTGCATTTGAATTGGGATATTCAGTATTTTTAATGAGAAGTGAAACCCTTGTCAGATGGGGTTGAGAGAGTATTCTTTTTTTTAGTTTGGATTTCTGATTTTAATCCCAGAGATCACAGCAAATTACTACACTCTGCAGCTACATTCTCCTTCTCTCCTAATTATGATTCCATTCCAAATGGACTAACTGCAGCAGCAGTTAAACCATCTGGAATCAGATCTGAGTTGCTGCAGGGTTGGATGTAGAGTCCTTGCTGCTGCTGTCTGATTGTCTCAAATTGTAGCAGATAGAGTCTGATTTAAAACCCTGTAGAGTGTATTTCGGACATAGATGACATATTGTCGTATTATATTCCTTGTGTATACAAGCTTCCCTGTATAAATAATTGAATTTTAATTTCTGTGAATGCTTGTTATATCTCTTCTAAATGTTGTCAGCTAGTTCAGTTTAGAGCTAACTGTCCAACACATGACTTAAAGGGAATATAAATTGAAGAATGTATTAAAATGGGTAAAATACTTTCTAGATTTCATGCTGAATGAAAATAAGGCAGTCACTGCCTTTTCACATCTTTTAAGATCCATCCTAAGCCTTTAGGATCCCTTAGAAATCTGTTGAAAGGCTTAGGTTGGATGAGATTTAAAATTCAATAAAAATCAGTAAAAATTCTAAAAAATTAAAATAAAACTGTCTGATCGAAGATCAGAAAGTTTTCTAACCATATACCAAGTTTCATGGTATGCAAAACCCTCGATTTGGTAGAATTTGCCAGTCGATGGTTTTGTGTACCATGAAGCTTAATAATAGAAGTTCTATCTAAAAAATATCAAAAACACCTCTTTCTCCTCAACTAATTCTTCCCTTCTCATCTCTTATCTCTATAATATGTATAAAAATCATAAAAAGTGAAAAACTCCAAAAATACCTAAAAAAAATACTTTGTATATCAAGTATACTCTTATAAATATAAGCTTTATACTAGGTTATATATGTAAATAAGTAGCATACGTACATAAACTGTACAAATAACTTTGTATATATTGCATACTATAAATTGGGTATTTAAGTTAGATTATACTGTATATATATTAATTATATAACTATCTATTAATTAAACTAACTTATATGTATTCTTAGACTAAATAAATAAATAGATAGTATAAATAACAGTATTAAGCTGTAAAACTGTATATACATATGTATATGTAGATTATAAGTAAATAAAACTCTGTACCTTAATTTAATTCTTTATACATAATAAATAATGAATTTATTAAGTTACTAGCTAAGTTATTAAGTTAAATTAGATAAATTAGTAATTTAGAGTTATAACTAAGTTAACTGAATCTGTATACTTAGACTAAAGTGCTTTAAGTAATTTAAGCTAATTAAAGTATGTTTATATCTTATTATATTACTTTAATTTAATTATAAGTAAAACAGTTCAAATCTGCTATTTAAATGTAAATAGACCAGAAATTAAATCTGAAAAATATAATAAAAATGTTTATAAAATACTTATACATGTATACTAACTCTGTATAAGGTCAATTAGACCATATAGTAGCTAATTTATAAGTAATTAAAGAATTAAACATTAAAATCAGTGTGTAAAAACTGTATACTTTAGTGAATTTATTTATATAGTAAATATAATTAAAATTTCAAATTAAGTGTACAATTGTATAGTATTATATAAATATTTCATTTTCCCATAGTTTATTTTTATTTTTAAATAAATTATGGCCCTTGAATTGAGGGCCAAAATCTCCTTTGGCGAGCAGCCGCGCACATTTTCAACGCTGATGCGACGCTCGAATAGCGCCACATCGTGCGCTGCAAAGTGCGCGCTGTTATATAAATATAATTTGTTATATTATAGTGTAGTCGTCACGGGCGCTGGGTGCCCGAAACAACATACCCTTATGTCTTCTGAGCATATCCTTGAGCAATTTGAATGAGCATGTGGGGCTGGGGGCCCGGGGGAGGTGTGTGTGTGCGCGGGCTGAGAATGCCCCTATTCTGAGCTTGATAAAACAGAATTAAGCGACCTAATGACAATTAGGGCGCGCTTAGTAGAGATTTGGTCCCACCCTCTGGGTGCTATGTATCCCTCGAAAAGCATGCCCGCAAATTAAACACATTTTTGATTAATTAAGAGGACTAATGACAGTGGCTAATCGCCTATACACCGCAGTATGTGAAGACTGTTAACGCATAATTAAAACAAAGAAGTAGAAGAATAACAGAAGAAGAGTAGTGTGGAATGAGAGAGAGAGAGAAGATGTAAATACGAAAGTGAATACAGATACAAAGGATATATATATATGTAGTATAGCCAATTAATTTTATGTAAATAAATTCATACATTTACTAACAGAATAAAACGTCGCCATAACCGTCGCTACAGACCCTGGTTTCCCTCTTTAAGTTTGTATATAGTATTTTCTGGGGTCTAGTGACGCTTACATCTATCACTATAGCTATTGTATGTGTTACTATAGGTGTCAGATTAGTAAGTTAAATTAGTATACTATGTAATCTTAGTTGGTAGTGTACTTTCATGTAAGTATTAATAATATAACTTATAAAGAGATAGTTTAGAATATAGTGATGAAGTGTTTGGTGCTTGCTTGTAGTTAGTTTTTGCAAGCATTTTGATTAATTATTTTGTGAGTAGGCAAACCAAGTCTTCATTCATTCATTCTTTATTAGATGTAAAACTTCTTTTTGGAATTAAAGGATAATTTTGAGATTAGAGAGCGATGTAAATTAATAATTGCCTCCCAGTGAACGACCTGGAATAAAATCAGTAAAAATTAGGTAAGTAAATAATAATGGTTGTAATAATGATTGGTATTTGATGGGTCGGCCCGGATAGGTTGTTAATATGGGGATTTTATCGTTGAAATGTGTATAGTGGTTAACCTAATTCGGACCTAACCATCTCTTTACAAAATTTTTAACCTGGCCTAATTGATTTTATCTTGTCACTTTTAGGCCCAGGGTCGAACTCAGGAAAGTGGGGTTTAAGTCGAGTTTCTACGTTTTCCTTAAAAAGCGTCTCTTCCGTTCGTTTATTCTGTTTTTTGTGTTTTTTCTTATTTAGATTTTTTTCTAGTAATCCTTGTCCTTGAGGCACACCCTCAAAATTGTGTCCTTGGCTTTTAGCCAAAACAGAGTTCCAAAACAAGTCTTGCTACTCTCAAGACGGGATACCTACAAGTCAAAGATTATCTTTTCTCTTTTATATACCTTTTTTTTTATCTTTTTACCAAGAGAGAAGCAAACAGACAGAAAGTAAATATAGTATGTATATATATATATATATATATATATATTACATCTATAAAGGGGTGGGGGTAGAGGCGGCGATGGAGTGTAGCACTATGTCGAGTCAGTCGACGTCTAGAGAGACGCAACCAACACGACTAGGTGCCGCGTGGAGTGTGGATGGAGGATGGATGATGTATGGGTCCACGCTTTTTGTACGCGTGTATCAGGGAATATCAGCAACTGGTGCAGATATTCCAGCGATACAGCGTACAGTAAATAATGTGAAAATATATGTACATATGTATGTATATAAATAAATATATCTATATATATATAAATGTATAGGTATATATGTATAGATATATATATAGGTATATATGTGTTTATATATATATAGGTGTATAGATATATATATATATATATATATATATATATATGTATATAAGTATATATATATATATATATATTACTATATAGATGTATATATATATGTATATAGATATATATGTCTATATATATGTATATATAAATATATGTTACTATATACTAGTGTTTATGTGTGTGTGGGTGTGTGTAAGTGTCGGTGAAGATGTGTGTGTGCGTTGGTGAAGGTGTGTGTGTGTGTTGCTGTGAGTAAGTGAAAAAAGAGAGAGAGAGAAAGAGAGAGGGAGAGAGCGGGAGAGAGAGAGAGAGCGGGCGGGAGTACTCGCATCAGAGAGAGACAGTGGGCGGGAGAGCTGGCGAACGCGCGAGTTAAGACGTCTGCCAGAGGCGGCGGAAGTCTGGCGCCGTGTCGTCTGAAGGTGGAGGCGGACGTCTGAAAATGGCGGGTGCGGGCGCGTGCCTTCGCGTAGGGCTCTGCAGGCCCACGCGAAGACGACGAGCGGGCGATGGCGCGGAGGAGCGAGCGTGGAGGAGGGTCTGCGGTGGTCGTGGAAGGTCGCGGAGGAGGGAAGGGGACGGCGCGAGGCCGTAGCCGGCCGCTGCAGTTCGCGCGGCGGCGGGCTACGGGTGCAACTGCGGGGCCGACAGGACGGAGGTTGAGCGGGGAATGGCCCTGCAGGTGCGCGCGAAGTCGACGGGTGGCTGCGGGGACGGTCACGGAGGAGGTGGGGGGACCTGCTGCTGCTGCTGCATGGCTGCTGCTGCCGCGGCTTCAAGCTTCGGAGCTTGAAGCGGCAGCAATGGCGTGAGACGAAAAAAAATGAAACGAAGGAAGACACCACGCCCACCGACTCATTGAAGAGCTGGGCGGTGGTGTTCCCACTGTGGTGGTGTGCACCACACTGGGTTCTCCTGCTCGCCGGGTGTCTCCTCGAAGGAGGACCGGCGTATGGGAGGGGAGAACGGGTGAGAGGAAGGTGATGGAGCTGCGGGGTGGCTTCGTGCAGCAGCCTGTCTCGCGAGGAAGAAGCTGCAGCTTCTTATAGAGGAGGAGAGAGTGGTGTGCCGGCTGCAGCAGGGAGAGGGTGCGGGAGTTGCAGCTGTAGGGAGCGGCGTTGGCAGGGAGAAGTGACGTCGAGTAAATGCATGCAGCTGCTGCGGGAAGAAGTGCAGCCGCGGGAAGAAAAGAAGAAATCAAGAGAGAAAAAAATAAAAAGAGGTGGAATTTGCAAGGAGGCACTTGAGATAAAATGTAACTATGCAAGCCATTGTTTCACTCCTCTTCTTCTCTTGATTAAATGCATGCATGCAAGCATTTTTACAAATGCGATTACAGGATCCTATTATGCAATGTTAATGCTAGAAAATAGCACAAGAAGGCGTTATTACAGGCGTGTTTTGAGGTGCAAACAGTATTCCATACAATCCACTACAATGACACTAATGATATTTTCATCCATCAATACACCACGCATCATTATGAGAACGATTCATCATTACTAATCAATGCACGAAATATCATATTGGGTCTTGCAAGTGATGGGTTCAATCCTTTTAAGAACATATATCCATTATATTCAATTTAATCAGTCGTGATGGTAACTTACAACTTACCTCCGTGGTTTTGTATGCAATCATTGTTTATGATGTTGACTCTCTTGATCCCAGGGAATGCAATAGACATTTATCTTTAACCATTGATAGATGAACTAAAACTATGATGGTATAATGTCATTCAAACATATGATGCACATAGAAAAGAATTCCTTCAAATGCATGCTGCCTTATTGTGGACCATTATTGACTTTCCCGCATATGTAAATTTTTCAGGATGGAGTACAAAAGGAAAGTTTGCTTGTCCAGTATGTATGGATGACACTCATCATCTTTGACTACTTGAAAGCAACAAGTTCTGTTATTTAGAACATCGTGGATTCCTACCTATTGAGCAAAGATGATAAATTGCAATGTTTAAGGATAAGTTTGACAGTAAAACTTATCAGTATTCTTCTAGGAATTCGAAAAATAAGTTGAGCATAGATGATAGGAACACCATCATGAGCCCTAACTAGCTCATTTTGACTTAGAAAAGAGAACAAAAGCTCCTACATAACCTAAATAAAGGCCTAATTCAAGGAAGAATTGATCTGAGAAGAAAACATGAAATAAAGGGTAAAACTGCAATTTTACCATTGCAGTACATTAAAGGGATTTCTCAAGGGCTAAACATAGGTCAATTGGACTTAACAAGAGAAAAAGTGGGATGGTTCAATCAGAAAAGGGTTATTTTGAGATATGAGAATTAAATGACATTCTGTAACCCTAAAACAAACCCACTTAATTTTACAAGTGTCTGGTCAAGTTAAAAATCAACTAAATCCTCTAAAATTTACGAAAAAATATCCTATAGGGTTTAGAACATTCAATTTGGCCTTTTGAACCTATTTTGACCTAAATTGGGGTCCTAGTCAGATATTTGACCTAAATTAGGTTTTTATGTAAAATGTCTAGTCAAACGTGGTCAAACCTATAATCCAACTTCACCATTGGATTCCTTAGGTCAAAATTAGGTTTGTACCAAAATTTGGACCAAAGGGAAGGTCACCTTGACCTACTTTGCAAAATAGTCCACCCAATTACATTTCGAGCCCTAGCTTTTGAAAACCTTGGCGCTAACCCCCCTATCTTCCTCGCCACTCTTTGCATTTAGGTCCCTCTGCCATTACAGCGGAGGAGTCCTACTCTGGCAAGGATTTGAGGGGGATTTCTCCCCGATTCCTCAGAGATCTCCCAGATTTGGAAGGGAGATTCTCTGAGGAATTCCCTATCGTCTGAACACAATCCCTAGATCTGATTCACACCCAATCTCTCGTGCGAACGTTCGAGAGAAATGGGTATCATTCGCACCTTCCTTCTTCGGCAAGATTCTTGCGCTTGGAAGCTTTCTTTCCAAGCACAAGGACCTCAGCCAGCACCTATAAAAGGACCCCCTGTCCTTGCCGCTTCTCTCAAGCTTGTTTTAGCTGTTGATACCCCCTAAATTCATCCTCCCTCATCTCCGGCCAACAGCCTGCAAGCTCCGGTGATCTCTCCTCCCTCTTCTCATCGCTCTACCACCATACCAGTGGCAGAGTCCTCTTTGCCTTGCTCCTCCGCGTCGCGCCATACCTGCGTGCGCTTCTCCAACCCTTTCATCGTCACCGTCTTCCTCACCTTATGGCCTTCTTCTCCAACGACGGCACACACGCGCCGCTCGTCCTCCACCTTTCCCCCTTTGTCCAACTACCCTCAGGAAGTTCCTCTCTCCCTACCTATCATTTTCCCCTTCTTAATTTCATAAAAACACCCTCGACAGCCACCAACCACCTCCGTCTTCCTCATCTCTGGCAGACCACCGACGAGGTGCAACCATCGCTCCACCCATCCACATGCCTCGCCACCTACCTCAAAACCTCTGCCATCACTCACTGATCATCATCCACACCTCCATCGATCTCCAACACCTCCCCAAGTGCCCACCGAACACACGCACTTCCACGGTCACAGTCCGACCTAGGCACGCACTCCTAGGCCGTTCTGCACCACGCCACCCACTGCATCACCTTCACCGTGACACGGAGAAGCTCCCTAAGTGATTTAACAGAGCCGCGAGGCTGTATTGTTGAGTTTCAGATTCACACGCCTGCCGCCATTGAAGCATGAGCAAGGAGCTTACAATCTTGCTCCAGGTTGCACTACTCCAGATAGACAAGCCCCAGGTGTGAGGAATCTGTCCACGACCCTTTCACACCTAGCAATCAGAGGCCTCAGCGACCGCAGCTGCAACTATTGGACGGGCATCCTCCCTGCGTGCGCATGAAGAAGCGGGTGGGACTTGAGTCCCACCTCGGAAACGTTGGGTGCAGGTAAGTCATATAAGTTGTTTTTTGTGTTCTCACCTTATCGCCTCAGTCCACGGGGTGAGGTCCCCTCGCCCACGTCACCCGCCTCGTCCGCGACCCACACCTACGCGGACCTGGCCAACTCGTTTACCCTAGACTCCTCGCGCACCACCCACGCTGGTGCGCCTGGACCCGGGTGCGCGTAACCCGACCCGTATACCTGATCGGCTGGCTCTGGGAGAGCGAAGAGAGAAATAGAGAGAGAGCGTACGCGGAGGATGGTAGGGGTAGCTTTTGCACTCTCGTGTGTGCAAGGAAGGAAGAAGGAAATAAGGAAGGAAGCCGCTGAGGAAAAGCTAAGGAAAGAAGAACCAAAGCTTAAGGGCAGGAAAAGCAAAGGACTTGAAGCTAGAAGAGGCTAAAGAAGGAAGAAGGACTTGAGGGCAGAAGCTGAAGAAGAAGGAAGAAGAAGGTGCGATTGAAGAAAGAAAGTAGAGAAGGCAGAAGACAAGGAAGGAGCTGTAGAGAGAAAGAAAGAAGAAGATCAAAGGCGGAGAAAGAGAAAGAAACCAAGAGAAGAAAAAGAAGAAAAGAAGAAGAGAAGGAAGGAGCTTGAAATCAGAGAAGGAAGAAAAGAGAAGAAGAAAGAAGAAGACATCAGAAAGGAGAGAAGAAAGAAGAGAGAGAACATACATTCTTTTTACATCTCTCTTTAGCATTTATATACATTAGGCTTAATTCTTTTGATTCATATTATTGTGAACATCAAATTTTATCAATTTGAGATTGTGATCTTAGTTTTTAAATTCTAATTTACTTCCTGTGTTCGACCTCGGATACTTAGGTTTTCAAGTAATAAAATTCTTATTTGTTTTCAAGGCGATTTCATTTATACTGCAACGCTACATCATTTAAACATCGATTTTGTCCTGTGAACATTTTGGCGCTGTTGCCCGAGAGCAACAGGTATTTTAGGAACTTTGATCACAACCTCTGATTCAGTACTAACTTACTCTCTCTCTTTTGTTGTGATTGTTTCAGGGGAAGAAAAGAAAAGAAAAACATCCGCACAACAACCACACCAGGAATAGGTAAATCCTCATTAGCCCTTTCTCTTAATCCCCTCAAAATTTGAAAAGGAAAACAAAGAAAAATCAATCTAGGGCTACTTGCTTCCATATTTAGTAATTCACCAAAGTTGCCTGATTTTCATTTCAATACATTTTTGAATTGCACATCCATTTAAGGTAACTAGGGCTAATACCTTCTTGATTGAGCCCTAGATACCATTTTTTGAGGCAACTAAATTGGACCAAGTAGAGCTAACTTAAGGATTTCAATCTAGGGTTTTAGAGACACATCTTCTCTTTAGCAAAGAATCAAAAATTTCAAAAAGAGGTGTGCCTAAGCCTTGTTTGAAGAGACTTATCCAAGAGAAACCCTAAGAAAATCAAGCTCTTAATTCACTTGAACCCTAAAAGAAAGGACCTAAAAGCTCTCAAAGGAACAAAGAGGTGAAGTCGATCCTTTGGGTCAACCAACCTTAAAATTAGTTCACTTTGCACTCAAAAGATCTAAAGTTCAAGTGGAACCCTAAGTACCTTGATCTTAATTAAAAGAGGTAGACTTAAGAGATCAAGGTCCCCATTCTGGTCTACCTGGAATCTCAGTGACAAGAGAGGTCGGGTGGGGGAAACCCTATAACTCGTGGGGACGCTCTATTGTGTAGGGGTCTTTGCGGGACTTTCCCTCTCTGGCTGCCCAGGTATTTCTCAGGTGGACGGCCTTTTCTAACTAAGGGGTATCATTCGCCCCGAACCTCTATAGTCACCTAACATTTTTTGGGTGTCTTGATTGGGTCCATCACATTCTAATCTCATCAAATCCTTTGGTGCATGTTTGGTAGGAGGTCTTTAAGACCATCCTTAAGGTCTCCTTTAGAAATCCACTCCCACCGAGGCCAAGCCTCGACGCTCGTGTTTGTGCAGTAACCCCACCACATAGATCTCTCCTCTGATTCAGAACCGAGTTCTCTTTCTTCTTCCATCATGGCACAACCCATTGAAGAAGAGAACAACCTTGAGCACCAACTTCAGTGCTTAAATGATCTCTTCCAAAACTTTGTAAACCTGCTGCAGCATCCTATGATGTGAGATTACTATAATCCCGTTGCGAGGGCAATCGATCCTCGAGTCCAAATCTCGGCTAGAGGTCCTAATTCTGAACTCAAGCCCAATATGATTCATGCCATACCAAAATTCCATAGGCTTAACTCCGAGGATCCATTCCAGCACATTAAGCAACTCAAACATCTGCCCCAGACCTTCAGGTTAGATGCACAAAATCGGGATATTCTACTCATGAAGATGTTTTCTTTCTCCCTCATGGACAAGGCTGCTCATTGGTATCAGACTCAAACTCGTCCGATCAACACATGGGTCGAACTCCAGTCTGAATTTTTGAAAAGGTTCTTCCCCGTTGGCTAGACAAATGCCTTGCGCCACCAGATCACTCATTTCACTCAACAATTAGGAGAACCTCTTCATGAGGCATGGGATTGATTCTTGGATCTCATGAGAAAGTGCCCCCATCACGGAGTTCCTAGATGGGAACAAGTCCAGTCTTTTTACCAAGGACTCCGTGAAGACATTCGATTGTTCGTCAATGCAACCTGCAGAGGAAACATCATGGGTCAACATGAGGATACGGTGTGGGAGATTCTTGAAAATATGTGCGAGAACTCCATCAATAATGACTCCATAGGCTTATTCGACCGGACGAATGCCCGTGCATCAACAAATCTTAGGGGAGCACAGGAGACGCAGGGCTTGTCCACTTCTGTTGACTTAGAGCTGATGGCTAGTCGGTTGGACAAGGTCTCTATCATAGAGAAGAAGGTAGACGAGCTGACTCGGCACCTGCAGTAAGCCACCTTTGAGTAGAACTCATTTGCACAGCCACCTCTTGCGAGGGAAACTATGCAGAACATCTATCACCGATCTTCTCAGGGGATGGACCCGTATCCATCCCTGTCTGACTCCAGGACTGGAGGGACCTCCGATCCACTCTATTCTAGTTAGGGGAACTCTGAACCTCGTATTCTGACTTTCCTGAGGCTCCTCAGATCTACGAGGACCTTAACGCCATCCAGAATGACCCATTCTCCAATACCTACAACCCTGGATGGAGAAATCATCCCAACTTCCTGTGGGTGGGAAATTCTCAGAATCAAAGACCACCTTATCAACCCTGCTCACAAGCTCCTTGTCCATATCAGCCACCTCAGCCTCGGCCCAACCCCACCTATCAATCTGGGCCAAACCAAGATCAAATGACTTTTATCCTTCAAACACTGGCTGACATTCAGAAGACGAATGCGGCAATTCAAAAACAGCATAAGGACGAGATCACAGAGGTTCGCAATCAACTTGCCCAGATGGCGAATTCCCGCCAACCTGGCACCCTTCCTTTGCAACCTCTGTCGAACCCAAATAATGTGCCGACCCAAAGGCGTGTTATGAACCCAAATCCGGGCCATGCACATATGATTTATCAGGCCCCTTCTGTTCCATCACCCAACAGGTTGAAAGCTTCGACATCTTACTCGGGATTTCAACAGCAGCCACCCATTTTACCAACCCCAAACCAAAACCAGGCAGGATTAAACTCCGTAACAACTCGTAGTGGTAAAGCAACTCAAGGCCCACCTTATCCAAACCACTCCAAGCCTGGTAGTAATCCAAGCCCTAGGATAGTTATCCAGGATACCCCTATCCCGAATCAAGAACCTGGACCTATTCTAGAGGAACCAACCACAGTTCCATTTCTCGAAGCCTTGACCAAGGGAAAGATAACCAAACCCGTGGCTCCTGAGGAGGATCTGGTCAAGCTCTTTGAACAGGTCCAAATAAACATCCCCTTGATGAATGCAATCCACCACGTACCGGCTTACGCACGATTTCTGAAAGATATGTGTACACCCAAGCGTAAGCCGCGAACCAAAAGTGGGAGTCCGATCGTACTGTCAGAGCAGGCCAACTCTGTAATCTTGAGTAAACTCCCACCTAAGGATAAAGACCCAGGTACTCCCCTGATTTCATGTGAAATTGGTGAAACCCAATTTGACAAAGCCTTGTTAGACCTAGGTGCCTCCATAAACCTAATACCTACATTCCTCCTTGACCACCTTGAAGAGTCTGAGCTTAAACCAACAGAGGTGACATTGCAGTTAGCCGATCGATCCATCAAGTCACCTAAAGGAATACTCGAGGATGTCATTGTTAGGGTACGGGATTTCTTCTTCCTGGTGGATTTTATAGTTCTAGATATGGATGGACCTGAGAACCCAAGGGATACACCGATTATACTAGGGAGACCTTTTCTGGCCACCGCTAGGGCCAACATAAACTGTGAGGAGGTCTAAATAGAATTAAAATTTTGGAACCAAACTCTAAAGATTGACATCTTTAAGTCCCAACAAGGGATTAATTGTGGTGTTATAGAACAAATATGTGATATCAAAGCCGTGGTTGATGAACCTCATATTGAGGACAACCTAATTATCCCCAATCAACCACCAGAAGATCAAAACTCGCAAACAGAGGAGTCTGAACCTGATCTAGATATACCCATAACTCCTACCCTTGTTCCCAACACACACCCTGAACCGCCCGCTGCTGCTGATAATCCCATCCTGGAACTCAAGCCCCTTCCCAAACATCTGAAATATGTCTTTTTGGGTTCCAATCAGACGTTTCCTGTGATTATCAACTCCAGACTCACACCTGACTAGGAATCCCGTTTGATTACTATTCTCCAGCAACATCATAGAGCCATTGGATGGACTCTCGATGACTTGACTGGCATAAGCCCCTCTTATTGTACTCATCAAATCTACACCGAAGAGGGCGCACGACCTTCGTGAGAAATGCAGAGACGTTTGAACCCTAATCTGCAGGAGGTCATGAAAAAGGAGATCATTAAGTGGTTAGATGTAGGGATCATCTACCCGATCTCCGACAGTCGCTGGGTGAGTCCAATCCAGGTTGTGCCTAAGAAGGCAGGACTCACCATTATCACGACTGAAACCGGAGAGGTCATACCGACCCGTATAGCTAACTCGTGGAGAGTTTGCATTGATTACAGAAGACTCAATTCCTCTACGAAGAAGGATCATTTCCCACTACCGTTTATTGATCAGATCCTTGAGAAACTAGTGGGAAATAGATTCTTCTGCTTTCTTGACGGGTACTCCGGCTATAATCAAGTGGCAATCCATCCTGAGGATCAAGAAAAGACCACTTTCACTTGTCCCTTTGGGACGTATGCGTTCCGAAGGATGCCGTTCGGTCTCTGCAATGCACCCGTGACTTTTTAGCGGTGCATGCTTGCCATATTCTCAGATATGGTAGGTGATTATTTGGAAGTCTTCATGGATGACTTTTTAGTATTTGGAGCATCATTTGATGATTGCCTCCAACACTTGGTCCAAATACTCAGGTGATGCATTGACGTGAATTTGGTTCTTTCCTGGGAAAAGAGTCATTTCATGATGCCTGAGGGAATTGTCTTGGGACATCTAATTTCAGAGAAAGGCATCCAAGTCGATCGAGCCAAGGTTAACTTGATTTCCAAACTCCCTATGCCTAGCTCGATCAAGGACATCCGATCTTTTCTAGGGCACATCAATTTTTACCGTCGATTTATCCCTGATTTTTCAAAAATCGCGCGCCCCCTGACTGCTC
The DNA here is from genome assembly GCA_037157565.1 of Thalassia testudinum. NCBI lineage: Eukaryota > Viridiplantae > Streptophyta > Magnoliopsida > Alismatales > Hydrocharitaceae > Thalassia > Thalassia testudinum. Next base: position 75,287,724 of record JAZHRO010000024.1, on the reverse strand, counting down.
TTCTCTCCAAGGACGTACCTTTCGAAATCTCCAAGGAATGCACTCAAGCATTTGAGATCCTTCGTGACCGAGTTACCCAAGCCCCGATCCTAAAGTCCCCTGATTGGTCTCAACCCTTTGAGATCATGTGCGATGCATCTGACTTCGCTGTAGGAGCGATTTTGGGACAGAAAATTGATGGGAAACCCGTGGTCATTTACACGAAGCTCAGCGTAACTACACAGTTATTGAGAAAGAGCTGCTAGCCATAGTATTTGCCCTAGAAAAATTCAGATCTTACTTCCTGGGTTCCCATGTTATCATCTACTTGGATCACACAGCTGTAAGGCATCTCCTTGCAAAGAAGGATGCGAAACCTTGATTAATCCACTGGATCTTGCTGTTGCAAGAATTTGACCTTGAGATTCGCGACAAAGAGAGAAAACAAAATGTGGTAGCTGATCACTTGTCCCACCTTCCTTCTGAGATCATTGACCCTTCTGGACCCATCATGGAACATTTTCTTGATAAGCACCTCCTGACTATCAATACAGGGCTTCCATGGTTTGCTAACATAGTAAACTACTTGGCATCACATCAGATCCTGTCCGACTGGCTGAAGGCCAAGAAGGAAAAATTGCTTTCCGATGCCAAGTATTACCTTTGGGAAGATCCGTATCTATTCCGCATTGGTGTTGATCAAATAATTCGACGATGTGTCGCGGAAGTGGAAATCAAAGACATACTCTCTTTCTGCCATGACCAGGCATGTGGTGGACATTTCTTAGGACATAAAACCGCATCAAAAGTCCTCCACTGCGGCTTTTACTGGCCCACAATTTTCAAGGATGCATACAATCACTGTAAAGCATGTACCCGTTGCCAGACCTTGGGCAACATGAGCCATCGAGACATGATGCTATTACAGCCGATTTTGGTATGCAAAATCTTCGACATTTGGGGGATTGATTTTATGGGACCCTTCCCTATCTCGGCCGGCTTCAAATACATTTTACTCGTTATTAACTATGTGTCCAAATGGATCGAAGCAGTTCCGACCCGAACCAATGATCACAAAGTTGTTATCAAATTCATTCACCAAAACATCTTCTCAAGGTTTGGGATTCCACGTCCAATAATTTTTGATGGAGGGACCCATTTCACAAACGCTCAGTTCAGGTCACTGATGACCAAATACGAGGTGTCGCACTGAATCTCTACTCCTTACCACCCCCAAACTAATGGTCTAGCTGAGCTTTCAAATCGGGAGATCAAGAAAATCCTCTAGGTTACTGTTCGACCTGACAGGAAGGATTGGTCATCCTAGCTTCCGGAAGCTTTGTGGGCTTATAGGACCTCCCACAAGACCCAATTAGGTATGTCTCCCTTCAGACTGGTGTATGAGAAGGCATGTCACCTCCCCGTCGAATTGGAGCATAAAGTCTATTAGGCAGTACGGAATTACAACTTAGATCTTTCTAAGGTTGGAACCCATAGAAAGCTTCAGATGAGCGAGATTGATGAATTACGCCACGACGCATATGAGAACTTGAGAATTTACAAAGAGCGGGTTAAAGCCTTTCATGACAAGCACATATCTAGAAAGATCTTTCATCCTGGTTAAAAGGTCCTACTTTTTGATGCCCGACTCAAATTATTCCCAGGAAAGCTATGATCTAAATGGATCGAACACTACTTAGTCTGACGAATCTTTGGAAATGCAGCCATTGAGATTACTCCACTCAGCCAGGATTCCGAACCCTTCGTCGTGAACGGCCAGAGACTCAGACCATTCATTGACATGACCGATACAGATTTGGTTGAGATATCCTTTATCCTCCATTCTCCCTGAGCTTATTGCACCCAGCCGATGGCGTAAAACTCAGCGCTTAATGGGAGGTAACCCGTCATTCTTTGGAAAGCCTGAAACCTTTCCTGACATTTCTATGCCGAATTCATATTACACTTTAGGGTTCATCCATTAGAACAACCGACTCCACCTCAGGTACCCATACTCGAGTCTAGAAATCGTTCACAACAGTCACCTCGACCCGTTCGCCCACCCAACACCTGTCCTAATGAATGAACTAAGCTGAATTTGAGCCCACCTAATTTACAATGAGGACATTGCAAATTGTAGGCATGGGGGGTATGAAAGTGCAAAATGTTATGAAAAATCATATCGCAAGAAAAGGTTTCAAAAAAAAAAATCACATATCATAAAAAACATAAAAAATTGAAAAATTCTTGAAAAAGAACAAAAAAATTGAGGAGGGGGGAGAGAAAAATTTTGAGGCTATACAAAACATGAGGAGGAAAAAGAGCAAAATGACAAAAAAGGAGCACAAAATGAAAAAGAAAAAAAAGAATAGTCATTAGTAAGAAATTAAGGGATTAACTGAAGTTCTAGACCACATCAAGAAAAAAAGAGAAAAATAAGAAAAAGTGCTAATAAGACACAAGAAAGAGATGAGTAGGAATGTTGACCTTAGGCCTTTTGGGCTAGACCTTAGGCTTAAAAATTCAAATTTCCGCTAAGATCTGGATAATCCTCAAGAGGTTGGGGAAAACGCGAAGCTTAAGTATTAGGTCTAAGTCTTAGGGAGTATTCGACCTCATTAACTGACCTTCGGTTTGCGGGACTCGGTAACCTAAGCACCCTAATCCACACACAGTCTAGTTTAGTGCACATAACTATCAAAATCACGTAAAAGCGTTTAAATGTTATGAAAAAGTTGCCTAGAGTAGGAGCGATCGATCAACACAAGTTGATTTGGACAAGTTCCCGATGCGGAGAGGTGGGAAATTCCACTCGAAGATGCATAACAACATATCGTCTCCTCGGTGTTTGTCTCCTAGGATATTTACATATCCTACTGGAGGCACGTAAGCACTTTGTTGGTTCAGATACGGGATCCGCTTCCGAAATGAGAGCGATCATCGAGGAGGATAACTTCTCTCTCCCATTCCTCTTTACAGCTTTCTAGAGTAGAATTTTTCTGCTTTCAAGTGTAGCTGATTTATCGCTTTCTAGTGTAATTCTTCCCTGGTTTTATTGTATAAACATTTTGAAATATTGAGTGCATGTTCTCTCTCTCTTATTTATTCTAATTGTTAATATTGCTTCATTATAATTACATCGCTTCGCTTTTCAACAAAAACTCTAAAAAAATATAATTGAGAATATAGATCGACGTAGCCTCCCTGAGTTTGACCATGGATTTCTATTCTGGTACAAATTTTATTTGTTGAACACTAGTTCTTCGTTTTCAAACTACGACGACAGGTTTTTTCAAAACCAAATACGTTAGTGTAGTAACTCGTAGCTTCAACATTTTGAAGCTGCGAGTTACTACGCTAACATATTTGGTTTTGAAAAACCTGTCGTCGTAGTTTGAAAGCGAAGAACTCGTGTTCAACAAATAAAATTTATACCGGAATAGAAATCCCGAGTCGAACTCAGGGAGGCGGACGTTTGATTAAAACTACGCATTTGTTTAATTTGTCACGAAGTAGATTAATTGATTAGAAACTATCTATCTATTTACAATAAATAGAAGAGAGAAAGAGAGAATGAGAGAGAGAGAGAATATTACAAACAAAAATAAAAAAGAGATATAGAATGAACATGGAATTCATTATCAAAGAGATTGTTCGTTACACTAAACATTACGACTAGAAAGTAGAAAACGATACACTAGAAAGCAGTAAATCTACTCTAGAAAGCATTACAAAGAAAGGAGAGAGAATTATCCTCCTCAACGGTCGCTTGGAGGACGAACCGGACGGGACGACGCCTGGAAGACGGGGAACGGAGTAGGACGAAGGAGGACGAAGTGGGAAGAACGGGAATGGTGCAGCATGTCGTCGTCGTCGCGAGATCCACTTCCAAAAGGGGGATGAAAATTTGACTTTATCTCTTGAGAAGCATCCCAGGTGTGGGACAAGCTTCTCTTGAGCTTTAGAGAGGGAGAGGAGAGAAAGAAGGAATGAAATTTTCGTATGGAGGGGGTCTCCTTTTATAGTTGCAAGAAGTGAGGGAAATTTGGTCTTTTTAATCTCAAAATATTAAATAAGGGGTCTTTAGTGACGAATAAAATCGTCTCTAAAGCCCCAGTCATGGGCAACGTGCGCCGCCCGCTCTCCTCCCGCACATGAAACACGCACTCACGTTCTTGAATTCTCAGCCATTCGATCTCACGTCCTCGCCACACCTCAACCGCGCGCTCGCCCGCGTTTGATCCCGAGTTACGTGCGGGCGTCTGATGCGGTGTGAGCGCTCGAGTGGATGAAGGTGGGAGGCACGTGCATAGAAACCACGGTGCTCACTGAAGTCCACGGTGCACGCCTCCTTCACAGTGGTGGAGATGGAGGATAGTTCCCCGCCAGGGGGAAGGCGGATGAGGATCTTCTACTCCTTGGACGCGGCTTCTTTTTAAACAAAAATCTCCTCCTTTTCCTTCAACCGCAAGTATCTCCAACTACTCGCGACGATTGCGAGTGGTTGGAAGGGCAGATAAGCACGGGCGATTTCTTCTTCAGATGTCTAACTAGAGCATCAAACGTCTTAAAAAAATGTAATACCGTGACTTTGTGATAGCAGTTCCAGACGTCCAATCCAAGTCCAAGACATCTTATAGAAGTAAAAATGAGTGCCTGATTCTTGTACCTAGCCTGCATTCATCAAATAAATTATATTATCATAACATATGCTATTAAATGTAAAATTGAAGCATAAAATTAAATGCAGGCCAAGGTGAATTGCCATATAACTCTTAATTAATTAACAACTAAGAATAAATAATTAAATATTACTTAAGCTAAATAATAGTCTACAAAAGTGGACTTATCAAGCGCTATCGCGCGCACGTGACTTTGCTCAATCACGATCGAGCGGTCAATTGAGCTCCCTCACCACGCCTCAGCTGCCGCTCGGGAGGAATCGAAAGCTCGCCTGCGCTTCGCTTAAGCGCTCTCACCCACTGCGCTACGCATGTGGATGGGCGGGCGCTTAACTTAAGCACAAGTGCATCCCAACTGTTGGATCTTGATCCAACGACGGGGAAATGTTGATGCAGAGGCCTTCAGTAGATGCGTGCAGATGATTGAGCAGCCGAGATGGCACCACGTGGTGCCATCTTGGCCGTCCATCTTTTGGTTGATGTAGATGGTGTCACAGTTGTCTGATTGAGTTGATTTTCATGCCATTAGGCTGAGATCGTCGATCCGAATCCATCTGTGTGGTCGGATTTGTCGTTTGAAGTGTGGATTTACACCATCTTGGCCCTTGATCTTCTAGGGTTCCCCGATTTCTATCTGATGCTACAGATGTCTTCTTAGGGCGATCTTGGAGTCGTTGAACTCCAATCGTAGCCCTGATCAAATCTGTACGGTTGGATCTTCGATCCGAGGCCCCGATAAAAATTTGCCCTATCCCTGAACATAAAAGGAGACAATTAACCTCCATTTTATTCAAACTAATCTAAATGCAAGATGATGCATGCTATGCAATATTTATGGTATGCAATGCAATTCTATGCTTAAGAACATGCATAAATAGACATCATCTGTAGTGTAAACATGTTTACATCACACCCCCATGCCTATCTTTTGCTAGTCCCTAGCAAAAACTATATGCTATTTATAAAAGAATTAGGTTGGATTATTTAGGCATGAGACGTCACTAAAGCATTCACGCATCTTGGCTGGTTCTTGGAAGCTTGGCCACAGTTGGTGTAGGGCACGGCGATCATCGGCCATTGGATTAGGCATGGATGGCTGTGATCGTGAGAGGAGAACATGCACTCACTAGCGTTTGAAATCCACACGGCTGGCTCATGCATTGGCAGCCGTCAGATGATGCATCGCACAGCCGAGACTCACTCACAAATCGCATGCACCTTGATTTGAATTGTGTGCCTTGCACGATTGAGAGGATCGGACAGCAGGCGCAGCTCCTGGTTGTCTTAAATGCACACCCCAGATGGCGCGCGTGTGTTTTGGCATGCACCCTCGCGTTGGTGGGCGGCGTCAGATCGAGCATGGAGAGTCTCAGCCGCTCGATCAAGATTGAGCCGCCCAATTTCATCTGGCACTGTAGCGGGCATGGTGGATTGTGGCTTAAACTCACACTTGAGGTTTACGAGTGCTTGTCTTCGCTATTGCGCCAAAGCAGCGCTTTTTCGAGTGGAGGGCGGTGCAGTCGCGCACGCCTTGACCGTTGGATGAAGATCCAATGGTCGAGGTGCATCCTTGCTTGAGGCCGGTTGCTATGGCTCAGGTGGGGTGGGTGGGGGGGCGGCTTGGATGGTGCCACGTGGCACCATCTGGGCCGTACGTCTTCATCTTCTTGTAGAGGGTGCTACGGAGCTCTGATTGGGGTGATTTTTGCATTGATGGACTGCGATCGTCACTCCGGATTCATCTGTACAGTCGGATTCTTCGTCCGAAGCTCGTAAAGATGCTGCACTACCTTCTGGCCATGCAAAGTGGAAGAATTAATGTACATAATACACAACTATCCTAAATGCCATGCATTGGATGTTATGCAGTATTTATAATATGATATGCAATGCTAAGCCTTGGAACTATCATAAATAAGCATTTTATCATGAATTCATGTGTGTTTATCATACTCCCATGCTTATTTTTTGCTAGTCCCTAGCAAAATCAACCTAAATGCTATGCATAAAAGTAGAATTAGGATTTGATTACTTAGGCAAAATTTGTCGATTGCTTTAGAAAATCTCAACCCCAAGACCTAATTACAAAAACTCAACAGTGCCCGGTGTCTACCAGAATGCAGATCGCCCAAGTCCTCATCTTATTTGAAAAGAGAAGATACACAATTTTTTTTTCCTTCTTTTATAATTTTTTTGGACTTTTGGAGTTTGAGAGTTCCGGGATAACTTTTTACGGCTACCCGACCCACCCAAGACTCGAAAAGGACTCTAAGTGCTAAGTATCTAGTGAAAAGAGTGAAAGACTCACTAGGCGACCATTAAAATAGACTTCAGATTTCTATGACCCTAGGTGACCTTACTTAGAGGTTTATCTTTTCGAATGGTAGCTTTCTCCCCACTTCTTTTATTTATGGGGTCAACACAAGGGCGAACCCAGTGTATATCTCCCCGGTTTATTCTACTTCCCCGCTTCTTTCCTAAGTGTTTTAGGAATTATTGTGCATTTTTGTGTGCTGGGCTCTAGATAACCGGCCAATGGGTTGTTACCCATGGCAACTTACCAACTATACTCATCTAGTGAAGTGTGGTTTTATTTGTTTATTAATTTATTTATTCATTTTTCTCCTTTTTTTTAAGTAGGTGGCTTCCCTGATATAAGATTTACTTAAAGGCAGTATGAAGAAAATGGTCTTGTGGTTGGGTTTTGGACAACCGGTTGATGAGCTATTACCACCGACAACTTGCCAGCCATACCACCCTAGATGGTTCATTAGTTACCCAATTTCTGAAGAAATCGTTGAAAAGTGAGTTAGTGCAAAAAGTGTGTAGATGCTTAGGCTTAAAGTCCCTCAAATCAGATGGCAGGTTAATAAGTCATATAGTTATCACCCCAATTTATTGACCAGTTTAAAATAGAATTACTTGGTGAGGACTCGAGACAAAGTCTACATTCGAGTGGACACTGGGGCTAATTAAGCCTGAAGACCTGAAGAGTCTAAGTATTCAAGTCCCAAAGTATCAATTCCTAAAGTTTGCAACTCCTAATGCCTAAGTTTTCATCTCCTAATTCTTTTTTTTATATCTTTTTGAATTTTTTTTAAAGAAACTAAAAGAAATTCTACAGAGTTAACAAAATGATTTTAGGAATTAATTATCTACCCCCCATGCCTAAATGATGCAATGTCCTTATTGTAAAAATAAAGACATGAAAAGGCAGAGTAAATAAAATATCACTTGAATAACGTGAAAATTCAGTTAGCTCCGCAGAGAACGTGGAATATAAACACGTGCTAAATTTAATGTCTTCACCTAAGCATAACATACATATAAGGAAGAAATTGAGAATTCACAAGCGTGGGTTAGAACCAAAATTAAAAGATTAATCCTCAGACCCGCCAGCAGAAGATGTCCACAGATGTGGACCAGATTATCGTGTAGACCCATGCCCCAGGGTTGAGTGATTCTAATGTTCTGGATGAAAATCACCCAGAACAGAAGATTGTTGTATTTACGGGGCTAGGCCTACGGTTTGGTGGTGTACAACCCAAGACTAAAGTGTCAGACAAAAGGTAAACTTGGTTCACTAGGTTCAGATGTCCTTTTAGATTTCAACACAAAAAGATAATCAATGATTCTGAGCTTGGGTTACACGTGAAAGATATCATAAGGGTCTTGTTAGAAAGTAGGTGGTTTCAGGTCAATCGATACCCTTAGATCCAAAATCGTAGTTTTCTTAGATGTAGCTTCCCAAATCCTCACTTCCAAATTCCTATCCTCCAACATCAATTGTTCGGGCTCTGGGACCTCTAGCATATCATTCACCCCATATGATTTACCCAAGTCCAAAAATCGTGGCTGACTCAGAATTGACTTGGGTACAATGATTTCCAAATCAAAATCAATCCCTTTGGGGTGTGGTTGAGGAATGGGGTTATTAATTGAATCTTCTAGTAAATGAGGATTCGAATCCTCCAAGTTAGCCCCAACCGAATCCAAATCTTCAATAATTAGGCTATCAAATGGTTCGTCAGATTCCTCAAGGCCGTTTGTCTCACTAAAATCATCTTTCTTATACTCAAGTGAGACTTCACTAAAAGATTCTTCATCCTCAGAGTCAAAGAATTCATGATCCTCATTTATATATGTCTCAAAATCGATTATCATTTCCTGGTTCAAAGAGACATTTTTCCTCGCTCCCTGGCTCGGGGATCTCAGGTGAATCAATTGGTTCATCCTCAATGGGTTGCTTTAGCCCAACTTGGTCATCCCAGTCTCAAAAAATGTATCCCCCCCAACAAGCTCCTAAGTAGGTTCAGTCATTGGCTCTCCTGAAGGGGGTTCATCTTGAGAATCATCCCAAGATTAGACTAGGGCAACCACAAATTTCATGCTCAACCTCGACAATTTCCCAAGTAGAAACTCACCTAGGCCCTTATCCTTAACATTTTGGAGCAAATCCAATAAGGAGCTATTCATCTTATCAATCATTTTAATCATAGGCTCCAATGCTTCAGTGCATGGTATTGGCTGAGCTTCTAAAGATTGGATGGTGTTCCTCAAGTTAGCCAACACCCTGTCTTGGACTTGGTTCACTTGAACCGAATGGTTCGATTCAGGTTTAGGTGGGTTTGGGTTAAATCTAGGGGAGTCAAGATATTGAGGTTCTCAGGTCCCTTTAGGTTTAGGTGGGTTTGGGTTAAATCTAGGGGAGTCAAGATATCGAGGTTCTCGGGTCCCTCCCTGATAGTAGGTCATCTCAGGTTGTTCAAAAAATGGAGGTGACCTATATTCAGTGGAATACTAGGGAGGGTAGATGTTATAATCATCATATCCTTCCTGATTGTAAATCAGGTTGGTTTGATCATCAAAGGATTGAGATCTAATCATTGTAGCTTTGGGAAGGATAGTAATCATAGTCTTATTATCCAAGGTTAGGCCCTGGACACTGAGGTCCGAATTCATATCCCCAATCAAAGTTATCCCGGCTAGTGGATGGGTAATTACAAGTCAGGTCGGGATAGTAATCATCTTGGGGATAAGTGGTGGTCGGAGGATAGGATGTGAAATGAGTGTAGGATGTGGAAGGATACATGGTAGAATAGGAGGGAAATCAGAAGAGAGAAAGGTGCCCTGTAGTACAAGCAATCAACCCTGTCTTTAGGTGGGTTAGGCTAAAGGCCTACAGACTCCTAGGACTCATCTTGAGATTATAACCGATTTGGTCTACTTTTATCCTGTCAATCCAACTAGTTAGAAGGAGGGGCAAAGAAGAAGGTTCTTCTTTTTCCTTGCACCTCCGGTTCCTAGTGTACCCCTCAGCCGTGGTCGTTTGATGCTACTCTCCTAGCTAGACATCAGATGGACTAGCAGAAGCAGATTAATCAAAAAAAATCTCAGTTTGATCCCCGAAGAGTGAATCAATCCTTAAGGCCAACGTCTACTCAGTTTTAATTAGGCTTGGGATGATTGTGCTCTTGGAATGTGATGGGCCCTTTAGATGGGTTATGCCCTTAATGATCAGTTAAAATGTGTGTGCGTGCACAACCATGATTTTCAAACAAGGTTATTTGATGATGTGTCTTTTAGTGTTCAACCTTGTTTAGTAGCTTTTAGGGTTGAATCTTTAGGTGTATTCAATCAAGGTTCAGTAGAACATTCTAAGTTTTGAAAGCACTAGTGATGATCAATTCCTATAGAAATCAGAAAAAATGTGGAGTGCCTGGTTCAACCCTAAAAGTCAACCCTAAGAGGCAAGCTACTTGATGGATCAGTTTTAAATTGAGTGGTGCGGCCCAAATAGCTCAATCAATTGGCCTGTTGCACCACTTAGTTAAGGCACACAAGAATGTTTAACATATTTAGATTTCTACTCACTTATGTGTATTGAGTTGAAGTGTACCGGGTCCACAAGTCAGATCTCAGTTAAGTGGTAGAATCAAAGTGATTGTGCGTCTTAGGATAATAAGTTGTGGGTTTTAAGTGTGTAGCTTTCAGTTAAATCCCACAAGAGAAGAATATTTTTTTATTTTCTTATATATGCGGGTGGGTGAGGTGAGTGGAGTGACAATCAAACAACCAAAATCTACCGTAGGGTTTATGCAAGCACCTAAGTTGATTTGGGTTTGAGTTATTAGGTTATGGAATGAAAACTAGGGTGGGGGTGGTGGGGAAAACTTACAAATGTCTTTACCCGCACTTTACTCCAATCTATAGCCTTTGGCTCCTTGACCAGGTTCTTGCAAGACAATAAATCGAAGAAGAAATATAGATTAGAAAAATATGTAAGTAATGCTGGAAAACACGAGAAAAAAAACCAAAGAGCGTTGCCTCGGCAACGACGCCAAAATGATGAACGTGTTTCGATTGGTAGAAATCGGGGTTTGGAGGAACTCGTCGTCGTAGTCCCAAAACTCATTATCAAATACAATTTTACTGAAACTTTAAGAGAGTCCTAGGTTGAACACAGGGAGGTGATGTTTACTTTGTTTGAAAATCGTGTTTCGTTTTGCTTCTTTTTGGTGTTTTGGGGTTTTGTTATTTTTTTATTTTTTTGAAATAAAAAGACAAGCAAGACAAGTTCACAAAAGAGAGATGGGACAAAACTATGATATATTACGTAAATGTTTGTTACAATAATCTACGAAAGCATAAAAGAGAGAGAGGTGAGAAGGAATCTCCCGAATCAGTTGTTTGGCGAGACGATGGTGCCTAGCGAAAGCTTGGATGAAGGAATTGGGGAGCAGGATGACGAAGGTGAGATGTAAGAGGACGCTAGGTAGAGAAATGCTTCACCGAGGCTCTGGAATGGAGGTGAGGAGGTGGAGGCAATTTGCTACCAGAATGGAGGTGGGAGGACGGCACCAAGGCAACCTATGAAGGTGATGGGATGAGGGATGAATATTTGGTGGGATAAAGGAATGCTACACTAATAGGAGGCCTTTGGAGCTTGAGAGTAAGTTCTAATGGAGCTTTGGTAGGCTACTAGAGCTTAAGAGTAGGTGGGAGTGGAGTAGGTAGAGATGAAGAGGAATGAGGGGTGTAGGGGTGTTTATATAGTAGTGGAATGGAGGTGGTTTGCGTGAATGGGCCTTTAGTGACATTTAAAACGTTGCTAAAGCATTCACCTGCCTTGGCTGGCGCTTGGAAGCTTGGCTGCAACTAGCATAGGGCGCGACGATCGTCGGCTATTGGATCAGGCGTGGATGGCTGTGATCATGAGAGGAGAACGCGCGCTTGCCCGTGTTTCAAATCTGCACCGTTGGCGCATGCGTTGGCAGCCGTTGGATGATGCATTGCATGATCGAGACTTACCTGCAGATCATGCGCGCCTTTATTTGAATTGCGCGCCTCACGCGATTGCGAGGACCAGATGGTGGGTGTAGCTCCTGGTCATCTTAAATGCATGCCCTAGATGGTGTGCGTGTGATCTAGCGTGAGCCCTCACGTTGGTAGGCGGCATCAGATCAAGCGTGGAGAGTCTCAGCCACTCGATCATGATCGAGCAGCTCAATTTCATCTGGCACTGTAGCGGGCACGATGGATTGTGGCTCAAACTCGCACTCGCGGTTTGTGAGTGCTTGTCTTCGCCGTTGCGCCAAAGCGGCGCTTTGTTGAGTGGAGGGCGATGCAGTTGCGCACGCCTTGACCGTTGGATGAAGATCCAACGATTGAGGTGCATCCTTGCTTGAGGCCGGGCACGATGGCTTAGGTGGGGTGGCAGCCTGGATGGTGGTACGTGGCGTCATCTGGGCCGCCCGTCTTCATCTTCTTGTAGAGGGTGCTACTGAGTTCTGATCGAGGTGATTTTCGCATTGACGGACTGTGATCGTCATTCTAGATTCATCCGTACAGTCGGATTCTTCATCCGAAGCCTATAAAGATGTCGCACTACCTCCTGGCCATGTAAAGTGGAAAAATTAATGTACATAATACACAACTATCCTAAATGCCATGCAATGGATGTTTTATAGTATTTATAACATGATATGCAATACTAACCCTAGGAACTATCATAAATAAGCATTTTATCATGAATTCATGTGTGTTTATCAGTTATGCAAGGTGGTTATGCCTTTTTGGCCATTATACTTGAATTCCATATTTATACCTCATACCTGTATATGTAACACCTCCCCTCAAATTGTTGGTTTAGTAAAAACCTCTAGTTTGTTGCAAAGTTGTTGAAATGGAAAAGTAGTAAGAGGCTTGGTGAGTATGTTGGCAACTTGGTCTTTGTTGGAGATGATTTCATATGAAGATGTTTTTGGGTCATTGAAGCTCGTACTAAATGATAATCTATCTCCATGTGTTTTGTTCTCACATGAAAAATTAGATTTGATGTGAGGTGTGGAAGAGTGGGCCCAATTTTACATATAGCTTTTAAAAATCTAGAAGAAGCTTAGTGGCGAAAGTGGACCATTGGTGTCGGACCTGAATAGGTTGTTAATATGGTGGATTTATCGTTGAAATGTGTATAGTGGTTAACCTAAATCGGATCTAACCATCTCTTTAAAAATTTTTTTACCTAGCCTACTTGATTTTATCTTGGTCACTTTTAGGCCTAGGGTCGAACTTAGGGAAGTGGGGTTACAAGTCAAGTTTCTACGCCTTTCCTACAACGAGTCTCTTCCGTTCGTTTATTGTGTTTTTGGTGTTTTTTTTTCTATTTAGATTTTTTCTGGTAATCTTTGTCCTTGAGGCACACCGTCAAAATTGGATTCTTGGCTTTGAGCCAAAACAGGGTTCCAAAACAAGTCTTGCTATTCACGAGATGGAGTACCTGCAAGTCAAGGATTATCTTTTCTCTTTTATATATTTTTTTTATCTTTTTACTAACAGGAAAGTAAAACAGAAATAAAGTAAATATAGTATATATATATAGGTATATATTATGTATATGAAGGGGTGGGGGTGGAGGCGGAGATGAAGTGTAGCACGGTGTCGAGTCGGTCGTCGTCTAGAGAGACGCAACCAACAGGACGAAGTGCCGCGTGTAAGGTGTAGGATGGATGGTGGAAGATGAATGCGAACATGCTTTTTTTGTACGCGTGTATTGAGGAATATCAGCAACTGGTGCAGATATTCCCGCGATACAGCGTATGGTAAATAATGTGAAAAAATATATATGTATATATGTAAATATATCTATATGTATATATGGTTATAAATAGGTATATATATGTATATATATGTGTGTGTGTATATATATGTATCTATGTATATATATAAGTATATGTATATATGTATGTAGCTATATATGTATATATATATATGTATATATATATAGGTATGTAAATATATATATATAAGTATAGATAGATATATGTATAGATAACTATATAGATGTAAATATATATGTATGTATACGTATATAGTAATATATGTATATACAGATATATGTAGCTAGATATATATATATATGTATCTATACTTAGTTATATAGGTAATAATATGTATATAGATATATGTATATATATATATGCATATATATGTATATAAATATATGTATACATGTATGTATATGTGTGTGTGTATATATATATATGTACATATATATATATATATGTATGTATGTATGTATGTATATAGGTCTATAAGTATATATATGTATACGTATATATATATGTATATAATAATGTATAGGTGTGTGTGTGGAAGTGTGAGTGTATGTGTGTGCAAGCGTCGGTGAAGAGAGTGTTGTGAGAGAGAGTGAGAGAGAGAGAGAGAGAGGGAGAGAGAGGGCACTGCTGAGGTTAAGGCGTCTGCGACCAGCGGGCGTCGCCTGATGGTTCAAGCTCGTGCGTAGGCACACATGCAAACAAGCGTGCACCGGAGGGTGAGGGCACGGAGAGAAGATGCAGTGCACTGTGCTGCGCGAAGGCTGGAGCGGGCGCTCGTAAGCGCGAGTGAGCGAAGAGAGCGAGTGAAGGCAGGCATATGTGGGCTGGCAGACGCGCGGGCTGGTGCAGGCGTCGCGGGGTGAGACGCGTGCTCGGGCGATCGACGGTAGCGGTGCGTCAGGTGATCGGTAAAGTGAGAAGCTCATCGGTCACCCCACTGTAGCCACAGTGTCGTGCAAACTAGCGTGAATAGTGGCTACAGTGGTCATCTGTGCCGCGCAACCGGGAGCTGTAGGTGGTGTGAGTGCTGCCGGCTCGCGGCTGGCATGTGCGGGCTGGCGCGCGAGGAAGACGTTCTGCGTCGGCCGGTTGCAGGCACGGAGAAGCTCGCGACAGAGCATGCGGAGAGGGAGTTGGCGTGCGTGGGGGAAGGCGAGGGGGACACGGGCGCTGCTGGGGTGCATGGTGAGGGTTGGCTGGCCGGTTGCGGGCGGAAGAACGCACGACAGAGCGAAGAAGCGGGAGGCGGAGAGGCCTGCAGGCGCATGTGGAAGGGGCTGGGGCGCTTGCAAGCTTACGTGGAATGGCTAGGGCTACTGCTGCTGCTGGAGCTTTGAGCTTCAAGCTTGAAGCTTGCGCTCCAATGGCTGAAGGTGCTGGAACGGAAAAAATGAGAGAAGAGCCACCACGCCCACCGGCTCTTTGAAGAGCTGGGCGATGGTGGTTTCACTGTGGTGGGTGTTCACCACAGTGAGGGCTCCTGTCCGCCGGGTGTCTCCGAGGAGGAGGGCCGACGTGTGGAGGGAGAGGGAGGAGAGGATGGCCTGGAAGGAGATGGAGCTGCAGGTTCTTTTTTTTGAAGTGGACCAGGCTGGTTTTGAAGGTAGAAGCTGTGTCTTTTTATAGAAGAAGAAAGCCATGCACAGCCATGCCCTGGTTGTGCATGGCTCATGCATGGCCTCGGCAGGGAGTGGGCTGCTGTGGCTGGCAGGGAGGGTTGCTGCAGGGAAAGGAACGCGAGGAAGAAAGGTGTTGTGCCATGCAGCCGCGGGAAGAGATTTCCAAAATCAAGTGGAAAAAAATAAAAAGATGGTGGATTTTGCAAAGATGCACTTGAGGAAAAATGTAATTGCGAGGCCACTTATCTATTTCACTCTCCTCTCAATTAAATGCATGATGCGTGTAATTTTACAATGCAACTATGGAGACCTAATATGCATTGGTAATGCTAGGAAATAGCACAAGACGGCACAATTGCAGGCGTATTTTTGCGGTGCAATCATACCCTCATGCCTATCTTTTGCTAATCCCTAGCAAAACATTTTTGTAGTATTTAGAAGTGATCTTAAGCTGAAGATTTTCTTCTGAGGCGACATAGGTGTTTTTATTGTTGGATATTGTGAGAACCAATTGTAGAGAAGACTACCAGTACTTTAAGTCTCACATGACATAGATCATCTCTCGACTAACCAGGACTCTTGATATTTGAACCTTACGTACGATTTCCAGGACCTAGGAGGTTTTTGCCGTACTCAAGAGCTTAAGAGGTTATGGCTTATGCATAGTGAATGATCAAGACTGACCAGATGAACATTAAGACTCAAGCCCAGGGTTTCACGAATCTTTAAGTAAAGGTTGGTCTCAGTTTCAGCTTGTGTTTTCAGATTGACCCTTAAGAAGATGACGGAAAACCCAACTCCCATTTTCTGACATTTGTGGCTCAAGGTAAACAGAACTTTTCGTAGGAAGATTTTACAAATATTTGTGAGATATACTGACTTATTTGCATCTTTTTTTTTTTTTTAAAACACGTGTTAGTATATCTCTTACAACTTTATTTGAAGGAGCACACTTTTCTTTTTGGTGGGAGAATTTCTTTTTGGTAGAAAGAGTTTCTCCTAAACACAAGACTAAAACCTGGGATAAAAAGTCTATCTGCACGCACAGATAAGGACTCCACCTTCCCTAATGAACACTAAGGTTGGATCTTATGTTCACATGATCTTTCCTGATATGTGTAGTGTGAACCAAGTTTACTTAAGCTGTCAAGTAGAAGCAAACCGACGAATCCTTTACTGGTGTCTCAAGTACAAGAATACGTCCTTAGTTAGGAGAGATTCCAATCTATTTTGTCAATGCTCAAGTGAATTAAGTCAAGCCTAAGCGAATCAAGATTCTGTGGCCTGGAAAGTCTTCAAAATAGAGGTTGAATATCCATATAAACACTTATTGTATTTTTGTTTCAGCTTTCAGATCATTACTAAACAACATTTATTATTATTATTATATATATTATATATATATATAATTTTTTTTTATTTTTCCTTTTCTTGCATATTTATAAATATGTGGGAACTGTATGATACCATAAAATACCCAGATCCTATGGATGCCTATCCACCCCCCCATGCCAAACAATGCTATGTCCTCATATGCATGCAGGGAAAGGTAGAGAAAGGACGAAAGATCGGGTAACGAGAGCTGAGGTGCAGGGTATACAACAGGGTGCTAGGGTGGGTGGATGGTGGGGGGTAAAGTGAAAAGTGAAGCGATCGTGATAGTGGCGTGAAAAGTGATGGTGGATGGTGAAAGGTCTGGCATTTCATGGGACGAGAGTATCCCAGGCGGATAGGAGAACAAGTCGGGAAGAAGAAGTTGGCCCTCAGATTGGCCAAGAAGAGGGGCTTCTTAGATAGATGGATCCAAAAAGGAACAGCCCCAGTGAGTAAGATGTGGGCTCAAGGTCCCAGTGTGGAATTGCAAATCCGCCTGATTTGGCGGGAAAGAAAGGGCAATCCGATCTTCAAGAGTGTGGACCGATGGTGAGCAGCTGTTCTCACATTTTTGTACGAGTTTAAAGTATATCACGTTGTAGTATGACCGACAAAACGTTTAAACAAATATAAAGAATTTTATTACTCGAAACACTAGAGTATCCGAGGTCGAACACGGGGAGCAAGCTCAGTACTTTTTAAAACCAAAGAATACAACTGTTAACTGAAAAGGATTGATTCAAAGAGAGAATTTTAAAAAGGATTTGTGAAAGAAAAATAGAATTGGATGTCTGATTTCTGTATCAGACGTCTTAAATGTAATCTCCTTTCTCTCTTCTTCTTCGTTGCTCTTCTTCTCCTTTACACTTCTTTCGCTTTCTACCTTTGCTTCTTGTCTTGCGAAGGCTTCTTCTTCTGATCTTTGCAGTCTTCACTTGGCCTCTCTTCGTTCTTCTCTTTCTTCTTCCTTGCCTTCCTTCTTCCTTCTCTTTGGATCTCTACGAAAGCTTCTCCTTTTTCTGCTACACAGCCTCTTCTTCTTTCTTCTCTTCCTGTTCTGCAGCTGGTGCTCACTGCTTCCTTTGCTTCTTCCTTCCTGCACACACCACAGCCAAAGCAAAACCTACCCCCGTCCCTCTACCCAAGCGTCTCTCTCTCTCTCTCAAGCAATTTACTCAAGTACGCTCTCCCAGAGCCACACGGGTAGTCGGGTCGAATTCGCACACGGGACCAGGCGCACCGGCAAGTGGTGGTGTGCGAGGAGTGCTCAAGGTTTGGGTCGGGTCGGATCCCACCAGATCCGCGAGGTCAAGCCGCGGACGAGGCGGGTGTGAGGGCAGGTGAGGGACCTCACCCCTGTGCTTACGGAGAAAATGAGAGTAAAACACAAAAGTAATTTATACTATACATGTGTTTTGCGATCCCACGATGTGGGACTATCTGGTCAGTCCTGCTTTCACGCGCGCCTGCAGAATTCTCGTCGTGCAATTGCCCCAGCTGCTGGCTTCGTAGCGCGACTTGCTGGCATCAGTCGCTTCGCAACACTTGCGTGCACCTGCTGCACCTGCAGCCTGGAAGCCCTGGTGCCTGAAGCTGCTACAAGCTCCTCGCTGCTTCGACCATCAATGGCGGCAGGATACAACCTGTCACACACAAGAACGGCCTATTGGCCCAATCAGATTAGCTAGAAACTTTCACCGTGGCACGGCGAAGGCGGTGGGCAGTGCTGCAGGCTGCAGGTCGGCCTAGGCGTGCGTGCCTAGGTCAACCTGTAGCCGGAGGTGTTGGGTGTTTGTCGCGCTTTTGTGCGGTTTGTTAAAAGATAATATCGCGTTGTAGTATAGCCGCTAAAGCGTTCAAAACAAATAAAGATTTTTATTACTCGAAAATCGGAGTATCCGAGGTCGAACACAGGGAGCAATCTCAGTACTTTGTAAAACCCAAGAATACAACTCTTAAATGCAAATATAACTGATTCAAAGAGTTTTTAAAAAAAAGTAGAATTAGACGTCTGATTTATGTATCAGACGTCTTAAATGTGATCTTTCTTTCTCTCTTCCTTCTTCTCCTTTCTGCTTCTGTATCTTTCCTTCTTCTGCTTTGCCTTTTTGATCTCTTTGCAATCTTCCTTGTCCTTCTTCTTCTCTGCGAAGACTTCTAATCTTTCTGCTTTCCTTCTTCTCCTGCGAAGGCTTCTTTCTTCTTCTTCTGTCTTCTTCTTTGGCTTGCTTTTCCTTCTTCTGCAGCGACCAAGTCCTTCTACGATCAGCCTGCCTGCACAGGAGCAAAACCTAACCCTTCTCCCTCTACCCGCGCGTCTCTCTCTCTCAAGAGATTCACTCTGAGATGCTCTCACAGAGCCACAGGCATAATCGGGTCGGATCGTACCTGGGACCAGGCGCACCCGAAGGTGGTGTGATGCGCGAGGAGTGCGTAGGTCTAGGTAGGGTCAGATCCACCAAGTCTGCGTGGTCAGGCCGCGGACGAGGCGGGTGGGGTCAGTGAGGGACCTCACCCCTGTGCTTACTGAGGCGATAAGAGTATATCACAAAAACAACTTATAGTGTACCTGAGGTTTGTAATCCCACGATGTGGGACTAAAGGTTTCGTCCTTCCCTCACGTGCGCCCGCAGACTCTCGTGTGCAATTGCCCACGCTGAAGGCCCTGCTGGTGCTCCTCGCTGAACTCAGTCACCTCGCAACACTTGCGAGAGTCTGCTGCACCTGCCGCCTGGGAAGCCTGACGCCTGCTGCTGCTCCAAGCTTCCTGCTGCTTCGGCTGTTAATGGCGGCCGGGGCGTTCACCTGAGATTCCACAGAACGGCCTATTGGCCCAATCAGAATAGCTGGAAACCTTCGCCGTAGCACGGCGAAGGCGGTGGGTGATGCTGCAGGTTGCCGGTCGGCCTAGGCGTGCGCGCCTAGGTCAACCTGTGGCCGGAGATGGTGGGTTGGTCGGGGGGTGCTTGTAGAAGTCTGGAGTGGCAGTGATGGGGTGTAATGGGTTCTTGGTGGTGAGGCGAAGCTCATGAGGTGGTTGGCGAGCTGTGTGGAGTGGCGGAGTGGTGTGGGCGGCTCGCCGGAGTGGGGTCGGAGGCGAGGAAGATGGAGGCGGTTAGGTACTGTCGAGGGGTAATCAAGTAAAACAGTTGGGGGAAAAGAGAGAGGAGAGGATGGAGAACGTATCTGTGGTTGTCTGGAAGGAAGGAAGGCGGCGGAGAGGACGGCTCGTAACCGCCGTCGTCGGGGAAGAAAGACCCTGAGGGAGGAAGCGGCGACGAAGATGAGGTCAGAAGCGCGCGCGCGAGGTACAGCGCGACGCGGGAGGAAGCGGCGGAGAGGACTCTGCTGCTGGTATGGCAGCAGAGCAACGAGAAGGAGGGAAGGAGGTCGCCGGAGCTTGTGGGTCATTTGGCCGGAGATGGGAGAGGGAGGAATTTGGAAGGGATCTCCGTCAAAATCAAGCTTGGCCTCTTCGGCCGGAGTTGTGGGTTCTTATATAGGCGTTGGACTGGGTGTGCAGGGCGTGAAGGGCACGTAATTGCCTGAGGTTGGTCGCCGGAGATGGAAAGGAGTTAGGATACCCAAATCTCTCGTGCGTTCGCACGAGAGATTGGGTTCACACCAGGGATCGAGATCGGTCTTAAATGGAAGGGAATTCCTCAGAGAATCCTCCTTCCATTTCTGGGAGGGAATCTCTGAGGGATTAGAGAGCAATCCCTCTCCGAACCTCGCCGGAGCTCGGTTCTACCCTAGCAATGGCGGCAGGACCGATTTGCAAAGGAGGCGAAGAACCTAGGGGGTTCTCTGCAACGGTATTCAAAAGATAGGGACCAATTTGTGATTTGGGTGTACTAAATTGCAAAGTAGGTCAAGATGACCTCTCCATAGGTCCAAATTTTGGTATAAACCTAATTTGGACCTAAGGAATCCAATGGCGAAGTTAGATTTCAGGTTTGACCTCGTTTGAATGGACATTTTGCGTAAAAACCCAAATTAGGTTAATTGAAGAGCTAGGACCCTAATCTAGGTCAAACTAGGTTCCAAAGGCCAAATTAAGTGTTCTAAACCCTAGAGTATGTTTTTCCATGATTTTTAGAGGGTTTACTTGCTTTTTGTTCTGACCGGAACCTTGTTAATTTAAGCGGGTCTGTTTTAGGGTTACCAAGTGTCATTTAGTTCTTAGATTGCACATGAACCCATTTCTGATTGACTCAACCCACTTTTTATCTTATTTAGACCATTTGACCTATGTTTTGCCTCTGAGAAATCCCGTTTATGTACTACAATGGTAAAATTGCAGTTTTAACCTTTATTTCATGTTTTCTTCTCAGGGCACTTGTTCCTTCAGTTAGGCCTTCTTCTAGGTTATGTAGGAGCTTTTATCTTCTTTATTGGGTCAAAATGAGCTAGTTATGGCTCATGATGAGGCTCTCATCATACCCCCATGCCTAGCTTTTGCTAGTCCCTGAGCAAAATTTCAAAGTTTTAACTTCCGTTCTAGACCCTGAATATCTGTCAACAATGATAAGTGCTTCTCCTTTTCTTTTGTGATTAGGTGGGAATGCCGACAATAGGCCTAGAGGTACTCAAGTACCAACCAAAATCCGGACCTGTTCCGCTTTAGCCTCAGTCTTCTGCAAAGGTTTCTACGGCCCACAGAAACTAACCTAGGGTTTGTTTGGACTCCGCGGTTAAAGCACCCGTGCTTGAGACATTTTTAGCCTAAGTTCAGTTTGTAGTGCATTTTTTGTAAGAGAGAGATAGAAGATTTATTTATTTGGAGAGCTTTTCTCTCTCTTTTCTTTTTATTTCTAGCTTCGGATTAGCTTCTCAACACGGTCTGTATCGGATTCCTCGTCCCCATCATCAATCCTCAAAGGTCCCTGGCTTTCGAGATTTCGAGATAATCTCGCCCATGGCAACCCCCAGAACCCTGGCTTTCGAGATTTCGAGATAATCCCGCCCATGGCGTTCCGTGGCCGAATCCAGACCCTGGCGATCGACATTTCGTGATAATGCCGCCCATGGTATCTAAACCAACAGAGTGCTTACATGCCCCTGGTAGGATATTTAAATATCCCAAGAGACAAGCACCGAGGAGACGATATGTTGTTACGCATCTTCGAGGGGAATTTCCCGCCTCTCCGCGCTGGGAACTCGTCCAAATCAATTTGCGTTGATTGACCGCTCCTAATCTAGGTGACTTTTTCAGAACGTTAAACACTTTTCGCGTGATTTGGATGTTTATGCTCACTGAACCAGATTGTGTGTGGATTTGGGTGCTTAGGTTACCGAATCCCGCAAACCGGAGGTCAGTTAACGAGGTTGAATACTCCCTAAGCCTTAGACCTAATACTCAAGCTTCGCATTTTCCTCAACCTCTTGAGGATTATCCAGATTTTAACGGATACGTGAATTTTTAAGCTAAAGGTACTAGCCCAAAAAGGCCTAAGACCAGCGTTCCCGTTAATCTCTTGTTATATCTCCGTAGCACTTTTCTTTTCTTTTTCTTGATTCGGTCTAGAACTTCAGTTAACCCCTTAATCTTTTACTAATGACTATTTCTTTTCATTTTCATTTTGTGCTCCTTTTTGTCATTTTTCCTTCTTTTCCTCCTCTCATTTGTATGACCCTGAATTGTTCCTTCCCTCTATCAAGTCTCTCTCTCTATTTTTTTTTTTCCTTTTTTTTTTTTTTATGTGAAACCCTTTCTTGATATGAATTTTCTGACATTTTGCACTTTCATACCCCCCCAGGCCTAAGATTTGCAATGTCCCCATTGTAAATTAGGTGGGTTCGAATTCAGCTTAGTTCATGTATTAGGACAGGTGTGTGGTGAGTGAATGGGTCGAAGTGACTTGTTGCAAACGATTTCTAATCTCGGGTAGGTATACCTGAGGTGAAGTCGGCTGTTCTAATGGATGAACCCTAAAGTGCAATATAAGTTCCGCATAGAGATGTCAGAAACGGTTTCGGGTTTTTCAAAGAATGACGGGTTGCCTCCCGTTAAGCGCTGAGTTTTACGCCATCGGCTGGGCGCAATGAGCTCAAGAGGAATGGAGGGTAAAGGATGACTCAGCCAAATCTATATCGGTCATGTCAATGAACGGCTTGAGTCTCTGCCCGTTCACGACAAAGGGTTCAGAATCGTGGCTGAGTGGGCTGATTTCAATAGCTCCATTTTCGAAGATTTGTCGGACTAGGTTGGGTCCGACCCACTTGGATCTTAGCTTTCCTGGGAATAATTTGAGTCGAGCATCAAAGAGTAAAACTTTTTGACCAGGATGAAAGACCTTTCTAAAAATGTGTTTGTCGTGAAAAGCTTTAACCCGTTCTTTGTAAATTCGCAAGTTCTCATACGCGTCGTGGCGTAATTCATCGATCTCGCTCATTTGGAATCTTCTGTGGGTTCCAGCCTTAGAAAGGTCGAGATTACAGGTCCGTACTGCCCAATAGGCTTTATGCTCCAATTCGACGGGGAGGTGACATGCATTCCCGTACACTAGTCTGAAGGGAGACATTCCTAATTGGGTCTTGTGGGCGGTCCTATAGGCCCACAATGCTTCCGGAAGCCGAGAAGACCAATCTTTTCTATCAGGTCGAACAGTAACCTGAAGGATCTTCTTGATCTCTCGGTTAGATAGCTCAGCTATACCATTAGTTTGGGGGTGGTAAGGAGTAGAGATTCGATGTGACACCCCGTATTTGGTCATCAGTGACCTGAACTGAGCGTTCGTAAAATGGGTCCCTCCGTCGGAAATTATAGCACGCGGAATCCCAAACCTTGAGAAAATGTTTTGATGGAGGAATTTTATAACGACTTTATGATTGTTGGTTCGGGTTGGAATGGCTTCTATCCACTTGGACACATAGTCTACTGCGAGTAAGATGTATTCGAAGCCATCCGAGTTCGGAAAGGGTCCCATGAAATCAATCCCCCAAATATCAAAAATTTCGCATACCAAGATCGGCTGTAGAGGCATCATGTCTCTATGGCTCATGTTGCCCAGAGTCTGGCAACGGGAACATGCCTTACAGTGATCGTATGCATCCTTGAAAATTGTGGGCCAGTAGAAGCCACACTGGAGGACTTTCGATGCAGTTTTATGTCCAGAAAAATGTCCACCGCATGCCTGGTCATGGCAGAATGAGAGTATGTCTTTGATCTCCACTTCCGTGATGCACCGTCGGATTATCTGATCAGCACCAATGCGGAAAAGATACGGGTCTTCCCATAGGTAATACTTGGCATCGGAACGCAATTTGTCCTTTTTGGCCTTCGACCAATCGGGCGGAATCTGATGTGATGCCAGGTAATTAACTATATCGGCGAACCATGGAAGACTTGTACTGATAGTTAGGAGGTGCTCATCAGGGAAATGTTCTGTAATAGGTCCGGAAGGATCAATAATTTCAGAAGGAAGGCGGGACAAGTGATCAGCTACCATATTGTGCTTTCCCGCCTTGTCGCGAATCTCGAGGTCAAATTCTTGCAACAGCAAGATCCAGCGGATTAGTCGAGGTTTCGCGTCCTTCTTGGCAAGGAGATGCCTTACAGCTGTGTGATCCGAGTATATGATAATACGGGAACCCAAAAGGTATGATCTGAATTTTTCCAGGGCAAATACTACGGCCAGCAGCTCTTTCTCAGTAACCGTATAGTTACGCTGAGCCTCATCCAGTGTTTTGCTGGCGTAGTAAATGACCACAGGTATCCCGTCAATTTTTTGCCCCAAAACCGCTCCTACCGCAAAGTCAGATGCATCGCACATGATCTCAAAGGGTTGAGACCAATCAGGGGACTGTAGGATTGGGGCTTGGGTGACTCGGTCACGTAGGATTTCAAATGCTTGAGTGCATTCCTTGGAAATTTCGAAAGGCACATCCTTGGAGAGAAGATTGGTCAGGGGGCGTGCGATCTTGGAGAAATCAGGGATGAATCGACGGTAGAAACCGACGTGCCCCAAAAAAGATCGGATGTCCTTAATCGAGCTAGGCATAGGGAGCTTGGAAATCAGGTTAACCTTAGCTCGATCCACTTGGATGCCTTTCTTTGAGATTAAATGTCCCAGGACAATTCCCTCAGGCACCATGAAATGGCTCTTTTCCCAGGAAAGAACCAAATTCACCTCGATGCACCGCCTGAGTATATGGACCAAGTGTTGGAGGCAATCGTCAAATGATTGTCCAAAAACTGAAAAGTCATCCATGAAGACTTCCAGATAATCACCTACCATATCTGAGAATATGGCAAGCATGCACCGCTGAAAAGTTGCAGGTGCATTGCAGAGACCGAACGGCATCCTTCGGAATGCGTACGTCCCGAAGGGGCAGGTGAATGTGGTTTTTTCTTGGTCCTCTGGATGGATTGCCACCTGATTGTAACCGGAGTACCCGTCAAGAAAGCAGAAGAATTTATTTCTCGCTAGTTTCTCGAGGATCTGATCAATAAATGGTAGTGGGAAATGATCCTTCTTCGTGGAGGAATTTAGTCTTCTGTAATCAATGCAGACTCTCCACGAATTAGCTATTCGGGTAGGAATGACTTCCCCGGTTTCAGTCATGATGATGGTAAGTCCTGCCTTCTTAGGTACCACTTGTGTTGGACTCACCCAACGACTGTCGGAGATTGGGTAGATGATCCTTGCATCTAACCACTTAATGATCTCCTTTTTCACGACCTCCTGTAGGTTAGGGTTTAGGCGTCTTTGCATTTCTCTTGAAGGTCGTGAGCCTTCTTATGTGTAGATTCGATGTGTGCAGTATGAAGGGCTTATACCAGTCAAATCATCTAGAGTCCATCCAATGGCTCTACGATGTTGCTGGAGAACAGAAATCAAACGGAGTTCCTGGTCAGGTGTGAGTCGAGAATTGATAATCACAGGAAACGTTTGATTTGAATACAAAAAGACGTATTTTAGATGTTCGGGAAGGGGCTTGAGTTCCATGACAGGATTGTCAGCAGCAGCGGGTGGTTCGGGGTTTGTATCGGGAGCAATGGTAGGAGTCATAGGTGTGTCTAGATCATGTCCGCACTCCTCTGTTAGCGGTTTTTGATTCTCTAGTGGTTGATCAGGAATAATCAGGTTGTCCTCTATATGCAGTTCATCAACCACGGCTTCGACATCACAAATTTCCTCTATCACCCCGCAATTAATCCCTTGATGGGCCTTGAAAATGTCTATCTTCAGATTTTGATTCTCAAATTTTAATTCTATCTGGCCCTCTTCGCAGTTTATATTGGCCCTAGCAGTGGCCAAAAAGGGTCTCCCTAATATGATTGGTGTGTCCCTTGGGTTCTTAGGTGCATCCATGTCCAGTACTATGAAGTCCACTGGAAAATAAAAATCTCGTACCCTAACAATGACATCCTCGAGTATTCCTTTGGGTGACTTGATGGATCGATCGACTAACTGCAATGTCACCTCAGTGGGTTTAAGTTCAGATTCTTCAAGGTGGTCAAGGAGGGATGTAGGTATTAAATTTATGGAGGCACCTAGGTCTAGTAGGGCTCTATCAAGTTGGGTTTCACCAATTTTACAAGAAATCAAGGGAGTTCTTGGGTCTTTAGCCTTAGGTGGGAGTTTGCTCAAGATGACAGAGCTGGCTTGCTCTGATAGTACGATTGGGTTCCCATCCTTAGTTCGCGGCTTACGTTTAGGTGTACATATGTCTTTCAAGAACCTTGCGTAAGCCGGTATGTGGCGGATTGCATCCATCAACGGGATGTTTATCTGGACCTGTTCAAAGAGCTTGACCAGATCCTCCTCAGGAGCCACAGGTTTGGTTGTCCTTTTTCCTTTGGTCAAAGCCTCAGGAAATGGGATCCTAGCTGGTTCCTCTAGGATAGGTCCAGGTTCTTGATCTGGGACAGTAGTATCTTGGATGACTACCCTAAGGTCTTGGCGATTATCAGGCTTGGAGTGGTTCGGATAGTGTGGGTCTTGTGTTGTTTTACCACTACGTGTTGTTACAGAGTTTAATCCGGCCTGACTTTGGTTTGGGTTAGGTAGGAGGGGTGGCTGCTGCTGCAATCCTGCATAAGATGTTGAAGCCTCCATCCCGTCTGGTGATGGAGTAGCCGAGGCCTGATAAATCAAATGTGCGTGGCCTGGATTTGGATTCATAACGCGCCTCTGGGTCGGCACGTTATTTGGGTTGGGCAGAGGTTGAGAAGGAAGGGTGCCAGGTTGGCGGGAATTTGCCATCTGGGCCAGTTGGTTGCGAACCTTTGTGATCTCGTCCTTGTGCTGTTTTTGCATTGCCGCATTCGTCTTTTGAATGTCAGCCAGTGTTTGAAGGATAAGAGTCAGTTGATCCTGATTTTGCCCGGATTGGTAGGTGGGATTGGGCCGAGGCTGAGGCGGCTGATATGGACGAGGAGCTTGTGGACGGGGTTGATAGGGTGATCTTTGAGAATTTCCCGCCCACTGAAAGTTAGGATGATTTTGCCATCCAGGGTTGTAGGTATTGGAGTATGGGTCATTCTGGATGGCGTTGAGGTCCCCGCAGTTCTGAGGAACCTCAGGAAAGTCAGAATGCGAGGGTTCAGAGTTCCCCTAACTCGAGTAGAAGGGATCGGACGTCACTCCGGTCCGAGAGGTAGACGATGGTGGATATGGGTCCATTCCCTTGGCAGGTTGGTGATAGATGTTTTGCACTGTTTCCCTTGCCAGAGGAGGTCGTGTAAAAGAATTTTGTGCAGAGGTGGCTTGCTGCAAATGTCGAGTTAGCTCGTCCACCTTCTTTTCTATGATAGAGACCTTGTCCAACCGACTGGCCATCAGTTCCAGGTCGACAGAAGTGGACAGGTCCTGCGTCTCATGTGTCCCTCTTAGATTCGTCGATGCGCGGGCATTCGTCCTGTCGAATAAGCCCAAGGAGTCATTGTTTATGGAGTTCTCGCACATGTTTTCGAGAATCTCCCATACCGTGTGCTCCACATGTTGCATTGATGAATAGACGAATATCCTCACGGAGTCCCTGGTAAAAAGGCTGGACTTGTTCCCACTTAGGAACTCCGTGATGGGGGCACTTTCGCATGAGATCTAGGAATCGATCCCAAGCTTCATGAAGAGGTTCTCCCGGTTGTTGAGTGAAATGAGTGATCTGGTGGCGCAAGGCATTTGTTCGGCCAACAGGGAAGAATTTTTTCAAAAATTCGGACTGTAATTCCTCCCATGTGTTGATCGGGCGGGTCTGAGTCTGATACCAGTGTGCAGCCTTGTCCAAGAGGGAGAACGAAAACATTTTCATGAGTAGGATATCCCGATTTTGTACATCTGACCCGAAGGTCTGGGCCAAATGCTTGAGTTGTTTAATGTGTTGGAATGGATCCTTAGAGTTAAGCCCATGGAAATTCAGTATGACATGAATCATATTGGGCTTCAGATCAGAATCGGGTCCTCCAATTGGGATTCGTACTCGGGGTTCGATTGCCACCGCAGCAGGATTATAGTGATCTCGCATCATAGGTCGCTGCGGTGGGTTTACAAAGTTCTGAAAGAGATCGTTCAAGCGTTGAAGTTGGTGTTCAAGGTTATTCTCCTCTTCAATGGGTTGTGCCATGCTGGGAGAAGAAGGAGAATCAGGGTCTGAGTCAGATGAAAGATTTATGTGGTGGGGTTGCTGCACAAACAATGGTGTCGAGGCTTGGCCTCGACGAGAATGAATTTCTAAAGGAGGTCTTAAAAGTGGTCTTAAGGACCTCCTACCGAACATGCACCGAAAGATGTGATGAGATTAGAAGGTGTTGGACCCAATCAAGACACCCAAGAATTGTTGGGTGACTATAGAGGTTCGGGGCAGATGGACCCCTGGATCAGAAGATCGTCCACCTGAGAAATACCTGGGCAGCCAGAGAGGGAGAGTCCCGCAAAGACCCCTACACGGTAGAGCGTCCCCTACGGGTTACAGGGTTTCCCCCACCCGACCTCTCTTGTCACTGCAGTTCTAGGTAGACCAGAATGGGGATCTTGACCTCTTAAGTCTACCTTTTTTTTATTTTAAGATCAAGGTGCTTAATGTTCCACTTGAACTTTTAAGTATTTTGAGTGCAAAAGTGACCTAATATTAAGGTTGGTTGACCCAAGGGATCAATTTCACCTCTTGTTCCTTTGAGAGCTTTTAGGTCCTTCCTTTTATGGTTCAAATGGATTATCAGCCTGATTTGCTTAGGGTTCCTCTTGTATAAATCGTTTCAGACACGGTTTAGGCACACCTCTTTTTGGAAAGTTTGTTTCTTTGTTTTAGAGAAGATGTGTCTCTAAAAACCCTAGCTTTGCAATCCCTAACTTGGCACTAGTGGGTCCAATTTAGTTGCCGTAGAAATTAGCACCTAGGGCTCAATCAAGAAAGTTTTAGCCCTAGTTGCCTTAGTTGGATGAACAGATAAAAATATGTTGAAATGAAAATCAGGCAACTTGATGAGTTACTAAATATGAAACAGGTAGCCCTAAGTTGATTTCCCTCTTTTTTTTTCTTTTTTAGATTGTGAGAGGGTTAAGAGAGAGGTGATGGGTCGGCCCAAATAGGTTGTTAATATGATATTTTTATCGTTGAAATGTGTATAGTGGTTAACCTAATTCAGACCTAACCATCTCTTTACAAAAATTTTTAACCTGGCCTAATTGATTTTATCTTGTCACTTTTAGGCCCGGGGTCGAACTCAGGGAAGTGGGGTTCAAGTCGAATTTCTACGTTTTCCTTAAAACGCGTCTCTTCCGTTCGTTTATTGTGTTTTTGGTATTTTTCTTATTTAGGTTTTTTTTCTGGTAATCCTTGTTTTTGAGGCACACCCTCAAAATTGTGTCCTTGGCTTTTAGCCAAAACAGAGTTTCAAAACACGCCTTGCTACTTGCAAGATGGGGTACCTGCAAATCAAAGATTATCTTTTCACTTTTATACCTTTTTTTTATCTTCTTACTAAGAAGGAAGCTAACAGATAGAAAGTGAATATAGTAGCTATAGATATATATTTATATGTAGTATATATATAAAGGGGTGGGGGTGGAGGTGACGATGGAGTGTAGCACTATGTCGAGTCAGTCGACGTCTAGAGAGACGCAACCAACACGATTAGGTGCCGCGTGGAGTGTGGATGGAGGATGGATGATGTATGGGACCACGCTTTTTTTGTACGCGTGTATCAGGGAATATCAGCAACTGGTGCAGATATTCCCACGATACAGCGTATAGTAAATAACGTGAAAATATATGTACATATGTATGTATATAAGAAAATATATCTATATATATATATATAAATGTATAGTTATATATGTATAGATATATATATAGATATATATGTGTTTATATATATAGGTGTATAGATATATATATATATATATATATATATATATATATATATATATATATATATATATATATATATAAGTATATATATATGTATATAGATATTTATATATGTATATAAGTATATATATATATATTACTATTGATGTAAACACATTTACACTACTTAAAATGTCTATTTATGCATGTTCTTAAGCATAAGATTGCATTTCATGATATAAATATTGCATTACATGCATCATCTTGCATTTAGAGTAGTTTGAATAAAATGGAGGTTAATTGTCTCCTTTTATGTGCTTGGACAGGGCAAATATTTTATCGGGGCCTCGGATCAAAGATCCAACCGTATGGATATGATCAGGGCGACGATTGGAGTTCAACGACTCCAAGATCGCCCTAATCAGGCATCCGTAGCATCAGATAGAGACCGGGGAACCCTAGAAGATCAAGGGCCAGGATGGTGTAAATCCGCACTTCAGATGGAAAATCCGACCACACGGATGAATTCGGATCGACGATCGCAGTCGAACGACACAAAAATCGAGTCAATCCGACATCCGTGGCACCATCTACAACTTCCAGAAGATGGACGGCCAAGATGGCGCCACGTGGCGCCATCCCAGCCGCCCAATCGGCCGCAGGAGTCCTGTGAAGTCCGCGCAACGTCTCCTCTCCGCCGTTGGATCTCGATCCAACGGCTGCGGTCGCGCGCATTTAAAAACGTCCGCGCGACCATTTCGCCCGCGTAGCGCAGCGGCGACGCAGCTGCGGGCGAAGCGGAGGTCGCGGGTTCGAGCCGCGGAGAGGGGGTCGAAGGCGCAGGCGAGCGGGCGCGCACGAGCGTCGGATGAAGATCCAACGGCCGCGCGCGTCCGATAGCGCCGACGCGCAATTGGACGCCCTGGTGGGCGCGCGATCGCACGCGGGCGGCGCGCTACGCAGCGGGCGCGGGCGCGATCTAAGCCGTCCGATCTCGCGATCGGACGGCTGAGACGACGCGGACGTGCGTCTGCGTTACGCGCGCAGGTAGCCAAGCGGGCGTGCGTGGCGCGGCGGCGACGGCGACGGCGGGGCTTTAGCGACGGTTTTATCCGTCACTAAAGACCCCTTATTTATTATTTTGAAGATGTAATGTCCATTTTGCCCCCACTCCTTGCAACTATAAAAGGAGACCCCCTCCATACGAAATTTTCATCCCTTCCTTCTCCTCTCTACCTCTCCAAAGCTCAAGAGAAGCTTGTCCCACACCCGGGATGCTTCTCGCGAGATAAAGTCCAAATTTTCGTCCCCCTTCGGAAGTGGATCCCGCGACGACGACGGCGTGCTGCTTCGTTCCCGTTCTTCTGCTTCGTCCTCCTTCGTCCCGCTTCGTTCTCCTTCGTCCAGGCGTCGTCCCGTCCGGCTCGTCCTCCAAGCGACCGTCGAGGAGGATTTCTCTCTCCCTATTCTTTTTACTGCTTTCTAGTATAGATTTACTGCTTTCTAGAGTAGTCTATTCGTCCTCCGAGCGATCGTCGAGGAGGACATTTCTCCCTCCATTCTTTTAATGCTTTCTAGAGTAATTATTTTATGTTTTCTAGTTGTAATGAAAGAACTCTTTTATGATAAATTCCTTGTCTATTCTACATCTCATTTTGATTTCCATGTATAGTATTCCTTCGCTCTCTCTTACTCCCTCTCTCTCTTTTATTTGTTGTAGATACTTAGATAGTTTAAATTGAATTTCTTTGTGACAAAATAAAAAGAGACGCGGAGTTTTTAAATCAAACGTTCGCCTCCCTGTGTTCGACCCGGAATTCTTATTTCGGTATAAATTTTATTTGTTGAACACGAATCCTTCGCTTTCGAACTACAACGACGGGTTTTCCCAAAAACCAAACACGTTAGCGTAGAATCTCGCGCTCAACATTTTGGCGCCGTTGCCGGGGAGGCAACGATCTTTGATTTCTCTTCACGTTTTGTAACTTACAAATCATTTACCTCACTTTTCTCCTTTCTTATTGTAATTGCAGGTACTCTTTTGAGACAGGCAAAAGCGGTAGATCGGAGTAAAGTGCTGTGGAAGGTTTTGTAAGTTACCCCCCACCTCCCACCCATTAGATTTCATTTCATCACATAATAATTCAAACATCAATCAACCTAGGTGTTCTTATAAACTCTAAGGTTAGATTGTTTGTTGTTTGACATCCATACTCACTCCAACCCCCACATTAAAAAAAAGAAAAAAATAAAAAAAAATCTCACAGAGGTACACAACCTCATCTGATTTTCTAACTCAACCGGTAAACCAATCTTAGGAGCCGGTACAGACATCCAAACACATAATCGAGTAAAAATCAGATTGGGTAATCATTTGTGTGCCTAATTAGGTGGTGCATCAGGCCAGTTGTTTGAGTTGTTTGGGCCGCACCACTTCAAATAAAATCAACTCATCTAGTAGTTGCCAATTAGGTTCAACTCTTAGGGATCTACCAGGCACTCCACATTCTTTTTAAACTTTAAAGGAAAATATCTTCACCTGTGCTTGCAAAACCTGGTGTGCCAATGAAACTTGATTGAAAACACCTAAAGTTGAATCCTAAAAGCTACTAAGCAAGATTTGAACCTTAAAATTCACCACATCAAAAATAATCTTGCTTGAAAACCACTGGTTGTGCACGCACACACAAAGCAATCAATCATTAAGGGCACAACCCATTTAAAGGGCCCATCACATTTCAAAGCACATTCAAACCTAGCCCTAAATAAAACAGAGTAGACGTTGGCCTTAAGGATTGGACTCGCTCTTCAGAACTCAGAACGAGATTATTTTCGATTAGTCTGTTTCTACTGTTCAATCTGATGTCTAGCTAGGGGAGCAGAGTCAAACGATCGCGGCTGGGGGGTACACTAGGAACCGGAGGCGCAAGCCGAAGGAAGAACCTTCTCCCCAGTCCCTCCTTCTAACTGGTTGGATTGAACAGACAGAAGTAGATCAAATCGTTCCTTTATCTCAAGACGGGTTTTGAGAGTCTGTAGGTCTGTAGGCTAACCCATTTAAGGACAGGTTTGATTGTTTGTATTGCAGGGCACCTTTCTTCCTCCCGTGTCTCATGAATCCTTCCACATATTTCACGCATTCCCGCTCTTTCCCTCCTGTTGTAAATTATCCTCAACATGACGATTATCCCAACTCGTATTGTAATCGACCATCAGTTAGTTGGGATAATTCGGATTGGGGATACAATTCCGGACCCCCGTGTTTAG
This sequence comes from Thalassia testudinum, assembly GCA_037157565.1. Taxonomy (NCBI): domain Eukaryota; kingdom Viridiplantae; phylum Streptophyta; class Magnoliopsida; order Alismatales; family Hydrocharitaceae; genus Thalassia; species Thalassia testudinum. Next base: position 75,254,388 of record JAZHRO010000024.1, on the reverse strand, counting down.
GGTCTAACCCTGAACACTTTGATTCTCAATTCTATCCTTCTCAGAGTTGCATCGATTATAGATCGTCCTCCTTTCATGAACAACCTAATGCGATCTACAATCAAGAAGGATACACTGATCCTTACCCATCCTCTGATTTCACTGCCTTTAGGTCATCTCCATCTTTTGAACAATCTGAAATGACCTATTATCAGGATGGGTATAACGAATCTCAATTCGTTAATTCCTCTACATTGATGTCAAACTCGCCCAACCCTGAACCAACTCATTTGGTTCAGGTTAATCAGGTTCAAGATAAGGTTCTGGCTAACTTGAGGAATATCATTCAATCTTTAGAAGTTCAGCCAATACCTTGCATTGGGAGATTGGAGCCCCTGATTGAAATGATTGATGATTTAAACAAGTCTTTGTTGGATTGGCTCCAGGATGTTAAGGATAAGAACCCGGGTGAGTTTCTACTTGGGAAATTAGCGAAATTGAGGATGAGATTCGTGGTTGCTTTGATTCAATCTTGGAATAATTCCCAGGATGAACTCTCTTCAGGAAAGCCAATGACAGAACCCGTTCAGGCACCTGTTGGGGGGGACATGTGTTACGAAGCTGACCAGATTGAATTAAAACAACCAATTAAGGATGATTTGATTTCTTCACCTGAAACCCCTGAGCCGGGTTACGAGGAAACGTATGTCTCCTTGGAACGCAAAGTGACAAATGATTTTGGAACATACATTGATACGGATCCTGATGGTGAAGATTCAAGTTGCGAAGTCTCACACGAGTTTTCAGATCACGATTTTTGTGAGACGATTGGGCCTGAGGAATCTGATAGATCATTTGATAGCCCAATAACTGAGGAAACTGATCTTATTAGGGCACACGATACGGATCCAGAATCGCATTTTCTGGAGGAATTAATTCAATGCCCTGATTATCAGTTACACCCTGTTGAGCTTATTGATGATTCTAATTCTGAGATAATTAGACCCAAGTCAATTTTGATTTTGCCACATCATCTAGACTTGGAGATTTCAGACGGGGTGATGAATATACAAGAGGTCATGGAATTTGATATGCCGAATGAGGAGGATAGGAGCTGGGAAATTCTGATTTGGGAAGTCAATTTTGGAGGAAATGGAAGATTGAGTCGAAGGGTTCCTTTTAAACTGAAACCATCAAATCAGAACCCTTACGACATTTGTTTCGAGGATGTCAAACTCAAGCACACATTTAACGATTATCCTTTTGAGCTTCAATTCTCTGTAACCCGACATTTTGGCCTTGGGTTGCATCCTCACAAATCGCAGGCCCGACCCCGCTTGCATTCTGATTTTAGGTTTTGGGTAATTTTTATCCAGAACCTAAGATATTCTCGATTATGGGGTGTGGGTCTGCACCACAATCTGGTCCACATCTATGGACCTTTGCTGACAGGTCAGAGGATTCTTCTGTTCATTCTAATTCTGACCTGCACATGTGAATTCTTCATTTCTTTTCTTTGTATAGTGTGCCTAGCTGAAGGCACTAAACTCAGCACATATACAGTTCTTTTTCATTTTCATCTCGGAGCGGACCCGATATCCACGCAATTCAGGTGCTTTCTACGCTTTTCCTCTCTATTTTATGTCTTTTTAATACAATGAGGACATTGCATTAGATAGGCATGGGGGGATGGATATTTATCTTTGAATTCATTCGTCAGCTCCGTAGATTTGTTTTATTTTATATAAAAAAAAAAAAAAATCAAAATTAGGAAAGAGAATTTGGGTTTAAGAAAATTTTCGATCTTAAGAAATACTATATTATGTTCTGAACACAAAGACCCTTCAGGTCTTTGGACTTAATTAGCCTGTGTATCTACTAAAATGTGGATTTGTCTTTGAGTTCTCGCCATCTTAATTCTATTATAATTGGAATAAATAAGGTTGGGTGATAAGTACACGACTTGTCAACCCACCCTCTGATTTAAGGGAATTTTGAGTTTGAAGCATCTACACACTTTCTTTGCACTGACTCGTTGTTTGGCGATTTTAACGGAAATTGGGTAGCTAATGAACCTTCTAGGGTGATATGGCTGGCAAGTTATCGTGGGTAACAGCCCATAGGTAGGTTGTCCAGAGCCCAGTCACTGGACCTTTCTCTTTTTGATGCCTTTAGGTAAATCTTAGACCAGGGAAGCCACCTACTTAAAAAAAAAAAAAAAAAAAAAAAAAAATCAAAAAGGAGAAAAGAACAAAAAGAAATAAGCCACACTTCGCCGCACGAGTATGGCTGGCAAGTTGTCGGTGGTAACAGCTCATCGACCGGTTGTCCAGAACCCAGCTCAGAAAATGCACTAAAAATTCCCAAAACACTCAGGAAGAAGCGGAGAAGTAGAATAAACCGGGGAGATATACACTGGATTCACCCTTGTGTTGACCCCGTTAAAAAATAAAAGTAGGGAGAAAGCTACCGGTTGTAAAGATACACCTTTAGGCAGAATTCTTTTTGAGGTCACCTAGAGGCGTAGAAATCCGAAGTCCGTTTTAATTGCCGGTCAACGAGTCTATCACAATCACAATAAGATGCTTAAAACTTAGGGTTCTCATCAAATCTTGGGTGAGTTGAATGGCCGTAGAAAGCCACTCTTAAACCCTAAAATTTGAAAATCTAAAAAAAAAGAGAGTAAAAACAGAAAAAGAAATTTTTCTTTGAATAAGGCGAGGCTTGAGGCGGTCTGCATTTTGGCTGATACCCGGGCACTGTTGTGTCTTTGAAAGTTCAGTTCTTAAGTAGACAATTTCTTAATGATTGAAAATAACTCAGGTCCAAATAATCTAACCTAATTCTTTTATAAATAGCATATAGTTTTTGCTAGGGACTAGCAAAAGATAGGCATGGGGGTATGATGTAAACACATTTACACTACTTAAAATGTCTATTTATGCATGTTCTTAAGCATAAGATTGCATTTCATGATATAAATATTGCATTACATGCATCATCTTGCATTTAGAGTAGTTTGAATAAAATGGAGGTTAATTGTCTCCTTTTATGTGCTTGGACAGGGCAAATATTTTATCGGGGCCTCGGATCAAAGATCCAACCGTATGGATATGATCAGGGCGACGATTGGAGTTCAACGACTCCAAGATCGCCCTAATCAGGCATCCGTAGCATCAGATAGAGACCGGGGAACCCTAGAAGATCAAGGGCCAGGATGGTGTAAATCCGCACTTCAGATGGAAAATCCGACCACACGGATGAATTCGGATCGACGATCGCAGTCGAACGACACAAAAATCGAGTCAATCCGACATCCGTGGCACCATCTACAACTTCCAGAAGATGGACGGCCAAGATGGCGCCACGTGGCGCCATCCCAGCCGCCCAATCGGCCGCAGGAGTCCTGTGAAGTCCGCGCAACGTCTCCTCTCCGCCGTTGGATCTCGATCCAACGGCTGCGGTCGCGCGCGTTTAAAAACGTCCGCGCGACCATTTCGCCCGCGTAGCGCAGCGGCGACGCAGCTGCGGGCGAAGCGGAGGTCGCGGGTTCGAGCCGCGGAGAGGGGGTCGAAGGCGCGGGCGAGCGGGCGCGCACGAGCGTCGGATGAAGATCCAACGGCCGCGCGCGCCCGATAGCGCCGACGCGCAATTGGACGCCCTGGTGGGCGCGCGATCGCACGCGGGCGGCGCGCTACGCAGCGGGCGCGGGCGCGATCTAAGCCGTCCGATCTCGCGATCGGACGGCTGAGACGACGCGGACGTGCATCTGCGTTACGCGCGCAGGTAGCCGAGCGGGCGCGCGTGGCGCGGCGGCGACGGCGACGGCGGGGCTTTAGCGACGGTTTTATCCGTCACTAAAGACCCCTTATTTATTATTTTGAAGATGTAATGTCCATTTTGCCCCCACTCCTTGCAACTATAAAAGGAGACCCCCTCCATACGAAATTTTCATCCCTTCCTTCTCCTCTCTACCTCTCCAAAGCTCAAGAGAAGCTTGTCCCACACCCGGGATGCTTCTCGCGAGATAAAGTCCAAATTTTCGTCCCCCTTCGAAAGTGGATCCCGCGACGACGACGGCGTGCTACTTCGTTCCCGTTCTTCTGCTTCGTCCTCCTTCGTCCCGCTTCGTTCTCCTTCGTCCAGGCGTCGTCCCATCCGGCTCGTCCTCCAAGCGACCGTCGAGGAGGATTTCTCTCTCCCTATTCTTTTTACTGCTTTCTAGTATAGATTTACTGCTTTCTAGAGTAGTCTATTCGTCCTCTGAGCGATCGTCGAGGAGGACATTTCTCCCTCCATTCTTTTAATGCTTTCTAGAGTAATTATTTTATGTTTTCTAGTTGTAATGAAAGAACTCTTTTATGATAAATTCCTTGTCTATTCTACATCTCATTTTGATTTCCATGTATAGTATTCCTTCGCTCTCTCTTACTCCCTCTCTCTCTTTTATTTGTTGTAGATACTTAGATAGTTTAAATTGAATTTCTTTGTGACAAAATAAAAAGAAACGCGGAGTTTTTAAATCAAACGTTCGCCTCCCTGTGTTCGACCCGGAATTCTTATTTCGGTATAAATTTTATTTGTTGAACACGAATCCTTCGCTTTCGAACTACAACGACGGGTTTTCCCAAAAACCAAACACGTTAGCGTAGAATCTCGCGCTCAACAACTATATAGATATATATATATATATATGTATATATGTATATATATATGTATATAGATATGCATCTATATATGTATATAAGTATATATATATATTACTATATAGATATATATATATATGTATATTTGTGTATATATATGTATATAGATATGTATCTATATATGTATATAAGTATATATATATATTACTATATAGATATATATATATGTATGTATATATATATATTTATATATATGTTACTATAAGTGTGTGAGTGTGTGTGTGTGTGTTGGTATAGGTGTGTGTGCGTCGGTGAATGTGTGTGTGTTGCTGTGAGTAAAAAAAAAGAGAGAGAGCGGGCGGCAGAGAGGGCGGACGCGCGCGGGAGAGATCAGCAGAGAGAGAGCGGGCGAGAGAGCTGGTGATGGCGTGCTCGGAGAGGGCGGCGGGGAGTCTGCAGTCGGTCGCGGAGGGTTGCAGAGGTTTGCAGGGGGCGGCGAGAGGGCCTGGCCGGCCGCTGCAGTGCGCGCAGCGGCCGGTCGCGGGTGCAATGGCAGAGGCGACAGAGCAGAGGCGGAGGCGGGGAACGGGCCTGCAGGAGCACGCGGAGGGTTGCGCGCCTGCGGGGGAGGTCGCGGAGGAGGCGGGGGGTGCTGCTGTTGCCGCGGTTTAGCTGCTGCTGCTGCTGCTTCAAGCTTCGGACCTTGAAGCGGCAGCAATGGCGTGGAGATGAAAACGAAGAGAAAAGAAAACACCACGCCCACCTGCTCGTTGAAGAGCTGGGCGGTGGTGTTCCCACTGTGGTGGTGAGCACCACAGTGGGTTCTCCTGCTCGTCGGGTGCCTCCTCGACGGAGGGCCGGCGTATGGGAGGGGAGAACGGGCGAGGAAGGTGGTGGACTGCAGGGTGGCATTTTTCAGCAACTGCCCCTGTTCTTCGTCGCGAGGAAGAGCTGCGGCTTTATAGAGGAGGAGAGCATGGCGGGGAGGCATGGCAGCAGCAGGGAGAGGCGTTGGAGAGTGGCAGCTGCAGGGAGAGGCACGGGAAGGACAGCAGGGAGAGGCGCATGGCGTTGCATGCGGCTGCGGGAGGAGTTGCAGCCGCAGGAAGAGAAGAAAGAAAGATGAAAATAAAAATAGAGAAGGGACTTTTGCAAAGAAACACTTGAGAAAAAATGTAATTATGCAAGCCATTTATTCCATTCTCTTCTCCTTTCAATTCAATGTATGCATGCAAGCGTTTTTTTACAAATGCAACTACAGGATTATAATATACATAGTTAATGCTAGGAAATAGCATAAGAAGGCATTATTACAGGCGTGTTTTGAGGTGCAAACAAGAGGGCTTATGGAGATTACCTGTTCCTTGGAGAGTCTGTTGTGCAGTTGCTATTCTTTCCTTTTTGTTTTGCTTTCCCTGAATGAACACAGCAAAAGAGAGAAGTCAAGTCGGATATTAGATAGAAAAGTTGTACTCAAAAGTTTTAAAAGTGCCCGTTGCTCCCCGGCAACGGCGCCAAAATGTTTGTCGCGCTTTTGTGCGGTTTGTTAAAAGATAATATCGCGTTGTAGTATAGCCGCTAAAGCGTTCAAAACAAATAAAGATTTTTATTACTCGAAAACCGGAGTATCCGAGGTCGAACACAGGGAGCAATCTCAGTACTTTGTAAAACCCAAGAATACAACTCTTAAATGCAAATATAATTGGTTCAAAGAGTTTTTTAAAAGAAGTAGAATTAGACGTCTGATTTATGTATCAGACGTCTTAAATGTGATCTTTCTTTCTCTCTTCCTTCTTCTCCTTTCTGCTTCTGTATCTTTCCTTCTTCTGCTTTGCCTTTCTGATCTCTTTGCAATCTTCCTTGTCCTTCTTCTTCTCTGCGAAGACTTCTAATCTTTCTGCTTTCCTTCTTCTCCTGCGAAGGCTTCTTTCTTCTTCTTCTGTCTTCTTCTTTGGCTTGCTTTTCCTTCTTCTGCAGCGACCAAGTCCTTCTGCGATCAGCCTGCCTACACAGGAGCAAAACCTAACCCTTCTCCCTCTACCCGCGCGTCTCTCTCTCTCAAGAGATTCACTCTGAGATGCTCTCACAGAGCCACAGGCATAATCGGGTCGGATCGTACCCGGGACCAGGCGCACCCGAAGGTGGTGTGATGCGCGAGGAGTGCGTAGGTCTAGGTCGGGTCGGATCCACCAAGTCCGCGTGGTCAGGCCGCGGACGAGGTGGGTGGGGTCAGTGAGGGACCTCACCCCTGTGCTTACTAAGGCGATAAGAGTATATCACAAAAACAACTTATAGTGTACCTGAGGTTTGTAATCCCACGATGTGGGACTAAAGGTTTTGTCCTTCCCTCACGCGCGCCCGCAGACTCTCGTGTGCAATTGCCCACGCTGAAGGCCCTGCTGGTGCTCCTCGCTGAACTCAGTCACCTCGCAACACTTGCGAGAGTCTGCTGCACCTGCCGCCTGGGAAGCCTGACGCCTGCTGCTGCTCCAAGCTTCCTGCTGCTTCGGCTGTTAATGGCGACCAGGGCGTTCACCTGAGATTCCACAGAACAGCCTATTGGCCCAATCAGAATAGCTAGAAACCTTCGCCGTAGCACGGCGAAGGCGGTGGGTGATGCTGCAGGTTGCCGGCCGGCCTAGGCATGCGCGCCTAGGTCAACCTGTGGCCGGAGATGGTGGGTTGGTCGGGGGGTGCTTGTAGAAGTCTGGAGTGGCAGTGATGGGGTGGAATGGGTTCCTGGTGGTGAGGCGAAGCTCACGAGGTGGTTGGCGAGCCGTGTGGAGTGGCGGAGTGGTGTGGGCGGCTCGCCGGAGTGGGGTCGGAGGCGAGGAAGATGGAGGCGGTTAGGTACTGTCGAGGGGTAATCAAGTAAAATAGTTGGGGGACAAGAGAGAGGAGAGGATGGAGAACGTATCTGTGGTTGTCTGGAAGGAAGGAAGGCGGCAGAGAGGACGGCTCGTAACCGCCGTCGTCGGGGAAGAAAGACCCTGAGGGAGGAAGCGGCGACGAAGATGAGGTCAGAAGCGCGCGCGCGAGGTACAGCGCGACGCGGGAGGAAGCGGCGGAGAGGACTCTGCTGCTGGTATGGCAGCAGAGCGACGAGAAGGAGGGAAGGAGGTCGCCGGAGCTTGTGGGTCGTTTGGCCGGAGAAGGGAGAGGGAGGAATTTGGAAGGGATCTCCGTCAAAATGAAGCTTGGCCTCTTCGGCCGGAGTTGTGGGTTCTTATATAGGCGCTGGACTGGGTGTGTAGGGCGTGAAGGGCATGTAATTGCCTGAGGTTGGTCGTCGGAGATGGAAAGGAGTTAGGATACCCAAATCTCTCGTGCGTTCGCACGAGAGATTGGGTTCACACCAGGGATCGAGATCGGTCATAAATGGAAGGGAATTCCTCAGAGAATCCTCCTTCCATTTCTGGGAGGGAATCTCTGAGGGATTAGAGAGCAATCCCTCTCCGAACCTCGCCGGAGCTCGGTTCTACCCTAGCAATGGCGGCAGGACTGATTTGCAAAGGAGGCGAAGAACCTAGGGGGTTCTCTGCAACGGTATTCAAAAGATAGGGACCAATTTGTGATTTGGGTGTACTAAATTGCAAAGTAGGTCAAGATGACCTCTCCTTAGGTCCAAATTTTGGTATAAACCTAATTTGGACCTAAGGAATCCAATGGCAAAGTTAGATTTCAGGTTTGACCTCGTTTGAATGGACATTTTGCGTAAAAATCCAAATTAGGTTAATTGAAGAGCTAGGACCCTAATCTAGGTCAAACTAGGTTCCAAAGGCCAAATTAAGTGTTCTAAACCCTAGAGTATGTTTTTCCATGATTTATAGAGGGTTTACTTGCTTTTTGTTCTGACTGGAACCTTGTTAATTTAAGCGGGTCTGTTTTAGGGTTACCAAGTGTCATTTAGTTCTTAGATTGCACATGAACCCATTTCTGATTGACTCAACCCACTTTTTATCTTATTTAGACCATTTGACCTATGTTTTGCCTCTGAGAAATCCCGTTTATGTACTACAATGGTAAAATTGTAGTTTTAACCTTTATTTCATGTTTTCTTCTCAGGGCACTTGTTCCTTCAGTTAGGCCTTCTTGTAGGTTTTGTAGGAGCTTTTATCTTTTTTATTAGGTCAAAATGAGCTAGTTATGGCTCATGATGAGGCTCTCATTGGGTTGTTCGGGGGGCTACTGTGGGGGTCTGGAGTGGCAGTGGAGGGGTGGAATGAGTTCCTGGTGGTGAGGCGGAGCTCATGAGGGGGTTGGCGAGCCGTGTGGAGGGGCGGAGTGGTGTGGGCGGCTCGCCGGAGGTCGGTCGGAGGCTAGGACGATGGAGGTGGTTAGGCACTGTCGGGGGGTAATCAGATAAAATAGCAGGGGGAAAAGAGAGAGGAGAGGATGGAGAGGGTATCTGGGGTGATCTGGAAGGAAGGGAGGCAGCGGAGTGGACGGCGCGTAACTGCCGTCATCGGGGAAGAAGGACCCTGAGGGAGGGAGCAGCGACGAGGAAGAGGTCAGGAACACGCGTGCTTGGTACGGCGCGACGTGGGAGGAAGCGGCGGAGTTGACTCTGCTGCTGGTATGGCAGTAGAGCGACGAGAAGGAGGAGAGGAGGTCGCCGAAGCTTGCGGGTCGTTTGGCCGGAGATGGGAGAGAGGGAAATTGGAGGGGATCTCCGTCAAAATCAAGCTTAGGTTCTGCGACAGGGTCTGGGGAGCCTTTTATAGGCGCTGGACGAACCTTCTAGCGCGTGGAGACCGCGCAATCACCTCCGCCGGCTCGCAGGAGTTGGAAAGAGGGTGGATATCCGAATCTCTCGTGCCACACGAGAGATTGGGTTCACACCAGCGATTGTAATTGGCTTTAGAAGGAAGGGAATTCCTCAGAGAATCCCCCTTCCATTTCTGGGAGGGAATCTCTGAGGGATTAGAGAGTAATCCCTCTCTAAACCTCATCGGAGCTCGGTTCTGCCCTAACAATGGCGGTAGGACCGGATTGCAAAGGGGGCGAAAAACTTTGGGGGCTCTCTGCAAAGATATTCAAAAGATAGGGACCAAATTATACTTTGGGTGTACGAAATTGCAAAGTAGGTCAAGATGACCTCCCCTTAGGTCCAAATTTTGGTACAAACCTAATTTTGACCTAAGGAATCCAATGGTGAAGTTGGATTTTAGGTTTGACCTCGTTTGACTGGACATTTTGCGTAAAAACCCAAATTAGGTTAATTGAAGAGCTAGTGCCCTAATCTAGGTCAAACTGGGTTCCAAGGGCCAAATTAAGTGTTCTAAACCCTAGAGAATGTTTTTCCATAATTTTTAGAGGATTTACTTGATTTTTATTCTGACCGGAACCTTGTTAATTTATGCAGGTCTGTTTTAGGGTTACCAAGTGTCATTTAATTCTTAGATTGCACATAAACCCATTTCTGATTGACTCAACTCACTTTTTATCTCATTTAGACCATTTGAACTATGTTTTTTCCTCTGAGAAATCCCGTTTATGTACTGCAATGGTAAAATTACAGTTTTAACCTTTATTTTATGTTTTCTTCTCAGAGCACTTGTTCCTTCAGTTAAGCCTTCTTCTAGGTTATGTAGGAGCTTTTATCTTCTTTATTGGGTCAAAATGAGCTAGTTATGGCTCATGATGAGGCTCTCATCAGCAGCCCGGATATCACTCAGACCATGAGGTATGGGAAGCGAAGAAAACCTCGTCAGAAGTCTGGCCAGGAGAAGGTACAGGACAAGGGAGAGATGGGGGAACGTCACAGTATGTGTTGATCAGGCAGTCGTTAGGTAATCCGCAACAGTCAGAATAGGTCCCAATTAGTCCGATACACGCACTGACGGTCATGTCCTCGTCAGACGTGCAATCCTTAATGCAATCGCAATCAAAGTTCTTGGCTGCCTTGAAGATGTTAAGCTTGATCTTTTAAGATCCAATGGCAATCTCAATACAGCCCGACTTGCAGTCAATAACGGCGCGGGCTGTGGCCAAGAAAGGTCGACCAAGGATGATCGGACAATCAGAAAGTGAACTAGGAACTTCCATATCTAAAATAAGAAAGTCAATAGGAAAACAAAGACTGTTGACCCTAACCACCACGTCTTCCACCACACCCTTCGGTATTTTGACAGAACGATCTGCCAACTATAACGTGACAGGGGTGGGTTTCAGATTTCCAAGGAAAATTTTTCAAGCATGATGGTCGGTATGAGATTTATGGAAGATCCTAGATCAAGCAGGGCACGGTTAAAACTGAAGCCATGGATGCTACAGGAAATAAGCGGTGTGCCCGGATCTTTCTGCTTCGGTGGTAGGTTTGACAGTATAGCACAACTCGCATGAGGCGAGAGAACCACCAGATTCTTAGTTTTCTTTGACTGTCGCCTAGGTGTTGTGTAGTCTTTGAAAAATCGAGCGACAGTAGGTATGTGGTCGATAGCCTTGAGCAAGGGTACCTTGATTTCTACATCCCTGAACAAATTACGCAGGTTATCAAAGGCCTGCGTATCTTTCTTTTTGCCTTTTGGCTCCCTCAGTAGGGCCTCAGGGAATAAGACTGATTCTGGCATGAATTTGGGTGCATCGTCCTCTCGCGAATGCGGTGCGCATCCCGAATGAGAGGGCGATGAAGAAGAATATGGGCCAGGATCAGGTCAAAGCAAATTGACGGTCTGCTTACCGCTCCTCGTAGTGATAGCATTGGATGATGTGGGTCCAGTGGGATCATACGGAGGAGGGGGGTTCGTAATAGGGACATAAGAGTGCGGTGCTGCAGCGGGATTAGCCTGAAATCTTGGTGGAATGCTCGGAGCTTGCAGAATTTGATGAACCTTCACCTGAGAAGGTTGTACCTGTGGTTGGGGACCACAGGGTACGAAATTTCGCGGGTTTGGAACAGGTTGGGTGGGAACAGTGCCCTGAGATCGAGTCGTCATGCGTAGTTGACTGATCTCAGCATTCTGCTGCGCCAGTTGATGCTGAAGAGAGGTCATGTTCTCTTCATGTCGCTTTGACATATCCGTCATCATTCGCATCAATTTATCAAGAGGACTTGATGCGTGTTCGATTTGCGGTATGCAAGGACCTGATGGCGGATTCGCCATAGGATTAGACTGGGCCCTTGGGATGACGGGTGCAGATGGTTGCATTGGTCCACCCGCGGGGTTTTGGTGCTGCAGGTTGTTGAACCATGCAAAGTTCGAATGATTGCGCCACCCTGGTTTATATGCGGCAGAGAACGGGTTGATCCCCAGGACGCAAGCATCTTCTATGCTAGAAGACGTGTCCGCATGTAAATATGCCTCCGAGCACACGGAGGCTTGGTCCTCCGTGTCAAAATACTGGCTTGCAGAAGCCAGTTCCACATGACTTACCGAGTCGCTTGGTGCGACACTCGGTAAGGAAGGTCTAACGGGGTTTCTCAGGATAAGCCTGGTGTTGGAAGAATTTGGATTGTGACGAAGTGGTGAAGTGGGGGTGTTTGCCAAAGATCGGGTGGGGTTGGCCAAAAGCTCATCCAGCTTCTTGTGCACGACGGAGACTTCATCCAGTTTTTGTATAATAAGGCTTAGATCAGTGGATGAATGGGAGGGTCCCATGTCAACTTCGTGGACATTTCGGGGCTAACTGGTATGATTAAAAGTGACAATGGAAGCATTGTTCATCGAGTTTTCACTCATATTTTCAAACAATTCAAATGCTCCATTCTCGTCTTTATTCATAAAGTTCCCTTCGCAGGAAGCATATGCAATTTGCTTCAAAGTCTCATTTAGCCCATAGTAGAAAATCTGGGCTATATGCCACTTAGGCAGACTGTGGTGCGGACACTTCCTGAGGAGGTCGTTATACCTCTCCCATGCCTCATGAAATTGTTCACCGTTTTGTTGCGTAAATGAAGTGATAGCACGGCAAAGCGCATTGGTTCGCTTGATTGGGAAGAATTTCTTGAGAAACGCTGTTCGCATCTCTTCCCAAGAGTAGATGGTTCTCCAAAGGGTGCGTAACCACTGCGACGCTTTATCCCACAATGAAAACGGGAACATTTTCATGAGGACTATAGGTAACCCAACATTTCTTGGTTTAACCTTTTCAGCTAGTCGGGTTAGGTCTTCCAAGTGGAGAAAAGGATCTTCACTTGCAAGACCATGAAAGTGAAAATTTATTAGGCCAATTATGTTCGGTTTTAGTTTAAAGTCATCCCCACCCATGGGGACCCAAATTTGTCTTACGGTCTCTGTAGCAGCGGGATTCTGATAAGAGCTAAGAGACCTAGGCTCCTCCCATTCGGGAGGGTTCTGCATTTCCTCCAATGTTTCCCGAATGGCTTCCATTTGCTCATTATACATTTCCATTTGGGCTTGGAGGCGGGTTATGGGATCTAAGGCTCCACCACCTGGTGGGTTCTGAGGGTGGTTTCCTCCCTCGGGATTTGGGGGTGGGCGTGCAGCCATGTTTGTGGAGGAGGAGGATGATTTGACTTGTTTTCTAGATTTAGCAGTCAATTCACATAGTTCAGGGTTTTGTGACCTCCTCCCAAACATGCACTACCGCAGGAAGAATTGGGGAGATGAGAAGGAAAAAGAGATGAGAGAAATGACGCCGCAAAGGAACACTTGATGACAAATCAATTCAATTAAATTCCTAACCTCTACAGTGTGCCCTTAGACCTAAAGATCTAAGTTACCTACTATCACGAACTATGGAACCGAATGCGAGCACCGCGGAACCACCGGGCTAGATTGAAAGGCCTTTTGCCCTAGTCTTAGACACCCGATAGCACGCGGGAACTCTCACCAGCATGTAGACGCTACACGCAGGTAGTTAGACCTCCAATCCTTAGTAAGGGTCAAGTTACTACCAATTTTAGTTAGAGGCTTAGGGTCAAGTGCTTTTGGAATGTGAAGGGCGTTGTTTACGGTAATGCCCAAGTGATTGATTTTTCAAAGTGTGTAATCCAAGCATGCAACGGGGAAATCTCCCCGAATTTAAGTTTTTATTGTTGAATGGTTTTTAGAGTTCAGCCTTAAGTAGTATGGATTTTAGGATTTAACTGAAATACCAATTCAACCAATCTCCGGGTTTTGTGAGAATACAGGTTTTCTTCTAAGCCCAACAAACCCTTCTTCAATTTCAATTGGTTAATGCATGCTAAAATGCAATGGGCTACCCTAAATGGAGATTTCTATGTGTGGATGCACAAATCAGTTTTAGAGTTTATGTGAAAGGGAGCTAAGGCACTTCAATTCAAGTGCTCCCAATCACCAGAATGATTTCCACACACAGGGCTCAACCAGAAGATAAAGAAAATCAAGTTGTTGGGGGTTGAGGTATTCGGGATCGAATCTTAGGCTAGTTGAAAAGTCGTGGTGGGGTTGGAATTAACTCAATTCCAAGTCTCCTCTCCAAAAAGGTGATCCCGAGTTGTAGATATGTGAGGCAAAAGAGGGGTGCAATCAATCTTTTTGTGTTTGCCTCAAAGAATACTTCACACGGCGAAAAATTCAAGAATCAAGATTCTTGGATTTTCGCTATGCGAAGTAAGGCGGGAAATCCCGGGGCGGTGGGAGTAAAGACAATCAATCAAACAAGTGAATTTTAATCCACTTGCCCCAAGAGATCCCAAGAAGTTTTTCTAGTTTTTAGTTTTTTTTCTTTTTTTATTAAGGTGATAAGTTAACCTTAGTTGCTAAGAAAAGAAGACCTACTTATTCGGCAACGTGTGCGAAGCTCCAATGAGGTGTCGGCGTCTTCACGTTCTCGTTCCCGCCTTGGATCTGCTTACGTCTTCGACTTCGTTTGCCTACCTTCTCCTTGCACCAGGTTCACCTGCACACCAAAAACAGAGATACCTGTGAAGAGAGAAGAGAAGGGAAAAAATTACAGGAATGGAGTAAAAACTTACTTGAAGGCGCACCTCCCCGGCAACGGCGCCAGAAAAGGTATGGTGTCGGACCCGAATAGGTTGTTAATATGGCGATTTTATCGTTGAAGTGTGTATAGTGGTTAACCTAAATTGGATCTAACCATCTCTTTAAAAAAATTTTTACCTGGCCTACTTGATTTTATCTTGGCACTTTTAGGCCCAGGGTCAAACTCAGGGAAGTGGGGTTACAAGTCAAGTTTCTACGCCTTTCCTACAATGAGTCTCTTCTGTTCGTTTATTGTGTTTTTGGTATTTTTTTTTCTATTTAGATTTTTTTCTGGTAATCTTTGTCCTTGAGGCACACCCTCAAAATTGGATTCTTGGCTTTGAGCCAAAACAGGGTTCCAAAACGAGTCTTGCTATTCGCAAGACGGAGTACCTGCAAGTCAAGGATTATCTTTTCTCTTTTATATATTTTTTTATCTTTTTACTAACAGGAAAGCAAAACAGAAATAAAGTAAATATAGTATATATATATAGGTATATATTATGTATATGAAGGGGTGGGGGTGGAGGTGGAGATGGAGTGTAGCACGGTGTCGAGTCGGTCGTCATCTAGAGAGATGCAACCAACAAGATGAAGTGCCGCGTGTAAGGTGTAGGATGGATGGTGGAAGATGAATGCGAACATGCTTTTTTTGTAGCGTGTATCGAGGAATATCAGCAACTGGTGCAGATATTCCCGCGATACAGCATATGGTAAATAATGTGAAAAAATATATATATATGTATATATGTAAATATATCTATATGTAAATATGGTTATAAATAGGTATATATATGTATATATATATGTGTGTATATATATATGTATATATGTATGTAGCTATATATGTATATATGTATATGTATATATATATATAGGTATGTAAATATATATATATATGTAGGTGTGTGTGTATATATATATATATATATATATACTTAGTTATATAGGTAATAATATATATATAGATATATGTATATATATATATATGCATATATATCTATATATGTATGTATGTATATGTGTGTGTATATATATATATATATATATATATATATATGTATGTATGTATGTATGTATGTATATAGGTCTATAAGTATATATATATATCAATAAATATATGTATACGTATATATATATATGTATATAATAATGTATAGGTGTGTGTGTGTGTGTGGAAGTGTGAGTGTATGTGTGAGCAAGCGTCAGTGAAGAGAGTGTTGTGAGAGAGAGTGAGAGAGAGAGAGAGAGCGGGAGGGAGAGGGCGCTGCTGAGGTTAAGGCGTCTACGACCAGCAGGCGTCGCCTAATGGTTCAAGCTCTCACATAGGTGCACACGCACGCAGACAAGTGCGCGCTGGAGGGTGAGGGTGAGGAGAGAAGACATAGCGCATCGTGTTGCGTGAAGGCTGGAGCGGGTGCTGGCAAGCGTGCATGAGCAAAGAGAGCGAGCGAAGGCAGGCGTACGTGGGCTGGCAGACGCGCGGGCGATGCGGGGCGAGATGCGCGCGCGGGCGATCGGCGGTAGCGGTGCACCGGGTGACCGGTAAAGTGAGAAGCTCACCGGTCACCCCACTGTAGCCACAGTGTCACGCAGACTGGCATGAACAGTGGCTACAGTGGTCATTCGCGCCGCGCAACCGGGAACTGCAGGTGGTGTGAGTGCTGCCGGCTCGCGGTTGGCACGCGAGGAAGACTGTATGCATCGGTAGGTTGCAGGGGCGGAGAAGCTCGCGACAGACCGAGTGGAGAGTGAGTTGGCGTGCACGGGGAAAGGCGAGGGTGACGCAGGCGCTGCTGGGTGCGCAGTGAGGGTTGGCCGGCCGGTTGCAGAGGAGCTCAATGGCCGATTGCGAGCGGAAGAGCACGCAACAAAGCGAAGAAGCGGGAGGCGGAGAGGCCTGCAGGCGCGCGTGGAAGGGGCTGGGGCACCTGCAGGCTAGCGCGAAATGGCTGGGGCTACTGCTGCTATTGCTGGTGCCGCTGCTACTGGAGCTTTGAGCTTCAAGCTTGAAGCCTGCGCTCCAATGGCTAAAGGTGCTGGAACGGAAAAAATGAGAGAAGAGCCACCACGCCCACCGGCTCTTTGAAGAGCTAGGTGGTGGTGGTCTCATTGTGGTGGGTGTTCACCATAGTGAGGGCTCCTGTCCGCCGGGTGTCTCCAAGGAGGAGGGCCGGCGTGTGGAGGGAGAGGGAGGAGAGGATGGCCTGGAAGGAGATGGAGCTGCGGGTTCTTTTTTTTGAAGTGGACCAGGCTGGTTTTGAAGGTAGAAGCCGTGGCTTTTTATAGAAGAAGAAAGCCATGCACAGCCATGCCTTGACTGTGCATGGCTCATGCATGGCCTCGGCAGGGAGTGGGCTGCTGCAGCTAGCAGGGAGAGGGCTGCGGTAGGGAAAGGCGCGCGAGGAAGAAAGGTGTTGTGCCATGCAGCCACGGGAAGAGATTTCCAAAATCAAGTGGAGAAAAATAAAAAGATGGTGGATTTTGCAAAGATGCACTTGAGGAAAAATGTAATTGCGAGGCCACTTATCTATTTCACTCTCCTCTCAATTAAATGCATGCATGCGTGTAATTTTACAATACAACTATGGAGACCTAATATGCATTGGTAATGCTAGGAAATAGCACAAGACGGCACAATTGCAGGCGTATTTTTGCGGTGTAATCAACCATTAATTTCCTTTTTTTGTGTTTTTTTAGTAGGGTGAGATTTGAATATGGAGCCTACTTTTTCAACTATCAACCTATTTAGAGTGGAGATAGAAATCTAGGGTTTTACTCCCCAAATCCCAATTGCCTCTCTTTCGTTGGCCTTGATCAGGCCTTTGGTCGATGATGATCAATTAGAGACCCCTCCTCCTTCACCCCTTCCTCCATTGGTCTTCCTGCCACATTGCCATTGCCATTTTGGAGATCCGATGTTGGTGCTCGCTCCCACCATCGCTCTTCCCTGACCTTGGTTGAGAATAGTGTTGCCTAAGCTGCCTTTGCCATACAAGATAGTTGTGGCCAACCATTGTTGTTCTTGCCTCACTGGCCACCATCATTCTCGCATCTACTGCTCCTATCACCATTGTCTCGACCACTACCAGTCTTGACATCACCATCTCTCCCTTGCGATACCTTCTTTTATGTTGGATCTACGCCTATAAAGATGCCTCACATGACTGAGTATTTGGCCGTGTTGGTTCAACCTCTACCTTGTCCTTGTTAATGTAGGCCGATTTGATTGCCAAGGCCCTGCTTCAGTGGCATTGTCGTTGCCTTTTGGCATGGAGAAACACCTTAGCCCTTCGATGGAACTTGGAACACTTTCTTTTTCTTTTTTTTTGTTTTGTTTTATTTGTTTGTGCTGTTTTTGTTTTACCGTTCCCTTGTTTAGGGCATGGTTGTTCCTCTCCTTTGGGGACATCATGTCTCTTCTTGTTCCCCCTCTTGCCCTTTGATCTTGCTTTCCCATTGTATTGTTTTGTTCTCTTGAGTGAAGGCTTTATTACAACAAAAAGAAAAAAAATACTTTGTTGTAGGGGTGTAAACGGGTTAGGTTTGGTTAAATCCATATTCATATTTATTTACAAAATTTATACCGATACTCTAGTTATTTACCTACTGGGTGACAAAATCCAAACACATACCATACCCATCTACGAATTAGATATCTATTTAATTATCACATACCAATTTATAAATTAATCTTACAATGAAACCATGTCCAAATTAGATTTAAAGAAGGAAAAAAATCTATAACATAATTCATTAACTAGTTATTTTTAACAAGAGTGAAGATTAAGAGCTTAAGTTACTTCAATTTATTGATCCTACTGAAATTATTACAAAAAATGTTATTCAAGGAGAATACATCAAACCAAAAAATGAAAAAGTACAGAAAGAGACTAAATACAAATACATTTCAAACGAAAAAATTTTCATCTTCAAAATAAATGTTCAATAAAAACTTTAAACCCTAAATCCTAAATACAAACATATTTCAAATGAAAAAATTTTCATCTTCAAAATAAATGTTCAATAAAAATTTTAAAAATACTCATAAACTACACAATTATGGAGGAAATAACGAACAAATTTAAAATTAAAAAAATAACAGACTTAAAATTATATATATATATATATATAAAAGGTAAATAAAAATTTTATTAGGATACGCTGGCTATGATCTAAATCAAAATCTTCCTATCCTGTTGGGTTGTAAAGCACGTCTTGTTGTGATCTTTGTGGCGTCGTTTTGCTACGTGCTTTCCAGCTTTCGCTTAACCCACCCAACACTTCTGTCATTACTTCACGAGTTGCGACAATGTGGAACCATGTGATATAGGCTCGAGTTGCTTTCCCCTGACCATCGTGTGATTGCGTCCTTGTACGACAGCACTCACGCCGATATTTTAATCACAACTACGAACAAGTGACTAATAGAAACAATATTGGATCGATATCGAGCCATCGACTTTCATTGATCGTTGACGAAGGATCCCGGAAAAAGAAGGTTTTATTAGGTTTCCCACTTGACATGATGTGTTATCTCCGTTGCTTTTATCAAAGCTTGGACACCACCACTCAGCCGATATTGTTGACGGGTTGAAGAGACGTCGCATCTATGCCTTTCGTCCGTCAAATGCCATTGTTGCCCAACTCGCTCTAATTATTAGTACAAGGATGCCTTAAATATTTAAAAAAATCGAAAAGGTCTGATGTGAATATGCAAATAGAAAAATCGCGGAGCCGAAAAAGGTTTAAGATAGCATCTCATAGCTTCGAGGATTTTTTTCGAAGTTTTTAGGTGTATATGTAACTTTGAATATTATTCCCTCACACCTGAATTTTTAATATTATTATAGATAGAACGTAAAATTTATTTCGTGTATACTCTCTCAAAAATAGGCATCGAGAATTAGAGAAATTTTGCAAGTTTTTACAACCTATTTCTTTTTTATTTTTAAATTCACTCTACCCCGTCTCCGTCAAGCAGAGACGAAGCTAGTATTTGTTACTAGGGCAAGTCAAATGTAGTATAAATCTTAGGCTTGCTTAGCAAGAATATATTTCTAAGCTCTGATTTTATGGTTTACAGTCAAATCAATAGGAGAAGCTGTAAGATAAAATTAACAAAAAAAAAAAAAAATCAATCTTTGCTATGACGATGATACGTGCCGGATCATTTTATGATTTATGTCAAAATTGCATACAAATTAGAATTAATATTTCTCGTATTCAACAAATCAACATCTAAGTTATTGCAAACTCTTATTCCTGCGATCAAGAAGAGTATTGTCAAAAGCTAGTTTGGATTGTGAAGTTTCATTGTTAATTGTCAAGTATGGCGTTATTTTGTTACGAACTCATTAACAATTGTTGATCAATGGATCTTTCTGACGACATTGGACGATCATTATTCCAGGGCGTACATGGTAACATAGAGATTGTTGTTGGTTCAAATTTTTAAAGTGAACATGGGTTGGATTAATGATCAATGGTATTAACTCATAAAACATGAGGCCAATTGGTATAAAGTGGGTTGTGCGTTCTAGCTTGCAAATCAAGAAATCTTTGTAGAATATGAAGAATTTGATCCCCCTACTCGCTTGAAATGTACACCATGTGATCTTCTAGTTATCAAACATTTGGGATGATCTACGGACGTCTAAAAATAGATGTAAATCAGATTAAGTCTGACAAACCAATGATCCTCTAGTTGGATATCTGGCAAGGTCTTCAGACGTCTTCTAAGACATCTGGACTATGGGTTGGCTGTTTCAAGGTGACAGATAAAGAGTAGGTTACCAGGTTAAGTGTTTTAGATGTTTGGACAAAAGGTCAGATATTTTAAAAGTTAAGAATAAATGTCTAATGTCCAAATCGAACGATTGATTTGGCTGCCTGAAGCCTATTTTGATTTTCTAATTTATCTAAGAGTTTGTCTAAGTGTCCTTGGGTAGTGTATGTATTCCTAGAACTACTGTTTGTTACTTTGGGCTATTTAACGATTAATCTAAGCAAATAAAGAGCAAAGAACAAATAAAAGAGATAAAATATAAGAATGAAATAAACTTCTATTCTATTATTCATCTTCATGATTCCTCAAGCTCTCATTCCTAGCGAAGCTCCTTCTCCTCCATCAAACTCCTCCAATCAACCATGGATGCAAACTTGAGCACTTTCACTCTTGTATCCATTTGCATTTATCCTGAAACTATAATTTAAATGCAAATATTAAATAACAAGTGTTTTGTTATCATCAAAATCAACAATCGAGGTACTCTTGCACCAACATTTGTGTGCTGGGGTTCTAATGTTAGAATTTACGTCAATTTTTAACACAATTGTCTCCTAATGTATGAGATAGCAGGAAAAAAATGCGTATGAGAAAATTTTGCAGATCAAATATAGGATAGTTATTCTTAAAATCGACACTAAAAATAATTTGTGTCGGTTCTTACAACCGTTGCCTATGACCACTATCTAGCTCCCATTAAAAATGTAAAGAACACCTTTTCGCATTTACTTATTGCAACAGTTATCTCCAAAACCGTTGTAAAAAGTAAGACACGATGGTTTTGAAATCGTTGCGTACTTGAAACATCACTCCTCGAGTTAGGGACAGGGGATAAGGACTACATGCGACGATTTTGATCAAAACCATCGCATACAAAGCGCTGCAAATACCAACTTTTCTAGTAGTGTATCCTCCTACTAATGGGAACACTATCATAAGCCCTAACTAGCTCATTTTGACCCATAAAAGAGAACAAAAGCTCCTACATAACCAACTGGAGGTCCTAATTCACTGAATAATCATTCTGAGATAAACGTAAGAAACAAGGGGTAAAACTGCAATTTTACCATTGAAATACAACAGTGGATTTTCTCAAACACAGGTTAAATGGTCTTAACAAGATAATAAGTGGGTTAAATCAGACAGAAAAGGATTCATGTGAATTCTGAGAATTAAATGACTTCTCGTAACCCTAAAACAGTTCAACATGATTAAACAAGGTTCTGGTCAGGATGAAATTTACCTAAACCCTCTAAAAATCATAGAAAAATATTTTCTAGGGTTTATAACCTTCAATTTGTCCATTGAAACCTATTTTAGCCTAAATGGGGGTCTTAGACAAATATTTACCATAAATTGGGCTTTTACGTAAATTTCCTAGTCAAACGTGGTCAAATCCAAAATCCAACTTCACCATTGGATTCCTTAGGTCCAAATTAGGTTTTTAGCAAAATTTTTATCTAAGGGGAACTCATCTTGACCTACTTTGCAAATAAGTCCAACCTGATTACATTTCTACCCCTATCTTTCGAAAACCTCTACAGAAAACCCCCTAGCTTCTTCTTCGTTCTTTGCAATTAGGTTCCTCCGCCATTATAGCGGAGGGAATCCTACTCCGACAAGCTTTAGAAGGGGGGTTCTCTTTGATTGCTTAGAGAATCCCTCCCAAAATTGGAAGGGAGATTCTCTGAGTAATCCTCTTCAATCTAAACCCATTGATGAGCCCTAATTTGTGCCCAATCTCTCATGCAAATGCATGAGAGATTTGGATCTTTTTGAGCTTCCAACTTCGGCGAACTTGCTGTTCTTGGAAGCTTGGCTTCCAAGCACAAACCCAACCTCCAGGACCTATTTAAGAAACCCCAACTCATTCCGCATCTCCTCAGTTTGGAATTGGGCCGGTCCACCCTCAATTTGTCTCTCCTCACCGGCCACAACCTCTCCGCAAGCTTCGGCAGTTCCTTTCTCTCCCTCTCGTCGCCCAACCACAATACCAGTGGTTGGGTTGCCTTCCTCTCATTCATCTGCGTCGACCATACCAACCTTGACGCCGCCTCTGCCCTCGTCTTTGCCGTCGCCTCACCTACGGAGATCTTCATCTCCAGCATCGGTCGTACCAGCCTAGACACCCCACCTATCTCATTCATCCTTAGGTTAGGTCAGTTAACTTCTCTCTCCCTCCTACTCCTGTTCCCCCTCTTTATTTCTTGAAAATACCCCTCGACGCCACCGATCACCCTCACCTTCTCCACCTTCGGCGAAGCATCCCCGTCTATTCGCACCTCCATCCGCCTTGCCAACCACCCTACAACCTCCGCAACACTCCACTGATCATATCCCACTACTTTAATCACTTTGCCACTCACCCAAAAGGGCCCCTGAACACACCCATTCACACGGCCACAGAGTGCCTTAGATCCACCACCACAGCCGTTCCCACGCCACGTTGACCACCGCAGCATACTAGCCGTGCCTCGGTGAAGCCTCCTGAGCATTCTGACGTGGCCGCGAGGCTGTTTGCGTGATTGCAGGTCCAGGGGGTCCCCACCATTGATGAACAGCAAGGAGCTTGCTTGCAAGCTTCTCCAGGTCCGCCTGCTCCAGGCTCGTGTCCCAGGTTGTGCGGAATACACTCGCGCACAACTCCAGGCATCTAATTGGTGTTGGAGGCTGAAGTTGTAGCTGCAATTGAACAAAGCATCTCTGCCGTAGCGTGTGCGAGGGAGGTGGGATGTTTAGTCCCACCTCGGAAGTGCGCAAGCAGGCGTATGCACATAAATTGATTTTGTGCATAGGCCTTATCGCCTCCTACTCACGGGGTGAGGTCCCTCTCTCCCCATTTCACGGCCTCGTCAGCGACACTGCCCATGCGGATCTGGCCACGACCCATTTACTTGAACTGACTCACTCCTCGCTCACCACCCACGCCGGTGAGCCTGGACCTGGGTCTCCGTTAGGTCTGATTATCTGACCCGAATGTGGCTCTAGGAGAGCGAACCAAAATAGAGAAGAGAGAAGAGAGGAACGCTACGCAGGGGAAGGGGGGTTTTGCTGTGGAAAGCTTAGCTCCATTCTTAGCCAAATCCAAGGAAGGAAAAGGAAGAAGGAAGGATAAGAGTCAGGTGAAGAAGAAGAAAGGAGAAGCTAAGGAAGAAGTCAAAAGAGAGCTGGAGAAGAAAAGAGCCGCAGAGAAGCTAAGGAAAAGAAGAAGAAGAAATAGAAGAAAGAAGGAAGAAGAAGCCAAAGAAGGAAGGACGAAGAAGACAAAAGGTAAAGAAAAGAAAAAACAAAGAGAAGAAGGATCCAACGACATAAAAGGCCAGAGAAGAAAGAAGAATAGAGAAGAAAGAAGATAAAGAGAAAGAGAAAGAAGAACAACAGAAGAAAGAAATTAGAGAACATTGTAGCACTTCATTTTTAAGACATTTGATTTTGTAATCAGACGTCCAATTCTTCATAAGTCCTCAACTATATTTTTTGCTACATTTATTATTATTATCCATATACTCATGCTTTATATTTTTTATTAGATTTTTTAGTAATATTATGTGTTCGAATTGCATTTATTGAGCGTAGTGCATGAATTCCATTTGCTCCCTGTGTTCGACCTCGGACTTGCAAATTCGAGTAATAAATTGCATTTGTTTCGAATGCTTTTTCAACTGTACTACAATACAACTTTTTAAAACTTGATCAAGCGCTCTCAACACCTACCCATCCCATTTGACATTCCATCCCCTTGTGCCTAACCCTCACAATTACCTCCACCAAAATGCACTGACTCGCATACAATCTCCACCACTACCACCTGCACCAACTCCTCAACCTGATCCCTTATCTACTGTTTAGAGAACCCACACTATGATTACTCACTTAATGCATGGCATATCCATAAAGAAAGCCTACGGTGCCTCCCTTCACCCTCACTTCCACCACCTATATTTTGACAAGAACCCACTACCTCTACACAGGCCACTGAACACAAAGGAATTTGATGCATTGCAAGCAAACAAAACATTCACTTGTACCATATCATCCCTCTATGGACATTGTCGGTATCAAATGGATTTTTAAAATCAAGAGGAAACTAGATGGCTTTATTGATAGATACAAAGCCTAGTTGGTATCCAAGAGCTTTCATCAAGTTGAAGGCCTCGACTATGCAAAAATGCTTAGTGCGTAGGTCAAGCAAAGTACCATCTACCTATTTCTAAGTCTTATGATGACAAATTGTTGGTTCATAACTCAACTTGATATACGCAATGCTCTCTTGCATGGCTACCTGGATAAGGAAGTATACATGGCTCAACCATAAGGATTTGTCCACCTTGATCATCCTAACAATGCGTGTAAATTGCATAAATCACTGTACTGGTTCAAACAAGCTCCACTAGCTTGGTTCACATGTCTCACAACATTTCTACAACCACATGGGTTCACTACAAAAAAAAGTGTATTTAGTGGCAAATTAAATAGTGTCATATAATACATTTACTACTTTTATCTTAGATTTAGTGGCAAGTTTTTTATTTATGCCACTATAATATTTTGTCAAATAATAATTAGTATTGGTGGCAACTATATTTGTCACTATTATATTTGATTTAGTGGCAATTGTTACTTATGCCACAATAATATTTTAGTCAAATGGCAATTATTATTAGTAGCAAATATATTTGCCATTATAGCCTTTAATTTAGTGGCAATTTTTACTTATACAACTATAATATTTTTGTTGAGCGACACTTAGTATTAATGGCAAATGTAGCCGTCACAATATGTATATAATAAATTGATATTATTATTTTTTAAAGGATAATTTAGCAACAAACAAATGTTATGCATTAAAGATCATTTTTTAAGCATTGATTGGGACCTTTTGGTGGAGGTTAAAGGATGTGTTCATCTTCAACATTTTTTTAGTAGGGAAAAGTTAAATAAAATCTTATGCCTTTAAAAAGAAAAAAAAAAGAATTCATTAGCGTGAGGGCAGCACTTGAAAGTTATTTCGTCTCTGCTGGGTCGCGACTTCATCTCCATTGGGTTGGCAATCTTCCCCATTTGTGCGATCATACACCCATCTATAGAGTTCGTGCGATCATACACACCTGTTCATAGAGATTTTTGCATGGCCTTGATTGATTCTCTTCCCCATCCATGCAATCATACAACCATCTACAGAGAGATTTACGCAACCTTAATTGATTATCTTTCCCATCCATGCGATCATAAGATCTTCTCGAGCAACATCAACTTTGCCTTTTCATGAAAGCTCAGTCGTTCTTCTTTCTTTCAGAAGAACACCTAAGAGCTTCTTTGGTTCTACGATTAGATTTTGTACTGGTTTCTTTTAAGTAAGATACTATGGACTAATCTTTATTCCTTCGAATCATTCAAATGAGTTATCGGTTCCTATTCTTGAATCCCCTTCACATCCATCTAGCGACTTCCTATTGTATCCATATGCTTGACTCCCTGTTACAACAATCGTTTGAGTAAAGTCAGGAAATGTATATCTTGCAACCTTCTAGAATTTGAGGTTTAATTTTATTCCTAAGACTATCATTATGATGTGCAATGGTTGATAGCGAAAAAGTGTGACTTGTTAAAATCAAATTTTGAGTTGTTACAACATGCAATTTTAATCACTTTTAAATTTGTAGAGACAGAGTACTCGATGAGTATTCAAGTCGTCCCAAAGGAGGCGGAAATGCAATTTGAAATCTCTTGCTTGAAATTTAGAAATCAACTTTCTTTTTGTGTTTTTAAGTATATAATTTTTTTGATTTTTATATGGGCAAAAATTGAATGCGGAGAAAATGGGAAGTAGAAATACTAATTTTAAGGCAACAAGTGCCTTGCTTCTCCGACTCACTCCAAGCACGAGAGGCTTGGAATAATGGGGGAGCAAGAACTCAACAAATACTCACAAAGTCTAGCCAAAAAAAAAAACTTTAGAGGAATGCTTCTTAGATAGAAAAATTGTTTACAAAATGTGGAGAACTTACAATTGAGAAGGGTTCTCACTTGTAATCTCCAAAAAGAAAATGCACACTACAATGCAAAACAAGAATGAAAGTAGAGAAGGGCTTAGTGATGAAGATGATGCTACTCAGAACTCTTACTCTAGTTCTGGTTGCCCCAGAACCAAAAGGAATTCCCTCTATTGGATGTCCTCCTCTTAGCAAACCCTCAATGGGCTTGCCTCCTCCTTGCAAGCTTAGATGGCCTACTTTCTGACTCCTCCTAGGGTAGATGTGGACCACCCCTGATTCTCCTCTTTTTTGGCCATCCTCCTGCCTGGCTTGACTCCTTGGCTTGGTGTGGACACAAGGTAGAAGAAGGGAAGAAGTTGAAGGCACCAAGAGGGCAAGTGCACCCCCTTAATCTTCTTCTTCTCCTCTTCTCCTTGGTTGTTGATAATGGTGGAATGCGGGTGGAAGAATTCTATGAAATGATGTAGCTAAGGGTGCCTCTTTAGTGGTGGTTAGATGGGGTATATGTATGAAGGGTGAAGTGGGTTAGGTAGCGTGGATGATGAAAGGCTAGGATGGATTCTAGATGGCTAGTTAGGGATTTAGGGTTAAGATGGTTTGGTGCTACTTGTAGAGGTGTGTTGAGTGGTGGTTAAGGTTAGGTTAGGTTAGGTAGGGTTGGCACCATTTTTAGGTGGAGTTACGGGTTAAGGTGTGGCATGGAGTGTTGTAAGGCTAGGATGGAGTCATATTGTGGTGGTTATGTGGATCTATGGTGGAGATTAAATGGTGCCATGTGGAAGGGTGTAGGAAGTGGAGTTAAAGTGTAGTTAGGTTCCTTTTGGCGCCAACTATGGGTTCTAGAGGTTGGTGCCAAAAGGGAAGGCTAGGATTGGGTTTTAGGGTTAGGTGTAGGGTGGTGATTGAATGATATTTTGGCACCAAGATAGAAAGGTGTATGGTGGTGGTGTCTTTTTGTTTTGTTTCCAAAAAGGGGTAATTAATAGGTGGTTTTGGAGGGAAAATAGGTGGTGTCTTTTGGTGGTAGAGAAGGGTGAAAGGGTGGCTACAAGGTGGCACCAAAATTGGGTAGGAGTAGGGATAGCTTAGGTGGAGCTAAGTAGGGTTACTTGGTGGAGCTTAGATTAGGTAGGGTTTAGGGTGATGGTGGACAGCCATGGAGTGGAGAGGATCTAGGGTTAGCTAGTTAAGGTAACTTAGCTAGTTGAAGAGTAGAGGAAGCTAGGGTTTAGCTGGAAGAAGGTAGCCGGGAGCTGATAACACTGACAAGGGGGTGATAATTATGTTGAATATGGCCCATCTTAAGAATAAAAGGCACAACATAAGTAGAATGGGAGCATTGTATGCATCATGTACCAAGATTGCTTATAAAACTGTATTAATGGCCATTTGTATAAGCACTTGTCAAAGCAGGTCTCAGATGAGCAATCAGACCGCACTGATGGATTCAGAACGATGAACGGAGTCCAACGGACTCAAGATCGGTCGAATCCGACATCCAGAGCTCCTATAATGGGCCCAAGAAGTTATGACCGTTGATCTGGAGATCAACGGCCCTCATTGTGCCACGTCACCCCCTCTCCACCGCACGCCACCTCTTCATTCAGCCGAGATCAGATCTCAGCTGTCCGATGTTCGATCAGACGGCTCTCATGCAGCGGCCGCGGATCGAGCATGAAGAAGAAACAGCGCGGGCGGCCGACTGGCAGGCTGGAGGACTTCACCGACTCTTTCGGAGTGGTTTTAGCGACGTCCCGGACGTCGCTAAAGCCCCTTCTTCTTTTAGAAAGCCCTTAACCCTATTTAAACCCCCTCCAACCACTCATTCAAGGCATTCACTACCCTTGCAACTACTCCACCCCTCTCTTAGCTAGCTTTAGGCCCTCTTGTAATCGCCAGAGACGACGAGCCACCGACGGAGCCTCCTCCACCACTGTGGCTGCCTCGTCACTCTCCATCCTCTCTCTCTCTCTCTTTTAAGCTTTCCATTACTTTTGTTTGAGCATGTATTTATTGTTGTAAGCTATGAACTAAAAGTGCATGATTAATGAAGCTATTTTCTGTTCAGTTGTTACTTTAATTTTTGTTTAAGTTGCATGATCAAACAAGGAACGCTCTAACCCTAATCTCTCTCTCTATCTCTCTCTCGCTTTTCAAAATCGCACCTTTCGCCAGCAAAACTCCGCACTTTCCGTGACAAGTGATAAGCAAAGTCCTATTTTCACGCCTCCCTGAGACCGACACTCGGACTCACCTCCGTTTACTTATTTTAAAACAACACTTCTTAACACACATGCACAACTGCACATCAGGAGCTGTTTGAAGTAGATCTGGAGCTGAAGTAAATTTCTCGGAGTTGATGATGGTTGAAGAGGTCTTCTTAGAAGCTCAACTACTCAACTTAGCTAACTAATTTTTATGCTAGCAGCTAAGCTTGGGTAGTAGAGCTAAGTTGAGCTAGTCTCAACTTATCTGGAGTTGGGTTGAGCTGGACCTGCTTCTGTTGAGAACCCCCGAGCTAGCTTAGCTACTAAGTTGACAGGTAGTAGCTAAACCAGAGGAAGTTCAGTTGCCATGAGCTGAGTAGAGCTGGGGAGAGCTGGACTTGAGCTAGGGTGAACTCCTGCCAACTAAGTTGAGTTAGCTAAAGCTCCCAGTGAACTAATTAGAGATAGGAAAAGTTAAACTCGACTAAGTTGAGCTGGATTTGAGTTGAGTTGAGCTGAGTTAAGCTACCCTAAGCTACCATCCAGTTGAGATGAGCTGAATGGAGCTAGGACGAGCTAAACCCAACTTAGTTGAGCTGATATCACTTGTTGGCTTCCTGAATGCTAGGGTTTTAGGGATCTGGCTATTTGTTCATCCCTAACACTCAAATAAACAGGTCAAAAATACAAAAACTATGCAATGCATGCCTAACCTAAGTAATGCCTAAATGCCACTTGGAAACTCGTTTGCAGAGTTAAAACCCTAAGAGCTAGATCAGTTTTAAGGCATAAAAATGATGATAAACTGACATTTATCAGTGGCGAGAAGATTCCTCTCTATTCCTCTCTTTTAATTGGTGAATCACATTTATGGTTGTGAAGTAATTACTTCTATTGTTCTAAGAAAATGAAGTGCCCTTTTGCATGATACTTATGGAAGACATCTTGCATAATTTTGAGGCATTATACTGCATGTTGTTCTTGTTGGGTTTTTAGCTGCAAAGTTCCATTCATATTTTTATAAGAAAAACTTGGGTAAATCCTCCACCCAAAAATTCCCAAACTGCAACCCTCACTTAAATGTGAAAGTTGCTATTTACAAGCTACCATGCACCTTATCCTCTTCCCTATTTATTTCTTTGGCATCCTCATTTGCATGTAGTTTTGACCATGGAGTAGAACTCAAAGTTTGGATGAATAAACCTATTGCATTCATGTAAGGAGACATGGATTGAAAGGGAATTGCCCAACCACTCTGTTTTATAGCCTTTAGATAGATTTGAACAAAAGTGACCTATTAGATATCTTGTTTGATTCTTGGTTGAATATTTCATTTACATTAGCATGTAGAAGAAACCCTTTAACAATAGATGGCAAGCATACTTTTAAAGGCTCCAAATTTAAAGTGTTAAATTATGTATCTAATGATAGTGAAATATCAACTATGTACCTTTGGTTAATGTTAGTGACAACTAATTTAATATGGTGTCGTTGGATATAGTTGTTAGTAGCAGAAAAAATAAAGAAAGCTTTTATTAGGAGCAATTGCTAGTGCATCTTATTTGTACGTATACAACATTGAGAAAGTATGTCGACAGTTTTAGGTAATGCATAATGTTGAAATGTCTTTAATGCTACTATGGATGACATATGTCAATGGTTTTAGATAATTAGGGAGTTGCTTCTTGGAGTTTTAGATAGAAAGAATGCTACTAAACTCTTGCACCTTGTTAGTTAGAAGAAGTTGACTATATTGCTGCCTTCAATAACCCATTTTAGGGCTACAATTTCCCTTTTTAGAGCCAATACTATCTTCGATGTTGAACATCTTAACATCTAAAAGGGGAGATTGGCAGCATTAAGAGAATCCTAAAAAATAACCATGAAAACAAAATCCATGCGCAAAAGTACTTATCTTTGGGCTCTTCAACATTTCAAAGTTCTTTAAAGCATCTACCAAAATCAGCAATCATGCAAAAATTGCAGTCACCTTAAAATCAATCCTTTGCTTCTTCAAGTCTTCACCTTTAGACTCAAGCAGATTGAAAAATAACAACAAAAAATTAACCATCCCTAAATGCAACTTAACTTTCACTATATCAAAGCTCCAAACAAATCCATCATCTAGTAGCAATTTTAAAAAATGGCTAAACCTCCATTACTCTTCCATAAATTTTAACTAATCTGAAATTATGAAGGATGTACACACTTCTCTTAAATTAGGCCATATAAGTTAAAACTCCTCCATGAGAAATGAAAGTTAGCACTTCTCTAATATGAAAGATACTGTATGTGATAGTTGCTTCCAAGTTAACTAAGATGCTTAAAAGTAGACCATGTTGGCTAAATTGATTGATCCATGTAACCAAATGATGCTAGTGATATTATGCTAAGTTAAGGTGACTGAAGTGGCAGTTTAATTGGTCGACCACTGTACTGCAGTTTTCATAGGCTATCTTGATTTATTGTGTAGTTTTCTTTGTTTTGACATGCTATTTCTATTATCCTGGACTTTACACCCTTAAAAGTTGTAGGACTTTTCTTTGAAGGGTAACGATATCAGTTGCAAGCTGCTTTTCAGGCTTTCAACTCCCTTTTTTGAATAATGAAATTTCATGTTATATTCAATTATAAAATAGAAATCAAAGTCTAAGCCAACTTCCTTTTGTTTGTTTTAACTATTGAGATTATATCAAATTGAACAACTTATATCTTTACAATCTTCTAATTTGGAAATTATCAAAAGGAGGAGTGCAAGTTCTTTAATAGGAGATAAACTCTTTAGAAACCAAAAGAATGAGAGAAGAAAACTCAACATCTAGGTGCATATCAAGTTTGGATATGAGCCCAAAAATCTGTCATGACAATCAGGGACTTGAAGATCGATTGATAATAAATGTATCCCTCATTTATATTCAAAAGCATGCATATTTAAAACATGAATCTCCATTTCATTTTTGAAAATGAAAACATAGAAATACCTACAATGCACCACAAAATATGATCATAATGACTTGAAATGAAATTCACATGAAAGCACAAGAAAAAGGTAAAGACTTCCCCTTTGGGCACATATGGATATGTTCCCTTCAAGTCTTTCAAGTTTAACTCATTCAATCAATAGTAGTTCAACCAACCTCTTAAAAATTGGAACATTTCAAAAATTCAAATCTAGTTAAGTCCATTCTTGTTGAATTAGGGATCAAATCCCTAATTTAGGCAATCAAAACCTGTGATCCATAAGAGGATGTATGGTCTAGACCAAAAGAGCCCGTATATGATTCTCAAACACTTAGGCTTGAGTTCATTAGTGGTTGTACTCAATATATATAGATTAGCTGCATCTTTAAGGTGCTACAATGGCCTAAAAAAATGGTAGCAGCATATGGACATCCATCATGGTAAGTGAAGCATGATGGGATGCTTAAAAAATCAAATGGATTTGTTTGGTGGTGCTAATAGTTTCACAGGTCCCATTAAGATATCTTTTTGAAGTAGTTAGCCTTGTTGGCTTATTCCAATTCTGATGGGCTTTCTTCTGATATAGTGAATCGAATGACAACGTGGTTGAGGAAGAAAATGAGGAAAGAGCAAAAGAGGTGGATTTTAAAGGAAAGTTGTGCAAGTCTACAGAGGGAACTGAAGGGAAACTTGTATTTGTCTCTTTTTATAGGAAACCCTTTTAAGCATTTGATGAAGCCCTTGCACCCGATTTGGTGCAAAAATGATCGATCTTATACTGTGTTCGGGTGAAATTGTCGTTGTTTAAGAAATGCATTGTAGTATAGGATAAAATTACTCAAATCATTTAAATTTATATGCTCAGATTCAGGAAATAGAGTCCAAGGTCGTTCGTAGGGAGCAAAGATGCAATTGAAATTCATCAATCACAAGAAATGTAAACAATTGAGAGTGATGATATTCAAAATAATATTTCAATAAGATCAGAATAATAGTACAAAAAGATCGAGTTAAAATAGTGATTTAAATCACCAAATTAACCCCTTAAAGTTAAGCTCACAAGTATTCAAATAAATGCACATTAAATCACAACTATTAATCTTCGTCGACAAAGTTATTCAAATAACACCATAGTAACCAGCAGAAGGCCTTAGATGATAGGCAAAGCTTCCAGACGGCGTAAGAGGCACAAGGTCCTCTTCTCTTCACAGCAGCAACCAAGGCTCAAGAGCCACTCATAAAGCCTCACAGAAGAGGCACAGCAGCAGTATGTGTAAGGCACAAGGGCCTTACGAAGCTCAGGGACGCTAAGTCCTGAGAGGAAATGAGGGCACAAGAGCAAAACCCTTCACTACCCTCTCTGATTCTCTTTCTTCTTTGTCAACTGTTGATGGGCTATCAAGGAGTAATCGTTGTACCAAAACCTCAATCGCTCGAAAATAATTAAATTTATAACTCAAATTTTAAGATGGAATCCGAGGTCGAACACATGGAGCAAATATGGAACTCATACATTAATCTTAATGCAGAATTAATGAGCACAATAATAACAAATATGCAATGAATAAGTATGATCAAATTGTTATTCAATGAAGCTCACAAGATCATGGAATCAAAAAGAAAAGAGAATCAAAACAATGGTCATTTGAATCATCACTTATTCTCTTTAATTAAGCATGCATTCAATTACTCACATTATTCGATAGTAACTCTAATCAGATAATCAGTGTTAACTTTATTACTTAAATTATTCAATAGTGCCAAATCAGATCAGATGACTTATGTGAGTACAGGCACAAGGCTCTTCAAAGAGCCTTCTCCTTTTCTTCTTTCTTCTTTCTCAAAGCTTCCCTTCTCCTTTAGAGCCTTTCTTTTCTTTTTCAAAGCCTGCTCCTTCCTTTCAAAGACTCTCTTTCCTTCTTAAGCACTGAGCGCCAATTTCCTTCAACAGCTAAGTGTCGCACAGGGGCTAAGGTGGATAGAGCAAAACCCTCCCCCCTCCTCCTCACAAATCCTTCCTCTCCTTTCTCAAAGACTCAGGCATAGTTCGGGTAATCGATCGGGTATTTGGACGTGTACAAGGACTAGGCTTGCGGGTGTGGTCGCAAGCGAGGTGTGAGTAGTCGGGTAAGCGGGTAGGCGGATGTGCGAGGGGATGAGGGACCCAACCCCTCGTGTGCTTGGCGATAAGGCCTTAGCACAAAAACATTATATGCGCTGCAAAGTGTTTGAAATCCCATGATGTGGGACTATCTGAAGGGGCTTCCTTCGCTTACACTAGAAAGGATGATGCATCGCTCGATTGTAGTGGTTGATGACTTCACATCTTCAATTGGTGCTACAGATAGATACGCGGATGAAATCCACGTCACCTGAAAGTGGATTCAGGCCTTGAGCTCGACGGAGGATTGCAAGTAGGGCTGGAGGAGTTGACGGTGACAATGATCTCCGGTCAATTCTTGAAACATGCATACGGACTCAAAAAGATCTAGTCAGAAGGTTCATTAGCATTTCCAAAGGACATGGAGTCTGGTGGTGGTGTCTGTGTGGTGAGCGGAAGCGTGTGGTGGTCAGGCAAGGTCGGAGAAGGTGAACGGAGGTGGGTGTGTTCGGTGGATGTTTTTGGTGGAGGAAATGTGGAATTGAGTGAAGGGTTTTGTGCTGATGGACGAGGCTGAGCTTATGGAGGTGGAGTGGGTGCGTTTGATGGTTTGAGGTGGAGTGGAGGCATCGTCGGAGCTTTGCCGGAGTAGAGGAAGATGGAGGGGAAGAGAGGTGAACGGTGGTCGAAACTAGAGTTTAAAGAGAGGGAAAGAGAGTAGAGGGGAGGAGGAAGTTAAGGAACCTAGTGCTAACGGTCGAAAGGGCTAGGAGGGTGCCAGCTGTGATTGGCTGGCACCATGGAAGAGAACGCCTCAGGTTGAAGGAGCGACGACGACGAGGTGGTCTAGAAGCTCTTACTGTGGTTGGCGAGGAGCGGAGGAAGGAGATGAAGGCATTCCCGCTGCCTATAGTACGTGGCAGCAGGAGAAGGAGGTTGGAGAAGAGTCACCAGAGCTGTGGTGGAGGTGGTCAGAGAGGGAAGAAGTTGAAGATGTGCGGCCAAAACTGAGCTAAAGATCATGGTTAGAAGACCAAGGAGCTTTTATAGAGCTCGGGCAAGCTCTTAAGCTTGGAAACAAGCTTAAAGAGCTTAAAAAATTAGGAAAATTCTAAGGGTTTGCACGAGCTTCTTGGTCCAATTCTGAGTCCAAGATGCAATTCAGGTGATTGGGGATGTCCTCAAGATCATCCCTTCCAATTTTGGAAGGGATTGGTCGAGAAATCAGGGAGGCATCCCTGATTGAAGCTCGGCTCTTTTGAGTTCACACTTGCCATGGTAGTAGGGACCCTTTTTTAAAGAAGACAAAAAAGTTGGGGGGCAATTTGTAAATAATTAAAAAGTTAAGGGCTTGTATGTGAGAGGAGTTTGATTGGACTAAAATGCAAACTAGGTCAAGATGAACTCTGATTGAGCCCAAATTTTGGTACAAACCTAATTTGGACCCAAGGAATCTAGTGGTGAAGTTGGATTCAGTTTTGACTAAGTTTGGCTGGCCAATTTGCGTAGAGACCAAAATTAGGGCAGAATTATGTTTGTGACTCTGTTTAAGGTAAAAATGGGCTCTAAAGGTCAAAGCAAGGATACCAAACCTTAAAGAATATTTTTATATGAATTTAAAAGGTTTAGATGGATTTTATCCTGACCAGAACCTCTGTTATTTAAGCGAGTCTGAATTTAGCATTTTAGGTTATGAATCAGTGCTCGAAGTGTGTGAAAACCCATTTCTGTCTGTGTGGAACCTCTTATTAGACTTTAATGTTTATTATACCTTATATTAACCCCTAAAAAACCTTGTGATTATTTTGCATTCATGATATGCTGTTAAAACTGTAGAATTAACCTTGATTTAGTGTATTCCTATCAGAATGGATGTGTAGGGAATTATGGCACTCAGGCGACTATGTAGGAGCATTTGTCAATTAATCCTGTCTAATTAAAGTTAGTCATGGCTGATGATGATGTTATCATCATCAGCTCAGACCCAGGTGAACAGTATCGGGCAATCGGATATATGGTCAGGGGTCCAGACTCACCTGTGAGGTGTAGCGCGTGAGGAGTGAGTGCACGTGTGGTGAGTGGGACCTCAGCCTGTGTGCTGAGGCGAATAGTGGATGTCACAAAATCCTTCTATCTGCTGTTGCGAGCCCTTCGATTCATGATGTGGGACTTTGTTCCCACGTCGTCTTTGCATAGTAGCAACAGGAGGAAACACCTCTAATTAAAGTCGAAGGCGTGGCTAATGGTTCAAATTAAGGTCCTGGAAGAGAACTTGGGAGTCGTCCGCAGCGCTTGGGAGTGTTGATGTTGAAGAACACAGCTGGAGGAGGGTGGACGGGATTGGAGATGGCGAAGGCGGTGCTTCGGTGGTGACTTGTAACAAAGAAGACGGACTCTCGACCATGTCAAAAATGCTCAGGAGGATCGCGCGGATGTGGCGAATGTAATGGTGGTCGTGGCGTTGCATGAGAATGTGTGTGGAGGTGTGGCGACCTGTAGAAGGTTGTGCAGAGGTGTGTGTGTTGGATGGAGTATGTGAGAGGCCAATCCCGTCAATTACTTGAGGGGTTTTGGTTGTGAGGACACGGCGGAGGTTTTGGGATCGGTGGTGAGCGGTTTGGTGCAGTGTGGCGGTTACGCAAGGTCGCCGGTGGTACGTTGGAGATGTGGAAGACGACAGTGGCACGGGCAGAACGACAGTCGAAATTGCAATTTAAATGCGTAGAAATGAAGTGGAGTAGCAGAGGAGTTTACAGGACTTAGGGAGAGGGAGGACAGTCGAGGGCGTTCGGCTATGACGGACCAGAGCTAGAGACGAAGAAGTGCTCCAGGTGGGAGAGCAGTGATGGTTGAAGGGGAAGGAAGTTTCTTGCAAGTATGGCGAGACGTGGACGAAGCTTAGGAAGGCGGACCTGCTACCTATATTATGTGGCAGCAGGCAAGGAGACAGGAGGGAGGACACCAGAGCACTCTTTGGAGCAGGCCAGAGGTAGGGAAGATGGACAATTTCTGGGCCTAGAAATGACTAAGGAGCAGGGTTTGCGATTTTGGAGCTTTTATAGAGCTCTAGATTGAACTCTAGATCAAGAAACAAGCCTAATTGTCTTGCTTAGGAATCAAGAACCCATGGATGGGTTCGGATTGACGATTGCAGCCCAACAGCATGAAAATCGGTTTAATCTGACATCCATGGCACCATCTACAAGACACAAAAGATGGATGGCTAAGATGACGCCACGTGGTGCCATCTTGGCTGTCCACACCAGCCATGAATGCCTGCTGCCCTCTCTCTCTCATCAGCTGCTTGATCAACCTTAGTCATTGGATCTTGGTCCAACGGCCGAGGACACTCGAGCTCAGAACCAAAGCTCGCCTCAAAGGGTAGCTTGGCACAGCGGGCAAGCGCCATCACACGATGCTGAGGTCGTGGGTTCGAGTTCCCCGCACGCCTCAATTCAGCGCAGGCACACGGCACAGTCGAATTTGGTTGTTAGATCTTGATCAGATGGCAATGGGAGCAACGACGTGGCCGTACGAGATGCGCAAGTGCTGCACGCGTGATCTGACGTGGGTTGAATGCATTATCGTACACGCGTTAAGCGTAGCAGTTGATGAGGTGTGATGCATTTTAAGCTGTCCGATCTCATGATTGGACGACTGAGGATCAATGTTCGTGTGTGAGAGTTGAGCATAGAGGAAGGAGAGGAGGCAGGGGCGAGTGGGACCTAAGCCCACGTTCAAGTTTTTAGTGACGAATAAATTTGCCACTAAATACCTGTACATTAAATTTTAAAGGATAAAATGATCTTTTTGCCCCTTCAAACCCCACCTATAAATAGCCCTACGTCCCCTACATATCCATCATCCCTTCCTCTCTTCTCATACCCCCTCCAAAGCTCTAAGAGCTTGTCCCAAACTTGGGAAGCTCCATTAGAGTTAGAATTAGAATTTTTCCACCTTCTCATCCCCGTTCATGGAGCGCCCACGGTTGTCTTCTCACTGTCATTTGAGAAGTAGATCCCGCTGTGATGTCACCTTGACCCATCCTCTGTCGTCCTTCGTCGTTCTCCTTTGTCTAGCATCTCAC
This sequence comes from Thalassia testudinum, assembly GCA_037157565.1. Taxonomy (NCBI): domain Eukaryota; kingdom Viridiplantae; phylum Streptophyta; class Magnoliopsida; order Alismatales; family Hydrocharitaceae; genus Thalassia; species Thalassia testudinum. Next base: position 75,216,712 of record JAZHRO010000024.1, on the reverse strand, counting down.
TACTTTCGTCTGGGCGCTCCATCAATGTAGCTTGTTGTCCAAGCAGTCGTCGAGGAGGATAACCTCTCTCCACCTTCTCTATATTGCCTTCTAGTGTAGATTTCCTACTTTCTAGTGTAACGAGTAGTTGTAACGAACCTGATTCTATGGTTACGAAATTCATTTTTATTCCATCTCTATTTTTCTCTTTTTGTATCATTCTTTTCTCTCTCTTCTATTCATTATTCTTTAAGTAGATAGCTAGCATAGATTCAATTCAACTAGCTAATCTGCTTCATGACAACAAATCAAACACAATTTTTGATCAAACATTTTCCTTTTTGTGTTTGACCCGGGACTCCTTTTGAGTTTTAATTAAAATTATCTATTGACGGATTTTTCTCGCAAATTACACTACGGCTACGGGTTTTCAAAAGTCAACTCTTTTATCATAGACTTTTCGCTTCAACATTTTGGCTCCGTTGCCAGGAATTTCTGCCTCAACATTTTGGCACCGTTGCCGAGGAATTTCCTCTTCAACAGAAGAACAGAAATTTTACCTGCCCTTGGAGTGGTTGATTGTGCGGAAGATCTCTTTGTGGTGTACCTCGCAGAATCACAAGCAAAGCAGACATGACAAGTTAGTGCTCAGATAAAAATCAAGAAAGATAAAACTAATGCGTGAATTGCGTGTTGCTCCCCGGCAACGGCGCCAAAATGTTCAGGCAAAATCATCGTTGTTTAAGAAATGCGTCATAGTATAGGACGAAATCGCTCAAATCTTTTAAATTTATAAACTCAGAATCTAAAGTAGAGTCCGAGGTCATTCGCAGGGAGCAAATATGGAACTCACACATTAATCTTCATTTAAAATAAATGAGCACAGTAAATTGAGCATCAAATAGATATTCAATGAATGAAATTGATCAAATTGATATTCAAATGTAATTTAGTGTATTCTCAGAAGATGAAGAGATAAAAAGAATAAATAGAATCTAAAAAGTGGTGATTTAGATCACAATTAGGTCCTTTAATTAAGCATGTATCTCATTTTCAAGTTATTCAAATAATCAATACCTTCAAACGATTTAATCAAATGTTAACTTAGTACTTAAATAATTCAACAGTGCTCAGAATAATCAGATTGAGTATAGCATCAAATGACTTAAGTGTCAATAGAAGACACAGTGCCTCACAGAAGGCACACGAGCACAAGGCTCTTCAGAGAGACTTCACTTCTTCTTCAAAGCCTTCCCTTTCCTTAAGTACAGGGCTTCTTCTTCAGAGGCTGAGTGTCGCCTCTCTTCCTCAATACAAGGACATCTTCCTTAGAGAGCAAAACCCATCTCCCTCCTCTCACAGGTTTCTCTTTCTTTCTTCTCTCTCAGAGACCCAGGTGTAATTGGGTCATCTGGTCGAGTATTTGGATCCGGACAGGGGACCAGGCCTGCGGGCATGTGGATCGCAGACAAGGAGTGGATAGGCTGGTAAGCGAGTGTAAGTGAAGCAGGGAATCGACCCCCATGTACTTGGGCAACGAAGCTACAACACAAAATCAATTTATGCCCAATAGAGAGCTTGGCAACTGATGATGTGGGACTTTCCCACTCGTTTCTTCCTTTAGCATAGTAGCAGGTGATGCTGCCTAATTGATGTAGCTGCTGAGGTTGGAGTCTTCGATTGAGGACCTGGGAACGGTCCAAGAGCTGGGCAGGATCACCTGGAGGTAGTAGCAAGGTCAGAATTGCCTGGAGCACGGTGGTTGTGGTCGGGGAAGACGACAGCGACGGTGGTGAACGGCGAAACTTGAGAATCAAAATACGAGCTTATAAGCCCAAATTAGTAGGTCCATTAGCATCGCTGGAGGATGACGAAGGTGATGGCAGTGTTTGTTTGGCGTTTGGGTGCATATCGTGGTTGGGCGAGGTTAGGGAAGGAGTTCAGAGGTGGGTATGTTCGGTGGAGCTTTGGAGTGGGTGAATGATGGAATTAAGTGAGGGGTTTTGATCGTGGAGATGAGGCGAAGCTTATTGAGGTGATAGCGGGATGTTTGATGGTCTGTGGTGGTGTGGAGGCTTCGTCGGAGCTTGGCCAAACGTGGAGAAGACGGAGGGGTGAAGGGAGAACAGTGGGTCGAATTAGAAAAAGAAAGGGATAGGGAGATTTAGGAGGAGAAGAGGAGGAAGTTTGACCTAATTATAGGACGAAGAGGAAGAAGATTCCCATGTCGGTGTGATGGCCAGATGTGGAGAAGATGAATTCTTCGATGGAAGGGGCGGCGATGATGAGGGGATTTGGGGTGCTCTCGTTGGTATTGCGAGGAGAGGAGGAAAGAGAAGAGGAAGGAGGAGCTTTCAATTTGCCTGTTGGAGTCCCTGATGAGTGGGATTGAGGAAGTTGCCGGAGTTGGTGGAGCTCGAGGCTAGAGAGAAGGGAAGACAAAGATTTTTGACCTAGAAACGACTAAGGAGCAAGGTTTGCGATTCTTGAGCTTTTATAGAGCTCTAGATCCAGAAACAAGCATAATTGGATTGCTTAGGAATCAAGAAGAACCCACGGAATCCATGCATTCATACGACCTTCCTAGGGCAAATTAGGAGCCAAGATCTGTCCTGATCAATTCGTCATGGTGTGAACATCAATCCTACCAAATTTAGTGGGATTTGATGAAGATTCGAGTCGGTTTGGGACTGGTCAAAGCCAACCTGGAGGTCGGTTGACCTCCAATGGCTGCAGGGGTTGATCTGCGAGGAAGACGACAAACCTAGGGGGCTATTTGCAAGGATTTCAAAAGCTGAGGGGCTAATTGAGAGAGAAAGAGTCTGATTGGATTAAAATGCAAACTAGGTCAAGATGAACTCTAATTGAGCCCAAATTTTGGTAGAAACTTAATTTGGACTCAGGAAATTTAATGGTCAAGTTGGATTTGAGTTTTAAACAAGTTTGACTGGAAAATTTATGCAAAAATTCAAATTAGGGTAGAACTGTGTCTGTGACTCTATTTAAGGTTAAAATAGGTTCCAAAGGTCAAACAATGGTTACCAAACCTCATGGAATATTTTTATATGCATTTTATCCTAACTAAAACCTTTGTATTTCAAGTAGGTCAGAAATTAGGGTTTTAGGCTATGTATCAGTTCTCGAAATGTGCGAAAACCCGTTTATGTCTGTGTGGACCCTCTTATTAGACTTTAATGCTCATTAGACCTTAGATTAACCTCTAGCAAACCTTGTGGTTACTCTACTTTCATGATATGATGTTAAAATTGTAGAATTAACCCTGATTTAATGTATTCCTCTCAGGATGGATGTACAGGGAATTACGACTCTCAGGTGATTATGTAGGAGCTTTTGTCAATTGATTATGATTAATTAAAGCTAGTTATGACTCATGATGATGTTATAATCATACTGGTTTATAGGTTCAACTATTTTAGTAACTTCCTTTATTTTCCCGTTACTCTACATGCGAAGATTGGCATTAATGGTATTTGAGGACATTGTATTAACATATTTCCTTATTTGTTTCCCCCACTACAGTAATGTTGAGGTCAGTACTTTATATTAAGGTGAATTTTGGTACTTTTCATATTAAACTCAAGTTGCAAGCTTAAATGTTCCACTTTATTAGGCCACTCATCCAGTGGAAGATGAAGCTTTGCATCATGCGGGCTTAAATGACATTGTGAAAAAGAAATTATAATTTGGCTTGAGGTCTTAACGTTTTTGCCTTGTCAAATTTTTCACATGGCTGCTTCAGCTAGTCAAATTTTGTCTATTAATATCCATTGGTAATAAATGTATTCCTCATTTCTTTTCAGAAACATGCATATGCTCTTGGTAATTCATTTTCATTATGTTTGTTACTTTGAAAGTTTCATTTGATTGTATATATTATTTGAACTTATTGTAATCACTTTGGAAATACCTACTCAGGTATTCATTACTTGGTTTGAGTGTTAAACAATGGCTATAAGTTGGATCCTCGAAGAAGATTGAACAAGCAGTAAATATTTGATAAGTGTTATCTAATTCATAGACTTTGCTTTTAAGAAAGAACCAAAAGATGGTACTATTGTTTACCCTTGTAGAGCATGTGCTAACCCATGTCATGCAAATCGGAAAGCAATATTAGAGCATTTAATTTGCACAGGGATATGTTTAATGGATTTTTCATGGGGAAGTACCCATAGATGTCAATGAAAGTAATGCTGAAAGTAGTGAAGATGAAGACCATGATTAAATAAATGAGTTGATATATGATAATTTTTGGTTGCATATTTTTCATAGTGACACATATCACATGGAATATGGGTCTTCAAGTGGTCCTGATAGCAAAACAAATGAATTCTTTAGCTTGCTTATGGATGCTGAACAAGAATTGTACCTTGGATGTAAAAAGTTTAGTAAGTTATCATTTATTGTCCACTTGTTTCACATAAAATGCCTTGGAGGTTGAATAAATAAATCTTTCACCATGTTATTAGAATTGCTAAAACAAATATTTCTCAAAGGAGAAACACTTCCAGGGTTCTTTTATCAAACTAAGAAGCTAATATCTGCACTTGGGCTTAGCTACAAGAAAATTGACATCTATCCTAGCAAATGCATGTTACATTGGAAAGATAATGCAAACAATGCTAGTTGTAAATGTGAGATGCTTTTAGATGGGGGGAAAATGGTAATGAACCAGAGGATGGAAATCATAAGAGAGGCAAGAAAATTCCCATTCAGGTTCTGTGGTATTTTTCATTGAAGCATAGATTGTAGAGGTTGTTTATGTCATCGAATACTTCTTCCCTGATGAGATGGCATGCTGAAGATTGCCCAAAGGATGGTGTTATGAGACACCCAGTAGATTCTTCAGCATGAAAAATCTTTGATAGTAAACATTCAGATTTATCTTCGGATCCTCGAAATGTTTGTCTCGATTTGGCAATAGATGGTTTTAATCCAGTTGGAATTTTGTTATCGCAATATAGCATATGACCTGTTGTTTTGATACCCTACATTTGGCTCCATGGTTATGCATGAAACAATCCAATTTCATATTGTCAACACTGATCCTTGGTAAATCTGGTTCGAAAGCTCATATGGATGTCTTTTTGCAACCTTTAATTGAGGAGCTACAAGAGTTATAGCCTAAGGTTTCAACATATGATGTGTCTAAGAAAGAGTTATTCTAGTTACGTGTTGCACTTTTATGGACTATTAATGATTTTCCTTCTTATGGTGATATCTCTAGATGGATAACAAAAGGATACATGGCATGCCCTTCATGAAATAAGGACATCGCTCAATATATCTTCACTATATATATATATATATATATATATATATGGGCCATAGACGCTTTCTTTTTGTGAAGCATAAGTTTCGAAGACAATTGGCATCCTTTAATGGTAAGCAAGAGTTCGGGGAACCACCAAAGAAACTGTCTAGTAGCGAACTTTTGACACAGCTGGAAGATATTCCTAGTATTATTGGCATTCATCCTAACAAAAAAAGTAAGTACAAACCTAATTGGATAAAGACAAGTATTCTGTTTGATTTGCCTTACTAGAAAGGAAATCTTGTATGCCACAATATTGATATAATGCATATTGAGAAAAATGTTTATGAAAGTATTTTAGGAACATTACTAGCATTGGACAAAAAGAACAAGGATAATGTAAAAAGTCTACTTGATTTGCAGGAAATGAATATCAGGCATGATTTTGCATCCAAATGTTTTAGGAAACAAGATGGACCTACCATTTGCATGCTTTTCATTAAAGAAGAAAAACTTGACATGTGCAAGCTTCTTAAAGGAATAAAGGCCCCATATGGGTATGCATCAAACATATCTAGATGCATAAGTATACACACACACAATATCTTTGGCTTGAAAAGTCATGATTGCCATATTCTAATGCAACAACTACTTCCATTGCCATTAGTAGTTGCTGTAAAGAATGACACTGTGTGGTTAGCATTGATAAAATTTTGCAATTTCTTTAGAGATTTATGCTAAAAGGAGATCTTATTGTGCAATTGGAATGAAAAATTGTGGTTACGATGTGCCAAATGGAGAAGGTATTCCTGCCTTTGTTCTTTGATATAATGATGCATTTACCTCTACACTTAGCTATAGAGGCAAAGTTAGCTAAGCCTGTTCAATACAGATGGATGTACCCCATTGAGAGGTAATTAACCTTTATTTCAAGTAATTTACTTGATCAATTTCTTAACATACTAATTTATGTAGTTTGCTTTTACTAGGTACCTTCGCTCTTTAAGAAGATATGTTCGCAATAAAAGTTGTCTCGAAGGTTCCATTTCATAAAGGTATCTAGTAGATGAATGCCTTACGTTTTGTTCTAGATACTTGCAAGGTGTTGAGATGAGGATCAATAGGTTATTGAGAAATGTTGAGGATGACTTCAATACCCTAGATGAAGAGTTTTCTACACTTTCACAATTGGGCCATGTAATAGGAACAGGAACTTTGATAGTTCTCAATCCTACTTTGATGAACCTTGCACATGGATATATATTATCAAATTGTGATGTAGTATTGCCATTTAAAAAGTAAGAACTTGTGTAGGTTGATTTTGTTGGAATTTATATCATATGGTTAGATTTTTCATTAAGTTTGTAGTTGCAGATTGCATCAGGACAATTTGAAATCAAATAGATGCATATCAAAAAAGGAATTGAGCAATCTCCATAGTAATACATTTCCTGATTGGTTCAAGTAACATGTATGTTACTCGCTATCAAGTTTGATAAGTTCCTTGTTAATTGTCAATATCGTAATTGACCTTTTTCCTTTTGTATGTAGATTGAAGAAAAGGCAAGAAAAGAGTTTGTATCGGAAGAGCTTAAGCTGCTTGCTCGAGGTTGACTATTTTTTGAATGGCAGAGAAGGTTTATGTGCATATTGATGCTATTAGGCATAGTTTCTTTTGGAAGGAAGCCAATTTTATTAAGCATTTCACCAATCCAATGGCTTCGTATGAGCTACAAAGGTTTGCATTCAAGGAGGTTTGGTTGTTCTTTACTTGTCATATTTCAATGAGGTGTCTTGACTAAAGCGATCAAGCCAATGGAGAGTGGGTATGATATGTGGAACCAACTGATTGTAGATTGCAATGGACAACATTGACTTTGGTAGGAAGGGTATTTCCTTGGGGCTTCAACCTTTTGTAAGTGTTAATGCATGGTCAAGCTGAAGATTGCCACTTACTTATCGAACGTGCTTGTATCTGGGGATATCAGATATGCTCAAATTTATGGGATTGGGTTAGGTACTTTGGTAGTCTAAGTCCCAAGACTATTTGGTTTGTCACCTCAGAGGGAGTCCACAATTGTGCAGCACTATGTTGGTCCACAAGGGAACGAGATTGCTCGTCAACTTGGAAAATGATTATCTTTGTAAGGCTTAATTTGCCAATCCTAAGCTAATGCAGTTATTAATCAACACCATCTTCCAAGTAAAGGGAGTTGATGCAGTCAACTGGTTATGAATTCCAGTAATGGCATTAATGCAGTCATTAATTTCTAAAGCCCTATAACAATCTAAAGATTCAACCTCCTTTAAACCCAAAAAATGGCTTCATGGATTCACTTTCAGCTCCTTTAGCAGCCTCTTGAAGGAAATCAGTCCTACAATAGATCACCAAGAAAATGGGTCATTGATAGGTCATTCTTATGTTGCTGGAAACAAAGTTCTTATGTTTGAAAACAAGAACTATATTGATAATACTACTTAAGAAAGACTAAAATTTACAACTACTACTTTTTCCTTTCTAAAGTTTCTGAATTTCCATTTGTGGAGTTCAATTTTTCCAATACTATGACATATATTGATTACTATTGACGTGCACCGCCAAATAAGTTTGGTCTTTGGATGATTTTCGGGACTATTTCAGTCCAATACTTTCCTCATGGATCATTATGGGACTACTTTTCTAAATCTACTGATTCACAATTTACAAAGGCTTTGGAGAAGTCAAAGGGTGGCTCTACAATGGTGTGAGATGGTTAGTTAGGAATGGAGAGGATATAAATTTGTGGAGAGAGCAGTGGGTGGGTGAATGGGAGTGAACAGGAAAGAAGGAAGGTTCACAGAGTCTCATGGAATAAAATTATCCTTCCCAAACATTTGGGAGGTTTAGGAATCCAAATTTCCCATCCAAATAATTTAGCTCTCTTCATCATGAAGATTGGATGGAGACTCTTAATTGGCGATGACTCTTTATTATTTAAAATCATGAAAAGTATCTATTTTCCAAGCTCTAACTTTTGGTCCGCTAAATGTAATGCTGGTCATTCTTGTTTCTGGAAAGACGTTAACTCCGTCAAGCCCATCTCTACGATGGCCATATGTGGAAAATTGGTGATGGCTCAAGAATCAATGTACGGATAGACAACTGGATCCCAGGTATGGAATCTCCCATCTTTCATGTCGATTCATCCAGCTATAATATTAGCAAAGTCAATCAATTAATTGACCAGGAAAGGAGATGCTGACACACATATATAATCGATAGAATTTTCGCTTTTGAGGTAGAAAATATGGTAAAAGATATCACTACTAGTATTGATCATAATAGTCAAGACTATTTGTTTTGGCAACCAAATAGAAAAGGTTACTTCAGTACCAAATCTGCCTATCTTTATTTGTTGGTCTTGGCTTCTCTTGCAGATATAATGATTTTGCTATTAAAATCATAAGGAAAATCTGGTCATGTAAAATCCCACCTAGAATCAAAATTTCCTTTTGGAAACTCATTATCAATGTGCTCCCAGTTGGTGAACTTATCACAAGGTATACGCAAGATGATTTCTCATATCCTATGTGCAGTGGCTCTGATGAGACGGTTCACCTCTTCTTTTAAGATTGTGATCTTGCTAAAGCACTTTGGTTTAGGCTGGGCTGGAATACAATCGAGAATTTCATTCCTTGCTTAATCTTATTTTAAAAGATTATGAAGCTAATGATTTATGCAGACTTGCTGCCTTCTTATTGGTTGTGCTTTGGGCTGGCAGATGCAAACATGTGTTTGAGAAGAAAAAACGCTTTGGTATTCTGACATTTTTAGAATACCAAAGTGCAATCTTGTCATGCTTGCTGGATGAATCTTCCATCCATTCTGGCAATGTAGTGCCACCATAGTTTGATAGCCTTAAATCCCTCAGACTACAGTGTGGTCGCAAGGCATCAAATATATCCAGTTGGATGGCAGAATTCATGCCTCCATAGCTTGTCCAATATAAACCTAGAATTCCAAGGTCCCCCGTGCCAATCAGATTACATTTATGCTGATTTTACTGAAGACTGGAAGGAGATTGAAATTAATTGAGTTTTTCATGAAGCTACTGGACTTTTGGGTAATGAAGTTAAGTATTTTCATGAAGTTTGATCTTTTGAAAGCACAACTTGACCTATAGATTATTCTTATTTTGCAATAACTCGCAAGGAGTTTTTTTTTTTTTTCATTCTTTGTATTCTTTCCTTTTTGATTTGTATACTCATTAGTGGGAGACTTTTTGTAATTCTCTTTTTTGGAGAAGGGGCAACCCGAGTTTGTTTAAAAAAAAAAGTTAACATGTTGTATAAATCATAGCTCATCTCTCCATGCGAAGTCACAACCTTCTAAGTTGGTTAGCAGCATACAATCTATGAATAGGTATTTTGACTATGAAAAGTTCGTGAAGGTTTGATTTGTTTCAAGTTGTAGATTTATGTTTCTGGGCAGTACGTAGAAATTTCTGTGTAATTACTGACATTCTACTTGGCATTATTAGCAGGTAACTGCTACTATCATTGACATTATTAACAGCTTGCACATTGGAGATGTGCTGTAGCTGCTATGCACATATTAAATTTGAGCATATGAACTGAATCGATGATGTTATTGCTGCTGCTTTGAATTATTGTTCCTACTACTTGGAGGCTGATTTTGAGGAAGTGCACACACCATCCCTTGGTGTGTGCACAAAAGCTACGTCTACTTACCCTCTTCTTTCATTTGTTATGATTGGGACACATTGGACAGTATGAAATGGATATTTTCAAAATGTAAAGTTAATTTATGTTTCCTTGCAGATCTTCAAGTGCTTGTCCCATAAGTAATGCTTCATAAGTTGACATCGAACCCGATAATCCAAGCTTGGGGTTTGTGCTCAATAGATGCTGCATACACTTGATTGTGCTGCCCCAACAAAGATTATCCATGTTGTAAGGGATAGTTGTGTCAGGTATTTCTTTAGCATGAAAGCTTGTATCGAAGATGACAATAATTATTATACCGCTTGATAAGAACCACTAGTAGGAGAGTTACCTAATTTAATCAATAGAAATTATTTTACCATACAGAATTTTCTTCCTAAGATAATTTCTGTGTGTTTACAAGCTCATGATTTCACATCGTCCAGTGTAGCTCCTGAGTAAGGAGGATTATACATGCACCTTAAGATTGGAAACATGTTTGGAATATGTAGATAAATAATGATAAGATGGTTTGATTGTTCCTTATCCTTGAGGCAGTCACGTACATTCATATGGTTGCAAACAGAACACCACACTGCATGTTGACATGATCTACATTTAAGAATATAGAGAAATATGATCATCTCAGTTTTTATCAATAGTGAAACATGTAAGCCTATGACAATTGGCAAATAGACTCGTCTACAAGTATTGATCCATGTTTTTATTGTTATGGAGATTTATATATCCATGAAAGGTGGATTTAAACTTCAGGTACTGAGGCCTGATTAATTTAATTATTGTATAGGGGTTGTTATTTGACCCTTTTAATTGTGTGATATTTGGTTCTATTTACAACCTCTTGAAAAGTAAAAGTATGAACAATCTGTTCAAACTGTTGAGTGATTGTAGTATTTTTTAGTACATTACCTAGCTTCATGATTGATGTCCACAGAAAATGACTAATAAGCATCTGATCCTACTTTCTTTTTTTTCTAATGTATCCCTTTAAAGGGCCTTTATTGTAATTTATTATTGGGAGATAAATAAAATTGAGGTTGCCGTTATATTTTGATCTTGTTCAAATAAAAATATTTTGTACTAAAGAATATCAATAGTGGTAATTAAGTGGTATAATAAGGTGCCATTAAAGTGAATCAATAGTGGAAATTAAGTGGTATAATAAGGTGCCATTAAAGTGAATCAACAGTGACAATTAAATGATAAAAAAGTATGTCATTAAAGTAAATCAATAGTGCCAATTTAGAGATAAATAATTATTGCTAAATAATATCAATAATGGCAATTAAATGACAAAATAAAACAGCATTAAAGAAAATCAATAGTGGTAATTTAGTGGCATAAAAAAAAGTCGTTAAATGAAGTATATAGTCACATTAATAATGTCAATTAAATTGCCATTAATATAGTTCAATAGTGGCAAAATATTGGTAAATAAATTGCCATTAAAGGAGATCATTAGCGATGTTAATTATGACAATTAAAATAACACTAAATGAAGTATATAACGATATTAATAACGTTAATTAAATTTCTACTAATATAATTTAACAGTGGCGAAATAGTGGCAAATAAATTGCCACTAAAGAATATCATTAGCGATGGTAATTGCGGCAATTAAAGTGATGCTAATACCAATGATTTAGAGGAAATTGTATAATTGTCGCTAACTTTTTAGTGATGCCAATGAAGGCAGTAATTATTTTAAGTGTCACTAATTACATATAGAGGTAAATAGAAGGTCTATGGTAGCAAATATTAAATATCGCTAAAGGCTATTCTTTTGTAGTGTCCAACCCCCTACACTTAACATGTCTCTATATATTAAGCGAGCACCTGATCATACCATGTTCATACTCATCTATGTTGATATTCTACCAATAAGCGCATCTAGAGCCCCTACGCAACATCTCCTCCAACAATTATATCAAGAATTCCCTGTTAGTGACCTTAGGTTTCCTCATTAATTATTGGAAGTGGAATTTTAACTCACAACCTTAGGACTTAACATTTCCCTGCAAAAGTACCTTGCCAACCTATTGATGTGATTCAATTTTGATGTCTTAAAGTCGCTAAAAATGCCCATGGCTACAAATGCACTGTCCCTATTTCATAATTATGATACAATTGCTACCCCAAATCCATCAAAATATCACCAAATATTAATTGGGAGCCTCCAATATGCTACTATGACTCAACTAGACATTTGTTTTCCGGTCAACTTTTGCAATTCATGTAATTTCCTAGTCATTTACAATATGATTGCCTCTAGCACCTCTTAAGATGCATTAAAACCACTTTGCTATATGGCCTTCACTTCTCTCAAGGCTTTGTTCCTCATCTTCAGGTGTTCTCAGATGTTGACTGAAGCAGTTGCATGATTAACGATGCTCTACAACGGGAATGATCATCTTATCTCACATCCTATATGTTGGTTATCCAAGAAGCAAACTAGTTTGGCTTGCTCTTCCACTGAAGCCAAGTATATATCGAGCAATTCGTGACACCACAATAGAATTACTATGGCTTCAATCACTTCATCGAGAGTTGGGTATCACGCTATCAACTCTCTCCTTGTTTTGTGGCAACTTGGGTCAACTTAACTCACATTAAATCAAAATTTTCATGAACGGATATAACATGTGGAGATAGATTACCATTTTGTACGAGCTCAAGTGACCCATAAACATCTTCATGTGAAACTCATCTCCAACAAAGACAAAGTTGCTAACATACTCACCAAGACTCTCTCTACTCTTCCATTTCAGCAACTTTGCAACAAACTATAGGTTTTTACTAACCTTGCAGTTTGACGGGAGGTGCTACACATATAGGTATAAGTATGGAATTCAAGTACAGTAGCCAAAAAAACACAACCAGTGCTCACAACACCACCTCACCTTTCATGACAAGTGTCACCATTCCATTGGAGCTTCCTCAACCATTTTGTAACAAACCTCTCTACATATATACTACTCCAGTGTAGAGAAAATGAAAGGGCAAGATATTTTCCATTCTTCCATTTCTTGATGTTGCATCCTGATTGATAGAATCTACCAGCTTGATCGAACTTGAATATGGAGCAACAGGGACAACACATTCATAACAAGTGTGAATAGTAGGGGTAGGAAAGCCATTGATGAGAGAGAGGATTATCAGTTTATCGATACAATTGCATATCTAAGCAATCCATAGTGGATCAAATCCCATTTATTGAAGCAAACTATAAATAAAGGGGTGTCAAACCTTGACAAATGTCTTAGATATAGTGGCCTTGACACATATTCTCTTTCGATTCCTAGTGTTAAATCCATGCATGAATTTCATGGCCATAAGAGAGTAGTCAATTAGGGATTGCACATCAATGAAGGCTCCTTATTGTGGTTCCATTCACCAAAGAAGGCAAAATGCTAGCAAGTTGATGGTGATGGGGGGCAAAAAATGCCCTCAAACTTGAAACTCCACGAAAGGCTCGAAAAGAAGGATTCGACCTAGAAAAACTTGGATACAGGCGGGCTCGGGGATCCAACCCACCTACATCAAAGGAAAGTCTTCTACACAGACGAACTTGGGAACCCAACCCCCCTGCACATGGAAAAGCCCACATCATCTGGACCCAAAGGATCCTATCTGTTAAAAGGGATGGTGAAAGTATAACAGGGCAACACCCTCAATAAATGTTGACATGGCTGTCGCAATTAATAATTTGATAAGGCGTGTACCTTGTCAGGTAACGTATCTGCTCAGAAGATCTCACCAGAGGCCCAACTCCAGCACTAAAATAGTGAAGAGAGGCCCTCGAGGCCCCTCCCCCCCGAGCAACTCGAGAGAGAAACAGAGAGATTGTAAAACCTTGTAATCTTGCAAGTTCTAGTGCATGGTTGGGAGCTCCATCCTCCCCCCAACCGTACACTCATTGCTGTGGAATTGGGTAATCAATAGTTGTGCCCATTGTGTGATTGCTCGAATCCTTGGATCGAACCCTCCATCCACGTAGGAGGTTCGATCGTTTTTATTCTTGAGTCAGATACTCTGGACCTTCGGGGTTCTGATCGATTGGCTCCGTTTGTGGGAAACGATTATCAGTTGATAATGTTTCCTAGCTCTCAAGGTCCTGTCGATGGCTCCAACGACTTGTAACTCCTCTCGCACTGATCTTGAGAAAGTGTTGGCTCAGGTCAAGTCCAGCATGTCGGTGTCCAAGAGATGCCCCCTGGCAGGCAAACTAGGCAAGGAGAAGCAGGGAGTCCTTGACCAGCTTTCGGAGGACCACGAGCACGACTTCCTCCCGGAGCTGCATGCGAGGGAGGAGCAATTTTGGGCAAAGCTAGCGGCTCTGAGGGCTGAAGAAATTTCAGTCATAGAAAAGCTCTTGGAGATCAGACAAATCCGAGAGTTCAACCAACCCCCATTAGGGGAGCCCTGCCAGCTAAGCCTCTAAGATGAGCAACTGAGGTGGCTTTGCACGGTGGAGGATGAGAACGTTTGTCTATGCAAATAGCTTGAGTAGCTAAAGTGCGAGCTTAGTAGCCAGAAAGGGGAAGCTCCTCCTAACCCACTATAAGTTCCTTACCCACCATCCTCGGAGGAAATCTCAGGGCTCAACCCCTCACAACCGATAGCGGGGGATCGATCCTTGAGATCGTCTGCCATGTTACTAGGGCCATGCGGGGCATACACCCTTGGGCCTTTGTTATTACCTATCCCTTCATCGAGGAGATAATGAAGGCCCCCCTACCCGAAATGTTCAAGCAGTCTATCATGGCCCCATATGATGTGACGACGGACCCCAATAGCTTCATTGGGAGTTACCGCCAGATAATGTTGGTGCACGGCTGCCTCAACGGAGTACTCTGCAGGGTATTCTCGTCCTATTTGTCCGGCATGACCCATAAGTGGTTCAATGAACTACCAGTTGGGTAGGTCACATGCTTCCAGGAATTGGCGGAAAAGTTCTGCCAATACTTTGTTGGGCAAAAGGGGTTAGAGATAACCCTGAAAGGCTGTCAGAGATCCGGCAGTGGTGGAATGAGTCTTTCCAGTCGTATCTAGAGCAGTTTAAGGCCCAGTATTTCAAGTGCAAGCGACCCCATGAAGCCATTATCATCCAATACTTCAAGTTAGGACTCCAAACTCAGAAGTTTTGGTATGACATCAATGACTTCCTACTTAGGGATATGGCGGAGCTTTGGGATCGGGCCATAAGGTTCGCGGAGTAGGATGACTCTTTTTGCTCCCGCAACCAATTGGTGGAGGGATCCAAAGATGACGTTAGCCCAATCCGGGAAAAGTGGACCCTGGGAGAATCCACCCCTATCTCCATCCGTGGAGGCAATCTCTTCAACAAGCGTAAAGCTAGCTTCCCAGAGCGAAGGAGTGATCAGTTGTTACGACCCGAACCCAGCCCCCTTGGGAACCCGGGGACGGGTCGCCTCGACTAACCCTAAGACCCAGTTGTCCAATGAGAGGCTATCCGAAATGTACGAAATAAACCACAAACCACACATGCAAGTAGTTAAGCAATTTAAAAGATAGACCAACAGCGGAAAAATATAAAATAGATTTAGAAAGATACCATGCATAGATGGAAACATAGTTCACTAGCCATCAAAACTAAGGCAAAAAGGGTATCACAATGATAGTTCACAACATAAGATAGAAGTACTCACTAACAACAGAGAACAACTGAAATGGAAAGGAACAAATAGAACTATGGCTGGGCTCAACTGGGCCCAGCACTCTCTGCAGCCGGTGGTGCTGGTTGCTCAACTCCCTGACCTGTACACAGTTGTATAAGACGATGGTCAGCTAACACTGAGTAGAGTGGCATATACAACAGTTATATCATTTACGCAGTAAAGAAAATCACAGATTTCCATGTAATTATCTAATTATCCAAACAACAGTTATTTTAACAACCAGTGTTTACGAGTCAGTTTTCCAGCAAAAGGTTCATAATGTCTCACAATCTTCCTGTTCCCTAAGGGAACGATCTTGATTGCAGTTTTCCCACGATGTAGGATGTACACGTGGCACTCTTTTGGCCAGGAGAGTACCCTGTGGTAGTCCTACGCCCGGTTTACCACCTCAAGGTCATGGTCGCAATGTAGTGGTGACTATGACACACGTGATAAGCACATGGGTAGTTACCCCGCACTAGCACGCGGTCAGTCTTTTCTGCTAGCGGGTACACCCAAAAGTATAACACGGAACAACATAGGGCCTTGCCTTCTCAGAATAGGGGTCTCACCCCTCCACAGTCCACGTACCCTCATCCAACTATCCCAGTTTACCCAGCGGGCCTAATAAGAGTCGGTGTAGGGAGGCCAGTCCTAACCCCCCCGTGGGGCGACTAGTTTCCCCCCTACACTAAGTAGAGTAGCTCTCCTCGGTACCGTGTACGCGAGGGCTAGCTACTTTCCATCGACATCCGATATTTATTCCATACATGTGAGTTCCTCTTCTAGTTCCTCGTGGTGTTCGCGCATAGAAATTTCTTACTTCCATACAGTAGACATGCCTCTATTCATATCATGATAAATTTAGAGTACAACAGGCAGCTCATGGTTTCACCATTCAACACTTATCTCATCAATCAAGCTAAATAGGATATAATGTGTATTTAAGTTCAAGCCATGATTCAACAAGTGTAAACAGGTAGCTCATAACTTAGCATATTCAGGAAACTTTACCACAAGTTAACATTCATGACATGTATAATTATTTATTTTTCTATCTCGGCCCTAGGGTTCATTGTACATCATAGAGTTCAACCAATTAGTTCTAAACAACATGCACTTTTATCATTTAATTCACAAGGGATAGAAAAGACCACTCTACTAGAGTAACCGGGAGATGTGGGGGCACGAATGGTAGACCGCATAGCCTCTGTGGGTCTTGTGCACACCACGAATGGGCATCCTATTAACACGGACGGTCATACCAACCATTTCAATATTTCTCGAGACAGGAAAAGGAGTTCAAAATAGCTAGAACAAGGCTCCATCACATGGGAACTTCCAATAGGAACCCAACAGTACCTTATTTATGAAAAATCGACTTCGTTTGCTCCCTAAACCGACCTAAACACCCTTCCCAGTTCACTTGAACCAGAGCAGGTAAGCTGCTCCAGCTGGACCGGCTGCTTGGTGCCTGAATCCATCAAATCAGACTAACATCAGATGTCTGGGAGAGGTCCTAGACGTCTTAAATGGC
Source organism: Thalassia testudinum (assembly GCA_037157565.1). Taxonomy (NCBI): domain Eukaryota; kingdom Viridiplantae; phylum Streptophyta; class Magnoliopsida; order Alismatales; family Hydrocharitaceae; genus Thalassia; species Thalassia testudinum. The sequence goes on along the minus strand of JAZHRO010000024.1, from coordinate 75,199,521 downwards.
AACAGGAAGCTCACCTTGCGTTTTGTGCTAAAGGCCGAACATCTGGAACCCCTCATGGTCATCCTGGGGTTTCTCTAGACGTCTGGTAGTGTACTCGGACGTCTGGGATGGGTGTCAGTTGTCTGGAGAGACGTCCAGATGTCCTAAAGTGTTTGGGACATTGCGCCTGTGCACCTTCCCAACGACTTTGCATGCACATAATGACATTCAGTCACTCGTAGACAATACGTACGAAATGAAACAGGCGGTCAGGACCTTACCATTTGAATATTCTTTATCGGACGTCGGGTGCTACCTCCAGATGTCTGATCTACGGAGAAAACTCTCCTAGGACCCTTCTCGAGCCTTCTTCTCCTCACGGGAACAAGCCCGCACCCTGTGCAGCACACATACACCGAGGCGGTCAGTCTTACGCCTACAGTGTAGAGAAGGAAAACACCGAAAATTGCGTATAAGTCTCGAGCAGGGTGTTACCTTAGATTTTGTGCGGTAGCAGACGTCTAGTGGCAGTTGCGGACGTCTGATTAGATGTCTGTTGGACTCCTTAGACGTCTGGTTCTGCAGAAAAATGACTCCATAGAATTGTTTGCGAGCCTTTTCCTCACAACAACTCTACTCCTCTTTGCACAAGAGCAGCAGTAGCTCAGTCGCGTAGCGTCTGCAACTCACGCATGGCCTCCTCCAAGCTCCCCCCCCCGCGACTCCTCCTTGCTCGAGCTCTCAACTCCTCTCTCTCACGGCTGCACTTTCGATAGCAGCTGCGGTGGAGGGAAGGGGAAGGTGGGATGCACCGCTTGAAGGATTGGGAGGAGTGGGAGGGCATGGTTTTCAAGGCTATAGGGGTTATATAGGTGGGGTAGGGTAGGTTTAGGGTTAGGGTGTGCGTTGGAAAGGTGTGGGGCCAGGGTAAATTGTAAAAATACCCCCCACCAGTCCTATTTTACTCACAGAACCCCCAAACAAGTTCTAGGGGTTGCAAACTTTAACAAACCCCTCCCAAATCTCCCGAGATGGTCCAATGACCCTTGGGAAGGGTCATTTCATCAGCCAAGCAAGGGTCGAAACAATGGACCCTGCCAACTCAAGCGATATTATTTCGAAGAGTACACTCTCCTGGCTGTGAACTAGGTGGATATGTCAAAAATACATGGTTTGTTAAAAGCGGGTTTTGATGTCGTTGTAACGTGGATCTTTGCAATCAACTTTTACAATTTATAAAACCTAGATAATGGAGTATCTAGGGTCATCCAAGGAGGCCAATTTGTTAGTCACAAAGTTGGTTCTCTTTCTTGCCTCTCAAATCCGCACTTTCTTTTTGTGATTTTGATTTTTGTTGTTTTTATAATTTTCAAAACAATCGGGCAACAGAATACGAGATGATGATTATATTATGCCTATCAACTAACTCTAAGTGACAATAATGAAGCCTTCTCCTCTAAGCTCACCCTAAGTATGTGTGCCTAGGGTAATTAGAAAAGAAGGGGTGTGGTGCACTAAGCTACTTAAAAGCAAAAAAACACACTAAAATTGAAACATGAGCTTGGAAGGCAAATATTCCTTGTATTACTAGCAAAGTTGATGACATGTAGCTAAATGCTTCTACAACAAAAGAGAAATTAAACTAGCTAATACAAGAACATGGAAAGATAAAGAAGAAGAGGGGATCTCTGGTAGAAGATCTGGATGGCTCTTACTCCAAGTGTGGTTGCCCCACACTTGAAAAGGGTTGTCCTTCTCTTCCTTCTTCAATTGGCCTTCCTTTAAGCTCTCCTCCAAGGTAGGTGTCAACCACCTTGTTGGCTCCTCATTTGCCTGGCTGTCCCCTCTAGTGTGAAGACCTCCTCCTTGGTGTGGAATAAGAGAGAGGAAGATAGAGAAAGAAGGCACCAAGGGGGCAGGTGGTTGCCCCCTTAATCTTCTTCTCTTGTTCTTCTCCTTGGCTGTAGGTTCTAGGTGGCTATGGTGGAATGAAACTAAGGGAAAAGATGGGATTTTGGTGGTGGTTAGGTGGGGTATATATAGAAGTGGAGATAGGGATGGTTGGCATGGACATGTGGATGGCTAGGATTGCATTAGGGAGGTGGTTAGTGATAAACGTCGGTTTATCATCATTCTTATGCATTAAAACAAACCTAACTCTTACGATTTTGCTCCGTAAACGGGTTTTTGGGCTACATTTAGGCATAAATTAGGATAGGCATGCATTTTACCTTTTATTATCTTTTTGATATGTTTTTGTGAGTGTTAGGGATAAGTAGATTGCTAGATTCCTAGAACCCTAGCACTCAAGAAGGCAACTGGTGAAGGAAAAGCTTAAACCAGTTGGAACTCAGCTTGATCCAACTTACTTGAACTAGGGTTAGCTCATCCTAGCTCCATTCAGCTCATCTCAGGTGAATGGAAGCTCAAGAGAGCTCATCTTAGCTCACCCTAGCTCAGGTCAGGTTAGATCTAGCTCAACTTAGCTGAATCTAGCCAATCTTAGCTCCCATTAGTTCACAGGGAGCTTTAACTAGCTCAGCTGAGTTGACTGGAGTTCACCTCAGCTTAGGACCAACTACATCCAGCTCCACTCAACTCCAGCCAGGTGAAGATAACTTCATTTCAGCTTAGGAAGCTCAAGTCTAGCTCCCGGGGACTTAGCTTAGCTCAACTTAGAGCTAAGCTACCTTAGCTACCTCAACCAGCTAGATCCTCTTTGGGAGCATCTGACCCAACTCACCTCATCTCCTTGTGGCAGAAGCCAGCTTACTTTAGCTTGGTTTAGTAGCCAGCAAAGAACTAGCAAGCTAAGCAAGTTAAAGTAGCTCCATGCCAACCTCTTCAGCAGTTGCTAGCTCCAGTTCAGCTCCAGACTTTTTCTATCAAGCTCCTCTCCTCAAACCCTAGCTCCCATTGCCTACTCCTCTACTCCATTACTAGCTAAGCTAGCTTAGATTAGCTTAGCTAGGCTCCAGCTCCCTTGGCATTTACCACCCTAAAACCCCACCTTACTAGCTCCACCAACTACCTCTACCTATAAGTCCACCTAGCTAACCTAGTCCACCCCTAAGTTGGCGCCAACCCTAGCACCTTTTCATTCCTCACCTCCCTCCAAAAGCCACCTAAAGTTGGTGCCAAAACACCCTCGATAACCACAACCAAAATGGTGCCAACCCATATCCTCATCACCACCCTACACTTCACCAATCAGCCCATCTCCACCCTTGATTTTTGGCATCAAGAACACCCCCTTCTAGAAGCCAAAGTTGGTGCCAAAAAAAGGTGCCCTTCCACCCCATACTCAACCACCAAAGGCCACTTTCAAAGCCCCTTCACACCTCCTTGGTTGGCACCATTTAACCCTCTCCATTGGATCCCTAACCACCTCCCATCAAGCCATCCTAGCCCTCCACTAAAGGCCATGCCAACCACCTCCATCCCACTCTATAAAAACCCATCACCCACCACCATTTTCATCATCCTCCCTTTAGTATAATTCCACCCTATAATCACCATACGCATGGCCAAGGAAGAAGAAGAGAAGAAGATTAAGGGGGCATCATACCTGCCCCCTTGGTGCCTTCTTCCCCTTTTTCTTCTCCCTTGTGCCACGCCAAGGAGGAGGAGCACTCCCCCACTAGAAGGATGGCCAGGCAAGGAGGAGCAAGGGTGGTGCACGCCCACTCTTGAAGGAGATCATTGAAGGTGGTAACTTCCACCTTGGAGGAGCATCTTAGGGAAGGAGGAGCCCTTTTCAAGCTTAGGAGCCACTAAGCTTGGAGCAAGGAGTTCCCCTCTTCACCAACAATTTAGGAGGACTTGTGTTTTATTTTATTTATTGCAATTATCTAGTAGTAGAAGCATTCATCTACTAGGGTTTTTGTAAAATACTCTTTCAATGAAAGTTGCCTTCTTTAATCTTTTTGTTGCATGGTCTTGTAGAATTCTTGTTTAACATTTTTCACTCCCTCTCCCTAATTACTCTAGGCCTTCATGTGCCTAGAGTGAGCTTAGGGAGAGGCTCTACTTTTCACTATAATAGTAGTGTAGTTGATTAGTATAGAGAATTTTCTCACTATCAACAAACCCGCATTGTTCCCATTATTTCAAAACCTACAAAAATCATATATATAAAATACCAAAAAGAAAGTTGAGTTCCCTTTAAAGCAAGAGATTTGATTTAGCGAACAAATTGGCCTCCTTGGACGACCCTAGATACCCCACTATCTAGGTTACAAATTTTAAAAGCGTATGCGATTTCACGTGTTACAACCACTCTAAAAACTCTAATTACAAAGCACGCTGAATTTTGTATCACTTTTTGGAGCTGTTGCCGGGGAGGCACGGCTTTTCTTTTATCACTTTTCTCTTGCTTGAAGTGGATCTCATCCCCTTCTCTTTTCTTCTATCTCGTGTGTGTAGGAACTATAGGAAGCAAGAGAGAATTCTGGAAAGAACTCAAATCCCTTGTCTTCCTGTGGATTCAGGTTGGTTCCCTTTATCTTGTCACATAAAGCATTAAAAGACTACCAAAATATACTAAACTTGGCTTTCAGAACCTTAAACAACTTAATTAAGTGGAGTGGTGCAATTTAAAACTCATTGTTTGCTTGTTTGCACCATTAAACACCACTCCATTTCAAGTGTTGGTGTTCTATTTTTCGGGTCTAGACTTCCAAACACCACAGGTTTCCTAAAATCTTGAAATTTCACATAGTGATTCCAAATCAAGTTGCGAACATTTGTTCCAAATTTCAGACTAATTGGGTTTGTATTTAATTTTTAAAAATTCGTGGACTACAGAGAGATCACACCCACTAATCTTCCTATTTTGCTACTATCCGCGAATTTTTAGAATTTTTATACTCATCCAATTTTCGTGAAATTTAACTTTCTGGAATCCTTGTGAAATTATACACATTACCAAAAATCACTAAATTTTCTGAGGCTGGTGGTGGTACTGAAAGTCCAAAATACCCACAGGTATCAATTCTGGACTTTTACACTAGTACAAAGAAAATTTTTTTAAAAATATCAAACAAATTCTTAAAATCTTAAAAAAATCTTTTCTGGAATCCTTGTTTGATTTTCCATAAGGTAGTGGTGTTGTTTGATTTGTTTAGACCACTACTTAATACAGAAAGCCTAAAAAATATCCATTGGTAGTTAAATTTCTATCCTAGGATCAATTGGATTAGGGTTTCTTTTTCATTTTTAGAGACAAACAACTAAAAGGAAATTGATCTCAACCTATACAAGTTGATTTTTTTTTTATTGTGAATCTCAAAAACTTGTTTGAACTCTTAAGAAGGAAACCCTAAAACACACTAACTTAAATCCAAATTTAAAAGATAGAAATACTTGAAATTGTGTGACAACTTGTTTGAAATTGGAACCACTTTCCAATTTCTGCACACACACAAAAAATTGAAACAACAGGGCAATAACCCAATCAACGCCCTCCACATTCCATGTGCACTTTAGTATTCTAGACCTAATTAAAATCTGTAGCAATTTGACCCCTAAGGTTTCATCAACTTAGGCTTGCTATCTAGGTTTTAAGTTTTCTTTAGTTAATATCAATTCTTTTATCTATATCTGGTGTTCAGGCTGAGGGGCCGTGTCAAACGACCAGGCATGGGTTTGTACAAGCACCTGGGGATTTTCCTAGGAAACGCTTGTGCCCAAACCTCCCCTTAAGCAACTTGGCTAGATTTGTTGACAGAACGGGTATTCATTGTTGATTACTTATTTCCTATAGACCAAGTCTTAGGTTAATTTTTAGGGACTCACAATTAAGTTAGGTCTAAATTTTGATTGCTTGTCTGCACACTTCTCTCATGTCCATCTCTTTTCCTCCCCTCTCGTTCTCTCACTTTATGCATGGGCGACGGTCTCGAAATTCGCACTTGGAGGGACCTTTGGATTTTGCCCCACATGCAAAAGGACCGCTTTCTTCTTCTTCTTAAATGGAAAATCAACAAAATAGGTCCACTAACCCTTCCATTTCCTCCTCTAATCCCAACTGTAACCCCACTACTAACCCTAATTTTGACCCTTCCACCCAAAACCCCCCCACCGTTGACTTCTCGCACTTGGAGCTCCTCAATGCTAATTTGCCTCAATCACAACATCAAGCCCCCCCGCCTGATCTCTTGACAATGATGGCTGAGCAGATTGCTCAACTGAATGCCAATCGACAAACTCTGACTAGGAACATCCAAAACCTAGCCAATCAAAGGCCAAACCCACCACCCCGTTAGCAGCCTATTATTCCTCTAAAAGATTTTTATGATCCTTTTTATTATGAGGAATGACCAGGGGTGGTCATACCAAAAGGGGAGTTCAAGATTAATCTAGAGATTTTGAACCTGATTAAACATTTTCATGGGCTTCCTAGGGAAGACCCGTTCAGCCACCTTGAAGAGCTGACTCTTCTTGCACAAACAACCCGTTCTTGAAATGTGCAAGAAGACTTATGGCTGATGCATTGATGTGCGCTCGCGCGTGTGCGTTAAGAAGTGTCATTATAGTCGCACTTGCAACGCCGGTTTTAAAGTAAAGAAACGCAGGTGAGTCCGAGTGTCGGTCTCAGGGAGGCGTGAAAATCGAATTTTGCTTATCACTTGTCACGGAAATTGCGGAGTTTTGCTTGCGAAAAGATGCGGTTGGAAAGCGAGAGATAGAGAGATAGAGAGAGAGATTAGGGTTAGAGTCATTTCTTTCTTTAACATGCAACTTGAACAAGAAATAAAGTAAACAAATGAATGGAAAGTAACTTCATTAATCATGCAGCTTTAGTTCACAGATTACAACATTAGATACATTCTTAAACATAAGTAAAGGAAAGCTTAAAAGAGAGGAAGAGAGAGAGAGGGGGAGAGTGGCGAGGCAGCCACGGCTGTGGAGAAGGCTCTGTCGGTGTCTCGTCGTCTCCGGTGATTACAAGAGGGCCTAAAGCTAACTAAGAGAGGGGTAGAGTAGTTGCAAAGGAAGTGAATGCCTTGAATGAGTGGTTGGAGGGGGTTTAAATAGGGAGAAGGGCTTTCTAAAAGAAGGGGTTTTAGCGACGTCTGGGATGTCGCTAAAACCCTTCCAAAAGTGTCGGTGAAGCCCCCAGCCCTTCGGTCGCATGCCCGCACCGTTCTTCTTCGCGCCCAATCCGTGGCCACTACATGAGAGTCGTTCGATCGAAGATCGGATAGCTGAGATCCTTCCCTGGACGCGCTTGGATCGCGCCTCGGGCACGAGTGCGTGCGGGCATCATCGCCCGACGTGCACGCGTGCATGGAAGCTCGCTGCCAGAGGGCGCGCCGCGTGGCGCTATCTTGGTTTCCCACTGCTGATCGGGTGGCCCAATTTTACCGCGCGCCTCGCTGCCTTTAATTTCCCGCATCGCGTGGCTCGAACCTACATCGCGTGCGTGCGGGCGTGTGGGCGTGCGCGTTAACCGTTGCAACACACCCACTGCTTTGTCGCGGCGGCCGTGGGTGTGCGCGCGGTTCTCGGCCGTCCGATTGAAGTTCAACGGCCGAGATTTTATCTCCAGCCGAAGGTGGAAGCGGGGCGCGGTGAGCGGGTGCCACGTGGTGCAACGAGGGCCGTTGATCGTTAGATCAACGGTCAGAACTTCTTGGGCCCATTGTAGGAGCTCTGGATGTCGGATTTGGCTGATTTTGAGTCTGTTGGACTCCGTTCGTCGTTTTGAATCCATCCGTGTGGTCCGATTGCTCATCTGAGGCCTACTTTGACAAGTGCTTTCACAAATGGCCATTAATACAGTTTTATAAGTAATCTTGGTATATGATGCATGCAATGCTCCCATTCTACTTATGTTGTGCTTTTTATTCTTAAGATGGGCCCTATTTAACAGAATTTTCACCCCCATATGCAGTGTTATCATACCCCCATGCTTACTCCTTGCTAGTCCCTAGCAAGGTTTGTTCTAGCCTTTATTTTCTTTCAGAATTTAAGAAGTAATTGCTTAGACACTTCGTCACTTGTCAATAGGAGGAAATATACTATGATCTTAATCTACAGAGACTAAGCAGCGCCAGAGTGTCTGCGAAAATACAAACACCTGAATCCTTGCTATACATATGTATATATATATATTTTTAGAATTTTTTCGGAATTCAGCGTGGGTTGGTAACTTTTTACAGCTACCCAACCCACCCAAAACTCGGTCAAAACCCTAAGTGCTAAGCATCTTGGTGTGAAGATTGTGATAGACTCACTCAACAGTAATTCAGACAGACTTCGGGTTTCTACGCCCCTAGGTGACCGGAAGAGGAAATATATTTTCCTGAAGGTATATTTGTTCGATTGGTAGCTTTCTCCCTATGTTTGTTTTAATAGGGGTCAACACAAGGATTTTTCCAGTGTATATCTCCCCGGCTTGTACTACTTCCCCACTTCTTCCTTAAGTGTTTTGGTTCTTTTTGTGCAATTATTGAGCTGGGCTCTGGACAACCGACCAATGGGCTATTACCCACGATCACTTGCCAGCCATACTTGTGCGGTGAAGTGTGGTTTATTTGTTTTCTTTTCTTCTCCCTTTTTTTTTTTCGTATGTGGCTTCCCTGATCTCAAATGTACCTAGAGGCAATGAAGAAGAAATGGTCCCGTGACTGGGTTCTGGACAACCTGCCAATGGGCTGTTACCCACGACAACTTGCCAGCCATACCACCCTAGAGAGTTCATTAGCTACCCAATTTCTGTCAAAATCTCCGAGGAATGAGTCTATGCAAAAATGTGTGCAGATGCTTAGACTCAAAGTTTTTCTGAGTTAGAGGGTGAGTTGATAAGTTGTATACTTATCACCTTATTTAGTAGGTGGATTAGAATAGTTTAAGGTTGTAAGGATTCAAAGCTAAATCCATATTTTAACGGACACCAGGGCTGATTAAGCCTGAAGGCTTGAAAAGTCTAAGTGTTTAAGTTCTTTTTATATTATTTTCCACCATTGACAAGTTTCTAATGTCTAAGTTTTTTCTAAATTCAATTTTTATTTTATTTTTTTTTATTTTATTCAGACAGATTAAATGAGGTCAGGATCGTGTACTTTACCACCCCCGCATGCTTAAGTTGGACAATGTCCTCATTGGCAAATACATGGATGCATAGGGGTTCAAAAGGATAGTACCTGAGTGACGTAAAATATTGAATCAGTCTGAACCCTCTGGGTTGCCTCCCAGGAATCGTTGAGTTTAACGCCTCCAGCTGGGCGGTGCTTCGTGTCGTCCCTCAACGAGGGTGACACTCTCCTTTAAGGGAACCTGGGCCAGGAAGTGCTTCAATCTTTGACCATTAACTGTAAAAGTGTGCCCAGTGTTAGGATCAGCGATTTCAACCGCCCCATTAGAGTAAGGCTTAACCACCCGAAATGGTCCTGTCCATTTGGACCTGAGTTTCCCCAGGAAGAGTTTTAGGCGGGCGTCAAACAGCCAGACTTGCTGGTTGGGCTCAAAGGTTTTTCTATGAATGAGTCATTCATGGACGGCTTTCATTTTCTCCTTATACAGTCGACTATTTTCAAAAGCGTCCTGACGAATTTCGTCGAGCTCAGATAATTAGAGCGTCCTCTACGCACCGGCTAACTGGGAATCCATGTTACATTGCTTGACAACCCAGTAAGCCTGGTGTTCCAATTCGACAGGAAGATGGCAGGCTTTGCCAAAGACCAGGTGACATGCCTATCGGGGTCTTGAAGGTGGTCCTGTATGCCCACAGGGCATCATCTAGTCGTGTGGACTAGTCTTTCCTGTTAGGTCTCATAGTCTTCTGTAAAATGTTCTTGATTTGTCTATTTGAGACCTTGGTCTGCCCGTTTGTTTGCGGATGATACGGGTTAGCAATGCGGTGGTTCACCCCATATTTTCTAAGTAGGGCACGGAATTGGGATTGGATAAAATGGCTTCCACCATTACTGATCATGTCCTTGGGTATTCCAAACCGGGAAAAGATGTTCTTCTTAACAAAGTCCATGACAGTCCTGTGATCGCATCGGTGGGTGGCGATGGCTTCAATCCATTTAGAAACATAGTCTACTAAGACTAGGATGTACTCGAAGCCGTTGGATGGTGGAAAGGGGCCCATAAAATCGATACCCTAAACGTCAAAGATTTCAACAATCAAAATGGGCTGGAGGGGCATCATATCTTTCTTGGTCATGGTCCCCAACGTTTGGCAGCGTAAGCAAGTCTTGGAAAAGTTGTGTGCATCCTTTAATAGGGATGGCTATTAAAATCCAGATTGCAGAACCTTTGCAGCCATTTTCTTTCCAGAGAGGTGGCCACCACAAGCTTGGTCATGACAGAAGGAAAGCACACTATGAACTTCATTCTTGGGGATACACCTCCTGATGATTTGGTCAACACAGAGGTGAAACACCATGGGATCATCCCAAAAATAGTGCTTGGCCTCAGTCAAGAACCTATCCCGTTGCTGTCTGGACCAGCTGTGCGGGGTTTGTCCTACAACGAGGTAGTTGACATAGTCAGCATACCATGGAAGTCTCTTGTCTTGCATAGCCAGAATGTGTTCATCGGGGAAGGCATCATATAGAGGTGGGGAGGGTCCAATGTGGTCTGGATGAAGTCTAGACAAGTGGTCAGCCACCACATTCTTCGATCCGGCCTTGTCGTGGATTTCCAGGTTAAATTCCTGCAAAAGCAGGATCCATCTGATGAGCCTGGGCTTTGTGTCCTTCTTGGCCAACAGGTGCCGGATGGTTGAATGGTTAGTGTAAATAGTCACGTGGGATCCCAGCAAGTACGATCGAAACTTTTCAAGTCCAAAGACTATAGAGAGCAACTCTTTCTCTGTGACTGTATAATTTCGTTGGGCCTCATCCAACATTTTGCTCGCGTAGTAGATCACCACAGGCTTCTTATCTTGCCTTTGTCCCAGGACAGTGCCTATGGCAAAATTTGATGCATCACACATAATCTCAAACTCCTGGGACCAGTCCGGGGGCTGAAGCACAGGTGCTGTGGAGACCAAGTCTCGGAGGGTGTGATAAGCCTGGATGCAATCAGAAGACATGTGGAATATGGCATCGTTAGCTAGAAGGTTGGTCAAGGGTTTGGAAAGCTTGGAAAAGTCTTTAATGAACCTTCGGTAGAAGCCAACATGTCCCATAAATGAGCGAATCTGTCGGACCAAGCTAGGTGGAGGGAGTTTGGAAATCAAATCAACCTTAGCCTGATCTACCTCGATGCCCCTATGCGATACGATGTGATCAAGGACAATTCCTTCTTAAACCATAAAATGGCTCTTTTCCCAAATTAACACCAGATTAACCTCGATACATCGTTTCAGGATTTTCTCCAAGTTGCTCAGACAATGGTCGAATGAATTCTCGAATACAGAGAAATCATCCATAAAGACCTCTAAGTATTCACCCACCATTTCTGAAAAAATGGCTAGCATGCAACGCTGGAAGGTAGCAGGTGCATTGCATAACCCGAACAACATTCGACGGAATGCAAACGTGTCATACGGGCAAGTGAATGTGGTCTTTTCTTGATCCTCCGGAGCAATTGCGACTTGGTTATATCCTGAATATCCATCCAAGAAGCAAAAATACTTCTGCCCTGCTAATCTTTCAAGGATTTGGTCAATGAATGGCAAGGGGAAATGATCCTTCTTAGTGGCTTCATTGAGCTTCCTATAATCAATACACACCCGCCATGCGGTGGTGGTGCGGGTGGGGATGGATTCGCCATGATCATTGGTGACAATGGTGAGCCCAGCTTTCTTTAGAACCACTTGAGTGGGGCTCACCCAGGGGCTATCGGAGATAGGATAGATGATGTCGGCGTCAAGCCACTTGATAATTTCTTTCTTAACGACCTCTCGCATGTTTGGGTTTAAACGTCTCTGCATCTGGCGGGAGGGTCGTGCCCCGTCTTCCAGGTAAATCTTATGGGTGCAATAGGTGGGGCTAATTCCTCTTAAGTAAAAAATGGTCCAACCAATGGTGGCCCGATGTTTTGATAGGGTTGCGGTCAACCTGAGTTCCTGATCCTTGGTTAGATGAGAATTAATAATCACCGGGAAGGTCTGGTCATGTCCCAGGAAGACATACTTGAGATTCTCGGGCAGTGGCTTAAGTTTAGGTGTGGGTGGAACCATAGTTGAAGGAAAGGGAAAAGGTAGGAGTTGATCAACATCGATTTCCTCAAATGGTGTTGTGTGATGGTAATAAGCCTTACAGAGGTCACGAGTAGTGACGGGGATGGGTCAGAACAGTCATCACGGGTTTGGTGGTCTGAGACAGAACTAAGGGTGAGGCATTCCTCGACCAGGGTTTCCATGGGATCATGTTCCTCAACGCAATCGCAATCAAAAGACTTTGTCGCCCGGAAGATATCCAATTTCATTTTCCTATCTCCGAAGGCGATTTCCATACATCCCGTGTCACAATCAATGTTTGCCTTAGCCATAGCTAAGAAAGTTCTGCCTAAGATTATGGGTGCGTTCTGTAATTTTTCAGGGACTTCCATGTTGAGCACCAAGAAGTTGACCGGGAAATAGATGTCCTTGACCCGTACAATCACGTCCTCGAAAACCCCTTCGGGGTTTTCATTGATCTATCAGCCAGCTGGATGGTGATAGGTGTTGTGTCAACTCTCCGAAACCAAATTGGTGGTACAGGGTTGTTGGAATCAGATTGATAGAAGCACCTAAGTCCAGAGTGCTCTATCAAATGTCATGTCCTCGATATTGCAGGAAATCAGGGGTGCTCCTAGGTCAGTCCTCTTGAGTGGGAGGTTGCTTGATATTACGGAACTTGCTTGTTCGGAGAGCACAACCTTCCTATGTGCTTGAGGTCTAGGCTTACTGATGAGTCCATTTTAATGGACAAATATTATGCCTAAGTAACTTTAATTATGTCTTTTAGGTTTGTTAATAACTATATTAAGTTATAGAAGGTTTGCATGCATTATGATTTAGGTTTACATTTATTCTATAACTTAATATGTTCTTTTTATGTGCAGGAAGAATAATTGGCAAAAAGAATGAGGGGAAAAGGATAAATTACCCTTTTTCAAATCATCGGCGGTTGTTCTTTTCCCCATTCTCCGGGGAACCCTCAACAGCCGTTGGCCAGAGATAGTTAAGGGATTTTCAAATCCCTTAACTCTTGGAGGTGCAACGGAGAAGTTAAAAAGAAGAGGAGGGGAGCAAAGGAAAGGGGATCTACTTCATCTACGGGTTCTTCTTCCTCTCCACTGTGGAGAGAGTATGCACTGTGGAGAAGGCGCACCACCCCATCCTGCCCTCCCCACGCCACCGCGCCATCGCCCTCCTAAGAGCCCGCAGGCGCTGCATCGCCCCCCCCCGCAGGCTCATTGCCCTTGCATGCCCGCAGGGCTGCTCTCGCACTGCCTGCAGGCAGTTCTCCAGTCCACCGCACACACACGCGCCACACACCGCCCCTCCTCCTTCCTGCAAAGCGCCATCGCACCTCTACCGCACAGCACACACACCGCTCCACCTCCAGCTACACCCACAGGCGCTCTCAACCGCGCACCTCGCTGTAGGTGCTCACGACACCTCTCCCATGCCGCAACCTCCAGCAGCGCGTAAGGGCACTGTGCACCTCAGCATGCCATCTCCAGTGTCCCCTGCTGCAAGCGCTCACGCCATCCTGCCTTCGCAACCACCCGCAGGAGCTCCCAATCGCGTGCCTCACTGTAGGCGCACCTCTCGCACGCAGCACGTCGCCTGCCCTGCAGCGCCCGCTCCAGCCTCCATAAGCACTTACTTGCGCGCCTTCCTCCCATCTCCAGCTCGGCCGCCCATCCACTACAGCGCGCCTACGCCTTCAGGCGCAGCACCACACGTCGCACCCGCCACCGCCTTCACTGCCAGCCGTGCAGCTGCAGCAGTCTCTGGCCACCTCCGGCCATGCCGCTGCCACCGTTGCGTAGCTCTTGTCAAGCCGCACCTCCCTGCTGATTCTCGTAGCCATCTGTGCGCGGCCGCACACGCGAGGAGGAGAGAGGAGAGATCCTCTATTTTTACCTCTATTAAAAATTACATTCAATGCCATTGTCAAGTTATATTAATATTTTATTCTGGCCACATTGCACTGATGCACTCAGATTTTCTTGAAATTATTTTATTAGTGCTATGTGCATGTTTCTATCTTGAATTTCAAATTAGAATTGCATGAAAGTTGAATTCACATGATAAGCCAGTATACATGCATCTTACACATATTTTTGGGGCTTAATTTCTGACATGAAAATTGCATAAACACCCCTGAACTTTTAAAGAAATTACAAAGTTCATTTAAACAGCATTTTCCTCGCATTAAAGTTGCAGAAGAGTTTGCGAACTGTGCATTCCTTGACTCGTGAATTTATTAGGCTAATTCCTCCCTGTGGAGACGAACTAGCTCTTCGTGGTTAGTTTTGTAAATTTAAATGTTTTGAAAAGCGATTTTCTACCACACGATTAAATACAATGACACATCATTTTATGATAAAGTTTTCAACGAAAATGAAGATCGCACTTTCACTTACGCTTGGGTGTACAAACATCCTTTAAAAACTTGGCGTAAGCTAGGATGTGCTTGACGGCTTCGAGGAGCGGAATGTTAATCTGTACTTGCTTAAAGATCTCCAAAAGCTCCTCAGTTTCCACAACATTCTTCTTTTTCTTGATTGTTTCGAAGGCCTCAGGGTAGGGTGTCTGAATGTGGATCAATTCTATTTCTGGGTCCTTGGGATTTTCTGGTGCCTCATCTGAGTCGAGTACTTCAGCGGTTGAAGTCTCGGGGGGAGTGGGCCATTTACGATCCTGGGTTTGGTACTGCTTCTCAAGGTCACCGCATTTGCAGAGGCATTGGGGCCATGGGTTGATCCTTGAGAAGACGAGGACGAAGAGGCACCAAACCCATGGGGTGTTTGCGGGGCTAGCTGGACCATGTGAGCCTGCCCGGGATTGCCTTGGAACCCTTGCGAATTGGGGCCTCTGTTAATCATGTTTCGCGGGTTTGGTTGTGGCTGGGAAGGTAGGGATCCTTGTTGTTTACAGTCCAAAAGTTAGCTTAACTATCCCTTTACTAAGCCATTTCCTCCTGATGTTTCTGGTTCATTTCAGCCGTCATTTTTGTCAGGGTATCCATTTGGTTCTGCGGGGGAGGGGCTGCCCTGTTCTGATTGTATGGGGGTCTAACTGGTGGTCCTTGCTGATAGGGGGCAAGTTTGGCTGCTGGTTTGGCCTGGGTTGGTTCTGGAATTGAGGTGGTTTCTGGTTTGACCAACCAAAGTTGGGGTGATTATGCCAGCCAGTGTTGTAAGTGTTGGAGAAAGGGTCAGGTTTAGCATAACCTTGGACAGCTTGCACATCTTCAAGGATAGCAGATGTTGATGGGGAGGGAAGAGAGTAATCAAGGGTTGAGGGAGCAAAGGTCCCTCCCTGTAACGTGGTCAGGGGTTGTTCCAGGTTCAGTTGGCTTAAGGGCTGGACCAGGTCAACATTATGTGCTCCCTTTGCTAGAGAGAAGGTCTGTAACGGATTCCTTGTCTGGTTCAGTAGCTCTTCAATCTTTTTATCCACCAATTCCACTCGATCTAGTTTCTTGGCAATGATGTCCATGTCAACCATTCCAGAATTTGTTGTTGCTGGAACCGGTGGTTTGCATTAATTTGGGCTTGGATGATGGCCATTGTGTCTGGTGGGGGTTGATCCTCAGCCTCATCTACCCTAGGTTCAGCCATGTTCCTAATAGAATCACATCGCCTAGTTTCCTGCCCCAAAACAAACAACTCGGGATGCAGTGAGCATCTCCCGTGCATACACTAGAGAAGAACAGGAGGGGATGCGGAGAGCGACAGATGTGAGAAATGTGTTCAATCAAGTAAACAAGCCTAGTCCTTATGATGTATTCCTTAGAAGACCTAGAAATCTCAAAAAGGGTGATTAAGTCTATAAGCACTGGATTCCCCTTCCCAAGATTAATCTGGCCAGGTTAATTATGAGGGGATTGCAGGGAAGGTTCTTCCTTTGGCTTGCACCTCCGGTTCCATAGACCCCACAACCGCGGTCGTTTGACACTGCCCCGTAGCCTAGTCACCAGATTCTACCAAGGGAATGAAAGCCAAGTGCCCAGCGAACAAAATCTCGCCTTTCGAGACTTAACTCAATCCTGCCTAGGGCACGTCTACTCAGTTTTAAAAGGGCTAGGATATTGCTTGTGCTAGGGTTATGTGATGAGGCGTTGACTGGGGTGGTGCCTCTTAATTTTCCACTTTCATTGTGTGTGCCTTTATCAAAACATGGTTTTCAAGCAAGGATTTTTTAAGATGTGGTGTCTTTTAGTGTTTCATCCTTACTTTAGTGCCTTTTAGGGTTGACGTGTCTGAATGTTTTCAGACAAGTTTCAGTGGGCACATCAAGTTTTGCACACAATTTGGTGAAAGTAGATTTCCTTTTATTGTGTAGAGGCTCTAAAACCTTAATGTACTCATCCTAATGATCATGCAGCTTCTATTAGATGAGTCGATTTTAGGGTTGAGTGGTGTGGCCCAAGTCAATTCACGATGGCTTCGCAAACACCACTCAAAAAGAGAAAAGAACACTCCAAGAATTTATTCAGAATGTTAGAGTGTACATTTTTCTGTGGGGTGATGTGTTAAGGATGTGGGTCAAGCAATCATACACCACACCAATTTTTTTCAATGTTTACAAATTTTTTAATTTTTCACGCAAGCAAACAATCATGAGTGAAGAATTACTCACTATCGGTCCTTGTTGCGTCTACTCCCTTCTTACCGTCGTGGGATGCGTCGCTTCGCCGTCCAAGTGCTGAATTCCTGCAACCATCAAGTAAAAAGGAAAACAGGGCATTAGACGATGTGAGAATGGATGTGGAATGGAAGTGACAAAACAAATACGTTGCCTCCCCGGCAATGGAGCCAAAAACTGACGTGCACTCGTGCGTGTGTGTTAAGAAGTGTCATTATAGTCTCACTTGCAACGTCGGTTTTAAAGTAAAGAAACGGAGGTGAGTCCGAGTGTTGGTCTCAGGGAGGCGTGAAAATCAAATTTTGCTTATCACTTGTTGTCACGGAAATTGCAGAGTTTTGCTTGCGAAAAGGTGCGGTTGGAAAGCGAGAGAGAGAGATTAGGGTTAGAGTCGTTTCTTTCTTTACATGCAACTTGAACAAGAAATAAAGTAAACAAATGAATGGAAAGTAACTTCATTAATCATGCAGCTTTAGTTCACAGATTACAACATTAGATACATGCTTAAACATAAGTAAAGGAAAGCTTAAAAGAGAGGAAGAGAGAGAGAGAGGGGGAGAGCGGCGAGGTAGCCACGGCGGTGGAGAAGGCTCCATCGGCGGCTCATCGTCTCCGGCGATTACAAGAGGGCCTAAAGCTAGCTAAGAGAGGGGTAGAGTAGTTGCAAGGGAAGTGAATGCCTTGAATGAGTGGTTGAGGGGGTTTAAATAGGGAGAAGGGCTTTCTAAAAGAAGAAAGGGTTTTAGCGATGTCCGGGACATCGCTAAAACCCTTCCAAAAGCGTCGGTGAAGCCCTTAGCCCTTTGATCGCACGCCTGCACCGTTCTTCTTCACGCTCGATCTGTGGCCACTGCATCAGAGCTGTCCGATCGAAGATCGGACGACTGAGATCCTTCCCCGGGCTTGCTTGGATTGCACCTCGGGCATGCGTCCGCTCGGGCGTCGTTGCTCGGAGTGCGTGCGCACGTGGAAGCTCGCTGCCTGAGGGCACGTCGTGTGGTGCTATCTCGGTCGCCTGCTGCTGATCGGGCGGTGCAATTTTGCCGCACACTTCGCTGCCTTTAATTTCTCGCACTGCACGGCTCAAACCCGCGTTGCATGAGTGTGGGCATGCGCGTTAATCGCTGCGCCACGCCTGCTGCTTTGTCACGGCAACTGCGGGTGTGCACGTGGTTCTCAACCGTCCGATCGAAGATCGACGGCCGAGATTTGATCTCCAGATGAAGGTGGAAGCAGCGCGCGGTGAGCGGGCGCCACGTGGCGCAACGAGGGCCATTGATCGTCAGATCAACGGTTAGAACTTCTTGGACCCATTGTAGGAGCTCCGGATGTTGGATTTGGCCGATTTTGAGTCTGTTGGACTCCGTTTGTCGTTCTGAATCCATCCGTGCGGTCCGATTGCTCTTCTGAGGCCTACTTTGACAAGTGCTTTCACAAATGGCCATTAATACAGTTTTATAGGCAATCTTGGTATATGATGCATGCAATGCTCCCATTCTACTTATGTTGTGCCTTTTATTCTTAAGATGGGCCCTATTTAACAGAATTATCACCCCCATATGCAGTGTTATCATGCAGCTATTTCCATTATCTCTTAAAGATAAGGCTGCTTACTGGTTCAGGACCATTGGTCGACCCATCACAACTTGGCCTTAGCTTAAGAGCGCCTTCCTCAAGAAATTCTTTCCGATAGGTCGTACTAATTCCCTGCAAAGATCTATTATGACCTTTCAACAAAAATCTGGTGAGACTTTCCATGATTCTTGGAAAAGATTTCAAGATCTCCTAAGAAGTTGCCCGCACCACAAGATTCCTTTATGGCAGCTCGTGTAGATCTTCTATCACGGATTAGAAGATCAAATCCGACGTTTCGTCGATGCCTCATGTGGCGGCAATTTCTTGAATAAGGATTTTGAGAGTGCCTATGACTTATTTGAAGAAATGAGTGAAAACTCATTTAATCAAGCTTCTATGAACACATTTTGCAGAACTTCAAACCTGCAGTTTGGTGTTCATGAAGTAGACACTCAATCTATCCTTGTCACCCAAGATGATCTTCAATTGATCGCCCAAAAACTCGACCAGATGCACATTTTCAAGGGTTTTGGAGGGAAAAAATTGGTGCCAAAAGAGGGGTGGTTGGAGGTGGTTTTGGTGCCAATTAGTAGGTGCCTTTTCATGGTGGTTGAGGGGCCAAGGGGTGCTTAGGATTGGCACCAAAAAGGATTGGGAGTAGGGGAGCTTAGGTGGACTAGGTTTAGGGTTATTTGGTGGAGCTTAGCTAGGTAGGTTTTAGGGTTAGGTAGGGGTGCCAAGGAGGTGACTAGCTAAGCTAAGCTAGCTTAGCTAGCTTAGCTAGTAGGGGGTAGGGTAGAGAGGTAGAGGGAGCTAGGGTTTTGGAGGTGATGAGCTAGAGGGAGCTATCTTGAGCTGCACTGGAGCAGGTGGTTGCTGAAAAGAATAGTAGGGAGCTACCTTAGCTGGCTTAGCTTGCTAGTTCTTTGCTAGCTACTAAGCCAAACTAAGATGAGTTGGCCTCTGCTGAAATGAGCTAAGGTGAGTTGTCTTCCTGGAGATTACCTAGCTAGCTGGAGTAGCTAGCTTATGTTAAGTAGCTCAGCTCAACTAAGTTGAGTCTTTGGGAGCTGGACTGGACCTGGCTTGAGTTGGTTGAGGTCATCTTCAGTTGACCAGGTCTAGCTAGTAGCTAGTCCTAGTCAGGTTGAGCTTCCATTGAACTGTTCTGGGATGGAGGAGCTAGAATGGAGCTAGGATCAACTGACTTGAGCTAGTTTGAGCTGCCATCCAGCTAAGTGTTGATGGGCTATTGAGGAGTTTTAAGGAGTAATCATCGTAGCAAAGCCTCAATTGCTCGAAAATAATTAAATTTATAACTGAGAATCGCAAAAGAGTCTGAGGTCGATCACATGGAGCAAATATGGAACTCATACATTAATCTTCATTTAAAATAAATGAACACAATCAATTGATCACAAAATAGATATTCAATGAATAGAACTGACCAGATTGATATTCAATGTAATCTAATATCTCAGAAGATCATAGAATCAAAATGAAAAGAGAATCAAAACAATGGTGATTTGAATCACCTCTTATTCTCTTTAATTAAGCATGTATTCAATTACTCAAATTATTCAACTGATCTTCAATCATAATTCAAATGTTAACTATAGTACTTAAATCATTCAATAGTGCTCGAGTAATTAGATCAGATGTCTTAAGTGTTAACAAACACAAGGCTCTTCAGAAGCCTTTCTCTTCTTCCTTCTTCTTCTTTACAAGCCTTTTCTTCTTAAGGCCTTCTTCTTCAGAAACCTTCCTCAAGCACAGAGCACACAGCTAATACTTAGCCTTCTCTCAGCATAAGGCCAAACCTTCAGAGAGCAAAACCCTCCCCCACTCTCTCACAAATCCTCTCTCTTTGAAACCCAACATGCAATCAGATCCATGTACGGCTAAGCGGATTTGGGTAATCCGATTTAGAATAGTGTCCAAGCCTGCGGGTGTGAATCATAGGCGAGGAGTGAGCGTAGGCGGGTATACGGGTAGGAGGGTGGTGGTGAGGGACCCGACCCCTCAGTATCTTGAGCGAATAGCATTCTTCACAAAAGCAACTTATGCATCTACGCACGCCCATTTATTTACGATGTGGCACTAAAGTGCCCGCTCTCTTCTTCACGCAAAATTGCAGTAAAGGCTTTGTCAATTGGGTGTGCTGCAGCTGCTGATTCTTCGATTGAAGGACCTGGGAAGGGTCTTGGGAGTGTTGCACAGAGCCTGGAAGTGGAGTTGAGGGGGGTTGCGGCTAGAGAATAGCGACCGAGGTCGGAGGAGCTGGCGGCGATGGCGCTCCGACATAGACTTGAAATACAAAGAACGACCTTGTGGCCATGTTAGAAGTGTTTAGGAGGATTGCTCGAATGTGGCAGACATGATGGTGGTGGTTTTGTGTGGGGAGGAGGTATGTGGAGGTGTGGCGAGGTTGAGGAGGTGGTTTGGAGGTGTGCAAGTCGAGTGGAGCTTGTGAGAGGCCAATCCCCTCAATAACTTGAGGGGTTTTGGTTAGTGGGGCACAGTAGAGCTTTTGGGACTAGCGACGTGGTATGCGGTGGAGCTGTGGAGGCCTCGCCGGAGCTTGGCCGGTCATGGGGAAGATAGTGGCGTTGAGGGCTTAACAGCGGTTGAGAGAGGGAAAGAAACGGCTAGGGAGATTGAGGAGGATAAGAGGAAGTGACCTAGCCATAGGACGAAGAGGAAGAATATTCCCACACCGGCATGCTGGTCGGATGTGGAGAAGATGAAATCTCCAGCGGGGGAGAACGGCAAGGACGAAGGGGTAGGGTGGCTCCTGCTGGTGTTACGAGAAGCGGAAGGAGGGAAGGTGTTTCCCTCTGCCTATGGTATGTGGCTGAGGGTGAAGACAACGGTTGGAGAAGCTCGTCGTTGTTATGGTCGGAGGCAGTCAGAGAGAGGAAATTATGAAGTGTGGCCTGAACCGAGCTAAGGAGCACAGTTTTGCAATGAGGGAGCTTTTATAGAGCTTCTGGCAAGCTTCTAAGTAGGAAACAAGCCTAATTGGCTTACTTAAGAATCAAGAAGCACCCACTGATCTTGTGGGTTTGCATGGCCAATCAGATGTGATTTGGGATCCAAAACTGGTCCCAATCAATTCTCCATGGTGTAAACATCAATCCCACCAAATTTGGTGGGATTTGATGAAGATTTGAGTAGTTTTAGGAGTGGTCAAAGGTCTCTTGGAGGTCGGTTGACCTCCAATGGAAGCAGGGACTGATTGCGAATAAGACAACAAACCTAGGGGGCCTTTTGTAAAGAAATTCAAAAGCTAGGGGTGTGTATGTATGAGAGCGAGAGTCAGATTAGACCGAAAGGAAAACTAGGTCAAGATGATCTCTGATTGGGCCCAAATTTTGGTACAAACCTAATTTAGACACAAAGAATCTAGTGGTAAAGTTGGATTTCAGTTTTGACCAAGTTTGACTAGGAAACTTACATAAAAACCTAAATTAGGGCAGA
Organism: Thalassia testudinum; assembly: GCA_037157565.1. NCBI lineage: Eukaryota > Viridiplantae > Streptophyta > Magnoliopsida > Alismatales > Hydrocharitaceae > Thalassia > Thalassia testudinum. The sequence continues at coordinate 75,177,719 of JAZHRO010000024.1, read as the reverse complement.
ATTGTGTCTATGACTCTGTTTGAGGTCAAAAATGAGTTCCAGAGGTCAGATCAAGGATACCAAATCTTAAGGAATATTTTTCTATGAATTTTAGAAGGTTTAGATGAATTTTATCTTAACCAGAACCTCTATAATTTAAGCAGGTCTAAAATTAAGGTTTTGGGAGCTGTATCAGTTCTCGAAATGCGTGAAACACTGTTTCTATTTGTGTGGACCCTTTTATTAGACTTTAATGCTCATTAGACATTTAGTTAACCCCTAGGAAATCCCGTGATTATTCTGTATTCATGATATGCTGTTAAAACTGTAGAATTAACCCTGATTTAGTGTATTCCTGTCAGAATAGATGTGTAGGGAATTATGGCACTTGAGCGACTATGTAGGAGCATTTGTCAATTAATCCTGTCTAATTAAATTTAGTTATGGCTCATGATGATGTTATCATCATACCTCCATACCTATATTTTGCTAGTTCCTTTGTAAAATCTTATGGAAAGAACTAGAGTTCTAGACCATGCATTGATGTATAGATGCTTGATTTGTTTTACTCTTTTAGAAATTAGGTTAGAATGCCAACAATAGGCCTAGAGGTATTGAAGTATCAGTCAGGATCCAGACCAGACCAGCTTCAGCTTTAGTCTACTACGAAAGTTTCTAAGGCCTGCAAAACTACTCAGAGGTTCGTTGAACCCTTTGGTTAAAGCACCCATGCGTAGAATGTAGCATGTCTAGGTTTAGTTTGCCAGTGCATTTTTGTAAGAGAGAGATAGAGAATGATTTTCATTTGGAGAGTTTTCTCTCTTTTTCTTCTTAGATTTCCCTAGATACAGCCTCAAATTGGTCCTAAACATGGTCTGTATCAGATTCCTTATCCCCACCATCAACCCTCGAAGGATCCCTGGCTTGCAATGCTTTAGCATAGCATCACCCATGGCAACTCCCAGAACTCCTGGCTTTCGACACTTCAAGATAGTGCTGCCCATGGCACTTTGTAGCTAAATTCAGGCCTTGGCAATCGACATTTCGGGATAATCCCGCCCATGGCGCCTGAACCAGCACAAGGTGCTTACATGCCCCCGCTTGGATATTTAGATATCCTAGGAGACAAGCATCGAGGAGATGATATGTTATTATGCATCTTCGAGGGAAATTTCCTACCTCTCTGCGTTAGGAACTGATTGTGCAGCAATCATAGGTCGTAATTGACCTAAATTAGGCTAGGACTTAGCATAAGTTAGGGTAATTCATGCATGCATGAGCATTACTAGCACCTTTACTGCTTTCTTTTAGCTATGCATAAAATAATGCTATAAAGTATTGATTAGGTGCATTATGTCAATTGCAGGTAATAAGCTAATCAGAAGCTAGATTTGAAGCTGGATCTAAAGTTGGATCTGAAGAATAAAGAATAATTGGTGTTCCAGCAGGGTTGGAGCGGAAGACCTAGATTAGATGCAGTAGATAATAATGTAAGGGAGTTAAGGTATGCTATTCTATTAAGTAGGAATAAGGTAATAAAATATGAAGAACTTAGGACCATCCTAGCCTTAGGATAGCCTAGAAGCTTCCCCAAGCCTTAGCCACCCTTAGATTAGGTCACCACACCCTAGGAAACCTTAAAACCCTAATTTTAGCCTCTATCTAGATGTCCAGATGAGTTATAGGACATCCAAAACCCTTAGCCAACTCTCGCACACCTTAAACCCACTTCTGCAGTGTTATTGGACGTCCAGACACTTGGTCAGACACCCAATTTCTGCAGAATACCCAAAATAGAACCCAAAATCCCTCCTGACTCTAATTGGACGTCTAGACAACAAGTCTGGACTTCTAATTTTTCACTATAAGACGTCTGACACTATTATTAGACGTCCAGAACTGCCCTCCAGACCTTGTTTTGAGATTCAAGCCTTGATCTTGGATCTTTAGCTCCCTAAACCCAAGTCTAACCCCTAGGAACCTAAATTAAGGTGCCCTAACCCTAGTACATCACCTCTAGACCTCCCTTAAAACCTAATTAGGTCCTCACTAAACCTAATTGACTTGAATCATGGTCAATCTCTTCAGTCTATTCAATTGGACTCATTGAGTCCAATTGAGCACTAATCTCAGCACACACTGTCCACTTGGACTCAGTGAGAGTCCAATTGACCTAGACTTGAATTAATTGAGTTATTTTACTCTCAATTAAGTTTTTACACACCCAATTAAACTTGTATTAAGTTTATTTGCACTTTACCTTAGTGAATTAGGGTTTACAACCTTAATTTGAGACCTACCTTGACCTAAACCCACTAGAACCTAACCTAATCAACCTAGCCACCGAAGTTTGATCCACACACACCCACACACACCCACATACACCATCCACATGAAAATGTCTAGCCTAGAGTTCTCTATAACTCTCTACCATGTGTTGTTGCCTTGGTTGCTAAAATTAGCAACCATGAGCCATTCAATTTTTAGATCCACATTTGGTGGATCTAAAAACCACCATCCATCCTCTCTCTCTCACTCTCCCACAAGCTCCCACCATAGGCCTCTCTAGAGAATTCCATAATTCTCTAGAGAGCTTCCCTTAGGTCTATAAAAAGACCTAAGGGGTGGCCATTTGCACCCATCCATCTCTTGGCTTTATTCACTTCCATTTAGGTTAGTTACATTCCACCTCCACGAGTTGCCTCACCATGGCCACCACCATCTCCATGCCAGGATGCTGGATCACCTCTCCAACCTCTCTCCAAGAGCTGGCCTAAGCACCATTGGCTGCCCCTCCTCCTCTCAACCATTCAAAGGCCATCGGAGCCCACCTCCAAATGCCCTTATTTCTGCTAGATTAGTAGCTAGTTCTTCATAGTTTACATGCTTTTATTTACTACTTAGTAGTGTAGCTCTTTACTCTCCCCCAATGATGCATGCAAAATCCCCCTATAAATTCCTGTATGCGATCATTTTCTGTTAGCTATATTGATTTTTTTTAAGCCTTCCACTATAAGCTTTCCTCTAGTTCCATGTTGCAAACACTCTCTTAAATGAATGGAAGAAAATTTTCTATATATATATATGTCTTGTGTTGAGAATCACCATGAGCTTATTGCAATATATTTGGTGTGATTAAAGTTGCCTGCTTTTAACTTCTAATATTCTTGCAACTAAGCATGTCATGCTTAAATATGTAATAACCATAAACCGCCATGTGATTTTAAGCAAGTAGAGCGAAAAAGAGATCAATTTAGATTTGCGTAAATGCCTCCCAAAAACGAACGACCGGGACTCCAGGCTCGCTATCTTTACAAAATAAAATCATTTTTTGACGAACGTTTTTGTGCGACTATACTACGATTTCCAACGACATTAAAATGAGAAAAAATGGCTTCTGTCAAATGTCACCGTTGCCGAGGAGGCAACATCATTTTTGATTTTGATCTCTAGAATTCTCATTGACAAATCTTCCTCTACTTTGTTTTTGGATGTGTAGGACAACATGAGAAAAAGGGAATCTGCGCACACATCGAGACTGAAAAAAAAATCAGGTGCACATCTCCTCTTAGATTAGGATTTCCCTTTCTGAACCCTAGGTTAGATTTATTTGAAAAAAAAAAGGAGAAAAAAGCCTATTTATTTTCATGAAAAAGAAAAAAAATCAAAGTAAAAAAATCTAGATACTTAGATTAGGTTTCCTTTTGAATCTTAGGTTAGTTTTGAAAAAGCAAAAAAAAAAAGGAAGTTGAAAATCCTTTGAAAAAAAAAATCCTTCTTGAAAAAAAATTTTCAAATTTTTTGAAAAAAAATTTTTTTTGGTGGAAAGTTTGAATTTTAAACTCAAACACCTTTCAAAAGCTTCTCCACCGACCTTTGATTTTCGGCTAAACTTCAAAATCTGACTTTAAAATTCAATTGCCAAAAAGTTAATGAGCAAAAAATTTTGAAATTTGGATTATATCTTCATTTTTAAACAATATTTCAAATGGTATCATTCGTTTGAAAGAATTCTAAGTACAAAATTTTTGAAAATTCATGAAGTTCAAGGGGGTTAGACTGACTCAGATTTGAAAATTTTCAAATTTCAAAAAGCAATTTCGAGCAATCTGCGAATCTGTTTTGACTAAAAATGATGGGGTTTGAATGCTGATCTCATTGGCTTTAATTTGCATATTTTTTCGAAATTTTGAAGATCATTTGATACTGTTTCAAAGCAGAAAATCGAATAGGAGTCAAAATTCTGGATCTGACCCCTTGACATTTAAAAATCTCTATAAATTCGGTTGAAATATTAAAAATTATAAAAAAATATTCTATGAAAGGATAATTGAAAAAGGAATCTACTTGTCAAATTTCAACTTATTCTGATTCCAATTTTTATTAGAGAATTGGTCTTAATTTTGTGGTCTGCTGAAGAAGAAAAAAAACCCTAGGTTACATTTTTAGGGTTACACTCTAGAGACCATACATTTGGGCTAGACTAGACTTAGTCAAGTCTGGTGCTTAGCCGGTGAGCTTGGTCACATTGTGGGCCACTCACCACAAACCCCAACTGAGAAAAACGGGCTAAAATCCATTTTAAAACACGTAAATAAGCCCGAATTCGTTGTCGTACTACTGGGTAGCTACAACTTCTTTTGCCGAACCTGGTGACTAAGTCTGCGGGGCAGTGTCAAATGACTGCGGCTAAGGGGTAACGGAACCAGAGGCGTGAGCCAAAGGAAGAACCTTCCCCTTAGTCCCCTCGTAACCAAACTGGCTGGGTTAGCTTGAGAGGCGGGAATCACTTCAATCGATTGTACGACGAATTTTTTTCTTTGGGAATTAGAAATTAAAATGAAAAATCTAGTCATCCGATCATAAGGACCATCTGATTGATAGGGCCTTAGCCTTGTCTGGCTTGGCTACACTAACCCAGGGGTTGGGTGGTGTATGCAAGGAAGGAGGTCACTCAGACCTTGGGAGCCGCTCCTAAGGAGGCGAGTCACTTCGCCTGGGCCATCTTCTCCCCCACCCTCTTCTTCTATCTGCTTAGCCGTAATGGCTAACCCTGGATCTGGACCTAATCAGGATCCAGAAGAGCTGGACCCACGAGCTTATCTGAGAGCCCGAGTCACTGAATTAGCTCAACCTTGGAATCAAAACCCAAGGTGGCGAACACGACTTTTCGCTTTGCTTGATCCTTCTCGTCAAGTTAATGAAATGGTTAACCTATATCCTAACCCTGGATATTATGACCCATACCAGTCGATCCCTTAAAGGATCACATCTTATAACCCAGGATATGGATTTCATACTCTTGCTTCTCACCCATGGAATATGGGTAGACCTGATTCACCCCCTAGAATCCCTAAAGAACTACCGGTGCATATGCGACTGCATTATAGAATACAGAGAGCTATAGCTAGCGCTAAGGAGAAGGCTGCATTCTACCTACATGAAATCCAAGCTATCACTGAGCTGAACCAAAGACAAAGTTGGATTCCGTATCAACAAGCTGTGATGAAGCTCCTTCAGGGAACAACAGGGATAACAAGGCTAATTGGACAAAATTGGGAAACTCAAGAACTACTGCTTTTGAGACATCAAGTGGAAAATAGCCTTGAAGACCTCGAAGAATCTGAAACGACTATGTCGGAAGGACACACAGAAGATTCTCGGGAGCAGATGTTGGAAGATCATTCAGGGGAAGAATATTCTAGGTTGGATATGAGACAAGAGCAGGAAGTATGCCGAATGGGTTCGTCTGAGAACTCCATTCAGGAAATTGAGGAGGAAAGGACTGATATCTCCAGGACTAAGCCACAATCGGATTATCCTAAATCCTGGGAGATACCTCTTGGGTTAGATAACCCAACCATAATAAGGGAAGTAGATCCATTTGAGGATATGGATCTTGAGGCAAACATTACATGTGATATTACTGATCAGCCTAAGCCACTTCCCATTGTAGGTGAACCTGTGCTAGAGCCAACATGTTCTGATATGCACTCTTCTTTCACCTACATACCTAATTCGGATGTTAGAGATTCTGAGATGACACTTTCTATCCCTAATCCTGGCATCCGAAGACTAGAAATAGCTATGGATGATTTAACCGAAGAAATAAATATGCTACCTGAGGCAGGAATTACTAAGGAACCCAATGCATATGAGGGTGAAGCTTTGAGCAGAATGAGCTTGGGATGCACCTATCATCCTAGTCAATCTAATGGATGGCTCGACTAAGAGCCTGAAGAGTCAGCTTCTGATGAATTAGATATGAGTATGGACTAGGATGAAGTAATTTCTGACGAGGATTTTAGTGACCTCCCCACAGATCCTCTACTTTCATGGATACCCCCATATGATCTAGAGCCTGGAAAGGGCATGATCTTTGATGTCAATTATCGTTATGAGGATTCCTATGACTCAGATTCTGGTTCTGAGATACATTTTGATCTACTCTTTTAGCAACTTCTTGCTGAATTGTGGGACATGATAATCAGCTGAATCAACATCATGATCCCCCCTCTGATTATCCTTTATTTTCCACCACTACTCCACACTTTCTTATATCTAGACTTTTTGGAGTAGGGGTGCACAATCAGCTGGTTTGCATCTCTGGACCACTGATTCTAGGAGCATACGAGCACATCTTTTTCTTAATCTTGATTGGCTCCTATGCTAGAACTTATATATCTGATTGAGTTTTCGCCTAGCTGGAGGCGTTAAACTCAGCATCTACCCCACATTCATCCATCACCCTATACATACTCGCTTTATACATAGCATATATTTTTTTTAAGCATATTTCTCTTGCATATTGCATACTGTCAGGTTGGCTGGTGCTAAATGTTAAAGTTTAGGAGCAATTCCAGGTGATTTCTACCCATTTACTCCCTGCTGTATTTATTTTCTTTTATATTCATGCATGAGGACATGCAAGAACTTAGGCATGGGGGGGTAGATATGATAAAACTAAAAATTTTTATGCCAACATTTAGGAAAACCTCAAAGCTGCATGTCAAACGCACTTTAGGACCCTAAATGAAAGAACAACTGACTCTACCTCCAATGTTTGCATTGGAGCTAGAAATCGTTCACAACAGCCACTTTCGACTCACTCGCTTACCTCTTGTTCTAAATTTAGGGTCAAGCTGAATGTAACACGATAAGGGAAATTTCATGAAGTACGAATATAAGAGGTTACTTGTTTATAGCATATATACATAGTGCATCCATGAATAAGATTATCTTATTAAGAGAATGCATTAGGGATTTTATCCTCTTGTTGATTCCTGTAATCTGGAATCCAGTACAACTTTTCATACACATGTAAAATTTGCAATGGATTCACGTTGAAGGCTGATAAACGTCTTTAGTCTGTCAAGAAGAAGCAGTGCTTCTTCTCCTGAACCCCTTGACAGTGTTTTGGGAGTCAAGTAGATTTTCTTCCAAAAATCGACCAAATAGTGTGAGATGAGAGTAGAGTATACTGGTGCTCTAAGATTAGTATAAGGAATCCAGAATCCTAGATAATTAGGTAATGATTCTCAGAGATAAGGCATAGTTTTTGCTCTTGGTTCCTGTGTATACATTTTGTGTGAATTTTGAGAGCTACCAAATAAGGTAAATACGCGGAGAGTGAGTTTTCATAAAACTAGGGCTAAGGTGGATGGTTACGGCCATTCTTTACGGAATCCTTGGCTGAAGGAGGGTATTGATGTCAAGGTCAGAAATACACCATCCTATTTGTCTCTCCCAGTGCTGTGACTAGGCACTTCCACCAAATAAGCCACCCAATGTCTCTTGAGTAGCACCAATCCCTAATAATGCCTCCTCAATAAAGTTCATGAATGTATGCTAGCTTGTGTTGTGTTGAAAAAAAAAATTACATAGAAAAAAATATGAAAAAAAAAGAGAGAAAAGAGAAAAAAAGAAGAAAGACAGAAAAAGAAGGAAAAAATTAGAAGAAGAAAAGAGGAGAAAAAGATTTTGTGAATATTTAGTATTTATTTCATTTGCATTGATGCAATACCACCAAATAAATTTGAGATCCACCAAATAAGGCCTTAACCTATTTTTCTTTGTTTCTGACTGCCCGAATACTGGCTGGGGAATTCTGACTTAGTGTTAGGGTTATGAGAACTCAATTAAAGTATTAATGCCAAGTGAGACCACCAAATACAGGTCATATGTGTGAATTTGGTGAGATTGTAAGTTCTAAGAAAAAGAAAGAAAAGAAAAGAAAAAGGAAAAGAGAAAGAGAGAATGAATACAAAGGAACCAGAAGAGAGCATAGTTTTTGTCGTCTTTCCCTGAGTTGAGTTACTTGGTAGTCCAGGAATCGAGATTCTGAAATACTAATCCCTATGTAGCACCAAGTGAGAGTGAGCCACCAAATAAACACCCGTATCCCTCAGACATCCTCTACCCAAGCTTAAAGATGGGGTGGAATTCATAGAATATCTTGAATACCCTAAGGGAAGAGGTTCGCCTATCCTACTAGAATTTTACTAGGGGTCAAGTACAGGCTTTAGAGGTGAATTAATTTTTCACTCGAATTCGTTGCAAAAGCTATGTAGCTACACTTTCACATTTGTTTGGATTTCTAGAGCATAGGATGAAAATAAAAAGGAGAAAAATCTCTAGGCATACACTTGATAAAATAATCAATCCCTTAGGAACCCTTCTGTGAATACTTTAGTCTTGCATTTGCTAGGGACTAGCAAGATTTAGGCATGGGGGTATGATTGCACGTCAATCATAGGTCGTAATTGACCTAAATTAGGCTAGGACTTGGTATAAGTTAGGGTAATTCATGCATGCATGAGCATTACTAGCACCTTTACTGCTTTCTTCCAGTTATGCATAAAATAACGCTATAATGTACTGATTAGGTGCATTATGTCAATTGCAGGTAATAAGCTAATCAGAAGCTAGATCTGAAGCTGGATCTAAAGCTAGATCTGAAGAATAAAGAATAACTGGTGTTGCAGCAGAGCTGGAGCGGAAGACCTAGATTAGATGCAGTAGATAATAATGTAAGGGAGTTAAGGTATGCTATTCTATTAAGTAGGAATAAAGTAGTAAAATATGAAGAACTTAGGACCATCCTAGCCTTAGGATAGCCTAGAAGCTTCCCCAAGCCTTAGCCACCCTTAGATTAGGTCACCACACCCTAGGAAACCTTAAAACCCTAATTCTAGCCTCTATCTGGACGTCCAGATGAGTTATAGGACGTCCAGAACTCTTAGCCAACCCCCGCACACCTTAAACCCACTTCTACAGTGTTATTGGACGTCCAGACACTTGGTCAGACGTCCAATTTCTGCAGAATACCCAAAATAGAACCAAAAATCCCTCCTGACTCTGATTGGACGTCCAGACAACAAGTTTGGACTTCTGATTTTTCACTATAAGACATCTGACACTATTAATAGACGTCCATAACTGCCCTCTAGACCTTGTTTTGAGGTTCAAGCCTTGATCTTGGATCTCTAACTCCCTAAACCCAATTCTAACCTCCTAGGAACCTAAATAAAGGTGTCCTAACCATAGTACATCACCTCTAGACCTCCCTAAGGACCTAATTAGGTCCTCACTAAACCTAATTGACTTGGATCATGGTCAATCTCTTCAGTCTTTTCAATTGGACTCATTGAGTCCAATTGAGCACTGATCTCAACACACACTGTCCACTTGGACTCAGTGAGAGTCCAATTGACCTAGACCTGACTTAATTGAGTTATTTTACTCTCAATTAAGTTTTCACACACCCAATTAAACTTGTATTACGTTTAATTGCACTTTACCTTAGTGAATTAGGGTTTACAACCTTAATTTGAGACCTACCTTGACTTAAACCCACTAGAACCTAACCTAATCAACCTAGCCACCTAAGTTTTGACCCACACACACCCACACACACATCCACACGAAAATACCTAGCCTAGAGTTCTCTAGAACTCTCTACCATGTATTGTTGCCTTGGTTGCTAAAATTAGCAACCAAGAGCCATTCAATTTTTAGATCCACATTTGGTGGATCTAAAAACCACCATCCATCCTCTCTCTCTCACTCTCCCACGATCTCCCACCATAGGCCTCTCTAGAGAATTCCATAATTCTCTAGACAGCTTCCCTTAGGACTATAAAAAGACCTAAGGGGTGGCCATTTGCACCCATCCATCTCTTGGCTTTATTCACTTCCATTTAGGTTAGCTACATTCCACCTCCATGAGTTGCCTCACCATGGCCACCACCATCTCCACGCTAGGATGCTGGATCACCTCTTCAACCTCTCTCCAAGAGTCGGCCTAAGCACCATTGGCCGCCCCTCCTTCTCCTCTCAACCATTCAAAGGCCATCGGAGCCCACCTCCGAATGCCCTTATTTCTGCTAGATTAGTAGCTAGTTCTTCATAGTTTACATGCTTTTATTTACTGCTTAGTAGTGTAGCTCTTTACTCTCCCCCAATGATGCATGCAAAATCCCCCTATAGATTCCTATATGCGATTGTTTTTTGTTAGCTAGATTGATTTTTTTTAAGCCTTCCTTTATAAGCTTTCCTCTAGTTCCATGTTGCAAACACTCTCTTGAATGAATGAAAGAAATTTTTCTATATATATATGTCTATGTGTTGAGAATCACCATGAGCTTATTGTAATATATTTGGTGTGATTAAAGTTGCCTGCTTTTAACTTCTGATATTCTTGCAACTAAGCATGTCGTGCTTAAATACGTAATAACCATAAACCGCCATGTGATTTTAAGCAAGTAGAGCGGAAAAGAGATCGATTTCTGATTTGCATAAACGCCTCCTAGAGACGAACGACCGGGACTCAAGTCTCGTTGTCTTTACAAAAAAAAAATCATTTTTTGACAAACGTTTTTGCATGACTATACTATGATTTCTGACGACTTTAAAACGCACAAAAATGGCTTCTGTTTGGTACTCATCCAATCAACTTGTGTTGTCAAGCCACTCCTAAGCTAGATCTTTGAGATGGCTTGGTTTACAGATAAAGTTCTGCAACCTCTGTCTAAGCTAATGAAGAAGGCTGACTCTGGGCCCTACTGTAAGTATCACAAGGCTCGGGGCTACGCCACCGAAGATTGCCGTGATTTGCGCAGCCAAATTGAGTCCTAGATTCGGCAAAGGAACTTGGCCCAGTTTGTTAAGAGGAAGAAGGCCAGGATAAGGGTAAGGGGCCCATGGAGGGCTCGGAAGACTACCACAAGGAGAGGCTTCAGCATCTTCGTGGGATCAACATGGTACTTGTCGAAGGCCCAGAGCCCAACGATGTCGTGGCCCACCATCTCGAGTAGGCAGCATCTCCTTTGCTCCTGTCAATTGAATTCCACAGTTGGGTCCTAGCTACTATGCTCGGAGTGCCCCAGCGCATTCACTACCCACCCCCCGTGCGTGTGGAGGTCAAAGTCATTTTCGACGTTAACGCCGCTTCAAGTCGGCAATCCAGTAATCCCAGGCAGCCGACTCTTAGTGCTTTCCCCACCTGCCAGTGGGGCGAGAGAGGTCCTGTCAGGTAGGCAGCCTCTTGACTGTTCGCCTCCCTCCCAGACCCAATGGAGCATACGACCCACTGCTGGTAACACACCTACTGGCTGGGCAACAATAGCCTCGACTCCTCGTTGATGAGGGGAGTGTCGTGGATGTCCTCTTCCTTAAAATCCTACGCAATTTGGGTTTCATGGAAGAGCATCTCTTCCCTTCGATTCACCCGGTTGTAGGATTCTGTAATCACAAGGTGATTCCGAAAGGAGAGATTATCCTCTCCTTGTCTGTCTGCAACGGGGATAGGCACCTCAACTAGATGACCACATTTGTCGTGGTTGGGTTGACGGCAGCATTCGACGGCATCCTTAGCCGCCCCACCGCCCATGCCTTCCGACCAATCCCCTCGTCATACTTCCAATTTATGCTTTTCTAGTCTCCATACGGAGTGGGAATAGTACATGGGGATCAGTTGGTTGGTAGGGAGCTCCTCAGAATCAAGCTGAAATGGTCGGTGGAGCCAAAGCCCCCCAAGTCACGAAAATGGGGGAAGAAAAGAAACCAAGTCCAGGCGATCCAGTAGGAGGCAATCCCAGCTAATTAGCTGACGACTTTGGGTCTACTGCTAGGCTCTTCAGCCATGGCTATGAAGATCTATCCCAACGTCTTTGCCAGGCTCGTCTGTATCGAAGCGGACCTTGCACCCTCTGAGGTACAGGAGTTGCTACTCCTGCTTTGGGCCAACGCGGTCGTTTTCGTTTGGTCTGCCAACGACTTGCTTAGGGTAGACTCATCCTTGATTCAACATCATCTAAATATCAGGCGGACACCCATGCAGTCAAACAGGTGGCCAAGGCTGCAGTTCAGAAACTTCTGGAGGTAGGATTCATCGAGGAATCCCTATACCCGGCATGGCTCTTTAACGTTGTAATGGTAAAGAAGGCCAATGGATGTGGCGCATGTATGTCGACTTTACCAACCTGAATGAAGCCTACCCAAAAAATGAGTTCCCCCTACCAAGGGTGGACTCTCTAGTGGACTCCTGTAACGGACAATCCCACATGTCCTTCCTAGATGCCTACAGCGGGTACCACTAGATCAGCCTTGCCCCAATGAATAAGCCTCACACCTCCTTCATCACTGATAGTGGACTGTTCCAATATAGATTCATGCCTTTCGATTTAAAAAATGCTAGGGTAACATACCAATGCCTTGTAAATATGATTTTCGCAAAAACAATAGGAAAGTCATTTGAAGTGGATATTGACGATATGCTTGTGAAGGGGTCAAACTTCCCACAACACCTAAAGTACTTGGTAGAGGTGTTTCTATGATGGGAACACTTTCATGGGCCCTAACTAGCTCATTTTAACCTAGAAAAGAGAACAAAAGCTCCTACATAACCAAGTGAAGGGCCTAACTCAGGGAATAATTGGTTTGAAAGAAAAGCAAGAAACAAAGGGTAAAACTACAATTTTACAATTGCAGTACAACAACAGGATTTCTTAGGGGTTAAACATGGGTTAATTGGTCTTAACAAGATAAAAAGTGGGTTGGTTCAATCAGAAAATGGTTAATATGAGATCTGGGAATTAAATGACTTCTTGTAATCCTAAAACAAACCCACTTAATTTAACAAGGTTTTGGTGAGGATAAAATTCAAATAAATCCTATAAAATTCATGAAAAAATATCCTCTAGGATTTATAACCTTCAATTTGGCCTTTAGAACCTATTTTGACCTAAATAGGGGTCCTAGTCAAACATTTGCCCTAAATTTGGTTTTTGTGCAAAATGTCCAGTCAAATGTGGTCAAACCTATAATCCAACTTCACCATTGGATTCCTTAGGTCCAAATTAGGTTTATACCAAAATTTTGACCTAAGGGGAGTTCACCTTGACCTACTTTGCAAAATAATTCAACCTAATTACTTTTATGACCTTAGCTTTTGAAAACTATTGCAAAGACCCCCCTAACTTCCTCGTCGTTCTTTGCAATTACCTCCTTCCGCCATTACAGTAGAGGAATCCTACTCTGGCAATGACTCAAGAGGGATATCTCCCTGATTCCTCAGAGAATCCCTCTCAAATTTGAAAGGGAGATTCTCTGAGGAATTCCCGATCATGTGAACCAAATCCTAAGCTCTGATTGCCACCCAATCTCTCATGCGAACGCATGAGAGATATGGGTATCTCTCAACCTTCCAAGTCTGGTGAGGTTGCTGTGCTTGGAAGCTTGCCTTCCAAGCACAAGGCCCTCCACCAGCGACTATTTAAAGGCCCCCAGATCCTCCCGGCCATTCTAAGCTTGTTTTGGCCTGAGATTACCCCCAAAATTCCTCTCTCTCCTCTTCGGCCAAAAAGCCCACAAGCTTTGGTGACTCCTCCTCCCTCTTCTCGTCGCTCTGCCAGCATACCAGTGGCAGAGTCATCTTCGCCTCCGTCCACGTCGCGCCAAACCTGCGCTCGCGTCTACCTCCCTCTCGTCGTCACCGCCTCTCCATCTTAGGGCCTTCATCTCAGGTGAAGGCATATATGCATCGTCTGCCCCTCTACTTCCCCCTTCGTCCAATCACTCGCAGATAAGTCCCCTTCACTTACTCTTTCTTTTTCCCTTATCAATTTCTACTCGCAACCCTCGACAACCACAGACCACCCTCACCTTCTCCACCTCCGGCAGACCACCGCGAGGCGCATCCACCACTCCACACATCCACACGTCTCGCCAACTACCTCAAAAGCTCTGCCACCTTCCACTGATCATCTTCCCCCTCTCCATCGACCACCACACGCTCCACGCACTGCCCCCGAACAAACCCACCTTCACGGCCACAGAACAACCTAGGCATGCACGCCCAAGCCATCCCGCCCCACACCAGCAGCCGAGCCACATTCACCGTGTCACGGTGAAGCTTTTTGAGTATTTTAACAGGGCCATGAGGCTATATTGGTGTTGACAGGGTTTGACCCCTATCCGCCATTAGAGAGGGAGCAAAGCTTGCTTGCAAGCTCACTCCAGGTAGCCTTGCTCTAGGTCCCAGGTGCGCGGGCTCTCTTTGTGATCCCCTCATGCCAGCAATTGGAGTCCCAGGGCACCGTAGCTGCAGCAATTAAGGGAGACATCCCCTTCAGGCACGCGCGAAGAAGGGGTGGGACTTTTAGTCCCACCTTGGTAAGTTTAGAGCTGCCTGTGTGATATAAGTTGTAATTGTGTCAGGGGCTTATCGCCTCCTAACACATGGTGAGGTCCCTCTCACCTACTCTCACCTCGTACGCAACTCACTCCTCTGTGGACCTGGTAGCCTGTTCCGATTACTGTGCACTCCTCATGCATCACCCATGCCGATGCGCCTGGTCCCAGGCGTGCTGACCTGACCCGTATACCTGAGAAAGGCTTTGGGAGAGCGAGCCTAAAAGAGAAAAGAAAGAGAGTTCGCGGGGGAGGGTAGGGGTAGGTTTTACACTTGCCTACAGGGAAAGGGAGAAGGAAGAGGAAGTTGAAGAAGGAAGAGGACCCTGAAGGAAAAGCTAAAGGAAGAGGACCCTGAAGGAAAAGCTAAAGGAAGAGGAAGCTAAGGAAAAAGGCTAAGGAAGGAGAAGGCACGGTTGCAGAGAAGACCAAGAGCTGAAGGCCAAGGCAAAAGGGAAAGAAGAAGAAGGAAGGAGAAAGCAAAAAGGAACAGAAGGAAGAAAGAAGAAGAAGACAAAGGAGAAAGAAGCCACAGACAAGGGAAGAACCAAAGCCAAAGAAAGAAGAAGAAGGAAGTTGCAGCAAAAAAGAAGAGGAAGAAGAGGGCTTGGCTGAAGTCAGAGAAAGAGAAAAAAGAGCAGAAAAGGAAGCAAAAGAAGAAGAAATGAAAAGAAGAAGAAAGCTCAAGCAAAGGAAGGAGAAGGATCGGCTGAAATCAGAGAACGAGAAAGAAGAGCAAAGAAGGAAGAAATAAGAAGACATCAGAAGAAGGAAAGAAGAAGAAGAGAAAGCCCAAATCCAAAAGCATATGCTTTTTACATCTCTATTCATATTTTTGAGCCTCTATATACATTGAAACTATTTCTATTGCTTCATAATTTGATTGAACATCACATTTATCAAATTGAAGTTGATAAATTTTTTAAATCCCAATTTGCTCCCCGTGTTCGACCTCGGATTCATAGTTTTTCGAGTAATAAACTTTCATTTGATTTTCGAAGCGATTTCAACTATACTGCGATGCAATATTTACAAACCCGATTTCGCTCTCGCATAAACAGGATCCTAAGGAACACTCGCCTTTGCTTGAACCTCGACAAGTGTACCTTTGGGGTCTTAGCAAGAAATTTCTAGGGTTCCTAGTCTCTAATCGGGGAATTGAAGCAAACTCGAACAAGATCCAGGCGATTAAAGACATGCAACCACTAGACACGTTGAAAGGGCTATAGTCGTTGGTCAGCAAGAGCGCCTCATTAGGACGATTCTTGTCTCGATATTTCAACAAATGTATTCCCTTCTTTGAGTGCATAAAGAAGGGAAAAGGCTATAACGCCGCCCACTGGTCTCCTCACTGCCAGAAGGCCTTGGAGGAAGTTAAGAATGCACTCCAAAGTCCTCCTGTTCTAACGGCCCCCCAGCCTGGGGAAGTTCTTTGTCTATATTTAGCCTCCTCTGTATCCACCGTCACTGCCATCTTAGTTGGCGACCGGGGAGGAATTTGGTGACCCGTGTACTTCGTCAACAAGACCTATCAAGGCATGGAAGTTAGGTACACTGTCATTAAAAAGTTGGGGCTAATTCTCGCCACCACAGCTCAAAAGCTATGCCCTTACTTCCAAGCCTACACAATAATGGTCCTGTCAGACTACCCCCTCTGACGAATGCTATATAAGCCCACGGGGTTATCACGGTAGATCAAATGGTCTATGGAATTGGCTGAATTTGATGTCAAATATCAACCACGGAAGGCAATCAAGGCACAAGTCCTGGTGGACTTCGTGGTTGAATTCACAGACCCCGATGCCTCCTTCACACTCTCCTGGTGACTATATGTCGACGGCTGGTTTATGACAGCCAAATCTGAGGCTGGGATAGCTCTAACTGTCTCAGATGATGTCACTCATAAGTATGACATAAATTTGACTTCCCTACTAATGAGCCCATATTTGTGGGCTAGTTCGGTATTTCAATGCCTAGATCATGATAACATCATCATTAGCCATATCTAGCTTTAATTAGTTATAATCAAGGACTAAATGCCCCTACATAACTGCCAGAGAGACGTAATTCATTGCAAATCCATTTTGAGAGAAAGATAAGAAAATAAGGGTAAAAGTGTAATTTTACCATCATATCATGAAATGTAGAATAACTGTGGGTTTCTCTAGGGGTTAATTAAAGGTCAAATGATCTTAAGTGTCTAATAAGTGGGTTAGAACAGACAGAAAAGGGTTTTCGCATGTTTTGAGAATTAAATGACTTCTGAAACCCTAAAAACAGACCCACTTAAATAATTGAGGTTCTGGTCAGGATAAAATTCACCTAAATCCTATATAAATCATATAAAAATATTCTCTAGGGTTTGGTACCTTCAATTTGGCCATTAGAACCCATCTTGACCCAAAATAGAGCCACAGACAAATTTACCCTAATTTGGGTTTTTACATAAATTACCTAGTCAAATTAATTCAAAACCAAAATCTAACTTCACCATTGGATTCCTTGGATCCAAATTAGGTTTTTACCAAAATTTGGACCCAATCTAAGATCATCCTAACCTAGTTTGCAATTTGGTCCTATTTGATTCTTTTCTATCACAAACATGCCCTTAACTTTCAAAATCCATGCAAATAGCCCCCCAAATTTTTTGTCTTCTTCACAAATAGGTCTCTACCACCATGAAATCCTATTCCTACAACTCCGGTGCCTTAATATGGCAAGATCTTCATGATTCCTTGACGAATCCCTCTTAGATTTGAAAGGGAAGTTCGTCAAGGAATTCCCTTCCTTTTGAGCCAGATACTAAGCCCCAAAACCTTCCCAATCTCTCATGCAAACACATGAGAGATTCAAGTATCTCTAGGTTTCTAGCTTCGACGAGCTTTCCTAGCTTGGGAAGCTTGCTTCCCAAGCTCAAGACACCCTCCAAAGGCTTATAAAAGACTCCCCAGATCAGGTTGAAGATCCCAGACTCATTTTTGGCTGGAATTACCCTAATTTCTTCCCTCCTCTCCGGCCGAAAAGCTCCGCGAGCTTCGACGATATCTTAGACCTCCTTCCTCGTTCGTTCTTGTAAAACTAGCAGCGGATTATTCATCCTTAGATTCTTCCGCGTGCCGTAATACCAGCGGCCATCCCCTTCCACGTCTTCATCACCATTCCTCCCCTACCGTAGAGTTCATCTTCTCCGTCGCCGGTGTGCCAAAATCGGTGCGGATCTCCCCCCTTTCGTCCACTTAGAATAGGTAGTTAGGTCTCTTTAGGTTCCTAGTTTAGTTTCCTACCCAAAAACCTCAAAAACAACCCCTCGACACTGTGACTCACCTCTGTCTTCCCCATCTCTGACCGCTCCTCCGGTGAGGCGGTTCCATCGCTACACCCCTCCATTTGCCTCGCCGACCACCTCATAACCTTCACCTCATCCTCCCGCACAAAAGCCCTAACCTATCACACTCCATCGTCCACCCAATCACGCCACCGAACTAACCCATCACTGGCTTCCTTCCTCAACTCTGATCGGCCACCACACACCCCAATCCCCCACAAAACCACCGCCACTACATTCGTCGTGCCTTGGCGAAGCTTATGAGCTATTCTAATGTGGCCGTGAGGCCCTATTTCATGTTTCAGGGTGTCACCGTCTTTCGCCATCGTCGCCTCCATCTCCAATGTCATTCAAGCTCCTCCGGCCGTGTTCTTTGCCAATTCCATGCCCAGGCAGCACGACTTACTCCCAGGAGAGCTTCCAGGTCCTCAATTGAAGACCACAGGAGCAGCAGCCACTCCAATTGAAGGCACCATCCACTGCAGGTGCATGCAGAAGGAATCAGGGACTTTAGTCCCACATCAGGTGCTGATAGATGTGCCACAACTAATATATTGATTTTATTCTAAGGGCTTATCGCCTCAGCACGCATAGGGGGTGAGGTCCCCGCACGCCCCTCACATGCGCCTCGCCCATGACACTGCTCACACGGGTCTAGCGCTCACCTGATTACTCACCTAAGCTAAGCACTCCTCGCTCACCACCCACCATCGATGAGCCTGGTCCCAGGTGTGCTCACCCGAATACCTGATAACCCGAACTGTGGCCTTGGGAGGGTGGATCCCAGAGAAAGAAAGAGAGAGAGCACTGGGGGCAGTGAAGGTTTTGCCTTGAGGTTCAACGGCTGACACTTAGCCATTTGAAGAAGGAACCCTTCCCCTTGTGTAAGAAGAGAAGGGAGAAGAAGAGCAGCCATAGTGAAGAAGAAAGAAGAGGAGGAATGGAAGAAGGCCTGCAGAAGGAGAGAAAGAGAAGAGAAAGAAGAAGAACAGTGCTTCTAGCACTGTAGCACCTGTTGGTTAAGCTGTCTGGTCATCAGACCCGACATCTGATTTGAGGCTTGATACTTTGAACTATTGATTTAGAATTACTATTGAGATATTTAAATTGGTTGAATGCTTGATATATATATGCTTATAGAGTAATTGGTGATTTAAATCACCATTGTTTTAGCTTCTCTATTTTTTATTGTCTCAAGATACATGAGAATTCATTGAATATCTAATGTGATAGATTAATATTTATTGAATATAATTATTTGGTTTAAATTCTTGTGCTTAGTTACATATTATTTGAGATTAGTGTGTGAATTCCTATTTGCTCCTAGCGAACGACCTTGGACTTCCATTCGAGTTATAAATTTTATTTGTTTTCAAGCGATTTCAACCTATACTACGACGTAGCTGTTATAACTTCAATTTCACCCGATTAACATTAGATATTAAGTTATCTTAAACATTTATTTAGCATGTATTAGGATGTAAATATATTAGTTTATGTTTTTAACTTAATTGCATAATTCATGCATTGCATTCTTAATTAAATGCATTTAGAATTAAGTTAGAATAGCTTGTGAGTGCATTACATGTATTGTTTGGTTTTAACATAGAAAGTAAGGGTTTGCATATAAATAACCCCTCATTTCTTTTCTTTATTTTATCTCCAACGGATGCATGCAGGAGAGTTGCACCAGCTACAATGCACAAGCGACAATTGTGGATCTCTGTTCTCCGCGATGTTCGTCGCTTCACCTCCTCTTTAACCAGCATCCGCTCGCATGCATCCTCCTGCAGTATAAAAGAAGACTCCAGCTACCACTTCCAGCAGGTCATCACCCTCAATCCACTACTACGCAGAGAGTTAAGCTCTCCTCCATTCCACCACCGTTGGCCTCAACCACGGGAACAAGTCCACACCATCGCAGGCAGATTCCGTCCTATGCCCACTTTCTAAAGGACCTATTCACAAAAAAGCAGCAATCGAGGAAACAGGTCCAATCAAAGGTTGTCCTGCCTGATTCTGTTAGCTCAATTATACAACATGGGACACCCCCGAAACTTAAGGCCCCAAGAGCCCCATACATCTCAGTGGTCGTTGGTTACCTACATATAGACGAGGCTCTGCTTGATCTGGGTGCGAGGGTGATTACACAGCAATCATGCAACCTAAAACATCTAAATTGAGCTAGATTCTAGCATAACTTCGAGTCAATGCATTCATAAGCATCGTAATTCACATACTAATTAGTTTAAGTAGCCGTATAGATAATATCATCATTTTATGACCTAAAAGAGAGATGATTTTAATCGCAGATGATTCGAAGCCACAGATGTCAGATCAGACCAGATAGATCTGATCAGAATGACGACGGGAGTTCAACGCTTCCGAAATCATCTTGATTAGACAGCCAGAGCATCGTGTATAGTCCATAGAAGAACGAAGATCATGGAGCCAAAGGGCAAAGATCTGAACCTTAGATGACAAATGCAACTACATAGATGGATCCAGATCAACGTTCACAGTCCAACGGTATAGAAATCAACTTAATCGGAGGCCTATGTCATCAGATATAAAGAGAAGAAGAACAGACGACCATGATGGCACCACGTGGCACCATCGCAGTCGCCCCTCGCCACGCCCCCAACTCCTGAAGGCACCTCTCCTTGCAGCGTAGGCCATTGGATCTTCATCCAACGGCTATGAGCGCGCCACGTCGCCACTCGATTAGATCAGTATAAATATAAACAAGCAAGTATATATGATAAAGAGTTTGCACAGCGCATTGGCTCGCATGTGCGAGAGACGTGGGTTCGAGCCCTGTGCTGCGCAAAATCGATGCGGCGTCGGTGGGCGGGCGCGTGCAGGTGCGATTGCGCGATCAAAGGGCTGAGGCGCATCAACGTGGCACAATTAGAGCGCATTGCGGGCGGACGTGCAATCGTGCGAGCTTGTGCGAAATCAGGAAGGTGCGAGAAGCACATATTGGATTTGAAAGCCACGATGAGCACGCGTTTAAGCCGTCCGATTGCAAGATCGGACGGCTGACGATGAGGCGGGATTTGATGGCATGCAGCGAAGGCAAAAACGTGAAGGTGCAGGCAAGCGGGACCCGTGCGATGAGGATTTGAGGGTGCACAGCATGCCACGTGTCACCACCAGAATGAATCCGAGCATAGAAGGCCTTTTGAAGGTTATTTTTAGGCCCAATCAGGGGATCTGATTAGCCAAGGGGTTGTTGCACAAGATTAAGGGTTGAAATACCCTTTTTGCCCTTCACAAAAGCTATAAAAGAAGGCTCAGGGCCCCCCCAGTTGAAGCATCCACTTAGCATCTCTCTCTTCCATCAACTCTAGACATCCCATCTTCTCTAGAATTCTCCGTCTCCTCTGCAACTCCGCTCTGACTTCATCCCAGTGCTCTGGATCTGAGGTGCTGTTGCATCTCACATAAGCATCCCGCAAGCAGTGTCATTTCTCTGCCACTTTCTTCTATCTCTCTCTCTCTCCCTCTCTCTCTTTCTCTCTATCTATCTTTACTTTTTGCATAGCAATTTCTATTATGAAAAACTCTTTATCAATGCAATAAAATCTGATCTTATGAATATTTGATGCGTCTCTATACATATATACATATATAAGTATCTTGTTAGAACTAGTTTCATTGAAAAGCTTCCGTTAAAAATCGAGATTGCCTCCCTGCGAACGACCCGGTACTCACTGGTTTTATAAATATTATTTATCGTGTTTTTGTGCTATACTATAACTAAACAACTTTTAATCGCGATCATGCATCGAACAGGGGGTAAACATCCTTCTAAGCTATGTATATGAACAACTTGGAGGAGGCAATCTAAAGCCTTCCCCTGTAATCCTCCAAGTTGCAGACCATTCTTTGAAGACATCACGGGGCCTGCTGGAAGTTGTCCTCGTAAGAGTGGAGGATCTCTTCTTCCCCGTTGACTTTTTAGTACTGGACACTGACCCTACCAATAAACCACCGAAGCCCTCCATCATCTTGGGTCGCCCTTTTCTTGCAACTTCTAATGCTTCAATTAATTGTCACACTGGGACGTTAAAAATGGGCTTTGGGAATAGGAAAATTCATCTTAATGTGTTTGATGCTTATAAACAAGCTGGATTTGAGGATTGTTCCCAATTTGAGGTGGTAGATGACCTGATTGAAGAGACAACTCCTGCAATTCTATGTGATGACCCCCTTGATGGGAACACCATCATGAGCCCTAACTAGCTCATTTTGGCCCATAAAAGAGAACAAAAGCTCCTACATAACCAACTGGAGGTCCTAATTTAATGAATAACCATTCTGAGATAAAAGTAAGAAACAATGGGTAAAACTGCAATTTTACCATTGCAGTGCAACAACATATTTTCTCAAGGGTTAAACACAGGTCAAATGGTCTTAACAAGATAAAAAGTGGGTTGCTTCAAACAGAAAAGGGCTAGTGTGAATGCTGGGAATTAAATGACTTCTTGTAACCCTAAAACAGACCCACTTGAGTTAACAAGGTTCTGGTCAGGATAAAATTCACTTAAACCCTCTAAAAATCATAGACAAATATTCTCTAGGGTTTAGAACCTTCAATTTGGCCATTGGAATCTATTTTGACCTAAAATGTGGCCTCAGACAAATATTTGCCCTAAATTGGGTTATTGTGTAAATTGCCTAGTTAAACGTGGTCACACAAAAAATCCAACTTCACCATTGGATTCCTTAGGTCCAAATTAGGTGTGTACCAAAATTTAAGCCTAAGGGGAATTCATCTTGACCAGCTTTGCAAATAAGTCTAGCCCAATTACATTTCTACCCCTATCTTTCCAAGACCTCTGCAGAAACCCCCCTAGATTCTTCTTCATTCTTTGCAATTAGGTCCTTCCACCATTATAGCGGAGGGAATCCTACTCTGGCGAGATTGCATGGGCGATTTCTCCTTGATCTCTCAGAGAATATCCTTGAAAATTGAAAGGGAGTTTCTCTGAGAAATCCCCTCCAATGTGAACCCAATTTGAGGCCTTACTTGGTACCCAATCTCTCATGCGAACGCATGAGAGATTTGGGTCTCTTTTGAGTTGCCATCTTCGGTGAACTTATCATGCTTGGAAGCTTGGCTTCCAAGCACAAACCCAACCTCCAGAGCCTATTTAGGAGACCCAAATCACCCCGCATCTCCTAAGCTTGAAATTGACTGGAAAAACCCCTCAAATTCTTCTCCCCTCCTTCGGCCAATTTGCTCATCAAGTTCCAGCGACCTTCCCTAATTTCCCTCGTCGCCTAGCCACAATACTGATGGTAGGTTCTGCATCCCCTTCGTCCTGCATCTATCGATGCCTCTACATCCCCTTCGTCCTCGCCAACCACCTTCTCTGAGCACCTTCATCTCCGGCATTGGCGATACCAGCCAAATGCCATCCCTACCTCCCTCTTCATCCCTTCACGCCCAGATAAGTTCCCTCTCCCTTCTACTCCCTTTTCCCCTCTTTATTTCACAAAAACACCCCTCAACGCCACTGAACACCGTCACCTTCTACACCTCCGGCCAAACCTCCGGCGAGGCGTCCCCGTCGCTCCGCACCTCCACCCGCCTCACCGACCGCCTTACGACCTCCGCAACACCCCACTGATCATCTCCCACTACTCCAATCACTCTGCCACTTACCCAAACACACCCCTGAACACACCCACGCACACGGCCACAGGTTGCGCTAGGCACGCTCACTCAGGCAGTCCCACGCCACGTCGACCCTCGCAACATACTCAGCGTGCCTCGGCAAAGCCTCTTGAACATTCTGACGTGGCAGCTAGGCCGTTTACGTGATTGCAGGTCTAGGGGCTCGCTGCCATTGACGCACAGTAGGAAGCTTGCTTGCAAGCTTCTCCAGGCTCCACCCGCTCCAGGCTTGTGTCCCAGGCTGCACGGGGCACTCTCGCAAACACTTCCAGGCATCTACTTGAAGCCTAGCTCCATCACTGTAGCTGCAATTGAATGAAGACATTTGGCTGCAGGTGCACGTGAAAGAGGGTGGGAAGTTAGTCCCACCTCGGAATCTTTTGGTGCACTGCGCCTGCATAAATTAATTTTCTGCATTAAGCTCTTCGCCTCCTACTCACAGGGTGAGGTCCCCTCTCACCTGACCTGATGCCTCGTCCGCGACCACCCCTTGCAGACCTGGTGATCCGACCCGGCCCAGCACACCTCACCCACCACCGCATGCTGGTGGGCCTGGTCTCGGGCGCGTGCCCGACCCAATTACTTGAGAAGTGGCTTTGGGAGAGCGAACCTAAGAGAAAAAGAGGAGAAGAGAGCGTGCGCGGGTAGGGGTAGGTTTTGCTCTGCAGGGGAAGGAGAAAGGCAAGGCTGAAGAGGAAGTTAAGGAGCTGAAGAGTTGAAGTAGAGAGAGGAAGGAGAAGGCTGAAGGCAGCCAAGATAGAGAAGAAGGCAGAGGAAGAGAAAGGCTAAGGCAAGGAACCAGAAGAAGAAGCTGAGAAAGGCTAAGGCAAGGAATCAGAAGAAGAGAAAGAAAGAAGAGGAAAGAAAGCAGCCACCAGAGACAGAGAAGAGAAGAGAAGAGAAGAGAAGAGAAGAAGGAGAAGAAAGAAGATCAAGCACTGTAGCATCCACATTTTAAGGCATCTGATTCACAAATTAGACGTCCAATTTTGTGTTTATTCACATACATTGGTTCCTTTAGTGCCTTACATTTATTCTTATCTTTTTGCATTATAACATTAATTTTATTGCATATTATATTCTTTCAAATTATCAAGTTGTGATCTTGATTTCTAAACCCTAATTTGCTCCCTGTGTTCGACCTCGGACTGTCAAATTCGAGTAATAAATTGTATTTGTTTCGAACGCTTTTTTCAACCGTACTACAACGCGACTTTTCTAAAACTCGATTAAGTGCTCTTAGCACCCCTTCAGCATGTCATTCTAAATGAGCATTCCCATCTCTTGGAGGAATGTGAAGGCGATGTGCTAGAACTTGAGGAATTGCTTGGAGTTTCTATTGAGTCTCTTTCCCCATCATACCTACCTAAGGTAGATCTGCTACCCGAGATGGGGACTTCTATTATGAAACCCTCAACCATACAAGCCCCCAACCTTGAACTGAAACCCCTCCCAGATTCTCTCAAGTATGTATTCCTTGGGTTAAATGATACACTCCCTGTAATGATCTCATTTGCACTATTTGAAGTTCAAGAGGTAGCCTTGCTAGACTGATGTAAACACATTTACACTACTTAAAATGTCTATTTATGCATGTTCTTAAGCATAGGATTGCATTTCATGATATAAATATTGCATTACATGCATCATCTTGCATTTAGAGTAGTTTGAATAAAATGGAGGTTAATTGTCTCCTTTTATGTGCTTGGACAGGGCAAATATTTTATCGGGGCCTCGGATCAAAGATCCAACCGTATGAATATGATCAGGGCGACGATTGGAGTTCAACGACTCCAAGATCGCCCTAATCAGGCATCCGTAGCATCAGATAGAGACCGGAGAACCCTAGAAGATCAAGGGCCAGGATGGTGTAAATCCGCACTTCAGATGGCAAATCCGACCACACGGATGAATTCGGATCGACGATCGCAGCCCAACGACACAAAAATCGAGTCAATCCGACATCCGTGGCACCATCTACAACTTCCAGAAGATGGACGGCTAAGATGGCACCACGTGGCGCCATCTCAGCCGCCCAATCGGCCGCATGCGTCTGGTGAAGACCGCGCACCGTCTCCTCTCCGCCGTTGGATCTCGATCCAACGGCTGCGGTCGCTCGCGTTTAAAAACGTCCGCGCGACCATTTCGCCCGCGTAGCGCAGCGGCGACGCAGCTGCGGGCGAAGCGGAGGTCGCGGGTTCGAGCCGCGGTGAGGGGGTGGAAGGCGCGGGCGAGCGGGCGCGCACGAGCGTCAGATGAAGATCCAACGGCCGCGCGCGCCCGATATCGCCGATGCGCAATTGGACGCTCGATCGCACGCGGGCAGGCGCGCTACGCAGCGGGCGCGGACGCGATCTAAGCCGTCCGATCTCGCGATCGGACGGCTGAGACGACGCGGACGTGCGTATGCGTTACGCGCGCAGGCCAGCCGAGCGGGCGCGCGTGGGCGCGGCGGCGACGGCGGGGCTTTAGCGACGGTTTTATCCGTCACTAAAGACCCCTTATTTATTATTTTGAAGATGTAATGTCCATTTTGCCCCCACTCCTTGCAACTATAAAAGGAGACCCCCTCCATACGAAATTTGCATCCCTTCCTTCTCCTCTCTACCTCTCCAAAGCTCAAGAGAAGCTTGTCCCACACCCGGGATGCTTCTCGCGAGATAAAGTCCAAATTTTCGTCCCCCTTCGGAAGTGGATCCCGCGACGACGACGGCGTGCTGCTTCGTTCCCGTTCTTCTGCTTCGTCCTCCTTCGTCCCGCTTCGTTCTCCTTCGTCCAGGCGTCGTCCCGTCCGGCTCGTCCTCCAAGCGACCGTCGAGGAGGATTTCTCTCTCCCTATTCTTTTTACTGCTTTCTAGTATAGATTTATTGCTTTCTAGAGTAGTCTATTCGTCCTCCGAGCGATCGTCGAGGAGGACATTTCTCCCTCCATTCTTTTAATGCTTTCTAGAGTAATTGTTTTATGTTTTCTAGTTGTAACGAAAGAACTCTTTTATGATAAATTCCTTGTCTATTCTACATCTCATTTTGATTTCCATGTACAGTATTCTTTCTCTCTCTCTTACTCCCTCTCTCTCTTTTATTTGTTGTAGATACTTAGATAGTTTAAATTGAATTTCTTCGTGACAAAATAAAAAGAAACGCGAAGTTTTTAAATCAAACGTTCGCCTCCCTGTGTTCGACCCGGAATTTTGATTTCGGTATAAATTTTATTTGTTGAACACGAATCCTTCGCTTTCGAACTACAACGACGGGTTTTCCAAAACCAAACACGTTAGCGCAGGTGCATAAAATAAGTTCAACATTTTGGCGCCGTTGCCGGGGAGGCAACGATCTTTGATTTCTCTTCACGTTTTGTAACTTACAAATCATTTACCTCACTTTTCTCCTTTCTTATTGTAATTGCAGGTACTCTTTTGAGGCAAGCAAAAGCGGTAGATTGGAGTAAAGTGCTGTGAAAGGTTTTGTAAGTTATCACCCATTCTTTCCCCCTCCATAGATTTCATTCGCCACATTGAATCCAAATTCCAATTAACCTAGGTGTTTGCATAAATCCTAGGAATAGTTTGCTTGTTTGGATTCTCACTCACATTCATTCCACCTTCATTTATATAAAAAAAAAAAGTAAAAAGATAATTTTGTGGGGTAATTTTCAACAAATACACAATGTACACCCACATTTAAAGGCACTTAACCAAATTGATTTGTTTCTACTCAACTAGGTTCTGATCTATGGGACCAGTACACATAAAGCAACACATAAAAGAGTAGAAATCATTCTAAGTTAACCATCTTTGTGTGCCTAACTTAGTGGTGCATTTGAGGCCAATTGTTTGAGTTGATTGGGCCGCACCACTTCAAATAAAATCAACTCATCAAGTAGCTGCCAATTAGGTTCAACTCTTAGGGATCTACCAGGCACTCCACATTCTTTTTAAACTTTAAAGGAAAATATCTTCACCTGTGCTTGCAAAACCTGGTGTGCCAATGAAACTTGATTGAAAACACCTAAAGATGAATCCTAAAAGCTACTAAGCAAGATTTGAACCTTAAAATTCACCACATCAAAAATAATCTTGCTTGAAAACCACTGGTTGTGCACGCACACACAAAGCAATCAATCATTAAGGGCACAACCCATTTAAAGGGCCCATCACATTCCAAAGCACATTCAAACCTAGCCCTAAATAAAACAGAGTAGACGTTGGCCTTAAGGATTGGACTCGCTCTTCAGAACTCAGAACGAGATTATTTTCGATTAGTCTGTTTCTACTGTTCAATCTGATGTCTAGCTAGGGGAGCAGAGTCAAACGATCGCGGCTGGGGGGTACACTAGGAACCGGAGGCGCAAGCCGAAGGAAGAACCTTCTCCCCAGTCCCTCCTTCTAACTGGTTGGATTGAACAGACAGAAGTAGATCAAATCGTTCCTTTATCTCAAGACGGGTTTTGGGAGTCTGTAGGTCTGTAGGCTAACCCATTTAAGGACAGGTTTGATTGTTTGTATTGCAGGGCACCTTTCTTCCTCCCGAGTCTCATGAATCCTTCCACATATTTCACGCATTCCCGCTCTTTCCCTCCTGTTGTAAATTATCCTCAACATGACGATTATCCCAACTCGTATTGTAATCGACCATCAGTTAGTTGGGATAATTCGGATTGGGGATACAATTCCGGACCCCCGTGTTTAGGGTCTAACCCTGAACACTTTGATTCTCAATTCTATCCTTCTCAGAGTTGCATCGATTATAGATCGTCCTCCTTTCATGAGCAACCTAATGCGATCTACAATCAAGAAGGATACACTGATCCTTACCCATCCTCTGATTTCACTGCCTTTAGGTCATCTCCATCTTTTGAACAATCTGAAATGACCTATTATCAGGATGGGTATAACGAATCTCAATTCGTTAATTCCTCTACATTGATGTCAAACCCGCCCAACCCTGAACCAACTCATTTGGTTCAGGTTAATCAGGTTCAAGATAAGGTTCTAGCTAACTTGAGGAATATCATTCAATCTTTAGAAGTTCAGCCAATACCTTGCATTGAGAGATTGGAGCCCCTGATTGAAATGATTGATGATTTAAACAAGTCTTTGTTGGATTGGCTCCAGGATGTTAAGGATAAGAACCCGGGTGAGTTTCTACTTGGGAAATTAGCGAAATTGAGGATGAGATTCGTGGTTGCTTTGATTCAATCTTGGAATAATTCCCAGGATGAACTCTCTTCAGGAAAGCCAATGACAGAACCCGCTCAGGCACCTGTTGGGGGGACACGTGTTACGAAGCTGACCAGATTGAATTAAAGCAACCAATTAAGGATGATCTGATTTCTTCACCTGAGATCCCTGAGCCGGGTTACGAGAAAACGTATGTCTCCTGGGAACACAAAGTGACAACTGATTTTGGGACATACATTGATACGGATCCTGATTTCTTTGATGGTGAAGATTCAAGTTGCGAAGTCTCACACGAGTTTTCAAATCACGATTTTTGTGAGACGATTGGGCCTGAGGAATCTGATAGATCATTTGATAGCCCAATAACTGAGGAAACTGATCTTATTAGGGCACACGATACAGATCCAGAATCGCATTTTCTGGAGGAATCAATTCAATGCCCTGATTATCAGTTACACCCTGTTGAGCTTATTGATGATTTTAATTCTGAGATAATTAGACCCAAGTCAATTTTGATTCTGCCACATCATTTACACTTGGAGATTCCAGACGGGGTGATGAATATACAAGATGTCCTGGAATTTGATACACTTAATGAGGAGGATAGGAGCGGGGAAGTTCTAATTTGGGAAGTTAATTTTGGAGGAAATGGAAGATTGAGTCGAAGGGTTCCTTTTAAGCTGAAACCATCAAATCAGAACCCTTACGACATTTGTTTCGAGGATGTCAAACTCAAGCACACATTTAACGATTATCCTTTTGAGCTTCAATTCTCTGTAACCCGACATTTTGGCCTTGGGTTGCATCCTCACAAATCGCAGGCCCGACCCCGCTTGCATTCTGATTTTAGGTTTTGGGTAATTTTTATCCAGAACCTAAGATATTCTCGATTATGGGGTGTGGGTCTGCACCACAATCTGGTCCACATCTGTGGACCTCTGCTGACAGGTCAGAGGATTCTTCTGTTCATTCTAATTCTGACCTGCACATGTGAATTCTTCATTTCTTTTCTTTGTATAGTGTGCCTAGCTGAAGGCACTAAACTCAGCACATATACAGTTCTTTTTCATTTTCATCTCGGAGCGGACCCGATATCCACGCAATTCAGGTGCTTTCTACGCTTTTCCACTCTGTTTTATGTCTTTTTAATACAATGAGGACATTACATTAGATAGGCATGGGGGGGTGGATATTTATCTTTGAATTCATTCGTCAGCTCCGTAGATTTGTTTTATTATTAAAAAAAAAAAAATCGAAATTAGGAAAGAGAATTTGGGTTTAAGAAAATTTTCGATCTTAAGAAATACTATATTATGGTTTGAACACAAAGACCCTTCAGGTCTTTGGACTTAATCAGCCTATGTATCCACTAAAATGTGGATTTGTTTTTCGAGTTCTCGCCAACCTGAATTTTATTATAATTGGAATAAATAAGTTTGGGTGATAAGTACACGACTTGTCAACCCGCCCTCTGATTTAAGGGAATTTTGAGTTTTAAGCATCTACACACTTTCTTTGCACTGACTCGTTGTTTGGCGATTTTAACGGAAATTGGGTAGCTAATGAACCTTCTAGGGTGATATGGCTGGCAAGTTATCGTGGGTAACAGCCCATAGGTAGGTTGTCCAGAGCCCAGTCACTGGACCTTTCTCTTTTTGCTGCCTTTAGGTAAATCTTAGACCAGGGAAGCCACCTACTTAAAAAAAAAAAAAAAAAAATCAAAAAGGAGAAAAGAACAAAAAGAAATAAGCCACACTTCGCCGCACGAGTATGGCTGGCAAGTTGTCGGTGGTAACAGCTCATCGACCGGTTGTCCAGAACCCAGCTCAGAAAATGCACTAAAAATTTCCAAAACACTTAGGAAGAAGCGGAGAAGTAGAATAAACCGGGGAGATATACACTGGATTCACCCTTGTGTTGACCCCGTTAAAAAAAAATAAAAAATAAAAAATAAAAGTAGGGAGAAAGCTACCGGTTGTAAAGATACACCTTTAGGCAGAATTCTTTTTGAGGTCACCTAGAGGCGTAGAAATCCGAAGTCCGTTTTAATTGCCGGTCAACGAGTCTATCACAATCACAATAAGATGCTTGAAACTTAGGGTTCTCATCAAATCTTGGGTGAGTTGAATGGCCGTAGAAAGCCACTCTTAAACCCTAAAATTTGAAAATTCAAAAAAAAAAAAAAAAAAAAAAGTAAAAACAGAAAAAGAAATTTTTCTTTGAATAAGGCGAGGCTTGAGGCGGTCTGCATTTTGGCTGATACCCGGGCACTGTTGTGTCTTTGAAAGTTCAGTTCTTAAGTAGACAATTTCTTAATGATTGAAAATAACTCAGGTCCAAATAATCTAACCTAATTCTTTTATAAATAGCATATAGTTTTTGCTAGGGACTAGCAAAAGATAGGCATGGGGGTATGATGTAAACACATTTACACTACTTAAAATGTCTATTTACGCATGTTCTTAAGCATAGGATTGCATTTCATGATATAAATATTGCATTACATGCATCATCTTACATTTAGAGTAGTTTGAATAAAATGGAGGTTAATTGTCTCCTTTTATGTGCTTGGACAGGGCAAATATTTTATCGGGGCCTCGGATCAAAGATCCAACCGTATGGATATGATCAGGGCGACGATTGGAGTTCAACGACTCCAAGATCGCCCTAATCAGGCATCCGTAGCATCAGATAGAGACAGGGGAACCCTAGAAGATCAAGGGCCAGGATGGTGTAAATCCGCACTTCAGATGGCAAATCCGACCACACGGATGAATTCGGATCGACGATCGCAGCCCAACGACACAAAAATCGAGTCAATCCGACATCCGTGGCACCATCTACAACTTCCAGAAGATGGACGGCTAAGATGGCGCCACGTGGATCTCCACGTCTGGTGAAGACCGCGCACTGTCTCCTCTCCGCCGTTGGATCTCGATCCAACGGCTGCGGTCGCTCGCGTTTAAAAACGTCCGCGCGACCATTTCGCCCGCGTAGCGCAGCGGCGACGCAGCTGCGGGCGAAGCGGAGGTCGCGGGTTCGAGCCGCGGTGAGGGGGTGGAAGGCGCGGGCGAGCGGGCGCGCACGAGCGTCAGATGAAGATCCAACGGCCGCGCGCACCCGATAGCGCCGACGCGCAATTGGACGCTCTGGTGGACGCTCGATCGCACGCGGGCGGGCGCGCTACGCAGCGGGCGCGGACGCGATCTAAGGCGTCCGATCTCGCGATCGGACGGCTGAGACGACGCGGACGTGCGTATGCGTTACGCGCGCAGGCCAGCCGAGCGGGCGCGCGTGGGCGCGGCGGCGACGGCGACGGCGACGGCGGGGCTTTAGCGACGGTTTTATCCGTCACTAAAGACCCCTTATTTATTATTTTGAAGATGTAATGTCCATTTTGCCCCCACTCCTTGCAACTATAAAAGGAGACCCCCTCCATACGAAATTTGCATCCCTTCCTTCTCCTCTCTACCTCTCCAAAGCTCAAGAGAAGCTTGTCCCACACCCGGGATGCTTCTCGCGAGATAAAGTCCAAATTTTCGTCCCCCTTCGGAAGTGGATCCCGCGACGACGACGGCGTGCTGCTTCGTTCCCGTTCTTCTGCTTCGTCCTCCTTCGTCCCGCTTCGTTCTCCTTCGTCCAGGCGTTGTCCCGTCCGGCTCGTCCTCCAAGTGACCGTCGAGGAGGATTTCTCTCTCCCTATTCTTTTTACTGCTTTCTAGTATAGATTTACTGCTTTCTAGAGTAGTCTATTCGTCCTCCGAGCGATCGTCGAGGAGGACATTTCTCCCTCCATTCTTTTAATGCTTTCTAGAGTAATTGTTTTATGTTTTCTAGTTGTAACGAAAGAACTCTTTTATGATAAATTCCTTGTCTATTCTACATCTCATTTTGATTTCCATGTACAGTATTCTTTCTCTCTCTCTTACTCCCTCTCTCCTTTTATTTGTTGTAGATACTTAGATAGTTTAAATTGAATTTCTTCGTGACAAAATAAAAAGAAACGTGAAGTTTTTAAATCAAACGTTCGACTCCCTGTGTTCGACCAGGAATTTTGATTTCGGTATAAATTTTATTTGTTGAACACGAATCCTTCGCTTTCGAACTACAACGACGGGTTTTCCAAAACCAAACACGTTAGCGTAGGTGCGTAAATAATCGTTCAACATAGACTGTTTATCAAGGCACAAGGAAGCCATAGCTTGGACGATTGCTGATATTAAGGGTATAGACTCAACACTCTGCATGCATTACATTTATATTGATGATTCCATCAAACCATTTCAAGACATGCAGAGACGTCTTAAACTCAACATGAGGGAGGTGGTTAAAAAGGAGATTTTGAGGTGGTTGGATGCTGGGATCATTTATCCCATCGCAGATAGAAAATGGGTTAGTCCAATCCATATGATGCCAAAGAAGGCAGGCTTCACGGTAGAAACAAATGACCAGGGTGAACAAGTGGTTACCAAACCCTCAACTGGTTGGAGGGTCAGCATTGACTACCGCAAACTGAACACCGCTACCGAGAAGGATCACTTTCCCTTGCCCATTATTGATCAGATCCTAGAGAGATTGGCAGGGAACAAGTATTTCTGCTTTTTAGACGGATATTCTGGGTATAACCAGGTTGCAGTCTTCCCTGATGACCAGCATAAGACAACTTTCACTAGTCCCTATGGCACTTTTGTGTTTAGGGTTATGCCATTTGGATTATGTAATGCACCGGCAACCTTCCAGTGGTGTATGATGTCCATTTTCTCAGACATGATTGACAAGTGTGTTGAGGTTTTTATGGATGATTTCTCCATTTACGGCTCATCTTTTGACTAGTGTCTCTTGCACCTAGAGAATGTGCTGAAGAGATGTAAGGAGACTGGTTTAGTTCTTAGCTGGAAGAAGAGTCATTCCATGGTACAGAAAGGCATTGTACTTGGGAATGTTGTGTCTGAGCGAGGCTTGGAAGTAGATAAGGCTAAGGTTGATTCAATTTCCAAACTCCCATTGCCCACGAATGTCAAATAGATTAGATCCTTTCTAGGCCATGCAGACTTTTATAGGAAATTCATTAAGAATTTCAGCAAAATTTCTAGGCCACTTTGTGACTTATTGGCGAAGGAATCTTCCTTCGATTTTGATTCAAAGTGTGCCAAGGCTTTTCATACGCCGAAGGAGAACTTGACCATTGTGCCTATTCTCTAAGCTCCAGATTGGACACTCCCATTTGAGTTGATGTGTGATGCTTCGGATTATGCAGTGGGAGCAGTTCTTGGACAAAGGGTTGAGGGAAGACCACATGTGCTGCACTATGCCAGCAAGACTTTAACTGAACCACAGCAAAACTACATAGTTACTGAAAAGGAATTACTTGCTATAGTTTTTGCTCTGGAGAAGTTTAGGTCTTATCTTCTTGGATCCAAGGTGGTCACTTTTACTGATCATGAGGCAGTGAAACATCTCATTGCTAAGAAGGACTCTAAGCCATGTTTAATTAGGTGGTTTCTACTCCTTCAAGAGTTTGACTTTGAGATTCGTGAAAGGAAAGGAGTGGAAAATGTAGTGGCTGACCACTTGTCTTGCCTTCCCCTTGATGACTCTCCATTTGGAGACATCCGCGAGACATTTCCCAATGAAACCCTTATGGCGGTAACACTAACTTCACTCTAGTATGCTGATACCGTTAATTACTTGGTCACTGAAGAAACTCCTGGCTCTTGGGATGAGTAGAAACGGAAGCGATTCATTTCCCAAGATAGATTCTTTCATTGGGAAGAGCTAGAATTATTTAATATTGGACAAGACCAAGTTTGGAGATGATGTGTGCCTGAAGAAGAGAAATAGAGTGTGTTGAGATTTTGCCATGAGCTTCATTGTGGAGGACACTTTGGTACTAAGAAAATGGCTTTTAAGGTTCTCCAGTTTGGTTTTTGGTGGCCTACTTTATTTAAGGATTCTCATAACTTTGTTAAGGCCTATTTTAGATGTCAACAGATTGGAATGATTGGGAAGCGGAATGAGATGCCTCAACACCCTATCCAACCTGTGGAATTTTTTGATGTTTGGGGGATAGACTTATGGGTCCCTTCCCTTCATCCCATGGATTTGAGTATATCTTGGTGGCAGTGGATTATGTGTCCAAGTGGATAGAGGTTATTCCTATGTGCACAAATGACCACTCTGTGATCTTGAAATTTGTGAAGGCTAATATCATATCTTGATTTGGCTGCCTAAGATGATTATAAGTGATGGGGGACCTCACAAGATTGCTACCCCTTACCATCCTCAGATGAGTGCCCAGGTTAGAGTGTCAAATAGGGAGATCAAGAACATTTTAGAAAAGACTGTTAGGCCAAATAGGAAGGACTGGTCCCAAAATCTCGATGATGCTTTATGGGCTTATCGAACGGCCTACAAAACCCCTTTGGGTATGTCTCCCTTCCGGATAGTGTACGGGAAAGCATGCCACTTACTCGTTGAACTTCAACATAGGGCACTTTGGGCTATCCGAAGTGTCAACATAGTTTAGAGCAAGCACGTAAGGAACATTTACTAGAGTTGATTGAGCTTGAGAAGCTGAGGAATGATGCTTATGACACCTCCCAAGCTTATAAAGAGAGAACTAAGGTCTTACATGATAAGCATATCCTTAGAAAGACCTTTGAGCCCAACCAACAAGTCTGGCTTTTCAATTGCAGACTTAAGCTTTTTCCAAGGAAATTGAAATCACGTTGGGATGGGCCTTACATTATCACCAAAGTATTTCCGCATGGGGCTGTGGAGATAAAGAGCCCTTCCTCTTCAGCACCACCCTTTACCATCAACGGCCAATGATTGAAACCTTACGTTACTTTGGATGGCCATTTGATTGACAAGGTCACTCTTGAGGAGCCTTAGCTCATTTCTTTCCCACCTCAGGTAACATCTTCCCATGGCCATTTTACTTTCAATGAGGACATTGTTTGAACCAATCATGGGGGGATAGGACCTGAGGCATCTATACATAGCATTTATACATAGTGTATTCATGCATTTACTTAAAACATTCTACATTGCATACATTTGCAATTGTTACAAAAAAAAAAAAAATTGCATTTTTGAGCTTAACTAGTTGGGCCCTGCATTCTTAGGTAGGCCAGAACTTTAGGCTAGACTATGTTGACTCTAGGTGTTTGACTTAGAAGCTAAGTTGAGCTACTACCTTTAAACCTTTAGGGTCCTTTGTGGACTTAAAAACTCAAGTAGGAGTTAAGTTGCGGGCCATTCCTCAAGAGGTTGAGGAAGGAAAGCTAGAGATTGAGTTAAAGGCTGGGTAGTACTTGATATTTTTTTCTACCTTTTGGTTTGCAGATGCTCGTAACCTAAGCATCCACATTTCACACATACTTAGTCTTATGTAAATAATGATCACCTTTATTCCTTTCTTGGAGAAAATTTGGTTCTCTTAGTTCTGACTTAGGAGAAGCTTAAAAACACAATTTGATTGGATGAGTTCTTGCCGCAGGAGAGGTGGAGTATATACTCACCTTGAGGATGCGATGATAACATGTCACCTCCTTGGCGCTTGTCTCTTAGGATGTCCATCCTACTGGGGGCATGTAAGCGCATTGTGCAGTTCAGGTACCATGGGCGGCCCTATCCCAAAGTGCCTGTTGAACGTGCGAATCGCTACGCTAACGTATTTGGTTTTAGAAAACCTGTCGTTGTAGCTTGAAAGTGAAGAATTCGTGTTTGGACAAAGCAGAAGAATGGGAACGGAGCAGCATGCCGTCGTTGTCGCAGGATCCACTTCTGAAGGGGGACGAAAATTTGGACTTTATCTCGCGAGAAGCATCCCGGGTGTGGGACAAGCTTCTCTTGAGCTTTGGAGGGGTAGAGAAGAGAAGGAAGGGATGAGAATTTCGTATGGAGGTGGTCTCCTTTCATAGTTGCAAGGAGTGGGGGCAAAATGGACATTACAACTTCAAAATAATAAATGAGGGGTCTTTAGTGATGGATAAATCCGTCACTAAAGCCCCCAACGTGGGCATAGCTTCTGTGCCCACGCACGCCCACTCTACTGCTCGCACACGCAATGCTTCCGCACGTTCGTCGATTCTCAGCCGTCCGATCGCGAGATCGGACGGCTTAAGATGCATCTCCACCCGCTGCGGTGCGCGTCCGCCTGGCGCGTGCGATCGCATGTGACGCCGTGCGTACAATAGCACGTGAACGCTATCGAGCATGCACGGCCGTTGGATTGCGATCTGACGATCGATAGGAACGCACCCGCTCGCCTCAGAAATCGCTTGGCGAGGCTCGAACGCACGCCAGCGCCTCGCGATAAGGCGCTGGACCGCTGCGCTGCCTCGCCCAAAAGGTCGCGCAGATGTTTTCAATGAGCCACGTCCACAGCCGTTGGATTGAGATCCAACAGCGGAGAGCGAGAGGCGCGGGGCCTTCGTAGAGTGCGTACGACAGTTTGGTCAGCCGAGATGGCGCCACGTGGTGCCATCTTGGCCGTCCATCTTTTGGAAGTTGTAGATGGTACCACAGATGTCGGATTGACTTTATTTTTGCGTCATTGGGCTACGATCGTCGATCTGAATTCATCCGTGTGGTCAGATTTGTCATCTGAAGTGCAGATTTTCACCATCCTGGCCCTTGATCTTCTAGGGTTCCCCGGTCACTATCTGATGCTACGGATGCCTGATTAGGGTGATCTTGGAGTCGTTGAACTCCAATCGTCGCCCTGATCACATCCATATGGTTGGATCTTTGATCCGAGGCCCCGATAAAATATTTGCCCTTTCTAAGCACATAAAAGGAGACAATTAACCTCCATTTTATTCAAACTACTCTAAATGCAAGATGATGCATGTTATGTAATATTTATATCATGAAATGCAATCCTATGCTTAAGAACATGCAAAAATAGACATCTTAAGTAGTGTAAATGTGTTTAAATCATACCCCCATGCCTATCTTTTGCTAGTCCCTAGCAAAAACTATATGCTATTTATAAAAGAATTAGGTTGGTTTATTTGGACCTGATTTATTTTCAATCATTAAGAAATTATTTACTTAGGAACTGAACTTTCAAAGACACAACAGTACCCGGGTATCAGCCAAAATGCAGACCGCCTCAACCCTCGCCTTATTCAAAGAAAAATTTCTTTTTCTCTTTTTACTCTTTTCTAATTTTTTTGGATTTTCAAATTTTAGGGTTTAAGAGTGGCTTTCTATGGCCATTCAACTCACCCAAGATTTGATGAGAACCCTAAGTTTTAAGCATCTTATTGTGATTGTGATAGACTAGTTGACCGGTAATTAAAACAGACTTCGGATTTCTACGCCTCTAGGTGACCTCAAAAAGAATTCTGCCTAAAGGTGTATCTTTACAACCGGTAGCTTTCTCCCTACTTTTATTTTTTTACAGGGTCAACACAAGGGTGAATCCAGTGTATATCTCCCCGGTTTATTCTACTTCTCCGCTTCTTCCTAAGTGTTTTGGGAATTTTTAGTGCATTTACTGAGCTGGGTTTTGGACAACCGATCGATGAGCTGTTACCACCGACAACTTGCCAGCCATACTCGTGCGGGGAAGTGTGGCTTATTTCTTTTTTTATTCTTTTCTCCTTTTCTTTTTGATTTTGATTTTTTTTTTTTTTAAATAGGTGGCTTCCCTGGTCTAAGATTTACCTAAGGGCAGGAAAAAGAGAAAGGTCCAGTGACTGGGCTGTGGACAACCTACCTATGGGCTGTTACCCACGATAAGTTGCCAGCCATATCACCCTAGAAGGTTCATTAGATACTCAATTTCCGTTAAAATCACCGAACAACGAGTCAGTGCAAAGAAAGTGTGTAGATGCTTAAAACTCAAAAATTTCCTCAAATCAGAGGGTGGGTTGATAAGTCATGTACTTATCACCCAAACTTACTTATTCCAATTATAATAGAATTAAGATGGCGAGGACTCAAAGACAAATCCACATTTTAGTGGATACACAAGCTAATTAAGTCCAAAGACCTGAAGGGTCTTTGTGTTCAGATCCTAATGTAAAATTTCTTAGGATTGAAAAGTCCTAATGTCCAACTAATCCTTCCTAATTTCTTTTTTATATATAAATAAGAAGAGAAAAATAATTTGTATAGATTTCACAAAGCTGACCAAATAATTCAAAAATGAATCCACCCCCCCATGCCTAGCTGATGCAATGTCTTCATTGAAAAAGAGACATGAAAGAAAGGGTAGAATTTGAAAGATGTCACCTGGAAATGAAGCTCGTATCAGCCTTGTGTCATATGTACAACTGCTGAGTTTAATGCCGTCAGCTAGGCGAAGTCCAGCCAAAGAAGTCACAGAATGGCTAGAGCAACAGAGTCTGAGACGGGTTCTGGAAGATTACGGTCAACAACAGGCTTCAAACGTTGACCGTTGACTTTAAAGGTGTTACCCGTCTTTGGGTCAGAAATCTGAACGGCACCATTTGAAAAAATCTGATCAATTATGAATGGGCCATTCCATTTAGATCTAAGTTTGCCAGGAAAGAGCTTAAGTTTAGAATCAAATAACCAGACCTTTTGGTTTGGCTCAAAGCTCTTGCGGGAAATCAATTGATCATGTAGAGCTTTGGTCCGAGCCTTGTAGATCTTGGCATTCTCATAAGCATCATTTCTAAGCTCCTCCAACTCAGATAGTTGGAGTTTCCTAGTCTTCCCAGCTAGATTCAGATCTAAATTGCATTGTTTGATTGCTCAGAATGCCCTGTGTTCAATCTCTACGGGTAGATGGCACACCTTTCCATACACCAAACGGAATGGAGACATGCCGATGGGTGTTTTATACGCCGTACGGTAGGCCCAAAGAGCGTCCTCAAGCTTTTGAGTCCAATCCTTATGATCAGGCCTAACCATTTTTTGCAGAATGTTCTTGATCTCTCGATTGGAGATCTCGGCTTGTCCATTCGTCTGGGGATGGTAAGGTGTGGAAATTCGATGATTAACCCCATATTTGGCCAATAAATTCTGGAATTGGGCATTAGTAAAATGAGTTACACCGTCACTGATGATAGCCCTCGGAATCCCGAACCTACTGAAGATATTGTTCTTAACAAAATTAATGACCACCTTGTGGCCATTAGTTCGGGTGGGAATCGCCTCAATCCATTTGGACACATAATCAACAGCAACAAGAATGTACTGATGTCCAAATGAAGGGATAAAGGGTCCCATGAAATTGATGCCCCAAACATCAAAAATTTCTACAGGAAGAATAGGGTTTAGGGGCATTCTTGTTATGTTCCCGAGTGACTGACATCGAGAACATGACCTTGAGAAGTCCTGGGCATCCTTGAATAAAGACGGCCAATAGAAGCCAGATTACAAGATTTTTGCAGTTGTCTTTCTCCCGGAGAAATGTCCACCACACCCAGATGCATGGCAGAACTCGAGTATACTGTTGAATTCATTCTCCGGTATGCATCGGCAAATAATCTGATCAGAGCCGATGCGATACAGTTCAGGGTCCTCCCAAAAGTAGTATTTGGCCTTAGATTTGAGTCTATCCCGTTGTTGCTTGGTCCAATCCTGGGGGATTTGACCAACGGCCAAATAGTTAACAATGTCAGCAAACCATGGGGTGTGGACACCTAAAACTGTAAGAATGGTTTTGTCTGGAAAAGTGTCAGCAATCGGAATGTCCAGACAAGAAGAATCACCAAGGAGTCTTGACAAATGATCCGCCACCACATTTTGTACCCCAGTTTTATCCTTGATTTCAAGATCAAATTCTCGAAGAAGAATCCAACGAATAAGCTAGGGTTTAGCATCCTTTTTAGCCAAGAGATGTCTCAAGGCTGAGTGGTCGGTATAAACGATAACATGAGACCCTAAGAGATAAGCCCTGAATTTTTCCAAAGCAAATACTACAACTAGTAATTCCTTTTCAGTAACAGTGCAATTCCTTTGGGCTTCATCCAGAGTTTTACTAGCGTAGTAAATGATAGAGGGCTTTCGATCAATTTTCTGACCCAGGACAGCCCTGACCGCGTAATAAGAAGTGTCGGTGATTGCATAGCAATCATGGGTCCTAATCAACCTAAATAATGTCTGAACCTATCTTAAATTGTGGATATTGCACTCATATCTTGCATATCATGCATTGCATCAGTCTATTTAGAATAAGATGAGATATCCTGCTAGTTAATGGTTTTTATTGCTATTTACAGATAATAAAGTGATTCAGGATGGAGATAGTGGAATAAAGCAATAAAGGAAGAAGAAGACTGATCCAGATAAGAGGAGTGAGGAGGATAGCCTTATCCCTACCCTTAGAAACCCCAGGATAGCCTTATCCCTACCCTTAGAAACCCTAGGACAGCCTTCCCAAACCCAAGACAACCTCCATCAAGGGAAACTTAAAACAATATGTCTAACTCATTTATCATGGTTTATACAGATCAT
The DNA here is from genome assembly GCA_037157565.1 of Thalassia testudinum. NCBI lineage: Eukaryota > Viridiplantae > Streptophyta > Magnoliopsida > Alismatales > Hydrocharitaceae > Thalassia > Thalassia testudinum. The sequence continues at coordinate 75,136,417 of JAZHRO010000024.1, read as the reverse complement.
TTGCTTAAAAATACCAATGAAAATATAATACATTCTTTCATAACACGAGAACAATGTTGTGATCTATACCTCCTAATTTGAACTATTCCACTAGTTTTCTTCAATATTGGTTATGATGCAACCTTTCAATTTTGTATTTTTATTATGAATTCAGTTCTTATTATTAACGACTTTATATTATCTTTGGTTATTTCTCTCTTGGGCTTCTTTGCATCTTATCCAATAATTCTTTTTTATTTTAAGATCTTATCCATCAATTCACGAATGGAAGAAAAGGATGGTTAGAAATAACTACTTGATGGCGTCATGAAGTTGGCTATTATGCTTTAATAATTATGAAGTTGGTTATTACGTAAAATCAAATGCAAACCTAGTTTTTCTTGTTGGCTGGAAATCTAGCTTCTCTTACATTCTCAAGAACTTGAAGGCATTGAATGAAAATGTTCACTAAAAATTATACTAGATTAATTTTAGATGGATGTAGGTAGATTTAATTTTGAGGGACTAAAGTTAAAAGGGTTTGCATGTGGAAAACTTACATTTGGATGTTGGAGAACAACAGTGTCCTCTTAGTATACTTTTGGAGGAAACAGTATCTTGAGATACAATTCTGTTTGGCAAGGTTGGTGGAAAATCAAAATATTAGTCATATAAGTGGCTCACCTAGCATTCCTGACAGTGGAAAATTGCAGCAAACATCACAATTAAGAAGAACGTTGTGTGACTGCAATACACACAAAAAATAAATTCATCTTAAACAAACTTGTAGAGTAAGAGATAATTCAATTACAATTTGGAAATAAAGGAAGAACCAAATGGATGAACCTAACAGAACTACATCTAGGAAGAAAATCGATTTCCTATATATGCAGTTAAAAATTTCCTTGCAGTGCTTTGTATTTTGAAAGTTTTGCAATGCATGTCCCTCATTAAATTATATCATTCAGCTTCAATGCAAAATCAACCATTTTATTGTCATTCAGTTCTAGGGCTAAAGGGTCCAAAGCCAAAGGCAAAATTGGTGTGTTGAGGAAGCCACCAATTTGCAGAAGCCAGAAACTTCACCACATGCAAAGAATGCCTATGAGTATCTGCCAAGATCCATCCATCCGAGCAACAAAGTGAGTTGAGCTCTCTGTACACAAGTGTGCCTCTGCAAGGTGAGTTCATTGTTTGCCCATATGCACATCAAACCACCTAATAGAATAGGTAAGTTTTCATAAGTTATAGGTCTGAAATCATTATAGGATTAAAACCATAGAGTAAAGAATCAGCAGTTAGGTCAGCAGGAAGGAGATCCATAGTTAGCATCCCAAAGTGACCCATGCCATATGTTTTTTTTCTTCTTTTGAACCCTTCAAAATAGTTGATTTCATTCTGTTTAGAAAGTCTAAACAAAAACAAGGGACTTTTAGCAGTATTACATCCAATTTTAGACAGTATGCATCATGATAGATGCATTAGAGTCGATTTATGGTCTAGGGGAACCACAAAATAGGGGAAAAAAGAACATTACCGTCTCTCAGATTATCATAAGCAGTATTCATCTACCACAAAATGCCTAGAGAGAAACCTATGCCCACCCACGCTCCCTCTGAGTTTGGCCATGCCTATGTCGCTTGGTTCGTCGATGTCAAGGGAGGGCTCGACGAGGACCTTGTGGGTGAAGGAGAGGTGGGTCATGATGAACCATGCCCCCAAGGCCTTATACATTTCTAGGTGAGAGTTGTTTAGAGAAGTAATGGCAGATTCTCAATTGTCCTTAGTTTCTCATGTTGGTTATGTCAGCTTTTTCCCTTTAATGATGGGGATCATTCCACCAGTGAGGTACTGGCTCTTTGTTTAGAGGATATAATGGAAATCTCATCTTTTGTATTTTTCATGTTCATTGTATGCTCTATGAAGCATATGGACCATGTCAATAAATAAGCATAGTTGAATAGCTCATATTTATACAGTCATAGATAGTTTATGAATAGTTTCAAATGTTGTAGCACATTGCATCATCATGTTGAAGCTAAGACATAAACTACAATCTTGGAAATGGTAGAAGACTTCAATTTATCAATGTATCATGCCACAGAAGGAAAAAAATGAGTCTATATTGCATGGCTTTGATAGGATTTTGAAGGGTAACATTATGCTTGAAATTGTAGCATATGATTCATATTTTTTTTGTATCTCCTTATCATTATTTCATTTGGTGAGGTTTTGCATTTAACCAACTATAGATAAACTAGTTCCATGGTTAGCATTCCTTTGGGATTTTTATGCACTTATGTGTTTAATGCATAGAGAGATCAACACATTAATCATTTCTAAAATTCAATTTGGGTGGTTATGTTTGATTGGTAGATTTCAATTTGGGTGGTTATCTATAAAAAAGAATTTTTAGTTTGGGTGGTTATCCAAACCATTCAGTCTTTTTATTTTGAAACAAGAATTTGAAGTCTATTAGAAGAAGAAATTAAGATGCAATTTATGTTGCTTGTCCATATATTGCTCATAGATAGGAGGATCATCCCGTTACTGTAAAGGGCGTGATTCTAGTTCATTGAGTTGTTTATATACCCCTTTGTTTAATGCTTTATGAACCCTCTTATTTCTCACTTTCAAATAGAAATTTGTTCTAGTGCTAATGGAGCCCAAAGATAGAAATTGGCAAAGTTAAGGAATTCATGTTAGAGTATCAGATGGGTCAGTCAATGAAGATGGGTACAATTCATGTTGGAGATTTCCTTGTGAGTATCTTTGACCTATTAATTTAGATGTACTTATGACTTCATTCTCTTTTGTTATTCCATATGTATATTTCTAAGTTGTTTTTGCTTGCATCTTGGAATGACTAATCAGGCAGTCAAAATTACTCAAGGGGCTATTCAGAAGGTTGAAAGCTCAATATTAGGTATTGTTTGATGAAATGTTGTTTTAAATTTTCAATCTTATTTCCAGGTAAAAAAAAGGCCAATTGTCATTATGTTTATTTCTTAAGTGCTTTTTTAAATGGATAAGTTTTTTTTATATGGATGTACCTCCATAATTTTTTCACTTATTTTCACGAGTAATATGTAGAGTGAATGGTTCTTGTGAACCCATGAGTTGAATACTAAGTACCAAATCCAACCCTTTTTGTTGATATTTTCTTTCTTTGAGAAGTAAAAGAACACTCAGTCAAGATAGGGATCATCAAATGTAGCAATGGCCTACTTTATAAGTGGAAAGTTTACAGGTGTATTTGAATCTTTTTTCCTGAATGCAATGTTTGCCCATTATGTTAAACAAATCGAGAAGGTTACCATCTCAAGAATATTTTTTTTTTACCTTTAAAAAAACAAATCTCCATGAGCCATCTAATAGAAGCTTGTTGCATCTGTAGCCATCAAAAAATTTTGGATCTTGATCTGGAAAATATGCAATAGAAATATCTTTTTCCTTCTTAGACCAACTTCTATGTTTAACCAAAAAGAAACTAAGCTTATCATCCTTTTCAACCACATCTTCTTACCACCTAATAATATCATCCTTGCCAAGCCACAGGTACAGACCCAGGTTCGATTCTTGATTGGTACATTTTTTCTTTAGTTCCAAGTTAAAGCATCCATTTTTTAATCTGTATGTTTCATGAATTTTTTTTATTGCATACAAAAAAATGGGAGGTTCTTCAAGAATGCATATAGAATTATAAATAATTTCATGATGCTAATTCCATGCATGTTTCATGACAATCATGCAACTTGTATTTTAAAATTTGGGGAAATGTTATGTTCATCATAAAATGATTGGTTAACTATTATTAGGACAAAATGACATGGAGGTGTATAAAGTGTAGGAAGGATGCATAGAGAATAACATCCAGAGATCATGTTATTTATTCCTATTAATATAACTACAACTAATTAGTAGGTGTTATTCAAAACAAAGTAAAATGTTTTGAACTATAAGCATTCTATGGGCCACCTAAGTAAGCAATCTAAGTTTATTACAGGCACCTAGTGACCGACTGGAGTATTCAACTATTCTATAATTATTATGTTTAATTGATTGTGTTTCATCATGTTTTAATGGGGACTCAGCTACTCTAGAAGATGGTGGAATCCAATTTAGTTTATTAGATTGCACATTTGTCCTTGCTTCATTATACCTTTCCATCCTCTTAATTCTTGGCTACAAAATTATTGTGGTAACAGAATATGAATCTTTTCTCTTAAATGTCATTCACACACATCCTTGGAAAGATGCCAAATTTTATCTCTTAAGTTAGTTTATGGAGAAGGTACTTTATGTCACTTCTACAAGGTTCTTTAGAAATGTAACCATAACTGCACTTAAAAACATTAAATATTCTCTTTGAAAATGTTCCTTTTTCACCAAGGGTAAAAGAAATTAATTTAAGATTTACCATAACAAGTTTTCTGGTTGCTTCAAGATATTAAAATAGAAGGTCCCTTTTCTATCTTAGGCTACTGTTGATTTTATTTATGCACATGCAAATTGTAACATCATCTTGTTTTTTCAAGGGTTATAACATTATGTTTAATGATTTGTAGTTGTGCATCACCTCGAGTTGATCAAGAACCTTTGCAAGCTACTCAAGATCTCATAGTTGAGGTTCCTAGAAATCAACGAACCATTGGAACAACTAAAGGAAGACTTAAGGAGGGTTTACATTGTGATTAACAACTTCTAAGATAGGATCTACTTGTACCTTCTAACCTTAAGCTAGAATGTTATCTACCAGTTTAAGAGTGTATAAGGCGAGATCGATGGATACTTGTGACTCATGTCGCTTATAATGCTTACAGATATACAATTCCCTTTTATAATTATATGAAAACATTGTTTTTTTGGCCGTGAATTTATGGTTCATGGATAATTTGATTTGTTATTTCAAAAGAAAAAGAGTCATATCTTGTATATTTTCTTTTGAAAAGCGAAAGGGCAGTTATCCGAATGATAACCACCCAAATTCATTTCATTCCAGGAAATTGATTTACATTAGAGTTTACAAGACAAATTCCTAGAACACCACCTGAGAAGAAATTGATGAAACAAAGTTTTCAACATAGGGTCTCTCCCCCCTAAAAAGCACTCCATTTCTCCCCAGCCAAACACCCCATAGGATTGCCAGAACCTTGGCACTATCCTTCTTGGATCTAAAGATGATCCCTCCACTGTGGGCATTGCCTTTGAGGAATGAAGACTAGAAGTTAACCGCATCCCGATGGGTGATCCAATTGATTCCCCATTCTCTGCCAAACCTGCATCACAAACAGACATTGAAAGAAGAGGTGCTGGATGTCTTCCTGGGTTGCATCACAAAGGGTACACGTCAAATCATCAGACTGGGCCCATCTTGCTCTCCACTGCTTTGTCATAATCCTCTCCGTCCTCACCAACCAAGCGAAGATCTTCACCTTTAGCGGGCACTCCGCTATCCAAAGAAATTTGCAACCTCGCAAGAAATCAATGTTGGGGCTGACCGTGCTAGTCCCCAATCTATGGAAGACCTTTGTCACAGAGAAATCTCCTTCCTCCCAGGACAAAGCATCACACCCCTCCTCCGGTGCCCAACCCTCCAATTCCTGCAACAACCGTTGGAACTCCTCGCATATCTGGTCGAAGAGGCCCCTCTGAAAAGTTGGAAACCAAGCCCCATCCCAACACACCCAAAAAGGTGGGGAAATATGTCACCAAGGGTATAGCTAGTTCCTTGCCAGAAATGGAAAGCATCGCCCTCCCCTAGCGTAGGGGATAAGAAATTGCACACCTTCACTGTCACTGCCTCCAAGCTTTTGAGAAAATGTGAGGCTCCAGGAGGAGGGGAATCCAACGGTCCCCATGAAAGAAAAGGATCGTAACATCACCGCATAACATCGCTAAAGAGACCCCGCTCCTGACCCACCAACCTAGCAATCCACTTCGCAAGGAGGTTGATGTTCACCTTGTCCACCTCTCTAACCCCTAGACCCCCTTCTTGAATTGGTCTACACACCTCCTCCTAGGCCACCAATCTTGCCCCCTTCCTGTCGACTTTGCATTAGCCCAGAAGAAATCCCTCATCAACCCCGAGATCTTCCTCTCAATATGGCGCGATCATATAGAAACTGTGAGGAAATTTGATGGCATGGATGCCAGAACTGCCTTGACCAGGGCTAGCCTCCCACCTCTAGATAGGAGCCTGGAAGACCAGCCCACTAATCTTCCTTCCATCCTTTCTAGCAGTGGAATCCAATCCTATACCCTGAGGTGCCGATCTGATAAGGGAAGGCCCTGGAATACCAGCGGCAAAGAGCGTAACTCTATCTCCAAAACACCTCCCACCCTCTCCACCTCTACGACCAATAGATTGAAAGGGACAAAAGTTGACTTTTGATAATTAATCTACAACCCTAACTCCTCGTCAAAAAGCTCCAAAAGGATTCTCATACTCCTGGCCTCCGGATCTATTCCCTCGACTAGAAACAAAGTATCATCAGCATACTACAGGACTTCTGTCTCCCTATCCTCACCAACCATGAAGCCCTTGATTAGACCCCTAGCACAGGCACTATGCATTGCTTGCACCAGAGCATCCACTGCAAGCACAAACAACATAAATGCAAGTGGTAACCTTGTCTGACCCCCTTCCTAGGCTGTACCCATACTCCTACTGAGTTGCCATTGATTAGAATTGAGAAAGATGTCGTTGTCACACATCGTTTCATCCAATCAATCCATGCTGTGGGAAAATCCCTCCTCAACAAGGAAGCCCACAGAAATTCCCACTACACTGAGTCGTATGCCTTGCTGAAGTCAACCTTCCACAAAAAAACCTGCTTCTTCTCCCACCTCCATGTGGCCAACACCTCCATGGCAACTACAAAACCATCCAAAATTTCCCTCCCTGGGATGAAAGATGTCTGAACAGGAGAAATCAAATCTCCAAGAAGGTCCTTGAGCCTATTGGCCAAAACCTTAGTAACAATAAGGTACACGACATTCGATAATGCAATTGGTCTAAAATCCTGGATCATTTTAGCCCTTCCTTCTTAGGCAACAAAAATAAGTAGTATCTATTCAGCTTATCAAAACCTCTGTTTCTGTCTGCAAATTTCTCCATCATTTGCCTCACATCCGCCCCCACCAGGGGCCAGAATTCCCTGAAAAAGAAAACAGGGAAACCATTCGGGCCAGGGCACCCCTCTGCATTTAGGCTCCAAACCATCTACCTCACCTCGTCCTCCGAGAAGCCAGCTGTGAGTTCCTCCACCTGAGCCTCTGTGACACATTGCACATTCTCCCCTCTCCACTTCTAGCATCCTCTAATGTCACTCCTAGTAACTCTTTGAAGCAATCCGTCGTAGCTCGCCCCACCTCCTCTCTACCTGAGAAAGTCTACCCATGTATCATATCTTCTCTATCCAGTTTCTCCTCCTCCTAGCAGAGGCCATTTGGTGGAAGAACTTGGTAGAGTCACATTCCTTCAGCCATCTCTACCTCATCTCATCTTCCACTCCACCTCCAGTTTCCTATCCTCCTTTTGTAGCACCCGTGTCATCCTCACCCTGACCTCCCTATCCTCTACCAAAATAGGGGCTTAATGCTCCTGCCTATCAATTCTAGTGATCTTTGCCAATGCCTCTTCCTTCTTGGCCCTCCTGGACGCCTTGATCTCCCTCCTGTATGCTCTCAAGTGGTCCTGCAGCACACTCAGCTTCTTCGCCAAGCAACATGTGGCTGATCCCTCCACTTCTACGAAGTTCCACTTCTCCTCCACCATACTTCGGAAGCCTTCCTCTGCCATGCATGATCTATCAAATTTGAAGTATGTGCCAAAATGAGTCCCCTCATTAGGTCGTCACATAAGGAGTACTTGATTAGAGAAGGGTCTCTCCAAAGCCAACACATCCGCCACAGGGAAAGCCTCTGCCAGCTCTATGTTGGAGAGAAATCTGTCAATCCTAGACGTCTGGCTACTATTTTTCCTCCAGGTGTATGCACAGGAAGGTGGGGTCCAATCCATGAGGTCATGTGTAGCAACAAAATCCACAGAAAGGTTCGACCTGGGATCTTGTCTTCCTCGCCCTCCAGGTTTGTCCTCCATTTGCAAGGTGATGTTGAAATCCCCTACGAGCAACCAAACGTTTCCATGGCACTCCGTAGCCATGGTCATGAGTTCCTCCCACATGACTCCCCTTTCCTGGGCATCTGACGGACCATACACCCTCGTGACAATCAACATGACACCTCCCACCTTTCTAACCAATCTCGCAGAGATAACATGCTCCCCACAAAAGTAATCTTCCAAGGAGAAACCATCTTCCCTCCATCTGAGGATCTTTCCTCCTAATCATCCAGTCACATCAAGGGACCGAAACCCCTCCTTCCAAGAACCCCCAATCTCTTTCCAGATCCGAAGATCATAGTAGGTCAATTTTGTTTCTTGTAGCATCATAACATCCACTCTCCAAACACGAATATATTGCCCCAATGATGCCCTTCTTGAAGGGTCACTAAGACCCCGCACATTCCATGTAAGCACCTCATTCATTTAGAACAACTGGGGGCCTCCTTTACAGTCTGTCGGAAGCCAGCTGATGAGCCTAGATTTGTGGGCTATTTATGAGTGTTATTGCCTAGACATTAGATTAAAGTAGCATATACATAGCATACATTAATATGTAAATAGATTAATTTATAGATTTGCTCTCATGAATATGTCATGCATTTAAGGTTTCCTATACATAGCATGCATTGAAATATTTAATCTTTTAGGTTGCATTACAAGCATTCATTTAAATTAACATTTCTATTGAGGGATTGTGGATAAATAACCCTCATTTCTTTTTCTTATTTTATTAATCCTTTCTTCTCCTCAACAGCTGCAGTAATGATGCCCCCTCCCACTTTACTTGCTGCTTTGATGGCCGTGGAACATGGATTTGGTTGAGGCAGCTATGGCTACAAAAGAGAGTAGAAGGTGACCGTGCTTGGGGAGGCCACCACCCATAACACCACCGTGCGTCGTTCATCATCGCGAGCCTCTATGGCCGAGCTCTACCACATCGTGGGCCGACGAGGTGACAGCTCGCCTTGCCAAGCTGGTGTACTCGTGTCAACACTGTGCGTGAGCCTTCACGGCTCCACCACACCATGAGCGTGGCCGCACCAGCCGCATGAATATCTTCTTCTCCATCATTTCCCTCTTTCTCATGAACATCCACCACCACCACCTTTCCACTATTCATCATCATCATCATCTTCTTCTTCTTCTTCTTTTTCCACTAAAACCAAACAAACCCATCATCATCACCACCTCCACAAGCGGCCAGCACCACCAACACCAGGTGCCCCCATGCGCACTGACAGCCCTCTCCACCCACGCTCCATCCTTAGCCACGTGGTCCACCCTCAACCCATGCATGTTGAGAGCATGCCCAATTGCAGCAAGAGCTCCACGCCCATAGCAGTAGTGCAGGTACTCCCCGTGCCTCCACCGCCCCATGCGCCACTGGCCTCTCCCCTATCCAACCACGCACGAGCTGCTCGTCGCATGAGTGGCCTTACGGTGCACCCTCTGCTCCAACAACAGCAGCAACCTATCGCCGTCTAGTCCTCCGTTTGGGCAGCTCTTGATGTTTGCTGACTCATTTGCGTAAAAACGTTCGTTGTAGCGCGTTTACGATGTCAATTTTAAATAATGAATTGGATGTGAGTCCGAGCGTCGAACACAAGGAGGCAATAATAGGAATCACTTAGTTGCTTTCGTGTCACAAAAATATGTCATTTGTTCACTTGAAAATCGATTTGAAAAAGAGAGAGAGGGAGACTGTTTCAAAAAAAAAAAGAGAGAGAGGGAGAGAGATAAAGGGGGAGAGAGAGAGAGATAAAAAGAAAGTTAGAAATCCATGATCAAGATAAGAATAATGTATCAAACATATATCATCAAATGTTGTAATCAATACAATATAGATGAATGCTTAACAAAATAAAAGACATGAACTACACTATAAAATAAAATAAAACTAAGAACATGGATGAAGATGGCATTGAGGCAGCCACGACGGTGGAGGAGTTTCTGTCGGCGGCTTGATAGCTTCAAGACCTTTCTTGGAGCTCTAGAAGGTGGTGGTATCTCTTGGGTGTAAGCTTTGTGCAGATGGGAGGGGTAGAACCCTTTTTATAAGTGAGGAGAAGGTTCAAATTCGTATCCAGGTCAATAGCGACATTTAATTCATTGCTGAAGCTCCGCTGTAGGCATTTCTAAAGCCCCTAGCTCACGACTTTAATGCATGCATAGCTGCCTCCACATGTGCACAGTGCACGAGTCATCGCAGTCGTTGGATCCTCATTGCACAACTGTGGATGCTTTGATTGTGCCTTCACAAGATTTGAACGCAACCCTTTGCGCCTCTCCGCGATCGGATGGCAGAGGGTGCGTTCAGTTGTCTTAAATGAGCGCATGTCAAATCTGGCGTGCGATTGAATGTCAGATCTCGGGTGCTCACATCATGCACTTCTGGATGATCCACGTAGCCGATGTCTCTGTCGCTCGATGGTGATCGGGCGATCCAAATTCTCCTGCAGCTTGTGCCTTCAAATTTTGCATTGCGGTGCATCTTGATCGCATGTCCTCTACACGTGGGTTGAGACGCTGACTGCTATGCCATCTACGTGGATGGTCGCGCGGATGCTTGCGACGTCGCCCGTTGGATCTTCATCTGATGGTGGAGAGATGTCGCTGGAGTTGGCTTCATCAGATGTGAGGCATGGGGTTGGGGCCTGGATGAGTGTCACGTGGCACACTGAGGACCGTTGATCATCAGATCAATAGTCAGGACTTCTCGAGCTTGATGTGAGAGCTACAGAGGTTGGATCGAGGAGATTTTGAGTCAATTGGACTCAGTTCGTCAATCCGGATCTATCTGTACAGTCCGATTGTTCATCTTAGACCTGTTTCAAAATGCACTTGCATACAAGGTTATTAAACATTAATTCTAAGCAATTAAAATGTAAAGATCACTCAATATGCATGCAATGTTCCCAAGCCCATTATAAAATGTCATTCTCGCATAGGTACCCTCGAAATTGACTTTAATTGATGATATTAACATTGAAAATTGTAGAGTCACATACCCCCATGCCCACCCCTTTCTAGTCCCTAGCAAGGTTTAACCTAAATGCTATTTACAAAATAAAACTAAGAATTGATTACTTTGGTAGAAGTTGCATGTCAACAGGAGGAAGTTTTTACTAAGAACCTAACTTGAAAAGACTCAACAGTACTCGGATTGCCTGCTAAAATGCCGACCGCCCGAATCCTTGCCTTATTCTATATAGAAGCAAATACATATTTTTTTCATTTTCATCTTTTCTAATTTTTTTTTGAATTTTTGGTGTTGAGGATTTCGAGATAACTTTTTACAGCTACCAAATCCACCTAAGACTTGAAAATGATTCTTAGTACTAAGCATCTTATTATGAAAGTGATAGACTCACTCAACGGCAATTAAAACAAACTTTGGGTTTCTACGTCCCTAGGTGACCTGAAAGAAAAAATGTTGCCTAAAGGTGTACCTATCTAATTGGTAGCTTCCTACCTACTTTTTATTTTTATGGGGTCAATATGAGGGAAAACCCAGTATATATCTCCTCGGATTATTATACTTGCCCACTTCTTCCTTAAGTGTTTTGGAATTCTTGTTCATTTTATGGGTTGGGATCTGGACAACCGGCGAATGGACTGTTACCCACGACAACTTGCCAGCCATACTTGTGTGTTGAAGTGTGGCTTATTTCATTTTTTATTTTCTCCTTTTCTATTTTCCTATTTCTGTCTTTTTTTATTGTTTTAAGTAGGTGGCTTTCCTGATTTAATATTTACCTAAAGGCAATACTGAAAGAGAATGGTCCTGTAGCTGGGTTCTATACAACCTGCCAATGGGCTGTTGCCCATGACAAATTGCCAACCATACCACCCTAGAAGGTTCACTAGCTACCCAATTTTCGTTAGAACTGTCGATGAGTGAGTTAGTGCAAAATGTGTGGAGATGCTTAGACTAAAAATCCCCCCAAATCAGAGGGCAGGTTGATAAGTCGTATACTTATCACCCCACTTTATTGACTAGATTAATATATATTAAGGTAGTGAGGACTCGAGACCAAGTCCACATTTTAGTGGACACCTGGATTGATTAAGTCAGAAGACCTGAAGGGTCTAAGCGATTAGGTCCTTGACGTATCATTTCCTAAAGTCGACAAGCTTCTAATACCTAAGTTTTCTTTTCCTAATTTTATTATTATTATTATTTTAATAAAACGAAATAAAATTAGTTCAAGCTAACAATTTGTACTTAGATTCTGAGAATTACCACCCCCATGCCTAAGTTGGACAATTCCTCATTGGAAAAATAAATGTATGCAAGGGAGTAGGGAAAGAAACCACCTGAGTTGTAATCATGAATCCGGTCAACTTGAAACCTCTGGGTTGCCTCCCAGGAAGTGCTGAGTTTTGTGCCTCCAGTTGGGCGCAATTCCAGTTTAACCCTTAATGAGGGTCACAACTTCCTTGGGGGGGATCTGGGCAAGAAAGTGTTTTAGTCATTGACCATTAATAGTGAAGGTTTGCCCAGTCTTGGGATTGGAAATTTCAACCACCCCGTTGGGATAAGTTCTGACCACTTGATATGGTCCCATCCACTTAGATCTCAGTTTCCCGGGGAAGACTTTAAGTCTTGCATCAAATAGCTAGACTTGTTGATTTGACTTAAAGGTTTTTCTATTAATGTGTTTGTCGTGGATGGCTTTGATCTTCTCCTTATAAAGTCTATTATTCTTGTAAGCATCCCGACGGATTTCATCGAGCTCGGAAAGTTAGAACTTCCTTTGAGTTCCGACCATTTGGGAATCCATATTGCACTGCTTAACAACCCAGTATGCTCGGTTCTACAACTTGACCGGAAGGTGGCAAGCTTTTCCAAAGACCAATTGATAAGGTGACATGCTTATCATGGTCTTAAAAGTGGTCCTGTATGCCCAAAGGGCATTGTCCAATAGTGTGGACCAATCCTTCCGAACAGGTCTCACAGTCTTTTGCAGAATATTTTCAATCTGCCTATTTGAGACCTCAGTTTTCCCATTTGTTTGTGGGTGATACGGGATGGCAATGTGGTGAGTGACCCCATATTTCTTAAGTAGGGCACAAAATTGGGCATTAATGAAGTGACTCCCACCATCGTTGATCATGGCTTTCGGTATCCCAATCCGGGAAAATATGTTTTTCTTAACAAAGTCCATGATAGCCTTATGGTCACATTTTCGGGTAGGTACAGCTTCAATCCATTTTGAGACGTAGTCCACTCAGACTAATATATACTCGAAATCATTTGATGGTGGGAAGGGACCCATAAAATTGATGCCCCAGACATCGAAAATTTTGATGATTAGGATGGGTTGCAGAGGCATCATATCTTTTTTGGTCATAGTCCTTAATGTCTGACACCTAGTGCAAGTCTTTGCAAAGTCGTGTGCATCCTTGAATAAAGATGGCCAGTGAAAATTGGACTGTAAAACTTTTGCAGCCGTCTTCTTCCCAGAGAAGTGGCCACCATAGGCTTGAACATGACAGAACGATAGCACACTTTGCACTTCCTCTTCAGGAATACACCTCCTAATGATTTGGTCAGCACAAAGTCTAAACAACATAGGATCATCGCAAAAATAATGCTTGGCCTCAGCCACGAACTTATCCTGCTACTGTTTAGACAAGCCGTGCGAAGTCTGCCCTACCACTAAATAATTGACTAAGTCTACGTACCAGGGTAGACTCTTTCCATGCACGGCTAGAAGTTGTTCATCAAGAAAAGTGTTAGTTAAGGGTAATGAGGGTCCAATGTTTTCTGGGTGAAGTCTGGATAAGTGGTTGGCTACAACATTTTTGGATTTGGCTTTGTCACGTATTTCCAGGTCAAACTCCTGCAAGAGCAGGACCCATCTGATTAGCCTAGATTTAGCATCCTTTTTGGATAACAAATGCTGGATAGCCAGGTGGTTAGTGTAAATAGTCATGTGGGATCCTAGAAGGTATGATCTGAACTTTTCTAATCCAAAAACCACGGCGAGCAGTTCTTTTTCCGTGACAGTGTAATTCCGTTGAGCCTCATCCAAGGTTTTGCTCGCGTAGTAGATCACCACGGGTTTTTTCTCTCATCTTTGTCCTAGGACTACTCCAACAGTAAAATCTGATGCATCGCACATTATCTCAAAGTCCTAGGACCAGTCGGGGGGTTGTAAAATAGGTGCAGTAGAGACTGTATCCCTAAGGGTGGTGTAAGCCTTGATGCAATCAGGTTTCACGACAAAGAGTACATCATTGGTTAGAAGGTCAGTCAAGGGTTTGGAAAGTTTGGAAAAATCCTTTATGAACCTTCTATAGAAGTCAACATGTCCTAGGAAAGATCTGATTTGCTTGATCAAGCTAGGAGGTGGAAGTTTGGAAATTAAATCAACCTTAGTTCGATCAACTTCTATGCCCCTATGCAAGACGATGTGATTGAGGAAATGGCTCTTTTCCTAGCTTAAAACCAGGTCGACCTCGATACATCATTTCAGGATTTTCTCTAGGTTACTAAGGCAATGCTTGAATGAGCCTCCAAAAATAGAGAAATCATCCATAAAAACCTCCAAATATTCACCCACCATCTCCGAGAAGATGGCTAACATGCTACGCTGAAAGGTAGTAGGTGAATTGCATAACTTGAATGGCATATGACAGAATGCAAATGTGCCATACAGGCAAGTGCACATGGTCTTCTCTTGGCCCTCTAGTGCAATAGCAACTTGATTATATCCTGAATATCCATCTAGGAAGTAGAAATATTTCTGCCTTGCCAATCGTTCGAGAATCTGATCAATGAATGGCAGGGGAAAATGGTCCTTTTTAGTGGCCTCATTAAGCTTCCGATAGTCAATGTACACCCACCATGCGGTGGTGGTGCAGGTGTTGATGGATTCGCCTTGGTCATTTGTGACCACAGTGAGCCCAACCTTCTTTGGTACCACTTGAGTAGGGCTCACCCAGGGGCTATCAGAAATTGGGTAAATGATTTCCACATCAAGCCACTTGATTATTTCTTTTTTAATGACCTCTCGCATATTTGGGCTCAATTGCCTTTGCATCTGGCAAGAAGGTTGAGCCCCATCTTCCAAATAGATCTTGTGAGTGTAATACGTAGGGCTAATCCCCATTAAGTCAGAAATTGTCCACCCAATAGTTGCCCGATGTTCAGAAAGGGTTGTAGTCAACCTAAGTCCTTGATCCTTGGTTAAATGAGCATTAATAATTGCAGGGAAAGTCTGATCAGGTCCTAGGAAGACATACTTGACGTTATTGGGCAAAGGTTTCAATTTAGGTGTAGGTGGGACAACATTTGACGGGTAAGGGAAGGGCGGGAGTTGATTGACATCAATCTCATCAAATGGAGGTTGTCGGTGGTAATCAGCTCTACAGATTTCAACCTCCAGATATTGGCATAGGTCAGGGTAGTCATCAATTGGTTGAATTAGATGGTCTTCTAAAGAGCTAACAATGAGAAAATCTTCAACCAGGGTTTCCACGGGATCGTACTCCTCAACCCAACCGCAATCAAAAGACTTAGTCTCCTTGAAGATATCCAATTGCATCTTCTTATCTCCAAAGGTGATTTCTATACATCCTGTGTCACAATCAATGTTCGCCTTGGCTGTAGCCAAGAAGGGTCTGCTCAGGATGATGGGTGTGTTCTGTAGTTGTTCGGGAACTTCCATGTCAAGGACTAAAAAGTAAACTGGGAAGTAGAAGTCCTTAACCCAAACAATTACATCCTCGACAACCCCTTTCAAGGTTTTCATAGATTGGTCGGCCAGTTGGATAGTCATAGGTGTGGGCTTTAATTCCCCAAATCCAAATTATTGATAAAGGGTAGTCGGGATTAAGTTAATTGAGGCACCTAAGTCTAAGAGTGCTCTATTAAACATCATGTCACCAATATTGCAAGATATCAGTGGCACTCCGGGGCCAGTTCTTTTAGGAGGTAGGCTAGTCAATATCACTGAACTAGCCTATTCTGAAAGCACTACCTTCTTAGGTGCTTGGGTTCTTGGCTTATGCTTAGGTGTACAGACATCCTTCAAAAATTTAGCGTAAGTCGGAATATGTTTGATTTCTTCGAGGAGAGGTATATTGATCTGTACTTGCTTAAAAATCTCTAACAACTCCTTGTTCTCAGACACATTTTTCTTTTTCATTATTTTCTCCAAGGCTTCAGGGTATGGTATTTGGGTTTGAATTGGTTTAGGCTCCTGATCCTTTGGTTCCTCCCACTCATCCTCAGAATCAGGCATCTTAGGTAGTGAAGTCATGGGAGGGGTTGGCCATTTGGGATCCTGGGTTTGAGTGCCACTTTTCAAGGTAACTGCATTGGCTGAGGCATTGGAACCAGGGTTAGATCCATGAGAAGGAGAAGAGGTAGTAAACCCAGGAGGTGTCTGTAGGGCTTGTTGAATCATATGGACATGCCCCTGATTTGATTGGAACCCTTGAGGATTGTGGCCTCTGTTCATTACATTCCTCGAGTTTGGTTGTGGCTGAGAAGGAAGGGACCCTTGTTGTTTGTTATCCAACAGCTAGCTCAATTGTCCCTTCATTAATGCCATCTCCTCCTGATGTTTCTGATTTATATCAACCATCATTTTAATCAGAGTGTCCATTTGGTTTTGTGTAGGAGCCACCCTATTCTGGTTATAAGGGGTTTAGCAGGTGGACCTTACTGATAGGAGGGAGGGTTTTGCCTAGGTTGGTTCTGGAATTGATTCGATTTTTAGTTCAACCAGGAAAAATTTGGGTGGTTGCACCATCTAGGGTTGTAAGTGTTAGAGAAAGGGCCTGGCTTAGAAAATCACTGGATGGCCTGGGCATCTTCAAAGGTAGAAGGTGTCGAAGGGGAGGGGAAAGGGTAATCAGAGTTTGATGGAGCAAAGGTCCCTCCCTAGAACGTGGTCAAGGGTTGTTCCAGGTGCATTTGGTTCATAGACTTAACCAAGTCCACATTGTGAGCTCCCTTCGCTAGGGAGAAGGTCTGTAATGGGGTTTGGGATTGGTTCAACAGCTCGTCAATCTTTTTATCCGCCAACTCAACCCGATCTAGTTTCTTGGCTATAATGTCCATGTCAACCATTCCAAAATTGGTTTGCACCTCATAAATCCCTCCACAAGGTTGACTAGATCGATTAAAGTGGGTCATGGAGGCATTGTTAAGCGAATTCTCGCCCATTGATTCAAAGATCTCAAACGTGCTCTCCTCATCCTTATTCAAAAAGTTGCCTCCACATGAAGCATCCACAAAGTTCCTAAGATTGTTGTCCAGACCATGGTAGAAAATCTGGGCCAATTGCCACCTTGGAACCTCATGGTGTGGGCATTTCCTCAATAATTAGTTAAACCTCTCCCACTCCTCAAGGAATTGCTCTCCACTTTGCAGGGTAAATGTAGTGATGGCTCTCCTAAGGGCATTAGTCTTTCCTATGGGGAAAAACTTCTTAAGAAAAGCATGCCTTAATTTTTCCCAAGTGGAGATGGGTCTCGCTAAAGTCCTAAGCCAATGAGACGCTTTGTCTCTTAGGGAGAACGGGAACATCTTGATTAAAACAATATCCAAAATGATGTTCCTAGGCTTTACAGTCTGGGCAATCCGCTCTAAATCCTCTAGGTATTGGAAAGGGTCTTCATTTGAGCTCCCATGGAAATGGATTTGAATTAAGATAAGGACATTGGGTTTTAGCTCAAAATCATCTCCCCTTTTGGGGACCCTAAGGTATGGCTCTACATGGATGGCAGACGGATAGTAAAAATCACGGAGAGGCCGTGGTTGGTTCTCAAGGGGTGGTGGCAGGTTAGGTGGGTTCAGTGGGGGTTGTCCTTGAGGGTTCTGCCCTTGATTCTGCCCCTGAGGGTTCTGTAGTCAGTGTATGGCCCGCATGATGGTGTGAATCTGTTGTTGTTGAAGTTGATGGTTAGCTATAATCTAAGCCTAACTCATGGCCATGGCATCGGGTTGAGGTTGATCCTCAACCTCCTCAACTCGTGGGTCGGCCATGTCCTCAGTCCTACACTTAGAAAAATCAAGTTTTCTTCTAGTTTCTCTATCTAAAGCAACCAATTCAGGATGTAGTGATTGCCTTCCATGCATACACTGGAGAAGAACCAGGAGAGATGCGAAGGAAAACAGATGTGAGAAGTGTGTGCACAATTAAGCAAACAAATCTAAGCCCTACAATGTACATGTTGATAGCGGAAAACTACATGATCAGAATTGGATTTTGAAAATCCGTTGTTTTAGTTCGATTTGTGAAGCAATCTGTCAATAGATAAAATTTTACCGAAATTCATAAAGAAATTCTGGGTTGAACACGGGGAGGCTACGTCGATCTAAAATCTACGATTATTATTTTTTTGGTATTTTTGTTTGAAAGCAAGATAATTACAATGGAATTGATATTAACACTAAGATAGATAGATAGATAGAGAGAGAATGATCACTTGATATAATAATACTGTTTTTACAACTAGAAAGAGGGAAATGATTACAGCTAGAAAGTGGGAAATTCTATTCTAGAAAGCGATAAAAAGAAGGGAGAGAGATGTTATCTTCCTCGATGACTGCATGGAGGATGAGCTGGACGGAGCGACGCCTGGAAGACAGAGGACGGAGTGGGAAGAAGGAGGTCGAAGCAGGAAGAAGTAGGAACGAGGCAACACGTCGTCGTCATCGCGGGATCCACTTCCAGAACTGGGGTGAGAAAACTTTGGATTTGGCTCTAAGGGAGCATCCCAGGTGTGGGACAAGCTTCTCTTTAGCTTTGGAGAGGGAGAGAGGTAAAGGAAGGGATGAAGAAAATGTGGTGGTTGTAGGGCTATTTATAAGTGAGGTTAGAATGGGCAAATAGGTCATTTTACTTTAAAAACATTAAATTAGGGCCTTTAGTGACGGATAAAACCATCACTAAAGCCCAGATCGTGGGCGTAGCTACCGCGCACGCCGCGCCTACTCCTCTCCCCATGCCTCAACGCACGTGCACGTACGCGCCTACTCAACCATCCGATCGCGAGATTGGACAGCTTAAGATGCGTGCACCCACTCATTGCTTCAACGCGTTAATGCATGCGCATGCCAACTCTCAGTCGTCCATTGTTCGTCGCGCTTTTGTGCGGTTTGTTAAAAGATAATATCGCGTTGTAGTATAGCCGCTAAAGCGTTCAAAACAAATAAAGATTTTTATTACTCGAAGACCGGAGTATCCGAGGTCGAACACAGGGAGCAAATGGAATTTACTACTAGTCGAAATGTAATTGAACACTCTAATTTACTCAAAATATCAATCCAAATGTGAATGTATGCAATTAAAAGTTATTAGGACAAAAATATGAAATTGGACGTCTGATCTTGTGATCAGACGTCTTAAAAGTATTTTCCCTTCTTGATTTTCTTCTTCTTTCTATGCCTTGGCGAAGTCTTTCTTTCCTTCCTGTTTTTCCTTCTTCTTTGCTTCTTACTCTCCTCTTCTGTGGTCTTGCCTTGCTTCTCTCTTCTCTGTTTTTCCTGCTTCTCGTGCGAAGGCTTCTTTCTTTCTTCTTCCCTGTCTTGCTCCTTCTTTCTTCTCTTCTTCGCCTTGCCTTTCCTTCTTCTTCTTCTGTAGCGGCCAAGTCCTTCTCCTGCGTTCAGCCTGCCTGCACAGGAGCAAAACCTAACCCTTCTCCCTCTACCCGCGCGTCTCTCTCTCAAGCAACTCACTCTGAGCTGCTCTCACAGAGCCACAGGCATTAATCGGGCCGGGTCGTACACCCGGGACCAGGCGCACCTGAAGGTGGTGTGATGCACGAGGAGTGCGTAGGTCTAGGTCAGGTTGGATCCGCCAAGTCCGCGTGGTCAGGTCGCGGACGAGGCGGGTGTGGGGTCAGTGAGGGACCTCACCCCTGTGCTTTTGAGGCAGTAAAGCTATATCACAAAAACTCTTTATACCATACCTGTGCCTTGAGATTCCACGATGTGGGACTAAACGTTCCGCCCTTCCTTTGCGCGCGCCCGCAGACTCTCGTGTGCAATTGCCCACGCTGAAGGCCCTGCTGGTGCTCCTCGCTGAACTCAGTCACCTCACGGTACTTGCGAGAGTCTGCTGCACCTGCCGCCTGGGAAGCCTGACGCCTGCTGCTGCTCCAAGCTTCCTGCTGCTTCGGCTGTTAATGGCGGCCGGGGCGTTCACCTGAGATTCCACAGAACGGCCTGTTAATAGCTGGAAACCTTCGCCGTAGCACGGCGAAGGCGGTGGGTGATGCTGCAGGTTGCCGGTCGGCCTAGGCGTGCGTGCCTAGGTCAACCTGTGGCCGGAGATGGTAGGTTGTTCGGGGGGTGGTTATGGAGGTCTGGAGTGGCAGTTGTGGGGTGGAGCGAGTTCCTGGTGGTGAGGCAGAGCTCCCGAGGTGGTTGGCGAGCCGTGTGGAGTGCTGGAATGGTGGAAGTGGCTCGCCGGAGGTCGGTCGGTGATGTGGAAGATGAGGGTGGTCAGCGTCGGTCGAGGGGTAATCAAGTAAAATAGGTGGGGGAAAAGAGAGAGGAGAGGGTGGAGAACGTATCTGGGGTTGTCTGGAGGGAAGGGAGGCGGCGGAGAGGACGGCTCGTAACTGCCGTCGTCGGGGAAGAAAGACCCTGAGGGAGGAAGCGGCGACGAAGACGAGGTCAGAAGCACACGCGCGGGGTACAACGCGACGCGGGAGGAAGCGGCGGAGAGGACTCTGCTGCTGGTATGGCAGCAGAGCGACGAGAAGGAGGGAAGGAGGTCGTCGGAGCTTGTGGGTCGTTTGGCCGGAGATGGGAGAGGGAGGAATTTGGAAGGGATCTCCGTCAAAATCAAGCTTAGCCTCTTCGGCCGGAGTTGTGGGTTCTTATATAGGCGCTGGACTGGGTGTGCAGGGCGTGAAGGGCACGTAATTGCCTGAGGTTGGTCGCCGGAGATGGAAAGGAGTTAGGATACCCAAATCTCTCGTGCGTTCGCACGAGAGATTGAGTTCACACCAGTGATTGTAATTGACTTTATAAGGAAGGGAATTCCTCAGAGAATCCTCCTTCCATTTCTGGGAGGGAATCTCTGAGGGATTAGAGAGCAATCCCTCTCCGAACCTCGCCGGAGCTCGGTTCTGCCCTAGCAATGGCGGCAGGACCGGTTTGCAAAGGAGGCGAAGAACCTAGGGGGTTCTCTGCAACGGTATTCAAAAGATAGGGACCAATTTGTGATTTGGGTGTACTAAATTGCAAAGTAGGTCAAGATGACCTCTCCTTAGGTCCAAATTTTGGTAAAAACCTAATTTGGACCTAAGGAATCCAATGGTGAAGTTGGATTTTAGGTTTGACCTCGTTTGACTGGATATTTTGTGAAAAAACCCAAATTAGGTTAATTGAAGAGCTAGGACCCTAATCTAGGTCAAACTAGGTTCCAAAGGCCAAATTAAGTGTTCTAAACCCTAGAGTATGTTTTTCCATGATTTGTAGAGGGTTTAATTTCTTTTTGTTCTGATCGGAACCTTGTTAATTTAAGCGAGTCTGTTTTAGGGTTACTAAGTGTCATTTAGTTCTTAGATTGCACATGAACCCATTTCTGATTGACTCAACCCACTTTTTATCTCATTTAGACCATTTGACCTATGTTTTGCCTCTGAGAAATCCCGTTTATGTACTGCAATGGTAAAATTGCAGTTTTAACCTTTATTTCATGTTTTCTTCTCAAAGCACTTGTTCCTTCAGTTAGGCCTTCTTCCAGGTTATGTAGGAGCTTTTATCTTCTTTATTGGGTCAAAATGAGCTAGTTATGGCTCATGATGAGGCTCTCATCATCCATTTTGCATCCGATGGCTCAGATTGCATCGAGCCCGCACCTCTTCAATGCAAGCGCCATCCCGCATGCGATCCTCGCGCATTCGTGCAGCCACGTTGCATGCCATCTGACCGCTCGTGCCGCATCCAATGACTGAAATTAGCCACTCTGCGCCTACACCTTGATTTGAGGTGCAGTGGGGATCGAACCTATGCCTCTCGCTCGCGAAGAAGCACTTGACCACTATACTGCGATGCGCTTTGGGTCGTGCGGATGTTTTAAGCGCGTGCACTCATGACTGTTGGATCAAGATTCAATGGCCTAGATGATCCATTCCTTTTGCCTTATGAAGATGAGAGCAGGCGCGTTTGAGTAAATCTTGGCTGTTGGATTAAGATCCAACAGCTAAGATCACGCGATGAAGAGTCCTTTGAAATGCAGCGGTGGGTCTTTGGGCTGATTGGGCGGCTAAGATGGAACCACGTGGTGCCATCTTGGCCGTCCATCTTCTATGTGTTGTAGACGGTGCCACGGATGTCAGATTAGACTGATTTTTACGTCGTTGGGTTGCGATCGTCAATCTGAATTCATCCATGTGGTTAGATTTGTCATCCAAAGTGTGGATTTACACCATCTTGGCCCTTGATCTCTGACCTTCCTCAGATTATATTTGATGCTACGAAAGTCCGATCAGGGTGATCTTGGAGTCGTTGAACTCCAATCGTCGCCTTGATCAGATTCGTATAGTTAGATCTTCGATCCGAGGCCCCGATTAAAAGTTACCTTGTTACCTGACCACAAAAAGGAAAAATTAACCTAAAATTTACACAACCTAACCTAAATGCAAGATGATGCATGTTATGCAATATTTATAATGTATGATGCAACTATATACTAAGAACATGCATAAATAGACATTCTAGGCTATTTAGGTGCATACGCATCACACCCCTATGCCTATCTTTTGCTATTCCCTAGCAAAAACTACATGTTATTTATAAAAGAAATAGGATTGGATTACTTGGGCAAAAGTCATTTTCAACATTAAGAAATTTTTACTTAGGACCTGAACTTTCAAAGACACAATAGCACCTGAGTATCTGCGAAAATGCAGACCGCCTCAAGCCCTCGCCTTATTCAAAGAAGGATCTCTCTCCTTTTCCTTCTTTTCTAATTTTTTGGATTTTTGAGTTTAGGATTACAAAGCGGCTTTCTACAGCCACTCAGCCTACCTAAGACTTGATGAGAACCCTAAGTTCTAAGCATCTTTTTGTGAATGTGATAGACTCGTTGATCGGCAATTAGAACGGACTTTGGGTTTCTACTCCCCTAGGTGACCTAAAAAAGAATTCTGCCTAAAGGTGTATCTATACGATCGGTAGCTTTCTCCCTACTTTTATTTTTGTGGGGTCAACACAAGGGTGAATGCAATGTATATCTCCCCGGCTTATTCTACTTTTTCGCTTCTTCCTAAGTGTTTTAGGAATTAAACGTTCATTTCTTGAGCTTGGTTCTGGATAACTTGCTATGGGTTGTTACCCACGATAACTTGCCAGCCATACTCGTGTGGTAAAGTGTGGCTTATTTCTTTTTCTTTTTTTTCTTTTCTTTTTTGGACTTTCTTTTTCTTTTTTTTAAGTAGGTGGCTTCCCTGGTCTAAGATTTACCTAAAGGTAGCAGGAAAAGAATGGTCTTATGACTGGGCTCTGGACAACCAGCCAATGGGCTGTTACCCATGATAACTTGCCAGCCATACCACCCTAGAAGGTCATTAGCTACCCAATTTCCGTTAAAACTATCGAACAACAAGTTAGTGCGAATAGTGTGTAGATGCTTAGACATAAAGTTCCCTCAAATCAGAGGGCGAGTTGATAAGTCGTGTACTTATCACCCAAACTTATTTAATAAAATTTAAATAGAATTCAGGATGGTGAGGACTCGATAAACAAATCCACATTTTAGTGGATACCCAGGCTAATTAAGCCTAAAGACCTGAAGGGTCTTAGTGTTCAGATCCTACTATATTATTTCCTAAGATTGAGAAGTCCTAATGCCCAAGTATTCTCTTATAATTCAAATTTCTTTTTTTTCAAAAATAAAGAGAAAATAAAAAGAATCAATGGAACTAACAAGATGATTTAGAGATGAATATCCACTCCCCCATGCCTATCTAATGCAATATCCTCATTGTATTAAAAGACATGAAACAGAGTGGAATAGAGTAGAAAGTACCTGAATTGTGTGAATAACAGGTTGGCTTTGAGATGAAAAGAACCTATATACGTGCTGAAGTTAGTGCCTTCAGCTAGGCACATATACAAATAAAGAAGAAACAAAGAATTCACAGGTGCTGGTCAGAATCAGAGTAAAAAGATTCACCTCAAGACTTGCCAGCAGATGTCCATAGATGTGGACTAGATTGTGGTGCAGACCTATACCCCATGGTTGAGTATATCTAAGGTTCTGGATAAAAATTACCTAAAACCTAAGCTAAGCATGCAACCAGGGTCGAGCCTGCGATTTGTGAGGATGCAACCAAGACCAAAAAGTCGGGCTATAGGGAAATCAATGTCAAAAGAATAATCAAAGAATGTGCGCTTGGGTTGGACATCCTCTGAAAAGATGTCATAAGGGTCTTGGTAAAAAGTTGGTGGTTTTAGACAAATTGGAACCCTTAGACTCTGTCTTTTGCTCCCTCTGGAATCGACTTCCCAAATCAACATTTCCCACTTTCTATCCTCCGCAATCAGGGTTTCAAATTCCAGGACCTCCTGCACCCCGTTTGAAATTTCCAAGTCTAAAATATGAGATTGAATCAGAATTGACTTGGATCTAGTGATCTTAAAATCATAATGGTCAGTAAGCTCAAAGGGTTGTAATTGAGGAATGGGGCTTTGAATTAATTCCTTCGTGAAATCAGGATCTGAATCCACCATGAGAGCCCCAACAGGATCAAGTTCCTCAATTTCAAGGCCATCAAATGATTTATCAAATTCCTTATGCCTAGCTGTCTCACTAAAATTGTATTATGTAAACTCTGTGAGACTTCGCATATTGATTCTTCACCTTCAAAATCAAAGAAATCTGAATCCACCTTAATGTATGTCTCAAAATCATCAATCACTTTCTGATCCATGGAGACATACATTTCCTCGTACCACAGCTTAGGGAACTCCGGTGAAGAAATCAAATCATCCTTATTTGATTGCTCTAGAACAACCTGGTCAATCCTGATATCGTAACACGTGTGCCCCCCAACAGGTGCCTGAGCAGGTTCTGACGTTGGCTCTCCAGAAGGGGGTTCATCCTGGGAATCATCCCAAGATTGAACTAAAGGAACCATAAATCTCATCCTCAATTTAGATAATTTCCCAAGTAAAAACTCACCCGAGCCCTTATCCTTAATATTCTGGAGCCAATCCAATAGATACTTGTTAAGATCATTAATCATTTCAATCAGGGGCTCCAATTCTTCAGTACAAGGTGTTGGTTAAGCTTCTAAAGATTATATAGTATTCCTCAAGTTAGCCAACACCTTCTCTTGGACCTGGTTAACCTGAACCAAATGGTTTGGTTTAGGGTTGGGTGGGTTTGGGTTTAGTGCAGGGGAATCAACGAATTGAATATCTTGATACCCTCCTTGATAATAGGTCATTTCAGGTTGTTCATAAGGTGGTGATGACCTAAAGGCAGTGTATTCTAGGGAGGGGTAAGGATCAGTGCATCCTTCTTGATTGTAGATCATATTAGGTTGTCCAAATGAGGGCGATGATCTATAATCAGTGTAGCTTGGAGAAGGATAAGAATCAAGATCATGGTGTCTAGGGTTAAACCCTGAACACGGAGGTCCGGAACTGTATTCCCAATCAGAATTATCCCAACTAGAAGATGGATGAGAATAAGTCTGGTTGGAATAATAATCATTTTGGGAATAAGTAGTGGTAGTAGGGTAGGAGTGGAAGTTTGAATAGGATGTGGAAGGATCCATGACGAAATGGGAGGAAGAAAGTTGCCCTGCAATACAAACAAACAAACCTATCCTTAAGTGGGCAAGCCTAAAGACTTATAGACTCCCAGAACTCGTCTTGAGATAAAGAATCAATTTGGTCTACTTCTTTTTGGTCAATCCAACTAGTTAGAGGAAGGGACTGGGGAGAAGGTTCTTCCTTTGGCCTGTGCCTCAGGTTCCTAGTGTACCCCCTAGTCGCAATCGTTTGATTCTGCTATCCTAGTTAGACATCAGATTGAACGGTAGAAACAAACTAATCGAAAATAATCTTAGTCTGGGATCCGAAGAGCGAGTCCAATCCTTAAGGCCAATGTCTACTCTATTTTAATTGGGGTTAGGTTTGAATGTGCTTTGGAATGTGATGGACCCTTTATCTGGGTTGTGCCCTTAATGATTGATTGATATGTGTGTGCGTGCACAACCAATGACTTTTAAGCAAGATTATTTTTTTGGATGTGGTGAATTTTAAGGTTCAAATCTTGCTTAGTAGCTTTTAGAATTCAACTTTAGGTATATTCAATCAAGTTTAATTGGCACACCAGGTTTTGAAAGCACAGGTGAAGATGTTTTCCTTTAAAGCTTTAAAAGAATGTGGAGTGCCTGGTAAATCCCTAAAAGTTGCACTTATGTGGCAGCTACGAGATGAGTTGTTTTTAGTTGAAGTGGAGTGTCCCAAACATTTCAAACAATTGGCCAGATGCACCACTTAATTAGGCACATAAATGATTACCTAATCTGATTTCTACTCAATTATGTGTTGGTGTGTGTAATGATGCAAAAAGTCGCATGATTTGTAAAAGTGGGTTTTTAATGTCATTGTAACAAGCGAATTCGCATACACTTTTAAATTTGTATCCTAGATAGTGGGGTATCTAGGGTCGTCCAAGGAGGCAAATTTGCAATTCAATTCTCTTGCTTACAAAATAGATCTCAACTTTCTTTTTGGTATTTTAAATATGTAATTTTTTTGTTTTGAAAAGATGAGGGAAAAATGCAAATTGTGGTGGAAAGTACTAACACCTATAATTACTTAACTAAAACTTAAGAGATAGATATATCCTCTTCCTAAGCTCACTCTAGGCAAGTGGAGGCCTAGGGTAATTCGGAGGAAGAGGTGAAACAAGTGCTAGAACAAAAACAACAATTGCAATAGAAAGTAAAAAGAAGGCAATTTGATTAACTAGAATTTGTGTTCTTTTCAAAGACAAGTAAAGGAATGCTTCTACTAGAAATGAAAAATATAAAAGCAATAAAAGAAGCACAAATCCTCTTGCAAAATTTGGTGAAGAAGGGAGTCTTCTTGCTCCAAGTTTAGCTGCTCCTTGGCTTGAAAAGAGGGCCTCCTTCTTCTCCTTCCTTGAGAGCTCCTCCAAGATGGATGCTATCACCTTCAATGCTCTCCTCCAAGGGTGGGCATGCACCACCCTCAAATTCTCCTCCAAGGTGGCATGGACCACCTTCAAGATCTCCTCCAAAGATCTTCCTTGCCTAGCTCCTCCTTTGGTTGGCCTGGGCTCAAGAGAGAAGGAAAGAGGGGAAGGCACCAAAGGGATAGAATATCCCCTTAATCTTCTCTCTTGGGCGTGGGCTCTAGGTAGAGTATGAGAGTGAATTTGCTAGCCAAGGATGGTTTGAATGGTGGTGGGTAGTGGTCTTTTTCTAGGGTAGGATGAGGGGTTAAGGTGACTCTTGAAATGGAGGGCTGAGATGGGAGGATGGAGGTGGTTAGGTGATCCTAGGGTTAAGGATGGTTGGCGCCACCTAAGGGGTGTAAGGAAGGTAGTTATGGGTGGCCAAGGGACACCTAAAAGTGGCACCAACCATGGAGAGGTGCCATGGGTTGGCACCAACTTTGAGGCTTCTAGAAGGTGGGATTATGTGGATGGTGGAGATGGGTTTAAGGGGAGATGTGTGGTGGAGATGAAGGGGGTTTTTAGAGGGAAAAGTGGCGCCAACAAGGGGGTAGTTAGGGTGGTTTTGGCTCCACTTTTAGCTGTCTTTTGGTGGTTAGTTGAGGGGTGAAAGGTGGTGAAGAGGTGGTGCCAACTTTGAGTAGAGGTGGAGCTAGCTTAAGTAGGCTTAGGTGGACTTGGAGTGGTAGGTTATGTAGGTGGAGTTAGGGTTAGGTTTTGGTGCCATGGAGGTGGATGCTAGCTAAGCTAAGCTAGCTTAGCTAATGATGGAGTAGAGGTGGAGGTGTTGGAGCTAGGGTTTGGAGGGAAGAGCTACATCTGAAGAATCTGGAGCTGAAGTGGAGCTGGCAGCTGCTGAAGAGGTCAACATGTGGCTACTCTAGCTGGCTTAGCTTGCTAGTTCTTTGCTAGCTATTAAGCCAAGCTAAAGTGAGCTGGCTTCTGTTGAATGGAGCTGAGGTGAGTTGGGTCTGGTGCTCTCGGAGAGGATTGAGCTGATTGAGGCAGCTAAGGTAGCTTAGCTTAATTAGCTTGAGCTAAGTTAGGTCCCTGGGAGCTGGACTTGAGCTTCCTGAGCTGGGATGAATTCTTCTCCAGCTGGCTGGAGTTAAGTGGAGCTGGATGTAGCTGGATCTGAGCTGGGGTGAACTCCAGTCAACTCAATTGAGCTAGACTTGTGGACTTGTGGGAGCTAAGATGAGCTAGACTCAACTAGGTTGAGCTGGATCTGAGCTGACTTGAGCTAGGGTGAGCTAAGATGAACTCTCTTGAGCTGCCATTCAGCTAAGATTAACTGAATGGAGCTGGGATGAGCTAACCCTAGTCCAAGTGAGCTAGGTTCCAGCTGTGGTGAGCTGGATCAAACTGAGTTCCAGTTAGTCTGAGCTCCTCCTTCACCATTTGCCTTCTTGAGTGCTAGGGTTTTAGGGATCTGTATATCTATTCATCCCTAACACTCACAAAAACATATTAAAACAACAAAAGAAAATGCAATGCATGCCCAACCTAGTTAATGCCTAAATGCAGTCCAAAAACCCGTTTGTGGAGTAAAATCCTAAGAGCTAGGTTTGTTTTAAAGCATAAGAATGATGATAAACTGGCGTTTATCATGTACCGGTTTCAAAGATCAGTTTACAAGTTGAGTTTGAAAATCAGAAGAGGTTGTGTACCTCTGTGAGATTTTTTAATTTTTCTTTTATATGCGGGGGGTGAAGTGGGTGGAGGTGACAACCAAACAATCAAAACTAACCTTAGGGTTTAAGAAAATTCCTAGGTTAATCAAGTTTGTGTTATTAAGTGATGGAATGAAATCCAGTGGGTGGGGAAATGGGGGTAAACTTATAAATCCTTCAACCGCACTTTACTCCAATTTACTGCTTTTGCCCGCCTTGTGAGCGTACCTGCAATTGCAATAAGAAAGGAGAAAAGTGAGGTAAAAGATAGGTAAGGCAGGAAAACACGTAAAATCAAAGAGCGTTGCCTCCCCGGCAACGATGCCAAAATGTTGATACGGAAAACTACACGATCGGAATTGGATTTTGAAAACCCATAATCGTAGTTCGATTTGCGAAGCAATCTGTCAACAGATAAAATTTTACCGAAATTCATAAAGAAATTCCGGGTCGAACACTGGGAGGCTACGTCGATCTAAAATCTGCAATTATATTTTTTTTGGTATTTTTGTTTGAAAGCGAGATAATTACAATGGAATTGATATTAACACTAAGATAGATAGAGAGAGAGAGAACAATCACTTGATATAATAATACTGTTTTTACAACTAGAAAGCGGAAAATGATTATAGCTAGAAAGTGGGAAATTCTATTCTAGAAAGAGATAAAAAGAAGGGAGAGAGATGTTATCCTCCTCGACGACTGCTTGGAGGATGAGCTGGATGGAGCGACGCTTGGAAGATGGAGGATGGAGTGGGAAGAAAGAGGTAGAAGTAGGAAGAAGCGGGAATGAGACAGCATGTTGTCATCGTCATGGGATCCACTTCCGGAATGGGGGAGAGAAAACTTTGGATTTTGCTCTAAAAGAGCATCCTGGGTGTGGGACAAGCTTCTCTTGAGCTATGGAGAGGAAGAGAGGTAAAGGAAGGGATGAAGAAAATGTGGTGGCCGTAGGGATATTTATAGGTGAGGTTTGAATGGGCAAATTGCACATTTTACTTTAAAAACATTAAATTAGGGACCTTAGTGACAGAAAAAACCATCACTAAAGCCCAGATCGTGGGCGTAATTGCCGCGCACGCCGTTCCTCCTCCTCTCCCCACGCCTCAACGCACGTGCACGTTCGTGCCTTCTCAGCCGTCTGATCATGAGATCGGATGGCTTAAGATGCGCGCACCCGCTCGTTGCTTCAACACCTTAACGCATGCGCACGCCAACTCTCAGCCGTCCATCTTGCATTCGATGGCTTAGTTTGCATTACACCTGCACCTCTTCAACGCAAGCGCCCGCTCGCACGTGATCCTCATGCATCCATGCAGCCATGTTGCATGTCATCTGACCGCTCGCACCACATCCAACGGCTGAAATCAGCTGCTCCATGCCTGCGCCTTGATTTGAGTCGCAGCGGGGATTGAACCTGTGCCTCTCTCTTGCAAAGAAGCACTCGACCGTTACGCTACGGTGAGCTTTTGGTCGTGCGGATGTTTTAAGAATGCGCGCTCGTGGCTGTTGGATCAAGATCCAATGGCCCAGTTAGTCTGTACCTTTTGCCTTATGAAGATGAGAGTAGGCGCGTCTAAGTAAATCATGGCTGTT
Organism: Thalassia testudinum; assembly: GCA_037157565.1. Classification (NCBI taxonomy): domain Eukaryota; kingdom Viridiplantae; phylum Streptophyta; class Magnoliopsida; order Alismatales; family Hydrocharitaceae; genus Thalassia; species Thalassia testudinum. Next base: position 75,105,848 of record JAZHRO010000024.1, on the reverse strand, counting down.
GGATCAAGATCCAACGGCTAAGATCATGCGATGAAGAGTCCTTTGAAATGCAGCAGTGGGTCTTTAGGCTGATTGGGCGGCTAAGATGGCACCACGTGGCGCCATCTTGGCCATCCATCTTCTGTGTGTTGTAGACGGTGCATGGATGTCGGATTGGATCGATTTTCATGCCATTGGGCTACGATCGTCGATCCAAATCCATCCGTGTGGTCGGATTTGTCATTTGAAGTGCAAATTTACACCATCTTGGTCCTTGATCTTTGACCTTCCTCAGATTATTTTTGATGCTACGGTCCGATCAGGGCGATCTTGGAGTCATTGAACTCCAATCGTCACCCTGATTAGATTCGTACAATTGGATCTTTGATCCGAGGCCCTGATTAAAAGTTGCCCTATTACCTAACCACAAAAAGGGAAAATTGACCTAAAATTTACACAACCTAACCTAAATGCAAGATGATGCATGTTATGCAATATTTATAATGTATGATGCAACTATAATACTAAGAACACGCATAAGTAGACATTTTAGGCTATTCAATTGCATACACACCAGTACACCTAGGCGACTTATGCCTCCTAAGTAGATTCCGACCACACGGTGAATTCAGTGTTGTCCTTACTCCCAAAGGTGGTAGAGTTGGGAAGGTGAAGTAGGGGGAGCATGTCCCAAAGGCCGCTAATTATGCCAAACCCTGGCTTGCTTAAGTCGTTTGGCAATCGAGCCTCCCAACTCAACACCTTTTGGATTAAGCAGATGTCATTAATTCACTATGCATTCAGGAAAATACCCTGAAACAAACTCAATGAGTCCTAGGGACAACGTCTACTTAATTTCTAGGGCTAGGTCAGTGCTTGTGCTCAAGGATTAAGTCAAGGGTGTTAGGGGGTTAATGCCCTTAAAATTCCAGTTGAAATAGTGTGCACAATTGGGTGCAAGGACCCAATGCCAAAACAAGTGTTCCTTAGTAAGCAAGATTGAGATGTGTGATTTTTATGATTTAAATCTTGCTTTAATGGCTTTTAAAGTTTTCACTTGTTTACACCTTCAAACATGGCACAAATGTATAGGCACACAGTTGGTGAAGATTGATTTTCTTCAAGGCCTTTTGTGTATCTATAAAATCAAAAACTCCCTAGTGTGGAAGATCCTAGGGTGTGCAGCTTCTATTCGATAAATCTTTTTTAAGATTTTGTCAAGAAGGGTCCAATCAAAACAAACAATGACCCTATCTTGACCAAAATCGAGTGAGATTTTCAAAAAAATTAATTTCAGAATTTTTCGAGGATGATACATCACCCAAATTCACGTTTTTCCAAGAGGGGGTCAATCTATCCAGAACCTCTAGATCAGTGCGCAAGTTTAATGTGTTGATCAGAAAAAGCACTAATCAATTTCAAATGCAAAAGTGTTCTTCAGATGAAGTGTAGAGAATTTTAAGATCTTTCTATAAATATAAATTTCTCACAAATTCAAGCTACGTGGAGTTTGCAGCAGTAAGAACACCCTACAGATCTCCAGAACATAGGACAACCTCGTGCACTTCCAGTAGCAAATTTCTCACAGCCAAACCACAAGGATTTTGGCTCTAAAATTTGAAGGGGATCTCTCCTACTAGAAGGATCACCACTGAGATTTCTTTCAAAATTTTTAGAGGTGTTTAGGGTCCTTGAATTGTGTCCTCAACCTGAGTCCAAAAAATAAATTTTTGAAGTTAACGGGTTGAAGACTTAGTGGTGGTGTTTTTCTTCGACAAACAAAAGAGAGTTTTTTTTTAGAACACCACCATTTTTCTTGGTCTAAGGATGATAAGTTACATTTGGATCGTGGGAAGACCAGATCAAGCCTTCGAGTCGATGGCGGTCTTTTTCTTATGCTTCCTTTGATCCAACCCAACTCTTTCTCCTCCAATTGTCGATGCACGTGGTCCTGCAACCACAAGAAGAGGGAGAATAGCAAGTTAGATAACACAAATATGAATAATGACCAAGAAAATGAAAGCGAATAAGAGATACATTTCCTCCTTGGCAATAGTGCTAAAAACTGACGTTTGCTGACGTGTTTACCTAAAAATGTTCATTGTAGTGCGTTTAGGACGTCAATTTTAAATAAAGAATCGGATGTGAGTCCGAGTGTCGAACACAAGGAGGCAATAATAGGAATCACTTAGTCTCTTTCGTGTCACAAAAATATGTCGTTTGTTCACTTGAAAATCAATTTGAAAAAGAGAGGGAGGGAGAGAGATAAAGGGAGGGAGAGAGAGAGATAAAGAGAAAGTTAGAAATCCATGATCAAGATAAGAATAATGTATCAAAAATATATCATCAAATGTTGTAATCAATACAATATAGATGAATGCTTAACAAAATAAAAGACATGAACTACACTATAAAGTAAAATAAAACTAAGACCAAGGATGAAGACAGCATCGAGGCAGCAACGGTGGTGGAGGAGCTTCCATCAGCGGCCCGACGGCTTCATGACCTTGCTTGGAGCTCTAGAAGGTGGTGGTATCTCTTGGGTGCAAGCTTTGTGCAAATGGGAGGGGTAGAACCCTTTTTATAAGTGAGGAGAAGATTCGAATTGGTATCCGGGTTAATAGAGACATTTAATTCATCTCGGAAGCCCCACCGTAGGCATTGCTAAAGCCCCCAGCTCATGCCTTCAATGCACGCACAACTGCCTCCACTTGTGCATAGTGCACGAGCCGCCATAGTAGTTGGATCCTCATCGCATGGTTATGGATGCTCTGATCGTGCCTTCACAAGATTTGAACGTAGCCCTTCGCACCTCTCCGCTATCGGGTGGCGGAGGATGTGTTTGGTCATCTTAAATGATCGCATGTCAGTCTGGCGTGCGATTGTATGTTAGATCTCGTGTGCTTGCATCGTGTGCTTCTGGATGATCCACATAGCCGATGTCTCCGCCGCTCAATGGTGATCGGGTGGTCCAAATTCGCCCGTAGCTCGTGCCTTCAAATTTTGGCTGTGGTGCATCTCGATCGCGTGTCCTTTGCAAGTGGTGTCAAGGCGTTGACCACTGTGCCATCTGCATGGATGGTCGTGTGGATGCTTGCGACGTCGCTTGTTTGATCTTCATTTGATGGTGGAGAGACGTCGCTGGAGTTGGCTTCATCAGATGTGAGGCATAGGGGTGGGGCACAGATGAGTGTCACGTGGCACACTAAGGACAGTTGATCATCAGATCAACAGTCAGGACTTCTCGGGCTTGATGCGTGAGCTACAGTGGTTGAATCGAGGAGATTTTGAGTCTGCTGGACTCCGTTTGTCGATCCGGATCCATTCGTACGGTCTGATTGTTCATCTCGGACTTGTTTCAAAATGCACTTGCATACAAGGTCATTAAACATTAATTCTAAGCAATTAAAATGTAAAGATCACACAATATGCATGCAATGTTCCTAAGCCCATTATAAAATGTCATTCTCCCACAAGTACCCTCGAAATTGACTCTAATTGATGATATTAACATTGATAATTGTAGAATCATCAGCTCCGACCACGTCGCAACCTGCCTCGACCATCGCCTCGGAGCCCTCGCTCCACTTTACCTTCGGCATCTGCCTAGCCACTGGCCTCTCCTTCTCCTACGCGTGGGAGCTCTTTGAAGGAGCTCCCCTATTTTGGTTCTTATTAAATATTACATTGACATGCCATTTTTTGTTGAGACATCATTATATTCTAGCGATTTTATGAGAACCCCCCTCATCTTTCATTAAAATGCAATTCAGCATATCATGCCATTGATTAGCCTAGTTTAAAAGGGATTTCAACTTGATTTTTGGGGAAATCATTCATGAAGAATAATATTTCAACTTGTGTGAGTTTTAACGGGCACATGCCTCCCTTTGGACACGACTCGTGATGGGTCGAATTTCACGGCGTTTTAAAAAGATATGCGTTGTAGTATGTTGCGAAAAATGATTATCAATTTAATTTATTTATTACTTGAAATTTGAAAACATTCCAAGGTCAAACTCAAGGAGCAAATTCGATTTTAGAAGCAGAAAAATCACAATTCTCAATAATGTAATGTTTTACAAAAATTTAGAGAATAAAAGGAAATAGAATTTTTCTTCTATTTTTCTTCTTCTCTCCTTCTTCTTCTTTGCTCTCACTCTTTTCTTTTCTCTGTCTTCAGACGTCTGATTCTATGAATCAGATGCCTTAAGTGGCGTTTGCTACAGCGCACACGTTCTTCTTCCTTTCTTCTCTTTTGCTGCTGTTGCTCTGACTTTGGTTGCTTCTTCTCCTTGGCTTCTTCTTCTTCTTCTCTTCCTTTCCTTTCTGCTTGGCTTTCCTCTTTGCGATAGCTCCCTCCTTCTCTTTTCTTCTCTTCCTCTTTGGCTTCTTTTTCTTCTTCAGCTGCTTCTTCTGTCTTCTTCTTTTTTTTCTTCCTTTCCTTCTGCACTGTGCTTCTTCCTTTGCCTTCTTCTTCTTCTTCTTCAGCTCCTGCTCCTTCTTCCTTGGCGCAGCTAAGTCCTCAACTTCTCCCTCTTCTTCAGTTGGCCTCTTCTTCTTCTCTTCTTCTTCTTCCGTGCAGCTGCTTCCTCTTCCTCCTTCCCTACATAGGCACGAAGGAGCAAAACCTACCCCTACCCTCCCCGTGTCTCTCTCACTTTGTATCTCTCTTCGCTCTCTGGGAGCCAGCCGGGTAATCGGGTCAGGCTAGGTCTGCAGGGGCGTGGGTCGCGGACGAGGCCGGGTGGTGGGCGAGGGACCTCACCCCTGTGTTCTGAGGCAACCTAAAGAAAACACAAAAATAATAAAAGGTGCTCACCTACGCTGGGCATTTCCGAGGTGGGACTTTAGACTAAAGTCCCACCTGCTTCTGCTTGCACGCCCGCAGGAGGACTCCGCCCAATCGCCACTGCTGCAGTCGCTCGCTAAGCCTGCTCTCTGGTTGGACGTGTGCATGAGACCCTTGCACGTCACCTGGAAGCCTTATGCTTAGAGTGCGAGTCCTAGAGCGAAGCTTGTGAGCTTCAACCTTCTGCGCCAATGGAAGAAGGGGTCGCGACCTTGAAATCACAAATGGCCTTTCGGCCACGTCAAATCACTCAGCAGGCTTCGCCGTGATACGACGTAGGTGACCCGGGGGTCAACGTGGCATGAGGGCGCCTGTGCGTGTGTGCCTAAGGCACACTGTGTGAGTGCAGGTAGGTGTGTTCGAGGGGAGGATCCAGTGGGTATGGAGGTTAGTGGAAGGGCAAAAGGTGATCAGTGGGAGGTGGTGAAGCTTAGGGACTGGTCAGCGAGGGGTGGAACGGCCTGTGGAGGTGGAGTGGCCTCACTAGAGTTGGTGATCGGAGATGGAGAGGGTGATGGTGGTCCGTGGTGTCGAGGGGTCGAAGGTGCAAATTAGCGGAGTGGAAATGAAGAGGGGAGTGAGGGAAACTTATCTAATCAAGTCCAGAGCGAAGGGGGAAGGTGGATGGCGAGCGGCTGGTGCTTGCCATCGCCAAAGATTAAGGTGCCCTGGGGAAGAAGACGACGACGAGAAAGGGGGTCGAAGGGCACGCGCTGGTACGGCGGGGAGCGGCGGAGGACGGCGGAGCTAGCTCTACCCCTGGTACGGTGGCAGAATGACGAGAGAGGGAGGTAGAGTCGTCGGAAGCTCTGGGCAGTTGGCCGGAGTTGGGAGGAGATGAATTGGAGGGGGATCTCAGGCTAAATTGAGCTTGGAGGAAGCGGCATGGCGTGCCCTTCCTTAAATAGGCACTAGCAGGGCGGAAAGTGTGCGAGGGCGGTGTAGAGGCCACGCCGGAGGTAAGGTCGGTCGGAGACACATACCTCTCACGCGTTTGCATGAGAGGTATGTGGGTTTCAGGGCATGGGGAGCAGCCCATGCGGTAGGGGGCTCCGCAGGGAGCTCCCCTTTCAAATCTAGGGGCGGCTCCCCATGCAGGTGAGGCGCAAACCTCCACGCGAAGTAGCCGGAGGTATGGCCCCTACTGCGGATGGCAGAGGGACCGAAGTGAAGAAAACCACGAGGAAGCGTAGGGGGTAATTGCAAGGGTTTCAAAAAGATGAGGGTCAGAAAGTAATTTTGAGGACCAAATTGCAAAGTGGGTCAAGATGACTTTCCCTTAGGTCCAAAGTTTGGTATAAATGTAATTTGGACCTAAGGAATCCAATGGTGAAGTTGGATTTTAGGTTTGACCACGTTTGACTGGATATTTTGCACAAAAACCCAAATTAGGTCAAAAATTTGGGTATGGACCCCAATATAGGTCAAAATAGGTTCCAAAGGCCAAATTGAAGGTTCTAAATCCTAGAGGATATTTTTCCATGAATTTTAGAGGGTTTAGTTGATTTTTATCTTTCCTGGAACCTTTTGAATTAAAGTGGGTTTGTTTTAGGGTTACAAAATGTCATTTAATTCTTAGATTTTGCCATAACCCTTTTCTGACCAAACCATCCCACTTTTTCTCTTATTAAATCCAGTTGACCTATGTCTAGACCCTTAAAAATCCCGCTGATGCACTGCAATGGTAAAATTACAGTTTTACCCCTTGTGTCATGTTCTTTCCTCAGATTGGTAATACCTTGAATTAGGCCTTCCTTTAGGTTATGTAGGAGCTTTTGTTCATTTTATTAGGTCAAAATGTTCTAGTTAGGGTTCATGATGAGGTTTTCATCATACCCTCATGCCTAGCTTTTGCTAGTCCCTTAGCAAAATTTTATGGTTTTAACCTCTGTTCTAGACCATGAGTTCCTTTCATCAATTTTGATAAGTGCTTTTTTCTTCTCTTTTCTCTTTGATTAGGTCAGAATGCCAGCAATGGGCCTAAAGGTACTCTAGTACCAACCAAGATCCAGACTTGTCTAGCTTTAGCCTCAGTCCTTAGCAAAGGTTTTTAAGGCCCGCAAGAACTACCCTAAGGTTCATTGGACTCCATGGTTAAAGCACCCGTGCTTGAGACATAATTTTAGCCTTGGTTCAGTTTGCAGTGCATTTTTGGAAGAGAGAGACAGAGAGTTTATTTGTTTGGAGAGTTTTCTCTCTCTTTTCTTTTTATTTTTAGCTTTGGATTGGCTTCTCAACATGGTTTGTATCGGATTCCTCGTCCCCATCATCAATCTTCAAAGGTCCCTGGAATTTGATGCTTCATGATAGCATCGCCCATGGCAACCCCTAGAACCCTGGTTTTCGAGATTTCGAGATAATCCCACCCATGGCGTTCCGTGGCCGAATTCAAACCCTGGCGATTGACATTTCGTGATAATGCCATCCATGGTATCTGAACCAGCAGAGTGCTTACATGCCCCTAGTAGGATATGTAAATATCCTAAGAGATAAGCACCGAGGAGATGATATGCTGTTACGCATCTTCAAGGGGAATTTTCCACCTCTCCGTGCCGGGAACTCATCCAAATCAACTTGTGTTGATCGACCGCTTCTAATCTAGGTAACATTTTCAGAACATTAAAAACGCTTTTGCATGATTTTGATAGTTATGTTTACTGAACCAGACTGTGTGTGAATTGGAGTGCTTAGGTTACCGAGTCCCGTAAACTAAAGGTCAGTTAACGAGGCCAAATACTCCCTAAGGTTTAGACCTAATACTTAAGCTTTGCATTTTCCTCAACCTCTTGAGGAAAATCTAGATCTTAACGAGTACTAAGAGTCTGACCAAAAAGGCCTAAGGTTAGCGTTCTTACTAATCTTTTTGTGTTTCTTTAGCACTTTCTCTTCACTTTTCTTAATGTGGTCTAGAAATTCGATTAATCCCTTAATCTTTTACTAATGACAATCTTTTTCTTTTTCATTTTGTGCTTCTTTTTAGCATTTTGCTCTTTTTCTCCTTCTGTTATAGCCCACAAAATTTCTTCCCTCCCATTTTTTGTTCTTTTTAAAAAATTTTTTAAATTTTTTGTTGTTTAAAAGAAATTTTTAATTTTTTGGTGTTTTTGACATAAGTGATTTTTTTTTGTTGAAACCTTTTCTTATTATGAGTTTTCATTGCACTTTCATTCATGCCTAAGATTTGTAATGTCTGCATTGTAAATTAGGTGGGTTTTTATTCAGCTTGGTTCATTCATTAGGACAGGTGTTGGGTGAGTGGATGGGTCGAGGTGACTGTTATGGATGATTTCTAGTCTTGGGTATGAGTACCTAAGGTGGAGTCGGCTGTCCTAAAGGATGAACCTAAAGAGCAAGGAAATGTCAGGAAAGGTTTCGAGTTTTCAAAAGAATGACAGGTTACGTCCCGCTAAGCGCTGAGTTTTACGCCATTAGCTGGGTGCAGTGAGCTCAGGGAGAATGGAGGATAAAAGATGACTCAGCCAAATCTATATTGGTCATGTCAATGAACGGTTTAAGTCTCTGACCATTCACAATAAAGGGTTCGGAATTGTGGTTGAGTGGACTGATCTCAATGACTCCATTTCCAAAGATTTATCAAACTAGATATGGTTCGACCCACTTGGATCGCAGCTTTCTTGGGAATAATTTTAGTCGGGCATCAAAAACTAGGACCTCTTGTCCAGGGTGAAAGATCTTTCTAGATATGTGCTTGTCATGAAAGGCTTTAACCCTCTCTTTGTAGATTTGTGAGTTTTCATATGCATTGAGGTGTAATTCATCAATCTCTCTTATCTGAAGCTTTCTGTGGGTTCGAACCTTAGAATGATCTAGGTTGCAGTTCCATACTGCCCAATAGGCTTTATGCTCCAGTTTGATAGGGAGGTGACACGCCTTCCCGTACACCAGTCTGAAAGGAGACATGCTTAATTGGGTCTTGTGGGAGGTCCTATTAGCCCACAAAGCTTCCGAAAGTAGGGATGACCAATCCTTCCTGTCAGGTCGAACAGTAACCTAGAGGATTTTCTTGATCTCCTGGTTTGATAGCTCAACTAGACCATTAGTTTGGGGGTGGTAAGGAGTAGAGATTCGATGTGACACCCTGTATTTGGTCATCAGTGACCTGAACTGAGCATTAGTAAAATGGGCCCCTCCATCAGAAATGATCGCTCGTGGAATCCTGAATGGTGAGAAGATATTTTGGTGAATGAATTTGATAACGATCTTGTGATCACTGGTTCGGGTCGAAATGGCTTCGATCAATTTGGACACATAGTCAACAACGAGTAAAATGTACTTGAAGTCATCTGAGATAGGGAAGGGGCCCATAAAATCAATCCCCCAAATATCAAAAATCTCGCATACGAGAATCGACTGTAAAGGCATCATGTCGCGATGGCTCATGTTGCCCAAAGTTTGGCAACGGTTGCAAGCCTTACAGTGATTATACATGTCTTTGAAGATTGTTGGCCAGTAAAAGCCACACTGGAGGACTTTTGATGTGATTTTGTGACCAGAAAAATGGCCACCGCATGCATGGTCATGGAAGAAAGAGAGTATGTCATGGATTTCAACTTTCAGGACACATCGCTGGATAATTTGGTCAGCACCTATGCGGAATAAGTATGGGTCTTCCCAAATGTAATACTTGGCATCGGAGCGCAATTTGTCTTTCTTGGCCTTCGGCCAATCAGACGAGATCTGGTGTGATGCTAAATAGTTTACTATATCAGTAAACCATGGAATCCCTATACCAATAGTCAGGAGGTGCTCATCAGGAAAATGCTCCATGATAGGTTCAGAAGGGTCAATGATCTCAGAAGGAAGGCAGGACAAGTGGTCAGCTACCACTTTCTGTCTTCCTGCTTTGTCACGAATCTTGAGGTCAAATTCTTGCAATAGTAAGATCCATCGGATTAATCGAGGTTTCGCATCCTTCTTCGCAAGGAGATGCCTCACAGTTGTGTGATCCGAGAAAATAATTTGTGGGAACCTAGGAGATAAGATCTGAACTTTTCAAGGGCAAATACTACAGCTAGCAACTCTTTCTTCGTAATAGTGTAGTTACGCTGAGCCTTGTCAAGTGTCTTGCTAGCGTAGTAGATGACCATGGGTTTCCCGTCAATCTTTTGCCCCAAAACCTCTCCACAGCGAAGTTAGATGCATCGCACATGATCTCAAAGGGGTGAGACCAATCAGGGGACTGTAGGATCGGGGCTTGGGTAACTCGATCACGAAGGATCTCAAAAGCTTAAGTGCATTCCTTGGAAATTTCAAAAGGTACATCCTTGGAGAGAAGAGTTGTCAGGGGGCATGCGATTTTTGAGAAATCAAGGATAAATCGACGGTAAAAATTGACCTGCCCTAGAAAAGATCGGATGTCCCTGATCGAGCTAGGCATAGGGAGCATGGAAATCAAGTTAACCTTAGCTCAATCCACTTGGATGCCCCTCTCATAAATCAGATGTCCCAGGACGATCCCCTCAAGCACCATGAAGTGGCTCTTTTCCCAGGAAAGAACCAAATTCATGTCAATGCATCGCCTGAGTATTTGAACCAAGTGCTGGAGGCAATTGTCAAATGATGCCCCAAATACTGAGAAGTCATCCATGAAGACTTCCAGATAATCACCTACCATATCAGAGAATATGGCAAGCATGCACCGCTGAAAAGTCGTGGGTGCATTGTAGAGACCGACAGGTATCATTCGGAGCACGTACGTTTCGAAGGGGCAGGTGAACGTGGTCTTCTCTTGGTCTTTTGGATGAATCGCCACTTGGTTATAACCGGAATACCCGTCAAGAAAGCAGAAGAATCTATTTCCCGCTAGTTTTTCGAGGATCTGATCAATAAATGGTAGTGGGAAATGATCCTTCTTCATGGAGGAATTGAGCTTTCAGTAATCATTGCAGACTCTCCATGAGTTGGCTATACGGGTCGGTATGACTTCTCCGATTTCAGTCGTGATGGTGGTGAGCCCTGCCTTCTTAGGCACAACCTGGATTGGGCTCACCCAGCAACTATCGGAGATCGGGTAGATGATCCTTGCATCTAACCACTTAATGATCTCCTTTTTTATGACTTCCTGCAGATTAGGGTTCAGACGTCTCTGCATCTCACGTGAAGGTCGTGCGCCCTCTTCGGAATAGATGTGGTGTGTGCAATAAGAGGGACTTATTCCATTCAAATCATTGAGAGTCCAACCAATGGCTCTTTGATGTTGCTGGAGAACAGTAATCAGACGGGATTCCTGATCAGGGGTGAGTCTGGAGTTTATAATCACAAGAAGCGTCTGATTGGAACCCAAAAAGACATATTTCAAATGTTCAGGAAGGGGCTTGAGTTCCAAAATGGGATTATCAGTAGCAGTGGGTGGGTGTGAGGAACAAGGGTAGGAGTTATGGGTTTGTCTAGATCAAGTTCAGACTCCTCTAATTGCAGGTTTTGCTCTTCTTGTGGTTGATTGGGGATAATTAGGTTGTCCTCAATATGCGGTTCATCAACCACAGCTCTGATATCACAAATTTGCTCTACCACACTGTAATTAATCCCTTGTTGGGCCTTAAAGATATCAATCTTAAGGGTTTTGTTTCCGAATTTCAGCTCTAATTGGCCCTCCTCACAGCTTATGTTGGCCCTAGTAGTGGCCAGAAAAGGTCTCCCTAGTATAATTGGTGTAACCCTTGGGTTCTTAGGTGCATCCATATCTAGAACTATAAAGTCTACTGGGAAGTAGAAATCTCGCACCCTAACAATAACATCCTCGAGAATTCCCTTAGGTGACTTAATGGTTCGATCAGCTAACTGCAATGTCACCTCAGTTGGTTTAAGCTCAGATTCTTCAAGGTGGTTAAGCAGGGATGTGGGTATAAGGTTTATGGAGGCACCTAGGTCTAATAATGCTCTATCAAATTGGGTTTCACCAATTTTACATGAGATTAGGGGAGTGCCTAGGTCTTTTGCCTTGGGTGGGAGTTTACTCAGGATTACAGAGCTGGCTTGCTCTGACAGTACGATCGAACTCTGACTCTTGGTTCGTGGCTTACGCTGGGGTGTACACATGTTTTTCAAAAATCGTGTGTAAGCCGGTACATGGCGGATTGCATCCATCAAGGGATGTTTATTTGGACCTGCTTAAAGAGCTTGATCAGGTCCTCCTCAGGAGCCACAAGTTTGGTTGTCCTCTTTCCCTTGGTCAAGGCCTCAGGAAATGGAACCTTGGTTGGTTCCTCTAGAATAGGTCCAAATTTTTGATCTGGGACAGGGATAGGGACATCCTAAATAACTATCCTAGGGCTTGGGTCACTACTAGGCTTGGAGTGGTCTGGATAAGGTGGGTCTTGGGTTGCTTTACAATTATGAGTCGTTACAGAGTTTAATCCTGCCTGGTTTGGGTTAGGGGTTGGTAAGATGGGTGGCTGCTGTTGATTACCTGCATAGGACGTTGAAGCTTCCATCTCGTCAAGTGATGGAACGAAAGGGGCCCGATAAATCAAGTGTGCTTGGCCTGGGTTCGGGTTCGTAACGCGCCTTTGGGTCGGCACGTTATTAAGGTTTGGTAGAGGTTGTGAAGGAAGTGTGCCCGGTTGGCGGGAATTCGCCATCTGGGCAAGTTGGTTGCGGACCTTGGTGATTTCATCCTTGTGCTATTTTTGGATAGCCGTATTCGATCTTTGAATGTCAACCAGTGTTTGGAGGATGAGGGACATTTGGTCTTGGTTTGGCCCAGATTGATAGGTAGGGTTGGGCCAAGGCTAAGGTGGCTGATAAGGACGAGGGGCTTGTGGACGAGGTTGATAAGGTGGTCTCTGGGTCTGAGAATTTCCTGCCCACTGGAAATTGGGATGGTTTCACCGCCCAGGATTATAGGTGTTGGAAAATGGGTCATTCTGGATTGCGTTGAGGTCCTCACAGGTCTGAGGAGCCTCAGGAAAGTCAGAGTATGGGGGATCAGAGTTCCCCTGGCAAGAATAGAAAGGATCGAAGGTCCCTCTGGTACTGGAGTCAGATGGGAGTGGATACGGGTCCATCCTAGGAGAAGATTGGTGGAAGATGTTTTGCACAGTTTCCCTTTCAGGAGGTGGTTGCGCGAAGGAGTTTTGTGTAGAGGTGGCTTGCTACAAATGCTGAGTCAGCTCGTCCACCTTCTTCTCGATAATAGAGACTTGTCTAACCGACTGGCCATTAGTTCCAAGTCGACAAATGCGGATAGGCCCTGCATCTCATGTGCTCCCCTAAGATTCGTCGATGCGCGGGTATTCGTCCGGTCGAATAAACCCATGGAGTCATTGTTGATGGAGTTCTCATACATATTCTCAAGAATCTCCCATACGATGTCTTCATGTTGACCCATGATATTCCATCTGCAAGTTGCATTGAAGAATAATCTAATGTCCTCACGGAGTCCCTGGTAAAAAGACTGGACTTGTTCCCATTTAGAAACTCCGTGATGGGGGCACTTCCGCATGAGATCCAGGAATCGATCCCATGCCTTATGAAGAGGTTCTCCCGTTTGCTGGGTGAAGTGAGTAATCTGATGGCGCAAGGTGTTTGTCCGACCAACGGGAAAGAACTTCTTCAGAAACTCGGATTGAAGTTCATCCCAGGTGTTGATTGGACGGGTCTGTGTCTGTTACCAATGAGCCCTCTTGTCCATAAGGGAGAAAGAGAACATCTTCATGAGTAATATGTCCCAATTTTGTGCATCTGACCCGAAGGTCTAGGCCAAATGATTGACCTATTTGATATGCTGGAATGGATCTTTGGAGTTAAGCCCATAGAACTTAGGTATGACATGAATCATATTGGGCTTCAGTTCAGAATCAGGTCCTCCAGTCGAGATTTTGACTCGAGGCTCGATTGCCACCGTAGCGGGATTATAGTGATCTCGCATCATGGGTCGCTGCGGTGGGTTCATGAAGTTCTGGAAGAGGTCATTAAGTCGCTGAAGTTGGTGCTCAAGATTATTTTCTTCAACAGGCTGTGCCATGATGGAAGAAGAAGGAAAACTAGGTTTAGAATCGGAAGAAAGGTCTATGTGGAGGGGTGGTTGCACAAGCAAGGGTGCTGAGGCTTGGCCTCGGGGAGAGTGAATTTCTAGAGGAGGTTTCAAGGACCTCCTACCAAACATGCACTAAAAGACTGGATGAGGTGAGAACGTGTTGGACCCAATCAAGACACCCAAACTATGTTGGGTGACTATAGAGGTTCGGGATGGATGATACCCCTTGATCAGAAGGTCGTCCACCTGAGAATTACCTGGGCAGCCAGAAAGGATGAGTCCCATGATGACCCCTACACGGTAGAGCGCCCCCATGGGTTACAGGTTTTCCCCCACTCAACCTCTCTTGTCACTGAGATTCCAGGTAGACCAGAATGGGGACCTTAACCTCTTAAGTCTACCACTTTTAGTTAAGATCAAGGTGCTTAGGGTTCCACTTGAACTTTAAGCCTTTTGTGTGCAAAAGTGACCTAATTTAAAGGTTGGTTGATACAAAGGATCAACTTCACCTCTTTGTTTCTTTGAGAGATTCTTAGGTCCTTTCTTTTATTTTTCAAGTAGATTAAGAGCCTGATTGCTTAGGATTTCTCTTGGATAGGATTTTTCAAACAATGGCTTAGGCACACCTCTTTTGGATTTTTAATTTTCTGATTAGAAGAAGATGTGTCTCTAAAATCCTAGTTTGGAATCCTAGGTTGGCTCTAGTTGGTCCAGTTAGATGCCTTGAAAATGGGTAACTAGGGCTCAAGTAAGAAGGTTTTAGCCCTAGTTACCTTAAGTGGATATGCAGTTAAAATGTGTTGAAATTAAAAACCAGGCAACTCTTGTGAATTACTAAATATGGGAAAACAGGTAGCTCTAAATTGATTTTCCTTTTTGTTTCTCCTTTTCAGATTTCAAGGGGATTAGGAGAGAGGGTTGAAGATTACCTGTTCCCTGGTGTGGTTGTTGTCTGGCTGCTTGTCTTTTCTTGATTTCCTTTCCTGTAGCAGACACAACAAAAGAGAGATTATGTTAGTAGAAGATCAAAAATTATGATTTAAAGCTTCTAAAATGCCCGTTGCTCCCCGGCAATGGTGCCAAAAATTGATGGGTCAAATTTCACGGTGTTTTAAAAAGATATGCATTGTAGTATGTTGCGAAAAATGATTATCAATTTAATTTATTTATTACTCAAAATTTGAAAAACATTCCGAGGTAGAACTCAGGGAGCAAATTCGATTTTAGAAGCAGAAAAATCATAATTCTCAATAATGTAATGTTTTACAAAAATTTAGAGAATAAAAGGAAATAGAATTTTTCTTCTCTTTTTCTTCTTCTCTCCTTCTTCTTTGCTCTTTCTCTTTTGTTTTCTCTATCTTCAGACGTCTAATTCTATGAATCAGACACCTTAAGTGGCGTTTGCTACAATGCACACCTTCTTCTTCCTTTCTTCTCTTTGGCTGCTGTTGCTCTGACTTTGGTTGCTTCTTCTCTTCCTTTCCTTTCTGCTTGGCTTTCCTCTTTGCGACAGCTCCCTCCTCTTTTCTTCTCTTCCTCTTTGGCTTCTTTTTCTTCTTTAGCTGCTTCTTCTGCCTTCTTCTTTTTTTTCTTCCTTTCCTTCTGCACTGTGCTTCTTCCTCTGCCTTCTTCCTCTTCAGCTCCTGCTCCTTCCTTGGCGCAGCTAAGTCCTCAGCATCTCCCTCTTCTACAGTTGGCCTCTTCTTCTTCTCTTCTTCTTCTTCCGTGCAGCTGCTTCCTCTTCCTCCTTCCCTGCACAGGCACGAAGAAGCAAAACCTACCCCTACCCTCCCCGCATCTCTCTCTCTGTATCTCTCTTCGCTCTCCCAGAGCCAGCTGGGAATCGGGTCGGGTTAGCGTACCCGGGACCAGGCCCACCTGTGTGCGGTGGTGGGCGAGGAGTGTGCGGGTAATCGAGTCAGGCCAGGTCCATGAGGGCGTGGGTCGCAGACGAGGCCGGGTGGTGGGTGAGGGACCTCACCCATGTGTTCTGAGGCAACCTAAAGTAAACACAAAAATAATAAAAAGGCACTCACCTACACTGGGCGTTTCAGAGGTGGGACTAAAGTCCCACCCGCTTCTGCTTGCGTGCCCGCAGGAGGACTCTGCCCAATAGCCACTGCTGCAGTCGCTCGCTAAGCCTGCTCTCTGGTTGGACGTGTGCGTGAGACCCTTGCGCATCACCTGGAAGCCCTATGCCTAGAGCGTGAGTCCTGGAGCGAAGCTTGAGAGCTTCAAACTTCTGCGCCAATTGCGGAAGGGGCCGCGACCCTGAAATCACAAGAACGGCCTTGCGGCCACGTCAAATCACTTAGCAAGCTTTGTCGTGACACGACGAAGGTGGCTCGGGGGTCAGCGTGGTGTGAGGGCGCCTGTGCATGTGTGCCTAGGGCACACTGTGTGCGTGCAGGTGGGTGTGTTAGGGGGGAGGTTCCAGTAGGTATGGTGGTCAGTGGAAGGGAGAAAGGTGATTAGTGGGAGGTGGTGAAGCTTAGGGACCAGTCGGCGAGGGGTGGAACAGCCTGTGGAGGTGGAGTGGCCTCACCGGAGTTGGTGGTCGGAGATGGAGAGGGTAATGGTGGTCTGTGGTGTCGAGGGGTCGAAGGTGCAAATTAGCGGAGAGGGAAATGAAGAGGGGAGTGAGGTAAACTTATCTAATCGAGTCCAGAGAGAAGGGGTAAGGCGGATGGCGAGCAGCTGGTGCCTGCCATCGCCGGAGATGAAGGTGCCCTAGGGAAGAAGACGGTGACGAGGAAGGGGGTCGGAGGGCACGTGCTGGTACGGCGTAGCGCGGTGGAGGACGGCGCATCTAGCTCTGCCACTGGTACAATGGAAGAGTGATGAGAGAGGGAGGAAGAGTCGCTGGAAGCTCTGGGCAGTTGGCCGGAGTTGGGAGGAGACGAATTGGAGGGGGATCTCAGGCCAAATTGAGCTTGGAGGAAGCGGCGTGGCGTGCCCTTCCTTAAATAGGCACTGGCAGGGCGGAAAGCGTGTGAGGGCGGCGGAGAGGCCACGCCGGAGATAAGGTCGGTCGGAGACCCATACCTCTCACGCGTTCGCATGAGAGGTATGTGGGTTTCAGGGCATGGGGAGCAGCTCATGCGGTAGGGGGCTCCGCAGGGAGCTCCCCTTTCAAATCTGGGGGCGGCTCCCCATGCAGGTGAGGCGCAAACCTCCACGCGACGTAGCCGGAGGTATGGCCCCTACTACGGATGGAAGAGGGACCAAAGTGAAAAAAATGACGAGGAAGCGTAGGGGGTAATCGCAAGCGTTTCAAAAAGTTGAGGGTCAGAAAGTAATTTTGAGGACCAAATTGCAAAGTGGGTCAAGATGACTTTCCCTTAGGTCAAAATTTTGGTATAAACCTAATTTGGACCTAGGGAATCCAATGGTGAAGTTGGATTTTAGGTTTGACCATGTTTGACTAGACATTTTGCATAAAAACCCAAATTAGGTCAAAAATTTGGTATGGACCCCAATATAAATCAAAACAGGTTCCAAAGGCCAAACTGAAGGTTCTAAACCCTTGGGATATTTTTCCATGAATTTTAGAGGATTTAGTTGATTTTTGTATTTCCTAGAACCTTGTGAATTAAAGTGGGTTTGTTTTAGGGTTACAGAATGTCATTTAATTCATAGATTTCGCCATAACCCTTTTCTGACTAAACCATCCCACTTTTTCTCTTATTAAATCTAATTGACCTATGTCTAGACCCTTAAAAATCCCACTGATTCACTGCAATGGTAAAATTATAGTTTTACCCCTTGTGTCATGTTCTTTCCTCAGATTGGTAATACCATGAATTAGGCCTTCCTTTAGGTTATGTAGGAGCTTTTGTTCATTGTATTAGGTCAAAATGTGCTAGTTAGGATTCATGATGACGTTCTCATCAACCTGCTCCATCTGTGAGTGGTTTATTTATTTCATTAGTTTTGACAGCTGGTTTTCCACCACTCCTTACTATTTCGACACATCATTTCATAAGTGAAAATTCTTTCAAAGTGAAAACCATCTTGTCAAATGGCGTCATTACTAGGGAGGCAACGGGCCTGTTAGACTTGCATTTATTTTTTTATTTGTTCATATTTTGTTTGAAGCATATTTCATTTCGATCTTTTTCGTGTGAGGTACGCATATCTTCTACATCTTGCCGCACTAGCATCAAAGATTAGGTGACTCTAGACATCGCCAATGAGCCACACATCTGGGAGAAAGGGCAACTACAATAGTGTGCACATGATTGAGGTGGACCTTGATTCCACCAACGGAGGAGGACACCCGGAGTGATTATTATCTCCACCGATCTGCAGTAGTTAGGATTCAAACTTTATTTATTTTCTTTATTTTATTTTTTCGCACATTTGGTTTGGGACTCTTGTTTTGGGGTACATTTTAGGGGTTTGTTCCCTACCATTATTTTAGGCCCCTACGCAAGTAATTTTTTAGGGGTTTGTTCCCATTTCTTTAGCTTTAGGTTTTTATTTTTTCTTTTGTGGAGTTTATCCTTTCTTGTTTGTGCATAAGTAGGTTTGATATAAAACATAAAAAAAACATCACAAATTGCCTGCTAGAAGCTACATGCCCTAGGTTGAACCACATAGGTGTGTATGTTAGCATATAGATTTCATTTTTATTGCATTGCATTCATCTTGCATTGTTGATCATTGGAGAGAAGGCACGTCCTCTTTCTTTGCATCTATATTTGTTCACGCATTTGCATTTGGACTTAATTCCTAGACCACATAATCCATCTTAAAGCAATCTAATAAAGTGGTCGCATTTAATTTTCTGAAAAAGACTAATTAAAGGAGGAACATTTAAAAAACCAAGGACTTGATTTTCAAACTTGGTGTGTGCATTTCAAAAATTCAAAAATATTTTTCGATGTATACACACTTTTCTATTTTGTTGCATTGAAGCATGCATATAAACACTTTTAGGTCTTGGAACCACTAGGACAAGAGCCCTCCTACTGTTGGATTCTGAAGTGTTCAGAACGCGAGATCAAGGTTTTGTAACTTCGAGGAGGGGGATACCCTGTCACGGATTTTTGAGGGTAGTCAAGAAGCACCGCAAAAGCACAGCTTCAAAGGAAGGCTTAAACCTACTTGCATCCCTCGATCTTCCATCCTTGGAGTACTTTACCATTTGAACTTTAGGGAAGAACACCTAACTTCCAACTAGGTCTTCTTAGGCATATCGTAGGTCGACAAGTAGGCACGTAATTGTTTAGATAACTTGATTTGTCACCTATAACTGGGCTTAAATCTCATATGCCTTAACTGATTAAAGACCTAAAAAGATCTTTGATTTGTGTTTGCTTAGGGAAATCTGACCGTGGTGTGAGTAAGAATGGACCACTTTGACCACCACCCTTTCACCTCTTACCTGCACCCTTACCTGCACTCTACAATCTTCGATCCCAAACACCGAGATGGTCCATCCTTTGATGGACAAAATGACAATCAATGGGATACTTTTTACTCCTACTATAAGAGTATTGGTTTGATTATGCCCCATCATAGTGTGCAGAATCTAGGAGCGGGAAATACCTTGTCTGATATCTCATATACCATAGAAATACCCAACCCACCCTTACTGAATGATGTTAATGGTTGGATAGAAACTCCTAGGTATTATACCCCTAAGCCTGACTTCTCTCCTGAAAATAGTAATGACTTCTCCACCTTGAAACTGGAAATACAGAAAATGCAAGAAGAAATGACTAAATTATTAGGAGAATCTTCAAGAGTAGGCCAACAAGAAAAAGAAGACATTAGCCACACAACTTACCCCATTGAGGATGACATGCACCCCTCTATGCTAGATGCATCTCCTGTGGGAGAGCCACACCCTAAATTGGAGGGGAATTTTGGAGATTATGTAAGGGAGAATAGCTACTTTTCGAGGATTGATTTTGAACCTTCCTCGCTAGATGACACTTCCTTGAGAGGTCCACGCCTTGAGTGGGAGGAGGATATGTATGAAAGTAGCCATGCATTGGATGAAGAAAGGTGACAACTCGAGGATGACAATGAGGTTAAGTGCCCAGTTGAGCTATATTGAAGTCAAAGGAAGGAAATGATGGTACCATTGGAAGACCTCGACCTAGAAGATAGTATCTTTGTGACATTTGATGAAGTGGGTCGAAGTCAAGTTGTTAATCCTATCCTTCCTTTTGAAGATGATCAACTAATGTAACTTAACCCCACCCTTAGGAAATTTGATCCTGAGGAAATTCACCTATCTGAGGAGTCTGATGTAAACCTTTTACCCCAGATAGAGAGCCCTATGGGATTTGCAGAGATTTTAGATGATTCTAGACCTCGGGTACATGATGAATTGTATGATGAGGAGAATGATGAATTTTTGAGGAACCTGTACTTAGGATTTGGATCGACACTAAACTTGATTATGTCTTGTTTGAAGAATTAGGACCCAAGGATGTCACAAATTTAATCAAATCAGGTTTCCTTAGCACACCTAATGATGGTATCCCTCCTCATAATGAAATAATGGAAAACGTGGAAGCAACTTCTGAGATTTATGTGGATTCACATATAGACTCTAGGGAGGATTTAAGTAAAGAACAAGAACTCGGGGATGAGATGGATACGGTAATCCCTAAATCTGTTGCTTCCAACCTACCTTCATTTGATTGGGTGTCACCCTCTGATTTGCCTACGCCTGAAGGCAAAATTTTGACTCCATACCTTGAACTGATCACCAAAAATGAGTAGGTAGTTACTTGTGATATTACAAGGGATGCTAGGGATGTGATTAAGGAACTAGGAGGCTGTTAGGAATGGACGCTAAGCTAATTTGACCCAATCTTGACCTTATGCCCATTCACCAACCACGAAACTTGGACACCCTAGACAATCCTTGCCTTAAAAACGTGCTCACTATTATCATGACTGAGGGGTTTGTTAGACCAATATTTCCTATATTGGGGTACTGGGTATGGATTGATGCTTTCTATGGTCAATCCATTACCCTGGGGGTATATCTTTTCATTATTCCTTCCCCATTTCTCTTGGAGGAACCTTGTCATCATCCTACCCCTTTGAAGGCTGTTATTCATGTCGATCATTTAAAGCCTCCTTCAGTGACTTGGGAAGATGTTTATCATAAGAATTATCTTTTAGCAATATGCATCATAGTGTAGGATAAAAATTGTGTCAACACTTAAATTTATAAAACTTGAAATCAAGAAATGAGTCCGAGGTCGTTCAAAGGGAGCAAATTAGCAATTTAATCCACTAATCACAATATCAAGAGAGATATGCAAGAATAATCAAAATATTGCTCAATGTATATATTAGAATAATGTAGCAAGAAAATCAGGATTCAAAGTGCAAAAAGATGGGGTCAAAATGGTGATTTGAATCACTGAATTAACCCTAATGTTTAAGCTCAACAATCAACCGAAATAATTGAATGGTAACTGTAATCAAATATTCTAAATATCCACTATAATATCAGAATAGAACTAGCAAAAGCACAAGGCTCAAATGTCAGGAAAGGCACACGACTTATCTTCACGCCTCAGCAAGAGCTAAGGCACAACTACAACAGAGACACAAGGGTCTCGTAAAGGCACAAGGACCTCTCAGGTGCAAAGGCACAAAGGTAGCACAAAGGCAGCCAAGTGTTGAGAAAAGAGAGTGAGGGCACAAATCCCAAGGCTACAATGCAAAACCCTCCCCCCTCCTTAGATTCTTTTCGCTTCGGAACAGATCAGATCTGGGTAATTGGACCCAATGCCCAGACCCGTGGGTGTGATCGTAGGCGAGGGCACGTGGACAGGCGTGTGTGTAGTGCGTGCGGTGGGGTATGTAAGGGACCTCACCCCTGTTCTATCAGAGGCAATAATCCAAGAGCACGAAAATAATTTAAGTGCCTTCACAGTTTTGTCCCATACAATGTGGGACTAATGTCTATGCTCTCCTTCATACACAGCTTTGCGTGCTGCAGCTAGGCGAGGCTCATTGAATCAAGGTAGTGGATGCTGCCTGCTGCCTCGATTAAGAGTTTGGAGTGCTTCATAATCTGGGGCCGTGTTGAGTGTGAGCTGCAGTAGGTCGATTGAAGGTCGGAGAGAGGTGACCGGAGTCAGAGAAGATGGTGGTGGTGACAGTGCTCCGATGAGGGTACCTGCACATGAATACGGTCAATAAGCCTTAGTTAGAAAGCTCAGGATCTTTGCTGAGGGATGGAGAGTGCAGTGGTGGTGGTATTAGGGTGTGTGGTGCTCGGAAGAGCTCGATTAGTGATGGAGAAGGCATGTGTGAGTGCGTGTGTTCGGTGGGGTGCAAACGAGATCTAAGCCCCAAATTTCTTTTGGGTTTTTGATCAGTGGATCATGGCGATGCTTTTGGAAGTGGAAACGGGTGGTTTCGTGAAGTGTAGCGGCCATGCGAGCTCACTGGAGCTTCGCTGGCATTAGCAAAGATGACATGTATGAGGTGTGTGATAATTGAACCCAGATTCTGAGGGGTTGGAGAGAGTCAGGACATTGAGAGGAAGTAAGAGAAGAGACTTAAAGAGGGAGAGAATGAGAGAGGGCGACCGACTATGATGGTTCGACACCAGAGAAGGTGAAGGCAACAGCGACACGATGACGAGGAAGGAGAGGTGGAGAGCAGCCATGCTTTGGCTAGCGACGGTCGTAAGGAAGAGGGGAGGACATTGGGCTAGTCAATTTGACCATTGGTCGGTCAGAGGAAAGTGTTGGAGAGGCTCGCAGGAGCTCGAGTTGCGGATGACCGGAGAAGAGAGAAAAGGAGTTATCTCCATCTTTTCTGAGCTAAGGAGAACAGCCGAGCACAGGGAAGCTTATATAGAGCTTCAAGATGAGCTCTGAATGTGGAAAGGATCTTGATTGATTCGTGATTTTATGGAAAAAGTTCCCCAAAATCCTTGAGCATGCCTGAGCTCTAGGATTTGATTTAGGGTTCTTGAGATGGCTCAACGAATCGGTGATCTCCTCAAGATCAATCCCTCCAAATTTGGAGGGATTTGGTCTTGATTTGAGAGATAAATCCCTCTGCAAATCTATCAACATGGTCTATGTCGGATTCATTGTCCCCATCACTGAACCTCGAATAGTGCTTGGCTTTCGATGCTTCGAGATAGAACCATCCATAGCAATCCCATGAACTCCTGGCAATCGACACTTTGAGATAGTATCTCCCATGGATTTCTTACGTGACTTTGGGCCTGTGGCAATCTGCACTTCGAGATAGGGCTGCCCATGGTACCTGAACCGTACAATGCGCTTACATGCCCCCAGTAGAATGGATATTCTAAGAGACAAGCGCCGAGGAGGTGACATGTTATCATCGCATCATCAAGGTGAGTATATAGTCCACCTCTCATGCGGCTGCAACTCGTCCAATGAAATTGTGTTTTCAAGCTTCTCCTAAGTTAGAACTGAGAGAAGCAAATTTTCTTCAAGAAAGGAATTAAGGTGATCACTATTTATACAAGACCAAGTGTGTGTGAAATGTGGATGCTTAAGCTACAAGGACTTGTAAGCCACAAGGTAGAAAAAGATACTAGGTACTACCCAGCCCTTAACTCAAACCCTAGCTTTCCTTCCTCAACCTCTTGAGGAATGGTCTGCAACTTAACTCCTACTTAAGTTTATAAGTCCACACAAGACCCTAAGGGTCTAAAGCTAGTAGCTCAACTTAGCTTCTAATGTTAGACACCTAGAGTCAACCTAATCTCACCTAAAGTCTTGGTTTTATGCCCAAGAATGCAGGGCCCAGCCAGTTAAGCTAAATGCAGTTTTTTTTTTTAGTAAATGCAAATGTATGCAATGCAGAATTTTTTAACTAAATGCATGAATGCACTATGTATAAATGCTATGTATATCCCCTAAGTACACCCCCCATGCCTAAAATATGCAATGTCCTCATTGCATAAAAGGGTATTACCTGGGTTAGAGATGGGTTGCCGTTATTTTGTCAGTAGCCAAGTAGCCAAAGAAGCTGCAAGTCAGGTTCCAAAACCAAAGAAATAGGCCCTAAAAATGGGCAAAGTAACATAGGCCTAGAAAATAGGAAACCTAGGATGTTGGCGAGCTGATGATGAATCCTGATAGCAAATGCTCGCCCAACCAGGATTGGAATGAAATCATCCCAGGTCACCAAAGGAGGTTTTAAATGATAGGCGGGAATAACGACCTCCAAGAGGGTAGGGGAGGATGACAAGGTTCCTAAAAAATGAATGGGGAAGGAATAGTGCAAAGATATACCTCCAGGGTGATGGACTGACCATAAAAAGCATTAATCCATACCCAGTACCCCAATATAGGAAATATTGGTCTATTAAGCCCCTTGGTCAAAACAATAGTGAGCATGTCTTTAAGCCAAGGATTGTCTAGGGTGTCCAAGTTTCGAGGTTGCGGGATGGCCATAAGATTTAGGTTGGGTTTATTCGGCTTGGTATCCATCCCTAACAATCTTTCTAATTCCTCAATTGCATCTTTTGTAATATCACAAGTATCTACTTGCTCTTCATTAGTGATTAGTTCAATGTATGGAGTCAAAATTTCACCTTCAGATAGGCGAATCAGAGGTGACGCCCAGTCAAATGAAGGTAGGTTGGAAGCAACAGATTTAGGGATTACCCTATCAATCTCATCCCTGGGTTCTTGTTCTTTACTCAAATCCTCCCTGAAGTCTATATGTGGATCCACATTAACCTTAGAAGTTGCTTCCACATTTTCCATTATTTCATCATGAGGAGGGATATCATCAATAGGAGCATGGAGGAAACCTAAGTTGATCAAATATGTGACATCCTTATGGGCTAATTCTTCAAATAAGACATAATCACCCTTAGTGTCACCCCAAATCCTGAATGTAGGTTCCTCACATAATTCATCCTCCTCCTTAACAAATAATTCGTCATCTACCCGAGGTCTAGAATCATCTAAAATCTCTGTAGATCCCCTAGGGCACTCTATTTGGGGTAAATGGTTCACACTGGTAACATCAGACTCCTCAAATAGGTGGATTTCTTCAAGGTCAGGTTCCCTAAGGGTGGGTTTAAGTTCCATTAGTTGATCATCATCAGAAGGGAGGGTAGGATTAACAACTTGACTTTGACCCACTTCATCAAATGTCATGAAAATACTATCGTTTGGGTTGAGGTCTTCCAATGGTACCATCATTCCCTTCTTTTGACTACAATATAGCTCAACTAGGTACTTAACCTCAATGTCATCCTCAGGTTGCCACCTTTCTTCATCCAATGCAAAGCTACTTTCATACATATCCTCCTCCTACTTAAGGCGTGGGCCTCTCAAGGAAGTGCCATTTAGTAGGGAAGATTCAAAATCAATCCCATAGAACTAGCTATTCCTCCTTTCAGAATCCCCAAAATTTCCCTCCAACTTAGGGAGTGGCTCTCCCACGGGAGATGCATCTATTGTAGAGGGGTGGAAGTCATCCTCAACATTGTAAGTTAGGTGGCTAACGTCTTCTTTTCCTTGTTTGCCTGCTCTCGAAGATTCTCCTAATAATTTGATCATTTCATCTTGCATTTTCTGTATTTCCATCTTCAAGGAGGAGTGGTCTTCATTACTACCAGGAGAGAAGTCAGGCTCAGGCTTATAGTACCTAGGAGTTTGTATCCAACCATTAAAATCATTTAGGGAGGGTGGGTTGGGTATTTCTATGGTGTGTGGGATATTGGGCAAGGCAAATTCCGCTCCTAAGTTTTACTCACTGATTTGGGGCTTAACCAGGCCAATACTCCTATAGTAGGAGTAAAAAGGATCCCAATAACTGTCATTATGTCCATCAAAGGATGGACCATCTTGGCACATGGGATCAAAGATCGCAGAGTGGGGGTAAGGGTGTGGCCAAGATGTGAAAGGATGGAAGTCAAGGTGGTCCATTCTAACTCATACCACAATCAGATTCCCCAAGCAAACACAAATCAAAGGACTTCTTAGGTCTTTAATTAGTTAAGGCTTTTGAAATTTAAGTCCAGTTGTAGGTGACAAATCAAGTTATCTAAACAGTTACGTGCCTACTTGTCAACCTATGATATGCCTAAGAAGACCTAACTGGGACCTAGGTGATCCTCCTTAAAGCCCAAAAAGTTTAGTCACCACCAAACACGGCAAAGAGGGATGCAAGTAGGGTCAAGCCCTTCCTTTAAAGTGATGCTTTCGTAGTGCTTCTTAACTACCCTCAATCCGCAAGGTTTGGAGGCAACTTCACCTTTGAACTAAAGTTTGGGTCACTTTATACCGCAGTAATAGGAGGCTCTAGTCCTAGCAGTTCCAAACCTAAGGAGTGTCTAAGTGCATGATGTGGTGCAAGAGATACAAGTGTGCATATACTACAAAAGATTTTAAATTTGAATCACACGCCAAGTTTGAAAATCAAGTCCTTGGTTTTTAAATGTTCCTCCTTTAATTAGTCCTTTTTCAGAAAATGTGACCACTTGTTAATTCTTTCAAAATAATTTAGGTGGTCTTGTCTTTAAATTTAGATGCAAATGCGTGAACAATATATGGATGCAAAGTAAAAGAGAATGTACCTTGCATCCTACAATCTTCAATGAGATGCACACAAATGCAAGAAAAATAAATCTAGAGGTTTATCATTCACACCTAAATGGTCATCCTAGGGCATGCAGCTTCTAGCAGGCAATTCAATTTTTTTTTAATGTTTTTATCTACCTTACTTATGTGCAAATAAAGGAAAGGATAAACAATCACAAAATAAAATGAAAACCTAGATCTAAAGAAAAGGGAACAGGCTCTTGAAAAATTACCCAATATGGGTCTAAAAGAAAGTCGGGGAACAAACCCCTCAACTGTATCCCAGAATAAGGGCCTCAAATTGAAATGAAAAGAATAAAAGAAGTCTAAACTAATTATAAGCTAATCTAATATACTATCTATTCTATCTATTCAGAATGGAGGAGTTGATGATTGTAGCTCCCTCAAAATGTTCTTCGGTGGTGGAATCAAGGTCCACCTCAGTAGTGAGAGCGATGGCGATGATGCTTCTTCTCCCTTTGTGTGGCCAAAGGTCTCCAGTGCTATAGATGATGAGGCGGGTGCAACGATCCTCCCTCGTGATGTGCATGCACCAAAATCAAAATAATATATCAAAGGATGTATAGCCTCAACAAAATCAAGTGTGAACAAATAATTAAATAAATGTGAGTTTAACTGGCCCATTACCTCCTCGAAAATAGCACCATTTGACAGAGATGGTTTTCACTTTCGAAGTAGTTTTGCACATAAAATAATGTGTCGAAATAGTATGTAAGTGGTAGAAAACCAGTCGTCAAAATAAATTAAAAAAACCACTCATGAAGGAGCAAGTCGTATCCACAGGGAGGAACACACCAGTTAAAACTCGTAAAATTTGAAAACAAATGTTTATGGATCCACGTAGAAACGAAGTCGAAACTCCTTTCAGATTAAGCTAACTATGACAAGTAATGTTGAAATAGCATTTATGAGAAAGAGGGAGGTCCTTTGCATAAACCAACCACAATATTTAATTAATAAAATAAAAAATCAAAAGTGGCAATAGCATTAGATGTAAAAACTATTGCAACCCAAAACAAGGGAAAACTTCCCTTTGTGCTCACGCACGGAGGAGGTCATGGTGGGAGGCGAGGTTCGTAGTGAAGGACAAGTCCTTCGAGTTGCTTCCGATGGTAGTGGTGGCACAACAAATGGTTGCCGAAGCCAGTGGCGGCGAGCAGGAGACGGTGGTGGGTATCTTCTTGTTGTTTGGTGCTGGAGTTGAGGGTGTGGAGAGGAGAGACGTGCGTTGCTGCTGGAGCTGCACGTGGAGGGGCACGCGAGGGTTGCTGTGCGAGCGGACGCACTGCTGTACGCGGGCAGAGGCATGACAAGGGGAGGCGATGGGCATGCTGTTGTGCGAGCGGGTGCACTGTTGCGCGAGCGGGTGCACTGTTGCGCACGAAGGAGGGGAAGGCGCGAGCTGTTAGAGGTGCGTACGGCTGCTGAACGTGCGTGGATGGTGTGGTGATATGGTGGAGGTGGTGCGGTGCTGTTGGAGGTGGCGATTGTGGGTTGATGTTTGCATTATTTTTGGTGGAAGAAAAACAAAGGAAGAAGAAATGATAGGGAGGAAGATGAATAGTGGTGGTGCGTGGAGTGGATGATGGTGATGGCGGTGAGGTGTTGGTTCACGTAGAGGATGAAAACAAGGGAGAAGGAAGGCTAGGAGAAGGAGATTGGCATTGGTGATGTTTGCGATGGAGAGTAGATGGTGCTTTTGGAGATGAAGTGGAGGGAACGAAGATGAGTATGCATGGTGATAGGTGAGCTGCAAGGAGCTCGTGCACAGTAATGGTTGAGTTCACTAGATTGGTGTGGCGGCCTGTCACCTCGTTGACCCACGGTTGGTGGAGCTTGACCTTGGAAATGCACAGTGGTGGAGTGGAGGTGAGCTCGAAGCTCTTCATGGTGGTGGAGTCAGGGCAGAGTCTCCTCGAGCATGGCAAACTCTCCCCTCCTTTATAGTTGCAGCTACTTGGAAATGGAGCATGAGCATTAAAGGCTCCAGATCCACTTTTCACGGAGGATGAATGCTCGCAGTTGTGGCTGGAGTGAATGGCCGTAGGAGGAGGAAGTGGAGCAGTTACTTGTCGAAGAAGAAGAATAATAAAATAAAATAAGATATTAGGGTTATTTATGCACAAACCCTTAACTTCTATGTTAAACCAGAACATTGGTTAACTAGTCAAATGCATGCTATTCTAAGTCAATTCTAAATTTATTAAGATAATGCATGAATTATGCAATCAAGCTAAAATATAAATTAATTTATTTGCATCCTAATGCATGCTAACTAAGCGTTAAAGATATCTTAATGTCTAGGCATTCACATACTTAAATGGCCCACATATATGGGCTTATCAGATGTAACCATCAAGATGCCCTACTAAGCCGCATCTCTAGAAATTAGATCAAAACACCAACAATAGGCCTAGAGGTTGGTCATGCGTGTTTCGTGTGTTAGAAATCGAGGTTATAAGTAACTTGTCGTCGTAGTTGCAAAACACGTCGATCAAATAAAATTTATACTGAAACTTCAAGGGAGTCTTGGGTCGAACACAGGGAGGCGACATTTACTTTACGTGAAAACCGTGCTTCGTTTCATTTCTTTTTGGTATTTTAGGGTTTTGTTATTTTTTTTTTATTTTTGAAATAAAAGACAGGCAAATGAAGCACAAGATAGAGATGAGGAACAAAAATGGCATATATATCAATCCAATGTTTATTACAATCTCCTATGAAAGCATAAAAAGAGAGGGAGTTGAGAGGAAATCTCCCGAATCGGCTGTTCGGTGAGACGACGACGCCTGACAGAAGCTCGGACGAAGGAGGCGAGGAGCGAGACGACGGAGGTGAGATGACACGCGAGGAATGGAGATGACACGCGAGGAGGTGAGATGACAGAAGCTCAGATGTCGGGTTGAGGAAAGCTTCGGCATAGCTCTGGAATGGAGGTGAGAAGACGGAGTTGATCTGCTACTGGAATGGAGGTGGGAGGACGGCTCCAAGGTGACTTATGAAGGGAGATGGGAAGTTGGAGGAGTATTTGGTGGGGCAGAGGTTCGTTACACTAATAGGCACCTTGGGAGCTTGAGAACAAGCTCTAATGGAGTGTTGGTAGGCTTGCTAGAGCTTGGGAGTAGGTGGGAGTAGAGTAGGTAGAGATGGCTTGGAAGGGAGGGGGTGTAGGTCCTTTTATAGTGAAGGAGAAGAGGCAAAAATAGCTATAGGACCATTAGTGACATCCAGGCCATCGCTGGAAACGTCGCTGTAGGCAGCTCATGCCCGCTGGTGCCCACAGCTAGCTTTGCTGGCATGCGATGAATTACAGACGGCTGTAAGCGTTGCTGTAAGTCTAGCTCATGCGTCACTGTAGTCCACTTCACGCTATGCTGGCG
The DNA here is from genome assembly GCA_037157565.1 of Thalassia testudinum. Lineage (NCBI taxonomy): Eukaryota > Viridiplantae > Streptophyta > Magnoliopsida > Alismatales > Hydrocharitaceae > Thalassia > Thalassia testudinum. Next base: position 75,076,049 of record JAZHRO010000024.1, on the reverse strand, counting down.
TCGCGCTCCTGCCTTGCTATGCGTGCGCGCCCACGCGCTGGCGCTGCGTTGCGCTGCGCTGCACGCATGCGTGCCTGCATTGCACTTGCGCTGCTGCGCGCGTGCGGTGTTGCGTGCGTGTGCTGGCGGCCTGGGCTGCGCCATGTGGTGCAGTTTGGGTCGTCCATCTTCTACTTGTTGTAGGGGATACTACAGAGGTCGAATTGAGTCGATTTTCAAGCCGTTAGGCTGCGATCGTTGACCCAAATCCATCTGTGTGGTCGGATTTGTCATTTGAAGCTTCGAATTATGTCTTTATCCCTTGGCCGTTGATCTTCCTTGGACTGCATATGGTGCTAAGAGACTCCAATCGAGGCGATTTCAGAGGCGTTGGACTCCGATCATCGTCTTGATCAGATCCGTACAGTTGGATCGTCAATCCAAGGCTCTGAAATAAATATGCTTCTCTCCTAACCACAAAAAAGATGTAATTAACCTAAATTATATTCAACTACCCTAAATGCAGAATGATGCATGCTATGCAATATTTATAACATGAAATGCAAATCTAAGCCTAGGAACATGCACGAATAGGCATTTTACCTTCAACAAATGTGTTTACATCGTACCCCCATGCCTATCTTTTGCTAGTCCCTAGCAAAATTAAACTATATGCTTTGTATAAAAGTAGAATTAGGATTAGATCACTTAGGCCTAAGTCATTTATTAACAATAGAAAATTTCAACTAAGGTCCTAAACTACGAAAACTCAACAGTACCCGGGTGTTTGCTAGAATGCAGACCACCCAAGTTCTCGCCTTATTTGAGAAGGGAAGATATATATATATTTTTATTTTTCTTCTTTTCTAATTTTTTTGTACTTTTGGAGTTTAAGAGTGCCGGGATAACTTTTTATGGCTACCCGACCCGCCCAAGACTTGAAAATGACTCTAAGTACTAAGCATCTTTGTGAAAAAGTGATAGACCCACAAAACGACCGTTAAGATGGACTTCGAGTTTCTACGACCCTAGGTGGCCTTGCCTAAATGTTTATCTTTACAATCGGTAGCTTTCTCCCTACTTCTTTTATTTATGGGGTCAACACAAGGGCGAACCCAGTGTATGTCTCCCTGGTTTATTCTACTTCCCGGCTTCTTCCCTAAGTGTTTTGAGAATTATTGTGCATTTTTTTTGTGAGCTGCGTTCTGGACAACCGACCGATGAGCTATTAGCACCAACAACTTGCCAGCCATACTCATGCGGTGAAGTGTGGTTTTATTTATTTTTTTATTTTCTCCTTTTCCTTTTTTTTTCTTTTCTTTTTGAGTGTGTCTTTTTTTCTTTAAGTAGGTGGCTTCCCTGATCTAAGATTTACCTAAAGGTAGTACAATGAAAATGGTCTTGTGATTGGGCTCTAGACAACCGGCCGATGAGCTGTTACCGCAGACAACTTGCCAGCCATACCACCCAAGTTGATCCATTAGCTACCCAATTTTCGTAAAAATCACCGGAAAGTGAGTCAGTGCAAAAAAAATGTGTGTAGATGCTTAGGCTTAAAAGCCCCCCAAATCAAAGGGCAGGTTATAAATCACATACATATCATCCTAAATTATTTACCAAATTAAAATGAAATTTAATTGGTGAGGACTCGAGACTAAATCCACATTCGAGTTGATACCTGGGCTAATTAAGCCCGAAGACCTGAAGAGTCTAAATGTTTAGGTCCTCTCGTATCATTTCCTAAAGTTAATAACTTCCAAATGCCTAAGTTCTCTTTTCCTAATTTCTTTCTTTTTTAATCTTTTTTTCAAATTTTCAATTTTTTTTTAATTTTGTAAGAAACTAAAAGAAATTCTACGGAGTTAACATAATGATTTCGGGAATTGATTATCCAACCCCCCATGCCTAAATGATGCAATGTCCTCATTGTAAAAATAAAGACATGAAAAGGGCAGAGTAAACAGAACATCACCTGAGTGTCATGAAAATCCGGTCAGCTCCGCAGAGAGAAGAGTGTATATACACGTGCTAAGTTTAATGCCTTCAGTTAGGCATAACATACATACAAACAAGAAATTGAGAATTCACAAGTGCGGGTCAGAATCAAAATCAAAAGGTTGATCTTGAAACTCATCCACAGAAGATGTCCATAGATGTGGACGAGATTATGGTTCAGACCCATGCCCCAGGGTCGAGTGGTTCTCAGGTTCTAGATGAAAATCACCCAGAACCGAAGGTTGTTGAGCTTGTGGGGCTGGGCCTGTGGTTTTGGGGTGTGCAACCCAAGACCAAAGTGTCAGACAATGGGTAAAGATGGTTCAATAGGTGCGGTTGTCCACTTAACATCTAGCTCAGAAAAATAATCAGCTATTTTAGGCTTGGGTCGCACGTGAAAGATATCATAAGGGTTCGTATATAAGATAAGTGGTTCCAAGTCAATAGGTACCCTTATATCCAAACTTTTTTTTCCCTCAAAATTAACCTCCCAAATTTTCATTTCCAACTTCCTATCCTTTGAAATCAAGGTTTCTAAGACGTCCAGATCATTGTACACCCCATCTAAAGTACCCAAGTCCAACAATTGTGGCTGAATCAGGATTGACTTGGGTGCAATGATCTCAAAAGTATGTTCATTCATCTCTTCGATGTGTGGTTGAGGAATGGGGCTACTAATTGAGTCGTCGGGTTTCGGATCCTCCAAGTTAGCCCTAACCGAATCGGAATCTTCAATGGTTGGGCTACCAAATTGGTCGTCATACTCCTCGAGCCCGTATGTCTCACTAAAATCATTCTCCACAAGCTTAAGTGAGACTTCACTAAGAGATTCCTCACCCTCAAAATCAAAGAATTCATGATCCTCATTTGTATATGTCTCAACATCACAAGTCATTTCATCATCCAAGGAGACATAATTTTCTTTGTTTCCTGACTTGGGGATCTCGGGTGAATCAATCGGTTCATCCTCAGAGGGTTGCTCTAGACCAATCTAGTCATCTCCAATCTCCGGATATGTATCCCCCCCGACAGGTGCCTGAGCGGGTTCAGACATTAGCTCTCCTGAAGAGGGTTCATTTTGAGAATCATCCCAAGATTTGACTAGTGCTTTAGTGCATCAATCATTTTGATTATAGGCTCCAGTGCTTCAGTGCATGGTGTTGGCTGGGCTTCTAAAGATTGTTTGGTGTTCCTCAAATTAGCCAACACTCTATCTTGGATCTGGTTCACCTGAACCAATTGGTTCAATTCAGGTTTGGGTGGGTTTGGGTTGAATCTAGGGGAGTCAAGATGTCGAGGTTCTCGGGTCCCTCCCTGAAAGTAGGTTGTTCTAGGTTGTTCAAAGGATGGTGGCGACCTATATTCAGTGGAATGCTGGGGAGGGTAGGTGTTATAATCAGGATATCCTTCCTGATTGTAGATCGAGTTGGTTTGGTCATCAAAGGATGGAGATCCATAATCATTATAGCTCTAGGAAGGATAATAATCATAGTCTTGTTGTCCAGGGTTAGGCCCTGGACACTGAGGTCAGGATTCATATCCCCAATCAAAGTCATCCCGGTTAGTGGATGGGTAATTACAAGTCAAGTCGAGATAGTAATCATCTTGGGGATAAGTGGTGGCAGGAGGATAGGATGTGAAATGTGTGTAGGATGTGTAAGGGTACATGGTGAAGTAAGGAGGGAAATCAGAAGAGAGAGGAACCTTGCAATACAAAAATACAAGCCTGTCCTTAGGTTGGGTAGCCTAAACGTCTACAGACTCTCAGAATCCATCCTAAGATTATAGACGATTTACTCTACTTATGTCCAGGCAATCCAACCAGTTAGAAGGAGGGATTAGGGAGAAAGTTCTTCCTTTGGCTTGCACCTCCGGTTCCTAGTGTACCCCCCAGCCGCGGTCGTTTGACGCTACTCCCCTAGCTAGACATCAGATTGACTAGTATAAGCAGGTTAATCGTGAACAATCTCAATCTAGATCCTGACAAGCGAACCAGTCCTTAGGACCAACGTCTAATCAATTTTAATTAGGCTTGGGACAATGGTGCTTTAGGAATGTGATGGACCCTTTAGATGGGTTGTGCCCTTAAAGATCAGTTAAAATGTGTGTGTGTGTACAACCAGGGTTTTCAAACAAGGTTATTTGATGATGTGTCTTTTAGGATTTAACCTTATTTAGTAGCTTTTAGGGTTTAATTCTTAGGTTGGTTCAATCAAGATTTAGCAGAACACTCCAAGTTTTGAAAGCACGGGTGATGATATGTTCCTTTAAAAATAAAAAATAATGTGGAGCGCCTGGTTTAGTCCTAAGAATCAACCCTAAGTGGCAAGCTTCTTGATGGATCAGTTTTAGATTAAGTGGTGTGGCCCAGACAGCTCAATCAATTGGCCTATTGCACCACTTAGTTAAGGACACAAGAATGCTTAACCTATTCAGATTTCTACTCACTTATGTGTATTTAGTTGAAGTGTACCAGGTTCACAAGTTAGATCCTGGTTAAGTGGTAGAATCAAAGTGATTGTGCGCCTTAGGATAAGAAGTTGTGGGTGTTAAGTGTGTAGCTTTTAGAAAATCCCACAATCAGATAACACTTTTTTTTTATTTTTTTATTTTATTTATGTGGATGGAGAGGTGAGTGGAGGTGGCAAACAAACAACCAAATCTATCCTAGGGTTTATAAAAAGCACCTAAGTTGATTTAGGTTTGAGTTATTAGGTTATGAAATGAAAACTAAGGTGGGGGTGGTGTGGGGGACACTTACGAAACACTTTACTCGCAGTTTACTTCGGTCTACCGCACTTGGATCTCCATGCTAGGGTATCTACAAGACAATAGATCAAAGACAAGTAGGGTTGTGCTATGTAAATGCAAAGAAATGCAATAAACAATAAAGTAAATTCCGTTGCCTCCCCGACAACGGCGCCAAAATGGTCGTGCGTGTTTCGCGTGTTAGAAATCGAGGTTACATGTAACCTGTCGTCATAGTTGCAAAACACATCGATCAAATAAAATTTATATTGAAACTCCATGGGAGTCCCAGGTCAAACACAGGGAGGCGACGTTTACTTTACGTGAAAATCGCACTTCGTTTCATTTCTTTTTGGTATTTTAGGGTTTTGTTATTTTCTTTGTGTTTTTGAAATAAAAGACAAGCAAGTGAAGCACAAGATAGAGATGAGGAATGAAAATGGCATATATATCAATCCAATGTTTATTACAATCTACTATGAAAGCATAAAAAGAGAGGGAGTTGAGAGGAAATCTCCAGAATCGACTGTTCGGTGAGATAACGGCACCTGGCGGAAGCTCAGACGAAGGAGGTGAGGAGCGGGACGACGGAGGTGAGATGCTGGAGGATGTCGGGTTGAGGAAAGCTCGATGTAGTTCCAGAATGGAGGTGAGAAGACGGAGTTGATCTGCTACCGGAATGGAGGTGGGAGGATGGCTCCAAGGTGACCTATGAAGGGAGATGGGAAGTTGGAGGAGTATTTGGTGGGGCAGTGGTTCGTTACACTAATAGGCACCTTGGGAGCTTGAGAACAAGCTTTAATGGAGCGTTGGTAGGCTTGCTAGAGTTTGGGAGTAGGTGGGAGTAGAGTAGATAGAGATGGCTTGGAAGGGAGGGGGTGTAGGTCCTTTTATAGTGGAGGAGAAGAGGCAAAAATAGGTATGGGACCATTAGTGACATCTAGGCCCTCGCTAGAAACGTCGCTGTAGGTAGCTCATGCCCGTTGGCTCCCACAGCTGGCTTTGCTGGCATGCGATGAATTACCGATGGCTGTAAATGTCGCTGTAAGTCCAGCTCATGCGTCGCTGTTGTCCACCTCAAGCTGCACTGGCGCAGCTCTCCTACCTTGCCGCGCACATGCGTATGCCCAAGCGCTGGCGCTGCTCTGCGCTGCGCGCATGTGTGCCTGCGTGCGCACTCACACTACTGTGCGCGTGCGGTGTTGCGTGTGTGTGCTGGCGGCCTGGGCTGTGCCACGTGGCGCAGTCTGGGCCGTTCATCTTCTTCTTATTATAGGGGCTGCTATAGAGGTCAGATTGAGTCGATTTTCATGCCCTTAGGCTACGATCGTCGACCCGAATCCTTTCGTGCAGTCAGATTTATCATTTGATGTGTCGAATTATGTCTCCTACTCCCTTGACCGTTGATCTTCCTCGGACTGCATATGGTGCTACAGGACTTCGATCGAGGCGATTTCAAAGGCGTTGGACTCCGATCATCGTCTTGATCAGATCCGTACAGTCGGATCGTCTATCCAAGGCTTCAAAATAAACATGCTTCTCTCCTAACCACAAAGAAGATGCAATTAACCTAAATTGTATACAACTACTCTAAATGCAGAATGATGCATGCTATGCAATATTTATAACATGAAATGCAAATCTAAGCCTAGGAACATGCATGAATAGGCATTTTACCCTCAACAAATGTGTTTACATCAGAGGTACTCAAGTATTACCTAAGATCTAGACCTAACCAGCTTGAGCCTGGGTCTGCCGTGAAGGTTTCTAAGGCCTGCAAAAACTGCCTAGAGGTTCTTTGACCTCAGCGGTTAAAGCACCCGCTCGTAGACATATCAAGTCCAGGTTTAGTTTGCCAGTGCGTTTTGATAAGCGAGAGATGAAGAAGTGATGAGAGCCTCATCATGAGCCATAACTAGCTCATTTTGACCCAATAAAGAAGATAAAAGCTCCTACATAACCTAGAAGAAGGCTTAACTGAAGGAACAAGTGCTCTGAGAAGAAAACATGAAATAAAGGTTAAAACTGTAATTTTACCATTGCAGTACATAAACGGGATTTCTCAGAAGCAAAACATAGGTCAAATGGTCCAAATAAGATAAAAAGTGGGTTGAGTTAATCAGAAATGGGTTTATGTGCAATCTAAGAACTAAATGACACTTGGTAACCCTAAAACAGACCCGCTTAAATTAACAAGGTTTCGGTCAGAACAAAAAGCAAGTAAACCCTCTAAAAATCATGGAAAAACATCCTCTAGGGTTTAGAACACTTAATTTGGCCTTTGGAACCTAATCTGACCTAGATCAGGGTCCTAGCTCTTCAATTAACCTAATTTGGGTTTTTACGCAAAATGTCTAGTCAAACGAGGTCAAACCTAAAATCCAACTTCACCATTGGATTCCTTAGGTCCAAATTAGGTTTTTACCAAAATTTGGACCTAAGGAGAGGTCATCTTGACCTACTTTGCAATTTAGTACACCCAAATCACAAATTGGTCCCTATCTTTTGAATACCTTTGCAGAGAGCCCCCTAGGTTCTTCGCCTCCTTTGCAAACCGGTCCTGCCGCCATTGCTAGGGCAGAACCGAGCTCCAGTGAAGTTTCGAGAGAGATTGCTCTCTAATTCCTTAGAGATTCTCTCCCAGAAATGGAAGGGGGATTCTTTGAGGAATTCCCTTCCTTCTAAAGCCAATTACAATCGCTGGTGTGAACCCAATCTCTCGTGCGAACGCACGAGAGATTTGGGTATCCACCTTCCTTCCAACTCCGGCAAGCCGGCAGACCTAATTGCGCGCTCTCCACGCGCTGACAGGAGCGGCCAGCACCTATAAAACACCCCCCAGACCCTGCCGCAGGACCCGAGCTTGATTTGGCCGAGTGTCCACCCCCAATTCGTCTCCTCCTGCCCGGCCAAAAGTCCTAGCAAGCTCCGGCGAGCCCCCCTCCCCTCCCTATTCGCTCTGCCACAAAACCAGTGGCAGAGTTAGCTTTCTGACTTCCCTCCGCGTCACGCAGTACCCGCGCACGTTGCCTCAGCCTCGTCGTCGCCGCCGTTCTCCCCCACTGGGCATCATCTTCTCCGGCGACAGCAGGTACTGCTGTCCACCTTCCGTCCCCTTTCGTCCTTACAATTAGGTTAGAACTCCTCTCCATCCTCTCCTTTCTCTTTTCCCCCTGTTATCTCATCTGATTACCCCTCGACCGACGCTGACCACCCTCATCTTCCACATCACCGACCGACCTCCGGCGAGCCGCTTCCACCATTCCAGCCCCCCACACGGCTCGCCAACCACCTCGAGAGCTCTGCCTCACCACCAGGAACTCGCTCCACCCCACAACTACCACTCCAGACCTCCATAATCACCCCCCGACCAACCCACCATCTCCGGCCACAGGTTAACCTAGGCACGCACGCCTAGGCCGACCGGCAACCTGCAGCATCACCCACCGCCTTCGCCGTGCTACGGCGAAGGTTTCCAACTATTCTGATTGGGCCAATAGGCCGTTCTGTTGGATTTCAGGTGTACGCCCCAGCCGCCATTAACAGCCGAAGCAGCAGGGAGCTTGGAGCAGCAGCAGGCGTCAGGCTTCCCAGGCGGCAGGTGCAGCAGACTCTTGCAAGTGTCGCGAAGCAACCGAGGCCAGCCAGTAGCGCAGAGGAGTCAACAGCTTGGGCAATCGAGCGACAAAATTCTGCAGGCGCACGTGAAGGCGAGACCAGATAGTCCCACATCGTGGGATTGCAACACTCAGGTACCATATAAGTTGTTTTTGTGTTTTCGTCTTAGTGCCTCTGTAAGCACAGGGGTGAGGTCCCTCACTGCCCTCACCCGCCTCGTCCGCGGCTTGACCACGCGGATCTGGCGGATCCGACCCGATCTGAACCTACGCACTCCTCGCGCATCACACCACCTGCAGATGCGCCTGGTCCCGGGTATGATCCGACCCGATTATGGCTGTGGCTCTGGGAGAGCATCCATGAGTGAATTGCTTGAGAGAGAGAGATGCGTGGGTAGAGGGAGAAAGGATAGGTTTTGCTCTGTGTAGGCACAGGCTGAACGTTGAGGAAGAAAAGACTTGGTCGCGAGAAGGAAAAGAAAGAAGGAAGAAGGAAAGGCAGGAAGAACAGAGAGACCAAAGAAGAAAAGAAAGAAGCCTTCGCAGGAGAAGAAGGAGCAAGGCAGAGAAGAAGAAGAAAGAAAGAAGCCTTCGTAGGAAGAGAAGAAAAGAAAGCAAACACAGCAGCAGAAAAAGAAGAAATAGAGAGACTGCTGAGGAAGAAGAATAATCAAGAAGAAAAGGGAACATACTTTTAAGACGTCTGATCACAAGATCAGACGTTCAATTTCATTTCTTTTTGTCCTAACTACTTTTAATCGCATACATTCATAGTTGAAATGATATTTTGAGTAAATTAGAGTGTTCAATTACATTTTGACTAGTAGTAATTTCCATTTGCTCCCTGTGATCGACCTCGGATACTCCGGTCTTCGAGTAATAAAATCTTTATATATGTTTAAACGTTTTGTCGGTTGTACTACAACGTGATATACTTTAAACCCGCACAAAACGTTGACAGCAAGAAGGATATTTCATTTTGATATTTTCCTTCTTTTCTTTTTATATTTCCCTAAATCCAGCCTCGGATTAGCCTTAAACACAGTTTGTATCGATTCCTTGTCCCCACCATCATTCCTTGAAGGGTCCTTGGCTTTCGATGTTGTAGGAAAGCACTGCCCATGGCAACCTCCAGAATTTTGGCTTTCGACACTTCAGAATAGTGCCGCTGTTAATGGGCTATCGAGAGGTTTTAAGGAGTAATCATTGTAGCAAAGCATCAATTGCTCGAAAATAATTAAATTTATAGCTCAGAATCGAAAAAGAGTCCAAGGTCGATCATAAGAAGCAACTAATGGCAATTCCATCTCACTAATCACAATTTAATCAAGAATATAAGTAATTATGACCAAAGCTTCATTTAGAACAACTTAAAATGATATATATATGGAATCAAGTAGCAAAGTGCAAAAGGATTGGGTTAAAATGGTGATTTGAATAACTAAATTAACCCCTGAAATTAAGCTCAAGTATCTCAAATAATTGAATAGTAAATCTCAACCAAATATGCCACGTTAATCAAGTTTAATATTCCAACAGTATGTAGAACTAATGCACCCATAGAGATCAGACGAAGGCACAAGGCATCAAACGCTTTAAGTTGCTCAAGTTACAGCTCCAACAGAAGAGGCAAAGGCCTCCTTCTCTCTCCTTCGTGCCTCAAGAGAGAGGCAAGCACAGCACTACAGAGGCAAAGGCCTCAGAGTTGGTTAAGTGTAGAGAGCAGAGGCGCGAAGGGAAAAAACCCCCCTCTCTCTTGTTCTTCTTTTTCTCTCTCAGAATAGATGGACTGGACCTGGGTATCTAGGTAATCGGATCCACACCCAGACCCGCGTGGTGTGTGCATGGGCGAGGGCATGGACGAGCACCTGAGGAGCACATGTGGAGGGGCGTGGGGTAGGGACCTGACCCCAGTGTTCAAAGGCGAACAGGCTACAAAACTTTTTGCCTTTATCTGCTATGACGCCTTCCTGAATCCACGATGTGGGACTATCCCATAGAGTCCTCGTCACAATGCAGCAGCAGGAGATGAATCTTCAAATCGAAGGTGAGGGAAGTACTTGCTGCTTCAATTGGAAGTCTGGAGTGCTTCCTGGAAGTTGTCCACAAGGCCTGGGAGTATCAGCATGGATGAAATCCATTGAGAGACGATGGACAGAGCCGGAGAAGGAGGTAGCAACGACGATGCTCCGACAGTGCCTTGAAATCGAGAACATGGCCTGGTGGCCCAATTAAATTAGCTCAGAAGCTTTGCTGGACTATGGCGAGTGTGTTGGTGGTAGTGGTGTGGCGTGGGGTGATGTGTGGAGGTCTAGCGAGGTCGGTGAGGGTGTGTGCAAGTGATGGTGCTCTGTGGGGTGAGTGAGCATGCGAACCCTCAAATTAGGAGAGGGCTTTTGTAGAGGGAGTTGAGGTGGAGCTTGTGGACGTGGAGTTGGGGTGTTTGGAGGTGTGTGTCATGCTGGAGGCTTTGCCGGAGCATCACCGGAGAGGAGAACGAAGGTGGTGTTGAGGGCAGTATGGTGGTCGTGAGTGAGTTGTGAGTGTGGGGAAAGAAAGTAGAGGGAGAGAGGAAGGGATAGAGAGGCTTAGAGGGGAAGGAGGTGGACGGAAAGTGTCAGTTGTTTCTAACTGGAACTGGAGACGAAGATGAGGTCGGTGAGTTGGAGCGACGACAACGAGGAGGAAGGAGGCCCCTACTATGGCTAGCGAGGACCAAAGCTGAGAGGGGAAGGCAAAGGGCCGTCCAATTTGATTGTTGGACGGTCGGATGAGGGGGTCGAACAGAGGTCGCAAGAGTATGGTGTGAAGGTGGCCGGAGAGGGAAGGAGGAGTGATTTCTCTTGCCAAAACTTGTTGAGCAATGATTCTCATCCTTGGTCCTTTTATAGGGCTATGAGAGGAGTTCCAAGCTTGGAAACAAGCTCGCAAACTCTAGCTATTTTATGCAAAACAGATACCCTTCTCTTCAAACCGTTCGCATGAACTTTTGGGGAAGAATCAAGGTCTAAGATTGGGTTTATTTGGTAGGGAATTACTCAAGGAACCTCCCGTTCAAATTTGGAAGAGTTTGATTGAGAATCGATCGAGAAATCCTTGCTCGAATCTCGACGGAGCTCTTGTGTTCACACCAATGGCAGTATGGACCCATTTGAAAATAATGACGAGAAAGTTAGGGACCAATCTACAAATAATTCAAAAGTTGAGGGTCTGATTGAAAGGAAAAGAGTCTGACTGGATTGAAATGTAAACTAGGTCAAGATGGACTTTGATTGGGCCCGAATTTTGGTACATACCTAATTTTGACCTAAGGAATCTGATGACAAATTCAGATTTTAGTTTTGACCAAGTTTTCTTAAGCAATTTGTATAGAAACCCAAATTAGGGAAACTTTTTGTCTGAGACTCTATTTGAGGTCAAAATGGGTTCCAAAGTTGAAATCAAGGATACCAAACCTTAAGAAATATTTTTAGATGAATTTTAGAAGGTTTAAATGAATTTTATCTTGACCAGAACCTTTGTAATTTAAGCGAGTATGAAATTAGGGTTTCGAGTGCTGTATTGGTTCTCGAAATGTGCGAAACCCCGATTCTGTATGTATAGACCTGCTTATTAGTCTTTAATGCTCATTTGGCCTCTATTTCACCCCTAGCAAACCCCTTGGTTATTTTGTGTTCATGATATGCTATTAAAATTAGAGAATTAACCCTAGTTTCTTATTCTCTTCTCAAAACATAATAAGGTACAGATACAACCCTCCGATGAATATGTAGGAGCTTTTATCTTTTATTCTAGACTAAAATGGGCTAGTTGAGGCTCATGATGGTGTTCCCATCATACTCCCATGCCTATCTTTTGCTAGTCCCTTAGTAAAATGCTTATGAATCAAACCAACTCTCTAGGTTGGATGTAACCGTCAAGATTCCTTACGAAGTTGCATGTCTAGAAATTAGATCAGAATACCAACAATAGGCCTAGAGGTACTCAAGTATCAGCCAAGATCCAGACCTGACCAGCTTCAGCCTGTGTCTGTCGCGAAGGTTTCTAAGGCTCGCAAAAACTGCCCAGAGGTTCATTGACCCCAGCGATTAAAACACTCGTGCATAGATGTAACATGTCCAGGTTAAGATTGCCAGTGCATTTTTGTAAGAAAGAGATAGAGAAGGATTTTTCATTTGGAGAGTTTTCTCTCTTTTCATTTTACTTTTCCCTAAATCCAGCCTCGAATTGGCCTTAAACACAGTCTGTATCGGATTCCTTGTCTCCACCATCAATCCTCGAAGGGTCCCTAGCTTTCGATGCTTCGGGATAGCACCACCCATGGTCACCCCTAGAACCCTGGCTTTCGACACTTCAGGGTAATCTTTCCCATGGCGTTCTGTAGCTACATTCAGGCCCTGGCAATCGACATTTCGGGATAATCCCACCCATGGCACCTGAACCAGCACAAGGTGCTTACATGCGCCTGGTAGGATATTTAGATATCCTAGGAGACAAGCGTTAAGGAGACCATATGTTATTGCGCATTTTCGAGGGGAATTTCCCACCCTCCACGTCGGGAACTTGCCCAAGCAACTTGTGTTGCCGAGCTGCTTCTAAGCTAGATCTTTGAGATGGCTTTTCATAACAGAACACTTTTGGCAGATTTTTCCTTATTAAGCGCACTAAACTAGACTTAGTGTGTGATTTTGGGTGCTTAGGTTACCAAGTCCCGCAATCCAAAGGGCAGGCAACATGGTCGAATAATCCTTAAGCCTTAGAACTACTACATCAGCCTCGTACTTTCCTCAACCTCTTGAGGATTAATCTGGATCTTAACAAATACGTGAGTGTTTAAACCCTAAAATAGATCTAAGAGACCTAAGGTCGGTATCTGCCACTAATTCCCTAAGTTTTAGCTTTCCAGGTTTTAATTAATCATCCGATCCAACCTAGAAGTTAGGTAGGTTCCATATTAAATTTCAAGGGGCTCTCTTTTTTTTCTTTTGTTTGCTCCTTTTTCTTCTTTCTTTTCTTTTCCTTCTCTTCTCTTTTTTTTCATTTAGCTCAAATTATCCTCTCCTTTCCTTTCCCCCCATTTTTTTGAAATGAAATGAAACCCTTCCATACAATTATTTCACAGCTCTTTACACTTTAATACCCCCCCATGTCTAAGATTTGCAATGTCCTCATTGTAAATTAGGTGGGTTCGAGTTTGACTTAGATTGTACGTTAGAATAGTGTCAAAAGGGTGGGTCAATGGGTCAGGATGATTGTTGCGGACGATTTCTAGCCCTGATATAAGTATCAAAGGTGGAGTTGGCTATTCCAATGGACGAATCCTAAAGTGCAATATGAATTCAGCAAAGGGATATGTCAGGATGGTTTCAGGTTTTTCAAAGATGACGGGTTGCTCCTGTTAAGTGCTAAGTTTAATGCCATCAATTTGGCGCAATGAAGCTTAAGGAGAATGGAGATCAAAAGATACTACAGCCAAGTTTGAGTCAGTAAGTTTGACAAACAATTTAAGTCTTTGACCATTCACAACAAAAGGTTCAGAATCAATGCTGAGTTCACTGATTTCGACAGCTCCATTTCCGAATACTCATCTCACCAGAAATGGTCCAATCCATTTAGATCTGAGTTTGCCTGGGAAGCACTTGAGTTTGGCATCAAAGAGTAGTACTTTCTGACCAGGATGGAAGGATTTTCTTAAAATGTGCCTGTCATGGAAGGCTTTCACCTGCTCTTTGTAGATTCGCAAGTTCTTGTACACGTCATTGCGCAGCTCCTCGATCTCGCTCAATTACAACTGGCGGTGGATTCCATCCTTCGCAAGATCTAGATTGCACTTCCATACTACTCGGTAGACTTTATGCTCCATTTCCATGGGGAGGTGACATGCCTTCCTGTACACGAGTTTAAAGGGAGACATGCCTAACTGGGTGTTATGGGCGATCCTATAGGCCCACAAGGCTTCCAAAAGGTGGGTAGACCAATCCTTCTTGTCAGTCCGAACAGTGACCTGAATGGTCTTCTTGATCTCCTGATTTGACAGTTCAGCCAATCCATTAGTCTAGGGGTGATAAGGAGTCGAGATACGATGTGACACCCCGTATTTTTTCATCAGGGACTGGAAGTGCACATTGGCAAAATGAGACTCGCCATCACTGATTATGGATTTTAGAACCCCAAATCTGAAGAAGATGTTCTCTTGAAGGAACCGAAGAATAATTTTGTGGTCACTTGTTCGGCTGGGGACGGCTTCAATCCATTTAGAGACGTAATCAACAATGAGTAGGATGTATTCGAAGCCATTAGATCCAGGAAAGGGTCCCATGAAATCAATTCCCCAGATGTCAAAGATTTTGCACACAATGATTGGATTCAAGGCATCATATCTCGCAGGCCCATGTTGCCGAGGGTCTGACAATGGGCACATGCCCTACAATAGGATTATGCGTCTTTGAACATTGTGGGCCAAAAGAACCCACACTAGAGGATCTTTGCTGCAGTTTTTTGACTAGAGAAATGGCCCCTAATGAGTCCATTGAAATGGACTAATATTAAGCCAAGTATCTTTAATCGTACAGTTTAGGTGTGTTAATAATGGCAATTAAGTTGTAGAATATTTGTACGCCTCATGATTTAAGTTTATAACATTCTATAACTTAATGATGTTGTTGTTTTTATGTACAGGTAATAAAATGAAGAAAGAACAAGGGTGGGGTGATAAATTTCCCCAACAGCCCCTCCCCCGCCGCACATGGGGTTAATCTTCCGCTGCCCTTCAACTGACGAGGCTAGAAATAGTTAAGGGATTTGAAAATCCTTTAACTCACGCACGCGAGGAGAGAGAGGAATTAAAAAGAGAGGAGGTGCACTTGGGATTGATCTTCATCTTCCTCCTTGCGGGGAACTACCTAGTGGACATTGTGGGTCCAGGAAGAGAAGAAGCATGCACTGTGGCCTTCTTCCCCCTTGCGGAGAAAAACCTCACGCCTCCTATTCACAGCATCTCCCGCCAGCCACTGCAGGCGCACACCAGTGCACCCTACCACTCATCTGCCTTCAGCGCCATCTGCCTTCACTGCGCGCCTCTCCCCAGCTGCAGCAACGCTCGCGTGCCCGCCCGCACGCCCGCTAGCGTACCCCACCGCCTTGCTGTAAACGTCGCACTGCATCACCTCCCTTTAGCGTCATTTGCAGGCGCACCCTCCTTGTGCGCCTCCTCCTTCCTGCAATTCAGAGCGCCCTCATCACCGCATTGCATGCACCCGAACCACGCCTGCAGGCCGCCTATTACTCATAGGGCCATCTCCAGCCGGCCTTGCAGTCACCAGCCACAAGTGCTAGCCAGCGCACCCCACTGCAGCAACGCTCGCATGCTCGCCCGCACACCCGCGTGCCCCACTACCCGTTAGCGCGCCCCACCGCCCTGCTGCAGACGCCGCACCGCATCACCTTCTGCCCGTGCGCCTTCCTCTCCACCCTTCATCCGTGCCACCAGCACACTCGCGCCACCGTGCAGGCGCGCTCGCACGCTCCAGCCTCTGCCTCATCGCCTGCACGGGTGCGCACCAGCGCGCGCACGCCACCACGCCTTAGCCGCAGGCGCTGCGTTCTCCTCCGCCTTCTTGTTCAATAGGCCAAAACTCCGACCACCTCCTCCGGCCACCTCCGTCGCCGCCGCTGCCAACACTGGAGAGCCCTCAACCTCGCCGTCCTCTTGAGCCTCGCAACAACCCCGCGGTGCTCTCTCTCTCTCGCAAGGAGGAGAGAGGAAAAAAGCCTTGTTTTTCCACCAATTAAAATTTACATTCAATGCCATTGACACCTAATTTGATTTTATTTATTATTATTATATTGTGGCAGAATTGCATTTGAACACTCATAGTTCTTTATAATTGCATGATATTGATATTAACTAGTTTAAAGTTTGAGTTTTGGGATTAACTTAAGTACTAATTGTCTTTAGTACACATCACGTGAAAATTGCATAAATTTATCATAAATTTATTGAGGATTTATGTGAGGGAAAATTGCACATATAGCCTTATCTTTTTAAGTTATTGTAAATCTACTTTCCTTCACATTTTAAGTTAGATTTGAATAGGGATTTCATACTGTCCGAAATAACATTAAACAATTAAGTATTGATTGCATAATTGCCTCCCTATGGACACGACCTGCTCTTCTACGAGTGGTTATTTTCATTATTTTTGATTAGTTGATTTTTCCACCACTTAAATACTATAATGCAAAGTGAAAAGTCATCTATCAAAATTGGCGCCATTGCCGGGGAGGCAACAGATGCAATAGATTTACTTTGTTGTTTTTGAATATCCTGAGTTGCGAAATTATCTGATCATTTTATTATTGTGCGAGGAATCTGACACGGCGACGAGGTGAGGCAAAGGGACGACTTTGAACGTGAACAACGCGCACGGCGGAGACGATCTTTTTGATGGACCTTGATGCCACCTGGAGGACGATAACAGGAACACATGGGCCTCGATCCCACGCATATAGGCTTACGGAGATGCCTATTGCTGATTTAGGCAGTAGGTCTTAGTTAGATTTAGTTAGATAGACATTAGAATTTAAATTACTGTCTTTTGGGCCCTTGTTGGGTATTTTTGGGAACGTGTTCCTAGTGCCACTTCATTTCTTATCGCTCTTGTATGCGGGAGCATATTTTTGGGAGCGTGTTCTCATTTATTTAGATTATAGGATTATTTGAACTGTTTTGAACTGCATTTCAGTTAGTTAGCTAGATTAGGTCTGTTTGTTATTATTATTAAAAAAAAAAAATTTGAACTACTTGCTAGAAGCTGCATATCCATAGGACGATCATCTAGGACTGAATGAGCAGCATCTAGTTTATTTTTATTGCATTGCATTTATACACTACACGAAGAAAGCTGGAGTAAGGTACGTCTTCTCTTGGGTATTAATTACTTGTCATGCATATACATTGAACCTAAATCTAAGACCACTAAAGTGCTTGAATCAAATTAATTCAGTGGTCACTTTAAAAAAAATTGGGACTATTAAGAGGTTGGACTTTAAAATCTGTGACTAAAAATTGTGTGCAAAAGGATCTTGTTTGTGGAATTTCAAAAAAATCAAAACACGATCGTATGCTTGCACACTTGAGACACTGTGCACCTCACATAAGGTCACTAGATAAATTTCTACCTCTCCTTTTTTGCACCACAAGGGAAGTTAGTCAGAAATCACCAAGCCTACCTCTTGAGGACCTTGACCCCAACGGTAGTATTCTCCTTAACCCTACCAACCCGAGTCAAGGTTGTATTATTCCTATCACTTCTCCTATTAATTATTTGGTGGAACCCCATTCTATCCTTAGTAAGCCTACTCCTGACCCTCTACTTAGGGAATCAACACCTATCATTCAATATCCTGAAGATTCAAATGCACCTAATGAAGGTGACCCTAAGGGAATAGAGGATGATCAATTCTGGTCTCAGGGATATGAAGAGTCTAATTCAGAGGATGAGGATGCCCCAACAGAGGAACCTGGACTGAAAATCTGGAGTGAATCATAGGAGAATTATTTATCATTTGAGGATTTAGCTCCAGAGGATAGAAATAATATGATTAAATCCAGATTCCTCCTTTCTTTTGAGAGTCATCCTCCATCAAAACAGGAGTTGATATTAGAGAAGGACAAACAAAATAATGAGAAGTCTATGGGGGACTCTCGGGGACAAAACATGCCATTTGAGGATTTATACCCTGAAAATAATAATGAATTCAATGATATAGGCTTCCTCCAAAATATTAAGACTGATCCTCCGTTAGAAATAATTGAAGATACTGATCCAACTCCTAATGAATCACATATACACCTCGACAAATATTTGAGTGAACCAAACGAATTTGGGGATGAGCGGAATGATAATTATGACATTTTCACCCTGCCATCAAAGAGTTATAATTTGGAGTCTACCCTTGATTCAAATATGACTCCGATCATTAATACTAGGCAGGGTAACGTGAAGTTGTCTACAACTAAGGAGTGTACACAATCAGAATCATTGTTGGAAATGGACCCAACTAAGCCCTCATTGGACTTAACCATTACGTTCCAACACTACAAACAACCCTTATACTCCTTAACCGATCTGTGGCTCAGATCTCTACTCATGTACATTCTTTCTGGAGAGTATATCAGGCCAGTACATCCTAGGATAGAATGCGAGTTTGGATTGATGCTTATACTTTTAGTCTCGCCATTCAAGGGTTTGAACTAATAATGATTATATCTTTTAAAACCCATCCTGCTTTGGAGGATCCTTCTTATCCTCCACTTATTCCATTTTGGGAGGCCTCTTTTCATATTCCCTTTCTTACTCCTAGACCTCTCCAGGTAGCCAACGAGACTTTCTATTTTCATTTCTTCTGGCGAGCATTTGGAATTACATTGCATCATCAGCTCGCCAACATCCATGGTTACCTATTTTCTAGGCCTGCGCTATTACGCATATTCTTAGGGCCTAACCTTTTCTGTTTGGAACCAGACTTATAGGTTCCTTCTTAGTCTGGCTGCTGACAGAAAATGCAGCGCTTGTTGGGAGGCAACCCAATGGTCATCAGGTGATTTCTTTCCTTTCTCCTCCTGTTTTAATTTTACAATGGGGACATTGCAGGATTTAGGCATGGGGGAGTGCATTTGCATTTTAGGTGCATTCATGCATTTAGGTTAGCATAAAAAAAAAATTTCTCTTTTCTTGAGTTGATTGGGTTAGTCCCTAGCAGAATACCTTTGTCATTGGAGGTTTTTCTTCTTGAATTATTTCTTAAGTTTAGAATCCAGTACATTTATTTCACGTGCACGTAGACTTGGTAATGGATCATTGAGGAAAACCAATAAGCATTTGTAGTCCACTGAACCCTTGGACAGTTTATAGAGAGTCAGGCATACTATCTTCTAGTAGATCCACCTCATATTTGTAAAAAGAAAGTAGAGAGATTACTGGTGCGCTAAGTCTAGTGCAAGGACTCTTAAATTTTTGAACAATTAGATGATGATACTTCAGAGTTAGGCGTAGTTTTCACTCTCTGTTCATTTGTACGTACTTTGTGTGAATTCTTGAGAATCACCAAATAAGGCAGATACACAAAGATTGAGTCTTAATAAAGCTATGACTATGGTTGATGGTTACGACCGTCCTTCATAGAGTCCTCAGCTGAAGGAGGGTAATAGTGTTAAATGTTAGAAATACACCTGTCCTATCCATTCCTTCCCGGTGCCAAGAATAGGCACTTCACCAAATAAGCCACACAACTTCCTCTTGACCATCATTATTCCTAATAATGCCTCATAAATAAAAGTTTGTATCGTGTTGTGCTGATTGAAAAAGAAACAAGAACAAGAAAAAAAAAAAAGGAAGAGAGAAAAGAAGAAAAAGAAGAAACTTTAAGAACAAAAAGAAGAAATAGTTATATTACAAAAAAAAAAGTTTAAGTTTCTAATGTAATATTGTTTCTGAGGCAACAAAACACCTTGCATGTTCCACCAAATATGACCAATACCTACCTTTTAGTATTTCTAATCGCCTGAATACTGGTTGAGGACTCTAACTTAGTTGTAGAGTTATTAGGACTTTAATTGAAGTATGGATGCCATGTGAGGCCACCAAATAGTGAGTATAATTTCTAAATCTAACGAGATTTGTGATCTCAGAAGGAAAAGAAGAGGGAGTGCCCAGGAACATCAAGAGAGCACAGTTGTATAGCCTCTCTCAGAGTTCACTTGTCTAATAGTCTAGAGATCTAGAGTCTACAGTACTAGACTATATGTAGAACCAGATGAGTGTGTGCCACCAAATACAAATCCATTCAACTTGATATCTCCTACCTAAGCCAAATGCCGGTGTCAAATTACAGATTATCGTCTGCTTTATCCCTTAAGGAAGTAGTTGCCTATCTCGACAGAAATTTTTGGCAAGGGTGATGTACGAACTCCCAATGCGAATCGGCTCTTTCACTTGGATCTATTACCTAGGCTATCAGCACATCACATTTGTCTGGATTCCTAAAGTTTTGAAGTAAGAAAAGAAGAAATCTTCTGATTATTTCTATATTTTTCATTTTTGCTAGGGACTAGCAAATCTTAGGCATGGGGGTATTTGATGAGTCCATTAAAATGGACTAATATTAAGCCTAAGTATCTTTAATCGTACAGTTTAGGTATGTTAATAATGGCAATTAAGTTGTAGAATATTTGTACGCCTCATGATTTAAGTTTATAACATTTTATAACTTAATGATTTTGTTGTTTTTATGTGCAGGTAATAAAATGCAGAAAGAACAAGGGTGGGGGGATAAATTTCCCCAATAGCCCCTCCCCTGCCGCACATGGGGTTAATCTTCCGCCGCCCTTCAACTGACAAGGCCAGAAATAGTTAAGGGATTTGAAAATCCCTTAACTCACGCATGCGGGGAGAGAGAGGAATTAAAAAGAGAGGAGGTGCACTGGGGATTGATCTTCATCTTCCTCCTGTCGGGGAACTACCTAGCAGACACTGTGGGTCCAGGAAGAGAAGAAGCGTGCACTGTGGCCTTCTTCCCCCTTGCGGGGAAAAACCTCACGCCTCCTGCTCACAGCATCTCCCTCCAGCCACCGCAGGCGCACTCTAGTGCGCCTTACCGCTCATCTGCCTTCAACACCATCTGCCTTCATCGTGCTCCTCTCCCCTACTGCAGCAACCCTCACATGCCCGCTCGAACGCCTGCGTGCCCCACTGCCCGCTAGCGTGCCCCACCGCCCTGCTGCAGACGCCGCACCGCATCACCTCCCTTCAGCACCATTTGCAGGCGCACCCTCCTTGTGTGCCTCCTCCTTCCTGCAATTCAGAGCGACATCATCACCTCATCGCAGGCACCCAAACCACGCCTGCGGGCCTCCTCCTGCTCACAGTGCCATCTCCAGCTAGCTTTGCAGTCACCAGCTACAGGCACTCGCCAGCGCGTGCCACTGCAGCAATGCTCGCGTGCCTGCCCGCACGCCTGCTTGCCCCACTGCCTGCTAGCACACCCCACCGCCCTGTTGCAGATGCCGCATCGCATCACCTTCCGCTCGTGAGCCTACCTCTCCACCCTGCATCTGCACCACCAGCACACCCGCGCCACCCTGTAGTCGCGCCCGCACGCTCCAGCCTCTGCCTCATCGCTTGCACGGGCGTGCACCAGCGCGTGCACGCTAGCACGCCATAGCCGCAGGTGCTGCGTTCTCCTTCGCCTTCTTGTTCAACAGGCCGGAGCTCCAGCCACCTCCACCGGCCACCTCCGTCTCTGCCGCTGCCAACACCGAAGAGCCATCGACCTCGCTATCCTCCTGAGCCTCGCAACAACCCCGCGGTGCTCTCTCTCTCTCGCAAGGAGAGAGGAAAAAAGCCCTGTTTTTCCACCAATTAAAATTTACATTCAATGCCATTGCCACCTAATTTGATTTTATTTATTATTATTATATTATGGCAGAATTGCATTTGAACACTCACAGTTCTTTATAATTGCATGATATTGATAATAACTAGTTTAAAGATTGATTTTTGGGCTTAACTTAAGTACTAATTGTCTTTAGCACCTATCACATGAAAATTACATAAATTCATCATAAATTTATTGAGGATTTCTGTGAGGCAAAACTGCACATATACTCTTATCCTTTTAAGTTATTGCAAATCTACTTTCGTTCACATTTTAAGTTAGATTTGAATAGTGATTTTGCACTGTTCGAAATAACATTAAACAATTAAGTATTGATTGCATAATTACCTCCCTATGGACACGAACCGCTTTTCTACGAGTGGTTATTTTCATTATTTTTTATTAGTCGATTTTTCCACCACTTAAATACTATAACGCAAAGTGAAAAGTCATCTATCAGCCACCGTAGGCCTGGTCATGACAGAATGAGACATGTTATTGAATTCATTGTCAGGAATGCATCTCTAGATTACCTGATCTTTGCCAATATGGAAAAGATACGGTTCTTCCCAAATGTAGTACTTGGCATCGGAAATCAACTTGTCTCGCCTGAAAGTCACCCAATTTGGCAAGACTTTCCTTGTACCAAGTAGTTTACCATGTAAGTAAACTAGGGAAGCATGTTAATGGCCAACTGATGTTCATCTGGAAAATGCTCGATAATAGGTCTGTACTGGTCAATGATCGAAGAAGGAAAGTGAGATAAATGGTTAGCTACCACATTCTACTTTCCCGCCTTGTCGCGAATTTCAAGATCGAACTCTTACAATAGTAAGATCCATCGGATTAATCTAGGTTTTGCGTTCTTCTTCGTAAGTGCCTCACTACAGTGTGATCCGAGTATATAACAACATGGGAACCCAAGAGGTATGATCTGAATTTTTGTAGGCCAAATACGACAACCAGTAGCTCTTTCGCCATAATTGTGTAGTTACACTAAGCCTTGTCTAATGTCTTGATAGCATAATATATGACCATGGGTTTCTCGTTGATTTTCTACCCTAACACCACTCCCACTACGTAGTCAGACACATCACACATGATCTCAAAGGGTTGAGACCAGTTAGGGGATTGCATGATTGGTGCTTGGGTGACTCGGTCATGCAAGACTTCAAATGTGTGAATGCACTCACTCGTTATCTCAAAAGGATTATCCTTTGAGAGGAGGTTTGTCAAGGGGTGCACGATCTTGGAAAAATCAGATATAAATCATCGATAAAAACCCATGTACCCCAAAAATGATATGATATCTTTGACTGAGTTAGGCACAGGAAGTTTGGAAATCAAATTCACCTTGGCTCGGTCGACTTGAATACCTCTCTTAGAAACAAGATGTCCCAAGATGATGCCTTCTAGAACCATGAAGTGGCTCTTTTCCCAGGAGAGCACTAGATTCACATCAATGTAACTTTTGAGGATTTGGACCAGATGTAGGAGGCACTCATCAAAAGATTCACCAAATGCTGAGAAGTCGTCCATTAATACTTCAAGGTTTTTACCTACCATATCGGAGAATATGGCTAGCATGCACTGCTAAAAGGTGGCGGGTGCATTGCATAGCCCAAAAGGCATCCTATGGAACCCGTACGTATCATAGGGGCAGGTAAAGGTGATCTTTTCCTGATCCTCTAGATGAATTGCCACCTGATTATACCGAGAGTAACCATCCAAGAAATAGAAGAATCGATTTCCCATGAATTTCTTGAGAATCTGATCAATAAATGGTAGTGGGAAATGATCTTTCTTTGTGGATGCATTCAGTCTTTGATAATCAATGCAGATGTTTGCACGTTAGATTGGTGTTTTAAGATTGTCGTGTTGTATTATAGCCAAAATAGTACTCAAACAAATAAATTTTATTACTCGAAAAGGTTCCGAGGTTGAACACAGGGAGCAATATGGAATTTAAAGCTCAAGATCACAATTTAAATCAAGAATAAAGATTGCAATAAAAATAATGTCAGGATCAATATGTCAAAAAGAATGGAGTAAAATGGTGATTTAAATCACCAATTACTCCTCACAAATAACACTTAAATCAAGTCTCAAATATATGCAATTAAAGTATCAGACGTCTTAAGTAGCCCTGTGCTACAGTGCTAAGGTTTTTGCTTTCTTCTTCTCTGTGTCTTCTTCTCCTCTTCTTCTTCTTGTGCGGCTCCTCTTCTTCTTCTTTTCTTTTTCCTCTGGTTCTTCTTCTCTGTGTCTTCTTCTCCTCTTCTTTTCTTCTTCCTCTGTTGCTCAAGCCTTCTTCTTCTTCTTTTACACAGAGGGGGAAACTTCTTGAATTGGCTAAGTGTCAATCAATTCTCTTTATAGCAAAACCCTCCCCTTACCCTGCACGATCTCTCCTCTTTCTCTCTTAGGCTCTACCCTCCCAGGGTCTCTCAATAGATACTTGAGTAATCGGGTATGCACGTACCCGAGTCCAGGGCTGCGGGCGTGGTCATAGCCGAGGAGTGCAGGCTTAGGCGGGTTGGGCGCACCAAGTCCGCAGGTGAGGTATCGTGGATGAGGCATAGGTGTGTGTGGGTGAGAGGGACCTCACCCCGTGTTTGGAGGAGATAAGCTTAAGAGACTTTTTCAATTTATGCAGGCACGAATGTCCGTCAGCTTCCGAGGTAGGACTATCCCACCTTTCCTCTACATGCAGCTGCAGCTGGTGCTCCTTGTGATTGCGGCCAAAGACACAGTGAAAGAGCCAAATTGGTTCCTGGGTTGTGATCCTGGAATTGCTCCGCAGCGCCTGAGACTTCGCCTAGGGTCTGCAAATGCTGAAGCGAGCTTCGAGCTTCGCTCAAAGCTTCGGTAATGGTGGCGGAGACCTGGGTACCTGAAAGCACGAAAATGGGCTAAAATCCCCATTTAAAATAGTTCATGAGCTTCACTAGACCATGGCGGATGCATAGGGGAGGGTCTCGTGGTTTTTGGAGGTGTGTGGTGGGCTACGGAGGTCGGAGGAGGAACGCGATAGAGGGTGTGCTCGGTGGAGCGTTGGGGAGGCTAATAGCCTCAAATACCGGAGGGATTTTGCTCTCTGGGACATGACAGAGGTGTAGGGATGAACGGCGGCCGGGTAGGTGGAGCGTTGTGACCATGTGAGCTCGCCAGAGGTACACCGGCGAGGTGGAAGATGGAGGATAGTGGGGCTAGTCTGTGGTCGAAAGGGAGTGGCAAATGTCTGAAAAAAAAGAGTGGAAGATGAGGAGTCGTTTAGGAGAGGTAGTAGACGACGGGGAGTGGAGTTGGCGTCGGTTGAGGTATGGCTGACGCCAGAGACGAAGCTGTTCTGATAAGGGGTGGATGGCGAGGATGGAGATAGGGACGCTGGCTGGTGCTGCTCGATGTGAAAGAAGGCAAGGAAGGAGAATCTGCTATTGGTATTGCGGTCATATGATGAGGGGAAGCAAGGAGGGTCGTCGGAGCTTGAAGAGCAATTCGACCGGAGGAGGAGAGAAGAATTTGAGGGTTACTCTGGTTGAATTCAAGCTTAGGGAGTTCAACCTGGCCTGGGCTTTCTTTTATAGGTCATCAAAAGGCGATTAGAGCTTGGGAAGCAAGCTTCCCAGGCTTAGAAGGTGACCGAAGTTGGAAACCCAATTTTCAAATGATTCGCATGGCACTTTGGGCAAGTTTTGGAGCTCAAGATGTGGCTCAAATGGAAGGCAACTTCATCAAGAATCTGAGTATCTATTTTGGGACTAATTGATTGAGAATAGAGTGAGAAATCCTTGCTCGATCTCAATGGTGAAGCTCAAAGTTGCCTTTAATGGCACCATGGACCCATATGAGAAGATGATGACAAAGTTTGGGGCCTATTTGAAAATATTTTGAAAGTTAAGGGTAGAAATGTAATCAGACAGGACCAAGTTGCAAACTAGGTCAAGACAAGCTTATCTTGGGTCCTGATGAGAGCCTCATCATGAGCCATAACTATCTCATTTTAACCTAAGAAAGAGAATAAAAGCTCCTACATAACCAAAAAAAAGGGCTTAATTCAAGGAACAAGTGTTCTGAGAAGAAAACATGAAATAAAGGGTAAAATTGTAATTTTACCATTGCAATACATAAATGGGATTTCTCAGAGGCAAAACATAGGTCAAATGGTCTGAATAAGATAAAAAGTGGGTTGGTTTAGTCAGAAATGGGTTCATACGCAATCCAGGAATTAAATGACATCTGGTAACCCTAAAATAGATCCGCTTAATTCAACAGGGTTATGGTCAAGTTAAAAATAAACTAAATCCTCTAAAATTCATGTAAAAATATCCTCTAGGGTTTATAACCTTTAATTTGATCTTTGGAACCTACTTTAACCTAGAATAGGGTCCGAACTCATTAATTGACCTAATTTTGGTTTTTATGCAAAAATTCCAGACAAACGTAATCAAACCTAAAATCCAACTTCACCATTGGATTCCTTATGTCCAAATTAGGTTTGTACCAAAATTTGGACCTAAGGAGAGGCCATCTTGACCTAGTTTGCAAACTAGTACACCCAATTACATTTTGGCCCCTACCTTTTGAAAACCATTACACAAACCCCCTAACTTCCTCGCCACTCTTACAAACAGGTCCCTCCGTCATTAATGGTGAGGAATCCTTCTCCGGCAAGGAATGGAGGGGGAATACCCCCTGATCCCTCAGAGATCTCCTACTAGATTTGGAAGGGAGATTCTCTGAGGAATCCCCTTCCATCTGAGCTCAATTACAATATTTGATTTGCATCCAATCTCTCGTGCGAACACATGAGAGATTTGAACCTCCAACCACCTTCCTTCTCCAGCGAGAAGTCGATGGTAGAAGGCTTGCCCTCCACGCACCAGAAGCTCGGCCAACAACTATAAAAGGATCCCTGGTCCCCTACGAATCACTCAAGCTTGTTTTGGCCGCAGACTCCCCCAGATTTCATCTCCCCTCTCTCCGGCCAAGTAGCCCGCAAGCTCGGGCGATTCTTCCTCCTCCCTCTCGTCCCTCTGCTGCCATACCAGCAGCAGGGTTCACTTCGCCTCATTCTTCTGCGTCATGCCTCACCAGCGCACGCCTTCCTGTCCTCCTCCTTGTCGTCGTTATCTCCCCCTCAGGGCCATCTTTTCCGACGACGGCACAAACTTGCCATCCATCTCCTTTGCCCCCCCTTCGCTCCAAGCACTACAGATAAGCTCCTCGTCTTCCACTCTTTCCTTTCCCTCATTCTATTTCACAAAACATCCCTCGACTGCCACTGTCCGCCAGCATCTTCCCCATCTCCGGCCACCCTCCAGCGAGACGCATCCATCACTCCACACCTCCACATGTCTCGCCACCCACCTCACAACCTCCGCGACACTCCACTGAACATCTTCCACCCATCCACAGGTCGCCACATGCACTCCTCGCTTCCCCCGACCTAACCCATAAATCTGGCCACAGAGCGACCTAGGCACGCATGCCTAGGCTGCCCCGCGGCCTGCCACCGATCGCCTCACCTTCGCCGTGACACGGCGAAGGCCCTCCTGTGGTCTGATAGAGTTGCAAGGCTCCTTTTGTGCCATGCAGGGTCGAGCCCCCAGCCGCCATTAGCGACTTCTCGAGCTCGATTGTTCTCCAGCTCCAGGCTACAATCGTCAGCTCCCAGGCTTCCAGACTGTGCGGGTTGAGAGTGTGCTCAAGTCCAGCCTGATAGAGGGTACCACGAGACCTGCAGCTGCACCAATTGTGAAGTTGCTCTCCTGCAGTTGCCAGCAGCAGTGGGTGGGACTTTTAGTCCCACCTCGGTAAGTCGTGAGCTGTCTGAGTGGTTTAAGTGGATTTTGTGCTCTTAGCTGTTCGCATCAAAATCGCTGGGGTGAGGTCCCTCGCCTCACCTATCATGCCTCGTCCGTGACATATAGCCTGCGGACCTGGCAATCTGACCCAACTATCCTACCGAGTAGTCCTCGTGCACCACACCCTCGTCAGTGCGCCAGGACCCGGGTGCGCGACCGACCCGATAACCCAGCTCTGGAAGAGCGTACCGAAGAGAGATTCAAAGAGAGAGAGAGAGAGACGCACGGGGAGGGTAGGGAAATAGGTTTATTTGCATGGTGCTTGTGTAGGAAGAGGACGTGAAGGAAAGAAGAAGCCTAGCAAGAGAAGGAAGCAGGACTTAGCCGCCGCAAGCGAAGGAGAAGAAGAAGAAAGACACACTGAAGCAAAGGTGCGGTAGACCAAGAGAAAGAAGAAGAGAGAGATCATGGGTCGGACAAAGAGGAGAAGCAAGAAAGCAAAGAAAGAAGAGGAAGAAGAAGAAGGCAACTAAAGAGGAGACAAGGCCAGAACTTAGCTGCAGGAAGAGAATCAATAAGAGAGAAAGAAGAGAAGCAGGAGCGGCTAAGGAAGAAAAAGGGAAGTAGAAGAAGAAAGCCATAGCCGCTGGGTAAAGCAAAAAGAGAAGAGAAGGCCAACAATTTTTCGAGCATTGTTGTCTGAATTTTTAAGACGTCTGATACAAATTTTAGATGTCCAATTCTTTTTGAGCATTTTCTCCATAACATTATCCTGTTATTTTTGTTGAACTAGTTATTGCTTCTTATTAAAAGTTGTGTTCTCAAGTTTTGGAATACCCAATTTGCTCCCTGTGTTTGACCTCGGATACTTTGTTTTTCGAGTTATAAATTTTTTTTTTGTTTTCGCGGAAAGTTCATCTATATTACAATGAGATATCTGTTAAAACATGATCTAGTTGCGTTAACATTTTGGTGCCGTTTCCGGGAGCAACGGGCACTTTTGAAGCTTTTGATCACAACTTCTAATCCAATACTGACTTAATTCCTCTCCTTTGTTGTGCTTGTTTCAGGGAAAGCAGAAAAAAAAAGGGAGCAGCCGCACAACAACCACACCAAGGAACAGGTAACTTTCATTAGCCCTCTCTCTTAATCCCTTCAAAGTCTGAAAAGGAAAAAAAAAGAGAAAAAATCAACCTAGGGCTACCTGTTTCATACTTAGTAATTCATCAAAGTTGCCTGATTTTCTTTTCAACACATCTTGAATTGCACATCCAACTAAGGTAACTAGGGCTAAAACTTTCTCGATTGAGCCCTAGATACCAAATTTTTGAGGAACTAAATTGGACCAAGTAGAGCCAACCTAAGGATTGCAAAGCTAGGGTTTTTAGAGACACATCTTCTATTAAACAAAGAAGCAAAAAAATTTTCAAAAAGAGGTGTGCCTAAGCCTTGTTTGAAAAGATCTATACAAGAGAAACCCTAAGCAAATCAGGCTCTTAATCCATTTGAACCCTAAAAGAAAGGACCTAAAAGCTCTCAAAGGAACAAGAGGTGAAGTTGATCCTTTGGGTCAACCAACCTTAAAATTAGGTCACTTTTTTTTCACTCAAAAGACCTAAAAGTTCAAGTGGAATCCTAAGCACCTTGATCTTAAAGTGAAAAAGGTAGACTTAAGAGGTCAAGGTCCCCATTCTGGTCTACCTAGAATCTCAGTGACAAGAGAGGTCGGGTGGGGGAAACCCTGTAACTCATGGGGACGCTCTACCGTGTAGGGGTCTTTGCGGGACTCTCCCTCTTTGGCTGCCCAGGTACTTCTCAAGTGGATGACCTTTCTGACTAAGGGGTATCATACGCCCCGAACCTCTATAGTCACCCAACAATTTTTGGGTGTCTCAATTGAGTCCAGCACCTTCTAATCTCATCACATCCTTCGGTGCATGTTCAGTAGGAGGTCCTTAAGACCTCCTTTAGAAATTCAGTCTCGCCGAGGCCAAGCCTCGACGCCCTTGTTTGTGCAGCAACCTCACCACATAGACCTTTCTTCTGATTCAGAACCAAGTTCTCCTTCTTCCATCATGGCACAACCCATTGAAGAAGAGAACAACCTCGAGCACCAGCTTCAGTGCTTGACGGATCTCTTCCAAAACTTTGTAAACCCACCGCAGCGACCAATGATGTGAGATCACTATAATCCCGCTGTGGTGGCGATCGAGCCTCGAGTCCGAATCCCGGTTGGAGGTCCTGATTCTGAACTCAAGCCCAATATAATTCATGCCATACCAAAGTTTCATGGGCTTAATTCCGAGGATCTGTTCTAGCACATTAAACAACTCAAGCATCTGGCGCAAACCTTCGGGTTAGATCCACAAAATCGAGATATTCTGCTCATGAAAATGTTTTCTTTCTCCCTCCTGGACAAGGCTGCCCATTGATATCAAACTCAGACTAGTCCGATCAACACATGGGATGAACTTCAGTCTGAATTTTTGAAAAAGTTCTTTCCCGTTGGCCGGACGAATGCCTTGCACCACCAGATCACCCATTTCACTCAAAAAATGGGAGAACCTCTTCACGAAGCATGGGACCGATTCCTAGATCTCATGCGAAAGTGCCCCCATCACAAAGTTCCTAAATGGGAACAAGTCCAGCCTTTTTACCAGGGACTCCGTGAAGACATTCGATTATTCATCAATGCAACATGCGGAGGAAACATCATGGGTCAACATGAGGACACGGTGTGGGAGATTCTCGAAAACATGAGCGAGAACTCCATCAATAATGACTCCATGGGCTTATTCGACAGGACGAATGCCCGCGCATCGACGAATCTGAGAGGGGCACATGAGACGCAGGACTTGTCCACATCCGTCGACTTAGAACTGATGGCCAGTCGGTTGGACAAGGTTTCTATCATAGAGAAGAAGGTGGACTAGCTAACTCGACATCTGCAGCAAGCCACCTCTGTGCAGAACTCTTTTGCACGGCCACCTTTGGCAAGGGAAACTGTGCAAAACATCTATCACCAATCTTCTCAGGGGATGGACCCGTATCCACCCCCGTCTACCTCTCAGACCGGAGTGACCTCCGATCCATTCTATTCGAGTTGGGGGAACTCTAAACCGTCATATTTTGACTTTCCTGAGGCACCTCAGACCTGCGAGGACCTCGATGCCATCCAGAATGACCCATTCTCCAATACCTACAACCCTAGATGGCAAAATCATCCCAACTTTCAGTGGATGGGAAATTCTCAGACTCAAAGACCACCTTATCAACCCCATCCACAAGCCCCTCATCCATATCACCCGCCTCAGCCTCGGCCCAATCCCACCTATCAATCCGGGCCAAACCAAGATCAAATGACTCTTATCCTTCAAGCACTGGCTGACATTCAAAAGATGAATGCGGCAAAGCAAAAATAGCACGAGGATGAGATCATAGAGGTTCGCAATCAACTAGCCCAGATGGCAAATTCCCGCCAATCGGGCACCCTTCCTTCGCAACCTCTGCCAAACCCAAATAACGTGCCGACCCAGAGGCACGTTATGAACCCAAATTCAGGCCACACACATTTGATTTATCAGGCCCCTGCTGCTCCATCACCAAATCGGATGGAAGCTTCGACATCTTATGCGGGATTTCAGCAGCAACCACCCATCTTACCAACCCCAAACCAAAACCAGGCAGGGTTAAACTCTGTAACAACACGGAGTGGTAAAGCAACCCAAGACCCACATTATCTGAACCACTCCAACCCTGGTAGTAGCCAAAACTCTAGGATAGTTATCCAGGACACCCCTAGCCCAGATCAAGAACCTAGACCTATTCTTGAGGAACCAACTAGGATTCCATTTCCTGAGGCCTCGACCAAAGGGAAAAAGAAAACCAAACCCATGGCTCCCGAGGAGGATCTGGTCAAGCTCTTTGTACAGGTCTAGATAAACATCCCATTGATGGATGCAATTCGCCATGTACCGACTTACGTGAGATTCCTGAAAGACGTATGTACACCTAAATGTAAGCCGCGAACCAAGGGTGGGAATCTGATCGTACTGTCAGAGCAAGCTAGCTCTGTCATCTTGAGTAAACTCCCACCCAAGGCTAAAGACCCAAGAACACCCCTGATCTCTTGCAAAATTGGTGAAACCCAATTTGATAGAGCCTTACTAGATCTAGGTGCCTCCATAAATCTAATACCTACATCCCTCCTTGACCACCTTGAAGAGTCCGAACTTAAACCGACTGAGGTGACGTTACAGTTAGCCGATCGATCCATCAAGTCACCTAAAGGAATACTCGAGGATGTCATTGTTAGGGTACGGGATTTCTACTTCCTGGTGGATATTATAGTGCTACATATGGACGCACCTGAGAACCTAAGGGACACACCAATCATATTAGGGAGACCTTTTCTGGCCACTGCTAGGGCCAACATAAACTGTGAAGAGGGCCAAATAGAATTAAAATTTGGGAATCAAACTCTGAAGATTGACATCTTTAAGGCCCAATAAGGGATTAATTGCGGGGTTATAGAGCAAATATGTGATATCAGAGCCGTGGTTGATGAATCGCATACAGAGGACAACCTGATTATCCCTGATCAACCATTGAAAGATCAAAACCCGCAAACAGAGGAGTGCGAACCTGATCTAGACACACCCATGTCTCCGACCCTTGTTCCTGATACAAACCCCGAACCACCCGCTGCTGCTGATAATCCTGTCATGGAACTTAAACCCCTTTTCGAGCATCTGAAGTACGCCTTTTTGGGTTCCAATCAGACGTTTCCTATGATTATCAACTCTCGACTCACACCTGACCAAGAATCTCATCTGATTACTATTCTCCAGCAACATTGTAGAGCCATTGGATGGACTCTCGATGACTTGACTGGCATAAGCCTTTCGTACTGCACACATCGAATCTACACAGAACAGGGTACATGACCTTCATGAGAGATGCAGAGATGTTTAAACCCTAACCTGCAGGAGGTCGTGAAAAAGGAGATCATCAAGTGGCTAGATGCAGGGATCATCTACCTGATCTCCGACAATCGTTGGGTGAGTCCAATACAGGTTGTGCCTAAGAAGGCTGGACTCACCATCATCACGACTGAAACTAGAGAGGTCATTCCTACCTGAATAGCTAACTCGTGGAGAGTCTGCATTGATTACAGAAGACTCAATTCCTCCACGAAGAAGTACCATTTCCCACTACAGTTTATTGATCAGATCCTCTAGAAACTAGCAGGAAATAGGTTCTTCTGCTTTCTTGACGGGTACTCTGGTTACAACCAGGTGGAAACCCATCTAAAAGACCAAGAAAAGACCACGTTCACCTGCCCCTTCGGGACATACGCATTTCGAAGGATGCCTTTTGGTCTCTGCAATGCACCCGCAACCTTTTAGTGGTGCATGCTTGCCATATTCTTAGATATGGTAGGTGATTATCTGGAAGTTGACGTGCGATTGTGCGTGTGTGTTAAGAAGTGTCATTATAGTCGCACTTGCAACGTCGATTTTAAAAAAAGTAAACGGAGGTGAGTCCGAGTGTCGGTCTTAGGGAGGCGTGAAAATTAGATTTTGCTTATCACTTGTTGTCACGGAAAGTGCATAGTTTTGCTTGCGAAGGTGAGGTTTTGAAAAGCGAGAGAGAGATGGAGAGAGAGAGATTAGGGTTAGAGTGTTCCTTGTTTGATCATGCAACTTAAACAGAAATTAAAGTAACAACTGAATAGAAAATAGCTTCATTAATCATACACTTTTAGTTCATAGCTTACAACAATAAATACATGCTCAAACAAAAGTAATGGAAAGCTTAAAGGAGAGAGAGAGAGAGAGGATGGAGAGTGACGAGGCAGCCACGGCGGTGGAGGAGGCTCCGTCGACGACTCGTCATCTCCAGCGATTACAAGAGGGCCTAAAGCTAGCTAAGAGAGGGGTGGAGTAGTTGCAAGGGTAGTGAATGCCTTGAATGAGTGGTTGGAGAGGGTTTAAATAGTGTTAAGGGCTTTCTAAAAGAAGAAAGGGCTTTAGCGACGTCCGGGACGTCGCTAAAACCACTCCAAAAGCGTCGGTGAAGCCCTCCAGCCCACCGATCAGCCGCCCGCGCTGCTTCTTCTTCATGCTCGATCCACGGCCGCTGCGTGAGAGCTGTCCGATCGAAGATCGAACGGTTGAGATCTCTCCTTGGCTACGCTTGGATTGCGCCTTAGGCGCGTGTGTGCGGGTGCGTGGGTGCTCGGGATTTATGGGCATGCCGCGTGGCGAAATCTCGGCCGCCCGCTGCTGATCGGGCGGCCAAATTTCGCCGCGCGTATCCTTCGTCTTCGATTTCATGCTCTGCACGGCTCGAACCCGCATCGCGTGAGTGCGGGCGTGCGCGCTAACCATTGCGCCACGCTCGTGCTTTGTCGCGGCGACTGCGGGTGGGCACGCGAGTCTCGGCCATTCGATCGAAGATCAACAGTTGAGATCTGATCTCGGCTTGATGAAGAGGTGGCGTGCGGTGGAGCAGGGGTGACGTGGCGCAATGAGGGTCGTTGATCTCTAGATCAATGGTCAGAACTTCTTGGGCCCATTGTAAGAGCTCCAGATGTCGGATTTGGTCGATCTTGAGTCCGTTGGACTTCGTTCGCTGTTCTGAATCCATCCGTGTGGTTCGATTGCTCATCTGAGGCCTGCTTTGATAAGTGCTTACACAAATGGCCATTAATACAGTTTTATAGGTAATCTTGGTACATGATGCATACAATGCTCCCATTCTACTTATGTTGTGCCTTTTATTCTTAAGATGGGCCATATTCAACATAATTATCACCCCCTTGTGCCGTGTTATCATACCTCCATGCTTACTCCTTGCTAGTCCCTAGCAAGGTTTATTCTAGCCTTTATTTCCTTTAAAAATTTAGGAAGTAATTGCTTAGACACTTCGTCACTTGTCAATAGGAGGAAATATACGAAGATCTTAATCTACAAAGACTAAGCAGCGCCCGGGTGTCTGCCAAAATAAGAATCGCCCGAATCCTTGCTTTAATGTATATAACTATACATATGTATATGTATATATATATTTTAGAATATTTTCGGAATTCAGTGTGGGTTGGTAACTTTTTACGGCTACCCAACCCACCCAAAACTAGGTCAAAACCCTAAGTGCTAAGCATCTTGGAGTGAATGTTGTGATAGACTCACTTAACGGTAATTTAGACAGACTTCGGGTTTCTACGCCTCTAGGTGACCGGAAGAGGAAATAAATTTTCCTGATGGTGTATTTGTTCGATTGGTAGCTTTCTCCCAACGTTTGTTTTAATTGGGGTCAACACAAGGATTTTTCCAGTGTATATCTCCCTGGCTTGTACTACTTCCCCCACTTCTTCCTTAAGTGTTTTGGTTCTTTTCGTGCAGTTATTGAGCTGGGCTCTGGACAACCGACCAATAGGCTGTTACCCACGATCACTTGCTAGCCATACTTGTGCGGTGGAGTGTGGTTTATTTTCTTTTCTTTTCCTTTTTTTTTCGCGTAGGTGGCTTCCCTGATCTCAAATGTACCTAGAGGCAATGAATAAGAAATGGTTTGTGGCTGGGTTCTGGACAACCTGCCAATGGGCTATTACCCACGACAACTTGCTAGCTATACCACCCTAGAGAGTTCATTAGCTACCCAATTTCTGTCAAAATCTCTGAGAAGTGAGTCTGTGCAAAAATGTGTGCAGATGCTTAGACTCAAAGTTTTTCTGAGTTAGAGGGTGAGTTGATAAGTCATATACTTATCACCTTATTTAGTAGGTGGATTAGAATGGCTTAAGGTTGCAAGGATTCGAAGCTAAATCCATATTTTAATGGACACCAAGGCTGATTAAGCCTGAAGGCCTGAAAAGTCTAAGTGTTTAAGTTCTTTTTGTATTATTTTCCACTATTGACAAGTTTCTGATGCCTAGGTTTTCTTCCTAAATTCAATATATATATATATATATTTGATTCAGACTGATTAAATGAGCTCAGGATTATGTAATTTATCACCCCCCTCATGCTGAAGTTGGACAATGTCCTCATTGGCAAGTACATGGATGCATAAGGGTTCAAAAAGATAGTACCTGAGTGACGTAAAATACTGGATCAGTCTGAATCCGATGGGTTTCTTACCAGGAAGTGTTGAGTTTAACGCCTCCAGCTGGGCGATGCTCTGTGTCAGCCCTCAACGAGGGTGACACTTTCCTTTGGGGGAACCTGGGCCAGGAAATGCTTCAATCTTTGACCATTAACTGTAAAAGTGTGCCCAGTGTTAGGATCAGCGATTTCAACCGCCCCATTAGAGTAGGGCTTAACCACCCAAAATGGTCCTGTCCATTTTGACCTAAGTTTCCTCGGGAAGAGTTTTAGGCAGGCATCAAATAGCCAGGCTTGCTGGTTAGGCTCAAAGGTTTTTCTATGAATGAGTCGGTCATGGACGGCTTTCATTTTCTCCTTATACAGTCGACTATTTTCAAAAGCATCCCAACGAATTTCTTCGAGCTTAGATAATTGGAGCGTCCTCTGCGCACCGGCTAACTGGGAATCCATGTTACATTGCTTGACAGCCCAGTAAGCCTGGTGTTCCAATTCGATAGGAAGATGGCAAGCTTTGCCAAAGACCAGGTGATAAGGCGACATGCCTATCGAGGTCTTAAAAGCGGTCCTGTATGCCCACAGGGCATCATCAAGTCGTGTGGATCAGTCTTTCCTGTCAGGTCTCACAGTCTTCTGTAAAATGTTCTTGATTTGTCTATTTGAGACCTCGGTCTGCCCGTTTGTTTGCGGATGATACGGGGTAGCAATGCGGTGGTTCACCCCGTATTTTCTAAGTAGGGCACGGAATTGGGAATGAATAAAATGGCTTCCACCATCACTGATCATGGCCTTGGGTATTCCAAACCAGGAAAGGATGTTCTTCTCAACAAAGTCCATGACAGTCCTGTGATCGTATCGGCAGGTGGTGACGGCTTCAATCCATTTGGAAACATAGTCTACCGAGACCAGGATGTACTCGAAGCCGTTGGATGGTGGAAAGGGGCCCATAAAATCGATACCCCAAATGTTGAAGATTTCGACAATCAAAATGGGCTGAAGGGGCATCATCTCTTTCTTGGTCATGGTCCCCATCATTTGGCAGCGTGAGCAAGTCTTGGCGAAGATTGTGCATCCTTAAATAGGGACGGCCAGTAAAATCCAGACTGCAAAACTTTTGCAGCTGTTTTCTTTCCAGAGAAGTGGCCACCACAAGCCTGGTCATGACAAAAGGAAAGCGCACTCTGAACTTCATCTTCGGGGATGCACCTCCAGATGATCTGGTCAGCATAGAGGCGAAACAGTATGGGATCATCCCAGAAATAGTGCTTGGCCTCAGCCAGGAACCTGTCTCGTTGCTGTCTGGACCAGCTGTGCGGGGTTTGTCCTACAACCAGGTAGTTGACGTAGTCAGCATACCATGGCATTTTCTTGTCTTGCACAGCCAGGATGTGTTCATCAGGGAAGGCGTCAGATAGAGGTAGGGAGGGTCCAATGTGGTCTGGATGAAGTCTAGACAAGTGGTCAGCCACCACATTCTTCCATCCGGCCTTGTCTCGGATTTCCAGGTCAAATTCCTGCAAAAGCAAGATCCATCTGATGAGCATGGGCTTTGCGTCCTTCTTGGCCAACAGTTGTCGGATGGCTGAATGGTCAATGTAAATAGTCACGTGGGATCCCAGCAAGTACGATCGGAACTTTTCAAGTCCAAAGACTACTGCGAGCAACTCTTTCTTTGTGACCGTATAATTACGTTGGGCCTTGTCCAACGTTTTGGTCGCGTAGTAGATCACCATGGGCTTCTTGTCTTGCCTTTGTCCCAGGACACCGCCTATGGCAAAATCTGATGCATCACACATAATCTCAAAGTCCTGGGACCAGTCTGGGGGTTGAAGTATAGGTGTAGTGGAGACTAAGTCCCGGAGGGTGTGATAAGCCTGGATGCAATCAGAAGACATGTGGAATATAGCGTCGTTGGCTAGAAGGTTGGTCAAGGGTTTGGAAAGCTTGGAAAAGTCTTTAATGAACCTTCGGTAGAAGCCAACGTGACCTTGGAAGGAGCGAATCTGTCAGATCGAGCTAGGTGGAGGAAGTTTGGAAATTAAATCAACCTTAGCCCGATCTACCTCGATGCCCCTATGCGATACGATGTGACCGAGGACAATTCCTTCTTGAACCATAAAATGGCTCTTTTCCCAACTTAACACCAGGTTAACCTCGATACATCATTTCAAGATTTTCTCCAAGTTGCTCAGACAATGGTCGAATGAATTCCCGAATACAGAGAAATCATCCATAAAGACCTCTAAGTATTCACCCACCATTTCTGAAAAAATGGCTAGCATGCAACGCTGGAAGGTCGCAGGTGCATTGCATAACCCGAACGGCATTCGACGGAATGCAAACGTGCCATACGGGCAAGTGAATGTGGTCTTTTCTTGATCTTTCGAAGCAATTGCGACTTGGTTATATCCTGAATATCCATCCAGGAAGCAAAAAATACTTCTGCCCTGCCAATCTTTCAAGGATTTGGTCAATGAATGGCAAGGGGAAATGATCCTTTTTAGTGGCTTCATTGAGCTTCCTATAATCAATACACACCCGCCATGTGGTGGTGGTGCGGGTGGGGATGGATTTGCCATGATCATTGGTGACAACGGTGAGCCCAGCTTTCTTTGGAACCACTTGAGTGGGGCTCACCTAGGGGCTATCGGAGATAGGGTAGATGATGTCGGCGTCAAGCCACTTGATAATTTCTTTCTTAACAACCTCCCGCATGTTTGGGTTTAAACGTCTCTGCATCTGGCGGGAAGGTCGGGCCCTGTCTTCCAGGTAAATCTTATGGGTGCAATAGGTGGGGCTAATTCCTCTTAAGTCCGAAATGGTCCAACCAATGGTGGCCCAATGTTCTGAAAGGGTCGCAGTCAACCTAAGTTCCTGATCCTTGGTTAGATGAGAATTAATAATCTCTGGGAAGGTCTGGTCAGGTCCCAGGAAGACATACTTGAGATTCTCGGTCAATGGTTTAAATTCAGGTGCGGGTGGAACCACAGTCGATGGGAAGGGAAAGGGCGGGAGTTGATCAACATCGATCTCTTCAAATGGTGTTGTGTGATGGTACTCATCCTTACAGAGGTCCACGGGTAATGATGGTGACGGGTCAGAACAGTCACTACAGGTTTGGTGGTCTGATATAGAACTGAGGGTGAGGCATTCCTCGATCAGAGTTTCCACAGCATCATGTTCCTCAATGCAATCGCAATCAAAAGACTTTGTCACCCGGAAGATATCCAATTGCATTTTCCTGTCCTCGAAGGTGATTTCCATACATCCCGTGTCGCAATCAATGTTTGCCTTAGCCGTAGCTAAGAAAGGTCTGCCTAAGATTATGTGTGCGTTTTGTAATTTTTCAGGGACTTCCATGTCGAGCACCAAAAAGTCGACCGGGAAATAGAAGTCCTTGACCCGTACAATCACGTCCTCGACAACCCCCTTTGGGGTTTTCACTGATCTATCAGCCAGCTGGATGGTGACAGGGGTTGGTGTCAGCTCCATAAAACCAAATTGGTGGTACAGGGTTGTTGGAATCAGATTGATAGAAGCACCTAGGTCCAGGAGCGCTCTATCAAACGTCATGTCCCCGATATTGCAGGAAATCAAGGGCGCTCCTAGGTCAGTTCGCTTGAGTGGAAGGTTGCTTGATATTATGGAACTTGCTTGTTCAGAGAGCACAACCTTCCTAGGTGCTTGAGGTCTCGGCTTACGCTTGGGTGTACAGGCATCCTTTAAAAACTTGGCGTAAGTAGGGATGTGTTTGACGGCTTCAAGGAGCGGAATATTAATCTGTACTTGCTTAAAGATTTCCAACAGCTCCTCAGTTTCCACAACATTCTTCTTTTTCTTGATTGTTTCCAAGGCCTCATGGTAGGGTGTCTGAATGTGGATTGGTTCCACGTCTGGGTCCTTGGTTGGTGCCTCTTCTAAGTCTCTTATTGCAGCGGGTGAAGTCTCGGGGAGAGTCGGCCATTTGGGATCCTGGGTTTTGGTGCCGCTTCTCAAGGTCACCGCATTTGCAAAGGCATTGGGGCCATGGGTTGATCCTTGAGAAGACGAGGACGAAGAAGCACCAAACCCAGGAGGTGTTTGCGGGGCTGGCTGGACCATGTGAGCCTGCCTGGGGTTACTTTGGAACCCTTGCGAATTGAGGCCTCTGTTAATTATATTTCGCGGGTTCGGTTGTGGTTGGGAAGGTAGGGATCCTTGTTGTTTACAGTCCAAGAGTTGGCTTAACTGTCCCTTTACCAAGGCCATTTCCTCCTGATGTTTCTGGTTCATGTCAGCCATCATCTTTATTAGGGTATCCATTTGGTTTTGTAGGGGAGGGGCCGCCCTATTCTGATTATATTGGGGTCTAACTGGTGGTCCTTGTTGATAGGCGGCAAGTGTGCCTGCTGGTTTGGCCTGGGCTGGTTCTGGAATTGCGGTGGTTTCTGGTTTGTCCAACCAAAGTTGGGGTGGTTACGCCAGCCAGTGTTGTAAGTGTTGGAGAAAGGGTCTGGTTTCGCGTAACCTTGGACAGCTTGCACATCTTCAAGGATAGCCGATGTTGATGGAGAGGGAAGGGAGTAATCAAGGGTTGAGGGAGCAAAGGTCCCTCCCTGGAACGTGGTTAGGGGTTGTTCCAGGTTCAGTTGGGTAAAGGGCTGGACCAAGTCAACATTATGCGCTCCCTTTGCTAGGGAGAAAGTCTATAAGGGGTTCTTGGTCTGGTTCAGTAGCTCATCAATCTTTTTGTCCACCAATTCCACTCGATCCAATTTCTTGGTGATGATGTCCATGTCAACCATTCCAGAATTTGCTTGTACCTCATAAATCCCACCACAGGGTTGACTGGACCTGTTGAACTTGGTCATAGAGGCATTGTTGAGCGAATTCTCACTCATAGACTCAAAGAGCTCAAACGCGCTCTCCTCGTCTTTGTTCAGGAAGTTCCCCCCACATGTGGCATCGACGAAGTTCCGTAGGTTGCTGTCCAGACCGTGATAGAAAATCTGGGCCAATTGCCACCTTGGCACTTCGTGGTGTGGGCATTTCCTCAAGAGTTCATTAAATCTTTCCCACGCCTCATGAAATTGTTCCCCACCCTGGAGTGTAAAGGTAGTGATAGCTCTTCTGAGGGCATTGGTCTTTCCTATGGGAAAGAATGTCTTTAAAAATGCATGCCTCATTTCTTCCCAGGTGGTGATGGGTCTACCTAGGGTTCTAAGCCAATGAGAAGCCTTGTCTCTTAATGAGAAGGGAAACATCTTGATTAGAATAATGTCAAGGCTAATGTTCCTAGGTTTCACAGTTCACGCTATGCGGTCGAGATCCTCTAAGTGCTGAAAGAGGTCCTCATTTGAGCTTCCATGAAAGTGGCTCTGGATCAGACTTAAGACATTCGATTTCAGCTCAAAATCATCTCCCCCCTCGGAGATCCTAAGGTGTGGCTCGACTCTAATAGTAGAGGGATTATAGAAATCACGGAGGGGCCTCGACTGATCCTGAAATGGTGTTATACCAAGTGGTGGTTGCCTTGGTATGTCTTGGAAAGGTGGTGGTGGTTGTTCTTGTGGGTTCTGTAACCGTTGTATGGCTTGCATGATGATGTGGATTTGTTGTTGCTGAAGTTGGTGGTTAGCATTGATTTGGGCTTGGATGATGGCCATAGTGTCTGGTGGGGGTTGATCTTCAGCTTCATCTACCCTAGGCTCAGCCATGTTTCCAACAGAATTATGTCGCCTAGATTCCTGCCCCAAAACACACAACTCAGGATGCAGTGAGCGTCTCCGTGCATATACTAGAGAAGAACAGGAGGGGATGCGTAGGGCGACAGATGTGAGAAATGTGTTTCAATCAAGCACACAAGCCTAGTCCTTATGGTATATTCCTTAGGAGACCTAGAAATCTCACAAAGGGTGATTAAGTCCGTAAGCACTGGACTCCCCTTCCCAAGGCTAATTTGGCTAGGTTGATTACAAGGGGATTGCAGGGAAGGTTTTTCCTTTGGCTTGCGCCTTCGGTTCCGTAGACCTCACAACCGCGGTCGTTTGACACTGCCCCACAGCCTAGTCACCAGATTCTACCAAGGGAATGAAAGCCAAGTGCCCAGAAAACAAAACCTCGCCTTTCGAGACTTAACTCAGTCCTGCCTAGGGCACGTCTACTTAGTTTTAAAGGGCTAGGATAGTGCTTGTGCTAGGGTTATGTGATGAGGCGTTAATTGGGGTGGTGCCTCTTAATTTTCCACTTTCAAAGTGTGTGCTTCTATCAAAACATGGTTTTCAAGCAAGGATTTTTAAGATGTGGTGTCTTTTAGTGTTTCATCCTTACTTTAGTATTTTTTAGGGTTGAC
The DNA here is from genome assembly GCA_037157565.1 of Thalassia testudinum. Lineage (NCBI taxonomy): Eukaryota > Viridiplantae > Streptophyta > Magnoliopsida > Alismatales > Hydrocharitaceae > Thalassia > Thalassia testudinum. Next base: position 75,034,027 of record JAZHRO010000024.1, on the reverse strand, counting down.
GTGTCTTAATGTTTTCAAACAAGTTTCAGTGGGCACGTCAAGTTCTGCACACAATTCAGTGAAAGTAGATTTCCTTTTATTCTGTAGAGGCTCTAAAACCCTAATGTACTCATCCTAATGATCATGCAGCTTGTATTAGATGAGTCGATTTTAGGGTTGAGTGGTGCGGCCCAGGTCAACTCACGGTGGCCTCGCAAACGCCACTCAAAAGAAAAAGAAAAGAACACTCCAAGAATTTATTCAGAATGTTAGAGTGTACATTTTTTGTGGGGTGATGTGTTAAGGATGTGGGTCAAGAAATCATACACCACGCCAATTTTTTTCAATTTTTTTTATTTTTTTCACGCAAACAAACAATCATGAGAGAAGAATTACTCACTATCGGTCCTAGTAGCGCCTACTTCCTTGCTACTGTCGTGGGATGCATCACTTCGCCGTCCATGCGCCGAATTCCTGCAACCATCAAGTAAAAAGGAAAATAGGGCATTAGACGATGTGAAAATGAATGTGGAATGGAGGTGACAAAACAAATCCGTTGCCTCCCCGGCAATGGAGCCAAAAACTGACATGCGGTTGTGCGTGTGTGTTAAGAAGTGTCGTTATAGTCGCACTTGCAAAGTTGGTTTTAAAATAAGTAAACGGAGGTGAGTCCGAGTGTCGGTCTCAGGGAGGCGTGAAAATCAGATTTTGCTTATCACTTGTTGTCACGGAAAGTGCGGAGTTTTGCTTGCGAAAGGTGCGATTTTGAAAAGCGAGAGAGAGATAGAGATAGAGATAGAGAGATTAGGGTTAGAGCATTCCTTGTTTGATCATGCAACACAAACAGAAATTAAAGTAACAACTGAACAGAAAATAGCTTCATTAATCATGCACTTTTAGTTCATAGCTTACAACAATAAATACATGCTCAAACAAAAGTAATGGAAAGCTTAAAAGAGAGAGAGAGAGAGGATGGAGAGCGACGAGGCAGCCACGGCGGTGGAGGAGGCTTCGTCGGTGGCTCGTCGTCTCCGACTATTACAAGAGGACCTAAAGCTAGCTAAGAGAGGGGTGGAGTAGTTGCAAGGGTAGTGAATGCCTTGAATGAGTGGTTGGAGGGGGTTTAAATAGGGTTAAGGGCTTTCTAAAAGAAGAAGGGGCTTTAGCGACGTCCAGGAGATCGCTAAAACCACTCCAAAAGTGTCGGTGAAGCCCTCCAGCCCGCCGGTCAGCCGCCCACGCTGTTTCTTCTTCATGCTCGATCCGCGACCGCTGTGTGAGAGCCGTTCGATCCTAAGATCTCTCCTTGGCTGCGCTTGGATCGAGCCTCGGGCGTGCTTGGGCACTCACGATCTGTAGGCATGTTGCATGGCAAAATCTCGGCCGCCCGCTGCTAATCGGGCGACCCAATTTTGCCGCGCACATCCTTCGTCTTCGATTTCACGCTTCGCGCGGCTCGAACCCGCGTCGCGTGCGTGCGGGCATGCGCTAACCGTTGCGCCACACCCGCGCTTTGTCGCGGTGACTGCGGGCGGGCACGCTAGTCTCGGCTAGATGAAGAGGTGGCGTGTGGTGGAGCGGGGGTGACGTGGCGTAATGAGGGTCGTTGATCAACAGATCAACAGTCAGAACTTCTTAGGCCCATTGTAGGAGCTCCGGATGTCGAATTTTGCCGATCTTGAGTCCGTTGGACTCCGTTCGTCGTTCTGAATCCATCCGTGCTGTCCGATTGCTCATCTGAGGCTTGCTTTGACAAGTGCTTACACAAATGGCCATTAATACAATTTTATAAGCAATCTTGGTACATGATGCATACAATGCTCCCATTCTACTTATGTTGTGCCTTTTATTCTTAAGGTGGGCCATATTCAACATAATTGTCACCCCCTTGTGCAATGTTATCAGAAGTCTTCATGGATGACTTTTCAGCTTTTGGAGCATCATTTGACGATTGCCTCCAACACTTGGTCCAAATACTCAGGCGATGCATCGATGTGAATTTGGTTCTTTCCTGGGAAAAGAGCCATTTCATGGTGCCTGAGGGAATTGTCCTGGGACATCTAATCTCAGAGAAAGGCATCCAAGTCGATCGAGTTAAGGTTAACCTGATTTCCAAGCTTCCTATTCCTAGCTCGATTAAGGACATCCGATCTTTTTTGGGGCACGTTGGTTTTTACCATCAATTTATCCCTAATTTTTCAAAAATCACGTGCCCCCTGACTACTCTTCTCTCCAAGGATGTGCCTTTCAAAATATCCAAGGAATGCACTCAAGCATTTGAGATCCTTCATGACTGAGTCACCCAAGCCTCGATCCTACAGTCCCCTGATTGGTCTCAACCCTTTGAGATCATGTGCGATGCATCTGACTTCGCTGTAGGTGAGGTTTTGGGGCAGAAAGTTGACGGGAAACCCGTGGTCATTTTCTACGCTAGCAAAACACTGGACGAGGCTCAGCGTAACTACACGGTTACTGACAAAGAGATGCTAGCTGTAGTATTTGCCCTAGAAAAATTCAGATCATACCTTCTGGGTTCCCTTGTTATCATATACTCGGATCACACAACTGTGAGGCATCTCCTGGAAAAGAAGGATGCAAAACCTCAATTAATCCGATGGATCTTGCTGTTGAAAGAATTTGACCTCGAGATTCGTGACAAAGTGGGAAAGCAAAATGTGGTAGTTGATCACTTATCCTGCCTTCCTTCTGAAATAATTGACCCTTTCAGGCCCATCACAGAACACTTTCCTGATGAGCACCTCTTGACTATCAATACAGGGCTTCCATGGTTTGCAGATATAGTGAATTACCTAGCATCACATCAGATCCCGTCCGATTGGCCGAAGGCCAAGAAGGACAAATTGCGTTCTAATGCCAAGTATTACCTGTGGGAAGACCCGTATCTATTCCGCATTGGTGCTGATCAAATAATTCGATGGTGTGTCGCGGATGTAGAAATCAAAGACATACTCTCCTTTTGCCATGACTAGGCATGCGGTGGACATTTCTTAGGACACAAAACCACATCAAAAGTCCTCCAGTGTGGCTTTTACTGGCCCAAAATTTTCAAGGATGCATACGATCACTATAAGGCATGTACCTGTTGCCAGACCTTGGGCAACATGAGCCATCGAGACATGATGCCTCTACAGTTGATCCTGGTATGCAAAATTTTTGACATCTGGGGGATCGATTTTATGGGACCCTTCCCTATCTCGGATGGCTTTGAATACATCTTACTCGCCGTTGACTACGTGTCCAAGTGGATAGAAGCCATTATGACCCGAACCAATAATCATAAGGTTGTTATCAGATTCATTCATCAAAACATCTTCTCAAGGTTTAGGATTCCACGAGCAATAATTTTCGACGGAGGGACCCATTTTACAAACGCTCAGTTTAGGTCACTAATGACCAAATACGGGGTGTCACATTGAATCTCTACTCCTTACCACCCCCAAACCAATGGTTTAGCTGAGCTATCAAACCGAGAGATCAAGAAAATCCTCCAGGTTATTGTTCAACCTGACAGGAAGGATTGGTCTTCTCAGCTTTCGGAAGCATTGTGGGCTTATAAGATTGCCCACAAGACCTAATTAGGTATGTCTCCCTTTAGACTGGTGTACGGGAAGGCATGTCACCTCCCCATCTAATTGGAGCATAAAGCCTATTGGGCAGTACGGAATTGCAATTTAGATCTTTCTAAGGCTGGAACCCATAGAAGGCTTCAAATAAGCAAGATCGATGAATTACGCCATGACGTGTATGAGAACTCACGAATTTACAAAGAACGGGTTAAAGCTTTTCATGACAAACACATTTCTAGAAAGATCTTTCATCCTGGTCAAAAGATTTACTTTTTGATGCCCGACTCAAATTATTCCCAGGTAAACTATGATCTAAGTGGGTCAGACCCTACTTAGTCCGACAAATCTTTGGAAATGGAACCATTGAGATCAGCCCACTCAGCCACGATTCCGAACCCTTTGTTGTGAACGGTCAGAGACTCAAACCGTTCATTGACATGACCAACACAAATTTGGCTGAGTCATCCTTTATCCTCCATTCTCCTTGAGCTCATTGCGCCCAGCCGATGGCATAAAACTCAGCGCTTAACGGGAGGCAACCCATCATTCTTTGAAAAACCCAAAACCTTGTCTGACATTTCTACGTGGAATTCATATTACACTTTAGGGTTCATCCATTAGAACAGCTGACTCCACCTCAGGTACCCCTATCCGAGATTAGAAATCGTTCACAACAGTCACTTCGACCCGTTCGCCTACCCAACACCTGTCCTAATGCATGAACTAAGCTGAAATCGAACCCACCTAATTTACAATGGGGACATTGCAAATCTTAGGCATGGGGGGGTATGAAAGTGCAAAATGTCAGGAAAATTCATATCAAGGAAAGGTTTCAACCCAAAAAAAAAAAATCTAGGAAAAGAAAAAAAGAACTGAGGAGGGGGAGAGAATTTTTTGGGCTATACAAAATGAGAGGAGGAAAAGAGTAAAATGCCAAAAAGGAGCACAAAATGAAAAAAAAAGAGGTGGTCATTAGTAAAAGATTAAGGGATTAACTGAAGTTCTAGACCAGATCAAGAAAAGAGAAAAATAAAAGAAAAGTGCTAAGGAGACATAAAAAGAGATTAGTAGGAACGTTGATCTTAGGCCTCTTGGGCTAGATTCTTTGGCTTAAAAATTCACGTATCCGCTAAGATCTGGATAATCCTCAAGAGGTTGGGGAAAATGCGAAGCTTAAGTATTAGGTCTAAGGCTTAGGAAGTATTCAGCCTCGTAAACTGACCTTCGGTTTGCAGGATTCGGTAACCTAAGCATCCCAATTCACACATAGTCTGGTTCAGTGTGCATAAATATCAAAATCACGCAAAAAGCATTTCAATGTTCTAAAAAAGTCACCTAGATTAGGAGCGGCCGATCAACACAAGTTGATTTGGATGAGTTCCCGGCACGGAGAGGTGGGAAACTCCCCTCGAAGATGAGTAACAACATATCATCTCCTAGGTGCTTGTCTCTTAGGATATTTAAATATCCTACCAGGGGCATGTAAGCACTCTGCTGGTTCAGATACCATGGGCTGACGATTATCAGGGTTTGGATTCGGCCACGGAACGCCATGGGCGGGATTATCTCGAAAGCCATGGTTCTGGGGGTTGCCATGGGTGGTGCTATCTCGAAGCATTGATTGCCAGGGACCCTCGAGGATTGATGATGGGGATGAGGAATCTGATATAGACCGTGTTGAGAAGCCAATCTGAAGCTAGAAATAAAAAGAAAAGGGAGAGAAAATTCCAAACAAATAAATCTTCTATCTCTCTCTTACAAAAAAAAAATGCACTGCAAACTGAACTAAGGCTAAAAATGTCTCAAGCACAGGTGCTTTAACCGCAAAGTCCAACAAACCCTAGGATAGTTTCTATGGGCCTTAAAAACCTTTGCGGAAGATTGAAGCTAAAGCAGGTCAGGTCTGGATTTTGGTTGATACTTGAGTACCTCTAGGCCTATTGTCGGCATTCTAATCTAATCACAAAAGAAAAAGAAAAGCACTTATCATAACTGATGACAAACACTCAGGGTCTAGAACAGAAGTTAAAACCTTGAAATTTTGCTAAGGGACTAGCAAAAGCTAGGCATGGGCGTAATATGAGAGCCTCATCATGAGCCATAACTAGCTCATTTTGACCTAAGAAAGAGAATAAAAGCTTCTACATAACCTAAAAAAGGGCTTAATTCAAGGAACAACTGTTCTGAGAAGAAAACATGAAATAAAGGGTAAAACTGTAATTTTACCATTGCAGTACATAAATAGGATTTCTCAGAGGCAAAACATAGGTCAAATGGTCAGAATAAGATAAAAAGTGGGTTGGTTCAGTCAGAAATGGGTTTATATGCAATCCAGGAATTAAATGACATCTGGTAACTCTAAAATTGACCCGCTTAATTCAACAGGGTTATGGTCAGGATAAAAATAAACTAAATCCTCTAAAATTCATGGAAAAATATCCTTTAGGGTTTAGAACCTTTAATTTAATCTTTGGAACCTATTTTGACCTAGAATAGGGTCCTAACTCATTAATTGACCTAATTTGGGTTTTTATGCAAAAAGTTCAACCAAACGTGGTCAAACCTAAAATCTAACTTCACCATTGGATTCCTTAGGTCCAAATTAGGTTTGTACCAAAATTTGGACCTAAGGAAAGGTCATCTTGACCTACTTTGCAAACTAGTACACCTAATTACATTTTGGCCCCTACCTTTTGAAAACCATTACACAAACCCCCTTAACTTCCTCTCCACTCTTACAAACAGGTCCCTCCACCATTAATGGGGAGGAATCCTTCTCCGGCAAGGAATGGAGGGGGAATACCCCCTGATCCCTCAGAGATCTCCTACCAGATTTGGAAGGGAGATTCTCTGAGGAATCCCCTTCCATCTGAGCTCAATTACAATATTTGATTTGCATCCAATCTCTCGTGCGAACGCATGAGAGATTTGAACCTCCAACCACCTTCCTTCTTCGGCCAGAAGTCGGTGGTAGAAGGCTTGCCCTCCATGCACCAGAAGCTGGGCCAGCAACTATAAAAGGATCCCCGGTCCCCTGCGAGTCTCTCAAGCTTGTTCTGGCTGCAGACTCCCCCAGATTTCATCTCCCCTCTCTCCGGCCAAGTAGCCCGCAAGCTCCAGTGATTCTTCCTCCTCCTTCTCGTCACTCTGTTGCCATACCAGCAGCATGGTTCACTTCGTCTCGTTCTTCCACGTCACGCCGCACCAGCGCACGCCTTCCTGTTTTCCTCCTCGTCGCCGTTATCTCCCCCTCAGGGCCGTCTTCTCTGATGATGACACAAACGCACTATCCGTCTTTTCTACCCCCCCTTCGCTCCAAGAACTACAGATAAGCTCCTCATCTTCCACTCTTTCCTTTCCCTCATTCTATTTCACAAAACATCCCTCGACTGCCACTGTCTGCCCGCATCTTCCCCATCTCCGACCACCCTCCGGCGAGATGCATCTGTCACTCCACACGTCTCGCCACCCACCTCACAACCTCCGCCACACTGCACTAAACATCTTCCACCCATCCACAGGTCACCACAAGCACTCCACGCTTCCCCCAACCTAACCCATAAATCTGGCCACAAAGCGACCTAGGCACGCACGCCTAGGCCACCTCGCAGCCTGCCACCGATCTCCTCACCTTCGCCGTGACATGGTGAAGGCCCTCCTATGGTCCGATAGAGCTGCAAGGCTCCCTTTGTGTCGTGCAGGGTCGAGCTCCCAGTCGCCATTAGCGACGACTCGAGCTCGATTGTTCTCCAGCTCCAAGCCACAATCGTCAGCTCCCAGGCTTCCAGACTGTGCAGGTTGAGAGTGTGCGCAAGTCTAGCCTGATAGAGGGTGCCGCGAGACCTGCAGCTGCACCAATTGTGAAGTCGCTCTCTCGTAGTTGCCAGTAGCAGCAAGTGGGACTTTTAGTCCCACCTTGGTAAGTCGTGAGTTGTCTGAGTGGTTTAAGTGGATTTTGTGCTCTTAGCTGTTTTCCTCGAAATCACTGGGGTGAGGTCCCTCACCTCACCTATCATGCCTCATCTGTGACATATAGCCCGTGAATCTGGCAACCTGACCAGACTATCCTACCGAGCACTCCTCGCGCACCACACCCACGCCGGTGCGCTTGGACCCGGTCATGCGACCGACCCGATAAATTGACTCTGGGAGAGCGTACCAAAGAGAGATTTAGAGAGAGAGAGATGCACGGGGAGGGTAGGGGAATAGGTTTTATTGCGTGGTGCTTGTGCAGGAAGAGGACGTTAAGGAAGGAAGAAGCCCAGCAAGAGAAGGAAGCAAGACTTAGCCGTCGCAAGCGAAGGAGAAGAAGAAGAAAGACACATTGTAGCAGAGGTGCGGCAGACCAAGAGAAAGAAGAAGAGAGAGATCAAGGGGCAGACAAACAGGAGAAGCAAGAAAGTAAAGAAAGAAGAGGAAGAAAGAGAAGAAGGCAACTAAAGAGGAGACAAGGCCAGGACTTAGCTGCAGGACGAGAATCAAGAAGAGAAAAAGAAGAGAAGCAGGAGCATCTAAGGAAGGAAAAGAGAAGGAGAAGAAGAAAACCATAGATGTTGGGCAAAGCAAAAAGAGAAGGCCAACAATTTACCGAGCACTGTAGTTTGAATTTTTAAGACATCTGATACAAATATCAAACATCCAACTCTTTTTGAGCATTTTCTCCATAACATTATCCTGTTATTTTTGTCGAACTAATTATTGCTTCTTATTAAAAGTTGTGTTCTCATGTTTTGGAATACCCAATTTGCTCCCTGTGTTTGACCTCGAATACTTTGATTTTCGAGTTATAAATTTTTATTTGTTTTCGCAGAAAGTTCATCTATATTACGAGATATCTGTTAAAACACGATCTAGCTGTGTTAACAGTTCCAAATTTTGGTATAAACCTAATTTGGACCTAAGGAATCCAATGGTGAAGTTGGATTTTGATTTTGACCACGTTTGATTAGGTAATTTATGCAAAAGCCCAGATTAGGGTAAATGATTGTCTGAGACTATTTTTGGTCAAAATGGGTCTGATGGTCAAATTGAAGGTTCTAAACCCTAGAGAATATTTTTCTATGAATTTTAGAAGGTTTAGGTGAATTTATCCTTACCAGAATCTCAGTTAATTAAGTAGGTCTGTTTTTAGGGTTTCAAAAGTCATTTAATTCTCAAAACACGTGAAAACCCTTTTCTATTTGTTTTACCCCACTTGTTATCATTTTAAGATAATTTAACCCTAAATTGCCCCCTGGAAAACTCATGGTTGTACTGAATTCAAGTTGTGATGGTAAAATTGCAGTTTTAACCTTAGTTTTTGGTCTTTCCCTTAGAATGGTTATGTAGTGACTTATGGCTCTCTTGCAGCTATGTAGGAGCATTTACTAACTTAATTGGATCAAACTGAACTAGTTATGGCTTATGATGGTGTTCCCATTAGCAAACTCTCCACGAATTCGCGATGCGGTTCGGGATGGTCTCTCTAGATTCAGTCGTGATAATGGTGAGCCCTGCCTTCTCAGGCACAACCTGGATTGGGCTCACCCAGCAACAGTCAGAGATCGGGTAGATGATCCCAGCATCTAACCACTTTATGATCTCCTTTTTCACGACCTCCTGCAGATTTGGATTGAGTCATCTCTGCATCTCTAGGGACAGTCGTGATCCCTCCTCAGTGTAGATACAATGTGTGCAATATGAGGGAGTGATACCAGTTAGATCATCGAGAGTCCATCCAATGGCTCTCCGATGCTGTTGGAGGATAGAAATCAGCTTTGTTTCCTGCTTAGATGTGAGTCAAGAATTGATGATCATAGGAAACATTTGATTAGAACCCAAGAAGACATATTTCAGATGATCAAGAAGAGGTTTCAACTCCATAATTGGGTTATCAGCAGCAGAAGGAGGTTTGGGGTGGGCCTCAGAACATAAGGTGGGAGCTATGGGTGAATCTGGATCAGCTCTAGGCTCCTCTATTTGTGGGGCATGATCTGCTTGGGATTGAGGATCAGGGGTAATCAGGTTTTCTTCTAGAAGTGGGTCCTCAATCACAGAATCGATGTCGCAAACTTGCTCAATTGCCCCACAGTTAATTCCTTTATGGGCCTTGAATACATCAATCTTTAATGTTTTGTTCCCGAATTTTAATTCGATCTGGCCCTCTTCGCAGTTCATATTTGCCCTAGCTGTGGCTAGGAATGGTCTTCCTAAAATGATCGGTGTATTCTTCAGATTCTCAAGAGTATCCATATATAATACGATAAAGTCCACTGGGAAGTAGAAATCACGAATCCGAACTAGAACATCCTCGAGAATTCTCTAGGTGACTTGTTTGTCAGTCTACTAACTGCAACGTCACCTTTGTCGGTTTGAGCTCAGTTTCCTCGAAATGGTCTAGTAGGGATGTAGGTATCAAGTTTATGGAGGCTCCTAAATCCAATAATGCTCGATCAAACTATAGATCACCAATTTTGCAAAAGATCAAAGGGGTGCCAGGATCTTTTGCTTTTTACGGGACCTTACTCAAAATGATCATGTTGACTTGCTCAGACAATACGATCAGACTCCTGTCTTTGGTTTGCGGCTTACGCTTAGTTATACACAAATCCTTCAGAAATCTTGCATATGTCTGTACGTGGTGGATTGCATCCATCAAGGGATGTTTATCTGGACTTGCTCAAAGAGCTTGACTAGATCTTTCTTAAGTGCCACCAGTCTGGGTTTCCTCTTTCCTTTGGACAAAGCCTTAGGAAATGGAACCTCTGTAGGTTCCTCTAGGATTAGTTCAGGTTCTGGATTTGGGATAAGGGTTTCCTTAATAACCAATCTAGGGTTAGACTCTGAACTACTAGGCTAAGGTGGCGTAGATAAGGTGGATCTTGAGTTGTCTTGCCACTACGGGTGGTAACAGAATTTAGTCCTTCCTGGTTTTTGTTTGGAGTTGGCAAAAATGGTGGTTGCTGCTGATATCCTAAGTATGATGTCGAAGCCTCCATCCCGTTAGGTGATGGAGCAGAAGGGGTCTAATAGACATAGTGAGCTTGGCCTTGATTCGGGTTCGTAATGCGCCTCTAGTTTGGTACGTTATTTGGATTCGGCAGAGGTTGTGAAGGAAGTACACAAGGCTGGCGAGAATTTGCCATTTGTGCAAGCTGATTATGGACCTCTGTGATCTCATCCTTATGCTATTTTTGCATAGCCGCATTCATCTTTTGAATGTCAGCTAGGGTTTGAAGGATTAAAGATATTTGATCTTCCCGTGTTGGCTCAAATTGGTGATTTGGATTGGGCCTAGGTTGAGTAGGCTAATATGGGCATAGAGCTTGTGGTTGGGGCTAGAATTAAGATATTGGATTTTGATTATTCCTAGACTACGTGAAATTGGGATGATCATGCCATCCAGGATTATAAGTGTTTGAGAATGGATCATTCTGGATGGCATTGAGGTCCTCGCAGGTTTGAAGAACCCCAGAGAAGTCAGAATAGGAGGGTACAGAGTTCCCCCAACTAGAGTAGGTTGGTCTAGAGTTTCTTCCGAAACCACGATCAGAAAAGGGTGGATATGGGTTCATCCCCTGGGAATAGTGGTGATAGATGTTATGAACAGCCTCCCTACCAGAGGGCGGTTGCGCAAACGGGTTTGCTGTTGATGGGAACACCATCATGAGCCATAACTAGCTCAATTTGATCTGATTAAGTCATTAAATGCTCTTACATAACCGCTAGAAAATCCTGAGTCACTACATAATCATTCCAAGAAAAAGATAAGAAACTAGGGTTAAAACTATAATTTTACCATCATATCATGAATGCAGTACAACCACAAGTTTTCCCAGGGGGTAATTAATGGCGAAATGATCCTAAAAGGCTAACAAGTGGGTTAGAACAAACAGAAAAGGGTTTTCGTGAGTTTTGAGAATTAAATGACTTCTGAAACCCTAAAAACAGACCTACTTAAATAAATGAGAATTTGGTCAGAATAAAATTCACCTAAACCATCTAAAATTCATATAAAAGTATTCTCTAGGGTTTGGTACCCTCAATTTGACCATTAGAACCTATCTTGACCCAAAATAGAGTCTCAGACAGACATTTACCCTAATTTGGGTTTTTGCATAAATTACCTAGTCAAACGTAGTCAAAACCAAAATCTAACTTCACCATTGGATTCCTTAGGTCCAAATTAGGTTTATACCAAAATTTGTGTCCAATCTGAGATTGTCTTGACCTAGTTTGCAACTTGGTCCTGTCCGATCACACATATGCACTTAACTTTCAAAATCCTTACAAGCAGCCCCCCAACTTCTTCATCGTCTTTGCAAAAAGGTCCCTAGTGCCTTTAAAGGTAACCCTGAGCTTCACCATTGAGATCAAGCGAGAATTTCTTGCTCGATTCTCAATCAATCAGTCCCAAAATAGATACTTAGATTCTTGACGAAGTTGCCTTCCATTTGAGTCACATCTTGGGCTCCAAGTCTTGCCTGAATCCTAATGCAAACTCGTGGAAGAATTGGGTATCCTATTCTGGTCAACCTTCCAAGCTTGGAAGCTTGGCTTCCAAGCTCCTTTCACCCTCTAGACCCATATAAAAGAGCCCCCATGGAACAATAGACTTCCCACGCTCGAATTTGGCCTGGAGCACCTCCAATTCCTCTCCTCTTTCTCAGCCGAAGTGCTCCTCGACATTCGACGACTCTCCCTACCTCCTCTCTTCCTTCGTTTGCAATATCGATGATGGAGCCTCATTCCTTTCATTCCTCTGCTTCTAGCCATACCAGCAGGAGCCTCTCCTTCGTCCTCGTCATCGTTTCATACCTACCAGAGCTCCTTCCTTCTCCGATGCTGACCATATCGCAACCGGCACCATCTCCGCTCCCTGTCGTTTGCTACCCCTCTCAATCAATTGTTTAGCTTCTCCTCATCACGTCAGCATCTCCAACATACCACTTCGACCTCGCCAACACCCTTCGCAACTCCATCATCCAACTTGCCGGCAGACCTCCAGTGAGCCCTAGTGGCTTCCACACACTGCCAAACTGGTCGCTCTTGCACTCCACACCTTCATTGATAAATGCTAGTTTATCATCATTCTTATGTACTAAAACAAACCAAAATCTTAGGATTTTACTCCGTAAATGGGTTTTTTGGGCTGCATTTAGTCATTAACCAGGTTAGGCATGCATTGCATTTTCTTTTGTTATTTTAATGTGTTTTTGTGAGTGTTAGGGATGAACAGATATACAAATCTCTAAAACCCTAGCACTCAAGAAGGAAATTGGTGAAGAAGGAGTTCAGACTAGTTGGAACTCAGCTTGATCCAACTCACCACAACTGGAACCTAGCTCACCAGAACTAGGGTTAGCTCATCCCAGCTCCATTCAGCTAATCTCAACTGAATGGTAGATCAAGAGAGTTCATCTTAGCCCACCCTAGCTCAAGTCAGCTCAGATCCAGCTCAACTTAGTTGAGTCTAGCTCATCTCAGCTCCACTAGTCCACAGGGAGCTCTAGCTAGCTCAGCTGAGTTGACAGGAGTTCACCCCAGCTCAGATCCAGCTACCTCTAGCTCCACTCAACTCTAGCCAGCTGAAGAAGAACTCATCCCAGCTCAGGAAGCTCAAGTCCAGCTCCCGGGGACCCAGCTTAGCTCAAGCTAATTGAGCTAAGCTACCTTAGCTGTCTCAACCAACTCAATCCTCCCCGGGAGCACTAGACCCAGCTCACCTCAGCTCCATTCAATAGAAGCCAGCTCACTTTAGCTTGGCTTAGTAGCTAGCAAAGAACTAGTAAGCTAAGCCAGCTAGAGTAGCCCCATGTTGACCTCTTCAGCAGCTGCCTGCTCCACTTCAGTTCCAGATTCTTCAGAACCAGCTCCTCCCTCCAAACCCTAACTCCAACACTTTCTCCTTTACTCCTCCATTAGCTAAGCTAGCTTAGCATAGCTTAGCTTAGCTTAGCTTAGCTATGCTCCAACTTCCTTGGCTTGTACCACCCAAAAACCCTAACTAACAACTCCACCTACTAGCTCCACCTAAGCTCCACCTACTTGGCACCACTTTTAGGTGCCTCTTGACCAACCCTAACTACCCCCCTTACACCCCTTAGGTGGTGCCAACAACCCTTAACCCTAGGATCATCTAACCACCTCCATCCTTCCTTCTTAGCCCTCCATTTCAAGAGGCACCTTAACCCCTCATCCTACCCTATAAAAAGACCACTACCCACCACCATTCAAGGCATCCTTGGCTAGCAAATTCACTCTCATATTCTACCTAGAAGCCCACACCCAAGAGAGAAGAAGAAGAAGAAGATTAAGGGGATATTCTGTCCCCTTGGTGCCTTCCCCTCTTCCCTTCTCTCTTGTGCCCACGCCAGCCAAAGGAGAAGCCAGGCAAGGAAGATCTTTGGAGGAGATCTTGAAGGTGGTCCATGCCACCTTGGAGGAGCTTTTGAGGGTGGTGCACGCCCACTCCTTGGAGGAGAGCATTGAAGGTGGTAGCATCCACCTTGGAGGAGCTCTCAAGGAAGGAGAAGGAGGCCCTCTTTTCAAGCCAAGGAGCAGCTAGGCTTGGAGCAAGAAGACTCCCTTCTTCACCAAATTTTTCCAGAGGATTTGTGTTTCTTTTATTGCTTTTAGAAATTTTTTTTATTTCTAGTAGAAGCATTCCTCTACTTGTCTTGGAAAGGAACACAAATTCTAGTTAATCAAATTGCCTTCTTTTTAATTTCCTATTGCAATTGTTACTATTGTTCTAGCACTTATTCTACTTCCACTCCCTAATTACTCTAGGCCTCCACTTGCCTAGAGTGAGCTTAGGTAGTGGACATTTTAATATCTTAAGTTTCAGCTTAGCATTTTAGGTGTTAGCACTTTTTCGTCAGAATTCGCACTTTGCCCGTATTATTTCAAAACACAAAAAAATATATATATTTAAAATACCAAAAATAAAGTTGAGATTTATTTTTAGCAAGAGAATTGAATTGCAATTTTTGCCTCCTTGGACGACCCTAGATACTCCCTTATCTAGGATATAAATTTAAAAGCGTATGCGAATTTGCGTGTTACAATGATATCAAAAACCGTCCTTTACAAATCACATGACTTTTCGTATCATTCACCATTCACCGTAGATCAAAAGCCTTAACTTAGTTAGGGCTATTGATCAATCCCGCACTCCCCTGAACACCACCACCTTTACATGCACAGTTTGCCTCTGCCAGCACCCATAGACCACGCTTGCACCATGACGAGCATGGAAATCACGTATTTTGAAATCGTTGGAAATCGTAGTATAGTCGTAAAAACCACTCGTCAAAGATATTTGTGATAACGAAACTCTCATAGATCTTTATTCTTTTTAGAACTTGAGTCCCGGTCGTTCGTCTCTGGGAGGCGTTATTTTTTCCTTTATTTAAATGACATGCTGGTGTGTAATATATAGGCAGTTAAAGAACATGCACTTAAATCACGCTAATATGATAATCATTCAGCTCGTGGTGATTTCAAACACATAAGAGATATATATATATATATATATATATAATGCAATTTCATTCATCATTGGAGAGTTGTTGCACAAGGAAATCTAGAGGAAAGCTTATACATGAATGCTTCAAAATTAAACCTAACTACCAGAAAATGATTGCATACAAGAATTAACAGGGGGGATTTCGCATGCATCACTGGGGGAGAAGTAAGACTACACTACTAAGCAGTAAATGAAAGCAATAAAGATTATGAAGAGCATGATTTAAAGCTAGAAGAATAAAGGGCATTCAGGGGTGGTCCCCGATGGCCTTGGAGTGGTCGAGAGAAGGAGGGGCGGCCAATGGAACTTAGGTCGGCCCTTGGAGAGAGGTAGGGTTGATCCAACATCCCGGCATGGTATCCTCCATGGTGGTGGTAGTGAGCTCGTGGAGGTGGAGTGACTATCTAAGTGGAGGTGGCGTGAAAGGCACCAATGGAGTGCAATTGCCAAGGAAGTGAATGGTTGCAAATGGCCACCCAAGGGGTCTTTTTATAGACCTAAGGGAAGCTCTCTAGAGAATTATGGAATTCTCTAGAGAGGCCTATGGTGGGAGCTCGTGGGAGAGTGAGAGAGAGAGGGTGGATGGTGGTTTTTAGATCCACCAAATGTGGATCTAAAAATTGAATGGCTCTTGGTTGCTATTTTTGGCAACCAAGGCAACTACAGATGGTAGAGAGTTCTAGAGAACTCTAGGCTATATATTTTCATGTGGATGGTGTGTGTGGGTGTGTGTGGGTCGAAACTTAGGTGGCTAGGTTGATTAGGTTGGGTTCTAGTGGGTTTAGGTCAAGGTAGGTCTCAAATTAGGGTTATAAACCCTAATTCACTAAGGTAAATTGCAATTAAACTTAATACAAGTTTAATTGGGTGTGTGGAAACTTAATTGAGAGTAAAACAACTCAATTAAGTCAGGTCTAGGTCAATTGGACTCTCACTGAGTCCAATTGGACAGTGTGTGCTGAGATCAGGGCTCAATTGGACTCAATGAGTCCAATTGAATAGGCTGATGGAATTGACTAAGATCCAAGTCAATTAGGTTTAGTGAGGACCTAATTAGGTCCTTAGGGAGGTCTAGAGGTGATGTACTAGGGTTAGGGCACCTTAATTTAGGTTCCTATGGGGTTGGAATTGGGTTTAGGGACCTAGAGATCCAAGATCAAGGCTTAAATCTCAAAATAGGAATTGGAGAGCAGTATCAGACGTCTAATTATATAATCAGACGTCTTATACTCAAAAATCAGAAGTTTAGACTTATTGTTTGGACGTCCAATCAGAGTCGGGAAGGATTTCAGGTTCTATTTTGGGTATTCTGCAGAAATTAGACGTCTGACAAAGTGTCTGGACATCCAATAACACTGCAGAAGTGGGTTTGAAGTGTGCGGGAGTTGGCTAAGGGTCCTAGATGTCTTAAAACTTATCTGGACTTCCAGAGAACGGTTTGAACTAGGGTTTTAGGGCTTCCTAGGTTGTTGTGACCTAATCTAAGGGTGGCTAAAGGTTTTCTATTCTATTAAGTAGAAATAAAGCAGTAAAATGTGAAGAGCTTAGGTCCATCCTAGGGCTAGGATGGACCTAAGCTCTTCACATTTTACTGCTTTATTTCTACTTAATAGAATAGAAAACCTTTAACCCCCTTACATTATTATTCCTACATCTAAACTAGGCCTTCTGCTCCAGTCTGCTACAACTCCCGTTATTCCTGATCCAGCTTCAGATCCATCTCCAGATCTGCTTATTACCTGCAATCGACATAATATACTTAATCAACACATTATAACATTATTTCATGCATAGCTAAAGGAAAGCAGTAAAGATGCAGATAATGCATATGCATGCATGAATAACCCTAACTTATGCTAAGTCCTAGCTTAATCTAGGCCAATTAAGACCTATGATTGCTACGCAATCACACCACGTCAACCCCCTCATCAAGTTCGTTGTAGTCCGGTGAAGCCTCTGAGCTGTTCTGACTGGGCCATTAGGCCGTATTTGTCTTTTCTGGTTCTTCGCTGGATAGCCATCGCTGCCACTATCTTCTCCTGTGTGTTCTTCGCCTCCAGGCTTCGTAGCAACCTGCTGTAGTGCTTGATCGAAGCGGCCCTAGGTTCTACTAACTCCCAGGTCCTCAACTGGGAGAATGAGGCACAACTGCAACCTCAATTTGCGAGGACATCTCCACCTGCTGCTGCGTGTGCTGTGCAAAGAAAAAGGGGGATGAATAGTCCCACATAGTGGGTTTTGGAGCAGGAGAGGCTACATAAATTGAATTTGTGCCTGGGGCTCATCGCTTGAGACATAAGGGGTGAGGTCCCTCACACCCCTTACGTGCCTCATTTGCTACATTGCTCCCGCGAACCTGGTGCAGACCCGACTACTCGTCTACGCTATTCACTCCTTGCTCACCACCCACTGTCTGTGAGCATGGACCTAGGTGCGTTCTAGGTCCGATTACCTGTATACCCAATATTGTTGAAGGCTCTGGGAAATTGTAACCCAAGGAGAGAAAGAGAGCGCGCGTAGGGGTTAGGGGGCTTTTGCTCTCTGGAGAAATTGGCTAACACTTAGCCAAATTTGAAGACCCCTTCCCCCTCTACATGAAGAAAAGAGCAGAGAAAGAAGAAGGGAAGAGGAAGAGTCTAAGAAGAGGAAAAGAAGAGAAGAAAAAGAATAGAAGAAGAGCCATAGAAGAAGGTGACAAACACAGAGAAAAAGAAGAAGAAGAAATCAGAAGAGAGATCACTGTTCATTAGGCGTTTAAGATGCGAAATAGGAGAGGGCTTTTGTTCGTGGTGGAACAGTGAAGGTTATGGGGTAGTTGGTGAGGTAGATGGAGTGTAGTGGCGGATATGCCTTGCCGGAGGAGTAGCTAGAGATGGAGAAGATGGAGGTGAGTGGCGTCATTTGGCAGTTTGTGTGTGTCTATGAGGGTAGGAAAATGAAATAGAAAGATGAGAAAAAGGACTTAGCAAGAGAGTAGGGAGGCAGAGGGCTTCGGTGTTGGCCTATCAGAGCCGGAGAAGGAAGATAGTGTGGTAAGGCGACGACGTCGATTGAGGTAGAGGCACGACCTCTCATTGGTAGGAGAGTTCGCGAAGATGAGGGGAGGATCGTCGGTTGTCCAATTTGACGGTTGGATGGCCTGAGGAGGACAGTGGAGAGAGGTCGTTGAGCTAAGTCTAAAGGTGGTCGGAGATGGAGAAGATGAGGGTTTCTTAGGCCAAAACTTGCTGAAATGCACGGTCATGCACTGGGGTCTCTTTTATGGGCCATAGGAAGCCCTTCCAAGATTGGAAAGAAGCTTTCAAGCTTGGAAGGTGGTTGCGAAAAAGGATACCTGAACCTTTGAAAGGTTTGCATGGCCTTTTGGGAATGACTTAGAGCCCAAGGAATGGCTCAAATGGAAGGCAACTTCCCAATGAATCCCTGTATTAATTTTGAGAGGGATTGATTGAGAATCGAGCAAGAAATCTTTGCTCAAAACTTGATGGTGAAGGTTTCACCTTCCAAAAATGGTGTGGGGACCTGCTTGTGAAGAAGGTAAAGAAGTTGGGGGGCTATTTGTAAGAAAATTTAAAAGTTAAGGGTTTGAATAAGATAGAAAGAGTCTGACTGGACCAAAATGCAAACTTGGTCAAGATGATCTCAGATTAGGCCCAAATTTTGGTATAAACCTAATTTGGACCCAAGGAATCCAATGGTGAAGTTATATTTAGGTTTTTACTAAGTTTGACTAGGTAATTCATGCAAAAACCCAAATTAGGGCAAATGTTTGTTTGAGACTCTAATTTGGGTCAAGATGGTTTCTGATGGTCAAATTGAAGGTTCCAAGCTCTAGAGAATATTTTTATATGAATTTTATAGGGTTTAGGTGAATTTTATCCTGACCAGAACCTCAGTTAATTAAGCAGGTTTGTTTTTAGGGTTTCAAAAGTCATTTAATTCTCAAAACACGTGAAAACCCTTTTCTGTTTATTCTAACCCACTTGTTTGACTTTAAGAACCATTTGACCCTTAATTACCTCTTGGGAAAACCCATGATTGTACTGAATTCATGATATGATGGTAAAATTACAGTTTTAACCCTATTTTCTTGTATTTTCCTTAAAATGGTTATGCAGTGACTTATGGCTCTCTAGCAGTTATGTAGGAGCATTTACTGACTTAATTGAATCAAAATGAGCTAGTTATGGCTCATGATGGTGTTCCCATTAATGGTAGCACAAATGAGTGATTCGAGGCTTGGCCTCGACGGAAGTGAACTACTGATGGAGGTCTCAAGTGTGGTCTTAAGGACCTCCTCCCGAACATGCACTAGTAAGCTAGATGAGGGACAGAAGGTGTAATAGACCTAATTGAGGCACCCAAAAATCTTTGGATGACTAAGGAGGTTCAAGGTGAATGATACCTTTTGATCAGAAAATCACTCACCCAAGAAATACTTGGGAAGCTAGAAAGGAAGAGTCCCACAAAGTCTCTTATACGGTAGAGCATCCCCACGGGTTACAGGGTTTCCCCCACCCAACTTTCCTTGTCACTGAGAATCCAAGTAGACCAGAATGAGCAACTTGACCCCTTAAGTCTACCAATTTTAATCCTGAATTTATGGTGCTTTATAATTTCACTTGAACTTTAGAGTTGATTGTGATTTGTGACCTAATTTGAAGGTTGATTAACCCACAAGGTGGGTCAACTTCATTTAACCTGCCCTTATTGTTTGGGATGAGTTGGGTAATGAACCCAAAATCATCCTGATTGGTTTGCAAGCAGGTTATTATGTCCCAAATTTTAGGATTCAAGTGGATGATTAGAGCTTAACTTTAGGGTTCTCTTGATTAGGTTAATTCAAGCAAGGGCTTGGGTGACACACAATGTGGGAAAATCAACCCTAAGATGGAAACCATAATTTGGCTCTTTTGGTCCAATCTATTCTTTCCAAATTGGGTACCTAAGGCTCAATCAAGAAGGTGAATTGCCCTAGATACCTTAAGTCCCTACTAGTTGCAGAAATCTGGAAGGGGATCTCTAGAGAATCAAATTAGGCAACTTGGGTGATTAATTCTAAGGAAATAATGCAAGTTTGATCTAATTGATTTCCTTTTTCCTTCTTTCCAGAAATAAGGGCTTAATAGGAAGGAAATGAAATTACTTGCCCCTGGAGTGGTTGTCATGTGGCTAATCTTCTCAAATGTACCCCTGCATAACCACAACAAAAAAGATAGAACAAGTTAGTATCAGGTTAGAAATTGTAATAACTGAAATCAAACTATGCGTTGCTCTCCAGTGATGGTGGGAATTTCACTTTTCGAATATGATGTTAGAAAAATATGTGTCGTAGTAAATAATGTGGTTGAAAAAAAAAACTCGATCAAAGTTACTAAAATACTAAAATAATACCACACTTCAGGTCATATCCACAGGGAGGCACAGACCAATAAATTCACCAATGTTTCTAGTGCATGCAATCTTGTTCCCAGGACAATAGTGTGTAAGATTACTCTTTTACTTTAAGCCCAATCTTTACCTCTCATTCAAATGAATCCATTGCATGATATAAAAGGAGAGAGGGATAAGAAGTTAAAGGGCTTGGCATGCAATATTAACGGAATAAAATAACTTCATAAATGAAGCAATAATTCGTACAATCGAAAATTCTCAAAGGAAACTAATACCTACCCCACTGTGGCACAAAAGGGGAGGAGGTTCTCGGTGGTGCTCACGCGTAAGGAGGGGCCGACAGTTGAAGAGCTCTCTGGAAGAGATTGACTAGAAGTAAGGAACGTGTACGTGGTGGTGCGGTAGCCTGAGGTGGCAGGAGCTGGTTGCTGGAAATGAAGAAACCGCTGGTAGTTGGGTGGTCGAGACGTTAACAACGACAGTGGTTGGTGTGTCTGATGGCGTGGAGGCGCTCGTGGAGGCAAGGCAGGTCCGGTGGCATCGATGACACGAAAGATTGGGGCCGGAGTTGATGACTGCGTGTGGGGTGATGTTGGGTTCTTCTTCGGTGGGTGTAGTTGCAGCTGGTGTAGATGAAGAAGAAGGTGGCGCACTTTGGCATTGGCTTGCTGGCCGTGCACGCCTATTGCACACGGTGGGGGGTCTTGCTATGTGGTCACGGATGTGGTGGTTGAGGACGAGGGTGAGGGAGAGCGCAGTGGCTGATTGTGTGCATCGTGGAGGGGGCTTATGGTCACGGATGAGAAAAGGTGGTAGTTGCGGTTGGTGGCTGTGGTGGTCAAGAGGGTGGACGCAGTCGGCTCGCAGTGCGGGAAGTCACAGTCGAGATGATGCCTGCCTGGACGTTGGGTAGCCCTCCTAGATGGCTTAACTTGCCACCGTCTTTGGTGGGCTGCATATGCACGATTGGGAAAGCCCCTAGAAGACAACAAGGGGGGAGGCGCGTGGTTCTGTTAGCGAGTTAGTGGAGGCACGTAGTGGCAGATGAAGGAGGCACATGGCAGTGGTGGCTTCAGTCGATGCAGAGGCTTGCGGTGGTGGATGGGCGCATGGTGAGGGTAGAGAGGTGGAGGCCATGTTCCCTCTCGAGGGAGGAAGAAGATGCTTTCCATTTGCTCGTCCCTTCCTGTTAAATAAGGGGAGAGAGTGTGAGTTAGATTTTTTTTTGTTACCAAATAGCGAATGGAAATTTTAGGAAGAGAGAGAGATTCGTGAGAGAGATAAGGAAATGTGTTGCAACAAATTTAAGAGGTATACAAGGAAACCTCTAAAATTTATTCTCTTACTATATTTTGCCTAAACAAAATCCCACATATCTCCACTCAGTTTGATGTGATGCCCTTGCCTTTTAAATTGAATAATCAATCCTCCCATATGAAGACTAATGCAATTAATACATGAACTGATAAATTTAGTGTTCACATGATTTTGTCAATAACATCCATGCTTTAAATTAGTGTCTCATCAAAATAATAATGTACTTAAGCACTAAATTAGTGCACTAAAGTGGATCCATCGAATACCCCCATGCCTAAGTTTTGCTAGTCTTGAGCAAAATCATATGAAATAGACCAGGTCTCTAGGCCAGATTTTACCGTCAGGATGCCTTATCATACCATACTCTAGAAATTAGATTGAAATACCAACTATATGAAATTGCACTAGAGGGGGGGTGAATAGTGAAATTATAGAATACTGTAATAAAAAAGATTCAATCACACAATGTACTCAATTATTTTTAGGTGGAAACCCAAGATGGGTGAAAACCACCACCTAAGCCAATCTCTTGACTTAGGATTTTCGATCACAAAGTGATCAATCCACTAACCACACTACTTAAACGAGGGTAGTGTACCTCAATTACAAATCCCACCTCTGATCCCTAAACGGAGGTTTCTCCCTTCAAAATGAAGAGACGGGGACCCGACAGACCGGATACCCAAAGTACAGAAATTATGAAGTAAAATAACACCTATAGAGCACCCCAATAATTTAGTTGCTTTCTTATCTACTAATCATGAAAAGAACTCCCTGATGACTTGCAGAATGGAGTGAGCCGGGAGTATGGATTTGCCCTTTGATCAGAGTATTAGCATAGCACAAGGGCAAAATGGAGCTTAAAGTAGTGAGCAAGAGATTTTTCTAATGGATTTGTATCTCAAGAGGTGTGTATTGCCTAAGAGGAGTTGTAGTCTATTTATAGGCAAGTTTGGAACCTTCAAGAACACTTGGGAGAGCTCTTCTAGCCGTTGGAAATAAATCCCAAGAGTTTAGGACGAAATCCACACAAAATCAGGGCAATGATGAGTCTGACAGCAACATCAGACGTTTAATTATAGGATCAGACGTCTTACAGGACGTCTGATTTTACCTATGGTCGTCTAATATTGCAGGACATCTCAACAGACTCTATTGGATCAAAAGAAGGACGTCTGATATTATCTCATAAGACGTCTGATTATTTCATTGGATGTCTAATGAATGGTGGATTCGTTCCTGTTGTCATCAGATCCAAACAGGGTTCTAGGTATAGAGGATCAGACGTTGTTATGGATGTCTGAGAACATTACCAGACGTCTGGAAACCTAAATACTGTTCCCTACTTCTTCTGCCAAAAGATTTTGTGGCCGTGAAGAGATACGCATAGAAAATCATGGCCAACGGTTCAAAGGCAGACGTCTGTAAGTGTGTCAAGACGTCTGGAAATTATTTTTTTCATAGACGAAGTCTAACGGTTAGTATGAGGACGTCTGGGTAAACAATCAGACGTCTGTTAAAGATTATTGACGTCTGAAACTGAAGTCCTTCGGCTGATGTTTATGAGGAGACAAATAAAGGCAGAAATCTTTGAAATTAGATGTCTGATACACTTGTCAGACGTCTTAAAGTGGAAAATCAGACGTCTGACCACTGTTCTGGACGTTTGATAAAAGTATAAGTGTTTGGTTTTTGTTTGTTATTTATCCTAAGTGTAGAGAGCCTAAGTTAGCTATTTATAGGTTTTGTTCGGGGGCTCTTTACAATATTTCTAGACTCAAATAAAATGAAAATTACAACCTTTGAAAGTTTACATGAAAAAGCCTATGACCTAATACTTATGCTACTCGTCTTTACGCTTTTAATCTCCCATCTTGGAAAGCTTTTTGAAATCCTGCAAGTACGTTATTACAGAGAGAAAATAATATGCTACGCTTTATTTTTTATTTCATTTTCTTCATTTTGTAAAATCATCAAAATATTATATACGAGTGGTTGAACTAACAATCTCCCCCATTTTGATGATTTTCAAAATATAGCTGTAGGTTCCTATTTCCTCCCCCTAAAGGTTGTACTTGGTAGTCTTTATCTATTTAGGAAGTTTTTATATTATTCCTTAAGTTCTTACCTACATTCTTCTCCCCCTTTTTGAATATCATCATGAAGGGTTGTTAAAGGGAGTTGAAATCCAAACTACAAGAGTGATATCTACAAAGTAGAGTGCATGAATAAAATTGTATGTTTAAAAGATGACAAGGCATTAAGGAAAATTGATTAGGAATAGAAATATTTAAGCATGGACCAACTATTTGTTCCCAAAAATATTAAGTAAGGGGTCAAGGCCCCTTAATACAAACTTGGAATAAAAGGCAGAAAAATAGAAGCACTAAACTATTCTTCTTGATCTTGGCGGCAGCGACGACGAGCGGGTCCTTGTCCCATTTGCAGATTTTGAACATTTGATCTAAGTTCGTTGATGTCGCGGCGCATGCTTCCCATGTAGGTGTACATCTCGCCAGTTCGACGCAGCAGGAGGGAGATGCCGGAGGAGAGGGAATCTGTGGCTGGATCCCATGCTTCATCAAAGCTCGAGCGGGGAGCTTCTATTTGAAGGGGTCGTGGTTCATGGAAGTCTGGAAAGGGTGGAAGGGGCTCTTCTTCCATGGGCTCGTCAGCGGGCTCAAGATGCTCCCTAAGTATATGCATCTTGGCGGCTGTGGCCCGGTTGTAAGGCTCAATTTTCTTGTCAACTGCTTGGTCAGTTATGGAAATCTGCTGGGTTGAAAAGATTTTGGATAGAATAGACCCAAACGGAAGTGATGCCCCATGGTCTTCATTCATGATGCGAACAATGAGGCGGCAATAATTGAAAGGAATATGACGGACGGCCGCAAAAAGGAGCGCCTTGTGTTGGTGCGAGATGTGATCAAAACCTCCCGATTTGTTTAGGAGGTCCCACCCAAAAATGCGAGAGAGTAGACGTGGAAGGGGTTTGATATTTTTGCACGGTAGGGTGCTAAGGTTTTCAACATATTTTTCAGGGAGAACTAACTCTTGATTGATGATTTCAGGGTCGTATTGCCTCAGAATATCATTGAAATCATTTCCCTCATTGGGGATGGCTAGAAGGTCGGAAATAGTTTCGGATGTGATGTGTATTTCGCGACCAAATAGGCGGGTATGGAGTTCAAGTTCATCGTTGCTGTAGTCCTCAACGATGTTGGCATAAAAGAGACGGCAAAGATCAGGGAACACACCAAGAGTTCCAATGCCGGAGTGGAATTGATGGTCAAAATATTGAAAGAGATGGAGAGTTTGGAAGTGTTCCCAAAGTTTCAAATGGGCAAAATCATTCCAAACAATAAAACGAGGGCATTTAACTTTGGCATTCGCAAAACGATGAAATCATTGCCTAGCGATGTCACCTCGCAATTGATCTGCCAAATAAGTGGAAGAGGAAGTGGAAGATCCCTCAACTTGCTTCCTACGGGAGGCATATTTGGTGGAATGGGCGGTTAGGTTTTTGAAAAAAATGGGTGGTGTTTTGAGGATAGAATACCTGCAAAAAAGAAACATCCATACAAGAACATTCAACCAACCAAACAACATTCACCCAAAACATAGATTCAAACAATGCAATCATCATTGAAAAAATGTGTGGCAGTATGCCTTGAGGCAATACAACCTGCCATGTAGTTGTGGCAATATACCTTTGGATTCAAGCCACTAAAATGTCGGCTTGAACCTCATGAGGTAATACCCTTGCCATGGAAGATGCAGCTAGGGCTAACAAGGTTTTCTTGACCGAGGGTTAGGGTTCTAAGGCTGATAATGATATGAAATGTGCAAGTAGGTCAAGTGAATCAAGAAGCTACCAGATGCTGCAAGGTTGTGGGAAAAAAAAAGGCATGGAGACGCCCTAGGAGTTGAGAGGGTATACCCACGGGAGGAGGGAAGCCTGCAAATGCGCGGTCGAGAGGCAGGGAGGACGCGCGCAGAGGAGCAACAGTTCCGTCAGTCGTCGAGGAGGCGCGACGGTCGTTTGGCGGCGAGCAGAACTTCGCCAACTGCTGCTGTGGGCCATCGAGTGTGAGGGAGAGCGGTAGGGATTTTGGAGCGGAGAGTGGGACCTTTGCGAAGGGGATCTTATATCCCAAGGTCACAGAGCAAGTCTCCCCCTAAAGTTGGGGAGATTTGCATTTCAAACCATCCAGAGAACGGTCGCGATGCGCAGATTCTTCCCCGATCAGACGTCTGGGGATGATGTCAGACGTCGTGATTTGCCTCAGGGATTTTAGCCCTTTTATGGCAACGTCTGTTTTATTCATCAGACGACAAACCAGACGACTAATTATATAATTAGACGTCTGCTTTCTGCAGGCATCCTCCCTGGAAAATGATTTATTCTCCAGGTTGCCGTCTGATTTCTGCCTCAGACGACACCGAAGACGTCTAAATCTAATATTAGACGTCCGATTTCTGCAGACAGACCTTCCTGGATTTTCTCCTAAAGTTACAGAGTCGTCCGATTTTCCTGTCAGACGACCCCTGCGACGTCTAACCACATACTCAGACGTCCGACAAGTAGTACATGTTTTGTCTTCGAGATAGACGTCTGTCAACACATCTGGACGACGAGACAGACGTCTGTGATGGATTCCAGACGTCTGATATGATTGTTTTGTTACATAAAATCGTCGTCTGTCCTAGATGTTTAGACGACGTATTTTAATGTATAAGACATCTGATTATTAAATCAGACGTCTGATATAAGCCAGAATGTGCATTTGGATGTTTGAACTGAGAATGAAGGCCTCTAACTTAGTGAATCAAGGTTCTATCTATTCTCACGACAAAGGAGGTTCCATTAAATCACTAAATTCTTCAAATGTCACTTAGCTTACATATGCCTAGTTTCCTACGTATATAATTAAAGCGATCATAATTCAAAGGTTTAGTGAAAAAATCAGCTAATTACAGTTCAGTACAAATAAATTCAACTTCAATTTCTCCCTTAAGTACATTATCTCTCAAGAAGTGATGTCGAACATCAATATGTTTTGTGCGAGAGTGATGTACAGGGTTTTTCGAGAGGTTGATAGCACTAGTATTATCACATAATATTTTTATATTATTAAATATCAAGTTAAAATCCTTCAAAGTATTTTTCATCCAAAGCACTTGGGAACATGCTAGTGCGGCGGCTATGTATTCAGCTTCTGTAGTTGATAGAGCTACACTAGATTGTTTCTTTGAGAACCAAGAGACTAGTGATTCGCCCAAGAATTGGCATGTCCCACTAGTACTCTTCCTATCGGTGCGGCTACCTGCGTAGTCCGCATCGCTATATGTAACTAAGTTGAATTGTGGACTCCTAGGGTAGAATAAGCCATAATCAGATGTGTCAACTAGATATCTAAATATTCGTTTTACAGCATTTAGGTGTGATTGTTTAGGGTTTGATTGAAACCTAGCGCATAAGCAGGTACTAAACAAAATATCAGGTCTACTAGAAGTTAAATACAGTAAAGATCCAATCATGCTACGATAGAGCTTTTAATCTATCGGCGTACCTGATTCGTCCAAGTCTAGGGAAGTTGTGACACTCATAGGAGTGTTCTTCCCTTTACTTTTGTACATATCAAATCTCTTCAGCATCTCCTTTGTGTATTTTGATTGACACACAAAGGTTCCAATTTCGAGCTGAGTGATTTGCAAGCCCAAGAAAAACTTGAGCTCACCCATCAAACTCATTTCGAATTCATCCTGCATAATTTCTGAAAACTTTCTACACATAGATTCAATAGTAGCACCAAATATAATATCATCTACATATATTTGAACTAATAAAATGTCTTTTCCTTTTCTTTTAATGAATAATGTGGAATCAGCTTCCCCTATATAGAATTTTACATTTAACAAGTAGTCTTTGAGCCTTTCATACCAAGCTCTAGGAGCTTGCTTTAGACCATATAGTGCCTTGTTTAATTTGTAGACAAAATGAGGCTTATCATGAGACTCAAAACCAGGAGGTTGTTTTACAAAAACTTCCTCCTTAATGAATCCGTTAAGAAACGCGCTCTTAACATCCATTTGAAAGAGTTTAAAGCCAAGAAAGGCAGCATAAGCAAGAAGCATGCGAATTGATTCGAGTCGAGCTACGGGAGCATAGGTCTCATCAAAATCAATTCCTTTTTCTTGGTTGTACCCTTGTGCTACCAACCGAGCCTTGTTTCGAATAACCATACCGGATTCATTCAACTTGTTCCGGAATATCCATTTGGTACCTATTACCGTTTGCCCTTCAGGCTTAGGTACTAGATCCCAAACTTCATTCCTTTGGAATTGGTTGAGTTCCTCCTGCATGGCCATCATCCAAGTTTCTTCGAAGCACGCTTCCTCGACACTCTTGGGTTGAACTTGAGATACAAAGGCGTAGAGACCAAAGGAGCAACTAAAACGAGATCGGGTTTTAATGCCATCAGAAACACTTCCAATGACTTGACTTTCGGGATAATCCCTTTGATATATCCAATCTTTTGGAAGATTATGGATATTGGAGTTTGGAATGTTAGACACATCAATAGTAGAATCATCTTCATCATCCATATTGACTCGGTCAATGGAGGAATGAGGAGATTCATCGAAGGAAACATGGAGGGTTTCCTCCACTATTAATGTGGTCTTGTTAAAAACCCGATATGCCTTACTACGTGAGGAATAACCAATAAAGATGGCTTCTTCACCTTTGGCATCAAATTTATCTAAATTAGAGCAGGTATTCAAGATAAAACATCGACATCCAAAAACTTCAAAATAACTAATTTTGGGTATTTTCCCATAGTATAGTTCAAAACAAGTTTTTCGCAATCTGGATCTAATTAAGGTGCGATTTAACACGTAACAAGCCGTGTTAACCGCCTCAGCCCAAAAGTACTTCGGTAACCCCGAGTCTATGAGCAATGTTCGAGCACACTCTTGAAGAGTACGGTTCTTTCTCTCAACCACCCCATTTTGTTGAGGTGTTCGAGGAAAAGAAAACTCATGAGCAATACCATGCTCTTGACAAAAATCATCAAACAAGGAATTTTCAAACTCGCCCCCATTATCACTACGGATACGAGTGATTTGGTAGCCTTTTTCAGTTTGAACTTTCCTACAAAAAATAGAAAAGACAGAAAACACTCCTTCTTTGGATCTCAAGAAGGAAACCCATGAAAACCTCGAAAAATCATCTACAATTACAAGGAAATATTTGCATCCACTGAGGCTCTCATATTTTGTTGGTCCAAACAGATTTAGGTGAAGTAGTTCTAAAGGTCTTGATGTAGATATAACTTCTTTGCTTTTAAAACTAGATTTTATAATCTTACCTAATTTACATGAATCACAAATAGGCTCATTTAAAAATTTTCCTTTAGGAAGACCTCGGACTAGTTCATTTTTAGCTAATTTTTGAACCAGCTTCATATGAACATGTCCTAGTCTTTTATGCCATATACTTAACTCATCTTTTGCTACAAGACATTCATAAGTGCCATTTTTATCAAATTCTACGACATAAATGTCTTTAAATCTAGTTCCCTTAAGAAGGGTTTCATTGGTTAAAGCATGCATAATTTCAAATATTTTAGATGTAAACACTACTTTAAAGCCCTTATCACATATTTGACTTACACTTAAAAGATTATGTTTCAGTCCTTTAACTAGAGAAACATTTGAGATAGGAGAGAGAGGGTTACCTATTTTACCAAGGCCAATAATATGGCCCTTGTGGTTGTTGCCAAATGTAACTGTTCCTCCATCCGTAGGTTGGAGGTCCAAAAATAGACGCTTGTCTCCCATCATATGTTTGGAGCATCCGGAGTCCATCACCCATCGGCCTCCTTGGTGGTGGTGGTCTCCTTGTCTTTCTCCTTGTAGACCTTCTTCCTCTTACAAAAGATCTTCGATGGTGACTTGGTGTTTCTATAGGCCTTTCTAATTTGAGTCGTCCATCCTTCATTTTGTATATCCAATTTTTGACATTATGATGTCCTTTCATCCCTACAAAACAAAGTGAGAGTTGTCTTTTCAGTATCCATTGTAAAGTGGATCCATATTTGTTAGTGGTCTCCTTTAGAGGAGGATCCTTTTTCGGCTCACTTTGACTAGGTTCATAAAAGCCTAATCCAAATTTACTTGAGGAAGGTTTTTGATGGGCAATGAGTTTGTCCAAGCTATCTTTCCCCTTTGTAAATTTGGCTAGGTCCTCAAGAAGTTGGTTTGACCTTTCTTTGAGATGATTTATCTCTATTTTCATTATATCTAGTTTATCTTCTAATGCCCTAATCTCTACTCTAAGTAAGCCATTTTCATCCTTTTTAAAAGAGTTTGATTTTTCAAGCACATGGATTTTGTCGATTAATTCTTCTCTATCTAAAAATTTTTGTTCACTCATTGCTGTATACAAATCATTTGTTAATGACTCTTTCTCAATCATTAGATTTCTTATTTGCATATTTAAAGCAGTGGTTTCTTTTGTAAGAATTAGATTCTTTTCTTCAAGATCATTGATTAATCTCTTATTTTCTAACTTTTCTTCTTTTAAAGCCTTGCTTTGGGTTTTTGTTTTCTTAAGATCTATATATAATGAATCAAAGGCATCTTGTAATTCATCTAAAGAGTAAGGGTTTACCTCAGGTTCCTCAGATTCAGACTCGAAACCATCATTTGTTGCCATTAGTCCCAAGCATGTCGTTTCTTCATTTGTTTCCTCCTCCTCTTCTTCTTCGGAGGTGGAGTCATCCCAAGTTGCTTGAAATGCCTTCTTCTTGAATCCTTTCGGCTTGGAGATCTTCTTGTAGTCGGAAGGCTTCTTGGGTTTCTTCTCCTCATCCCTTTTGAGTAAGGGACAATCTTTCCTTATGTGACCTCTTTTTTTGCAATTATAGCAAATTAGAGGTTCTTCCTCTCTTTTCTTTCCCTTGATCTCTCTTCTATTTCTGAGAAACTTTTTAAACTTTTTAGCTAATAAAACAAATTCTTCGTCATCGGTACTTACCTCATCATCCGAAGTAGCTTTGAAGGCTAAGGTCTTCTTCTTTGTCTCCAATGAGATTGATTTCTTCTTTTGCTCCATTTTTGATTCGTAAGCCATGAGATTCCCAAGTAGATTTTCCATGTCTAGATCCTCTACTTGGTTGGCTTCTTCTATTGCCGTTACCTTTTGCTCCCACTCGAGTCCAAGGGAGCGAAGGAGTTTCCCATGAAGCTCCCCCTTTATAAATGTCTTTCCCAAAGACTTGAGGTTATTCACGATTAACGTGAATCGGGTGTACATGTCCCCAAGTTTTTCATTCTCCTTCATAGAGAAAGCTTCAAATTCCTGCGATAACAAGTTTATCTTTGAGGATTTAACTGTAGATGTACCTTCGTGAGTTACCTCCAAGGTTCTCCAGATCTCGTGGGCGATTTCGCATTGGCTGATGCGGTTGAATTCCTCCGAGCTGAGAGTGCAGTAGAGTGAGTTCATTGCCTTGGCATTCAGTCCAAGGTGATGGATTTGCTCCACTGTGTAACCTGTTTCTGGTTTCTCAGGAATGACGTATGCGGATTCGCATTTCTCCCAAATGGAGAAATCATTGACTTGAAGCCACATCTTCATTCTCAGCTTCCAGTAAGTGTAGTTGGTTTCTTCGAAGAGTGGTGGTCGAGTGGTGGATTGCCCCTCCAATTTACTTGTGGAAATGGCCTTCCCCTCCATGTGATCTTTCCACGGATGTTACTCCTGTAGGCGGAAAATCTGCTCTGATACCAAATGAAATTGCACTAGAGGGGGGGTGAATAGTGAAATTATAGAATATTGTAATAAAAAAGATTCAATCACACAATGTACTCAATTATTTTTAGGTGGAAACCCAAGATGGGTGAAAACCACCACCTAAGCCAATCTCTTGACTTAGGATTTTCGATCACAAAGTGATCAATCCACTAACCATACTACTTAAACGAGGGTAGTGTACCTCAATTACAAATCCCACCTCCGATCCCTAAACGGAGGTTTCTCCCTTCAAAATGAAGAGACGGGGACCCGACAGACCGGATACCCAAAGTACAGAAATTATGAAGTAAAATAACACCTATAGAGCACCCCAATAATTTAGTTGCTTTCTTATCTACTAAGCATGAAAAGAACTCCCTGATGACTTGCAGAACGGAGTGAGCTGGGAGTATGGATTTGCCCTTTGATCAGAGTATTAGCACAGCGCAAGGGCAAAATGGAGCTTAAAGTAGTGAGCAAGAGATTTTTCTAATGGATTTGTATCTCAAGAGGTGTGTATTGCCTAAGAGGAGTTGTAGTCTATTTATAAGCAAGTTTGGAACCTTCAAGAACACTTGGGAGAGCTCTTCTAGCCGTTGGAAACAAATCCCAAGAGTTTAGGACGAAATCCACACAAAATCAGGGCAATGATGAGTCTGACAGCAACATCAGACGTCTAATTATAGGATCAGACGTCTTACAGGACGTCTGATTTTACCTATGGTCGTCTAATATTGCAGGACATCTCAACAGACTCTATTGGATCAAAAGAAGGACGTCTGATATTATCTCATAAGACGTCTGATTATTTCATTGGACGTCTAATGAATGGTGGATTCGTTCCTGTTGTCATCAGATCCAAACAGGGTTCTAGGTATAGAGGATCAGAGGTTGTTATGGACGTCTGAGAACATTACCAGACGTCTGGAAACCTAAATACTGTTCCCTACTTCTTCTGCCAAAAGATTTTGTGGCCGTGAAGAGATACGCATAGAAAATCATGGCCAACAGTTCAAAGGCAGACGTCTGGAAATTATTTTTTGCATAGACGAAGTCTAACGGTTAGTATGAGGACGTCTGGGTAAACAATCAGACGTCTGGTAAAGATTATTGACGTCTGAAACTGAAGTCCTTTGGCTGATGTTTATGAGGAGACAAATAAAGGTAGAAATCTTTGAAATTAGATGTCTGATACACTTGTCAGACGTCTTAAAGTGGAAAATCAGATGTCTGACCACCGTTCTGCATGTCTGATAAAAGTATAAGTGTTTGGTTTTTGTTTCTTATTTATCCTAATTGTAGAGAGCCTAAGTTAGCTATTTATAGGTTTCGTTCGGGGGCTCTTTACAATATTTCTAGACTCAAATAAAATGAAAATTACAACCTTTGAAAGTTTACATGAAAAAGCCTATGACCTAATACTTATGCTACTCGTCTTTACGCTTTTAATCTCCCGTCTTGGAAAGCTTTTTGAAATCCTGCAAATATGTTATTACAGAGAGAAAATAACATGCTACGCTTTATTTTTTATTTCATTTTCTTCATTTTGTAAAATCATCAAAATATTATATACGAGTGGTTGAACTAACACTATAGGCCTAAAGGTACTCAAGTACCAGCCAAGATACGGACCTGACCAGCCTTAGTCTTGGATCCGCCGCGAAGGTTTCTAACTCACGCAAAAATTTCCTAGAGGTTTGTTGACCCCAGCGGTTAAAACACCCGTGCATATTGATGGGGATGTAAATTGTTGACACCGATGCTCCCCGGCAACGGCGCCAAAAATAATGATGTTGAAAATGGTTGTTGGTGATAATTGTGTAATGTAACACAATGGTTGTATGATGATGTATGATTATTGTTATGATCATGTCGTTGTAGTATAGGGTGTATAATATAACCTTAAGGATGTCGTATAGTGGTGAGTATGGGTGAGTACCAGTCATTACAACCATTATTATCATTTGCTTATTTATCTAATTTTTACTGGTTTTGTTCCAGGTCGTTCACTGGGAGGCAATTTATTGAATTTAATTCGGTCACTCTTTGATTATCTCCAAAATTGTCTTCTTATTCAAAAAGAAACTTTATACTTAAAGAATGATTGAATGTTTTATTTACCTAGTTACTAAGAAGTGCTTGCAAAAATACTAACTATGAACAAGCATCAAACAATCTGTTATTATACTCTAAACTATGTATTTACAAGTTATCCTATTAGTACTAACATAATAGTACATAATACATTAGAATGCAATGGTGTAGAAACTTAACTTACTAGTCTTTTATTTATAGTGACATATATATATCAGTTTTAGTGACAGATATAAACGTCGCTAAATCTCAGAAAACACTATATACAACCTAAAGAAGCAAACTGAGGTCTTTAGCGACGTTTATAGTGTCGTTTTATTCTGTTAGTAATTATGTGGGTTTACTTATACGTATGTGTATTACTTATTCTACTGCTGTATGTATAGTAAGTCTTTTCTGTTATTGTTATCTCGTGTGTTCCTTCTCTTAAGTCGTCTGTCCTTTCAATTTCTTCTGTGTGGTATTTCAGAGGCTGCGGTGGAGACGGGGTTAGGCTAACGTCCTAAGTGTAAAATGTGTTTAATTAGTGGGTGCGCTTTTCGAGGGATACACAGCACCCTACGGGTGGGACCAGACCTCTACTAAGCGCGCCCTAATCTCAGATTAGGTGGCTTAGTTACGTTTTCAATCTCAGCGTCAGGCCTCAGCCCAACGGCCTTAAAGCTCGCACACGCTTGGGCCCCCGACCCCACAGACATATCGAAGTTCAGCACACATCGGGTAATCGGACCAGACATAGCAGGCAGTTTTTTCGGGCGCCCTGCTCCTTGACGACTACTTACGTTATAACATAAATTATATTTATATGGCTGCGTTTGGTTTGCAGCACACGATGTGGGGCTATTCCAGCGCCACATCGTGCGCTGGAAATCAGACGCAGCTGCGTCTGTGCGCGTTTTTGGCCCTCGATTTGGGGGCCATAAATTATTAAAAAAAATAAAATAAAATATGGTAAATAAAATATTTACGTAATACTACCTAATTTATTAATTAATTTTGAATTTTAAATATTTTTACTATACAAATAAATTCGCTAAACAAGGCTGATTATACAGGTTGATTTAGGTGATTAAATAGTTAATTACTTATAAAATAATTAGTAAATGGTCTAATTAACCTTAAACAGTTTTAACTTACATACTTAAGTATTTAATACATATTTTTATTGTATTTTTATGAATTTATTTATGTTTTATTTAGGCTAAAATAGCAGTTCTGGGTGTTTAAAATTAAAACTAAGTTACAGTAAGTTATACTAGGTATAATTATACTTTGACTAAGTTAAATTACTTAATATATATATATATATATTCCCAAGTTTATAGATTTATTTACTTGATTATTGCTCTAACTTATTAACTTAGCTACTAAATAAGTAAATATAAATCTGTACATACATATATACATAAATCAGTAAATACATGCATAATAGATTAGTATATATACATATTTTTACATAGATTACATATGTATATGAATTTCTGTACAGGTTTTATACATATTTACAGTATAACTATGTATCTAACTGATATGCTATAGTTATAATACTATGAATAGGTATATTTACAGTTTTAAAATAAGTCTATGTCATTAGGCTTTTGTATAAAGTTAGGGAATGAGGGAAGAAGGGAGTTTAGAGAAGAGGGGAATGTAGCTGCAAGTTGCAGCATGTTGCTGTATAACTGGGAATAAGAGAAAATTCAAAACAAACTAAAAATTTTGAGAGTTGAAATCCAAATCTGATAAGGGTTTAAATCTCACGAAAATCTCAGGTAAATTCAGCTCAAACACTCATTAGGAAAAACCTTATCAGAAGCATCCTTTCAGATCAAAACAACAAATGGCATTGAGTTAGCTCTTCCTAATGCTATAGACAGCATGAAGGAAGACTTAGCTCAATCAATTAAAACCAAAGAAACACAATCCCAGTTTCTTGCAACCTTAAGGAGTATGGAAAACTCCTTAGGTTAGAGAATCACCATACAGAAATGATCATCAACACAAATAGTGTATGGCAGTTCTGAAATAGCAAAAAGAGACTAAGAATGCATTAAGGAAATTTAATGGAAGCTGGCGAATGCATTCAAAACAAAGTATACTCAGAATCATGAAAGGCTCTTCTGATTGGTTCTCTGTCATCAGAGAGCTTCTCAGAATCCTTGCCTACAATGAAAACCAAAAATCCCTTCAATTTGTCAGATCTGTCAAAACATTTCAGAGAGTAAAAATCCTTTAAAATCCAAATCAAAAGTGCTCTGACAAACTGAGGCAATCCATTTAAAACCGAGGGGCTCTTGTGAAACAAATGGAGTGAGTGAGAAGCCCCAAATGGTGCTTGTGACGCCACTTTCAGATCTGAGGCAGTGCGCCATCAGATCTGAAATTGGGTCAGGATGTGTGGGTGATTGATGAAAAATTCGTCGTTAAAAAGGAAAAAACAAGAATCAGAATTTGGATGATGGAAAAACAAAACATGAAGAGGGAGATAAATTGAACAATGAACAGATGATTCTTCCCCTCTGATCTGGACTGATCAGAGGAGGTGAGGGAGGGGATCTAATACTAATTCTACTCCTAAGACTAATCTAACTACAGCTAACATTAAACACTAACAATTAAAACTAAATCTATTCTAAACTACTGCAAACTAAATCTAACACTACTTGTGCAGAATTAAAAACCTAAACTAAAAGGAAGAATGGGACCTATGGGTCCTTAGCCGGCGGCTAAGGAGGAAGAAAGGAGGAGGGTGACTCCAGCGGAGGGAAGAGTCTGCTAGTGAGACTCCAGGGTCGTCCTCAGGTGCTACGAGGTCCTTAGCGACGAGGAGGGTCGAGAGAGCAGGCGATAATTCCACAGCCGGTGGCTGTGAAATCAGGGTCTAGGTGAGGAGGAGAGACTGGAGTGGACGAACTGATCGCTAAGAGATGTAGGAGGAGCGATCCTTTGCGCACGACACCACTGAGGTGCTTAAATAGCAGCTCAGTGACTGGAATCACCGCAAGGGTGAGGTTAATCAAAATTAGGCCGGCGGTGAGGATGAGATGAGTAGAGCGCGGGGCGAGTCGAGAGGGAAATCTGACCGTCAGATGTGATCTGGGAAGAGAGGGTGAACGCACGCACCGAATCGCGCGAAGGTTCCAATAGAATCCAGCCGCAGATCGAGATCAAAAGTGCGATGGACGATCGAGAATGGCTGTGTTCTTCGCGTGCTACAGTGCGCGTGAAGAACACAGGCTTCTCTCTGAAATGAGGGAAAACTTGCAGGAAGACCCTTGAACGAAGGGGTAGAAGAATAGCATGCAGGTCCAAAAGTGAAAAGAACTATAACTGGAAGGGCCTTGCAGTCATACAGAAGGGTCCCTGCGGCTTGCAAAAAGGTCCAAGAAGGAGTTTTGAAGGGTAGAAATGTAATGCATGAAGGAACTAATTGGAATATATTTATTTCTAAGCCTAAATGATGTCCAATTGCTTTCAAATTTTTACATGTGCTTAATTGAACATTTAATACATTTATTTTACATCTGATTTGGCTTTTCAAACTTGTTTATGTGTTCAATTGATGCATGGATCATCATTTATTCTTTTGTTTCCAAAGTATCTCACTTTTGTGACCTAATTAGGAGGTTTTAACACACATTAAAAGTTTTAGGTCTTTTCTTTAATTCCCACACTTAACCCTTTTTATGTGTTAATTTGATATTATTTTGCTTAGTGTCTAGCTTAATTTCGGCCTTTTAGCTATGATGAGTAGCCACTCATCACATATGCAGAAAGGTTAGGTTCAACTTTGCAAAAGCATTTTTAGTAAGAGATAGAGGGAGAAATATTATTTTGAGAGTTTTCTCTCTTTCTTTTTAAATTCCCCTAGACTCAACATTGGATTGGCCCTAAACACGATCTGTATTAGATTCCTTGGCCCCACCATCAATCCTCGCAGGGTCCCTGGCAATGTATCCTTCGAGATTGCACCGCCCATGGCAACCCCAGAACCCTGGCTTTCGACACTTTGGGATAGTGCTGCCCATGGCGTTCTGTAGCTAAATTTAGACCCTAGCAATCGACATTTCGGGATAATGCCACCCATGGCATCTGAACCAGCATGAGATGCTTCTATGCCCCCGGTAAGATATTTACATATCCTAGGAGACAAGCATCGAGGAGACGATATGTTATAATGCATCTTCGATTGGTTTATTCCTCCTCTCTACGTCGGGAACTCATCCAATCAACTTGTGTCTTCAAGCTGCTCCTATGTCAACTTTTTGGGAAAGTAGTTCAGAATAGATACTTTTTTGGCATTATTCTTTGTTATGCGCACTGAACCAGACCAGTGTGTGATTTTTTGGGTGCTTAGGTTACCAAGTTCAGCAAACCAAAGGGCAGGAACAGGGCCGAATACTCCCTAAGCCTTAGACTTAATACATCGGCCTTGCAACTCCCTCAACCTCTCAAGGAGTAGTCCAGATCTTAAAAAATACGTGAGTGTTTAAGCCTTAGAATAGACCCAGAAGGCCTAAAGTCGGTATCCTTCACTTATCTTCTTCTCTTTAGCACTTTAGGACTTAATTCATCATCCGATCCAGCCTAAAACTAAGGTGACTCTTCCATAATCACATGTTGGGACTAACACGATTTTTCCTTGCCTGTCTTTTTCTTCTGGCTCTTTCCCTTTTCATCTCTCTTCTTCTTCTTCTTTTATTATTTTTTTTTGTGTAAAACTAAAGTCCTAATTATGCATGCAGAATATGTATAAATGCTATAAACAACCCCAGGTTATACCCCCATGCCTAGATCTGACAATGATCGCATTGGAAAGAAAAGCAAGGAAAGATACAACTTGAGGTAGAGAGCAGTTGGAGCTAAGGCTTCTTCAATTTGTAGGTGTCCAATACCTGGCCATCAGAAAGTGTAACATAAGGTTTTAAGAGCTGGCCATTTACCTTGAATGTCTCACCAGATGAGGGGTTCTATATCTCAACTGCACTATGCGGGAACACTTGTGTGATAGTGTACGGCCCATCCCAATGGGACTTCAGTTTCCCAAGGAAAAGCTTGAGTCTAGAATTGAAAAGCCAGACCCGTTGGTGGGGCTCAAAGGTTTTGCAGAGGATGTGCTTATTGTGAAAGACCTTAGTGTGCTCTTTATAAGCTTGAGTAGTGTCATAGGTCTCATTCCTGAATTCTTCAAGCTTGGTCAGTTCTAATAAGCGTGCTTTGCCTACATTTTCTAGATCCATGTTGACATTCTTAATAGCCCAATAAGCTCTATGCTCAATCTCAACAGGAAAATGGCAAGCTTTGCCATACACTATATGGAAGGGAGACATCCCCAAGGGGGTCTTATAAGCCCATAGAGCGTCATCTAGTTTCTTTGACCAATCTTTCCTGTTGGGCCTTACAGTTTTTTCCAAAATTTGTTTGATCTCCCTATTTGACACTTCAACCTGTCCGCTTGTCTGCAGATGATACGGGGTGGCCACCTTGTGGGTGACACCAAGACTTTTGAGAAGATGGGCGAAGTGTGCATTCCTGAAATGAGGTCCCCCATCACTAATGATCGTCCTTGGGCAACCAAATCAGGAAATGATATTGGCCTTAATGAAAGGCAGGACCACGGAGTGATCGTTGGTCCTTGTCGAAATAGCTTCTATCCACTTTGACACATAATCAACTGCCACGAGGATATATTAAAAGCCATGAGATGATGGGAAAGGACCCATGAAATCTATGCCCCAAACATCGAATATCTCTATCGGAAGAATAGGTTGTTGGGGCATCTCATCTTTCTTGCCAATAGTTCCAGTTTGTTGACAATAAAGATAAGCCTCCACAAAGGTGTGTGTCTCTTTGAAAAGTGAAGGCCACCAGAAACCATATTGGAGAACCTTATAAGCAGTCTTCTTAACACTAAAGTGTCCTCCACAGTGTAGTGTGTGACAAAAATTAAAGACACTCTATTGTTCCTCTTCTGGGACACATCTACGTAAGACTTTATCATGGCCTATTCTAAAGAGCTCAGGATCCTCCCAGTGATAAGACTTGATGCTAGCAAGAAATCTAGCTTGCTTATGCTTATTCCATATACTGGGGGTTTCACTAGTGACCAAGCAGTTGTAAACATCAGCATACCACGATGTCGAAGGTTGTACCGCCATTACCGTTTCGTCATGAAAGGTGTCATGAATGTCTCCTGATGGGGTTGAAGCCTCAATTGGGATCCTAGACAAATGATCTACAACAGCATTTTCGACCCCTTTCTTGTCATAGATATCAAGGTCGAACTCTTGTAATAATAGAATACAATGAATCAGCCTAGGTTTGGTGTCCTTCTTTGCAAGAAAATGTTTTAAGGCTGAGTGATCAGTATAAACAAAAACCTTGGATCCCAGAAGATAAGACCTATACTTCTCCAAAGCAAATATTACCGCAAGAAGTTCTTTTTCCATCACAGTGTAGTTTTGCTGTGGATCCATAAGAGTCTTACTTGCATAGTATAGCACATGAGGCTTCTTATCAACCTGTTGACCACGGACCGCCTCCACAGCAAAATCAGAGGCATCACACATTAACTCAAATGGAAGGGTCCAATTAGGTGCTTGTAGGATCAACGCAGTTATGAGGGCCTCCTTCAAGAATTGGAAGGCCTTGGCACACTTGGCATAAAAAGTGAAGGCAGTATCCTTCTCCAGTAGGTTGCAAAGTGGCCTAGAAATCTTGCTAAAGTCTTTAATGAAGCACCTATAAAAGCCAGCATGGCCTAAGAATGAACGAATCTGCTTGACATTGGTGGGCGGTGGAAGCTTAGAAATTGACTCAACCTTGGCCTTGTCCACTTCTAAACCTCGCTTGAACACTACATGCCCAAGAACAATGCCTTGTTGAACCACAAAATGGCTTTTCTCCCAGCTAAGCACCAATCCTGTCTCCTCACAGTGGGTGAGAACTTTTTCTAAATGTGAGAGATAGTGGTCAAACGATGAGCCGTATATGGAAAAATCATCCATGAAAACCTCAACGAACTCGTCACTCATGTCTGAAAAGATGGACATCATACACCACTGAAATGTTCCTGGAGCATTACATAGTCCAAATGGCATTCGACGGAAGGCAAACGTGCCATAAGGACTCATGAAAGTAGTGCGCTCCTGGTTGTCTAGAAAGACGACAATTTGATTGTACCCAGAATATCTATCGAGAAAACAAAAGTATTTATTCCCTACAATTTCTCTAGTATTTGATCAATAAATGGCAGAGGAAAATGGTCTTTCTTGGTAGCGGTGTTTAGGCGGCGGTGATGTGAAATTTGGCGTGATTTGTAAAAGCAAGATTTTAAAGTCGTTGTAACACGCGAAATCGCATGCGCTTTTAAAATTTATAACCTAGATAGTGGGGTATCTAGGGTTGTCCAAGGAGGCAAGTTTGCAAATCAAAATCCCTTACTTTAAAGATGGACTCAACTTTCTTTTTGGTGTTTTATATATATGATTTTTTTTGTTTTGAAATAACGAGAACAAGGCGGGTTTGTTGATAGCAAGAAAATTCTCTATACTAATCCACTACACTACTATTATAGTGACAAGTAGAACCTCTCCTTAAGCTCACTCTAGGCACGTGGAGGCCTAGAGTAATTAGGGAAAGGGAGTGAAAAAGGTTAAACAAGAATTCTACAAGACTATGCAACAAAAAGATTAAAGAAGGCAACTTTGATTAAAAGAGAGAGTGTTTTACAAAAAAACCCTAGTAGATGAATGCTTCTACTACTAGATAATTGCAACAAAGAAAATAAAACACAAATCTTCCTGAATTGTTGGTGAAGAGGGGAAGCTCCGTGCTCCAAGCTTAGTGGCTCTTAGGCTTGAAAAGGGCTCCTCCTTCTCCTTCCTTGAAAATGGTGTCCTCCAAGGTGGAAGCTACCACCTCCAATGATCTCCTCTAAGGGTGGGCGTGTACCACCCTTGCTCCTCCTTGCCTAGCCATCCTCCTAGTGGGGGAGTGCTGCTCCTCCTTGGCATGTCACAAGGGAGAAGAAAGAAGGGGAAGAAGACACCAAAAGGGCGAGTAGGATGCCCCCTTAATATGCTTCTCTTCTTCTTCTTCCTTGGCCTTGAATTATGGTGAGCGTAATGTGGAATTAAACTAATGGGAGGATGCTCTAAAATGGTGGTAGGTGATGGGCTTATATAGAGTAGGAAGGGGGCATAGGTGGCTCTTGGAATGGATGGCTAGGATAGGATATGGGGGGTAGTTGGGGATCCTATGGCTAAGGGTGACTGGTGCCAACCCAAGGGGTACCTAGGTGGTGGTTATGGGTGGTGGCACCCCTTGAAGTTGGCACCAAAATGGTTTCTAGAAGGGGGACTTAGGTGGGGCCAAGTAGGGTTCTAGAAGGAGGGGTAGGTGGGTGGCTAGGATGGGTTGTAGGGTTATGTGTAGGGCCATGATGTGGGGGTGTTTTGGCGCCAAAAGGGAGGGCTTATAGAAGGGTATTTTGGTGCCAAAACAAGGTGTCTTTTGGGTGTAGTTGAGGGGCTAGGAGGTGTCCATCTTGGCGCCAAAATAGAGTAGAGGTTAGGTAGCTTAGGTGGACTAGGTAAGCTTAGTTGGTGGAGCTAGCTAGGGTTAAGTTGAAGGTGGAGGATGGCCAAGGAGCTGGATGTTAGCTAAGCTAAGCTAGCTTAGCTAGTAATAGAGTAGAGGAGGAGGCAATGGGAGTTAGGGTTTGAAGAGAGGAGCTGGACAGAAGAAGTCTGGAGTGGAAATGGAGCTGGCAGCTGCTGAAGGGGGTGGCATGGAGCTACACAAGCTAGCTTAGCTTGCTAGTTCTTTGCTAGATGCTAAGCCAAGCTAAAGTAAGCTGGCTTCTACTATAATGAGCTGAGGTGAGCTGGGTCTGGTGCTCCCAGGGAGGATTAAGCTGGTTGAGGTAGCTAAGGTAGCTTAGCTCAACTAAGTTGAGCTAAGCTGAGTCCCCGGGAGTTGGACCTGAGCTTCTTGAGCTGGGATGAATTCATATTCAGCTGGCTGGAGTTGAGTGGAGCGGGATGTAGCTAGACTTGAGCTAGGGTGAACTCCAGTCAACTCAACTGAGCTAGCTAGAGCTCCCTAAGGACTAGTGGGAGCTAAGATGAGCTAGACTCAGCTATGTTGAGCTAGATCTGAGCTGACCTGAGCTAGGGAGAGCTAAGTTGAGCTCTCTTGAGCTGCCATTCAGCTGAGATGAGCTGAATGGAGTTAAAATGAGCTAACTCTAGTCCAAGTGAGCTGGATTCCAGCTGTGGTGAGCTGGATCAAGCTGAGTTCCAGCTAGTCTAAGCTTTTCCTTCAACTATTGCCTTCCTGAGTGCTAGGATTCTAAGGATCTGTTAATCTGTTTATCCCTAACACTCACAAAAACACATTAAAAAGACAATAAAAAATGCAATGCATGCATAACCTAATTAATGCCTAAATGCAGCCCAAAAACCCGTTTGCGGAGTAAAATCCTAAGAGCTAGGTTTGTTTTAATACATAAGAATGATGATAAACTGGCATTTATCAGGCGGTAATCGATGCATACCCTCCATCCTGTTGTGGGTCTGGTGATGACTTGTTCCCCTT
Source organism: Thalassia testudinum (assembly GCA_037157565.1). NCBI lineage: Eukaryota > Viridiplantae > Streptophyta > Magnoliopsida > Alismatales > Hydrocharitaceae > Thalassia > Thalassia testudinum. The sequence continues at coordinate 74,990,745 of JAZHRO010000024.1, read as the reverse complement.
TCTCACTAGTCTCCACTATGAATCCTACCTTTTTGGGCACCACGTGAATAGGACTAACCCATTTATTACCAGAAATGGGGTAGATTATCCTTGCATCCAACCATTTTAAAATTTCCTTTTTCACCACTTCCCGCATGTTGGGATTTAACTGCCTCTACATATCTCTGAAAGGTTTTATAGAGTTGTCTGTGTAAATGTGATGCATGCATAGAGTTGAGTCAACCCCTTTAATGTCAGCTATAGTCCAACCAATAGCTTCCTTGTGCTATTTTAGGCATTCAATTAGTGCTCCCTCCTGCGTCTCAGATAGAACAGTCGAGATGATGACAGGGAGTGTATCATTGGGCCCAAGGTAAACATATTTGAGGGTCTCTGGAAGTGGTTTAAGCTCCAAGTCCGGAGCTTTCTGAATTGAGGGAATTATGTTCGATGTCCCCACCTCTCATAGCGGATCTACTTTGATTGTCCATGGTAGGGAGAGCAACTTTGCTTTGACACCCAACAGCTCTTCTAATTTAGGCAGATTATCTCCTCCTTCAAGATTCGGGGTACGGTCCTTAGCAATGACCATTTGGAGAGGATCATCACACGAAAGAGCTGGTGTCATCTCCTCTATAATCTCATTGATCGCCTCGATTTGGGAACAATCCTCTAATCCTGGTTGTTTATAGGCATCAAACACATTGAGCCAGATTTTTCGGTTCCCAAAGCCCATCTTGAGTGCCCCTGATTTGCAATTGATCAATGCATTGGTTATAGCCAAAAAGGGACGCCCCAATATAATTGAGGGTTTGGTGGGCATGTTGGATGGGTCAGTGTCCAATATCAAAAAGTCAACGGTAAAGAAGAAGTCCTCTACTCTCCCCAGGACATCTTCTAAGAGCCCACATGGTGTCTTCAATGATCTATCAGGTACTTGGAGGATTACAAGACTAGGCTTCAAATCACCTCCTCCTAATAGCTCATAGACAGAGCTTGGCAGTATATTAACCCCCGCACCCAGATCGAGGAGAGCCTCATCGATGTGTTGGTCTCCAATGACCACAGAAATATACGGGCTCCTAGGTCCTCCATCTTGGGGGGTGTACCTTGTTGTAGGACCGAGCTAACTAGGTTAGGCAAAACAACCTTAGCCTGGACCTGTTTCCTAGCTTTCCTCTTCTGGGTGCACAGGTCCTTTAGAAATTTAGCATAGGATGGTATTTTCTTGATAGCATCCGAAAGAGGCAAGTTAATGTGAACTTGCTTGAATGTCTCCATTGTTTCATCCATCCTATCCTTGGCTTCAGATGAGCCAGCAACAAGTGCCTCAGGGGCGGATAAGCGCTCAGAAAAGGGCACTCTCGGCCTCTGGGTGGAAGGGTTGTCATGGCAAGACAAGGGTGGAATGGGGACAACATCCTTCGGATGGGTGATTTCAAGTGAGGAAGGGTTGAGTTGTTCTTCCTTGGTGAATGTGTAGATGCTGGTTGGAGTGGTAGGAGGGGTGACCGTAGGAGTGAGTTAAGGTTTGGAAAGTTTCTTACCACTCCTCAAAATGGTCACAGCCTTAGCGTGCTCCATTATGAAGGGCCCTTTACCCCTTGGGTTCTCCTCAGATGAGTTGGGCAATTTCCCAGGGTCGCGTTGTCTAACAGCCTCATCAAGATGGCCAATTTGAGATTGCATTTCTTGGATAGCCTTATTCTGAGATTGAATGATCATACTTTGATTTTCTTGCATGGCCTTCATCATAGCTTTCAGATCTTCCATCTCAGAATTGTTAAGCTGAGGAGACTGGGATTGTTGTGCTTGAAAGGGTTGGGTGGGTTGGGCTCTTATATTCCTCGAATTTGAAGCATCACCTTGCTTCCATGGGAAATTATGATGGTTTCTTTATCCAGGATTATAGGTGTTTCCAAAAGGATTGTTCTTAGGTGGTGGACGAAACCCGTGGGCAACATTCAGGTCTGCCTGTACTAAATAGGGGAATTGATTAGCCAAATGACACTCAATAGTAGGGTGAAGAGTGCTTTGGTAAATGGAGCATTCAGAAAGAGTCTAGACTTAGGACACAGTTTGTGGGACTGTGTTTGGGTTAGTCATGAGTCTTTCAAAGTTCTGGTTCAACAATTGTATCTGAAAAGCCAAATTCTGAGTTGTCTCGGCTTCACTAGATTCAGCTTTCCTTTGAAGGATGGAAGGTTTCCTATCTTGATAAGCTGAGGTCAAGTGGATAGAATTGTTGCTCAGTGACTCAAATAATATCCAAGCCTCATCCTCCGTTTTGGTGAGAAAGGTTCTGGCACAAGCAGCATCCACGGTTTGCCCATGCCTATCAGATAGTCCAATGTAAAACCTTTCTACCAATTGCCATTTAGGTACTTGATGGTGGGGGCATAGTCGAATCAGATCATTGAATCGCTCCTAAGTCTCATGGAATTGTTCCCCATCTAATTGAATAAAACCCATGATTTTCCTCCTGAAGTGGTTGGTTTTGCTCATCGGGAAGTATTTTTTTAAGAATTCTCCCTTAAGGGTGTTCCAATCATTCACCCTTGCATCCAAGGTGTGATACCAGTGTTCTGCCTCATCCTTAAGGGAGAAGGGGAAGAGGGTTCTCATCATAGCTTTATCAGTAAAGTTCTGAAGTTTCACCGTAGAGAAGACCTCGGTGAATTCCTCCAAATGCCAGTAGGGGTCCTCCCTAGCAGTACCATAAAAGGATGGCAACAAAGATATGGTATTGCTCTTGATCTCATATGGATTATCCCCTGCTGGTTGTCTCAGTGCTTGAGCCGGTTGGTTAGTTGGAATAAAATAGTCCCTCAGGGTCCTTTGTTGATTTTCTCCTTGATTAGCCATGTCTTCTCTTTCCTCTCCTTGGTGGGCTCTCCTAAGAATTCTCTCGGGCTTAGGATCAAACACTAGACTGCCCTCAAGAGAGAGTCTACCAAGCATACTATATCAATCGCAATTCAAGTTCTTGTCGATTGAGTAAGTGAAACCTCCACTCCAAAGATAGGTCAAAAGGTCAAGGCTTATCCCTCCGTTCCCACCTAAGTGGTATAAGAGGGGTGATGACTTAAGATCTTAACCTTCTTTGTTGCTGAGGTAGAATTGGTTGATATAGATGGCCAAACAAGTTATTCAATACAATTATGCGACCTAATTCAACCTTTGAGTGCCTTAGGACCTATACTTTGCTTAGATGATACTCCTAGGTGATCAAGTGAGAAGTTACTTTAAGGACGAACAAAGGGATGCAAGTAGGGCGAACCCTTCCTTTGAGGAGATGTGTACGCGGTGCCTCTTAACTACCCTTTTGTTCCTTTAAGGGGTGTCCCCCTCCGTGAAGTATCAAAACACTTGGTCAAAAGATAATACCACCACCACAAAGCATGATAGGAGGGTTTGCATCGATAAAGAGATTGGTGCCTATAGCCTTAAGGGATCGAGCCTTAGTGCGGTGCCTAATGTGAGTGCTCAGTGCCAGAAGTGTGCATCACACCACAAATCATTTTTATTTTGAAAATGCAGACAAGTCCCTTTGAATCAGATCAAGTGTGATTTGGTTTTAAGGTCAAATCTGATTATCAGTCCTAATTGCAGTTAGGCAACCACTGGATTAGGTAATTTCAATCAGCTTGGTGGTCTTGAATTTTAACCCAAATGCAAATGTGTGAACGGGACCTGGATGCAAAAGGTAGAAAGGTGTACCTATCTCCAGCAATCTTCATGCAAATATGCTCGCAATGCAACATTGAGATCTAATGTGCTGCTTAATTACCACTAAATGCATGCACCTAAAGGTATGCAACTCCTAACAGGCATCTCAGTATTTTATTGTGTTTGTTTTAGAGGCAAGCATGCAAAAAAATGAATCACATAAGTAGCAAAAATATAACCCCTAGTCTGTAAAGAATGTGGGGACAGACCCCTAAAAATCAGCCCCAATTACTACAAGGGTGAGAAAACAGAAATAAAACTTGTGACAAAGAAGAATTCGCTATGAAAGCAGGATCCAGGTCTCCTGCATCTACCCCACGTGTGGACGTTGCTCAAGGTCGATGTCGTCTCTCAGTTTCTCCTGTCGCCTCGTCAGATTCCTCGCACAGAAAAGATAACAACTGGTCAGATCACTGTGCAATGAGAAATAATCAGAAATAAAAATCAGGTGAAATTATTGCGTCTATTGCCTCCCTGGCAACATTGCCATTTGATTGTGGGATTTTCTCTTTTTGAATATGATGTCAGAAAAATATGCGTCGTAGTAAATAATGTGGTTGAAAAAAAAAACTCGATCAAAGTTACTAAAATACTGAAATAATACCACACTTCAGGTCGTATCCACAGGGAGGCACAGACCAATAAATTCACCAATGTTTCTAGCGCATGCAATCTTGTTCCTAGGACAATAGTGAGTAAGATTACTCTTTTACTTTAAGCCCAATCTTTACCTCTCATTCAAATTAATCCATTGCATGATATAAAAGGAGAGAGGGATAAGAAGTTAAAGGGCTTGGCATGCAATATTAACATAATAAAATAACTTCATAAATAAAGCAATAATTCCTACAATCGAAAATTCTCAAAGGCAACTAATACCTCCCCCACTGTAGTAACATAGGGGAGGAAGTTCTCGGTGGTGCTCATGCATGAGGAGGGACCGACAGTCAATGAGCTCGGTTGGAAGAGATTAGCTAGAAGTGAGGAATGCCTACGTGGTGGTGTGGCAGCCTGAGGTGGCTGGAGCTGGTCACCAGAAACTAAGAAACTGCCGGCGGTGGGTTGGTCGGGACGTCGACGACGACTGCGGTTGGCATGTCTGATGGTGTGGAGGTGAGGCGGGTCCGGTGGCGTCGATGGCGTGAAGGATCAGGGTCGGAGTTGATGACTGCGTGTGAGGGATGTTGGGTTCTTCTTCGGTGGGTGTAGTTGCAGCCGGTGGAGATGAAAAAGAAGAAGAAGGCGGCGCACTTGGGTGTTGCCTTGCTGGTCGTGCATGCCTATTGCACACGGTGGGGGGTTCTGCTGTGTGGGCACGGATGTGGTGGTTGAGAACGAGGGCGAGGGCGAGCGTAGTGGTTGGTTGTGTGCGTCGTGGAGGGGGCTTGCAGTCGTGGATGAGAAAAGGTGGCAGTTGCAGTCAGTGGCTGTGGTGGTCGAGGGCATGGACGCGGTCGGCTCGCAGTGTGGGAAGTCATAGTCGAGAAGATGCCTGCCTAGACGTCGGGCAGCCCTCCCGGACGACTTAACTTGCCACCGTCTTTGGTGGGCTGCAAATGCGCAGTTGGGAAAGCCCCTGGAAGAAGGCAAGGGGAGGAGGCACGTGGTTCTGTTAGCTAGTTCATGGAAGCATGCAGTGGCTGATGAAGGAGGCACACGGCAGTGGTGGCTTCAGTTGGTGTAGAGGCTCACGGTGGTGGATGGGCGCACGGTGAGGGTAGAGAGGTGGAGGCCTTGTTCCCTCTCGAGGGAGGAAGAAGATGCTTTCCAGTTGCCCATCCCTTCCTGTTAAATAAGGAGAGAGTGAGAGAGTCAGATTCTTTTTTGTTACCAAATAGCGAATAGAAATTTTAGGAAGAGAGAGAGAGACTCGTGAGAGAGATAAGGAAATGTGTTGCAACAAATTTGAGAGGTATACAAGGAAACCTCTAAAATTTATTCTCTTATTATATTTTGCCTAAACAAAATCCCACATATCTCCACTCACTTTGATGTGATGCCCTTGCCTTTTAAAGAGAATAATCAATCCTCCCATATAAAGACTAATGCAATTAATGCATGAAATGATAAATCTAGCGTTTACATCATTTTGTCAATAACATCCATGCTTTAAATTAGTGTCTCATCAAAATAATAATGTACTTAAGCATTAAATTAGTCTACTAAAGTAGACCCCTCACCCATCAATGACGCCAAAATGTTAACGGGCTATCGAGGGATTTTAAGGAGTAATCGTCGTAGCAAAGCCTCAATTGCTTGAAAATAATTAAATTTATAGCTTAGAATCAAAAAAGAGTCCGAGGTCAATCACAAGGAGCAACTAATGGAAATTGAATCTTACTAATTACAATTTAATTAGAAATATAAGAAATTATGAACAAAGCTTCATTTAGAACAACTCAAAATAATATATATATGAAATCAAGTAGCAAAGTGCAAAAAGATTGGATTAAAATGGCGATTTGAATCACCAAATTAACCCCTGAAATTAATCTCAAGTATCTCAAATAATTGAACACTACATCTCAACCAAATATGCCATGTCAACCAAGTTTAAAATTCCAACAGTATGTAGAACTAATGCACTCGCAGAGATCAGACGAAGGCACAAGGCATCAGATGCCTTAAGTTGCTTAAGGCACAGCTCCAACAGAAGAGGCAAAGGCCTCCTTCTCTCTCATTCATGCCTCAAGAGAGAGGCAAGCATAGCACCACAGAGGCAAAGGCCTCATAGTTGGTTAAGTGTAGTGAGCTGAGGTGTGAAGGGCAAAAACCCCCTCTCTCTCTTTCTTCTTTTTCTCTCCTAGAATAGACAGGCTGGACCCGGGTATCCAGGTAATCAGATTCACACCTAGACCCGTGTGGGTGGTGCACGGGCGAGGGCATGGACGAGCACGTGAGCAGCACGTACGAAGGGGTGTGGTGTAGGGACTTGACCCCAGTGTTTGAAGGCGAACAGGCTACGCAACTTTTTGCCTTTATCTACTGTGGCGCCTTCTTGAATCCAAGCTTGGAAACAAGCTCGCGAACTCTGGCTATTTCACACAAACCAGATACCCATCTCTTCAAACCATTCGCATGAACTTTTGGGGAAGAATCAAGGTCTAAGATTGGGTTTATTTGGTAGGGAATTACTCAAGGAACCTCCCGTTCAAATTTGGAAAAGTTTGATTGAGAATCGAGCGAGAAATCCTCACTCGAATCTCGATGGAGCTCCTATGTTCACACCAATGGCGATAGGGACCCATTTGAAAAGAATGATGAGAAAATTAGGGACCAATCTGCAAGTAATTCAAAAGTTGAGGGTCTAATTGAAAGGAAAAGAGTCTGACTGGACTGAAATGCAAACTAGGTCAAGATGGACTTTGATTGGGCCCAAAGTTTGGTAAAAGCTTAATTTGGATCCAAGGAATCTGATGGCAAAGTTGGATTTCAATTTTGACCAAGTTTGATTAGGAAATTTGTGTAGAAACCCAAATTAGGGAAACTTTCTATCTGATACTGTCTTTGAGGTCAAAATGGGTTCCAAAGGTCAAATCAAGAATACCAAACCTTAAGGAATATTTTTCTATGAATTTTAGAAGTTTTAGATGAATTTTATCTTGACCATAACCTCTATAATTTAAGCAGGTCTAAAATTGGGGTTTTGGGTGTTGTATTGATTCTCGAAATGCGTGAAACCCCATTTCTGTCTGTATGGACCAACTATTAGTGTTTAATGCTCATTTAACATCTATTTCACCCATAGAAAATCCCTTGGTTATTTTGTGCTCATGATATGCTGTTAAAATAATAGAATTAACCCTAGTTTCTTGTTCTCTTCTCAAAACATAATAAGGTGGAGATACAACCCTCAGATGAATATGTAGGTGCTTTTATCTTTTATTCTAGACTAAAACGGGCTAGTTAAGGCTCATGATGGTGTTCCCAATAGCCGCCCATAGCATTCTGTAGCTAAATTCAGGCCCTGGTAATCGACATTTTGGGATAAGCCCACCCATGGCATTTGAACCAGCATAAGGTGCTTACATGCCCCTGGTAGGATATTTAAATATCCTAGGAGACAAGCACCAAGGAGATGATATGTTACTATGCATCTTCGAGGGGAATTTCCACCTCCACACCGGGAACTCGTCCAATCAACTTGTGTTGTCAAGCCACTCTTAAGCTTGACCTTCGAGGTGGCCTTTTAAAACGTAACACTTTTGGCATGATTTCTTTATTAAGCGCACTAAACCAGACTAGTGTGTGATTTTGGGTGCTTAGGTTACCAAGTCCCGTAAACCAAAAGGCAGACAACGGGGTCGAATAATCTTTAAGCCTTAGACCTAGTACATCAGCTTCGCACTTTTCTCAACCTCTTGAGGATTAATCTGGATCTTAATGAATAGTTGAGTGTTTAAACCCTGAAAATAGGTCCAAGAGACCTAAGGTCGGTACTCGTTGATAAACGCCAATTTATCATCATTCTTATGCATTAAAACAAACCTAGCTCTTAGGATTTTACTCCGCAAATGGGTTTTTGGGCTGCATTTAGGCATAAAATAGGTTAGGCATGCATTGCATTTTTTTATTATCTTTTTAATATGTTTTTGTGAGTGTTAGGGATGTACAGATATACAGATCCCTAAAACCCTAGCACTCAAGAAGGCAAATGGTGAAGGAGAAGCCCAGACTAGCTGGAACTCAGCTTGATCCAGCTCACCACTACTGGAACCTAGCTCACTTGAACTAGGGTTATCTCATCCCAGCTCCATTCAGCTAATCTCAGCTGAATGGCAGCTCAAGAGAGTTCATCTTAGCTCACCCTAGCTCAAGTTAGCTCAGATCCAGCTCAACTTAGCTGAGTCTAGCTCATCTCAGCTCCCACTAGTCCACAGGGAGCTCTAGCTAGCTCAGCTGAGTTGATAAGAGTTCACCCTAGCTTAGATCCAGCTACATCCAGCTCCACTCAACTCTAGCCAGCTAAAGAAGAACTCATCCCAGCTCAGGAAGCTCAAGTCCAGCTCCCGAGGACTTAGCTTAGCTCAACTCAGTCGAGCTAAGCTACCTTAGCTGCCTCAACCAGCTTGATTCTCCTCGGGAGCACCAGACCTAGCTCACCTCAGCTCATTATGGTAGAAGCTAGCTTACTTTAGCTCGGCTTAGCAACTAGTAATGAATTAGCAAGCTAAGCCAGCTAGAGTAGCTCCATGCCAGCCTCTTCAGCAGCAGCCAGCTCCAATTTCAGCTCCAGACTTCTCCTCCTCAGCTCATCCCTCCAAACCCTAGCTCCAACACCTTCTCCTCTACTCCTCCATTAGCTAAGCTAGCTTAGCTTAGCTATGCTCCAACTTCCTTGGCTTGTACCACCCCGAAAACCCACCTAACAACTCCACCCAACTAGCTCCACCTAAGCTCCACATAAGCTAACCTACTTGGCACCAACCTAGCCTACCCACCACCTCCAAAAGACACCAAAAAGTGGCTCCAAAACCACCCTATCCACCCCCTTGATGGTGCCACTTTTCCCTCCAAAATTCCCCTTCATCTTCACCACACAATTCCCCTTGAATCCATCTCCACCATCCACCTAACCCCCCTTGTAGAAGACCCTATGTTGGCGCCAAAATGGTGGTGTCTCTCCACCACCAAAAGCCACAAACACCACCATAACCACCCCCTTTAACACCCCTTGGGTTGGCGCCACACACCCTTGGCCATAGGATCACCAACCTCCTCCATCCTTCCATCCTAGCCCTCCATTTCAAGGGGCACCTTAACCCCCCATCCTACCCTATAAAAAGACCACTACCTACCACCATTCAAGACATCCTTGGCTAGCAAATTCACTCTCATATTCCACCTATAAGCCCACGTCCAAGAGAGAAGAAGAAGAAGAAGATTAAGGGATATTCTGTCCCCTTGGTGCCTTCCCCTCTTCCCTTCTCTTTTGGGTCAAGCCAGCCAAAGGAGAAGCCAGGCAAGGAAGATCTTAGGAGGAGATCTGGAAGGTGGTTCACGCCACCTTGGAGGAGTTTTTGAGGGTGGTGCACGCCCACCCCTTGGAGAGAGCATCCAAGGTGGAAGATTCCACCTTGGAGGAGCTCTCAAGGAAGGAGAAGAAAGAGGCCCTCTTTTCAAGCCAAGGAGCAGCTAGGCTTGGAGCAAGAAGACTCCCTTCTTCACCATTTTTGCAAGAGGATTTGTGTTTCTTTTCTTGCTTTTAGATTTGTTTAGTTCTAGTAGAAGCATTCCTCTACTTGTCATTGAAAAGAACACTCATTCTAGTCAATTAAATTGCCTTCTTTTAGCTTTTTATTGCAATTGTTTCTTTTGGTTCTAGCACTTGTTTCACCTCTTCTTCCTAATTACTCTAGGCCTCCACTTGCCTAGAGTGAACTTAGGAAGAAGATATTTCTATCTTTTAAATTTTAGTTAAGAAATTGTATGTGTTAGTACTTCCCATTACAATTCGCATTTTGCCCTCGTCTTTTCAAAACAAAAAAAAAAATTACATATTTAAAATACCAAAAAGAAAGTTGATATGTGTTTTTAGAAAGAGAATTGAATTGCAATTTTTGCCTCCTTGGATGACCCTAGATACTCCCCTATCTAGGATATAAATTTAAAAGCGAAAGCGGATTCGTGTGTTACAACGACATTGAAAAACCCACTTTTACAAATCACACGCATTTCGCTATCACTCGTCACTAATCTCCTAAGTTTTAGCCTTCCAGGTCTTAATTCATCATCCAATCCAACCTAGGAGTTATGTAAATTCCAATTATAAGGGACTACCTCATTTTTTTCTCTTTTTGATTGCTCCTTTTTTTTCTCTTTTCTTTCCTTTTCTCTCCTCCTAAATTGTTTTCAATTTAGCTCACTTTGATCTCTCCTTCCCTTTTTTTTTTGATGAAACCCCTCCATGAATTGATTCTCACAACGTTTTGCACTTTAATACCCCCCCATGCCTAAGATTTATAATATCTTCATTGTAAATTAGGTGCATTAGAGTTCAGTTCAGATCGTACATTAGAACAAGTTTGGTGGGTGGTGAATGGGTCGAGATGATTGTTGCAGACGATTTCAAGCTTTAATACAAGTATCAAAGGTGGAGTTGGCTGTTTTAATGGATGAACCCTAAAGTGTAATATGATTTCAGCAAAAAGATAGGTCAGAAGGGTCTCGATTTTCTCAAAAATGACGGGTTGGCTCCCGTTAAGTGCTAAGTTTAACGCCATCAGCTGGGCACAATGAAGCTTAGGGAGAATGGAGATCAAAAGATACTGTAGCTAGATTTGAGTCGGTGAGTTTGAAGAACGGTTTGAGTCTCTAATCATTCACAACAAATGGTTCTGATTTATGGCTAAGTTCGCTAATTTCGACTGCTCCATTTCCAAACACTCATCTCACGAGGAATGGTCCAATTCATTTTGATCTGAGTTTTCATGGGAAGAGCTTGAGTTTGGCATCGAGGAGTAACACTTTCTTACCAGGATGAAAAGATTTCCACGAAATGTGCCTATCATGGAAGGCTTTGACCCACTCTTTATAGATGCACGAGTTCTTGTACGCATCATTGCGTAGTTCCTCGATCTTGCTCATTTGCAACCGGCGGTGGATTCTAGCCTTCATGAGATCCAGATTGCACTTTCGTACTGCCTAGTAGGCTTTGTGCTCCATTTATACAGGGAGGTGACATGCCTTCACATAAACAAGTTTGAAGGGAGACATTCCTAACTGGGCCTTATGGGCTGTCCTATAGGTCCAAAGGGCTTCTGCAAGGTAGGTAGACCAATCCTTCCTGTCAGGTTGAACAGTGATCTGAAGTATTTTCTTAATCTCCCGATTTGACAGCTCAGTCAATCCATTAGTTTGGGGGTGTTAAGGAGTCAAGATACGATGCGACACCCTGTACTTTTTCATCAAGGACTGGAAGTGCACATTCGGAAAATGAGACCTCAAATCTAGAAAAGATGTTCCCCTGAATGAACCGAAGAACAACTTTATGATCGTTAGTTTTGGTGGGGACAGCTTTGATCCACTTTGAGACATAATCAACAGCAAGTAAGATGTACTTGAAGTGTTAGATCCTAGAAAGGGTCCCATGAAATCAATTCCCCAAATGTTAAAGATTTCTCACATAATGATCGGATTCAAGAGCATCATATCGCGCAGGCCCATGTTGTCGTGGGTCTGACAACGGGCACATGCCCTACAATAGGATTGTGAGCCTTTGAACATGGTGGGCTGAAAGAACCCACACTGGAGGATTTTCACTACAATTTTACACCCAGAGTAGTGGCCACTGCAGGCCTGGTCATGACAGAATGAGATGACATCGTTGACCTCATCATTGGGAATGCATCTCTGGATCACTCGGTCATTACCAATGTGGAATAGATACAGATCTTCCCAGACATAAATGTTGAAGTGATCTAGAGAGGATTAAGCTTGAGTTATCATTGTTGTAGTACAAAATCCTCAATTGACCTCTCAACAAATAAAATTTATAAACTTAGATATCTAGATATGAAGTCGAAGGTCGAACATAGGAATTCACACACTAATCTCAATCTAGATGAGCACAATATATGAAGCACTATAAAGATATTCAATGAATATTAATCTGTTACATTAAGTATTCAATGAAGATCAATGTATTTAGAGACAAAAGGATACCTAGAACAAAATAATAGTGATTTAGATCACCAATTATTAGTCTAAACACATATATAAATCAATAACTCAAATGATGTTAAATAAATGAATAGAACTTAGATGTCTGATTTGAGAATCAGACTTAAATGTTCTCTGCTGTTGCTTTCTCTTCTGATCTTCTTCATTTTCTCTTTCTTCTTATTTTTCTTCTAGCACAGTCCTTCAGCCTTGTCTTTCTGCCGTAGCCTCTTTAGCTTTCGAGGGGCATAGCCCCTTCTTTTCTTTCCTTCCCAAGCCTTCCCTTTTTTTCCGAAGGCTTTACTTCCTTCATAGCATAAGAGGCCAAGCTCCTCAGGCTTCTTTTCACGGCTAAGTATGGAGCAAGGGGAAACAACTCAGAGCAAAATCCACCCCTCCCTCTCTCTCTCTGTTTCCTTTCCTTCCCTCCTTTTCTCTCTGAAACCAGGCTTATCGGGTATTTAGATATGTGTACCCAGTCTCGCTAGACCCACATGCATGTGTGCATGGGTGGGGCGTGAGGCGCAGAGAGCGTGAAGCGGGGGACTCGACCCCCTGGTGTTCTTAGGCAAATGGCTCCAATCACAAAAATAATATATTAGCTACTTCCTCTTCGTCAACTTATGATGTGGGACTAATCTCACATCTTTCTTCCGCCCACAATCAGCAGCTGGAGGTTCGCCTGATTGGTGTTTGTGTGGTGTAGCTCTGCCCAATTGAAAGTCAGGAACTGATCATGAGATTTTTCCATGTCGATTGAGGTGAGGGTGAGACTAGAGGTGGCAAGATGTTGTCTACCGGAGATGGAGGGGATGACCGGAGACGGCGAAGCACCTATAACAAAAATACGACCCTAGAGCCGGAATTAAGCACACGAGAAGGTCCGGCTCTACTTGCCAGATAAAAGCCCTAGAGAAATTAGATGTGCGAGTGGTTGGATGTGTGGGGCAGAGAAGCTCCGGTGAGCTTCAGTCGTTGGTGATGGATGGATGCTTTGGTCCCAGTCGTCAATTTTTTATAAGGATTTCATCAATAAATTCGTTAGATTAAATGAGGCAGTTTGGGTTTGAAAGTCTGTGAGTTCCTTCTTCGCTTTGCGAAAAAGACAATGGTGGTTGGACCTTTTTGCGAAAGGGGTGAAAATATAGGGGCCCCTTTGAAAGGAAAAGATGAAAGTTGAGGGGTTAGATGTAGAAGAATAGAAGTCTAGGGACCAAAATGCAAACTAGGTCAAGATCGACTCTGATTGGGCCCAAATTTTTGTGAAAACCTAATTTTGACCCAAGGAATCTAACAGCGAAGTTGGATTTTGGTTTTTAGCAAGTTTGACTGGGCAATTTATGCAGAAACCCAATTTAGGGCAATTGTTCGTCTAATACTCTATTTTAGGTCAAATTGGGTTCCAATGGTCAAAGCAAGCATACCAAACCTAAAGAATATTTTTATATGATTTTTAGAAGGTTTAGGTGAATTTTATCCTAGCTATAACCTTAGTTAATTAAGTGGGTCTGTTTTAGGGTTTTAGATGTCCATTAATTCTCTAAACGCGTGAAAACCTGTTTTGCTCTGCACAAACCCAGTTATTAGACATTTATGACCATTTTACCTTTAATTAACTCTTAGGAAACCCTATGATTGCTCTGTAATTAAGATATTCTGTTAAAACTGCAGATTTACCCTTATTTTACTATGTATCTCTTAGAATATTTATGCAGTGAATTACGGCTCTTTGGCGGTTATGTAGGAGCATTTATCAGTGAATTTTGACTAAATAAAGCTAGATATGGCTGATGATGACGTTATCATCAATAATACTTAGCATCAAAAATCAGCTTGTCCCGCTTGGAAGTCGCCTAATCTGGCGGGACTTTCCCTGTAACCAAGTAGTTCACGATGTCGACAAACCAGGGAAGTCCATTAATGGCCAAGAGATGCTCATCTGGAAACTGCTCGGTAATAGGTCCAGACGGGTCAATAACCAAAGATGGAAGGTGAGACATATGGTCAGCTACCATGTTCTGCTTTCTTACCTTGTTGCGAATTTCAAGATCAAATTCTTTTAACAACAAGATCCAGTGGATTAATCTAGGCTTCACATCCTTCTTCGTGAGTAAGTACCAGTTTGAAGTAGAAAATGTATGCAAACGGAATTGAGTTTTGAAAACTCGTCGATGTAGTATGATTTGTGAAGAAATCCGTAAACAGATAAATTTATCGAAACTCGAAAGAATTCCGGGTCGAGCACAAGGAGGCAGACGTTTGATTCAAAATCGAGTTTGTTTTATTATCACGAAGCAGATTAGCTGGTCAAATTGAATCTAAACTAGCTATCTATTTAAAGAATAAATAATAGAATATAGAGAGAATATTACAAATAAAGAGAAAATAGAGATAAAATAAACATGGATTTCATTACCACAAGCTGATGTTCATTAGAATTACTGCTCACTACACTAGAAAGCGGTAAAAGAGAAGGTAGAGAGAAGTTATCCTCCTCGACGGCTGCTTGGAGGACGAGCTGCAACGACAGAGTGGCCAGACGAAGGTGATGAGATGCGGGACGAAGGAGAGCGATGAGAGACGATGGAGAATGGGGCAGGACAACATTGTAGCGGGATCCACTTCCTGAATGACGGTGAGAGGACCACTGTGGAATGCTCTACGAAGGGGATGAGAAGGTGGAAAAATTATAATTTTAACTCTAATGGAGCATCCCAGGTTTGGGACAAGCTCTTAGAGCTTTGGAGTGGGTGAGAGAAGAGAGGAAGGGATGAAGAAAGTGTGGGGTTGTAGGGCTATTTATAGGTGAGGTTTGAATGGGCAAATAGGTCATTTTACTTTTAAAACATTAAATCGTGGTCTTTAGTGACAAACAAAATTGTCACTAAAGCCCAGATCGTGGGTTTAGTGTGTGCGCCCATCGCGCACCTCTTCCTCTCCCCACGTGCAATGCCATCTCACATTCTTTGATTCTCAACCGTCCGATCAAGCAATCGATCGACTTAAAATCCATTGCGCACGCGCCTTCGTCCAATGCCCGCGCATGAGATTGAGCGTCAGTGGCACGTTGGATTGCATGTGAAGGCACCGTGCGCTCTGGTTGCGCCATGTCGCTACTCTATCCACCATCTGCGGTGCATCCAATGGCCAAAATCGACCGCGCTTGCACTGCACTGAATTGAGGTGCGTGGTGAGTTTCTAACTTGCACCCTCAACTTGCATATGGAGCACTCAACCAATGCACCAAGGCTGAGAGTTTGTCGCATTTCTAGCCGAGGTTCGCACGCTTATGGTCATTGGATCAAGATCCAATGCCCATATTTGATTGTGCATGCGAGGAGAGAGAGTGGATGGTGGGTCCTTGGGCTGATTGGGCAACTGGGATGGTGCCACGTGGTGCCATCTTGGCCGTCCATCTTCTATGTGTTGTAGATGGTGCCACGGATGTCGGATTGGACCAATTTTCGCGCCGTTGGGCTACGATCATCAATCCGAACCCATCCGTGCGGTCGATTTGTCATCTGAAGTGCGAATTTACACAATCTTGGCCATTGATCTCTAACCTCCCTTAAATTATATCTGATGCTATGGAACTCCATCAGGGCGATCTTAGAGTCGTTAAACTCCGATCGTCGCCCTGATCAGATCCGTATGGTTGGATCTTCAATTCGAGGCCTCGATTAAATGTTGGCCTGTTACCTGACCACAAGAAAAAGGGAAAATAACCTAAAATTTACACAACCTAACCTAAATGCAAGATGATGTATGTTATGCAATATTTATAATGTATGATGCAACTCTACGCCTAAGAACACACATAAATAGACAGTTTATATGATATAAACGTATTTACATCACACCCCCATGCCTATCTTTCGCTAGTCCCTAGAAAAATTACATGCTATTTATAAGAGAATTAGATCAGATTTCTTGGGGAATAGTTATTTTTAAAAGCTTATGAATTTCAACTTTGACCTGAACTATAGAGATACAACAGCGCCCGGGTGTCTGCCAAAATGCAGATCGCGTCAAGCCCTCGCCTTATTCAAAGAAGGATCTTTTTCTTCTTTTCTTTTCTATTTTTTTTGGATTTTCGAGTTTAGGTTTTCGGAGTAGCTTTCTACGGCTACTCAACCCACCCAAGACTCGAAGAGAACCCTAAGTTCTAAGCATCTTTGTGTGAAATATGATAGACTCACTGATCGGTGATTAGAACAGACTTTGGGTTTCTACGCCCCTAGGTGACTTTGAAAGGAAATTCTGCCTAAAGGTATATCTATTTGACTGGTAGCTTTCTCCCTACTTTTATTTTTATGGGGTCAACACAAGGGTGAACCCAGTATATATCTTCCTGACTTATTCTACTCCTCCCTTCTTTCTAAGTGTTTTGGAATTTTACGTGCATTTCTTGAGCTGGGTTCTGGACAACCTACCAATGTGCTGTTACCCACGATAACTTGCCAGCCATACTTGTGCGGTGAAGTGTAGCTTTTCTTTTTCTTTTCTTTTCTCCTTTTCTATTTTTTTCTTTTCTTTTGTTATTTCCTTTTATTAAGTAGGTGGTTTCCCTAATCTAAGATTTACCTAAAGGTAGTAGGAAAAGAATGGTGGTGTGACTGGGCTCTAGACAACCTACCAATGGGTTGTTACCTACAATAACTTGCCAGCCATACCACCCTAGAAGGTTCATTAGCTACCCAATTTTTGTAAAAACCACCGAAAAGCGAGTTAGTGCAAATAGTGGATAGATGCTTAGACTTAAAATCCCCTCTAATTAGAGGGCGGGTTGATAAGTCATGTACTTATCACCCTAAATATTTAACCAATTAAAATATGAGTTTAAAATAGCAAGGACTCAAGAAACAAGTCCACATTTATTTGACATCGGGGCTGATTAAACCCAAAGACCTAAAGGGTCTAAGTGTTCAAATCATACAGTTTTATTCTCTAAGATTGAAAATTTTCTAAAGCCTAAGTTCTCTTTGCTAATTCTACAATTTTTTTTAATAAATAAAAGGAAAATGAAATGAATCTATGGAGCTGACGAAATAATTCAATGATGAATATCCACCCCTTCATGCTTATCTAATGCAATGTCCTCATTGTATTAAAAAGACATGAAATAGAGTGGAGTAGAGTACAAAGCATCTAAATTGCATGAATAATAGGTCCGCTCCGAGATGAAAAGAAACTATATACATGCTGAATTTAGTGCCTTCAGCTAGGCACACTATACAAAGAAGAAGAAATAAAGAATTTATAAGTGCAGGTCAGAATCAGAATAAAAAGATTCACCTTAGGACCTGCCAGCAAATGTCCACAAATGTGGACCAGATTGTGATGCAGACCCATACCCCACGGTCGAGTATATCTAAGGTTTTGGATAAATTATCCAAAACCTAGGATCAGTATGCAAGCAGGGTTGGGCCTGTGATTTGTGAGGATGCAACCCAAGAACAAAAAGTCGGGTTACAGAAAGATCAAGCTCAAAAGGATAATCAATGAATTTGTGCTTGGGTTGGACATCCTCTGATTCAAAGGTGTCATAAGGGTCCTCGTAGAAGGTTGGTGGTTTCAGATAAATAGGCACCCTTAGACTAGGTCTTTTACTTCCTCCAGAATTCATTTCCAAAATCAATATTTCCCAATTCCTATCCTCCTCATTCAGACTTTCAAATTCTGGGACCTCCTATATATTAATCACCCTGTCTGAATTTTCCAAGTCTAAAAGATGTGACTAAATCAGAATGGACTTGGGTTTAGTGATTTCAAAATCAAAATCTTCAGTAAACTCAATGGGGTGTGATTGAGGATCGGGGCTTTGAATTGAATCCTTCAGAAAGCAAGGATCAGAATTTGCCATGTGAGCCCCAATAAGATCAGTTTCCTTAGTTATCGTGCCATCATATGATTTATCGAATTCCTCAGCCCCAGTTGTCTCACTAAAATCATGTTTTGTAAACTCATGTGAGAGTTCGCATAATGATTCTTCACCTTCAGAATCAAAGAAATCTAAATTCGCATTGATGTATGTCCCAAAATCGTCAATCACTTTCTAATCCATGGAGACATACGTTTCCTTGTGCCCTGGCTAAGGGATCTCAGGTGAAGAAATCAGATTGTCCTTAATTGGATGCTCTAGACCAATCTGGTCAATCCCGATCTCGTAACACGTGTCCCCCACAACAAGTGCCTAAGCGGATTCTGACATTGGCTCTCCTGAAGGGGTTCATCCTAGGAATCATCACAGGCTCTAGACCATCCAGTTCACCAATTTCTACTCTTTTATGTGTTGATTTGCATGTATCGGTTCTACTGGTCGGAATCTCGATTGAGTATGAAAATCAGAAGAGGTTGTGTACCTCTGTGAGATTTTTTTAATTTTTCTTTTATATATGGAGGGTGAGGTGGGTGGAGGTGACAAACAAACAATCAAAAACTAACCTTAGAGTTTATAAGAACACCTAGGTTGATTTGTGTTGTGTTATTACGTGATGGAATGAAAACTAGTGGGTGGGAGGTGGGGGTAAACTTATAAACCCTTCAATAGCACTTTACTCTAATCTACCGCTTTTGCCCGTCTTCTAAGAGTACCTGCAATCATAATAAGAAAGGAGAGAAGTGAGGTAAAAGAAAAGTAAGGCGAGAAAACGCGAAAAATCAAAGAGCGTCGCCTCCCTGGCAACGATGACAAAATGTTTGAAGCGAAAAATGTACGCAAACAAGATTGAGTTTTGAAAACTCATTGATGTAGTATGATTTGCAAAGAGATCCGTCAATAGATAAATTTACCGAAACTCGAAAGAATTTCAGGTCAAACACAATGAGGCGGACGTTTGACTCAAAATCATGTTTGTTTTATTATCACAAAGTAGAGTAGCTGGTCGAATTGAATCTAAACTAGCTATCTACTTAAAGAATAAATAATAGAAGAAAGAGAGAGAATATTACAAATAAAGAGAAAATAGAGATAGAATAAACATGGATTTCATTACTACAAGCTGATGTTGATTACAATTACAACTACTCACTACACTAGAAAGTGGTAAAAGAGAAGGTAGAGAGAAGTTATCCTCCTCAACGGCTGCTTGGAGGACAAGCCACAATGACGGAGCACTCGGACGAAGGTGATGAGATACGGGACGAGGAGAACGACGAGAGATGATGGAGAATGAGGTAGGATGACATCGTAGCGGGATCCGCATCCTGAATGGTGGTGAGAGGACCACCGCAGATTGCTCCACGAAGGGGATGAGAAGGTGGAAAAATTATAATTTTCACTCTAATGGAGCATCCCAGGTTTGGGACAAGCTCTTAGAGCTTTGGAGGGGGTGAGAGAAGAGAGGAAGGGATGAAGAAAGTGTGGGGGTCGTAGGGCTATTTATAGGTGAGGTTGGAATGGGTAAATAGGTCATTTTACTTTTAAAACATTAAATCAGGGTCTTTAGTGATGGATAAAACTGTCACTAAAGCCCAGATCGTGGGCTTAGTGTGTGCGCTCGCCGTGCACCTCTTCCTCTCCCCATGCACAACACCATCGCATGTTCTTTAATTCTCAGCTGTCTGATCAAATGATCGGACAGCTTAAAATCCATCTCGCACTCCTTCGTCCCGCACTTGCACGTGAGATCGAGTGTCAACGATGCGTTGGATCACGTGTGAAGGCACCATGTGCTCTAGTTGCGCCATGTCGCTACTCTATCAGCCATTCACATTGCATCCAATGGCCAAAATTGACCTCGCTCGCGCTGTATTGAATTGAGGCACGCGATGAGTTTCGAACTCACGCCTTCAGCTCACGTATGGAGCGCTCAACCAATGTGCCAAGGCAGAGAGTTTGTCACATTTCCAACCAAGGTGCGCATGTTCATGGCTGTTGGATCAAGATCCAACACCCAGATTTGATCATGAGTGCAAGGAAAGAGTGTGGGCGACAGGTTCTTGGGCTGGTTGGGCGACTGGGATGGCACCACGTGGCAACATCTTGGCCGCCCATCTTCTATGTGTTGTAGATGTGCCACAGATGTCAGATTAGACTGATTTTCACACTGTTGGGCTACAATTGTCGATCTGAACCCATCCGTGGGATCAAATTTGTCATCTGAAGTGCGGATTTACACCATCTTGGCCCTTGATCTCTGAGTTTCATTAGATTATATCTAATGCTACGGAACTCTGATCAGGGCGATCTTGGAGTCGTTGAACTCCGATCGTTGCCCTAATTAGATCCGTATGGTTGGATCTTCAATCCGAGGCCCCGATTAAATGTCGCCTTGTTATCTAACCAAAAAATAAAAGGAAAATTAACCTAAAATTTACACAACCTAACCTAAATGCAAGATGATGCATGTTATGCAATATTTATAATGTATGATGCAACTCTACGCCTAAGAACATGCATAAATAGACAGTTTATGTGATATAAATGTATTTACATCAATGCCTCCCTGCAATGTGATCCGAGTATATGATGACGTGGGAACTGATGAGTCCAATTTATTGCACTAATTTTTAGCCAATGTTGGTTAGTTCCTTCATTTTAGAGTATATTAATATTTCCATTTGATTATAAAATAAATGCATGCATTATAATTTATATTTGTAAAATTTATCTGGCATTATAAATAATTATATGCATTATAGGAATTCAAGCATAGCCAAGTCTCATTTTTAAGATGTCCAGAGTACTGCCACCATCTTCACCGCCTACCTATGCCCTATCCATCCTTGCATCCCAACCACTCACGTTCTTCGCCGAGTGGTTGGAGACGATATCGGCTGAAGAAACGAACAGAAGATGTGTTTAAAAGAAGAGGTGCAGCAATCGTGGAGGATCATCTTTTCTCTTGACGGGGACCTCTTCTTCCTCCTCCACTGTGCAACAGGCCTACACTGTGGACATGGCATACACCACAACCACATAGTGCACACCGTGGACCATTGCAAACTTCACCTCGCCAACTACACCCACTGTGATCTTCACCTCCGTCAACCACGCGATGATAGCACGTGGCCTCACATTACATCCCCTATCTTCTCGAGAAACACCACTATCACCTTCATCTCACCACAACTCTTCTCCCTGACCGCTCTCAACACAGACCCACGCACCACCACCCTTTCTTCCCCTTTTCTCCTTCATCTTCACCTAGAACCCATCACCACTGATAAACACACACGAATTCATTATAAAATGCTTATTTATGATTGTTCCTAGGCTTAGCATTGCATATCAAGTTATAAATACTGCATAACATCTTTAGCATGGCATTTAGGATAGTTGTATATTATGTACATTAATTCCGTCATTTTATGTGGCCAGGAAGCAGGGTGACATCTTTACGGGCTTCGGATGAAGAATCTGACCATACAGATGGATTCAGAGTGACGATCGTAGTTCGTCATCATGAGAAGCACCCCGATTGGAGCTCTGTAGTACCCTCCACAAGAAGAAGAAGACGGACATCCCAGATGGTGCCACGTGGCACCATCCAGGCCACCCGACCTGAGCCAGCACGTTCTCAAGACCACCACATGGAGGGATCTCAGCCATTGGATCTCAATCCAACAGTTGAGTGGTGCCCGAACCGCATGTCAACAGCTCTCTACACTTGACCAAAAGTGTGCCTTGGCCAAACGGTGGGGCGCCCTCTCCGCAGACGCAAAACACGGGTTCGAGACCTACAGCACCCCCCTTCATCAATTGGATGCGCGCACATGCAGCAGCAGTGGCTGTGCAGCACCAGCACGCATTAGTAGCGTGCGTGCGTGCGTATGCCAGCGCGCATGCCAGCAGGGTCTCCGTGCAATCTACGCACATGAGGCGGGATAGCATAGCTCGCATGGGCGAGTGTGTGCTTAGTTGGTGCTAGCCTTTAGCGACAGCCTAGCAGACATTCAGTGACCCTTATAGCCATTGCTAATTGTTCGCATGCCAGCAAGGCTAGTTGCGTGCTTGAGCAGGCATGAGCTGCCCACAGTGACACTTACAGTGATGACCTGGAGGTTGCTAACGGTCCCATGCCTATTCTAGCCTCTTCTCATCCACTATATAAGGACCTACACCCCCTCCCTTCCAAGCCATCTCTACCTACTCTACTCCCAAGCTCTAGCAAGCCTACCAATGCTTTGTTAGAGCTTGCTCTCAAGCTCCCAAGGCATCTATTAGTGTAACTAAACTCTGCCCCACCAAATACTCCATCTTCCCATCCCCATTCATAGGTCACCTTGGAGCCGTCCTTCCACCTCCATTCCGGTAGTAGATCATCTCCGCCTTCTCACCTCCATTTTGGAGATGCACTGAAGCTTTCCTCTACCTGACGTCCTCCCGCATCTCACCTTCGTCGTCCTGCTTCCCAACTCCTTCGTCCGAGCTTTCGCCAGGCACCGCTGTCTTGCCGAACAACTGCTTCAGGAGATTTCTTCTCACCTCCCCCTCATTTTATTTTTTCTAGATTATTGTAATTGACATTCATGCAATATATCATATTCGATTCCATCTCTCTCTTGTGATTGGTTGTCATTTTATTTCAAAAATAAAAAAAATAACAAAACCCTAAAACACTAAAAAGAAACAAATTGAAGCGTGGTTTTCATACAAAGTAATCATCACCTCCTTATGTTCAACCTGGGACTCCCTTGGAGTTTCAGTATAAATTATATTTGATTACGAGTTTTGCAACTACGACGATGGGTTACTCGTAACCCCAATTTCAAACATGAGAAGCCCATGTCATCATTTTGGCGTCGTTGCCGGGGAGGCAATGGAATTTACTTTATTGTTTTCTGCACTTCTTTGCATTTACTTAGCACTAACCCCACTTTTCTTTGATCTACTATCTTGCAGGTACCCTAGAATGGAGATCTAAGTGTGGTAGACCAGAGTAAAGAGCGGGTAGAGTACTTTGTAAGTGTCCCCCACATCCCCCCACACTAGTTTCATTTCACCACACTCATAGTCAAGACCAAATCTACTTAAGTGCTTGCATAAATCCTAGGATAGAATTGTTTGTCTTGTTTGCCACCTTCATCCATTTAACCCCTGCATTTAAAAAGTAATAATAAAAAGATACTTTCTGTAGGATGAATCAATTTACACACTTTATACACCCACATCGGAGGCACATAATCAGACTTGATTTTCATCTACTTAATTGAGATTCTGACCTGTGGACCCAATACACTAAATCAACACATAAAAGAGTAGAAATCATATTAAGGTAATCACCATTTTGTGTTCCTTAATCGGTGGTGCATTTGAGCCAATTGATTGAATTATTGGGGCTGCAACACCTAATTTAAAAGAAACTCATTTGTAGCTGCCCCATAGGATTCAATATTTAGGTTAAGCTAGGCACTCCATATTTTCTTGATTTATAAAGGAAAATACTTGAACACGTGCTTTCAAAACTTGGTTTGCCTCACAAAACTTTGTTAAATACACCTAACATTTGAATCCTAAAAGCTACTAAGCAAGATTTGAACCCTAATACTCACCTCATCATTAATAATCTTGCTTGAAAACTTCTTGGTTGTAAAAGCTCTCCCAAACTGTTATCGACGATTCGATAGCACTCCTTTTCACTTCAAAAAAAAAAAGAAAACTTCTTGGTTGTGCACATTCACACATTCTCAGACAAATCATTAAGGGCACAACCCATTAAAGGTCCATCACATTCCTGAAGCACCATTGTCCCAAGCCTAACTAAAATTGAGTAGACGTTGGCCCTAAGGATTCATTCGCTCATCTGGATCCAGATTGAGATTATTCACGATTATGCTACTTATACTAGTTAATCTGATGTCTAGCTAGGGGAGTAGTGTCAAACGACTGCGGAGGTGCAAGCCAAAGGAAGAACCTTCTCCCCAGTCCCTCCTTCTAACTGGTTGGATTTCCTGGACATAGGTAGAGTAAATCGTCCATAATCTTAGGACGGATTCTGAGAGTTTGTAGACCTTTAGGCTACCCAACATAATGACAGGCTTGTATTTTTTGTGCTACAAGGTCCCTTCGCTTCCCTATCTTTCCGACTTCCTTCCAGTGTATGCTTGGAAGGAGGTCATTGAACCCTGGTTTGGAAGGACCTTTAGACCATTCCCGGAGGCATAGGTTGAGCTATAGCGAAGCAGATCGCATGGTTGATCAACAACCACCTCCCCCGCCCCCAAACTAGCAGGAGCTAATTCAGAGGTAGTTGGAAGAATTGCAGTAGATGCAGCAAGGGTTCCAATGAATGAATGGTCAGGGCACTTGACTCTTGACGGATTTTTATGATCCTTCAAATTATGAGGATCTTCCTGACGTTGTGATCCCCACCAGTGATGTTGAGATCAAGCCCCAGGTTTTGAGTCTAATTAAACACTTTCACGAGCTTGGCTCAGAGGACCCATTCCAACATTTGGAGGACTTGATCACTCTAATTCAGACCACCAAATCGCGGAATGTGGATGAAGAACAGATGCTCATGAGGCTTTTCCCCCATTCACTCAAGGATAAGGCCGCACATTGGTATCGTACCATTGGAAGACCGATTACTACTGACGTGCATACATCTGATTAACCTAAAAAGTCTATTAATGCATTTTCTTAGTGTCACATTAGCATCATACATTGTAAATAGTGCATAACATGCATAATCATGCATTCAGATCAAGTTGTATAAATTGTATAGTAATTGTCTCCTTTTTATGGTCAGGGATAGGGCAACTTTTTATTGGGACCTCAGATCAAAGATCCAACCGTACGGATCTGATTAGGGTGATGATTGGAGTTTAACGACTCCAAGATTGCCCTAATCGGACATCGATAGCACCGGATAGAAATCAAGGAACCTTAAAGAGCAAAGGCCAAGATGGTGTTAATTTGCACCTCAGACGACAAATCCAACTTCACGGATGGGTTTGGATCGACGATTGTAGCCTAACGGTGCAAAAATCGGTCCAATCCGACACCCGTGGCACCATCTACATCACTCAGAAGATAGACGACCTAGATGGCACCATGTGGCGCCATCATAGCCACCCAACATCAGCCGCAACTCTCCTTCTTCACCCGCTTGACAAATCTCAGCCATTGGATGCCCATCCAACGGCCGAGATCGCGCCTAGCCAATCTGGAAGATCGCCGCGCCCTCTCTCTCTCCTCACTCGCATGATGGATGTAGATCGTTGGATCACCATCCAATGGCCACGGACCCTTACGCCTTAAAACATCCGCGCAACACAAACGGCCACTCAGCGTAGTGCTCAAGCGCGCTACACGAGCGCGTGACGCGCGTTAGAGGCCCCATTCGCTGTGAGCGGGTGTGCGATCAGAGCCGTGCAATGAAGATCCAGCGGCAGGGAGCAAGCGATAGTGCCCATGGCGTGGGTGGGTGTAGCCACTTTAAGAGATTGGATGGCTGCGAGCGCAAACGTGCGCGTGCATTGAAGGGCGTGGAGGCGAGGGGGTGCGCAAGAGGCACTCATGTCGGCCACATTCAGGCCTTTAGTGATGGATAAATCCATCACTAAAGGTCCTGAATTAATGTTTTTCAAGTTGTAATGTCCAAAATGCCTCCAATCCTTACAACTATAAAAGGAGACCCCTCCATATGGATTTCTCATCCCTTCCTTCTCTTATCTCCCTCTCCAAAGCTCAAGAGAAGCTTGTCCCACACCCGGGATGCTCCTCAAGAGCTAAAGCCAAGTTTCGCCCCCATTCCAGAAGCGGATCCCACGACGACGATGACGTGCTGCCTCATTCCCATTCCTCCTACTTCAACCTCCTTCTTCCCGCTTTGTTCGTCATCTTCCAAGCGTTGTCTTGTCCAGCTCGTCCTCCAAGCGATCGTCGAGGAGGATAACTTCTCTCTCCCATTCCTTTTTCTTGCTTTCTAGAGTAGAATTTTCTTGCTTTCTAGTTGTAATAATTTCTCACTTTCTTAGTTGTAAAAACATTTTGCAACATAAAGTGAATGTTTTCCCTCTCTCTCTCTCTTATTGTCCATATTTATTCCATTTCATTGTGATTATTCTGCTCTTTAAACAAAAAACACAAAAAAATCTAATTGCGAATTTTGATTGACGTAGCCTCCCTGAGTTCGACCTGGGATTTCTTTACAAAATTTTCGGTATAAATTTTATTTGTTGAATGGATTTCATCGCTATTCGAACTACGACAGGTTTTCAAAACCAACTCTGATAGCGTAGTCATCCGTCGTTCAACAACTACCTAGACAGCTTTGAAATCATCCTTCCTGAAGAAATTCTTCCCAATTGAGCTAACCAATGCATTGCAACGGGCAATTACCACTTTTGCCTAGTGGCAGGGGGAATCATTTCATGGTGCCTGGGAAAGATTCCAGGATCTATTGTGGAAGTGTCCACACCATGAGGTACCTAAATGGCAACTTGTGCAAATTTTTTATCACAAGTCGAATGATCAACTCCATAATCATGTGGATGCTTCTTGCAGAGGCAATTTCCTCAACAAAGGCGCAGATAGCACGTATGATTTGTTTAAGGAAATGAGTGAAAATTCTTTAAACCATGCCTCCATGGAAACCTTCAACCGATCCCAACAAACTAGATCAAATGCCAATGAGGTCCAAGATTCTCATACATCTAATATGGAATTGATCTGCAATAGATTAGATAAGATGGATTTGGTTGCTAAACGAATGGAAGAGTGGATGTCTGGAAACTCTAATTTCTCTAGATCGACTCAATCCCAGGTGTCGGGATTCCATTCTTTGCAAGCTCCTATGGGACGGGAGTTTGTGAACTAGCTGGAGTCAGCTCGACCTTTGGGCCAACTCTTCTCGGAACCTTATGGATTCCAAACTGGGGCCTTTGATCCCAATTTTATTGATCCTTCTTCATCCTCATCTATGAGGATGTTCGGGCTGTGCAGGAAAATGTTAGGTCTAACCCTTACTCGAATTCCTATAATTCTGGTTGGAAAAATCATCTTAACTTCTCTTGGAAAGATCAGGGGCAATAGACCCAATATAGACCCAACAACTATCTACCGCAAAAACCAATGGGTTAGGGTCATGTATATACTCAGTTGCCTTTGAATTAGGTTAATTAGTCCATGTGGAATGCTCAACAACCTGCTAAGCAGGCTAATTTAAACCTAAAGATGGTAGAAATGCAAGGGTCAATGCTCCAGCTCATGCAACAAATGAAAGCTTCACTGGATACCTTGCAATCCGGACTTGGTGCAAACAACTGACAGCCCAGATCTCTACCATCACAGCCTATACCAAACCCAAGGAATGTACAGAACCAAGGCGTTGGGCCTCAAGGGTTTGGTAATAATGGGGAGTCATATGCTCAAGCTCATGCTATCTATCAGGCTACCCCAGCCCCTCCAGGAGAGAACCATGTTCGTACCATAATCAACCGAGAGCCTCCTATTTTGCCCAACCCTTCCCAAGACACTAACCAACAGCATTTTGCCACTGCAAACACATTCACCTTGAGGAGTGGTAGTAGACACAAGGGACCTACCCAACCCCATGTCAACCCCATTAGATCCCGTAGCAAGAATTCCATACTCCCAACTAAGAATGTGATCAACAAAACATCAGAGTCTGATTTGGGAGTATGTTGTTGTATGGGCAAACAGAAAAAGTCGGAGGAGAAATTGGAGGAAAGGATGTCCTTACTTCAGGCTTTCAAATTGACAATCATTTTACTCCTTGCAGCTATCGGATCAATCCCCGCCTACACCATAGGCTTACTGAATGCATATAAAGAAAGGCGTAGAGCAAAATCTGAAAACAATAGGAGAGTAGTTTTGTTCGATAACACAAGCACACTGATCCTAAACAAGCTACCTCCTAAGAAGTAGGACCTGGGAGACCCGCTGATTTCTTGCACAATAGGAAACATTACTTCTGACCAGGCCCTCCTCGACTTGGGTGCTTCCATTAATGTGATCCCCACCTCACTGCACATGGAATTGGGTCTAGGCTACATAAAACACATTGACATAACCTTGCAGTTAGCCGATAAATCCATTACAAAACCAAGGGGTATCCTGGAGGATGTTTTAGTCAAGGTTAATGATTTGCATTACCTTACTAATTTCATGGTCCTAGACATGGAAGCCCCAAAATAGCTCAACCACACCCTGATTATTTTGGGAAGATCTTTCCTAGCTACTGCCAAGGCGAGGATTGATTATGAATCAGGAAATATAGAAATGGCCTCAGGGGATAAGACAAATCGATTCAATATTTTCGAGGTCTCAAAGAAGAATAAAATTAAGTGTGGTTCGATGGAGGAGCTTGGTAGAATAGAGGAAGTAATGGTCATATATACCTTAGACAACCTTTTAATGGCCAACTCAACCCAAACTCAGGAAGAAGATCACACGGTTGCGGAAATAATTGAGGACAAAGCAAAAATGCGACCAATTGTAGCAACATGGGATGAGGAAGATATACATGAAATTGGAAATTTATTGGATGATTCACGTGATTAATCAAACCCAACAACATCCTTATCTTGAATGCTTAGAGTTTGAGGTCCAACTTGTGGGTGGGAATCCTGAGGGTCAGGATGGTTGGTTTAAGAACCCAGAGTGTGAGAATGAAATTGAACATTGGGGAAGAACTCTTCAAACATTAGGTATTCTAGAGTACCCATAAATCCCCAGCACATCACAAAACCCTCATCGTCCTTTTTTACCCAACCATTGCACAAATTCTATACCCAACCACACTTCCTCTATAATAAATCAACAAAACTCCTATAGGAGACCATTTGGGCTCTCCCTGCACCACCAGCTTGCCACTTTCATTGATCATCTCTTTGGCAAGTCTATTTTCACTCTCCGGGACCCAAATTTTGGGGCTCGAAAACTATGTTATTGCAGCCTCAATGTTAGTTATATTTGATTGAGGACCTCACTTAGCTGAAGGCACTAAACTCAGCACATGTAAAGACTGTTCCAAGCTGACCAGAGTCTCAAGGAAACCAGGTGCTATTCTTCCACTTCTCCTCTCCTGCATGCTTTTATTTTTCACAATGAGGACATTGCAATAGCTAGGCATGGGGGGGTGGACATATTTTATAACCTTTTTGTTAGCTGTAATAGTAATTTCCTGTTATTTGATCCAAAAAAAAAAAAAGAATTAGGAGACGAGAACTTAGGCATTAGGAGTTGCAAACTTTAGGAATTGATACTTTGAGACCTGAATACTTAGACTCTTCAGGTCTTTGGGCTTAATTAGCCTGGGTGTCCACTCAAATGTGGACATAGTCTCGAGCCCTCGCCAATTCAAATTCACTTTAATTTGGTAAATAAATTGCGATGGTAAGTATGTGACTTATCAATCCACCCTCTGATTTGGGGGGACTTTATGCCTAAGCATCTACACACTTTTTTGCACTGACTCACTTTTCGACGGTTTCTTCGAAAATTGGGTAGCTAATGAACTATTGATAAGAACCTCATCATGAGCCATAACTAGCTCATTTTGACCTAATACAAAGGATAAAAGCTCCTACATAACTCAAGGAAAGGCTTAACTCAGAGAATTCTGAGTTTAAGGAGAAAACAAGTCATAAGGGGTAAAAATACAATTTTACCAGTATAATCTGCATACAGGGTAATTCAGGGTCCAAACATAGGTCAAACAAACCAAATAAGAAGGAAAGTGGGATGATCTGACAAGGGCTACAGCAATTCCAAGGAACTAAATGATAATTTGTAACCTTAAAACAAACCCACTTCAATTCACGAGGTTCGAGGAAAAGTAAAAATAGAATAAACCCTCTAAAATTCATAGAAAAATAATCTCTAGGGTTTAGAACCTTCAATTTGGCCTTCAGAACCCATTTTGACCTACATTGAGAACCATGCCCAATTAATAACTTAATTTGGGTTTTTGCATAAATTGACCGGTCAAACAAGGTTTAATCTGGAAATAAAATTCACCATCGTAATCCTTAGGTCCCAATTAGTCATGTATAAAAACTTGAGCCTAAGAGGAAACCTTCTTGACCAACTTTACACTTTGGTCCTCATTCATTTACTTTTTGGCCCTCAACTTTTGAACCCTCACATTTCTGCCCCTAACTATCCTTCGTTCTTTGCATCCAGGTCCCTCCTGCCAAAACCTGACCAGCACCATGCTCCGGCGACCTTGCGCGGAGCATGGCGCCGCGCAGGGTAAGGGGGAGGGTCTGGCGAGATAACCGGGGGTGCCCTGCGTCGTCAGCCGTCGCAGGAACACCCCCTGGTCGCTGCAACCCACCATACCGGCCGTGCGAACGCACGGACGGTATGGGTCTCCATCTCCGGCGTCCTCCGGCGAGGGAGACACGTCGTCTCCCTCCGCCTTCCTCTCTGATTCGGCCCCTATAAATACCCCCGTCGCTCCACCGTTCTTCCCAGCTTGGATCTGACGGAGATACCCCCTCAATTCCTCTCTTCCCACTCCGACAGACGCCCTCCTTGCTCCAACGGCCTCTCCTCCTCCTCATCACCCTGCCGCACTACCAGCTGCAGGGTTGCCCTCCCTCGCTCTTCCCGCGCCACGCCGCACCCAGCTGGCGCCTCTCCAGCCCTTTCCTCGCCGTCGCCCCTTCCCCTGGGCATCTTCTTCTCCGGCGACAGTCGATACGACTGTCGCCCTGCTCCGGCCCCTTTCGTCTCCGTAGCTAGGTCAGAACTTCTCCCCATCTCCCCCTCTTTCTTTTCCTCACTGTCTTTTATTTGATTAAACCCTCGACCGCTCCTGTCCACCGTCACCCCCTTCGTCTCCGGCCAAACTCCAGCGAGACACCCCCATCACTCCACAGCCCCACACGCCTCGCCGACCCTCACAGAATCTCCGCCTCCTCACCCTGATCAACCTCCGCCCTTCCACGTCCCGCCACTCGCCCTCTGCAGACCCCCCGAACAAACCCACTTCTCCACCCGTAGTTTGACCTAGGGCGACCCTCACGCTCCGCCCCGCCGCCTGCCAGACCCCCCACCACCTTCGCCGTGCCACGGCGAAGGTTCTCCGCGTATCTGATTAGGCCGAGAGGCCGTTCCTCTGTGTACAGGTGTCTCGACCGCCGTCGCCATTGCTGCGTGGAAGGAGCACCTTCAACCTGCAGCTCCAGGTGCGCTTCGCCCAGGCCTGACTCCCAGGCTGCGCGGGGCGCCTCCGCGAAGAGTCCCAGGCTCGCAGTTGGGGCGAAGGCCTCGCGTGAAGCCGCGATTGCCCGCTGCTTTCTCCGCTGCAGGCGCTCAATTAGGGTGGGACATTTAGTCCCACCTCGGAAAGCCACTGAGGCGAACGGGCGCTTAAAGGCAAAAGGTGCCTTAAGCTGTTCGCCTCAGTTCACGGGGTGAGGTCCCCTTCACCCGCCCGGTTACCCGGCCTCATCCGCGCTCACGCCTCGCGGACCTGGCTCGACCCGATTAGCCCGACCTGCACTCCTCGCCCACCACCGCACGCCGGTGGGCCTGGACCCGGGCGCGACCCGCGTACCCGATTACCCAGATGCTCTGGGAGAGCCTTCCTAAGAGCGAATTCAGAGAAAGAGAGACGCGGGGGTGGGGGAGGGTAGAGTAGGTTTTGCCCTCTGACGTAAACTCTAAAGTGTGCAGGCACAGGGAAGAAGAAGGACCGCGGAAGAAGAAGAAAGCTAAGGGAGACACTGTAGCAACAAGCGGTTTAAGTCGTCTGATTGGAAAATCAGACGACGTCCTGAAGGGAAAAGAAGAAAGAAGGAGAGACGACGTCCTGACAGGAAAAAGAAAAGAAGAAAGAAGAAGATCTGAAGAACAAAAGAATAAGGAAGAACAGCAGAAGAAGAAGAGGAAAGAACAAGGAAGAACAACAGAAGAAGAAGAGGACCACAAGGAGATAAACACAGAAGAAGAACAGGAAGAACAAAAGGTAAAGAGAGAGAGAGACAAAGAGAAAGAAAGAAGAAAAGAAGAAGAACTCAAACTTTCATCTCTCTCCCTCTCTCTCTCTCTCTTTATTTTTTGTAATAGAACATGTATATCTCTAGAATACAACTTGCTCCCTGAGTTCGACCTCGGGAACTCTTTTATTTTCCGAGTAAAAAAAATTATATATTTGAAATGATGGCAATAACTGGCTATACTACAACGACATAACAATAAAACCCGGTTATCTCTCGAAGCCAACGTTTCATTTGGCGCCGTTGCCGGGGAGCAACGGCTATTCTAGAGGTAAACATTCCTGTTTCTTTTTAATTTCTGATAATCTCCTCTCTTTTGTGCAGCTACAGGAAATCAAGAAGACAAGAAACCGCACGACAACCACTCCAAGGACAGGTATTTGTTTTTTTTTTTTCCTCTCGTTATTAACCCCTAAACTCTAAAGAGGAAGAAAAGAAAAGAACAAGAAATATAGGGCTAACCTGTCTTCCATACTTAGTAACCATAAAGAGTTGCATGTTTTCAACTCATCACTCCAGCACACTATTAAGGGTATTTAAGGGCTAACACATTCTTGCTTGAGCCCTAATTACCCAACAAAGAGTTAAATGGACCAAGTAGAGCCAACATAAGGTCAAACATTAGGATTTCAGTAGAGACACACCCCTTAATCAAGAATTGAGGAAATCCAAAAGAGGTGTGCCCAAGCCATTGATTGAAAATAATTAATAAGAAAAATCCTAAACAATTGGCTCTCTCTAAACACTTGAACCCTAAAACAAGGCCTAACTTCTCAAGGAAACCACTAGGTGAAGTTGACCCCTGGGGTCAACCAACCTTCAAACTAGGCCACTTTGTTCACAAAAACACCTAAAGTTCAAGTGAAAACCTAAGCACCTTGATCTTAACATAAAAAAAGGTAGACTTAAGAGGTCAAGATCCCCATTCTGGTCTACCTGGAACCGCAGTGACAAGAGAGGTCGGGTGGGGGAAACCCTGTAACCCGTGAGGACGCTCTACCGTGTAGGGGTCTTCGCGGGACTCACCCTCTCTGGCTGCCCAGGTAATTCTCAGGTGGACGATCTTTTTTTTTTATCAAGGGGTCCATCTGCCCCACACCTCTATAGTCACCCAACATTTTGGGTGCCTTGATTGGGTCCAGCACCTTTTAATCTCATCACATCCTTCAGTATATGCTTGGAAGGAGTTCCTTGAAACCTCCTTTAGGAATTCACTTGCCCTGAGGTTAGGCCTCAGTTCCCTTGTTTATGCAGCACCACCACATTAATCTTTCCTCTGATACTCCCTTCTTCCATCTTGGCACAACATGAGTCTACATCGAAGCCTTTGATTCCACATCTTGATTCCACCACCTAATCCAAATATGCAGCCAAACCACCTAAGACTACCATTCAAGAAACCTGAATATCGGAGATCTATGAAAGATAAAATGATCGAGGATGCCATAAAATTCTATGAAAAAGAAGAAAAAACCTCAACACCAATAGGAGATATTCAGGTTGATGTCCCAACAACCACAGCCTTCATCATAAACTGTGCCCAAACTCTATTGACAGGAGCCATAAAAGGATCAACCCGAGAAGTTCTCCTAACAGGATACATTGAGATAGACAAATTACACAAATCTGAATACCTTCAATGCTTGACAAATCCTGTACTTTGGGAACAAAACCAAGATGCTCTTGAAAAACGGGTAGAGATGATGAGACTTTTAGAAAAAACTATCAACCAAAAATACCCGTATACACCAGAAACAGAGGATGAGTCATCTTGGAACAGTACTAAGAATCAATCCAGTTTCCCAGACCTCGGGACTGAGGCACAAGGTGGTTGTCGACTCCCAACCCAAATAGAAGATAGCACTAAAATAAGTTGGGAAGTTGCAGGAGAACACAATGCTGAGCCAACCCTAGGCCATAAATCACCAAGCTTAGAACTCCAAGACTCCTGCAATAACAAGATTAGAACTGAACCTCTGGAGGGTATAAATTCCGCCCCTTGTTTTGATAAGGTAACCCTCGAAGGTCATTCGGACTTCGATTCTAGTAATCCTACCCACATCCTAAACCTAGAATCTAGATCTGAAACTTATTGGGAAGATTATGAGGCCCCATATGAGAAAGATAAAATTTCTAAAGAAGAACATGATTCTGGGCCTCTATTTGATGAATGTCCTTCTCTAACATCCTCAGGAAATCTGATTGATTTTTCAGAAGATATACCAATTTACGATACAGAAACCGAGGAGTTGGATGAGTGGGGTTTCAATTGGGTCTCTCCTACCAGTTTGGAATTTGAGCCTAGCCAGAACATTTTTTTAAACCCAGAATTGACATATAGGCTAGAACCCAGTCAGGCTGCTGCTGATGATTTTTGCTGTGGTGGAATTCATGATCATGAATCTCAATTTCGCCAACTCTCCGACAATTTCAGATCTGACTATAATTGCGGAGAGACTTTCCTTCCTGAACACGCCAGGCCCATCTACGACCTCAGTTCACATGACTCTGACTCCGACTCTGAGGTCCTGATTCCCAAGATCACTGATAACACAGAATCATTCCTTTTCGATCCTCAGGAACCAAAAATAGAAAATGCCAAGAGTGATTGCAACCCAGAATTCAAATCTTTGCTCAAATTAGATTTCTTTCATCCTACAGACACTCTTCAGACATTTGATAGTTACCTAGAGGACTCTTTATAGAAAATCACTTGTCATTCCTTTCTAGAAGAGCCCTCACACACAGTTGCCACCTCGTCTGCACACACAGAACTAATCAAAACCTCTTCCCAACCCCGACCCACAACCGGACTCAATTTCTATTCAGATTCACCTCTCATCGAGCCGATTGCATTTCCACATCGGGTTTCGAACATTGATCAGACTACATACCATGCTCTATCATTCTCTGATCACCCCTGTAGGGTTTCCGCGTCATTCATTGATTATTCTACGGGTCCCTACTCTGACCAGGCTGATTCGACTCAGCCAAACCCTGCGTT
Source organism: Thalassia testudinum (assembly GCA_037157565.1). Lineage (NCBI taxonomy): Eukaryota > Viridiplantae > Streptophyta > Magnoliopsida > Alismatales > Hydrocharitaceae > Thalassia > Thalassia testudinum. The sequence continues at coordinate 74,955,452 of JAZHRO010000024.1, read as the reverse complement.
TACACTTCCACATCCATCTGAGCTTCATAGTTTATGGTGGGCTCCACACCTTTTTATCCACATCTATCAACCCACCAGATTGATTGGGTTTGGGCTGCATCATCAGCCTGTTGATCTGAACAAGCACCTGGTCGGACCAACCAGGCTCTTAATCAAGGTGCTTGTCTTACAAAACTCCGCTGATTTGACCATCCCCTCTCCATCGCATTTCCCGCTTGGCTGAAGGCATCAAATTTAGCGCTCAACGGGAGGCAGCCCGTCATTCTCTTTGAAAACCTGAAACTTGTTCTGACACCTTTTTGCACTTGAAGTTCACACTTTAGGACAGCCGACTCCACCTCAGGTGCTTGCATCTGAGATTAGAAATCGTCCGCAACAGTCACCCCGACCCATTCACTCATCAAAACATCTGTCCTAATGTATGAACTAAGTTGAATAAAAACCCCCTAGGTTACAATGAGGACATTGCAAATCTTAGGCATGGGGGGGTATGAAAGTGCAAAACTTGTAAGGAAAGGTTTCAAACAAAAAAATTCACATATGCCAAAAACACCATAAAAATTAAAAAATTTTTGAAAAAGAATAAGAGGAAAAGAGGAGAAGGAGAAAAGAAACAAAATGAAAAAGGAGCACAAAATTATGAGAAAAGGTGATAGTCATTAGTAAGGAACTAAGGAATTAACCTAAGTTCTAGACCTCATTCAAGAAAATAAATGAAAAGTGCATGGTAAGATTAGTAAGAACGCAAACCTTAGGCATTCTTGATAGACTCTTAGTACCCATTAAGATCTAGACAATCCTCAAGAGGTTGAGGAAAATGAAAAGCTGAAGTATTAGGTCTAAGGCTTAGGGAGTATTTGGCCTCGTTAACTAATTTTTGGTTTACGGGACTCAGTAACCTAAGCACCCTAACCTCACACACAGCCTGGTTCAGTAAGCGTAAAAATCAGAATCACGCAGAAGCGTCGCAAAATTATGAAAAGAACACCTAGAATAGGAGCGGCCGATCAACACAAGTTGATTTGGACGAGTTCCCAACGCGGAGAGACGGGAAATCCCCTCGAAGATGCGTAACAAAATATCATCTCCTCGGTGCTTGTCTCTTAGGATATTTACATATCCTACTGGGGGCATGTAAGCACTCTGCTGATTCAGATTCCATGGATGACATTATCTCGAAGTGTCAATTGCCAGGGTCTGAATTCAGCCACGGAACACCATGGATGGGATTATCTCGAAATCTCAATAGCCAGGGTTCCGAGGGTTGCCATGGGCAGTGCTATCTAAAAGCATCGATCGCCAGGAACCCTTGAGGATTGATGATGGGAGCAAGGAATCTGATACAGACCGTGTTGAAAAGCCAATCCTAGGCTAGAACTAAAAAGAAAAAAGAGAGAGAAAACTCTCCAAACAGAAAAACTTTCTCTCTCTTACAAAGCGCACTGCGAACTGAGCCAGGGCTAAAATCATTTCAAGCACGGGTGCTTTAACCACAAAGTCCAATAAACCTTAGGTTAGTTCTTGTGGGCCTTAAAAACCTTTGCTAAGGACTGAGGCTAAGGCTAGACAGATTTGGATCTTGATTGGTACTAGAGTACCTTTTAGGCCTTTGGTCAGCATTCTAACCTAATCTGAGCTCAAATGAAAAAGCACTTATCTAAAGCTATTAAGAACTTCATGGTCTAGAACAAGGGTTGAAACCTTAAGTTTTTGCTAAGGGACTAGCAAAAGCTAGGCATGGGGGTATGATGAGAACCTCATCATGAGCCATAACTAGCTCATTTTGACCTAATACAAAGGATAAAAGCTCCTACATAACTCAAGGAAAGGCTTAACTCAGAGAATTCTGAGTTTAAGGAGAAAACAAGTCATAAGGGGTAAAAATGCAATTTTACCAGTATAATCTGCATACAGGGTAATTCAGGGTCCAAACATAGGTCAAACAAACCAAATAAGAAGGAAAGTGGGATGATCTGACAAGGGCTACAGCAATTCCAAGGAACTAAATGATAATCTGTAACCTTAAAACAAACCCACTTCAATTCATGAGGTTCGAGGCAAAGTAAAAATAGAATAAACCCTCTAAAATTCATAGAAAAATAATCTCTAGGGTTTAGAACCTTCAATTTGGCCTTCAGAACCCATTTTGACCTACATTGAGAACCATGCCCAATTAATAACTTAATTTGGGTTTTTGCATAAATTGACCGGTCAAACAAGGTTTAATCTGGAAATAAAATTCACCATTGTAATCCTTAGGTCCCAATTAGTCATGTATAAAAACTTGAGCTTAAGAGGAAACCTTCTTGACCAACTTTACACTTTGGTCCTCATTCATTTACTTTTTGGCCCTCAACTTTTGAACCCTCACATTTCTGCCCCTAACTCTCCTTCGTTCTTTGCATCCAGGTCCCTCCTGCCAAAACCTGACCAGCACCATGCTCCGGCGACCTTGCGCAGAGCATGGCGCTGCGCAGGGTAAGGGGGAGGGTCTGGCGAGACAACCGGGGGTGCCCTGCGTCGTCAGCCGTCGCAGGAACACCCCCTGGTCGCGGCAACCCACCATACCGGCCGTGCGAACGCACGGACGGTATGGGTCTCCATCTCTGGCGTCCTCCGGCGAGGGAGACACGTCGTCTCCCTCCGCCTTCCTCTCTGATTCGGCCCCTATAAATACCCCCGTCGCTCCACCGTTCTTCCCAGCTTGGATCTGACGGAGATACCCCCTCAATTCCTCTCTTCCCACTCCGACAGACGCCCTCCTTGCTCCGGCGGCCTCTCCTCCTCCTCCTCGTCGCCCTGCCGCACTACCAGCTGCAGGTTTGCCCTCCCTCGCTCTTCCCGCGCCACGCCGCACCCAGCTGGCGCCTCTCCAGCCCTTTCCTCGCCGTCGCCCCTTCCCCTGGGCATCTTCTTCTCCAGTGACAGTCGATACGACTGTCGCCCTGCTCCGGCCCCTTTCGTCTCCGTAGCTAGGTCAGAACTTCTCCCCATCTCCCCCTCTTTCTTTTCCTCACTGTCTTTTATTTGATTAAACCCTCGACCGCTCCTGTCCACCGTCACCCCCTTCGTCTCCGGCCAAACTCCGGCGAGACACCCCCATCACTCCACAGCCCCACACACCTCGCCGACCCTCACAGAATCTCCGCCTCCACACCCTGATCAACCTCCGCCCTTCCACGTCCCGCCACTCGCCCTCTGCAGACCCCCCGAACAAACCCACTTCTCCACCCGCAGTTTGACCTAGGGCGACCCTCACGCTCCGCCCCGCCGCCTGCCAGACCCCCCACCACCTTCGCCGTGCCACGGCGAAGGTTCTCCGCGTATCTGATTAGGCCGAGAGGCCGTTCCTCTGTGTACAGGTGTCTCGACCGCCGTCGCCATTGCTGCGTGGAAGGAGCACCTTCAACCTGGAGCTCCAGGTGCGCTTCGCCCAGGCCTGACTCCCAGGCTGCGCGGGGCGCCTCCGCGAAGAGTCCCAGGCTCGCAGCTGGGGCGAAGGCCTCGCGTGAAGCTGCGATTGCCCGCTGCTTTCTCCGCTGCAGGCGCTCAATTAGGGTGGGACATTTAGTCCCACCTCGGAAAGCCACTGAGGCGAACGGGCGCTTAAAGGCAAAAAGTGCCTTAAGCTATTCGCCTCAGTTCACGGGGTGAGGTCCCCTTCACCCGCTCGGTTACCCGGCCTCGTCCGCACTCACGCCTCGCGGACCTGGCTCGACCCGTTTAGCCCGACCTGCACTCCTCGCCCACCACCGCACGCCGGTGGGCCTGGACCCGGGCGCGACCCGCGTACCCGATTACCCGGATGCTCTGGGAGAGCCTTCCTAAGAGCGAATTCAGAGAAAGAGAGACGCGGGGGTGGGGGAGGGTAGAGCAGGTTTTGCCCTCTGACGTAAACTTTGAAGTGTGCAGGCACAGGTGAAGAAGAAGGACCGCGGAAGAAGAAGAAAGCTAAGGGAGACACTGTAGCAACAAGCGGTTTAAGTCATCTGATTGGAAAATCAGACGACATCCTGAAGGGAAAAGAAGAAAGAAGGAGAGACGACATCCTGACAGGAAAAAGAAAAGAAGAAAGAAGAAGATCTGAAGAACAAAAGAACAAGGAAGAACAGCAGAAGAAGAAGAGGAAAGAACAAGGAAGAACAACAGAAGAAGAAGAGGACCACAAGGAGATAAACACAGAAGAAGAACAGGAAGAACAAAAGCTAAAGAGAGAGAGAGAGACAAAGAGAAAGAAAGAAGAAAAGAAGAAGAACTCAAACTTTCATCTCTCTCCCTCTCTCTCTCTCTCTCTTTATTTTTTGTAATAGAACATGTATATCTCTAGAATACAACTTGCTCCCTGAGTTCGACCTCGGGAACTCTTTTATTTTCCGAGTAAAAAAAATTATATATTTGAAATGATGGCAATAACTGGCTATACTACAACGACATAACAATAAAAACCGGTTATCTCTCGAAGCCAACGTTTCAACTATCTAGGGTGATATGGCTGGCAAGTTGCCGGTGGTAATAGCTTATGGACCGGTTGTCCAGAGCCCAGTCATATGACCATTTTCATTGTACTATCTTTAGGTAAATCTTAGATCAGGGAAGCCACCTACTTAAAAAAAAAAAGAGAGAAAAAGGAAAAAATAGAAAAAGGAGAAAAAAATAAATAATAGTAAAAAAAACCACACTTCACCGTAGGAGTATGGCTGGCAAGTTGTCATGGGTAACTACCCATTAGCCAGTTGTCCAAACCCCAGCTCACAACAAAATGCACAATAATTCCCAAAACACTTAGGGAAGAAGCGAGGAAGTAGAATAAACCGGAGAGATATACACTGGGTTCGCCCTTATGTTGACCCCATAAATAAAAGTAGGGAGAAAGTTACTGTTCGAAAAGATAAACCTCTAGGCAAGGTCACCTAGGGTCGTAGAAACCCGAAGTCCGTTTTAACGGCCACCTAGTGAGTGTTTCACTCTTTTCACTAGATGCTTAGCACTTAGAGTCATTTTCGAGTCTTGGGCAGGTCGAGTAGCTGTAAAAGTTATCCCGGAACTCTCAAATTCCAAAAGTATAAAAAAAATTAGAAAAGAAGAAAAATAAGAAATTTTTTTGTATCTTCTCTTCTCAAATAAGGCGAGGGCTTGGATGGCCTGCATTCTGGTAGACACCTGGGCACTGTCGAGTCTTCGTAACCAGGTCTTGGGTTGAAAGTTCCTAAAATAACCAACAAATTATGCCTAAGAGATAGAATCCTAATTCTACTTTTATAAATAGCATTTAGGCTAATTTTGCTAGGGACTAGCAAAAAGCAACCATGGGGATATGATAAACACACATGAATTCATGATAAAATGCTTATTTATGATAGTTCCTAGGCTTAGCATTGCATATCATGTTACAAATACTGCATAACATCCATCACATGGCATTTAAGATAGTTGTATATTATGTACGCTAATTTAGTCATTTTATGTGGCTAGGAGGCAGGGCGACATCTTTACAGGCTTCAGATGAAGAATTTGATCATACGGATGGATTTAGGGCGACAATCGCAGTCTGTCAATTCGAGAATCACCCCGATCGAAGCTCTATAGTACCCTCCACAAGAAGAAGATAGATGGCCCAGATGGTGCCACGTGGCGCCATCCAGGCCACCCTACCTAAGCCAGCACATCCTTAAGACCACCACATGGAGGGATCTCAACCGTTCGATGTTAATCCAATGGCTGAGGGGTGCCCAAACTGCACATTAGCAGCACTCTACACTTGACCAAAACCATGCCGTGGCCAAACGATGAGGCACCCTATCCGCAAACGCAAGATGCGGGTTCAAGACCCGCAGTGCCCCCGCTTCGTCAATTGGATGCACGTGCATGCAGCAGCAGCTGCAGCACAGTGCCAGCACGCACCAGTAGCGTGCACACGTACGCCAGTATGGTCACCGCACAATCTGTGCACATGAGGTGGGACATCGCAGCTCGCATGGGCGGGTTTGTGCTCGGTTGGCACCAACCTTCAGTGATAGCCTAGCAGATATTCAGCGACCCTTACAGCCATCGCTAATTGTTTGCATGCTAGCAAGGCCAGCTGCGTGCGTGAGCAGGTGTGAGTTGCCTACAACGACACTTACAGCAATGACCTGAAGGTCGCTAATGGTCCCATGCCTATTCTAGCCTCTTCTCATCCATTATATACGGACCTACACCCCCTCCCTTCCAAGCCATCTCTACATACTCTACTCCCACCTACTCCCAAGCTCTAGAAAGCCTACCAACTCTCTGTTAGAGCTTGCTCTCAAGCTCCCAAGGTGCCTATTAGTGTAATGAAACTCTGCCCCACCAAATACTCCTCCATCTTCCCATCCCCATTCATAGGTTGCCTTGGAGCCATCCTCCCACCTCCATTCCGATAGTAGATCATCTCCTTCTTCTAACCTCCATTCCGAAGCTGCATTGAAGCTTTCCTCTACCCGACGTCCTCCCCCATCTCACCTCCATTGTCCTGCTTCCCAACTCCTTCATCCAAGCTTTCGCCCATCGTCTCTCCGAACAGCCGCTTCGGGAGATTTCTTCTCACCTCCCCCTCTTTTTATGTTTTCTAGATTATTGTAATTGACATTTATGCAATATATCATATTTGATTCCATCTCTCTCTTATGATTGATTCTCATTTTATTTCAAAAATAAAAAAAAATAAAATAAAACCCTAAACCACCAAAAAGAAACAAATCAAAGCGCAGTTTTCATACAAAGTAAACGTTGCCTCGCTGTGTTCGACCTGGGACTCTCTTGGAGTTTCGATATAAATTGTATTTGATTATGAGTTTTACAACTATGACGACGAGTTACTCGTAACCCCAATTTCAAACATGCGGAACCCGTGTCATCAACCACCTACAGCTGCAACACCTCCAACCGCAACACCTTCATCCTCTCCTTCCAACCTCCCCCCTGCAACTTCCTAAAGGAACCCAAATCGCACACCATCACCAATTGCCTCAACAGCCACTGACGACGCCTAGCCACCTCAAGTCCGTGCCCCCAACCACCTGCCATCACTATGAAACCACCCAAGGTGCCCTCCATCACACGAGCTCTCTCTTTGTGCACCACCAGCACCTGCCGCTGGCTACCTCAACCACGACGCCGGTCGCCTCCGGCCACCTCTCGCCTCACCACTACCATCTACACAAAGCCCATCCTTCGGTGCATCTCCACCAGTAGCCTCGTCGCCGTTGATGCCCTCTCCCTTGTGTAGCTACAAGGAGCGGCTCTTCCCCTATTCTGCAACAGTGAAAGGGCAATTAAATTTTACATTTCTAAGACATTGCTGCATCTTATTTTATGCAATGAATTATTAAATGGGATTTCCAGACTAGCCCCTCTATTCCTCTCTATTTCTACTGCTACTCTTTCCTGCTCTCTGATAGTATGTAATCTCTTCACTCATTATACCATTATGCCATGAATATTTTTAAGAGAGAAGCATATATATATATATTGGTTTGGTTGTGAGTGTTACAAGGATTGATCTCATGGTTATATAGGATCCTAATTTGTCTCTGAATATTGATACATGCAATAAACTTTGCTTTATGATATTTAGAACAAAAATATGTGGATTATTCTTAGTAAAAGTATCTAAGTTTATTGGCCTTATGTCTCCTTGTGGAAACGACACTCTACATCAATGTGGCTTATTACATTCATTATTATTTTTTATTGAGAGATTTTCCACCACATAAAATACAACGACACATCATTTCTGTTGCTATCTTAATCAAGCAAGGATCTCTCTATCAGGAACCCAAGAGGTCTGATCAGAATTTCTCCAGACCAAATACTACGACCAGTAGCTCTTTCTTTGTAATCATGTAATTACACTGAGCCTCGTCTAGTGTCTTGTTAGCGTAATATATGACCACTGGTTTCCCGACAATTTTCTGACCTAGCATTGCTCCTATTACGTAGTCAGATGCATCACACATGATCTCGAAGGGATGAGACCATTCAGGAGATTGTAGGATTAGTGTTTGGGTGACTCGATCATGCAAGATCTCAAACGTGAGAATGCACTCACTCGTCATCTTGAAGGCATGTCCTTTGAGAGGAGATTCGTCAAGGGGCATGCGATCTTGGAAAAATCAGATATGAATTGGTGGTAAAAGCCGACGTGCCCTAAGAACAATTTGATATCTTTGACCAAGTAAGGCACAGGTAATTTGGAAATCAAATTCACCTTAGCCCAGTCGACCTGGATACCTGTCTTAGAGACAAGATGTCCAAGAATGAAGCCCTCAGGAACCATGAAATGGCTCTTTTGCCAAGAGAGAATCAAGTTCACTTCGATGCATCTCTTAGGGATTTGGACCAAATAGAGGAGGCAGTCATCGAAAGATTCACCGAATACCGAGAAGTCATCCATGAAGACCTTAAGGTAATTACCTACCATATCTGAGAAAATGACTAGCATGTGATGATAATGTCATCATCAGCCATATCTAGCTTTAATTAGTCATAATCAAGGCATAAATGCTCCTACATAACCGCCAGAGGACCATAATTCATTGCATAATCATTCTGAAAGAAATATAGTAAAACAGAGATAAAAATGCAGCTTTAATAGCACATCTTAATTGCATAACAATCTTGGGGTTTTTCAGGGGTTAATCAAAAGTCAAATGATCTTAAATGTCTAACAAATAGGTCCATGCAGATAGAAATGGGTTTTCACGTGTTTGGAGAATTAAATGACATCTGAAACCCTAAAAATAGACCTGCTTAATCTACTGAGGTTCTGGTTAGGATAAAATTCAGCCAAAACCTCTAAAATTCATATAAAAATATTCTCTATGGTTTGGTACCTTCAATTTGACCATCAGAACTTGTCTTGACCCAAAATAGAGCCACAGACAGACTATTACCCTAATTTGGGTTTTTACATAAATTACCCAATCAAAATAGGTCAAAACCAAAATCCAACGGCACCATTGGATTCCTTGGATCCAAATTAGGTTTGTACCAAAGTTTAGACCCAATCTGAGATCATCTGACCTAGTTTGCAATTTTATCCTGTCTAACTCTTTTCTCTCACACACATGCCCCTAACTTTCAAAATCCATACAAATAGGTCCCTATATTTGTTTTCACTCTTTGTAAATATGTCCCTTCACCATTATTGCGGAGGAATCCTTCTTCGATGGCCTTTGATTGAAGAGAACTCCTTCTATGATCAATTAATCCCTTCCAAAATTGGAAGGGAAATTCCTTGAGAAGTTCTCTTTCCAATGCACCCCACCTTGAATCCTATATTCTTTCCAATCTCTCATGCAAGCAGATGAGAGATTCGGATATCTCTTGGGTTTCCAACTTTGGCGAACCTTCCAAGCTTGAAAGCTTGGCTTCTAAGCTCCAACTGACCCCCCGATGCCTTATAAAGACCCTCAGGGCCTGCTTGAACTCCCACGCTTGAATTTGGCCAAAAAACCCCCATGTTCCTCCCTCCTCTCTGGCTAAACAGTTCCTTGACATCCGGTGATCTTCTCCGACCTCCCTCATCGTCCGCTCGCAATACCGCTTGCAAATTCTCCTTCCTAGTCTTCCTCCACATCATGCTGTACCAATCGACGCCTCTCCCTTCGTCATCCTCATCGTTTCCTACTCACTGGAGCAACCTTCGTCCCCAGCGCCGATGTACCCCCGGTGATGAGTTGACTTTTGCTTTCGAAAAAAAATGATTTGTCGTTGTTTTTCTAAGTGGTGGAAAAATCGACTAATCAAGGTATTGAATTGAAATTAACCACTCACAAGAGAGTGGGTCATGTCCATAGGGAGGCAATGGCTTATTTAAACTTGTAAGGGTCAAAAACCAATGTTCCCTATTAATTTCATCAAGAAACTGAGTCAAAATCTTTTTCAGATTAAGTAAACAATAAGAGCTAATGCTGAAATAGCAATTTTGCACATCTAAAGGATATATTTTGCAATGTAGCACAATAAAATAGTAATAAAATTTCACAATGGCACTAAATGTAATAACTAATCTCCTCTTCACTGTAGCAAAACAGGGGAATTCTTCCTCTTGCTCGCGTGTGGAGAGGTGAAGGCCGGAGGGGAGGAGCACGCCGGAGGTAGCTGCTGCTGGGCTGCTTCTTTTGGTGGTGGTGGAAAGGCATGGTGTGGTCGGAGGTGGCCGGTCAGAGGTGAGGAGCGGTGGCGGTGGTTGTCGCTGCTACTGGTGTGGCACTTGTGAAGGCGCACAAATGAGGAGGTGTAGCAGCACGCACGCGCACTGGAGGGGTCGGCAAGGGCGTGCGCGGGCTATGCAGGTGCACGTGCTGAAGTTGCTAGAGGAGTGCCGCCACAGGTGTTGCTGCTGCAGGTCGGAGGCAGCGAAAGTGGTGCTGTGCACTGCTGAAGGGGGCGCACGCTGGAGGCGAGGGGGGCACGTGCTGCTGTGCATGTTGTTGCAGCTGCGGGTGGAGGCTGCTTGCTGCTGCGGGCAGTGTGTGCGGTAGGGACTCATGGCACGGTCTAGTGGTGTGCGTGGTGTGCACGATCTGGAGCTACTGGAGGAGCATATTAGGTGGCGTGTGGAGGCTGTTGAGTTGCTGTGCAGAGGCATAGCGAGGGGTGTTAGACATCCAGGAAACTTCATGGACGTCTTAACTGACGGGGGAGATGAAGGTGCAGGGTGTGGAGTTGCAGTGTGGGGTTGCAGTGGCTGCGGTGGTGGTTGCTGGTGATGGTGGTGAGGGCATTGCACACTAAGGTGCTCACAATAATCTGCACAAGGCAATGGTGGCACAACAGTCTGTCACCCTACTTGCCTGCGGTGGTGTGGACTTGTGCTCGCTATTGAGGTCGACAGTGGTGGAATGGAGGAGAGCTTGACTCTCTACACAGTAGTGGATCGGGGGTGATGGCCTGCTGGAAGTGGTGGCTGGAGTCTTCTTTTATGTAATGCAACCTATTTGAATGCATGATATTCTAAATAAATTCTAAATGATATTATCAACACGTGTAATGCATGAAATGCATTAAATAGGTAATTTTATGTTATCCTATTTGCATATTAATGTATGCTATATAAATGTACATGTTAACTTAATGTCTAGGCATTAAAATACATAATTAGCCCACAAATATGAGCTCATCAAATGCCCCCATGCCTAGTTTTAGCTAGTCCCTAGCAAATTCAAGCAATAACCCAACTCTTCAAGTAGACTAGCAAACCTAGTCGATCTTATTTTAGAAACAAGTTAAGTTTAGACTTTAGACCTAAGGTTCCCAAGTAGTTGCTAAGTTACAAACTATGTCATCTAAGGATGAGTTGTAGGTGTAGGTCTCCCTGATTTCTAACTCTACCCTAGGGTTTATCGGTCCCAGAGATTAAAGCATCCGTGAATGTGCAATGGTCTGATTTATTTGAGGTTGGTTTGATTGCCAACCTAGAAAGAGGATTTTTTTTCAGTCACATATATTTTTTGTTTGATTCCTTAGATCAGCTATCAACATGGTCTGTGTCGGATTCATTGTCCCCATTACTGAACTTGAAGGGTGCCTAGCTTTTGATGCTTCGAGATAGCACCGCCCATAGTGACCCCAAGAACTCTTGGCAATTGATACTTCGAGATAGTATCGCCCATGGATTTCTAAAGCGAATTCAGGCTTGTGGTAATCGGCACTTTGAGATAGGGCCGCCCATGGTACCTGAACCGCACAATGTGCTTACATACCCCCAGTAGGATGGATATCCTAAGAGATAAGCGTCGAGGAGGTGACATGTTATCATCGCATCCTCAAGGTGAGTATATACTCCACCTCTCCTTCGGCAGGAACTCTTCCAATCAACTTGTGCTTTCAAGCTTCTCCTAAGTCAAAACTAAGAGAACCAAAATTTTCTCCAAGAATTATCATTATTTACACAAGACCAAGTGTGTGTGAAATGTGGATGCTTAGGTTATGAGGACCCGTAAACCAAAAGGTAGAAAAATACATCTAGTACTACCTAGCCTTTAACTAAATCCCTAGCTTTCCTTCCTCAACCTCTTGAGGAATGGTCCGTAACTTAACTCCTACTTGAGTTTTTTTTTAAGTCCACAAAGGACCCTAAAGGTCTAAAGCTAGTAGCTCAACTTAGCTTCTAAGTCAAACCCTAGAGTCAACTTAGTCTAACCTAAAGTTCTGGTCTGCCTAAGAATGCAGGGCCCAGCTAGTTAAGCTCAATGATGCAATTTTTTCTTTTTAATGCAAATGTATGCAATGCGGAATGTTTTAAGTAAATGCATGAATGCACTATGTATAAATGCTATGTACAGATGCCTCAGGTCCTATCCCCCCATGCCTGGTTCAAACAATGTCCTCATTGAAAGTAAAATGGCCAAGGGAAGATGTTACCTGAGGCAGGAAAGAAAGGAGCTAAGGCTCCTCGAGAGTGACCTCATCAACCAGATGGCCATCCAAAGTAACGTAAGGTTTTAATCGTTGGCTGTTGATGGTAAAGGGTGGTGCTGAAGAGGAAGGGCTCTTGATCTCCACAACCCCATGCGGAAACACTTTGGTGATAATGTAAGGCCCATCCCAATGTGATTTCAATTTCTCTGGGAAAAGCTTAAGTCTGGAATTGAAAAGCCAAACTTGTTGGTTGGGCTCAAAGGTCTTTCTAAGGATATACTTATCATGCAAGACCTTAGTTCTCTCTTTATAAGCTTGGGAGGTGTCATAAGCATCATTCCTCAACTCCTCAAGCTCAGTCAACTCCAGTAAATGTGATTTACCTGCTTGCTCTAAATCCATGTTGACACTTCGAATAGCCTAAAGTGCCCTATGTTGAAGTTCAACGGGTAAGTGGTATGCTTTCCCGAACACTATCCAGAAGGGAGACATACCCAAAAGGGTTTTGTAGGCCACTCGATAAGCCCATAAAGCATCATCGAGCTTTTGGGACCAGTCCTTCCTATCTGGCCTAACAGTCTTTTCTAAAATGTTCTTAATCTCCCTATTTGACACTTCAACCTGGCTACTCGTCTGAGGATGGAAAGGGGTAGTAATCTTGTGAGTTACTCCCAGACTCCTAAGTAACTGATTAAAGTGATGGTTCCGGAAATGAGGTCCCCCATCACTTAGAATCGTCTTGGGCAACCAAAGCGAGATATGATATTGACCTGCACAAATTTCAAGACCACAGAGTGGTCATTTGTCCATGTAGGAATGGCCTCTATCCACTTGGAGACATAATCCACTACCACCAAGATATACTCAAACCCATGGGACGAATGGAAAGGACCCATGAAGTCTATCCCCAAACATCAAAAATTTCCACAGGTTGGATAGGGTGTTGAGGCATCTCATTCTGCTTCCCAATCGTTCCAGTCTGCTGACATCTAAGACAGGCCTTAACAAAGTTATGGGAATCCTTAAATAAAGTAGCCCACCAAAAATTAGACTGGAGAACCTTAAAAGCTGTTTTCTTAGCACCAAAGTGTCCTCCACAATGAAGTTTATGGCAAAATCTCAACACACTCAGTTGCTTTTCTTCAGGCACACATCATCTCCAAACTTGGTCTTGTCCAATATTAAATAATTTTGGCTCTTCCCAATGAAAGAATCTAGCTTAGAAAATGAATCACTTTCGTTTCTGCTCATCGCAAGAGCCAGGAGTTTCTCCAGTGACCAAGTAATTAACAGTATCAGCATACCAGGGTGAAGTCAGTGTTACCGTCATAACGGTTTCATCGGGAAATGTCTCGCGGATGTCTCCAGATGGAGAGTCATCAAAGGGAAGGCGAGACAGGTGGTCAGCCATTACATTTTCCACTCCTTTCTTTTCACAAATTTCCAAGTCAAACTCTTGAAGGAGTAGAATCCACCAAATTAAACATGGCTTAGAGTTCTTCTTGGCAATGAGATGTTTCAATGCCGCATGATCAGTAAAAATGACCACCTTGGATCCAAGAAGATAAGACCTAAACTTCTCCAGAGCAAAAACTATAGCAAGTAATTCCTTTTCAATGACTGTGTAGTTTTGCTGTGGTTTAGTTAAAGTCTTGCTGGCATTGTGCAGCACATGTGGTCTTCCCTCAAACCTTTGTCCAAGGACTGCTCCCACTGTGTAATCCAAAGCATCACACATCATCTCAAATGGGAGTGTCCAATCTGGAACTTGGAGAATAGGGCCTCCTTCAACGTATGAAAAGCCTCGGCACACTTTGAATCAAAATCGAAGGAAGATTCCTTCGCCAATAAGTCGCATAGTGGCCTAGAAATTTTGTTGAAATTCTTAATGAATCGCCTATAAAAGCCTACATGGCCCAGAAAGATCTAATCTATTTGACATTTGTTGGTAATGGAAGTTTGGAAATAGAATCAACCTTAGCCTTATCTACTTCTAAGCCCCTTTCAGAGACAGCATGCGCAAGTACAATGCCTTTTTGTACCATCAAGTGGCTTTTCTCCCAGCTAAGGACCAAACCAATCTCCTTACATCTCTTTAGCACATTCTCTAAGTGCAGGAGACACTGGTCGAAAGATGAGCACATTCTCTAAGTGTAGGAGACACTGGTTGAAAGATGAGCCGTAAATGGAGAAGTCATCCATAAAAACCTCGATGCACTCGTCAATCATGCTCGAGAAACGGACATCATACACCACTGGAAGGTTGTCGATGCATTACATAATCCAAACGGCATATGCCTGAATGCAAAAGTATCGTAGGGACTAGTAAAAGTGGTCTTATCTTGGTCATCGGGAAAGACTGCAACCTGGTTATACCCAGAATATCCGCCTGAAAAGCAAAAATACTTGTCCCCTACCAATCTCTCTAGGATCTGATCAATAAAGGGCAAGGGAAAGTGATCCTTTTGGGTAGCAGTGTTCAGTTTGCGGTAGTCAATACTGACCCTCCAGCCAGTTGAGGGTCTGGTCATCACTTGTTCACCCTGGTTATTTGTTTCTACTGTGAAGCCTACCTTCTTTGGCACCACATGGATTGGACTAACCCATTTGCTATCTGCAATGGGATAAATGATCCCAGCATCCAACCACTTTAAAATCTCCTTTTTAACCACCTCCCTCATGTTGGGGTTAAGACGTCTCTGCATGTCTTGAAATGGTTTGATGGAATCATCAGTATAAATGTGATGCATGCAGAGTGTAGAGTCTATACCCTTAATATCAGCAATCGTCCAAGCTATAGCTTCCTTGTGCCTTGATAAACACTCTAACAAGGCTCCCTCATGCACTTCAGATAGTGCAGATGAAATGATTATAGGGAGCGTATCATTTGGCCCAAGGAATACATACTAAAGAGAGTCTGGGAGGGGTTTCAGTTCAAGGTCGGGGGCTTGTATGGTTGAGGGTTTCATAATAGAAGTCCCCATCTCAGGTAGCAATCTACCTTAGGCAGATATGATGGGGAGAGAGACTCAGTACAAACTCCAAGAAATTCCTCAAGTTCTAGCACATCCCCTTCACATTCCTCCAAAAGATGGGAATGCTCATTTAGCATGACATGTTGAAGGGGATCATCACATAAAATTGTAGGAGTTGTCTCTTCAATCAAATCATCTACCACCTCAACTTGGGAACAATCCTCAAATCCAGCTTGTTTATAAGCATTAAACACATTAAGCCGAATTTTCCTATTCCCAAAGCCCATTTTTAATGCCCCAATGTGACAATTAATTGAAGCATTAGAAGTCACAAGAAAAGGGCGGCCCAAGATGATGGAGGGCTTGGTTGGTTTGTTTGTAGGGTCAGTGTCCAATACTAGAAAGTCAATGAGGAAGAAGAAATCCTTCACTCTCATGAGGATGTCTTCTAGCAGGCCCCATGGTGTCTTTAAAGAACAGTCTACAACTTGGAGGATTGCAGGGGAAGGCTTCATATTGCCTCCTCCAAGTTGTGCATATATATAGCTCGGAAGGATGTTTACCCCCGCACCCAGATCAAGTAGAGCCTCGTCTATATGTAGGTCACCAACAACCACCGAGATGTATGGGGCTCCTTGGTCCTTAAGTTTTGGGGGTGTCGCATGCTGTATAATTGAGCTAACAAAATCAGGTAGGAGAACTTTTGATTGGACCTATTTCCTTGATTGCCACTTTTTCATGCATAGGTCATTTAGAAAGCGAGCATAGGATGGAATCTGCCTGATAGCTTCAAGCAAAGGCAAGTTAATCTGCACTTGTTCGAAAGTCTCCATGATTTCATCTATCCTGTCTTTGGCTCCAGATGAGCTAGCAGAAGTCTGCCCAGAGTCAGATAAGTGCTCTGGAAAGGGCACTCTCGATCTCTAGGTGGAATGGTTGTCATGTCAGGTAAGTGGGGGAACGGAGACAACCTCTTCCAGTGAGGTGATTTTAAGTGGAGAAGAGTTGGGTGGCACTTCTCTGGTGGGGGCAAAAGTTGGAGTGGATGGGTTTTCAGAAGGTGGGACTATAGGAGTATCAGGTTTGGAAATTTCTTTCCCACTCCTCAGAATAGTCACCACCTGGGCTTGCTCCCTAAAGATAATCCCTTTCCCTTTAGTGTTCTCCTCAGATGAACTGGGAAGCTTTCCAGTCTCTCTTTTGCTCATGGCCTCAATAAGGTGTCCAATTTGTGATTTCAACTCATTGATTGCCTCTTCATGAGATTGGATGATCATGCTTTGATTCTCCTACATGGCCTTCAACATGGCCTTAAGCTCATCCATCTCAGAAGTCTTGGATAGTTGGGAGGGAATAGGAGGTTGATTATACTGTTGAGTCTAAAAGGGTTGGGGCCTGTAATTCCTTGAATTAGAGACATTCCTCTATCTCCATGAAAAATTGGGGTGGTTCCTCCATCCCTCATTATAGGTGTTGGAAAAAGGGTCATTACGAGGTCTTGGGCAGAACTCTTGGGCAGCATTTAGATCCGCCTATACAAGGTCAGGGAATTGGGAAGCCAAATGACAATCCACAGTAGCATGCATATTGCCTTGGCAAATGGAGCATTCAGAAGCTTGGGAAGCGGAGGCATTTGGCATGAGTTGGCTAGGGTTTGACATAAGCCTTTCCATATTTTGGTTCAACAATTGAATCTGGAAGGCTAAATTTTAGGTATCCATAGCCTCATTTGCCTCAATCTTTCATTGCATAAGAGTGGGTTTCCTATGCAAACAGGCAGAATTTAGGTGGATAGAATTCTCACTTAAAGTCTCAAAAAGATCCCAAGTCTTATGTTCAGTTTTTGTAAGGTTCCTACACAGGCACCATCCACTGTTTGCATGTGCTTGTCATTTAATCCAGTTTAGAACCTTCCTACAAGTTGCTATTTTGGCACTTGATGGATGGGACACAAACGTAACAAATCTTTGAAGCGCTCCCATGCATCATGAAATTGTTCTCCATCTTGTTGAGCAAAACCTATGATTTCCCTCCTATAGTGATTATTCTTGCTCATGGGTAAAGCATTTTTTCAAAAACTCTCCCTTCAAGGCATCCCATGTATCCACTCTACCATCTAGAGTGTGATACCAATGCTTCACCTTATCCTTGAGGGAGAAAGGAAAGAGGGTTTGTATTTGGGCATCATCAGTAACACCCTGCAATCTCACCATGGAACAGACCTCGGTGAATTCCTTCAGATGGCTGCAGGGGTCCTCCCTAGAAGTACCATAGAATGAGGGCAATAGAGATAAAATAGTTACCCCTAGGTCATCTCAGTGTATGACCAGGTTGGTTGGTAGGGATAAAATAGTCTCTCAGCGAATGTTGATTCTCCACAGTTCTATTTTCACCTTCCTAGGCCATCTCTCTTCTCTCTTGGTTGACTCACCTAAGGATTCTTTTAGGTTTTGAATTAAACACAAGTTGTCTCCTCAGAGATTGCCTACCAAGCATACACAGGCAATACAAACACAATTCCAAAGGACTTTTATGCCTTTAATCAATTAAAGCCTTTGAGATTTTAGTCTAGTTGTAGGTGATAATACAAATTACCTAATCAATTATGTGCCTATTGTCGACCTATGAAATGCCTTAATGAAGACCTAATTGGAACTTAGGTGCTCTGCCCTAAAGTTCAAATGGTAAAGTACTCTAAGGATGGAAGATCGTGGGATGCAAGTAGGCCTAAGCCTTCCTTTGAAGCTGTGCTTTCGCGGTGCTTCTTAACTACCCTCAAAAATCCATGACAGGGTATCCCCCTCCTTGGAGTTACAAAACTTTTGAACTTAAATTTAAGCACTTTGGTATCCAATGGCAAGAGAGTTCTTTCTTAGCAGGTCAAAACCTAGGATTGTCTAATTGCGTGCTTTAGTGCATAATCAAGCACGTGTGCATTCACCGTAATAGTTTGAATTGGAATTTTGAACTGCAGCACAATGTCTCAAATCAACTCCTTGGGTTTTATTGTGTTCCTCCTTTACTTAGTCCTTTTTAGAAATTTAATGTGACCACTTGTTAGATCATTTCAAGACAAATTATGTGGTCTAGGAATTAAGTCCAAATGCAAATGTGTGATCAAGATATGGATGCAAAGTAAGAGGATGCGTACCTTGCTTCCAGCCATCAGCGATGTGAGAATGCACACAATGTAGAAAATAAATCTAGAGGCTGCTCATACACACCTGAATGGTTCATTCCAGGGGTAGGCAGCTTGTGTTTTATTTTGTTTTTTTTTGTTTTACTTATGAACAAATAAAATCAATCCACAAAAGAGAAGAAAAACCTAAGTCTAAAGAAATGGGAATAGGCTCCCAAAAAATTACCCAACATGGGCCTAAAACAAAATCGGGAAACAAACCCCTAAAAATGTAACCTAGAACAATGGTCTCAAACCAAATGTATGTGCAAGAAAATAAAGAAAAGTAAAGTTCTAAAACTTAAGTTCTATCTACTAAAAAATCGACGGAGATGAACATGATCACTCCAGATGTCCTCCTAGTTGGTGACAAGGTTCACCAATGTTCAAGCTCCTCCTCGTACATACAAAGTTTGGTCTCTCCTCCAATCAGTGGAAATAATGTCCACCTCAGTGTCACTAAGGCTGGTGCATCAACTCGTCTCGAAATACAAGTACCCTCGCACCAAACAGATAATCAAATTAAAATATGCCTCAACTAAAATGTGAACAAATAGGTAAATGAAAATTTAACATGCCTATTTCCTCCCCAGCAATGGCACCATTTGACGAGTTGACTTTTGCTTTCAACAAAAAAAATGATCTGTTGTTGTATTTCTATGTGGTGGAAAAAATGACTAATCAAGGTATTGAATTGAAATTAACCACTCACAGGAAAGTGAGTTGTGTCCATAGGGAGGCAATGACTTATCTAAACTTGCAAGGGTAAAAAACTGATGTTCAATATTAATTTCGTCAAGAAACCGAGTCAAAATCGCTTTCAGATTAAGTAAACAATAAGAGTTACTACTAAAATAGCAATTTTGCACATCTAAAAGATATATTTTTCAATGTAGCATAATAAAATAGTAATAAAATTTCATAATGTCACTAAATGTAATAACTAATACCCTCTTCACTATAGCAAAATAGGGGAATTCTTGTCCTTGCTCGAGTGTGGAGGAGAGGCGAAGGCCAGAGGGGAGGCTGGTCGGAGGTGAGGAGCGGCGGCAGTGGTTGTCATTACTGTTGGTGTGGTGCTTGCAAAGGCACGCAGGCAAGGAGGTGCACCAGCATGCACACGAGCTGGAGGGGTCAACAAGGGAGTGTGCAGGCCATGCGTTCGTGCATGCGGAAGCTACTCGAGGAGTGTAGCTGCAGGTGCTACTACTGCAGGTCGCAGGCAGTGGAAGTGATGCTGCGTGCTGCTGAAGGGGGCACGGGCGCACGTGCTGAAGGGGGCGCACGCTGGAGGCGAGGGGGGCACACACTGCTGTGTGTGTTATTGCAGCTGCGGGCAGAGGTTGCTTGCTGCTGCGGGCAGTGTGTGCAGCAGGGACTCGTGGCACGGTTTGGAGGTGCACGTGGTGTGCACGGTCTGGAGCTACTAGAGGAGCACAGTGGGTGGCATGCGGAGGCTATTGAGTTGTTGTGTGGAGGCATAGCAAGGGGCGTCAAACATTTGGGAAACTTCCCGGACGTCTTAACTGATGGGGGAGATGAAGGTGCAGGGCGTGGAGTTGCAGTGGCTGTGGTGGTGGTTGCTGGTGATGGTGGTCAGGGTGTTGCACGCTAAGGTGCTCACGGTAATCTGCACAAGCCAACGGTGGCACAGTAGTCTGTCACCTTGCTTGCCTACGGTGGTGTGGACTTGTGCTTGTAGTTGAGGCCGACGGTGGTGGGATGGAGGAGAGCTTGACTCTCTGCGCAGTAGTGGATTGGGGGTGATGGCATGTCGGTGATGGTGCAGCTGGAGTCTTCTTTTATGTTCTAGGAACATGAAGAAGAGGGAGCAACATAGAGAAGAGGAAGCGACAACAACGTGTAAGATCCACTCTCCTCAGCCATTAAAGTGCGCATTCAGTATTGGGAGGCCATTGCTACAGAGAAGAGGAAAATAAAAAATAAAATGATTATTGAGTTATTTATATATAAGACCTTAACTTCTATGTTAAATCCAAAACACTATATGTAATGCAACCTACTTCAATGCATGATATTCTAAATAAATTCTAAATGATATTATCAATGCGTGTAATGCATGAAACACATGAAATAGGTAATTGAATGTTATCTTATTTACATATTAATGTTTGTTATATAAATGTACATGTTAACTTAATGTCTAGGCATTAAAATACATAATTAGCCCACAAATATGGGCTCATCACTCGGCAAGTCAATCTCCCCCCTTTCGTCCGGTAGTTTAGGAGTAGTTTAGTTTCCTTAGACTCTTAGGTTAATTCTCCCCCTATTAACTCTTGTTTCAACCCCTCAACACTGTGAATCACCCTCGTCTTCTCCATCTCCGGCTACTCCTCTGGTGAGGTGTCCCCGTCGCTACACCCCTCCATCTGCCTCGTCGAAACCCTCTACACCCTCGTCACATCCACCCAATCAAAACCCTATTTTTATTTCCTACTACAACCACCCAAACCACCCGCTGAACATGCCCACCACTGACCTCCATCTTCGTCACCATCCGCCCTCCATGCGCTCTCTCACACCAAGAAACCACCGTCACTACACTCGTCATGGTATGGCGATGCTTACGAGCTATTCTAATGTGGTCGTGAGGTTGTATTTGTGATTCTTAGATTTTTCCATCCTCCACTGTCACCGCCACTTTTCTCTACCACATTCACCATCCTTCGGCCGTGATTCTTCCCCAATTCGTGCTCTAGGTGCTGCAGAATAGTCCCAGGAGTCTTCCTGGGTAGTTGATCGAGGGACCCAGCTTCTGTCTCGCGGCAATTGGACGAAGACCCTACTCCCATGCGCAAGGAAAAGAGATGTAGGATTAGTCCCACATTGTAAAAGGACTAGCTTCCAAAGGTGCATATATTGATTTTCTCTCAGTGCCTATTCGCCTTGAGACACACAGGGCGGTGAGGTCCCCCGCACCCCTTCACGCCTCGCCTATGACACCTACACGTGAGTTTGGCTCATACCCGATATCCCGCCTAAGCCTTACTCCTCGGCTGCTACCCCATTGCAGGTAGCCCTGGTCCCGGGTACGCTTTAATCCAAACCTGAATACCCGATTATCCTTGGAAGAAGAAGAGAAACAAAGAGAGTGTGCGGAAGGGGAGGGTCTTGCTATGGAGAAGAACTACTAACATTTAGTCATTTGAGAAGTTGTTCCCCCTGTGCATGAGAAGAAGAGGAGGCTGAAGAAGAAACCAAAGGAAGGAAAGAAGAAGGAAGAAGAAGAAGAACAACAAAAGAAAAAGAAAGAAGGAGCACTGTAGCAAGGTTGAATTTAAGTTGTCTGATGATAACATTGTGTGATTATCTGAGGCACTGTGCATTTATTTAGATCATTAACTAATTATTATATATGTATCTAAGCTAATAATTGGTGATTCAAATCACCATTATTTTATCTTAGATGTCTTTTTGCCTCATTAGATTCTTGATATACTCACGCTATACATTGAATATTAGCCTTTGAGTAATTAATTGTGCTCATTTATATTATTTGTTGAGATTAGTGCGTGAATTCCATATTTGCTCCCTATGTTCGACCTCGGATACTGTTTTGAATTCGAGTTATAAATTGTTTCTATTTTTGCAATTTATTGGCTATACTATAGTGCAACGACTTTTCAAACACTGATTTATCTCGGCCAATAGCATGTACCTCTGAAAGGTGGCAAGTGCATTGCATAGCCCAAAAGGCATCCTGCGGAATGCATATGTACCATAGGGCAGGTAAAGGTGGTCTTTTCCTGATCTTCGGGATGAATTGCCACCTGATTATATCCGAAGTATCCATCAAGGAAACATAAAAATTGATTTCCTGTTTGTTTCTTGAGAATCTGATCAATGAACGGAAGTGGGAAATGATCTTTCTTCATGGAGGCATTCAGTTTCCGATAGTCTATGTAGACTCTCCATGAATTTGCAATGTGGGTTAGAATGGTCTCTCCAAATTCAGTTGTAATCATGGTGAGCCCTACCTTCTTGGGCACAACTTGGATCGGGCTCACCCAGCAGCTATCAGAGATCAGGTAGATGATACTGACATCTAACCACTTGATGATCTCTTTCATTATGACCTCTTGAAGATTTAGATTGAGTCATCTCTGCATTTCTTGAGATGGTCGTGAGCCTTCTTTAGTGTAGGTATGATGTGTGCAATACGAGGGACTTATCCCAGTCAGATCATCGAGAGTCCATCCGATGGCTCTTTGATGCTGTTGGAGAATAGAAATCAGCTTTGTTTCCTGATTAGGTGTGAGTTGGGAATTGATGATCACAGGAAACGTTTGATTGGAACTTAAGAAGACGTATTTCAGATGATCTGGGAGGGGCCTCAGTTCCATTACTGGGTTATCAGCAGCGGGTGGGGGTTCGGGATGGGTCTTAGAAGATAAAGTGGGAGCTATGGGTGAATTTGGGTTAGCTCTGGGCTCCTCTATCTATGGGTCATGATCTTCTTGAGGTTGAGGATTAGGGATAATCAGGTTCTCATCTATAAATGGGTCCTCAACCACAGAACTGATGTCGCGTACTTCTTCGATTGCCCCACAATTTATTCCTTTTTGGGCCTTAAAGATATCAATCTTTAGAGTCTTGTTCTTGAATTTCAACTCGATCTGGCCCTCTTCATAGTTGATATTTGCCCTAGCTGTGGCTAGGAACAATCTCCCTAAGATGATTGGTGTGTTTCTTAGGTTTTTAGGAGTATCCACGTCCAAAATGATGAAGTCCACTGGAAAATAGAAATCTCATTTTCTAACTAGGACATCCTTGAGAATTCCTCTAGGTGACTTGATCGATCTGTCTACTAGCTGGAAAGTGACCTTAGTTGGTTTGAGCTCAGTTTCCTCAAAATGGTCTAGTAGAGATGTAGGGATCAGGTTTATGGAGGCTCCTAAATCCAATAATGCTCGATCGAATTCTAGGTTGCCGATCTTACAAGAGATCAATGGGGTGCCAGGGTCTTTTTCTTTTTGCAGGAGTTTGCTCAAAATGATTGAGCTGACTTGCTCAGACAATATGATCGGACTCCCCTCTTTGTTTTGCGGCTTACGCTTTGGTATACACAAATCCTTCAAAAATTGTGCGTAAGCTAGTATGTGGCGGATTGCATCCATCAAGGGGATGTTTATCTGGATTTGCTCAAAGAGCTTGACCAGATCTTCCTCAAGTGCCAATGGCTTTGGGTTTCCTCTTTCCTTTTAGTCAAGGCCTCAGGAAATGGAACCTCTGTAGGTTCCTCTAGGATTGGTTTAAGTTCTAGATCTGGGATAAGGGTGTCCTGAATAACTATCCTGGGATTAGGCTCTAAACTACCAGGTTTTGAGTGGCTAGGATAAGGTGGATCCTGAGTCACTTTTCCATTACGGGTGGTAACTGAATTAAGGCCTACCTGGTTTGGGTTTGGAGTCGACAAAAGAGGTGGTTGCTGCTGATATCTCAAAAATGATGTTGAAGCCTCCATCCCATCAGGTGATGGAGCAGAAGGGGTCTGATATACATAGTGAACTTGGCCCTGATTTGGGTTCAAAATGCACCTTTAGTTCGATACGTTATTTGGATTTGGCAGAGGTTGAGAAGGGAGTGCACCAGGCTAGCGAGACCTAGCCATCTATGTGAGCTAATTTCGAACCTTTGTGATCTCATCTTTGTGCTATTTCTACATAGCCACGTTGGTCTTTTGAATGTTAGCCAGGGTTTGTAGAATCAGAATCCCTTAACAGCTCGGATTGGTAACTCGGATTGGGCCTAGGCTGAGAGGGCTGATATGGGCATGGAGCTATGGTCGAGACTGGAATTGAGATCTTGGGTTCTGATTATTCCCTAACCATGCAAAGTTGGGATGAGTATGCCATCTGAGGTTATAGGTGCTAGAAAATGGATCATTTTGGATGGCGTGGAGATCCTTGGAAGTCTGAGGAACTCCAGAGAAGTCAGAGTACGAGGGTTCAGAGTTCCCCCAAATAGAGTATGTAGGTTTAGAGTTTCCTTTGAAACCAGGATCAGATGGGGGTGGATACGAGTCCATCCCCTGGTGAGAGTGGTGGTAAATGTTATGCATAATCTCCCTACCTATGAGAGGTTAAGCACACCTGTTCTACTATGCGGCGATGGCTCTTTGCAGATGTCGAGTCAATTCATCCACCTTTTTCTCGATGATCGAGACCTTATCCAGGTGACTGGCCATCAACTCTAGATTGACGAATGCAGATAGGCCTTGAGCCTCATGTGCCCCTCGCATGCTTGTCAATGCATAGGTGGTCGTCTGGTTGAACACACCCATAGATTCATTGTTTATGGAGTACCCACACATGTTCTTGATAATCTCCCAAATAGTATCTTCATGCCGACCCATAATGTTGCCACCACAGGTTGCATTGACAAAGAGCCTGATATCCTCATGGAGTCATTGGTAAAAAGACTGGACTTGTTCCCATTTAGGAATTCCGTGATGGGGGCATTTTCGCATGAGATCCAAAAAGTGGTCCCATGGCTCATGAAGTGGTTTGGTCACATGAGTTTCGCGTGTTAGAAATCAAGGTTACGAGTAACCCATCGTCGTAGTTGCAAAACACGTCGATTAGATAAAATTTATACCGAAACTCCAAGGGAGTCTCGAGTCGAACACAGGGAGGCGACGTTTACTTTAATTGAAAATCGCGCTTTGTTTTGTTTGTTTTTGGTATTTTAGGTTTTTGTTATTTTTTGTACTTTTGTAAGAAGAAGACAAGCAAGTGAATCACAAGATAGAGATGGAATGAAAATGGTATAGATATCACTTCAATGTCTATTACAATCTATTATGAAAGCATAAAAAGAGAGGGGGGTGAGAAGCAATCTCTCGAATTGGCTGTTCGGCGAGACAATGGTGCCTGGTGGAAGCTCCGACAAAGAAGGTGAGGAGCGGGATGATGGAGGTGAGATGCAGGAGGATGTTGGGTAGAGGAAAGCTTCAGCGTGGCTCCGAAATGGAGGTGAGAAGGCAGAGATGATCTGCTACCAGAATGGAGGTGGGAGGATGGCTCCAAGGCGACCTATGAATAGGGATGGGAAGTTGGAGGAGTATTTGGTGGGGCAGAGGTTCGCTATGCTAATAGGTGCCTTGGGAGCTTGAGAGCAAGCTCTAACAGAGTGTTGGTAGGCTTGCTAGAGCTTGGGAGTAGGTGGGAATAGAGTAGGTAGAGATGGCTTGGAAGGGAGGGGGTGTAGGCCCTTTTATAGTGGAGGAGAAGAGGTAAAAATAGGTATGGGGCCATTAGTGACATCCAGGCCGTCGCTGGAAGCATCGCTGTAGGCAGCTCATGCTCGCTCACTCCTACAACTGGCTTTGTTGGCACGCAAAGAATTAGCGACGACTGTAAGCATCGCTGTAGGTTAGCTCATGAGGTGCTATAGGCCAACTCATGCGCCGCTGGTACGCGCTGTCCCTGCCTTTGCTGCGCGCGCGCATGCTCACGCGCTAGCACTATGCTGTGCACATGCATGCCTCCATGCGTGCACCCTCACTGCTGTGTGCGTGCGGTGGCGCATGCGTGCATTGGGCGGTTTGGGCTGGGCCACGTGGTGCAATCTGGGCCATCCATCTTCTTTCCATTGTAGGGGCTGCTACAGAGGTCGGATTGAGTCAATTTTCATGCTGTTAAGATGCAATTGTCGACCCGAATCCATCCCCGTGGTTGGATTTGTCATTTAAAGCTCCGAATTATGTCACATAGTCCCTTGGCCATTGATCTTCCTCGAACTGCATATGATGCTACGGGACTCCGATCGAGGAGATTTTGGAGGCGTTGGACTCCGATCGTCATCTTGACCAGATCCGTATGGTCGAATTGTCAATTTGAGGCTTTGAAATAAAATGCTTCTCTCCTGACCACAAAAAGGATGCAATTAACCTAAATTATATACTACTCTAAATGCAGAATGATGCATGCTATGCAATACTTATAACATGAAATGCAAATCTAAGCCTAGGAACATGCATGAATAGGCATTTTACCCTTAATAAATGTTTTTACATCATAGTTCTTTCGCATTATGTGTGAAGTGCATGATCTGGTGCCTCAAAGCATTCGTCCTACCAACTGGGAAAAATTTCTTTAGGAATTTAGATTGGAGTTCCTCCCATGTGTTGATTGGACGGGTCAGAATCTGGTACTAGTGGGTAGCTTTATCCATGAGGGAGGAGTACATCTTCATGAGTAGTATGTCTTGATTTTGAACAGGTGGCTTGAAGATCTGGGCCAGATATTTTAGCTGCTTGATGTGCTGGAAGGGATCTTCGGAGTTCATGCCGTGGAATTTTGGGATAGCATGAATCAGATTTGGCTTGAGTTCAGTATTTGGTCCTCCGGTCAGGATTTGCACCCTGGGTTCAATCGCCACCACAGTAGGATTGCAGTGATCTCACATCTGAGGACACTGTTGTAGGTTCATGGATGCATAGAATAGATCATTGAGGTGTTGTAGCTGATTCTGGAGATTGGGTTCTTCTTCTTCATGATTCTCCATGGATGTGGATGGAGATCTGGGCTTAGAAGCAGAAGAGTCGGAAGAGATGTCAATCTGGTCAGGTGGAATCACAAACAAGTGGCTTGAGGCCTGGCCTCGATGAGAATGGACTACTAATGGAGGCCTTAAGGGTGGTCTTAAGGACCTTCTCCCGAACATGCACTAAAGAGCTAGATAAGGGACATAATGTGTGATGGACCCAATCGAGGCACCCAAAAAATCTTTGGATGACTGAGGAGGTTCAAGGCAGCTAGGAAAGGAGAGCCCGCAATGACGCCTACACGGTAGAGTGTCCCCACGGGTTACAAGGTTTCTCCCACTCGACCTTCCTGATCAATGAGAATCCAAGTAGATCGGAATGAGCAGGCTTGACCTGTAAGTCTACCAATTTTATTCCTGAATATGTGCCTTGAATTTCACTTGAACTTTAGAATTGATTGTGATTTGTGACCTAATTTGAAGGTTGGTTAACCTCCAAAGTGGGTCAACTTCACCTAACCTGTCCTATAGTTTAGGATGAGTTGGGTAAAGAACCCAAAATCAACCTAAGTGGTTTGCAAGTAGGTTATTAAGTCACAAATTTCAGTAATTCAAGTGATTGTTAGAGCCTTTTTTTGGGGTCTTCGTGATTATGTCAATTCAACCAAGACTTAGGTGACACACGATGCGGGAAATCAATTTTCTTTTAAATCAGACAAGTGTGTTTTCCTAAAACCCTAAAATGGAAACCCTAATTTGGCTCTATTTTCCAGGTCCAAATTTTCCAAAGTTCTAGGGTTCAATCAAGAAGGTGGATAACCCTAGGCACCTTTAGTCCCTAATAGGTGTAGATATCTGGATGGGGATTTTTAAGCAAATCAATTCAGGCAACTCAAATGATTAATTCTATGAAATAATGCGAGTTCATCCTAATTAATTCTTGATTTTAATTCCTTTCAGAAATGAGGGTCTTAAGAAGAAGGAAATGAAGTTACCTGCCCCTAGAGTGGTTGTTATGCAGCTGATCTTCTCTTGTGTATCTTGCAAAATCATAGCTAATCAAAGAAATCAAGTTAGTATCAAATCAGGATTGTAATTAGCAATGAAACTGCGTGTTGCTCCCCGGTAATGGCGCCAAAATGTTTATAACAAGAATCATCTTTTAGAAATATGCGTCGTAGTATAGGACAAAATTCATGACAATACTTAAATTTATAAAACTCAAAATCAAGAAATGAGTCCAAGGTCGTTCACAGGGAGAAAATTAGCAATTTAATCCACTAATCACAATATCAAGAGAGATATGCAAGAATAATCAAAATATTGCTCAATGTATATATCAGAATAATATAGCAAGAAAATCAAGATTCAAAGTAAAAAAAGATCGAGTTAAAATGGTGATTTGAATCACCAAATTAACCCTAATGTTTAAGCTCAACAATCAGCTCAAATAATTGAATAGTAACCATAATCAAATATTCTAAATATCCACTGCAGTATTAGAACAAAACCAACATAAGCACAAGGCTCAGACGTCGAGAAAGGCACACAAACGCCTTATCTTCATGCCTCAACAAGAGCTAAGGCACAGCTGCAATAAAGACGCAAGGTGGTCGTAAAGGCACAAGGACCTCTCAGGTGTAAAGGCACAAGGGTAGCACACCCACATAGATGCCCTTCTTCAAACCTCAGCTAAGTGTTGAGAGAGGAGAGGGAGGGCATGAATCCCAAGGCCACAATGTAAAACCCTCCCCCCTCCTTAGATTCTTTTCTCTTCAGAACAGATTGGATCTAGGTAATTGGACCCAATGCCCAGACCCGTGGGCGTGATCGTGGGTGAGGACACGTGGACAAGCGTGTGTGTAGGCGTGTGGTGAGGCATGTGAGGGACCTCACCCTTATGCTCTCGTAGGTGATAAACCAAGAGAACAAAAATAATTTAAGTGCCTTCATGGTTTTATCCCACACGATACGGGGTTAATGTCTCTGCTCTCCTTCATGCGTAGCTTTGCAAGCTGCAGCTGGGCAAGGCTCATTGAATCAAGGCAGTGGATGCCACTTGCTGCCTAGATTGAGAATCTGGAGTGCTTTAGAATCTGAGGTGGTGTTGAGTGAGAGCTACAACAGGTTGATTGAAGGTCGGAGAGAGGTGAACGGAGTCGGAGAAGATGGTGGCAACGAAGATGCTCCGATGAGGGTACCTGCACATGAATACAAGCAATAAGCCACAGTTAGAAAGCTCACAATCTTCACCGAGGGATGGCGAGTGCAGTGGTGGTGGTATTAGGATGTGTGGTGCTTGGAAGGGCTATGTCGGTGACGAAGAAGGTGTGTGCAAGTGCGTGTGTTCAGTGGAGTGTAAATGAGATCTAAGCCCCAAATTTCTTTGGGCTTTTGATCAATGGATCTTGGCGATGCTTCTGGAAGTGGAAGCGGGCAGTCTCGTGAAGTGTAGTGGCAGTGCAAGCTCACCGGAGCTTCGCTGGCGCTAGGGAAGATGACGTGCGTGCGGTGAGTGTGATAATCGAATCTAGATTCTAAGGGGTTGGAGAGAGTCAGGTGATTGCGCAGCAATCATAGGTCTTAATTGACCTAAATTAGGCTAGAACTTAGCATAAGTTAGGGTTATTCATGCATGCATGAGCATTATCTGCATCTTTACTGCTTTACTTTAGCTATGCATAAAATAATGTTATAATGTGCTGATTAAGTGCATTATGTTAATTGTAGGTAATAAGCTAATCAGAAGCTGGATCTGGAGCTGGATCTGAAGCTGGATCAGGAATAATGGGTGTTGCAGTAGAGTTGGAGTAGAAGACATAGATTAGATGTAGGAATAATGATGTAAGGGAGTCAAGGTTTGCTATTCTATTAGGTAGGAATAAAGCAGTAAAATGTGAAGAGCTTAGGTCCATCCTAGCTCTAGGATAGCCTAGAGACTTCCCCCAAGACTTAACCACCCTTAGATTAGGTCACAGCACCCTAGGAAGGCCCAAAACCCTAGTTCCAACCCTTACCTGGATGTCCAGATAGGTTATAGGACGTCCAGAACCCTTAGCCAACTCCCGCACACCTCAAATCCACTTCTGCAGTATTATTGGATGTCTAGACACTTTGTCAGATGTCCAATTTCTGCAGAATACTCAAAATAGAACCTAGATTTCTCCCTAACTCAGATTGGACATCCAGAACTAAAGTCTGGACTTCTGATTTTTGAGTATAAGTCGTCTGATCATGTTTTTGGACATCTGGAACTAGTCTCCAGTCCCGATTTTGAGATTCAAGCCTTGATTTTGGATCTCTAGCTCCCTAGACCTAATCCCAACCCCATAGGACCAAAATTAAGGTGTCCTAACCCTAGTACATCACATTTTGGCCTACCTAAGGACCTAATTAGGTCCTCACCAAACCCAATTGACTTAGATCAAAGTCAATTACTATCACCTAAGCCAATTGGACTCATTGAGTCCAATTGAGCTCAGATCTCAACCCACACAAGTCCAATTAGACTTAGTGAGAGTCCAATTGACCTAAACCCAACCTAATTGAGTTACTTCACCCTCAATTAGGTTCACACTCATTCAATTAAACTTGGGTTAAGTTTAATTACAATTTTCCCTCAACAATTAGGGCTTGCAACCCTAATTCTAAGCATACACCTACCCAAACTCCTTAGGACCTAACCTAGACCTCTTAGACACCTTGGGCACGACCACACACACACACACACACATAGACACCCATTCACGCATGCACACTCCTCTAGAGTTCTCTAGAACTCTCTTGGAGTGGTGCCAACTCTTGGTTGCCAAATTTAGCAACCAAGAGGCATTCAATTCTTAGATCCACAAATGGTGGATCTAAGAAACCACCTCTCTCTCTCTTGGACAGCCACTCTTGGACTCTCTCTAGAGAGTTGCACACTTCTCTAGAGAGACTCCCTTATGTCTATGAAAAGACTTAAGGGGTGGCCATTTGCACCCATCCACTCTTGGCCATACATGCTTGGCTCCATTCACATCCACCTCCACTTAGGCTAGCCACTTCCATTCACTCCACCTTCATGAGTTGGGCACCACCATGAAGGACACCATCTCCACGCCAGGATGCTGGATCACTCCTCCAACCTCTTTCCAAGGGCCGGCCTAATCTCCATTGGCCACCCCTCATTCTCCTCCCAACCACTCCAAGGCCATCGAAGCCCACCTCCGAATGCCCTCACTTTCTGATAGATTAGTAGCTAGCTCTTTACATTTACTACTTCTATTTACTACTTAGTAGTGTAGTCCTTATTCTCCCCCAATGATGCATACAAAATCCCCCCGTAGATTCTTGTATGTGATCATTTTCTGGTAGCTAGATTTACATTTTCAAGCATTCCTGTACAAGCTTTCCTCTACATTTCCTATTTCAAACACTTCTCTGAATGAATGAATAAAAGGTACATTTTTATATATATCTCTATGTTTGAAATCACCATGAGCTTATTGGTTGCCATCTTTTCTGCGTGATTCAAGTTGCCTGTTTTTCACTTGCTTATATATTTCGCAACAAGCATGTTGGTTCCGAAAAATATAGGAAATCTAACTATAGATGCATTTTCTGTAAACAGCCACCACCTCACTAGAATTGTGCACACCGAAACTCACACTTTCACCTTTGTGATCTATTTAACACATGCGCATGTAATCAGGGTTCATAATAGAAGTGGAAAAATCTTAATCTGAAGATTGGAAACCGGCATGCGATTTTAAACAAAGTAGAGTGATAAAAGATCGAATTTAGAATTAAATCAAACACCTCCCGAGATGAACGACTGAGACTCAAAGTCTCGTTATCTTTAGGAAATATTTTTGTTTGATCGTATTGCGCACTATACTACGATGCTTTTCCTATCAAAATGCGCTCTACAAGCACAACATCAAGATAGTGAGAGGAAGGGAGAGAAGAGACTTAGAGAGGGAGAGAGTGAGCGAGGGTGGCCGACTATGATGGGCCAGCATCGAAGAAGGTGAAGGCGATGACGACACGGCAATGAGGAAGGAGAGGTGGAGAGCGATCGTGCTTTGGCCGATGATGGTCGCAAGAAAGATGGGAGGACGTTAGGCTGGTCAATGGTCACATTGACCAGCCAGAGGAAGGTGTTGGAGAAGCTTGTCGAAGCTCGAGTTCCCGATGACCGGAGAAGAGATAAGAGGAGGTATCTCCATCTTTTCTAAGCTAAGGAGAATGACTGAGCATATGGAAGCTTATTTAGAGCTTCATGACAAGATCTGAATAAGGAAAGGAGCTTGATTGATTTGAGGTTTTGGGGAAAAAGTTCCCCAAAATCCTCAAGCTCGCCTGAGCTTTAGGATTTGATTTAGGGTTTTTGAGATGGCTCAATGGATCGGGGATCTCCTCAAGATCAATCCCTCCAAATTTGAAGGGATTTAGCCTTGATTCGAGAGAGAAATCTCTCCGCGAATCTCGACTGAGGTGCTTTCTCACCTCTAATGGTGGTAGGGACCTAAGTGAAGAAAATGATGAAAAGTTAGGGGGCTATTTACAAAGCATTCGAAACTTGAGGGGCTAAATGTCAAAATTAGAGTTTTAAAGGGCTATTTTATTCTGTCCAAAACATCTTTAATTTAAGTGGATCTAAAATTAGGATTTTGTGTTGTGGTTTTCAGAAAGTGTGAAACCCTATTTCTGTCAATGTTAACCTACATTTTGGACTTTTAAGCTCATTTGACCTTCATTTAACCCCTGAGTGACCTCGTGGTTAATTTGTGTTCATGATGTGATGTTAAAATTACAGAATTAACCCTTATTTCCCATTCTCTTCTCAAATCAGGACAATGTGGGATTATGACCCTCAAATGATTATATAGGAGATTTTATCAATCATACCTGATTAAAGTGGCTAGTAAGGGCCTATGATGGTGTTCCCATTAGAAGATTTCATTCCCATCTTTGTTGGGTGAGACTTTGCTATCGAGATTCGTCATCAACTCGCCAACATCCTAGGTTACCTATTTTCTAGGCCAGTGGTACTTCGCTCATTTTTAGGGCCTATTTCTTTGGTTTTGGAACCTGACTTGCAGGTTCTTTGGCTACTCGGCTGCCAATAAAATAATAGCAACCCAACTCTGACCCAGGTGATTGTCCGACGCGTAATTCGCATTTTAAAAGTTAATTCAATTGTAGTATAGCGCGAAAGCACGTCGACAAATAAATTTATAAAATTGGTGAATACTAGGTCGTTCGTGATAAGACGATTTTCGCTTTTGAATAATATGATTAAGATGATTTGTCATCTTAGTATCAAAGTGGTGGAAAATCGCTTAACAAAATAATTAGAATTAAAATTAAACCACTCAAAGGAGAGCGGGTCATGTCCACTTAAACTTGCAATTAGGTAGAAATCAAGTTCGCTAAAATATTCATCAAATCAAACAACGCCTATGTAGCTCTGAATGTAAACCTTAAATTTATGGAGAAGTCAAGGGTTTTTAACGTAATTTTTATGTAAGAAAACTATCCATGTGTAAGGGTATGCCATGTACTTTTCACTTGCATGCATACTAAAATTTAATTCAGAATTAAATGTAATGCACATAGAGATGAATAATAAGGCTTAACAATTCTCTAGAAGCATAAGCATAAAGGCATAAATTCACCACAATTTAAATAACCAAATAAATCAAGACAATGAATGTGGCAATGGCAACTTCTGTAAATAGAAATTCAAGTAAAAATAGAGGATTATAACTCTCTCCTCCTCACACATGGGAGAGAGGCTCATTCGAGGAGCTACTTCGACAAAAGGTCGACCAAAGTAAGGCCTTCGTGGTGTGGCGGTGGCGTGTCGTGAGATGGCTTGGGCCTTCTAGATGGAGGAGAGAAGCGGTGGCGGCGGTGGCTGTTGCTACTTCTCTTGCGCGCGCTACGGCTGGAGGGCGCACGGCAGGGGCTGCAGGCAGTGGCGCGGCGAGGTACGGATGCACGCAAGGAGGTGCGTGCGGGCTGGAAGTGGGGTGCAGCTGCTGCGGGTGTGCGGTAGAGGCTGAGGGTGCACTGGCTGGAGGTGTGGGAGGCGACTGAGGTGTGGGGGGAGAAGGTGCGTTGAACTGCTGGAAGTGGGGCGCACGCCTACTATGGTGGAGGTGCAACACACGGGTAGGCTGCTGTGAGTGGCAAGCACGCGTGGAGGGATGCAGACGGGGAGCACACAGGTTGGTGGAGCATAGGTGCATGCGATATGCATGCTGCAGGAGGTGCGTAGGTGAGGAGCTAGTGGGGTGTGCAACGGCTGGGATCTGTGCGTGGAAGTAAGAATGTAGCACTGTGATGCAGGGACTCTTGGCGGTGTAGGCTGTCACACCACACGCCCACGGTGATGGAGTTGCATTGCTGCAGTTGAGGTCGGTGGTGAGGAGTGGATGAGAAACGAAGTTCTCTATGCAGTGAGGAAGAGGGGTGGTGGCCTCCTGTTGCATGGTCGTCTCCTCCTCCCTTTGTAGCTGCAAGTGATGAATTGAAAATCCAAAGAGGCAAGATCATATGCTCTTCATGGCTGATGAATGCTTGTAGCTGTGCATGAACGGTTGAGCAAGGAGAAGAAGTAGCTGTTACCTGTGGAGGAAGAGAATAAGAAAATAATAAAATATTATGGTTATTTATGCATAAACCCTTAACTTCTATGTTAAATTAAAACAATGCAAGTAATTCACCTAATTGATTTACTAATCAAATGCATGCAATGAATGAATTATGCAATTAAGGTAAAAATATGAATTAATTTATTTACATTCTAATGTATTCTATATAAATGTTAAAATTAACTTAATGTTTAGAGACTTAAATACTTAAATAGCCCACAAATATGGACTAATCAAATACTCCCATGCCTAGTTTTTGCTAGTCTCTAGCAAATCTAAGCAAAAACCTAGCACTCCAAGTAGACTAACCAACCCAATCGGTCTTCCTTTAGAAACATGTTAAGTTCAGACTTTAGACCTAAGGTTCCCAAGTAGTTGCTAAGTTACAGACTAGGTCGGTTAAGGACGAGTTGCAGGTACAAGTTTCCCTAATTTCTGACTCTACCCTAAGGTTTATTGATCCCTAAGATTAAAGCATCTATGCATGTGCATTGGTCTGAGTTATTTGAGGTTGGTATGATTGCCAACCTAGAAAGGAAAAATGATTATATATATTTTTTTTTTTTTTGATTCCTCTAAGTCTAACCTT
The DNA here is from genome assembly GCA_037157565.1 of Thalassia testudinum. Taxonomy (NCBI): domain Eukaryota; kingdom Viridiplantae; phylum Streptophyta; class Magnoliopsida; order Alismatales; family Hydrocharitaceae; genus Thalassia; species Thalassia testudinum. Next base: position 74,920,169 of record JAZHRO010000024.1, on the reverse strand, counting down.
GAATCAGCTATCAACACAGTCAGTGTCGGATTCATTGTCCCCATCACCGTACCTCGAAGGGTGCCTGTCTTTCGATGCTTCGAGATAGCACCGCCCATAGTGACCCTAAGAACTCCTGGCAATCAACACTTCGAGATAGTATCTCCCATGGGTTTCTTAAGCGAATTCAAGTCTGTGGCGATCGGCATTTCGAGATAGGGCCACCCATGGTACCTAAACCGCACAATGCGCTTGCATGCCCCCAGTAGGATGGATATCCTAAGAGACAAGCGCCGAGGAGGTAACATGTTATCATCGCATCCTCAAGGTGAGTATATACTCCACCTCTCCTGCGGCAGGAACTCTTCCAATCAAATTGTGTTTTCAAGCTTCTCCTAAGTCAAAACTAAGAGAACCAAATTTTCTTTTAAGAGAGGAATTAAGGTGATCACTTACACAAGACCAAGTGTGTGTGAAATTTGGATGCTTAGGTTACAAGGACCCATAAATCAAAAGGTAGAACAAGACTCCAGGTACTACCTCGCCTTTTAACTCAATCCCTAGCTTTCCTTCATCAACCTCTTGAGAATGGTCTGCAACTTAACTCCTACTTAAGTTTTTAAGTCCACAAAGGACCCTAAAGGTCTAAAGCTAGTAGCTCATTTAGCTTCCAAAGTTCGACATGTAGAATCAACTTAGTCTAACCTAGAGTTCTGATTTGCTTAAGAATGCAGGGCCCAACCAGTTAAACTTCAATAATAATTTTTTTTTTTGAATGCAATGTGCATGAATGAATGCAAAATGTAGACATGCCATAAACAGATGCCTCAGGTCCTTTCCCCCATGCCTGGTTAAAATAATGTCCTCATTGGAAACAAATATAGTTAAAGGAAGATATTACCTGAGGTGGAGAATGGTAGGAGCTAAGGTCTTCAAGAGTGACCTCGTCAACCAGATGGCCATCCAAAGTAATGTATGGTTTTAACCATTGACCGTTGACGATAAAGGGAGTTGCTGAAGAGGAAGGGCTTTAATCTCCACAGCTCCATGGGGAAACACTTTAGTGATTATGTAAGGCCCATCCCAATGAAATTTTAATTTCCCTGGAAAAAGCTTAAGATTGGAATTGAAAAGCAAGACTTGTTGGTTGGGCTCAAAAGTCTTTCTAAGGATATACTTATCATGCAAGACCTTAGTTCTCTCTTTATAAGCTTGAGAGGTGTCATAAGCATCATTCCTCAGCTCCTCAAGCTCACTTAATTCCAGAAGTCGTGCCTTACCCGCCTTTTCTAAATCCATGTTAACACTTCGAATAGCCCAAAGTGCACTATGTTCCAGCTCAATAGGTAAATGGCATGTTTTCCCATACACAATCCGAAAGGGAGACGTACCCAAAGGGGTCTTATAGGCCATTCGATACACCCACAAAGCATCATCGAGCTTTTGGGACTAGTCTTTCCTATCAGGTCTAACGGTCTTTTCTAAAATATTTTTTATCTCCCTACTCAACAATTCAACCTGACCACTTGTTTAAAGATGGTAAGGGGTAGCAACCTTGTGAGTCACTCCCAGACTCCTGATTAGCAGATTGAAGTGGTGGTTTTGGAAATGAGGTCCCTAATGGTGATTTCACGCGGTTTGTTAAATACATCGTTGTAACGCGAAAAATTGATCAACTCTTAAATTTATATTCCTAAATAGGGGAGTATCTAGGGTCATCCAAGGAGGCCAAATGTTTGCAAAAGTGATTCTATTCTCTTGCTTGGAATACAGATCTCAACTTTTTGTTTGGTAATTTTCAATATATCATTTTTTTTTGTTTTTGAATTAAGACAACATGCGAAATGGTGGCGGAAAAGTGATTTACACTTCAAATTCAAATACTACTTCTAAGTGGCAAGTAGAGCCTCTCCCTAAGCTCACTCTAGGCAAGTGGAGGCCTAGAATAATTAGGAAGAGGGAGTGAAGAATGCTAAAAACAAAGCAAGTAGAAATGCAAATAAGAAATTGCAAAGAAGGCAACTAGATTAATGAAAAGTGTTTTACAAAAAGGCCTAGTAGAGGAATGCTTCTACTACTAGAAAAATTAAAATAAAGAAAAGCAAACACAAATCCTCTAGATAGATGATGAAGAAGAGGGCTTCTTGCTCCAAGCTTGGTAGCTCCCAAGCTTGAAAAGAATCCTCCAACTCCTTCCTTGCTTGGCTCCACCAAGGTGATGTCCTCCAAGGCAAGCCCTAAGGGGGTGTGCCCTAAGCTTCTCTCCAAGGGTGGACGTCCACCCTAAGTCCTTCTCCCTTGCCTGGCCGTCCTCCTTGAAGTGGAAGAGTCCTCCTCCTTGGCGTGGCCCAAGTTGAAGAGAGTGGGGAGAAGAAGGCACCAAAAGGGCTGGTGATGTGCCCCTTTAATCTCCTTCTCTACTCCTTCTTCTTGGCTGTAGGTATAGGTGGTATAGGTAGCAAATTACACTAATGGAGGATGGGAATTATGTAGTGGTAGGGTAGGGTATTTATAGGATGGGAAGGGGGGTGGTTATGGTGTTTTTTTGGAGGGAAATGAAGGGGTGCTTGGATATTTTTGGTGGGAAAAATGGGAGGGAAATGAAGAGGTGCCTTGGTTTTCCCTCCAAAATTACCTTCTAGAAGGCAATTTTGGAGGGAAAAAATGGAGGGTGGAGATGGGTTTTGATGGTGGATGTAGGGTGGTGATGGAAGGGATAGTTGGCACCAAAATAAAGTAGGAGTAGGTGGTCTTTTTGTTGGACCTTAGGCAGTAGGGTAGTAGGTTTTGGTGCCATGGAGGTGGACTAGCCAAGTTAAGTAGCTTAGCTAGCTTAGCTAGTAGGGAGTAGAGTTGGAGGCATTTGGAGCTAGGGTTTTCAGGGAGAAGAGATGGAGGTAGTCATCTTGAGCTGCACTAGAGCTGGTGGCTGCTACAGAGAGCTGCAAGGAGCTACCGTAGCTAGCTTGGCTTGCTAGTTCTTTGCTAGCTACTAAGCCAAGCTAAAGCAAGCTGGCTTCTGCTAAAAGGAGCTGAGGTGAGGTGGGTCTAATGCTCCCGGGGAGGATCAAGCTAGGTAAGGTAGCTAAGGTAGCTTAGTTAAACTGAGTTGAGCTAAGCTGAGTCCCTGAGAGCTGGACTTGAGCTTCCTAAGTTGGAATGAAGTCATCTTCAGCTGGCCAGAGTTGAGTGGAGCTGGATGTAGTTGGACCTGAGCTGGGGTGAACTCCAGTCAACTCAGTTGAGCTAGCTAGAGCTCCCTGTGGACTAATGGGAGCTGAGATGAGCTAGACTCAGCCAAGTTGAGCTGGATCTAAGTTGACCTGAGCTAGGGTGAGCTGAGATGAGCTCTCTTGAGCTACCATTCAACTGAGATTAGCTGAATGGAGCTGGGATGAGCTAACCCTAGTTCAAGTGAGCTAGGTTCCAGTTGTGGTGAGCTGGATCAAGTTGAGTTCCAGCTAGTCTAGGCTTCTCCTTCACCATTTGCCTTCTTGAGTGCTAGGGTTTTAGGGATCTATATATCTGTCCATCGCTAACACTCACAAAAACATATCAAAAAGACAATAAAAAATGCAATGCATGCCTAACCAATTTATGCCTAAATGCAACCCAAAAACTCATTTACGGCGTAAAATCCTAAGAGCTAGGTTTTTTTTAATGCATAAGAATGATGATAAACTGACGTTTATCAGTCCCCCATCACTTATAATGGTCTTAGGGCAGCCGAAACGAGATATGATATTGGACTTCACAAATTTCAAAACCACATAGTGGTCATTTGTGCACGTAGGAATGGCCTCTATCCATTTAGAGACATAATCAACTGCCACCAAGATATATTCATTACCATGGGATGAAGGGAAGGGGCCCATAAAGTCAATTCCCCACACATCAAAAATTTCAATAGATTGAATAGGGTGTTGAGGCATCTCATTCCTCTTCCCAATCGTTCCAGTCCGTTAACATCTAATACAGACCTTAACAAAATTATGAGAATCCTTAAATAACAAAGGCCACAAAAAATTGGACTGGAGAACCTTAAAGGAAATTTTCTTAGCGTTAAAGTGACCTCCACAATGAAGTTCATGGCAAACACTCAGCACACTTTATTGTTCCTCTTCAGGTATGCATCGTCTCAATACTTGGTCTTGTCCAATTCTAAATAATTCAGGCTCTTCCCAATGAAAATATCTCGCTTGGGAAATGAATCTCTTTCTTTCCTGCTCATCCCAAGAGCTAGGATTTCTCTAGTGACCAAGTAATTTACGGTATCAGCATACCAAGGTGAAGTTGGTGTTACCGCCATAAGGGTTTCATCGGGAAATGTTTCGCGGATGTCTCCAGATAGAGAGTCATTAAGTGAAAGGCGAGACAGGTGGTCAACCACAATATTTTCTACTCCTTTCTTTTCACGTATCTCCAAGTCAAATTCTTGAAGGAGTAGGATCCACCTAATCAGACGTGGCTTAGAATCTTTCTAAGCAAGGTGATGTTTCACCGCCGCATGATCAGTGAAAATAACCACATTAGACCCAAGAAGATACGACCTAAACTTCTCCAGAGAAAAAACTACAGCAAGTAATTCCTTTTCAGTGACGGTGTAGTTTTGCTGTGGTTTGGTTAACGTCTTGCTGGCATAATGAAGCACATGAGGTCTTCCCTCAACCCTTTGTCCAAGGACTGCTCCCACTACATAATCCGAAGCATCACACATCAGCTTAAATGGGAGTGTCCAATCAGGAGCTCAGAAAATAGGCACAGAGATCAAGGCCTCCTTCAGAGTTTGAAAGGCCTCCGCACACTTTGAATCAAAATTGAAGGAAGATTCCTTCGCCAACAAGTCACAAAGTGGCCTAGAAATTTTACTGAAATTGTTAATAAAGAACCTATAAAAGCCGGCATGGCCCAGAAAGGATCTAATCTACTCGACATTCGTGGGTAATGGGAGTTTGGAAATAGAATCATTCTTGGCTTTACCTACTTCCAAACCTCGCTCAGACACAACATGCCCAAGTACAATTCCTTTCTATACCATGAAGTGACTTTTCTCCCAGCTGAGGACTAAACCAGTCTCCTTACATCGCTTGAACACATTCTCTAAGTGCATGAGACACTGGTCGAAAGATGAGCCATAAATGGAGAAGTCATCCATAAACACTTCAACACACTCGTCAATCATGTCAGAAAAAATGGACATCATACACCACTGGAAGGTTGCAGGGGCATTACATAATCCAAACGGCATATCCTGAATGCAAAGGTACCGTAAAGACTCGTGAACGTCATCTTCTCCTGGTCATCAGGGAAGACTGCAACCTGGTTGTACCCAGAATATCCATCGAGAAAGCAATAATGCTTATTCCGTACCAATTTCTTGAGAATTTGATCAATAAAAGGTAAGGGAAAGTGATCCTTCTGGGTTGCGGTGTTCAGCTTGCGGTAATCAATACAGACCCTCCATCCAGTTGAGGGTCTAGTGACAACTTGTTCACCTTGTTCATTAAATTCCACAGTAAAGCCTGCCTTCTTTGGCACCACATGAATAGGACTTACCCATTTACTATCTGCAATGGGATATATGATCCCAGCGTCCAACCACTTCAGGATTTCCTTTTTAACCACCTCCCTCATCTTAGGGTTTAGACATCTCTGCATGTCCCTAAATGGATTGATGGAATCATCAGTATAAATGTGGTGCATGTAGAGTGTAGAGTCTATACCCTTAATGTCAGCAATGCTCCAAGCAATAGCTTCCTTGTGCCTAGAAAAGCATTCAATCAGGGCTCCCTCCTGTGCCTCAGATAGCACAGCCAAAATGATAATGGAGAGCATATCATTGGCACCTAGGAAGATGTACTTGAGAGTGTAAGGGAGGTGTTTCAACTCAAGGTCAGGGGCTTGTATGGTTGAGGGTTTCATAATAGATGTCCCCATCTCAGGTAGCAGATCTACCTTAGGTAGAGATGATGGGAAAAGAGACTCAGCAGAAACACCCAGCAACTCCTCAAGTTCTAGTATATCCCCTTCACATTCCTCCAAGAGATGGGAATGCTCATTTAGCATGACATGCTGAAGGGGGTCATCACATAACATTGCAGGGGTTGCCTCTTCGATCAAGTCATCTATCACCTCAACTTGATAACAATCCTCAAGCCTAGCTTGTTTGTAAGCATCAAACACATTAAGTCGGATTTTCCTATTCCCAAAGCCCATTTCAATGCCCCAGTATTGCAATTGATTGAAGCATGCGAAGTTGCAAGGAAGGGGTGACTCAAAATGATGGAGGGTTTGGTTGGCTTGTTGGTAGGGTCAGTGTCCAAAACTAAGAAGTCAACGGGGAAGAAGAAATCCTCCACTCTTACGAGGACATCTTCCAAAATTCCCCACGGTGTCTTAAGTGATCAATTAGCAACTTGGATGATTACTGGGCTAGGCTTCAAATTGCCTCCCCCAAGTTGTTCACACACGTAGCTCGGAAGGATGTTCACCCCCGCACCTAAATCAAGTAGAGCCTCATCAATCTGTAAGTCACCAATAACCACTGAGATGTACAGGGCTCCTGGGTCCTTAAGTTTCAGGGGTGTGCCATGTTGAACAATTGAGCTAATAGAATCAGGCAGGGCAACTTTTGATTGGACCTTTTTCTGAGATTGCCACTTTTTCGTGCATAGGTCCTTTAAGAAGCGAGCAAAAGACGGAATCTGCCTAATAGCTTCAAGCAAAGGCAGGTTAATCTGTGCTTTCTTGAAAGTTTCCATGATCTCATCCATCTTATCATTGGCTCCAGATGAGCCAGCAAAAGTCTTCCCAGAGGTGGATAAGTGCTCTGGAAAGGGCACTCTCGATCTCTAGGTGGAAGAGTTGTCATGTCAAGTAAGGGGTGGAACGGGGGCAACTTCTTCCAGTGAGGTGATTTCAAGCGGAGAAGATTTGGTCAAGTCTTCTCCGGTGGGGGTGAAAGTCAGGGTGGATGGTTTTTCAGGGGGTAAGACTATAGGAGCATCGGGTTTGGAAATTTCTTTCCCACTCCTCAGAATAGTCACCGCCTAAGCATTCTCCCTAAAGACAATCCCTTTTACTTTAGGATTCTCCTCAGCAATACTGGGGAGCTTCATAGTTTCCCACTATCTAACGCCCTCAACAAGGTGTCCTATCTGTGATTTCATCTCATGTATAGCCTTGTCATGAGTTTGGATGATGGCACTTTGACTTTCTTGCATAGTTCTCAACATTGCCTTCAATTCATCTATCTCAGAGGTCTTAGGTTGGGCAAAGGTCTGAGGTTGGTTCATTTGATGGTTTTGAAAGGATTGTGGTTTATAATTCCCTGAATTTGAGACATTTCCTTGTCTCCATGAAAAGTTTGGGTGGTTCCTCCATCCCTCATTATAAGTGTTGGAAAAAGGGTCATTACAAGGTCTAGGACAGAACCCTTGAGCAGCATTCAGATCTGCCTGTACAAGCTCAGGGAATTGGGAGGCCAAGTGGCAATCCACAGTGGTGTGCGTATTGCCTTGGTAAATGGAGCATCCAGAAGCTTGGGATGTGGAGATGTTAGATACGAATTGGCTCGGGCTCGACATGAGCCTTTCCATGTTTTGATTCAATAATTGAATCTGATAGGCTAAATTCTGGGTGTCCCTTGCCTCATTCGCCTCCAACTTTCTTTGCATGAGAGTGGGTTTTCTATCCATGTAGGCAGAATTCAAGTGAATAGAATTCTCACTCAAAGCATCAAAAAGGTTCCAAGCTTCATCCTCAGTCTTAGATAGAAAGGTTCCTGCATAGGCACCATCCACAGTCTGCCTGTGCGAATCATTAAGTCTGGTATAGAACCTTTCAACCAGTTGCCACTTAGGCACCTGGTGATGTGGGAAAATTCTCAATAGGTCACTAAAGTACTCCCACGCATCATGGAAAGCTTCCCCATCCTTTTGAACAAAACTCATAATTTCCCTTCTAAAGTGATTTGTTTTGCTCATGGGGAAGTACTTCTTCAAAAACTCCTTCTTCAGGGCATCCCAAGTGTTAATATCATCAAGGGTGTGATACCAATACTTGGCTTTGCCCTTGAGGGAGAAAGGAAAGAGGGTCTGCATTTGAGCGTCATCAATAACGCCCTGCAGCTTCACCGTGGAACAGACCTCGGTGCATTCCTCTATATGCCTGTAAGGGTCTTTCATAGCAGTACCATAAAAGAAGGGCAGCAAGGATATGGTACTGCTTTTGATCTCATAAGGATTGTCCCCTCCAGGTCTACATAGTGCAAGGCTAATGAAATATTCCTTAAGGCTCTTTTGACCTACCATTTCTTTCCTTGGAAGGTTTCTTCTTAAGATTCGTTCAGGTTCAGGATCAAACACAAGTTGTCTCCTAAGAGATCGCCTACCAAGCATGCACTACAAACACAATTCAAAAGGACTTGTTTGGTCTTTACAAATTTAGGCTTTTGATTTTAGTTCAAATTGTAGGTGACAAAGCAAGTTGCCCAATCAATTATGTGCCTATTGTCGACCTTCAAAATGCCTAAAAAGACCTAGTTGGAGCTTAGGTGTCCTTCCCTAAATCTCAAATGGTAGAGCAACTCCAAAGATGGAAGATCGGGGGATACAAGTAGGCTTAAGCCTTCCTTTGAAGCTGTGCTTTCGCAGTGCTTCTTAACTACCCCAAAAATCCATGACAGGGTATCCCCCTCTTTGGATTTACAAAACCTTCGATCTCAAGTTCCGAACACTTCATAATCCAATGGTAGGAGGGCTCTTGTCCTAGTAGTTCCAAGACTTGGGAGTGCCTAAATGCGTGGCGTGGTGTAAGAGATATAAGTGTGCATACACCGCAAAAGATTTTGAATTTTGAATCGCACACCACGTTTGAAAATCAAGTCCTTGATTTTTAAATGTCCCTCCTTTAATTAGTCCTTTTTCAAAAATTAAATGTGACCACTTTATTAGATCGCTTCAAGACAGATTATGTGGTCTAAAAATTAATCCAAATGCATTTGCATGACAGGTAGAAATGCAAAGTTAGAAGTGCACACCTAATTCCAGCATTCTTCATGCAATATGCAAGACAAGAAGTTAGATCTAGATGCTACTCATTCAATCCTAAATGATTCGACCTAAGGGTAGGCAGCTTCTAGCAGGTAGCTCATGTTTTTTCTTTTAGCTACTTATGCACAAACAAATTAAGGATAAATAATCCACAAAATAAATTAAAAACCTTAATCAAAAGAAAAGGGAACAGGCTCCCGAAAATCAGCCCCAATTACTACAAGGGCGAGAAAACAGAAATAAAACTTGTGACAAAGGAGAATCCCCTATGGAAGCGGGATCCAAGTCTCCTGCGTCTTCCCCTCATGTAGGCATCGCTCAAGGTCAACGTCATTTCCCCAGATGCGCTTGTCACCTCCACAAATTCCTCACACAGAAAAGATAATAAATGGTTAGATCACTGTGCAACGAGAAATAATCAGAAATAAAAATTACGTGAAATTATTGCATCTGTTGCCTCCCCGACAACGGCGCCATTTGATAAGACGATTTTTGCTTTCGAATAATATGATTAAGATTATTTGTCGTCTTAGTATCAAAGTGGTGGAAAATCGCTTAACAAAATAATTAGAATTAAAATTAAACCACTTACAGGAGACTACGTCGTATCCATAGGGAGGCAATGACTTATTTAAACTCGCAATTAGGTAGAAATCAAGTTTGCTAAAATATTCGTCAAATCAAACAATACCTATGTAGCTCTGAATGTAAACCTTAAATTTATGGAGAAGTCAAGGGTTATTAACATAATTTTTACGTAAGAAAACTATTCATGTGCAAGGGTATGCCATGTACTTTTCACTTGCATGCATACTAAAATGTAATTCAAAATTAAATGTACTACACATAGAGATGAATAATAAGGCTTAACAATTCTCTAGAAGCATAAGCATAAAGGCGTAAATTCACCATAATTTAATTAACCAAATAAATCAAGAAAATGAATGGGGCAATGGCAATTTCTGTAAGTAGAAATTCAAGTAAAAATAAAGGAATATACCTCTCTCCTCCTCACACACGGGAGAGAGGCTCATTCGAGGAGCTACTTTGACAAAAGGTCAGCCAGAGCGAGGCCTTTGCGGCGGCGGTGGCGGCATGTCGTGAGATGGCTTGGGCCGGCTGGATGGAGGAGAGAAGTGGCGGTGGTGGCTGTCGCTACTGCTCTTGCGCACGCTGCGGTTGGAGGGTGCGCAGTGGGTGTTGCAGGCAGCAGCGTGGCGAGGTGTAGACGCACGTAAGGAGGTGCGCGCGGGCTAGAAGTGGGGTGCGGCTGCTGTGGGTGTGCAGTAGAGGCTGAGGGTGCATTGGCTGGAGGTGCGAGAGGCGGCTGAGGTGCGGGGGAGAAGGTGCACTGAGCTACTGAAAGTCAGGCGCACACCTGCTGCGATGGAGGTGCAACTCACGGGTAGGCTACTATGAGTGGCAAGCATTCATGGAGGGATGCAGACGGGGCGCACATAGGTTGGTGGAGCGCAGGTGTGCGCGATGTGAGTACTGCAGGAGGTGCGTAGGTGAGGAGCTAGTGGGGCATGCAGCAGTTGGGATCTGCACGTGGAAGGGAAAATGTACCACGGTGATGCAGGGACTCTTGGCGGTGTGGGCTGTCACACCACACACCCATGGTGGTGGAGTCACACTTCTGTGGTTGAAGCCAATGGTGAGGAGTGGATGAGAAACGCAGTTCTCTACGCAGTGAGTAAAAGGGGTGGTAGCCTCCTGTTGCATGGTCGTCTCCTCCTCCCTTTGTAGCTGCAAGTGATGAATTTGAAATCCAAAGAGGTGGGATCAAATGCTCTTCATGGCCAATGAATGCTTGCAGGTGTGCAAGAGTGGTTGCGTGAGGAGAAGAAGCAACCGTTACCTATGGAGGAAGAGAATAAGAAAATAATAAAATATTATGGTTATTTATGCATAAACCCTTAACTTCTATGTTAAATTAAAATAATGCAAGTAATTCACCTAACTGATTAACTAATTAAATGCATGCAATTTTAAGTTAATTCTAAATGCATGCAATGAATGAATTATGCAATTAAGCTAAAAATATGAATTAATTTATTTACATCCTAATGTATGCTATCTAAATGTTAAAATTAACTTAATGTCTAGACACTTAAATACTTAAATAGCCCACAAATATGGGCTAATCAGTTCGCAGGGAGGCAATCGCAATTTACGCAGAAGCGTTTCAATAGAACTTGTTCTAAACAGATTTTATATATGTATATATGTATAGGAATTGGATACATGCATCCAGAAGATCAGAATTTTATTACAATTAAAATAGAGTTTTCATAATAGAGAATGCTACTAGAAAAAAATAGATAGATAGATAGATAGAGAGATAGAGAGAGAGATAAAAAGTGGCAGAGAGACGACGCCGCTTGTAGGATGCTTGTGCTAGGTGCGACAACACCTCAGATCCAGAGTGCCAAGATGAAGGTCGGAGCATAGTTGTAGAGGGATGGAGAGTTGCAAAGAAGGTGGAAGAGTTGTATCTAGAGATCCTTCAATTGGGGAACCCAAGGCCTTCTTTCATAGCTTTGATGAGGGCAAAGTGGGTATTTTAGCCCTTAATCTCGTGTAATAACTCCTGGGCAATCAGATTCGTCGATCGGGAGATTAACGAATCAGATTTGGCCTCAAAATAACCTCCAACGCACCCTCTATGCACGGATTCAATCTGGGCTCGACACGTGGTGCGCCCACATCCCTTGGATCTCCATCAGACGGCCGAGCTTGCTCCTCACGCCCACTTCAACGCACGCAGTGCACTTATCTCTCTTCTCACGTGCTCTTGCAAATTCAAAATCGCGTGCCCATCATTCACAGCCATCCGATCGCCACCTGAGTTGAATTAGCGTGTGAGAACGTGCATTTGAGTGCGCATGAGCCGTGAAGTGCTCCGATTGAACCACGCATTCGCCTCCCATCACTTGGATCAGCATCCAATGGGCAATAGCACCTGCACGCCACTGCCTTCCGAATCCTCACGCATCACCGCTCGAGCACGCATCTCACTCTTGTGGTTGAGCACGCTCACTGCTACACCACACGTCCACATTTTTTTGTTTCTATTTTAAGGAAACTTATTCTCATTCGTTAGATCTCGAGATTTTCTTTCCTTTAATGAAGTGCGGCTGAATGGGCGAGGTGGTGCACCACCCAACGGCCCATGGCGTGTGAGGGCGACTTTCCTAGATGGGGCGGTGAAGAGGGGGAGGCTGTGATGGCACCACGTGGCACCATCATGGCCATCCATCTTCTTTTCTTTGTACCTGGTGATGTAGACTTCCGATCGGGTTGATTTTTGCACCATTGGATTGCAATCATTGATCCGAATTCATTCGTGTGGTTGGATTCTTCATCTGAGGCTCGAATGTTTGTCCTTTGGCTCCATGATCTCCATTCTTTTATGGACTGCACATGATGCTCTGGTTGTCTGATCGAGATGATTTCAGAAGCGTTGGATTCTCGTCATCGTTCTGATTAGATATATACGGTATGATCTAACATCCATATTGATAAGTCAATTTTCGATTTCAAAAATGATGATTAAGAAGATTTTTCATTGTATTTCTAAGTGGTGGAAATCGACTAATCAAAATAATTAAAAATTATCCACAGGGAGACACTAGCTTGTCTAAACTCGCAAAAGTCACAAACAATTGTTCACCAAAAATTTCCCCCAAATATTATGTCGAAATCCCCTCTGGAATATGCTAACAATTGCTAGATATGTTGGATGAGCATTTTATGTAAAACATGAGGGTTGTACCATAAAACATCCATAATTAAATATTAATTAACCAAAAATAAAATGGTGACAATGGCATTGCATGTAACAACTAATTGAGAAGGAAACAGAGCATTCCCTTCGAGCTTGGCATGCACAAAAGGTAGGCCACAGCTGGAGGTGAGACTTGGCGTTGGAGATGAGTGAGGCGAGGGCATCGCGATGGTGGTCGCGGTGAAGTGCGGGGTGGCGCGAGGTGGCCACTCACAGGCAGGGAGGCCGGTGGTCATGCATCAGCCTGCTACTTATGTGTGTGGTGTGGAGCTATTGAAGGCACGCGGGGTGGAGGTGCAGTGAGGGGAGGCGAGAAGGATGCACGCTGGAGGGCTGCACGGACACGCTCATGCGAGCAGAGATGGTTTCTACTATGTGCACATGGCGTGGGAGGCCGTTGGAGGTGCTACTCGCTGCTGCAGGTATGGTGCACTTTGTAGCATGCGGGCGGAGGTGCAGCGAGGGGAGGCGCATGTTGCTGGCCTACTGGAGGTGCATGCGGGCACGTGCGATGGCGTGGCGTAGGGGGCCTGATTGCACGTGAGCTGGAGGTGCAACAAGGAGTTGGTGGAGATGGTTTTATTCTGAAAATAGAGGAAGAAGAAGAAAAAGACTCCAGGTACTACCCAGGCTTTACACAAGACCAAGTGTGTGTGAAATGTGAATACTTAGGTTACGAGGACCCGTAAACCAAAAGGTAGAACAAGACTCCAAGTACTACCCAGGCTTTAAATCAATCCCTATGATGAGTACATTTTAATGGACTATTGTTATGCCTAAGTAATTCAATTCCAACATTGTATGTTTATTAATAATCACATTAGGTCATTAAATGATTGCATATGTCATTATTTAAATTTACATTTATTCTATTGCTTATTATGTAATTATTTGATATTTCATGCAGGTCCCGCAAGAGCGCACTCGTTACATCTCCACTTAATCTACTCCATCAGGCTAATAATCGATAAGAAGAGAGAGGAGGATCAATTGTGGAAAAGAACAAGGGGGTGAAAAGATATTCCCCCCCCCCCCCCCCCCCCCCACAAATATCTCAACCTACGGCCGTCCTCCTTCAATAGAACCCAACAGCGTCGGGCATGTTTAGTAAGGGAATTTGAAAATCCCTTGACTTGCGCGGGGAGAGGAGATAAAGAGAGAGAGGCGGAGGGGCTTGAGAAGGGAGACCATCATGAAGTTACTGCGTGCACTGTGGGGAGAGTGTGCACTATGCGCACAGCTTCCACCGCCCTCCACCGCCTGCCCACCCACCAGCGCCTTCACCTCCCACCGTGCGCAATGCCACAGTCCCACCGCACACCTTGAAGGTGCACCTCCAGTCTCTTCCACCGCACTGCCTTACCACAGTGCTCCTAGCCTCATCACGCGCCCTACAGGCACCGCACCAACCGCTTGTAAGCGCCCACGCCACAACCGCGCCCTGCAAGTGCCGCACCGCCCTTGCACTGCCCGCATGCGCCCTTGTAAGTGCCTGCCCTCACCGCTCACCGCACTGCCACAGCGCGCAAAGCCGCGCACTGCAGATTGCACGACCCCTCCTCTTCATCATCTTCTTCCTCTCCAGCGGCCCTGCAAGTACGCGGCGATCATGCGGTCCTGGAAGAGACCCCCCCCATGCTTAAGATATGCCATGTCCTCATGCATTAGGAGGGAAAAGGGATCACCTTAGTGAAGAATGGTCGGGTTTAGGATGAACAAAACCTGGAAAAAAGAAGAAAAAAGGAAAGCAAGAAAAAATGATGGGTTACCTCCCATCCAGTGCTATCTTTTACGCCATTTAGCTGGGCGTGAAGGTATGTACAGAAGACGGAAAATCATGTAAATAGTTGGACACTTGAATGTCTTTAATAAAAGTGTCTTCCTCAAGATCCCTAAAAAGATGAGTGGTAAAGATAAAGGGATCAAAATAAAATAGAGAAATGGAAAAAGGACCCGGGTCTGGCCATGGTTTGAATTGATGATGAAAGCCAAACTCAAGTGGATTAGGTGGTAGGTCCAATAGAAAAGGGAGGGGAAAGGAGTTAGTGAGATGCAGGATGGGTGAAGTTAGTGTGGATATTTTTGGTGAAAAAATAGGAAGATGAAAAGGGGGAAAGTCAAACCCTAGTTGATCTGGAAAGTCTTGGACCACATAATTATCCTTAGAATAAGAATCAATAAAATCTAGACCAATAGTAGTCAAAGGTGAATGAGATTTGATCAACATAGACTTCTCAAATACTGCTTCCATTTTATTATCAATGTCCTCAAAAATTTTGTGATCAATGGACCTCTTGGAAGCTTGAAATAAATCTAATGAGAAAGTCTGGTTATTGCAACTTATATTCATTTTCCCAGAATGAGAATTGATATTAGCTGTTGCTATAGTCAGAAAAGGTCTTCCAATGATGGCATTAACGAGAGCCTTAGGTACCTCTATGTCAAGGACCAGAAAATTTACCGAAAATAGACAATTCTGGACCTTGATGATACTATCCTCAACAACTCCCCACAATTGAATGGTAGATCGGTCTTCCAATTGAAATTGAACCTTAGTAGGTTTTAAATCACTGAATCGAAATTCCTCAAATAAGACTGGGGGGATGAGATTACTAGAGGTACCTAAGTTGAGAGGGGTGCGAAAAAAATGGTGTCAGTTATGACAACTGAGATGAGTGATGTGCCCTGGTCCTTTTTTGTGAAAGGCAGCATGCTCTGAAAAACTGAGCTGGCTGTCTTTGAAAGGACCAACCTTTCTAGATTCTGATCATGCCCTTTTAAAGTAAATTTTTTAGAGGCATGGGGAGAATCTAGGAAGGGAATATTCCTCTCGACTTGCTTAAATAAGTCCAAAGGATTGTGGTCAGAGGACTCTAGTTTTGGATTGTTGGATTGTAGTTTTTGAGAGTGGGAAATAGGGTTTGAATCAGGTGTTTTTGGGATTTCTTTTTCTTCTTCCTTATTGAGGTTAGGGGAGTCAATCTGCATTGGTTGAGAATCAGTTTCATCATTTGAATGTGAAGGCCTTAAATCCATGGTGGTTTCCTCACTCCTCAAAGTCTCTGCATACGTAGCTTGGTGATCACTGGGAGGAGGTGGGGGGGCCTGATTTTGATAGAAACTGGGTTGGTGCTGCGATATTGGGTTAATAGGAAGCTGAACCATGTGGTTTTGATGTTGGTATCCACTCGGGTGTTGGTTCCTGGGATTAATAAAGTTTGGTGTGGGTTGGGAAGGTGAGTGTCCTGCAGGTCTTTGAGTCGGAATATCCCCAATTTGATCATTGAGATTGTTAATAAGACTAGTTGTTTCCTTTGTTTTTCTTTGTAACTCCTGCAAGGTTTTCATCATCTGGGCATTAATGTCTTCTTAAGATTGCCCAGATTGATAAGTCTGATTTGAACCATACCCTCCAAACGGGTTCTGTTGTTGGTGTGGAACCGGATTAGTCCAGGAGTGAGCTGGATAATTCCCCCCATTAGAGGAATTTTTCAATTTCTCCTGGAAAGTAGGGACATTTTGGTTGGGGTGATGATTGGGATAAACATAATTCCCTGTTGAACCATAAAAAGCCTCAGAATAATAATTATACTCAGCATGGGATTTATGCAAATTTTCTCTCTTGCAGGTGTTAAAAGGGGTGAGATGTGGAATGTGTGGAGCTTGGGCAGGTGTGGCAGGACTCCCTTGGTTGGCTAGGTTTGTTAAATCCTTATGCAACTGTTGTTGCTTAACTTGTAGCTGAGCCATGATAGAGTAGAGATTAGGTGGAGGGGCCTGATTAAGTAGCTCCTTGGTGGGAAAATAGGGGAAAGAAAAATTAGCATGCAGGTTAGAGGACCAATTTTGATTTTCCATTTTTAAAGAAGAGGAAGAATGCAGGAAAAGTCCTTTTTTGGGGAGGCAAAATCAAGTGGTCCCTCCAAGTGTGGAGTTTTGGACCGCTGCCCGTGCAATACGCGGTTTGTTAATTAGGCAATTTAATGTCGTTGCAACGCGTAAATCCACTTTCGTTCTTAAATTTATATTCCTAGATAGGGAAGTATCTAGGGTCGTCCAAGGAGGCCAAATGTTGCAAAATTGATTCTCTTGCTTAGAATACAAATCTCAACTTTCTTTTTGGTATTTTTCAATATATCATTTTTTTTTGTTTTAAATTAAGACAACACGCGAAATGGTGGCGGGAAGGTGATTTACACTTCAATTTAAAATACTACTTCTAAGTGACAAGTAGAGCCTCTCCCTAAGCTCACTCTAAGCAAGTGGAGGCCTAGAATAATTAGGGAGAGGGAGTGAACAATGCTAAAAAATACAAAGCAAGTAGAAATGCAAAATAGAAAATTGCAAAGAAGGCAACTTAGATTGACGAAAAGTGTTTTACAAAAAAGCCTAGTAGAGGAATGCTTCTACTACTAGAAAAATTAAAATAAAGAAAAGCAAACACAAATCCTCTAGATAGATGGTGAAGAAGAGGGCTTCTTGCTCCAAGGTTGGTGGCTTCCAATCTTGAAAAGAATCCTTCAACTCCTTCCTTGCAGTGCTCCGCCATGGTGATGTCCTCCAAGGCAAGCCCTAAGGGGGCATGCCCTAAGCTTCTCTCCAAGGGTGGATGTCCACCCTAGGTCCTTCTCCTTTGCCTGGCCGTCCTCCTTGAAGTGGAAGAGTCCTCCTCCTTGGCGTGGCCCAAGTTGAAGAGAGTGGGGAGAAGAAGAGATGGGGATGAGAGAAGTGTGCACACAAGCAATCAAATTCTAGACCTAACTTAGTTGTGACTCCCTAGAATTTAACCTAAGACTTGGTCTACCTAGGAAATAAGTAATCAACAGTGAATACCTGTTCTGTCAACAAATCTAGCCAAGTTGCTTAAGGGGAGGTTTGGACTCAAGCATTTCCCAGGAAAATCCCCAGGTGCTTGTACAAACCCGCGCCTGGTCGTTTGACACGGCCCCTCAGCCTGAACACCAGATATAGATGGCAGAATTGGTATTAACTAGAGAAAACTTAAGTCCTATATAGCAAGCCTAAATTAATGAAACCTTAGGGGTCAAATTGCTATAAATTTTAGTTAGGGCTAGGATATTATAGTGCACAAGGAATGTGGAGGGCGTTAATTGGGTTGTTGCCCTGTTATTTCAATTTTTTTAGTGTGTGTGCAAGAATTGGAAAGTGGCTCCAATCAAGAAGCAAGTTGTCACACAATTTTTTGTATTTTTGTCTTTTAGGATTTGATTCAATTAAATGTGTTTTAGGGTTTTTCCTTTTAAATTTTCAAACAAGTTTGGAACTTCACAATCAAAGGAAAGACAAGTTGTGTTGGTGATGATTAATTTCCTTTAATGTGAGTCTTTAAAAAGAAAGAAAGAAACCCTAAGTCGATTATCCCTAAGACAGAAAATTACTACCAATGAATTAATTTTAGGCTTTCTGTATTAAGTAGTGGTCCAAAAAAGTCAAACAACACCACTAATTTGAATAAAATCAAACAAGGATTCCGAAAAAGATTTTTGTAAGATATTAGGAATTTTTTTGATAATTGTTTTTAATTTTTAATTATACTGGTGTCAAAGTCCAGAAATGATACCTGTGGGTATTGTGGACTTTTAAGTATTACCACTGACCTTAGAAAATTTTTTTTATTTTATATGATATGTAAAATTTCACAAGGATTTCAGAAAGGTAAATTTCACAAAAATTGGATGAGTATAAAAAATTTAAAAATTCACGGACTGTAGCAAAATAAGAAGATTAGAGGGTGTGACCCCTCTGCAATCCACAAATTTTTAAAAATTAAATACAAATCCAGTTGATCTGAAATTTGGAACAGATCTTCCAAACTTAATTGGGAATCACTCTATGAAATTTTATGATTTTAGGAGGCTTGTGGTGTTAGGAATCGATTTTTCAAGTCCGGAATAAAATCTGGACCCGAAAAATAGAACACCAATACTTTCAATGGAGTGGTGCTAAAGAAGCATACAAGCAAACAATGGATTTTATAAGGCACCACTCCACTTAATCAAGTTGTTTGGGATCCTGAAAGCCAAGTTTAATATATTTTTGGTTGTTTTAATTAATTATGTGACCAGAAAGAGGAACCAACCTGAATTTTCGCGGGAAGAAAAGGATCTTTGAGCTCTCGCTTCCAGATTCCCGCCTTCCCACTGTAGTTCCTGCACACACAAAAGAAAGAAAGAGAAGGGGATGAGATCCACTTCAAGTAAGAGAAAATTAGTTAATGCAAAGCCGTGCCTCCCAGGCAACGGGGCCAAAAAGTGATAGCGAAAATACGCGGTTTGTTAATTAGGTAATTTAATGTCGTTGCAATGCGTAAATCCACTTTCGCTTTTAAATTTATATCCTAGATAGTGGGGTATCAAGGGTCGTCCAAGGAGGCCAAATGTTTGAAAAATTGATTCTCTTGCTTACAAAATAGATCTCAACTTTCTTTTTGGTATTTTTCAATATATCATTTTTTTGTTTTTTGAATTAAGGCAACATGCGAAATTGTGGCGGGAAAGTGACTTACACTTCAAATTCAAAATACTACTTCTAAGTGGCAAGTAGAGCCTCTCCCTAAGCTCACTCTAGGCAAGTGGAGGCCTAGAATAATTAGGGAGAGGGAGTGAAGAATGCTAAAAACAAAGCAATTAGAAATGCAAATAAGAAATTTCAAAGAAGGCAACTAGATTAATGAAAAAGTGTTTTATAAAACGGCCTAGTAGAGGAATGCTTCTACTACTAGAAAAATTGAAAAGAAAAGCAAACACAAATCCTCTAGATAGATGGTGAAGAAGAGGGCTTCTTGCTCCAAGGTTGGTGGCTCCCAATCTTGAAAAGAATCCTTCAACTCCTTCCTTGCAGTGCTCTGCCAAGGTGATGTCCTCCAAGGCAAGCCCTAAGGGGGCGTGCCCTAAGCTTCTCTCCAAGGGTGGACGTCCACCCTAGGTCCTTCTCCTTTGCCTGGCCGTCCTCCTTGAAGTGGAAGAGTCCTCCTCCTTGGCGTGGCCCAAGTTGAAGAGATTGGGGAGAAGAAGGCACCAAAAGGGCTGGTGATGTGCCCCTTTAATCTCCTTCTCTACTCCTTCTTCTTGTCCGTAGGTATAGGTGGTATAGGTATCAAATTACACTAATGGAGGATGGGAATTATGTGGTGGTAGGGTAGGGTATTTATAGGATGGGAAGGGGGGTGGTTATGGTGTTTTTTTGGAGGGAAATGAAGGGGTGCTTGGTTATTTTTGGAGGGAAAAATGGGAGGGAAATGAAGAGGTGCCTTGGTTTTCCCTCCAAAAATACCTTCTAGAAGGCAATTTTGGAGGGAAAAAATGGAGGGTGGAGATGGGCTTTGATGGTGGATGTAGGGTGGTGATGGAAGGGATAGTTGGCACCAAAATAAAGTAGGAGTAGGTGGTCTTTTTGCTGGAGCTCAGGTAGTAGGGTAGTAGGTTTTGGTGCTATGGAGGTGGAATAGCTAAGTTAAGCAGCTTAGCTTGCTTAGCTAGTAGGGAGTAGAGGTGGAGGCATTTGGAGCTAGGGTTTTCAGGGAGAAGAGCTGAGGTGGAGAAGTCTGGAGCTGGAGCTAGAGCTGGCTGCTGCTGAAGAGGCTGGCATGGGGCTACTCTAGCTGGCTTAGCTTGCTAGTTCTTTGCTAGTTGCTAAGCCAAGCTAAAGTGAGCTAGCTTCTGCCAAAATGAGCTGAGGTGAGCTAGGTCTAGTGCTCCCGGGGAGAATCAAGCTGGTTGAGGCAGCTAAGGTAGCTTAGCTCAACTGAGTTCAGCTAAGCTGAGTCCTCGGGAGCTGGACTTAAGCTTCCTGAGCTGAGATGAATTCTTCTTCAGCTGGCTGGAGTTGAGTGGAGCTGGATGTAGCTGGATCTGAGCTGGGGTGAACTCCTGTCAACTCAGCTGAGCTAGCTAGAGCTCCCTGTGGACTAGTGGGAGCTGAGATGAGCTAGACTCAGCTAAGTTGAGCTGGATCTGAGCTGACTTGAGCTAGGGTGAGCTAAGATGAACTCTCTTGAGCTGTCATTCAGTTGAGATTAGCTGAATGGAGCTGGGATGAGCTAACCCTAGTTCAAGTAAGCTAGGTTCCAGCTGTAGTGAGCTGGATCAAGCTGAGTTCCAGCTAGTCTGGGCTTCTCCTTCACCATTTGCTTTCTTGAGTGCTAGGGTTTTAGGGATCTGTGTATCTGTACATCCTTAACACTCACAAAAACACATTAAAAGACAACAAAAAATGCAATGTATGCCTAACCTAATTTATGCCTAAATGCAGCCCAAAAACCCATTTGCGGAGTAAAATCCTAAGAGTTAGGTTTGTTTTAACGCATAAGAATGATGATAAACTGGCGTTTATCAGGAGCGATCTTAGGTCAAAGGGTTGATGGAAAACCTCATGTGCTGCATTATGCCAGCAAGACCCTTACGGATCATCAGCAAAACTACATGGTCACTGAAAAGGAACTTCTTGCTGTAGTATTTGCTTTGGAAAAGTTTCGGTCTTATCTTTTTGGATCCAAGGTTGTGGTGTTCACTGATCATTCTACCCTAAAGCATCTTCTTGCTAAAAAGGACACCAAACCTCGCCTAATTCGTTGGATTCTGCTACTCCTGGAATTTGACCTAGAAATTAAAGATAAGAAAGGAGTTGAAAATGTGGTAGTAGATCATCTGTCTAGGATCCCTATTGAGGCATCAAACCCTGCTAGCGGTATTCAAGAGACTTTCCCTGATGAGTCTCTGATGGCCATGGAAGCTAAAACTCCTTGGTTCGCTGACATAGTGAACTATCTGGTCATAGGCATTACCCCTAGTACTTGGGACAAGCAGAAGCGAGACAGGTTTCTTGCTAATGCTAAATTTTATCACTGGGAGGAACCCGAGCTTTTTAGAGTAAGCCCTAACCAGCTTTTTCGCCATTGCATCCCTGATGAAGAACAAAGAAGTGTTCTGAGTTTCTGCCATGACCTCCATTGTGGGGGACATTTTAGTGGGAAGAAGATTGCCCATATGGTTCTTCAGTCTGGCTTTTGGTGGTCCACATTATTTTGAGATGGACATACGTATGTGGGCGCATGTCTACGTTGCCAGCAAACGGGAACCATTGGAAAAAGGGATGAGATGCCCCAACAACCTATCCTCCCTGTTGAGATCTTTGATATTTGGGGCATTGACTTCATGGTTCCCTTTCCTGTGTCCTTCGGATATGAATACATCCTTGAGGTTGTAGACTATGTATTAAAATGGATAGAAGCTATACCCATGCGAACCAATGACCATTCCGTGGTCTTGGGCTTTGTTAAGGCTAATATCATTTCTCGGCACAGGTGCCCAAGGATGATCATAAGTGATGGAGGATCTCACTTCAAGAACGTACACTTCACAAGACTACTCCAAAATTTGGGAGTCAACCACATGATAGCCACACCCTACCATCCACAAATGAGTGGACAAGTTGAAGTGTCTAATAGGGAGATTAAGCGAATTTTAGAAAAAACTGTCAGGTCCGATCGGAAGGATTGGTCTAAAAAACTAAATGATGCTCTTTGGGCCTATAGAACCGTGTATAAGACTCCCTTGTGCATGTCTCCTTTCCTTCTTGTCTATGGAAAAGCGTGCCACCTTCCCGTTGAAATCCAACATAAAGCCTATTAGGCTATTAAAAATGTTAACTTGAATCTGGATAAAGCGGGAAAGGCACGTATGTTAGAATTAAGTGAGCTTGAGGAGATTCGTAATGAAGCTTATGAAACTTCTCAAGCTTACAAGCAATGTACAAAAGCCTTCCATGATAAGCACATCATTAGAAAGACTTTTGAGCCCAACCAGTGGGTTTGGCTTTTCAATTCTAGACTTAAATTATTTCCTAAAAAGCTCAAGTCCCGCTAGGATGGGCCATACGTTGTTATCAATAATTTTCCTCATGGAGCTATAGAAATTCGGAATCCTACTTCAGATGCGAGCTTTAAGGTAAATGGCCAATGACTTAAACCTTATATTACTCTTTCAGATGGCCAGGTTTTGGACGCACTTCGGCTTTACGAGCCTTTGCTCCTCCTACTCTCCTTCTCAGGTGATATTCTTCTATGTCTGCATTTTTCCAATGAGGACATTGTCAGTCTTAGGCATGGGGGGGCAAAACCTGAGAATGTTTATAGCATTTATAAATATTTGCATACATAAAAAGAAAAAAAAAACTCTTATTTTCTTGAGCTGAATGACTTAGTTCCTAGCAAAATATCTTTGTCATTGGAGGTTTTTCTTCTTGAATTATTTCTTAAGTTTAGAATCTAGTACATTTACTTCACGTGCACATAGACTGGGTAATGGATCTTTGAAGAAAACCAATAAGCATTTGTAGTCTACTAAACCCTTGGACAGTTAATAGGGAGTTAGGCATACTATCTTCTAGTAGATCTACCTCATATTTGTGAGAAGAAAGTAGAGGAATTACTGGTGTGCTAAGTCTAGTGCAAGGACTCTTAAGCTTTGGACAATTAGATGATGATACTTCAGAGTTAGGCATAGTTTTCACTCTCTGTTCGTGTGTGTGTACTTTGTGTAAATTCCTAAGAGTCACCAAATAAGGCAGATACACAGAGATTGTGTCTTAATAAAGCTATGACTATGGTGGATGGTTATGACCATCCTTCATAGAGTCTTCGACTGAAGGAGGGTAATAGTGTCAAAGGTCAGTAATACGCCTGTCCTATCCATTCCTTCCCGGTGCTGAGAATAGGCACTTCCACCAAATAAGCCACACAATATCGTCTTGACCATCATCATCCCTAATAATGCCTCATAAATAAAAGTCTGTATCGTGTTATGTTGATTGATAAAGAAGAAAAAAAAAAGAAGAAACAATTATATTCAAAAAAAAAAAAAAGAGAAGAAGAAAAGAAAGAGAAAAGAAAAAGAAACGAGTCCAAGTTTATAAATTTTATCTTTGTAACATTGTTTCTAAGGCAAAAAAAAAATACCTATCGCGATCCACCAAATATGACCCATACCTACCTTTCAGTATTTCTGATCGCCCAAACACTGGCTGAGGACTCTAACTTAGTTGTAGAGTTATTAGGATTTTAATTGAAGTGTGAATGCCATGTGAGGACATCAAACAGTGAGAACACTTACCAAATCTGGTGAGATTTGGGATCTCGGAAAGAAAAGAAAGAAAAGAGTGAGTGCCAAGGAACATCAAGAGAGCACAATTGTTTAGCCTCTCTCCGAGTTGACTTGTCTAATAGTCTAGAGATCTAGAGTCTGTAGTACTAGATTACATGTAGCACCAAATGAGCGTGTGCCACCAAATACAAATCCATTCAACTCGATATCTCCTACCTAAGCCAAAAGCTGGGGTCAAATTACAAATTATCTTCTGCTTTATCGCCAAGGGAAGTAGTTGATTATCCCGACAAAAAATTTACCAAGGGTGAAGTACGAATTCCAAATGCGAATTGGCTTTTCACGTGGATCTGTTACCTAGGCTACTATCACTTCACATTTGTTTGGATCTCTAAAGTTTTGAAATAAGAAAAGAAGAAATCTTCTGATTACTTCTCATTTTTGCTAGGGACTAGCAAATCTTAGGAATGGGGGTATTTGATGAGTCCATTTTAATGGACTATTGTTATGCCTAAGTAATTCAATTCTAACATTGTTTGTTAATAATCACATTAGGTCATTAAATGATTGCATATGTCATTATTTAAGTTTACATTTATTCTATTGTTTATTATGTAATTATTCTATATTTCATGCAGGTCCCGCAATAGCGCACTCGTTACATCTCCTCCACTTAATCTACTCCATCAGGCTAATAATCGGGAAGAAGATGGAGGAGGATCAATTGTGGAAAGGAATAGGGGGTGAAAAGATATTTTCCCCCCCACAAATATCTCAACCTACGGCTGTCCTCCTTCAACAGAACCCAACAATGCCAGCCATGTTTAGTAAGGGATTTTGAAAATCCCTTGACTCGCGCGAGGAGAGGAGATAAAGAGAGAGAGGCGGAGGGGCTTGAGAAGGGAGATCATCGTGAAGTTACTGCGTGCACTATGGGGAGAGCATGCACTGTGCACACCACTTCCACCACCCTCCACCGCTTGCCCACCCACCAACGCCTTCACCTCCCACCGCACATCTGCAACCACGTGCACTGCCACAGTCCCACCGCGCACCCTGCAGTTGCACCTCCAGCCACTTCCACCGCGCTACCTTACCGTAGCGCTCCTAGCCTCACCGAGCGCCCTGCAGGCACCGCACCAACCACCCGCAAGCGCCCACGACACAGCTGCACCCTTGCACTGCACCAACCACGCCCTACAGGTGCTGCATCACCCTTGCACTGCCCGTGCGTGCCCTTGCAACCACCCGCCCTCACTGCTCACCGCACTGCCATAGCATGCAAAGCTGCGCACTACAGACCGCATGACCCCTCCTCTTCGTCATCTTTTTCCTCTCCAGTTGCCCTGTAAGTACCCAAAGCCCCACCCACAGCAGTGCGCCCACAGCAGCCACGCGCTTGTAGGCAGTGCAACGCAGCCACACGTGCCCGTGCGCAGGTGTAGCGTAGCCACGTGCGCCCGCATGCAAGTGCAGTGTAGCCACGCGCACCCACGTGCCATGCCCACAGCAGCCATGCAGTCACCTGGCGGCGA
The DNA here is from genome assembly GCA_037157565.1 of Thalassia testudinum. Lineage (NCBI taxonomy): Eukaryota > Viridiplantae > Streptophyta > Magnoliopsida > Alismatales > Hydrocharitaceae > Thalassia > Thalassia testudinum. The sequence goes on along the minus strand of JAZHRO010000024.1, from coordinate 74,894,692 downwards.
CAGGCCGACGCTCCTCTCCGCCAGCCGGTCGCCTTCGGCCACCTCCGACCGCCGCATCACCACCATTGTGTAGCCCTCGTTGAGATGTGCCTTCCTGCCGCGTAGCTCCTCCCACGAAGCCTCCTCGTGCATGCAAGGGAGAGGAAGTTTCCTCTATTTTCTTCCCAATTAGAATTTACATTGCATGCCATTGCCATTTGGATATTATTATTTTATTCAGGCCACATTGCATTGATGCACTTATAGTTTCATGAATTTACTTTACTTGTGTTATGTGCATCATTCAACATTGAAATTCAAATCAGATTTGCATGCAAATCAAATTTACATGATATACCATTACACATGCATCATATACATATTTTTGGGAGCTTAATTCCTGACGTAAAAGTTGCATAAATAGCCCTAAACTTTTAAGGAAATTGCAAGCTCCATTTAAAATAGCATATTCATTGAAGTCACAAAAGTGTCTGCAAGCAGTATATTCCTCTACTCGTGAATTTATTGTTCTATTCCTCCCTGTGGATACGAAATTTTTATTGTGGTTAAATTTGATATTTATTTTTGATTGAGAGATTTTCCACCACATAAAACACAACGACATATCATTCTATTGCTATTTTAATTAAGTGAAAATCTCTACATCACCCTAGCTTTTCTTCCTCAACCTCTTGAGGAATGGTCCGCAACTTAACTCCTACTTAAGTTTTTAAGTCCATAAAGGACCCTAAAGGTCTAAGGCTAGTAGCTCACTTAGCTTCTAAAGTTTGACACCTAGAGTCAACTTAATCTAAACTAAAATTTTGGTCTGCTTAAAATTACAGGGCCCAGCTAGTTAAGCTCAATAATACAAAATTTTTTCTTTTTTTTTGAATGCAATATGCATCAATGAATGCAAAATGTAGACATGCTATAAATAGATGCCTCAAGTCCTCTCCCCTATGCCTGGTTCAAACAATGTCTTCATTGGAAACAAAATAGTTAAAGGAAGATATTACCTAAGACAGAGAATGACAGGAGCTAAGGCTCCTCAAGAGTGACCTTGTCAACCAGATGGCCATCCAAAGTAATGTATGGTTTTAACCATTGGCCATTGACGATAAAGGGAGTTGCCGAAGAGGAAGGGCTCTTGATCACCACAGCTCCATGCAGAAACACTTTAGTGATTATGTAAGGCCCATCACAACAAGATTTTAATTTCCCTAGAAAAAGCTTAAGTCTGGAATTGAAAAGCCAGACTTGTTGGTTGGGCTCAAAGGTCTTTCTAAGGATATACTTATCATGCAAGACCTTAGTTCTCTCTTTATAAGATTGAGAGGTGTGATAAGCATCATTCCTCAGCTCCTCAAGCTTACTTAATTCCAAAAGTCATGCCTTACCCGCCATTTCTAAATCCATGTTGACACTTCGAATAGCCCAAAGTACCCTATGTTCCAACTCAATGAGTAAATGGCACGCTTTCCCATACACAATCCAAAAGGGAGATGTACCCAAAGGGGTCTTATAGGCCATTCAATATGCCCACAAAGCATCATCGAGCTTTTGGGACAAGTCCTTCTTATCAGGTCTAACGATCTTTTCTAAAATGTTCTTTATCTCCCTATTCGACACTTCAACCTGGCCACTCGTCTGAGGATGGTAAGGGGTAGCGACCTTGTGAGTCACTCCCAAACTCTTGAGTAGCCGATTGAAGTGGTGGTTTCGGAAATGAGGTCCCCCATCACTTATAATGGTCTTAGGGCAGCCAAAACAAGATATGATATTGGCCTTCACAAATTTCACCACCACAAAGTGGTCATTTGTGCCTGTAGGAATGGCCTCTATCCATTTTGAGACATAATCAACTGCCACCAAGATATATTCATAACCATGGGATGAAGGGAAGGGGCCCATAAAGTCAATTCCCCAAACATCAAAAATTTTAACAGATTTAATAGGGTGTTGAGGCATCTCATTCCTCTTCCCGATCGTTCCAATCCGTTGACATCTAATATAGGCCTTAACAAAATTATGAGGATCCTTAAATAACGAAGGCCACCAAAAATCAGACTGGAGAACCATAAAAGTAGTTTTCTTAGCACCAAAGTGTCCTGCACAATGAAGTTCATGGCAAAAACTTAGCACACTTTGTTGCTCCTCTTCAGGCGCGCATCGTCTCAATACTTGGTCTTGTCCAATTCTAAATAATTCAGGCTCTTCCCAATGAAAGTTTCTAGCTTGGGAAATGAATCTCTTTCTTTTCTAGTCATCCCAAGAGCCAGGAGTTTCTCTAGTGACTAAGTAATTGACGGTATTAGCATACCAAGGTGAAGTTGGTGTTATCGCCATAAGGGTTTCATCAGAAAATGTCTCATGGATGTCTCCAGATGGAGCGTCATTAAGTGGAAGGTAAGACAAGTGGTCAGCCACAACATTTTCTACTCCTTTCTTTTCATGTATCTCCAAGTCAAATTCTTGAAGGAGTAGGATCCACCTAATCAGACGTGACTTAGAATCCTTCTTAGTAATAAGATGCTTATCAGTGAAAATAACCACCTTAGACCCAAGAAGATAAGACCTAAACTTCTCCCGAGCAAAAACTATAGCAAGTAATTCCTTTTCAATGATAGTGTAGTTTTGTTGTGGTTCAGTTAGGGTCTTGCTAGCATAGTGCAGCACATGAGGTCTTCCCTTAACCCTTTGTCCAAGGACTACTCCCACTGCATAATCTGAAGCATCACACATCAGCTCAAATGGGAGTGTCCAATCAGGAGCTCAGAGAATAGGCACAGAGATCAAGGCCTCCTTCAGAGCTTGAAAGGCCTCAGCACACTTTGAATCAAAATTGAAGGAAGATTCCTTCACCAACAGGTCACAAAGTGGCCTAGAAATTTTACTGAAATTTCTAATACAGTGCCTATAAAAGTCGGCACGACCCAGAAAAGATCTAATCTGTTTGACATTTGTGGGCAATGGAAGTTTGGAAATAGAATCAACCTTGGCTTTATCTACTTCCAAGCCTCGTTCAGACACAACATGCCCAAGTACAATTCCTTTCTGTACCATGAAGTGGCTTTTCTCCTAGCTGAGGACTGAACTAGTCTCCTTACATCGCTTCAGCACATTCTCTAGGTGAAGAAGACACTGCTCGAAAGACGAGCCGTAAATGGAGAAGTCATCCATAAACACTTCAACAAACTCATCAATCATGTCCAAGAAAATGGACATCATACACCGCTGGAAGGTTGCAGATGCATTACATAATCCAAACGACATACGCCTGAATGCAAAGGTACTGTAAGGACTCATGAACGTCATCTTCTCCTAGTCATCAGGGAAGACTGCAACCTGGTTGTACCCAGAATATTGGTCGCACGAGTTTTGCATGTTAGAAATCAGGGTTACGAGTAACCCATCGTCATAGTTGCAAAACACGTCGATCAGATAAAATTTATACTAAAACTCGAAGGGAGTCCTGAGTCAAACACATGGAGGCGATGTTTACTTTAATTGAAAACCATGATTTGATTTGTTTCTTTTTGGAGTTTTAGGGTTTTGTTATTTTTTTGTGTTTTTGAAATAAAAGTCAAGCAATCACAAGATAGAGATGGAATCAAATGTGATGTATTGCATTAATGTCTATTACAATCAACTATGAAAGCATAAAAAGAGAGGGAGGTGAGAGGAAATCTCCCGAATCGGCTGTTCAGCGAGACGACGACGCCTGATGGAAGCTCAGACGAAGGAGGTGAGGAGCAGGACGACGGAGGTGAGGTGCAGGAGGACGTCGGGTTGAGGAAAGCTTCAACGTGGCTCCAGAATGGAGGTGAGAAGACAAAGATGATCTGCTACCGGAATGGAGGTGGGAGGACAGCTCCAAGGTGACCTATGAAGGGGGATGGGAAGTTGGAGGAGTATTTGGTGGGGCAGAGGTTTCGCTACACTAATTGACACCTTGGGAGCTTGAGAACATGCTCTAATGGAGCATTGGTAGGCTTGCTAGAGCTTAGGAGTAGGTGGGAGTAGAGTAGGTAGAGATAGCTTGGAAGGGAGGGGGTGTAGGTCCTTTTATAGTGGAGGAGAAGAGGCTAAAAATGGGTAAAGGACCTTTAGCGACCTCCAGACTGTAGTTGGAAATGTCGCTGTAGATAGTTCACATCCACTCACGCCCTTAGCTGGCTTTGCTGGCTTGCAATGAAGTAGCGACGGCTGTAAGCATCGCTGTGGGTTAGCCTAGCTATCACTGAAAGCTGGCACCAACTGCGCATGCGCCTGCACTGCGCTACCGCCCATCACGCGCACTGATCGTACGGTGTCCTGCTGGTGTGCGCTGGCATGCGCACATGTTGCGCTACCACTGCTGCTTGCATGCGGTGCTACCCAGCCGATTTAAGAATTAGGGGGGGCTGCGGGGGTTCGAACCTGCGCCTCTCCCTTGAGAACCGTCGCTCCCACCATTGCACCAAGTTCGCCAATTCGTTGCGAGGAAGAGCTACAGCTACGTGGCGAGGGCGAGCTCTCAACTATTGGATTCTCATCCAATGGCTGAGATCACCTGATGATTGGCCTTTGGAGAAGTGGCGGGTGGCGTTGGGCACTCCAGATGGTGCCACATGGCACCATCTGGACCGTCCACCCTTCATTGCTTGCAGAGGATGCCACGATGCTTGGATAGAGGTGATTTTTGCATTGTCAGACTGCGATCGTCACTCCAGATCAATCCGTACGGTCGGATTTTTCATTCGAAGTCCGTAAGGATGTCGCATTACCTCCTGGCCATATAAATGAAGGAATTAAGATACAAAACATACAACTATCCTAAATGCCATGTAATGGATATTATGCAATATTTATAACATGATATGCAATGTTAAGCCTAGGAACTATCATAAATAAGCAATTTATCATGAATTCATGTGTGTTCATAAAATATCCATCAAGAAAGCAATAGTACTTATTTCCTGCCAATTTCTCGAGAATTTGATCAATAAAGGCAAGGGAAAGTGATCCTTCTAGGTAGCTATGTTCAGCTTGCGGTAATCAATATAGACCCTCCATCTAATTGAGGGTTTAGTCACAACCTATTCACCTTGGTCATTAAATTCCACAGTAAAGCCTGCCTTCTTTGGAACCACATGAATAGGACTTACCCATTTACTATCTGCAATGGCATATATGATCCAACGTCCAACCACTTCAGGATTTCCTTTTTAACCACCTCCCTCATATTAGGGTTCAGATGTCTCTGCATGTCCCTAAAGGGCTTGATGGAATCATCAGTATAAATGTGGTGCATGCAAAGTGTAGAGTCTATGCCCTTAATGTTAGTAATGCTCCAAGCAATAGCTTCCTTGTGCCTAGACAAGCATTCAATCAAGGCTCCCTCTTGTGCCTCAGATAGCACAGCCGAAATGATAATCGGGAGCATATCATTGGCACCCAAAAAGATGTACTTGAGAGTGTCTAGGAGGGGTTTCAACTCAAGGTCGGGGGCTTATATGATTGAGGGTTTCATAATAGATGTCCCCATCTCAGGTAGCAAATCTACCTTGCGTAGAGATGATGGGGAAAGAGACTCAGCAGAAACACCCAGCAACTCAAATTCTAGTATGTCCCCTTCACATTCCTCCAAGAGATGGGAATGCTCATTTAGCATGACATGCTGAAGGGGGTCATCACATAACATTGCAAGGGTTGTCTCTTTAATCAGGTCATCTATCACCTCAACTTGAGAACAATCCTCAAGCCTGGCTTATTTATAACCATCAAACACATTAACCCAGATTTCTTGTTCCCAAAGCCCATTTTTAATGCCCCAGTATTGCAATTGATTGAAGCATGCGAAGTTACATGGAAGGGGTGGCCCAAAATGATGGAGGGCTTGGTTGGCTTATTGGTAGGGTTAGTGTCCAAAACTAAGAAGTTAATGGGGAAGAAGAAATCTTCTACTCTCACAAGGACATATTCTAGAATTCCCCATGGTGTCTTGAGTGATCAATCAGCAACTTGGAGGATTACCGGGCTAGGCTTCAGATTGCCTCCCCCAAGTTGTTCATACACGTAGCTCGAAAGGATGTTCACCCTCGCACCTAGATCAAGTAGAGCCTCATCAATCTATAAGTCACCAATAACCACCAAGATGTACGAGGCTCCTGGGTCCTTAAGTTTCGGGGGTGTGCCATGTTGAACAATTAAGCTAACAAAATCAGGCATGACAACTTTTGATTGGACCTGTCTCCTAGATTAACACTTTTTCATGCATAAGTCCTTTAGGAAGCGGGCATAAGATGGAAGCTGCCTAATAGCCTCAAGCAAAGGCAGGTTAATCTGCACTTTCTTGAAAGTTTATATGATCTCATCTGTCTTATCCTTGGCTCTAGATGAGCCAGCAAAAGTCTGCCCAGAGGTGGATAAGTACTCTGGAAAGGGCACTCTTGGTCTTTGGGTGGAAGGGTTGTCATGTCGAGTAAGGGGCGGAACGAGGGCAACTTCTTCCGGTGAGGTGATTTCAAGTGGAGGAGATTTGGGCAAGTCTTCTTCGGTGGGGGTGAAAGTCGGGGTGGATGGTTTTTCAGAGGGTGAGACTATAGGAGCATCTGGTTTGGAAATTTCTTTCCCACTTCTCAGAATAGTCACTACCTAGGCATGCTCCATAAAGACACTCCCTTTTCCTTTAGGATTCTCCTCAGTAGCACTGGGAAGCTTCCTAGTTTCCCTCTGTCTAACATCCTCAACAAGGTGTCCTATCTACGATTTCATTTCATGTATAGCCTTGTCATGAGATTGGATGTTGGCACTTTGACTTTCTTGCATAGTTCTCAACATTCCCTTCAATTCATCCATCTAAGAGGTCTTAGGTTGGGTAATGGTTTGAGGTTGGTTCATTTGTTGATTTTGAAAGGGTTGTGGTTTATAATTCCCTGAATTTGAAACATTCCCTTGTCTCCAGGAAATGTTTTGGTGATTCCTCCATCCCTCATTATAAGTGTTGGAAAAAGGGTCATTACGAGGTCTGGGACGGAACCCTTGAGCGGCATTCAGATCCGCTTGTAAGCTCAAGGAATTGGGAAGCCAAATGGCAATCCACAGTGGCATGTGTATTGCCTTGGCAAATGGAGCATTCTGAAGCTTGGGATGTAGAGGTACTAGATGTGAATTGGCCCGGGCTCGACATATGCATTTCCATATTTTGACTCAATAATTGAATCTGATAGGCTAAATTCTGGGCATCCGTTGCCTCATTCGCCTCCAACTTTCTTTGCATGAGAGTGGGTTTTCTATCCATGTAAGCAGAATTCAAGTGAATAGAATTCTCACTCAAAGTATTAAAAAGGTTCCAAGCTTCATCCTCAGTCTTGGATAGCAAGGTTCCTGCACAGGCACCATCCACAGTCTACTTGTTCGAATGATTAAGTCCCATGTAAAACCTTTCAATCGGTTGCCACTTGGGCACCTGGTGATGTGGGAAATGTCTCAACAAGTCATTAATGCACTCCCACACATCATGGAAAGCTTCCCCACCCTTTTGAACAAAACTCATAATTTCCCTCCTAAAGTGATTAGTTTTGCTCATGGGGAAGTACTTTTTTAGAAACTCCTTCAAGGCATCCCAAGTGTTAATATCATCCAGGGTGTGAAACCAATACTTGGCTTTGTCCTTGAGGGAGAAAGGAAAGAGGGTCCATATTTGAGCGTCATTAGTAACACCCTGCAACTTCACCGTGGAATAAATGTCGGTGAATTCCTCTATATGCCTGTAAGGGTCTTCCCTAGCAGTACCATAAAAGGAGGGCAGCAAGGATATGGTATTGCTTTTGATCTCATAAGGATTGTCCCCTCTAGGTCTACGTAGTGCAGGGCCAGCTTGATTGGTCGGAATGAAATATTCCTTAAGGCTCCTTTGACCAGCCATTACTTCCTTTGGGAGGTTCCTTCTTAAGATTCTTTCAGGTTCAGGATCAAACACAAGTTGTCTCCTAAGAGATCGCCTACCAAGAATGCACTACAAACACAATTCAAAAGGACTTGTTAGGTCTTTACAAATTTAGGCCTTTTACTTTAATTTAAATTGTAGGTGACAAAGCAAGTTGCCCAATCAATTACATGCCTATTGTCGACCTACGAAATGCATAAAAAGACTTAGTTGGAGCTTCGGTGTTCTTCCTTAAATCTCAAATGGTAGAGCAACTCCAAATATGGAAGATTGAGGGATGCAAGTAGGCCTAAGCCTTCCTTTGAAGCTGTGCTTTTGTGGTGCTTCTTAACTACCCCCAAAAATCCATGATAGGATATCCTCTCTTTGGAGTTACAAAACCTTTGATCTCAAGTTCTGAACACTTCAGAATCCAACCGTAAGAGGGCTCTTGTGCTAGTAGTTCCAAGACCTAGGAGTGTCTAGTTGCGTGCCATGGTGCAAGAGATATAAGTGTGCGTACACCACAAAAGATTTTGAATTTTGAATTGCATGCCAAGTTTGAAAATCAAATCCTTGGTTTTTAAATGTCCCTCTAATTAGTCTTTTTTTTTCAAAAAAATTAAATGTGACCACTTGTTAGATCTATTCAATGCAGATTAGGTGGTCTTGAAATTAATCCAAATGCATTTGCATGACAGGTAGAAATGCAAAGTTAGAAGTGCATACCTGATTCCAGCATCCTTCATGCAATATGCAAGACAGGAAATTAGATCTAGATGCTGCTCATTCAATCTTAATTGATACGACCTAGGGGCAGGCAGCTTCTAGTAGGCAGCTCGTGTTGTTTTTTTGTTATATATATCTATTTATGCATAAACAAAGAAAAGGATAAAAAACCCACAAAAGAAAACCTAGATCTAAAGAAAAGGGAACATGCTCCCAAAAAATTACCCAACACGGGCCTAAAACAAAGTAGGGGAACAAACCCTTAAACTATACCTCAGAATAAGGGTTTTCCAAATGAATGTACTAAAATAAAGAGAAGAAAGAAAAATAAAAACTATCTATAGCTAAATGGACGAGATGAAGTGGTCCTCTAGATATCTCTTCCAGCAGTGGAAATAAGGTCCACCAAGGCGTTGCTAAGGCTGGCGTGATTCTCCTTCTCCCAGTGTTGCAACTCCATCGACGATGTTAAGGATCACCTGATCTTTGAGGCTGGTGCGACAAGACATCTTCAAATACACGTATCTCACACCAAATAGATAATCGAATTGAAATATGCCTCAAATAAAATGTGAACAAATAAATAAATGAATGCGAGTTTAACAGGTTCGTTGCCTCCTTGGCAACAGTGCCATTTGATAAGTCAGTTTTTTCTTTCGAAAATGATGATTAAGAAGATTGGCCATTGTATTTCTAAGTGGTGGAAAATTGACTAATCAAAATAATTAAAAATTAACCACTCGAAAGAGCGAGTCGTATCCACAGGGACACTAGCTCGTCTAAACTCGCAAAAGTCACAAACAATTGTTCACCAAAATTTTCCCCCAAACACTAAGTCGAAATCCCCTCTGGAATATGCTAACAATTGATAGATATATTGAATGACATTTTATGTAAAACATGAGGGTTGTACCATAAAACATCCACAATTAAATATTAATTAACCAAAAATAAAATGGTGACAATGGCATTGCATGTAATAACTAATCGGGAAGGAAACAGAGCATTCCCTTCGAGCTTGGCATGCTCAAAAGACAGGCCACAGCTGGAGGTGAGACTTGGTGTAGGAGATGAGTGAGGCGAGGGCTTCGTGATGGTGGTCGCGGCGAAGTGCGAGGTGGCACGAGGTGCCCACTCACAGGCAGGGAGGTCAACGATCGTGCATCGACTTGCTACTTCTATGTGCGGCGTGGAGCTACTGAAGGCGTGCGAGCTGGAGGTGCAGTAAGGGGAGGTGAGAGGAATGTGTGCTGGAGCGTACCATGGACATGCGCGTGTGCAGAGATGGTTGCTACTGCGGACACACGGCATGGGAGGCCGCTGGAGGTGCTGCTCGCTACTGTGGGTGTGGCACGCTCTATAGTGCGTGGGTGGAGGTGCAGCAAGGGGAGGTGTGCACTGTTGGCCTGCTAGAGGTGCACGTGGGCACGTGCAATAGCGTGGCATAGGGGGCAGATTCCGCATGGGTTGGAGGTGCAGCAAGGAGTTGGTGGAGATGGTTTTGTTCTGAAATAGAGGAAAAAGAAGAAAAAGAAGAAGAAGAAAAAAGGGGGTGCTTTGTGGAACGTGGAATGGAGTGGAGGTGTGTGGCTATGGTGGATGGCTATGAAGAGGTATGGCCATGTGAAGATGGGATTGGTTGTATGAAAGTGGTAGGATGGCCGAAGATGGTGAAAAAGATGTTGGTCTCTTTTGCAAGTCGAACAGAGGATGCGGTGGAGATGGAGATGAACAGTGAAGATGGTAGCATGCATGCCTGTGTGTGATTATGGTGGAGCTGCGTGCATTCACGGTGATACGAGCAAGCTCCGAATGGCGGTGAGACCTGTCACACCACATGCCCATGGTGGTGGAGGCTTGGCACCATGATTAAGGCCGGTGGTGGTGGAGATGAAGCCCAGTGATGGAGTGGGTGGTGGCCTGTCAAGCACCGTCATCTCCTCGCCCCTCTTGTAGCTATAGCCACATTTGAAATCACAAGAGGCGGGAGCAGATCCTCGTGAATGCTGGCAATTATTAAAAAAAATTCAATGAGCGCAGGAGGACGAGGCGGAGGCGGAGCGGTTACTTGCAGAAGGAGAAGAATAATAATAATAAAATAATTAGGATTATTTATACGTAACTCCTTAACTTCTATGTTAATTAAAACAATGTATGTAATGCACCTAATTAATTAACTAATCAAATGCATGCAATTCTAGGTTAATTCTAAATGCATTTAGATATGGATGCCTCACATGAATTATGCACTTAAGCTAAAAATATAAATTAATTTATTTACATCCTAATATATGCTATCTAAATGTTAAAATTAACTTAATGTCTAGGCACTTAAATACTTAAATAGCCGACAAATATGGAGTAATCACGTGGCTTCGACTCATCTATGATTAAAATCATCTCTCATTAGTACATAAAATGATGATATTATCTATATGACTAATAAACTGGCTATTGTGCAAATTACGATGCCTATGAATGCATTAATCCTAAGTTATGCTAGGATCTAGCTTAATTCAGGTGATTTAGGTTGCATGATTACCGTGCAATCACACCCCCATGCCTAAATCTTGCCAGTCCCTAGCAAATGTATGACTAAATGCAAAGTGGTCCTACATGAGTAATTTTTATCAAGAGCTTGACTAAAGGTTTATGTCTTTTGCTTTCATCCGAAGCTTTAGTAATCCAGATAATCGTGATTGTGTTTTGTTGTAGCCTATGCAAAGGACCCAAGTAAAGCCAATCCTCATCTAAAGCTCGTACTTGACCCTTAGTAAAAATTTATTGGGATAGGCAAACTTCTTCCCTCAGGGTCATCTATAAATTCAACCCCAATTTTTGGCTTAGGTAGAAGATTTCTGAGTCAAGTAGATTTGTATTTGGTGGCTCACACTCATCTGGTGCTACATATAGACTAGTACTTTAGAACATAGATTTCCAGATTATTAAATAATTCAACTCAAAGTGAAGTAGAGAAATTGTGCTCTCTTTAGTTCCTTTGTACTCATTCTCTCTCGTTCTTTCTTTTTCTTTTTCTTATCTTTTTTCTTTTCTTTTATTTTTGAGCTCACAATCTCACCAGATTTATCAATATATTTGGTGATCTCTCCTGGCATTAACACTTTGATTAGGTTCTGATAACTCTAAGACTATGTCAGAATTCCTCAGCTCGTATTTGGGTGGCCAAAAATGCAGAAAAGTAGGTCGAGGCTGTATTTGGTTGATGGTGAGGGTGGTAAGTATTGTTGCCTCATTACATTTGAAATAAATTCTAAAAACACTTATAAACTCTTTTTTATTTTCTGTTTTTTCTTTCTTTCTAAATTTTTTTCTATATATATCTTTTGTTTTCTTTTCTTTGCCTCTGTTTTTTTCTATAAATGTATATATATATTCTCTTTTTTTTTCTTTTTCTCTTTTCTTTTGCATCAAATATCTACTAACGCAACGCAGAATAGTATATGAACTTTTATTTACAAGGCATTATTCAGAATTATGGGTGGTTAAGAGGATATTGGGTGGCTTATTAGGTGGAAGTGCCTATTCTCAGCACTGGGAAGAGAATGGATAGGACAATGTATTTCTGACCATGATATTAATAACCCCCTTCAACCAAGGATTTCGTAAAAGATGGTCGTGACCATCCACCTCAGTCCTAGTTTTATCAGAACCTACTCTCTACATATTTGCTTTATTTGGTGGCTCTCAAGAGATTCGCACTAAGAACTTGTACGTAGAAATCGAGAGTGAAAACTATGCCTAACTTCGAGTATTATTACCTCATTATTCAGAGTTTAAGATTCCTCATACTAGCCTTAGAGCACCAGTACACTTTTTACTCTCACCTCACAATTGTTTGGTGGATCTGTTAGAAGATAGTTTACCTGACTCCCTAATTACTGTCCAAGTGTTTAGGAGAAGAAGCATTGCTTCTTCTCGACAAACTAAGGATGTTTATCAGTCTTCAAAGAGGATCCATTGAAAATTCTACGTGTAAGTGTAAAATTATACCAGATTCTAAACTTAGGAATTAACTTAAGAATAAATCCCTGATAAAACCTTAATAAAAATTCTTTATTCCTAAATGCAATTTTTTTTTTTGACATAAAAATAAGATATGCAATGTCCACCCCCCATGCCTATTCATTACAATGTCCTCATTGAAATGTATTCAAGAAAATCAAAATATAATAAACAAGAGGAGGGGATATCACCTGACTATGCTTGTTAATCCAGGTTAGTATGGATGCAGAGGATGCAGAGCTACCTGTACAGAGTACTGGGTTGCCTCCCAACCAGTGCTAAGTTTAACGTCATTTGCCGGACTCAATTCAACTTTAAGAAGATTCTGTGAGTGTGTGTCCTACGGATCTTACTTGGCCACAAATACAAGATCAAGTGTGATATTGATTGTAATAAAAATATAGCACACAAAAACAATCACACAATATACACAAAGATTTATAGTGGAAACCCTTCTTGGGTAAAAACCACTACCTAAGCCTCCCAGCTTAGGATTTTCCTGATTAGGCACCACTAGTCAATCCACTAAACCATACCACTTGAACGAGGGTGGCACAACCTCTTACAACCACTTCTCTTTTATTTTGAAGAGAAACAAAAACAACAATACGAATCTTCCAAACAAACTTGGAATCCACAAATCAAAAACAATAAAATAGTATAACAAGAATATGAATTCTATGGAATCTTAATAAATGATCAAATCAATTTTTCGTAGAGGTTCGAGGCATCGTGCTTTCGAAGAGCGTGAAGAACGGGGTGTGAAAGCCTTTGGAAATAAGCACGAGATGCTCTATTTTTTAATGGTGTTTCTATTTAAAAGTTGTAAAGGAATGGGCTACGTGCGACCTCTATTTATGCAAAAAGTTTTGCCTGAATAGAAAACTAAATTGGTCGATCAATTAAGGTTAATTGGTTGATCAAAAAGTACTTTGGTCGATCAATTAAGAATGTTGGTCGATCACTTGTTGTTCTATCAATTAGCTTGGTTGGTCGATCAAGAGGAATTTTCTCAACTTCCTAAAATGGACTGATTTTATTGGTCCAATAAGTAGGTTGGTTGATCAAAGTGTTTTGGTCGATCAATTAATAAGTTTGGTCGATCAATAACCCTAAAATTTGGTTTTGAAAAGATATGCGAAAAAATTCATTTTTGAGTTTTATTTGAGGTTCCTTACAGCAAAGTTCTAGACTCAAATAAATGAAAAGGACGCACATCAGCAACTATCTGAACTTTTGTCTTGAATAGAGGCTTCAATCCAAGATAGTCCTGAAATGTCAGTCTTTAGCGATAAACATAATTTTGGTGCATCAAAACAGAGGTGCTTACAGATTCCAAAAGGTTGATGTGACCATCAGGAATGGGATCACAGTTCTGCATGATAAAAGGCTTCAATCTCTGACCATTCACCTTTGTCTCATTGCAGGTCTTGGGATCCAAGATAAGCACTGCTCCATGAGGGTAAACTTTTCTTACAATGAAGGGATCAGTCCACTTTGATCTTAATTTTCTTGGAAAGAGCTTCAAGCGTGCATCAAATAACCAAACCTTTTGATTAGGGACAAAGCTTTTTCTGGAGATGTACTTATCATGTAAAGCTTTGGTCCTATTCTTATAGATTCTTGCGCTCTCATAAACATCATTCTGGATTTCATCCAATTCAGTCAATTGGAGTTTCCTTTGTCATCCAGATCGATCGAGATCCAAGTTAAATGTTATGATTGCCCAATAAGCTTTATGTTCAAGCTCAACGGGCAGATGGCAAGATTTCTCATAGACCAGATGGAATGGAGACATTCCAATCGGAGTTTTATACACAGTCTGGTAGGCCCAGAGAGCGTCATCTAATTTGTTAGACCAATCTTCCGATCTGGGTGGACTGTCTTTTAAAGGATCTTTTTAATTTCTCGATTGGAGATTTTAGCTTGCCCATTAGTCTGCGGATGGCATGGAGTAGAGATTCTGTGAGTGACTCCATACTTGGCTAGTAAGGTCCTAAATTGGTTGTGAGTGAAATGGGACCCGTGATTAGCCCATAGTTGTGGGCTATTTAAGTATTTAAGTGCCTAGACATTAGGTTAATTCTAACATTTATTTAACATAAATTAGGATGTAAATAGATTAATTCATATTTCTAATTTAATTACATAATTCATGCATTGCATTCATATTTTAAATGCATTTAGAATTAGCTTAGAATGGCATTTGTTTAATTAGTTAACTAATTAGGTACATTGTTTAAGTTAACATAAAAGTTGAGGGTTTGTATATAAATAATCATTATATTTTAATAATATCCTTTATTCTTCTTCATTTCAGCAATGGCTCGGCTGCCGCTGCAACCCCTCTTGCCGCACAAAGCCACATTCATGGATCAGCGGAGAAGGTGGATCTGCTCCAGCCTCTCCATTCAAATTTGTGCAGGCAGCTACAAAAAGAGGAGAGAGGCTACCAAGCGGAGCAGGCCTCCACCACCGACCCACCACTGTGCAGAGAGTTCTTCTCTCTTCCATTCCACACCGTCGGCCTCAACCGCGGCGACGACCCTCCACCACCATGGGCGTGTGGTGTGACAGGCCACACCGCCATCCGGAGATCGTTCGCATTACCGTGAGCACCTCGCCGTGCACCTCCCTCGCCCTCGTCACCAACAACCACCGTCACAGTTACTGCAATCACTCCTCAGCCAGTTAAGACATCCGGGAAGTTTCCCGGACGTTTGAAGCTTCGACCCCCCCACTCCAGCAGCAACCACCTTCGCCCACTTCACCTCCAGCACCTAAACCGCCAGCCCTCGCCCGCTCACCTGAACTGCCAGCCCTCACCCGCTCACTCCATGTCCGCCCGCACGCCCTCCAGCCGCGTGCAAGGCAGGCATGGCTAGCAACCTTCCCGCACGTAAGGCGGGCACGGCCAACAGCCTTCCTACGCCTGCAGCCTCCCCGCCGCTACCTGCAGTGCTGCACCAGTGCGTGTGCGCACCCGCACCTACAGCGCCTCCCGCCTGTGCATGCAACAACAGGCCGCGCGCACCGCCCGCTAGCAGCTTGCAGTAGCGTCAAGCCCGCTTTCTCTCCAGTGCGTGCCCTCGCCTACAACGCCTCCCGCCGACAGCAGTGTCAAGCCTGCTTCAGCTCCAGTGCGCGCACTCGCCTGCAGTGCCTTCCGCCAACAACAGCGTACCCACGCCTCCCTCCTACAGCGCCTCCCGCCAACAACAGCTGCGGCACCGTTGGCAGCCACCTTTGCTGGAGCTCTGGCCACCACGCGACTCGCCGCCACCACCACTGCGAAGCCCTCGGTCCAAAGAACTTCCTCCGAGCTTCCCGCGTCCGATCGTCCACTCTTCTTCGCGCACGACCAAGGGGAATAAATCCCCTTTTTTGCTATAGTATCCATGCCATTAATAATTATATTTTCTACCATTGTCATCTTTTAATGTTATTTTATTGAATCTGCATTGCAACAAATATCCTCTAGTTATTAAGAATTTTTATTTCAGCATTATTTCTTGATTCAACCTTAATCTGAAGGCAATTTTGGCTTGATTATTGTCTAAACTAACTACGAACAAACATTTTTAACCAGTGCAAATTTAAATACGTCATTGCCTCCCTGTGGATACGACCCGCTCTTCTGTGAGTGGTTATTTCTTTTTAAATATTGATCAGTCGATTTTTCCACCACATATAACTACAAACGACATTAAAGAGAACAATCGACTTATCAAATGGCACCGTTGCCGGGGAGGTAACAGACGCAATAATTTCACCTGATTTTATTTTGATTATTTTTCAATTGCATAGTGATTTGACCATTTATTATTTTCTTTTTTGTGCGAGAAATTTGTGAAAGGATCAACCATTGTGAGAGGCGACACTTGACATCGCCAGAGGAGAATTGGACGAGCTATTTTGAAATGGAGGAGAAGGACGAGGACGCGATGGTCATCATTGTATATTTAGTCGCTAATCTAATTAGAATAGAATTAATACTTTAGATTTAATTTTTCATTGCATTTGGTTTGAAACCCTTGTTCTGGGTATATTTTGAGGGGTTTGTTCCCCGATTTTGTTTTAGGCCCTTGTTGGGTAATTTTTGGGAGCCTGTTCCCTTTTCTTTAGATTTAGGATTTTAGTTTATTGATTACTTTTATTTGCTTGTGCATAAGTAGTTTAAAAAAAAACATGAAACAAGCTACTTGCTAGAAGCTACCTGCCCCTAGGACGAACCATTTAGGTCTGTATGAGCAGCCTCTAGATTTATTTCTCTGCATTGCGTGCATTCTCGCATCGTTGATTGTTGGAAGCAAGGTACGCATTTTCTTACTTTGCATCCTATTCTTGATCACGCCTTGCATTTGGACTTAATGCGAAGATCACCTAATTTGTATTGAATAAATTAAACAAGTGGTCACATATTTTCTAGAAAAAGGACTAATTAAAGGAGGGACATTTTAAAAACCAAGGATTTGATTTTCAAACTTGCCGTGTGATTCAAAATTCAAAATTTTTTGCGGTGTATGCACACTTATTTCGCTTGCACCACGACATGCTTTTAGACACTCCTTAGGTTTGGAAATACTAGGACAAGAGCCCTCCTATCATTGGATTCTGAAGTGTTCGGAACTTGAGATCAAAGGTTTTGTAAATCCAAAGAGGGGGATACCCTGTCACGGATTTTTGGGGGTAGTTGAGAAGCACCGCGAAAGCACAGCTTCAAAGGAAGGCTTATGCCTAGTTGCATCCCTCGATCTTCCGTCTTTGGAGTTGCTCAACCATTTGAGATTTAGGGAAGAACACCTAAGCTCCAACTAGGTCTTCTTAGGCGAGCCGTAGGTCGACAATAGGCACATAAATTGATTGAACAAATTGTATTGTCACCTGCAGTCTGACTTAAAATCAAAAGCCTAAATTGGGAAAGACCTAAAAGGTCCTTTTTGAATTGTGTTTTGCTTGGGGAATTCTAATTGAGGTGTGAGTCAGAATAGACCACATTGATTTTCATCCTTTCACATCTTGCCCACACCTTCACCCCCACTCTGCATCCTTCGATCCTGGACGTCGAGATGGTCCATCCCTTGATGGACATAATGACAATCATTGGGATTCGTTTTACTCCTATTATAGGAGTATTGACCTAGTTAAGCCACAAATCAGTGAGCAAAACCTAGGAGCGGGATTTGCTTTGCCCAATATCCCACACACCATAGAAATACCCAACCCACCCTCCCTGAAAAATTATAATGGTTGGACAGACACTCCTGGGTACTATAAGCCTGAGCCTAACTTCTCTCATGATAGAAATGACCTCTCCTCTTTGAAGATGGAAATACAGAAAATGCAAAACAAAATGATTGAATTGTTAGGAGAATCTTCGAGAGCAGGCCAACAAGAAAGAGATGAAATTAGCCACCCAATCTACCCCATTGAGGATGACGTACACCCCTCTACAATAGATGCATCTCTCGTGGGAGAGCTACACTTTAAGTTGGAGGGAAATTCTGGGGAGAATAGCTACTTTTCAAGGATCGATTTTGAAACCTCCCCATTAGATGACACTTCCTTGAGAGATCCGCACCTTAGGTGGGAGGAAGATACACATGAAAGTAGCTATGCATTGGATGAAGAAAGGTGGCAACCCGAGGAAGATGATGATAAGTTTGAGTATCCACCTGAATTATATTGGAGTCAAAAGAATGGAATGATGGTACCATTGGAAGACCTCGACCCAGATGATAGTATTTTCGTGACATTTGATGAAGTGGGTCGAAGTCAAGTTGTTAATCCTACCCTCCCTTCTGATCATGATATGGAACTCAAGCCCACCCTTAGGAAACCTAAACCTAAAGAAATTGACCTATCTGAGGAGTCTGATGTTACCAGTGTAAACCATTTACCTCAGATAGAGCACCCTAGGGGATCTGCTGAGATATTAAATGATTCTAGACCTCGGATACATGATGAATTGTGTGATGAGGAGAAAGACAAATTATATGAGGAACCTACATTCAAGATTTGGAGTGACACTAAGGGTGATTATGTCTTATTTGAAGAGTTAGCTCCTGAGGATGTCACAAATTTAACCAAATTAGGTTTCCTTAGCACAACCATTGATGGTATTTCTCCTCATGATGAAATGATAGAAAATTTGGAAGCAATTTCTAAGATTTATGTGGATTCACATATAGACTCCAGGGAAGATTTGAGTAAAGAACAAATACCCGAGGATGACATTGATAGGATAATCCCTAGATCTGTTGCTTCCAACCTGCCTTCATTCATTTCGAAGTCACCCTCTGATTCGCTTATATCTGAAAGCGAAATTGTGACTCCTGATGAAGAGCAGGAAGATACATGTGATGGTGCAAGGAATGCTAGGGATGAAATTGAGGATTTAGAAAGAGTGTTAGGGATGGACATCGAGCTAATTAAACCCAACCTAGATCTTATGGCCATCCTGCAACCTCGTAACTTGGACACCCTAGACGATCCTTGCCTTAGAGAATTGCTCACTTTTGTTCTGATCAGGGGGCTTAACAGGCCAATATTTCCCATAATGGAGTATCGGGTACGGATTGATGATTTCTTTGGTCAGTCCATTACCCTGGGGGTTTATCTCTACACCATTCCTTCCCCATTCTTTTTGGAGGATCCATCTTATCCTCCCCCTACCCCTTTGGAGGTTGTTATACCTGTTTATCCTTTTGAACCTCCTCTGGTGACCTAGGAAGATTTCATTCCCATTTTAGTTGGGCGAGCATTTGCTATCGGGATTCATCATCAGCTCGCCAACATCCTAGGTTACCTATTTTCTAGGCTAACATTGCTTTGCTCATTTTTAGGGCCTATTTCTGCAATTCTTGAACCTGATTTGCAGGTTCTTTGGCTATTCAGCCCAGCTCTGACCTAGGTAATATCCTTCTATGCAATGAGGACATTGCAGATTTTAAGCATGGGGGGGTGTACTTGGGGATATACATAGCATAGTGCATTCATTGCATACATTTACATAAAAGAAAAAATTTGAGCTTAACTGGCTAGATCTTGCAGTCTTAAGCAAATCAAAACTCTAGGGTAGACTAAGTTAATTATAGGGTCAAACTTTAGAAGCTAAATGGGATACTAGCTTTAGACCTTTAGGGTCCTTTGTGGACTTAAAAACTTAAGTAGGAGTTAAGTTGCGGACCATTCCTCAAGAGGTTGAGGAAGGGAAGCTAGGGTTTGAGTTAAAAGGTGGGGTAGTACCTGGAGTCTTGTTCTACCTTTTGGTTTACGGGTCCTTGTAACCCAAGCATCCAAATTTCACACACTTGGTCTAGTAATTAACTTAATTTCTTTCTTTCTGAAAAGAGATTTGGTTCTCTTAGTTTTGACTT
Source organism: Thalassia testudinum (assembly GCA_037157565.1). NCBI lineage: Eukaryota > Viridiplantae > Streptophyta > Magnoliopsida > Alismatales > Hydrocharitaceae > Thalassia > Thalassia testudinum. The sequence goes on along the minus strand of JAZHRO010000024.1, from coordinate 74,874,670 downwards.
AGGAGAGGCTTGAAAACACATTTTGATTGGAAGAGTTCCCGCCGTAGGAGAGGTGGAGTATATACCCACCTTGAGGATGCGATGATAACATATTACCTCCTCGACGCTTGTCTCTTAGGATATCCATCCTACTGGGGCATGTAAGCACATTGTGCGGTTCAGGTACCATGGGCGGCCCTATCTCGAAGTGCCGATTTCCATAGGCCTGAATTCGCTTAAGAAATCCATAGGCGATACTATCTCAAAGTGTTGATTGCCAAGAGTTCTTGGGGTCGTTATGGGCGGTGCTATCTTGAAGCATCGAAAGCCAGGCACCCTTTGAGGTATGGTAATGGGGACAATGAATCCGACACAGACCGTGTTGATAGCTGATCTGAGGTTAGACTTAGAAGAATCAAACAAAAAATATATATATATATATATAACTTTTTCCTTTAACTCAAATAACTCAAACCAATGCACAGGCACGAATGCTTTAATCTCAGGGATCAATAAACTTTAGGGTAGAGTCAGAAATCAGGGAAACTTGTGCTTACAACCGTCTTTAGCCGACCTAGTCTGTAACTTAGCAACTACTTAGGAACCTTGGGTCTAGAGTCTGAACTTAATATGCTTCTAAAGGAAGACCAAGTGAGTTGACTAGTCTACTTGGAGTGCTAGGTTTCGCTTAATTTTGCTAGGGACTAGCAAAAACTAGGCATGGGGGTATTTGATTAGCCCATAGTTGTGGGCTATTTAAGTATTTAAGTGCCTAGACATTAGGTTAATTCTAACATTTATTTAGCATAAATTAAGATGTAAATAGATTAATTCACATTTCTAATTTCATTACATAATTCATGCATTGCATTCATATTTTAAATGCATTTAGAATTAGCTTAGAATGGCATTCGTTTAATTAGTTAACCAATTAGGTACATTGTTTAAGTTAACATAAAAGTTGAGGGTTTGTATATAAATAACCATAATATTTTAATAATATCCTTTATTCTTCTTCTTTTTAGCAACTGCTCGGCTGCCGCTACAACGCCTCCTGCCGCACTAAAGCCACATTCATGGATCAGCGGAAAAGGTGGATCTGCTCCTGCCTCTCCATTCAAATTCGTGCAGGCAGCTACAAAAAGAGGAGAGAGGCTATTGAGCGGAGCAGGCCTCCACCACCGACCCACCACTGTGCAGAGAGTTCTTCTCTCTTCCATTCCACACCACCGGCCTCAACCGCGACGACGATCCTCCACCACCGTGGGTGTGTGGTGTGATAGGCTACACCGCCATTTGGAGATCGTCCGCATTATCGTGAGCACCTCGCCATGAACCTCCCTTGCCGTCGTCACCAACAACCACCATCGCAGTTACTGCAATCACTCCTTAGCCAGTTAAGACATCTGGGAAGTTTCCCGGACGTCTGAAGTTTCGACCCCCCCACTCCAGCAGCAACCACCCTCGTCCACTTCACCTCCAGCACCTGAACTGCCAGCCCTCGCCCGCTCACCTGAACCACCAGCCCTCACCTGCTCACTCCACGCCTGCCCGCATGCCCTCCAGCCGCTCACAAGGCAGGCACGGCCAGCAACCTTCCCCCTCGCAAGGCAGGCACGGCCAGCAGCCTTCCCGCGCCTGCAGCCTTCCTGCACCTGCAGCCTCCCCGCCACTACCTGCAGTGCCGCACCAGTGCGTGTGCGCTCCTGTGCCTGCAGCGCCTCCCGCTTGTGCACGCAACAACAGGCGACGCGCACCGCCCGCTAGCAGCTTGCAGTAGCGTCAAGCCCGCTTTCGCTCCACTGCGTGCCCTCGCCTGCAGCGCCTCCCACCGACAGCAGCGTCAAGCCCGCTTCCGCTCCAGTGCACGCACTCGCCTGCAGTGCCTTCCGCCAACAACAGCGCACCCGCGCCTCCCTCCTGTAGTGCCTCCCGCCAACAACAGCTGCGGCACCGTTGGAAGCCACCTTCGCTGGAGCTCCGTCCGACCAGCTCCGGCTACCATGCGACTTGCCGCCACCACCGCTGCGAAGCCCTCGGTCCAAAGAACTTCCTCCGAGCTTCCCGCGTCCGACCGTCCACTCTTCTTCGCGCATGACCAAGGGGAATAAATCCCCTGTTTTTACTATAGTATCCATGCCTTTAATAATTACATTTTCTACCATTGTCATCTTTTAATGATATTTTATTGAATCTGCATTGCAACAAATATCCTCTAGTTATTAAGAATTTTTATTTCAGCATTATTTCTTGATTCAACCTTAATCAGAAGGCAATTTTGGCTTGATTCTTGTCTAAACTAACTACGAACAAACATTTTTAACCAGTGCGAATTTAAATACGTCATTGCCTCCCTGTGGATATGACCCGCTCTTCTGTGAGTGGTTATTTCTTTTTAAATATTTATTAGTCGATTTTTCCACCACATAAAACTACAAACGACTTTAAAGCGAACAATTGACTCGTCAACCCGCCATCACTAATCAGAGCTTTGGGCACACTAAATCAACTAAAGATGTTCTTCTTTACAAAATCCATGACCACTTTATGATCATTGGTTCGGGTCGGGATGGCCTCAATCCATTTGGATACATAATCAACTACTACCAGAATGTACAAGTACCCAAATGAATTGGTAAAAGGTTCCATAAAATCATTGCCCCAAACATCAAAGATTTTGACTTCAATGCTGGGTTTAGGGGCATCATGTCCTTCCTGGTCATGTTGCCTAAAGTTTGGCAATTCATGCATGACTTACAGAAGTTGTACGAGTCATGGAATAAAGATAGACAATACAATCCACTCTGCAGTACCTTGGTTGCTGTCTTTTTTCCTAAGAAGTGACCTCCACAAGAAAAAATGTGGTAGAATTCTAGTACACTTGTGATCTCGTCTGGAATACAACAGCGGATAACTTGATCCACACAAACTTTGAGTAGCTCTGGATCTTCCCAAAGGTAATATTTGGCATCGAAATCAACTTATCCCGCTTATGCTTAGGCTAATCCATGGGTAGTTTTCCGATGGCTAGATAGTTGACAATATCTGCAAACCAAGGTAGTTTGCAAATAGTCAAGAGAGTCTCATCAGGGAAAGAATCATAGAGTTGAGGAGTTGTAGAGTCTACAAGGATTCTGGAGAGATGATCTGCTACTACATTTTGGGCACCAGGTTTGTCTTTGATTTCTAAATCAAATTCTTGCAACAAAAGGATCCATCTGATTAATCTGGGTTTTGTGTCCTTTTTAGACATCAGGTGCCTTAATGCAATATGATCAGTGAAGATTGTGACATGAGATCCCAGTAGGTAAGGTCTAAACTTCTCCAGAGCAAACACTGCGGCTAGCAACTCTTTTTCTGTAGTGGTGTAGTTTCTTTGATCCTCATCTAGAGTTTTACTAGCATGGTAAATCACAGATGGTTTGTTGTCTACCTTTTGTCCCAAGACTGCCTCGATGGCATAATCAGAGGAGTCGGTCATGATTTCGAAGGGATGATCCCAATTAGGAGGTTGTAAGATGGGTGATTGTTTAATAGCCTCCTTTAGCTGATTAAAAGTCTTTAAGCAATTTGAATCAAAATCAAAGGATTGATCTTTTACCAACAAGTTGCTTAAGGGCCTCGCCACCTTATAAAAATCCTTAATAAATCGATGGTAAAATCCTACATGTCCAAGAAACAATCTTACTTGCTTAACCGTCGAAGGTGGCGGAAGTTTGATTATAGTGTCCACCTTGGCTTTATCCACTTCTATTCCTTTTTCAAACACAACATGGCCAAGGACTATGCCCTCCTTGACCATGAAGTGACTCATTTCCGAAGATAGAATAAGATTCACCTCAATGAACATTTGTAAAGTCTTTTCAAGATTGATCAGACATGATTCAAAAGAGTCCTCAAACATAGAAACATCTTCCATGAAGATTTCCATGAAATCACCCACCATGTCTAAAAAGATTGCAAGCATGCACCTTTGAAAGGCTACTGGTGCATTGCATAATCAAAAGGGCATTCTACGGAAGGCAAATGTTCTGTAGGGACATGTGAAGGTGGTTATCTCTTGATCCTCGAGGTGGATAGCTAATTGATTGTAGCTGGAATAGCCATCCAAGAAACAAAAGAATTGTTGGCCGGCTAGTCTTTCCAGGATTTCATCAATGAAGGGCAGTGGAAAGTGGTCTTTCTTGGTTGCACTATTTAGCTTCCTGTAGTCAATAGAAACTCTCCAAGAGGAAGTTGTGTGGGTTGGAATTAATTCCCCATTATCATTAGTAATCACAGTAAGGCCGGCTTTCTTAGGAACCACTTGTATAAGACTGATCCACGAGCTGTCAGAGATTGGGAAAATTATTCCTACATCTAACCACTTGATTATTTCCTTTGTCACTACCTCCCGCATGTTAGGATTCAACCGTCTCTGCATTTCTTAGGAGGGTCTCGATCCATCCTCAGTATAGATTATGTGGGTGCAGTAAGTGGGACTGCTTCCCTTCAGATCATCTAATGTCCAACCAATTGCTCTACTGTTTCTTCCCAACACTTGAATCAATTGATTTTGTTCAGTTTGGGTTAGGTGAGAGCTAATGATTAAAGGGTAAGTCTAATCAGATCCCAAGAAAACATATTTTAGATGATCTGGAAGAGGTTTAAGTTCAGGTTTGGGTCCTGGGATAAAGGGTCTAGTGGTGGATCACAGTTACCCTCAAGAGGTCTTGGAATCAAGTCAATGGTTAGTGGGCTGACCTCTTGATTGGTTTGGGTGTCAAGGCCTGTAGGATCAGATTGGGTTATTCCTAATTCCATACAATATTCAACGGTATTGTCCTCAGAATCTTCTATCATTCCACAATCCTCAAATTGTTTGATGGCCTTAAAGATGTTAATCTTTGTCTTTTTATCTTCAAATTCAATTTCCATACTACCAGATTCACAGTCAATATTTGCCTTGGCAGTAACTAAAAATGGTCTTCTTAAAATTATTGGGGTGTTCTTCAAGTTCTCTGGTACCTCCATGTCAATGACCAAGAAATCCATAGGAAAATAAAAATCACGGACATTGACAATTATATCCTTAACAATCCCCCGTGGTGTGGTCACAAATCGATTAGCCAATTGTAATGTGACCTCAGTAGGTTTTAACTCTCCAAAGTTAAATTTTTCGCATAACATAGTGGGGATTAAATTTATGGAGGCACCTAAATCTAATAGAGCCCCATCAAAAGTAGTATCTCCAATAACACATGAGATCAGAGGGGCTCCTGGATCTTTCTATTTTCAGGGTAGGTTTCTAAGGATAACTACACTAGCTTATTTAGACAATACTACCCTTTTAGTTGATTTGGACTGGCATTTAGGTGTGCATATTTCCTTTAAAAATTTCGCACAGGATGGGATATTCTCAATAGCTTCAAGGAGTGGTATGTTCACCTAGACTTGTTTAAAAATATCAAGCCACTCAGATGGATTGATTTTCTTTTTCCTAGGTTTGGTCAAGGCTTCAAAAAAGGGAGCTTGAGAGAAATCATGAGTGTTTGGGTCCTGATCCTTGTTTTCTTGATCTCCTAGGTCAGATTTGGGCTCCTTAAGATCTTGTTTAGATGTAGATTTAGAAGGGAAAGGATCTTGGATCTATCTCCCACTTCTCAAGGTTACCGTACTAGCAAAAGAGTTAGGGTTAGAAAGTTGAGGTGGGTTTTGCAAAATAGGTGGAGCCTGATTAGGGTTAGCAAAACTAGGTGGGTGCTGGGGAGTAGGTTGAACTATATGTGTCTGTTGCTCCCTTGTGTTGTGCTGGTTAACACTATTGAAATTTCTTGGGTTTAGGATGGGTTGGGATGGCAACATCCCGTGTTGTCTAGCATTTACTAGCTAGTCCAATCGTCCCGTCAATTCTATCCTCAATCGATTCATTTCTTCCTTATGTCTCAGATTCATCTCTCATTTCTTTGAGGACCAGTGATCGCACGGGTTTCTCGTGTTTGAAATCGGGGTTACGAGTAACCCATCGTCGTAGTTGCAAAACTTGTAATCAAATATAATTTATACCGAAACTCCAAGGGAGTCCCGGGTCGAACACAGGGAGGCAACATTTACTTTGTATGAAAATTGTCCATCGATTTGTTTCTTTTTGGTGCTTTAGGGTTTTATTATTATTATTTGTTTTTAAAATAAAATGACAATCGATCACAAGAGGGAGATGAAATCAAATATGATGTATTGCTTGAATTTTAATTACAATAAACCATGGAAGCATAAAAGAGAAAGGGGTGAGAAGAAATATCCCAAAGCGGTTGTTCGGTGAGATGATGGCGCTTGGCAAAAGCTCAGATGGAGTTGGGAAGCAGGACGACGAAGGTGAGATGCGGGAGGACGTCGGGTAGAGGAAAGCTTCAGCGTAGCTCCGAAATGGAGGTGAGAAGGTGGAGATGATCTACTACCAAAATGAAGGTGGGAGGATGGCTCCAAGGTGACCTATGAATGGGGATGGGAAGTTGGAAGAGTATTTGGTGGGGTAGAGTTTCGTTACACTAATAGGTGCCTTGGGAGCTTGAGAGCAAGCTCTAACAGAGCATTGGTAGGCTTGCTAGAGCTTGGGAGTAGGTAGGAGTAGAGTAGGTAGAGATGGTTTACCAAAGGGAGTGTGTAGGCCTTTATATAGTGGATGGGAAGAGCAGAATCCCACGCACAGGCATTCAGCAACAGCTACAAGCGTCACTAAAGGTTGCTCAAGCTGTCACTGAAGATCCATGCCTCTTCATTGCCTTGGCTGGTGCACGCATTGCATAGGCCATTAAGTGACAGCTGCAAGTGTCACTAAAGGTTGCATTTCTGTTGCTGCAGATCCCGCACCCACTGCTCACGCCCACAGCTATCTTCGCTCGATGAGATCTCCAGCCGTTCATCTTTGATCATGCGGTGCACAGGCAGAGTGCGCCTCTCTAAAATTTGAATCACACACCCCGCATGCTCAGACGTCGGATGCACCCCCTAGACGTCTTATCTGTGTGCGTCAGATGGTGCGTTCTCGAGGTGCGTCGGTGGTCGCATGCAGCATCCGTACTCATCTGTGCGTCCATGTAGCTACTTCCTTCGCCACCCAATCTTCCATCGACGGCTTAATTTCCCCCCCACATGCGCTTCAGCGAATAAAATTCGCACACAGGGCTTTGAATGCATGGCCGTGCATTGTGAGCTGAGGCGTAAACTGCTATGCTGAGGATCGTAATGTGCTCTATTTACGAATTAAGATTTTGCGCCTACGACCGTTAGATGAAGATCCAACGATCGAGATGACTCCTCGCTTGATCTGCCTGAGGTTGGGTAAGATGAGATGCTTCTTCAGCCGTGGAGGGCACATCTCAGCTGTTGGATTGAGATCCAACGATTGGGATCTGATCTTGCGGCGAGCTTAGGGATGCCTTGGCTTAGGTGGGGTGGCCTGGATGGTGCCACGTGGCACCATCTGGGCCGTCCATCTTCTTCTTGCAGAGGGTGCTACAGAGCTCTGATCGGAGTGATTCTCACGCTGATGGGCTGCAATCTTCTCTTTGAATCCATCCGTACAGTCAGATTCTTCATCCGAAGCCCATAAAGATGTCGCACTGCCTCCTGGTCATGTAAAATGACGAAATTAATGTGCATAATATACAATTATCTTAAATGCAATGCAATAGATGTTTTTGCAATATTTATATCATGATATACAATGCTAGGCCTATGAACTATCATAAATAAGCATTTTCCGATGAATTTATACGTGTTTATCATACCCCCATGCTTACTTTTTGCTAGTCCCTAGCAAAATTAACCTAAATGCTATGTATAAAAGTAAAGTCAGGATTCGATTATTTAGGCAAAATTCATCGATTGCTTTAGAAAATCTCAACCCCAAGACCTAATTACAAAAACTCAATAGTGCCCCGGTGTCTACCAGAATGCAGACCGTCCAAGCCCTCGCCTTATATGAAAAGGGAAGATACAATTTTTTTATTTTTTTCTTCTTTTCTTAGTTTTTTTGGACTTTTTGGAGTTTGAGAGTGTCAGGATAACTTTTTACGGCTACCCAACCCACCCAAGACTCGAAAAGGACTTTAAGTGGTAAGCATATTGTGAAAGACTCACTAGGTGGCCATTGAAATGGACTTCAGGTTTCTACGACCCTAGGTGACCTTGCCTAAAGGTTTATCTTTTCGATTGGTAGCTTTCTCCCTACTTCTTTTATTTATGGGATCAACACAAGGGTGAACCCAGTGTATATCTCCCTAGTTTATTTTACTTCCCCGCTTCTTCCCTAAGTGTTTTGGGAATTATGTACATTTTTGTGAACTAGGCTCTGGACAACCGACCAATGGGCTGTTACCCACGGCAACTTGCCAACCATACTTGTGCAATGAAGTGTGGTTTTGTTTATTTTTTATTTTTTTCTCCTTTTTCTATATTTTTTTTCCTTTTTCTTTTTGTTATTTTTTTTTAAGTAGGTGGCTTCCCTGATTTAAGATTTACCTAAAGGCAGTACAATGAAAATGGTCATGTGATTGAGTTTTGGACAACCGACCAATAAGCTATTATTACTGATAACTTGCCAACCATACTTTCCTAGATAGTTCATTAGCTACCTAATTTCTGAAGAAACTGCCGAAAAGTGAGTTAGTGCAAAAAGTGTGCAGATGCTTAGGCTTAAAGTCCCCTCAAATCAGAGGGTCGGTTGATAAGTCGCATACTTATCATCCCAAATTATTTACCAGTTTAAGATAGGATTATTTGGAAAGGACTCGAGACTAAGTCCACATTCGAGTGGACACTCGAGCTAATTAAGCCCGAAGACCTGAAGAGTCTAAGTGTTTAGGTCCTCTCGTATCATTTCCTAAAGTTAATAATGCTTAAAGGCCTAAGTTCTCTTCTCCTAATTTATTTTTTTTTATTTTTTTCAAATTTTTATTTTTTTAAGAAACTAAAAGAAATTCTACGAAGTTAACAAAATGATTTCAGGATTAAATATCCACACCCCCATGCTTAAATGATGCAATGTCCTCATTGTACAAATAATGACGTGAAAAGGCAGAGTAAATAGCATATCACCTGAATATCGTAAGAAATCTGGTCAGCTTCGCAAGGAACATGAGATATAAACACGTGCTAAATTTAATGCCTTCAACTAGGCATAACATACATACAAGGAAGAAATTGTGAATTCACAAGTGTGAGTCAGAATCAAAATAAAAATATTGATCCTCCAACCCGCTAATAGAAGATGTCCACAGATGTGGACCAAGTTATGATGCAGACCCATGCCCCAGGGTCAAGTGGTCTTAAGGTTCTAGATGAAAATCACCCAGAACCTAAGATTATTCTGTTTGCAGGACCGGGCCTACAGTTTGGTGGTGTGCAACCCAAGACCAAAGTGTCGGACAATGGGTAGATTTGTTTCACTAGGTTCAAATGTCCACTTAACATTCAGCTCAGAAAAATAATCAGTTATTTCAAGCTTGGGTTGCACATGAAATATATCAAAAGGGTCCTGGTAGAAGGTTGGTGGTTTCAGGTCAACAGGAACCCTCAGATCCAAAATCAAAGTTCCCTCAAAATTAGCTTCCCAGATTTTTAATTCCAACTTCCTATCCTCCGAAATCAATGTTTTCGGGACCTCCAAATCATTATACACCCCATCTAAAGTACCCAAGTCCAACAATTATGGCTGAATCGAAATTGACTTGGGCACAATGATATCAAAAGTCAGCTCTTTGGGGTGCGGATGATGAATGGGGTCACTGATTGAATCATCAAGATTCGGATCCTCCAAGTTAACCCCAACCAGAACAAATTCCTCTATTATCGAGCTGTCAAATGGTTCATCAGATTCCTTATGCCCATTTGTTTCACTAAAATCATTTTCCTTATGCTCAAGTGAGACTTCACCTAAAGATTTTTCACCCTCAAAGTCAAAGAATTGATGATCCTCATATATATGTCTCAAAATCATAAATCATTTCATGATCCAAGAAGACATAATTTTCTTCGTTTCCTTTTTTTTTAAATAGAATTTTCTTCGTTTCCTGACTTGGGGATCTTGAGGAATCAATCGGTTCATCCTCAAATGGTTGCTCTAGACCAATATGGTCATCTCCAAGCTCAGAATATGTATCCCCCCTGACAGGTGCCTGAGCTGGTTCAGACATTGGCTCTCCTGAAGAGGGTTCATCTTGAGAATCATCCCAAGATTTGACTAGTGCAACCATAAATTTCATCCTCAACCTTGACAACTTCCCAAGAAGAAACTCACCCAGGTCCCTATCCCTAACACTTTGGAGCAAATCCAATAAAGAGCTATTCAGCTCATCAATCATTTTTATCATAGGCTCCAATGCTTCAGTGCATGGTGTTGGCTGAGCTTATAAAGATTGGATGGTGTTCCTCAAGCTAGCTAACACCTTGTCCTAGATCTGGTCCACCTGAACCGACTAGTTCGGTTCAGGTTTGAGTGGGTTTGGATTAAATCTAGAGGAGTCAAGATATCAAGGTTCTTGGGTCCCTCCCTGATAGTAGGTCATTTCAGGTTGTTCAAAGAATGGTGATGACCTATTTTCAATGGAATACTGGGGAGGGTAAGTGTTGTAATCAGCATATCCTTCATGGTTGTAGATCTTGTTGATTTTGTCATAAAAGGATGGTGATCCATAATTATTGTAGGTTTGGGAAGGATAGTAATCATAGTCTTGTTATCTAGGGTTAGGCCCTAGACACTGAGGTTTGGATTCGTATCCCCAATCAAAGTTATCCCGGCTAGTGGATGGGTAATTACAAGTCAACTCGGAATAGTAATCATCTTGGGGATAAGTGGTGGTAGGGGGATAGGATGGGAAATGCGTGTAAGAAGTGGAAGGATACATGGTGAAGTAAGGAGGGAAATTAGAAGAGAAAGAAGGAGCCTTGCAATACAAAAATACAAGCCTATCCTTAGGTTGGGTAGCCTAAAGGTCTACGGACTCTCAGAATCCATCCTAAGATTATGGACGATTTACTCTACTTATGTCCAGGCAATCCAACCAGTTAGAAGGAGGGACTAAGGAGAAGGTTCTTCCTTTGGCTTGCACCTCTGGTTCCTAGTGTAAGCCCTAGCCGCAATCGTTTGATGCTACTCCCCTAGCTAGACATCATATTGACTAGTATAAGCAGGCTAATCATGAACAATCTCAATCTGGATCCTGATGAGTGAACCAATCCTTAGGGCCAACGTCTAATCAATTTTAGTTAGGCTTGGGACAATGGTCCTTCAGGAATGTGATGGGCTCTTAATGGGTTGTGCCCTTAATGATTTGTTTGATAATGTGTAAATGTGCACAACCAAAATGTTTTCATGCAAGATTATTGAGGATGAGGTGAATTTTAGGGTTTGAATCTTGCTTAGTAGCTTTTAGGATTCAAATACTAGGTATATTCAATCAAGTTTTGTGAGGCAATCCAAGGTTTGAAAGCACGAGTTCAAGTAATTTTCCTTTGTAAATCAAGAAAAATGGAGTCCTAGTTTGACCTAAGTATTGAATCCTATACGGCAGCTACAAAATGAATCTCTTTTAAATTAGGTGGTGCGGCCCAAACAATTCAATCAATTGGCCCAAATGCACCACTGATTAAGGCACACAGAGATGATTAACCTAGACTGATTTCTACTCCTTTATGTGTTGATTTGTGTGTACCGGTTCCACAGGTCGGAATCCTGGTTGAGTAAATGAAAATCAAGTTAGGTTATGTGCCTCAAATGTAGGTGTATGAAGTGTGTATATTGATTCGTCCCATAGAAAGTATCTTTTTGTTTTCTTTTTTTTAAAATGCAGGGGTGAAATGGATGAAGGTGGCAAACAAGACACACAAAGTCTATCCTAGGGTTTATGCAAACACCTAAGTAGTTTGAGTCTTGGTTATGGATGTGTCGAAATGAAACAAGTGGATGGGGAATGTGGGGGACACTTACAAAGCACTCTACCTGTACTTTACTCCAGTCTACTGCACTTAGATCTCCATGCTAGGGTACCTGCAAGACAGTAGATCAAAGACAAGCGGGGTTAGTGCTATGTAAATGCAAAGAAGTGTAGAAAACAATAAAGTAAATTTCGTTGCCTCCCCGGCAACGGCACCAAAATGATCACACGGGTTTCGTGTGTTTGAAATCGGGGTTACGCGTAACCCGTCGTCATATTTGCAAAACTTGTAATCAAATATAATTTATACCAAAACTCCAAGGGAGTCCTGGGTCGAACACAGGGAGGCGACGTTTACTTTGTATGAAAACCATGCCTCGATTTATTTCTTTTTGGCGTTTTAGGGTTTTGTTATTTTTTTTTATTTTTGAAATAAAATGGCAATCAATCACAAGAGAGATGAAATCAAATATGATGTATTGATTGACTGTCAATTACAATAAACCATGAAAGCATAAAAGAGAAAGGGGTGAGAAGAAATCTCCCGAAGCAGCTGTTCAGTGAGACGACAATGCCTGGCGGAAGCTCGGATGAAGGAGTTGGGAAGCAGGACAACGGGGAGAAGCGAGAGGACGTCGGGCAGAGGAAAGCTTTAGCATGGCTCCAGAATGGATGTGAGAAGGCGGAGATGATCTGCTACCAGAATCGAGGTGGGAGGATGGCTCTAAGGTGACCTATGAATGGGGATGGGAAGTTGGAAGAGTATTTGGTAGGGTAGAGTTTCATTACACTAATAGGCGCCTTGGGAGCTTGAGAGCAAGCTCTAACAGAGCGTTGGTAGGCTTGCTAGAGCTTGGGAGTAGGTGGGAGTACAGTAGGTAGAGATGGTTTGGTAAGGGGAGTGTGTAGGCCTTTATATAGTGGATGGGAAGAAGAGAATCCTGTGCACAAGCATTTAGCAACAGCTACAAGCATCACTAAAGGCCGCTCAATTTGTCATTGAAGATCCACGCCCCTTCATTGCTTTGTCTGGTGCACGCACTGCATAAGCCATTTAGTGACAGTTGCAAGTGCCACTAAAGGCTGCCTTTCTGTCACTACAGATCCCGCGCCCACCGCTCATGCCCACAGTTGTCTTCGCTCGATGAGATCTCCAGCTATTCATCTTCGATTGTGTGGTGCACATGTAGAGTGTGCATCTCTGAAATTTGAATCACGCGCCTCACATGCTCAGACGTCGGATGCACCTCCTAGACGTCTTATTTGTGCACATCAAATGGTGTGTTCTCGAGGTGTGTCGACGGTCGCGTGCAACATCCGCGTTCATTTGTGAGTCCATGTAGCTACTTCCTTCACTGCCCGATCTTCCATCGATGGCTTAATTTCCCTCCTGCATGCGCTTCAGCGGATAAAATCCGCATGCAAGGCTTCGAATGCATGGCCGTGCATTGTGAGTTGAGGCGTAAACTGCTATGTTGAGGATCATAATGTGCTCTACTTCCAAATTAAGCTTACACGCCCACAACCATTGGATGAAGATCCAACGATCGAGATGACTCCTCGCTTAATCTACCTGAGGCTGGGTCAAATGAGATGCTTCTTTAGCCGTGGAGCACACATCTCAGTCGTTGGATTGAGATCCAACGGCTGGGATCTGATCTTGCGATGGGCTTGGCGACACCTTGGCTCAGGTGGGGTGTCCTGGATGGCACCATGTGGCACCATCTGGGCCATCCGACTTCTTCTTGTGTAGGGTGCTACAGAGCTCTGATCGGGGTGATTCTCATGTTGAAGGACTATGATCGTCGCTCTGAATCCATCCGTACAGTTGGATTCTTCATCCGAATCCCGTAAAGATGTCGCACTGCCTCCTGACCATGTAAAATGACAAAATTAATGTACATAATATACAACTATCCTAAATGCAATGCAATGGATGTTTATGCAATATTTGTATCATGATATGCAATGCTAGGCCTAGGAACTATCATAAATAAGCATTTTACGATGAATTTATACGTGTTTATCAACCAGGCTTAGATCAGTGGGCTGGTGTTCCTGGGTAGGTTGTGGCTAATACTAGTATGGTTGTGTGTACCTACTAGGTTGCCCATAAGTGTTTGGTTTAGTCAAGTTAGGACCCTGGGTAGGTTTCTGACTTGACTAAACAAAGTTAGGATGGTTGCGCCATACAGGGTTGTAAGTGTTTGAATAAGGTTCATTTCTAGTGTAACCCTGGAGTGCATTCACATCCTTAGGATAACTGGGCATTAGGCTACCTAGTTCAGAATTTGAGGGCATCAAGGTCCCTCCTTGGTACCCAAAAAGAGATGGATCCAAGTATAGTTGGTCATAGGTGGAGCCATGGTTAGGTCATTGATGTTGTACACTAATTCCTGACCTAGAGGGTTGGGGAATTGGTTGTGGGTTAGTATAGGCACTCCTTGGGTAGGCATAGGATTAATCTGGATTGTGTACCTAAGGAATTCTTGCCCTTTAGAAGGTTATCCAGCTTCTTATCCAAATTCTCCACATTCTTTCCCACTAGTTCCACCATGTCTAATCATTATGCAATTAGCTCTAAATCAACTGAGTTTGAATTATTGTTAACTTCATAAACTCCACTCCTTGGTTGATTAGCTCTATTAAAGGTGGACATTGAGGCATTGCTGAGGAAATTTTCACTCATTCTTGAATAATTGAAAGGCTCCCTCAGCATCTCGACTCAGGAAATTGCCCCCACATGCTGCATCAACAAAATTCTTCAGATTATCACTCAACCCATAATAGAAAATATGGGCCAAGTGCCACTTCAAAATCCCATGATGAGGGCATTTCCTAGCTAAATCATTGAACCTCTCCCAAGCCTAATGTAGTTGTTCCTCGAGGTTCTGCTTAAAGGTTGTTATGACACATCTAAGGGCATTAGTTTTTCCTATAGGGAAGAATTTCTTTAGGAATGTACTTCTCAGGTCATCCCAAGTTAGGATTGGTCTACCAATTGTCCTTAGCCAATGTGCAGCTCTATCTTTCAAGGAGAATGGGAACATTTTCATCATCAGGGTACCTTCATTCATGTTCCTAGGGCCAAAGGTTCTTCCTATGTGTAGGAACTCTTCAAGGTGGTGGAAGGGGTCATCTAACTCACGGCCATGAAAGTGGGGAATCAAGTTAACGATCTGAGGTTTGAGTTCAAAATTTTCCCCATCCTGAGGTACCCTAACAAAGGGTTTAGGTTGGGCATTAGGAGGGTTATAAAAGTCACGGAGGGGCCGGTCTGCCCTTCCATTTTGGAGTCGAATGATGGCTTGCACTATGACTTCCATCTGTCGGTCATGATGCTGGCCCTGCTTAGTGATTTTCCTTTATAAGAGAGTCATAGGATCCAGATTTTGTTCATCAAACTCTTCTTCCTCGTGATGACTAGCCATTACAAAGGGTTTAGATTTAGATCCAAGAAAATAGGTCTTCTCCTAAGATTTATTTCTAATCGTGGTAGCAAATCAGGATTTTGATATCTTCTACCTTGCATGCACTAGAAGAATGCCTTCAGACGAGAGAGAAGATAGATGAGAGAAACCCCGCCCGCTCAATGCAAGTAATCAAACTAGTCCTTAGAGTGTCAACCCTAATTAGACATGATCCTGCCTCCCCAAAACAAGACTGGGTTAGATCAACCCTTGAATTACTTGGCTGGCCAGAAGGGTGGGACCCCTTAGGACACCCCGCACGATGGGACACCACTAAAGGTCAGTACGGTTACCTCACTGACCTTTCTTATCACTAGTGGGTCCAAGTAGACTGATGTAGACATAATTATTGAGGGTAAAATGCCTATTCATGCATGTTCTTAGGCTTAGGTTTGCATTTCATGTTATAAATAATGCATAGCATTCATCATTCTGCATTTAAAGTAGTTGTATATAATTTAGGTTAATTGCATCCTTTTTGTGGTCAGGAGAGAAAGATATTTATTTTGGAGCCTCGAATTGACGATTTGACCGTACGAATCTGATCAAGACGACGATCGGAGTCCAACACCACCGAAATCGCCTCGATCGGAGTCCCGTAGCACCATATGCAGTCCAAGGTAGATCAACAGCCAAGGGACTAGGTGACATAATTTGGTGCTTCAAATGAAAAATTTAACCACGTGGATGGATTCGGATCAATGATCGCACCCCAACGGCATGAAAATCGACTCAATCCAACCTCTGTAGTAGCCCCTACAACGAAAAGAAGATGGACAGCCCAGATCGCGCCACGTAGTGTAACCCAGGCTGCCCATGCACACGCACGTGCCACCGCACGCGCACAGCAGCATGGGCACGTGCGTGCATGCAATGCCAGCACACGTCGCGTAGTGCTCGGGAGCGCTCGCCAGCGCAGCTGCAGCATGGGCACGTGGGCTGTCTTCAGCAACGCTTGCAGCGGATCTTCAGTGACATTTATGACCGTCACTAAATGTCCTATATACAAATTTGATTCTTTCCTCCACAATAAAAGGACCACTACCCATCCCATTTTTCTTCATCTCTTCCTTTCTTCCTCTCACCACCTCCAAGGCTCTAGAGAGAGCTTGTCCCAAGCCCAAGATTCTCCTCTAGTGTAGAAAATAAATATTTATTCTTGCCTCTCATCAACCTTTGTGGAGCATCCCATGGCCGTCTTCTCACCTCCCTTCGGGAAGAAGATCATCTCCGTGACACCGTCCTACCCTACCCTCCCTCCTCCGGCTCCATCCTCAGTCGTCCTGCTCCTCACCACCTTCCTCTAGGAAACGTCAAAGCGAGTCGTCCTCCAAGCGACCGTCGAGGGGAATTTCTCTCACCTCATTCTATCTTTTTACGCTTTCTTAGTGTAGTTTTCTGCTTTCGTAGTGTAACAAATATTCATTTATAAATAGATGATTGTTTCTCTCTCTCTCTCTCATATTATTGCAAGTAGATTAGTTAGAAGTCATCGACCTGATCTCTCTCTTGCTAAAAATACCAAAAAAATCAGAAAAGATAAAAATGACAAAAAAACAAATAAAAGAGAAATGCAGATTTTCAAAACCAAACGTTTGCCTCCACGTGTTCGACCCGAGACTCACTTTTTCAATTTCGGTTATAAATTTTATTTGATAGACGCATTTTGCGAGCTACAATGACGGGTCCTTCGAACCCTAATTTTAACACGCAAAGCGTGCCCCCATCATAGACAAGGCCTTGACTTTAGCCCAATCTAGTTTCAAGTCCCCAAGTCTATTAATCCTGCCTAGGGCACGTCTACTCAGTTTTAGGCATGGGTTTGATGTGCTTTTGGAATATAATGGGCGTTAGGGGGGTGTTTGCCCTTATGATTGATTTCAAAGATGTGAAGTGAGCAGGTAAAAAGGGTTCACAAGCAATTTTTCTTGATGAAGTAAATTTTAAGATTCAATTGCTTATGTTAATGCATTTTAGGGTTCACTTGAGTTAATATTTTCAAGCAAGGTTCTAATGAGGCACACAAGAGTTTTTGCAAATCCTAGTTGGTTTGATAGACTTCCTTTAAGTATGGAAATGCAGGTGTGCTCTATCCTTAATGTGAAACCCTACGCACAAATATTTCTAAATGATTCTTTTAAGTTCAAATTTAGATGAGTGGTGAGACCCAAGTAATGCAATCAATTGGTCTTATTGCACCACTAACTAGGCACTCATAAAAAAATTTTCAAGAATTTTTAGTACACATTTTCTATTTTTTTCTGATTTAAAGTGTACTGGAGGTTTTGTAGTTAGTTTTGACCCTCAGTTGGTAATTGGGTAATCCGTACAATCAAACATGTAAGAAATATTTTTTTTAGATTTTTCCTAGACTCTTGATTATCTCAAAAATTCAGTACCATAAATTTCAAGTTAATCAGAGTTGTATAAAAATTCCTATGATATTTTAAACTTCAAAAATCAAGAACTATAATCGAATTGACAATAGATCACTATGTGAATTTTTTAAAACTTCATGTAGCTCAGATTTGTGCAAAATTTGGATTTGTTCCTAACTTCAAAACTCACGTCCAGTAAAAATTTGAGAATTTTTGGACATGTAGATCTTCAGGAATTGATTTTATAAGTTAAGATTTTATTTCAGCCTGAAAATCAAGCGAATTTTTTTTTAATAAGCAAGCAAATTCTAAATTAATCCTAAGGTTCAAGCAAATCCTAAATCTAATCTAACTACAGGTACTTACCTGAGGTTCGAACCTGCAATTCCAGTTCTCGTGTTTCATTTTGATTTCCTTCCTTTCCTACACACATGAAATCAACGAAAATAGTAAGTTAGAAATTTCAAGTTCACACCAAAGAAAGGTTCAAAAATTTCTATTGCCTCCCTGGCAACGACACCAACTTGTTCAGCTTGTAATTCAAGTTTTAAAAGTTAATTCAGTTGTATTATAGCTCGAAAACACATTGACAAATAAATTTATGAAACCGGTGAGTACCAGGTCGTTCGCAAGGAGGCAATCACAATTTATGTAAAAGCGTTTCAATAGAACTTGTTCTAAACAAGTATTTATATATGTATATATGTATAAGAATCAGATATATACTTCCAGAAGATCATAATTTTATTGCAATTAAAATAGAGTTTTCACAATAGAGAATGCTACTAGAAACAAATAGATAGATAGATAGAGACAGATAGAGAAAGAGAGAGATAGAAAGTGGAAAAGAGATGACGTCGCTTGTAGGATGCTTGTGCGAGGTGTGGTAGCACCTCAGATCCAAAGCGTCGGGATGAAGGTCAGAGCGGAGTTGCAAAAGGACGGAGAGTTGTAGAGAAGGTGGAAGAGTTGTATCTAGAGATGCCTTCAATTGGGGGACCTTGGGCCTTCTTTTATAGCTTTGATGAGGGGCAAAGTTGGTATTTTAGTCCTTAATCTCATGTAACAACTCCTGAGCAATCAGATCCATCGATCAGGAGATCAAAAGATCAGATCTAGCCTCAACATAACCTCGAATGCGCCCTCTACGCGTGGATTCAATTTGGGGTCGACACGTGGCATGCCCACGTCCATTGGATCTCCATCGGATGGCCACGCTCGCCCCTCGCGCCTGCTTCAACGGCCGCAGCACGCTTATCTCTCTTCTCGCGTGCTCTCGCAAATTCAAAATCACGCACCCATCAATCACAGCCATCCAATCACCACATGCATTGAATTAGTGCATAAGAATGCATATTTGATTGCACGTGAGGCCACGGGGTGCTTCGGTTGCGCCAGGCATTCGCCTCCCATTGCTCGAATCAGCATCCAACGAGCAATAGCACCCCCGTGCCACCACCTTTCGAATCCTAGCACAACACCATTCGAATGTGCATCTTGCGCTTGTGGTTGAGTGCACTCACCATTGCGCCATGAATCCACATTGTTATTTATTTGAAGGAAACTTATTCTCATCCGTTGGATGAAGATCCAACAGTCGAGATTTTCTTTCCTTTGATCAAGTGTTGTTGGATGGGCGACGTGGCGCACTCATGGTCGTTGGATGAAGATCCAATGGCCCACAGCATGTGAGAGTGGCCTTCCTAGATGGGGCGGTGATGAGGGGGCAGCTGTGATGGTACCACGTGGTGCCATCATGGCCGTCCATCTTCTTTTCTTTGTATCTTGTGATGTAGACCTCCAATCAGGTTGATTTTTGCATCGTTGAACTGCGATCATTGATCCGGATCCATTTGTGTGGTTGGATTCTTCATCTGAGGCTCACATCTTTGTCCTTTGGCTCCATGATCTCCATTCTTTTACGGACTGCACATGATGCTCTGGTTGTGTGATCGAGATGATTTTTGAAGCGTTAGAGTCCCGTCGTCATTCTGATAAGATTTGTACATCTATGATTAAAATCATTTATCATTAGTACATAAAATGATATATTATCTATATGACTAATAAACTGGTTATTGCGTAAATTACGATTCCTATGAATGCATTAAGCCTAAGTTATGCTAGGATCTAGCTTAATTCAGGTGATTTAGATTGCATGATTACTATGCAATCAGTAATACCCTTCTATGCAATGGGGACATTGCATATTTTAGGCATGGGGGGTTGTACTTAGGGGATATACATAATTTTATACATTTGCATACATTTGCATTTATAAAAAAAATGCATTTAGGCCTATGGTAGAATTGAGCTTAATCGTCTGGGCACTACATTCTTAGGCTTAAGATTAGGACTTTAGGTTAGACTAAGTTGACTCTGGGTGTTTGACTTTAGAAGCTAAGTTTGGACTTAAAAACCTCAAGTAGGAGCTATTGATAAAAATGCTTTGGTGTGTGACTATTGGGACACGGCTTCTGAGATTTGGATGTTAAATAATGAGGTGGGGAATGGCCATGGAACAAGAACATGGGAAAAAGATGAACGCCTCATGCAGGAACTTGTTGTTTTCAGACCTACGCTAGAGGAGTGTGATACATATAAATGGGATGGGGCCTTCTCATCATTGGTTGCCTATGAGAAACTCATCCTTTCTTCCAGGTCGGCAAAGGTGGATGAGATTGGGAAGAAGATATGGAAATTGAAAGTACCATTGAAGGTACAAATCTTTTCTTGGTTGTGCAGAAGAGATGGTTTGATAACGGTAGAAGTGAGGCATAGGAGAATGGGCACCCTTGCTCATTTCTGCCATTTGTGTGGGATGCACAATGACTCCAATCTTCATATTTTCTCCACATGCATGATAACAGATTGTGTTTGGAGGAAGGTCTACAGGGAAACTATTCCCACGTGGGATGATCTTTGGAGCTCTTTTTTAAGGTTGAATAAGCCATATGTGCCCATGGTGGCTGTGCTATGGTCGGTGTGGAGAGCTAGAAATGAGAGTTTGTTTCAGGAGAGACCAGTGAATGTGGATAATATTGTAAACAATTGCTGGAATCTCATACATCAGTGGGGTTCACTCATGTAATTCATTTCTTTCATATAATCAATAAATGCTCTCCTGGAATGATATAGGTGATTCGATAGCACTCCTTTTTTTTTCAAAAAAAAAAAAAGCTGGGGAAGGAAAGCTAGGAAATAAAGTTGGGTAGTACTTAGTATCTTTTTCTACCTTTTTGGTTATGGGTCCTCATAACCTAAGCATCCAAATTTCACACACTTGGTCTTGTGTAAATAGTGATCACCTTAATTTCCTTCTTGAAGAAAATTTGGTTCTCTCGGTTCTGACTTTGGAGAAGCTTGAAAACACAACTTGATTAGACGAGTTCTTGCAACATGAGAGGTGGGGTGTATACTCACCTTGATGATGTGATGATAACATGTCACCTTCTCAATGCTTGTCTCTTAGGATATCCATCTTACAGGGGGCATGTAAGTGCATTGTGCAGTTCAGGTATCATGGGTGACCTTATCTAGAAGTGTCGATTGCCACAAGCTTGAATTCACTTAAGAAATTCATGGGAGATACAATCTCGAAGTGTCGATTACTATGGGTTCTTAGGGTCACCATGGGTGGTGTTATCTCTAAGCATCAAAAGCCAAGCACCCTTTGAGCTTCGGTGATGGGAACAATGAATCTGACATAGACTGTGTTGATAGCTAATCCAAGGTTAGATTTAGAGGAATCAAACAATAAATATATATATATATATATTACAAAAAAAAATTCCTTATAGGTTGGCAATCTTACCAACCTCAAATAATTAAGACCAATGAACATGCACGGATGCTTTAAACTCTAGGACCAATAGACCCTATGGTAGAGCTAGAAATCAAAGAAACCTATGCCTGCAACTTGTCCTTAGCCGAGCTAGTTTGTAATTAGGCTTCTACTTGAGTACCTTAGGTCTAAAGTCTATAACTTAACATATTTCTAAGGGAAGACCAATAAGGTTGGCTAGTCTACTTGGAGTGCTAGGATATTGCTTGAGTTTTCTAGGAACTAGCAAAAACTAGGCATGGGGGCACCAGCCACCTCTGCAGTCCTATGCACCTCATCATCATCATCATGATCTAGCACTGTTGTCTATTGTGAAGGCTACAGCATCCTTCCACGGCCATCCACCACCATTCTTGGTCTCTGAACTCTATGAAATCTCCACCTCCTCTTATAGTGGAGATTGCCACCATGGCCATCGTGCACCATACGTAGTCTCCAACTAGCCAGGGGGATCTCCACCCAGTCGCCGGTCGACAAGGGGATGTCGCCTGACCACCGCAACGTTGATGAGCCATCAAAACGAGCCTCTAGAAGTTCATCCATCCCACATGGGAACCCAACCTCCACCTTTCCGGTTGGATGGTGACTAGAGGCCCCTCCTGACATCATCGAAGTTGTGCCTATCGCTGTTGGCACCACCAGGTCATCTTTCCCCAGCGATGGAGCTGCTGCAGGGGAGTCCACATCTTTCATGCAGTAGGGAGAAGGTGGATGCTCTTCTTCCATGTCTTCACCTCGCTCCGGTACTCCTCCAATCAACCTTGAGAGAGAGGTCAAGAGGGCGGGGGTACCATCCTCCTCAAGCGAGACCGGAAGAGGGACGCGGACCTTAGGCCCCACGTGGCCCAAGTCCATGAGAGGGACCAACTCAGATCTTGCAAGAGGATCCAGGTCTGCAAAATCCCTGCCTGGGTGTGCCTCTGCACGTGTCGCGAACATGGATGACTTTAAAGCTGTCGTCATCAACTCCTCAGAAGAAGGCATTCCATTAATGCCGCCTCCTACCCCTTCCCTCCTGAGAGTTTCGAGGTTGCACCAATCTCGAGCAGTGCTAGCTCCTCGCGCGAGATCTGCATGGATCTGTCAGGGTTCAGATCCACGTCATTGATTGATCGTCTCCTCCACACCTTCGTCGGACGTCACCTCGCCTTGTACCACATCAGAAATGAGGTTCTGACCACCAATGAGACACCCCGATGTCCTCCACGAAGTGAACATGACACCACCCAAGAGGAACCCCCAAGCTACAACACCATCTTTTCCGACAGAGCTGCTCCAATCTTCAACTCAATCAGTGCCACCACTGAGCCTCGGGATACGATCACCTCCACCACTTTGATCGATCTCAACCACCACGGGATCCTCGCAATGTCCACCTTGAGTGACGATTGCTCTGGAGAGTGCTTTGAGGATGCACCTGGTGTGAAGAATCGCGTGATTTGTAAAAGCGGGTTTTTAATGTCATTGTAACACACGAATTCACATATGCTTTTAAATCTATATCCTAGATAGGGGAGTATCTAGGGTCATCCAAGGAGGCAGATTTGCAATTCAACTCTCTTGCTTAGAAGATAAATCTCAACTTTCTTTTTGGTTTTTAAATATATAATTTTTTTGAGTTTTGAAATAATAAGGGCAAAGTGCGAATTGTGACGGAAAAGTGCTAACACCTAAAATGCTAAGCTACAACTTAAGAGATGAAAATGTCCACTACCTAAGCTCACTCTAGGCAAGTGGAGGCCTAGAGTAATTAGGGAGTGGAAGTAGAACAAGTGCTAGAACAAAAGTAACAATTGCAACAAGAAATTAAAAAGAAGGCAATTTGATTAAGCATAATTTGTGTTCTTTTCAAAAACAAGTAGAGGAATGCTTCTACTAGAAATGAAAAATCTAAAAGCAATAGAAGAAACACAAATCCTCTTGCAGAATATGGTGAAGGGAGTCTTCTTACTCCAAGCCTACCTGCTCCATGGCTTGAAAAGAGGGTCTCCTTCTCCTTCCTTGAAAGCTCCTCCAAGGTGAATGCTACCACCTTCAATGCTCTCCTCCAAGGGTGGGCGTGCACCACCCTCAAGTTCTCCTCCAAGGTGGCATGGACCACCTTCAAGATCTCCTCCAAAGATCTTCCTTTCCTGGCTCCTCCTTTGGCTGGCGTGGGCTCAAGAGAGAAGGGAAGAAGGGAAGGCACCAAAGGGACAGAATATCCCCTTAATCTACTTCTTCTCCTCTCTTGGGCGTGGGCTCCAGGTAGAGTATGAGAGTGAATTTGCTAGCCAAGGATGGCTTGAATGGTTGTGGGTAGTGGTCTTTTTATAGGGTAGGATGGGGGGGTTAAGGTGACTCTTCAAATGGAGGGCTAAGATGGGAGGATGGAGGTGGTTAGGTGATCCTAGGGTTAAGGATGGTTGGCGCCACCTAAGGGGTGTAAGGGGGGTAGTTATGGGTGGCCAAGGGACACCTAAAAGTGGCACCAACCATGGAGAGATGCCATGGGTTGGCACCAACTTTGAGGCTTCTGGAAGGGGGTTGATGTGGATGGTGGAGATGGCTTGGAGGGGTTATGTGCAGGGTGGATATGGGGGTTGAGGTTGGCTCGAAAAGGGAGGTCGTTAGGGTTGGTTTTGGCACCAACTTTAGGTGTCTTTTGGTCGTTAGTTGAGGGGTGAAAGGTGGTGAAGAGGTGGCACCAACTTTGAGTAGAGGTGGAGCTAGCTTAAGTTGGCTTAGGTGGAGTTGGAGTGGTAGGTCATGTAGGTGGAGTTAGGGTTAGGTTTTTGGTGCCATGGAGGTGGATGCTAGCTAAGCTAGCTTAGCTAGCTATAGAGTAGAGGAATATGCATGTGGAGCTTAGGGTTTTAGGAGAGGAGCTGAGGAGGAGAAGCCTGGAGCTTGAACTGGAGCTGGCAGCTACTGAAGAGGGTGGCATGGAGCTACTCTAGCTGGCTTAGCTTGCTAGTTCTTTGCTAGCTGCTAAGCCAAGTTAAAGTAAGCTGGCTTCTACCATAATGAGCTGAGGTAAGCTGGGTCTAGTGCTCCCAAGGAGGATCAAGCTGGTTGAGGCAGCTAAGGTAGCTTAGCTCAACTAAGTTGAGCTAAGCTAAGTCCCCGGGAGCTGGACTTGAGCTTCCTGAGCTAGAATGAATTCATCTTCAGCTGGCTAGAGTTGAATGGAGCTGGATGTAGCTGGACCTGAGCTGGGGTGAACTCCAGTCAACTTAGTTGAGCTAGCTAGAGCTCCCTGTGGACTAATGGGAGCTGAGATGAGCTAGACTCTGCTAAGTTGAGCTGGATCTGAGCTGACCTGAGCTAGGGTGAGCTAAGATGAGCTCTCTTGAGTTGCCATTCAGCTGAGATTAGTTGAATGGAGCTGGGATGAGCTAACCCTAGTCTAAGTGGGCTAGGTTCCGGCTGTGGTGAGCTGGATTAAGTTGAGTTCCATTTAGTCTGAGCTCCTCCTTCACCATTTGCCTTTTTGAGTGCTAGGATTTTTGGGATCTATATATCTGTTCATCCCTAACACTCACAAAAATACATTAAAACAACAAAAGAAAATGCAATGCATGCCTAACCTAGTTAATGCCTAAATGCAGCTCAAAAACCCATTTGTGGAGCAAAACTCTAAGAGCTAGGTTTTTTCAATGCATAAGAATGATGATAAACTGTCGTTTATCACACCCCCATGCTTATCTTTTGCTAGTCTCTCAGCAAAACTTCAATTTTTCGGAAAACAAAATTTTTGGGAAATCTAATTTTTTTGACTTTTGAAGAGAAAAAGAGTAAGGGACCTTAGTTGATATAAATACAGGAGGCACGGGATTTGTTAAGGATAAACATCGGCATTTGTTTTTGGATCCAACCATTAGACAAAACAAGAATAATATATCCTCCAGAAAATTCACAAATTAACCC
The DNA here is from genome assembly GCA_037157565.1 of Thalassia testudinum. Classification (NCBI taxonomy): domain Eukaryota; kingdom Viridiplantae; phylum Streptophyta; class Magnoliopsida; order Alismatales; family Hydrocharitaceae; genus Thalassia; species Thalassia testudinum. The sequence continues at coordinate 74,849,175 of JAZHRO010000024.1, read as the reverse complement.
CTTATTAATTCAGATGACTTGAAATTTTTATTTTTAGGATTTTTCTGGCTCATGAATCTGATTCGCAACTTGCAAAATCCTTCAAAACCTTGTGTCCATGCTTGTGAAAAGCCAACATTTATAAGGGCGTGTTAATTTATTTATTTATTTATTTTCTCCCCCATGCTTATTTTTAGCTTAGTTTTACAACAGATGTGTCGGGATCATTATTCCCGTTACCAATCCTCGAGGGGGCTCTGGCAGTAGTACTTCAGGATAGCACTGTCCATGACACCACCCAGGAGCTCACAACCCCAAAACACAATGTGGTGTAAAGGGGCGCTCCAAGCAAACTCAAGCTCTTGCTTCGACACTATAGGTAGAGAACCGTCCAAGACACTTGAGCTACTAAAATGCACTTTAATGCTCCGTCTAAAGATATGAAATATAGATATGGAGCAGCGCCAAGGCGGTAACATGTTGACATCGCATCCTCAAAGGAGGCATTTTCCTCCTTCTCGGCTGTGGGAACTTAAATCAATGATCTGCTTCAGACTTTTACTAAGTCCAAACAAGGGAGTTTTTCAAATTTTTAGTTGTTTTAAGTGTTGGCTTGTGTGTGAAAATTGACACAAGAAGTTCCTCAAGACAAGCAAGTTTTTGAATTAGAAACTAAGCCAAATACTTTCCATATTACAAAATAGGATCAAGTCACCTGAACTATCATGAGTTTAGGTGGAATTTTTAGAGAAGGATATCTGATCTAGTATAAAATAGACCCTGAAATTCTAATGATCAGATCCACATCGTCATCCCTAGTTTCTTAAAGATTAAATCTCATTGTACCAAAAGTGAGTTTTTTGACCTTAGTCCCGAGTTCAAAATTTTTCCTCAAAAAGTTTTCAACATTTTTATATTTTTGGGTATGCAAGCGGGAAATAAACTAAAGAAAAATGCATGTTTTTAGGTTTTGAAAATCCTAAATCAATCGTCAAATTTTAAAAACACCTCCCCATGCTTAAGATATACAATGTCCTCATGCATTAGGAGGGAAAAGGGATCACCTTAATGAAGAACGGTCGATTTTAGGATGGTTAAAACCTAAAAGAAGAAGAAAAAAGGAAAGAAGGAAAAGAAATGATGGGTTACCTCCCATCCAGTGCTATCTTTTACGCCATTCAGCCGGGTGTGAAGGTATGCACGGAATACGGAAAATCATGTAAATAGTTGGACACTTGAATGTCTTTAATAAAATTATCTTCCTCAAGATCCCTAAAAAGATGAGTGGTAAAGATAAAGGGATCAAAATAAAATAGAGAAATGGAAAAAGGACCCCAGTCTGGCCATGGTTTGAATTGATGATGAAAGCCAAACTCAGGTGGATCAAGTGGTAGGTCCAATAGAAAAGGGAGGGGAAAGGAGTTAGTGAGATGCAAGATGGGTGAAGTTAGTGTGGATATTTTTGGTGAAAAATTAGGAAGATGAAAAGGGGGAAAGTCAAACCCTAGTTGATCTGGAAAGTCTCGGACCACAAAATCATCCTTAGAATAAGAATCAATAAAATCTAGATCCATAGTGGTCAAAGCTGAGTAGGATTTGATCAACAAAGATTTCTCACAAATTGCTTCCATTGTATTATCAGTGTCCTCGAAAATTTTATGATCAATGGACCTCTTGGAAGCTTGAAATAAATCTAATGAGAAAATCTGGTTATCGTAACTTATATTCATTTTCCCAGAGTGAGAGTGGATATTAGCTGTTGCGGTAATCAAAAGGGGTCTTCCAAGAATGGTATTAATGAGAGCCTTAGGTACCTCTATGTCAAGGACCAGAAAATTTACCGAAAATAGATAATTCAGGACCTTGATAATACTATTCTCAACAACTCCCCGCGGTTGAATGGTAGATCGGTCTTCCAATTGAAATTGAACCTTAGTAGGTTTTAAATCACTGAATCGACATTCCTCAAATAAGACCGAGGGGATGAGATTACTAGAGGTACCTAAGTCGAGAGGGGCACGAAAAAAATGGTGTCAGTTATGACAACTGAGATGAGTGATGTGCCCTGGTCCTTTTTTTTGAAAGGCAGCTTGCTCTGAAAAACTGAGCTGGCTGTCTTTAGAAGGACCAACCTTTCTAGATTCTGATCATGCCCTTTTGAAGTAAATTTTTTAGAGTCATAGGGAGAATCTAGAAAGGGAATATTCCTCTTGACTTGCTCAAATAAGTACAAAGGATTCTGGTCAGAGGGCACTGATTTTGGATTGTTGGATTGCAGTTTTTTAGAGTAGGAAATAGGGTTTGAATTAGGTGTTTTTGGGATTTCTTTTTCTTCTTCCTTATTGAGGTTAGGGGAGTCAATTTGCATTGGTTGAGAATGAGTTTCATCATTTGAATGTGAAGGCCTTAAATCCATGGTGGTTTCCTCACTCCTTAAAGTCTCTGCATACGCAGCTTGGTGATCACTGGGAGGAGGTGGAGGGGCCTGATGTTGATAGAAACTGGGTTGGTGCTGCGATATTGGGTTAATAGGAGGTTGAACCATGTGGTTCTGATGTTGGTATCCACCCGGGTGTTGGTTCCTGTGATTAATAAAGTTTGGTGTGGGTTGAGATGGTGAGTGTCCTGCAGGTCTTTGAGTCAGAATATCCCCAATTTGAACATTGAGATTGTTAATATGACAGGTTGTTTCCTTTATTTTTCTTTGTAACTCTTACAGGGTTTTCATCATCTGGGCATTAATGTCTTCTTAAGATTGCCCAGATTGATAAGTCTGATTTGAACCATACCCTCCAAACGGGTTCTGTTGTTTGTGTGGAACCGGATTGGTCTAGGAGTGAGCCAGATAATTCCCCCCATTAGAGGAATTTTTCAATTTCTCCTGGAAAGTAGGGACATTTTGGGTGGGGTGATGATTGGGTTAAACATAATTCCCTATTGAACCATAGAAAGCCTTAGAATAATAATTATACTCAGCATGGGATTTATGCAGATTTTCTCTCTTGCGGGTGTTAAAAGGGGTGAGATGTGGAATGTGTGGAGCTTGGGTAGGTGTGGTAGGACTCCCTTGGTTGGCTAGGTTTCTTAAATCCTTATGCAACTGTTGTTGCTTAACTTGTAGCTGAGCCATGATAGAGTAGAGATTAGGTGGAGGGGCCTGATTAAGTAGCTCCTGGGTGGAAAAATAGGGGAAAGAAAAATTAGCATGCGGGTTAGAAGACCAATTTTGATTTTCCATTTTGAAAGAAGAGGAAGAATGCAGGAAAAGTCTTTCTACGGAGGCAAAATCAAGTGGTCCCTCCAAATGTGGAGTTTTGGACCGCCGCCCGTGCAAAAAGGAAGAAACGGGAGGGGAGGAGAAGAGATGGAGATGAGAGAAGTGTGCACACAAGCAATCAAATTCTAGACCTAACTTAATTGTGACTCCCTAGAAGTTGACCTAAGACTTGGTCTACTTAGGAAATAAGTAATCAACAGTGAATACCCATTCTGTCAACAAATCTAGCCAAGTTGCTTAAGGGGAGGTTTGGGCCTAAGCGTTTCCTAGGAAAATCCCCAGGTGTTTGTACAAACCCACGCCTGGTCATTTAACACAGCCCCTCAGCCTGAACACTAGATATAAATGACAAAATTGGTATTAACTATAGAAAACTTAAGACCTATATAGCAAGCCTAAGTTGATGAAATCCTTAGGGGTCAAATTGCTATTAATTTTAATTAGGTCTAGGATACTAGTGTGCACACGGAAGGTGGAGGGCGTTAATTGGGTTGTTGCCCTATTATTTCAATTTTTTTTGTGTGTGTGCAAGAATTGAAAAGTGGTTCCAATGCAAATCAAGTTGTCACATAATTTTTTTGTATTTATGTCTTTTAGGATTCAATTTAATTGAAAGTGTTTTAGGGTTTTTCTTTTTAAATGTTCAAACAAGTTTGAAATTCCAAAATCAAAGGAAAAATAAGTTATATTGGTGATGATATATTTCCTTTATGTTGTGGAACTGAAAAGCACGAAAGAAACCCTAATTGGATTTGAACCCTAATATAGAAAATTACTACCAATGAATTTTTTTAGGCTTTCTGAATAGGTAGTGGTCTAAACAATTTAACCAACACCATTAACTTATGTAAAATCAAACAAGGATTATAGAAAAGATTTTTGTAAGATTTTAGGAATTTTTTTGGTAATTGTTTTGAATTTTTATTTGTACTGGTGTCAAAGTCCAAAAATGATACCTGTGGGTATTTTGGACTTTTCAATATTACCACTGATTCAGAAAATTTAGGTGATTTTATATGATATGTAAAATTTTACAAGGACTCTATAAAGCTAAATTTCACAAAAATTGGATGAGAATAAAAATTTTAAAAATTCACGGATAATAGAAAAATAGGAAGATTGGAGGGTGTGACCCCTCTGTAGTCCACAAATTTTTAAAAATTAAATACAAATCCAATTGATCTAAAATTTGGTACAGATGTTCCTATCTTAATTTGAAATCATTTTGTGAAATTTTATCATTTTAGGAGGTTTGTGGTGTTGGGAATTGATTTTTCAAGTCTGGATAGAAATTTGGACCTAAAAAATAGAACACCAATACTTGAAATGGAGTGGTGTTAATAAAACATTCAAGCAATCAATGAGTTTTAAAAAGTACCACTCCACTTAAGTTATTTAAGATTCTGAAAGCCAAGTTTAGTGTATTTTGGTAGTCTTTTAGTTTAGGTGTGACAAGAGAGAAGAAACCAGCCTGAAAATCTATGGGAAGAAAAGGAACTTTGAGCTTTTGCTTCCAAATTCCCACTTTCTTCCTGCAATAGTTCCTACACACACAAAAGAAAAGAAAGAGAAGGGGATGAGATCCACTTCAAGCAAGAGAAAAATTACTAATGCAAAGTGGTGCGAAGAATCGTGTGATTTGTAAAAGCAGGTTTTTAATGTTGTTGTAACACACGAATTCGCATACGCTTTTAAATTTATATTCCTAGATAGAGGAGAAGCTAGGGTTGTCCAAGGAGGCAGATTTGTAATTCAACTCTCCTTCTTAGAAGATAAATCTCAACTTTCTTTTCGGTATTTTAAATATATAATTTTTTTGAGTTTTGAAATAATAAGGGAAAGTGCGAATTATGATAGAAAAGTGCTAACACCTAAAATGCTAAGCTACAACTTAAGAGATGAAAATGTCCACTACCTAAGCTCACTATAGGAAACTGGAGGCCTAGAGTAATTAGGGAGTGGAAGTAGAACAAGTGCTAGAACAAAAGTAACAATTGCAAGAAGAAATTAAAAAGAAGGCAATTTGATTAAGCAAAATTTGTGTTCATTTCAAAAACAAGTAGAGGAATGCTTCTACTAGAAATGAAAAATCTAAAAGCAATAGAAGAAACACAAATCCTCTTGCAAAATATGGTGAAGAAGGGAGTCTTCTTACTCCAAGCCTAGCTGCTCCTTGGCTTGAAAAGAGGGTCTCCTTCTCCTTCCTTGAAAGCTCCTCCAAGGTGGATGCTACCACCTTCAATGCTCTCCTCCTAGGGTGGGCATGCACCACCCTCAAGTTCTCCTCCAAGGTGGCATGGACCACCTTCAAGATCTCCTCCAAAGATCTTCTTTGCTTGGCTCCTCCTTCGGCTAGCGTGGGCTCAAGAGAGAAGGGAAGAGGGGAAGGCACCAAAGGGATAGAATATCCCCTTAATCTTCTTCTTCTTCTCCTCTCTTGGGCGTGGGCTCCAGGTAGAGTATGAGAGTGAATTTGCTAGCCAAGGATGGTTTGAATGGTTGTGGGTAGTGGTCTTTTTATAAGGTAGGATGGGGGGTTAAGGTGACTCTTCAAATGGAGGGCTAAGATGGGAGGATGGAGGTGGTTAGGTGATCCTAGGGTTAAGGATGGTTGGCGCCACCTAAGGGGTGTAAGGGGGGTAGTTATGGGTGTCCAAGGGACACCTAAAAGTGGTGCCAACCATGGAGAGGTGCCATGGGTTGGCGCCAACTTTGAGGCTTCTAGAAGGGGGTTGAGGTGGATGGTGGAGATGGCTTGGAGGGGTTATGTGTAGGGTGGATATGGGGGTTGAGGTTGGCGCGAAAAGGGAGGTAGTTAGGGTTGGTTTTGGCGCCAACTTTAGGTGTCTTTTGGTCGTTAGTTGAGGGGTGAAAGGCGGTGAAGAGGTGGCACCAACTTTGAGTAGAGGTGGAGCTAGATTAAGTAGGCTTAAGTGGACTTGGAGTGGTAGGTCATGTAGGTGGAGTTAGGGTTAGGTTTTGGTGCCATGGAGGTGGATGCTAGCTAAGCTAAGCCAAGCTAAGCTAGCTTAGCTAGCTATAGAGTAGAGGAATTTGCATGTGGAGCTTAGGGTTTGAGGAGAGGAGCTAAGGAGGAGAAGCCTGGAGCTTGAACTGGAGCTGGCAGCTACTGAAGAGGGTGGCATGGAGCTACTCTAGCTGGCTTAACTTGCTAGTTCTTTGCTAGCTACTAAGCCAAGTTAAAGTAAGCTGGCTTCTACCATAATGAGCTGAGGTGAGCTAGGTCTGGTGCTCCCGGGGAGAATCAAGCAGGTTGAGGTAGCTAAGGTAGCTTAGCTCAACTAAGTTGAGCTAAGCTGAGTCCCCAGGAGCTGGGCTTGAGCTTCCTGAGCTGGAATGAATTCATCTTCAGCTGGCTGGAGTTGAATGGAGCTAGATGTAGCTAGACCTGAGCTGGGGTGAACTCCAGTCAACTCAACTGAGCTAGCTAGATCTCCCTGTGGACTAATGGGAGCTGTGATGAGCTAGACTCAGCTAAGTTGAGCTGGATCTGAGCTGACCTGAGCTAGGGTGAGATAAGATGAGCTCTCTTGAGCTGCCATTCAGCTGAGATTAGCTGAATGGAGCTTGGATGAGCTAACCCTAGCCCTAGTGAGCTAGGTTCCAACTGTGGTGAGTTGGATCAAGCTGAGTTCCAATTAGTCTGAGCTCCTCCTTCACCATTTGCCTTCTTGAGTGCTAGGGTTTTGGGGATCTATATATCTGTTCATCCCTAACATTCACAGAAACACATTAAAACAACAAAAGAAAATGCAATGAATGCCTAACCTAGTTAATGCCTAAATGCAGCCCAAAAACCCGTTTGCGGAGCAAAACTCTAAAAGCTAAGTTTGTTTTAATACATAAGAATGATGATAAACTATCATTTATCAGCACCGTCCTGTGGAGATGGGCGTCGCCACCTCCACCTTCCCCTCTCAGAGACGACCTTCAAGAAACAGAGGTTCTCTCCCCTCCAGGCGGGGAGGCTGAGGACCAAAAGCCTCCCCTCATCCAACATCAAAACCCTAACCCTTTCCTTTAGATCCCCGCCCAGAGCCTCCTCCACCACTGCCTAGGACACCCAACCCTCCAACACCTCGCCTACTAGCCCACCCTCAACATCATTCCTTAAGATACTAACCCCCTCCAACCAAGGTGCCTCAACCTCAGCTTGCAGTAACCCCCTCAGCAGTTGTGGTGGTTGTTTGTCGCTCGCGAGACGCATTTAGAATGATTAGATATTATCGTTGTAGTGCAAATCATGGTGGAACAAATAAATTTATAAAAGTCGGGAGTACCGGGTCGTTCGTAGAGAGGCAATCACGATTTTTGTATGGAAGCTTTTAAGAAAACTCGCTTTAAACAAATATATATATGTATATATGTATAAATCAGATATGTAGAAGATTGGAATTTTATTGCATTTAGAAATAGTTTCTCACCATAGAATTCGCTATGCTAAGAAACAGATGGACAGAAATAGAGAGAGAGAGAGAGAAAGAGAGAGAGAGAGAGAGAGAGAGAGAGAGAGATAGAAGGCAGATAGATGACGACGCCGTTTGTCGGATGCTTGTGCGAAGTGCAGTTGCACTTCAGATTCACAGTGTCAGGATGAAGATTGGAGCAGAGTTGCAGAGGGACAGAGACTGGTCTATATCTGGTGGGAGTCTGGTGGATGATCTCCTTCTGGGGGTCCCTGAGCCTTCTTTTATAGCTTTTATGAGGGACAAGATGGCCATTTGAGCCCCCAAAATCGTGCAACAACATTCTGGAGACCAGATTCATCGATCGAGAGATCAACGGATCAGATCACACCTTAATAGGCCTTCATTTGCACCTTCTAAGCTCAGATTGCCTCTGGTTGCTCCACATGGCACGTTCTGGAGCCTTGGATCATGATCTAATGGCTCAGCTTCCTCTTCATGCGCACCCAACGCTTCTTCCTCTCTTTGCGCGCTCTCGCATGCTTTCATCGAGCACCTTATCATCGGCTATTCGATCTTACAATTGGACGACTCAGATTTGTACTCGCGCCACTTTTGAATTCCCACTTCGCACACATGCACATTTACTTGTGCATTATGACATGCGTCTTCTTCCAACGCCTACTAGCATACCACGTGGTCGCTCCCTCTCCATGCGATCATCATCCGATGGCCAATAGCACCCACGCCTCCACCACTTCTTGAATTTCCACGAAGCACGAAGCGAATGGGTGCTCCTCGCTCACATGCATGGGCGCTAACTGCTGCACTACTCCTCTTGTGCCGTGTTTCCAAATCGTGCGTAGCCACTATCAGCCATTGGAAGAAGATTCGATGGCTGATCTTTATCCACCTTGATTGAGCGCGGGCACGATGGTGTCGTGGCATGCTCGTGGCAGTTGAATTGTGATCCAATGATCTACAGCGCACGGGGAAGTCTTCTTCAGGGGTGGGGTGGCGATGTTGGGTAGCTGCAATGGCACCATGTGGTGCCATTGTGACCATCCATCTCCTCTTCTTTGTAAATGATGATGTAGACCTCCAATCGAAATGATTTTTGCACTGTTGGACTGTGATCGTTGATTCGGATCCATCCGTGTGATCAGATCTTTCATCTCAGGCTTGGATTTTTATCATCTTGCTCCCTAGCCTCTGTTCTTCTAAGTACTGCACAAGATGCTACAGTTGTTTGATCAAGAAGATTCTGGAAGCATTGGACTCCCGTCATCATCCTGATCAGATCTATTTGGTCTGATCTGTCATCCGTGGATTCAAATCATCTGCAATTAATTTCATCTCTCTTTTAGTGCATAAAATGGCAATATTATCTGTGCAGCTAATAAACTAACTATTATGCGAATTACGACACTTATGCATGCATTGTTCCTAAGTTATGCCAGAATGTAACTTAATTTAGGTAATTTAGGTCGCATGATTATTGTGCATTCACACCCCCACGCCTAAATCTTGCTAGTCCCTAGCAAGTGCAAGAATAAATGCACACTGGTCCTACATGATTGATTTCTATCAAGAGTTTGACTAGAGATTTATTTCTTTTATTTTCATCCAAAATTTTAGAAATCTAGATAATCATGAAAGTGTTTTGTTGTAGCCTATGCAACACATTTAAGTGAAAAAGCCAATCTACATCTAAAGCTCATACTTTACCCTTAGTAAAATTCTATTGAGATAGGTAGACTTCTTCCCTTGGTGTTATAAAATAATCTATAAATTCAACCCCTATTTTTGTCTTAGGTAGAAAATAACTGAGTCAAGTAGATTTGTATTTGGTGGCTCACACTCATCTGGTGCTACATATAAGCTAGTACTTTAGAACCTAGATTTCCAGACTATTAAATAATTTAACACAAAGAGAGACGGAGAAACTGTGCTCTCTTTATTTTCTTTGTACTCATTCTCATTATTTTATTCTATTTTTTTTTCTTATCTTATCTTTTCTTTCTTTTAGAGCTCAAAATCTCACCAGATTTGTTAGTATATTTGGTGGTCTCTCCTAGCATTAACACTTTGATTAGGTTCTGATAACCTTATGACTAAGTCAAACTTCCTCAGCTTGTATTCATGTAGCTAGAAATATAAAAAAGTAGGTTAAGGCTGTATTTGGTTGATAGTGAGGGTAGTAGGTGTTGTTGCTTCAATACACTTGAGATAAACTCTAAACTCAAAAACCCATTTTTTCTACTCTCTTATTTTCTAAATTTTTTTTTCTTTTTCCTTTCTTTTTTCTGTATATATATATTTTTCTTTTTTTTTCTTCTTCTCTCTTCTTTTTTCTCATCCATATGTCTAATGATGCATGGGTTTCATGGGGTTGAAATCAGGGTTTCGAGAACTCATTGTTGTAGTTCACAAAACTTGCTATCAGATAAAATTTATAACCAAAACTCGAAATATGAGTCCCAGGTCGAACACAGGGAGGCGAACGTTTGGTTTTATGAAATCTACATTTCAGATTATTTCTTTTTTTGTCATTTTTATCTTTTATAATTTTTTTTGAAATTTTTTAGAAAGCAAGAGATCAGATCGACAATTGCCTATTTAACTAATCTACTTGCAAAATATGAAAGAGAGAATCACATATATTTCTGAATCAAACGTTTGCTATAGCTAGAAAAGCAGGAAAGATTACATTATGAAAGCAATAAAGATAGAAAGAGATGAGAGAATTCCCCTCGACAGTCGCTCAGAGGATGACTCGCTCTAATGTCACCTGGAGGAAGGTGGTGAGGAGTGGGATGAAGGAGGATGTAGCCATAGGCCGGAGGATGGGGCACGACAGTGTCGCGGTAACGATCTTCTTCCCGAAGGGCAGTGAGAGGACGGCCAAGGGCTGCTCCACAAATGGGGATGAGGGGTAGGAAAACTATTTTCTTTTCTACTCTAGAGGAGCATCCCAGGCTTAGGACAAGCTCTCTCTAGAGCATTGGAGGTGGTGAAAGGAAGAAAGGAAGAGATGGTTATGAGTGGAGGGGTGTAGGTCTTTTTATAGTGGAGGAGAGGGGCTAAAACAAGGGATAATTAGCGATCGCAAAGGTGTCGCTAAAGTTCTAGCTCAAGCGTCGTTGTAGCCTTTAACTCATGCTCGCGCACTCGCCTAGTTAGAGTTGTACTTGCATTGTCGAAGGAGGACCATTCGATTGGAGATGGACGATCATGATTGTGCGAAGATCGCGTCGCTTGGGTGCACGTTGGATTGAGTTTGAGGATGTATGTCGACACCCGTGTGAGCACCTCCGTTGGATCGGCGATCATCTATGCGTCCACGTGTCCACATCTCGGCCGCTCGTGCATGATTGGGTGGCCAAAATCAAGCGCGCCTCACCGCCGACTAGATTGGAAGAATGGGAGAGCTGAAACCGGTGCCAAAGCATTAAGAACACCTCTAGAGACCGTTGCGCCATGCGTCAAATGGTGTTGCGATTTTGAATTATCCAAGCCAGTGGTCAAGCGATCCTAGCCATTGGATTTTCATCCAACAGTTATGATCGTGCAATGGAGGCTCTCTTGAAGATGGGCGGGCGACGTGGCTTCACAAGAACCATTGAATGGGCAACCAACGGCCTAGATCTTGAGAGGGGGAATGCCTTTGAGGAGGAGTGGCCACTACTGGTCGGTGTTGCACGGTCTAGATGGCACCACGTGGCACTATCTGGGCAATCCATCTTCTTTCTATTACAAAGGGTGCCACAATGCTCAGATTGAGGTGATTTCCACATTGTCAGACTGCAATCGTCGCTCCAGATCCATCCATATGGTCGGATTTTCCATTCGAAACTCATATGGATGTCACATTGCCCTCCTGGCCATTGATCTTCCTCGGACTTCATATGATGCAAAGGGATGCCAATCTAGACGATTTCAGAGTTGTTAGACTCCAATCGTCGTCTTGATCAGATCCGTACAGTTGGATCATTCATCCGAGGTCCTAAAATAAATCTCCTTCTCCCCATACCATAAAAAGGACCTAATTAACCTAAAATATATACAACTACTCTAAATGTAGAATGGTACATGCTATGCAATATTTATAACATGAAATGCAAATCTAAGCCTAAGAACATGCATGATTAGGCATTTTAACCTAAATAGATGTGTCTATATCATACCCTCATGCATATCTTTTGCTAGTCCCTAGCAAAATCAAACTACATGCTATGTAAAAAATCAGAATTAGGATTCAATCGCTTAAGCCTAAGTTGTTTATTAACAATAGAAATTATAAACTAAGGTCCTAAACTACGAAGACTCAACAGTACCCGGGTATCTGCTAGGATGCAGACCGCCTAAGTCCTCACCTTATTTGAAAAGGGAAGATACATTTCTTTATTGCTTTTCTTCCTTTCTAATTTTTTTGTTCTTTTGGAGTTTGAGAGTTCTGGGATAACTTTTTACGGCTACCCGACCTGCACAAGAATTGAAAAGGACTCTAAGTGCTAAGCATCTAGTGAAAAGAGTGAAAGACTCACCAGGCAGTTGTTAAAATGGACTTCGGGTTTCTACGACCCTAAGTGACCTTGCCTAAAGGTTTTTGTCTTTTCGAACAATAGCTTTCTCCCTACTTTTATTTATAGGGTCAACACAAGGGTGAACCCAGTATATATCTCAGTTTATTCTACTTCCCCGCTTCTTCCCTAAGTGTTTTGAGAATTATTGTGCATTTTTGTGAGTTGGGCTCCGGACAACTGGCCAATGGGCTGTTACCCACAGCAACTTGCCAGCCATACTCATGCGGTGAAGTGTGGTTTTATTTTTTATTTTTTTATTCTCCTTTTTCTTTTCTTCTCTTTTTTTTCTCTTTTTTTTTTCTTTTTCCTAAGTAGGTGGCTTCCCTGATCTAAGATTTACCTAAAGGCAGTACGAAGAAAATGGTCTTGTGGCTGGGCTCTGGACAACTGGCCGATGACCTATTACCACTGACAACTTGCTAGCCATACCACCCTAGATAGTTCATTAGCTATCCAATTTCCATAAAAGTCGTCGGAAAGTGAGTCAGTGCAAATAGTTTGCAGATGCTTAGATTTAAAATCCTCTCAAATCAGAGGGTGGGTTAATAAGTCATGTACTTATCATCCCAATTTATTCACCAAATTAAAGTAAAAGTACTTGGCGAGGACTCGAGACTAAGTCCACATTCGAGTGGACACCTAAGCTAATTAAGCCCGAAGACCTGAAGAGTCCAAGTGTTCAGGTCCTATTGTATCATTTCTTAAAGCTAATAACTTCCAAATGCCTAAGTTCTCTTCTCCTAATTTCTCTTTTTTTCTTTTTGAATTTTCATTTTTTTGAAAAAACTAAAATAAATTCTACGGAGTTAACAAAATGATTTCAAGAATTAATTATCCACCCCCTATGCCTAAATGATGCAACGTCCTCATTGTAAAAATAAAGACATGAAAAGGGTGGAGTAAACATAATATCACCTGAGTTTCATAAAAATTCGATCAGCTCCGCTAAGTTTAATGCCTTTAGCTAGGCATAAAATACATACAAGGAAGAAATGGAGAATTCACAAGTGCGGGTCAGAATCAAAATCAAAAGATTAATCGTCAGACCCACCAGTAGGTGTCCAAAGATGTGGACCAAATTATGGTGCAAACCCATGCCCCAGGTCGAGTGGTTTTCAGGTTCTAGATGAAAATCAACCAGAATCAAAGGTTGTTAAGCTTGCAGGGCCAAGCCTACGATTTTGTGGTGTGAAACTAAGACCAAAGTGTCGGACAATGGGTAAAGATGGTTCAATAGATGTGGATGTCCACTTAACTTTCAGCTCAAAAAAATAATCTGTTATTTCGAGCTTGGGTTGCACGTAAAAGATATTGTAAGGGTCCTGGTAGAAAGTAGGTGATTTTAGGTAAACAAGAACCCTTAAATCCAAACTTGTTTTTCCCTTAGAATTAACCTCCCAAATTTTCATTTCAACATTTTTATCCTTCAACATCAAGTGCTCAGGCTCTGGGACCTCTAGCATACCATTCACCCCATAAGATTTACCCAAGTCCAAAAATCATGGCTGAATCAAGACTGGCTTAGGCACAATGATCTCAAAAGTCAGCTCTTTGGGTGTGGTTGAAGAATGGGGCTACTGATTGAATCATCAGGATTCGGATCATCCAAGTTAGCCCCAACCGAATTAGAATCTTCAAAAGTCAGGCTATCAAATGGTTTATTGATTCCTCAAGCTCGTTTGTCTCACTAAAATCATTCTCCTTAAGCTCAAGTGAGACTTAACTAAGAGATTCCTCACCCTCAAAATCAAGGAATTCACGATCCTCATTTACAAATGTATCAAAATCATATGTCATTTCATGGTCCATGGAGACATATTTTTCGTCATTCCCTGGCTCTGGAATCTCGGATGAGAAACTCGGTTCATCCTCAATGGGTTGCTATAGACCAACCTGGTCATCTCAAATCTCAGAATGTGTATCCCCCTCGACAGGCGCCTGAGCAGGTTCTGACATTAGCTCTCTTGAAGGGGGTTCATCTTGAGAATCATCCCAAGTTTTGACTAGGGCAACCACAAATTTCATCCTCAACCTCGATAATTTTCCAAGAAGAAACTCACCCAAGTCCCTATCCCTAACATTTTGGAGCAAATCCAATAGAGAACTATTAAGTTCATCAATCATTTTGAACATAGGCTCCAATGCTTCAGTGCATGGTGTTGGATGAGCCTCTAAAGATTGTATAGTGTTCCTTAAATTAGCCAACACCCTATCCTGGATCTGGTTCACCTCAACTGACTGGTTCGATTTAGGGTTAGGTGGGTTCGGGTTAAATCTAGGGGAGTCAAGATATTGAGGTTCTCAGGTCCCTCCCTGATAGTAGGTCATCTAGGGTTGTTCAAAAAATGGAGGTGACCTATATTTAGTGGAATACTGGGGAGGGTAGATGTTATAATCATCATATCCTTCCTGATTGTAGATTGGGTTGGTTTGATCATCAAAGGATCGAGATCTATAATCATTGTAGCTCTGGGAAGGATAATAATCATAGTCTTATTGTCCAGGGTTAGGCCCTGGACACTGAGGTCCGGATTCATATCCCCAATCAAAGTTGTCTTGGCTAGTGGATGGGTAATTACAAGTCAAGTCGAGATAGTAATCATCTTGGGGATAAATGGTGGTAGGAGGATAGGATGTGAAATGTATGTTGGATGTAGAAGGGTACACGGTAGAATAGGAGGGGAAATCCGAAGAAAGAAAGGAGCCCTGCAATACAAGCAATCAACCCTGTCCTTAGGTGGGTTAGCCTAAAGACCTACAGACTCCCAGGACTCATCTTGAGATTATAAATGATTTGGTCTACTTCTATCCAGTCAATCCAACTAGTTAGAGGGAGGGGTTGGAGAGAAGGTTCTTCCTTTGGCTTGCACCTCCGGTTTCTAGTGTACCCCCCAACTGCGGTCGTTTGATGCTACTCCCCTAGCTAGACATCAAATGGACTAGCAGAAGTAGATTAATCGAAAAGAATCACAGTCTGAGCTCCGAAGAGCGAATCAATCCTTAAGGCCAACATCTACTCAATTTCAATTAGGCTTGGAATGATTGTGCTCTTGGAATGTGATGGGCCATTTAGATGGGTTGTACCCTTAATGATTGATTCAAATGTGTGTGCGTGCACAACCATGGTTTACAAACAAGGTTATTTGATGATGTGTCTTTTAGGGTTTAACCTTGTGTAGTAGCTTTAGGGTTTAATCTTAGGTGTATTCAATCAAGTTCAGGAGAACACTCCAAGTTTTGAAAACACAGGTGTAGATGTATTCCGTTAAAAATCAGAAATAAAATGTGGAGTGCCTAGTTCAGTCCTAAAAATCAACCCTAAGTGGCAAGGTGCTTGATGAATTAATTTTAATTTGAGTGGTGCAGCCCAAACAGTTCAATCAATTGGCATGTTGCACCACTTAGTTAAGGCATACAAAAAGTCTTAACCTAGTCAAATTTTCTACTCACTTATTAGTGTATTGAGTTAGGGTGTATTAAATCCACGGGTCAGATTTCGGTTAAGTGGTAGAATCAATGTAAAGTGGTGCACCTTAAGGTGAGAGTTGTGGGTGTTAATGTGTGTCTCTTTCAAGAAATCCCACAATCAGATAACTTTTTTTATCTTTATTTTTTATTTATGTGGATGGCGAGGTGAGTGGAGTGACAAACAAGACAAACAATTTCTATCCTACGGTTTGTGAAAACACCTAACTAGATTAGGTCTTGATTATTAAGGTGGCAAAATGATGTAGTGGGTGGGGAAGTGGGGGAAAACTTACAAATGTCTCTACCCACACAGTACTCCAATCTACCGCCTTCGGCTCCTCGATTGGGTTCCTGCAAGACAATAAATCAAAGAAGAAAGATAGGCTAGAAAAATATGTAAGTAATGCAGGAAAACACGAAAAAAAAAAACCAAAGAGAGTTGCCTCCCTGGCAACAGTGCCAAAATGATTAGGTGTGGGTTTCGCAGGGTTGAAATCGAGGTTTCAAGAACCCATCATCGTAGTTCGCAAAACTCGCTATCAGATAAAATTTATAATCGAAACTCGAAATGTGTATCTCGAGTCGAGCACAGGGAGGTGAACGTTTGGTTTTATGAAATCTGTGTTTCACTTTATTTCTTTTTTTGTCATTTTTATCTTTTATAATTTTTTTTTGAATTTTTTAGAAAGCAAGAGATCAGATCGACAATTTCTTATCTAACTAATCTACTTGCAAAATTATAAGAGAGAGAGAATCACATATATTTCTGAATCAAACGTTTGCTACAACTAGGAAAGTGGGAAAGATTACACTATGAAAGCGATAAAGATAAAAGGAGGTGAGAGAATCCCCCTTGACGGTCGCTCCGAGGATGACTCGCTCTAACGTCGCCTGGAGGAAGGTGGTGAGGAGCGGGACGAAGGAGGATGTAGTCGGAGGACGTAGGATGGGGTAGAATGGCGTCGAGGCGAGGATTTTCTTCCTGAAGGGCGGTGAGAGGATGGCCACAGGATGCTTCACGAATAGGGATGTGGGATGGGAAAACTATTTTCTTTTCTACTCTAGAGGAGCATCGCAAGCTTGGGACAAGCTCTCTCTGGAGCCTTGAAGGTGGTGAGAGGAAGAAAGGAAGAGATGGTTATGAGTGGAGGGGTTTTGGCCATTTTATAGTAGAGGAGAGGGGCTAAAACAAGTAAGTGATATTTAACGACAGCAAAGTTGTTGCTAAAGTTCCAGGTCAAGCGTCGCTGTAGCCTTCAACTCACTCTCGCACACTTGCCCGGTCACAGCTGTACGTACGTTGTCAAAGGAGGATCGTTCGATTGGAGATCGATGGTCCTGATTGTGCGGAGATCGTGCCGCTTGGGTGCACGTTGGATTGCATGTGGGGATGTGCGTCGATGATGGTGACATGTTTGCGCGAAATGAAATCAGGGTTTGGAGGACCCATAGTCGTAGCTCTCAAAACACGTCTATCAGATAAAATTTATAACCGAAACTCGAAAAGTGAGTCCTAGGTCTAACACGGAGAGGCGAACATTTGGTTTTATAAAAATTTGTGCATCGCTTTATTTCGTTTTTGTCTTTTTTATCTTTTCTAATCTTTTTGTATTTTTATCAAGCAAGAGATTAGGTCGATGAAAACTTTATCTACTTACAAAAATGTAAGAGAGAGGGAGAAAGAGAGAGAGAGAGAAATAATCATCTATTCATGAACGAATGTTTGTTACACTACAAAAGCGGGAAATCTACATTACAAAAGCGTAAAAAGATAGAGAGAGGTGAGAGAAATCCCCCTCGACGGTCACTCGGAGGATGGCTCACTCTGACGTCGCCTGGAGGAAGGTGGTGAGGAGCGAGACAAACGGGGACGAAGCTGGAGGATGAAGGGCGGGGTAGGATGGCATTGCAGCGAGGATCTTCTTCCCGAAAGGAGGTGAGAAGACAGCCACAGGATGCTCCACGAAGGGGGATGAGAGGTGGGAGAATATTTGGTTCTACTCTAGAGGAGCATCCCCAGCTTGGGACAAGCTCTCTCTAGAGCCTTGGAGGTGGTGAGAGGAAGAAAGGAAGAGATAATGAAAAATGGGAGGGGTAGGTGATGTGCATGCATCCGATTAACCTAAAATGTCTATTAATGCATGTTCTTAGTGTCACATTAGCATTATACATTGTAAATATTACATAACATGCATAATCATGCATTGAGGTCAAGTTGTATAAATTGTACAGTAATTGTCTCCTTTTATGATCAGGGACAGAGCGATGTTTTATCAGGGCCTTGAATCGAAGATCTTACCGTACGGATCTGATCAGGGCAATGATTTGAGTTCAACAACTCCAAGATCGCCGTGATCGGACATCCGTAGCACCAAATAGAGACCGAGGAACCCTAAAGAACAAGGGCCAAGATGGTGTTAATCTGCACCTCAGACAATAAATCCAATTGCACGGATGGGTTCGGATCGACGATTGTAGCCTAATGGCATGAAAATCGATCCAATCTGACACCCATGCCACCATCTACAACACTCAGAAGATGGACAGCCTAGATGGCGCCACGTGGCACCATCATAGCCGCCTAGCACCGGTCGCAGCTCTTCTCCTTTACCCACTAGACAAATCTCAACCGTTGGATGCCCATCCAATGGCCGAGAACGCACCACATCATAGCTCATCCAGCACCTCTCCTCATCTGAAAGCAAAAGCAACGCTTGATCTCGATCGTCGGATGAAGATCCAATGGTCGAGATTGGCCATGTGCAAAATCCTCAACGAGCCTCAACCGTATGCGTAGCGCAGCGATTAAGGCGTTGCGGAGGTGGATGGCATAGGTTTGAGTCGCAAGCATAGCATTTCTCCTTGTGCGTGGGCACGGAAGTGGAGCCACGCTATTCGCATCGAGTGGCGCAAATCAACCAATAGCGCCCACACGTGATCAGACACGCAGCACAAACGCTTGATCGCACGCGGGCATGTGGTGCTGACGAGGGCGATTTAAGCCGTCTGATCTCTTGATTGGATGGCTGAGCACGCACAAACATGCGAAGGCATTGAGAGCACGAAGGTGAAGGAGCACGCATGCAGCGCGCGAACATCAGCTACGTTCAGACCTTTAGTGACGGATTTATCCGTCACTAAAGCTCCTGAATTAATGTTTTTCATGTTGTAATGTCCAAAATGCCCCCACTCCTTGCAACTATAAAAGGAGACCTGTACCATACGGATTTCTCATCCCTTCTCCTCTCTCCCTCTCCAAAGCTTAAGAGAAGCTTGTCCCACACCTGGGATGCTCCTCAGGAGCTAAAACCAAGTTTTCACCCCCGTTCCGGGAGTGGATTCCGTGATGACAACGTGCTGCCTCGTTCCCATTCCTCCTGCTTTGTCCTCCTTCTTCCCGCTCCGTTCCTTGTCTTCCAAGCATTGTCCCGTCCGGCTTGTCCTCCAAGCGATCGTCGAGGAGGATAACTTCTCTCTCCCATTCTTTTTACTGCTTTCTAGAATAGAATTTTCCTGCTTTCTAATTGTAATAATTTCTCGCTTTCTTTGTTGTAAAAACATTATGCAATATCAAGTGATTGTTTTTTCTCTCTCTCTCTCTTATTGTTTATATTGATTCCATCGTGATATTTCTCCCTTTACACCAAAACACAAAAATATAATTGCAAATTTTGATTGACATAGCCTCCTCGTGTTCCACCTGGAATTTCTTTACAGATGTTTTGGTATAAATTTTATTTGTTGAACAGATTTCTTCGCTACTCAAACTACAACAACGGATTTTCAAAACCAATTCCGATAGTGTAGTCATCCGACATTCAACATTTTGGCGCCGTTGTCAGGGAGGCAACGAATTTGCGATCTTCTTTTTCGCATTGCACACACTTTACTGTCTTCAAACTTACTTTATCTCGTGTCTATTGTTTTGCAGATACCTCTATCAGGGAGTCGTCAAGCAGTAGATTGGAGTAAAGTGCAGTTGAAGACGACTGTAAGTGCTCCCCATTCTTCCCCCTCCATAGATTTCATTTCATCACATTAAATTCAAATTCCAATTAACATAGGTGTTTTCATAAATCCTAGGATTAGTTTGGTTGTTTGAATTTCCACCCACATTCATTTCACCCTCGCATATATAAAAAAAATAATAAAAAGATTTTTTTATGGGGTAATTCAACATACACACAACATACACCCACATTCAAGGCACTTAACCTAATTGATTTTCTTCTACTCAATCAGATTCTGAACTGTGGAACAGGTACACACAAATCAACACATAAAAGAGTAGAAATTATTCCAGGTTAATCATTTTTGTGTGCCTAATTCAGTGGTACAATTGTGGCCAATTGTTTGAGTTATTTAGGCTGCACCACTCAACATAAAATCAACTCACCAAGTAGCTTCCTCTTAGGGTTTTCAATCTAGGTTCATACCAGGCACTCCACTTTATTTCTGATTTCAAAAGGAAAGCAATCTTCACCCATGCTTGAAAACCTGGTTTGCCTCAAACTTGATTGAATTAAACCGACGAGGATGCAAGATCGAACGTGTAGGTCCGTGCAGCTGAGGCACGGCGAGGAGAGATCTAAGTCATCCGATCTCACGATCGAACGGCTAAGATTTGAAGAATGTGAGCGTGCATTTTAGGTGCGAAAGGCGAGCAGGCACATGAGCGCCGCCCACGAACGTCGGATATCCGTCACTAAAGGTCCTGAATTAATATTTTTCAAATTGTAATGACTAAAATGCCCCCACTCTTTGCAACTATAAAAGGAGACCCCTTCCATATGAATTTCTCATCCCTTCCTTCTCTTCTCTCCCTCTCCAAAGCTCAAGAGAAGCTTGTCCCACACCCAGGATGCTCCTTAAGAGATAAAATCAATTTTTTGCCCCCATTCCGGAAGTGGATCCTGCGGCGATGATGATAATGTGCTGCCTCGTTCCCATTCTTCCTGCCTCGACCTCCTTCTTCCTGCTCCATTCTTCATCTTCTAGGCGTCGTCTCGTCCGACTCGTCCTCCAAGCAATCATCGAGGAGGATAACTTCTCTCTCCCATTCCCTTTTCCTACTTTCTAGAGTAGAATTTTCCTACTTTCTAGTTGTAATAGTTTTCCTTCTTTCTTGTGTAATTTCTCGCTTTCTTAATTATACAAACCTTTTGCAATATCAAGTGGATGTTTTCTCTCTCTCTCTCTCTTTCTCTTATTGTTTATAGTACTTCATTTCATTGTAATTACTCTGCTTTTTAACAAAAACACAAAAAGAATATAATTGCAAATTTTGATCGACATAGCCTCCCTGAGTTCGACTCGGGATTCCTATTTTGATATAAATTTTATTTGTTGAACCCGAGTTCTTCGCTATTCAAACTACAACAACAGGTTTTCAAAAACCAAATCTGATAGCATAATCCTCCGGCGTT
Source organism: Thalassia testudinum (assembly GCA_037157565.1). Lineage (NCBI taxonomy): Eukaryota > Viridiplantae > Streptophyta > Magnoliopsida > Alismatales > Hydrocharitaceae > Thalassia > Thalassia testudinum. The sequence goes on along the minus strand of JAZHRO010000024.1, from coordinate 74,828,012 downwards.
TCCACGTTTTGGCGCCATTGCCGGGGAGGCAATGATTTTCCGATCTTCTTTCGCATTTCATGCACTTTACTATCTTCTAACTTGCTTTCTCTTATGTCTATTGTTTTGCAGAGACCTCCATCAAAGAATCATCAAGCGGTAAATCAAAGTAAAGTGCAGTTGAAAACAACTATAAGTGCTCCCCATTCTTGCACCTCCATAGATTTCATTTGTCGCATTAAATTTAAATTCCAATTAACCTAGGTGTTTGCATAAATCTTAGGAATAGTTTGGTTGTTTGGATTTCCACTCACACTCATTTCACCCTCACTTATATAAAAAAACAAAAAGATAATTTTGTGGGGTAATTTTCAACATACACCAACATTCAAGGCACTTAACCTACTAGATTTTCTTCTACTCAACCAGATTCTGATCTGTGGAATTGGTACACACAAATCAACACATAAAAGAGTAGAAATCATTCTAGGTTAACCATTTCTGTGTGCCTAACCTAGTGTTGCAGTTGTGGCCAATTGTTTGAGTTGTTTGAGCTGCACCACTCAACCTAAAATCAACTCATCAAGTAACTTCCTCTTAGGGTTTTCAATCTAAGGCCATACTAAGCACTCCACATTATTTCTGGTTTTAAAGGAAAATAATCTTCACTCGTGCTTGAAAACTTGGTTTCCCTCAAACTTGATTGAAATCAACCTAATTCTAAACCCTAAAAGCTACTTAAGCAAGATTTGAACATTAAAATCTACGCATCATAAATAATCTTGTTTGAAAACCCTGGTTGTGCATGCACTTACACATACTCAATTAATCATTAAGGACACAACCCATTTTAAGGGCCCATCACATTCCATAAGCACTACAATCCCAAGCCTCAATAAAATTGAGTAGACGATGGCCTTAAGGACTGATTCGCTCTTCGGAGCCTAGTCTGAGATTGTTTATGATTAACCTACTTGTACTGATTAATCTGATGTCTAGCTAGGGGAGTAGCGTCAAACGACCGCGACTAGGGGGTACACTAGGAACCGGAGGGGCAAGTCGAAGGAAGAACCTTCTCCCCAATCCCTCCTTCTAACTGGTTGGATTGAGCAGACACCAGTAGATTAAATCATTTATAATCTTAAGACGGGTTCTGGGAGCCTGTAGATCCATAGGCTACCCCACTTAAGGACAGGCTTGTTTTGTTGTGTTGCAGGGTCATTATCCCCAGTCCTTCCGACCTTTTCCTAGTTTATGCTGGGAAGACGATCATTGAATCCTTGATTGGAAGGACCACTAGAGTATTCTAGGAGGCATAGATTGGATTTTAGCCAAATTGATCCCATGGCCGATCAACAGCCTCCTCTGCCTCGGGATCCACAAGAGGAATTTCGAAAGTAGCTGGAACAAATGCAGAGAATGCAGGAATGGTTCCAGAGAATGCATGGTGCTCAGCCCTTGAAGGATTTTTATGATCCTTCAAATTACGGGGAACGTCCCGGTGTCCAGATTCCAGCCGGAGACATAGAAATCAAGCCCTTGGTGTTAAGTCTGATCAAACATTACCATGGGCTTGGCTGTGAAGACCCGTTTCAGCACTTTGAGGACTTGACCACTTTGGTCTAGACCACCAAGGCACGAAATGTGAATGAGGAGCAAAGGATCATGAGGCTCTTCCCCCACTCTCTTAGGGATAAAGTCACTCATTGGTACAGGACTATAGGAAGACCAATTGCAACTTGGAATGAGTTGAAATCGGCCTTTCTGAAGAAATTCTTCCGCATCGAACGTACCAATGCTTTGAGATGGGCAATCACTACCTTTAAGCAACGGTTGGGGGAGCAATTTCATCTAGCTTGGAAGCGATTCCAGGACCTATTGCGGAGGTGTCCACACCACGAGGTGTCGAAATGGCAACTCATGTAGATCTTCTACCATGGGTTGATTGAGCAACTCAGAAACCACGTGGACGCTTCTTGAGGAGGAAATTTCCTTAACAAAGATGCAGATAACGTGCATGATTTCTTTGAGGAAATGAGCGAGAATTCAATCAATCATGCCTCCATGGATACTTTTAACCAGTCCTAGCAGCCCAGATCGAATGTTAATGAAGTCCATGACTCTCATTCATTCGATATGGAATTGATTTGTAATAAACTTGATAAGGTAGACTTGGTTGCTAAGAGAACAGAAGAGTGGATGGCTGGAAATTCAATGAACAACTCTCGATCCACTCAATCACAAAATTCAGGATTCCATTCGTCGTGAGCTCCTTCTGGACGGGAGTTCGTGAATCAACTTGATGCAGCTCAACCGGTGAGCCAGCATTATTTGGAACCCCACAGATTCCAAACTGGGGCCTTTGATCCCAGTTTTTCTGATCTTCCCTTTCTTTCTCTCCATCCTCACCCTATGAGGATGTTTGTGATGTATAGGAGAACATTAGATCCAACTCCTACTCTAAGGCTTATAATCCGGGTTGAAGAAACCACCCTAACTTCTCCTGGAAAAACCTGGGGCAACAGACCCAATTCCGACCCAGCAACTATGCTCAGTAATGACCAATGGGTCAGGGTCATGTTTATACTCAGTTTCGTCCAAATCAGGTCAATCAGCCAGCTTGGAATGCTCGTCAACCCGTAGGGTAGGCTGATTTGAACCAACAAATGGTAGAGATGCAAGGATCCATGCTCCATCTCATGCAGCAAATGAAAACCTCGCTGGACAACTTGCAAACATGGCTCATAGCTAATTCTCGTCAACCCGGATCTCTACCATCCCAACCCGTACCCAACCCGCAAAATATCTTGAATCCGGGCAATCAAGCCCATGGGTACGGAAATCAGAGGGACCCACACGCACATGCTCAGGTGGTTGAGCAGGGTCCTTCCTCTTCTTCTTCTGCACATCAACAATTCTTGGCTAATCAAGCCGCTCCAATCTTTCCTAGCCCTCCCCAAGACCCAAACTCGTATGCATCCGCAAATTCTGTTACCTTGAGGAGTGGTAAACAAACTCAAGATCCACAACCACACTGCTCTGATTAACCGAATCCTGAATAACCTGAGGAGTGAAAGGAGAATTTTGGAGAAGAAATCAAGGCTCAGGAACCTGATTCTAAAGATCCGACTCATGTTCCTTTTCCTGAAGCCTTGATAAGATCAAAGAAGAAGTTTGTTGATAGCAATGAGGAGCTTCAGAATATTTTCAAGAATGTCGAGATCAATATCCCGCTCCTCGACGCTATCAAGCATATACCAACTTATGCGATATTTTTAAAAGATTTGCATACACAAAAGCGTAAGTCGAGAGAATCTATTTCAAAGAAGGTGGTACTCTCCGAGCAGGCTAGTTCTGTTATCTTGCACCACCTACCTCAGAAAAAGAGAGATACAGGTGCTCTGTTGATTTCTTGTGTCATCGGAGATTACACTTTTGATAGAGCACTTCTGGATCTGGGTGCATCCATCAACCTAATTCCGACTTCTCTTTACGAGAAGTTTGGATTAGGTGAACTTCGGCCGACTTCAGTAATGCTACAGTTAACAGACCATTCGGTCACAAATCTGTGAGGCGTTATTGAAGATGTTATTGTTAAGGTTAAGGATTTCTATTTTCTTGTAGATTTCCTTGTCCTTGACATGGATGTACCTAAAAATCTAAGGAACATGCCCATCATTCTGGGGCATCCATTCCTGGCTACCGCCAAGGCCAACATTATCTATAAAAGTGGTAGCATGGAAATCGCCTTTGGCGAGCAAGGAATGAAATTGGATATTTTTAAGGCGATTAATAAATTCAAGAATTATGGATTTGTTGAGGAACTTGAGGACGATAATGTGAATATTGAAACTTGTATGATGGTTACTGCATTTGAAAGTTCCTCCTCTGATGATGAATTGGACCCACAACCCACTTTGGCAAACTCACCATCTTCTGAAGAGGTTATTGATTTTGTTCACTCTCAACCTCTTCCTCTTGATGGGTCTTCATCAGCATCTTCCTTACCTTCAATCATCAACCTGCCCCAGCTTGAACTGAAACCATTGCCTAAGAATTTGAAATATCAATTTTTAGGACCACACAAGACGCTCCCTGTGATTATTAGTGCTAAATTAACAAAGGAGTAGGAGATTAAATTGATTAAGGTCCTGAAGGAACACAAAGAGGCAATTGGTTGGACCATTTATGACCTTAGGGGGATCAAGCCATCTTATTGCAATCATAGAATATTTTTGGAAGATGGATCCCCCCTTCTCGCCAGATGCAAAGGAGATTAAATCCAAATATGTGAGAAGTGGTCAAGAAGGAGATTATTAAGTGGCTCGATGCAGGAATCATTTATCCTATCTCTGATAGTCTCTAGGTAAGTCCCGTGCAGATTGTTCCCAAGAAAGTTGGGATTACTGTTGTGACTAATGAGAGAGGAGAATCCATCACAACTCATTCAGCTTCCTCTTGGAGGGTTTGTATCGATTACAGGAAGCTGAGCATGGCCATGAAAAAGGATCATTTCCCTCTGCCTTTCATTGATCAAATCTTGGAAAGATTAACCAGCCAGAAGTACTTCTATTTTCTTGATGTCTACTCGGGATACAACCAAGTTCCTATCCATCCCGAGGATTAGAAAAAAACTACTTTCACCTATCCCTACGGAACCTTTACTTTCCATAGGATGCCTTTTAGTTTATGCAATGCACCTGCGACTTTTCAAAGGTGTATGTTAACCATATTCTCTGACATGGTGGGAGAGTTTATGGAAGTCTTCATGGACGATTTCTCCATTTTTGGAGAATCGTTTGATTCTTGTCTAGCTAATCTAGAAATGATTCTTAAATGATGCATCAAAACACAATTGGTCCTTAGCTGGGAAAAGAGTCATTTCATGACACAAGAAGGCATCGTCTTGGGTCATGTAATCTCTAAACAGGGAATTGAAGTGGATAAAGCTAAGGTTGATGCTATCGCTAAACTTCCTCTTCCCACATCTGTTAAACAAATTCGATCATTTCTTGGTCATGTGGGATTTTACAGAAGATTCATCAAGGACTTCTCAAAGGTTTCCTGTCCTCTGAGAAATCTTCACGTCAAAGAAACACTGTTTGTTTTCGATGAATCACGTCGTAAGGCATTTGATTTTTTGAAAACAGCAGTCACTTGTGCTCCGGTGTTGCAACCACCGATTTTGACAGCCCCTTTTGAGATCATGACCGACGCTTCTAATTACGTGGTCGGGGCTGTTTTGGGTCAGAAAGTTGATAGGAAGCCCTCTATTATCTACTACGCTAGTAAAACTCTGGATGAAGCCCAGAGGAATTACATTGTTACTGAGAAGGAATTACTAGCTGTAGTATTTGCTTTGGAAAAATTCAGGGCTTATCTCTTAGGGTCTCATGTCATCATTTATACCAACTGTTTACGCGGCTAGATTGTGTTTTAACAGATATCTCATTGTAATATAGATGAACTCTTCGCGAAAACAAATAGAAATTTATAACTAGAAAATCAAAGTATCCGAGGTAGAACACAGGGAGCAATTTGAGTATTCCAAAACTTGAGAACACAACTTTTAATAAAAAGCAATGACTCGTTCAACAAAAATGACAGATAATGTTATGGAAAGAGTGCTCAAAAAGAATTGGACGTCTGATATTGCATCAGACATCTTAAAATTGGCCTTCAGAATCTTCTCTTCTATCTTTGCTTTGCTCTACTGTAGCTATGGTTTCTTGTTTCCCCTTTTCTTTTTCTTCCCTAGCCGCTCCTGCTTCTCTTCTTTTTCCTTCCTTTGCTTTCTCTCTTCTTGATTCTCTTCCTGCAACTAAGTCTTGGCCTTGTCTCTTCTTTAGTTTCCTTCTAATTTTTCTTCCTCTTCTTCATTTGCTTGGCTCTATCTTTGCTTCTCCTCTTCATCTGCTTTCTTTGAGTCTGCCACTCTTTCTTTTTCTCCTTCGCTTGCAGCAGCTAAGTCCTGCTTCCTTCTCTTGCTGCACTTCTTCCTCCCTTAGCATCCTCTTCCTGCACAAGGACCATGCAACAAAACCTATTCCCCTACCCTCCCCGCATGTCTCTCTCTCTCTGAATCTCTCTTTGGTACGCTCTCCCAGAGTCGGGTTATCGGGTCGGTCGCGCGCCCGGGTCCAGGTGCACCGGCGTGGGTGTGGTGCGCGAGGAGTGCTTGGTAGGATAGTCAGGTCGGGTTGCCAAGTCCGCAGGTTATAGGTCACAAACGAGGCGTGCTAGGTGAGGCGAGGGACCTCACCCCAGTGATTTCGAGGCGAACAAATAATAGCACAAAATCCACTTAAACCACTCAGACAGCTCACGACTTATCAAGGTGGGACTAAAAGTCCCACCCGCTACTGCTGGCAACTGCAGGAGAGCGACTTCACAATTGGTGCAGCTGCAGGTCTCGCAGCACCCTCTATCAGGTTGGACTTGCACACAGTCTGGAAGCCTAGGAGTGGACGATTGTGGCCTAGAGCTGGAGAACAATCAAGCTCGAGTCATCACTAATGGCAGCTGAGAGCTTGACCCTGCATGACAAAAAAGGAGCCTTGCGGCTCTATCAGACCACAGGACGACCTTCGCCGTGTCACGGCGAAGGTGAGGCGATCAGTGGCAGGCCGTAGGGTAGCCTAGGCATGCGTGCCTAGGTCGCTCTGTGGTCGGATTTATGGGTTAGGTCGGGAGAAGTGTGGAGTGCGTGTGGCGACCTGTGGATGTGTGGAAGATGTTCAGTGGAGTGTGGTGGAGGTTGTGAGGTGGGTGGTGAGACGTGTGGGGGTGCAGAGTGACGAATGCGTCTCGCCGGAGGGTGGCCGGAGATGGGGAAGATGCAGGCGGACAGTGGCAGTCGAGGGATATTTTGTGAAATAGAATAAGGGAAAGGAAAGAGTGGAAGACGAGGAGCTTATCTGCAGTGCTTGGAGCGAAGGGGGGGAAGAGGAGATGGATGGCGCATTTGTGCCATCGTCGTAGAAGACGGCCCTAAGGGGGAGATAATGGTGACAAGGAGGACAGGAAGGCGTGCGCTGGTGCGGCGCGACACGGAAGAACGAGGCAAAGTGAACCCTACTGCTGGTATGGTAGTAGAGCAACGAGAGGGAGGAGGAAAAATTGCCGGAGCATGCAGGCTACTTGGCTGGAGAGAGGGGAGATGAAATATGGGGGAGTCTACAGCCAAAACAAGCTTGAGAGATTTGTAGAGGACCGAGGATCCTTTTATAACTGCTGGTCGAGCTTCTGGTGCGTGGAGGGCAAGCCTTCTACCACCAACTTCTCGCCAGAGAAGGAAGGTAGTTGGAGATCCAAATCTCTGGTGCGTTCGCACGAGAGATTGGATGGAAATCAAATATTGTAATTGAGCTCAGATGGAAGGGGATTCCTCAGAGAATCTCCCTTCCAAATCTGGGAGATCTCTTAGGAATCAGGGAGTATACCCCCTGCATTCCTCGTCGGAGAAGGATTCCTCCCCATTAATGGTGGAGCGACCTATTTGTAAGAGTGGCGAGGAAGTTAGGGGGGCATGTGTAATGGTTTTCAAAAGATAGGGGCCAAAATATATTTGCGTGTACTAATTTGCAAAGTAGGTCAAGATGACCTTTCCTTAGGTCCAAATTTTGGTAAAAATCTAATTTGGACCTAAGGAATCCAATGGTGAAGTTGGATTTTAGGTTTGACTATGTTTGATTGAACTTTTTGTATAAAAACCCAAATTAGGTTAATTAATGAGCTAGGACCATAATCTTGGTCAAAATAGGTTCCAAAGGTCAAATTGAAGGTTATAAACCCTAAGGGATATTTTTCCATGATTTTTAGAGGATTTAGTTGATTTTTATCCTAACCAGAACCCTGTTGAATTAAGCGGGTCTGTTTTAGGGTTACTAGATGTCATTTAATTCCTGGATTACATATGAACAAATTTCTGATTGAACCAACCCACTTTTTATCTTATTCAGACCATTTGACCTATGTTTTGCCTCTGAGAAATCCCATTTATGTACTGCAATGGTAAAATTGCACTTTTACCCTTTATTTCATGTTTTCTTCTCAAGACACTTATTCCTTGAATTAAGCCCTTCTCTTGGTTATGTAGGAGCTCTTATTCTCTTTCTTGGGTCAAAATGAGCTAGTTAGGGCTTATGATGATGCTCTCATCATACCCCCATGCCTACCTTTTGCTAGTCCCTTAGCAAAATTTCAAGGTTTTAACTTCTGTTCTAGACCCTGAGTATCTGTCATCAGTTATGATAAGTGCTTTTCTTTTTCTTTTGTGATTAGGTGAGAATGCCGACAATAGGCCTAGAGGTACTCAAGTACCAACCAAAATCAAGACCTGACCTGCTTTAGCCTCAGTCTTCCCCAAAGGCATTTAAGGCCCGCAGAAACTATCCTAAGGTTTGTTGGACTCCGCGGTTAAAGCACCCGTGCTTGAGACATTTTAAGCTTAGGTTCAGTTTGCAGTGAGTTTTTGTAAGAGAGAGACAGAAGACTTATTTGTTTGGAGAGTTTTATCTCTCTTTTCTTTTTATTTCTAGCTTTGGATTGGCTTCTTAACACGGTCTGTATCGAATTCCTCGTCCCCATCATCAATCCTCAAGGGTCCCTGGCAATCGATGCTTCGAGATAGCACTGCCCATGGCAAACCCCAGAACCCTGGCTTTCGAGATTTAGAGATAATCCCGCCCATGGCGTTCCGTGGTCGAATCCAAACCTTGGCAATCGTCATTTCGTGATAATGCCGCCCATGGTATCTGAACCAACAAAGTGCTTACATGCCCCTAGTAGGATATTTAAATATCCTAAGAGACAAGCACTGAGGAGATGATATGTTGTTACACATCTTCGAGGGGAATTTCCCGCCTCTCCACGCCGGGAACTCGTCCAAATCAACTTGTGTTGATCGGCCGCTCCTAATCTGGGTGACTTTTTCAGAACATTGAAATGCTTTTTGCGTGATTTTGATATTTATGCGTATTGAACCAGACTGTGTGTGAATTGGGGTGCTTAGGTTACCGAATCTTGCAAATCGAAGGTCAGTTAACGAGGTCGAATATTTCCTAAGCCTTAAACCTAATACTTAAGCTTCACATTTTCCCCAACCTCTTGAGGATTATCCAGATCTTAGCAGATACGTGAATTTTTAAGCCAAAGAATCAAGCCCAAGAGGCCTACGATCAGCGTTCCTGCTAATCTCTTTTTATGTCTCCTTAGCACTTTTCTTTTATTTTTCTCTTTTCTTGATCTGGTCTAGAACTTCAATTAATCCCTTAATCTTCTACTAATGACCACCTTTTTTTTCATTTTGTGCTCCTTTTTTAGCATTTTGCTATTTTCCTCTCATTTTGTATAGCCCAAAAAATTGTCTCTCCCCCCTCCTATTTTTCTTTTCCAGGATTTTTTTTTTTGAGTTGAAACCTTTTCTTGATATGAATTTTTCTGACATTTTGTACTTTCATACCCCCACATGCCTAAGATTTGCAATGTCCCCATTGTAAATTAGGTGGGTTCGATTTCAGCTTAGTTCATGCATTAGGACAAGTGTTAGGTGGGCGAATGAGTTGAAGTGACTGTTGTGAACAATTTCTAATCTCGAGCAGGGGTACCTAAGGTGGAGTTGGCAGTTCTAATGGATGAACCCTAAAGTGCAATATGAATTCCGCGTAGAAATTTCAGAAAAGGTTTCGGGTTTTTCAAAGAATGGCGGGTTGCCTCCCGTTAAGCGTTGAGTTTTACGCCATCGGCTGGGTGCAATGAGCTCAAGGAGAATGGAGGGTAAAGGATGACTCAGCCAAATTTGTATCGGTCATGTCAATGAACGGTTTGAGTCTCTGATCGTTCACAACAAAGGGTTCGAAATCGTGGCTGAGTGGGCTGATTTCAATGGCTCCATTTCCAAAGATTTATCTGACTAGGTAGGGTCTAACCCACTTAGATCGTAGCTTTCCTGGGAATAATTTGAGTCGAGCATCAAAGAGTAAAACCTTTTGACCAGGATGAAAGATCTTTCTAGAAATGTGCTTGTCATGAAAAGCTTTAACCTGCTCTTTGTAAATTTGCGAGTTCTCATCTGCGTCGTGGCGTAATTCATCGATCTCACTTATTTGAAGTCTTATGTGGGTTCCAACTTTAGAAAGATCTAAATTGCAATTCCGTACTGCCCAATAGGCTTTATGCTCCAATTCGACGAGGAGGTGACATGCCTTCCCGTACACCAGTCTGAAGGGAGACATACCTAATTGGGTCTTGTGGGCGGTCCTATAGGCCCATAATGCTTCCGGAAGCCGAGAAGACCAATCCTTCCTGTCAGGTCGAATAGTAACCTGGAGGATTTTCTTTATCTCTCGGTTTGATAGCTCAGCTAGACCATTGGTTTGGGGGTGGTAAGGAGTAGAGATTCAATGTGACACCCCATATCTGGTCATCAGTGACCTGAACTGAGCGTTTGTAAAATGGGTCCCTTTGTCGAAAATTATTGCTCGTGGAATTCTGAACCTTGTGAAGATGTTTTGATGAATGAATCTGATAACAATCTTATGATTATTGGTTCGGGTCGGAATGGCTTCTATCCACTTGGACACGTAGTCAACGGCGAGTAAGATGTATTCGAAGCCATCTGAGATAGGGAAGAGTCCCATAAAATCAATCCCCCAAATGTCAAAAATTTCGCATACTAGGATCGGCTGTAGAGGCATCATGTCTCGATGGCTTATGTTGCCCAAGGTCTGGCAACAGCTACATGCCTTACAGTGATCGTATGCATCCTTGAAAATTGTGGGCCAGTAAAAGCTACACTGGAGGACTTTTGATGCGGTTTTGTGTCCTGAGAAATGTCCACCGCATGCCTGGACATGGCAAAAGGAGCATGTCTTTGATTTCTACATCCGCAACACACCGTCGAATTATTTGATCAGCACCAATGCAGAATAGATACGGGTCTTCCCACAGGTAATACTTGGCATCGGAACACAATTTGTCCTTCTTGGCCTTCGACTAATCGGACGGGATCTGATGTGATGCTAGGTAATTCACTATATCTGCGAACCATGGAAGCCCTGTATTGATAGTCAGGAAGTGCTCATCAGGAAAGTGTTCTGTGATGGGTCCGGAAGGGTTAATTATTTCAAAAGGAAGGCGGGACAAGTGATCAACTACCACATTTTGCTTTCCCGCTTTGTCATGAATCTCAAGGTCAAATTCTTACAACAACAAGATCCATCGGATTAATCGATGTTTCGCATCCTTCTTTGCAAGGAGATGCCTCACAGCTGTGTGATCCGAGTATATGATAACACGGGAACCCAAAAGGTATGATCTGAATTTTTCTAGGGCAAATACTATAGCTAGCAGCTCTTTCTCAGTAACCGTGTAGTTATGCTGAGCCCCATCCAGTGTTTTCCTAGCGTAGTAAATAACCATGGATTTCCTGTCAACTTTCTGCCCCAAAACAGCACCTACAGCGAAGTCAGATGCATCGCACATGATCTCAAAGGGTTGAGACCAATTAGGGGACTGTTGGATCGGGGCTTGGGTGACTCGATCACGAAGGATCTCAAATGCTTGAGTGCATTCCTTGGAAATTTCGAAAGGCACATCCTTGGAGAGAAGAGTAGTCAGGGGGCGTGCGATTTTTGAAAAATCAAGGATAAATCGACGGTAAAAGCCAACGTGCCCCAAAAAAGATCGGATGTCCTTAATTAAGCCAGGCATAGGGAGCTTGGAAATCAGGTTAACCTTAGCTCGATCGACTTGGATGCCTTTCTCCAAGATTAGATGTCCTAGGACAATTCCCTCAGGCACCATGAAATGGCTCCTTTCCCAGGAAAGAACCAAATTCACATCGATGCATTGTCTGAGTATTTGGACCAAGTGTTGGAGGCAATCGTCAAATGATGCTCCAAAAATTGAAAAGTCATCCATGAAGACTTCCAGGTAATCACCTGCCATATCTGAGAATATGGCAAGCATGCACCGCTAAAAGGTTGCGGGTGCATTGCAGAGACCGAAAGGCATCCTTCGAAATGCGTACGTCCTGAAGGGGCAAGTGAACGTGGTCTTTTCTTAGTCTTCTGAATGGATTGCCACCTGGTTGTAACCGGAGTACCCGTCAAGAAAGCAGAAGAACCTGTTCCCCGTTAGTTTCTCGAGTATCTGATCAATAAACGGTAGTGGGAAATGGTCCTTCTTCGTGGAGGAATTGAGTCTTCTGTAATCAATGCAGACTCTCCACAAGTTAGCTATTCGGGTAGGAATGACTTCTCCAGTTTCAATCATGATGATGGTGAGTCCGGCCTTCTTAGGCATAGCTTGTATTGGACTCACCCAACGACTATCGGAGATTGGGTAGATGATCCCTGCATCTAACCACTTGATGATCTCCTTTCACGACTCCTGCAGGTTAGGGTTTAAACATCTCTGCATCTCTCGTGAAGGTTGTGCGCCCTCTTCTATGTAGATTCGATGTGTGCAGTACGAGGGGCTTATGCCAGTCAAGTCAACGAGAGTCCATCCAATGGCTCTACGATGTTGCTAGAGAACAGTAATCAGACGGGATTCCTAGTCAAGTGTGAGTTGGGAGTTGATAATCACAGGAAACGTCTAATTGGAACCCAAAAAGACGTACTTCAGATGCTCGGGAAGGGGCTTGAGTTCCATGACAGGATTATCAGCAGCAGCGGGTGGTTTAGGGTTTGTATCAGGAACAAGGGTCGGAGTCATGGGTGTGTCTAGATCAGATTCACACTCCTCTGTTTGTGGGTTTTGATCTTCTAGTGGTTATCCAAGGTAGTTAGGTTGTCCTCTATATGGGATTCATCAACCACGGCTCTGATATCACATATTTGCTCTATAACCCCGCAATTAATCCCTTGTTGGGCCTTAAAGATGTCAATCTTTAGAGTTTGATTCCTAAATTTTAATTCTATTTGGCCCTCTTCACAGTTTATGTTGGCCCTAGTAGTGGCCAAGAAAGGTCTCCTTAATATGATTGGTGTGTCCCTTAGGTTTTCAGGTGCGTCCATATCCAGAACTATGAAATCCACCAGGAAGTAGAAATTCCGTACCCTGACAATGACATCCTCGAGTATTCCTTTAGGTGACTTGATGGATCGATCGGCTAACTGCAACGTCACCTCAATCGATTTAAGTTCAGATTCTTCAAGGTGGTCAAGGAGGGATGTAGGTATTAGATTTATGGAGGCACCTAGATCTAGTAAGGCTCTATCAAATTGGGTTTCACCAATTTTGCAAGAGATCAGGGGCGTTCCTAGGTCTTTATACTTGGGTGGGAGTTTACTCAAGATTACAGAGCTGGATTGCTCTGACAGTACGATCGGATTCCTACTCTTAGTTCCTGGCTTACGGTTAGGTGTACATACGTCTTTCAGGAATCTTGCATAAGCTGATATGTGGCGAATTGCATCCATCAAGGGGATGTTTATCTGGACCTGTTCAAAGAGCTTGACCAGATCCTCCCCGGGAGCCACGGGTTTGGTTATCCTTTTTCCTTTGGTCAAGGCCTCAGGAAATGGAATCCTAGTTGGTTCCTCTAGAATAGGTCCAGGTTCTTGATCTGGGACAGGGGTATCCTGGATAACTATCCTAGGGTTTTGGTTACTACCAGGCTTGGAGTGGTTCGAATAATGTGGGTCTTGGGTTGTTTTACCACTACGAGTTGTTACAGAGTTTAATACTGCCTGGTTTTGGTTTTGGGTTTAGTAAGAGGGGTGGCTGCTGTTGAAATCCTGCATAAGATGTTGAAGCTTCCATCTTGTCTGGTGATGGAGCAGCAGGGGCTTGATAAATCAAATGTGCGTGGCCTGAATTTGGGTTCATAATGCGCCTCTGGGTCGGCACGTTATTTGGGTTTAGCAGAGGTTGCGATGGAAGGGTGCCAGGTTGGCGGGAATTTTCCATCTAGGCTAGTTGGTTGCGAACCTCTGTGATCTCATCCTTGTGTTGTTTTTGCATTGCCGCATTCGTCTTTTGAATGTCAGCCAGTGCTTGAAGGATAAGAGTCATTTGATCCTGGTTTGGCCCGGATTGATAGGTGGGATTGGGCCGAGGCTGAGGTGGCTGATATGGACGAGGGGCTTGTGTACGAGGTTGATACGGTGGTTTATGAGTCTGAGAATTTCATGTCCACTGAAAGTTGGGATGATTTCTCCATCCAGGGTTGTAGGTATTGGAGAATGGGTCATTCTGGATGGCATTGAGGTCCTCGCAAGTCTGAGGAACCTCAGGAAAGTCAGAATACGAGGGTTCAGAGTTCCCCCAACTCGAATAGAATGGATCGGAGGTCACTCCGATCCGAGAGTCAGACGGGGGTGGATACGGGTCCATCCCCTGAGAAGATTGGTGATAAATGTTTTGCACAGTTTCCCTCTCCAGAGGTGGTCGTGCAAAAGAGTTTTGCACAGAGGTGTCTTGCTGCAGATGCCGAGTTAATTCATCAACCTTCTTCTCTATGATAGAAACCTTGTCCAACCGACTGGCCATCAGTTCCAAGTCGACGGATGTGGACAGGTCCTGCATCTCATGTGCCCCTCTCAGATTCGTTGATGCGCATGCATTCATCCTATCGAATAAGCCCATGGAGTCATTATTGATGGAGTTCTCGCACATGTTTTTGAGAATCTCCCACACTGTGTCCTCATGTTGACCCATGATGTTTCCTCCGCATGTTACATTGACGAATAATCGAATGTCTTCACGGAGTCCCTGGTAAAAAGACTGGACTTGTTCCCATTTAGGAACTCCATGATGGGGGCACTTTCGCATGAGATCTAAGAATCGGTCCCATGCTTCGTGAAGAGGTTCTCCCATTTGTTAAGTGAAATGGGTGATCTGGTGGTGCAAGGCATTCGTCCGGCCAACGAGAAAGAACTTTTTCAAAAATTCAGACTGAAGTTCATCCCATGTGTTGATCGGATGAGTGTGAGTTTGATACCAATGGGCAGCCTTGTCCAGGAGGGAGAAAGAGAACATTTTCATGAGTAGAATATCCTGGTTTTGTGGATCTAACCCGAAGGTCTAGGCCAGATGCTTAAGTTGTTTAATGTGTTGGAATGGATCCTCGGAGTTAAGCCCACGAAACTTTGGTATGGCATGAATCATATTGGGCTTGAGTTTAGAATCAGGACCTCCAACCGGGATTCGAACTCGAGGCTCGATCTCCACCGCAGCGGGATTATAGTGATCTCGCATCATTGGTCGCTGCGGTGGGTTTACAAAGTTTTGGAAGAGATTAGTCAGGTGCTGGAGCTGGTGCTCAAGGTTGTTCTCTTCTTCAATGGGTTGTGCCATGATGGAAGGAGAACTTGGTTCTGAATCAGATGAAAGGTTTATGTGGTGAGGTTGCTGCACAAACAAGGGCATCGAGGCTTGGCCTCGGTGAGAGTGAATTTCTAAAGGAGGTCTTAAGGATGGTCTTAAGGACCTCCTACCAAACATGCACCGAAGGATGTGATGAGATTAGAAGGTGTTGGACCCAATCGAGACACCCAAAAATTATTGGGTAACTATAGAGGTTCGGGGTGGTTGATACCCCTTAGTCAGAAAGGTCGTCCACTTGAGAAGTACCTGGGCATCTAGAGAGGGAGAGTCCTGCAAAGACCCCTACACGATAGAGCATCCCCACTAGTTACAGGGTTTCCCCCACCCGACCTCTCTTGTCACTGAGATTCCAGGTAGACCAGAATGGGGACCTCGACCTCTTAAGTCTACCTTTTTTTACTTTAAGATCAAGGTGCTTAGGGTTCCACTTGAACTTTTAGGTCTTTTGAGTGAAAAAAGTGACCTAATTTTAAGGTTGGTTGACCCAAAGGATCAACTTCACCTCTTGTTCCTTTGAGAGCTTTTAGGTCCTTTCTTTTAGGGTTCAAATGGATTAAGAGCCTGATTTACTTAGGGTTTCTCTTGTATAGATCCTTTCAAACAAGGCTTAGGCACACCTATTTTTGAAATTTTTGCTTCTTTGTTTAAGAGAAGATGTGTCTCTAAAAACCCTAGCTTTGTAATCCTTAGGTTGGCTCTACTTGGTCCAATTTAATTGCCTCAAAAATTTGGTATCTAGGGCTCAATCAAGAAAGTTTTAGCCCTAATTACCTTAGTTGGATGTGCAGTTCAAGATGTGTTGAAATGAAAATCAGGAAACTTTGATGAATTATTAAGTATGAAACAGGTAGCCCTAGGTTGATTTTTTCTCTTTTTTTCCCTTTTTCAGACTTTGAGGGGATTAAGAGAGAGGGCTAATGAAAGTTACCTGTTCCTTGGTGCGGTTGTTATGCAGCTGCTCTCTCTTTTTTTTCTGCTTTCCCTGAAACAAGCACAACAAAGGAGAGGAATTAAGTCAGTATTGGATCAGAAGTTGTGATCAAAAGCTTCAGAAGTGCCTGTTGCTCCCCGGCAACGGCGCCAAAATGTTTACGCAGCTAGATTGTGTTTTAATAGATATCTCGTTGTAATATAGATGAACTCTCCATTGAAACAAATAGAAATTTATAACTCGAAAATCAAAGTATCCGAGGTCGAACACAGGGAGCAATTTGAGTATTCCAAAACTTGAGAACACAACTTTTAATAAAAAGCAATGACTCGTTCAACAAAAATGACAGGATAATGTTATCGAAAGAGTGCTCAAAAAGAATTGGACGTCTGATATTGCATCAGACGTCTTAAAATTGGCCTTCAGAATCTTCTCTTCTGTCTTTGCTTTGCTCCACTGCAGCTTCGGTTTCGTGTTTCTCCTTTTCCTTTTCTTCCTTAGCCGCTCTTGCTTCTCTTCCTTTTCCTTCCTTTTCTTTCTCTCTTCTTGATTCTCTTCTAGCAGCTAAGTCCTGGCCTTGTCTCTTCTTTAGTTTAATTCTTCTTTTTCTTCCTCTTCTTCCTTTGCTTGGTTCTGTCTTTGCTTCTCCTCTTCGTCTGATTTCTCTAGGTCTGCCGCTCTTTCCTTTTCTTCTCCTTCACTTGCAGCGGCTAAGTCCTTCTTCCTTCTCTTGCTGCGCTTCTTCCTCCCTTAGCGTCCTCTTCCTGCACAAGCACCACGCAACAAAACCTATTCCCCTACCCTCCTCGCGCGCCTCTCTCTCTCTGAATCTCTCTTCGGTACGCTCTCCTAGGGCCGGGTTATCGGGTCGGTCGCACATGCTGGTCCAGGTGCACCGGCGTGGGTGTGGTGCGCCAGGAGTGCTCGGGAGGATAGTCAGGTCGGGTTGCCAGGTGATTGCACAACAAAAATACACCAACAATTGGGCCATCTTGTGCTATTTCCTAGCATTGCCTGTGCATATTAGGTAGCCATAGTTGCATTTGTAAAAATAAACGCATGCATGCATTTATTTGAGAGGGGAGGAGAGTGAATAAAATGGCCCTGAAATTAACGTATTCCTCAAGTGCTACCTCACAAAATCACCATCTTCATTTTTTTACTTGGCTTTGAATTTCTTCTCCGTGTGGCTACAGGGCATGGCTGCTTCTTCTTCGTGCCACTCTCTGCCATAGCATGCCTTGCCAGTTGCATGCGCAGCCATGCACAGCCCAGGGCATGGCTGTGCTTGCTTCCATCCTCTTTAAACAGCCCTCCTCGCTTCCTTGCGCAAGGGAGCCTGGTACGCACAACACACACAGCACCTTTCCTTCTCCAGGCCATCTCCTCCCCTCTCCCCTCCATATGCAGCCTCTCTTCCTCCTGAGGAGCTATGCTGCAGGCAGGAGCAGCTCACAGTGGTACACGACTACCACTGTGAGTCCCACCACCGCCCAGCTCATCAAAGATCCAGTGGGCGTGGTGGTTCACCTCTCTATTTTCTACGTTCAAGCACTTCCGCCATTGCCGTAGACTCAAGCTTGAAAGCTCAGCAGCAGCAGCAGCTCGGTGTAGCAACCCCTCACCCGCGCGCAGGCCACCGCGCGCCCCTGCAGCAGCCGTGCAACTCCTTCCACGCGTGCAGGCCTGCTCCATAGCGTTCACACACGCAGAACCGGCCGCAGACGGTCGCTCGAGCCGAGCGTACACTGTAGCTACTATTCACTCTAGAGAGCGCGACACTATAGCTACAGTGCGATGACCGGAAAGTTTCTCACTTATCCGGTCACCGTGCGCTCTCTCTCCGTGCCGCAACCGTCGCCAGCCCATCCGCGTGCCTACTTCTGCATACGCTTGCGCCTGCTGCGTCCGCTCTAGTGCCCGCTTCTTCGCCCGCATTCACCTCACCGTGCAGCGCGGTGCGCTGTGCCACGCAATGCCCTGTGCTGCGCCCTCACACCACTCCTTCCAGTGCGTGCTTGCGCTTGCGCGGGCCTACGCGTGCGTGTGCACACTCCTGCACGCACCACCAGACGTCGGCTGAAGCCTCTGGATGACTTAACCAGCAGACGCTCTCTCTCTCTCTCTCACAGACACACACCTCACTCACACACACACACCACACTTGTACACACTCACGTGTACACACACTCACTCACTTGTACATGACTATATACTTATATATATATATACATATATATATTTATATATATATATATTTATATACATATATATGTATATATACATATATCTATAAATATATTATTACCTATACAACTAAGTATAAGTATATATACATATTTATATATACATATATATACACACATATATATATACAAATATACAGACATATATACACATATATCTATAGTTATAAATACATACATATATATATATAACTATATACGTATATTACTATATATATATATATACACATATATATATCTACATCTATATAGTTATATATACATACTTATATATATATATATACACATATATATATATTTATATATATACATATTAGAACCTATACATTTATATATAAGTATATACATACGTACATACCTATATATATATATCCATATATATATATTTATATTTATACACATATATATACATATATAACTACATATACACCTATATAAATATAACCATATCTATGTCTATACATATAAATATATATTTATATATATACATATATATTTTTTTTTTTTCATATCACCTACCACATGTTGTATCGCGGGAATATCTGCACCAGTTGCTGATATTCCCCGATACACGAGTACAGAAAGCGTCTCCGCACACACTTTCCACCCATCCATCCTACACTCCACGCGACACTTCATCCTGTTGGTTGCGTCTCCCTAGATGACGATCAACTCGACACCGTGCTACATGCCATTTCCATCTCCACCCCCACCCCTATATATATATATATATTATATATACTATATTTATCTTATTTCTATTTCTCTTTCCTGCTATTAGAAAGATAAAAAAAAATAGTAAAAGAGAAAAGATAATCTTTGTCTTGCAGGTACTCGGTCTTGCGGATAGTAAGACCAATTTTGGAACCCTAATTTGGCTCAAAGCCAAGAACAATTTGGCTCTAAGCCAAGGACCTTATTTTGAGGTTGTACCTCAAGGACAAAAAAATTATCATAAAAAAATCGTAAATAGAAAAACACTAAAAACATAATAATCATATGGAAGAGATTCGTTGTAGGAAAGGTGTAGAAACCGATTCACCTCTAATCCTGCTTCCCTGAGTTCGACCCTAGGCCTAAAAGTGACCAAGATAAAATCAAGTAGGCCAGGTTAAAAATTTTGTAAAAAGATGGTTAGGCTCGATTTAGGTTAACCACTATACTCATTTCAAAGATTAAATCACCAGATTAACACCACCTATCCGAGCCCGACCACACTTTTTCTAGCGCCTGTTCAAGTAAGTTTCTACTCCATTCAATTAATTTTTCTCTTCTCACACCCTTCTCTTCACGGCTGTATCTGTTTGTTGGTGTGCAAGTGAACCAGTTGCAAGGAGAAGGTAGGCAGACAAAGTCGGAGACGTAGGCAGATCCAAGGCTGGAATGAGAGCGTAAAGCTACCGGCACCGCACTGGAACTTCGTCCATGTTGCTGAACAGGTAGGTCTCTCTTTCTTAGCAACTTAGGTCAACTTGTCAACTTAATAAAAAAAAAAAACTAAAAAAACTTCTTGGGATCTCTTGGGGCAAGTGGATTAAAAATCACTTGTTTGATTGTTTGCCATCACTCCCACCACCCCGGGATTTCCCGCCAAACTTCGTATAGCGAAGATCCAAGAATCTTGATTCTTGAATCTTTCGCTGTGTGAAGTATTCTTTGAGGCAAAAATAAATAGATTGATTGCCATCCCTCTTTGCCTCATTTATCTGCAATTCGAGATCACATTTTTGGTGGGGAGACTTGGAATTGAGTTGATTCCAACCCCACCACGACCTTTCACGTGCCTAAGATTTGATCCCGAATACTTCAACCCCAACAATTTGATTTTCTTTATCTTATGGTTGAGCCTTGTGTGTGGAAAATCATTCTGGTGATTGGGAGCACTTGAATTGAAGTGCTTTGGCTCCCTTTCACACAAATCTAAAATTGACTCATGCATCCACACATAGAAATCTCCATCTAGGGAAGCCCATTACATTTTAGCATGCATTAACCAACTGACATTGAAGAAGGGTTTGTTGGGCTTAGAAAAAAAATTGTATTCTCTCAAAACTCGGAGATTGGTTGAATTGGTAATTCAGCGAAATCCTAAAATCCATACTACTTAAGGTTGAAACTCTGAAAAACATTCACCAATTAAAACTTCAATTCGAGGAGATTTCCCCGTTGCATGCTTGGTTTACACACTTTATAAAATCAATCACTTGGGCATTACCCGTAAATAACGCCCTTCACATTCCAGAAGCACTTGATCCTATGCCTCTAACTAAAACTGGTAGCAACTTGACCCATATTAAGGATTGGAGGTCTAACTACCTATGTGTAGCGCCTACGTGCTGGTGAGGGTTCCCGCGTGCTATCGGGTGTCTAAGACTGGCGCAAACGACCTTTCAATCTGGCCCGGTGGTTCCGCGGTGCTCGCATTCGGTTCCGTAGGTTGTGATAGTAGGTAACTTAGATCTTTAGGTCTAAGGGCACACTGTAGAGGTTATGAATTTGATTGTCTTGATTTGTCATCAAGTGTACCTTTGCGGTGTCATTTCTCTCATCTCTTGTTCCCTTCTTGTCTCCCCAATTCTTCCTGCGGTAGTGCTTGTTTGGGAGGAGGTCACAAAACCCTGAACTGTGTGAATTGTCTGATAATTTTAGAAAAGAAGTTGAATCGTCCTCCTCCTCCACAAACATGGCTGCACGCCCACCCCCAAATCCCGAGGGAGGAAACTACCCTCAAAACCCACCAAGTGGTGGAGCCTTGGATCCCATAACCCGTCTCCAAGCCCAAATGGAAATGTATAATGAACAAATTGAGGCCATTAGGGAAACATTGGAGGAAATGCAGAACCCTCCCGAATGGGAGGAGCCTAGGTCTCTTAGCTCATATCAGAATCCCACTACTACAGAGACCATAGGAAAAATTCAGGTCCCCATGGGCAGGGACGACTTTGAATTGAAACCTAACATAATTGGCCTGATAAATTTTCACTTCCATGGTCTTGCAAGTGAAGATCCTTTTCTCCACTTGGAAGACCTAACCCGATTGGCTGAAATAGTTAAACAGAGAAATATCGGGTTGCCAATAGTCCTCATGAAAATGTTCCCGTTTTCATTACGGGATAAAGCATCACAGTGGTTACGCACCCTTAGGAGAACCATCCACTCTTGGGAAGAGATGCGAACAGCATTTCTCAAGAAGTTCTTCCCAATCGGGCAAACCAATGCGCTTTGCCGTGCTATCACTTCCTTTACGCAACAAAACGGTGAATAGTTTCATGAGGCATGGGAGAGATATAATGACCTTCTCAGGAAGTGTCTGCACCACGGTCTGCCTAAGTGGCATATAGCCCAGATTTTCTACTATGGGCTAAATGAGACTTTGACGTAGATTGCAGACGCTTCCTGCAGAGGAAACTTCATGAATAAAGATGAGAATGGAGCATTCGAATTATTTGAAAATATGAGCGAAAACTCAATGAACAATGACTCCATTGTCACCTTTAATCATACTAGCCTGCCCCGTAATGTCCACGAAGTTGACATGGGACCCTCCCATTCATCCACAGATCTCAACCTTATCACATAGAAATTGGATGAAGTCTCCGTCGTGCACAAGAAGCTAGACGAGCTTCTGGCCAACCCCGCCCGTTCTATGGCAAACACCCCCACCTCACCACTTCGTCACAATCTCAATTCTTCCAACACCAGGCTTATCCCGAGAAACCCCGTAAGACCTTCCTTACCGAGTATCGCGCCAAGCAATTCGGTAAGTCATGTGGATTTGGCTTCTACAAGCCAGTACTTTGACACGGAGGACCAAGCCTCCGTGTGCTTGGATGTGTATTTACATGTGGACACGTCTTCTGTCATAGAAGATGCTTGTGCCTTGTGGAACAACCCGTTCTCTACCACTTATAAGCCAGGGTGGCGAAATCATCCAAACTTCACATGGTCCAGCAACCTGCAGCGCCAAAACCCCGCGAGTGGACCAATGCAATCGTCCGCACCCATCATCTCAAGGGCCCAGTCTAATCCTATGGCGAATCCTCCATCAAGTCCTTGCGTACCGTAAACAGAACACGCATCAAGTCCTCTTGATAAATTGATGAGAATGATGACGGAAATGTCAAAGCTCCATGAAGAGAACATGACCTCTCTTCAGCACCACTTGGCGCAGTAGAATGCTAAGATCAGTCAACTACACATGGCGACTCGATCTTAGGGCACTCTTCCAACCCAACCTGTTCCCAACCCACGAAATTTCCTACCCCGTGGTCCTCAACCATAGGTACGACCTTTTCAGGGGCAGGTTCATCAGATTCTGCAAGCTCCGAGTATTCCACTGGGATTTCAGGCTAATCCTGCTGCAGCACCTCATTCTTATGTCCCTATTGCGAACCCTCCTCTGCCTTATGATCCCACTGGACCCGCATCATCCAATGCGATCAATACGAGGAGCGGTAAGCAGACCGTCGATCCGCCTCGACCTGATCCTAGTCTGTCTTCTTCATCGCCCTCTCATTCGGGATGCGTACCGCATTCGCAAGAGGATGATACACCCAAATTGGTGCCAGAATCAGTCCCATTCCCTGAGGCTCTACTGAGGGAGCCAAAAGGCAAGAAGAAGGATACCCAGGCCTTTTAGAACCTGCGTAATTTGTTTAGGGATGTTGAAATCAAGGTACCCCTGCTAGAGGCTACCGACCACATACATACTGTCGCCCGATTTTCAAGGACTACACAACACCCAGGCGACAGTCAAAGAAAACTAAGAATCCAGTGTTCTCTCACCTCATGCAAGTTGTACTATACTGTCAAATCTACCACAGAAGCAGAAAGATCCGAGCACACCACTTATTTCCTGTAGCATCCAAGGTTGCAATTTTAACCATGCCCTGCTTGATCTAGGATCTTCCATCAATCTTATACCAACCATCATGCTCGAAAAATTTTTCTTGGGAAATTTGAAACCCACCCCTGTCACGTTACAGTTGGCAAATCGTTCTGTCAAAATTCGAAAGGGTGTGGTGGAAGACGTGGTGGTTAGGGTCAACAGTCTCTGTTTTCCTGTTGACTTTCTTGTTTTAGATATGAAAGTTCCTAGCTCACTTTCTGATTGTCCGATCATCCTTGGTCGACCTTTCTTGGCCACAGGCCGTGCCCATATCGACTGCAAGTCGGGCTGTATTGAGATTGCCATTGGATCTAAGAAGCTCAAGCTTAACATCTTCAAGGCAGCCAAGAACTTTGATTGCGATTGCATCGAGGATGACACGTCTGACGATAACATGGCTGTCAGCATGTGTATCGAACTAATTGGGACGTATTCTGACTGTTGCGGATTACCTGTAAACACTGACGATTGCCTGACCGACACATATTGTGACGTTCCCCCATCCCTCCCTATTCCCATACCTTCTCCTGACCAGACTTCTGATGAGGTTTTCTCTGCTTCCCATACTGATGAGAGCCTCATCATGAGCCATAACTAGCTCATTTTGACCTAACAAAGAGAGTAAACGCTCCTATATAACCTAGAAGAAGGCTTAAAAGAAGGAATAAGTGTTCTGAGAAGAAAACATGAAATAAAGGTTAAAACTGTAATTTTACCATTGCAGTACATAAACGGGATTTCTCAGAGGCAAAACATAGGTCAAATGGTCTAAATGAGATAAAAAGTGGGTTGAATCAATCAGAAATGGGTTTATGTGCAATACAGGAATTAAATGACATTTGGTAACCCTAAAACAGACCCGCTTAATTCAACAATGTTTCGGTCAGGTTAAAAATCAAGTAAACCCTCTAAAATTCATGGAAAAATATCCTCTAGGGTTTAGAACATTTAAATTGGCCTTTGGAACCTAGTTTGACCTAGATTAGGGTCCTAGCTCATTAATTGACCTAATTTGGATTTTTACACAAAATGTCCAATCAAACGTGGTCAAACCTAAAATACAACTTCACCATTGGATTCCTTAGGTCCAAATTAGGTTTTTAGCAAAATTTGGACCTAAGGGGAGGTCATCTTGACCTACTTTGCAATTTAGTACACCCAATCACATTTTGGTCCCTATCTTTTGAAAACCATCACAACAACCCCCCTATCTTTCTCGCCAATCTTACAATCAAGTCCTTCTGCCATTATTGGGGCAAAATCCTTCTCCGGCGAGGATTAGAGAGGGAATACGCTCAGATCCCTCAGAGATCCCCTCCCAGAAATGGAAGGGAGATTCTCTGAGGAATTCCCTTCCATCTGAGGCCAGTTATGATCCTTGATTTGATCCCAATCTCTCGTGCGAACGCACGAGGGATTTGGGTATCCACCCACTTTCCTTCTATGGTGAGCCGTCGGTGACGAATGCTTGCCCTCCACGCTCCAGAACACATGGCCTGTGCCTATAAAAGAACCCCCAAACCCGGCCGCTCAATTTCAGCTCGACCTGGCTGGGATTCTACCTCAGATTCCTCTCTTCCCTCCCGGCCAGGGTGTCCAGCGGGCTCCTGTGAGCTCTCCTTCCTTTCCTCTTTACTCTGCCACAAAACCAGTGGCAGAGACTTCTTCCTCATTCTCCTCCGCGTCGCGCAATACCCGCGCGCGCTGCCCTAGCCCCGTCGTCACCGCCGTCCTCCCCCACTGGGCATCTTCTTCTCCAGCGACAACAGGTACAACCGTCCGCCTCTCCACCCCCTTCGTCCCTGCAAGTAGGTTAGAACTACTCCACATCTTTCCCTCTTTCTTTTCCCCACTATATTTCACCTGATTACCCCACGACCACGCCTGACCACCATCATCTTCCATCCCTCCGGCAACCCTCCAGTGAGGCGTCCCCATCACTCCGCAGCCCCACACGCCTCGCCGACCGTCGTAAAAGTTCCGCCACACCACACGAAACACACTCCGCCCCTCCACTGCCACGCTACAACTCCACAACGCACTCCCGAACTCACCCATCCATCTGGCCACAGGACGACCTAGGCACGCACGCCTAGGCCACCACGTGGCCTGTCACCTTGCTCTTCACCTTCTCCGTTACAAGGCGAAGGTTCCCTGGTGATCTGATTAGGCCGTGAGGCCATTTTCGTGTCTGATAGATTCATAGCCCCTGCCACCATTGACGGCGACTCGAAGAAGCTCCAAGCTCGCTCCAGGCTTCAGGATCGCAAGGCTTCAGGTGCAGCTCACTCGGGGAAGCACTGCGAAGCTATCTGACCAAGCAAGAGACGCTGCAACGTCCGCAGCTGTGGCAATTGCAGGAAGGATTTCTAGGGGCACGCGCGAGAGAAGGCAGCAACCAATAGTCCCACATCGGTAACTTACAAAGCACTGGCATGCTTTATATTATTTTTGTGATACTGTCTCATCACCTCCAGTCACATTTGGGGTGAGGTCCCTCACCTATCTCACGCCGCCTCGTCCGCAATTTCAACACGCGGATCTGGCGATATCCGACTGATGTAAACACAATTACACTACTTAAAAGGTCTATTTTTGCATGTTCTTAAGCATAGGATTGCATTTCATGATATAAATATTGCATTACATGCATCATCTTGCATTTAGAATAGTTTGAATAAAATGAAGGTTAATTGTCTCCTTTTATGTGCTTGGACAGGGCAAATATTTTATCAGGGCCTCGGATCAAAGATCCAACCATATGGATGTGATCAGGGCGACTATTGGAGTTCAACGACTCCAAGATCGCCCTAATCAGGCATCCGTAGCATCAGATAGAGACCGGGGAACCCTAGAAGATCAAGGGCCAGGATGGTGTAAATTCACACTTCAGATGATAAATCCGACCGCACGGATGAATTCGGATCGACGATCGCAGCCCAACGACACAAAAATCGAGTCAATCCGACATCCGTGGCACCATCTACAACTTCCAGAAGATGGACGGCCAAGATGGCGCCACGTGGCGCCATCTCAGCCGCCCAAACGGCCGCATGCATCTTGTGAAGACCGCGCACCGTCTCCTCTCCGCCGTTGGATCTCGATCCAACGGCTGTGGCCGCCCGGCGCTTAAAACATGCGCTCGACAATCCGCGCCCCGCAGCGCAGCGGTCGAGCGTGCTTACGCGAGCGCAGGGCGCGAGTTCGAGCCGCGGCGAGGGAGCGGAAGGCGCGATTGAGCGGGCGCGGATGAGCGTCAGATGGAGATCCAACGGCCGCGCGCACTCAATCAGGACGACGCATGATTGGACGCCGGGCGTAACGTGCGATCGCACGTGGGCGGGTGCGCTACGCAGCGGGCGCGGACGCGATTTAAGCCATCCGATCTCACGATTGGACGGCTGAGACTTCGCGGATGTGCGTAGGCGTTACGCGCGCGTGGGCGCGGCGGTGACGACCACGTCGGGGCTTTAGCGACGGTTTTATCCGTCACTAAAGACCCCTTATTTATTATTTTGAAGATGTAATGTCCATTTTGCCCCCACTCCTTGCAACTATAAAAGGAGACGCCCTCCATACGAAATTTTCATCTCTTCCTTCTCCTCTCTACCTCTCCAAAGCTCAAGAGAAGCTTGTCCCACACCCGGGATGCTTCTCGCGAGATAAAGTCCAAATTTTCTTCCCCCTTCGGAAGTGGATCCCGCGACGACGACGGCGTGCTGCTTTGTTCCCGTTCTTCTGCTTTGTCCTCCTTCGTCCCGCTTCGTTCTCCTTCGTCCAGGCGTCGTCCCGTCCGGCTTGTCCTCCAAGCGACCGTCGAGGAGGATTCTCTCTCCCTACTCTTTTTACTGCTTTTTAATATAGATTTACTGCTTTCTAGAGTAATCGCTTTATGCTTTCTAGTTGTAACGAACGATCTATTTTATGATAAATTCCTTGTCTATTCTACATCTCATTTTGATTTCCATGTGTAGTATTCTCTCTCTCTCTTACTCTCTCTCTCTTCTATTTGTTGTAGATACTTAGATAGTTTAAATTGAATTTCTTCGTGACAAAATAAAAATGAAATGCGAAGTTTTTAAATCAAACGTCTGCCTCCCTGTGTTCGACCCGGAATTTTAATTTCGGTATAAATTTTATTTGTTGAACACGAATTCTTCGCTTTCGAACTACAACGACAGGTTTTTCCAAAACCAAACACGTTAGCGTCGATTCGTAATCATTCAACATTTTGGCGCCGTTGTCGGGGAGGCAACGATCTTTGATTTTTCTTCGTGTTTTGTAACTTACAAATCATTTACCTCACTTTTCTCCTTTCTTATTGTAATTGCAGGTACTCTTTCGACAAGCAAAAGCGGTAGATCGGAGTAAAGTGCTGTGGAAGGTTTTGTAAGTTACCCCCCACCT
The DNA here is from genome assembly GCA_037157565.1 of Thalassia testudinum. Classification (NCBI taxonomy): domain Eukaryota; kingdom Viridiplantae; phylum Streptophyta; class Magnoliopsida; order Alismatales; family Hydrocharitaceae; genus Thalassia; species Thalassia testudinum. The sequence continues at coordinate 74,800,225 of JAZHRO010000024.1, read as the reverse complement.
CCCACCCATTAGATTTCATTTCATCACATAATAATTCAAACATCAATCAACCTAGGTGTTCTTATAAACTCTAAGGTCAGATTGTTTATTGTTTGACATCCATACTCACTCCAACCCCCACATTAAAAAAAAAAAAAAAATCTCACAGAGGTACACAACCTCATCTGATTTTCAAACTCAACCGGTAATCCAATCTTAGGAGCCGGTACACACATCCAAACACATAATTGAGTAGAAATCAGATTAGGTAATCATTTGTGTGCCTAATTAAGTGGTGCAACAGGCCAATTGTTTGAGTTGATTGGGCCGCACCACTTCAAATAAAATCAACTCATCAAGTAGCTGCCAATTAGGTTCAACTCTTAGGGATTTACCAGGCACTCCACATTCTTTTTAAACTTTAAAGGAAAACATCTTCACCTGTGCTTGTAAAACTTGGTGTGCCAACGAAACCTGATTGAAAACACCTAAAGTTGAATCCTAAAAGCTACTAAGCAAGATTTGAATCTTAAAATTCACCACATCAAAAACAATCTTGCTTGAAAATCACTGGTTGTGCACTCACACACAAATCAATCAATCATTAAGGGCACAACCCATTTAAAGGGCCCATCACATTCCAAAGCACATTCAAACCTAGCCCTAAATAAAACAAAGTAGATGTTGGCCTTAAGGATTGGACTCACTCTTCAGAACCCAGAACGAGATTATTTTCGATTAGTCTGTTTCTACTGTTCAATCTGATGTCTAGCTAGGGGAGCAGAGTCAAACGATCGCGGCTGGGGGGTACACTAGGAATTGGAGGCGTAAGCCGAAGGAAGAACCTTCTCCCCAGTCCCTCCTTCTAACTGGTTGGATTGAACATACGGAAGTAGATCAAATAGTTCCTTTATCTCAAGATGGGTTTTGAGAGTATGTAGGTCTTTAGGCTAACATATTTAAGGACAGGTTTGATTGTTTGTATTGCAGGGCACCTTTCTTCCTCCCGTGTATCATGAATCCTTCCACATATTTCACGCACTCCCGCTCTTTCCCTCCTGTTGTAAATTATCCTCAACATGACGATTATCCCAACTCGTATTGTAATCGACCATCAGTTAGTTGGGATAATTCAGATTGGGGATACAATTCCGGACCCCCGTGTTTAGGGTCTAACCCTGAACACTTTGATTCTCAATTCTATCCTTCTCAGAGTTGCATCGATTATAGATCGTCCTCCTTTCATGAACAACCTAATGCGATCTACAATCAAGAAGGATACATTGATCCTTACCCATCCTCTGATTTCACTGCCTTTAGGTCATCACCATCTTTTGAACAATCTGAAATGACCTATTATCAGGATGGGTATAACGAATCTCAATTCGTTAATTCCTCTACATTGATGTCAAACCCGCCCAACCCTGAACCAACTCATTTGGTTCAGGTTAATCAGGTTCAAGATAAGGTTCTGGCTAACTTGAGGAATATCATTCAATCTTTAGAAGTTCAGCCAATACCTTGCATTGAGAGATTGGAGCCCCTGATTGAAATGATTAATGATTTAAATAAGTCTTTGTTTGATTGGCTCCAGGATGTTAAGGATAAGAACCCGGGTGAGTTTCTACTTGGGAAATTAGCGAAATTGAGGATGAGATTTGTGGTTGCTTTGATTCAATCTTGGAATAATTCCCAGGATGAACTCTCTTCAGGAAAGCCAATGATAGAACCCGCTCAGGCACCTGTTGGGGGGGACACGTGTTACGAAGTTGACCAGATTGAATTAAAACAACCAATTAAGGATGATCTGATTTCTTCACCTGAAATCCCTGAGCCGGGTTACGAGGAAACGTATGTCTCCTTAGAACGCAAAGTGACAAATGATTTTGGGACATACATTGATACGGATCTTGATGGTGAAGATTCAAGTTGCGAAGTCTCACGCGAGTTTTCAGATCACGATTTTTGTGAGACGATTAGGCCTGAGGAATCTTATAGATCATTTGATAGCCCAATTACTGAGGAAACTGATCTTATTAGGGCACACATTACGGATCCAGAATCGCATTTTCTGGAAGAATCAATTCAATGCCCTGATTATCAGTTACACCTGTTAAGCTTATTGATGATTCTAATTCTGAGATAATTAGACCCAAGTCAATTTTGATTCTGCCACATCATTTAGACTTGGAGATTTCAGACGGGGTGATGAATATACAAGAGGTCCTGGAATTTGATACACTTAATGAGGAGGATAGGAGCGGGGAAGTTCTGATTTGGGAAGTTAATTTTGGAGGAAATGGAAGATTGAGTCGAAGGGTTCCTTTTAAGCTGAAACCATCAAATCAAAACCCTTACGACATTTGTTTCGAGGATGTTCAACTCAAGCACACATTCAACGATTATCCTTTTGAGCTTCAATTTTCTGTAACCCAACTTTTTGGTCTTGGGTTGCATCCTCAGAAATCGCAGGCCCGATCCCGCTTACATTCTGATTTTAGGTTTTGGGTAATTTTTATCCAGAACCTAAGATATTCTCGATTATGGGGTGTGGGTCTGCATCACAATCTGGTCCACATCTGTGGACCTCTACTGACAGGTCAGAGGATTCTTCTGTTCATTCTAATTCTGACCTGCACATGTGAATTCTTCATTTCTTTTCTTTGTATATGTGCCTAGCTGAAGGCACTAAACTCAGCACTTATACAGTTCTTTTTTGTTTTCATCTTGGAGCGGACCTGATATTCACGCAATTTAGGTGCTTTCTACAATTTTCCACTCTGTTTTATGTCTTTTTAATACAATGAGGACATTGCATTAGATAGGCATGGGGGGGTGGATATTCATCTCTGAATTCATTCGTCAGCTCCGTAGATTTGTTTATTTTCTTTTATAAAAATAAATAAATAAATAAATAAAAATTTCAGAATTAGGAAAGAGAATTTGGGTTTAAGAAAATTTTCAATCTTAGGATATACTACATTAGGATCTGAACACAAAGACCCCTCAGGTCTTTGGACTTAATTAACCTGTGTATCCACTAAAATGTCGATTTGTCTTTGAGTCCTCGCCATCTTAATTCTATTATAAGTGGAATAAATAAGTTTGGGTGATAAGTACACGACTTATCAACCCGCCCTCTGATTTGAGGGAATTTCGAGTCTTAAGCATCTACACACTTTCTTTGCACTGACTCGTTGTTCGGCGATTTTTACGGAAATTGGATAGCTAATGAACCTTCTAGGGTGATATGGCTGGCAAGTTATCATGGGTAACAGCCCATAGGTAGGTTGTCCAGAGCCCAGTCACTGGACCTTTCTCTTTTTGCTGCATTTAGTTAAATCTTAGACCAGGGAAGCCACCTACTTAAAAAAAAAAATCAAAAAGGAGAAAAGAACAAAAAGAAATAAGCCACACTTCGCCGCACGAGTATGGCTGGCAAGTTGTCGGTGGTAACAGCTCATCGACCGGTTGTCCAGAACCCAGCTCAGAAAATGCACTAAAAATTCCCAAAACACTTAGGAAGGAGCGGAGAAGTAGAATAAACCGGGGAGATATACACTGGATTCACCCTTGTGTTGACCCCGTTAAAAAATAAAAGTAGGGAGAAAGCTACTGGTTGTAAAGATACACCTTTAGGCAGAATTCTTTTTGAGGTCACCTAGAGGCGTAGAAATCCGAAGTCCGTTCTAATTGCCGGTCAAAGAGTCTATCACAATCACAATAAGATGCTTAAAACTTAGGATTCTCATAAAATCTTGGGTGAGTTGAATGGTCGTAGAAAGCCACTCTTGAACCCTAAAATTTGAAAATCCAAAAAAAAATTAGAAAAGAGTAAAAAGAGAAAAAGAAATTTTTCTTTGAATAAGGCGAGGGCTTGAGGCGATCTGCATTTTGGCTGATACTCGGGCACTGTTGTGTCTTTGAAAGTTCAGTTCCTAAGTAGACAATTTCTTAATGATTGAAAGTGACTCAGGTCCAAATAATCCAACCTAATTCTTTTATAAATAGCATATAGTTTTTGCTAGGGACTAGCAAAAGATAGGCATGGGGGTATGATGTAAACACAATTACACTACTTAAAAGGTCTATTTTTGCATGTTCTTAAGCATAGGATTGCATTTCATGATATAAATATTGCATTACATGCATTAGAATAGTTTGAATAAAATGGAGGTTAATTGTCTCCTTTTATGTGCTTGGACAGGGCAAATATTTTATCAGGGCCTCGGATCAAAGATCCAACCGTATGGATGTGATCAGGGAGACTATTGGAGTTCAACGACTCCAAGATCGCCCTAATCAGGCATCCGTAGCATCAGATAGAGACCGGGGAACCCTAGAAGATCAAGGGCCAGGATGGTGTAAATCCACACTTCAAATGATAAATCCAACCGCACGGATGAATTCGGATCGACGATCGCAGCCCAACGACACAAAAATCGAGTCAATCCGACATCCGTGGCACCATCTACAACTTCCAGAAGATGGACGGCCAAGATGGCGCCACGTGGCGCCATCTCAGCCACCCAAACGGCCGCATGCATCTTGTGAAGACCGCGCACCGTCTCCTCTCCGCCGTTGGATCTCGATCCAACGGCTGTGGCCGCCCGGCGCTTAAAACATGCGCTCGACAATCCGCTTCCCGCAGCGCAGCGGTCGAGCGCGCTTACGCGAGCGCGGGGCGCGAGTTCGAGCGGCGGCGAGGGAGCGGAAGGCGCGATTGAGCGGGCGCGGATGAGCGTCAGATGGAGATCCAATGGCCGCGCGCGCTCAATCAGGACGACGCATGATTGGACGCCGGGCGTAACGCGCGATCGCACGCTGGCGGGCGCGCTACGCAGCGGGCGCGGACGCGATTTAAGCCGTCCGATCTCACGATCGGACGGCTGAGACTTCGCGGACGTGCGTAGGCGTTACGCGCGCGGGCAGCCACGCGGGTGCGCGTGGGCGCGGCGTCGACGGCCACGTCGGGGCTTTAGCGACGGTTTTATCCGTCACTAAAGACCCCTTATTTATTATTTTGAAGACGTAATGTCCATTTTGCCCCCACTCCTTGCAACTATAAAAGGATACCCCCTCCATACGAAATTTTCATCCCTTCCTTCTCCTCTCTACCTCTCCAAAGCTTAAGAGAAGCTTGTCCCACACCCGGGATGCTTCTCGCGAGATAAAGTCCAAATTTTCGTCCCCCTTCGGAAGTGGATCCCGCGACGACGACAGCGTGCTGCTTCGTTCTCATTCTTCTGCTTCGTCCTCCTTCGCCTCGCTTCGTTCTCCTTCGTCCAGGCGTCGTCCCGTCCGGCTCGTCCTCCAAGCGACCGTCGAGGAGGATTCTCTCTCCCTACTCTTTTTACTGCTTTCTAATATAGATTTACTGCTTTCTAAAGTAATCGCTTTATGCTTTCTAGTTGTAACGAACGATCTCTTTTATGATAAATTCCTTGTCTATTCTACATCTCATTTTGATTTCCATGTGTAGTATTCTCTCTCTCTCTCTTACTCTCTCTCTCTCTTCTATTTGTTGTAGATACTTAGATAGTTTAAATTGAATTTCTTCGTGACAAAATAAAAACGAAATGCGAAGTTTTTAAATCAAACGTCCGCCTTCCTGTATTCGACCCGGAATTTTAATTTCGATATAAATTTTATTTGTTGAACACGAATTCTTCGCTTTCGAACTACAACGACAGGTTTTTCCAAAACCAAACACGTTAGCGTAGATTCGTAATCGTTCAACACCGACCTGACCCTGAGCACACCTCGCGCATCACCCTCACGCCGGTACGCCTAGTCACGGGTACGTTATCCGACCCGTTAACCCGGCTCTTGGAGAGCTTCCTGGGAGTGGTTTACAGAGAGAGAGATACGTGCGGGTGTGGGTAGAGAGGGATAGGTTTTTCCTTGGCTGTGGTGTGTGCAGGAAAGAAGGAAGGGAGGAAGAAGCCAATACTTAGCTGCTGCAAGGAAAGAGGCTCTGCCAAGGAAGAAAGGCAAAGCAGAAAGGAAGGACGCCATTGGAAAGAGAAGGAAGAGGCGAAGGAAAAAGAGAAGAAGAACTGAAGAAGAAAAGAAATAGAAGACAAGCAGAAGAAGAAAAGGAACTGAAGCAAAGGAAGCAGAGAGACAAGTACGAAGACCCGTAGATGACAGAAGAAAAGCAAGCAGCATTGCAGGAGAAGAAATAAAGAAAATCAGAAGATGAAGAATCAAAGAAGGGAAACATACTTTTAAGACGTCTGATCCCATTGATCAGACGTCCAATTCTTTCTTTTTGCCTCAATTACTTTTTAAACTCATGCAGTTACATTTGAATTAAAGTTTTGAGTAATTACAGTGTTCAATTACATTTGAGATTAGTAGTAAATTCTGATTGCTCCCTGTGTTCGATCTCGGATACTCCGATTTTTGAGTAATAAAACTTTTATTTGTTGACGACGCTTGATCACCTATACTACGACGCAATAACTGTTAAAACACGATCGAGTTAGCCGCGTCAACAAAATGGCGCCGTTGCCGGGGAGCAACGCGCAATTTATCACTAGTCTCTACATTCTTTTTATCATATTGAACACTAACTTGCCCTACTTTGCTTTGTTTTGATCTTGCAGGTATTTCACGAGAAAATCCCTCCCGCAAGTCAACCACTCCAGGGCAGGTAATTTCTTTTCTTCCTTAAACCATTCCCTAAATCCTGAAAAGACAAAAGGAAGAAAATCAATTTAGGAATCAATTGCCTTCTTTATATAGTAATCACCATCTTTAAGGCAAACATTTCCTAATTTTGCAAAAAATTTTCAAATCTTCTTGAAGTTGGAGCGATTTTTTTACATTCTATCCCACAAATTCATGTGCCTAATAGAAATAACTCTTAATCTCTACGGACAACACACTTCTTGCTTTCAAGTCCAAAGAGAATTTCTGTCAAAAAGAAAAAAGGATTGGAATTAGAACCAAATTAGGGTTTCTACAGTAGGATCTTGGAGTGTTAGTCACACATGCCTGCATAAAAGGAAATAAACCTTCCCGTATCAATGTGTCACCCAAGACCTTGATTGAAGAGATCTAAACAAGACAAACCCTAAAGAAAAAGAAGCTCTAAAATCACTTGAATCTTAAAATTTTTGGACCTAATAACCTAGGAGTCAAATCAGGGTGATCTCTAGGCTCCAAACCTAGAATCATTCTGCCATCTATAGGATAGGTCATGTGAAGTTGACCCCTTGGGTCAACCAACCTCTAAATTAGGTCACAATATCAAAACATCTAAAGTTCAAGTGAGAACCCTAAAGCACCTTTGAAATAAAAGTGGTAGACTTAAGAGGTCAAGGTCCCCATTCTGGTCTACCTGGAATCTCAGTGACAGGAGAGGTCGGGTGGGGGAAACCCTGTAACCCGTGGGGACGCTCTACCGTGTAGGGGTCTTTGCGGGTCTCTCCCTCTCTGGCTGCCCAGGTAATTCTCAGGTGGATGATCTTCTGATCCAGGGGTACCATCCACCCCGAACCTCCATAGTCATCCAAACATCTTTGGGTGTCTTGATTGGGTCAAAAACACCTCCAATCCCTCATATTTTCTCTTTAGAGCACACATAAACATTTTCAGTGGGACTCATTATTCAGATCTGATCACTTCATAACTTGATTCTACATCTTGATTCAAACTCTGATTCTACATCTGGATTCCACCACCTGATCCAAATATGCAGCCAAACCACTTAGGACCACCATTCAAGAAACCTGAATATCAGAGATCCATGAGAGATAAAATGATTGAGGATGCCCTGAAAATCTATGAAAAAGAAGAAACCTCAACACCAGTAGGAAACATTCAGGTTGATGTCCCAACAACCACAACCTTTATCATAACTTGTGCCCAAGTACTATTAGCAGAAGCCACAAAAGGATCAACCCGTGACTTGATCATTACTACATACATTGAGATAGAAAAACTGCACAATCTTGAATACCTTCAATGTATGACAAATCCTCGACTTTGGAAGCAACACCAAGATAGTCTTGAAAAATAGGAAGTGATAATGAGATTAGTAAAACAAGTTATTGACCAGAAATATCCGTATATACCACAAACAGAGGATGAACCATCTTGGGACAACATCGAGGATAAATCTGATCTCGGGTTCGAGGCACAAAATGGTTGTGGATTCCCAACCCAAATAGAATACAATGTGCCTGATATTGAAGAAGGTTGTGAAGCTCCAAATGCAGGAAAATACAATGTTGAGCCCATTTTAGAATCCCAAAACTCCTGCAATAATGAGAGTAGAGCTGAACCTCTCGAGGGTGTAAATTCCGTCCCTGATTTTGATAAGGTGACCCTCGAAGGTTATTCTGACCTAGATTCTAGTGATTCAACCCACATCCTAAGCCTAGAACCTAGATCTGAAATCTATTTTGAAGATTTCAAGGCCCCATATGAAGAAGATCAATCTTTCAATGAAGAATATGATTTTGGGCCTCTATTTGATGAATATCCTTTGCCAACCTCCTTAGAGGAACTAATCAATTTTTTGAAAGTCATGCCAATCTATGACATAGAAACCGAGGAGTTGGATGAGTGGGGTTTCAATTGGGTCTGCCCTACTAGCTTAGAACCTGAGCCTTTACCAAATAGGGACACCTTTTTAAGCTCAGAATTCACATTTAGGCTAGACCCCAGTCAGGCTGCTGAATCTACAACATATGATTTATTCTATGGTGGTGGAACTCATGATCTTGAATCTCATTCAGACTTTGATTTTCGCAAACTCTCCGACGATTTCGAATCTGACCATAACATCGGCGAAAATCTGCTTCCTGATTATAATAAGCCAATTTTCTTTGAAGCCACCTGCTCCACTTATACTGAACCAATCAAAACCTGTTCTCTACCTCGACCCGCAATCGGACTCAATTTCTATTCCGATTCACCTCTCACTGAGCCGTTTGCAGATGATTCAACTCCATATCTATATCAGGTATCGGGCATTGATCAGAACGAAAAACAGGAGCCAACATTCCTTGTTCACCCCTGTAGGGATTCCACACCTTACATTGATTATTTTTTGGAACCCTACTTTGACCAGGCTGATTCGACTCAACCTAAACCTGAGTTTTCACTTTCATATCCATCAGAACTTCATTACATATGGTGGGTTCCACATCTGTTGATCTACATCTATCAACCCACCAGACTTATTGGGTTTGGGCTGCATCATTAGCCGACTGATCTTAACAAGCACCTGGTTGGACCAACCAGGCTCTTAATCAAGGTGTTTGTGTTTCAAAATTCTGCTGATTTGACCACTCCCTCTCCACCCCATTTTTCGCTCGGCTGAAGGCATTGAATTTAGCACTTAACGGGAGGCAACCCGTCATCCCAAAAATAGAGACCCGTCTGATGATCCGTCTGTACTCCACGTCTATTGCACCTTGAGTTCAGCCTTAGACAGTTGATCCCACCTCTAGTACACATACCAGAGCTTGAAATCATCCGCATCAGTCATTTTCGACCCATTCCCCACCCGATGTATCCTGTTCTAAGTTCCTGACCTCAACACTATTTCACACCCTCCGTTTACAATGAGGACATTGCAAAACTTAGGCATGGGGGGTGATAAAGTGCATACATACAGAACCAAGAAAAAATCAGAAGGATTCTCACACAAAAAAATTCACATATGTCAAAAACACAAAAAAATTGAAAAATTATGAAAAAGAACAAAAAAAAATGGGTGGAAGGAAATGTTGTGAGCCACATATTCATAAGGAGGAGAAAAAGAGCAAAAATGACAAAAGGAGCACAAAATGAAAAAGAAAAAGAAATAGTCATTAGTAAAAGATTAAGGAATTAACTGAAGTTCTAGACCAGATCAAGAAAAGAAATAAAAGAAAAGTGCTAAGGAGACATAACAAGAGATTAGCGGGAACGCTGATCTTAGGCCTCTTGGGCTAGATTCTTTAGCTTAAAAATTCACGTATCCGCTAAAATCTGGATAATCCTAAAGAGGTTGGGGAAAATGCGAAGCTTAAGTATTAAGTCTAAGGCTTAGGAAGTATTCGGCCTCGTTAACTGACCTTCGATTTGTGGATTCGGTAACCTAAACACCCCAAATTCACACACAGTCTAGTTCAGTGCGCATAAATATCCAAATCACGCAAAAGCATTTAATGTTCTGAAAAAGTTACCTAGATTAGGAGTGGCCAATCAACACAAGTTGATTTGGATGAGTTCCCGATGCGGAGAGGCAGGAAATTCCCCTCGAAGATGCATAACAACATATCATCTCCTCGGTGCTTGTCTCTTAGGATATTTAAATATCCTACTGGGGGCATGTAAGCACTCTGCTGGTTCAGATACCATGGGCGGCATTATCACGAAATGTCGATCGCCAGGGTCTAAATTCGGCCATGGAATGCCATGGGCAGGATTATCTCGAAATCTCGAAAGCCAAGGTTCTGGGGGTTGCCATGGGCAGTGTTATCTCGAAGCATCGATAGCCAGGGACCCTTGAGGATTGATGATGGGGACGAGGAATCCGATACAGACCGTGTTGAGAAGCTAATCCGAAGCTAGAAATAAAAAAAAAGAGAGAGAGAAAAGCTCTCCAAACAAATAAATCTTCTATCTCTCTCTTACAAAAACACACTGCAAACTGAACCTAGGCTGAAAATGTCTCAAGCACGGGTGCTTTAACCGTGGAGTCCAACAAACCCTAGGTTAGTTTCTGTGGGCCTTAGAAACCTTTGCGGAGGACTGAGGCTGAAGCGGGTCAGGTCCAGATTTTGGTTGGTACTTGAGTACCTCTAGGCCTATTGTTGGCATTTTGACTTAATCATAAAAGAAGCACTTATCATAATTAATGACAGACACTCAGGGTCTAGAACAGAAGTTAAAACCTTGAAATTTTGCTAAGGGACTAGCAAAAGCTAGGCATGGGGGTATGACGAGAGCCTCATCATGAGCCATAACTAGCTTATTTTGACCTAATAAAGAGAGTAAAAGCTCCTATATAACCTAGAAGAAGGCTTAAAAGAAGGAATAAGTGTTCTGAGAAGAAAACATGAAATAAAGGTTAAAACTGCAATTTTACCATTGCAATACATAAACGAGATTTCTCAGAGGCAAAACATAGGTCAAATGGTCTAAATGAGATAAAAAGTGGGTTGAATCAATCAGAAATGGGTTTATGTGCAATCCAGGAATTAAATGACATTTGGTAACCCTAAAACAAACCTGCTTAATTCAACAATGTTCCGATCAGGATAAAAATAAAGTAAACCCTCTAAAATTCATGGAAAAATATCCTCTAGGGTTTAGAACATTTAAATTGGCCTTTGGAACCTAGTTTGACCTAGATTAGGGTCCTAGATCATCAATTGACATAATTTGGGTTTTTACATAAAATGTCTAGTCAAACGTGGTCAAACCTAAAATACAACTTCACCATTGGATTCCTTAGGTTAAAATTAGGTTTGTACCAAAATTTGGACCTAAGGGGAGGTCATCTTGACCTACTTTGCAATTTAGTACACCCAATCACATTTTGGTCCCTATCTTTTAAAAACCATCACAACAACCCCCCTATCTTTCTCGCCAATCTTACAATCAAGTCCTTCCACCATTATTGGGGCAGAATCCTTCTCCAACGAGGATTAGAGAGGGAATACGCTCAGATCCCTCAGAGATCCCCTCCCAGAAATGGAAGGGAGATTCTCTAAGGAATTCCCTTCCATCTGAGGCTAGTCATGATCCCTGATTTGATCCCAATCTCTTGTGCAAACGCACGAGGGATTTGGGTATCCACCCACTTTCCTTCTCCGGTGAGCCGTTGGTGACGAATGCTTGCCCTCCACGCTCCAGAACACATGGCCTATGCTATAAAAGAACCCCTAAACCCGGCCGCTCAATTTCAGCTCGACTTGGCCGGGATTCTACCTCAGATTCCTCTCTTCCCTCCTAGCCAGGGTGTCCAGCGGGCTCCAGCGAGCTCTCCTTCCTTTCCTCTTCGCTCTGCCACAAAACCAGTGGCAGAGACTTCTTCCTCATTCTCCTCCACGTCGCACAATACCTGCGCGCACTGCCCTAGCCCCGTCGTCGCCGCCGTCCTCCCCCACTGGGCATCTTCTTCTCCAGCGACAGCAGGTACAGCCGTCCGCCTCTCCGCCCCCTTCGTCCCTGCAAGTAGGTTAGAACTACTCCACATCTTTCCCTCTTTCTTTTCCCCACTATATTTCACTTGATTACCCCACGACCACGCCTGACCACCGTCATCTTCCATCCCTCCGGCAACCCTCCAGCGAGGCGGCCCCTTCCCTCCGCAGCCCCACACGCCTCGCCGACTATCACAAAAGTTCCACCTCACCACACTGAACACACTTCACCCCTCCACTGCCATGCTACAACTCCACAACGCACCCCCGAACTCACCCATCCATCAGGCCACAGGACGACCTAGGCACGCACGCCTAGGTCACCCCCCGACCTGTCACCTTGCTCTTCACCTTCGTCGTTACAAGGCGAAGGTTCCCCGGTGATATGATTAGGCCGCGAGGCCATTTTCGTGTTTGACAGATTCATAGCCCCTGCCACCATTGACAGCGACTCGAAGAAGCTCCAAGCTCGCTCCAGGCTTTAGGATCGCAAGCCTTCAGGTGCAGCTCACTCAGGGAAGCACTGCGAAGCTATCTGACCAAGCAAGAGACGCTGCGACGTCCGCAACTATGACAATTGCAGGAAGGATTTCTGCGAGCGCGCGCGAGAGAAGGCAGCAACCAATAGTCCCACATCGGTAACTTACAAAGCACTAGCATTCTTTATATTGTTTTTGTGATACCGTCTCATCGCCTCTAGTCACACTTGGGGTAAGGTCCCTCACCTATCTCATGCCGCCTCGTCCGCGATTTCAACACGCGGATCTGGCGATATCCGACCCGACCCTGAGCACACCTCGTGCATCACCCTCACGCCGGTGCGCCTGGTCATGGGTACGTTATCCGACCCGTTAACCCGGCTCTTGGAGAGCTTCCTGGGAGTGGTTTACAGAGAGAGAGATACGCGCGGGTGTGGGTAGAGAGGGATAGGTTTTGCCTTGGCTGTGGTGTGTGCAGGAAAGAAGGAAGGGAGGAAGAAGCCAATACTTAGCTACTGCAAGGAAAGAGGCGCTGCCAAGGAAGAAAGGCAAAGCAGAAAGGAAGGACGCCATTGGAAAGAGAAGGAAGAGGCGAAGGAAAAAGAGAAGAAGAACTGAAGAAGAAAAGAAATAGAAGACAAGCAGAACAAGAAAAGGAACTGAAGCAAAGGAAGCAGAGAGACAAGTACGAAGACCCGTAGAAGACAGAAGAAAAGCAAGCAGCACTGCAGGAGAAGAAATAAAGAAAATCAGAAGATGAAGAATCAAAGAAGGGAAACATACTTTTAAGACGTCAGATCCCATTGATCAGATGTCCAATTCTTTCTTTTTACCTCAATTACTTTTTAAACTCATGCAGTTACATTTGAATTAAAGTTTTGAGTAATTACAGTGTTCAATTACATTTGAGATTAGTAGTAAATTCCGATTTCTCCCTATGTTCGTCCTCGGATACTCCGGTTTTCGAGTAATAAAACTTTTATTTGTTGACGACACTTGATCACCTATACTGTGATGCAATAACTGTTAAAACACGATCGAGTTTCGTGTGTCAATGCATACCTCGTGGTTTGAGTCATATCTGGGCTACTCACCGCCAGTCCACACTCTTGAAGATCGGATTGCCCTTTCTTTCCCGCCAAATCAGGCGGAGTTGCAACTCCACACTAGGACCTTGAGCCCATATACTACTCACTGGTGCTATTCCTTTTTGGATCCATCTATCCAAGAAGCCCCTCCTCTTGGCCAATCTGCGGGCCAACTTCTTCCTCCTGACTTGTTTTCAGATCCGCTTGGGACACTCTCGTCCCAAGAAATGCCAGATCTTTCACCATCCACTCCTGAGCTGAAAGAGCTTCCTAGTACACTTAAGTATGTTTTCCTGGGGGCAAATGAAACGCTCCCCGTAATCATTAGTTCAAAATTGACCAGGGAGCAAGAGTGCAAACTAACGAATGTCCTTATGGAACACAAGGCAGCCATTGGGTGGTCTTTATCAGACTTAACTGGCATCAGCCCCTCCTACTGCACTCACCGTATATATACGAAGGAGGAGGCTCGACCTTCCCATGAGATGCAGCGACGTCTCAACCCTAACATGCGGGAGGTCATTAAGAAGGAAATTATTAAGTGGCTGGATGCGGGTATAATCTACCTGATCAGCGATAGCCCCTGGGTGAGTCCGATTCACATCATGCCTAAAAAGGCGGGACTCACCATCCGTGTCAATGACAGGGGCGAATCCATCCCTACACGCACTCCTACATCCTGGAGAGTGTGTGTAGATTATAGGAAACTCAATGCTGCAACTAAGAAAGATCACTTTCCGCTACCTTTCATTGACCAAATCCTGGAGCGGTTAGCGGGAAATAAAATTTTCTGTTTCCTGGATGGATTATCAGGATATAACCAGGTGGCAATTGACCCCCAAGACCAAGAGAAAACCACCTTTACCTACCCCTTCGGCACCTTTGCATTTAGAAGGATGCCATTCAGACTTTGTAACGCACCAGCAACATTCTAGAGATGTATGCTGGCGATATTTCATGACATGGTGGGTGACTTTCTCGAGGTCTTCATGGATGACTTTTCAATCTTTGGACCATCTTTTGATGACTGCCTTGCCAACCTGACCCGTATCCTTAGGATATGTATTGATGTAAACCTCGTGCTTTCCTAGGAAAAAAGTCATTTTATGGTACACGAGGGAATTGTTCTCGGACATATCATCTCTGATAGGGGTATCGAGGTTGACAGAGATAAGCTTGATGTAATTGTTGATTTATCTATGCCTGGCTCTGTCAAACAAATTCGCTCCTTCCTGGGACACGTCGGTTTCTATAGGAGATTCATCAAAGATTTCTCTAAGATTTCTCGACCTTTAACTCATCTCCTATCGACCGACGTACCCTTCAATATGGGCCCTGATTGCATACGAGCATTCACGTAGTTACGTAATGCTGTCACCAAGGCCCCTGTTCTCCAGCCACCTGATTGGTCCCTCGACTTTGAACTCATGTGTGATGCTTCCGACCTTGCCGTTGGAGCCATCCTGGGACAAAGATGCGAGAGACACCCCTTCGTGGTGTACTACGCCAGTAAGACGTTGGATGAGGCCCAGTGTAATTATACTACCACTGAGAAAGAACTACTGGCGGTCGTCTTTGGGCTGGAGAAATTCTGCTCTTACCTTATGGGCTCACATGTTATTGTTTTCACTGATCACGTAGCCATTCGGCATCTCATGCATAAGAAGGATGCCAAGCCTAGACTGATTCGTTGGATCCTTCTGGTCCAAGAATTTGACATTGAGATCCGCGATAAGGCCAGAGCCCAGAATGTTGTCGCTGATCATCTTTCTAGGCTGGACCCTGACCATATTGGACTTACTCTGTCGATTAATGAGATTTTTCCTGATGAGCACCTATTGGCAATTAATGTGGCAAGTCGACCTTGGTATGCCGACATTGCCAATTACCTTACTTCTGGATCCCTTCCATGTGGCTGGCCTAAAAACCAGTGCGAGCATTCATGGCAGAAGCAAAGTATTATTTCTAGGATAATCTACTTCTTTTTCGAATAGGTGCTGATCAAATTATCCGTCGCTGTATTCCTGACAACGAATTCCCCAGTGTGCTATCCTTCTGCCACGATCAGGCCTACGGAGGCCACTTCTCTGGGAGGAAAACTGCAGCCAAGGTGTTGCAGTGCAGTTTCTTTTGGCCCTCCCTTCACCTGGATGCACACAATTATGCCAAACAATGCACTAGGTGCCAGTCGTTAGGATCAATGTCACGTTGTGACATGATGCCCTTGCAACCCATCCTAGCAACGGAAATCTTCAACATTTGGGGAATTGATTTCATGGGTCCCTTTCCTCCTTCCAACGGCTTCGAATTTATCCTCGTGGCTATTGATTATGTTTCGAAATGGATCGAGGCTATTCCCACGCGCCGTGCTGACCATGTTATATCCACTCGATTTGTCAAAGACCACATTTTTGTGCGCTTTGGGATCCCTCAAGCCATTATCTCGGATGGAGGAAGCCACTTTACCCATGCTTCTTTTCGATCACTTCTAAGGAAATACGGAGTTCACCATCGTATCGCATCTCCGTATCATCCTCAGACGAACGGCCAGGCAGAGGTGTCGAACTGGCAAATCAAGAAAATTCTCCAGAAAACGATTTGGCCTGACCGTAAGGATTGGTCCGACAAGCTAATTGATGCACTTTGGGCGTATCGGACCACCTTCAAG
The DNA here is from genome assembly GCA_037157565.1 of Thalassia testudinum. Classification (NCBI taxonomy): domain Eukaryota; kingdom Viridiplantae; phylum Streptophyta; class Magnoliopsida; order Alismatales; family Hydrocharitaceae; genus Thalassia; species Thalassia testudinum. The sequence continues at coordinate 74,783,859 of JAZHRO010000024.1, read as the reverse complement.
GCCCCCCTTGGTATGTCTCCTTATAGAATCATTTACGGGAATCCTTTTCATTTGGCCGTGGAGTTGGAGCACCGCGCTTATTGGGCAGTTCGCCAATTTAACCTCGACCCAGACCTGTGTGGTCGAGAAAGGAAACTCCAACTCCAGGAGCTGGAAGAGCTCCGTCGTGAAGCCTATGATTCTGCCTTAACTTTCAAGCAACACACTAAGGCTTTTCACAACAGCCGTATTCGGCGGAAGGAATTTGAGCCATCTCAGCAAGTTTGGCTCTACAATGCCCGGCTCAAATTCTTTCCTGGGAAATTGAAGTCCAAATGGACTGGTCCTTTTCTGGTCTCGAGACCATTTCCCAACGGGGCTATTGAGATTGAAGATCCCAAATCTGGGCATAAATTTACGGTCAATGGGCAGCGTTTGAAACCCTATCTTACTCATTAACTTGCCCCTGTTGGAGAAATTGTTGCCCTGCTGGAGGGTAACTAATGTCGTGCCTCATTCTGAGTCTAGCTGGGGACGTTAAATTCAGCGCTCGTTGGGAGGCACCCCAACAACACTCCACCACTGTCACGCTCACTTCACTTTTCACTTCACCACCCATCGTCCCCCCACCCTACCACCCTGCTGTTTACCCTACACCTCAGCTCTCATTACCCGATCTCTGGTCCTTCCTCTACCCTACCCTGCATGCATATGAGGACATAGCATCGTTTGGCATAGGGGGGTGGATAGGCATCCATAGGATCTGGGTATTTTAGGGTATCATACAGTCTCCATCTATCTATAAATATGTTAAAAAAAGAAAAAAGAAAAAAATGGTGTTTAGTAATGATCTAAGGCTGAAACAAAAATACAATAAGTGTTTATGGATATTCAACCACTGTTTTGAAGACTTTCCTGGCCGCAAAAGCTTGATTCGCTCAGGCTCAGCTTAATTCACTTGAGCATTGACAAGATAGATCAGAATCTCTCCTAACTAAGGACATATTCTTGTACCTGAGACACCAATACAGGATCCATTGGTTTGCGTCTCCTCGAGAGCCGAAGTAATCTTGGTTCACACTACACATATCAAGAAAGACCAGGTGAACATAAGATCCAACCCTAGTATTCATTAGGGAAGGTGGAGTCCTTACCTGTGTGTGTAGGTAGACTTTTTATCCCAGGCTTTAGTCTTGTGTTTAGGAGAGACTCTTTTCACCAAAAAGGAACTCTCCTACCAAAAGAAAAGTGTGCTCCTCCAAATAAAGTTGTAAGAGATATGCTGACACGTGTTTCAAAAAAAAAAAAAGGAGCTACAAATAAGTCAGTATATCTCGCAAATGTCTGTAAAGTCTTCACCCTACAAAAGTTCTTCAGGGTAAGTTACAAATACCCTGTTTTCTTTGAGCCACAAATGTAATAAAATGGTAGTTGAGTTTTCCATCATCATTTTAAGGGTCAATCCAAAGACACGAGCTGAAACTGGGACCAACCTGCACTTAAAAATTTGTGAAACCCTGGGCTTGAGTCTTAATGTTCATCTGGTCAGTCTTGATCCTTCACTAAGCACAAGCCATAATCTCTTGAGCTCTCGAGTACGGTAAAAACCTCCTGGGTCTTGGAAATCATACTTAAGGTTTAAATATCAAGGGCCCAGGTTAGTTGAGAGATGGTCTATGTCACATACGACTTAAAGTACTGGTAGCCTTCTCCACAATTGGTTCTCACAATATCCAACAAATAAACACACCTATGTCGCCTCAAAAGAAAATCTTCAGCTTAAGATCATTTCTAAATATAGTACAAAATGTTTTGTTAGGGACTAGCAAAAGATAGAAATGGGGGTATGATTGCACAACAAAAATACACCAACAATTGGGTCATCTTGTGCTATTTCCTAGCATTGCCAGTGCATATTAGGTAGCCATAGTTGTATTTGTAAAAATAAATGCATGCATGCATTTATTTGAGAGGGGAGGAGAGTGAATAAAATGGCCTTGAAATTAACATATTCCTCAAGTGCTGCCTCGCAAAATCACCATCTTCATTTTTTTATTTGGCTTTGAATTTCTTCTCCGTGCAGCTACAGGGCATGGCTGCTTCTTCTTCGCGCCACTCTTTGCCACAGCATGCCCTACCAACCGCATGCACAGGCATGCACAGCCCAGGGCATGGCTGTGCTTGCCTCCATCCTCTTTAAACAGCCCTCCTCACTTCCTTGCGCAGGGGAGCCTGGTACACACAACACACACGGCACCCTTCCTTCTCTAGGCCATCTCCTCCCCTCTCCCCTCCATACGCAACCTCTCTTCCTCCTGAGGAGCTACACTGCAGGTAGGAGCAGCTCATAGTGGTACACGACTACCACTGTGAGTCCCACCACCACTCTATTTTATACGTTCAAGCACTTCCGCCATTGCCACAGACTCAAGCTTGGAAGCTCAGCAGCAGCAGCAGCATGGCACAGTAGCCTCTCGCCCACGCGTAGGCCACAACGCGCCCCTGCAACAGCTGGTGCAGCTCCTTCCGCGTGCGCAGGCCCGCTCCACAGTGCCCACGCACGCAGAACCGGCCGCAGACAGTCACCCACGCCGAGCGCGCACTGTAGCTACTGTTCACGCTAGAGAGCGTGACACTGTAGCTACAGTGTGGTGACTGGAAAGTTTCTCGCTTATCCAGTCACCGCGCGCTCTCTCTCCGCGCTGCAACCGTCGCTAGCCCGTCCGCGCGCCTGCTTCCATGTACGCTCGTGCCCGCTACGTCCGCTCCAGCGCCCGCTTCTTCACCCACATTCACCTCACTACGCAGCGCAGTGCGCTGCGCCCTTACACCGCTCCCTCCAGTGCGCGCCTGCGCTTGCACGTGCCTACGCTTGCACGTGCACGCTCCTGCATGCACCACAAGATGTCGGATGAAGCCTCTGGACGACTTAACCAGCAGATGCTCTCTCTCTCTCTCTCTCTCACAGACACACACCTCACTCACACACACACACCACACTTGTACACACTCATGTGTACACACACTCACTCACTTGTACACGACTATATACTTATATATATATATATACATATATATATTTATATATATAGATATATATATTTATATTCATATATATATATATACATATATTATTACCTATACAACTAAGTATAAGTATATATACACATTTATATATACATATATATACACATATATCTATATCTATAAATACATAGATATATATATATACATATATATATCTACATTTATATAGTTATATATACATACTTATATATATATATACATATATATATACATATTAGTACCTATACAATTATATATATACACATACATGCATACATACCTATATATATATATACATATATATATATATATTTATACACATATATATACATATATAACTACATATACAGCTATATAAATATAACCATATCTATATCTATACATATAAATATATATTTATATATATACATATATATATATTTTTTTTTCATATCACCTACCACATGTTGTATCGCAGGAATATCTGCACCAGTTGCTGATATTCCCCGATACACGAGTACAGAAAGCGTCTCTGCACACACCTTCCACCCATCCATCCTACACTCTATGCGGCACTTCGTCCTGTTGGTTGAGTCTCCCTACACGACTATCAACTCGACACAGTGCTACAGCCATTTCCACCTCCACCCCCACCCCTATATATATATATATGTATATTATATATATATATATATATCTATATATACATATATACTATATTTATCTTATTTCTATTTCTCTTTCCTACTATTAAAAAGATAAAAAAAATAGTAAAAGAGAAAAGATAATCTTTGTCTTGCAGTTACTCGATCTTGCGGATAGCAAGACCAGTTTTGGAACCCTAATTTGGCTCTAAGCCAAGGACCTGATTTTGAGGTTGTACCTCAAGGACAAAAAAATTATTAGAAAAAAATCGTAAATAGAAAAACACCAAAAACATAATAAACGAACGAAAGAGATTCGTTGTAGGAAAGGCGTAGAAACTGATTCACCTTTAATCCCGCTTCCCTGAGTTCGACCCTGGCCCTAAAAGTGACCAAGATAAAATCAAATAGGCCAGGTTAAAAATTTTGTAAAAAGATGGTTAGGCTCGATTTAGGTTAACCACTATACTCATTTCAACAATTAAATCACCATATTAACACTACCTATCCGAGCCCGACCACCAGGTTCGCGGGTTATAGGTCACGGACGAGGCGTGCTAGGTGAGGGGAGGGACCTCACCCCAGTGATTTCGAGGTGAATAGATAATAGCACAAAATCCACTTAAACCACTCAGACAGCTCACTACTTACCGAGGTAGGACTAAAAGTCCCACCTGCTGCTGCCAACTGCAGGAGAGCGACTTCATAATTGGTGCAACTGCAGGTCTCGCGGCACCCTCTATCAGGCTAGACTTGCGCACACTCACAACCCGCACAGTCTGGAAGTCTGGGAGCAGACAATTGTGGCATGAAGCTGGAGAATAGTCGAGCTCGAGTCGTCGGTAATGGCGGCTAGGAGCTTGACCCTGCACGACACAAAAGGAGCCTTTCGGCTCTATCAGGCCATAGGAGGACCTTCGCCGTGTCACGGCAAAGGTGAGGCGATCAATGGTAGGCTGCGGGGCGGCCTAGGCATGCGTGCCTAGGTCGCTCTATGGCTGGATTTTTGGGTTAGGTCGAGGGAAGCGTGGAGTGCATGTGGCGACCTATGGATGTGTGGAAGATGTTCAGTGGAGTGTGGTGGAGGTTGTGAGGTAGGTGGCGAGACGTGTGGGGGTGCGGAGTGACGGATGCGTCTCGCCGAAGGGTGGCCGGAGATGGGGAAGATGTGGGCGGACAGTGGCAGTCGAGGGATGTTTTGTGAAATAGAACGAGGGAAAGGAAAGAGTGGAAGACGAGGAGCATATCTGTAGTGATTGGAGTGAAGGGGGGGTAGAGGAGACGGATGGTGCATTTGTGCCGTCGTCGGAGAAGACGGCCCTGAGGGGGAGATAACGGCGATGAGGAGGAGGACAGGAAGGCATGCGCTGGTGCGGCGCGACATGGAAGAACGAGGTGAAGTGAACCCTGCTGCTGGTATGGTAGCAAAGAGATGAGAGGGAGGAGGAAAAATCACCGGAGCTTGTAGGCTACTTGGCCGAAGAGAGGGGAGATGAAATCTGGGGGATTCTGCCGCCAAAACAGGCTTGAGAGATTCGCAGAGGACCGGGGATCCTTTTATAGTTGCTGGCGGAGCTTCTGGTGCGTGGAGGGCAAGCCTTCTACCACCGACTTCTTGCCAGAGAAGGAAGGTAGTTGGAGATCCAAATCTCTCGTGTGTTCGCATGAGCGATTGGATGGAAATCAAATATTGTAATTGAGCTCAGATGGAAGGGGATTCCTCAGAGAATCTCCCTTCCAAATTTGGGAGATCTCTTAGGAATAAGGGAGTATACCCCCTGCGTTCCTCGCTGGAGAAGGATTCCTCCCCATTAATGTTGGAGGGACCTATTTGTAAGAGTGGTGAGGAAGTTAGGGGGGTATGCATAATGGTTTTCAAAAGATAGGGGCCAAAATGTAATTAGGTGTACTAATTTGCAAAGTAGGTCAAGATGACCTCTCCTTAGGTCCAAATTTTGGTACAAATCTAATTTGGATATAAGGAATCCAATGGTGAAGTTGGATTTTAGGTTTGACCAAGTTTGACTGGACTTTTTGCATAAAAACTCAAATTAGGTCAATTATTGAGCTAGGACCCTAATCTAAGTCAAAATAGGTTCCAAAGGTCAAATTGAAGGTTCTAAACCCTAGGGGATATTTTTCCATGAATTTTAGATGGTTTAGTTGATTTTTATCCTGACTAGAACCCTGTTGAATTAAGCGGGTCTGTTTTAGGGTTACTAGATGTCATTTAATTCCTGGATTGCATATGAACCCATTTCTGATTGAACCAACTTCCTTTTTATCTTATTCTGACCATTTGACCTATGTTTTGCCTCTGAGAAATCCCGTTTATGTACTGCAATGGTAAAATTATAGTTTTACCCTTTATTTCATGTTTTCTTCTCAGAACACTTATTCCTTGAATTAAGCCCTTCTCTTGGTTATTTAGGAGCTCTTATTCTCTTTATTGGGTCAAAATGAGCTAGTTAGGACTCATGATGAGGCAGTCATCACCGACCACTCGGCCTTGACACATCTCTTGGCCAAATAGGATGCCAAACCTCGACTTATTCGTTGGATTCTTCTGCTTCAAGAATTTGATCTTGAAATCAAAATGTGGTGGTAGATCATTTGTCGAGACTTCTAAGTGATTCTTCTCATCCGGACATCCCTATTGCTGATACCTTTTCCAACGAAACCATCCTTACAGTTTCAGGTGTCCAAACCCTGTGGTTTGCTGACATTGTTAATTATTTGGCCGTTGGTCAAATCCCCCAGGATTGGACCAAGAAACAACGGGATATACTCAAATATGAGGCCAAATACTACTTCTATGAGGACCCTGAACTGTACTGCGTCGACTCTGAACATAATATTCGCCGATGTGTTCGAGAGAACGAATTCAACAGTATACTCAAGTTCTGCCGTGCATCTGCATGTAGTGGACACTTCTCCGGGAAAAAGACGGTTGCAAAATTTTTGCAATCTAGATTCTATTGGCTATCTTTATTTAAGGATGCCCAGGATTTCTTAAGGTCATGTTCCCAATGTCAGGCACTCGGGAGCATAACTAGGAGAGATATGATGCCCCTAAACCCAATTCTTCCCGTCGAAATCTTCGACGTTTAGGGCATCGATTTCATGGGACCCTTTCTCCCTTCATTTGGACATCAGTACATTCTCGTCGCTGTTGATTACGTGTCCAAATGGATTGAGACGATTCTCACCTGAACCAATGACTACAAGGTGGTCATCGATTTTGTTGAGAAAAACATCTTCAGCAGGTTCGGGATTCCGAGGGCCATCATCAGTGATGGTGGTACTCATTTCACTAATGCCCAGTTCCGTAATTTGCTGGCTAAATACGGGGTTAATCACCGAATCTCCACACCTTATCATTCCCAGACAAATGGACAGGCCGAGATCTCCAATCGGGAGATCAAGAATATTCTGTAGAAAATAGTTAGGCCTGATCTCAAAGACTGGACTCAAAAGCTTGAGGACGCTCTTTGGGCCTACCGTACGGCATATAAAATGCCTATCGGCATGTCTCCGTTTCATCTGGTGTATGGAAAGGCATTCCATTTACCCGTAGAGATTGAACATAAGGCATTCTAGGCAATCAAGCAGTGCAATTTATATCTGAGTTTAGCCAGGAAGACTAGGAAACTCCAACTATCTGAGTTAGAGGAGCTTAGAAATGATGCATATGAGAATGCCAAGATCTACAAGGCTCGCACCAAAGCTCTACATGATCAATTGATTTCCCGCAAGAGCTTTGAGCCGAACCTAAAGGTCTAGTTATTCGATTCTTGACTCAAGCTCTTTCCCTGCAAACTTAGGTCAAAATGGAATGACCTGTTCATTATCGACCAGATTTTTCCAAATGAAGCCGTTTAGATCTCTGACCTGAAGATGGGTAATTCATTCAAAGTCAACGGTCAATGTCTGAAGCCTGTTATTGACTGTACTCTTCCAGAACCTGTCTCAGACACAGTTGCTCTAGCCATGTTGTGACTTCTTTGGCTGGACTTCACCTAGCTGATGGCATTAAACTCAACAGTTGTACATATGACACAAAGCTGACCCGAGCTTCATATTCAGGTGATATCTTCCGTACTCTACCCTTTCTTTCATGTCTCTTTTTCTCAATGTGGACATTGCATCAGCTAGTCATGGGGGGTGGATTCATTTTTGAATCATTTTGTCAGCTCTGTGAAATTCTTGTGAATTCTATTTCTCTTTTAATTTATACATTAAAAAAAAAATTGAATTAGGAAGGAATACTTGGACATTAGAACTTTTCAATCTTAGGAAATATTACATTAGGATCTCAACACAATGGTCTTTTGGCTTAATCAACCCGTGTATCTACTAAAATGTGGATTTATTTTTCGATCCCTCGCCATCTTAATTTTATTGTAATTTGATTAAATAAGTTTGGGTGATAAGTACACAACTTATCAACCCACCCTCTGATTTGAGGGAACTTTAAGTCTAAAGCATCTACACACTATCTTTTCACTGACTTGTTGATTGGCAGTTTTAACAGAAATTGGGTAGCTAATAAACCTTCTAGGGTGATATGACTGGCAAGTTATCCTACGTAACAACCCATAGGTAGGTTGTCCAGAGCCCAGTCACTGGACCATTCTCTTCTTGCTGCCTTTAGGTAAATCTTAGACCAGGGAAGCCACCTACTTAAAAAAAAAAGTCAAAAAAGAAAAAGAAAAGGAGAAAAGAAAAAGAAAACAAAAGAAACAAACCACACTTCGCCACACGAGTATGGTTGGAAAGTTGTTGGTGGTAATAGCTCATCGACCGATTGTCCAAAACCTAGCTCATGAAATGCACTGAAAATTCCCAGAACACTTAGGAAGAAGCGGAGAGGTAGAATAAACCAGGGAGATATATACTGGATTCACCCTTGTGTTGACCCCATAAAAATAAAAGTAGGGAGAAATCTATCAGTCGTAAAGATACACCTTTAGGCAGAACTTGCTTTTTAAGGTCACCTAGAGGGGTAGAAACCTGAAGTTCGTTCTAATTACCGATCAACAAGTCTATCACATTCACAATAAGATGTTTGAACTTAGGGTTCTCATCAAATCTTAGGTAGGTTGAATGGCCGTAGAAAGCCACTCTTTAACCCTAAACGCAAAAATCCAAAAAAATTAGAAAAGAAGAAAGAGAGAAAAAAAAATTCTTTGAATAAGATGAGGGCTTGAGGCAGTTTGCATTTTGGCAGATACCCAGGCGCTGTTATGTCTTTGAAAGTTTAAATCGTAAGTAAAAATTTCTTAATGTTGAAAATAACTTATGCCCAAGTAAGCCAACCTAATTCTTTTATAAATAACATGTAGTTTTTGCTAGGGACTAGCAAAAGATAGGCATGGGGGTGTGATGTGCATACATCTGATTAACCTAAAACATCTATTAATGCATGTTCTTAGTGTCACATTAGCAGCATACATTGTAAACAGTGCATAACATGCATAATCATGCATTTAGATTAAGTTGTATAAATTGTACAGTAATTGTCTACTTTTTATGCTCAGGGATAGGATGACTTTTTTATCGGGGCCTCGAATCGAAGATCCAACCATATAGATCTGATCAGGGTGACAATTGGAGTTCAACGACTCCAAGATAGCCCTAATCGGATATCCGTAGCATCAGATAGAGACCAAGAAACCCTAGAAGATCAATGTCCAAGATGGTGTTAATCTACAGTCCAGACAACAAATCCAATCGCTCGGATGGGTTTGGATCGACGATCGCAGCCTAACAGCGTGAAAATCGATCCAATCCAATATCCATGGCACCATCTACATCACTCATAAGATGGACGGCCAAGATGGCACCATGTGGTGCCATCTCAGCTGCCCAACTGGCCGCATGCACCCACCGCAGCCTTTCCTCCTCATCTGAGCGACTCTTCTGCACCGTTGGATGCTCATCCAACGGTTGCAGGGCTCACGCGCACGAAACGAGCACTTGACACAAACACACCCACAGCGCGTTGGTCGAGTGCACTATCGAGAAGAAGCGATGCCTGTTCGAGCCGCGGGCGCCTCAATTTGGAGCGGGGGCGAGCGGGCGCACGGGCGTGAGGAGCCGTACAATCCTGATCCAACGACGCCGCGCAGCCGATAACGCCCACGTGCGATCGGATGTGCAGCAAGGATGTGAGATCGCACGCGTAGGCGGGCGTAGCTGAGGCACGGCGAGGAGCAATCTAAGCATTCCGATCGTGAGATTTGAAGAACGTGAGCGCACGTTTTAGGCGTAGAAGGTGAGCGAGTGTGCGAGCGCCGCCCATGGAGGCCACGTTCAGGCCTTTAGTGATGGATTTATCCGTCACTAAAGGTCCTAAATTAATGTTTTTCAAATTGTAATCACTAAAATGCCCCCACTTCTTGCAACTATAAAAGGAGACCCCCTCTATATGAATTTTTCATCCCTTCTCTTCTCTCCCTCTTCAAAGCTCAAGAGAAGCTTGTCCCACACCCGGGATGCTCCTCAAGAGATAAAATCAATTTTTCGCCCCTATTCCGGAAGTGGATCCCACGACGAAGACGACGTGCTGCCTCATTCATGTTCTTCCTGCCTCGACCTCCTTCCCACTCCATTCTTCGTCTTCTAGGCGTCATCTCATCCGGCTCATCCTCCAAGCAATCGTCGAGGAGGATAACTTCTCTCTCCCATTCCTTTTTCCTGCTTTCTAGAGTAGAATTTTCCTGCTTTCTAGTTGTAGTAGTTTTCCTACTTTCTAAGTCATTTCTCACTTTCTTAGTTGTACAAACCTTGTGCAATATCAAGTGGATGTTTTCTCTCGCTCTCTCTCTCTCATTGTCTATAGTACTTTATTTCATTATAATTACTCTGCTTTTTAACAAAAACACAAAAAGAATATAATTGCAAATTTTGATCGACATAGCCTCCCTGAGTTCGACCTGGGATTTCTATCCGGTATAAATTTTATTTGTTGAACCCGAGTTCTTCCCTATTCAAACTACAACGAGAGGTTTTCAAAAACCAAATCCCATAGTGTAGTCCTCCGGTGTTTCAACAAAGTTGAAGGAAGAACCTTCTCCCTAGTCCCTCTAACTGGTTGGATTGAGCAGACACAAGTAGAGTAAATCATTTATAATCTTAAGGTGGGTTCTGAGAGTCTGTAGATCCTTAGGCTACCCCACTTAAGGACAGGTTTGTTTTGTTGAGCTACTGGGTTCTTATCCCCAGTCCTTCTGACCTTTTCCTAGTTTATGCTAGGAAGAAGGTCATTGAATCCTCGATTGGAAGGACCACTAGAGTATTGTAGGAGGTGTAGATTAGATTTTGGCCAAACTGATCCTATGGTCGATCAACAGCCACCTCTGCCTCAGGATCCATAGGAGGTAATTTGAAGGCAGCTAGAATAAATGTAGAGAATGCATGAATGGTTCCAGAGAATGCAGGAGCTTAGCCCTTGAAGGATTTTTATGATCCTTCAAATTATGGGGAACGTCCCAGCGTCCAGATTCCTACCGGAGATGTAGAAATCAAGCCCCAAGTGTTAAGCCTGATCATTCATTTCCATGGGCTTTTCTCTGAAGACCCATTTCAACACTTGGAGGACTTGACCACTTTGGTCCAGACCACCAAGGCATGAAACGTGAATGAGGAGCAAATGATCATGAGGCTCTTCCCCCACTCTCTTAGGGATAAAGCTGCTCATTGGTACAAGAATATAGGAAGACCAATTGCAACTTGGAATGAGTTGAAATCAGCTTTCCTGAAGAAATTCTTCCCTGTCGGACGTACCAATGCTTTGAGATGGGCAATTACTACCTTTACGCAGTGGCCGGGGGAGTAGTTTCATGTTGCTTGAGAGCGATTCCAGGACATATTGCGGAGGTGTCCACACCACGAGGTGCTGAAATAGCAACTCGTGCAGTTCTTCTACCACGGGTTGACTATGCAACTCAAAAATCACGTGGACGCTTCTTGCGGAGGTAATTTTCACAACAAAGACACAAATAGCGTGCATGATTTGTTTGAGGAGATGAGCGAGAATTTGATCAATCATGCCTCCATGGATACTTTTAACCAGTACCAACAGCCCAGATCGAATGTTAATGAAGTCCATGACTCTCATTCATTCTATATGGAATTGATTTGTAATAAACTTGATAAGGTGAACTTGGTTGCTAAGAGAATGGAGTGGACAGCTGAAAACTCAATAAACAACTCTCGATCCACTCAATCCCAGAATTCGGGATTCCATTCATCGCGAGCTCCTTTTGGACGGGAGTTCGTGAATCAACTTGATGCGGCTCAACCTGCGAGCCAGCATTATTCAGAACCCCACGAGTTCCAAACTAGGGCCTTTGATCTCAATTTCTCTGATCCTTCCCTTTCTTTCTCTCCATCCTCAACCTATGAGGATGTTTGTGCTGTACAGGAGAATGTTAGATCCAACCCTTACTCCAATGCTTATAATCCAGGTTGGAGAAACCACCCTAACTTCTCCTGAAAAAACCAGAGGCAGCTGACCCAATTCCGACCCAGCAACTATGCTCCACAATGACCAATGGGTCAGGGTCATGTTTATACTCAGTTGCCTCCGAATCAGGTCAATCAGCCAGCTTGGAACGCCCGTCAACCCGTAGGGCAAGCTGATTTGAACCGATAATGGTAAAGATGCAACGATCTATGCTCCAGCTCATGCAGCAAATGAAAACCTCATTGGACAACTTGCAAACCGGGCTCATAGCTAATTCTCATCAACCCGAATCTCTATCATCTCAACCCGTACCCAACCCACGTAACATCCTGAATCCAGGCAATCAAGCCCATTGGTATGGGAATCAGAGGGACCCACACGCACATGCTCAGGTGGTTGAGCAGGGTCCTTCCACTTCTTCTTCCATAAATCAACGGTTCTTGGCTAATGAACCCCCTCCAATCTTTCCTAACCCTCCCTAAGACCCAAACCCATATGCATATGCTAATTCTGTTACTTTGAGGAGTGGTAAACAAACTCAGGATCCACAACCACACTGTTCTAATTTTACAAATCCTAAAGAACCTGAGGAGAGAAAGGAGAACTTTGGAGAAGAAATCAAGGCTCAGGAACCTGATTCCAAAGATCCGACTCATGTTCCTTTTCCTGAGGCCTTGATTAGATCAAGGAAGAAGTCTGTTGATAGTAATAAGGTGCTTCTGAATATTTTCAAGAATGTTGAGATCAATATCCCACTCCTCATCGCTATCAAACATATACCAGCTTACATAAAATTTTTAAAGGATTTATGTACACAAAAGCGTAAGTCGAGAGAATCTGTTCCGAGGAAGGTGGTACTCTTCGAGTAGGCTAGTTCTGTTATCCTGCACCACCTCCCTCAGAAAAAGAAAGATCCAGATGCTCCTTTGATTTCTTGTGTCATCGGAGATTGCACTCTTGATAGAGCACTGCTGGATCTAGGTGCATTCATCAGCCTAATTCCGACTTCTCTTTACGAGAAGTTTGGATTAGATGAAGTTCGGCCTACTTTAGTAACGCTGCAGTTAGCGGACCGTTCGGTCACAAATCCGTGAGGCGTTATTGTTGAAGCTACGAGTTGCTACGCTATTGTATTTGGTTTTGAAAAACTTGTTGTTGTAGTTTGAAAGTGCAAAACTCAGGTTCAACAAATAAAATTTATACCGGAATAGAAACCCCGGGTAGAACATAGAGAGGGGGACGTTTGATTTAAAAATACGCGTTTATTTTATTTGTCATGAAGCAAAATAATTGATTAGAAACTATCTAACTATTTACAATAAATAGAAGAGAGAGAGAATAAGAGAGAGAGAGAATATTACAAACAAAAACCAAAAGAGATGTAGAATGAACATGGAATTCATCATCAAAAAGATTGTTCATTACACTAAACATTACGACTAGAAAGCGAGAAAATGATTACACTAGAAAGCAGTAAATCTACTCTAGAAAATAGTAAAAAGAATGCGGAGAGAGATATCCTCCTCAATAGTCACTTGGAGGACAAGCTGGACGAGACGACACCTGGAAGATGGGGAACGGAGTAGGATGAAGGAGGACGAAGTAGGAAGAATGGGAATGGGGCAGTACGTCATCGTCATCGCAGGATCCGCTTCCGAAAAGGGGATGAAAATTTGACTTTATCTCGCGAGAAGCATTCCAGGTGTGGGATAAGCTTCTCTTAAGCTTTGGAGAGGGAGAGAAGAGAAGGAAGGGAAGAGAATTTTGTGTGGAGAGGGTCTCCTTTTATAGTTGTAAAGAGTGAGGGCAATTTGGTCATTTTAATTTGAAAAACATTAAATCAAGGGTCTTTAGTGACTGATGAAACCGTCACTAAAGCCCAATCGTGGGCGTAGTGGGGCAGCCGCTCGCGCACCCGCTTGCCTCCTCTGTGCGCAACACCTTCTCACGTTCTGCCAATCTTAGCCGTCTGATCGTGTGATCGGACGGCTTAACTCACCCCTTCGCCCGCCTCCTCTACGTGCAACACTCGTGTGCGATCTTGCGTGAGGCCCGAGCGTGCGATAGCGCGTGGGTGCTTTTGAGCGTTCACGACCACTCGATCGCAATCAGATGGCTGCCATGCCCGCTCGCCTGCTCTCTCGCGCCTGCCTCCTGCGATTCGAACGCACGCCCGCACCTCGCTTAAGCACTCTCGCCCACTACGCTACACGTGCGGATGGGCAGGCACTTAACTTAAGGCGGGTGCATCCCAGCTGTTGGATTTTGATCCAACAGTGGGGAAACATTGATGCGGATGGCTTCAGTGGGTGCATGCGGATGATTGGGCGGTCAAGATGGCACCACGTGGTGCCATCTTGGCCGTCCATCTTTTGGATGATGTAGATGGTGCCACGGTTGTCAGATTGAGTCAATTTTCACACCGTTAGGCTGCGATCGTCGATCCGAATCCATCTGTGCAATTGGATTTTTCGTTGGAAGTATGGATTCACACCATCTTGGCCCTTGATCTTCTAGGGTTCCTTGATCTCTATCTAATGCTACAAGTGTCTGATTAGGGCGATCATGTAGTCGTTGGACTCAAATCGTCGCCCTGATCACATTCGTACGGTTGGATCTTCGATCCGAGGCTCCAATAAAAATTTTTCCCTATCCCTGAACATAAAAGGAGCCAATTAACTCCATTTTATTCAAACTAATCTAAATGCAAGATGATGCATGCTATGCAATATTTATAGTATGTATTGCAATTCTATGCTTAAGAACATGCATAAATAATCTTATGCAATGTAAACATGTTTACATTACACCCCAATGCCTATCTTTTGCTAGTCCCTAGCAAAAACTATATGCTATTTATAAAAGAATCAGGTTGGATTATTTAGGCATAAATTATTTTCAATCATTAAGAAAATATTTACTTAGGATATGAACTTTCAAAGACACAATAGTGCTCAGGTATTTGCCAAAATGCAGACCGCCTCAAGCCCTCACCTTATTCAAAGAAAATCTTCTTTTTCCCTTTTTCCTCTTTTCTAATTTTTTTGGATTTTTAAGTTTTAGCGTTTAAGAGTGACTTTCTATGGCCATTCAACTCACCCAAGATTTGATGAGAATCCTAAGTTCTAAGCATCTTATTGTGATTGTGATAGGCTCATTGATCGGCAATTAAAACAGACTTTGAATTTCTACACCTCTAAGTGACCTTAAAAAGAGAATTCTGCCTAAAGGTATATCTTTACAACCGGTAGCTTTCTCCCTACTTTTTTTTATGGGGTCAACACAAGGGTGAATCCAGTGTATATCTCCCTGATTTATTCTACTTCTCTACTTCTTCTTAAGTGTTTTGAAAATTTTTAGTGCATTTATTGAGCTGGGTTCTGGACAACCGGTCGATGAGCTGTTACCACCGACAACTTACCAACCATACTCATGCGGCGAAGTGTGGCTTATTTCTTTTTTTCTTTTCTCCTTTTCTCCTTTTTTTCTTTTCTTTTTGACTTTGTTTTCTCTTTTTTTAAGTAGGTGGCTTCCATGGTCTAAGATTTACCTAAAGGCAACAAAAAGAGAAAGGTCCTGTGATTGGGCTCTGAGCAACCTACCTATGGGCTGTTACCCATGATAACTTGCCAGCCATATCACCCTAGAAGGATCATTAGCTACCCAATTTCCATTAGAATTGTCGATTAATGAGTCAGTGACAAGATAGTGTGTAGATGCTTAAAACTCAAAATTCTCTCAAATCAGATGGTGGGTTGATAAGTCGTGTACTTATCATCCAAACTTATTTACCCCAATTACAATTGAATTAAGATGGCGAGGACTCGAAAAACAAATCCACATTTTAGTGGATACACGGGCTGATTAAGTCCAAAGACCTGAAAGGTCTTTGTGTTCAAATCATAATGTAGTATTTCCTAAGATTAAAAATTTCTTAAACCCAAGTTCTCTTTCCTAATTCTAAATTTTTTTTAATATAAATAAAAGAAAACGAAACAAATCTACGGAGCTGACGAATAAATTCAGAGATGAATATCTATCCCCCCATGCCTATCTAATGCAATGTCCTCATTGTATTAAAAAGATATAAAATAGAGTGGAATAGAGTAGAAAGCACCCGAATTGTGTGAATGTCGGGTCCGCTCTGAGATAAAAACTAAAAAGAACTGTATACGTGCTGAATTTAGTGCCTTCAGCTAAGCACACTATATAAAGAAGAGAAATAAAGAATTCACAAGTGCAGATCATAATCAGAATAAAAAGATGAAACCTCGGACCTGCCAGCAAATGTCCACAGATGTGGACCAGATTGTGGTGTAGACCCATACCCCATAATCGAGAATATCTCAGGTTCTAGATAAAAATTACCCAAAATCTAAAATCAGTATGCAAGTGGGGTCAGGCCTGCGATTTATGAGGATGCAACCCAAGACAAAAAAGTCAGGTTACAGAGAAATCAAGCTCAAAAGGATAATCATTGAATGTGCGCTTGGGTTCATCCTCAGAATAAATGTCGTAAGGGTCCAGGTTTGATGGTTTCAGCTTAATTGGAACCCTTCGACTCAGTCTTCTACTTCCTCCTGAACTACCTTCCCAAATCAAAATTTCCCAACTCCTATCCTCCTCATTCAGAATGTCAAATTTCGGGACCTCCTGCATATTAATCACCTCGTCTGAAATTTCCAAGTCTAAAAGATGTGGCTGAATCAGAATTGACTTGGGCCTAGTTATCTCAAAAATAGAATCATCGATAAGCTCAATGGGGTGTAACTGACAATCAGGGCATTTGATTGAATCCTCTAGAAAATGCGATTCTGGATCCGTAATATGAGCCCCAACAAGGTCAGCTTCCTCAGTTATTGGGCTATCAATGATCTATTAGATTCCTCTGGCCCAATCGTCTCACAGAAATCGTGTTCTGTAAACTCGCGTGAGACTTCGCAAATTGAATCTTCACCATCATAATCAAAGAAATCAAGATCCGTATTAATGTATGTCCCAAAATCATCAGTCACTTTTTGATCCATGGAGACATACGTTTCCTCGTACCCTAGCTCAGGGATCCCATGTGAAGAAATCAGATCATCCTTAATTGGTTGCTCTAATTCAATCTAGTCTGCCTCGTAACATGTGTCCCCCCCAACAGGTGCCTGAGTAGGTTCTGACATTAGCTCTCCTGAAGGGGGTTCATCCTGGGAATCATCCCATGATTGAACCAAAGCAACCACAAATCTCATCCTCAATTTCGTTAACTTCCCAAGTAGAAACTCACCCGGGTTCTTATCCTTAACATCCTGGAGCCAATCCAACAAATACATATTCAACTCATCAATCATCTGAATCAGGGGCTCCAATCTTTCAATGCAAGGTATTGGCTGAACTTCTAAAGATTGTATGATGTTCCTCAAGTTAGCCAGAACCTTCTCTTCAACTTGGTTACCCTGAACCAAATGAGTTAGTTCAGGATTGGGCGGGTTTGGGGTCAGTGTAGAGGAGTTAACGAATTGAGATTTGTTATACCCTTCCAAATAATTGGTCATTTTGGATTGTTCAAAAGGTAGTAATGACCTAAAGGCAATGTAATCAGAGGATGGGTAAGAATCAATGTATCCTTTTTTATTGTAGATCGTATTAGGTTGTCCATGAAAGGGTGACGATCTATAATCGATGTGGCTCTGAGAAGGATAGAAATCACGATCATAGTGTTCAGGGTTAAACCCTAAACACGGAGGTTCGAAACGGTATCCCCAATCTGAGTTATCCCAACTAACTGATGGTTTATTACAGTACGAGTCGAGATAATCATCATATTGAGGATAACTCAAAACAAGAGGGAAAGAGCAGGAATGCGTATAAAATGTGGAAGGATTCATGATAGACGGGTGGAAGAAAAGCACCCTTCAATACAAACAATCAAACCTATCCTTAAGTGGGCTAGCCTAAAGACTTACAGACTCCCAAAACCCATCTTGAGATAAAGAAATGATTTGATCTACTTCTGTCTGTTCAATCCAACCAGTTAGGAGGGACTGGGGAGAAGGTTCTTCCTTCGACTTGCACCTCTGGTTCCTAGTGTACCCCTAGCCACGATTGTTTGATTCTGCTCCCCTAGGTAGACATTAGATTGAACAGTAAAAATAGACTAATCGAAAATAATCTCGTTCTAGGCTCTGAAGAGCGAGTTGAATCCTTAAGGCCAATGTCTACTCTATTTTATTTAGGGTTAGGTTTAAATATGCTTTGGAATGTGATGGGCCCTTTATCTGGGTTGTGTCCTTAATGATTGATTGATTTGTGTGTGCGTGCACAACCAGTGATTTTCAAGCAAGATTACTTTTGATGCGGTGAATTTTAGGGTTCAAATCTTGCTTAGTAGCTTTTAAGATTCAACTTTAGGTGTTTTCAAACAAGTTTTGTTGGCACACCAGGTTTTGAAAGCACAGGTGAAGATGTTTTCCTTTAAAACTTAAAAGAATGTGGAGTGCCTGGTAAATCCCTAAGAGTTGAACCTAATCGGCAGCTACTTGATGAGTTGACTTTAATTGAAATGGTGCGACCCAATCAACTCAAACAATCGGCCTGTTGCACCACTTAATTAGGCACACAAATGATTACCTAATCAGATTTCTACTCAATTATGTGTTTAGATGTGTGTATCGGCTCCAAAGTTCGATTTACCGGTTGAGTTTGAAAATCAGATGAGGTTGTGTACCTCTATGAGATTTTTTTTATGTGGAGGTTGGGGTGGGTGTGGGTGTCAAACAAACAAACAAAACTAACCTTAGAGTTTATAAGAACACCTAGGTTGATTGATGTTTGTGTTATTATGTGATGAAATAAAAACTAATGGGTGGAGGTGGGGGATAACTTACAAAACCTTCAACAGCACTTTGCTCCAATCTACTGCTTTTGCTCATCCCAAAAGAGTACCTGCAATCACAATAAAAAAGGAGAGAAGTGAGGTAAATGATTCGTAAGTTGGAAAACGTGAAAAAAATCAAAGAGCGTCCCCTCCCCGGCAACGGCGCTAAAATGTTGAAGCTACAAGTTGCTATGCTATCGTATTTGATTTTGAAAAATCTGTCGTTGTAGTTTGAAAGCGCAGAACTCGGGTTCAACAAATAAAATTTATATCGGAATAGAAATCCTGGGTCGAACATAGGGAGGGGGACATTTGATTTAAAAATACGTGTTTGTTTTATTTGTCACGAAGCAGAATAATTGATTAGAAACTATCTAACTATTTACAATAAATAGAAGAGAGAGAGAACAAGAGAGAGAGAAAGAATATTACAAACAAAAATCAAAAGAGATGTAGAATGAACATGGAATTCATCATCAAAAAGATTATTCATTACACTAAACATTACGACTAGAAAGCGGGAAAATGATTACACTAGAAAGTAGTAAATCTACTCTAGAAAGTAGTAAATCTACTCTAGAAAATAGTAAAAAGAATGGGGAGAGAGATATCCTCCTCGACAATCGCTTGGAGGATGAGCCAGACAGGACGACACCTGGAAGACGAGTAATGGAGCAGGACGAAGGAGGATGAAGCAGGAAGAATGGGAACAGGGCAGCACATCGTTGTCGTCGCGGGATTAGCTTCTGAAAGGGGGACGAAAATTTGACTTTATCTCGCGAGAAGCATCCTGGGTGTGGGATAAGCTTCTCTTGAACTTTGGAGAGGGAGAGAAGAGAAGGAAGGGATGAGAATTTTGTTTGGAGAGGGTCTCCTTTTATAGTTGTAAAGAGTGAAGGCAATTTGGTCATTTCAATTTGAAAAACATTAAATCAGGGGTCTTTAGTGACGGATAAAACCGTCGCTAAAGCCCCATGTGGGCGTAATGGGGCGGCTGCTCGTGCGCCCGCTCGCCTCCTCTACGCGCAACGCCTTCTCACACTCTGCCAATCTTAGCCATCCGATCATGAGATCGGACGGTTTAACTCGCCCCTCCTCCCGCCTCCTCTGTAAGCAACGCCCGCGTGTGATCTTGCGTGAGGCGCAGGCGTGCGATAGCGCGTGGGCGCTATTGAGCGCTCACGACCGCTCGATCGCAATCAGACAGTCACCACGCCCTCTCGCCCGCTCTCCCATGCCTGCCTCCTGTGATTTGAATGCATGCCCGCACCTTGCTTAAGCGCTCTCGCCCACTACGCTATGCGTGCGGATGGGCAGGCGCTTAACTTAAACGTAGGTGCATCCCAACCGTTGGATCTTGATCCAACGGTGGGGAAACGTTGATGCAGATGCCTTCAGCGGGTGCGTGCGAATGATTGGGCGGTCGAGATGGCACCATGTGGCGCCATCTTGGCCATCCATCTTCTGGATGATGTAGATGGTGCCACGGTTGTTGGATTTTGTCGATTTTCGCATTGTTAGGCTACGATCGTCGATCCGAATCCATCTGTGCGGTCAGATTTTTTGCTTGAAGTGTGGATTCACGCCATCTTGGCCCTTGATCTTCTAGGGTTCCTCGATCTCTATCTGATGCTACAGGTGTCTGATTAGGGCGATCTTGGAGTCGTTAGACTCCAATCGTCATCCTGATCACATCCGTATGGTTAGATCTTCTATCCAAGGCCCCGATAAAAATTTTTTCCTATCCCTGAATATAAAAGGAGACAATTAACCTCCATTTTATTGAAACTAATATAAATGCAAGATGATGCATGTTATGCAATATTTATAGTATGCAATGCAATTCTATGCTTATGAACATGCATAAGTAGTCATCTTATGCAATGTAAACGTGTTTACATCAGTTATTGAAGATGTTATTGTTAAGGTTAAGGATTTCTATTTTCCTGTAGATTTCCTTGTTCTTGACATGGATGTACCTGAAAATCTAAGGAACACGCCCATCATTCTAGGGCATCCGTCCTAGCTACCACCACGGCCAACATTAACTGTGAAAGAAGTAGCATGGAAATCGCCTTTGGGGATCAAAGAATGAAATTGGATATTTTTAAGGCGATTAATAAATTTGAGGATTGTGGATTTATTGAGGAACTTGAGGATGATAATGTAAATATTGAAACTTGTATGATGGTTTCTGCATTTGAAAGTTCCTCCTCTGATGATGAATTGGACCCGCAACCCTCTATGGCAGACTTACCATCTTCTGAAGAGTTTATTGATTTTGTTCACTCTCAACCTCTTCCTCTTGATGAGTCTTCATCAGCATCTTCCTTACCTTCAATCATCAAGCTACCCCAGCTTGAACTAAAACCATTGCCTGAGAATTTGAAATATCAATTTTTAGGATCGCACAAGACGCTCCCTGTGATTATCAATGCTAAATTAACAAAGGAGAAGGAGATTAAATTGATTAAGGTCCTAAAGGAACAAAAGGAGGCAATTGGTTGGACCATTCATGACCTTAGGGGGATCGAGCCATCTTACTACAATCATAGAATATTTTTGGAAGATGGATCCCATCTTTCTCGCCAGATGCAGAGGATATTAAATCAAAATATGCGAGAAGTGGTCAAGAAGGAGATTATTAAGTGGCTCGATGCAGGAATCATTTATCCTATCTCTGATAGTCTCAGGGTAAGTCCCATGCAAATTGTTCCCAAGAAAGCCGGGATTACCATTGTGACTAATGAGAGAGGAAATCAGACACAACTTGTTCAGCTTCCTCTTGGAGGGTTTGTATCGATTATAGAAAGCTGAACACGACCACGAAAAAGGATCATTTCCCTCTGCCTTTCATTGATCAAATCTTGGAAAGATTAACTGAGCAGAAGTACTTCTATTTTCTTGATGGCTACTCCGGATACAACCAAGTTCCTATCCATCCCGAGGATCAGGAAAAAAACTACTTTCACCTTTTCCTACGGAACCTTTGCTTTCCGTAGGATGCTATTTGGCTTATGCAATGCACCTACGACTTTTCAAAGGTGTATGCTGGCCATATTCTCTGACATGGTGGGAGAGTTTATGGAAGTCTTCATGGATGATTTCTCTATTTTTGGAGAATCACTTGACTCTTATCTAGGTAATCTTGAAATGATTCTTAAACGATGCATCAAATCAAGATTGGTCCTTAGCTGGGAAAAGAGTCATTTCATGACACAAGAAGGCATAGTCTTGTGTCATGTCATCTCTAAACGGGGAGTCAAAGTGGATAAAGCTAAGGTTGATGCTATCAATAAACTTCCTCCTCCCACATCTGTCAAAAAAATTTGATCATTTCTTGGTCATGTGAGATTCTACAGGAGATCCATCAAGGACTTTTCAAGGGTTGCTCATCCTCTGAGCAATCTTATTGTCAAAGAAACGTCGTTTGATTTCGATGAATCATGCCATAAGGCATTTGATTTTCTTAAAACGGCAGTCACTTGTGCTCCAGTGTTGCAACCACCGGTTTGGATAGCTCCTTTTGAGATCATGACCAATGCTTCTGATTACACAGTCGGGGCAGTTTTGGGTCAGAAAGTTGATAGGAAGCCCTCTGTCATCTACTAATCTAGTAAAACTCTGGACAAGGCCCAGAGGAATTACACTGTTACTGAGAAGGAATTACTAGCTGTAGTATTTGCTTTGGAGAAATTCAGGGCTTATCTCTTAGGGTCTCACATCATCATATATACCGACCACTCGGCCTTGAGACATCTTTTGGCCAAAAAGGATGCCAAACCCTGGCTTATTCATTGGATTCTT
Organism: Thalassia testudinum; assembly: GCA_037157565.1. NCBI lineage: Eukaryota > Viridiplantae > Streptophyta > Magnoliopsida > Alismatales > Hydrocharitaceae > Thalassia > Thalassia testudinum. Next base: position 74,761,052 of record JAZHRO010000024.1, on the reverse strand, counting down.
TTGCTTCAAGAATTTGATCTTGAAATCAAGGATAAATTCGGGTACAGAATGTGGTGGCAGATCATCTGTCGAGACTTCTGAGTGATTCTCCTCGTTCGGACATTCCGATTGCTAATACTTTTCTGGACGAGACCATCCTTACACTTGCAAGTGTTCAAACCCCGTGGTTTGTTGACATCGTTAATTATTTGGCCGTTGGTCAAATCCTCTAGGATTGGACCAAGCAACAACGGGATATACTCAAATCTGAGGCCAAATATTATTTCTAGGAGGACCCTGAACTGTATCGCATTGACTCTGATCAGATTATTCGCTGATGCATTCCGAAGAATGAATTTAAGAGTATACATGAGTTCTACCATGCATCTGCGTGTGGTGGACACTTTTCCAGGAAAAAGACGGCTACAAAAATTTTGCAATCTGGATTCTATTAGCTGTCTTTATTCAAGGATGCCCAAAAATTCTCGAGGTCGTGTTCCCGATGCCAGGCACTTGGGAGCATAACTAAGAGAGATATGATGCCCCTAAACCCAATTCTTCCTGTCGAAATCTTCAACATTTGTGGCATTGACTTCAGGGGACCCTTCCTCCCTTCAATTGGACATCAACACATTCTCGTCGCTGCTGATTACTTGTCCAAGTGGATCGAGGCTATTCCCACCTGAACCAATGACTACAAGGTGGTCAATGATTTCATCAAGAAGAACATTTTCAGTCAGTTCGAGATTCCGAGGGCCATCATCAGCGATGGTGGCACTCATTTCACTAATGCTCAGTTCCGTAATTTACTGGCAAAATGTGAGGTTAATCACATAATCTCCACACCTTACATCCCCAGATGAATGGACAGGTCGAGATCTCCAATCAGGAGATCAAGAATATTATGTAGAAAACGGTTAGACCTAATCGCAAAGACTAGACTCAAAAGCTTGAGGATGCTCTTTGAGCCTACCGTACGATGTATAAAATGCCCATTGGCATGTCTCCGTTTCATCTGGTGTATGGAAAGGCATGTCATTTACCCGTAGAAATTGAACATAGGGCATTCTGGGCAATCAAGCAGTGCAACTTAGATCTGAGTTTAGCCAGGAAGACCAGGAAACTCCAACTATCTGAGTTGAAGGAGCTTAAAAATGATGCATATGAGAATGCCAAGATCTATAAGGCTGGGACCAAAGATCTTCATGACCAATTGATTTCCCACAAGAGCTTTGAGTTGAACTAGAAGGTCTGGCTATTCAATTCTCGACTTAAGCTCTTTCCTGGCAAACTTAGGTCGAAATGGAATGGCTCGTTCATTATCGATCAGATATTTCCAAACGGAGCTATTCAAATCTCTAACCCGAAGACGGGTAATTCTTTCAAAGTCAACGGTTAACGTCTGAAGCCTGTTATTGACCGTACCATTCCAGAACCCATCTCAGACACAGTTGCTCTAGCCATGTTGTGACTTCTTTGGCTGGACTTCACCTAGCTGACGTCATTAAACTCAGCAGTTGTACAGTCTGACTCAGAGTTGACCCGAGCTTCATATTCAGGTGATATCTTCTGCCCTCTACCCTTCCTTTCATGTCTTTTATTCTCAATGTGGACATTGCATCAGCTAGGCATGGGGGGTGGATTCATTTCTGAATTATTTTGTCAGCCATGTGGAATTTTTGTAAATTCTATCTATTTTCTTATATATACATAAAAAATAATTTAATTAGGAAGGAATACTTGGACATTAGGATCTTTCAATCTTAGAAAATATTACAGTGGGATCTAAACACTATGACCCTTCAGGTCTTTGGACTTAATCAGCTCGGGTATCCACTAAAATGTGGATTTGTTATCGAGTCCTCACCATCCTGAATTCTATTTTAATTTGATTAAATAAGTTTAGGTGATAAGTACACGACTTATCAACCTGCCCTCTGATTTGAGGGAACTTTAAATCTAAGCATCTACACACTATTCGTCACTGACTCATTGTTCGGTGATTTTAACGAAAATTGGGTAGCTAATGAACCTTCTAGGGTGATATGGCTGGAAAGTTATCGTAGGTAGCAGCCCATAGGTAGGTTGTCCAGAGCCCAATCACTGGACCACTATCGTTTTGCTGCCTTTGGGTAAATCTTAGACCAGGGAAGCCACCTACTTAAAAAGAAAAAGAAAGTCAAAAAGAAAAGAAAAAGAAAAAGGAGAAAAGAAAGAAAGAAAAAGAAACAAAAGAAATAAGCCACACTTCGCCGCACGAGTATGGCTAGAAAGTTGTCGGTGGTAACAGCTCATCGACCGATTGTCTAGAACCCAGCTCAAGAAATGCACTAAAACTTCCCAAAACACTTAGGAAGAAGCGGAGAAGTAGAATAAGCTGGGGAGATAAACACTGGACTCACCCTTGTGTTGACCCCATAAAAAAATAATAATAAAAGTAGGGAGAAACCTACCAGTTGTAAAGATACACCTTTAGGTAGAACTCTCCTTTTAAGGTCACCTAAGAACATAGAAATCCGAAGTCCGTTCTAATTATAGATCAACAAGTCTATCACATTCACAAAAAGATGCTTAGAACTTAAGGTTCTCATCAAATCTTGGGTGGGTTGAGTGGCCGTAGAAAGCCACTCTATAACCCTAAACTCAAAAATCCAAAAAAATTAGAAAATAAGAAAAAGAGAAAAAGAGATTTTTCTTTGAATAAGGCAAGGGCTTGAGGCGGTCTGCATTTTGGCAGATACCCGGGCGCTGTTGTGTCTTTGAAAGTTCAGGTCCTAAGTAAAAAATTTCTCAATGTTTAAAATGATTTATGCCCAACTAATCCAACCTAATTCTTTTATTAATAGCATGCAGTTTTTGCTAGGGACTAGCAAAAGATAGGCATGGGGGTGTGATGTGCATACATCTGATTAACCTAAAATGTCTATTAATGCATGTTCTTAGTGTCACATTTGCAGCATACATTGTAAACAGTGCATAACATGCATAATCATGCATTTATGTCAAGTTGTATAAATCGTATAGTAATTGTCTAATTATATGGTCAAGGATAGGGTGACCTTTTATCGGGGCCTCGGATCGAAGATCCAACCGTACCGATCTGATCAGGGCAATGATTAGAGTTCAACGATTCCAAGATCACCCTGATCGGACATCCGTACCACCAAATAGAGATCGAGGAACCCTAAAGAGCAAGAGCCAAGATGGTGTTAATCCGCACCTCAGACGATAAATCCAACCGCATGGATTGGTTCAGATCGATGATCGCAGCCTAACAACATGAAAATCGGTTTAATCCGACACCCATGGCACCATCTACAACACTCAGAAGATGGACAGCCTAGATGTCACCATGTGGCGCCATCATAATCTCCCAACACTAGCCACAGCTCTTCTCCTTCACCCACTAGACAAATCTCAACCTTTGGATGCCCATCCAACGGTTGAGAATGCACCACGTCGCCGCTCATCCAGCGCCTCTCCTCATCTGAAAAGCAAAAGCAATGCTTAATCTCGACTGTCGGATGAAGATCCAATGGCCGAGATCGGCCGTGCGCAAAATCCTCAATGCACCTCAACCACATGCATAGCGCAGCGGTTAAGGTGCTGCGGAGGTGGATGGCATGGGTTCAAGTCGCAGGCGTAGCGCTTCTCCTTGGGCGTGGGTGCGCAATTGGAGCAGCGCGATTCGCATTGAGCGGCGCAGATCAACTGATAGCACCCACGCGCGATCAGACGCGCAGTGCAAATGCCTGATAGCACGTAGGTGCGCAGCGCTGGCGAGGGCGGTTTAAGCCGTTCGATCTCTTGATTGGATGGCTGAGCACGCGCGAATGTGCGAAGGCATTGAGAGCGCGAAGGTGAAGGGGCGTGCGCACGTCGGCCACGTTCAGGCCTTTAGTGATGGATAAATCCGTCACTAAAGCTTCTAAATTAATGTTTTTCATGTTGTAATGTCCAAAATGCCCCCACTCCTTGCAACTATAAAAGGAGACCCCTACCATACGGATTTCTCATCCCTTCCTTCTCCTCTCTTCCTCTCCAAAACTTAAGAGAAGCTTGTCCCACACCCGGGATGCTCCTTAGGAGCTTAAACCAAGTTTTCGCCCCTATTCCGGAAGCGGATCCCACGACGACGATGACGTGCTACCTCATTACCGTTCCTCCTGCTCCATCCTCCTTCCCGCTCCGTTCCTCGTCTTCCAGGCATTGTCTCGTCCAGCTCATCCTCCAAGCGATCGTCGAGGAGGATAACTTCTCTCTCCCATTCTTTTTACTGCTTTCTAGAGTAGAATTTTCCTGCTTTCTAGTTGTAATAATTTCTCGCTTTCCTAGTTGTAAAAACATTATGCAATATCAAGTGATTGTTCTCTCTCTCTCTCTTATTATATATATTGATTCCATTATGATTATTTCACCCTTTACACAAAAACACAAAAATATAATTACGAATTTTGATCGACGTAGGCTCCCTATGTTCGACCCAGAATTCCTTTACAGATTTTTCGGTATAAATTTTATTTGTTGAACGAATTTCTTCGCTACTCGAACTACAATGACAGGTTTTCAAAATCAATTCCGATAGTGTAGTCATCTAACATTCAATAGTAGGGGTCCTTTTATAGTGGAGGAAAGAATCAAATTTGTATACAGGACATTTAGTGACGGTCATAAACGTCACTAAAGATCTGCTGCAAACGTTGCTGAAGACAGCCCACGCGCCTGCGTTGCCGCTACGCTGGCACGTGCTCCACGCGCCGTGTCTCTTGCCTCCGTGCGCTACGCGCCTGTGTACGCCACCGTTGCGCACCCACGCTACTATGCTCATGCGGTGGCATGTGCGTGCGCATGGGCAGCCTGGGTTGCGCCACATGGCATGATCTAGGCCATCTATCTTCTTTTCTTTGTTGGGGCTACTACAAAGGTCCAATTGAGTCGATTTTCACGTCGTTGGGCTGTGATTGTCGACTTGAATCCATCCGCAAGGTCAGGTTTGTCATTTGAAGCACCGAATTATGTCACCTAGTCCCTTGGCTATTGATCTTCCTCGGACTGCATATGGTGCTACGGGACTCCAACCGAGGCGATTTCAGAGGCATTGGACTCCGATCATCGTCTTGATCATATCCATACAGTCAGATCATCAATATGAGTCTTTAAAATAAATATCATTCTCTCCTGACCACGAAAAGGACGTAGTTAGCCTAAATTATAGACAACTACTCTAAATGCAGAATGATGCATGCTATGCAATATTTATAACATGAAATACAAATCTAAGCTTAGGAACATGCATGAATAGGCATTTTACCCTTAATAATTGTGTCTACATCATACCCCCATGCCTATCTTTTGCTAGTCGCTAGCAAAATTAAACTACATGCTATGTATAAAAGCAAAATTAGGATTCGATTGCTCTGGCCTAGGTCATTTATTAACAATATAAAATTTCAACTAAGGTCCTAAACAACGAAAACTCAACAGTACCCGGGTGCCTGCCAGAATGTAGACCGCCCAAGTCCTCGCCTTATTTGAAAAGGGAAGATACATTTTTTTTATTTTTCTTTTCCAATTTTTTTGTACTTTTGGAGTTTGAGAGTTCCAGGATAACTTTTTACGGCTACCTAACCCGCCCAAGACTCAAAAAGGACTCTAAGTGTTAAGCATCTAATGAAAAGAGTGAAACACTCAATAGACGGTTGTTAAAACGAACTTCGGGTTTCTATGACCCTAGGTGACCTTGCCTAGAGGTTTATTTTTCGAATGGTAGCTTTCTCCCTACTTCATTTATTTATGGGGTCAACACAAGGGTGAACCCAGTGTATATCTCCCCAGTTTATTCTACTTCTCTGCTTCTTCCCTAAGTGTTTTGGGAATTATTGTGCATTTTTGTGAGCTGGGCTCTGGACAACTGGCCAATGGCCTGTTACCCATGATAACTTGCCAGCCATACTCATGCGGTGAGGTGTGGTTTTTTTTCTCCTTTTTCTTTTTTTTTTCTTTTTTTTTCTTTTTTGCAGTACAATGAAAATGGTCATGTGGTTGAGCTCTGGACAACCGATCGATGAGTTGTTACCACCGACAACTTGCTAGCCATACCACCCTAGATAGTTCATTAGTTACCCAATTTTCGAAGAAACCACCAAAAAGTGAGTCAGTGCAAAAAAAGTGTCTAGATGCTTAGGCTTAAAGTCCCCCCAAATCAGAGGACGGGTTGATAAGTCGCATACTTATCATCCCAAATTATTTATCGAATTAAAATGAGATTGAATTGGCGAGGACTCAAGATTAAGTCCACATTCGAGTGGACACCCAGACTAAATAAGCCCGAAGACCTGAAGAGTCCAAGTGTTTATGTCCTCTCGTATCATTTCTTAAAATTAATAACTTCTAAATGCCTAAGTTCTCTTCTCCAAATTCTTCTTTTTTTTTAATCTTTTCTTTTTTGACTTTTTTAATTTTCAATTATTTCTTAAAAGAAAATAAAAGAAATTCTACAGATCTAACGAAATAATTTTAGGAATTAATTATCCACCCCCCCATGCCTAAATGATGAGATGTCCTCATTGTAAAAATAAAGACATGAAAAGGGCAGAGTAAATAGAATATCACCTGAATAACATGAAAATCCGATCAACTCTACTGAGAATGTGGAATATAAACACGTGCTAAATTTAATGCCTTCAGCTAGGCATAACATACCTACAAAGAAGATGTTAAGAATTCACAGGTATGGGTCAAAATCAAAATCAAAAGATTAATCCTCAGACCCACCAACAGAAAATGTCCATAGACGTGGACCAAGTGATGGTGCAGACCCATGCCTCAAGGTCGAGTGGTTTCTCAGGTTCTGGATGAAAATCACCCAGAACCTAAGATTATTGTGTTTGCGGGGCCAGGCCTATGGTTTTGTGGTGTGTAACCCAAGGCCAAAGTGTCGAAGAACGAGTAAAGCTAGTTCAATAGGTTTGGATGTCCCCTTGACGTCCAGCTCAGAAAAATAATCAGTTATTTTGAGCTTAGGTTGCACGTGAAAGGTATCGTAAGGGTCCTGGTAGAAAGTAGGTGATTTCAGGTACATAGGTACCCTTAGATCCAAACTCAAAGTTTCCTCAGAATTAGCCCCAAATTTTTAATTCCAACTTCCTACCCTTCGGAATCAAGGTTTCTGGGACCTCTAAATCGTTGTGCACCTCATCTAAAGTACCCAAGTCCAACAATTATGGCTCAATCAGGATTGACTTGGGTCTGGTAATCTCAAGAATATCATAATTCAACTATTCAGGGTGTGGTTGAATAATGGGACTACTGATTGAATCATCAGGATTCAGATCCTCCAAGTTAGCCCCAACTGAATCAGAATCTTCAATGGTCGGGCTATCAAATGGTTCATCATACTCCTCAAGCCCATTTGTCTCACTAAAATCATTTTCCTTAACTTCAAGAGAGACATCACTCAGAGATTCCTTACCCTCAGAATAAAAGAATTCTTGATTCTCATTTATATATGTCTCGAAATCATATGTCATTTCATGGTCCATGGAGACATATTTTTCATTGTTCCTTGGATCAGGGATCTTGGGTGAATTAATTGGTTCATCATCCTCAATTGTTTGCTTTAGCCCAACCTGGTCATCTCCAATCTCATAATATGTCTCCCCCCGACAGGCGCCTGAGCGGGTTCAACATTGGCTCTCCTGAAGGGGGTTCATCTTGACTAGGGCAACCACAAATTTCATCTCAACATTGACAACTTCCCAATAAGAAACTCACCCAGGTCCCTATCCCTAACATTTTGGAGCAAATCCAATAAAGAGCTATTCAGCTCATCAATCATTTTTATCATAGGCTCCAATGCTTCAGTGCATAGTGTTGGCTGAGCTTCTAAAGATTGTATAGTGTTCCTCAAATTAGCCAACACCCTATCCTGGATCTGGTTCACCTGAACCGACTGGTTCGATTCAGGTTTGGGTGGGTTCGGATTAAATCTAGGGGAGTCAAGATGTCGAGGTTCTTGGGTTCCTCCCTGATAGTTGGTCATCTCAGGTTGTTCAAAGAATGGTGGTGACCTATATTCAGTGGAATACTAGGGAGGGTAGGTGTTATAATCATCATATCCTTCCGGATTGTAGATCGGGTTGGTTTGGTCATCAAAGGATGAAGATCTATAATCATTGTAGCTCTTGGAAGGATAGTAATCATAGTCTTGTTGAAAAGCGTTAGGCCCTGGACACTGAGGTCCGTATTCATATCCCCAATCAAAGTTATCCCGGCTGGTGGATGGGTAATCATAAGTCGAGTCAGGATAGTAATCATCTTGAGGATACGTGTTGGTAGGAGGGTAGGATTGGAAATGTGTGAAAGATGTGGAAGGATACATTATGGAGTAGGAGGGAAAACATAATAGAGAAAGGTTCCCTACAGTACAATCAACCAAACCTATCCTTATGTCTGTAGCCTAAAGACCTATAGACTCTTAGGACCCGTCTTGAGATTATAAAAGATTTAGCCTACTTTTATCCGGTCAATCCAACCAGTAAGGAGGGACTGAGGAGAAGGTTCTTCCTTTGGCTTGCACCTCCAATTCCTAGTGTACCCCCCAGCCACGGTTGTTTGACGCTACTCCCCTAGCTAGACATCAGATGGACCAGCAGAAGAAAATTAATTGAAAAAAATCTCAGTCTGAGCCTTGAAGAGCGAATCAATCCTTAAGGCCAACGTCTACTCAGTTTTAATTAGGCTTGGGATGATTGTGCTCTTGGAATGTGATAAGCCCTTTAGATGGGTTGTGCCCTTAATAATCAGTTAAAATGTGTGTGTGTGCTCAACCAAGGTTTTCAAACAAGGTTATTTGACGATGTGTCTTTTGGGGTTTAACCTTGTTTAGTATCTTTTAGGGTTTACTCTTAGGTATATTCAATCAAGTTTAGGAGAACACTCCAAGTTTTGAAAGCACAGGTGTAGGTATGTTCCTTTAAAAATCAAAAATAATGTGGAGTGCCTGGTTTAGCCCTAAGAATCAACCCTAAGTGGCAAGCTACTTAATGGATCGCTTTTATCTTAAGTGGTACGACCCAAACAGTTCAATCAATTGACCTATTACACCACTTAGTTAAGGGTCACAGAAATGTTTGACCTATTCAGATTTCTACTCACTTATTTGTGTGTTGAGTTAAGTGTACCGGGTCCACAGGTTAGATCCCAGTTAAGTGGTAGTATCAATGTAATTGTGCGCCTTAGGGTGAGAAGTTGTGGGTGTTAAGTGTGTAGCTTTCAGAAAATCCCACAAGAGAAGAGTAATTTTTTTTGGTTTCTTATATATACGGGGGTGAGATGAGTGGAGGTGGCAAACAAACAACCAAATCTATCCTAGGGTTTATAAAAAGCACCTAAGTTGATTTGGGTTTGAGTTATTAGTGTGGTGAAATGAACTTGTGGGTGGGGGTGATAGGGATAAACTTACAAAACCTTCATCCGCACTTTTCTCTGATCTAACTGCTTTGGCCCACCTCGGAAGAGTACCTGCAATAATAGTCAGATCAGAGAAAAAGTGAGATAAAAGTTTGGTAAGGCAGAAAAAACACGAGAAAAACCAAACAGCATTGCCTCCTCGGCAACGCTGCCAAAATGATCGTGACGTGTTCACGCGAAATGAAATCAGGGATTGGAGGACCCATCGTCGTCGCTCGCAAAATGCATCTATTAGATAAATTTATAACCGAAACTCGAAAAGTGAATCCCAGGTCGAACACGGGGAGGTGAACATTTGGTTTTATAAAAATCTATGCTTCACTTTATTTCCTTTTTGTCATTTTTATCTTTTCTAATTTTTTTGTACTTTTATCAAGCAAGAGATTAGGTCGATGAAAATTTTATCTACTTACAAAAATGTAAAATCATCTATTCATGAACAAATGTTTTTTACACTACAAAAGTAGGAAATTTACACTACGAAAGCGTAAAAAGATAGAGAGAGGTGAGAGAAATCCCCCTTGACGGTCGCTCGGAGGATGGCTCACTCTGATGTCACTTAGAGGAAGGTGGTGAGGAGTGGGGCGAATGGGGACGGAGCTGGAGGACAAAGGGTGGGGCATGATGGCATCGCGGCGAGGATCTTCTTCCCGAAGGGAGGTGAGAAGACGACCACGGGATACTCCACGAAGCAGGATGAGAGGCGGGAAAATGTTTGGTTCAACTCTAGAGGAGCATCCCGGACTTGGGACAAGCTTTCTCTAGAGCCTTATAGGTGGTGAGAGGAAGAAAGGAAGAGATGATGAAAAATGGGAGGGGTAGGGGTCCTTTTATAGTGGAGGAAAGAATCAAATTCGTATATAGGACATTTAGCGATGGTCATAAATGTTGCTGAAGATTCACAGCAAACGTTGCTGAAAATAGACCACTCTCCACAAGCCGTGTTGCGCACCTCCGCACGCTACACGATTGTGTGCGCTACCGCTGCTCACGCCGCTCACCCGCGCTGCTGTGCACGTGCGATGGTGTGTGCATGCACATGGGGCCTGGGTTGCACCACGTGGCACGATCTAGGCCATCCATCTTCTTTTCGTTGTAGGGGTTGGTACAGTGGTCGGATTGAGTCGATTTTCACACCGTTGGGCTGCGATCGTCGACCCGAATCGAGGCAATTTCGATGGCGTTGGACTCCGATCGTCATCTTGATCAAATCTATATGGTCGGATCATCAATCTGAGGCCTAGAAATAAATATCCTTCTCTCCTGACTAGAAAAAGGATGCAATTAACCTAAATTATATACAACTACTCTAAATGCAGAATGATGCATGCTATACAATATTTATAACATGAAATGCAAATCTAATCCTAGAAACAAGCATGAATAGGCATTTTACCCTCAATAATTGTGTCTACATCAGTCGACGCTCGCGTGAGCACCTCCGCTGGATCGGCGATCATCTGTGCATCCACGTGTCCGCATCTCGGTTGCTCATGCATGATCGGGTGGTCGAAATCAAGCGCGCCTCACCGCTGGCTAGATTGGAAGAGTGGGAGAGCTCGAACTGGAGCCAAAGCGTTGAGAACGCCTCTAGAGATCATTACTCCATGTGTCAAAAGGTGTCATAGTTTTGAATTATCCGAGGCCGGTGGTCAAGCTATCCTAGCCGTTGGATTTTCATCCAACATTTAAGATTGCGCAATGAAGGCTCTCTTAAAGATGGGTGGGTGACGTGACTTCATAAGAATCATTGGATGGGCAATCAACAACCCAGATCTCGCGAGGGGGAATGCCTTTGAGGAGGAGCGGCCACTACTGGCCGGTGTTGGGCAGTCTGGATGGCACCACGTGGCACCATCTGGGTCATCCATCTTCTTTCTATTGCAGAGGGTGCCATGGTGCTCTGATCGAGGTGATTTTTGCATTACCTGACTAAAATCGTCTCTCCAGATCCATCCATATGGTCAGATTTTCTATCCGAAACCCATATGGATGTCACATTACCCTCTTGGCCATTGATCTTCCTTGGACTTCATATGATGCTATGGGATTCCGATCTAGATGATTTCGAAGTTGTTAGAATCCAATTGTCGTCTTGATCAGATCCGTACAGTCGGATCGTCCATCCAAGGCCCTGAAATAAATCTCCTTCTCTCCTGACCATAAAAAGGACCTAATTAACCTAAAATCTATACTACTATAAATGTAGAATGATACATGCTATGCAATATTTATAACATGAAATGCAAATCTAAGCCTAGGAACATGCATGATTAGGAATTTTAACCTAAATAGATGTGTCTATATCATCTAACGCAATGCAGTATAGCCTATGACTTTTATTTACAAGGTGTTATTCAGGATTGGGAGTGTTCAAGAGGATATCGGGTGGCTTATTTGGTGGAAGTACCTATTCTCGGCATCGGGAAAGGAATGGATAGGACAGTGTATTTCTGACCTTGACATTAATACCCTCCTTCAGCCGAGGATTCCGTAAAGGATGGTCATGACCATTCACCTTAGTCCTAGTTTTATCAAAACTTGCTCTCTGCGTATTTGTCTTATTTGGTGGCTCTCAAAATATTCACACTAAGAATTTGTACGTAGAACCCGAGAGTGAAAACTATGCCTAACTCTGCGTATCAATATCTAATTATCCAAAATTTTGAGATTCCTCATACTAGCCTAATGGGAACACCATCATGAGCCCTAATTAGCTTATTTTGACCTAGAAAAGAGAACAAAAGCTCCTACATAACCAAATGAAAGACCTAATTCAAGGAATAACTGTTTTAAGAGAAAAGCAAGAAACAAAGGGTAAAACTATAATTTTACCATTGCAGTGCAATAATGGGATTTCTCAGGGGCTAAACATAGGTCAAATGATCTTAACAAGATAAAAAGTGGGTTGGTTCAATCAGAAAAAGGGTTAATGTGCAATCTAGGAATTAAATGACATCCTCTAACCTTAAAATAGACCCACTTGATTTAACAAGGTTCTGATCAGGATAAAATTCAACTAAACCCTCTAAAAATCATGAAAAAATATCCTCTAGGGTTTAGAACCTTCAATTTGGCCTTAATAACATATTTTGACCTAAATAGGGGTCCTAACTAAACATTTGCCCTAAACTGGATTTTTATGCAAAATGTCTAGTCAAACATAATCAAACCTAAAATCCAACTTCACCATTAGATTCCTTAAGTCCAAATTAGGTTTGTACCAAAATTTGAACCTAAGGGGAGTTCACCTTGAGCTACTTTGAGAAACAGTCCAACCCAATTACATTTAGACCCCTAGCTTTTGAAAACCTTGCGAATACCCTCCTCTCTTCCTCGCCATTCTTTGCAATTAGGTCCCTCTGTCATTACAGCAGAGGAGTCCTAATTCGGCTAGGATTCAAGGGGATTTCTCCTAAATCCCTTAGAGACTCCCTCTCAAATTTGAAAGGGAGATTCTCTGCGGAATTCCCGATCGTGTGAACCAAATCCTAAGCCCTGATTGTCACCCAATCTCTCATGCGAATGCATGAGAGATTTGGGTATCTCTCGCAATCCTACTCCAGTGAGGATGCCCGTGCTTGGAAGCTTGCCTTCTAAGCATAAGGCCCTCTGCCAGAGGCTATTTAAAGGTCCCCTAACCTGGCTGTCCATCCTCAGCTTGGTTTGGCCAGAGACAACCCTCCAATTTCTTCTCTTCTCCTCTAGCCAGACACCCAGCGAGCTCCGACGACTCCTCCTCCCTCTTCTGGTCGCTCTACCACAATACCAGTGGCAGAGTCATCTCCGCCTTTGTCGTCCGCGTCGCGCCATACCTGCACACACGCCAACTACCCTCTTTGTCGTCGCCGTCCCCCTCCACTGGATCTTCGTCTTTGGCAATGACAAGTACGTGCTGTCCACCCTCCTTTCCCCCTTCATCCTTAAACTAGGTTAGATATCTTCCCCTCTCTCTACTCTTCATTTTCCCCCTCTTTACTTCCCAACACACTCCTCGACAGCCACAGACCGCCACCATCGTCTCCACCTCCGGCAGACCACCAGTGAGGTGCCTTCGTCACTTCCACACACCCATCCACCTCGCCAAACCCCTCAGAAGCTCTGCCACCTTCCATTGATCATTACCTCCCTCTCCATCTCCGGCCACAACCTCCGTTCACTTCCCCGACCAAACCCACCTTCACGGCCATAGAACGACCTAGGCACGCACGCCTAGGCCGCCTCGCACCACGCCACCCATCGAGACATCTTCGCCATGACACGACGAAGCCTCCTGTGTGTTCTAATGAGGCTGCAAGGCCGTGTTGCTTGATAATAGGTTCCAACCACAACCGCCATTGACGCAGACATGAAGGAGCTTGCAACCATTGCTCTAAACTGCCGCGCTCCAGGCCCCAGGTCCCAGGCGACATGGATTTGTCGCCTGCACACATTCAGCCAGTGATTGGCTTTTGAGAGCACTGTAGCCATAGCAATTGAGCAAGACATCCTCCTGCGGGTGCACGAAGAAGCGGGTGGAACTTTTAGTCCCATCTCGGGCATTTTGAAGCATGCTGAGTGATATAAGATGAATTTGTGTCAGGGGCTTATCGCCTCCTAACACAGGGTGAGGTCCCTCTCACCTATCCACACCTCATCTACGATTCACTCCTCCGTGGACCTGGTTGCCTGACCCGTTAACCCGTGCACTTCTCGCGCATCACCCACTCCAGTGTGCCTAGACCCAAGCGCACTAACCCGACCCGTTTACCCGAGAAAGGCTCTGGGAGAGCGAGCCGAAGAGAGAAAAGAGAGAGAGCATTCACGGGGAAGGGTAGGGGTAGGTTTTGCACTTGCTTGCAGGGAAAGGAAAAAGGAAGAGGAAGCTGAAGAAGGAAAAGCTAAGGGCAGGAGGAGTTGTAGAGGAAGCTAAGGATTTGAAGGCAAAGTTGAAGAAAGAAGGAGTTGAGGGCTAAAGGCAGAAGAAGCTGTAAAGAAGAAGAAGGAAGGAGAAGGCACGGCTGAAGAAGAAGGAGCAAGCTGAGGGAGAAGTTAGAGAAGAAGAAGGCTAAAGGCAGAAAGGAAGAAGAAGAAGGAAAAGAAGAGCCAAAGAAAGAAAGAAGCCAAGGACAATGGCCAAGTCAGAGAAGGAAAGAAGCCAAAGAAAGGAGGAAGAAGGAGAAGAAGAGCTAGAGAAAGAAAGAAGGCAAGTACCAAAGCTAAAGAAAGAAAAGAAGAAGAGAAGCTAAAGAAGGATAGAGAAGAAAGAGCCAAAGAGAAGAACCAAAGAAGAAGAGTCAAACACTTTTAAATTTCTCTTTTATGCTACATTTTATTATTCATATACTCCTGCTTTACATTCTAAATTAGGTTTTGAGTAATTTTTTGTGTTCAAATTGCATCTATTGAGATTAGTGTATGAACTCCATTTACTCCCTGTGTTCGACCTCATACTTAAACTTCAAGTAATAAAATTTATTTGTTTTGAACGCTTTTTACAGCACTATAACACGACCTTTTTAAAACCCAATCAAGCACTCCTTAACATTTTGGTGCCGTTGCTGGGGAGCAACGTGTAATTCTTCACTAGTCTCTGCATTGATTATATTTGACCACTAACTTGCCCTATTTGTTTTATTGTGATTTTTGCGAGGTATTTCACGAGGAGATCTCCCGTGCAAATCAACCCCTCCAGGGCAGGTAAATCCTCTCTTCTTCCCTAATCCATCTCCTAATCCTGGGAAGACAAAAAGGAAACAATCAAATTAGAATCACTTGCCTTCTTTTTTATAGTAATTATCATTTAAAAGGCTAGTTTCCTGATTTGCGAAATTTTTTTTTCAAAACTTATTAAAGTTGAAGCAATTTTTAGAGACCCCACCCCAAAAATTCCTGTGCCTATTAGGGATCACGCTTAATTTCTAAATCTCCGCGAACTACACACTTCTTGTTTGAAGTCCAAAGAGAACTTCTGAAAAGCAAAGAGGATTGGAAATAGAACCAAATTAGGATTTCTACAGCAGGGTTTTGGAGTGCTAGTTCACACATGCTTGCATAAAAGGAAACAAACCCACCCGCATCTATGTGCTACCCAAGCCCTTGATTGAAAGGATCTAAGCAAGACAAACCCTAAAATAAAACTCTAAAATCACTTGAACCTTTACCTAATAACCTAGGAATCAAATCAGGGTGATTTCTAGGTCTTGACCTAGAATCATTCTGCCATCTTTAGGGCAGGTCAGGTGAAGTTGGACTACATTGTAGGCCAACCAACCTCCAAATTAGGTCACAAAAACCAAAACATCTAAAGTTCAAGTGGAACCCTAAGCACATTTGATCTTAAAAGTGGTAGACATAAGAGGTCAAGGTCTCCATTCTGGTCTACCTGGAATCTCAGTGACAAGAGAGGTCGGGTAGGGGAAACCCTGTAACCCATGGGGATGCTCTACTGTGTAGGGGTCTTTGCAGGACTCCCTCTCTGGCTGCCCAAGTAATTCTCAGGTGGACGACTTTCCAATCCAAGGGTATCATCTGCCCCGAACCTCCATAGTTATCCAAACATCTTTGGGTGCCTCGATTGGGTCAAAAACACATCCAATCCCTCATCCCTTCTCTTTAGAGCACACACATAGATTTTTAGTGGGATTCTCTATTCAAATCTAATCACTTCAAGACTTGATTCTACATTTTGATCCAAATTCTGATTCTACATCTTGATTACACCATCTGATCCAAACATGCAGCCTGGTTACTTAGGATTACCATTCAAGAAACCTGAATCACAGAGATCCATGAGAGATAGGATGATTGAGGATACCCTTGAATTCTATGAAATTGAATACAAAACCTCAACACCAGTACAAGACATTCAGGTTAGTGTACCAACAACAACAACTTTCATCATACACTGTGCCCAAGTGTTATTGATAGAAGCCACAAAAGGATCAACCCGAGACATGTTCATAACAGGATACATTGAGATAGAAAAATTGCACAATTTTGAATACCTTCAATGCATGACAAATCCTGTACTATGGGAACAACACCAAGATGATCTTGAAAAATGGGAAGAGATGATGAGATTATTGAAACAAGTTATTGATTAGAAATACCCGTACACGCCCCAAACAGATGATGAACCATCTTGGAATAGTATTGAGGATCAATCCAATTTCCCAAACTCTGGGTTTGAGGCATAAAGTTGTTGTGGATTCCCAACCCAGATGAAATACATCATGCCTGATCTTGAATTAGGGTGGGAAGTTCCAATTGCAGGAGAACACGATTTGGAGCCAGCCCTAGAAACTGGATCACCAAGCTTAGAATTCCAAGACTCCTGCAATAATAAGCTCAGAACTGAACCTCTCGAAGGTGTAAATCCCGCCCCTTATTCTGATAAGGTGACCCTCGAAGGTAATTCGGACCTAGATTCTAGTGATTTAACCCACACCCTCAGTCTATAATCTGGATCTAAAACTTATTGGGAAGATTACGAGGCCCCGTATGAAGAAGATCAAATTTTCAATGAAGAGTATGATTCCAGGCCTCTATTTGATGAATATCCCTCTCCAACATCCTTAGAGATACAGATCGATTTTTCGAAAGTAACACCAATCTACAATATAGAAACAAAGGAGTTGGACGAGTGGGGTTTTGATTGGGTCTTTCCTACAAGCGTGGAACTTGAGCCTAGACCAAATAAGGACACCTCTTTGAGCTCAGAATCTACATATAGGCTAGACCCTAGTCAGGTTGCTAAGTCTACATCGTATGATTTATTTTGTGGTGGAACCCATGATCTCGAATCTCATTCCGAACTTGATTTTCGCAAACTCTCTAATAATTTCGAATCTTATCATAACTTCGGAGAACTTCTGTTGCCTGAATACAAAGAGCCAATCTACGACCTCGAGTCACATGATTCATTCTCTGACTCCGATTTTGAGGTCCCGGTTCCCCAGATCACTGAGTTAGTTTAGGTTCCAGTGAGATGGAATCATTTCTTTTCGATCCTCAGGAATCAAAACCAGAAAATGATGAGAGTGACTGTTGCCTAGAGTTCGAATCATTTCTTGACTCAGATTTCCCTCATCCTATAGACACTCTCTAGGCATTCACTTTTGAATTTGAGAGCTACTGTGAGGACTCTCTACATGAAACCACCTATAACTTCTTTCTAGAAGAGCCCTCATACACAATTCTCATTGAAGCCACCTCCTTCGCATATACAGAACCCATCCAAACCCGTTTTCAACCCTGACTCGCAGCCGGACTCAATTTCTATTCTGATTCCCCTCTTATTGAACCAATTGCAAATTATTCGACTCCACATCTATACCGGGTTTCGGACATTGAAGACCAGGCTCCATCACCTTCTGATCACCCCTGTAGGGTTTTCGCACCATTCACTGATTATTTTATGGATCCCTACTCTGACCATGCTGACTCGACTCAGCCAAACCCCGAATTCACACTTCCACATCCATTAGAGCTCCATAGCAGATGGTGGGTTCCACATCTTTTGATCTACGTTTATCAACCCACCAGATTGATTGGGATTGGGCTACATCATCAGCCTACTGATCTGAACAAGAACCTGGTTGGACCAACCAGGCTCTTCATCAAGGTGCTTGTTCTACAAAACTCCGCTGATTTGACCACTCCCTCTCCATCCCATTTCCCGCTCGGCTGAAGGTGTTGAATTTAGCTCTTAACAGGAGGCAACTTGTCATTCCAAAATCCCAAGATCCATCTGATTATCCATCTATGCTTCACGTCTATTGCACCCTTAGTTCAATCTTATAACAGTCGATCCCACCTCTGGTACATGTGCTAGAGCTTGAAATCATCTGCAACAGTCATTCTCGACCCATTCACCCACCCGATAAATCCTATTCTAAGTCCCTGAACCAAACATTATTTCACACCCTCCATTTACAATGAGGACATTGCAAAACTTAAGCATCGGGGGGTGGTAAAATGCAAACATACAGAAATCAAGAAAAGTTAGAAGGATTCTGACAAAAAAATCACATATGTCAAAAATACCAAAAAAATAGAAAATTATGAAAAAGAACAAAAAAATTGGAGGGAAGAAAATTTTGAGGCCATATAAACATGAGGAAAAGAGCAAAATGATAAAAGGAGCACAAAATGAAAAAGAAAAAGAGATAGTCATTAGTAAGATATTAAGGGATTAACCGAAGTTCTAGACCACATTAAAAGAAGAAAAGTGAAGAAAAGTGCTAATGAAACACAAAAAGAGATTTGTAGGAATGCTGATCTTAGGCCTTTTGGGCTAGACTCTTAGGCTTAAAAATTCAAATACCCACTAAGATCTGGATAATCCTCAAGAGGTTGGGGAAAATACAAAGCTTAAGTGTTAGGTCTAAGGCTTAGGGAGTATTCAGCCTTGTTAACTAACCTTCGATTTATAGGACTCGGTAACCTAAGCACTCCAATCCACACACAGTCTAGTTCAATGCGCATAACTATCAAAATCACGCAAAAGCATTTAAATGTTCTGAAAAAAGTTGCCTAGATTAGGAACGGCCGATCAACACAAGTTGATTTGGACGAGTTCCCAGCTCGGAGAGGCGGGAAATTCCCCTCGAAGATGCGTAACAAAATATCGTCCCCTCGGTGCTTGTCTCCTAGGATATTTACATATCCTATCAGAGGCACGTAAGCACCCTGCTAGTTTAGATGCCATGGGTGAAATGTCGATTGCCAGGGTCTGGATTTAGCTACAGAATGCCATGGGCAGGATTATCTCGAAATCTCGAAAGCCAGGGTTCTGGGGGTTGCCATGGGTGGTGCTATCACAAAGCATCAATTGACAGAGACCTTTGAGGATTGATGATGGGGACTAGGAATCCGATACAGATCGTGTTAAGAAGCCAATCCAAAGCTAGAAATAAAAAGAAAAAGAGAGAGAAAACTCTCCAAACAAATAAATCCTCTGTCTCTCTCTTACAAAAAATGCACTGCAAACTAAACCGAGGCTAAAATATATCTCAAGCATGGGTGCTTTAACCGCGGAGTCCAACGAACCTTAGGATAGTTCCTGAGGGCCTTAAAAACCTTTGCAAAGGACCGAGGCTAGAGCTGGTTAGGTCTGAATCTTGGTTAGTACTTGAGTACCTCTAGGTCTACTGTCGGCATTCTACCCTAATAAAAAGAAAAAGAAAAAGCACTCATCATAATATGTGAAAGAAACTCATGGTCTAGAACAGAAGTTAAAACCTTAAAATTTTGCAAGGGACTAGCAAAAGCTAGGAATGGGGGTATGATGGGAACACCATCATGAGCCCTAACTAGCTCATTTTGACCTAGAAAAGAGAACAAAAGCTCCTACATAACCAAATGAAAGGCCTAATTTAAGGAATACTATTTTAAGAGAAAAGCAAGAAACAAAGGGTAAAACTATAATTTTACCACTGCAGTGCAACAATGGGATTTCTCAAGGGCTAAATATAGGTCAAATGGTCTTAACAAGATAAAAAGTGGGTTGGTTCAATCATAAGAAGGGTTAATGTGCAATCTAGGAATTAAATGACATCCTATAACCCTAAAATAGACCCACTTGATTTAACAAGGTTCTGGTCAGGATAAAATTTAAATAAACCCTCTAAAAATCATGAAAAAATATCTTCTAGGGTTTATAACCTTCAATTTATCCTTTAGAACCTAATTTGACCTAAATAGGGGTCCTAGCTAAACATTTACCCTAAATTGGGTTTTTGTACAAAATGTCCATTCAAATGTGGTCAAACCTAAAATCCAACTTCACTATTGGATTCCATAGGTTCAAATTAGGCTTGTACCAAAATTTGGACCTAAGGGGAGTTCACCTTAACCTACTTTGCAAAACAGTCCAACCGAATTACATTTAGACCCCTAGCTTTTGAAAACCTTGCGAATACCCCCTATCATCCTCTCCATTCTTTGCAATTAGGTTCCTCCACCATTACAGTGGAGTCCTACTCCGGCGAGGATTCAAGGGGGATTTCTCCTAAATCACTCAGAGACACCCTCCCAAATTTGAAAGGGAGATTCTCTGAGGAATTCCCGATCGTGTGAACCAAATCCTAAGCCTTGATTGTCATCCAATCTCTCATGCAAATGCATGAGAGATTTGGGTATCTCACGCAATCCTACTCCAGTGAGGATGCCTGTGCATGTAAGCTTGCCTTCCAAGCACAAGGCCCTCTACTAGAGGCTATTTAAAGGTCCCCTAACCCGGTCGTCCATCCTCAGCTTGGTTTGGCCGGAGACAACCCTCTAATTTCTTCTCTTCTCCTCCGTCCAGACACCCAACGAGCTCTGGTGACTCCTCCTCCCTCTTCTTGTCGCTCTGCCACAATACCAGTGGCAGAGTCATCTCCGCCTTCATCGTCCACGTCGCGCCATACCTGCGCACGCGCCAACTACCCTCTTCGTCGTCGCCGTCCCCCTCTACTGGATCTTCATCTCTGATGGCGGCAGGTATGCACCGTCCGCCCTCCTTTCCCCCTTCATCCTCAAACTAGTTTAGATATCTTCCCCTCTCTCTACTCTTCATTTTCCCCCTCTTTATTTCCCAACACACTCCTTGACAGCCACAAACCACCACCATCATCTCCACCTCTGGCAGACCACCGGCAAGGTGCCCCCATCACTTCCACACACCCATCCACCTCGCCAAACCCCTCAGAAGCTCCGCCACCTTCCACTGATCATTACCCCCTCTCCATCGCCCGCCACAACCTCCGTTCACTTCCTCTGACCAAACCCACCTTCACAGCCACAGAATGACCTAGGTACGCATGCCTAGGCCACCCCACACCATGCCACCCACCAAGACATTTTCACCGTGCCACGACGAAGCCTCCTGTGTGTTCTAATGAGGCCGCAAGCCCGTGTTGCTTGATGCAGGTTCCGACCTCGACCGCCATTAACGCAGACATGAAGGAGCTCGCAACCATCACTCTAGGTTGTCGCGCTCCAAGCCCCAGGTCCCAGGTGACGTGGATTTGTCACCCGCACACATTCAGCCAGTGATTGGCTTTTGAGAGGACTGCAACCACAGCAATTGAGCAAGGCATCCTCCTGCAGGCATGCGAAGAAGCAGGTGGGACTTTTAGTCCCACCTCGGCCGTTTTGAAGCGCGCTGAGTGATATAAGATGAATTTGTGTTAGGGGCTTATTGCCTCTTGACATGGGATGAGGTCCCTCTCACTTATCCACACCTCGTCCGTGATTCACTCCTTCGCGGACTTGGTTGCCTGACCCGTTAACCCATGCACTCCTTGCGCATCACCCACGCCAGTGCGCCTGGACCTGGGTGTGCTAACCTGACCCGTTTGCCCAAAAAAGGCTCTGGGAGAGTGAGTCGAAGAGAGAAAAGAGAGAGAGCAATCGCGGCGAAGGGTAGGGGTAGGTTTTGCACTTGCTTGCAGGGAAAGGAAGAAGGAAGAGGAAGCTGAAGAAGGAAAAGCTAAGGGCAGGAGGAGCCGTAGAGGAAGCTGAGGATTTGAAGGAAAAGTTGAAGAAAGAAGAACGAGCTGAGGGCTAAAGGCAGAAAGCTGCAAAGAAGAAGAAGAAGGAAGGAGAAGGCACGGTTGAGGAAAAGGCAAAGGCACAGCCAAAGAAGGAAGAAAGAAGAGCCAAAGGAAAAAGAGAAGGCATGGCTGAAGAAGAAAGAGCAAGCTGAGGGAGAAGTCAGAGAAGAAGAAGGCTAAAGGTAGAAAGGAAGAAGAAGAAGGAAAAGAAGAGCCAGAGAAAGAAAGAAGCCAAGGACAAAGGCCAAGTCAGAGAAGGAAAGAAGCCAAAGAAAGGAAGAAGAAGAAGGAGAAGAAGAGCTAGAGAAAGAAAGAAGCCAAGGACCAAAGCTAAAGAAAGAAGAAAGAAGAAGAGAAGCTAAAGAAGAATAGAGAAGAAAGAGCCAAAGAGAAGAAGCAAAAGAAGAAGAGTCAAACACTTTTAAATTTCTCTTTTATGCTACATTTTATTATTCATATACTCCTGCTTTAAATTTTGAATTAGGTTTTGAGTAATTTTGTATTCAAATTGCATCTATTGAGATTAGTGTGTGAACTCCATTAGCTCTCTGTATTTGACCTCAGACTTAAACTTCGAGTAATAAAACTTATTTGTTTTGAATGCTTTTTCGACTGTATTACAACGCGACCTTTTTAAAACCCGATCAAGTGCTCCTTGACATAGCCTTAGAGAACTAGTAGGCTTTCTACTCTCACTTCACACTTGTTTGGTGGATCTGCTAAAAAATAGTTTGCCTGACTCCCTAATTACTGTCCAAGGGCTCAGGAGAAGAAGCATTACTTCTTCTCAACAAACTAAAGATGTTTATCGGTTTTCATAGAGGATTCATTGCAAATTCTATGTGTATATGTGAAATTGTACTGGATTCTTAATTCAAGAATCAACTTAAGACTAAATCCCTAATAAAACTTTTTGATAAAAATCTTTATGCATGAATGCAATTTTTTTTTTTTTTGACATAAAAATAAGACATAAAATGTCCACCCCCCCCATGCCTATTCATTACAATGTCCTCATTGACATGTATGCAGGGAAATCAAAATATAATAAGCAAGAGGAGGGGATATCACCTAACTATGCTTGTTAATCCAGGCCAGCATGGATGCAGAGGATGCAAACTTCCTATACTGAATACTGGGTTGCCTCCCAGCCAGCATTAAGTTTAACATCATTATTCGGACCTAAACCCAAAAATGAATGATTAGATTAATGGGTTGAGTCAGGATTAAAATGAAGATATGATCATGCAACATAAGGATCAGTGATCCACAAATGCGGATCAACTGATAGTGAATACTAAGCCCAAAAGGTCAGAAAAATAAAGTGAATGGGCTTGAAACTTTTTGCAGCCAGATGCTATAAAAGGGAGAAACATTAGTGAGGGTGCTAGAGTGAAAAGTAGATAGTGGCAACCTTAAGAAGTGATGCATGAGGAAGGTAGATGAGGTGGATAAAGTGTGGTCCGTGGGGAGTAAATCATACGGGTCCTGAAAGTGATGGGAAATGAAAGGAGGAACCCGAGTGGTGTAGTCTGAAATGGTATAAGAAACCACTTCGTAAGTTAAGTCAGGTGTAGATGGATGTAGAGTAGTTGAGTCATATAGGATCCAGTGGTCCATCTCACTAGTATTGGATTTTCCCACATCATGCTGGATATCAGGATCAGAATCCTTAATCTCATCCCTAGGGTGATCAAAAATCTCATTTGAGTCGCCCAAATCTTGTTTTAATTCATGATGCAAGTCTTCAAATGTAATAGACAAAAATTCATTATTCCTTAGAATCACTGCCCCAAGGGGAGTAAGATCAGAATCTAGATTAGTCAAAATCTCAAATTCTTTTAATTCTGTGGACTTCTGAATTTGATTCCAATTATCTTTCTCTTGAATTACATCTTCTAAGGGATTGTTCTTCTTTTCCTCATCAGTCAAATCAAACTCCTTAGGATTCCATGATTCAGCTAAATTCTTTGCTTCCTCAGATAATTCCTCAAAAGTCATCCCCAATAATTCTGTAATTTCTTGAACAACTTTTTCATAAGGGGATTGTCTGTTTTGTTCAATCTTGAGATGTTGGGGATAAGGGTCAGGTTTTTCCTCAGGACTCTGGTGGATGGGAAGAGAAGGGTGCGAATTAGCTGAAATAGAAGTGAAAACAGATTATGCTTCTATATGGGATATATTAGAATGATTAGTATCGCTAAATCTAGATATCGAATCATTTAAGCACATCTGATCATGGTAATCCTTAGACAAGATCACATCAGAGCCATCCAACTATGCTTGGTTGGGAGTGTCACTATCCCCAATCTTTCTATCTTCTTGATCTTGCTTTGATCCTCCCAAATCATCCATGTAGTGCAATTGCGTGTCTTTAAACATAAAAAACTCATACTCCAGCCTGACTGCACCGCAAAAATACACCTGCAATTACGCCATCTTGTGTTATTTCCTAGCATTACCAATGCATATTAGGTTTCCATAGTCGCCTTTGTAAAAATACATGCATGCATGCATTTAATTGAGAGGGGAGGAGAGTGAATAAAATGGCCTCGCAATTCACATTTTCTTCAAGTGCTGCTTCGCAAAATTTCCATCGCCATTTTTATTTCTTTTTGGTTTTGTAATCACTCTTCCCTCGGCTGCATGGCGACATCTTCTTCGCACCATTCCTTGCTCATGCTCTCCTTGCCATGAGCCATCCATGAGCCATGCACAGCTAGGGCATGGCTGTGCATGCTCTCCTTTTCTTTAAAAAGAGCACGGTTCTTCCTTTGCAGCCAGCCTGGTCCAACGCCAAAAAAAACCAGCACTTCTCCTTCCAGGCCACCGTCATCTCCCTCTCCCTCCACACGCCGGCCCTCCTCCTCCGAGGAGACACCCGGCGGACAGGAGCATCTTACGGTGGTGCACAACCACCACCGTGAAACCACCACTGCCCAGCTCATCAAACAGCCGGTGGGCGTGGTGGCCTTCTTCCCTGTTCTACCTTCCACGCCATTCCAGCCATTGGAAAGGAGCTTCAAGCTTTGAAGCTCAAAGCTCCGCATGCAGCAGCAGTAGCAAGGCGGCAGCAGCAGGCTGCCCTCACCTTTCCGCGCGTGCCTGCAGGCACCATCACCTCTTGCTTCTTCGCCCTGTCGCGCTTTCCCTTCAGCACGCAACCAGCCACTACGTGCCTTTGCAGTGGCCGGCCAAGCTTTCTCGCGCACCCCAGACAACACCCATAGACCACCTCATGCCCTGTCGTGCCCCTTCGCTCGCGACACAGCCCTCACCGCGCGCTCTGTCGTGAACTTCTCCACGCTCGCAACCAGTCAGCGCAGACCTTCTTGCTCGTGCGCCAGCCCGCGCGCGCCAGCCGCAGGCCGCCCGCAGTCACAGCACCTCCAGCAGGCAGTTGCACGGCTCACCCGACCACTGTAGTCACTGTTCATGCATTTCTGCGGAACACTGTGGCTACAGTGGGGTGACCGGTGAGTTTCTCACTTAACCGGTCACCCGGCGCGCCGCTACCGCCGTTTGCCCGCGCACACGTTCAGTCCCACATTGCCCGCACCCGCCCGCTTTAGCGTCTGCGAGCGCTCGCTTCCTTCGCCCGCGTACGCTCACTAGCTCCCAGTGCCCGCGTTTGCCAACCTGCACCCGACTCTTCACGTAGCGTTGTGCATTGCGGTCTTCTCTCCGCGCCCATCGCCCTCCAGCGCTTTCTTCTCTGCGCGCATGCGCGTCTGCGCGAGAGCTTGAATCACCAGACGATGCTCCACGGCTACAAACGTCTTAACCCACGCATCTTCACTCCAGCAGGAAGCGCACGGCTGCCTCTCTCTCCCGCTCTCTCTCTCTCTCACTCTCTTTACCGACACTTGCACACACATACACTCACACTTTCATACATACACACACACGCCTATACACTATTATATACATATACTTATATACGTATACATATATATATTGATATATATACATATTGTAGTACCTATATACTTATGTATTAGTATACATACATACATATATATATATACTTATATATATACATATATATATATACTTATATATATACATATATATATATATTTACATATATACATATACTTATATACATATACATATATATATATACATATATACATATATCTATACACATATTAGTACTTATATGACTATGTATTAGTCCATATACATACATACATATATATATATATATATATATATAGATCTACACATATATCTATCTATACATATACTTACATATATATTTACAGACCTATATATATATACATATACATATATAACTACATATATATATATATATACCTATATATCTATAACCATATATATATATATATATACGTATAGATATATTTACATATATATATAGTTTCACATTATTTACCATACGTGGTATCACGTATTCCCCGATACACGCGTAGAAAAAGCGTGGTCACATACATCTTCTGCCATCCACCTTACACTCCACGCGGCACCTCATCCTGTCGGTTGCATCTTTCTAGACGACGACCAACTCGACATAGTGCTGCTACACTCCATCTTCTTCTCCACCCCCACCCCTTTATAAATATATAGTATAGACATATATATATATACTATAGTTACTTTACTCCTATTTCTCTTGCATGACCATAAAAAGATAAAAAAATATATATAAAAGAGAAAAGATAATCTTTGACTTGCAGGTACTCCATCTTGCGAATAGCAAGACCTGTTTTGGAACCCGATTTGGCTCAAAGCCAAGAACTTAATTTTGAGGGTGTGCCTCAAGGACAAAGATTACCAGAAAAAAAACTAAATAGGAAAACACCAAAAACACAATAAATGAACGGAAGAGACTCGTTGTAGGAAAGGCGTAGAAACTTGACTTGTAACCCCACTTCCCTGAGTTCAACCGTGG
Organism: Thalassia testudinum; assembly: GCA_037157565.1. Taxonomy (NCBI): domain Eukaryota; kingdom Viridiplantae; phylum Streptophyta; class Magnoliopsida; order Alismatales; family Hydrocharitaceae; genus Thalassia; species Thalassia testudinum. The sequence continues at coordinate 74,734,166 of JAZHRO010000024.1, read as the reverse complement.
GCCTAAAAGTGATCAAGATAAAATCAAGTAGGCTAGGTTAAAAAAGTTTTGTAAGGAGATGGTTAGGTCCGATTTAGGTTAACCACTATACACACTTCAACGCTAAAATCACCATATTAACAACCTATTCAGGTCCGACACCACACCTTTTCTGGTGCCGTTGCCGGGGAGGTGTGCCTGCAAGTAAGTTTCTATTCCATTCCTTTCATTTTTTTCTCTTCTCTCTTCACAGGTGTCTCTGTTTTTGTTGTGCAGGTGAATCTGTTGCAAGGAGAAGGCAGGTAGACGAAGTCGAAGACGTGAGTAGATCCAAGGCAGGAACGAGAGCGTGAAGATGCCGACACCACACTGGAGCTCCGCACACGTTGTTGCATAAGTCTTTCTTTCTTAGCAACCTAGGTTAACTTGTAACCTTAGTAAAAAAAAAAACTAAAAAAACTAAAAAACTAGAAAAACTTCTTGGATCTCTTGGGGCAAGTGGATTAAAATTCACTTGATTGATTGTTTGCCCTTATTCCCACCGCCCCGGGATTTCCCACCTTACTTTGCATAGCGAAAATTCAAGAATCTTGATTCTTGAATTTTTCACCGTGTGAAGTATTCTTTGAGGCAAACATAAAAAAAATTGATTGCACCCCTCTTTTGCCTCACTTATCTACCATTCGGGATCACCTTTTTGGTGGGGAGACTTGGAATTGAGTTAATTCCAACCCCACCATGACTTTTCAACTTACCTAAGATTCGATCCCGAATACTTCAACCCCAACAATTTAATTTTCTTTTTCTTTTGGTTGAGCCTTGTGTGGACATTTTTCTTGGTGATTGGGTGCACTTGAATTGCAGTGCTTTGTCTCCCTTTCACACTAATCTAAAACTGATTCGTGCATCCACACATAGAAATCTCCATTTAGGGTAGCCCATTGCATTTTAGCATGCATTAACCAATTGAAAATGAAGAAGGGTTTGTTGGGCTTAGAAGAAAACTTGTATTCTTGCAAAACCTGGAGATTAGTTGATTTGATATTTCAGCGAAATCCTAAAATTCATACTACTTAAGGCTGAACTCTAAAAACCATTCACCAATTAAAAACTTCAATTCGGGGAGATTTTCCCATTGCATGCTTGTTTTACACACTCTGAAAATCAATCACTTGGGCATTACTCGTAAAAAAATGCCCTTCACATTCCAAAAGCACTTGATCCTAAGCCTCTAACTAAATTTGGTAGTAACTTGACCCTTACTAAGGATTGGAGGTCTAACTACCTGCGTGTAGCGTCTACGTGCTGGTGAGAGTTCCCGCGTACTATCGGGTGTCTAAGATTGGGGCAAACGGCCTTTCAATCTGGCCCGGTGGTTCCGCGGTGCTCGCATTCGGTTCCGTAGTTCGTGATAGTAGGTAACTTAGATCTTTAGGTCTAAGGGCACATTGTAGAGGTTAGGAATTTGATTGAATTGATTTGTCATCAAGTGTACTGATGAGTGGCTACTCATCATGGCTAAAAAGTTGAAGTTAAGCTAGACACTAAGTAAAATAATATCAAATTAACAGATAAAAAGGGTTAAGTGTGGGAATTAAAGAAAAAGACCTAAAACCTTTACTCTATGTTAAAACTTCATAATTAGGTCACAAAATTGGATATTCTGAATGCATAGTACAAATGATGATCCATGCGTCAATTGAACACATAAATAAGTTTGAAAGGCCAAATCAGAAGTATAATCAATGTCTTAAATGTTCAATTAAGTACATATAAAAATTTGAAGGCAATTGGACATCATTTAGGTTATGAAATAGGTAGTTTACACTTAGGACTTTCATGCATTACACTCTTACCCTTAAAAACTCCTCTTTGGACCAACTTGTAAGCTGCAGGGACCCTTTTGAAAGGCTGCAGGGCCCTTCCAGTCATAGTTCTTTTCACTTATGGGCCTGCACGTAATTCTTCTACCCCTTCGTTCAAGGGTTTGTCTGCAATTTTCCTTCATTTCAGAGAGAGGCCTAATGCTTTTCCCACGCACTGTAGCATGCGAAGAACACGGCCAATCTCAGCCGTCCGTCGTTCTTCATAATCTTGATCTGCGGTTGGATTCGAATGGAAGTTTCACGTGATTCAGCGCGTGCGATCACCCCTCTCCCCAGATCTCATCTGACGGTCAGATTTTGTGCTTAGCTCACCGCGTGCTCCGCCCCTCTCATCCTCGCTGCCGGTTGCATCTTGATTATTCTCACCTGCGCGGTGATCTCAGCCACTGAGCATGCTACTTAAGCACCTCAGTGGTGTCGCGTGCAAGGTATCTCTCCGTCCTACACCTCTTAGCGATCATTCGTCCACTCCAGTCCCTCCTCCCCATCAAGCTTCTGATTTCACAGCCACCAGTTGTGGAATCATCACCTTCTCTCGACCTCCTCGTCGCTAAGGACTTCGTAGCACCTGAGGACGACCTTGGAGCCTCACTACCAGACTCTTCCCTCCGCTGGAGTCATCTTCCTCCTTTCTTCCTCCTTAGCCACCGGCTAAGGACCCATAGGTCCCATTCTTCCTGTTAGATTAGGTTTATAATTCTGCATATTAGTTTTAGCTGTAGTTAAGTAGTTTAGAGTAGAATTAATATAATTGTTAATGTTTAATTTCGCCTTAGGATAAAGTAGCTGTAGTAGTAGAATTAGGCTTAAATACTCCCCCCCTCACCTCCTCTGATCATTTCAGATCAGAGGGGAAGACTTCATAGAACCATGTTTTCAAATTATCTCCCTCTCCATATTTTCATGTCCAGTTTTGATTTTCCACGATATGTTTTCTCATCTTCCACCCATACACTCTGACCCAATTTCAGATCTGGTTGGTTTTCAACCTCAGATCTGAGATTGGCGTCAACAAGCACTTAAGGGGCTTCCCATTCACCTCACTCTTGGTCACAAAAGCCCCTGATTTTGGATCGAAATTTTCAATTTGTCAGATTTCTCCTCAATTTAGATTTTAAGGATTTTTCTTTTTGGTTTTACTGCCTGATCTGACGAATTGAATGAAGTTGATTTGAATTCCTTGTTGGCAAGGAATCTGAGAGGATTTCTGGTGACAGAAATCATCTCAGAAGAGCCATACATAAATCTGGTTTGATAATGTCTTGAATGCATTGAATGCAAGTCAGATCTAAGGATAATTACTGTGGTAATTTGAAGTCTGATCTCGCATTCATAAGTTTTGTTAATGGCTGTTTGGTGATTTCCTAACCTAAGGAGTTCTCAATACTCCTTAAGGTTTCATGAAACTGGGATCTGAATTAAGGGCTTTAATTGATTGAATTGATTCTTCCTTCATGCTGTCTATAGCATTAGGAAGAGTTAATTCAGTGATATTCGTGGATTTCATCTGAAATGAAGTTTTTGATGAGGGTTTTTGGCATTTGAATTGGGGTATTTAGTGATTTAATGAGAAATTAAACCCTTGTCAGATTTGGGATTGACTGATTTTCTTTTCAGTTTGGATTTGTTTGACTCTGATCCCAGTAAAGAAAGCAAAGTGCTGCATCTTGAAGCTACATGTTTTTTTTTCTCCAAACTCACATTTCTTCTCAAATGGACTAACTGCAGCAGCAGTTAGCCCATTTGGACAGTGACTTAAGCTGCTGCAGAGTCTGGAAGGTCTTGTGCTGCTACTGTCAAGTTATTATAGGTTGTAATAGCTAGGTTCTAGTGTTAAACCTTGTAGACTCTAATTTGATCTTAGCTGACAGTAGATTGTATTTCATCTCATATGTAAACAAATTTTCTTGTTCAATACCTGAGCTCTAATTTCGGTACATACATGTCTACTCGTTCTCAACCCTGTCAGCTAGTTTAGTCAGAAATCACCATCCCAAACATGTTTTAAAAGAGAAAACCGAACTGAAGACTCTCTCCTCAGTTAACTCTTCCCTTCTTCTCTCCTACTTCTGTTAAACCTATAACAATAGTAAACTAATTAGAATGAAACACCCAAAAGAGAAATAAAAATATTTATATATCTATATATGTACATATATATATTACTTTGTATATTAAGTATACTTATATAGACTTAAGCTATATATTAGGCTACATATATAAATAGATAGTGTAAATATATATATATATACTGAATACTTAACTATGTAAATATAATACTGTAATTTAGGTTTTAGATCTAGTTTAGACAATAAATACAATAATTATATAACTATATATAAATTGAACTAAGTTATATGTAATATCAAACTGAATAGATCAGTAAGTAGTTTAAACTATAAAACTGTATATATATCTATGTATATGTAGATTATAAGTAAATAAAATCTTTTATCTTAATTTAATCCTTTATAGATAATAAATAATGAATTTATTAAGTTTATAGCTAAGTTGTTAAATTAAATTAGTTAAATTAGTAATTTAGAATTATAATTAAGTTAAATTGAATCTGTATAATAAGACTAAAATACTTTAAGTAATTTAAGCTAATTTACGTATATTCATACCTGATTACATTAAGTTTAACTTAATTTATAAGCAAAACAACTGAAACTGCTATTTAAATATAAATAACACATATATTAATTCGGAAAAATATAATAAAAATGTCTATAAAATACTTATATATGTATTATAACTCTGTATGAGATCAATTAGACCATCTAGTAACTAATCTATAAGTAATTAACCAAGAAAACACCAAAATTAGTGTATAAAAATAGTCCACTTTAGTAAATTTATTTATATAGTAAATCTAATTAAAATTTAAAATTAATTGAACAATTATATAGTATTATGTAAATACTTTATTTTTCATAATTTATTTTTATTTTTAAATAAATTATGGCCTTTGAATTGAGGGCCAAAATCGCTTCCAGCCCACAGCTGCATGCGGTTTCCAGCGCAGATGTGGCGCTCGAATAGCACCACATCCTGCGCTGCAAACCGCACGCGGTGGTTTATATTGAATTTGTGCATATGCCGATTAGTCGTCACGGGCACTGGGCGCCCGAAACAACCTTTACATCGATACTTCTGAGCATATATCTGAGCATGATCTGTGGGGTCGGGGGCCCGGAGAGGCGTGTGCGTGGGGCTGAGCAGGCCTTGTGCTAAGTTAAGAAAAACGTAATTAAGCGGCCTAATGAGAATTAGGACGCACTTAGTAGAGGTTTGGTCCCACCCTCTGGGTGCTGTGTATCCCTCGAAAAGCGCACCCACAAATTAAACACATTTTTAACTAATTAAAGAGAGTTAATGACGACTATTACAAGCCTCTCCGCCGCAGCGTGTTAAAGTCATTAAGGCTGAATGAAAACACAAAAGAAGAACAACTAATGAAGATTTGTGTGAAGGAGAAGAGAGAGAGACGATGTATATACGTAAGTAAAAATACACATACAATAAAAATATAAACATATATATATGTATATGTATACGTAGTATAGCCAATTATTTTTATAAATAAACCCATATATTTACTAACAGAATAAAATGTCACCATAAGTGTTGCTACAGACCCTAGTTTCCCACCTTAGGTTTGTATATAGTGTTTTCTGAGATCTAGCGACGCTTACGTCTGTCACTAAAACTGTTGTATGTGTTACTGTAGATATCAGACTAGTAAGTTAAGTTAATATACTATGTCATCTTAGTCTATTGTGTACTTTCATGTAAGTATTAATACTATAACTTGTAAAGACATAGTTTAAAGTATAGTGATAAATTGTTTGGTGCTTGTTTATAGTTAGTTTTTGCAAGGATTACAATTAATTCTTAGTAAGTAGGCAAACCATGTCCACATTCATTCATTCTTTAATAAGATGTAAGGCTTCTTTTTGGAATTAGAGGATAATTTTGAGCTCAAAGAGCGATGTAATTCAATAAATTGCCTCCCAGTGAACGACGTGGAATAAAACCAGTAAAAATTAGATAAGTAAATAATAATGGTTGTAATGACTGGTATTCCATACAACTCACCACAATGACACTCATGGTATCTCAATTACTACAACACATACACATACATTATCACAATATCATTACTATTACCACCATTACTAAAACAATCATTATTTTTGGCACCGTTGCCGGGGAGGCAACGCTCTTTACGCCAAAATTACCCTTTAATTCTTTTGTATATAGAAATTCTTCATTTCATTTAAATTCATTGATTGTAATTGCTTTCTTCGATTGATTTATTTGTGTATACATTCTTTTATTCTTTTACTAATCGTTTGTTATTTTCCACAGCACTTGAGGAGGAGGAGAAGCAGTATCATCACCCAGGTAGAGGTCGTCTTCCTGGTGGAGTCGCTGCGCTCCTGACCCGTCTTCCTGGTGGAGTTTGCCCTCGGAGTAGCTGTAGGATTAGTAATAATAGTAGTATAGTCTAGATAGATTTAGGTATATTAACTAAGATAAATTGTTAGTCATAAGTTGTGGGAGCCTGTTCTCACACATTCATTGTAATAATTGTGGACTGTCTGGACTTTTATTTTCTACTTCTCCCTCATCGATACGGTTTTTCCATTGAGATTTTCCGAATCAATTTCTTTCCTTGTTTTTGCTTGTTGCATATAAAAAAATCAAAAATCAAAAAAATCTCATCCTTATCTAGCAGCAGCATAATCTTAGGCATCCATCTTAAGTTGCATACTTTTCTGCTAGATTTTAATTCAAGTCAAATCTGCATATAGAAGATTGCTGGAGTCAGGTACGCATTCTTTACCTTACTCTAACTCCTGTCATCATTGCATTTGACTTAAAATTAAGAAGACCATCTCTTGTACTGAACTGAGTAAAAAGTGAGACAAGCAGCATATAAATCATATCATAATCACTTGAATTAAGTCAAAAAGAAGATATTAACTTTGGGTGAAACCTTGATTGAGATTTTCCTCGCCTTGTGTTGATTGCTATTGTGCACACAGCACGATTACTTAAGGTCACAACACACGGGTTTCTACCTCATCTCTCTCTGCAACCACAAGATCTGGATTCGCATGCTAAGTCTTATCCAGATTCCCAATGGATTTTAGAGGTTTGCACATCGTTAGGTTTATCTTAGGACACGTACAATTGTTTGAAACAATTGCTTGCGTACAACATAATTTTGCGTAGCAGCCTCTAGGAAAAAAAATTTTCAATTTATCTCGCTTGATTGGTCTTCTAAATGAATTGAGATTTAATTGGGATTTTTCCGCTTTCTGTGAACTTGGGTAAAATTTTTCCCATTGAGTTAGAACGAGTTGTAGTAAACGTGTTTTCAAAAACCAACTCAATGGAAGGTAGGAGATCCCAAAACCCAGAACTTGTACTCCCCTTGGGTACTAGTACCCAAGCTACTGCATCTTTCTCTTTGCCCTCCACTTCTAATCCTTTACCTCCCGAGTCTCAAAATCCTATTCACAATCCCATTCACCAAGAGGATGATCTTGAGTCATCACAATTCGAGGATTTTGAAGAACTTCCTCCAGAATTAGTTGCACATCCTCCACCACAGCAACCACCTATCCCTAGGTTCCAACCTCCACCTTATCCTAATTTTCCTAACCCACCACCGGAGAGAGGACCTATGCCTCATCTTCAGCACCTTTTCGACACGCAACTACAAATGAATACCCTAACCCAACAGGTGCAACAGCTTGCTCAAGCTGTTAATCTTTTAGCTAACCAACCCCCAACCACAACCACTTCAACCTAGAAACCCCCAGGCACCACCCCAACCCCGTAGACCTCAACTACGGGATTATTATAATCTTGCAGTTGCACAACCAATGCCTGTGGTACGTTATCCCAATGGGGGTCGTGCTGTTAAACTGAAGCCAAACATTATAGCACTCATTCCTCACTTCCATAGACTTGCTTCTGAGGACCCTTTTCAGCATTTAGAGGAGCTGAAAAATCTTGCCCAAACTTTGGGTCTGCAAGGACATGATCAGCACATGCTTTTAATGAAAATGTTCTCCTTTTCATTGAAAGATAAGGCAGCCTTTTGGTTTCGAAAACTTGCATGGACTACACCTATAGATTCCTAGGCTTCTTTAGAACATGAGTTCTTAAAGAAGTACTTTCCTGTAGGCCGCACTAACTCCTTAAGGCATGCCATCACTACATTCACTTAGAATTCAGGAGAACCAATGCACGAGGCTTGGGAGAGATTCCACGAGCTTCTAAGAAAATGTCCCCACCATGGTGTCCCACGCTGGCAACAAGTCCAGATCTTCTACCATGGGCTCGATGATGACACACGGAATTTCGTAGATGCCGCTTGTGGAGGCAATTTCCTGTGTCGAGACAAGGACTCAGCCTTTGAGCTCTTTGAAGGCATGGCCGAAAACTCTATTAATAATGCTTCAATGAGCGTGTTTAATAGAAAGTCCTCACATTCTCACTCACATACTGGGGTACACAAGGCCCAATCCAGTAGCAAAGACTTAGAGATAGTGGCTAGTCAACTGGATAAAGTGGCCTTAATCAAGAAGAAAGTAGATGAAGTATGGAAATTTCTCTCAAAACCCTCATCTTCTTCTCAATCACCAGCACAAAACACTTCTTCTCAGTTTCCCACAGGGAGGGAAACTGTGAATAACCTTTCTGTGACACAAACTGCATTACCGGATTTTCCATTTCCATATCCTTCACCGGTTGGAGGAACCTTTGTTCCTCCCTACATTGACTTCCCTGCACCTTCTGGAGTTTCAGAGGAGCGCCATGCCATTCATAATGACCCTTTCGCACAAACCTACAACCCTGGATGGCGTAATCATCCAAATTTCTCGTGGTCGGGAAATTCACAGAGACCTCCTTTTCAACAACCTTCTGCACCACCATTGCACAACCTGATCCGAGCACCACCTCCACAATCCACATGTATATACGTAAGTAAAAATACACATACAATAAAAATATAAACATATATATATGTATATGTATACGTAGTATTGCCAATTATTTTTATAAATAAACCCATATGTTTACTAACAGAATAAAATGTCACCATAAGTGTCGCTACAGACCCCAGTTTCCCTCCTTAGGTTTGTATAGAGTGTTTTCTGAGATCTAGTGACGCTTACGTCTGCCACTAAAACTGTTGTATGTGTTACTATAGATATCAGACTAGTAAGTTAAGTTAATATACTATGTCATCTTAGTCTATTGTGTACTTTCATGTAAGTATTAATACTATAACTTGTAAAGACATAGTTTAAATTATAGTGATAAATTGTTTGGTGCTTGTTTATAGTTAGTTTTTGCAAGGATTACAATTAATTCTTAGTAAGTAGGCAAACCATGTCCACATTCATTCATTCTTTAATAAGATGTAAGGCTTCTTTTTGGAATTAGAGGATAATTTTGAGATCAAAGAGCGATGTAATTCAATAAATTGCCTCCCAGTGAACGACGTGGAATAAAACCAGTAAAAATTAGATAAGTAAATAATAATGGTTGTAATGACTGGTATTCCATACAACTCACCACAATGACACTCATGGTATCTCAATTACTACAACACATACACATACATTATCACTATATCATTACTATTACCACCATACTATCATATTAACATCATTACTACCACAATCGTTATTATGTACCTTTGCGGCATCATTTCTCTCATCTCTTTTCCCTTCTTATCCCCCCAATTCTTCCTGCGGTAGTGCATGTTTGGGAGTAGGTCACAAAACCCTGAACTGTTTGAATTGCCTGATAAATTTAGAAAAGAAGTCGAATCGTCCTCCTCCTCCACAAACATGGCTGCACGCCCACCCCCAAATCCCGAGGGAGGAAACCGCCCTCAGAACCCACCAGGTGGTGGAGCCTTAGATCCCATAACCCGCCTCCAAGCCCAAATGGAAATGTATAATGAGCAAATTGAAGCCATTCAGGAAACATTGGAGGAAATGCAGAATCCTCCCGAACGGGAGGAGACTAAGTCTCTTAGTTCCTATCAGAATCTCGCTGCTACAGAGACCATAGGACAAATTCGGGTCCCCATGGGTGGGGATGACTTTGAATTGAAACCAAACATAATTGGTCTAATAAATTTTCACTTCTATGGTCTTGCAAGTGAAAATCCGTTTCTCCACTTGGAAGACTTAACCCGATTAGCTAAAACTGTTAAACCAAGAAATATCGGGTTACCTATAGTCCTCATGAAAATGTTCCTGTTTTCATTGCGGGTAAAGCGTCGCAGTGGTTACGCACCCTTGGGAGAACCATGCACTCTTGGGAAGAGATGCGAACAGCATTTCTCAAGAAGTTCTTCCCAATCGGGCGAACCAATGCGCTTCGCCGTGCTATCACTTCATTTATGCAACAAAACGGCGAACAATTTCATGAGGCATGGGAGAGGTATAATGACCTCCTCAGGAAGTGTCCGTACCACAGTCTGCCTAAGTGGCATATAGCCCAGATTTTCTACTATGGGCTAAATGAGACTTTGAAGCAGATTGCAGATGCTTCCTATGGAGGAAACTTTATGAATAAAGACGAGAATGGAGAATTAGAATTATTTGAAAATATGAGCGAAAACTCAATGACCAATGACTCCATTGTCGCCTTTAATCGTACCAGCCTACCCCGAAATGTCCACGAAGTTGACACGGGACCCTCCCATTCATCCACAGATTTAAGCCTTATCGCACAAAAACTGGATGAAGTCTCTGTCGTGCACAAGAAGCTGGATGAGCTTCTGGCCAACCCCACCCGTTCTATGGCAAACACCACCTCTTCAACACTTTGTCACAATCAAAATTCTTCCAACACCAGGCTTATCCTGAGAAACCCTGTAAGACCTTCCTTACCGAGTGTTGCACCGAGCGACTCGGTAAGTCATGTGGAACTGGCTTATGTGAGCCAGTACTTTGACACGGAGGACCAAGCCTCCATGTGCTCGGACGCGTATTTACATGCAGACATGTCTTCTAGCATAGAAGATGCTTGTGCCCTGGGGAACAACCCGTTCTCTACCACTTATAAACCAGGGTGGCGAAATCATCCGAATTTCGCATGGTCCAACAACCCGCAGCGCCAAAACCCCGCGGGTGGACCAATGCGAACATCCGCACCCGTCATCCCAAGGGCCCAGTCTAATCCTATGGCGAATCCGCCATCAGGCCCTTGCGTACTGCAAGCAGAACACGCATCAAGTCCTCTTGACAAATTGATGCGAATGATGACGGATATGTCAAAGCACCATGAAAAGAACATGACCTCTCTTCAGCACCGATTGGTGCAACAGAATGCTGAGATCAGTCAACTACGCATGGCGACTCGATCTCAGGGCACTCTTCCCGCCCAACCTATTCCCAACTCGTGAAATTTCGTACCCTGTGGTCCTCAACCACAGGTACAACCTTCTCAGGGACAGGTTCATCAAATTCTGCAGGCTCCGAGCATTCCTCCAGGATTTCAGGCCAATCCCATTGCAGCACCGCACTCTTATGTCCCCATTGCGAACCCTCCTCCGCCGTATGATCCCACTGGACCCTCATCGTCCAATGCTATCACTACGAGGAGCGGTAAGCAGACCGTCGATCCACCTCGACCTGATCCTGGCCCATCTTCTTCTTCATTGCCCTCTCATTTGGGATGCGCGCCACATTCGCGAGAGGACGATACACCCAAATTGGTGCCATAATCAGTCCCATTCCCTGAGTCTCTACTGAGGGAGCCAAAAGGCAAAAAGAAAGATACGCAGGCCTTTGATAACCTGCGTAATCTATTCAAGGATGTAGAAATCAAGGTACCCCTGCTCGAGGCTATCGATCACATACCTACTGTCGCCTGATTTTTCAAAGACTACACAACACCCAGGTAACAGTCAAAGAAAACCAAGAATCCAGTGGTTCTCTCGCCTCATGCAAGTTGTGCTATACTGTCAAACCTACTACCGAAGCAGAAAGATCTAGGCACACCGCTTATTTCCTATAGCATCCAAGGTTGCAATTTTAACCGTGCCCTGCTTGATCTAGGATCTTCCATAAATCTCATACCGACCATCATGCTCAAAAAATTTTTCCTTGGGAAATATGAAACCCACCCCTGTCACGTTACAGTTGGCAGATCGTTCTGTCAAAATCCCGAAGGGTGTGGTGGAAGACGTGGTGGTTAGGGTCAACAGTCTCTGTTTTCCTGTTGACTTTCTTGTTTTAGATATGGAAGCTCCTAGCTCACTTTCTGATTGTTCGATCATCCTTGGTCGACCTTTCTTGGCCACAGCCTGCACCCTTATCGACTGCGAGTCAGGCTGTATTGAGATTGCCGCTGGATCTGAGAAGCTCAGGCTTAACATCTTCAAGGCAACCAAGAACTGTGATTGCGATTGCATCGAGGATGACACGTCTGACGAGGACATGGCCGTTAGTGTGTGTATCGGACTAATTAGGACCTATTCAGACTACTGCGGATTACCTGACGACTGCCTGATCTACACATACTGTGACATTCCCCCATCCCTCCCTATCCCCGTACCTTCTCCTGACCAGACTTCTGATGAGGTTTTCTCCGCTTCCTATACCTCATGGTCTGAGTCATATCTAGGCTACTCACCGCCGGTCTACACTCTTGAAGACCGGATTGCCCTTTCTTTCCTGCCAAATCAGGCAGATTTGCAACTCTACACTGGGACCTTGAGCCCATATACTTCTCACTAGGGCTATTCCTTTTTGGATCCATCTATCCAAGAAGCTCCTCTTCTTGGCCAATCTGAGGGCCAACTTCTTCTTCTTCTCAACTTGTTCTCCGATCCACCTGGGATACTCTCATCCCATGAAATGCCAGACCTTTCACTATTCACCATCACTTTTCACGCCACTATCACGATCACTTCACTTTTCACTTCACCACCCACCATCCACCCACCCTACCACCCTGCTGTATACCCTGCACCTCAACTCTCGTTACCCGATCTTTCATCCGTTCTCTACCTTTCCCTGCATGCATATGAGGACATAGCATTGTTTGGCATGGGGGGGTGGATAGGCATCCATAGGATTTGGGTATTTTATGGTATCATGCAGTTCCCACCTATTTATAAATATGCAAGAAAAAAAAAATATATATATAGATAAATAGTGTTTAGTAATGATCTAAAAGCTGAAATAAAAATACAATAAGTGTTTATGGATATTCAACCGCTGTTTTGAAGACTTTCCAGGCCACAAAAGCTTGATTCACTTAGGCTCAGGCTTAATTCACTTGAGCATTGACAAAATAGATCAGAATCTCTCCTAATTAAGGACATATTCTTGTACCTGAGACACCAGTACAGGATCCGTTGGTTTGCTTCTACTTGAGAGCTTAAGTAAACTTGGTTCTCACTACACATATCAAGAAAGACCAGGTGAACACAAGATCCAACCCTAGTGTTCATTAGGGAAGGTGGAGTCCTTACCTGTGCACGCAAGTAGACTTTTTATCCCAGGCTTTAGTCTTATGTTTAGGAGCGACTCTTTCTACCAAAAAGAAACTCTCCCACCAAAAAGAAAAGTGTGCTCCTCCAAATAATGTTGTAAGAGATATACTGACATGTGTTAAAAAAAAAAAAATGAAAATAAGTCAGTATATCTCGCAAATGTCTGTAAAGTCTCTACCCTAAAAAAGTTCTTCAGGGCAAGTCGCAAATACCCTATTTTTCCTGTGAGCCACAAATATCAGAAAATGAGAGTTGAGTTTTCCATCATCTTCTTAAGGGTCAATCTAAAAACACGAGCTGAAACTGGGACTAACCTTTACTTAAAAATTCGTGAAACCTTGGGCTTGAGTCTTAATGTTCATCTGGTCAGTCTTGATCCTTCACTAAGCACAAGCCATAATCTCTTAAGCTCTCGAGTACGGTAAAAACCTCTTGGGTCCTGGAAATCGTACTTAAGGTTTAAATATCAAGAGTCCTGGTTAGTCGAGAGATGATCTTTGTCATGTGAGACTTAAAGTACCGGTAGTCTTCTCTACAATTGGTTCTCACAATATCCAACAATAAACACACCTTTGTCACCTCAGAAGAAAATCTTCAGCTTAACATCATTTCTAAATACTGTTTTGCTAGGGATTAGCAAAAGATAGGCATGGGGGTATGATGTAAACCGCAAAAATACACCTATAATTGCGTCGTCTTGTGCTATTTCCTAGCATTAGCAATGCATATTAGGTTTCCATAGTCGCATTTGTAAAAATAAATGCATGCATGCATTTAATTGAGAGGGGAGGAGAGTGAATAAAATGGCCTCGCAATTCACATTTTCTTCAAGTGCTGCTTCGCAATATTTCCATCTCCATTTTTGTTTCTTTTTGATTTTGTAATCACTCTTCCCGCGGCTGCGTGGCAACATCTTCTTCTTTGCACCATTCCCTGCTCATGCTTTCCCTGCCAAGCCATGCCAGCCTCTCCCTGCCATGAGCCATCCATGAGCCATGCACAGCTAGGGCATGGCTGTGCATGCTCTCCTCTTCTTTAAAAAGAGCACGGTTCTTCCTTTGCAGCCAGCCTGGTCCAACGCCAAAAAAAACCAGCACTTCTCCTTCTAGGCCACCATCCTCTCCTTCTCCCTCCACACGCTGGCCCTCCTCCTCCGAGGAGACACCCGGCGGACAGGAGCATCTTACGGTGGTGCACAACCACCACCGTGAGACCACCACCGCCCAGCTCATCAAATAGCCAGTGGGCGTGGTGGCCTTCTTCCCTGTTCTACCTTCCATGCCATTCCAGCCATTAGAGCGGAGCTTCAAGCTTTGAAGCTCAAAGCTTCGCACGCAGCAGCAGTAGCAGGCCACCCTCGCCTTTCCGTGTGCGCCTACAGGCACCATCGCCTCCCGCTTCTTCACCCTGTCGCGCTTTCTCTTCCACATGCACCCGGCCACTACTCACCTCTGTAGCGGCCGGCCAAGCTTCCCGGGCACCCCAAACAACACCCGCAGACCACCGCACACCCTGTCGCGCCCCTTCGCTCGTAACCTAGCCCTCACCGTGCCCTCTGTCGCGAACTTCTCCGCGCCTGCAACCGGCCGGCATAGACCTTCTTCCTCGCGCGCCAGCCGCAAGCCGCCTGTACTCACAGCACCTCCAGTAGGCGGTTGCGCGGCTCGCCCGGCCACTGTAGCCACTGTTCACGCATTTCTATGGAACACTGTGCCTATAGTGGGGTGACCGGTGAGTTTCTCACTTAATCGATCACCCGGCACGCTGCTACTGTCGTTCGCCCGTACACGCATTCAGTCCCTCGTCGCCCGCACCGCCAACTTCAGCATCTGCGAGCGCTCGTTTCCTTCGCCCGCGTATGCTCACCCACTCCCAGCGCCCGCATTAGCCAACCATCACCCGACTCTTTACGCAGTGTTGTGCGTTGCGGTCTTCTCTCCGCACCCATCACCCTCCAACGCGCGCTTCTCTACAAGCATGTGCGCCTGCACGCGAGCTTGAATCACCAGACGACGCTCCACAGCTGTAGACGTCTTAACCCGCGCATCTTCACTCCAGCAGGAAGCACACGGTTGCCCTCTCTCTCCCGCTCTCTCTCTCTCTCTCACTCTCTCTCATAACACTCTCTCACTCTCTTTACCGACGCTTGCACACACATACACTCACACGCCTATACACTATTATATACATATACTTATATACGTATACATATATATATTGATATATATACATATATGTATATACATATATATATATATATATATATATACATATATATATATGTATACTTATATTTATACATATAGTAGTACCTATATACTTATGTATTAGTATACATACATACATACACATATATATATATACTTATATATATACATATATATATCTATAACTATATATACATACATAAATACATACATATATATATACTTATCTACATATATCTGAGAAAACGTCTGGTTTCACCGGGTTTGAGGGTTTTGTTATAACGTTGTAGTAAAGCCGGTTATTACCAACATTACAAATATAAATTTTTTACTCGGAAAATGAAAGAGTTCCCGAGGTCGAACTCAGGGAGCAAGTCGTATTCTAGAGATATACATGTTTCTTTTACAAAATAAAGAGAGAGGGAAAGAATTTGTTGTGATGTTCTTCTTTCTTTCTCTTTCTTCAGATCTCCTTCTTCTTCTTCCTTGGTTTCTGCTATGGTGATAATCTTCTTCTGCAATGGTGATGCTCTTCTTCTTCCTGCTGTTCCTGCGTTGGTGATGTTTTTCTTTCTTCAGAGCTCCTTGTTCTTCTTCTTTGGTTTTCTGCCTTGACCTCTCTTCTTCTTCTTCTGCAATCGTGGTGCTTCTGCCTTCGGCTACTAAGTCTCCCTTCCTTCTTCTTCAGCCTGCCTTCTGTGTTGCTCTGGCTGCTGACTTTCCGTCGTCTGGCCCGGTGCTTCGACGACTTAACTGAGCATTTGCTACAGTGCAGCTCCTTCTTCTTCGCCTGCACTTCTTCTTCCGCGGGTCTTCTTCTTCTTCTTTGGCCTGCACACTTCAGAGTTTTTTCGTCAAGAGGCAAAACCTACTCTACCCTCCCCCCCCCGCGTCTCTCTTTCTCTCTGAAACCACTCTTGGGACAGCTCTCCCAGAGCTACCGGGTAATCGGGTTCGGGTCAGGCCCGGGTCCAGGCCCACCGGCGTGCGGTGGTGGGCGAGGAGTGCAGGTCGGTCTAATCGGGTCGGGCCAGGTCCGCGGAGCGTGGTCACGGACGAGGCCGGGTCGGGTGAGAGGGACCTCACCCCGTGGTCAGGAGGCAGACAGCATAAGGCACTTTTTGCCTTTATGCGTCCGCGCGCCTCCGAGAAGTTTCGAGGTGGGACTAAATGTCCCACCCCAATTGAGCGCGCGTCGCGGATGGAGCAGTGGGCGATCGTGGCTTCCCGCGCGGCCTTCGCCCCATCTGTGAACCTGGGACGTTTCGCGGAGAGTCCCTGCGCAACCTGGGAGTCAAACCTGGGCGAAGGCGTGCCTGCACCTGCAGGTGAAGCAGCTCTGCCTGTGCAGTAATGGCGACGGCGGGCGAGTCACCTGGTCACAGAAGAACGGCCTCTCGGCCAAATCAGACAGGCGGGGGACCTTCGCCGTGGCACGGCGAAGGTGGTCAGGGGGTCTGCAGGGGGCGAGATGGAGCCAACAGGTCGTCCTAGGTCAAACTGTGAGCGAAGAAGTGGGTGTGTTCGGTGGATCTGCAGAGGGCGTTTGGTGGGAAGTGGAGGGGCGGAAGAGGATCAGGATGAGGAGGCGGAGGTTCTGCGGTGGTCGGCGAGCCGTGTGGGTCGCTGAGGTGATGGGAGCGGCTCGCCGGAGGGTGGTCGGAGGCGGAGAGGGTGAGGGTGAACAGGAGCGGTCGAGGGTTTAATTGACTAAATTGAAAGCGGGGAAAGAAAGAGGAGAAGAAGGGGAGTAGTTCTAACTTAACTGCAGGGACGAAGGGGGAGGAACAGGGCGACAGTCGTATCGACTGTCGCCGGAGAAGACGATGCCCAGTGGGGGGAGGACGGCGGTGACGACGGGGCAGAGGCAGCGCACGCCGGTATTGCGCGACGCGGGAAGAGCAGGGGAAGAAGTCTCTGCTGCTGGTATTGCGGCAGAGCGAAGAGGAGGAGGAGGAAGAACCGCCGGAGCTGGTGGGCGTCTGCCGGAGTGAGAAGAGAGGAAAGTTGGGGGTTTTCTCTGTCAGATCCAAGCTGCCCTCGTCGGTGGAGCGGCGGGGGGTATTTATAGGGATGAAGCAGGGAGGAAGGCGGAGGGAGACGACGTGTCTCCCTCGCCGGAGAATGGTCGGAACATGAACCCATACCGTCCGTGCGTTCGCACGGCCGGTATGGTGGCCTACAATGACCAGGGGGGTGCTCCTGCGATGGCTGACGACGCAGGGCACCCCCGGTTTACTTGCCAGGTCCCCTACCTCACCCTGCGCGGCGCCATGCTCCGCGCAAGGTCGCCGGAGCATGGTGCTGGCAGGGTTTTGCAGGAGGGACCTGATTGCAAAGAACGAAGGAGAGTTAGGGGCCAAAATGCGAGGGTTCAAAAGTTGAGGGCCAAAGAGTAAATATATGAGGACCAAAGTGTAAAGTCGGTCAAGGGGGTTTCTTCTTAGGCTCAAGTTTTTATACATGACTAATTAGGACCTAAGGAATCTGATGGTGAATTTTATTTTCATCTTAAACCTTGTTCGACCGGTCAATTTGCACAAAAACCCAAATTAAGTTATTAATTGGGCATGGTTCTCAATGTAGGTCAAAATGGGTTCTAAAGGCCAAATTGAAGGTTCTAAACCCTAGAGATTATTTTTCTATGAATTTTAGAGGGTTTATTCTATTTTTACTTTGCCTCGAACCTTATGAATTGAAGTGGGTTGTTTTAGGGTTACAGATTTAGTCTCTTGGAATTGCTGTAGCCCTTGCTAGATCATCTCATCCCACTTTTATTCTTATTAAGCTGTTTTGACCTGTGTTTGGTCCCTGAATTACCCTGCATGCAGTTTATACTGGTAAAATTGCACTTTTACCCCTTATGACTGGTTTTCTTCTCAAACTCAGAATTTTCTGAGTTAAGCCTTTCCTTGAGATATGTAGGAGCTTTTATCCTTTGTATTGGGTCAAAATGAGCTAGTTATGGCTCATGATGAGGTTCTCATCATACCCCCATGCCTAGCTTTTGCTAGTCCCTTAGCAAAAACTTAAGGTTTCAACCCTTGTTCTAGACCATGAAGTTTTCAATAGTTTTAGATAAGTGCCTTCATAGATTAGGTTAGAATGCTGATCATAGGCCTAAAAGGTACTCTAGTACCAGTCAAGATCCAAATCTGTCTAGCCTTAGCCTCAGTCTTTTAGCAAAGGTTTTTAAGGCCCACAAGAACTAACCTAAGGTTTATTGGACTTCGTGGTTAAAGCACCCGTGCTTGAAATGATTTTAGCCCTGGCTCAGTTCGCAGTGCGTTTTGTAAGAGAGAGATAGAAAGTTTTTCTGTTTGGAGAGTTTTCTCTCTCTTTTTCTTTTTAGTTCTAGCCTAGGATTGGCTTTTCAACACGGTCTGTATCAGATTCCTTGCTCCCATCATCAATCCTCAAGGGTTCCTAGCGATCGATGCTTCGAGATAGCACCGCCCATGGCAACCCCCGGAACCCTGGCTATTGAGATTTCGAGATAATCCCATCCATGGTATTCCGTGGCCGAATCCAGACCCTGGCAATTGACACTTCGAGATAATGCCATCCATGGAATCTGAACCAGCAGAGTGCTTACATGCCCCCCGTAGGATATGTAAATATCCTAAGAGACAAGCACCGAGGAGATGATATTTTGTTACGCGTCTTCGAGGGGATTTCCCGCCTCTCTGCGCTGGGAACTCGTCCAAATCAACTTGTGTTGATCGGCCGCTCCTATTCTAGGTGTTCTTTTCAGATTTTTGCGACGCTTCTGCGTGATTCTGATTTTTACGCTTACTGAACCAGGCTGTGTGTGAGATTAGGGTGCTTAGGTTACTGAGTCCCGTAAACCAAAAATTAGTTAACGAGGCCGAATACTTCCTAAGCCTTGGACCTAATACTTCAGCTTTTCATTTTCCTCAACCTCTTGAGGAGTGTCCAGATCTTAATGGGTACTAAGAGTCTATTCAAGAATGCCTAAGGTTTGCATTCTTACTAATCTCATTGTGCACTTTTCAGTTATTTTTTTGAATGAGGTCTAGAACTTAGGTTAATTCCTTAGTTCCTTACTAATGACTATCACTTTTTCTCATAATTTTGTGCTCCTTTTTCATTTTGTTTCTTTTCTCCTTCACAAAATTTTCCTTCTCCTCTTTTCCTCTTATTCTTTTTCGAAAAAATTTTTAATTTTTATGGTATTTTTGGCATATGTGAATTTTTTTGTTTGAAACATTTTCTTACAAGTTTTTGCACTTTCCTACCCCCCCATGCCTAAGATTTGCAATGTCCTCATTGTAACCTAGGGGGTCTTAGTTCATTCCTTAAGACAGAAATTTGGGTGAGTGGATGGGTCGGGTTGAATTTTTGCGGACGATTTCAAATCTCAGATGCGAACATCTGAGTTGGGGTCGGCTGTCTACAAGGGTGAACTTCAAGTGCTGAAAGGTGTCAGAACAAGTTTCAGGTTTTCAAAGAGAATGACGGGCTGCCTCCCGTTAAGCGCTGAGTTTTACGCCATCGGCTGGGCGCAATAAGCTCAAGGGGAAAGGAGGATATAAGATGCCTCAGCCAAATCAGTAGAAGTTACATCAATGAACGGCTTGAGTCTCTGACCGTTCACGATGAAAGGTTCAGAATCGTGGCTGAGTGGACTGATTTCGATTGCTCCATTTCCAAAAACCTGTCGGACCAAATATGGTCCGACCCACTTAGATCTCAGTTTTCCTGGGAAGAGTTTGAGTCGGGCATCAAAGAGTAGGACCTTTTGACCAGGATGAAAGATCTTTCTCGAGATGTGTTTGTCGTGGAAGGCTTTAACCCGCTCCTTGTAGATTTGCGAGTTCTCGTACGCGTCTATGCGTAATTCATCGATCTCGCTGATTTGGAGTTTTCTGTGGGTACCAGCCTTAGAAAGATCTAGATTACAGTTCCGTACTGCCCAATAGGCTTTATGCTCCAGTTCGACGGGAAGGTGGCATGCCTTTCCGTACACCAATCTAAAGGGAGACATGCCTAATTGGGTCTTGTGGGCGGTCCTATGGGCCCACAATGCTTCCGGAAGTCGGGACGACCAGTCCTTCCTGTCAGGTCGAACAGTGACTTGCAGGATTTTCTTGATCTCCCGATTAGACAGCTCAGCTAGACCATTAGTTTGGGGGTGGTAAGGAGTAGAGATTCGGTGAGACACCCCGTATTTGGTCATCAGTGACCTAAACTGAGCATTTGTGAAATGGGTCCCCCCATCAGAGATTATTGCACGAGGAATCCCGAACCTTGAGAAAATGTGTTGATGAATAAATTTGAGAACGATTTTGTGATCACAGGTTCGGGTTGGTATGGCTTCGATCCATTTGGACACGTAGTCCACAGCCAACAGAATGTATTCGAAACCATCCGAAACAGGAAAGGGGCCCATAAAATCAATCCCCCAAACATCAAAGATTTCGCATACTAGAATCGGTTGCATAGGCATCATGTCGCGATGGCTCATGTTGCCCAAAGTCTGGCAACGACTGCATGCCTTGCAATGACTGTATGCGTCTTTGAACAGTGTGGGCCAGTAAAAGCCGCACTGGAGGACTTTTGATGCGGTTTTATGCCCGGCAAAATGGCCACTGCATGCCTGGTCATGGCAGAAAGAGAGGATATTGTTGATTTCCCCTTCCGGGACACATCTCCGGATGATCTGATCGGCACCTATGCGGAAGAGGTACGGGTCTTCCCAAATGTAATACTTGGCATCGGAGCGTAATTTGTCTTTCTTGGCCTTCGGCCAATCGGACGGGGTCTGATGAGATGCCAAGTAATTTACAATATTAGCGAACCATGGAAGGCTAGTACCAATAGTCAGCAGGTGCTCATCGGGAAAATGCTCAGTGATGGGTCCGGAAGGGTCTATCATTTCAGAAGGAAGACGGGACAAGTGATCAGCTACCACGTTTTGTTTTCCCGCTTTATCGCGAATCTCGAGGTCAAATTCTTGCAACAGCAAGATCCATCGGATCAATCGAGGCTTCGCGTCCTTCTTTGCAAGGAGATGCCTCACAGCCGTGTGATCCGAGTATATGATGACATGGGAACCCAGAAGGTACGATCTGAACTTCTCTAGGGCAAATACTACAGCTAGCAGCTCTTTCTCAGTAACTGTATAGTTACGCTGAGCCTCATCGAGTGTTTTGCTGGCGTAGTAAATGACCACAGGTTTCTTGTCATTTTTCTGCCCCAAAACCGCTCCTACAGCGAAGTCGGATGCATCACACATGATCTCAAAAGGTTGAGACCAATCAGGGGACTGTAGGATCGGGGCTTGGGTGACTCGGTCACGCAGGATTTCAAATGCTTGAGTGCATTCCTTGGAGATTTCGAAGGGAACATCCTTGGAGAGAAGAGTGGTCAGGGGGCGTGCGATTTTTGAAAAATCAGGGATAAATCGTCGATAAAAACCGACATGCCCTAAAAAGGATCGGATGTCCCTGATCGAGCTAGGCATAGGAAGGTGAGAAATCAGATTAACCTTAGCTCGATCCACTTGGATACCTTTCTCCGAAATTGAGTGTCCCAGGACAATTCCCTCAGGCACCATGAAATGGCTCTTTTCCCAGGAAAGAACCAAATTCACGTCGATGCACCGCCTGAGTATCTGGACCAAGTGTTGGAGGCAATCGTCGAATGATGCTCCGAAAACTGAAAAGTCATCCATGAAGACTTCCAGATAATCACCTACCATATCTGAGAATATGGCAAGCATGCATCGCTGAAAAGTAGCGGGTGCATTGCAAAGACCGAAAGGCATCCTTCGGAAAGCGTATGTTCCGAAGGGGCAGGTGAACGTGGTCTTTTCTTGGTCCTCAGGATGGATTGCCACCTGGTTATAACCGGAGTACCCGTCAAGAAAGCAGAAGAACCTATTTCCCGCAAGTTTTTCGAGAATTTGATCAATGAAGGGTAGTGGGAAATGATCCTTCTTCGTGGAGGAATTGAGTCGACGGTAGTCTATACAGACTCTCCACGAGTTGGCTAATCGGGTAGGAATGATTTCTCCGGTCTCAGTCGTTATAGTGGTGAGTCCTGCCTTCTTAGGCACGACCTGAATTGGGCTCACCCAACGACTATCGGAGATCGGGTAGATGATCCCGGCATCTAACCACTTGATGATCTCCTTTTTCACGACCTCCTGCAGATTGGGGTTTAAGCGTCTCTGCATTTCACGAGAAGGTCGTGTGCCCTCTTCTGAATAGATATGATGAGTACAATAAGAGGGACTTATTCCAGTCAAATCATCGAGAGTCCATCCGATGGCTCTGCGATGTTGCTGGAGGACAACAATCAGACGGGATTCCTGTTCAGGACTGAGGTTGGAATTGATGATCACAGGAAGGGTCTGATTAGAACCCAAAAAGATGTATTTCAAATGAGCAGGAAGGGGTTTCAGTTCAAGGATGGGGTTTTCAGCAGCAGCGGGTGGTTCAGTATAGATGTGAGGTTCAAGGGTGGGAGTTACTGGGTTGTTCACATCTGGATTTGACTCCTCTGTTTGCGGGTCAAGATCCTTTTGTGGTTGATGAGGCATACTCAAGTCATTCTGGAGGTGTGATTCATCAACCAAAGTCTTGATGTCACAAATTTGCTCGATGACGCCGCAATTAATTCCTTGTTGGGCCTTAAATATATCAATCTTCAGTGTTTGATCTCCAAACTTAAGCTCTATTTGGCCCTCCTCACAGCTGATGTTGGCTCTAGCAGTAGCCAAGAAAGGTCTCCCTAGGATGATTGGTGTATCCCTAGGGTTCTCAGGTGCATCCATGTCTAAGACTATAAAGTCCACTGGAAAATAGAAATCCCGCACTCTCACGATAACATCCTCGAGAATCCCTTTTGGTGATTTTATAGATCGATCTGCTAATTGTAATGTCACCTTGGTTGGTTTCAGCTCAGATTCTTCCAGATGGTCAAGTAAGGATGTGGGTATCAGATTTATAGATGCACCTAAGTCTAACAATGCTCTATCAAATTGGGTACCACCTATCTTACAGGAGATCAGGGGAGTTCCAGGATCTTTTGCCTTGGGTGGGAGTCTACTAAGGATTACAGAGCTGGCTTGCTCTGACAGAACAATTGGGCTCCCTCCCTTGGTTCGCGGCTTACGCTGGGGTGTACATATATTCTTTAGAAATCGTGCGTAAGCTGGTACGTGGCGGATTGCATCCATCAAGGGGATGTTTATGTGGACCTGCTCAAAGAGCTTGACCAGGTCCTCCTCAGGGGCCACGGGTTTGGTGGTCTTCTTTCCCTTGGTCAGGGCCTCGGGAAACGGGATCTTGGTTGGTTCTTCTAGGATAGGTCCAGGTTGTGGGTCTGGAACAGCGGTACCTTGGCTAACTATCCTAGGGTCATGGTTATCAGGCTGGGAGTGGTTTGGATAATGCGGGTCCTGAGTTGTCTTACCACTACGTGTTGTTACAGAATTTAATCCGGCCTGATTTTGGCTTGGGTTTGGTAGGAGGGGTGGCTGCTGCTGAAATCCCGCACGAGAAGTAGAGGCTTCCATCTCGTCTGGAGATGGAGCAGTAGGGGCCTGATAAATCCATTGAGCGTGGCCTAAATTTGGATTCATAACGCGCTTCTGGGTTGGCACGTTATTTGGGTTAGGAAGAGGTTGGGAAGGGAGTGTGCCTGGCTGGCGAGAATTTGCCATCTGGGCCAGCTGAGTTTTAACTTCAGTAAGCTCATCCTTGTGCTGTTTTTGAATGGCCGCATTCGATTTTTGAATGTCAGCCAGAGTCTGAAGGATTAAGGACATTTGATCTTGATTTGGCCCTGATGGATAAGTAGGGTTGGGCCGAGGCTGAGGCGGCTGGTAGTGATGAGAGGGCTGTGGGCGGGACTGAAAAGGTGGTCTTTGGGTTTGGGAATTTCCCGCCCACTGAAAATTGGGATGGTTTCGCCATCCAGGGTTGTAAGTGTTGGAGAATGGGTCGTTCTGGATGGCGTTGAGGTCCTCGCAGGTCTGAGGAACCTCCTGAGAATCAGGGAAAGGAGGAATGGAGTTCCCCCGGCTGGTGAAGAAAGGATCGGATGATCTTCCAGTCCAAGAATCAGATGGGGATGGATATGGATCCATCCCAGGGGAGGATCGGTGTAGGATGTTTTGCACAGTCTCCTGTGTGGAAGGAGGTTGTGCAAAGGAGTTACGCGCAGAGGTGGCTCGCTGCAAGTGCTGAGTCAGCTCATCCACCTTCTTTTCAATGATTGAGACCTTATCCAATCGACTGGCCATTAATTCCAGGTCGACTGATGCGGACAGGCCCTGCGTCTCATGTGCTCCCTTAAGATTCGTCGCTGCGCGGGTATTCGTCCTGTCGAATAATCCCATGGAGTCATTGTTGATGGAGTTCTCGCACATGTTTTCGAGAATCTCCCATACGGTGTCTTCATGTTGACCCATGATGTTTCCTCCGCAGGTTGCATTGACGAAAAGGCGGATGTCCTCACGGAGTCCCTGGTAAAAAGATTGGACTTGTTCCCATTTAGGAACTCCGTGATGGGGGCACTTCCTCATGAGATCCTGAAAACGATCCCATGCCTCATGGAGAGGTTCTCCTGATTGTTGAGTGAAGTGTGTAATCTGATGGCGCAAGGCGTTGGTTCGACCAACGGGAAAGAACTTTTTCAAAAACTCGGATTGAAGTTCTTCCCAAGTGTTGATCGGCCGGGTCTGAGTTTGATACCAATGGGCGGCCTTGTCCATAAGAGAAAAGGAGAACATCTTCATGAGAAGAATATCCCGATTTTGCGCATCTGATCCAAAAGTGTGGGCCAGATGCTTAAGCTGTTTGATGTGCTGGAAGGGATCTTCAGAATTAAGCCCATGGAATTTAGGTATAGCATGAATCATGTTGGGCTTTAGTTCGGAATCAGGTCCTCCAATCGGGATTCTGACTCGAGGCTCAATGGCCACCGCAGCAGGATTGTAGTGGTCCCGCATCATAGGACGCTGCGGTGGGTGCACGAAGTTTTGGAAGAGGTCATTGAGTCGCTGGAGCTGGTGTTCCAGATTATTTTCTTCCTCAACTGGCTGAGCCATGATGGGGGAAGAAGAAGAACTTGGTTCTGAATCAGAAGAGAGAATAATGTGAGGGTGTTGCTGCACGAATACGGGCGTCGAGGCGTGGCCTTGACGAGAGCGAATTTCTAATGGAGGTCTTAAGGGTGGTCTTAGAGACCTCCTTCCGTACATGCACAGTTGGGAGAGGTAAGTTTAGAAGGTGCTGGACCCAATCAAGACACCCAAAAAATGTGTTGGGTGACTATAGAGGTGCGGGGCAGATGGACCCCTTGATCAGAAAGATCGTCCACCTGAGAATTACCTGGGCAGCCAGAGAAGGAGAGTCCCGCGAAGACCCCTACACGGTAGAGCGTCCCCACGGGTTACAGGGTTTCCCCCACCCGACCTCTCTTGTCACTGCGGTTCCAGGTAGACCAGAATGGGGATCTTGACCTCTTAAGTCTACCAATTTTAAGATCAGGGTGCTTAAGGTTTTCACTTGAACTTTAGTCTTTTAAGTGCAAAGAGTGACCTAATTTAAGGTTGGTTGACCCAAGGGGTCAACTTTACCTCTTGTTTTCTTTGAGAGCTTTTAGGTCCTGTCTTTTAGGGTTCAAGTGTTTAGAGAGCCAATTGTTTTAGATTTTCTTTGAATAGGTATTTTCAGACAAGGGCTTGGGCACACTTCATTTGGTTTTCTCAATTCTTGCTTAAGGAGTGTGTCTCTAAATCCCTAGTGTTGGATCCTAGGTTGGCTCTACTTGGTCCAGTTAATTCTTTGTTGGGTAATTAGGGCTCAAGCAAGAATGTGTTAGCCCTTAAATACCCTTAATAGTGTGCAGAAATAATGAGTTGAAAACATGCAACTTTTATGGTTACTAAATATGGAAGACAGGTTAACCCTATATTGCTTGTTCTTTTCTTTTCTTCCTCTTTAGAGCTTAGGGGTTAATAGTGAGAGGAAAAATTTACCTGTCTTTGGTGTGGTTGCTTGTCTTCTTGAGTTCCTGTAGCTGCACAAAAGAGAGGAGATTATCAGAAATAATAAAAAAAATACAGGAATGTTTACCTCTAGAATAGCCGTTGATCCCCGGCAACGGCGCCAAAATGAGAAAACGTCTGGTTTCACCGGGTTTGAGGGTTTTGTTATAACGTTGTAGTAAAGCCGGTTATTACCAGCATTTCAAATATAAATTTTTTACTCGGAAAATGAAAGAGTTCCCGAGGTCGAACTCAGGGAGCAAGTCGTATTCTAGAGATATACATGTTTCTTTTACAAAATAAAGAGAGAGGGAAAGAATTTGTTGTGATGTTCTTCTTTCTTTCTCTTTCTTCAGATCTCCTTCTTCTTCTTCCTTGGTTTCTGCTATGGTAATAATCTTCTTTTGCAATGGTGATGCTCTTCTTCTTCCTGCTGTTCCTGCGTTGGTGATGTTTTTCTTTCTTCAGAGCTCCTTGTTCTTCTTCTTTGGTTTTCTGCCTTGACCTCTCTTCTTCTTCTTCTGCAATCGTGGTGCTTCTGCCTTCGGCTACTAAGTCTCCCTTCCTTCTTCTTCAGCCTGCCTTCTGTGTTGCTCTGGCTGCTGACTTTCCGTCGTCTGGCCCGGTGCTTCGACGACTTAACTGAGCATTTGCTACAGTGCAGCTCCTTCTTCTTCGCCTGCACTTCTTCTTCCGCGGGTCTTCTTCTTCTTCTTTGGCCTGCACACTTCAGAGTTTTTTCGTCAAGAGGCAAAACCTACTCTACCCTCCCCCCCCCGCGTCTCTCTTTCTCTCTGAAACCACTCTTGGGACAGCTCTCCCAGAGCTACCGGGTAATCGGGTTCGGGTCAGGCCCGGGTCCAGGCCCACCGGCGTGCGGTGGTGGGCGAGGAGTGCAGGTCGGTCTAATCGGGTCGGGCCAGGTCCGCGGAGCGTGGTCACGGACGAGGCCGGGTCGGGTGAGAGGGACCTCACCCCGTGGTCAGGAGGCAGACAGCATAAGGCACTTTTTGCCTTTATGCGTCCGCGCGCCTCCGAGAACCAATTGAGCGCGCGTCGCGGATGGAGCAGTGGGCGATCGTGGCTTCCCGCGCGGCCTTCGCCCCATCTGTGAACCTGGGACGTTTCGCGGAGAGTCCCTGCGCAACCTGGGAGTCAAACCTGGGCGAAGGCGTGCCTGCACCTGCAGGTGAAGCAGCTCTGCCTGCGCAGTAATGGCGACGGCGGGCGAGTCACCTGGTCACAGAAGAACGGCCTCTCGGCCAAATCAGACAGGCGGGGGACCTTCGCCGTGGCACGGCGAAGGTGGTCAGGGGGTCTGCAGGGGGCGAGATGGAGCCAACAGGTCGTCCTAGGTCAAACTGTGAGCGAAGAAGTGGGTGTGTTCGGTGGATCTGCAGAGGGCGTTTGGTGGGAAGTGGAGGGGCGGAAGAGGATCAGGATGAGGAGGCGGAGGTTCTGCGGTGGTCGGCGAGCCGTGTGGGTCGCTGAGGTGATGGGAGCGGCTCGCCGGAGGGTGGTCGGAGGCGGAGAGGGTGAGGGTGAACAGGAGCGGTCGAGGGTTTAATTGACTAAATTGAAAGCGGGGAAAGAAAGAGGAGAAGAAGGGGAGTAGTTCTAACTTAACTGCAGGGACGAAGGGGGAGGAACAGGGCGACAGTCGTATCGACTGTCGCCGGAGAAGACGATGCCCAGTGGGGGGAGGACGGCGGTGACGACGGGGCAGAGGCAGCGCGCGCCGGCATTGCGCGACGCGGGAAGAGCAGGGGAAGAAGTCTCTGCTGCTGGTATTGCGGCAGAGCGAAGAGGAGGAGGAGGAAGAACCGCCGGAGCTGGTGGGCGTCTGCCGGAGTGAGAAGAGAGGAAAGTTGGGGGTTTTCTCCGTCAGATCCAAGCTGCCCTCGTCGGTGGAGCGGCGGGGGGTATTTATAGGGATGAAGCAGGGAGGAAGGCGGAGGGAGACGACGTGTCTCCCTCGCCGGAGAATGGTCGGAACATGAACCCATACCGTCCGTGCGTTCGCACGGCCGGTATGGTGGCCTACAATGACCAGGGGGGTGCTCCTGCGACGGCTGACGACGCAGGGCACCCCCGGTTTACTTGCCAGGTCCCCTACCTCACCCTGCGCGGCGCCATGCTCCGCGCAAGGTCGCCGGAGCATGGTGCTGGCAGGGTTTTGCAGGAGGGACCTGATTGCAAAGAACGAAGGAGAGTTAGGGGCCAAAATGCGAGGGTTCAAAAGTTGAGGGCCAAAGAGTAAATATATGAGGACCAAAGTGTAAAGTCGGTCAAGGGGGTTTCTTCTTAGGCTCAAGTTTTTATACATGACTAATTAGGACCTAAGGAATCTGATGGTGAATTTTATTTTCATCTTAAACCTTGTTCGACCGGTCAATTTGCGCAAAAACCCAAATTAAGTTATTAATTGGGCATGGTTCTCAATGTAGGTCAAAATGGGTTCTAAAGGCCAAATTGAAGGTTCTAAACCCTAGAGATTATTTTTCTATGAATTTTAGAGGGTTTATTCTATTTTTACTTTGCCTCGAACCTTGTGAATTGAAGTGGGTTGTTTTAGGGTTACAGATTTAGTCTCTTGGAATTGCTGTAGCCCTTGCTAGATCATCTCATCCCACTTTTATTCTTATTAAGCTGGTTTGACCTGTGTTTGGTCCCTGAATTACCCTGCATGCAGTTTATACTGGTAAAATTGCACTTTTACCCCTTATGACTGGTTTTCTTCTCAAACTCAGAATTTTCTGAGTTAAGCCTTTCCTTGAGATATGTAGGAGCTTTTATCCTTTGTATTGGGTCAAAATGAGCTAGTTATGGCTCATGATGAGGTTCTCATCAATATCTATATATACATATATTACTATATACATACACACATATATATATATACATCTATATAGTATCATATACATACATATACATATAAATATATACATATATAAAGATATATAGATCTACACATATATCTATCTATACATATACTAACAATATATTTACAGACCTATATATATATACATATACATATATACATATATAACTAAATATATATATATATATACTTATATATTTATAACCATATATATATATACATATAGATATATTTACATATATATATAGTTTCACATTATTTACCATACGTGGTATCACGGGAATATCTGCACCAGTTGCTGATATTTCCTGATACATGCGTACAAAAAGCGTGGTCACATACATCTTCCGCCATCCACCTTACACTCCATGCAGCACCTCGTCCTATCGGTTGCGTCTTTCTAGACGACGACCAACTCGACACAGTGCTACACTCCATCTTCGCCTCCACCCCCACCCCTTTATACATATATACTATAGACATATATATATATACTACAGTTACTTTACTCCTATTTCTCTTGCATGACCAAAAAAAGATAAAAAAATATATATAAAAGAGAAAAGATAATCTTTGACTTGCAGGTACTCCGTCTTGCAAATAGCAAGACCTATTTTGGAACCCTGATTTGGCTCAAAGCCAAGAACTTAATTTTGAGGGTGTGCCTCAAGGACAAAGATTACCAGAAAAAAATATAAATAGAAAAATACCAAAAACACAATAAACAAACGGAAGAGACTCGTTGTAGGAAAGGTGTAGAAACTTGACTTGTAACCCCACTTCCCTGAGTCTAACCCTCAGCCTAAAAGTGACCAAGATAAAATCAAGTAGGCCAGGTTAAAAAATTTTTGTAAGGAGATGGTTAGGTCCGATTTAGGTTAACTACTATACGCACTTCAACGATAAAATCACCATATTAACAACCTATTCAGGTCCAACACCACTGCCCACCATGGTTTGGCTCCTTAAAATAGAATGGTTGTAATTCAGGGCCTAAATAAAGATATAATTCCTCAAGTGAGCCTTCATCCTCAAAGTTAGTTTTTGGGATATCAAAATTATTTATTAGTTCAGCTATAGGCCTAAGTAGGATCTGTTCTGCATAATCACAGGGCTGGTGGGTGGGCTTGGTGTATGTAGAGGTTGGGATTGGATAAGATGTCATACTTATGGTTGGATCCTCAACCTTGAGTGGCTTACCACCAACTTGTGGCATACTCGGACCAGGTTTTTCACCTTGTGCTTTCCGGATTCTATTGAGTTGTTTTGTCAGGTTATCTGTATTTCTTTTATTAGCTGCTCTCATCTCCTGGACTACTTGGAGTAATTGGGTGATCTCAGGATCATTGCCATGGTTAGGAATTTGAGCAGGCTAAGGATAATAATTTTCAGAATTTCTAATTTCAGTCAAATTAGAATATCTATCATTTGAATACCTAGGGTAAGAATCATATCCTTGGTTGGGTGCTATAGGGTTATCCTAATAAGAAGGTCAAGTTGTTTGGGTGGAATTGGGATAATTTGAAAAGTGATTTCGAGGATAGGATTGATATTCTAGGTATTGGGATTCTGAGGCATATCCCTGATCCGGGGAGAGATGAGTCTGCCTGAACCGGTCAAAATAGTTGGTCATGCCAATTAGGTGCTAGTCCTATGGAGAGTGTCTCTTGAGATTGTAGCGATCCTTGATATCCAGAGATTTGTGTGGGATTCGAGGTAGGCCTAGCTATACCTAGGGAATATGAGGTGTTGGCAAGGGAATCAAGTCCCGGGTGTTGAGGAGAGTTCTCCCATCTTGAAGAAGTTGAAGTAAGGGAAGGGTTGGGATAGGGAGAAAAGGAGGAATAGTGTGAGGCAAAAAAGTATGGGTCCATGGTTTCCTCCTCAATCAGTTCTTCCTTATGGCAATTAGCCATTGCAATGTATTCAGAAAAATTGGGCCTTCTCCTTAGTTTACTCTCTAAAGGTGCTACCAAATCAAGGTTCAAAGACCTTTTAGCATCCATGTACCAGAAGAAAGTTAATAGATGAGAGAGAGAAGATAGATGAGAGAACCCCCCCCCCTCATAATACAAGCAATCAAACTAGACCTTAGAGTGTAAACCCTAGATAGACCTAATCCTGGTTCCCTCAAACACGACTCGGTTAGATCAACCTTTGAATTACTTGGCTGGCCAGAATGGTGGGACCCCTTAGGACACCCCGCACGGCGGGACACCACTAAGGGTTAACATGGTTACCGTACTAACCTTTCTTGTCACCAGTGGGTCCAAGTAGGCAAGGCCTTGACCTTAGCTCAATGTAAATTCAAGTCCCTAAGACTATTAGTTCTGCCTATGGCACGTCTACTCAGTTTTAGGCTTGGGTTTGATGTACTTTTGGAATATGATGGGCGTTAGGAGGGTGTTTGCCCTTAAAATTGATTTCAGATGTGTGAAGTGCACAAGCAAAAGGGTTTTACAAGTAATTTTTCTTGATGAAGTATCTTTTAAGGTCCAAATGCTTGTATTAGTAAATTTTAGGGTTCGCTTAATTTAATATCTTCAATCAAGGTTCTGATGAGACACACAAGAGTTTTGTAAATCCTAGTTTGTTTGATAGATTTCCCTTAAGTATGGAAATGCAGTGTGCTCTATCCTTAATGTGAAACCCTAATCGTAAATAGTGCTAAGTTGATTCTTTTAAGTTTGATTCAGGGAAGTTGTGCCATCCAAGCAATGCAATCAATTGGCCATATTGCACTACTAACTAGGCACTTAGAAAATATTTTTTTCAAGAATTTTAATACACGTTTTCTATTTTCTTCAAATTTAAAGTGTACTGGGGATTTCGAAGTCTGTTTTGACCCGCAGTTTGTGATTGAACAATTCTTGTAATCAAACGAACATTAAATATTTTTTTTTATATTTTTTTACAAATTCTTGACTTTCTTAGAAATTTAGTGTCGTAAATTTCACATTAATCAAAGTTGTATAAAAATTCCTATGATATTTTTGATCTCCAAAAAATCAGGAATAATAATTATTCTGATAATTGATCAGTACATGAATTTTTAAATTTTTTCTATAATTCAGATTTGCACAAAATTTGGATATATTGTTCCTGACTTTGAAACCCACGTCCAGTACAAATTTGAGAATTTTTGCATGTGCGGATCTTCGGAAATTGAATTTTTAAGATGAGACTTTATTACAGCTGAAAATCAAGAGATTTTTTTTTTCAATAATCAAGAAAATTCCAACTAATCCTAAGGTTCAAGCAAATCTTAATTTTTTTCTAAATCTAACTAATCTAACTTATGAATACTTACCTGAGATTCAAACCTGAAATTCTTCTATTGTTGCATTTTGTTCGAATTTCCTTACTTCCTGCACACAACAAAAAAATAGCAAGTTAGAGACCTTGAATAAGCATCGAAAAGTTTCAAAAATTTCCATTGCCTCCTCAACAACGGTGCAAACTTGTTCGTCGCTAGCGAGACACGTTTAGAAAGATTAGATATTATCATTGTAGTGTCAATCGTGACGGAACAAATAAATTTATATAAGCCAGGAGTACCAGGTCATTCGCAGGGAGGCAATCATGATTTTTGTATGGAAGCTTTTTAGAAAACTTGCTTTAAACAGATATATATATATATATATATATATGTATATATATATAGATCAGATATGCAGATTAGAATTTTATTGCATTCAGAAATAATTTCTCAAAATAGAATTCGCTATGCTAAGAAACAGATAGATAGAAAGAGAGAGAGAGAGATAGAAAGTAGATAGATGATGACGCCGCTTGTGCGAAGTGCGGCAGCTCTTCAAATCTAGAGCATCGGGATGAAGGTTGGAGCAAAGTTGCAGAGGGAGAGAGACTAGTCTGTATCAGGTGGGAGTCTGGTGGATGATCTCCTTCTGGGGGGGCCCTGAGCCTTCTTGTGTAGCTTTTATGAGGGACAAGATGGGCATTTGAGCCCCCAAAATCATGCAACAACCTTATGGTAATCAGATTCGTCGATTGGGAGATCAACAGATCAGATCGCACCTCAATAGGCCTTCATTTGTACCTTCTACGCTCGGATTGCCTCTGGTTGCACCACGTGGCACGTTCTGGAGCCTTGGATCATGATCTGATGGCTTAGCTTCCTCTTTGTATGTTCCCAACACTTCTTCCTCTCTTTGCACATGCCTACATGCCTTCGTCGAGCGGCTTATCCTCGGCCGATCGATCTTACGATCGAACGGCTCATATTCACGCTTGTGCCGCTTTTGAATTCCCACTTTGCATGCACGCGCATTTACTCGTGCGTTATCACTCGCGTCTTCTTCCAACACCTGCCAGCACGCCTTGCGGTCGCTCCCTCTCCATGAAATCATCATCTAATGGCCAATAGCGCCTGCGCCTCGACCGCTTCAATTTCCATGAAGCATGGATCGAACGCGTGCTCCTCGCTGGTGTACGTGGGCGCTAACTGCTACGCTACTCCTCTTGTGCCACGTTTCCAAATCGTGCGCAGCTGCTATCAGCCGTTGGATGAAGATCCAACGGCTGATCTTTATTCCTCCTTGATAGAGTGCGGGCATGATGGCATCGTGGCACGCTTGTGGCCGTTGGATGGCGATCCAACAGCCTACAGCGCACGGGGAAGTCTTCTTCATGGGTGGGGTTGCGACGTTGGGCGGCTGCGATGGCACCACGTGGCGCCATTGTGGTCGTCCATCTCCTTTTCTTTGTAAATGGTGATGTAGACCTCCGATAGAGTTGATTTTTGTGCTGTTGGACTGCGATCGTTGATCCGGATCCATCCGTGTGGTTGGATCTTTCATCTAAGGCTTGCATTTTTGTCATCGTGCTGCTTGGCCTCTGTTCTTCTATAGACTGCACAAGATGCTATGATTTTCTGATCAAGACGATTCTGGAAGTGTTGGACTCCCGTCGTCGTCTTGATGAGATCTGTGCTGTCTGATCTGCCATCCGTGGCTTCAAATCATCTACAATTAATTTCATTTCTCTTTTAGTGCATAAAATGACAATATTATCTGTGCAGCTAACAAACTAACTATTATGCGAATTACGACACTTATGCATGCATTGTTCTTAAGTTATGTCAGAATCTAAATTCAAGTAATTTAGGTCGCATGATTGCTATGCAATCAGTGGCAGACTCCCACCACCACGATCACGGTTGCTGCGACACCACGTGCTCCTGTGCCCGAGTCCACCGCATCTCCAACAGTGCCAAGGCTCGCAATAGTCCCGTGCCCAGTGGTCTCAGCTAAAGCACTTGAAACATCTCCCCCTCCCCCTCGTCCGTACCATCTCTCCAACGAGTAGCTCTCTGAGGACTAGTCGAGGTCTTACTCACCCTCCATCTCGCCACCACCAACCAGCCAAGGCCCTCCACGACCTCCTCGCCTGTCTGATGTTGTTCCTCCCCTCCCCCCTTACCAGCCGAGCGAGACCCCTCACCCTTCTCCCACCTCAGGTACCCATTCTCTTCTCCCACCCTCACTCTCACAATCACCTTCCTTGTCGCCCTCTCTCTCACGCTCTTCATCTCCCTCATTCTCTCCCCCCTCCCAACCCAAAGGTCTCTTGGATATTTCCTTTTCTCCATATCTTGTATATTTTTCTTTGGTCATATTTGATTAAAGCTAAACATTGTTGTTGATAATAAAGTAAGATATTACAGGATCGTAAAATTGCATAAGATCTAATAGTGAAGATTTTCACATCTACACTAACGGATGCAATTACAAGTCATCATATTAGTATCATATTCAAAATAGAATTAGAGTTATTACCTATGATAATGATTTTACCAATATTTTTTATTCTATACCAATGGATAAAATTATCATTGTTGCTGCAACCATAGAAATTAATTGACTTTCGTAATGCGACAGTCGCTATAGGTACAACATCAATAATTTTATCATTAATATAACTTGCAACCATGTCTCTTAAGAAAATGTCCCCATATAACCGTGGGAATAGTATTTTATACCCACAATGACGATTATTTTAACTTTTACTGATCGTGGATATAGGTGTAGATTGTTGTTGTAGGTGGACCCCCTGATCTTACCGCGCATTACATAATCGTCAAACATCGTTGATTAGGAAACATTCATGCCGGCTTAACTTAAAATAGACGCCAAGTATACTCTTCAGAGTACAGTAGGATTTGAATCCCAGTTCGTTGGATAAGAGTCCACCTACCTACCCATCCACCGTTACCATTCAAGAAATATAGGCTAAACGGAGATATTTGAAATTTCAAGATGTATTTTAATTTACGACAATAAATCATAGAATCATGACGTTGCAATCGTTCAAAGGATTAGTGCAATGCATTAACTTGGTGAGGGCCATATGCCATCAACTTTCGGTTATTATTTTTCCAACGCAGGAAGCAGTAACCTCGGAAGCGTGCACATCAAACATGTGGACGGGAACGACCTGAAGCTCCCGCGGGAAGCCTGGACAGGATCCTTCCATGGCCTCCGCACTTCGGACGTTTCCCCCTGCTTCCTCCGTCTGACCCGTAGCCCCATCCAATACCAAATCCTCCACCACCATTATTTGCTCGGTTGCTATCTCCACCTGACCCATAACCAGATCTGCCACCTCCGTTGCTTGTACCATTCGAACCTCCAGATCCATATCCAGATTCACTATCCCCACTACTTGCACCACTTCCTCCTCCCGTGCCATATCCGAACCCAGATCCACCTCCGCCATTACTCTCACCATTTCCGTATCCCCCGCCAGACCCATATCCAGATCCACTGCCACCGTTACTTGCACCTCCGTTGACGTACCCACCGCCTGAACCATATCGACTCCCACCGCCTGCAATATTGCTTCCTCCGTTATTACCTCCAGATCCATATCCTGCACCATACCCGTATCCAGATCCACCACCTACGTTACTTGCACCACCATGTCCTTCTCCAGACCCATGTCCTGATCCACCGCCATTTCCGCTGCCTCCATACCCCCACCCGCTTCCACCACCTTGGCTGCTTCCCCACAGACAGTTCTTCTTGACAACAATGGCCTTTGTGGGTACGGGTCTGGAGGCGTCGCCAGTGTTCGTTAAACCCGTGCCAACGAGAAGTAACATGGACAAGTACGCCATGGTGGACGCCAAAACGTTGTCCATAGTCAACAGAAAAATTAAGCGAATGGATGGGTTAATTTCGCTGAAGCTTTGGTATCCATATTTATAAAGGTAGAGAGCATCCCTGGTGCAAAGGTAAAGCACTTGTAGGATTAAATATTATTTGGCATGCAAAGAGTGCAGCCATGGGAAGATGGTGATATTCCTTCCACTGCACCAACCACAAATGTTGCATTTTTCCTTCGATTAACGCCAAGAGGGTGATGCTTCAAAAAGATTGGAATGGCAAAGTATGAGGTCGTCGCTTGTTGCAATTTCGTACAATCTCGAGAAACACAACCTGAGTGTGACGTATCCAATAGGATGCGGAAATTCCTTTTTATTGGAACTCGAATGCTTAATTATGGGTATTTCCAAAACCTCTTTCTTTTTCTTTTCTTTTCACAAAATCTTTTGCTTAATTATGGGTAATCAAACGCGTTACGATCTAAATTTGTATATTTTGAATTTGAATGATTCATAATAAAATCTGCTCATTTGATGGCTTGATTCAGCTGATATTTATCCTTTGTGTGTGTGTGTGTGTTTTTTTTTCCCTTCCTTCCCTTTGAAAGCAGAATTAAATTGCTGTCAATAGAGGAAAACGAGAATGATCATCTGAATGAACAGAAAGTCAATGGAGTTGCCAAACAAAATTCAAGAATATTTTTCACTTTATTTCATTGCAAATTAGTCAATTGTGTTTACACTTAGCGTCGCAGACACCTATGCGTAGACATATGTAACAAACATGCATCCAAATAAACTGAAGAAAACGAATTGACTAAACGTTACATTGGCATTTTATAACTACAGTTACGGAGCTAAGAAGGAAAGAATGGACAAAGAGGTACACGACGGTAGAGCACTCAAGTGATGCATGGGATCGTGGAATTTCAGGTGCCATATAAAACATATAAATACCTTTCAAGGGTTCCGAACCCGGGGCCTCTCGGTCATTGAATGTAGCATTTATTTTTGGAAATAACATAGCACGCACACGTATATATAGGCAAATAAAAAATTAATATTTATCACAATATACGTGCAACCAAGTGTAAAGATAACAAGCATATGATCAGGAATATACATGGCCTGATAGCAATGGAAAAATCAAGAAAAATCTATAAACAATAAGATGCAGCACACAAAAAATAAAAGGAGAGTTACAGAGGTTAGTGCTCCACCATACTAGCACACGGGCATTGCATGTCGACCCAAGGTTTGATGACCTCACCACCATGTCTACTGCACTCTGCTCATGGTCATCCAAAAACCACCTTGCATGACATAGCCCGGAAGATAAGTCAGAGGGATCTTATAGAGTGAGAAGGAACACGAACATTACAAAGAATAGGAAAGCAGCACTCAACTCAAAATCCCTCACATGGTTAAATGCCCCAGTTCAAGATGCGAACAGAGAGAGAGGCGTTGCTGGCGAACAAACATGATGCATGGCAAAAAGATCCAAGTTAATTTCAACTTGACTCTCCTAAGCCCGAGCCCAAGCTCAACCCAACCTTGTGCAAAGCTCATGTGCCCATGTGGTCCCCAGCCTCTCTTCTAGCCTTCTGCTACACAAGCCATGAAAAACCAAATACTTTATATACCTCATGTAGTTTTCAAAATCTAACCATATGGTACTAAAACTCTGACATTTTTATCTTTGATTTTAACATGAACTTCCAATGCCATTTCTTGTTTGAACTTTCGAGTAAAGAATTAACATGTTTAACATAATTTGACTTCACTAAAGGTACCTTCCTAATTAAACCCCATAGTTAAGTCATTTCTTTTATCACTGTAGGAATAAGCTGAGATTAGTCTTGAACTTTAAATCTTTATTGTCAAATAACTTATCTTGTAAATAAATATTTAAATTAAATATTTATTTACGTTTGGAAATACATGCAGGCATCTGAGATAAATCTTAATCCCTTTGAATTGAATTTCAATGAATCCACCTAGATTTGGAATATTGAATTCAATAAGAAAATTCAAAATTGAATTTATTTCAAATTTGAAAACCTAGATTTATATTTGATCCGCTAAGGCTTCAAATATTCATGAAATATTTATCAAATAATCATATGACACATAAATTTACAAGGTGTGCCAATTAGTTCTTAATTTCTCAATTATCTTTTTATAAGTTTGATTTATGTTTGAATAATTTTTTTTTCTATATAGATTATCGATTAGAACAATCAATGAGTTAATTTTGGACCTCTACATCCATTGAATTAATATTTCCAAACATAAATATATGATACACAAAATCCATGAACTTTTTTAAGATGTATATCATGATAATTTAAATAAGCGATGTAAGTTACCTCTTCCTAAGTTCCTATATTAAAAGTAATCTATTTAGAACTTTTAAAAAGCATCATTTATTTCTTCAGAAGCATTAACCACGTATATCTAGAGCTTGGGGAAGGGATGGAGGGATCACGATTGTGGTGGCAGGTCAAGGATGGGGTGATGGCAGTGATGCAATAGAGAGCTTGTTGGAGGAGGTGGCATGTTGAGGATGGGGATTGTGCCAGAGTGAGGAGTGATGGTGGGAGTGATTGGCAGTGGTAGTCAAGGGACCAGGGC
This sequence comes from Thalassia testudinum, assembly GCA_037157565.1. Taxonomy (NCBI): domain Eukaryota; kingdom Viridiplantae; phylum Streptophyta; class Magnoliopsida; order Alismatales; family Hydrocharitaceae; genus Thalassia; species Thalassia testudinum. Next base: position 74,694,885 of record JAZHRO010000024.1, on the reverse strand, counting down.
ACGTGAGAGAGCTTGAGTTGAGGGATAGGTGGTAGGATCAAGGGATCATTGGCAGTGTTATCTGTATAAGTGAGGGGGGAGGGGGGTGGGTGGAGGCATTGGAGTACAGGACGAAGGGTTTTGAAAAACTATAAAAAGCATCCTTTATTATGTATATAAATTTAAATACAATGGCAATGATTTTTTTCATTGTTAAGGAATAGTTAACGACAAATGAAAACAATCGTTATTATTTTTAAAAGAAATCGTAACGAATAACTAAGATTATTGTTATTTTTAAAAGAAATAGTAATGAATAACTAAAATTGTTATTATATTTAAACATAGCAATGAATGCTACTAATTGTTGTTATTTATTCATCACCTTATATATATTTTATTGTAGTGATTAAAATGTATATATATATATATATATATACATACAATTTTTTCAAGTCAAATCCAACCTAAAAGATATTCAATTGTTCATCAAATTTAGATGTAGAATTCATATTCAATTCATTTTGTTCGAATTATATTCAATCAAATAACTATCAATTTGAAATTGATTTGAAATTGAATAGTATGATTCATTTAGCAACCCTAATCTAATATCTAGATACTCACATACATGGCATTCTCCAGGAATGCATTCTCACATCCTAACTATGAAAGAGTTGAACCCATTTGGACCTGGATTTTAGGCATCATACTTTTCAGAGATTGGACTTCAATGTTAAAGATCTACACTTGACCGTCAACCAGATCTTCTAAGTTTAATTTTAACATACAATGCCTTCAATTTTTACAGGCATTTGATAGGCTTAGTTATTGAACTTTAATTACTTGTGCAATCATTTATCCTTAGCAACATCGTCAAAAATTGAATGCATTTTGAGCACATTCGATAAAAGATTATAAATGCTGTTGTTTCATGCTTAACTAATGGTGTTATCGATCTTACCATTACGACCTTAAGTTGAACTTTTGCAATAACGCATAGGGTTCAAAATGGTCAAAATCCATAAGAAGGCCTGATTGACTGTGATTTCATGGCACTCGTGATTACTCAACTTAAAAATTCTTTGACAAATTATTTAAATGAAAATGATGAATATGAAAGACGAGAAGCATAGAGATATGAGAATTGAATAAAGTGAAACCGGTAAGAGGTGATCGTGAGATGCTAAATATAATAAAATTGAATACTATGTAGCATATAAAATTAATGAATTAAATTCTAAGTATATTTAGTAAATGAAATCATGAGAGTAAAGTGACTTTAACTACGATGCTGTATTATGATAAAAAATAAAGTGTAAATAAAGAAAACTATAAACTAAATTATGAATGTAAATAAAAAGTAAAAATCAATTGAAAATAACATTTACACTTCTATCATATTAAGACGATGTTCGATAGCGAATAAACCAAAATACATAGTATCTCTTTGTTGAATTGGGCCCTCTACCCCTCCTCCCCTCCCCTCACTTTCTCCCCCATCCCCTATTCTCTGCCTTAGAGTTTCTGCTTCCCTCCTTTTTTGGTGAGCCCTTTCATTCTCCCATCTGCTTTGGAGGGGAGTTGGGAGGCTCCTCTTTATGGTTATCCCTCCTTGTTGAGGGTTAACGGGGCAAACCTTGTGGCCGATTTTGCTGGTTATGGTGTTTTTTCTATGGTTTTTCTTGGAGTGGCCCTTTTGCGTGCTCTTATGCATAGGTTGGGTTGCCCCTTGTCTTGATCGCTACTAATCGAGAGTTTTTCACTTGGCAGAAATAATGTGTCGTCGTAGTGAAATCGCGCGGTGAAAAAATCCCAAACAAAACTAATTATCAGTAACACTAACCACAATAGATTAGGTCGTATCCACATGGAGAAACGATTGCAATAAATTCACGAGTATAGAGCCATCATGTTTGCAGAAGTATTCGCGAAATTAATTTAATGAATATGCTGCTTTGAATGTCACTTTCAATTTCATGAGAAGTTCAGGGCTATTTGTATAAATTTCACGTCAGAAATCAAGCTCCCAAAAATATGTAGATGATGCATGCTTTGTGTCATGTCATCTAATTTTTAGTTGCATGTAAATCTGAATCCAATTTCAATGTTAAATGATGTGCATAACATAAGTCAAGCTAATTCAAGAAAACGTAAGTGTATCCTTGCAAATTCACTTCAATTTAATAATCCAAAAATCAAAAATCCATCTTTCTTCAACGGCATGTAATGTAAATTTAAATTAAATAGAAAATAGAGGAAATCTTCCTCTCATGCGTGCGCGAAGCGGAGGCCACGGTCGGGGGTGCGAAGCTCCGAGGAGGTTGAGCATTCAGAGAGCTTCGCGATGGTGATCGTGGCATCAATAGAGATGGTCGGAGCTCGCCAATCGGAGCTTTGGATGCCACCAGTGGTGAGGTTCAATTGCCGACCTTTGAGTGGTCGATTGGTGCAGCCGAAGGCGGGGTTGAGGTTGTGGTGTCGAGGCAAGCATGAGGGAGTCAACAGCGTGAAAGATCATGGCCAGAGGTGACGACTATGTGGGGAGGTCACTGGCGGTTTTTGGGGTTCCTTTCTATTGGTGCGGCTGGTGGCGAAGAAGGAAGAAAAATGAGAGGAGGCCGTGCGTGGGGCTGCTACGCGCGGGCGTTGTGCGTGCCTAGCATGTGATTGCTGTTTGTGCGCGTGAAGCATTATGTGGGCACGTGGTTTCTGGCCATGAAGGGGCGTGCACGGGCTGTTGCTGGCCGCTGGCAGGAGCGTAGAGCAGCACGTGCAGAGTAAGCGACAAATCTTATGGTGATGGTGTTGGTGATGGGGAGGAGATGTTGGGGGAACGACTGGTGGTGGCGCTCTCTGTCATCAAGCACCACCACGTTGAGGCGAGTGGAGAAGAGGTGAGGCCAGTGTTGATCCACAGTGCAGGCCTAGGTCCACGGTGCACGTTCAGAGCACGGTGTAGGCGAGAGGAAGAAGATGGAAGCCAATTTCCAAAAGAGAAGTGCTGCTTGCTTTTCTACTTCTTTGTGAATTATCTCCACCTCCTCTCCCCTTTTCACGACTGCCGTTAAGTCTAAAAATAGCCTAAAAGTTGGGTTGGCCAGCCGTGAAGAGGGTGAGTGGGTTAGGTAGAGGAGCTTGGGTTTATCCCTTAAATAATAAAATATAAAATAATTATTTATATTTATAAAATGCAATAACATATATGCAAACCTAAGTAATGATGCATGCAATCATTCTGTGACCTAATGTTGTTATTAGTGAACATAAAATGCAAGAATAAAGTTAATATAGGTGTAACAGTAGTCCATTTAAATAGACTCATCAAATACCCCCATGCCTAAGTTTTGTTAGTCCCTAGCAAAAGTGAAAAGTGATGGAAGTGACTAAAGGATTTCTTCTTTTCTAATTCCAAAAACATAGAGATCCAAACAAATGTGAAGTGTTAGTAGCCTAGGTAATGGATCCAAGTAAAAAGAAAATAACTTACATTTGAAGTTCGTACTTCAGCCTTGATAGAATTTTATCGGGATAGGCAACTACTTCCCTCGGGGATAAAATAGAAAATAACCTATAATTTAACTATGACATTTTGGCTTAGGTAGGAGATACTGAGTTGAATGGATTTATATTTGGTGGCTAACATTCATCTGGTGCTACATGTAGTCTAGTACTGCAGGCTCTAAATCTCTAGACTATCAAATGAGTCAACCCCGAGAAAGGCTAAAAACTGTGCTCTCTATGCATTCCTTGCGCTCACTCACTCACTCTCTCTTTTCTTTTTACTTTTTCCTTTCCTCTTCTGAGATCACATATCTTGCCAGATTTTGTAAATGTACTTAATATTTGGTGGCCTCACATGGCATTTACACTTCAATTAAAGTCTTAATAACCCTACAAATAAGTTAGAGGTCCTCAGCCAGTATTCGGGCGATCAGTGACGTGCTGTTGTGCGTGTGTGTTAAGGAGTGTCGTTATAGTCGCACTTGCAACGTCGGTTTTAAAATAATTAAACGGAGGTGAGTCCGGGTGTCGGTCTCAGGGAGGCGTGAAAATCGGATTTTTACTTACCACTTGTTGTCACGGAAAGTGCGGAGTTTTTGCTTGCGAAAGGTGCGGTTTTGAAAGGCGAAAGAGAGAGATAGAGAGAGAGAAGGTTTAGGGTTAGAAAGCTCTTTGTTTTGACCATGAAACTTGAACAAAAATTAAAATGGCAACTGAACGGAAAATAACTTCATTAAACATGCACTTGTAGTTCATAACTTACAACATTAAATACATGCTTCAACAAAAGTAATAGAAAGCTTAAAAGGGAGAGAGAGTGTGTGTGTGTGTGGAGAGCGACGAGGCAGCCACAGCGGTGGAGGAGGCTCCGTCGGTGGCTCGTCGTCTCCAGCGATTACAAGAGTGCCTAGAGCTAGCTAAGAGAGCGGTGGAGTAGTTGCAAGGGGGAATGAATGCCTTGAATGGTAATTGGAGGGGATTTAAATAGAGTTAAGGGCTTCCTAAAAGAAGAAGGGGCTTTAGCGACATCCAGAGCGTCGCTAAAATCGCTTCCAAAAGCGTCGGTGAAGCCCTCCTGCCGCTCGCCTCGTTCCTTCTCCTCGCGCGATCCACGGTCGCTGAACGAGAGTTGTCCGATCAAAGATCGGACGGCTGAGAGTCTTCCTCGCCTGCGTTGGGATCGTGCCTAGGGTGCGCGTGTGCGTCTCCGCCTGGCGTGCACGCACACGTGGACGCTCATGAGCTGCGGTCACGCCGCATGGCAAGATCCCTGCTGCCCACTGCTGATCGGGAGGCCCAATTTCTCCGCGCCCATCGCCCGTCCTCAAATCCCACTCCACGTGGCTCGAACCCGCATCACGTGGGTGCGAGCGTGCGTGCTCACCGTTGCGCCACGCCTGTGCTTTGTTGCGGCGACCGCGAGCGGGGGTGCAAATCTCGATCGTTCGATCGAAGATCGACGACCGAGCTTTGATCTCGGCTGGCTGAAGGCGCGTGAGCGCAGGGGCGGGGCTGACATGGCGCAATCTGGGCTGTTGATCTCCAGATCAACGGTCAAAACTTCTTGGGCCCATTGTAGGAGCTTCGGATGTCGAATTTGGCCGATCTTGAGTCCGTTGGACTCCGTTCGTCGTTCTGGATCCATCTGTGTGGTCCGATTGCTCATCTGAGGCCTGCTTTGACAAATTCTTACACAAATGGCCATTAATGCAATTTATAAGCAATCTTGGTACATGATGCATGCAATGCTCCTATTCTACTTATGTTGTGCCTTTTATTCTAAAGATGGGCCATATTCAACATAATTATCACCCCCTTGTGTAGTGTTATCATACCCCCATGCTTACTCCTTGCTAGTCCCTAGCAAGGTTTATTCTAGTCTTTATTTCCTTGCAGAATTCAAGAAGTAATTGCTTAGGCACTTCGTTACTTGTCAATAAGAGGAAATATACGACGATCTTAATCTACAAAGATTAAGCAGTGCCCGGGTGTCTGCCAAAATACGAATCGCCCAAATCCTTGCTTTAATGTATATATAACTATACATATGTATACGTATATATATATATATTAGAATTTTTTTCGGAATTCAATGTGGGTTGGTAACTTTTTACGGCTACCCAACCCACCCAAAACTCGGTCAAAACCCTAAGTGCTAAGCATCTTGGTGTGAATGTTGTGGTAGACTCACTTAACGGTAATTGAGACAGACTTCGAGTTTCTACGCCTCTAGTGACCAGAAAAGGAAATAAATTTGCCTGAAGGTGTATTTGTTCGATTGGTAGCTTTCTCCCTATGTTTGTTTTAATTGGGGTCAACACAAGAATTTTTCCAGTGTATATCTCCCCGGCTTGTACTACTTCTTCGCTTCTTCCTTAGGTGTTTTGGTCTTTTTTGTGTAATTATTGAGCTGGGCTCTGGACAACCGACCAATGGGCTGTTACCCACGATCACTTGCCAGCTATACTTGTGCTGTGAAGTGTGGTTTATTTTCTTTTCTTCTTTTTTTTTTTCGTAGGTGGCTTCCTAGATCTCAAATGTACCTAGAGGCAATGAAGAAGAAATGGCCTGTGGCTGGGTTCTGGACAACCTGCCAATGGGCTGTTATCCACGACAACTTGCCAGCCATACCACCCTAGAGAGTTCATTAGCTACCCAATTTCTGTCAAAATCTCCGAGAAGTGAGTCTATGCGAAAATGTGTGCAGATGCTTAGACTCAAATTTTTTCTGAGGTAGAAGGTGAGTTGATAAGTCGTATACTTATTACCTTATTTAGTAGGTGGATTAGAATAGCTTGAGGTTGCAAGGATTCACCGCTAAATCCATATTTTAACGGACACCAGGGCTGTTTAAGCCTGAAGGCATGAAAAGTCTAAGTGTTTAAGTTCTTTTTGTATTATTTTCCACTATTGACAAGTTTCTAATGCCTAAGTTTTCTTCCTAAATTTAATTTTTTTTAAATTAATTTATTCATTTAGACTGATTAATTGAGCTCAGGATTATGCAATTTATCACCCCCCCCATGCTTAAGTTGGACAATGTCCTCATTGGCAGATTCATGGATGCAGAAGGGTTCAAAAAGATAGTACCTGAGTGACGTAAACTACCAGATCAGTCTGAATCCTCTAGGTTGCCTCCCAGGAAGCGCCGAGTTTAATGCCTCTAGTTGGGCGGTGCTCGGTGTCTACCCTCAACGAGGGTGACACTTTCCTTGGGGGGTACCTGGGCCAGGAAATGCTTCAATCTTTGACCATTAACTGTAAAAGTGTGCCCAGTGTTAAGATCAGCGATTTCAACTGCCCCATTAGAATAGGGCTTAACCACCCGAAATGGTCCTGTCCATTTGGACCTGAGTTTCCCTGGGAAGAGTTTTAGGCGTGCATCAAACAACCAAACTTGCTGGTTAGGCTCAAAGGTTTTTCTATGAATGAGTCGGTCGTGGACGGCTTTCATTTTCTCCTTATACAGTCGACTATTGTCAAAGGCGTCCCGACGAATTTCTTCGAGCTCATATAATTGAAGCGTTCTCTGCGCACCGGCTAACTGGGGATCCATGTTACATTGCTTGACAGCCCAGTAAGCCCAGTGTTCCAATTCGACAGGAAGATGGCAGGCCTTGCCAAAGACCAGGCGATAAGGCGACATGCCTATCGGGGTCTTGAAAGCGGTCCTATATGCCCACAGGGCATCATCAAGTCGTGTGGACTAGTCTTTCCGTCAGGTCTCACAGTCTTCTGTAAAATGTTCGTGATTTGTCTATTTGAGACCTCAGTCTGCCCATTTGTTTGTGGATGATACGGGGTGGCAATGCGGTGGTTTACCCCGTATTTTCTAAGTAGGGCACGGAATTAGGAATGGATAAAATGGCTTCCACCATCACTGATCTTGGCCTTGGGTATTCCAAACCGGGAAAAGATGTTCTTCTTTACAAAGTCCATGACAGTCTTGTGATTGCATCATTGGGTGGCGACGGCTTCAATCCATTTGGAAACATAGTCTACTGAGACCAGGATGTACTCGAAGCCATTGGATGGTGGAAAGGGGCCCATAAAATCGATACCCCAAACGTTGAAGATTTCAACAATCAAAATGGGCTGAAGGGACATAATATCTTTCTTGGTCATGGTCCCCAATGTTTGGCACGTGAGCAAGTCTTGGCAAAGATGTGTGCATCCTTAAATAGGGACGGCCAGTAAAATCCAGATTGCAAAACTTTTGCAACTATTTTCTTTCCAGAGAAGTGGCCGCCACACGCTTGGTCATGACAAAAGGAAAGCACGCTCTGAATTTCATCTTCAGGGATACACCTTCTAATGATCTGATCAACACAGAGGCGAAACAGCATGGGATCATCCCAGAAATAGTGCTTGGCCTGAGCCAAGAACCTGTCCCGTTGCTGTCTGGACCAGCTGTGCGGAGTTTGTCCTACAACCAGGTAATTGACGTAGTCTGCATACCATGGCAGCTTTTTGTCTTACACGGCTAGGATGTGTTCATCAAGGAAGGCATCAGAGAGAGGTAGGGAGGGTCCAATGTGGTCTGGATGAAGTCTCGACAAGTGGTTAGCCACCACATTTTTCGATCTGGCCTTGTCTCAGATTTCCAGGTCAAATTCCTACAAAAGTAGGATCCATCTGATGAGCCTGGGTTTTGCGTCCTTTTTGTCCAACAGGTGCCGGATGGTTGAATGGTCAGTGTAAATAGTCACGTGGGATCCCAGCAAGTATGAGCGAAATTTTTCAAGTCCAAAGACTACAGCGAGCAACTCTTTCTCTGTGACGGTATAATTACGTTGGGCCTCATCCAACGTTTTACTTGCGTAGTAGATCACCATGGGCTTCTTGTCTTGCCTTTGTCCCAGGATAGCGCCTATGGCAAAATCTGATGCATCACACATAATCTCAAAGTCCTGGGACCAGTCTGGGGGTTGAAGTACAGGTGCAGTGGAGACTAAGTCTCGAAGGGTGTGATAAGCCTGGATGCAATCAGGAGACATGTGGAATATGGCGTCGTTGGATAGAAGGTCGGTCAAGGGTTTGGAAAGCTTGGAAAAGTCTTTGATGAACCTTCGGTAGAAGCCAACATGTCCTAGGAATGAGCGAATCTGCTAGACCGAACTAGGTGGAGGAAGTTTGGAAATTAAATCAACCTTAGCTCGATCTACCTCGATGCCCCTATACGAAACGATGTGACCGAGGACAATTCCTTCTTGAACCATAAAATGCCTATTTTCCCAACTTAACACCAAGTTAACCTCGATACATCGTTTCAGGATTTTCTCCAAGTTGCTCAAACAATGGTCGAATGAATTCCCGAATACAGAGAAATCATCCATAAAGACCTCCAAGTATTCACCCACCATTTCTGAAAAAATGGCTAGCATGCAACGCTGGAAGGTCGCAGGTGCGTTGCATAACCCGAATGGCATTCGACGGAATGCAAACGTGCCATACGGGCAAGTGAATGTGGTCTTTTCCTGATCTTCTGGAGCAATTGCGACTTGGTTATATCCTGAATATCCATCCAGGAAGCAAAAATACTTCTGCCCTACCAATCTTTCAAGGATTTGGTCAATAATGGCAAGGGGAAGTGGTCCTTCTTAGTGGCTTCATTAAGCTTCCTATAATCAATACACACCCGCCATGCGGTGGTGGTGCGGGTGGGGATGGATTCACCATGATCATTGGTGACAACGGTGAGCCCAGCCTTCTTGGGAACCACTTGAGTGGGGCTCACCCAGGGGCTATCGGAGATAGGGTAGATGATGTCGGCGTCGAGCCACTTGATGATTTCTTTTTTAATGACCTCCCGCATGTTTGGGTTTAAACATCTCTGCATCTGGCGGGAAGGTCGGGCCCCGTCTTCCAGGTAAATCTTGTGGGTGCAATAGGTGGGCTATTCCTCTTAAATCCGAAATGGTCCAACCAATGGCGGCCTGATGTTCTGAAAGGGTCGCAGTCAACCTGAGTTCCTGATCCTCGGTTAGATGAGAATTAATAATCACAGGGAAGGTCTGGTCAGGTCCCAAGAAGACGTACTTGAGATTTTCGGGCAATGGTTTAAGTTCAGGTGCGGGTGGGACCACAGTCGATGGGAAGGGAAAGGGAGGAAGTTGATCAACATCGATCTCTTCAAATGGTGTCATGTGATGGCACTCAGCCTTACAGAGGTCCACGGGTAATGATGGCGACGGGTCAGAACAGTCACTACGGGTTTGGTGGTTTGAGACAGAACTGAGGGTGAGGCATTCCTCGATTAAAGTTTCCACGGGATCATGTTCCTCAATGTAATCACAATCAAAAGACTTTGTTGCCCGGAAAATATCCAATTGCATTTTCCTATCCCCGAAGGCGATTTCCATACATCTTGTGTCGCAATCAATGTTTGCTTTAGCCGTAGCTAAGAAAGGTCTGCCTAAGATTATGGGTGCATTATGTAATTTTTCAGGGACTTCCATGTCGAGCACCAAAAATTCGACTGGGAAATAGAAGTCCTTGACCCGTACAATTACGTCCTCGACAACCCCCTTCGGGGTTTTCACTGATCTATCAGCCAGCTGGATGGTGACAGGGGTTGGTGTCAGCTCCCCAAAACCAAATTGGTGGTACAGGGTTGTTGGAATTAGGTTGATAGAAGCACCTAGGTCCAGGAGTGCTCTATCAAACGTCATGTCCCCGATATTGCAGGAAATCAAGGGCGCTCCTGGGTCAGTTCGCTTGAGTGGAAGGTTGCTTGATATCACGGAACTTGCTTGCTCAGAGAGTGCAACCTTCCTAGGTGCTTGAGGTCTCGGCTTACGCTTGGGTGTACAGGCATCCTTTAAAAACTTGGCGTAAGCAGGGATGTGTTTGACGGCTTCTAGGAGCGGAATATTAATCTGTACTTGCTTAAAAATTTCCAACAGCTCCTCAGTTTCCACAGTATTCTTTTTCTTGATTGTTTCCAAGGCCTTAAGGTAGGGTGTCTGAATGTGGATTGGTTCCATGTCTGGGTCCGTGGTTGGTGCCTCTTCTGAGTCGGGTATTTCAACAGGTAAAGTCTCAGGGAGAGTCGACCATTTGGGATCCTGGGTTTTGGTGCCCCTTCTCAAGGTCACCGCATTCGTAGAGGCATTGGGGCCATGGGGTGATCCTTGAGAAGATGAGGACGAAGAAGAGCCAAACCCAGGAGGTGTTTGCGGGGCTGGCTGGACCATGTGAGCCTGCCTGGGGTTGCTTTGGAACCCTTGCGAATTGGGGCCACTGTTAATTATGTTTTGCGGGTTCGGTTGTGGTTGGGAAGGTAGGGATCCTTGTTGTTTACAGTCCAAGAGTTGGCTTAACTGTCCCTTTACCAAGGCCATTTCCTCCTGATGTTTCTGGTTCATGTCATCCATCATCTTTATTAGGGTATCCATTTGGTTTTGTGGGGGAGGGGCCGCCCTATTCTGATTATATTGGGGTCTAAGTGGTGGTCCTTGCTGATAGGGGGGCAAGTGTGGTTTCTGGTTTGGCCTACGATGGTTTTGGAATTGCGGTGGTTTCTGGTTTGTCCAACCAAAGTTGGGGTGGTTACGCCAGCCGGTGTTGTAAGTGTTGGAGAAAGGGTCAGGTTTTGCATATCCTTGGACGGCTTGCACATCTTCTAAGATAGCTGATGTTGATGAAGAGGGAAGGGAGTAATCAAGGGTCGAGGGAGCAAAGGTCCCTCCCTGGAACGTGGTCAGGGGTTGTTCCAGGTTCAATTGGGTGAAGGGCTAGACCAGGTCAACATTATGTGCTCCCTTTGCTAGGGAGAAAGTCTGCAAGGGGTTCCTGGTCTAATTCAGTAGCTCATCAATCTTTTTGTCCACCAATTCCACTCGATCCAAATTTTTGGCAATGATGTCCATGTCAACCATTCCAGAATTTGCTTGTACCTCATAAATCCTGCCACGGGGTTGACTGGACCTGTTAAACTAGTTCATGGAGGCATTGTTGAGCGAATTCTCGCTCATAGACTCAAAGAGCTCAAACGTGCTCTCCTCATCTTTGTTCAGGAAGTTTCCCCCGCATGAGGCATCGACGAAGTTCCGTAGGTTGCTGTCCAGACCGTGGTAGAAGATCTGGGCCAATTGCCACCTTGGAACTTCGTGGTTTGGGCATTTCCTCAAAAGTTCATTAAATCTTTCCCACGCCTCATGAAATTGTTCCCCACCCTGGAGTGTGAAGGTAGTGATAGCTCTTCTGAGGGCATCGGTCTTTCCTATGGGGAAGAATTTCTTTAAAAATGCATGCCTCAGTTCTTCCCAGGTGGTGATGGGTCTACCTAGGGTTCTAAGCCAATGAGAAGCCTTGTCTCTTAATGAGAAAGGGAATATCTTGATTAGAACAATGTCAAGGCTAATGTTCCTAGGTTTCACCGTTCGTACTATGCGGTCGAGATCCTCTAGGTGCTGAAAGGGGTCCTCATTTGAGCTTCCATGAAAGTGGCTCTGGATCAGACTTAAGACATTCGATTTTAGCTCGAAATCATCTCCCCCCTCGGGGATCTTAAGGTGTGGCTCGACTCTAATAGCAGAAGGGTTATAGAAATCACGGAGGGGTCTTGGCTGGTCTTGAAATGGCGGTAAATCAAGTGGTGGTTGCCCTGGTATGTCGTGGACAGGTGGTGGTGGTTGTTCTTGTGGGTTCTGTAACCGTTGTATGGCTTGCATGATGGTGTGGATTTGTTGTTGCTGAAGCCGATGGTTAGCATTGATTTGAGCTTGGATGATGGTCATAGCGTCTGGTGGGGGTTGATCTTCAGCCTCATCTACCCTAGGTTCAGCCATGTTTTCAACAGAATTACGTCGCCTAGATTCCTGCCCCAAAACACACAACTCAGGATGCAGTGAGCACCTCCCGTGCATACACTAGAGAAGAACAGGAGGGGATGCGGAGGGCGACAGATGCGAGAAATGTGTTTCAATCAAGCACACAAGCCTAGTCCTTATGGTGTATTCCTTAGGAGACCTAGAAGTCTCAGAAAGGGTGATTAAGTCCGTAAGCACTGGACTCCCCTTCCTAAGGCTAATCTGGCCAGGTTGATTATGAGGGGATTGCAGGGAAGGTTCTTCCTTTGGCTTGCGCCTCCAGTTCCATAGACCCCACAACTGCAGTCGTTTGACACTGCCCCGCAGCCTAGTCACCAGATTCTACCAAGGGAATGAAAGCCAAGTGCCTAGCGAACAAAACCTCACCTTTTGAGACTTAACTTAGTCCTGCCTAGGGCACGTCTACTCAGTTTTAAAGGGCTAGGATAGTTCTTGTGCTTAGGGTGATGTGATGAGGCGTTGATTGGGGTGGTGCCTCTTAATTTTCCATTTTCAAAGTGTGTGCTTCTAGCAAAACATGGTTTCCAAGCAAGGATTTGTTAAGATGTGGTGTCTTTTAATGTTTCATCCTTACTTTAGTACTTTTCAGGGTTGACATGTCTTAATGTTTTCAACCAAGTTTCAGTGGGCACGTCAAGTTCTGCACACAATTCGGTGAAAGTAGATTTCCTTTTTATTCTGTAGAGGCTCTAAAAACCCTAGTGTACTCATCCTAATGATCATGCAGCTTCTATTAGATGAGTCAATTTTAGGGTTGAGTGGTGCGGCCCAGGTCAACTCATGGTGGCTTCGCAAACACCATGATGTAAACACATTTACACTACTTAAAATGTCTATTTATGCATGTTCTTAAGCATAGGATTGCATTTCATGATATAAATATTGCATAACATGCATCATCTTGCATTTAGAGTAGTTTGAATAAAATGGAGGTTAATTGTCTCCTTTTATGTGCTTGGACAGGGCAAACATTTTATCGGGGCCTCAGATCAAAGATCCAACCATATGGATGTGATCAGGGCGACGATTGGAGTTCAATGACTCCAAGATCGCCCTAATCAGGCATCTGTAGCATCAGATAGTGACCTAGGAACCCTAGAAGATCAAGGGCCAGGATGGTGTAAATTCGCACTTCAAATGACAAATCCGACCGCACGGATGAATTCAGATCGACGATCGCAGCCCAACGACACAAAAATCGAGCCAATGCGACATCCGTGGCACCATCTACAACTTCCAGAAGATGGACGACCAAGATGGCACCACGTGGCGCCATCTCAGTCGCCCAAACGGCCGCTTGCATTTTGTGAAGGCCTCGCGCCCGATCCCTCTCCGCCGTTGTATCTTAATCCAACGGTTGTTGTCGCTCGTGCTTAAAAGCGTCCGCTCGACCATCCGCACCCCATAGCGCAGCGGTCGAGCGCGCTTTCGCGAGCGGCAGGCGTGGGATCGAGCCGCGGCGAGGGGCTGGAAGGCGCAGGCAATTGAGGTGTGTGGAGCGACAGATGGAGATCGGACGGTCACGCGCGCCCGATTACGTTCACGCGCGATTGAACGCGCGGCGTGGACGCGCGATCGCACACGCCAGGCGGGCGCACAACGAGTGGACAAAGACGCATCTTAAGCCGTTCGATCTCACGATTGGACAGATGAGAATCGATGAACGTGCGCAAGCCGTTGAGCGCGCGAGCAGGAGAGGAGGCGTGCGCGAGCCGCCCACGACGCCCACGTTGGGGGCTTTAGTGACGGATTTATCCATCACTAAAGACCCCTCTTTTATTATTTTGAAGTTGTAATGTCCATTTTGCCCCCACTCCTTGCAACTATAAAAGGAGACCCCCTCCATACGAAATTCTCATCCCTTCTTTCTCCTCTCTACCCCTCCAAAGCTCAAGAGAAGCTTGTCCCACACCCAGGATGCTTCTTCCGAGATAAAGTCCAATTTTCGTTCTCCTTCGGAAGTGGATCCCGCGATGACGATGGCGTGCTGCTCCGTTCCCGTTCTTCTGCTTCGTCCTCCTTCGTCCTGCTTCGTTCTTCTTCGTCCAGGCGTCATCCCGTCCGGCTCGTCCTCCAAGCAATCGTCGAGGAGGATAACTTCTCTCTCCCATTCTTGTTTACAGCTTTTCTAGTGTAGAATTTTCCTGCTTTATAGTGTAATTGATTTTCCGCTTTCTAGTGTAACTTTTATTTAGTTTGATTATATAAACAATTGAAATATTGAATTCATGTTCTCTCTCTCTCTCTCTTTCTTTTAGTATGATAGCTCCATTGTAATTATATCGCCTTGCTTATCAAAAATCCTAAAAAAATATAATTGCGAATATAGATCAACGTAGCCTCCCTGTGTTCGACCCAAAATTCTTTTCGGTATAAATTTTATTTGTTGAACATGAATTCTTCGCTTTCGAACTACAACGACAGGTTTTCCAAAACCAAACACGTTAGCGTAGCGATTCGAAATGTCTCAACATTTTGGCGCCGTTGCCGGGGATCGAACCCGGGTCACCCGCGTGACAGGCGGGAATACTTACCACTATACTACAATGACGTACTATAGTGGACAAGATTATGTGTCCAAATGGATTGAGGCAATTCCCACCCAAACCAATGACCACAAGGTGGTCATCAATTTTGTCAAAAAAAATATCTTCAGCAGGTTCGGGATTCCGAGGGCTATCATCAGTGATGATGGCACTCATTTTACTAATGCCCAATTCCGGAATTTATTGGCCAAATACGGGGTTAATCATTGAATTTCCACACCTTACCATCCCCAAACGAATGGACAAGCCGAGATCTCCAATCGAGAGATCAAGAACATTCTACAAAAAACAGTTTGGCCTGATCGCAAGGATTGGACTCAAAAGCTTGAGGACGCTCTTTGGGCCTACCGTACGGCGTATAAAACGCCCATCGGCATATCTCCATTTCGTTTGGTGTATGGAAAGGCGTGCCATCTACTCGTAGAGATTGAACACAGGGCATTCTGGGCAATCAAACAATGCAATTTAGATCTGAATGTAGCTGGTAAGGCCAGGAAACTCCAACTATCTGAGTTGGAGGAGCTTAGAAATGATGCTTATGAGAATGCCAAGATCTACAAGGCTCGGACCAAAGCTCTACATGATCAATTGATTTCCCGCAAGAGCTTTAAGCCAAACCAGAAGGTCTGGTTATTTGATTCTAAACTTAAGCTCTTTCCTGGTAAACTTAGATCTAATTGGAATGGCCCATTCATAATTGATCAGATTTTTCCTAATAGTGCTGCTTAGATTTCTGACCCAAAGACAGGTAACACCTTTAAAGTCAACGGTAAACGTTTGAAGCCTGTTGTTGACCGTAATCTTCCAGAACTCGTCTCAGACTCTGTTGCTCTAGCCATTCTGTGACTTCTTTGGCTGGACTTCGCCTAGCTGACGGCATTAAACTCAGCAGTTGTACATATGACACAAGACTGATACGAGCTTCATATCCAGGTGACATCTTTCATATTCTACCCTTTCTTTCATGTCTCTTTTTCAATGAGGACATTGCATCAGCTAGGCATGGGGGGGTGGATTCATTCTTGAATTATTTGGTCAGCTTTGTGAAATCCATATAAATTGTCTCTCTTCTTATTAAAAAATATAATAATAAAAATAAAATAAAATTAGGAAGGATTAGTTGGACATTAGGACTTTTCAATCCTAAGAAATTTTACATTAGGATTTGAACACAAAGACCCCTCAGGTCTTTGGACTTAATTGGCCTGTGTATCCACTAAAATGTGGATTTGTCTTTGAGTCCTCGCCATCTTAATTCTATTATAATTGGAATAAATAAGTTTGGGTGATAAGTACACGACTTATCAACCCGCCCTCTGATTTGAGGGAATTTGAGTTTTAAGCATCTACACACTTTCTTTGCACTGACTCGTTGTTCGATGATTTTAACGGAAATTGGGTAGCTAATGAACCTTCTAGGGTGATATGGCTGGCAAGTTATCGTGGGTAACAGCCCATAGGTAGGTTTTCCAGAGCCTAGTCACTGGAGCTTTCTTTTTTTCCTGCTCTTAGGTAAATCTTAGACCAGGGAAGCCACCTACTTAAAAAAAAAAAAAATCAAAAAGAAAAGGAGAAAAGAACAAAAAGAAATAAGCTACACTTCGCCGCACGAGTATGGCTGGCAAGTTGTCGGCGATAACAGTTCATCGACCGGTTGTCCAGAACCTAGCTCAGTAAATGCACTAAAAAAAATCCCAAAACACTTAGGAAGAAGCGGAGAAGTAGAATAAATCGAGGAGATATACACTGGATTCACCCTTGTGTTGACCCCGTAAAAAATAAAAGTAGGGAGAAAGCTACTGGTTGTAAAGATACACCTTTAGGCAGAAGTCTTTTTGAGGTCACCTAGAGACGTAGAAATCCGAAGTCCATTTTAATTACCGGTCAACGAGTCTATCACAATCACAATAAGATGCTTAAAACTTAGGGTTCTCATCAAATCTTGGGTGAGTTGAATGGCCGTAGAAAGCCACTCTTAAACCCTAAAATTTGAAAATCCAAAAAAATTAGAAAAGAGAAAAAGAAATTTTTCTTTTAATAAGGCGAGAGCTTGAGGCGATCTACATTTTGGCTGATACCCGGGCATTGTTGTGTCTTTGATAGTTCAGTTCCTAAGTAGACAATTTCTTAATGATTGAAAATAACTCAAGTCCAAATAATCCAACCTAATTCTTTTATAAATAGCATATAGTTTTTGCTAGGGACTAGTAAAAGATAGGCATGGGGGTATGATGTAAACACATTTACACTACTTAAAATATCTATTTATGCATGTTCTTAAGCATAGGATTGCATTTCATGATATAAATATTGCATAACATGCATCATCTTGCATTTAGAGTAGTTTGAATAAAATAGAGGTTAATTATCTCCTTTTATGTGCTTGGACAGGGCAAACATTTTATTGGGGCCTCGGATCAAAGATCCAACCGTATGGATGTGATCAGGGCGACGATTGGAGTTCAACGACTCCAAGATCGCCCTACTCAGGCATCCATAGCATCAGATAGTGACCTAGGAACCCTAGAAGATCAAGGGCCAGGATGGTGTAAATCTGCACTTCAGATGACAAATCCGATCGGATGGATGAATTCGGATCGACGATCGCAGCCCAACAACACAAAAATCGAGTTAATCCGACATCCATGGCACCATCTACAACTTCCAGAAGATGGACGGCCAAGATGGCACCACGTGGCGCCATCTCAGTCGCCCAAATGGCCGCTTGCATTTTGTGAAGGCCCCGTGCTCGATCGCTCTCCGCCGTCGAATCTTAATCCAACGGCTGTGGTCGCTCGTGCTTAAAAGCGTCCGCTTGACCATCCGCGCCCCATAGTGCAGTGGTCGAGCGCGCTTTCGCGAGCGGCAGGCGCGGGATTGAGCTGCGGCGAGGGGCTGGAAGGAGCGGACAATTGAGGCGCGTGGAGCGTCAGATGGAGATCGGACGATCGCGCGTGCCCGATTGTGTTCACGTGCGATTAAACGCGCGGCGTGGATGCGCGATCGCACGAGCCAGGCGGGCGCACGAGCGGGCAGAGGTGCATCTTAAGCCGTCCGATTACGAATCGATGAACGTGCACAAGCCGTTGAGCACGCGAGCAGGCGAGGAGGCGCACGTGAGCCGCCCACGATGCCCACGTTGGGGGCTTTAGTGACGGATTTATCCGTCACTAAAGACCCCTCTTTTATTATTTTGAAGTTGTAATGTCCATTTTGCCCCCACTCCTTGCAACTATAAAAGGAGACCCCCTCCATACGAAATTTTCATCCCTTCTTTCTCCTCTCTACCCCTCCAAAGCTCAAGAGAAGCTTGTCCCACACCTGGGATGCTTCTCGCGAGATAATGTCCAATTTTTGTTCCCCTTCGGAAGTGGATCCCGCGACGACGACGGCGTGCTGCTCCATTCCCGTTCTTCTGCTTCGTCCTCCTTCGTCCTGCTTCATTCTCCTTCGTCCAGGCATCGTCCTCCAAGCAATCGTCGAGGAGGATAACTTCTCTCTCCCATTCTTATTTATAGCTTTTCTAGTGTAGAATTTTCCTGCTTTATAGTGTAATTGATTTTCCGCTTTCTAGTATAACTTTTATTTAGTTTGATTATATAAACAATTGAAATATTGAATGCATGTTATCTTTCTCTCTCTCTCTCTCTTTCTTTTAGTCTGATAGCTCCATTGTAATTATATTGCCTTGCTTATCAAAAATCCTAAAAAAATATAATTGCGAATATAGATCAACGTAGCCTCCCTGTGTTCGACCCGGAATTCTTTTCGGTATAAATTTTATTTGTTGAACACGAATTCTTCGCTTATGAACTACAACTATAGGTTTTCCAAAACCAAACACGTTAGCGTAGCGATTCGAAACGTTTCAACACACCACTCAAGAAAAAGAAAAGAACACTCCAAGAGTTTAATCAGAATGTTAGAGTGTACATTTTTTGTGGGGTGATGTGTTAAGGATGTGGGTCAAGCAATCGTACACCACGCCAATTTTTTCAGTTTTTACAATTTTTTTTTAGCTTTTTCAGGCAAGCAAACAATGAGAGAGAGGTTACTCACTATCGGTCCTTGAGGCGCCTACTCCCTTGCTACCATCGTGGGATGCATTGCTTCACCGTCCATGCACCGAATTCCTGCAACCATCATGTAAAAAGGAAAATAGGGCATTAGACGATGTGAGAATGAATGTGGAATGGATGTGATAAAACAAATCCGTTGCTTCCCTGGCAACGGCGCCAAAAACTGACGTGCTGTTGTGTGTGTGTGTTAAGGAGTGTCGTTATAGTCGCACTTGCAATGTCGGTTTTAAAATAATTAAACGGAGGTGAGTCCGAGTGTCGGTCTCAGGGAGGCGTGAAAATCGGATTTTTACTTACCACTTCTTGTCATGGAAAGTGCGGAGTTTTTGCTTGCGAAAGGTGCGGTTTTGAAAAGCGAAAGAGAGAGATAGAGAGAGAGAGAGAAGGTTTAGGGTTAGAAAGCTCTTTGTTTTGACCATGAAACTTAAACAAAAATTAAAATGGCAACTGAACGGAAAATAACTTCATTAAACATGCACTTGTAGTTCATAACTTACAACATTAAATACATGCTTCAACAAAAGTAATAGAAAGCTTAAAAGAGAGAGAGAGAGTGTGTGTGTGTGGAGAGCGACGAGGCAGCCACGGCGGTGGAGGAGGCTCCGTCGGCGGCTCGTCGTCTCCGGCGATTACAAGAGTGCCTAGAGCTAGCTAAGAGAGGGGTGGAGTAGTTGCAAGGGGGAATAAATGCCTTGAATGATAATTGGAGGGGATTTAAATAGAGTTAAGGGCTTCCTAAAAGAAGAAGGGGCTTTAGCGACATCCAGAGCGTCGCTAAAACCACTTCCAAAAGCGTCTGTGAAGCCCTCCCGCCGCTGGTCAGCCGCAAGCCTCGTTCCTTCTCCTCGCGCGATCCGGGGCTGCTGAACGAGAGCCGTCCGATCAAAGATAGGACGGTTGAGAGTCATCCTCGCCTGCGCTGGGATCGCGCCTAGGGCGTACGTGTGCGCGCACGTCTCCGCCTGGTGTGCGAGCGCGCGTGGATGCTCATGAGCTGTAGTCGCGCCGAGTGGCAAGATCCCGGCTGCCCGCTACTGATTGGGAGGCCCAGTTTCTCCGCGCCCGTCGCCTGTCCTCAAATCCCACTCCGTGCGGCTCGAACCCACGTCGCGTGGGTGCGAGCGTGCGCGCTCACCGTTGCGCCACACCCACGCTTTGTCGCGGCGACCACGGGCGGGCGAGCGAATCTCGGTCATTCGATCGAAGATCGACGGCCGAGATTTGATCTTAGCTGGCTGAAGGCGCGACGAGTGCGGGGGCGGGGCTGACGTGGCACAATTTGGGCCGTTGATCTCCAGATCAACGGTCAGAACTTCTTGGGCCCATTGTAGGAGCTTCGGATGTCGGATTTGGCCAATCTTGAGTCTGTTGGACTCCGTTCGTCGTTCTAGATCCATCCGTGTGGTCTGATTGCTCATCTGAGGCCTGCTTTGACAAATGCTTACACAAATGGCCATTAATGCAATTTATAAGCAATCTTGGTACATTATGCATGCAATGCTCCTATTCTACTTATGTTGTGCCTTTTATTCTAAAGATGGGTCATATTCAACATAATTATCACCCCCTTGTATAGTGTTATCAATCAGAAATACTAAAAAGTATGGATCATATTTGGTGGATAGCAATTGGTGTTTTTGTTGTTGTCTCAAAAACATCGACATATAATGAAGAAATGATACGAAGATAAAACTATAAACTTGAACTATTTTCTTTTTCTTTTTTTTTCTTTTTCTGAATATAAATATTTCTCTTTTCTTCTTCTTTCTATATATATATATATTTTTTTTTTATAACTCCAACACAACATGACACAAAATTTTATTTATGAGGTATTATTAGGGATGATGATGGTCAAGAGGATATTGTGTGGCTTATTTGGTGGAAGTGCCTACTCTCGGCACCGGGAAGGAATGGATAAGACAAGCGTATTTTTGACCTTTGACACTATTACCCTCCTTCAGCCGAGGACTCTATGAAGGATGGTCGTAACCATCCACCATAGTCAGTTTTATTAGGACTCTATCTCTATGTATTTGCCTTATTTGGTGACTCTCAGGAATTCACACAATGTACATGCACTGGAACGGAGAACGAAAACTATGCCTAACTCTGAGGTATTATTATCTAATTATCAAAAACTTAAGAGTCCTTGCACTAGACTTAGCGCACCAGTAGTCTCTCTACTTTCTTCTCACAAATATGAGGTGGATTTAATAGAAGATAGTATGCCTGACTCCCTATTAACTGTCCAAGGGTTTAGTATGTTAAAAATATTTATTTATTTTCTACAAAGATCCATTACTCAGTCTACGTGCAAGTGAAGTAATTATACTAGATTTTAAACTTAGAAATAATCTAAGAAGAAAATCTTTAATAAAACCTCCTTGATAAGAACTTTTGCTTGGGACTAACCAATTCAGCTCAAGAAACAAAAGAGAATTTTTTTTTTGGCTAATGCACTATCCTAAATGCATGCAAATAATTATAAATGCTATAAACATCCTTAGGTTATAGCCCCCCATGCCTAAGACTGATAATGTCCTCATTGAAAAAAAAATAAAGATAGAAGAATATCACCTGAGGAGGAGAGTGAGAGGAGCTAAGGCTCCTCAAGCCGAAGTGCGTCCAAAGCCTGACCATCTAAAAGAGTAACATAAGGTTTAAGTCGTTAGCCATTTACTTTAAAGCTCACACCAGAAGTAGGGTTCCGAATATCTACAGCTCCGTGAGGGAAGGCATTGATAACAACGTACGACCCATCTCAATGGGACTTAAGCTTTCCTGGAAATAATTTAAGTCTGGAATTGAAAAGCCAGACCCACTGGTTGGGCTCAAAGGTCTTTCTAATGATGTGCTTATCATGGAAGACCTTTGTACGTTACTTGTAATGTTGAGAATTTTCATAGGCTTCATTACGAAGCTCCTCAAGCTCACTTAACTCTAGCATACGTGCCTTTCCCTCCTTATCCAGATTCAAGTTAACGTTTTTAATAGCCCAATAGGCTTTGTGTTGGATTTCAACGGGAAGATGCATGCCTTTCCATAGACAAGCCGGAAATGCGACATGCCCAAGGGAGTCTTATACGCTGTTCTGTCGGCCCAAAGAGCATCATTTAGTTTTTTAGACCAATCCTTACGGTCGGGCCTGATAGTTTTTTCTAAAATTTGTTTAATCTCCCTATTAGACACTTCAACTTGTCCACTCATTTGGGGATGGTAAGGTGTGGCTATCATGTGGTTGACTCCCAAATTTTGGATTAGTCTTGTGAAGTTCACGTTCTTGAAGTGAAGTCCTCCATCACTTAGGATCATCCTTGGGCACCCGTACCGGGAAATGATATTAGCCTTAACAAAATCCAAGACCACGGAATGGTCATTGGTTCGCATGGGTATGGCTTCTATCCATTTCAATACATAGTCCATACCACAAGGATGTGCTCATATCCGAAGGACATAGGCAAGGGACCCATGAAGTCGATGCCCCAAATATCAAAGATCTCAACTGGGAGAATACGTTGTTGAGGCATCTCATCCCTTTTTCCGATGGTTCCCATCTGCTGGCAACATAGACATGCACACACATATGTATGTGCATCTTGGAATAATGTGGGCCACCAAAAGCTAGACTGAAGAACCTTATGGGCAATCTTTTTTCCACTAAAATGTCCTCCACAGTGGAGGTCATGGCAGAAACTTAGAACACTTCTTTATTCTTCATCAAGGACACAATGGCAGAAAAGCTGGTCAAGACCTATTCTAAAAAGCTCGGGTTCCTCCCAGTGATAAAATTTAGCGTTAGCAAGAAACCTGTCTCACTTCTGCTTGTCCTAAGTACTGGGGGTAATGCCCGTGACTAGATAATTCACTATGTCAGTGAACCAAGGAGTTTTGGCCTCTACTGCCATCAGAGACTCATCAGGGAAAGTCTCTTGGATATTGCTAGTAGGGGTTGATGCCTCAATAGGGATCTTAGATTAATGATCTGCTATCACATTTTCAACTCCTTTCATATCTTTAATTTCCAAGTCAAACTCCTAGAGTAGCAGAATCCAACAAATTAAGCGAGGTTTGGTGTCCTTTTTAGCAAGAAGATGCTTTAAAGTAGAATGATCAGTCACCACAACCTTGGATCCCAAAAGATAAGATCGAAACTTTTCCAAAGCAAACACTACAGCAAGAAGCTCCTTTTCAATGACTGTTGATGCGTCTTGATCGTGTTTTAATAGTTAGTTACGTCGTAGTATAGGTGATCAAGCGTTGTCAACAATTAAAAATTTATTACTCAAAAACCTAAGTATCCGAGGTTAAACACAGGGAGCAATTGGAATTTATTACTAATCTTAAGAATGTAATTGAACACTTAATTACTCAAAACTTAATTCAAAATATAGAAATGCATGAGTTTAAAAGTGAATTGTTGCAAAAAAAAAGGAATTTGGACGTCTAATCATGGGATCAGATGTCTTAAAAATATGTTTTCTCTTGTTCTTGTTCTTGTTCTTCTTCTTCTGATTTTCTTCCTTTCTTCTTTGTGATTCTTCTTTCTTCTCTGTAGTTGCCTTGCTTCTTTCTTCTTATTTTCCTTTATCTTCGGCCTTGCCTCTCTCTGCAGTTTCTTTCTCTTTCTTTTCTCTGTGGGTCTTCTTCTACTTCCTTCCTTGGCTCTGCTTCCCTTGCCTTCAGCTTCTCTTCTTCTTCTGATTGTCTTTCCCTCTCTTTATTTCTGCTTTCTTCTTCAGTTCCTCTTCTCTTTTTCCTTTGCCTCTTCCCTCTGCCTTGCCTTTCTCTTTTTCCTCTGCAAAGGCTTCCTTCCTTCTTCTTTTCCTTCGGTAGCAACGGCTAAGTGTCAGCTTCGCTTCTCCCTTCTGCCTTCCCTACACAAACCAAAGAGGAGCGAAACCTATCCCTCTCTACCCACACCCGCATCTCTCTCTCTCTCTGTATATCACTCTTTAGCACGCTCTCCTAGAGTCGGGTAAACAGGTCGGGTCGCGCCAGATCCGTGTGATGAGTTCATGGACGAGTCAATGTTTAGGTGAGGGACCTCACCCCAAGTGTTATCGGAGGCAACGAACCAATAGCACGAATTCAATTTAAAGTCCTCCAGCACCTCACAGCGTACCGAGGTGGGACTAAAGTTCCACTACTCTTTTGCGCCCGCTTGTAGGAGTCCGTCCTCCAATTGCAGCACTGCAGGCTTCGCGGTGCCACTCTCTGGAACAGATGACTTTGCGAGGCCTCCCCGAGTTAGCTGGACCTGGGCTCCTGGAGCATTGCAGGCTGGGACGAGCTTGCGACCTCCTCGAGTCACCAATAATGGCAGTTGGAGCTCAAAACTTGCCTGACACAAAAAGAGCCTTGCGACTTAATTAGATCACAGGAGCACCTTCGCCGTGTCACGACGAAGGTGAGGCGCTAGGTGGTAGGTTACGGGGTGGCCTAGGAGTGCGTGCTTAGGTCGCCATGTGGCCGGACAGATGGGTTTGGTTGGGGGACAGTTGTGGTGGTGTAGAGGGTCTGTGGACGAGTGGAGGATATTCAGTGAGGTGAGGCAGAGGTTATGCGGTGGTCGGCGAGACGTATGGGGCTGCGGAGTGATGGGAGCATCTCACCGGAGGGTGGTCGGAGATGAAGAAGATGGTGGTGGACAGTGGCGGTCGAGGAGCGTTTGGTGAGATAAGATGAGGGAAATGAAAGAGGGGATAGAGAAGAGCAGTTCTAACCTAACTAAGGGGACGAAGGGGGCGAGAAGGCGATTGACAGTACCTGCTGTCGACGGAGAAGAAAGCATCCAGTGGAGGAAGACGGCGGCGACGACAGGGCTAGGGTGGCTCGTGTGGGTGTTGCACGACGCGGAGGAGGATGAGGAGGACAACTCTGCCACTGGCTTTGTGGCAGAGCGATGAGGAAGAGTAGGGGGGCTCGCCGGAGCTCGTTGGACCCCTTGGCCAGAGGAGAAGAAGAGGAAATTGAGGTAGAATTCCGGCCAAGTTGAGTTGAGGAGGTGCGGCCGGAGATGAGGGTTAATTTATAGGCACAGGCAGGGACTCCTGTGGTTGGAAGCCAAGCTTCCAAGCATGGGAATCCTCATCAGAGATGGAAACAGTTAAGTACCCAAATCTCTCGTCCGTTCGCACGAGAGATTGGGTGCAAATCTTAGATCAGGATTGAGTTCAGATGGAAGGGAATTCCTCAGAGAATCTCCCTTTTAAATCTGGGAGATCTTTGAGGAATCAGAGAGTATTCCCTCTCTAATCCTCGTTGGGGCAGGATTTCTCCCCAATAATGGTAGAGGGACCTGCTTGTAAGAGTAGAGAGGAAGTTAGGGGGGTGTATGCAATGGCTTTCAAAAGATAGGGACCAAAATGTAATTGGGTGTACTCATTTGCAAAGTAGGTCAAGATGACCTCTCCTTAGGTCCAAATTTTGGTACAAACCTAATTTTGACCTAAGGAATCAAATGGTAAAGTTGGATTTTATGTTTGACCATGTTTGACTAGACATTTTGTGCAAAAACCCAAATTAGGTCAATTGATGAGCTAGGACCCTTATTTACGTCAAACTAGGTTCCAAAGGCCAAATTGAATGTTATAAACCCTAGGATATTTTTTTTCATGAATTTTAGAGGATTTCCTTGATTTTTATCCTGACCGAAACCTTGTTGAATTAAGCGGGTCTGTTTTAGTGTTACAAGATGTCATTTAATTCCTGGTTTGCACATAAACCCATTTTTGATTGCATCAACCCACTTTTTATCTTATTTATGCCATTTGACCTAGGTTTTGCCTCTGAGAAATCACGTTTATGTATCGCAATGGTAAAATTGCAGTTTTACCCTTTATTTCATGTTTTCTTCTCAGAACAATTATTCCTCCAATTAAGCCCTCTTCTAAGTTATGTAGGAGCTTTTATTCTCTTTATTAGGCCAAAATGAGCTAGTTATGGCTCATGATGAGGCTCTCATCAGTGATCGTGTAGTTTTGCTGAGGATCTATAAGGGTCTTGCTAGCATAATGCAACACATGAGGTTTGCCATCAACCCTTTGACCTAAGATCGCTCCCACTGCGAAATTAAAAGCATCGCACATTAGCTCAAACGGGAGGGTCCAATCTAGTGCTTGGAGAATTGGCGTGGTAATAAGGGCTTTCTTCAAGACTTGGAAAGCCTCACCATATCTGTCTTCAAAATCGAAGGAGACATCCTTCGCTAATAGGTCACAAAGTGGCTTAGAGATTTTACTAAAATCTCTAATGAAGTGCCTATAGAATCCAGTATGGCTAAGAAAATATCTAACTTGACAAACATTAGTGGGAGATGGAAGCTTAGAGATGGAATCAATTTTGGCGGGATCCACCTCTAATCCTCTCTCAGAGACTACATGCCCCAAAACAATGCTCTGCTGGACCATAAAGTGGCTTTTCTCCCAACTAAGCACTAGCTTTGCCTCTTCGCAGTGGGTTTAAGACTTTATCAAGGTGCGAAAGGCATAGGTCAAACGACAAGCCGTAAATGGAGAAATCATCCATGAAAATCTCAGCACTCTCGTTGATCATATTAGAAAAAATAGGCATCATACATCGTTGGAAAGTGGAAGGAATTTTGCATAACCCGAATGGCATTCAGCGGAACGCAAAAGTGCCATACGGACTCGTGAAGATGGTACGCTCTTGATCGTCAAGAAAGATGACTATCTGATTATACCTAGAGTACCCATTAAGGAAATAGAAGTACTTATTCCCGCCAGTCATTCCAAAATGTGATCGATAAATGGTAAGTGGAAATGGTCTTTCTAGGTAGCCGTGTTCAAATGGCAGTAATCAATGCAGACCCTCCAACTAGTTGAGGGTCTAGTGGTTACCAACTCTCCTTGGTCGTTCTCTTCCACAGTGATTCCTGCCTTTTTGGTCACCACATGAATATGACTGACCCATTTACTATCTGAAATGGGATAGATAATTCCTACATCCAGCCATTTCAGAATCTCCTTGTTAACAACCTCCCTCATAATGGGGTTGAGCCTTCTCTGCATATCTCGGAAGGGTTTCACAGACTCGTTCATGTATAAATGATGCATGCAAAGGGAGGGATCAACACTCTTAATATCAGCAATTGACCAAGCAATTGCTTCCTTGTGCCTTTGTAAACACTCAAGCAGAGCTCCCTCCTACGATTCAGATAATGCAGATGAGATAATAATGGGGAGCTTTTCGTTAGAGCCAAGGAAAGTATACTTCAATGTGCTCGAGAGGGGTTTCAGCTCCAACTTAAGAGCCTTTTGGATTGAGGGTTTAAGTTGAGATGTCTCTGCCTCAGCTAGCGGATCTACCTTCACGGTCTAGGGTGGGGATAGAGACTCTATGTGTGCCCCTAGCAACTCTTCTAATTCAGGTATATCCCCTTCAGTTTCTTCAATAGTCTGAGGATGGTCCTTAGATATGACCTTTTGTAGGAGATCTCTACATAGGAGTGCTGGAGTAGTCTCCTTAATTAGTTTATCAACAACCTCAATCTGAGAACAATCTTCAAATTCGAATTGCTTGTAGGTATCAAAAACATTCAACCAGATCTTCTTGTTTCCAAAGCCCATTTTAAGTGCCCCTGGTCTACAATTGATAGAGGCATTGGCTGTGGCCAAGAAGGGACGTACCAGAATAATGGACAGCTTGGTGGGCTTATTCAATGGGTCAGTATCTAGCATAAGAAAGTCAATAGGGAAGAAGAAGTCCTCCACTCTCACTAGGACATCTTCCAGTAATCCCCGTGGTGTCTTAAGCAATTTGTCTACGACCTAGAGGATGACTGGACTTGGCTTTAAGTCACCTCCTCCCAAAAGGTCATAGACAAAGCTTGGTAAAATGTTCACCCCCACACCCAGATCGAGCAGAGCCTCATCAATGTGTTGGTTACCTATAACCACTGAAATATATGGGGCCCCTAGGTCTTTCATTTTGGGGGGTGTTCCATGTTGGAGAACCGAGCTAACATGGTAAGGTAGGATGACCTTAGCTTGGACCTGTCTCCTAGATCGGTGCTTCTGGGTGCACAGGTCCTTTAGAAACTTGGCATAGGATGGGATATGTTTGATTGCTTCCAACAGAGGCAAGTTGGTCTGGACTTTCCTAAAAGTTTCCATAATCTCCTCCATCCTATCCTTGGCTCTAAGCGAGCCAACAAAAGATTTCTTAGGAGCAGATAGCCGCTCTGGATAGGGCACCCTCGACTTCTTGGTAGAGGGGTTGTCATGGCAGGGAGGGGTAGCATACTGACGACATCCTCAGGGTGGGTGATTTAAAGTGAAGGAGAGTAGTGTGGCTCTTCCTTGGTGCAGATGGAAGTCGGGTCGAGTGTAGGAGGGGAATCATGAGACATGACCGTAGGAGTGCTATCAGGCTTGTCAATTTTCTTTCCACTCCTCAGCATGGTCATAGCTTGGGTGTGCTCTCTGAATATGACCCCCTTGCCCTTTGGGTTCTCCTCATAAGAGCTAGGCAACTTCCCCGGATCACGCTGCCTAACTGCCTCAGTAAGATGACCAATTTGGGATTGCATATCAGTAATCATCTTATTCAGAGATTGGATGACCATATTATGATGCTCTTGCATCGCTTTCATCATGGCTTTAAGTTCATCCATCTCAGAAGGCTTATTCTGAGGAGGGTTTGCATAGGATGGTTGGTATATGAGTTGGGGAGGTAGGGGTCTTGCATTCCCTAAGTTGGAAGCATCACCTTGCTTCCATGAGAAGTTTAGATGGTTCTG
Source organism: Thalassia testudinum (assembly GCA_037157565.1). Taxonomy (NCBI): domain Eukaryota; kingdom Viridiplantae; phylum Streptophyta; class Magnoliopsida; order Alismatales; family Hydrocharitaceae; genus Thalassia; species Thalassia testudinum. Next base: position 74,666,180 of record JAZHRO010000024.1, on the reverse strand, counting down.
CCACCCCAGATTATAGGTATTAGAACACGGGTTATTACGAGGAGGTGGACGAAAACCTTGGGCAGCATTCAGGTCAGCCTGAATCAACTCTGAGAATTGATTTGCCTGGTGGCACTCCGCAGTGGCATGCATTGTGCTTTGGCAAATGGAGCATTCACTTGAATCCTAAAAGATAGAGGTTGCTTGCATGTTCATGTCGGGGTTTTCTAAAAGCCTATCAAAGTTTTTTTTCAACAATCGAATTTGATAAGCCAAATCCTGAGTAGCCATGGCTTCATGGGCCTCTATCTTCCTCAGCAAGATTGATGGTTTTCTTTCTTGATAAGCAGAGGACAAATGTATGGAGTTGTCACTTAATGTTTCAAATAATGCCCAGGCTTCATCCTTAGTTTTGGTCATGAAGGTTGCTGCATAGGCTGCATCGATGGTTTGCCTATGCCTTTCAAATAATCCATTATCGAAACTTTTGACCAATTGCCATCTTGGCACCTGATGGTGGGGGCATAACCTAAGCAAGTCATTAAAGCGTTCCCAAGTCTCGTGAAATTGCTCCCCTTCTTGTTGAGTAAAACCCATAATCTCTCTTCTGTAATGGTTGGTCTTACTCATATGAAAATACTTTTTCAAGAATTCTCCCTTAAGGGTGGCCCAATCATTAACCCTTGCATCAAGGGTATGATACTAGTGCTTGGCCTTATCCATAAGGGAGAATGGAAATAGAGTCCTCATTAGGGCTTCATCAATAAAGCCCCGGAGCTTCACCGTGGAACAGACCTCGGTGAATTCCTCAAGATGGCTATAGGGATCCTCCTTAGTAGTACCATAAAAAGATGGGAGCAAAGATATGGTGGTGCTCTTGATTTCATATGGATTATCCACTCTAGGTCTTCAGATAGGTAGGGCTTGGTGGGTTGTAGGGAGGAAATAGTCTCTCAAGGTTCTTTGATTTTCACCAACCCTAATCACTTCTTCAGGTCTTTCTTCAACCATTTTTCTTCTTTCTTGATTAGCTTTCCTTATAATTCTCTCAAGCTCAGGGTTGAAAAGAAGACTATTTCTAAGAGAGTGCCTACCAAGCATACACCAAGAAAACATAAGGCAAGAGGTCTTTTGTTGATTTAAAGTTCTTTAAATCCTCTTCCAACTCTTCAGCTTGGTCAAATATAGTCAAGGCAGTGTTTCTCCATTCCCACGTAAGCGGTATAAGAGGAATGAGGCACTTGAAATTTCTGGTCAATGACTGTTAAGAGGGTTGAGGTTACTTTTAGTCCTTTCTGGGTGATCAATCAAGTTGTCAAGCAATTACGCACCATAAATTGACCTTCAAGTGTCCTAAAGACGTACACTTTGTTGCGATGATATTATCTAATGCTCAAGTAAAAAGGTACTCCAAGGATGGAACCAAGGGATGCAAGTAGGGTGAACCCTTCCTTTGAGGCGTTGCGTTAGCAGTGCCCCTTAACTACCCTTGAATTCCTTTAAAGGGTGTCCCCCTCCTTAGAGTATCAAGTCACTCGGGCAAAAGTTAATATCACTATTTCAAAGCGAGATAGGAGGGTTTGCATCGATAAAGAGATCGATGCCTATAGCTTTAAGGGTCCAAGTCCTAGTGCAATGCCTATAGTGTGTGCTTAATGCAGGAAGTATGCATCACACCATGAAAAGTGATTTTTCTTTTGGAAATCGCAATCAAGTTATTCAAATACTTCCTGTATATTTTCTTTTATTTTCGAGAAGTAATATGACCACTTGATTAATCTTTTTAAATCAGTTTAAGTGGTCTTCTTTAATTATGTTCAGATGAAATGCATGTGCAGATAACTGATGCAGTAAGATAAGAAATTCGTACCTTCCTCCAGCACTCTTCTATACAAAAATACACATAATGCAATAAGAAAATCTAGATACTGCTCAAGCAATCCTAGATGGTCGTCCTCAAGATATGCAGCTTCTAGTAGGCAGTTCAGATTTATTTTCTCTTTTTTCTTTTTAATAAATGCGCAATCAAAAGAACTAACTAAAAATAAACCTAGAGTCTAAAGAATCAGGGACACTCCCCCAAAAATTGGCCCCAGAGTACAAGGGTGAGAAAACAAATAACTAATACTAAGTCTATCAGCCTAAATCTAAACCAAGATCTAATAACTAAATTAGGAAAGGCTCCTCCGTTCGCCTTTACGTGTGTGTAATCAAGGCCTAAAAGCACCTGCGATTATCCTCATGTGTGTCGCTCAAGGTTGACGTCGACTTTCAGCTACGCCTATCGCTTCGTCAGATTCCTCGCACAGAAAAGATAAAGAATGATTAGATAAATGCGCAATTCAGAGCAATCAGAAATAAAGTCAAGTGAATTTATTGTGTTGATTGCCTCCCCAGCATTGGTGCCATTTGATCGGGAGTTTGTCGCTTGGTAGAAGTAATGTGTCATTGTAGTGAAATCACGTGGTGGAAAAATCCCAAACAAAACTAATTATCGATAAAACTAACCACAATGGATTAGGTCGTATCCACATGGAGAAACGATTGCAATAAATTCATGAGTGTAGAGCCATCATGTTTGCAGAAATATTCGCGAAATCAATTTAATGAATATGTTGCTTTGAATGCACTTTCAATTTCATGAGAAGTTTAGGGATATTTATATAAATTTCACATCAGAAATCAAGTTCCCAAAAATATGTAGATGATGCATGTTTTGTGGCATGTCATGTAATTTTTAGTTGCATGCAAATCTGAATCCAATTTCAATGTTAAATGATGTGCATAACATAAGTCATGCCAATTCAAGAAAATGTAAGTGTATCCTTGCAAATTCACTTTAATTTAATAATCCAAAAAGAAAAAATCCATCTTTCTTCAATGGCATGCAATGTAAATTTAAATTAAACCAAAAATATAGGAAATCTTCCTCTCATGCGTGCACGAAGAGGAGGCCGCGGTCGGGTGTGCGAAGCTTCGAGGAGGTTGAGCGTTCAGAGAGCTTCACGATGGTGGTCGTGGTGTCGACGGAGATGGTCGGAGCTCGCTGGTCGGAGCTTTGGACGTCACCAGTGGTGAGGTTCAACGGTCGACCGTTGAGTGGTCGATTGGTGCGGCTGAAGGTGAGGTTGAGGTTGTGGTGTCGAGGCAAGCATGAGGGAGTCAACGGCATAAAGGATCATTGCCGAAGGTGACAGCTACGTAGGGAGGTCACTGGTGGTTTTTTGGGTTCCTTTCCGTTGGTGCGGCTAGTGGCAAAGGAGGAAGAAAAAGGAGAGGAGGCCGTGCGCTGGGCTGGTATGCACGGGTGTTGTGCACGCGTGGTGTGCGGTTGCTGCTGGTGCACGTGGGGCGTTGTGCGGGCACGTGGTTTTTGGCCGTGAGGGGGGCACGCATGGGCTACTGCTGGTCACTGGCGGGAGCGCAAAGCGGCATGTGCAGAGTGAGCAGCTGGTCTTGTGGTGGTGGGTTATGGTGATGGCATTGGTGATGGGGAGGAGATGTTGGGGGAACGGCTGGTGGTGGTGCTCTCTGTCACCGAGCACCACCATGTTGAGGCGAGTGGAGGAGAGGTGAGGCCAGTGTTGATCCACAGTGTAGGCTTGGGTCCACAGTGCACGTTTAGAGCACGGTGCAGGCGAGAGGAAGAAGATGGAAGCCGATTTCCAAAAGAGAAGCACCACCTGCTTTTCTACTTCTTCACGAATTATCTCCACCTCTTCTCCCCTTTTCACGACTGTCGTTAAGTCTAAAAATAGTCTGAAAGTCGAGTTGGCCAACCGTGAAGAGGGTGAGTGGGTTAGGTAGAGGAACTTGGGTTTATCCCTGAAATAATAAAATATAAAATAATTATTTATATTTATAAAATGCAATAACACATATGCAAACCTAAGTAATGATGCATGCAATCATTCTATGACCTAATGTAGTTATTAACGAACATAAAATTTAAGAATAAAGTTAACTTAGGCATAACATCAGCTGCATCTTGTGCTTCTTTTTCTTTTTTTTGTGCTATTCTTTCTTGTAGTTTTTTTATCATCTTGTGCCTTTTAGGTATTTGGGCTGCTAGTGCTATGGATGGCTTTGTTGCTGGAGCCCTCTTCTTCCCCTGCGGCAGCTGATCCTCGATCCTTGCCTTCACAGAGGCCATCATTTGCTTCTGTGGTGGCAAATCATCAATCTACTAAGCTCATACCCTATGTGGAACTTTCACTCACGGTCCATTTTTCGATTCATTGAGAGGGACGCTTGTGCACATCTTTATCTTCCTCAGAAGTTTCGAATCTTTCTAAAGGATATGCTTCCTCTGTTGTTATTCATGTGATGGGTCCTAAGCCTTCCTATCAGGCGGTGAAGGAATTCCTTAGCAACATGATTCACATTTCTAGTTTTTCTCTGATCTCTTTGGACATGTGACACTGGCTTGTTAGATGTGCCTCGTATCTTGAGTTTTGCAAGCTCTTTTCCCTGGGTTCGACTACTTTGGAACATACTTGCCTTCAGTTTATCAAATGGTCCTCCTCTTTTCATACGGATTCCTCTGTGGACTTGGGCACCTGTTTGGGTGGGTTTTCCAGGTTTTAACCTGCACTTGGTTCATCCTAATGCACTTCTGTCATTGGCTTATCATCTGGGTAACCAAGTTTGTGTGGATCCTAAGACAGTGCAAGGTTTTAGACCTAGTTACCCTAGGGTCTGTGTTGAAGTTGATCTTTTGGGAGATCGTTCTGACTTTGTTCATATTCTCAATAGGGTTGATTTTATTAAACAGAAGGTTGTTTTTGGACGAGTGTCGCTTTGTTGCTCTCACTGTCTTAAGATTGGTCATAGATTGTTCTCTTGTGCGTCTGTCTCAGTTGTAGGTTCCACAGGGAATGTTGATAAACAATCAGTCACTTCTAAGATGGAGATCGACCCTCAACGGTCTTTGCACACTGAGGTTCCTCGTATGCCAGCTACTGCACGACTGGCCTCGTCTGATGGGGTTCCTGATCCTTCACCACCGGAGGACCTAGGGGGGGACTCTCTTCTGGTCTGTATAACTCCTTCTTTGGGGGGTTTGCATGCTTTTGAGGGTACTTTGGTGGTGAGAAAGAAGTAAAGAAGAGTTCGGATTCATAGCAAAAAAAGTAAGAGGCCCTTACTTGCAGTTGACCTTGGGAAGGAGAATATGTTGCATACCACACCGGATTCTCCACATTCCCCTCAAGTATATGTTCAAACCCCTGCTTTTAATGCCCCTGGTTGTGATGTTGGTGCTTTTGATGTTGCTATGCATTCCATCATTGATGATGATTTACTTTTCACTGATCTGATTCCTCAAAATCGTGGATTTCTTCATTGTGAACCTGAAGAAACAAATTTTCACGATAATTTCAAACCGGTGGAAGATTTATGTAAAAATGATGATTCTGCTTTTAATAAAATGGACAAAAAAGGGTTAATAGCCTCCTCATTTTGCAAGTCTAATGTTTACATACCCGAGAGATTTTTGGCTTTTTCCTCATATTCAGGGCAATGCTTTTACGTCTTCAATTTTTCAATCCATGAATCAACCTAAAATTTCTTGTAAACAGATTTAATGTATGAATGAGGCTAGGATTACTTCCTGGGGTATTTATCTACCCCAACCTATGCTTGCTCCCCTTGACCCAGATCCGGATCTTCCCTTGATCTTGGAAATTAATGATAATGAGGAGCATCTTATGGGGAGCAATGATGGGATTTACGATACTTCCAGATCGGAAAAGGAAACTCAAGGTACTGATGTAGACACATTTATTTAGGATAAAATGCCTATTTATGCATGTTCCTAGGCTTAGATATGCATTCCATAGTATAAATATTACATAGCATGCATCATTCTGCATTTAGAATAGTGTATAAATTTTAGGTTAATTGCATCCTTTTATGGCAAGGAGAGAAGGTGATCTATTTTAGGGACTCGGATTGATAATCTGACTGTACAGATCTGATCAAGACAACAATCAAAGTTCAATGCCTCCGAAATTTTATTGATCAGAATTTCGTAGCACATTATGCAATCCAAGGAAGATTAAAGGCCAAGGGGCAAGGTAGCGCCAATCAGAAACTCAAATGCCAAATTCCACTGCATATATGGATCTGGATCGACGATCGCAGCCCAACAGCACAAAAATCAACCTAATCTGACGTCTGTGGTGCCACCTACAAAGCAAAGAAAATGGACCAAGATCGGCCGCAGCCTCTACCTTGCCTCAAAGAGAAATCCCAGCTGTTGGATCCCAATCCAACTACTGAGATCCATCCTCGGCCATGCCTCATGAGCTAAAAGAGTGTGCCATGACAAACCGTGACCGTTGGATCGAGATCCAGCAATCCAGATCACACGTGCGCCCCATCATCTTCTCGAAATTCCCACTCCCTTGGCGCAACAGTCACTTGCACATCTCTTAAACTTGCGGCGTAGGTTCGACTCCTCCAACACCTCCAATCGACTGTGGCAGAGAGGCGCGCCCATATTGGACTTCTTGATCATGATCGAGCAGCACAAGACACACCACGCAGTGAAATGGATGAGTGCGGATACGCCCACGCATGCACGCACGATCGCACGTGCGATCTGACGCCCTATTTGATGCGCCGGCTGAGCGTGCGATCCTCATGCAATCGCAGTCGTCCATCCTCGATCCAACAACAGTCCATTGACTACGCCTTTACAGTTGTGAGAGCGCAGGCATGTGAGTTGGTTGCAGACCTTTAGTAACATTTGAGGCAGAGTTTTAGCAATGTCTTTGATGTCGTTGTTGGCCCTTGAATGACCAAACCCTTTCTCTTCCACTATAAAAGGACCCCTACACCTCCCATTTTTCTTCATCTCTTCCTTTCTCTCCCTCACCACCTCCAAGTCTCTAGAGAGAGCTTGTCTCAAGCCCATGATGCTCCTCTAGAGTAGAAATCAAATATTTTTCTCGCCTCTCACCCCCATTCATGGAGCATCTTGTGGCCATCCTCTCACCACTTTCGGGAAGAAGACCCTCGCCGTGATGTTGTCCTGCCCCGTTCTCCTTACTCCACCTCCGTTCTCCTTCCTCCAGCTCCTCACCACCGTCTTTCAGGCGACGTCAGAGCGAGTCGTCCTCTAAGCGATCATCGAGGGGGATTCTTCTCATCTTTATCTTTTATCACTTTCTAGTCTAGTTGTAATTACCTTGAATTATCTATATCAAACTCTTTTCGATATACATTGATGCTCTCTCTCTCTTTCTTATTCTGCTAGAGTAGCTTAGAATAGATAACAAATATTTTGCTTGATATTCTATCTTATAAAATTCCAAAAATAAAATTTGTAAAAGATAAAATAACCAAAAACAAATAAAATCGAAAGCTTAGATTTCAAAATCAAATGTTTGCCTCCCTATGTTCGACCCAGGACTTACCTCAAGTTTCGCTATAAATTTCATCTGGTAGAGATTTTTGTGACTACGATTGATGAGAACCTCATCATAAACCCTAACTAGCTTACTTTGATCTAATAAACTGAACAAAAGCTCCTACATAGCCAAGAGAAAGGCCTAATTCAGGGAATTACTAATTTGAGAAGAGAACACGAAATAAGGGGTAAAGCTACAATTTTACCATTACAGTGCATCAACGGGATTTCTAAGGGTCTAGACATAGGTCAATTTGACTTAATAAGAGAAAAAGTGGGATGGTTCAGTCAGAAAAGGGTTATTGTGAAATCTAGGAATTAAATGATATTCTATAATCCTAAAGCAAATCCACTTAAATTCACAAGTTTCCAGGAAAGATAAAAATCAAATAAACCCTCTAAAAATCATGGAAAAATACCCTCTAGGGTTTAGAACCTTCAATTTGGCCTTTGGAACCTTTTTTGACCTAGATTGGGGTCCATGCCTAATATTTGACCTAATTTGGGTTTTTATGAAAAATATCCAGTCAAACGTGATCAAACCTAAAATCCAACTTCACCATTGGATTCATTAGGTCAAAATTAGGTTTATACCAAAATTTTGACCTAACGGAAGGTCATCTTAACCCACTTTGCAAATTGGACCACCAAATTACATTTAGACCCTCAACTTTTTGAAACCCTTGCAAATTCCTCCCTAACTTCTTCGTCTCTTTCTTCATTTCGGTTCCTCTACCATCGCAGTAGGGACCCATACCTCTAGTGACTTTGTGTGGAGGTTCTCTCCTTAGATTCATGGGGAGCTGCTCCCAGATTTGAAAGGGGAGCTCCCTGCGAAGTCCCCTATCGCATGGGCAACTCCCCATGCCCTAAAACGCCCCATACCTCTCGTGCGAATGCTCGATAGGTATGGGTCTCACTTCGACCATACCTCCGGCGTGGCATTCCTACCTCCTCTGTGCGCTTCTCTCTCTGCACGCACCTATTTAAGCTTGTCCAGAGCCCTCCGCTTCTGGCAAGCCTGATTTGGCCGAAGATTACCCCCCAATCTCGTCTCCTCCTTACTCCGGCCAAATGCCTGCGGCTTCTGGCGACTCTCCCTCCCTCTTCTCGTCTCTCTGCCACAGTACCAGTGGCAGAGCCATCTCCGCCGTACCACTCTGTGCCACGCTGTACCAGGGTGCGCCCTCCGCTTCTCTCCCTCATCGCCGCTTCTTTACCACAGGGTCATCGTCTCTGGTGACGGCAGGCACCCACCGCTCGCCCTCCGCCTCGTCCCTTTGCTCCAAACTTGTCAGTTAAGTTCCTCTTCCTCCCCTCTTTATTTCCCCCTAATCAATTTTTAGTTTCAATCCCTCGACTACCACTACCACCACCATCATTTCCACCTCCAGCCACCAATTTTGGCGAGGCCACTCCACCACCATAGACCACCTCCCTCCTCGCCGACCGGTCCCTAAGCACCGCCCTGACTCACTGATCATTTCCCCCCTCTCCATCAACCACCACACATCCCACAATCTTCCCTCGAACACACCCACCTGCACATCCACAGTGTGCCCTAGGCACTCTCCCACAGGCGTTCCCACGCCACACCTTGGCGAAGCTCCCCAAGGCATTTAACAGGGCCGCGAGGCCGTGTTTGTGTGTTTCAGGTGTAAGCCTCCACCGCCATTAGCAACGACCCGAAGCTTCCTTGTAAGCTGCTCCAGGCCCCAACGCTCCAGGCCCCCAGGTCCAAAAGGCACGACTTGGTCTTGCGCACACACCCAGGCCTTTGATTGGCTTCGAGGACCCTCGTAACTACTGCAATTGAGAAGCTCAACCTCTGTGGGCACATGCAACAGGAAGGTGGGACATTTAGTCCCACCTTGGATGTGGGTGAGCGAGCGCAGCAATATAAATTGAAAAGATGAATCAACCTTATCACCTCAGATCCATGGGGTGAGGTCCCTCGCCCACTCCACCTGCCTCGTCCGCGACCACACCTACGGGGACCTGGTTGACCCATTTACCCTGCACTCCTCGCGCACCACCCACGCCTGTTCGCTTGGACCCGTGCACGCGTAACTCAACCCAATTACCCGACTGGCTCTGAGAGAGCGAAGAGAGATAGAGAGAGACGTGGGGAGGGTAGGGGGTAGGTTTTGCTTCTCTATGTTGTGCAGGGAAGGAGGAAGAGGAAGCAGTTGTAGGGAAGAGGAAGAGAAGAAGAAGAGGAGCAGCTAAAGGAAGAAGCTGAGGACCAAGCCGCACAAGAGAGAAGAAGAAGGCAGAGGAAGGAGACAAAGAAGAAGAGGTCTGCAGCAGCTGAAGGAATGAGAAGCTGAAGTCATCTAAGGAAAGGAAGAAGGAGGAGGCATAGCAACTCAAGAGAGAAGAAGAAGAAGCCAAAGAGGAAAAGAAGAAAAGAGAAGGAAGGAGCTGTCACAAAGAGTAAGGAAAGCCAAGAAGAGAAGAAAGAAGAAGAAGACTGAAGAAGCACTGTAGCAGATCACCAGTTAAGGTGTCTGATTCACAGAATTAGATGTTTGAAGAAAGGAAAGACAGAGAAAGAAGAGAAGAGAGAAAGCAAAGAAGAAAGAGAGAAGAGAAGAAGAAAGAAAAGTGAATCTATTTCCTTTTTTTGTCTCTAGCATTTATCTTCCTTGCATCAGTATTGAACATATTTGAGATTGTGATTTTTGCTTCTGAAATATCGAATTGCTCCCTGAGTTCACTTTGAAAGTTTTTAAATTTTGAGTAAATAAAATTGATAATCGTTTTTCGCGATATACTACAATGCATATCTTTTTAAACTACGAGACCAAGTGACTATCATTTTTGGCACCGTTGCCGGGGAGCAACAGGCATTTTAGAAGCTTTAAATCACAATTTTTGATTTATTACTAACTTAATTTCTCTCTTTTGTTGTGTTTGTTGCAGAAAGAAAGTCAAGAAGAGAAAAGCTGCCACACAACAACCACACTAAGAAACAGGTAAACTCTTATTAGACCTATCTCTTAAATCCCCTCAAAATCAAAAAAAGAAAAAATAAAGAAAAAAATCAATCTAGGGCTACCTGTTTCTATAATTAGTAACTCACAAAAGTTGCCTGATTTGTAATTTCAGCACATTTCTAATTGCGTATCCACTTAAGGTAACTAGAGCTAAAACCTTCTTGATTGAGCCCTAGATACCCATTTTTGAGGCAACTAAGCTGGACCAAATAGAGGCAACTTATGGATTACAAGGTAGGGTTTCAGAGACACATCTTCTTCTAAGAAAAGAATCAAAAATTCCAAAAAGAGGTATGCCTAAGCCTTGTTTGAAGAGACCTATTCAAGAGAAACCCTAAGCAAATCAGTCTCTTAATCTACTTGAACCCTAAAAGAAAGGACCTAAGAAGCTCTCAAAGGAACAAGGAGGTGAAGTTGATCCTTTGGGTCAACCAACCTTTAAATTAGGTCACTTTGCACTCAAAAGGCTTAAAGTTCAAGTGGAACCCTAAGCACCTTGATCTTAACTAAAAGTGGTAGACTTAAGAGGTCAAGGTCCCCATTCTGGTCTACTTGGAATCTCAGTGACAAGAGAGGTCAGGTGGAGGAAACCTTGTAACCCGTGGGGGAACTCTACCATGTAGGGGTCTTCGCAGGACTCTCCCTCTCTGGCTGCCCAGGTAATTTTCAGGTGGATGACTTTTCTGATCCAGGGGTATCATCCTCCCCGAACCTCTATAGTCACCCAACATATTTTGGGTGTCTTGATTGGGTCCAGCACATTCTAATCTCATCTAATCCATCGGTGTATGTTTGGTAGGAAGTCCTTGAAACCTCATTTAGAAATCCACTCTCCCCGAGGCCAAGCCTTGGTACCTCTATTTGTGCAGCAACCCCACTATGTAGACCTTTCCTCTGATTCTCAACCTAGTTCTCCTTCTTCTTCCATCATGGCACAGCCTGTTGAAGAAGAAAATAATCTTGAGCACCAGCTTCAGCATCTAAACGACCTCTTCCAGAACTTCATGAACCCACCTCAGTGTCCCATGATGCGAGATCACTATAACCCGCTATGGTGGCAATCGAGCCTCTAGTCTGAATCCCGACTGGAGTACCTGATTCTAAATTGAAGCCCAATATGATTCATGCCATACCAAAATTCTATGGGCTTAATTCTGAGGATCCATTCTAGCATATTAAATAGCTCAAGCATCTGGCCTAGACCTTTGGGTCAGATGCGCAAAACCAAGATATTCTGCTCATGAAGATGTCCTCTTTCTTCCTCATGGACAAGGTGGCTCATGATAAATGCCAGTTTATCATCATTCTTATGCATTAAAACAAACCTAGCTCTTAGGATTTTACTCCGCAAACGGGTTTTTGGGCTGCATTTAGGCATTAAATAGGTTAGGCATGCATTGCATTTTTTATTGTCTTTTTAATATGTTTTTGTGAGTGTTAGGGATGTATAGATATATAGATCCCCAAAACCCTAGCACTCAAGAAGGCAAATGGTGAAGGAGAAGCCCAGACTAGCTGGAACTCAGCCTAATCTAGCTCACCTCAGCTTGATCCAGCTCACCTCAGCTTGATCCAGCTCACCGCAGCTGGAACCTAGCTTACTTGAACTAGGGTTAGCTCATCCCAGCTCCATTCAGCTAATCTCAGCTGGATGGCAGCTCAAGAGAGTTCACCTTAGCTCACCCTAGCTCAAGTCAGCTCAGATCCAGCTCAACTTAGCTGAGTCTAGCTCATCTCAGCTCCCACTAGTCCACAGGGAGCTCTAGCTAGCTCAGCTAAGTTGACAGGAGTTCACCCCAGCTCAGATCCAGCTACATCCAGCTCCACTCAGATCTAGCCAGCTGAAGAAGAACTCATCCCAGCATAGGAAGCTCAAGTCCAGCTCCCGGGGACTCAGCTTAGCTCAACTCAGTTGAGCTAAGCTACCTTAGCTGCCTCAACCAGCTTGATTCTCCCCGGGAGCATCAGACCTAGCTCACCTCAGCTCATTTTAGTAGAAGCTAGCTCACTTTAGCTTGGCTTAGCAACTAGCAAAGAACTAGCAAGCTAAGCCAGCTAAAGTAGCCCCATGCCAGCCTCTTCAGCAGCAGCCAGCTCCAGCTCCAGCTCCAGACTTCTCCTCCTCAGCTCCTCCCTCCAAACCCTAGCTCCAACACCTTCTCCTCTACTCCTCCATTAGCTAAGCTAGCTTAGCTTATCTTAGCTTAGCTTAGCTTAGCCAACAACCAGCTCCTTGGCCATCCATTACCTTAAAAATCAACCCTAGCTAGCTCCACCAACTCAAGCCTACCTAAGCTAGCTACCCTACTTAAGTTGGCGCCACCTCCTAGCCATCCCTTCACCCCATTATCTCCACCAAAAGACACTTCAAGTTGGCGCCAAAAACCACCCCTAACCACCTCTATATTGGCGCCACTTTCAGCCCCTTAATCCACCCTACACCTACCCACATAAGCCATCCTAGCCATCCACATACCCCCCCTTCTAGAACCTTAAGGTGGCGCCACCTAATGACCTTCTAGAATGCCCATTTTGGCGCCAACACCAAAGGGAGTCAACACCCATAACTACCCCTTGGTGCCCTTTAAGGTGGCGCCAACTCTCCTTGGCCATGGGATCTCCAACCACCTCCATCAACTCATCTTGGCCATCCATTTCAAAGGTCACCATAGCCCCCCTCCTATTCTATAAAAAGCCACCACCTACCACCATTTTTGGGGCATCCTCCCTTAGTATATTTTCTACCTAAACCACCTATACCTACGGCCAAGAAGAAGGAGTAGAGAAGGAGATTAAAGGGGCACATCACCAGCCCTTTTGGTGCCTTCTTCTCCCCACTCTCTTCAACTTGAGCCACGCCAAGGAGGAGGACTCTCCCACTTCAAGGAGGATGGCCAGGCAAAGGAGAAAAGCTTAGGGTGGACGTCCACCCTTGGAGAGAAACTTTGGGCACGCCCCCTTAGGGCTTGCCTTGGAGGTCATCACCTTGGCGGAGTTCTGCAAGGAAGGAGTTGAAGGATTCTTTTCAAGCTTGGGAGCCACCAACCTTGGAGCAAGAAGCCCTCTTCTTCACCATCTATTTAGAGGATTTGTGTTTTCTTTTACTTCAATTATCTAGTAGTAGAAGCATTCCTCTACTAGGCATTTTTGTTAAACACTTTATCAATTATCTAGTTGCCTTCTTCGCATATCTTGTTTGCATTTCTATTTGCTTATTTTCAGCATTCTTCACTTCCTCTCCCTAATTATTCTAGGTCTCCACTTGCCTAGAGTGAGCTTAGGGAGTGGTTCTACTTGCTACTTTAGAGTTGTTTACCTAATTGGATGTGTAAACACTTTTCCCGCCATCAGTTTGCATGCTGCCTTAGTTCAAAAATTAAAAAAAATGGTATATTGAAAATTACCAAAAAGAAAGTTGAGATATATTCCAAGCAAGAGAATCAATTTTGCAACCATATTGCCTCCTTGGACGACCCTAGATACTTCCCTATCTAGGATTATAAATTTAAGAGCGAAAGCGGATTTACGCGTTACAACGACCTAATTAACAAATCGCGTATTTTCGCTATCAGCTCATTGGTACCAAACTTAGACTCATTCGATCAACACATGGGATGAATTTCAATCCGAATTTTTGAAAAAGTTCTTTCCCGTTGGTTGGACAAACACCTTGCTCCATCAGATTACTCATTTCACCTAGCAAATGGGAGAACCTCTTCATGCGGCATGGGATCGATTTTTGGATCACATGAGAAAGTGCCCCCATCACGGAGTTCCTAAATGGGTACAAGTCCAGTCATTTTACCAGGGACTCCGTGAGGACATTAGATTATTCGTCAATACAACTTGTGGAGGAAATATCATGGGCCAGCATGAGGACACGGTGTGGGAGATTCTTGAGAATATGTGCGATAACTCCATCAACAATGACTACATGGGTTTATTTGACCAGACGAATACTCGCGCGTCAATGAATCTTAGGGGATCACATGAGACGCAGGGCCTGTTCGCATCCGTCGACTTGGAACTAATGGCCAGTCGGTTGGACAAGGTCTCTATCATCGAGAAGAAGGTGGATGAGCTGACTCAGCATTTGCAGCGAGCCACCTCTGCGCAAAACTCTTTTACACAGCCACCTCTCGCAAGGGAAACTGTGCAAAATATCTTCCACCGATCTTCTCAGGGGATGGACCCGTATCCACCCCCTTCTGACTCCCGAACCAGAGGGACCTCCGATCAACTCTACTCTAGTCGAGGGAACTTTGAACCCCCATACTCTGACTTCCCTGAGGTTCCTCAGACCTGCGAGGACCTCAATGTCATCAAGAATGACCCATTTTCCAGCACCTACAACCCTGGATGGCGAAATCATCCCAATTTCCAATGGACGGGAAATTCTCAAACCCAAAGACCACCTTATCAACCACGTCCACAAGCCCCTTGTCCTTATCAGCCGCCTCAGCCTCGGCCCAACGCCACCTATCAATCTGGACCAAACCAAGATCAAATGTCTCTCATCCTCCAAACACTGGTTGACATTCAAAGAACAAATGCAGCAATCCAAAAATAGCACAAGGGCGTGATCACAGAGGTCTGCAACCAACTCGCCCAAATGGCGAATTCTTGCCAACCGGGCACACTTCCTTCACAACCTTTGCCAAACCCGAATAATGTGCCGACCCAGAGGCACGTTATGAACCCAAATCCAGGCCATGCACACATGATTTATCAGGCCCCTTCTGTTCCATCACTTGATGGGATGGAAGCTTCAACATCTTACACGGGTTATCAACAGCAGCCACCCATTTTACCAACCCCTAACCTGAACCAGGCAGGATTAAACTCTATAACAACCCATAGTGGTAAAGCAACCCAAGACCCACCTTATCCAGACCACTCCAAGCCTGGTAGTGAACCAAGCCCTAGGATAGTTATCCAGGATGTCCCTATCCCAGATCAAAAACCTGGACCTATTCTAGAGGAACCAACCAAGGTTCCATTTCCCAAGGCCTTGACCAAGGGAAAAAGGATAACCAAACCTATGGCTCCTGAGGAGGACCTGATCAAGCTCTTTGAACAGGTACAAATAAACATTCTCTTGATGGATGCAATCCGCCACGTACCGACCTATGCATGATTCTTGAAAAATGTGTGTACACCCCAGTGTAAGTCGCGAACCAAGAGTGGGAGTCCAATCTTACTGTCAGAGCAAGCCAGCTTTGTAATCTTGAGTAAACTCCCACCCAAGGCAAAAGACCCAGGCACTCCCCTGATTTCATGTAAGATTGGTGAAATCCAATTTGATAGAGCATTGCTAGACCTAGGTGCCTCCATAAACCTAATACCCACATCCCTGCTTAACCACCTTGAAGAATCCGAGCTTAAACCGACTGAGGTGACATTGCAATTAGCTGATCGATCCATTAAGTCACCTTAGGGAATACTTGAGGATGTTATTGTTAGGGTGCAAGATTTCTACTTTCCAGAAGACTTTATTGTTCTAGATATGGATAAACCTGAGAACCTAAGGGATACACCAATTATACTAGGGAGACCTTTTTTGGCCACTACTAGGGCCAACATAAGCTATGAGGAGGGCCAAATAGAGTTGAAATTTGGGAACCGAACCCTTAAGATTGACATCTTTAAGGCCCAACAAGGGATTAATTGCGGTGTGGTAGAACAAATATGTGATATCGGAGCCGTGGTTGATGAATCGCATATTGATGACAACCTGATTATCCCCAATCAACCACAAGAAGATCTAAACCCGCAATTAGAGTAGTCTGAACCTGATACACCCATAACTCCTACCCTTGTTCCTTACGCCCACTCCGAACCACCCACTACTGCTGATAGTTTCATCTTGGAACTCAAGCCCCTTCCCGATCATCTGAAATATGTCTTTTTGGGTTCCAATCAGACGTTTCCTGTTATTGTAAACTCTAGGCTCACACCTGATCATGAATCCCGTCTGATTACCATTCTCCAGCAACATCGTAGAGCCATTGGATGGACTCTCGATGATTTGACTGGTATAAGCCCCTCTTATTGCACACACCACATCTATTCTGAAGAGGGCGCACGACCTTCACGTGAGATGCAGAGATGTCTGAACCCTAATCTGTACGAGGTCATGAAAAAGGAGATCATTAAGTGGTTAGATGTAGGGATCATCTACTCAATCTCCAACAATCGATGGGTGAGCCCAATCCAGGTTGTGCCTAAGAAGGCAGAGCTCACCACCATCATGACTGAAATCGGAGAGGTCATACTGACCTGTATAGCCAACTCGTGGAGAGTCTGCATTGATTACCGAAGACTCAATTCCTCCATGAAGAAGGATCATTTCCTACTACCGTTTATTGATCAGATCCTCGAAAAACTAGCAGGAAATAGATTCTTCTACTTTCTTAACGGGTACTCTGGTTACAACCAAGTGGCAATCCATCCAGAGGACCAAGAGAAGACCACGTTACCTGCCCCTTCGGGACGTACGCGTTCCGAAGGATGCCTTTCGGTCTTTGCAATGCACCCGCGACTTTTCAACAGTGCATGCTTGCCATATTCTCTGATATGGTAGGTGATTATCTAGAAGTCTTCATGGATGACTTCTCAGTATTTGGGGCATCATTTGACGATTGCCTCCAGCACTTGGTTCAAATACTCAGGCGATGTATTGAGTGAATCTGGTTCATTCTAGGAAAAAAGCCACTTCATGGTGCCTGAGGGGATCGTCCTGGGACATCTGATTTCTGAGAGAGGCATCCAAGTCGATCGAGCTAAGGTTAACTTGATTTCCAAACTCCTTATGCCTAGCTCGATTAGGGACATTTGATCTTTTTTGGGGCACGTCGATTTATCCCTGATTTCTCAAAAATCGTGCACCCCCTGACCACTTTTCTCTCCAAGGATGTACCTTTCGAAATCTCTAAGGAATGCACTCAAGCATTTGAGATCCTTCGTGACCGAGTTACCTAAGCCTCGATCCTACAGTCCCCTGATTGGTCTCAACCCTTTGAGATCATGTGAGATGCATCTGACTTCGCTGTAGGAGTGGTGTTGGGACAGAAAATTGACAGGAAACCCGTGGTCAACTACTACGCTAACAAGACACTTGATGAGGCTTAGCGTAACTACACGATTACGGAGAAAGTGCTGCTAGTCGTAGTATTTGCCCTTGAAAAATTCAGATCTTACCTCCTGGGTTCCTATGTTATTATCTACTGGGATCACATAGCTGTGAGGCATCTCCTTGCGAAGAAGGACGTAAAACCTTGATTAATCCAATGGATCTTGCTGTTGCAAGAATTTGACCTCGAGATTCACGACAAAGCAAGAAGATAGAACGTGGTAGCTGACCACTTATCCCACCTTCCTTCTGAGATCATCGACCCTTCCGGACCCATCACAGAGCATTTTCCTGATGAGCACCTCCTGACTATTAGTACAGGGCTTCCATGGTTTGTTGATATAGTAAACTACTTGGCATCACATCAGATCCCATCTGATTGGCCGAAGGCCAAGAAAGACAAATTGCGCTTCGATGCCAAGTATTACATTTAGGAAGACCCGTATCTATTTCGCATAGGTGCTGACCAAATTATCCGACGATGTGTCACGGAAGTTGAAAGAAAAGACATACTCTCTTTCTGCCATGACTAGGCATGCGATGGCCATTTCTCTGGGCAAAAAATCGCATCAAAAATCCTCTAGTGTGGCTTTTACTGGCCCACAATTTTCAAGGATGCATACAATCACTGTAAGGCATGTAACCGTTGCCAGACTTTGGGCAACATGAGCCATCGTGACATGATGCCTTTACAACCAATTCTCATATGCGAAATCTTCGACATATAGGGGATTGATTTTATGGGACCCTTCCCTATCTCAGACGGCTTCGAGTACATTCTAGTTGCTGTTGACTACGTGTCCAAATGGATTGAAGCCATTCCGACCCGAACCAGTGATCACAAAGTCATTATCAAATTCATTCACCAAAACATCTTCTTATGGTTCGGGATTCCTTGTGCGATCATTTCTGATGGAGGGACCCATTTAACAAATGCTCAGTTCAGGTCACTGATGACCAAATACGTGGTGTCGCATCGAAACTTCACTCCCTACCACCCCCAAACTAATGGTCTAGCTGAGCTATCAAACTGGGAGATCAAGAAAATCCTCCAGGTTACTGTTCGACCTGACAGGAAGAACTGGTCATCCCGGCTTCCGAAAGCTTTGTGGGCTTATAGGACCCCCCACAAGATCCAATTAGGCATGTCTCTTTTCAGACTGGTGTATGGGAAGGCATGTCACTTTCTCGTCAAATTGGAACATAAAGCCTATTGGGCAGTACAGAATAACAATTTTGATCTTTCTAAGGCTGGAACCCACAGAAAGCTTCAAATAAGCGAGATTGATGAATTACGCCTCGATGCATATGAAAACTTGAAAATCTACAAAGAGCAGGTTAAAGCCTTTCAATATAAGCACATGTCTAGAAAGATCTTTCATCCTAGTCAAAAGGTCCTACTTTTTGATGCCCGACTCAAACTGTTCCCAGGAAAGCTGCGATCCAAGTGGATCGGACCTTAGTCCGGCAAATCTTTAGAAATGGAGCCGTTGAGATCAGTCCACTCAGCCACGATTCCGAACCCTTTGTCGTGAATGATCAGAGACTCAAACCGTTCATTGACATGACCAATACAGATTTGGCTGAGTCATCTTTTATCCTCCATTCTCCCTGAGCTCATTGCGCCCAGCCGATGGCGTAAAACTCAGCACTTAACGGGAGGCAACCTGTCATTCTTTCAAAAACCCGAAACCTTTCTTGACATTTCTTTGCACTTTAGGGTTCATCCTTTAGGACAGTCGACTCCACCTCAGGTGCCCGTACCCGAGATTAGAAATTGTCCGCAACAATTACCCTGACCTGTCCACTCATCCAACACCTGTCCTAATGAATGAACTAAGCTAAATACAAACCCACCTAATTTACAATGGGGACATTGCAAATCTTAGGTATGGGGGGTATGGAAGTGCAAAATGTATGAAAACTCATAACAAGAAAATGTTTCAACAGAAAAATTACATATGTCAAAAACACCAAAAAAAATAAAAATAAAAATAAAAAATTTTGAAAAAGAACAAAAAACTGAAGAGGGGAAGAAAATTTTTGTGGGCTTTACATAATCAAAAGGAGGAGGAAAAAGAGCAAAATGTTAAAAAAAAATTAGCATAAAATGAAAAAGAAAGAGATAGTCATTAGTAAGAGATTAAGGGATTAACTGAAGTTCTATACCACATTAAGAAAAGTAAAGAAAAGTGCTAAAGTGACACAAAAAGATTAGTAGGAATGCTGACCTTAGGCCTTTTTGGCCAGACTCTTAGTACCTGTTAAGATCTGGATATTCCTCAAGAGGTTGAGGAAAATGCAAAGCTTAAGTATTAGGTCTAAGGCGTAGGGAGTATTCGACCTCGTTAACTGACCTTCGATTTGCAGGACTCGGTAACCTAAGCACCCCAATTCACACATAGTCTGGTTCAATGCACATAACAATCAAAATCACACAAAAGCATTTTAATGTTCTGAAAATGTTACCTAGATTAGGAGCGACCGATCAACACAAGTTGATTTGGACAAGTTCCCGATGCGGAGAGGTGGGAAATTCCCCTCGAAGATGCGTAACAACATATTGTCTCCTTGGTTCTTGTCTCTTAGGATATTTACATATCCTATCGGGGGCATTGAAGCACTCTGCTGGTTCAGATACCGTGGATGGCATTATCACGAAATGTCAATCGCCAGGATCTGGATTCGGCCACGGAATGCCATGGGCAGGATTATCTCGAAATCTCGAAAACCAGGGTTCTGGGGGTTACCATGGGCGGTGCTATCACGAAGCATCGATTGCCAGGGACCTTTGAGGATTGATGATGGGGACGAGGAATCTGATACTGACCATGTTGTGAAGCCAATCCGAAGCTAGAAATAAAAAGAAAAGAGAGAAAACTCTCCAAACAAATAAACCCTCTATCTCTCTCTTCCAAAAATGCACTGTAAACTGAACCAAGGCTAAAATTGTGTCTCAAGCATGGGTGCTTTAACCACGGAGTCCAATAAACCTTAGGGAAGTTCCTGTGGGCCTTAAAAACCTTCGTTGAGGACTGAGGCTAAAGCTAGACAAGTCTGGATCTTGGTTGGTACTAGAGTACCTTGAGCCCCATTGTCGGCATTCTAACCTAATCAAAGAAGAAAAAGCACTTATCATAACTGGTGAAAGAAATTCATGGCCTAGAACAGAAGTTAAAACCTTAAAATTTTGCTAAGGGACTAGTAAAAGCTAGGCATGGGGGTATGATGAGAACCTCATCAAGAACCCTGACTAGCTTACTTTGATCTAATAAACTGAATAAAAGCTCCTACATAACCAAGAGAAAGGCCTAATTCAGGGAATTACTAATCTGAGAAGAGAACATGAAACAAGGGGTAAAATTGTAATTTTACCATTGCAGTGCATCAACGGGATTTCTAAGGGTCTAGACATAGGTCAATTTGACTTAATAAGAGAAAAAATGGGATGGCTCAGTCAGAAAAGGGTTATTGTGAAATCTAGGAATTAAATGACATTCTGTAACCCTAAAATAAACCCACTTAAATTCACAAGGTTTCAGGAAAGATAAAAATCAACTAAACCCTCAAAAAATCATGGAAAAATATCCTCTAGGGTTTAGAACCTTCAATTTGGCCTTTATAACGTGTTTTGACCTAGATTGGGGTCCATGCCCAATATTTGACCTAATTTGGATTTTTGTTCAAAATATACAGTCAAACATGGTCAAACCTAAAATCCAACTTCGCCATTGGATTCCTTAGGTCCAAATTAGGTTTATACCAAAATTTGGACCTAAGGGAAGGTCGTCTTGACCTACTTTGCAAATTGGATCACCAAATTACATTTAGACCCTCAACTTTTTGAAACCCTTGCAAATTCCCCCCTAACTTCTTTGTCACTTTCTTCATTTCGGTAGCTCTGCCATTGCAGTAAGGACCCATACCTCCAACGACTTTGTGCGAAGATTCTTTCCTTGGATTAATGGGGAGCCGATCCCAAATTTGAAAGGGGAGATCCTAACGAAGTCCCCTACAGCATGGGTAGCTCCCCATGCCCTGAAACGCCCTATACCTCTCATGCGAATGCTTGAGAGGTTTGGGTCTTGCTCCGGCCATACCTCTAACGTGGCATTCCCGCCTCCTCCGTGCACTTCTCCCTCTACCCGCACCTATTTAAGCTTGCCCAGAGCCCTCCGCTTCTGGCAAGCTTGATTTGGTCGAAGATTACCCCCAAATCTCGTCTCCTCCTCACTCCGGCCAACTGCCTGCAGCTTCCGGCGACTCTCCCTCCCTCTTCTCGTCACTCTGCCACAATACCAGTGGCAGAGCCATCTCCGCCGTACCCCTCCACGCTGCACCGTACCAGTGCATACCCTTCGCTTCTCTTCCTCGTCGCCGCTTCTTCACCACAGGGTCTTCGTCTCTGGCTACGGTAGGCACTCGTCGCTCGCCCTCCGCCTCCCCCCTTCGCTCCAAACCTATCAGTTAAGTTCCTCTTCCTCCCCTCTTTATTTCCCCCTTATCAATTTTTAGTTTTGATCCCTTGACTGCCACTACCACCACCATTGTTTCCACCTCCAGCCACCAACTCTGGCGATGCCGCTCCACCACCACAGACCACCTCCCTCCTTGCCGATCGATCCCTAAGCGCCACCCCGACTCACTGATCATTTCCCCCCTCTCCATCAACCACCACACATCCCACAATCTTCCCTCAAACACACCCACCTGCACATCCACAGTGTGCCCTAGGCACGCTCCCACAGGCGTTCCCACGCCTCACCGACCACCTCTGTACATTCGCCACACCTTGGCGAAGCTCCCCAAGGCATTTGACAGGGCCACGAGGCCGTGTTCGTGTGTTTCAGGTGTAAGCCTCCGCCGCCATTAGCGATGACCCGAAGCTTCCTTGCAAGCTTCTCCAGGCCCCAACGCTCCAGGCCCCCAGGTCCAGAAGGCGCGGCTTGGTCTTGCACACACACCCAGGCCTTTGATTGGCTTTGAGGAACCTCATAGTAGCTGCAATTGAGAAGCTCAACCTCTGCGGGTGCGTGTGACAGGAAGGTGGGATGTTTAGTCCCACCTCGGAAGTGGGTGAGCGAGCGCAGCAATATAAATTGAAAAAGTGAATCAGCCTTATCACCTCAGATCCATGGGGTGAGGTCCCTTGCCTACTCCACCTACCTCGTCCACGACCACACCTATGCGGACCTGGTTGACCCATTTACCCTGCACTCCTCGCGCACCACCCACACTAGTGCACTTGGACCCGGGCACGCGTAACTTGACCCGATTACCTGGTTGGCTCTGAGAGAGTGAAGAGAGAAATAGAGAGAGAGACGTGGGGAGGGTAGGGGGTAGGTTTTGCTTCTCTTTGTTGTGCAGGGAAGAAGGAGGAAGAGGAAGCAGTTGCGGGGAAGATGAAGAGAAGAAGAGGAGCAGCTGAAGGAAGAAGAAGCTGAGGACCTAGCCGCATAAGAGAGAAGAAGAAGGCAGAGGAAGGAGCCAAAGAAGAAAAGGTCTGCAACAGCTAAAGGAAGGAGAAGCTAAAGATGCCTAAGGAAAGGAAGAAGGAGGAGGCGCAGCAGCTCAAGAGAGAAGAAGAAGCCAAAGAGGAAAAGAAGAAAAGAGAAGGAAGGAGCTGTCGCAAAGAGGAAGGAAAGCCAAGTAGAGAAGAAAGAAGAAGAAGCCTGAAGAAGCACTATAGCAGATCACCAGTTAAGGCATCTGATTCATAGAATTAGACGTCTGAAGAAAGGAAAGACAGAGAAAGAAGAGAAGAGAGAAAGCAAAGAAGAAAGAGAGAAGAGAAGAAGAAAGAAAAGAGAATCTATTTCTTTTTTTTGTCTCTAGCATTTATCTTCCTTGCATCAGTATTGAACATATTTGAGATTGTGATTTTCTGCTTTTGAAATACCGAATTGCTCCCTGAGTTCGACCTCGGAAGTTTTTAAATTTCGAGTAAATAAAATTGATAATCATTTTTCGCGGTATACTACAACGCATATCTTTTTAAACTGCGAGACCAAGCGACTATCAACGATGACGGATTCTCCCGAAACCTTGAATTTTCCTCGCAAAAACACGCTCATCAAGCACCCTTGATTATCTTTCACTCAATGCCCAACGAACTTAATGATGAGATGTGGCTCATCATGGCTAAAATAAGTTAAGCTAAAAACTAGGTTAAACACTATATAATTAACACAAGAAATGGGTTAAGTGTGAGAATTAAGGAAAATGACCTAAAACATCCAATTCATGTTAAAAATGCATAATTAGGTCAATTAATGAGATATTCTATTCACAAATACAAAATGATGATCCAATTGCAAATTGAACACATATTTAAGTTCAAAAGTACAAATCAAAGGTTGAATTAACTTCTTAAATGTTCAATTGTGCTCCAAGAAAAATCTCATAGCATTTGGACATCATTAGGACCATGCATTTTTTATTTTACATATTGGTCTTTCATCCTTCAAAATCCATCCACCTAAAAAGTCTCGAGGACCTTTCTATAAGCCACCAGGGACCTTTTAGCAAAACCTGAGGACCACGCTACTTTACTTCTTACCACTTATGGGTCTCTTTGAAACTCTTCCACTATTTCACCCTTAGTGGGCTTCCTTGCAATTTACCCAAAGGACCTACTGCTTCGCGAGGCACTGTAGCTCGTGAAGAACACAAGCTATAATTGTCGTTCATTCCTCAGTCCATTGATCCTACAGCCGATTCCGCTCCAATCTTTACGCTCACCTGAGCATAGCTTCACCTCACTTCCCAAATCCCATTCAACAGAGTCTTTGGATTGAACCTTCCCGCATTCCTTTCAAGTCCATCCCACCATTAAAGATTTATTCACCTAATTACACCACTGTGGTTATTGCAATCACTGAAATAGCTACTTAAGCACCACCCTAGCTCCTCATGCACGCCATCAGCTCCCCACCTACACCTCTCTAGCTGTGCACCTTCATCCCTTCGGTCTCTCCTCCTTACTCTACCTCCACTCCATTGCTACGATAGTGGAGTTTAGTTCCTTCGACTCTCCTCGCTGCTAAGGACTTCGTAGCACCTAAGGGAGAAGTCCCCTTCCTTTCTTCTTCCTCTCCATCCACCAAGTGGAGTCCCACAAGTCCCATTCTTCTGTTAGACTAGGTTTTAATGCTTTCTTAGTATAGTTTAATGCTTACTAGATTAGTTAGGAGTAGAAATAGGTAGATGATTGATCACTGATTGTTATATTTAGGCATAGAATAGTTTAGTTCTAGTCTCCTTGGATTAGACCTCTTTGATCAACTCAGATCAGAGAGGCAATTCCAACCCTCCATTTTGATCCATTTTCCCTCCCCCACACTTTACGATCCATGTTCTGCTGATTTCCCTCACAATTTAATTCGTAATTCAACCATTCACTAGGCAACTAATAGATCTAAAACTCAATGTCTTATAGATCTATTGGTGTGCTAAATCCACTTTAAGGTGATCCCATCCATTTCATTTGATCACACTCACCCTCCCTATGCTTTGAGTTGTGCTCATTTGGTTGATTAGATCTGGTTTAAGTTTCGAGATTAATTGAGGATTTTCTGATGCAATTATGTTTTAATCAGATTTAAATGATCAAATTGAGCAAATATTTGTTTGATTGGACTAATGGTGATGGGCATGGACTATTTTAATCAGATTTATTTCTAAGAATAGTGTTTATGCCCAATTTATATCCCATATTATGAGTTTTGCTCTTTAATGATAGATAGAGCCAAGGAAAATCAGTTGCACTGATTTGAGGCTTTAGCAATGATTCAATTATTTTTTGAGGATTGCCTAACCTTCCTGAACACCAATTAATGGTGTGCAGGGAGTATAGGTGATTATATCACCTTAGCGATTCAAGATCAAAAGCCTATTTGGGGCAACATTGTTTCTCGGTTCAAACTAGTTTTAGTTTGTTCATCAAGGTTTAAATGAGGTTTGAAAGATCTTAACGAATATTTTGAGTTGATTTGCAAATGGATTTAATGTCAAGTTTAGTCCAATCCTCTTGTGTTGTCCTTGGCAAAAAGGGAGGGGTTAAACTAGGGTTTCAAGGATTCCTTGATGGGAGATTTAATTTTGAGTGATTGTTAGACCTTTTGAGGAACTTCTACAAAGTTTTAAAGTGAAATTTTAACCAATTTCATCCACTGATTTTAAAGTAAAATTTTTCTCTGATATGAAGTTTCTCTTGAGATATAATCCCAGAATTGAGAGATTTTGAAATGAGATATTTTGGTGGGGTTGATTGGACTTTGATCTAGTTTTTCAGATATGAGGATAGTATTTTTAAGCTTTGATCAGACCTTGTAAGTTTGATCAAAGCTTGTGACAGCAATAGTTGTTATCAACTCTGCTGAACAACAGCATGTTCTGGAATTGGAATCCAAAATGGATTTGAGATGGGATTTTGAGGAATTTATTGAGCTGACATGTTGCGTATAGTGCTAGAACCTTTATGTATAAGCATTCATGTACTTGAATTGTGTTTTAACTTAATTAGAATTGCTTGTAAATTTTATTTGAAACCTCTGTCAACTATTTGAGACTGTGTAAATCTCATATCTGTAAATTTGAAGGAAATTGAATTGAAAATCAGGTTTAATTGTTTATACATCTTTCTTGATA
Source organism: Thalassia testudinum (assembly GCA_037157565.1). Taxonomy (NCBI): domain Eukaryota; kingdom Viridiplantae; phylum Streptophyta; class Magnoliopsida; order Alismatales; family Hydrocharitaceae; genus Thalassia; species Thalassia testudinum. The sequence continues at coordinate 74,640,007 of JAZHRO010000024.1, read as the reverse complement.
TATACTAAATATGTTCGAATGTCCAAACATGTTGTTCTGCCCATCAAACCCCTTTTTACTACCTTAAGATTCTTTGTTCAAATCCATTCAAGGCCTCTTATTTGTTAACTTGTAATATTAATAAAATACATAAAAAATCAAAAAATATAAAATAAACCTATCTTGAGTAAGATCAGGTATTTTTCTAGGTGTTAGCAAAGTTTCAAAGTATTCTGAACCTCTAATGTAATAGAACATACCAGTCGATGATTTAGTATACTTTGGAACTTAATAAAAGAAACCTAACTTAAAAGACCAAAAAAGAATTCCTCTCTCTTCTCACTCTTTCTCTCTCAACTCCTACCTCCACTGTACATATAAAAACTATAAAAATAAAAAATACCTAAAAATATTCAAAAATACCTTGTATAGTATGTATATACTTATAAATATGATTTAATAGTAAGCTTTATGTATATATTATAAAATATATAAATATTATACATAATTAACCTACAACTGTACTCTATATATTAAATTAAATATTTAAAATGATTTATAAAGTATATAAGTTTATTGTATAATTATATATTAATTTATATTAACTTAAATGTATAGTATCCTAAGTAATTATAAAAACCTACGTATATGTATATAATCATATCTAATAATATACTCGGTAAGGAAGGTCTAACGGGGTTTCTCGGGATAAGCCTGGTATTAGAAGAACTTGGATTGTGACGAAGTGGTGAAGAGGTGGTGTTTGCCATAGATCGGGCGGGGTTGGCCAGAAGCTAGTCCAGCTTCTTGTGCACGACGGAGACTTCATCCATTTTTTGTGCAATAAGGCTTAGATCAGTGGATGAATGGGAGGGTCCCGTGTCAACTTCGTGGACATTTCGGGGCTGGCTGGTACGATTAAAGGCGACAATGGAAGCATTGTTCATCGAGTTTTCACTCATATTTTCAAACAGCTCGAATGCTCCATTCTCGTCTTTATTCATAAAGTTCCCTCCGCAGGAAGCGTCTGCAATCTGCTTCAAAGTCTCATTTAGCCCATAGTAGAAAATCTGGGCTATATGCCACTTAGGCAGACCGTGGTGCGGACACTTCCTGAGGAGGTCGTTATACCTCTCCCATGCCTCATGAAATTGTTTGCCGTTTTGTTGCGTAAATGAAGTGATAGCACGGCGAAGCGCATTGGTCCGCCCGATTGGGAAGAACTTCTTGAGAAACGCTGTTCGCATCTCTTCCCAAGAGTGGATGGTTCTCCCAAGGGTGCGTAACCATTGCGACGCTTTATCCCGTAATGAAAACGGGAACATCTTCATGAGGACTATAGATAACCCGACATTTCTTGGTTTAACGGTTTCAGCAAGTCGGGTTAGGTCTTCCAAGTGGAGAAATGGGTCTTCACTTGCAAGACCATGAAAGTGAAAATTGATTAGGCCAATTATGTTTGGTTTTAATTCAAAGTCGTCCCCGCCCATGGGGACCCGAATTTGTCCTATGGTCTCTGTAGCAGCGGGATTCTGATAAGAGCTAAGAGACCTAGGCTCCTCCCGTTCGGGAGGGTTCTGCATTTCCTCCAATGTTTCCCGAATGGCTTCGATTTGCTCATTATACATTTCCATTTGGGCTTGGAGGCGGGTTATGGGATCTAAGGCTCCACCACCTGGTGGGTTCTGAGGGCGGTTTCCTCCCTCGGGATTTGGGGGTGGGCGTGCAGCCATGTTTGTGGAGGAGGAGGACGATTCGACTTGTTTTCTAGATTTATCAGTCAATTCAAATAGTTCAGGGTTTTGTGACCTCCTCCCAAACATGCACTACCGCAGGAAGAATTGGGGAGATGAGAAGGGAAAAGGGATGAGAGAAATGACGCCGCAAAGGTACACTTGATTACAAATCAATACAGTCAAGTTCCTAACCTCTACAGTGTGCCCTTAGACCTAAAGATCTAAGTTACCTACTATCACGAACTACGGAACCGAATGCGAGCACCGCGGAACCACCGGGCCAGATTGAAAGGCCGTTTGCCCCAGTCTTAGACACCCGATAGCACGCAGGAACTCTCACCAGCACGTAGCCGCTACACGTAGGTAGTTAGACCTCCAATCCTTAAAAAGGGTCAAGTTACTACCAATTTTAATTAGAGGCTTAGGGTCAAGTGCTTTTGGAATGTGAAGGGCGTTGTTTACGGGTAATGCCCAAGTGATTGATTTTAAGAGTGTGTAAGAACAAGCATGCAACGGGGAAATCTCCCCGAATTGAAGTTTTTATTGGCGAATGGTTTTTAGAGTTCAGCCTTAAGTAGTATGAATTTTAGGGTTTTGCTGAATTACCATTTCAACCAATCTCCGGGTTTTGCAAGAACACAGGTTTTCTTTCTAAAGCCCAAGAAACCCTTCTTCAATTATCAGTTAGTTAATGCATGCTAAAATGCAATGGGCTACCCTAAATGGAGATTTCTATGTGTGGATGCGCGAATCAATTTTATACCAATGTGAAAGGGAGCCAAAGCACTTCAATTCAAGTGCTCCCAATCACCAGAAAGATATCCACACACAAGGCTTCAACCAACAGATAAAGAAACTAAAATTGTTGGGGTTGAAGTATTCAGGATCGAATCACAGGCAAGTTTGAAAAGTCGTGGTGGGGTTGGAATCAACTCAATTCCAAATCTCCCCACCAAAAATGTGATCCTGAATTAAAGATAAGTGAGGCAAAAGAGGGATACAAGCAATCTTTTTCTTTGCCTCAAAGAATACTTCCCACGGCAAAAAATCTAAGAATCAAGATTCTCAGATTTTCACTATGCGAAGTAAGGCGGGAAATCCCGGAGCAGTGGGAGTGAAGACAATCAATCAATCAAGTGAATTTTAATCCACTTGCCCTCAAGAAATCCCAAGAAGTTTTTCTAGTTTTTAGTTTAAAAAATTTTTTTTTTTTATTGTGGTGGCAAGTTAACCCTAATTTGATGAGAAGAGAAAACCTACTTGTTCGGCAACGTGTGCGAAGCTTCAATGCGATGTCGGCGTCTTCACGCTCTCGTTCCCGCCTTGGATCTACTCACGTCCTCGACTTCGTCAGCCTTCTTCTCCTTCCACCAGGTTCACCTGCACACCAAAAACAACAATACCCGTGAAGAGAGAAGAGACAAATTTAAAGCAATTGGATAGAAACTTACTCGAAAGTGCACCTCCCCGGCAACGGCGCCAGAAAAGTTATGATGGGTCAGCCCGAATAGGTTGTTAATATGATATTTTTATCGTTGAAATGTGTATAGTGGTTAACCTAATTCTGACCTAACCATCTCTTTACAAAATTTTTTTAACTTGGCCTAATTGATTTTATCTTGTCACTTTTAGGCCCAGGGTCGAACTCAGGGAAGTGGGGTTCAAGTCGAATTTCTACGTTTTCCTTAAAACGCGTCTCTTCCGTTCGTTTATTGTGTTTTTGGTATTTTTCTTATTTAGGTTTTTTTTCTGGTAATCCTTGTTCTTGAGGCACACCCTCAAAATTGTGTCCTTGGCTTTTAGCCAAAACAGAGTTTCAAAACACGCCTTGCTACTTGCAAGACGGGGTACCTGCAAATCAAAGATTATCTTTTCACTTTTATACCTTTTTTTTTTATCTTTTTACTAAGAAGGAAGCTAACAGATAGAAAGTAAATATAGTAGCTATAGATATATATTTATATGTAGTATATATATAAAGGGGTGGGGGTGGAGGTGACAATGGAGTGTAGCACTATGTCGAGTCAGTCGACGTCTAGAGAGACGCAACGAACACGACTAGGTGCCGCGTGGAGTGTGGATGGAGGATGGATGATGTATGGGACCACGCTTTTTTTGTACGCGTGTATCAGGGAATATCAGCAACTGGTGCAAATATTCCCACGATACAGCGTATAGTAAATAACGTAAAAATATATGTACATATGTATGTATATAAGTAAATATATCTATATATATATATATATATAAATGTATAAGTATATATGTATAGATATATATAGATATATATGTATATATATATGTAGGTGTATATGTATATATATGTATGTATATATGTATATAGCTATGGATATTTGTATATAAGTATATATATATATAATACTATATAGATGTATATATATATATGTATATAAGTATATATGTATCTAGATATATATATATATATGTGTATATGTATAAGTATATAGATATGTATATATATATATGTATACGAGTATGTGTATATATATATATATATATTATATATGTATATGTATATATATATTATATTATATGTATGTATACATAACTATATAGATATACTATGTATATAAGTATATATATATAGATATATGTATATATATATATATATATATGTATATATGTTACTATGAGTGTGTGTGTGTGTGTGTCGGTGAATGGGTGTGTGTGTGTTGCTGTAAGTTAAATAAAAGAGAGAGAGAGAGAGAGAGAACGGAGAGAGAGAGAGAGAGTACGTGAGAGAGAGCGGGAGCGGGCGGGAGAGATCAGCAGAGAGAGAGAGCGGGCTGGAGAGATCGAGCGCGCGGACGATGGCAGCGAGTTAAGATGTCTGCTCGCGGCGGCGGACGTCTGACGCCCCGTCGTCTGAAGGCGGAGGCGGACGTCTGAAGACGGCGGGTGCGGGCGCACGTTCGCGTAGGGTTCTGCAGGCCTGCGCGAAGTCGACGAGCGGGCGATGGCGTGGAGGAGCGAGCGTGGAGGAGGTTCTGCGGTGGCTGCGGAGGGTCGCGGAGGGTCGCGGGGGTCGGCGTGAGGCCGTAACCGGCTGGCTGCGGGTGCAATGCGGGGTGGACAGAACGGAGACGGAGGCGGGGAACGGGCCTGCAGGCGCGCGCGGAGGGTTGCGCGCCTGCGGGGAAGGTCGCGGAGGAGGCGGGGGGTGCTGCTGCTGTTGCTGTCGCCGCGGTTTAGCTGCTGCTGCTGCTGCTTCAAGCTTCGGAGCTTGAAGCGGCAGCAATGGCGTGGAGACGAAAACGAAGAGAAAAGAAAACACCACGCCCACCGGCTCGTTGAAGAGCTGGGTGGTGGTGCTCCCATTGTGGTGGTGTGCATGAAACGTTGTGCTCGAGAGATAACCGGGTTTTATTGTTATAGCGTTGTAGTATAGCCAGTTATTACCAACATTTCAAATATATAAATTTTTTACTCGGAAAATAAAAGAGTTCCCGAGGTCGAACTCAGGGAGCAAGTTGTATTCTAGGGGTACAAGTTTCTTTTACAAAAATAAAGAAAGAGAGAGAGAATTTGTTGTCTTTTCTTCTTTTCTCTTTGCTTCTCCTCGTCTCAGATCTTCTGTTATCTTCTTCTTCTTTATCTGCAGTGGTGATGTTCTTCTTCTTTTTCCTTTCTTTCTTCTTTTCCTTTCTTCAGATTTTCTTCTCGTGCTCTTCTTCTTTCAGTTCTTCCCTTTGTTCTTTTGTGTTCTCTTCTGCCTCGCCTTCTTCTGTTGTTCTTCAGATCTCCTTCTTTCTTCTTTTCTTTTTCCTGTCAGGCCGTCGTCTGATTTTCCAATCAGACGACTTAAACTGCTTGTTGCTACAGTGTCTCCCTCAGCTTCCTTCTTCTTCCGCGGTCCTTCTTCTTCACCTGTGCCGATGTGGGACTAAACGGGGGCCTCTCCTCGCGTGCGCCTGCTGGAAGACTGCGGCCTTGCTTCTGCAGCTGCAGCTTCGATTTGCGTCGGGTGCTGGCTGGCTGCCTTCGCAGGAGTCTCCGTAATCCGCAGCAGCTGGAGACCTGGAGTCCTCAAGCCTGTAGCGCGGGAGAAGCTGCTTCAATGTGGCGTCAATGGCGGTCGAGCCTCAGAACCTGTCGGACACGAATATGGCCTCTCGGCCTGATCAAACTACTGGGGAACCTTCACCGTGGCACGGCGAAGGTGTGGAGCTGTGCGGCAAGCCGCAAGGTGGTGTCTGGCGGCAGCCCTAGGTTGGACTGCAACCGGAGAAATGGGTTTGTTTGGGGGAGCGTTACGGAGGTGTGGAGTGGCAGTGGAGGGGTGGGGGGTGCTCAGTGTGATGAGGCGGAGGTTCGGTGAGGGTCGGCGAGGCGTGTGAGGCTGTGGAGCGATGGGGGCATCTCGCCGGAGGGTGGCCGGAGACGAAGGGGGTGACGATGGTCAGGGTCGGTCGAGGGCTTAATTGAACCAATTGAAACCGGGGAAAGAAAGAGGAGAGGAAGGGAAGTAGTTCTAACTTACTTGCAGGGACGAAGGGGGAGCAGCAGGGCGACAGTCGTATCGACTGTCGCCGGAGAAGAAGATGCCCAGGGGAAGGGGCGGCGGCGAGCAGAGAGCCAGAGAGGTGCCAGCTGGGTACGGCGTGGCGCGGGAAGAGCAGGGGAGGAAGTCTCTGCTGCTGGTATTGTGGCAGAGCGAAGAGGAGGAGGAGGAAGAACCGCCGGAGCTGGTGGGCGTCTGCCAGAGTGAGAAGAGAGGAAAGTTGGGGGTTTTCTCCGTCAGATCCGAGCTGGGAAGAACGGTGGAGCGACGGGGGTATTTATAGGGACCGAATCAGGGAGGAAGGCGGAGGGAGACGACGTGTCTCCCTCGCCGGAGGACGCCGGAGATGGAAACCCATACCGTCCGTGCGTTCGCACGGCCGGTATGGTGGGTTACAGCGACCAGGGGGGTGTCCCTGCGACGGCTGACGATGCAGGGCACCCCTGGTTTACTTGCCAGGCTCTCCCCCTCACCCTGCGCGGCGCCATTCTCCGCGCAAGGTCGCCGGAGCATGGTGCTGGCAGGTTTTGCAGGGGGGACCTGAACGCAAAGAACGAAGGAGAGTTAGGGGCGAAAATGCGAGGGTTCAAAAGTTGAGGGCCAAAAAGTAAATATATGAGGACCAAAGTGTAAAGTTGGTCAAGGAGGTTTCTTCTTAGGCTCAAGTTTTTATACATGACTAATTAGGACCTAAGGAATCTGATGGTGAATTTCATTTCTATATTAAACCTTGTTTGACCGGTCAATTTATGCGAAAACCCAAATTAAGTTATTAATTGGGCATGGTTCTCAATGTAGGTCAAAATGGGTTCTGAAGGCCAAATTGAAGGTTCTAAACCCTAGAGATTATTTTTCTATGAATTTTAGAGGGTTTATTCTATTTTTACTTTTCCTCGAACCTCGTGAATTGAAGTGGGTTGTTTTAGGGTTACAGATTATCATTTAGTTTCTTGGAATTGCTGTAGCCCTTGCTAGATCATCTCATCCCACTTTTATTCTTATTAAGTTGCTTTGACCTATGTTTGGGCCCTGAATTACCCTGTATGCAGATTATACTGGTAAAATTGCATTTTTACCCCTTATGACTTGTTTTCTCCTTAAACTCAGAATTCTCTGAGTTAAGCCTTTCCTTGAGTTATGTAGGAGCTTTTTTCCTTTGTATTAGGTCAAAATGAGCTAGTTATGGCTCATGATGAGGTTCTCATCATACCCCCATGCCTAGCTTTTGCTAGTCCCTTAGCAAAAACTTAAGGTTTCAACCCTTGTTCTAGACCATGAAGTTTTTAATAGTTTTAGATAAGTGCCTTTTTTTATTTGAGCATAGATTAGGTTAAAATGGTGACCATAGGCCTAAAAGGTACTCTAGTACCAATCAAGATCCAAATCTGTCTAGCCTTAGCCTCAATCTTTAGCAAAGGTTTTTAAGGTCCACAAGAACTAACCTAAGGTTTATTGGACTTTGTGGTTAAAGCACCCGTGCTTGAAATGATTTTAGCCCTGGCTCAGTTCGCAGTGCGTTTTGTAAGAGAGAGATAGAAAGTTTTTCTGTTTGGAGAGTTTTCTCTCTCTTTTTCTTTTTAGTTCTAGCCTAGGATTGGCTTTTCAACACGGTCTGTATCAGATTCCTTGCTCCCATCATCAATCCTCAAGGGTTCCTGGCGATCGATGCTTCGAGATAGCACCGCCCATGGCAACCCCCGGAACCCTGGCTATTGAGATTTCGAGATAATCCCATCCATGGTGTTCCGTGGCCGAATCCAGACCCTGGCAATTGACACTTCGAGATAATGCCATCCATGGAATCTGAACCAGCAGAGTGCTTACATGCCCCCAGTAGGATATGTAAATATCCTAAGAGACAAGCACCGAGGAGATGATATTTTGTTACGCATCTTCGAGGGGATTTCCCGGCTCTCCGCGCTGGGAACTCGTCCAAATCAACTTGTGTTGATCGGCCGCTCCTATTCTAGGTGTTCTTTTCAGAATTTTACGACGCTTCTGCGTGATTCTGATTTTTATGCTTACTGGACCAGGCTGTGTGTGAGGTTAGGGTGCTTAGGTTACTGAGTCCCGTAAACCAAAAATTAGTTAACGAGGCCAAATACTCCCTAAGCCTTAGACCTAATACTTCAGCTTTTCATTTTCCTCAACCTCTTGAGGAGTGTCCAGATCTTAATGGGTACTAAGAGTCTATTCAAGAATGCCTAAGGTTTTCATTCTTACTAATCTCATTGTGCACTTTTCAGTTATTTTCTTGAATGAGGTCTAGAACTTAGGTTAATTCCTTAGTTCCTTACTAATGACTATCACCTTTTCTCATAATTTTGTGCTCCTTTTTCATTTTGTTTCTCTTCTCCTTCACAAAATTTCCTTCTCCTTTTATTCTTTTTCGAAAATTTTTTTTTTTTAATTTTTATGGTGTTTTTGGCATATGTGAATTTTTTTGTTTGAAACCTTTTCTTACAAGTTTTGCACTTTCATACCCCCCCCATGCCTAAGATTTGCAATGTCCTCATTGTAACCTAGGGGGTTTTTATTTAACTTAGTTCATTCCTTAAGACAGAAATTTGGATGAGTGAATGGGTCGGGGTGACTGTTGCGGACGATTTCTAATCTCAGATGCAAGCACCTGAGGTGGAGTCGGCTGTCTTAAAGTGTGAACTTCAAGTGCAAAAAGGTGTCAGAACAAGTTTCAGGTTTTCAAAGAGAATGACGGGCTGCCTCCCGTTAAGCGTTGAGTTTTACGCCATCGGCTGGGCGTAATAAGCTCAAGGGGAAAGGAGGATATAAGATGCTTCAGCCAAATCAGTAGAAGTTACATCAATGAACGGCTTGAGTCTCTGACCGTTCACGATGAAAGGTTCAGAATCATGGCTGAGTGGACTGATTTCGATTGCTCCATTTCCAAAAACCTGTCGGACCAAATATGGTCCGACCCACTTGGATCTCAGTTTTCCTGGGAAGAGTTTTAGTCGGGCATCAAAGAGTAGGACCTTTTGACCAGGATGAAAGATCTTTCTCGAGATGTGTTTGTCGTGGAAGGCTTTAACCCGCTCCTTGTAGATTTGCGAGTTCTCGTACGCGTCTAGGCGTAATTCATCGATCTCGCTGATTTGGAGTTTTCTGTGGGTCCCAGCCTTGGAAAGATCTAGATTACAGTTCCGTACTGCCCAATAGGCTTTATGCTCCAGTTCTGCGGGAAGGTGGCATGCCTTTCCGTACACCAGTCTAAAGGGAGACATGCCCAATTGGGTCTTGTGGGCGGTCCTATAGGCCCACAATGCTTCCGGAAGTCGGGACGACCAGTCCTTCCTGTCAGGTCGAACAGTGACTTGCAGGATTTTCTTGATCTCCCGATTAGACAGCTCAGCTAGACCATTAGTTTGGGGGTGGTAAGGAGTAGAGATTCGGTGAGACACCCCGTATTTGGTCATCAGTGACCTAAACTGAGCATTTGTGAAATGGGTCCCCCCATCAGAGATTATTGCACGAGGAATCCCGAACCTTGAGAAAATGTGTTGATGAATGAATTTGAGAACGATTTTGTGATCACAGGTTCGGGTCGGTATGGCTTCGATCCATTTGGACACGTAGTCGACAGCCAACAGAATGTATTCGAAACCATCCGAAACAGGAAAGGGGCCCATAAAATCAATCCCCCAAACATCAAAGATTTCGCATACTAGAATCGGTTGCATAGGCATCATGTCGCGATGGCTCATGTTGCCCAAAGTCTGGCAACGACTGCATGCCTTGCAGTGATTGTATGCGTCTTTGAACAGTGTGGGCCAGTAAAAGCCGCACTGGAGGACTTTTGATGCGGTTTTATGCCTGGCGAAATGGCCACCGCATGCCTGGTCATGGCAGAAAGAGAGGATATTGTTGAATTCCCCTTCCGGGACACATCTCCGGATGATCTGATCGGCACCTATGCGGAAGAGGTACGGGTCTTCCCAAATGTAATACTTGGCATCGGAGCGTAATTTGTCTTTCTTGGCCTTCGGCCAATCGGACGGGATCTGATGAGATGCCAAGTAATTTACTACATTAGCAAACCATGGAAGGCTAGTACCAATAGTCAGCAGGTGCTCATCGGGAAAATGCTCAGTGATGGGTCCGGAAGGGTCAATTATTTCAGAAGGAAGACGGGACAAGTGATCAGCTACCACATTTTGCTTTCCCGCTTTGTCGCGAATCTCAAGGTCAAATTCTTGCAACAGCAAGATCCATCGGATTAATCGAGGTTTCGCATCCTTCTTTGCAAGGAGATGCCTCACAGCTGTGTGATCCGAGTATATGATGACACGGGAACCCAGAAGGTACGATCTGAACTTTTCTAGGGCAAATACTACAGCTAGCAGCTCTTTCTCAGTAACCGTATAGTTACGCTGAGCCTCATCGAGTGTTTTGCTGGCGTAGTAAATGGCCACAGGTTTCCTATCAATTTTCTGCCCCAAAACCGCTCCTACAGCGAAGTTGGATGCATCGCACATGATCTCAAAGGGTTGAGACCAATCAGGGGACTGTAGGATCGGGGCTTGGGTGACTTGGTCACGCAGGATTTCAAATGCTTGAGTGCATTCCTTGGAAATTTCGAAAGGAACATCCTTGGAGAGAAGAGTGGTCAGGGGGCGCGCGATTTTTGAAAAATCAGGGATAAATCGTCGATAAAAACCGACATGCCCTAAAAAGGAACGGATGTCCCTGATCGAGCTAGGCATAGGAAGGTGAGAAATTAGATTAACCTTAGCTCGATCCACTTGGATACCTTTCTCCGAAATTGAGTGTCCCAGGACAATTCCCTCAGGCACCATGAAATGGCTCTTTTCCCAGGAAAGAACCAAATTCACATCAATGCACCGCCTGAGTATCTGGACCAAGTGTTGGAGGCAATCGTCGAATGATGCTCCGAAAACTGAAAATTCATCCATGAAGACTTCCAGATAATCACCTACCATATCTGAGAATATGGCAAGCATGCATCGCTGAAAAGTAGCGGGTGCATTGCAAAGACCGAAAGGCATCCTTCGGAAAGCGTATGTTCCGAAGGGGCAGGTGAACGTGGTCTTTTCTTGGTCCTCAGGATGGATTGCCACCTGGTTATAACCGGAGTACCCGTCAAGAAAGCAGAAGAACCTATTTCCTGCAAGTTTTTCGAGAATTTGATCAATGAAGGGTAGTGGGAAATGATCCTTCTTTGTGGAGGAATTTAGTCGGCGGTAATCTATACAGACTCTCCACGAGTTGGCTAATCGAGTAGGAATGATTTCTCCGGTCTCAGTCGTTATAGTGGTGAGTCCTGCCTTCTTGGGCACGACCTGAATTGGGCTCACCCAACGACTATCGGAGATCGGGTAGATGATCCCGGCATCTAACCACTTGATGATCTCCTTTTTCACGACCTCCTGCAGATTGGGGTTTAAGCGTCTCTGCATTTCACGAGAAGGTCGTGTGCCCTCTTCTGAATAGATATGATGAGTACAATAAGAGGGACTTATTCCAGTCAAATCATCGAGAGTCCATCCGATGGCTCTGCGATGTTGCTGGAGGACAACAATCAGACGGGATTCCTGTTCAGGACTGAGGTTGGAATTGATAATCACAGGAAGGGTCTGATTAGAACCCAAAAAGACGTATTTCAAGTGAGCAGGAAGGGGTTTCAGTTCGAGGATGGGGTTTTCAGCAGCAGCGGGTGGTTCAGTATAGATGTGAGGTTCAAAGGTGGGAGTTACTGGGTTGTTCACATCTGGATTTGACTCCTCTGTTTGCGGGTCAAGATCCTTCTGTGGTTGATGAGGCATACTCGAGTCATTCTGGAGGTGTGATTCATCAACCAAAGTCTTGATGTCACAAATTTGCTCGATGACGCCGCAATTAATTCCTTGTTGGGCCTTAAATATATCAATTTTCAGTGTTTGATCTCCAAACTTAAGCTCTATTTGGCCCTCCTCACAGCTGATGTTGGCTCTAGCAGTAGCCAAGAAAGGTCTCCCTAGAATGATTGGTGTATCCCTAGGGTTCTCAGGTGCATCCATATCTAAGACTATAAAGTCCACTGGAAAATAGAAATCCCGCACTCTCACGATAACATCCTCGAGAATCCCTTTTGGTGACTTTATAGATCGATCTGCTAATTGTAATGTCACCTCGGTTGGTTTTAGCTCAGATTCTTCTAGATGGTCGAGTAAGGATGTGGGTATCAGGTTTATGGATGCACCCAAGTCTAAAAAAGCTCTATCAAATTGGGTACCACCTATCTTACAGGAAATCAGGGGAGTTCCAGGATCTTTTGCCTTGGGTGGGAGTCTACTGAGGATTACAGAGCTGGCTTGTTCTGACAGAACAATTGGGCTCCCTCCCTTGGTTCGCGGCTTACGCTGGGGTGTACATATATTCTTTAGAAATCGTGCGTAAGCTGGTACGTGGCGGATTGCATCCATCAAGGGGATGTTTATGTGGACCTGCTCAAAGAGCTTGACCAGGTCCTCCTCAGGGGCCACGGGTTTTGTGGTCTTCTTTCCCTTGGTCAGGGCCTCGGGAAACGGGATCTTGGTTGGTTCTTCTAGGATAGGTCCAGGTTGTGGATCTGGAACAGCGGTACCTTGGATAACTATCCTAGGGTCATGGTTATCAGGCTTGGAGTGGTTTGGATAATGCGGGTCTTGAGTTGTTTTACCACTACGTGTTGTTACAGAATTTAATCCGGCCTGATTTTGGTTTGGGTTTGGTAGGAGGGGTGGCTGCTGCTGAAATCCCGCATAAGAAGTTGAGGCTTCCATCTCGTCTGGAGATGGAGCAGTAGGGGCCTGATAAATCCATTGAGCGTGGCCTAAATTTGGATTCATAACGCGCTTCTGGGTTGGCACGTTATTTGGGTTAGGAAGAGGTTGGGAAGGGAGTGTGCCTGGCTGGCGAGAATTTGCCAACTGGGCCAGTTGAGTTTTAACTTCTGTAAGCTCGTCCTTGTGCTGTTTTTGAATAGCCGCATTCGTTTTTTGAATGTCAGCCAGAGTCTGAAGGATTAGGGACATTTGATCCTGATTTGGCCCTGATGGATAAGTAGGGTTGGGCCGAGGCTGAGGCGGCTGGTAATGACGAGAGGGCTGTGGGCGGGACTGAAAAGGAGGTCTTTGGGTTTGGGAATTTCCCGCCCACTGAAAATTGGGATGGTTTCGCCATCCAGGATTGTAAGTGTTGGAGAATGGGTCGTTCTGGATGGCGTTGAGGTCCTCGCAGGTCTGAGGAACCTCCTGAGAATCAGGGAAAGGGGGAATGGAGTTCCCCCGGCTGGTGTAGAAAGGATCGGATGATCCTCCGATCCAAGAATCAGATGGGGATGGATATGGATCCATCCCAGGGGAAGATCGGTGGAGGATGTTTTGCACAGTCTCCTGTGTGGAAGGAGGTTGTGCAAAGGAGTTACGCGTGGAGGTGGCTCGCTGCAAGTGCTGAGTCAGCTCATCCACCTTCTTTTCAATGATTGAGACCTTGTCCAATCGACTGGCCATTAATTCCAGGTCGACTGATGCGGACAGGCCCTCCGTCTCATGTGCTCCCTTAAGATTCGTCGCTGCGCGGGTATTCGTCCTGTCGAATAATCCCATGGAGTCATTGTTGATGGAGTTCTCGCACATGTTTTCGAGAATCTCCCATACGGTGTCTTCATGTTGACCCATGATGTTTCCTCCGTAAGTTGCATTGACGAAAAGGCGGATGTCCTCACGGAGTCCCTGGTAAAAAGATTGGACTTGTTCCCATTTAGGAACTCCGTGATGGGGGCATTTTCTCATGAGATCCTGAAAACGATCCCATGCCTCATGGAGAGGTTCTCCTGATTGTTGAGTGAAGTGTGTAATCTGATGGCGCAAGGCGTTGGTCCGACCAACGGGAAAAAACTTTTTCAAAAACTCGGATTGAAGTTCTTCCCAAGTGTTGATCGGCCGGGTCTGAGTTTGATACCAATGGGTGGCCTTGTCCATAAGAGAAAAGGAGAACATCTTCATGAGAAGAATATCCCGATTTTGCGCATCTGATCCAAAAGTGTGGGCCAGATGCTTTAGCTGTTTGATGTGCTGGAAGGGATCTTCAGAATTAAGCCCATGGAATTTAGGTATAGCATGAATCATGTTGGGCTTTAATTCGGAATCAGGTCCTCCAGTCGGGATTCTGACTCGAGGCTCAATGGCCACCGCAGCAGGATTGTAGTGGTCCCGCATCATAGGACGCTGTGGTGGGTGCACGAAGTTTTGGAAGAGGTCATTGAGTCGCTGGAGCTGGTGTTCCAGATTATTTTCTTCCTCAACTGGCTGAGCCATGATGGGGGAAGAAGAAGAACTTGGTTCTGAATCAGAAGAGAGAATAATGTGAGGGTGTTGCTGCACAAACACGGGCGTCGAGGCTTGGCCTTGACGAGAGCGATTTTCTAAAGGAGGTCTTAAGGGTGGTCTTAGGGACCTCCTTCCGTACATGCACTGTTGGAAGAGGTAAGTTTAGAAGGTGCTGGACCCAATCAAGACACCCAAAAATGTGTTGGGTCACTATAGAGGTGCGGGGCAGATGGACCCCTTGATCAGAAAGATCGTCCACCTGAGAATTACCTGGGCAGCCAGAGAGGGAGAGTCCCGCGAAGACCCCTACACGGTAGAGCATCCCCACGGGTTACAGGGTTTCCCCCACCCGACCTCTCTTGTCACTGCGGTTCCAGGTAGACCAGAATGGGGATCTTGACCTCTTAAGTCTACCAATTTTAAGATCAGGGTGCTTAAAGTTTCACTTGAACTTTAGTCTTTTAAGTGCAAAGAGTGACCTAATTTAAGGTTGGTTGACCCAAGGGGTCAACTTTACCTTTTTCTTTGAGAGCTTTTAGGTCTTGTCTTTTAGGGTTCAAGTGTTTAGAGAGCCAATTGTTTTAGGTTTTCTTTTGAATAGGTATTTTCAATCAATGGTTTAGGCACACTTCTTTTGGATTTTCTCCATTCTTGATTTAAGTAGTGTGTCTCTAAAACCCTAATGTTGAATCTTATGTTGGCTCTACTTGGTCCAGTTAGTTCTTTGTTGGGTAATTAGGGCTCAAGCAAGAATGTGTTAGCCCTTAAATACCCTTAATAGTGTGCAGGACTAATGAGTTGAAAACATGCAACTCTTTATGGTTACCAAGTATGGAAGACAGGTTAGCCCTATATTGCTTGTTCTTTTCTTTTCTTCCTCTTTAGAGTTTAGGGGTTAATAGCGAGAGGAAAAATTTACCTGTCCTCGGAGTAGTTGTCGTGCGGTTGCTTGTCTTCTTGATTTCCTGTAGTTTTCTGCACAAAAGAGAGAGGAGATTATCAGAAATTAAAAAGAAACAGGAATGTTTACCTCTAGAATAGCTGTTGCTCCCCGGCAACGGCGCCAAAATGAAAGGCTGTGGCTTCGAGAGATAACCTGGTTTTATTGTTATAGTGTTGTAGTATAGCCAGTTATTACCAACATTTCAAATATATAAATTTTTTACTCGAAAAATAAAAGAGTTCCCGAGGTCGAACTCAGGGAGCAAGTTGTATTCTAGGGGTACAAGTTTCTTTTACAAAAATAAAGAAAGAGAGAGAGAATTTGTTGTCTTTTCTTCTTTTCTCTTTGCTTCTCCTCGTCTCAGATCTTCTGTTATCTTCTTCTTCTTTATCTGCAGTGGTGATGTTCTTCTTCTTTTTCCTTTCTTCTTTTCCTTTCTTCAGATTTTCTTCTCGTGCTCTTCTTCTTTCAGTTCTTCCCTTTGTTCTTTTGTGTTCTCCTCTGCCTCGCCTTCTTCTGTTGTTCTTCAGATCTCCTTCTTTCTTCTTTTCTTTTTCCTGTCAGGCCGTCGTCTGATTTTCCAATCAGACGACTTAAACTGCTTGTTGCTACAGTGTCTCCCTCAGCTTCCTTCTTCTTCCGCGGTCCTTCTTCTTCACCTGTGCCGATGTGGGACTAAATGGGGGCCTCTCCTCGCGTGCGCCTGCTGGAAGACTGCGGCCTTGCTTCTGCAGCTGCAGCTTCGATTTGCGTCGGGTGCTGGCTGGCTGCCTTCGCAGGAGTCTCCGTAATCCGCAGCAGCTGGAGACCTGGAGTCCTCAAGCCTGTAGCGCGGGAGAAGCTGCTTCAATGTGGCGTCAATGGCGGTCGAGCCTCAGAACCTGTCGGACACGAATATGGCCTCTCGGCCTGATCAAACTACTGGGGAACCTTCACCGTGGCACGGCGAAGGTGTGGAGCTGTGCGGCAAGCCGCAAGGTGGTGTCTGGCGGCAGCCCTAGGTTGGACTGCAACCGGAGAAATGGGTTTGTTTGGGGGAGCGTTACGGAGGTGTGGAGTGGCAGTGGAGGGGTGGGGGGTGCTCGGTGTGATGAGGCGGAGGTTCGGTGAGGGTCGGCGAGGCGTGTGAGGCTGTGGAGCGATGGGGGCATCTCGCCAGAGGGTGGCCGGAGACGAAGGGGGTGACGATGGTCAGGGTCGGTCGAGGGCTTAATTGAACCAATTGAAACCGGGGAAAGAAAGAGGAGAGGAAGGGAAGTAGTTCTAACTTACTTGCAGGGACGAAGGGGGAGCATCAGGGCGACAGTCGTATCGACTGTCGCCGGAGAAGAAGATGCCCAGGGGAAGGGGCGGCGGCGAGCAGAGAGCCGGAGAGGCGCCAGCTGGGTACGGCGTGGCGCGGGAAGAGCAGGGGAGGAAGTCTCTGCTGCTGGTATTGTGGCAGAGCGAAGAGGAGGAGGAGGAAGAACCGCTGGAGCTGGTGGGCGTCTGCCGGAGTGAGAAGAGAGGAAAGTTGGGGGTTTTCTCCGTCAGATCCGAGCTGGGAAGAACGGTGGAGCGACGGGGGTATTTATAGGGACCGAATCAGGGAGGAAGGCGGAGGGAGACGACGTGTCTCCCTCGCCGGAGGACGCCGGAGATGGAAACCCATACCGTCCGTGCGTTCGCACGGCCGGTATGGTGGGTTACAGCGACAAGGGGGGTGTCCCTGCGACGGCTGACGACGTAGGGCACCCCTGGTTTACTTGCCAGGCTCTCCCCCTCACCCTGCGCGGCGCCATGCTCCGCGCAAGGTCGCCGGAGCATGGTGCTGGCAGGTTTTGCAGGGGGACCTGAACGCAAAGAACGAAGGAGAGTTAGGGGCCAAAATGCGAGGGTTCAAAAGTTGAGGGCCAAAAAGTAAATATATGAGGACCAAAGTGTAAAGTTGGTCAAGGAGGTTTCTTCTTAGGCTCAAGTTTTTATACATGACTAATTAGGACCTAAGGAATCTGATGGTGAATTTCATTTCTATATTAAACCTTATTTGATCGGTCAATTTATGCGAAAACCCAAATTAAGTTATTAATTGGGCATGGTTCTCAATGTAGGTCAAAATGGGTTCTGAAGGCCAAGTTGAAGGTTCTAAACCCTAGAGATTATTTTTCTATGAATTTTAGAGGGTTTATTCTATTTTTAATTTGCCTCGAACCTCGTGAATTGAAGTGGGTTATTTTAGGGTTACAGATTATCATTTAGTTTCTTGGAATTGCTGTAGCCCTTGCTAGATCATCTCATCCCACTTTTATTCTTATTAAGTTGCTTTGACCTATGTTTGGGCCCTGAATTACCCTGTATGCAGATTATACTGGTAAAATTGCATTTTTACCCCTTATGACTTGTTTTCTCCTTAAACTTAGAATTCTCTGAGTTAAGCCTTTCCTTGAGTTATGTAGGAGCTTTTATCCTTTGTATTAGGTCAAAATGAGCTAGTTATGGCTCATGATGAGGTTCTCATCAGTGCACCACAGTGGGTTCTCCTGCTCGCCGGGTGCCTCCTCGACGGAGGGCCGACGTATGGAGGGGAGGACGGGCGAGGAAGGTGGTGGACTGCAGGGTGGCGTTTCAGCAGCTCCCCCCCTCTTCGTCGGAGGAAGAGTTGCGGCTTTATAGAGGAGGAGAGCATGGCATGGAGCATGCGGGGAATGGGGGAGAATGGCAGCTGCAGGGAGAGGTGCGGGAAGGACAGCAGGGAGAGGCGTTGCATGCAGGGTAGCGTGGACGAAATTCAGCCACGGGAAGTAGAAGAACCGCGGGAAGAAGAAAGAAAGATGAAAATAAAATATGGAGAGGGGACTTTTGCAAAGAGACACTTGAAGAAAAATGTAAAAATGCAAACCATTATTTTATTCTCTTCTCTTCTCAATTAAATGCATGAATGCAACTGTTTTTACGAATGTGACTACAGGATCCTAATATGCAATGTTAATGCTAGGAAATAGCATAAGAAGGCATTATTACAGGCGTGTTTTGAGGTGCAAACAGGTATACGGGTCAAGCCAGGTTCGTGAGGATCAGGTCAGGGACGAGGCGGTGAGAGGGTGAGTGGGACCTCACCCCATGGTCAGGAGGCGAAGAGGCTATTGCACTTTTTCATCTTATTCCGCTGCACCCGCTCACTCACTTCCGAGGTAGGACTATCTTCCCACCTCCCTTCGCGTGCATCCACAGTAGGTGCCTTCACTTGATTGTAGTGGCTACTGGGGTCTTCAGTGCCAATTGGTTGCCTGGATCTGTGCGCGAGAGGATTCCGCGCAACTTGGGGCTGCGCACCTGGAGCAGGGAGACCTGGAGCGAGCTTGCAAGCTAGTAGCTTGCTTGCGTTAATGGTGGAGGACCTCCAAACTTGTCAATCATGAAAATGGCCTCGCGTCCTCATCAGAAAGCTCAGCAAGCTTCACCGAGACATGGCAAACGTAGTGTGTGGGTCGGCGTGGCGTGGGGTGGCCGGAGTGTGAGTACCTAGGGCACCCTTTGTGCGTGAGAGTGGGTGTGTTTGGGGGGTGTTTTGGGGGCGTGGCGCGGTTAGTGGTGTGAGGGTTTATGATCAGTGGAGTGTTGCGGTGCTTATGGGGTGATTGGTGAGGTGGACGGAGGTGTGGAGCAGCGGGTGGAGGTGTGGAGTGGCAGGGACGCGTTGCCAGAGGTCTGGTCGGAGATGAAGAAGGTAAGGGTGATAGCATGCATCGAGGAGCGTTTTGAAGAAATAAAGAGAGAAAAAATGATTAGAAAAGAGAGAGGACTTAGCTGTGCGTAGGGAGAAGGGGGAGGTAGAGATGGCGGCGGGCTCGTATTGCCGTCGTCGGAGACGAAACACTTAGTGGGGGGAATGGCGATGACGAAGGGGTTGTAGTGGTGTCCGTGGGTGCAGCACGACACGGAGGAACAGGAGGAAGAGGACCCTGCCACTGGTATTGTGGCTGGGCGATGAGGGAAAGAGAGAGTGGTCGCCGGAGCTTGCTGATCCACTGGCCGGAGGGGGAAGAGACGAATTAGAGGAATTCTTAGGCCAATTTCAAGAGTCCCTGATGCGGAGGGATTTGGGCATGCTTTTATAGGCCTTCGAGGAAGGATTTGTGCTTGGAAGCCAAGCTTCCAAGCACGGCAAGCTCGCCAGAGATGAAAGGTTGAAGGAGACCCGAATCTCTCATGCGTTCGTATGAGAGATTGAGTACTAAATAGAGCCTCTGATTGTGTTCAAACTGGAGGCGATTTCTTAGAGAATCTCCCTTTCAATTTTGAAGGGGATTGAAAGGGAGATTCTCTGAGAAATCAGAGAGATCTTGCCCTCGAAACCTCGCCGGAGTAGGATTCCCTCTGCTATAATGGTGGAGGGACCTAATTGCAAAGAATGAAGGAAAAGATAGGGGGTTTCTGTAGAAGTTTTCAAAAGATAGGGGTAGAAATGTAATTGGGCTGGACCTATTTGCAAAGTAGATCAAGATGAATTTCCCTTAGGTCCAAATTTTGGTACAAACCTAATTTGGACATAAGGAATTGAATGGTGAAGTTGGATTTTTGGTTTGACCACGTTTGAATAGGTAATTTACATAAAAACCCAATTTAGGGCAAATATTTGACTGAGACCCCAATTTAGGTCAAAATAGGTTCTAAGGGCCAAATTAAAGGTTATAAATCCTAGAGAATATTTTTACATGATTTAGGTGAATTTTATCATGGCCAGAACCTTGTTGAATCAAGTGGGTCTATTTTAGGGTTACAATAAGTCATTTAATTCTCAGAATTCACATAAACCCTTTTCTATTTGAACTAACCCACTTTTTATCTTGTTAAGACCACTTGACATGTGTTTAGCCCATGAGAAATCTCGTTGTTGTACTGCAATGGTAAAATTACAATTTTACCCCTTGTTTCTTACTTTTCTCTCAAAATGGTTATTCATTGAGTTAGGACCTCCAGTTGGTTATGTAGGAGTTTTTTTTCTCTTTTATGGGTCAAAATGAGCTAGTTAGGGCTCATGATGGTGTTCCCATCATACCCCCATGGTTAGCTTTTGCTAGCCCCTTAGCAAAATTTTAAGGTTTTAACTTCTGTTCTAGAACATGAATTCCTTGATGTTCACAAATTATGATGAGTGCCTTTTGTTTTTTCTTTTTGATTAGGTTAGAATGCCAACAGTAGGCCTAGAGGTACTCAAGTACCAACCAAGATCCGGACATGACCAGCTCTAGCCTCAGTTATCCACGAAGGTTTTTAAGGCCCACAGGAACTATCCTAAGGTTCGTTGGACTCCGCGGTTAAAGCACCTATTCTTGTAACATATTTTAGCCTCGGTTCAGTTTGCAGTGCATTTTTGGTAAGAGAGAGACAGAGGATTTTCTTTGTTTGGAGAGTTTTCTCCCTCTTTTCTTTTTATTTCTAGCTTCAGATTGGCTTTTCAACACGGTCTATATCGGATTCCTCGTCCCCATCATCAATCCTCGAAGGGTCCATGGCAATCGATGCTTTGTGATAGTACCGTCCATGGAAACCCCCAGAACCCTGGCTTTCGAGATTTTGAGATAATCCCGCCCATGGTCTTTTGTAGCTAAATCCAAACCCTGGCAATTGACATTTCGTGATAATGCCGCCGATGGCATTTGAACCAGCACAGGGTGCTTACTTGCCCCTAGTAGGATATGTAAATATCCTAGGAGACAAGCACCGAGGAGACGATATGTTATTGCAAATCTTCGAGGGAAATTTCCCGCCTCTCCGTGACGGGAACTCGTCCAAATCAACTTGTTTTGATCGGCCGCTCTTAATCTAGGTGACTTTTTCATAACACTTAAATGATTTTGCGTGATTTTAATAATTATGCACACTGAACCAGACTGTGTGTAGATTCGGGTGCTTAGGTTACCAAGTCCCGCAAGCCAAAGGTTAGTTAACGAGGCCGAATATTCCGTAAGCCATAGACCTAATACTTAAGCTTCGCATTTTCCCCAACCTCTTGAAGACTATCCAGATCTTAGCGGATCCTTGAATTTTTAAGCCAAAGAGTCTAGCCTAAGAGGCCTAAGATCAGTGTTCCTACTAATCTCTTTTGTGTCTCATTAGCACTTTTTTTCCTTTCATTTTCTTTTTCTTGATGTGGTCTAGAACTTAGTTAATCCCTTAATTTCTTACTAATGACTATCTCTTTTTTTCTTTTTCATTTTGCGCTCCTTTTTTGACATTTTTCACTTTTCCTCTTTTTCTCCTCATGATTTGTATGGCCTCAAAATTTTCCCTCCCCTCAGAATTTTTTTGTTCTTTTTCAAGATTTTTTTTCATTTTTTTGGTGCTTTTGTGATATGTGATTTTTTTGTTGAAACCTTTCTTGTGAGATAAGTTTTCATGGTGTTTTGCACTTTCATACCCCCCCATGCCTATGATTTGCAATGTCCCCATTGTAAATTAGGTGGGTTCCAGTTCAACTTAAATAATTCATTAGAACAGGTTTTGGGTGGGCGAATAGGTAGAAGTGACAGTTACGAATGATTTCAAAACTCGGGTATGGGTCGGCTGTTCTAATGGATAAACCCTAAAGTGCAATATGAATTCAGCGTAGGAATGTCAAGAAAGGTTTCGGATTTTTCAAGAATGATGGGTCGCCTCCCGTTAAGCGCTGAGTTTTACACCATCGGCTGGGTGCAATGAGCTCAGGGAGAATGGAGGGTAAAGGATATCTTAGCCAAATTTGTATCGGTCAAGTCAATGAACGATTTGAGTCTCTGACCATTCACAATGAAAGGTTCTGAATTGTGGCTGAGTGGACTGATCTCAATGGCTCCATTTCCAAAGATTCGTGGGATGAGGTAGGGTTCGATCCATTTTGATCTTAGTTTTCCTGTGAACAGTTTAAGCTTGACATCAAAGAGTAAGACTTTTTGACCAGGGTGGAAGATCTTTCTGGATATGTGCTTGTCGTGAAAGGCCTTAACCCGCACTTTGTAAATTCGCGAGTTCTCATACGCGTCGTGGCGTAATTCATCTATCTCACTCATTTGAAGCTTTCTGTGGGTTCCTGCCTTAGAAAGATCTAGGTTGCAGTTCTGTACTGCCCAATAAGCTTTATGCTCCAATTCTACGGGGAGGTGGCATGCCTTCCCGTACACCAATCTGAAGGGAGACATACCTAATTGGGTTTTGTGGGTGGTCTTATAAGCCCATAAAGCTTCCGGAAGTTGGGATGACCAGTCCTTCCTGTCAAGTCAAATAGTAACCTGGAGGATTTTCTTGATCTACCGATTGGATAGCTCAGCTAGACCATTAGTTTGGGGGTGGTAAGGAGTAGAGATTCAGTGCGACACCCCGTATTTGGTCATCAGTGACCTGAACTGAGTGTTAATGAAATGGGTCCCTCCGTTAGAAATTATAGCACATGGAATCCCGAACCGTGAAAATATGTTCTGATGAATGAATTGGATAACCACTTTATGATCATTGGTTCGGGTCAGAACGGCTTCGATCCATTTGGACACGTAGTCAACAGCAAGTAGAATGTACTCGAAGCTGTCCGAAATAGGGAAGGGTCCCATAAAATCAATCCCCTATATGTCAAAGATTCCGCAAACAAGAATCGGCTGCAAGGGCATCATATCACGATGGCTCATGTTGCCTAAGGTCTGGCAATGAGTGCATGCCCTACAGTGATTGTATGCATCTTTGAAAATCATGGGCCAACAGAAGCCACAATGGAGGACTTTCACTGTGGTTTTATGACCTGAAAAATGTCCACTGCATGCCTGGTCATGGCAGAAAGACAATGTCTTGAATTTTCGCTTCCACGACACATCGTTGAATGATCTGATCAGCACCAATGCAGAAAAGATACAGGTCTTCCCAGAAGTAATACTTAGCATCGAAAAGCAATTTGTCCTTTGTGGCCTTCGGCCAATCAGGCGGGATCTGATGTGATGCTAGGTAGTTTACTATATCAGCAAACCATGGAAGCCCTGTATTGATAGTCAGAAGGTGCTCATCAGGAAAATGTTCCGTGATGGGTCCGGAAGGGTTGATGATCTCAGAAGGAAGGCAGGACAAGTGATCAGCTACCACGTTCTATTTTCCTGCTTTATCGCGAATCTCGAGGTCAAACTCTTGCAACAGCAAGATCCAGTGGATTAATCGAGGTTTCATGTCCTTTGTAAGGAGATGCCTCATAGTTGTGTGATTCGAGTAAATGATAACACGGGAACCCAGGAGATATGATCTGAAGTTTTCTAGGGCAAATACTACGGCTAGCAGCTTTTTCTCAGTAACTGTGTAGTTGTGGTGAGCCTTGTCAAGTGTCTTGCTAGCGTAGGAGATGACCATGGGTTTCCCATCAGTTTTCTACCCAAGTACCGCTCCTACAGCGAAATCAGATGCATCGCACATGATCTCAAAGGGTTGAGACCAATCAGGGGACTATAGGATCGGGGCTTGGGTAACTCGATCATGGAGGATTTCAAATGCTTGAGTGCATTCCTTGGAGATTTTGAAAGGTACATCCTTAGAAAGCAGAGTAGTCAGGGGGCATACGATCTTCGAGAAATCAGGAATGAATCGACAGTAAAAATCAACGTGCCCCAAAAAAGATTAGATGTCCTTGATCGAGCTAGGCATAGGGAGTTTGGAAATCAAGTTCACCTTGGCTCGATCGACCTGGATGCCTTTTTCTGAAGTGAGATGTCCCAGGACAATTCCTTCAGGCACCATGAAATGGCCCTTTTCCCAA
Source organism: Thalassia testudinum (assembly GCA_037157565.1). NCBI lineage: Eukaryota > Viridiplantae > Streptophyta > Magnoliopsida > Alismatales > Hydrocharitaceae > Thalassia > Thalassia testudinum. The sequence goes on along the minus strand of JAZHRO010000024.1, from coordinate 74,615,757 downwards.
GAAAGAACCAGATTCATGTCAATGCACCGCTTAAGGATTTGGACCAAGTGTAGGAGACAATTGTTAAATGATTCTCTGAATACTGAAAAGTCATCCATGAAGACTTCCAGATAATCACCTACCATATCTAAGAATATGGCAAGCATGCACCGCTGAAAAGTAGCAGGTGCATTGCAGAGACCGAACGGCATCCTTCAGAACGCGTACGTCCCGAAGGGGAAGGTGAAAGTGGCCTTTTCTTGGTCCTCAAGATGGATTGCCACCTAGTTATAATCGGAGTACCCATATAAAAAGTAGAAGAACCTATTTCCTGCTAGTTTCTCGAGGATCTGATCAATAAACGGTAGTGGGAAATGATCCTTCTTCGTGGAGAAATTGAGTCTTCTATAATCAATGCAGACTCTCTACGAGTTCGCCACACGGGTCGGTATGATTTCTCCAATTTCAGTCGTGATCACGGTGAGTCCTGCCTTCTTAGGCATAACCTGGATTGGACTCACCCATCGAATGTCAGAGATCGGGTAGATGATCCCTGCACCTAACCACTTAATGATCTCCTTTTTCATGACCTCCTGCAGATTAGGATTCAAACGTCTCTGCATTTCACGGGAAGGTCGTGTGCCCTCTTCGGTGTAGATACGGTGTGTACAGTAAGAGGGGCTAATACCAGTCAAATCATCGAGAGTCCATCCAATGGCCCTACGATGTTTCTGGAGAGTAGTAATCTGATGAGATTCCTGGTCAGGTGTGAGGCTGGAGTTGATAATCACAGGAAACGTCTGAGTGGAACCCAAAAAGGCATACTTTAGATGGTCGGGAAGAGGCTTGAGTTCCATAATGAGGTTATCAGCAGCAGCGAGCAGTTCAGGGTTTGTGCCAGGAGCAAAGGGAGGAGTTATGGGTGTATCCAAGTCAGATTCAGGCTCCTCTGATTGCGGGTTTTGATCCTCTTGCGGTTCATCGGAAGTAATCAGGTTGTCCTCAATATACGGTTCATCAATCACAGCCTTGATATCACATATTTGTTCTATAACACCGCAATTAATCCCTTGTTGGGCCTTAAAGATGTTAATCTTCAGTGTTTGGTTCCTGAATTTTAATTCAATTTGGCCCTCCTCACAATTTATATTGGCCCTAGCAGTGGCCAGAAAGGGTCTACCTAGTATAATTGGTGTATCCCTTGGGTTTTCTGGTGCATCCATATCCAAGACTACAAAATCCACCAGGAAATAGAAATCCCGTACCCTCACGATGACATCCTCAAGAACTCCTTTAGGTGACTTAATAAATCAGTTAGCTAACTGCAATGTCACCTCTGTCGGTTTAAGCTCAAATTCTTCATGGTGGTCAAGGAGGGATGTAGGTATTAGGTTTATGGAGGCTCCTAAATCTAATAAAGCTCTGTCAAATTGGGTATCACCAATGGTACATGAAATCAGGGGAGTACCTGGGTCTTTTGCCTTAGGTGGGAGTTTGCTCAAAATTACAGAGCTGGCTTGCTCTGACAGTATGGTCGGACTCCAACTTTTGGTTCGCGTCTTACGCTTTGGTGTACACACGTCCTTCAGAAATCGTGCATAAGCTGGTACGTAGTGGATTGCATCCATCAAGGGGATGTTTATGTGGACCTGTTCAAAGAGCTTGTCCAGATCCTCCTTAGGGGCCACAGGTTTGTTTGTCCTCTTTCCCTTGGTCAGGGCCTCAGGAAATGGAACCTTGGTTGGTTCCTCTAGAATACGTCCAGGTTCTTGATCTGGGACAAGGGTGTCCTGGATAACTATCCTAGGGCTTGGGTTACTTGATGAGAACCTCATCATGAGCCATAACTAGCTCATTTTGACCCAATACAAAGGATAAAAGCTCCTACATATCTCAAGGAAAGGCTTAACTCAGAGAATTCTGAGTTTGAGAAGAAAACCAGTCATAAGGGGTAAAAGTGCAATTTTACCAGTATAAACTGCATACAGGGTAATTCAGGGACCAAACACAGGTCAAAACAGCTTAATAAGAATAAAAGTGGGATGAGATGATCTAGCAAGAGCTACAGCACTTCCAAGGAACCAAATGATAATCTGTAACCCTAAAACAACCCACTTCAATTCACAAGGTTCGAGGCAAAGTAAAAATAGAATAAACCCTCTAAAATTCATAGAAAAATAATCTCTAGGGTTTAGAACCTTCAATTTGGCCTTTAGAACCCATTTTGACCTACATTGAGAACCATGCCCAATTAATAACTTAATTTGGGTTTTTGCGCAAATTGACCGGTCAAACAAGGTTTAATATGAAAATAAAATTCACCATCAGATTCCTTAGGTCCTAATTAGTCATGTATAAAAACTTGAGCCTAAGAAGAAACCTCCTTGACCGACTTCACACTTTGGTCCTCATATATTTACTCTTTGGCCCTCAACTTTTGAACCCTCGCATTTTGGCCCCTAACTCTCCTTCGTTCTTTGCAATCAGGTCCCTCCTGCAAAACCCTGCCAGCACCATGCTCCGGCGACCTTGCGCGGAGCATGGCGCCGCGCAGGGTGAGGTGGGGGACCTGGCAAGTAAACCGGGGGTGCCCTGCGTCGTCAGCCGTCGCAGGAGCACCCCCCTGGTCATTGTAGCCCACCATACCGGCCGTGCGAACGCACGGACGGTATGGGTTCATGTTCCGACCATTCTCCGGCGAGGGAGACACGTCGTCTCCCTCCGCCTTCTTCCCTGTTTCATCCCTATAAATACCCCCCGCCGCTCCACCAACGAGGGCAGCCTGGATCTGACGGAGAAATCCCCAACTGTCTTCTCTTCTTTCTCCGGCAGACGCTCACCAGCTCCGGCGGTTTCCTCCCCCTCCTCCTCTTCGCTCTGCCGTAATACCAGCAGCAGAGACCTCCTCCCCTGCTCTTCCTGCGCCACGCCGTACCCAGCTGGCGCCTCTCCAGCCCTCTGCTCGCCGCTGCCCCTCCCCCTGGGCATCTTCTTCTCCGGCGACAGTCGAGACGACTGTCGCCCTGTCTCGGCCCCTTTCGTCTCCATAGCTAGGTCAGAAATCCTCCCCACCTCCCCCTCTTTCTTTTCCTCACTATCTTTTATTTGATTAAACCCTCGCCCGCTCCTGTTCACCCTCACCCTCTCCGCCTCCGACCACCCTCCGGCGAGCCGCTCCCATCACCTCAGCGACCCACACGGCTCGCCGACCACCGCAGAATCTCCGCCTCCTCACCCTGATCCTCTTCCGCCCCTCCACTTCCCGCCAAACGCCCTCTGCAGATCCACCGAACACACCCACTTCTTCGCTCACAGTTTGACCTAGGACGACCTGTTGGCTCCATCACGCCCCCTGCAGACCCCCTGACCACCTTCGCCGTGCCACGGCGAAGGTCCCCCGCCTGTCTGATTTGGCCGAGAGGCCGTTCTTCTGTGACCAGGTGACTCGCCCGCCGTCGCCATTACTGAGCAGGCAGAGCTGCTTCACCTGCAGGTGCAGGCACGCCTTCGCCCAGGTTCGACTCCCAGGTTGCGCGGGGAGTCTCCGCGAAACGTCCCAGGCTCGCAGATGGGGCGAAGGCCGCGCGTGAAGCCACAATCGCCCACTGCTCCCTCTGCGACGGGCGCTCAATTGGGGTGGGACATTTAGTCCCACCTCGGAACTTCTCGGAGGCGCGCGGACGCATAAAGGCAAAAAGTGCCTTATGCTGTCTGCCTCCTGACCACGGGGTGAGGTCCCTCTCACCCGACCCGGCCTCGTCCGTGACCACGCTCCGCGGACCTGGCCCGACCCGATTAAACCGACCTGCACTCCTCGCCCACCACCGCACGCCGGTGGGCCTGGACCCGGGCGTGACCCGAACCCGATTACCCGGTAGCTCTGGGAGAGCTTTCCCAAGAGTGGTTTCAGAGAGAAAGAGAGACGCGGGGGAGGGAGGGTAGAGTAGGTTTTGCCTCTTGACGAAAAACTCTGAAGTGTGCAGGCCAAAGAAGAAGAAGAAGACCCGCGGAAGAAGAAGTGCAGACGAAGAAGAAGGAGCTGCACTGTAGCAAAGGCATCGTTAAGTCGTCTAAGCACCGGGGCAGACGACGGAAGGTCAGCAGCCAGAGCAGGAAAGAAGACAGGCTGAAGAAGAAGGAAGAGCAACGGCCAAAGCAGAAGAAGAAGAAGAGAGGTCAAGGCAGAAAACCAAAGAAGAAGAAGAACAAGGAGCTCTGGAGAAAGAAGAACATCACCAACGGAAGAACAGCAGGAAGAAGAAGAAGAGCATCACCATTGCAAGAGAAGAATATCACCTCTGCAGAACAGAGAGAAAGAAGGAGATCTAAAGAAAGAGAGAAAGAAGAGCACCCCCCTCTGCAGAACAAAGAGAACAACAAATTCTTTCTCTCTCTCTTTATTTTTGTAAAAGAAACATGTATATCTCTAGAATACAACTTGCTCCCTGAGTTCGACCTCGGGAACTCTTTTATTTTCCGAGTAAAAAATTTTATATTTGAAGTGTTGGTCATAACCGGCTTTACTACAACGTTATAACAAACCCGGTAAAAACCCGACGTTCCATTTTGGCGCCGCTGCCGGGGAGTAACGGCTATTCTAGAGGTAAACTTTCCTGTATCTTTTAATTTCTGATAATCTCCTCTCTTTTGTGCAGCTACAGACAAGCAACCACACGACAACCACTCCGAAGACAGGTAAATTTTTCCTCTCACTATTAACCCCTAAACTCTAAAGAGGAAGAAAAGAAAAGAACAAGCAATATAGGGCTAACCTGTCTTCCATACTTAGTAACCATAAAAAGTTGCATGTTTTCAACTCATCACTCCTGCACACTATTAAGGGTATTTAAGGGCTAACACATTCTTGCTTGAGCCCTAATTGCCCAACAAAGAGTTAAATGGACCAAGTAGAGCCAACATAAGGTCAAACATTAGGATTTCAGTAGAGACACACCCCTTAATCAAGAATTAAGGAAATCCAAAAGAGGTGTGCCCAAGCCATTGATTGAAAATAATTAACAAGAAAAATCCTAAAACAATTGGCTCTCTCTAAACACTTGAACCCTAAAAGACAGGACCTAAAAGCTCTTAAAGAAAACAATAGGTAAAGTTGACCCCTTGGGTCAACCAACCTTAAATTAGGTCACTCTTTGCACTTAAAAAGACTAAAGTTCAAGTGAAACCTTAAGCACCCTGATCTTAAAATTGGTAGACTTAAGAGGTCAAGATCCCCATTCTGGTCTACCTGGAACCGCAGTGACAAGAGAGGTCGGGTGGGGGAAACCCTGTAACCCGTGGGGACGCTCTACCGAGTAGGGGTCTTCGCGGGACTCTCCCTCTCTGGCTGCCCAGGTAATTCTCAGGTGGACGATCTTTCTGATCAAGGGGTCCATCTGCCCCGCACCTCTATAGTCACCCAACACATTTTTGGGTGTCTTGATTGGGTCCAGCACCTTCTAAACTTACCTCTCCCAACTGTGCATGTACGGAAGGAGGTCTCTAAGACCACCCTTAAGACCTCCATTAGAAATTCGCTCTCGTCAAGGCCAAGCCTCGACGCCCGTATTTGTGCAGCAACACCCTCACATTATTCTCTCTTCTGATTCAGAACCAAGTTCTTCTTCCTCCCCCATCATGGCTCAGCCAGTTGAGGAAGAAAATAATCTGGAACACCAGCTCCAGCGACTCAATGACCTCTTCCAAAACTTCGTGCACCCACCGCAGCGTCCTATGATGCGGGACCACTACAATCCTGCTGCGGTGGCCATTGAGCCTCGAGTCAGAATCCCGATTGGAGGACCTGATTCCGAACTAAAGCCCAACATGATTCATGCTATACCTAAATTCCATGGGCTTAATTCTGAAGATCCCTTCCAGCACATCAAACAGCTAAAGCATCTGGCCCACACTTTTGGATCAGATGCGCAAAATCGGGATATTCTTCTCATGAAGATGTTCTCCTTTTCTCTTATGGACAAGGCCGCCCATTGGTATCAAACTCAGACCCGGCCGATCAACACTTGGGAAGAACTTCAATCCGAGTTTTTGAAAAAGTTCTTTCCCGTTGGTCGGACCAACGCCTTGCGCCATCAGATTACACACTTCACCCAACAATCAGGAGAACCTCTCCATGAGGCATGGGATCGTTTTCAGGATCTCATGAGGAAGTGCCCCCATCACGGAGTTCCTAAATGGGAACAAGTCCAATCTTTTTACCAGGGACTCCGTGAGGACATCCGCCTTTTCGTCAATGCAACTTGCGGAGGAAACATCATGGGTCAACATGAAGACACCGTATGGGAGATTCTCGAAAACATGTGCGAGAACTCCATCAACAATGACTCCATGGGATTATTCGACAGGACGAATACCCGCGCAGCGACGAATCTTAAGGGAGCACATGAGACGCAGGGCCTGTCCGCATCAGTCGACCTGGAATTAATGGCCAGTCGATTGGACAAGGTCTCAATCATTGAAAAGAAGGTGGATGAGCTGACTCAGCACTTGCAGCGAGCCACCTCTGCGCGTAACTCCTTTGCACAACCTCCTTCCACACAGGAGACTGTGCAAAATATCCTCCACCGATCCTCCCCTGGGATGGATCCATATCCATCCCCATCTGATTCTTGGACTGGAAGATCATCCGATCCTTTCTACACCAGCCGGGGGAACTCCATTCCTCCTTTCCCTGATTCTCAGGAGGTTCCTCAGACCTGCGAGGACCTCAACGCCATCCAGAATGACCCATTCTCCAACACTTACAACCCTGGATGGCGAAACCATCCCAATTTTCAGTGGGCGGGAAATTCCCAAACCCAAAGACCACCTTTTCAGTCCCGCCCACAGCTCTCTCATCACTACCAGCCGCCTCAGCCTCGGCCCAACCCTACTTATCCATCAGGGCCAAATCAAGATCAAATGTCCTTAATCCTTCAGACTCTGGCTGACATTCAAAAATCGAATGCGGCCATTCAAAAACAGCACAAGGACGAGCTTACTGAAGTTAAAACTCAGCTGGCCCAGTTGGCAAATTCTCGCCAGCCAGGCACACTCCCTTCCCAACCTCTTCCTAACCCAAATAACGTGCCAACCCAGAAGCGCGTTATGAATCCAAATTTAGGCCACGCTCAATGGATTTATCAGGCCCCCACTGCTCCATCTCCAGACGAGATGGAAGCCTCTACTTCTCGTGCGGGATTTCAGCAGCAGCCACCCCTCCTACCAAATCCAAACCAAAATCAGGCCGGATTAAATTCTGTAACAACACGTAGTGGTAAGACAACTCAGGACCCGCATTATCCAAACCACTCCCAGCCTGATAACCATGACCCTAGGATAGTTATCCAAGGTACCGCTGTTCCAGACCCACAACCTGGACCTATCCTAGAAGAACCAACCAAGATCCCGTTTCCCGAGGCCCTGACCAAGGGAAAGAAGACCACCAAACCCGTGGCCCCCGAGGAGGACCTGGTCAAGCTCTTTGAGCAGGTCCACATAAACATCCCCTTGATGGATGCAATCCGCCACGTACCAGCTTACGCACGATTTCTAAAGAATATATGTACACCCCAGCGTAAGCCGCGAACCAAGGGAGGGAGCCCAATTGTTCTGTCAGAGCAAGCCAGCTCTGTAATCCTTAGTAGACTCCCACCCAAGGCAAAAGATCCTGGAACTCCCCTGATCTCCTGTAAGATAGGTGGTACCCAATTTGATAGAGCATTGTTAGACTTAGGTGCATCTATAAATCTGATACCCACATCCTTACTTGACCATCTGGAAGAATCTGAGCTGAAACCAACCGAGGTGACATTACAATTAGCAGATCGATCTATAAAGTCACCAAAAGGGATTCTCGAGGATGTTATCGTGAGAGTGCGGGATTTCTATTTTCCAGTGGACTTTATAGTCTTAGACATGGATGCACCTGAGAACCCTAGGGATACACCAATCATTCTAGGGAGACCTTTCCTGGCTACTGCTAGAGCCAACATCAGCTGTGAGGAGGGCCAAATAGAGCTTAAGTTTGGAGATCAAACACTGAAAATTGATATATTTAAGGCCCAACAAGGAATTAATTGCGGCGTCATCGAGCAAATTTGTGACATCAAGACTTTGGTTGATGAATCACACCTCCAGAATGACTTGAGTATGCCTCATCAACCACAGAAGGATCTTGACCCGCAAACAGAGGAGTCAAATCCAGATATGAACAACCCAGTAACTCCCACCCTTGAACCTCACATCTATACTGAACCACCCGCTGCTGCTGAAAACCCCATCCTCGAACTGAAATCCCTTCCTGCTCACTTAAAATACGCCTTTTTGGGTTCTAGTCAGACCCTTCCTGTGATCATCAATTCCAACCTCAGTCCTGAACAGGAATCCCGTCTGATTGTTGTCCTCCAGCAACATCGCAGAGCCATCGGATGGACTCTCGATGATTTGACTGGAATAAGTCCCTCTTATTGTACTCATCATATCTATTCAGAAGAGGGCACACGACCTTCTCGTGAAATGCAGAGACGCTTAAACCCCAATCTGCAGGAGGTCGTGAAAAAGGAGATCATCAAGTGGTTAGATGCCGGGATCATCTACCCGATCTCCGATAGTCGTTGGGTGAGCCCAATTCAGGTCGTGCCTAAGAAGGCAGGACTCACCACTATAACGACTGAGACCGGAGAAATCATTCCTACCCGATTAACCAACTCGTGGAGAGTCTGTATAGATTACCGTCGACTCAATTCCTCCACGAAGAAGGATCATTTCCCACTACCCTTCATTGATCAAATTCTCAAAAAATTAGCGGGAAATAGGTTCTTCTGCTTCCTTGACGGGTACTCCGGTTATAACCAGGTGGCAATCCATCCTGAGGACCAAGAAAAGACCACGTTCACCTGCCCCTTCGGAACATACGCTTTCCGAAGGATGCCTTTCGGTCTTTGCAATGCACCCGCTACTTTTCAGCGATGCATGCTTGCCATATTCTCAGATATGGTAGGTGATTATCTGGAAGTCTTCATGGATGACTTTTCAGTTTTCGGAGCATCATTCGACGATTGCCTCCAACACTTGGTCCAGATACTCAGGCGGTGCATCGACGTGAATTTGGTTCTTTCCTGGGAAAAGAGCCATTTCATGGTGCCTGAGGGAATTGTCCTGGGACACTCAATTTCGGAGAAAGGTATCCAAGTGGATCGAGCTAAGGTTAATCTGATTTCTCACCTTCCTATGCCTAGCTCGATCAGGGACATCCGATCCTTTTTAGGGCATGTCGGTTTTTATCGACGATTTATCCCTGATTTTTCAAAAATCGCACGCCCCCTGACCACTCTTCTCTCCAAGGATGTTCCCTTCGAAATCTCCAAGGAATGCACTCAAGCATTTGAAATCCTGCGTGACCGAGTCACCCAAGCCCCGATCCTACAGTCCCCTGATTGGTCTCAACCCTTTGAGATCATGTGTGATGCATCCGACTTCGCTGTAGGAGCGGTTTTGGGACAGAAAAATGACAAGAAACCTGTGGTCATTTACTACGCCAGCAAAACACTCGATGAGGCTCAGCGTAACTATACAGTTACTGAGAAAGAGCTGCTAGCTGTAGTATTTGCCCTAGAGAAGTTCAGATCGTACCTTCTGGGTTCCCATGTCATCATATACTCGGATCACACGGCTGTGAGGCATCTCCTTGCAAAGAAGGACGCGAAACCTCGATTGATCCGATGGATGTTGCTGTTGCAAGAATTTGACCTCGAGATTCGCGATAAAGCGGGAAAACAAAACGTGGTAGCTGATCACTTGTCCCGTCTTCCTTCTGAAATAATTGACCCCTCTGGACCCATCACGGAGCATTTTCCCGATGAGCACCTGCTGACTATTGGTACTAGCCTTCCATGGTTCGCTAATATTGTAAATTACTTGGCATCTCATCAGACCCCGTCCGATTGGCCGAAGGCCAAGAAAGACAAATTACGCTCCGATGCCAAGTATTACATTTGGGAAGACCCGTACCTCTTCCGCATAGGTGCCGATCAGATCATCCGGAGATGTGTCCCGGAAGGGGAAATCAACAATATCCTCTCTTTCTGCCATGACCAAGCATGCGGTGGCCATTTTGCCGGGCATAAAACCACATCAAAAGTCCTCCAGTGCGGCTTTTACTGGCCCACACTGTTCAAAGACGCACACAGTCATTGCAAGGCATGCAGTCGTTGCCAGACTTTGGGCAACATGAGCCGTCGTGACATGATGCCTATGCAACCGATTCTAGTATGCAAAATCTTTGATGTTTGGGGGATTGATTTTATGGGCCCCTTTCCTGTTTCGGATGGTTTCGAATACATTCTGTTGGCTGTGGACTACGTGTCCAAATGGATCGAAGCCATACCGACCCGAACCTGTGATCACAAAATCGTTCTCAAATTCATTCATCAACACATTTTCTCAAGGTTCGGGATTCCTCGTGCAATAATTTCTGATGGGGGGACCCATTTCACAAATGCTCAGTTTAGGTCACTGATGACCAAATACGGGGTGTCTCACCGAATCTCTACTCCTTACCACCCCCAAACTAATGGTCTAGCTGAGTTGTCTAATCGGGAGATCAAGAAAATCCTGCAAGTCACTGTTCGACCTGACAGGAAGGACTGGTCGTCCCGACTTCCGGAAGCATTGTGGGCCTATAGGACCGCCCACAAGACCCAATTGGGCATGTCTCCCTTTAGATTGGTGTACGGAAAGGCATGCCACCTTCCCGTCGAACTGGAGCATAAAGCCTATTGGGCAGTACGGAACTGTAATCTGGATCTTTCTAAGGCTGGGACCCACAGAAAACTCCAAATCAGCGAGATCGATGAATTACGCATAGACGCGTACGAGAACTCGCAAATCTACAAGGAGCGGGTTAAAGCCTTCCACGACAAACACATCTCGAGAAAGATCTTTCATCCTGGTCAAAAGGTCCTACTCTTTGATGCCCGACTCAAACTCTTCCCAGGAAAACTGAGATCTAAGTGGGTCGGACCATATTTGGTCCGACAGGTTTTTGGAAATGGAGCAATCGAAATCAGTCCACTCAGCCACGATTCTGAACCTTTCATCGTGAACGGTCAGAGACTCAAGCCGTTCATTGATGTAACTTCTACTGATTTGGCTGAGGCATCTTATATCCTCCGTTCCCCTTGAGCTTATTGCGCCCAGCCGATGGCGTAAAACTCAGCGCTTAACGGGAGGCAGCCCGTCATTCTCTTTGAAAACCTGAAACTTGTTCTGACACCTTTCAGCACTCGAAGTTCACCCTTATAGACAGCCGACCCCAACTCAGATGTTCGCATCTGAGATTTGAAATCGTCCGCAAAAATTCAACCCGACCCATCCACTCACCCAAATTTCTGTCTTAAGGAATGAACTAAGACCCCCTAGGTTACAATGAGGACATTGCAAATCTTAGGCATGGGGGGGTAGGAAAGTGCAAAAACTTGTAAGAAAAGGTTTCAAACAAAAAATTCACATATGCCAAAAATACCATAAAAATTAAAAAAAATTTTCGAAAAAGAATAAGAGGAAAAGAGGAGAAGGAAAATTTTGTGAAGGAGAAAAGAAACAAAATGAAAAAGGAGCACAAAATTATGAGAAAAAGTGATAGTCATTAGTAAGGAACTAAGGAATTAACCTAGGTTCTAGACCTCATTCAAGAAAATAACTGAAAAGTGCACAATGGGATTAGTAAGAATGCAAACCTTAGGCATTTTTGAATAGACTCTTAGTACCCATTAAGATCTGGACACTCCTCAAGAGGTTGAGGAAAATGAAAAGCTGAAGTATTAGGTCTAAGGCTTAGGGAGTATTCGGCCTCGTTAACTAATTTTTGGTTTACGGGACTCAGTAACCTAAGCACCCTAATCTCACACACAGCCTGGTTCAGTAAGCGTAAAAATCAGAATCACGCAGAAGCGTCGCAAAAATCTGAAAAGAACACCTAGAATAGGAGCGGCCGATCAACACAAGTTGATTTGGACGAGTTCCCAGCGCGGAGAGGCGGGAAATCCCCTCGAAGATGCGTAACAAAATATCATCTCCTCGGTGCTTGTCTCTTAGGATATTTACATATCCTACGGGGGGCATGTAAGCACTCTGCTGGTTCAGATTCCATGGATGGCATTATCTCGAAGTGTCAATTGCCAGGGTCTGGATTCGGCCACGGAATACCATGGATGGGATTATCTCGAAATCTCAATAGCCAGGGTTCCGGGGGTTGCCATGGGCGGTGCTATCTCGAAGCATCGATCGCCAGGAACCCTTGAGGATTGATGATGGGAGCAAGGAATCTGATACAAACCGTGTTGAAATGCCAATCCTAGGCTAGAACTAAAAAGAAAAAGAGAGAGAAAACTCTCCAAACAGAAAAACTTTCTATCTCTCTCTTACAAAACGCACTGCGAACCGAGCCAGGGCTCAAATCATTTCAAGCACGGGTGCTTTAACCACGAAGTCCAATAAACCTTAGGTTAGTTCTTGCGGGCCTTAAAAACCTTTGCTAAAAGACTGAGGCTAAGGCTAGACGGGTTTGGATCTTGATTGGTACTAGAGTACCTTTTAGGCCTATGATCAGCATTCTAACCTAATCTATGAAGGCACTTATCTAAAACTATTGAAAACTTCATGGTCTAGAACAAGGGTTGAAACCCTAAGTTTTTGCTAAGGGACTAGCAAAAGCTAGGCATGGGGGTATGATGAGAACCTCATCATGAGCCATAACTAGCTCATTTTGACCCAATACAAAGGATAAAAGCTCCTACATATCTCAAGGAAAGGCTTAACTCAGAGAATTCTGAGTTTGAGAAGAAAACCAGTCATAAGGGGTAAAAGTGCAATTTTACCAGTATAAACTGCATACAGGGTAATTCAGGGACCAAACACAGGTCAAAACAGCTTAATAAGAATAAAAGTGGGATGAGATGATCTAGCAAGAGCTACAGCACTTCCAAGGAACCAAATGATAATCTGTAACCCTAAAACAACCTACTTCAATTCACAAGGTTCGAGGCAAAGTAAAAATAGAATAAACCCTCTAAAATTCATAGAAAAATAATCTCTAGGGTTTAGAACCTTCAATTTGGCCTTTAGAACCCATTTTGACCTACATTGAGAACCATGCCTAATTAATAACTTAATTTGGGTTTTTGCGCAAATTGACCGGTCAAACAAGGTTTAATATGAAAATAAAATTCACCATCAGATTCCTTAGGTCCTAATTAGTCATGTATAAAAACTTGAGCCTAAGAAGAAACCTCCTTGACCGACTTCACACTTTGGTCCTCATATATTTACTCTTTGGCCCTCAACTTTTGAACCCTCGCATTTTGGCCCCTAACTCTCCTTCGTTCTTTGCAATCAGGTCCCTCCTGCAAAACCCTGCCAGCACCATGCTCCGGCGACCTTGCGCGGAGCATGGCGCCGCGCAGGGTGAGGTGGGGGACCTGGCAAGTAAACCGGGGGTGCCCTGCGTCGTCAGCCGTCGCAGGAGCACCCCCCTGGTCATTGTAGCCCACCATACCGGCCGTGCGAACGCACGGACGGTATGGGTTCATGTTCCGACCATTCTCCGGCGAGGGAGACACGTCGTCTCCCTCCGCCTTCTTCCCTGTTTCATCCCTATAAATACCCCCCGCCGCTCCACCAACGAGGGCAGCCTGGATCTGACGGAGAAATCCCCAACTGTCTTCTCTTCTTTCTCCGGTAGACGCTCACCAGCTCCGGCGGTTTCCTCCCCCTCCTCCTCTTCGCTCTGCCGTAATACCAGCAGCAGAGACCTCCTCCCCTGCTCTTCCTGCGCCACGCCGTACCCAGCTGGCGCCTCTCCAGCCCTCTGCTCGCCGCCGCCCCTCCCCCTGGGCATCTTCTTCTCCGGCGACAGTCGAGACGACTGTCGCCCTGTCTCGGCCCCTTTCGTCTCCATAGCTAGGTCAGAAATCCTCCCCACCTCCCCCTCTTTCTTTTCCTCACTATCTTTTATTTGATTAAACCCTCGCCCGCTCCTGTTCACCCTCACCCTCTCCGCCTCCGACCACCCTCCGGCGAGCCGCTCCCATCACCTCAGCGACCCACACGGCTCGCCGACCACCGCAGAATCTCCGCCTCCTCACCCTGATCCTCTTCCGCCCCTCCACTTCCCGCCAAACGCCCTCTGCAGATCCACCGAACACACCCACTTCTTCGCTCACAGTTTGACCTAGGACGACCTGTTGGCTCCATCACGCCCCCTGCAGACCCCCTGACCACCTTCGCCGTGCCACGGCGAAGGTCCCCCGCCTGTCTGATTTGGCCGAGAGGCCGTTCTTCTGTGACCAGGTGACTCGCCCGCCGTCGCCATTACTGAGCAGGCAGAGCTGCTTCACCTGCAGGTGCAGGCACGCCTTCGCCCAGGTTCGACTCCCAGGTTGCGCGGGGAGTCTCCGCGAAACGTCCCAGGCTCGCAGATGGGGCGAAGGCCGCGCGTGAAGCCACAATCGCCCACTGCTCCCTCTGCGACGGGCGCTCAATTGGGGTGGGACATTTAGTCCCACCTCGGAACTTCTCGGAGGCGCGCGGACGCATAAAGGCAAAAAGTGCCTTATGCTGTCTGCCTCCTGACCACGGGGTGAGGTCCCTCTCACCCGACCCGGCCTCGTCCGTGACCACGCTCCGCGGACCTGGCCCGACCCGATTAAACCGACCTGCACTCCTCGCCCACCACCGCACGCCGGTGGGCCTGGACCCGGGCGTGACCCGAACCCGATTACCCGATAGCTCTGGGAGAGCTTTCCCAAGAGTGGTTTCAGAGAGAAAGAGAGACGCGGGGGAGGGAGGGTAGAGTAGGTTTTGCCTCTTGACGAAAAACTCTGAAGTGTGCAGGCCAAAGAAGAAGAAGAAGACCCGCGGAAGAAGAAGTGCAGACGAAGAAGAAGGAGCTGCACTGTAGCAAAGGCATCGTTAAGTCGTCTAAGCACCGGGGCAGACGACGGAAGGTCAGCAGCCAGAGCAAGAAAGAAGACAGGCTGAAGAAGAAGGAAGAGCAACGGCCAAAGCAGAAGAAGAAGAAGAGAGGTCAAGGCAGAAAACCAAAGAAGAAGAAGAACAAGGAGCTCTGGAGAAAGAAGAACATCACTAACGGAAGAACAACAGGAAGAAGAAGAAGAGCATCACCATTGCAAGAGAAGAATATCACCTCTGCAGAACAGAGAGAAAGAAGGAGATCTAAAGAAAGAGAGAAAGAAGAGCACCCCCCTCTGCAGAACAAAGAGAACAACAAATTCTTTCTCTCTCTCTTTATTTTTGTAAAAGAAACATGTATATCTCTAGAATACAACTTGCTCCCTGAGTTCAACCTCGGGAACTCTTTTATTTTCCGAGTAAAAAATTTTATATTTGAAGTGTTGGTCATAACCGGCTTTACTACAACGTTATAACAAACCCGGTAAAAACCCGACGTTCCATTACTACCAGGTTGAAAGTGGCTTGGATAGGGTGGGTTTTGTGTAGCTTTGCCACTACGAGTTGTTACAGAATTTAGTCCTGCCTAGTTTTGGTTTGGGGTTGGTAAAATAGGTGGCTGCTACTGAAATCCCGCATACGATGTCAAACCTTCCATCCTGTTGGGTGATGGAACAGAAGGGCCTGATAAATCATGTGGGCTTGGCCCGGATTTGGGTTCATAACGTGCCTCTGGTTCGACATGTTATTTGGATTGGACAGAGGTTGCAAAGGGAGGGTGCCAAGTTGGTAGGAGTTTGCCATCTGGGCGAGTTGATTGAGAACCTCTATGATCTCATCCTTGTGCTATTTTTGCATAGCCACATTCGTCTTCTGAATGTCAGCCAGAGTTTGAAGGATAAGATCATTTGATCTGTTTGGGTTGGCCCAGATTGATAGGTGGGGTTGGGCCGAGGCTGAGGCGGCTGGTATGGACGAGGAGCTTGTGGACGGGGTTGACATGGTGGTCCTTGATTCTGCGTATTTCCTGCCCACAGGAAGTTGGGATGATTCCACCATCCAGGGTTATAGGTATTAGAGAATGGGTCATTCTGGATGGCGTTGAGGTCCTCGCAGGTCTGAGGAACCTCAGGAAAGTCAGAGTACGAGGGTTCAGAGTTCCCCCAACTAGAGTAGGTCGGATCGGAGCTTCCTCCGGTCCTTGAGTCAGACGAGGGTGGATACGGGTCCATCCCCTGAGAAGATCGGTGATAGATGTTATGCACAACTTCCCTCCCAAGAGGTGGCTATGCAAACGGGTTTTGCGTAGAGGTGGCTCGCTGCAGATGTCAAGTTAGATCATCCACCTTCTTCTCGATGATAGAGACCTTGTCCAACTGACTGGCCCTCAGTTCCAAGTCGACGGATGTAGACAAGCCCTGCATCTCGTGTGCTCCCCTCGAATTCGTCGATGCGCGGGCATTTGTCCGGTCGAATAAGCCCATGGAGTCATTATTGATGTAGTTCTCGTACATATTTTAGAGAATCTCCCACACAGTGTCTTCGTGTTGACCCATGATATTTCCTCCGCAGGTTGCATTGATGAATAAGTAGATGCCTTCACGGAGTCCTTGGTAAAAAGACTGGACTTGTTCCATTTAGGAACTCCATGATGGGGGCACTTTCGTATGAGATCCAAGAAATGGTCCCATGCTTCATAAAGAGGTTCTCCAGATTGCTGGGTGAAGTGCATGATTTGGTGTCTTAAGGCATTCGTCCGACCAACTGGGAAGAACTTTTTCAAGAATTCAGATTGCAGTTCAACCCATGTGTTGATTGGACGCGTCTGAGTCTGATACCAGTGAGTTGCTTTGTCCATGAGAGAGAAGGAAAACATTTTCATAAGAAGAATATCCCAATTTTGGACATCTAACCAGAAGGTCTGAGCCAGATGTTTGAGTTGTTTGATGTGCTGGAAAGGATCCTCGGAATTAAGCCCATGAAACTTTGGAATAGCATGAATCATGTTGGGCTTGAGTTCAGAATCAGGACCTCCAGCAGGGATTTGGACTCGAGGTTCGATCGCCACCGCAGCGGGATTATAGTGATCTCTGATAAGATGGTTTTCGCTTTCGAATTATGTATTAAGATGATTTATCGTTGTAGGATCAAAGTGGTAGAAAATCGCTTAACAAAATAATTAAAATTAAAATTAAACCACTTGCAGATGAGAGGGTCGTGTCCACAGGGAGAAAATGATGCAATAAAATCTCGATTATTTCATATTCGTTCAATCAAGTGCGTGATATGGATTTTACGCGGTTTGTAAAATACGTCGTTGTAACGCGCAAAACCAATCAACTCTTAAATTTATAAACTTAGATAGGGGAGTATCTAGGGTTGTCCAAGGAGGCAAGTTGCAAAAAGTAAATCTCTTGCTTTAAAAATAAACCTCAACTTTCTTTTTGGTCTTTTTGAATATATGTTTTTATGATTTTTGGAATAAGGGCAACATATAGGTTTTTGTTGAAAGCTATAAAAGAACTAATACCTAATTTAAGAAACCTACCATAAGGTGACAGGTAGAGCCTCTCCCTAAGGTCACCCTAGGCACGTGGAGGCCTAGAATAATTAGGGAGAGGAAGTGAAATAATTGCTAGGCAAGATTTGTAATAACTTATGCAACAGAAATTGAAAGAAGGCAATTTGAATTAAATCAAAATTGTGCACACAAAACCTATAGAGGAATGCTTCTACTCTACTTGAAAATACAAGAAAAATAAAACACAAATCCTCTAGATAGATGGTGAAGAAGAGGGCTTCTTGCTCCAAGCTTGGTAGCTCCCGAGCTTGAAAAGAGTCCTCCAACTCCTTCCTTGCTATGCTCCCCTAAGATGATGTCCTCCAAGGTGGTAGCTACCACCTTTAATTCTCTTCCTCTAAGGGTGGATGTCCACCCTAGTTTCTTCTCCTTTGCCTAGCCGTCCTCCTTGAAGTGGAAAGCTCCTCCTCCTTGGCGTGGCACAAGTTGAAGAAAGTAGGGAGAAGAAGGCACCAAAGGGGCTGGTGATGTGCCCCCTTAATCTTCTTCTCTACTCCTTCTCCATGGTCGTAGGTATAGGTGGATGTAGGTGGAAGTAAAAACTAATGGAGGATGCTCTAAAATGGTGGTAGGTGGTGGGTTTCTATAGAGTAGGAAGGGGGCTAAGGTGACTCTTGAAATGGAGAGCTAAGATGGGAAGATGGAGGTGGTTGGGGATCCTATGGCTAAGGGCAATTGGTGCCAACCCAAGGGATACCTAGGGGGTGGTTATGGGTGGTGGCACCCCTTGAAGTTGGCACCAAAATGGCTTCTAGAAGGGGGACTTAGGTGGTGCCAAGTAGGGTTCTAGAAGGAGGGGTAGGTGGATGGCTAGGATGGGTTGTAGGGTTAAGTGTATGGTGGATATGGGGGTGGATGTTGGTGCCAAAACGAGCGGTAGTTATGGTTAGGTTTTGGCACCAAAATTGGTGCCTTTTTGTGGTGATGATGGGGTGAAGAGGTGGCTAGGAGGTGGCGCCAACTTGGAGTAGGATAGCTAGCTTAGGTAGAGCTTAAGTTGGTGGAGCTAGCTAGGGTTGAGTTGAAGGTGGTGGATGGCCAAGGAGCTAGTTGCTAGCTAAGCTAAGCTAAGCTAGCTTAGCTAGCTATGGAGTAGAGGAGGAGGTATTGGAGCTAGGGTTTGAAGAGAGTATTTGAGGAGGAGAAGTCTGGAGCTAGAACTGGAGCTGACAGCTACTGAAGAGGTTGGCATGGAGCCACTCTAGCTGGCTTAGCTTGCTAGTTCTTTGCTAGCTTCTAAGCCAAGCTAAAGTGAGCTGGATTCTACCATAATGAGCTGAGGTGAGCTAGGTCTGGTGCTCCCGGGGAGGATCAAGCTGGTTGAGGCAGCTAAGGTAGCTTAGCTCAACTGAGTTGAGCTAAGCTGAGTCGCCGGGAGCTAGACTTGAGCTTCCTGAGCTGGAATGAAGTTATCTTCAGCTGGCTGGAGTTGAGTGGAGTTGGATGTAGCTGGATCTGAGCTGGGGTGAACTCCAGTCAACTCAGCTGAGCTAGCTAGAGCTCCCTGTGGACTAGTGGGAGTTAAAATGAGCTAGACTCAACTAGGTTGAGCTGGATATGAGCTGACTTGAGCTAGGGTGAGCTAAGATGAACTCTCTTGAGCTGCCATTCGGCTGAGATTAACTGAATGGAGCTGGGATGAGCTAACCCTAGTTCAAGTGAGCTAGATTCCAGCTGTGGTGAGTTGGATCAAGCTGAGTTCCAGCTAGTTTGAGCTCCTCCTTCACCATTTGCCTTCTTGAGTGCTAGGGTTTTAGGGATCTGTATATCTATTCATCCCTAACACTGACAAAAACATATTAAACATGAAATAAAAAATGCAATGCATGCCTAACCTAATTTATGCCTAAATGCAGCCCAAAAACCCATTTGCGGAGCAAAACTCTAAGAGCTAGGTTTGTTTTAATGCATAAGAATGATGATAAACTATCGTTTATCAGTGTGAAATCCATAGTTAAATCTGACATGAAATGCGATGGAAAGAAGATGTACAATAACTGGAAAATGTAAGGGTAGATGTGTAATTTTTCCTCATTGAAATATTCAATAAATATGTGATGAATCTATGTAATTTCCAAGTGACAAGCATTAGATAAAATTTATACACATCTTAATCTAAAACCAATGTCAAACAATGTGAATCACAAAAGCCACGCAATTGTAAGAAAGCTTGAGTATGAAGTCGCAATTTCACTATAATAAAATAATCATAAATCAAAATTCATTTTCCTGGTAATGGCATGAAATGTAATTACTAATTAGAGCAAAAGCAGAGGATTTTACCTTTCTCCTCCTTACGCATGGGAGAGAGGTTCAATCAAGGAGCTACCCCTACAAGAGGTCGGCTGAAGCGAGGCCTTCGCGGTGGTGGCAGCAGTGCGTCGTGAGATGGCCAAAGCCAGCCTGCCGGAGGAGAGGAGTGGCAGCGGTGGAGAAGCCTGCTGTTGGCCACACTTGCTGGTGAAGGTGCGCGTGGGTGCAGAGGCAGCTGCAGCCGCGCGGAGGCGGGGGTGCGAGGGCGCGCGGGCACTTATGACCAGGCAGTTGCAGGCACTGCTGGTGAAGGTGCGTGGGTGCTACAGCAGGGGCAGGTGGAGGTGCAAGTTCTGCAGAGCGCACAGGAACACATGGTGGTCCTATTGGCTCCTCTGCAAGTGCTGCAAAGGGCACTGTAGATGATCGCGCAGGTGCATGCAGGCGCTAAGGTGAGGAGGTGCAGGCGTGCGGTGGCTGGGTTGGAGGCAAGGTGTGCTGGAGAAGAAAGTGAGGGTGCACGGTGTGTTGCTGGGCTGGAGGTGCATGGTGGGTCAGATGGAGAGGGGGGAAGCTACTGGTGCGTGCGTTGGCTAAGGTGAGGGCGCACACGCGTAGGTGGCTGGTGCTGCAGTGATGAAGTGAGGGCATGAGTTGGCTGAGTTGAGGCTGCAGTGGGCTGGATGATGGTGAAGGCGCGGTGGGCAGATGGTGCGTGCACTGAAGGTGGGTGTGCTGGAGGTTGGCGTGAGTTGCTGGCTAAGGTGAAGAGTTGTAGAGACTCTTTGGCGATGTGGGCTGTCACCCCACATGCCCACGGTGGTGAGTCATTTTGCCACGGTGAGGCCGGTGGTATGGAATGGAAGAGGAGGAAGGTCCTCTAAACACAGTGATGGACAAGGGGTGGTGGCCTCCCTCAACGGCAGCTCTCCCTCCTCCTTTTGTAGCCACGGCCATGATTTCTAATTCAAAATGCCGTAGCATAAATGTGATGTGCAGCAGGAGGAGGTGGAGCCGAAGCCGGAGGAGTTACATGTGCAAAGGAGAAAAAGAATAAAAGAATAAAATATTATGGTTATTTATGCATAAGCCCTTAACTTCTATGTTAAATTAAAACAATGTAAGTAATTCACCTACTTGATTAACCAATCAAATGCATGCAATTCTAAGTTAATTCTAAATGCATGCAATGAATGAATTATGCAATTAGGCTAAAAATATGAATTAATTTATTTACATCCTAATGTATGCTATCTAAATGTTCAAGTAATTTAATGTCTAGACATTTAGATACTTAAATAGCCCACGAATATAGGCTAATCAAATACCCCCATGCTTAGTTTTTGCTAGTCCCTAGCAAAATCAAGCAAAACCTAGCACTCCAAGTAGACTAGCCAACCCAATCGGTCTTCCATTAGAAACATATTAACTTCAGACTTTAGACCTAAGGTTCCCAAGTAGTTGTTAAGTTATAGACTAGGTCGGCTAAAGACGAGTTATAGGCACAAGTTTTCCTGATTTCTAACTCTACCCTAAGGTTTATTGATCCCTGAGATTGAAGCATCTGTGCATGTGCATTGGTCTGAGTTATTTGAGTTAAAGGAAAAAGGATTTTTTTTTTTGATTCCTCTAAGTCTAACCTCGGATCAGCTATCAACACGATCTGTGTCGGATTCATTATCCCCATCACCGTACCTTGAAGGGTGCCTGGCTTTCGATGCTTCGAGATAGCGCCGCCCATAGCGACCCCAAGAACTCTTGGCAATCGACACTTCAAGATAGTATCGCCCATGGATTTCTAAAGCGAATTCAGGCCCGTGGCAATCGGCACTTCGAGATAGGGCTGCCCATGGTACCTGAACCGCACAATGCGCTTACATGCCCCCAGTAGGATGGATATCCTAAGAGACAAGCACTGAGGAGGTAATATGTTATCATCGCATCCTCAAGGTGAGTATATACTCCACCTCTCCTGCGGTGGGAACTCTTCCAATCAAATTATTTTTTCAAGCCTCTCCTAAGTCAAAACTAAGAGAACCAAATCTCTTTTAAGAAAGGAATTAAGTTGATTACTTACTTACACTAGACCAAGTGTGTGAAATTTGGATGCTTAGGTTACAAGGACTCATAAACCAAAAGGTAGAACAAGACTCCAGATAGTACCCCACCTTTTAACTCAATCTCTAGCTTTCCTTCCTCAACCTCTTGAGGAATGGTCCTCAACTTAACTCCTACTTAAGTTTTTAAGTCCACAAAGGACCCTAAAGGTCTAAAACTAGTAGCTCACTTAGCTTCTAAAGTTCGACCCTAGAATCAACTTAGTCTAATCTAGAGTTCTAATTTGCTTAAGAATGCAGGACCTAGCTAGTTAAGCTCAAAACTTCTTTTTTTTTTTTTTTTTTAAATGCAATATGCATGAATGAATGCAAAATGTAGACATGCTATAAACAAAATGCCTCAGGTCGTCTCCCCCATGCTTAGTTCAAACAATATCCCCATTGGAAACAAAAATAGTTAAAGGAAGATATTACCTGAAGCAAAGAATGGTAGGAGCTAAGGCTCCTCAAGAGTGACCTCATCAACCAGATGGCCATCCAAAGTAATGTATGGTTTTAACTGTTGACCGTTGGCGATAAAGAGAGTTGCTGAAGAAGAAGGGCTTTTAATCTCCACAGCTCCATGCAGAAACACATTAGTGATTATGTAAGGCCCATCCCAATGAGATTTTAACTTTCCAGGAAAAAGCTTAAGTATAGAATTGAAAAGCCAGACTTGTTGGTTGGGCTCAAAGGTCTTTCGAAGTATATACTTATCATGCAAGACCTTAGTTCTTTCTTTATAAGCTTGAGAGGTGTCATAAGCATCATTCCTCAGCTCCTCAAGCTCACTTAATTCCAAAAGTTGTGCCTTACCCGCATTCTCTAAATCCATGTTAACACTTCAAATAGCCCAAAGTGCCTTATGTTCCAACTCAACAAGTAAATGGCATGCTTTCCCATACATAATCCGAAAGGGAGAAGTACCCAAAGGGGTCTTATAGGCCATTCGATATGCCCACAAAGGATCATCGAGCTTTTGGGACCAATCTTTTTTATCAGGTCTAATGATCTTTTCCGAAATATTTTTTATCTCCCTATTCGACACTTCAACCTGGCCACTCATCTGAGGATGGTAAGGCGTAGCGACCTTGTGAGTCACTCCCAAACTCCTGATTAGCCGATTGAAGTGGTGGTTTCGGAAATGAGGTCCCCCATCACTTATAATGGTCTTGGGCCAGCCAAAACGAGATATGATATTGGCCTTCACAAATTTCAAAACCATAGAGTGGTCATTTGTGCGTGTAGGAATGGCCTCTATCCATTTAGAGACATAATCAACTGCCACCAAGATATATTCATAATCATGGGACGATGGGAAGGGACCCATAAAGGCAATTCCCCACACATCAAAAATTTCAACAAATTGAATAGGGTGTTGAGGCATTTCATTCCTCTTCCCAATCGTTCTAGTCCGTTGACATCTAATACAGGCCTTAACAAAATTATGAGAATCGTTAAATAAGGAAGGCCACCAAAAATTGGATTGGAGAACCTTAAAAGCAGTTTTCTTAGCACCAAAGTGTCCTCCACAATGAAGTTCATGGCAAAAACTCAGCACACTTTGTTGTTCCTCTTTAGGGACACAACGTCTCAATACTTGGTCTTATCCAATTCTAAATAATTCTGGTTCTTCCCAATGAAAATATCTTGCTTGGGAAATGAATTTCTTTCTTTTCTGCTCATCCCGAGAGTCAGGAGTTTGTCCAGTGACCAAGTAATTTATGGTATCTACATACCAAGGTAAAGTTGGTGTTACCGCCATCAAAGTTTCATTGGGAAATGTCTCGCGAATGTCTCTAGAAAGAGAGTCATTAAGTAGAAGGCGAGACAAGTGGTTAGCCACAACATTTTCTACTCCTTTCTTTTCACGTATCTCCAAGTCAAATTCTTGAAGGAGTAGGATCCACCTAATCAGATGTGGCTTAGAATCTTTCTTAGCAATGAGATGTTTCACTGCCTCATGATTAGTAAAAATAACCACCTTAGACCCAAGCAGATAAGACCTAAACTTCTCCAGAGCAAAAACTATAGCAGGTAATTCTTTTTCAGTGACGGTGTAGTTTTGCTGAGGTTCGATTAAAGTCTTGCTAGCATAATGCAGCACATGAGGTCTTCCCTCAACCCTTTGTCCAAGGACTGCTCCTATTGCATAATCCGAAGCATCACACATTAGCTCAAATGGGAGTGTCCAATCAGGAGCTTGGAGAATAGGTGCAGAGATCGAGGCCTCCTTTAGAGTTTGAAAGGCCTCGGCACACTTTGAATCAAAATTGAAGGAAGATTCCTTCGCCAACAAGTCACAAAGTGGCCTAGAAATTTTACTAAATTTTTAATAAAGAGCCTATAAAAGTTGGCATGGCCAAGAAAGGATCTAATATGTTTGATGTTCGTGGGCAATGGGAGTTTGGAAATA
Organism: Thalassia testudinum; assembly: GCA_037157565.1. Taxonomy (NCBI): domain Eukaryota; kingdom Viridiplantae; phylum Streptophyta; class Magnoliopsida; order Alismatales; family Hydrocharitaceae; genus Thalassia; species Thalassia testudinum. The sequence continues at coordinate 74,591,465 of JAZHRO010000024.1, read as the reverse complement.
GAATCAATCTTGGCTTTATCTACTTCCAAACCTCGCTCGGATACAATATGCCCAAGTACAATTCCTTTCTGTACCATGAAATGACTTTCTTTTAGCTGAGGACTAAACCAGTCTCCTTACATTGCTTCAACACATTCTCCAAGTGCAAGAGACACTGGTCGAAAGACGAGCCATAACTGGAGAAGTCATCCATAAACACTTCAACACACTCGTCAATCATGTCCGAAAAAATAGACATCATACACCGCTGGAAGGTTGCAGGGGCATTACATAATCCAAATGGCATATGCCTGAATGCAAAAGTACCGTAAGGACTCATGAATGTCGTCTTCTCCTGGTCATCAGGAAAGACTGCCACCTGGTTGTACCCAGAATATCCATCGAGAAAGCAATAGTACTTATTCCCTATCAATTTCTCGAGAATTTGATCAATAAAAGGCAAGGGAAAGTGATCATTCTGGGTAGCGGTGTTTAGCTTGCGGTAATCAATACAGACCCTCCATCCAGTTGAGGGTCTAGTGACAACTTGTTCACCTTGGTCGTTGAATTCCATAGTAAAGCCTACCTTCTTTGGCACCACATGAATAGGACTTACCTATTTACTATCTGCAATGGGATATATGATCCCAGTGTCAACCACTTCAGGATTTCCTTTTTGACCACCTCCCTCATATTAGGGTTTAGACATCTCTGCATGTCCCTAAATGGCTTGATGGAATCATCAGTATAAATGTGGTGCATGTAGAGTGTAGAGTCTATACCCTTAATGTCGGCAATGCTCCAAGCAATATCTTCCTTATGCCTAGACAAGCATTCAATCAGGGCTCCCTCCTTTGCCTCAGATAGCACAACCGAAATGATAACGGGGAGCATATCATTGGCACCTATGAAAACGTACTTGAGAGTGTCAGGGAGGGGTTTCAACTCAAGGTCGGGGGCTTGTATGGTTGAGGGTTTCATAATAGATGTCCCCATCTCAGGTAGCAGATCTACCTTAGGCAGAGATGATGGGGGAAGAGACTCAGCAGAAACACCCAGCAATTCCTCAAGTTCTAGTATATCCCCTTCACATTCCTCCAAGAGATGGGAATGCTCATTTAGCATGACATGCTGAAGGGGGTCATCACATAACATTGCAGGGGTTGCCTCTTCAATCAGGTCATCTATCACCTCAACTTGAGAACAATCCTCAAGTCCGACTTGTTTGTAAGCATCAAACATATTAAGCCAGATTTTCCTGTTCCCAAAGCCCATTTTTAATTTCCCAGTATTGCAACTGATTGAAGCATGCGAAGTTGCAAGGAAGGGGCGTCCCAAAATGATGGAGGGTTTGGTTGGCTGTTGGTAGTGTCAATGTCCGAAACTAAGAAGTCAACGGGAAAGAAGAAATCCTCCACTCTTACGAGGACATCTTCAAAAATTCCTCATGGTGTCTTAAGTGATCGATCTGCAACTTGAACGATTACAGGGCTAGGCTTCAGATTGCCTCCCCCAAGTTGTTCATACATGTAGCTCGGAAGGATGTTCACCCCCGCACCCATATCAAGTAGAGCCTCATCAATCTGTAAGTCACCAATAACTACTGAGATGTATGGGGCTCCTGGGTCCTTAAGTTTTGGGGGTGTGCCATGTTGAACAATTGAGCTAACAGAATCAGGCAGGACAACTTTTGATTGGACCTATTTCCTAGATTGCCGCTTTTTCATGCACAGGTCCTTTAAGAAGCGAGCATAAGATGAAATCTGCCTAATAGCTTTAAGCAAAGGCAGGTTAATCTGCACTTGCTTGAAACTATGATCTCATCCGTCTTATCTTTGGCTCCAGATGAGCTAGCAGAAGTCTGCCCAGAGGTGGATAAGCGCTCTAGAAAGGGCACTCTCGATCTCTAGGTGGAAGGGTTGTCATGTCGAGTAAGGGGTGGAACAGGGGCAACTTCTTTCGGTGAGGTGTGATGAGAACCTCATCATGAGCCATAACTAGCTCATTTTGACCTAATACAAAGGATAAAAGCTCCTACATATCTCAAGGAAAGGCTTAACTCAGAGAATTCTGAGTTTAAGAAGAAAACAAGTCATAAGGGGTAAAAATGCAATTTTACCAGTATAATCTGCATACAGGGTAATTCAGGGCCCAAACATAGGTCAAAGCAGCTTAATAAGAATAAAAGTGGGATGAAATGATCTAGCGAGGGCTACAGCAATTCCAAGAAACTAAATGATAATCTGTAACCCTAAAACAACCCACTTCAATTCACAAGGTTCGAGGCAAAGTAAAAATAGAATAAACCCTCTAAAATTCATAGAAAAATAATCTCTAGGGCTTAGAACCTTCAATTTGGCCTTCAGAACCCATTTTGACCTACATTGAGAACCATGCCCAATTAATAACTTAATTTGGGTTTTTGCGTAAATTGACCGGTCAAACAAGGTTTAATATAGAAATGAAATTCACCATCAGATTCCTTAGGTCCTAATTAGTCATGTATAAAAACTTGAGCCTAAGAAGAAACCTCCTTGACCGACTTTACACTTTGGTCCTCATATATTTACTCTTTGGCCCTCAACTTTTGAACCCTCGCATTTTGGCCCCTAACTCTCCTTCGTTCTTTGCGATCAGGTCCCCCCTGCAAAACCTGCCAGCACCATGCTCCGGCGACCTTGCGCGGAGCATGGCGCCGCGCAGGGTGAGGTGGGGGACCTGGCAAGTAAACCGGGGGTGCCCTGCGTCGTCAGCCGTCGCAGGGACACCCCCCTGGTCGTTGTAACCCACCATACCGGCCGTGCGAACGCACGGACGGTATGGGTTCTTGTTTCCGGCCATCCTCCGGCGAGGGAGACACGTCGTCTCCCTCCGCCTTCCTCCCTGTTTGATCCCTATAAATACCCCCCGTTGCTCCACCGACCGGGGCAGCTTGGACCTGACGGAGAAAATCCCCAGCTTTCCTCTCTTCTCTCTCCGGCAGATGCTCACCAGCTCCAGTGGTTCCTCCCCCTCCACCTCTCCGCTCTGCCGCAATACCAGCAGCAGAGACTTCCTCCCCTGCTCTTCCCGCGCCACGCCGCACCCAGCTGGCGCCTCTCCGGCTCTCTGCTCGCCGCCGCCCCTTTCCCTGAGCATCGTCTTCTCCGGCGACAGTCGATACGACTGTCGCCCTGTTCCTCCCCCTTCGTCCCTGCAAGTAAGCTAGAGCTACTCCCCTTCTTCTCCTCTTTCTTTCCCCGCTTTCAATTTATTCAATTAAGCCCTCGACCGACCCTGACCATCGTCACCCCCTTCGTCTCCGGCCACCCTCCGGCGAGCCGCTCCCATCACCTCAGCAACCCACATGGCTCGCCGACCCTCACCGCACCTCCGCCTCATCACACTGAGCACCCCCCACCCCTTCACTGCCACTCCACACCTCCGTAACGCTTCCCCCAACAAACCCATCCTCCGACCCACAGTCCGACCTAGGGCAGCCCTTGCACGCCGCCCCGCGCCTCGCCACCACCCACACGAGCTTCGCCGCACCCTGGCGAAGCTCCTGGCACTTTCTGATTAGGCCGAGAGGCCGTTTTCTTGTGAACAGGCCACCCGACCTCCGCCGCCATTGCCGTGCAGGAGGAACTGCTTCCGCCTGCATCTACAGGCACGCCACGCTCAGCGCCACGCCCAGATTCAACTCCCAGGCCTTGCGAGGCGTTCCGACAAAACACCAGGCTCGCAGCTAAGGCAGAAGGCTTCGCGTGACGCCGCGATCTCCCGCTGATTTCCCCGCTGCGGGCGCGCAATTGAGGTGGGACATTTAGTCCCACCTCGGAAAAGCCTGAAGAGGCGCAGCGATATAAGATGCAAAAGTGCTGGAGGCTTACTGCCTCAGCACACGGGGTGAGGTCCCCTTCACCCGCCCGGTTACCCGGTCTCGTCCGCGCTCACGCCCCGCGGACCTGACCCGACCCGACCCGACTTAAGACTGACCTGCACTCCTCGCCCACCACGCACGCCGGTGGGCCTGGACCCGGGCCTGACCCGAACCCGGTTACCCGGCAGCTCTGGGAGAGCTTTCCCAAGAGTGGTTTCAGAGAGAGAGAGAGACGCGGGGGGGGGAGGGTAGAGTAGGTTTTGCCTCTGACGAAAAACTCTGAAGTGTGCAGGCACAGGCGAAGAAGAAGACCCGCGGAAGAAGAAGGAAGCTGACTGTAGCAACAGGTAGTTTAAGTCGTCTGATTTGGAAATCAGACGACGGCCTGAAGGGAAAAGAAGAAAGAAGGAGGGGTGACGTCCCTGGCTGAAAAAGAAACAAAGAAGAAGGAGATCTGAAGAAAGAAAGAAGAGCATCACCTCTGCAGAACAAAGAAGAAGGAGATCTGAAGAAAGGAAGAAAGAAGAGCATCACCTCTGCAGAAGAAGAAAAAGAGAAGGAGATCTGAAGAAAGAAAGAGGAGCATCACCTCTGCAGAACAAAGAAGAAGGAGATCTGAAGAAAGAAAGAAGAACATCACCTCTGCAGAACAAAGAAGAAGGAGATCTGAAGAAAGGAAGAAAGAAGAGCATCACCTCTGCAGAAGAAGAAAAAGAGAAGGAGATCTGAAGAAAGAAAGAGGAGCATCACCTCTGCAGAACAAAGAAGAAGAAGGAGATCTGAAGAAAGAAAGAAAGAAGAACATCACGAGGAGAAAACAAAGAGAACAACAAATTCTTTCCCTCTCTCTTTCTTTATTTTTTTGTAAAAGAAACATGTATATCTCTAGAATACAACTTGCTCCCTGAGTTCGACCTCGGGAACTCTTTTATTTTCCGAGTAAAAAATTTTTATATTTGAAATGTTGGTAATAACTGGCTATACTACAACGTTATAACAATAAAACCCGGTTGAACCAACCACTTCATTTTGGCGCCGCTGCTGGGGAGCAACGGCTATTCTAGAGGTAAACATTCCTGTTTCTTTTAATTTCTGATAATCTCCTCTCTTTTGTGCAGCTACAGGAACTCAAGAAGACAGGCAACCACACGACAACCACTCCGAAGACAGGTAAATTTTTCCTCTCACTATTAACCCCTAAACTCTAAAGAGGAAGAAAAGAAAAGAACAAGCAATATGGGGCTAACCTGTCTTCCATACTTAGTAACCATAAAGAGTTGCATGTTTTCAACTCATCACTCCTGCACACTATTAAGGGTACTTAAGGGCTAACACATTCTTGCTTGAGCCCTAATTGCCCAACAAAGAGTTAAATGGACCAAGTAGAGCCAACATAAGGTTAAACATTAGGATTTCAGTAGAGACACACCCCTTAATCAAGAATTGAGGAAATCCAAAAGAGGTGTGCCCAAGCCATTGATTGAAAATAATTAACAAGAAAAGTCCTAAACAATTGGCTCTCTCTTTAAACACTTGAACCCTAAAAGACAAGACCTGAAAGCTCTCAAAGAAAACAAGAGGTAAAGTTGACCCCTTTGGGTCAACCAACCTTAAATTAGGTCACTCTTTGCACTTAAAAAGACTAAAGTTCAAGTGAAACCTTAAGCACCCTGATCTTAAAATTGGTAGACTTAAGAGGTCAAGATCCCCATTCTGGTCTACCTGGAACCGCAGTGACAAGAGAGGTCGGGTGGGGGAAACCCTGTAACCCGTGGGGACGCTCTACCGTGTAGGGGTCTTCGCGGGACTCTCCCTCTCTGGCTGCCCAGGTAATTCTCAGGTGGACGATCTTTCTGATCAAGGGGTCCATCTGCCCCGCACCTCTATAGTCACCCAACACATTTTTGGGTGTCTTGATTGGGTCCAGCACCTTCTAAACTTACCTCTTCCAAACAGTGCATGTACGGAAGGAGGTCCCTAAGACCACCCTTAAGACCTCCATTAGAAATTCGCTCTCGTCAAGGCCAAGCCTCGACGCCCGTGTTTGTGCAGCAACACCCTCACATTATTCTCTCTTCTGATTCAGAACCAAGTTCTTCTTCTTCCCCCATCATGGCTCAGCCAGTTGAGGAAGAAAATAATCTGGAACACCAGCTCCAGCGACTCAATGACCTCTTCCAAAACTTCGTGCACCCACCACAGCGTCCTATGATGCGGGACCACTACAATCCTGCTGCGGTGGCCATTGAGCCTCGAGTCAGAATCCCGACTGGAGGACCTGATTCCGAATTAAAGCCCAACATGATTCATGCTATACCTAAATTCCATGGGCTTAATTCTGAAGATCCCTTCCAGCACATCAAACAGCTAAAGCATCTGGCCCACACTTTTGGATCAGATGCGCAAAATCGGGATATTCTTCTCATGAAGATGTTCTCCTTTTCTCTTATGGACAAGGCCGCCCATTGGTATCAAACTCAGACCCGGCCGATCAACACTTGGGAAGAACTTCAATCCGAATTTTTGAAAAAGTTTTTTTCCCGTGGGTCGGACCAACGCCTTGCGCCATCAGATTACACACTTCACTCAACAATCAGGAGAACCTCTCCATGAGGCATGGGATCGTTTTCAGGATCTCATGAGAAAGTGCCCCCATCACGGAGTTCCTAAATGGGAACAAGTCCAATCTTTTTACCAGGGACTCCGTGAGGACATCCGCCTTTTCGTCAATGCAACTTGCGGAGGAAACATCATGGGTCAACATGAAGACACCGTATGGGAGATTCTCGAAAACATGTGCGAGAACTCCATCAACAATGACTCCATGGGATTATTCGACAGGACGAATACCCGCGCAGCGACGAATCTTAAGGGAGCACATGAGACGCAGGGCCTGTCCGCATCAGTCGACCTGGAATTAATGGCCAGTCGATTGGACAAGGTCTCAATCATTGAAAAGAAGGTGGATGAGCTGACTCAGCACTTGCAGCGAGCCACCTCCACACATAACTCCTTTGCACAACCTCCTTCCACACAGGAGACTGTGCAAAATATCCTCCACCGATCTTCCCCTGGGATGGATCCATATCCACCCCCATCTGATTCTTGGACTAGAAGATCATCCGATCCTTTCTACACCAGCCGGGGGAACTCCATTCCTCCTTTCCCTGATTCTCAGGAGGTTCCTCAGACCTGCGAGGACCTCAACGCCATCCAGAACGACCCATTCTCCAACACTTACAACCCTGGATGGCGAAACCATCCCAATTTTCAGTGGGCGGGAAATTCCCAAACCCAAAGACCACCTTTTCAGTCCCGCCCACAGCCCTCTCGTCACTACCAGCCGCCTCAGCCTCGGCCCAACCCTACTTATCCATCAGGGCCAAATCAAGATCAAATGTCCTTAATCCTTCAGACTCTGGCTGACATTCAAAAAACGAATGCGGCTATTCAAAAACAGCACAAGGTCGAGCTTACTGAAGTTAAAACTCAACTGGCCCAGTTGGCAAATTCTCGCCAGCCAGGCACACTCCCTTCCCAACCCCTTCCTAACCCAAATAACGTGCCAACCCAGAAGCGCGTTATGAATCCAAATTTAGGCCACGCTTAATGGATTTATCAGGCCCCTACTGCTCCATCTCCAGACGAGATGGAAGCCTCAACTTCTTATGCGGGATTTCAGCAGCAGCCACCCCTCCTACCAAACCCAAACCAAAATCAGGCCGGATTAAATTCTGTAACAACACGTAGTGGTAAAACAACTCAAGACCCGCATTATCCAAACCACTCCAAGCCTGATAACCATGACCCTAGGATAGTTATCCAAGGTACCGCTGTTCCAGATCCACAACCTGGACCTATCCTAGAAGAACCAACCAAGATCCCGTTTCCCGAGGCCCTGACCAAGGGAAAGAAGACCACAAAACCCGTGGCCCCTGAGGAGGACCTGGTCAAGCTCTTTGAGCAGGTCCACATAAACATCCCCTTGATGGATGCAATCCGCCACGTACCAGCTTACGCACGATTTCTAAAGAATATATGTACACCCCAGCGTAAGCCGCGAACCAAGGGAGGGAGCCCAATTGTTCTGTCAGAACAAGCCAGCTCTGTAATCCTCAGTAGACTCCCACCCAAGGCAAAAGATCCTGGAACTCCCCTGATTTCCTGTAAGATAGGTGGTACCCAATTTGATAGAGCTTTGTTAGACTTGGGTGCATCCATAAACCTGATACCCACATCCTTACTCGACCATCTAGAAGAATCTGAGCTAAAACTAACCGAGGTGACATTACAATTAGCAGATCGATCTATAAAGTCACCAAAAGGGATTCTCGAGGATGTTATCGTGAGAGTGCGGGATTTCTATTTTCCAGTGGACTTTATAGTCTTAGATATGGATGCACCTGAGAACCCTAGGGATACACCAATCATTCTAGGGAGACCTTTCTTGGCTACTGCTAGAGCCAACATCAGCTGTGAGGAGGGCCAAATAGAGCTTAAGTTTGGAGATCAAACACTGAAAATTGATATATTTAAGGCCCAACAAGGAATTAATTGCGGCGTCATCGAGCAAATTTGTGACATCAAGACTTTGGTTGATGAATCACACCTCCAGAATGACTCGAGTATGCCTCATCAACCACAGAAGGATCTTGACCCGCAAACAGAGGAGTCAAATCCAGATGTGAACAACCCAGTAACTCCCACCTTTGAACCTCACATCTATACTGAACCACCCGCTGCTGCTGAAAACCCCATCCTCGAACTGAAACCCCTTCCTGCTCACTTAAAATACGTCTTTTTGGGTTCTAATCAGACCCTTCCTGTAATTATCAATTCCAACCTCAGTCCTGAACAGGAATCCCGTCTGATTGTTGTCCTCCAGCAACATCGCAGAGCCATCGGATGGACTCTCGATGATTTGACTGGAATAAGTCCCTCTTATTGTACTCATCATATCTATTCAGAAGAGGGCACACGACCTTCTCGTGAAATGCAGAGACGCTTAAACCCCAATCTGCAGGAGGTCGTGAAAAAGGAGATCATCAAGTGGTTAGATGCCGGGATCATCTACCCGATCTCCGATAGTCGTTGGGTGAGCCCAATTCAGGTCGTGCCCAAGAAGGCAGGACTCACCACTATAACGACTGAGACCGGAGAAATCATTCCTACCCGATTAACCAACTCGTGGAGAGTCTGTATAGATTACCGTCGACTCAATTCCTCCACGAAGAAGGATCATTTCCCACTACCCTTCATTGATCAAATTCTCAAAAAACTAGCGGGAAATAGGTTCTTCTGCTTTCTTGACGGGTACTCCGGTTATAACCAGGTGGCAATCCATCCTGAGGACCAAGAAAAGACCACGTTCACCTGCCCCTTCGGAACATACGCTTTCCGAAGGATGCCTTTCGGTCTTTGCAATGCACCCGCTACTTTTCAGCGATTCATGCTTGCCATATTCTCAGATATGGTAGGTGATTATCTGGAAGTCTTCATGGATGACTTTTCAGTTTTCGGAGCATCATTCGACGATTGCCTCCAACACTTGGTCCAGATACTCAGGCGGTGCATCGATGTGAATTTGGTTCTTTCCTAGGAAAAGAGCCATTTCATGGTGCCTGAGGGAATTGTCCTGGGACACTCAATTTCGGAGAAAGGTATCCAAGTGGATCGAGCTAAGGTTAATCTGATCTCTCACCTTCCTATGCCTAGCTCAATCAGGGACATCCGATCCTTTTTAGGGCATGTCAGTTTTTATCGACGATTTATCCCTGATTTTTCAAAAATCGCACGCCCCCTGACCACTCTTCTCTCCAAGGATGTTCCCTTCGAAATCTCCAAGGAATGCACTCAAGCATTTGAAATCCTGCGTGACCGAGTCACCCAAGCCCCGATCCTACAGTCCCCTGATTGGTCTCAACCCTTTGAGATCATGTGTGATGCATCCGACTTCACTGTAGGAGCGGTTTTGGGGCAGAAAAATGACAAGAAACCTGTGGTCATTTACTACGCCAGCAAAACACTCGATGAGGCTCAGCGTAACTATACGGTTACTGAGAAAGAGCTGCTAGCTGTAGTATTTGCCCTAGAGAAGTTCAGATCGTACCTTCTAGGTTCCCATGTCATCATATACTCGGATCACACAGCTGTGAGGCATCTCCTTGCGAAGAAGGATGCGAAACCTCGATTAATCCGATGGATCTTGCTGTTGCAAGAATTTGACCTTGAGATTCGCGACAAAGCGGGAAAGCAAAACGTGGTAGCTGATCACTTGTCCCGTCTTCCTTCTGAAATAATTGACCCTTCCGGACCCATCACTGAGCATTTTCCCGATGAGCACCTGCTGACTATTGGTACTAGCCTTCCATGGTTTGCTAATATAGTAAATTACTTGGCATCTCATCAGACCCCGTCCGATTGGCCGAAGGCCAAGAAAGACAAATTACGCTCCGATGCCAAGTATTACATTTGGGAAGACCCGTACCTCTTCCGCATAGGTGCCGATCAGATCATCCGGAGATGTGTCCCGGAAGGGGAAGTCAACAATATCCTCTCTTTCTGCCATGACCAGGCATGCGGTGGCCATTTTGCCGGGCATAAAACCGCATCAAAAGTCCTCCAGTGCGGCTTTTACTGGCCCACACTGTTCAAAGACGCATACAGTCATTGCAAGGCATGCAGTCGTTGCCAGACTTTGGGCAACATGAGCCATCGCGACATGATGCCTATGCAACCGATTCTAGTATGCGAAATCTTTGATGTTTGGGGGATTGATTTTATGGGCCCCTTTCCTGTTTCGGATGGTTTCGAATACATTCTGTTGGCTGTGGACTACGTGTCCAAATGGATCGAAGCCATACCGACCCGAACCTGTGATCACAAAATCGTTCTCAAATTCATTCATCAACACATTTTCTCAAGGTTCGGGATTCCTCGTGCAATAATCTCTGATGGGGGGACCCATTTCACAAATGCTCAGTTTAGGTCACTGATGACCAAATACGGGGTGTCTCACCGAATCTCTACTCCTTACCACCCCCAAACTAATGGTCTAGCTGAGCTGTCTAATCGGGAGATCAAGAAAATCCTGCAAGTCACTGTTCGACCTGACAGGAAGGACTGGTCGTCCCGACTTCCGGAAGCATTGTGGGCCTATAGGACCGCCCACAAGACCCAATTGGGCATGTCCCCCTTTAGACTGGTGTACGGAAAGGCATGCCACCTTCCCGTAGAACTGGAGCATAAAGCCTATTGGGCAGTACGGAACTGTAATCTAGATCTTTCCAAGGCTGGGACCCACAGAAAACTCCAAATCAGCGAGATCGATGAATTACGCATAGACGCGTACGAGAACTCGCAAATCTACAAGGAGCGGGTTAAAGCCTTCCACGACAAACACATCTCGAGAAAGATCTTTCATCCTGGTCAAAAGGTCCTACTCTTTGATGCCCGACTCAAACTCTTCCCAAGAAAACTGAGATCTAAGTGGGTCGGACCATATTTGGTCCGACAGGTTTTTGGAAATGGAGCAATCGAAATCAGTCCACTCAGCCACGATTCTGAACCTTTCATCGTGAACGGTCAGAGACTCAAGCCGTTCATTGATGTAACTTCTACTGATTTGGCTGAGGCATCTTATATCCTCCTTTCCCCTTGAGCTTATTGCGCCCAGCCGATGGCATAAAACTCAGCGCTTAACGGGAGGCAGCCCGTCATTCTCTTTGTAAACCTGAAACTTGTTCTGACACCTTTCAGCACTTGAAGTTCACCCTTGTAGACAGCCGACCCCAACTCAGATGTTTGCATCTGGGATTTGAAATCGTCCGCAAAAATTCAACCCGACCCATCCACTCATCCAAATTTCTGTCTTAAGGAATGAACTAAGACCCCCTAGGTTACAATGAGGACATTGCAAATCTTAGGCATGGGGGGGTATGAAAGTGCAAAACTTGTAAGAAAAGGTTTCAAACAAAAAAAATTCACATATGCCAAAAACACCATAAAAATTAAAAAAATTTTTCGAAAAAGAATAAGAGGAAAAGAGAAGAAAATTTTGCGAAGGAGAAAAGAAACAAAATGAAAAAGGAGCACAAAATTATGAGAAAAAGTGATAGTCATTAGTAAGGAACTAAGGAATTAACCTAAGTTCTAGACCTCATTCAAGAAAAGTGCACAATAAGATTAGTAAAGAATGCAAACCTTAGGCATTCTTGAATAGACTCTTAGTACCCATTAAGATCTGGACACTCCTCAAGAGGTTGAGGAAAATGAAAAGCTGAAGTATTAGGTCTAAGGTTTAGGGAGTATTCGGCCTCGTTAACTAATTTTTGGTTTACGGGACTCAGTAACCTAAGCACCCTAATCTCACACACAGCCTGGTTCAGTAAGCGTAAAAATCAGAATCACGCAGAAGCGTCGCAAAAATCTGAAAAGAACACCTAGAATAGGAGCGGCCGATCAATACAAGTTGATTTGGACGAGTTCCCAGCGCGGAGAGGCGGGAAATCCCCTCGAAGATGCGTGACAAAATATCATCTCCTCGGTGCTTGTCTCTTAGGATATTTACATATCCTACTGGGGGCATGTAAGCACTCTGCTGGTTCAGAATCCATGGATGGCATTATCTCGAAGTGTCAATTGCCAGGGTCTGGATTCGGCCACGGAATACCATGGATGGGATTATCTCGAAATCTCAATAGCCAGGGTTCCGGGGGTTGCCATGGGCGGTGCTATCTCGAAGCATCGATCGCCAGGAACCCTTGAGGATTGATGATGGGAGCAAGGAATCTGATACAGACCGTGTTGAAAAGCCAATCCTAGGCTAGAACTAAAAAGAAAAAGAGAGAGAAAACTCTCCAAACAGAAAAACTTTCTATCTCTCTCTTACAAAACGCACTGCGAACTGAGCCAGGGCTAAAATCATTTCAAGCACGGGTGCTTTAACCACGAAGTCCAATAAACCTTAGGTTAGTTCTTGTGGGCCTTAAAAACCTTTGCTAAAAGACTGAGGCTAAGGCTAGACAGATTTGGATCTTGATTGGTACTAGAGTACCTTTTAGGCCTATGGTCAGCATTCTAACCTAATCTATGCTCAAATAAAAAAGGCACTTATCTAAAACTATTAAAAATTTCATGGTCTAGAACAAGGGTTGAAACCTTAAGTTTTTGCTAAGGGACTAGCAAAAGCTAGGCATGGGGGTATGATGAGAACCTCATCATGAGCCATAACTAGCTCATTTTGACCTAATACAAAGGATAAAAGCTCCTACATATCTCAAGGAAAGGCTTAACTCAGAGAATTCTGAGTTTAAGAAGAAAACAAGTCATAAGGGGTAAAAATGCAATTTTACCAGTATAATCTGCATACAGGGTAATTCAGGGCCCAAACATAGGTCAAAGCAGCTTAATAAGAATAAAAGTGGGATGAAATGATCTAGCGAGGGCTACAGCAATTCCAAGAAACTAAATGATAATCTGTAACCCTAAAACAACCCACTTCAATTCACAAGGTTCGAGGCAAAGTAAAAATAGAATAAACCCTCTAAAATTCATAGAAAAATAATCTCTAGGGTTTAGAACCTTCAATTTGGCCTTCAGAACCCATTTTGACCTACATTGAGAACCATGCCCAATTAATAACTTAATTTGGGTTTTTGCGTAAATTGACCGGTCAAACAAGGTTTAATATAGAAATGAAATTCACCATCAGATTCCTTAGGTCCTAATTAGTCATGTATAAAAACTTGAGCCTAAGAAGAAACCTCCTTGACCGACTTTACACTTTGGTCCTCATATATTTACTCTTTGGCCCTCAACTTTTGAACCCTCGCATTTTGGCCCCTAACTCTCCTTCGTTCTTTGCGATCAGGTCCCCCCTGCAAAACCTGCCAGCACCATGCTCCGGCGACCTTGCGCGGAGCATGGCGCCGCGCAGGGTGAGGTGGGGGACCTGGCAAGTAAACCGGGGGTGCCCTGCGTCGTCAGCCGTCGCAGGGACACCCCCCTGGTCGTTGTAACCCACCATACCGGCCGTGCGAACGCACGGACGGTATGGGTTCTTGTTTCCGGCCATCCTCCGGCGAGGGAGACACGTCGTCTCCCTCCGCCTTCCTCCCTGTTTGATCCCTATAAATACCCCCCGTTGCTCCACCGACCGGGGCAGCTTGGACCTGACGGAGAAAATCCCCAACTTTCCTCTCTTCTCTCTCCGGCAGACGCTCACCAGCTCCGGCGGTTCCTCCCCCTCCACCTCTCCGCTCTGCCGCAATACCAGCAGCAGAGACTTCCTCCCCTGCTCTTCCCGCGCCACGCCGCACCCAGCTGGCGCCTCTCCGGCTCTCTGCTCGCCGCCGCCCCTTTCCCTGAGCATCGTCTTCTCCGGCGACAGTCGATACGACTGTCGCCCTGTTCCTCCCCCTTCGTCCCTGCAAGTAAGCTAGAGCTACTCCCCTTCTTCTCCTCTTTCTTTCCCCGCTTTCAATTTATTCAATTAAGCCCTCGACCGACCCTGACCATCGTCACCCCCTTCGTCTTCGGCCACCCTCCGGCGAGCCGCTCCCATCACCTCAGCAACCCACACGGCTCGCCGACCCTCACCGCACCTCCGCCTCATCACACTGAGCACCCCCCACCCCTTCACTGCCACTCCACACCTCCGTAACGCTTCCCCCAACAAACCCATCCTCCGACCCACAGTCCGACCTAGGGCAGCCCTTGCACGCCGCCCCGCGCCTCGCCACCACCCACACGAGCTTCGCCGCACCCTGGCGAAGCTCCTGGCAGTTTCTGATTAGGCCGAGAGGCCGTTTTCTTGTGAACAGGCCACCCGACCTCCGCCGCCATTGCCGTGCAGGAGGAACTGCTTCCGCCTGCAGCTACAGGCGCGCCACGCTCAGCGCCACGCCCAGATTCAACTCCCAGGCCTTGCGAGGCGTTCCGACAAAACACCAGGCTCGCAGCTAAGGCAGAAGGCTTCGCGTGACGCCGCGATCTCCCGCTGATTTCCCCGCTGCGGGCGCGCAATTGAGGTGGGACATTTAGTCCCACCTCGGAAAAGCCTGAAGAGGCGCAGCGATATAAGATGCAAAAGTGCTGGAGGCTTACTGCCTAAGCACACGGGGTGAGGTCCCCTTCACCCGCCCGGTTACCCGGTCTCGTCCGCGCTCACGCCCCGCGGACCTGACCCGACCCGACCCGACTTAAGACTGACCTGCACTCCTCGCCCACCACGCACGCCGGTGGGCCTGGACCCGGGCCTGACCCGAACCCGGTTACCCGGCAGCTCTGGGAGAGCTTTCCCAAGAGTGGTTTCAGAGAGAGAGAGAGACGCGGGGGGGGGAGGGTAGAGTAGGTTTTGCCTCTGACGAAAAACTCTGAAGTGTGCAGGCACAGGCGAAGAAGAAGACCCGCGGAAGAAGAAGGAAGCTGACTGTAGCAACAGGTAGTTTAAGTCATCTGATTTGGAAATCAGACGACGGCCTGAAGGGAAAAGAAGAAAGAAGGAGGGGTGACGTCCCTGGCTGAAAAAGAAACAAAGAAGAAGGAGATCTGAAGAAAGAAAGAAGAGCATCACCTCTGCAGAACAAAGAAGAAGGAGATCTGAAGAAAGGAAGAAAGAAGAGCATCACCTCTGCAGAAGAAGAAAAAGAGAAGGAGATCTGAAGAAAGAAAGAGGAGCATCACCTCTGCAGAACAAAGAAGAAGGAGATCTGAAGAAAGAAAGAAGAACATCACCTCTGCAGAACAAAGAAGAAGGAGATCTGAAGAAAGGAAGAAAGAAGAGCATCACCTCTGCAGAAGAAGAAAAAGAGAAGGAGATCTGAAGAAAGAAAGAGGAGCATCACCTCTGCAGAACAAAGAAGAAGAAGGAGATCTGAAGAAAGAAAGAAAGAAGAACATCACGAGGAGAAAACAAAGAGAACAACAAATTCTTTCCCACTCTCTTTCTTTATTTTTTTGTAAAAGAAACATGTATATCTCTAGAATACAACTTGCTCCCTGAGTTCGACCTCGGGAACTCTTTTATTTTCCGAGTAAAAAATTTTTATATTTGAAATGTTGGTAATAACTGGCTATACTACAACGTTATAACAATAAAACCCGGTTGAACCAACCACTTCAAGGTGATTTCAAGCGGAGAAGATTTGGGCAAGTCTTCTCCAGTGGGGGTGAAAGTCGGGGTGGATGGCTTTTTAGGGGGTGAGACTATACGAGCATCGAGTTTGGAAATTTCTTTCCCACTCAAAATAGTCACCGCCTGAGCATGCTCCCTAAAGACAATCCCTTTTCCTTTAGGATTCTCCTCAGCAGCATTAGGGAGCTTCCCAGTTTCCCTCTGTCTAACGGCCTCAATAAGGTGTCCTATTTGTGATTTCATCTCATGTATAGCCTTGTCATGAGATTGAATGATGGCACTTTGACTTTCTTGTATTGTTTTCAACATTGCCTTCAATTCATCCATCTCAGAGGTCTTAGGTTGGGCAAAGTCTGAGGTTGGTTCATTTAATGGTTTTGAAAGGATTATGGTTTATAATTCCCTGAATTTGAGACATTTCTTGTCTCCATGAAAAGTTTGGGTGGTTCCTCCATCCCTCATTATAAGTGTTTGAAAAAGGGTCATTACAAGGTCTAGGACGGAACCCTTGAGCGGCATTCAGATCCGCTTGTACAAGCTCAGGGAATTGGGAGGCCAAGTGGCAATCCACAGTGGCATGTGTATTGCCTTGGAAAATTGAGCATTCATAAGCTTGGGATGTGTAGGTGTTAGATACGAATGGACTCAGGTTCGACATAAGCCTTTCCATGTTTTGATTCAATAATTGAATCTGATAGGCTAAATTCTGGGTGTCCCTTGCCTCATTCGCCTCCAACTTTCTTTGCATGAGAGTGGGCTTTCTATCCATGTAGGCAGAATTCAAGTGAATAGAATTCTCACTCAAAGTATCAAATAGGTTCCAAGCTTCATCCTCAGTCTTAGACAGAAAGGTTCCTGCACAGGCACCATCCACAGTTTGCCTATGCGAATCATTAAGTCCGGTGTAGAACCTTTCAACCAGTCACCATTTAGGCACCTGGTGATGTGGGAAAAGTCTCAGCAAGTCATTAAAGTGCTCCCACGCATCATGGAAAGCTTCCCCATCCTTTTGAACAAAACTCATAATTTCCCTCCTAAAGTGATTGGTTTTGCTCATGGGGAAGTACTTCTTCAAAAACTCCTTCTTTAGGGCATCCCAAGTGTTAATATTATCAAGGGTGTGATACCAATACTTGACCTTGTCCTTAAGGGAGAAGGGAAAGAGGGCTCGCATTTGAGCGTCATCAGTAACGCTCTGCAGCTTCACCGTGGAATAGACCTCGGTGAATTCCTCTATATGCCTGTAAGGGTCTTCCCTAGCAGTACCATAAAAGGAGGGCAGCAAGGATATGGTACTGCTTTTGATCTCATAAGGATTGTCCCCTCCAAGTCTACGTAGTGCAGGGCCAGCTTGATTGGTTGGAATGAAATATTCCTTAAGACTCCTTTGACCCGCCATTTCTACCCTTGGAAGGTTTCTTCTTAAGATTCTTTTAGGTTCAGGATCAAACACAAGTTGTCTCCTAAGAGAATGCCTACCAAGCATGCACTACAAAGACAATTCAAAAGGACTTGTTCGGTCTTTACAAATTTAGGCTTTTGACTTTAGTTCAAATTGTAGGTGACAAAGCAAGTTGCCCAATCAATTATGCGCCTATTGTCAACCTTCGAAATACCTAAAAGACCTAGTTGGAGCTTAGGTGTTCTTCCCTAAATCTTAAATGGTAAAGCAAATCCACAGACGGAAGATCAAGGGATGCAAGTACGCCTAAGCCTTCCTTTGAAGCTGTGCTTTCGCAGTGCTTCTCAACTAGCCCCAAAAATCCATGATAGGATATCCCCCTCTTTGGATTTACAAAACCTTTGATCTCAAGTTCCGAACACTTCAAAATCCAATGGTAGGAGGGCTCTTGTCCTAGTCGTTCCAAGACTTAGGAGTGTCTAAATGCGTGCCGTGGTGCAAAAGATATAAGTGTGCATACACCGCAAAAATATTTTGAATTTTGAATCACACACCACGTTTGAAAATCAAGTTCTTGACTTTTAGATTCCGTCCTTTAATTAGTCCTTTTTCAAGAATATATGTGACCACTTGTTAGATTGCTTCAAGATAGATTATGTGGTATAAAAATTAATTCAAATTCAAATGCATTTGCATGACAGGTAGAAATGTGAAGGCAGAAATGCATACCTGATTCCAGCATTCTTCATGCAATATGAAAGATAGGAAATTAAATCTAGATGCTGCTCATTTAGTCCTAACTGATTCGACCTAAGGTAGGCAGCTTCTAGCAGGTAGCTCGTGTTTTTGTTTTTTCTTGTTTTTAGCTACTTATGCATAAGCAAATAAAGGGTAAACAATCCACAAAATAAATTAAAAACCTAAATCTAAAGAAAAGGGAACAAGCTCCCAAAAATCAGGCCCAATTACTACAAGGGTGAGAAAATAGAAATAAAACTTATGAAACGGAAAATCTCCTATAGAGGCAGAATCCAGGTCTCCTTCGTCTTCCCCGCGTGTAAGTGTCGCTCAAGGTCGACGACTTCTCCCCGATGTGCCTGTCAACTCTCTCAAATTCTTCGCACAAATTCCTCGCACAAAAGAGATAATAAATGGTCAGATCACTGTGCAATGAGAAATAATCAGAAATGAAATTAGGTGAAATTATTGCATCTGTTGCCTCCCTGGCAACGGTGCCATTTGATAGGATGGTTTTCACTTTCGAATAATGTATTAAGATGATTTATCATTGTAGGATCAAAGTGGTGGAAAATCGCTTAACAAAATAACTAAAATTAAAATTAAACCACTCGCAGATGAGCGGGTCATGTCACAGGGAGACAATGATGCAATAAAATCTCGATTATTTCGTATTCATTCAATCAAGTGCGAAATCCATAGTTAAATCTGACATGAAATGCAACGGAAAGAAGATGCACAATAACTCAAAAATGTAAGGGTAGATGTGCAATTTTTCCCCACTGAAATATTCAATAAATATGTGATGAATCTATGTAATTTCCAATTGACATGCATTAGAGAAAATTTTTGCACATCTTAATCCAAAACCAATGTCAAACAATGTGAATCACAAAAGCCGCGCAATTGTAAGAAAGCTTGAGTATGAAGTCGCAATTTCACTACAATAACATAATCATAAATCAAAATTCATTTTCCTAGCAATGGCATGAAATGTAATTACTAATTAGAGCAAAAGCAAAGGATTTTACCTCTCTCCTCCTTGCGCATGGGAGAGTGGTTCAATTGAGGAGCTACCCCTACAAGAGGTCGGCTAAAGCGAGGCCTTCGTGGTGGTGCCAGTTGTGCTTCGTGAGATGGCCGGAGTTGGCCTGTTGGAGGAGAGGAGTGGCGGCGATGGAGAAGCCTGCTGCTGGCCGTGGTTGTTGGTGAAGGCGCATGCGGGTGCAGAGGCAGCTGCAGGCGCGCAGAGGAGGGGGTGCGAGGGCACGCGAGCGCTCTGCAGGCCACTTGGGCGCGCGGGCACTTGTGATCGGGTGGTTGCAGGCACTGCTGGTGAAGGCGTGCGGGTGGAGGTGCGGGTTCTGTAGAGCGCAAAGGCACGTGCGGTGGTCCTATTGGCACCGCTGCAGGTGCTGCAGAGGGCACTGCAGATGATGGCACAGGTGCATGTAGGAGCTAAGGCGAGGAGACGTGTTGAACGTATGAATGGCTACGTTAACGTGTTCGATTTTGGAAAACCTATCGTTGTAGTTTGAAAGAGAAGAACTCGTGTTCAACAAATAAAATTTATACCGAAATGAAAATTCCGGGTCGAACATAGGGAGGCGGACGTTTGATTTAAAAACTACGCGTTTCTTTTTATTTGTCACGAAGTAATTCAATTTAAAACTATCTAATTAGTTACAATAAATAGAAGAGAGAGAGAGGGTAAGAGAGAGAGAGAATATTACACATAGAAATCAAAATGAGATGTAGAATAAACAGAGAATTTATCATTAGGGGGATTTGTTCATTACAACTAGAAAGCATAAAACAATTGCACTAGAAAGCGATAAATTTACTCTAGAAAGCATTAAAAGAATGGAGGGAGAAATGTCCTCCTCGACGGTCGCTTGGAGGATGAACAAAACTACACTAGAAAGCAGTAAAAAGAATAGGGAGAGAGAAATCCTCCTCGACGGTTGCTTGGAGGATGAGCTGGACGGGACGACGCCTGGACGAAGGAGAACGAAGCAGGATGAAGGAGGACGAAGCAGAAGATGGGAATGGAGCAGCACGCCGTCGTCGTCGCGGGATCCACTTCCGAAGGGGAATGAAAATTTGGACTTTATCTTGCGAGAAGCATCCCTGGTGTGGGACAAGCTTCTCTTGAGCTTTAGAGGGGTAGAGAAGAGAAGGAAGGGATAAGAATTTCGTATGGAGGGGGTCTCCTTTTATAGTTGCAAGGAGTGGGGGCAAAATGGACATTACATCTTTAAAACATTAAATAAGGAGTCTTTAGTGACGGATAAAACTGTCGCTAAAGCCTCCTTCGTGGGCGTCGTGGGCGGCTCGCGAGTGCCTGCTCGCCTGCTCGTGCGTGCAACGCCTGCGCATGTCCTCTTTAAGTCACACCTTCACCCGCTGTGCTGCGCGCCCACCCGCGTGCGATCGCGCATGACGCCGCACGTTCAACGCACGTGAATGCTATCGGGCGCGCGCGACCGTCCGATCGCGATCCAATGCCCGCCCACGCTCAATCGCCCATGCCTTCCAGCCCCTCGCTGCGGCTCGATCCTGCGCCCGCCGCTCGCGTAAGCGCGCTCGACCGCTGCGCTATGAGGCACGGATGGTCAAGCGGATGCTTTTAGGCGTGGCTGACCACAGCCGTTGGATCAAGATCCAACGGTGGAGAGTGAGCTGGTGCGGGGTCTTCAGAGGTTGCATGCGGCCATTTGGGGGCCGAGATGGCGCCACGTGGCACCATCTTGGCCGTCCATCTTCTGGAAGTTTTAGATGGTGCCACAGATGTTGGATTGACTCGATTTTTGTGTTGTTGGGCTGTGATCGTCGATCCGAATTCATCCCTGCGGTCGGATTTACACCATCCTGGCCCTTGATCTTCTAGGGTCCTCGATCACTATTTGATGCTACGGATGCCCGATTAGGGCGATCTTGGAGTCGTTGAACTCCAATCGCCGCCCTGATCACATCCATATGGTTGGATCTTTGATCCGAGGCCCCAATAAAATGTTTGCCCTATCCAAGCACATAAAAGGAGACAATTAACCACCATTTTATTCAAACTACTCTAAATGCAAGATGATGCATGTTATGCAATATTTATATCATGGAATGCAATCCTATGCTTAAGAACATTCATAAATAGACATCTTAAGTAGTGTAAATGTGTTTACATCATACCCCCATGCCTATCTTTTGCTAGTCCCTAGCAAAAACTATATGCTATTTATAAAAGAATTAGGTTGGATTATTTGGACCTGAGTTATTTTCAATCATTAAGAAATTGTCTACTTAGGAACTGAACTTTCAAAGACACAACAGTGCCTGAGTATCAACCAAAATGCAGACCGCCTCAAGCCCTCACCTTATTTAAAGAAAAATTAATTTTCTCTTTTTACTCTTTTCTAATTTTTTTTTTTGGATTTTCAAATTTTAAGGTATAAGAGTGGCTTTCTACAGCCATTCAACTCACCCAAGATTTGATGTGAACCTTGAGCTTTAAGAATCTTATTGTGATTGTGATAGACTCGTTGACCGGCATTTAAAACAGACTTCGGATTTCTACGCCTCTAGGTGACCTTAAAAGGAATTCTACCTAAAGGTGTATCTTTACAACCGGTAGCTTTCTCCCTACTTTTATCTTTTTTACGAGGTCAACACAAGGGTGAATCCAGTGTATATCTCCCCAGTTTATTCTACTTCTCCGCTTCTTCCTAAGTGTTTTGGGAATTTTTAGTGCATTTACTGAGCTGGGTTCTGGACAACTGGTCGATGAGCTGTTACCACCGACAACTTGCCAGCCATACTCGTGCAGCGAAGTGTGGCTTATTTCTTTTTTTTCCTTTTCTCCTTTTCTTTTTGATTGATTTTTTTTTTTTTTAAGTAGGTGGCTTCCCTGGTCTAAGATTTACCTAAAGGTAGCAAAAAGAGAAAGGTCCAGTGAATGGGCTCTGAACAACCTACCTATGGGCTGTTACCCATGATAACTTGCCAGCCATATCACCCTAGAAGGTTCATTAGCTACCGAATTTCCGTCAGAATCGCCGAAGAACGAGTCAGTGCGAAGAAAGTGTGTAGATGCTTAAAACTCAGAAATTCCCTCAAATCAGAGGGTGGGTTGATAAGTCGTGTACTTATCACCCAAACTTATTTATTCCAATTACGATAGAATTAAGATGGTAAGGACTCAAAGACAAATCCACATTTTAGTGGATGCACTGGCTAATTAAGTCCAAAGACTTGAAGGGTCTTTATGTTCAGATCCTAATGTAAAATTTCTTAGGATTGAAAAGTCCTAATGTCCAAGTAATACTTCCTAATTTTTTTTTTATATAAATAAGAAGAGAAAAACAATTTGTATGGATTTCACAAAGCTGACCAAATAATTCAAAAATGAATCCACCCCCCATGCTTAGCTGATGCAATGTCCTCATTGAAAAAGAGACATGAAAGAAAGGGTAGAATATGAAAGATGTCGCCTGGATATAAAGCTCGTATCAGCCTTGTGTCATATGTACAACTGCTGAATTTAATGCTGTCAGCTAGGCGAAGTCCAGCCAAAGAAGTCACAGAATGGCTAGAGCAACAGAGTCTGAGACGGGTTCTAGAAGATTATGGTCAACAACAGGCTTCAAACGTTGACCGTTGACTTTAAAGGTGTTACCCGTCTTTAGGTCAGAAATCTGAACGGCACCATTTGAAAAAATCTGATCAATTATGAATGGGTCATTCCATTTAGATCTAAGTTTGCCAGGAAAGTGCTTAAGTTTAGAATCGAATAACCAGACCTTTTGGTTTGGCTCAAAGCTCTTGCGGGAAATCAATTGATCATGTAGAGCTTTGGTCCGAGCCTTGTAGATCTTGGCATTCTCATAAGCATCATTTCTGAGCTCCTCCAACTCAGATAGTTGGAGTTTCCTCGTCTTCCCAGCTAGATTCAGATCTAAATTGCATTGTTTGATTGCCCAGAATGCCCTGTGTTCAATCTCTACGGGTAGATGGCATGCCTTTCCATACACCAAACGGAATGGAGACATGCCGATGGGCGTTTTAGATGCCATACGGTAGGCCCAAAGAGCATCCTCAAGCTTTTGAGTCCAATCCTTGCGATCAGGCCTAATCGTTTTTTGCAGAATGTTCTTGATCTCTCGATTGGAGATCTCGGCTTGTCCATTCGTATGGGGATGGTAAGGCGTGGAAATTCGATGATTAACCTCGTATTTGGCCAATAAATTCTGGAATTGGGCATTAGTAAAATGAGTGCCACCATCACTGATGATAGCCCTCGAAATTCCGAACCTACTGAAGATATTTTTCTTGATAAAATTGATGAGCACCTTGTGGTCATTGGTTCGGGTGGGAATCGCCTCAATCTATTTGGACACATAATCAACAGCAACAAGAATGTACTGATGTCCAAATGAAGGGATAAAGGGTCCCATGAAATCGATGCCCCAAACATCGAAAATTGCTACAGGAAGAATAGGGTTTAGGGGCATCATGTCTCTCTTAATTATGTTCCCGAGTGACTGACATCGAGAACATGACCTTGAGAAGTCCTGGGCATCCTTGAATAAAGACGGCCAATAGAAGCCAGATTGCAAGATTTTTGGAGCCGTCTTTCTCCCGGAGAAATGTCCACTACACCCAGATGCATGGCAGAACTCGAGTATACTGTTGAATTCATTCTCCGGTATGCATCGGCGAATAATCTGATCAGAGTCGATGCGATACTGTTCAGGGTCCTCCCAAAAGTAGTATTTGGCCTCAGATTTGAGTCTATCCCGTTGTTGCTTGGTCCAATCCTGGGGGATTTGACCAAAATAGTTAACAATGTCAGCAAACCATGGGGTGTGGACACCTAAAACTGTAAGAATGGTTTCATCCGGAAAAGTGTCAGCAATTGGAATGTCCGGACAAGAAGAATCACCTAGGAGTCTCGACAAATGATCCGCCACCACATTTTGTATCCCAATTTTATCCTTGATTTCAAGATTAAATTCTTGAAGAAGAAGAATCCAACGAACAAGCCGAGGTTTAGCATCCTTTTTAGCCAAGAGATGTCTCAAGGCCGAGTGGTCGGTAAAAACGATAACATGAGACCCTAAGAGATAAGCCCTGAATTTTTCCAAAGCAAATACTATAGCTAGTAATTCCTTTTCAGTAACAGTGTAATTACTTTGGGCTTCATCCAGAGTTTTACTAGCATAGTAAATGACAGAGAGCTTTCGGTCAATTTTCTGACCCAGGACAGCCTCGATCGCATAATCAGAATGTCGGTCATGATCTCAAAAGGGGCTATCCAAATTGGTGGTTGCAAAATTGGAGCACAGGTGACTGTCATTTTTAGGAAATCAAATGCCTTTCGGCATGATTCGTCAAAAACAAACGGCGTTTCTTTGGGAAGAAGATTGCTCAAAGGATGAGCAACCTTCGAGAAATCCTTTATGGATCTTCGATAAAATCCCACATGGCCAAGAAATGATCTGATCTATTTAACAGATGTGGGAGGAGGAAGTTTAGCGATACCATCAACCTTAGCTTTGTCTACTTCAATTCCCCGTTCAGAGATTACATGACCCAAAATGATGCCCTCTTGGGTCATGAAATGACTCTTTTCCCAGCTAAGGACCAGTCGTGTCTTGATACATCGCTTAAGAATCATTTCCAAATTAGCCAAACAAGAGTCAAATGATTCTCCGAAAATAGAGAAATCATCCATGAAGACTTCCATAAACTCCCCCACCATGTCGAAAAATATGGCTAGCATACACCTTTGAAAAGTCGTAGGTGCATTGCATAACCCGAAAGGCATCCTATGAAAAGCAAAGGTTCCGTAGGGACAGGTGAAAGTAGTTTTCTCCTGATCCTCGAGATGGATAGGAACTTGGTTGTATCCCAAGTAGCCATCAAGAAAACAGAAGTACTTCTGCCTGGCTAATTTTTCCAAGATTTGATCAATGAAGGGAAGGGGAAAATGATCCTTTTTAGTGGCTGTGTTCAGCTTCCTGTAATCAATACAAACTCTCCAAGAGGAAGCTGAACGAGTTGTGACAAATTCTCCTCTCTCATTAGTCACAACAGTAATCCCGGCTTTCTTTGGAACAATCTAAACGGGACTTACCCAGGGACTGTCAGAGATTGGATAAATAATTCCTACATTAAGCCACTTGATGATTTCCTTTTTGACCACTTCTCGCATATTTGGATTCAATCTCCTCTGCATCAGGCGAGAAGGGCGGGATCCGTCTTCCAAAAATATTCTATGATTACAGTAAGATGGCTCGATCCTCCTGAGGCCATGAATGATCCAACCAATTGCCTCCTTATGTTCCTTTAGGACCTTAATCAATTTAATCTCTTGCTCCTTTGTCAATTTAGCACTAATAATCATATGGAGTGTATTCTGAGGTCCTAAAAATTGATATTTTAAATTCTCGGGCAATGGTTTCAATTCAAGCTGGGGAGGGGTGATGATTGTTGATAGGGTAGATGCTGAAGATTCAACAAGAGGGAGAGGTTGTGAGTGAACAAAATCAGTAACCTCTTCTGAAAATGTTAGGTCAGAGTGTTGCGGGTCAAATTCATCAACCAAAGAGGAACTTTCAATTGAAGAAACTGTCAAACAAGTTTCAATATTAACATTATCCTCATCAAGTTTCTCAATAAATCCACAATCCTCAAATTTGTTGATCGCCTTAAAAATATCCAATTTCATTCGTTGGTCCCCAAAGGCGATTTCCATGCTACCGCTTTCACAATTAATGTTGGCCTTTGCAGTAGCCAGGAACGGATGCCCCAGAATGATGGGCGTGTTCCTCAGATTATCCGGTACATCCATGTCAAGGACAAGGAAATCTACAGGAAAATAGAAATCCTTGACCTTAACTATATCTTCAATAATGCCTCGCAGGTTTGTGACCGAACGGTCCGCTTGATTGCCCGAATTCATAATGTTTCGCGGGTTAGGTACGGGTTGGGATGGTAGAGATCCGGGTTGACGAGAGTTAGCAATGAGCCCGGATTGCAAGTTGTCCAGCGAGTTTTTCATTTGCTGCATGAGCTAGAGCATAGATCCTTGCATCTCTACCATTTGACAGTTCAAATCAGCCTACCCTGCGGGTTGATGGGCATTCCAAGCTGGCTGATTGACCTGATTCGGAGGCAACTGAGTATATACTTGACCCTGACCCATTGGTCGTTGCGGAGCATAGTTGCCGGGTCGGAATTGGGTCTGTTTCCCTGGATTTTTCCAAGAGAAGTTAGGGTGGTTTCTCCAACTTGGATTATAGGCATTCGAGTAGGGGTTGGATCTAACATTCTCTTGTACAGCACAGACATCCTCATAGGGTGAGGATGGAGAGAAAGAAAGGGAAGGATCAGAAAAATTGGGATCAAATGCCCCAGTTGGGAACCCATGGGGTTCCGAAAAATGCTGACTCATAGGTTGAGTCGCATCGAGTTGATTCACGAACTCCCGTCCAGAAGGAGCTCGTGAGGAATGGAATCCCGAATTTTGGGATTGAGTGGATTGAGAGTTGTTCATAGAATTGCCAGCCATCCACTCTTCCATTCTTTTAGCAACCAAGTCCACCTTATCAAGTTTATTACAAATCAATTCCATATCAAATGAATGAGAGTCATGGACTTCATTGACATTTGATCTGGGTTGCTGGGACCGGTTAAAAGTATCCATGGAGCCATGATTAATTGAATTCTCACTTATTTCCTCAAATAAATCATGTGCACTATTTGCATCTTTATTGAGGAAATTGCCTCCACAAGAAGCATCCACATGGTTTCTGAGTTGCTCAGTCAACCTATGATAGAAAATCTGCACGAGTTGCCATTTCGTCACCTCGTGGTGTGGACACCTCCGCAATAAGTGTTAGAATCACTCCCAGGCCACATAAAACTGCTCCCCCGGCCGCTGGGTAAAGGTAGTGATTGCCCTTCTCAAAGCATTGGTACGACCGACGGGGAAGAATTTCTTCAGAAAGGTCGATTTCAACTCATTCCAAGTTGTAATTGGTCTTCCTATTGTCCTATACCAATGCACGGCCTTATCACTAAGAGAGTGGGGGAAGAGCCTCATGATCATTTGCTCCTCGTTTACGTTTCGAGCCTTGGTGGTCTGGACCAAAGTGGTCAAATCTTCCAAGTGTTGAAACGGATCTTCGGAGCCAAGCCCATGATAATGTTTAATCAGGCTTAACACCTGGGGCTTGATTTCTATGTCACCGGCTGGAATCTGGACGCCGGGACGTTCCCCGTAATTTGAAGGATCATAAAAATCCTTCAAGGGCTGAGCACCCTGCATTCTCTGGACCCATTCCTACATTCTTTGCATTTGTTCCAGCTGCCTTCGAAATTCTTCCTGTGGATTTCCAAGCAGAGGAGGCTGTTGTTCGGCCATGGGATCAAATTAACCAAAATCTAACTTGCGCCTCCTAGAATGTTCTAACGGTCCTTCCAATCGGGGATTCAATGACCGTCTTCCCAACATAAACTAGGAGAAGGTCAGAAGGACTGGGGATAGGGACCCTGCAGCACAACAAAACAAGGCTGCCCTTAAGTGGGGTAGCCTAAGGATCTACTGACTCCCAAAACCCACCTTAAGATTGTAAATGATTTACTCTACTTGCATCTGTTTAATCCAACCGTTAGAAGGAGGGACTAGGGAGAAGGTTCTTCCTTTGGCTTTCGCCTCCGGTTCCTAGTGTACCCCCTAGCCGCGGTCATTTGACGCTACTCCCCTAGCTACACATCAGATTAATCAGTACAAGTAGGTTAATCAAAAATAATCTCAGACTAGGCCATGAAGAGCGAATCAAACCTTAAGGCCAACGTCTACTCAATTTTATTAAGGCCTGGGATTGTGGTGCTTATGGAATGTGATGGGCCCCTACAAGGGGTTGTGCCCTTAATGATTGATTAAGATTTGTGTAAGTGCGTGCGCAACTAGGGTTTTCAAGCAAGTTATTTATAATGCGTGAATTTTAACGTTCAAATCTTGCTTAAGTAGCTTTTAGGGTTTCAAATTAGGTGAATTGCAATCAAGTTTCTAGGCAAACCAAGTTGTAAAACACGGGTGAAGATTGTTTTCCTTTAAAATCAGAAAGAAAGTGGAGTGCCTGGAATATACCTAGATTGAAAACCCTAAGAAGGAGCTACTTGATGAGTTGGTTTTAAATAGAGTGGTGCGGCCCAAACAACTCAAACAATTGGCCACAAATGCACCACTAAGTTAGGCACTCAAAAAATGGTTAACCTAGAATGATTTCTACTCTATTATGTGTTACTTTGTGTGTACTGGTTCCACAGATCAGAACCCGGTTGAGTAGAAAACAAATCAAGTTGATCAAGTGCCTTGAATGTGGGTGTGTGTTGTGTGTTTGTTGAAAATTACCCCACAAGATTATCTTTTTGTTATTTTTTTTTTTATGAATGAGGGTGGAATGAATGTGAGTGGAAATCCAAACAACCAAACTATTCCTAGGATTTATGCAAACACCTAGGTTAATTGGAATTTGGATTTAATGTGGCGAATGAAATCTATGGAGGGGGAAAGAATGGGGGTTAACTTACAAAACCTTCCACAGCACTTTACTCTAATCTACCACTTTTGCTCATCTCAAAAGAGTCCCTGCAATTACAATAAGAAAGGAGAAAAGTGAGGTAAATGACTTGTAAGTTACAAAACGCGAAGAGAAGTCAAAGAGCGTTGCCTCCCCGGCAACGGCGCCAAAATGTTGAACGTTCGAATTGCTACGCTAACGTGTTTGGTTTTAGAAAACCTGTCCTTGTAGCTTGAAAGCGAAGAATT
Source organism: Thalassia testudinum (assembly GCA_037157565.1). Taxonomy (NCBI): domain Eukaryota; kingdom Viridiplantae; phylum Streptophyta; class Magnoliopsida; order Alismatales; family Hydrocharitaceae; genus Thalassia; species Thalassia testudinum. The sequence continues at coordinate 74,562,517 of JAZHRO010000024.1, read as the reverse complement.
CATATTCAACAAATAAAATTTATACCGAAAATAATTCCAAGTCGAACACAGGGAGACTACATTGATCTATATTCGCAATTATATTTTTTTTTAGGATTTTTGATAAGCAAGGCGATATAATTACAATGGAGCTATCAGATTAAAAGAAAGAGAGAGAGAGAGAGAGAGAGAGAAAGAGAGAGAGAGAAAGAGAACATGCATTCAATATTTCAACTGTTTATACAATCAAACTAAATAAAAGTTACACTAGAAAGCAGGAAATCAATTACACTATAAAGCAGGAAAAATTCTACACTAGAAAAGCTGTAAATAAGAATGGGAGAGAGAAGTTATCCTCCTTGACAGTCGCTTGGAGGATGAGCCGGACGGGACGACACCTGGATGAAGGAGAACGAAGCAGGACAAAGGAGAACGAAGCAGAAGAACGAGAACGGAGCATCACGCCGTTGTCGTCGCGGGATCCACTTCCGAAGGGGGACGAAAATTTAGACTTTATCTCGCAAGAAGCATCCCGGGTGTGGGACAAGCTTCTCTTGAGCTTTGGAGGGGTAGAGAAGAGAAGGAAGGGGATCAGAATTTCGTATGGAGGGGGTCTCCTTTTATAGTTGCAAGGAGTGGGGGCAAAATGGACATTACATCTTTAAAACATTAAATAAGGGGTGTTTAGTGACGGATAAAACCGTCGCTAAAGCCTCCTTCGTGGGTGGCTCACGCGCGCAACGCCTGCGCACGTCCTCTGATTCTCAGTCGTCCGATCGCGAGATTGGACGGCTTAAGTCACGCCTTCACCCACTGCGCTGCGCTCCTGCCCGCGTGCGATCGCGCATGACGTTGCGTATTCAATCGTGCGTGAACGCTATCGGGCACGCGCGGCCGTCCGATCGCGATCCAACGCCCGCCTGCGCTCAATCGCCCACGCCTTCCAGCCCTTCACTGTGGCTCGAACCCGCGCCTGCCACTCGCGTAAGCGCGCTCGACCACTGTGCTACGAGGCGTGGATGGTCGAGCGGATGCTTTTAGGCACGACTGACCACAGCCATTGGATCTTGAGCGAGCGGGTACGGGGTCTTCAGAGGTTGCATGCGGCCATTTGGGTGGCCTAGATGGCTCCACGTGGCGCCATCTTGGCCGTCCATCTTCTGGAAGTTGTAGATGGTGCCACAGATGTCGGATTGACTCAATTTTTGTGTCGTTGCGCTGCGATCGTCGATTCGAATTTATCCGTGTGGTCGGATTTGTCATCTGAAGTGAGGATTTACACCATCCTGGCCCTTGATCTTCTAGGGTTCCCCGGTCATTATCTGATGCTATAGATGCCTGATTAGGGCGATCTTGGAGTCGTTGAACTCCAATCGTCGCCCTGATCACATCCATACGGTTGGATCTTTGATCCGAGGCCCCGATAAAATGTTTTCCCTGTCCAAGCACATAAAAGGAGACAATTAACCTCCATTTTATTCAAACTACTCTAAATGCAAGATGATGCATGGTATGCAATATTTATATCATGGAATGCAATCCTATGCTTAAGAACATGCATAAATAGACATCTTAAGTAGTGTAAATGTGCTTACATCAAGACGCGAGCGTGCGGTGCCTGGGCTGGAGGCAGGGTGCACTGGAGAAGAAAGTGAGGGCGCACGGTGGGTTGCTGGGCTGGAGGGGTGTGGTGGGTCTGATGGAGAGGGGGGAAGCTACTGGCCCATGCGCTGGCTGAGGTGAGGGCGCACGCGCGCAGGTGGATGGTGCTGCAGTGATGAAGTGAGGGTGTGAGTTTGCTGAGTTGAGGGTGCGGTGGGCAGATTGCACGTGCACTGAAGGTGGGTGTGTTGGAGGTTGGCGTAAGTTGCTTGCTGAGGTGAAGAGTTGCATAGACTCTTTGGCGGTGTGGGCTATCACCCCACATGCCCACGGTGGTGAGTCGTTCTGCCACGGTGAGGTCGGTGGTATGGAATGGAAGAGGAGAAAGGTCCTCTAAACACAGTGATGGACAAGGGGTGGTGGCCTCCCTCAATGGCAGCTCTCCCACCTCCTTTTGTAGCCACGGCCATGATTTAAAATTCAAAATGCCGTAGCACAATTGTGATGCGTAGGAGGAGGCGGAGTCGAAGTCGAAAGAGTTACCTGTGCAAAGGAGAAAAAGAATAAAAGAATAAAATATTATGGTTATTTATGCATAAGCCCTTAACTTCTATGTTACATTAAAACAATGCAAGTAATTCACCTACTTGATTAACTAATCAAATGCATGCAATTCTAAGTTAATTCTAAATGCATGCAATGAATGAATTATGCAATTAGGCTAAAAATATGAATTAATTTATTTACATCCTAATGTATGCTATCTAAATGTTCAAATTAATTTAATGTATAGACATTTAGATACTTAAATAGCCCATGAATATGGGCTAATCAATCTCGCATTGTAGGATGCTGCAGTGGGTTTACAAAGGCTTGAAATAGATCATTCAGGCGCTGGTGTTGGTTTTCAAGATTATTCTCTTCTTCTACTGGTTGTGCCATGATGATGGAATAAGGAGAATTTGGTTCTGATGAATCAGAGGAGATGTTTATGTGGTGGGGTTGCTGCACAAACACGGATGTTGAGGCTTCGCTTTGGTAGGAGTGAATCACTAAAGGAGGTCTTAAGGATGGTCTTAAGGACCTCATACCGAACATGCACTGATGGTTTGGATGAGATTAGAATGTGCTGGACCCAATCAATACACCCAAAAATTTGGATGACTATAGAGGTTTGGGGCGGATGATACCCCTTGGTCAGAAAGTTGTCTACCTGAGAAATACCTGGGCAGCCAAGGAGGGTGAGTCCCCCAAAGACCCCTACATGGTAGAGTGTCCCCACGAGTTACAGGGTTTCCCCCATCGGACCTCTCTTGTCACTGAGATTCTAGGTAGACCAGAATGGGGACTTTGACCTCTTAAGTCTACCACTTTTATTTAAGAGCAAAGGTGCTTAAGATTCCACTTGAACTTTAGATGTATTGAGTGCAAAAAGTGACCTAATTTCAAGGTTGGTTGACCCAACAAGTGGTCAACTTCACCTATTTGGCCTTTTAGAAGCTTTAGGTCCTTTCTTTTAGGATTCGAGTGAAATTAAGAGCTTGAATATTAGGGTTTCTCTTGAATAAGTCTTTTCAACCAAGGCTTAGGCACACCACGTTTTGGATAGTTGATTCTTGTTTAGAAAGATATGTCTCTAAAAACCCTAAATCAGAATCCTTAATTTGGCTCTAATTTTGGTCCAATTGAGTTGCCAAGAATATGGTATCCAGGGCTCAATCAAGAAGGTGGTAGCCCTAATTACCTTAAATGGATGCACAAGTCAATATTTGTTGTTGAAATCAAAATCAGGCAACTTTGGTGTCTTAGCTAAAGATGGAAAACAGGTAGCCCTAATTGATTTTATCTTGTTTTTCCTTTTCAGAATGAGGGGATTAAGAGAGAGGGCTAAATAGAGATTACCTGCCCTGGGTGTGCTTGTTGTGCGACCGTCTTCCTTTGAATCTTCTCCCCTAAAACAATTACAACAAAAGAGATGTATCAAGTTAGTACCAAATCTGAAATTGTGATCAAGACTTCTAAATCGCCCATTGCTTCCTGGCAATGGCGCCAAAATGTTTGCCGAACGAGATCAATGTTTTGAAATCGATGCGTCATAGTACAGTTGAAATCGCTCGAAAACAAATAGATTTTATTACTCGAAGTTTTAAGTCCGAGGTCGAACATAGGGAGAAAATTGGGGTTTAAAAATCAAGAACACAACTCTGGAAAATTGAATATAATTTGCAATGAAAATCAGAGTTGTAATGCAAAAATGTAAATTTAAACACTGAATATCAATGTATATAAAGAAAGCACAAAAAAATCGACGTCTGATTTTGTGAATCAGACGTCTTAAACTTATGGTTGCTACATTGCTTCTATTTCTCTTTTTCTCTTCTCTAATCTCTGTCTTTGGCTGCTTCCTTCCTTCTTCTTTCTCTCTTTTCTTCTACTCTCGTGCTTGTGCCTTTGCCTTTCTCTTTTGCCTTTGGCTTCTTCTCTTTCTTCTTCTTTCTTTCCTTCTGGCGACTCTTCTTTCTTCTGCCTTCAGTTCCTTCTCTTACTCTTTCTCTTTCTTCAACCCTTTAGCCTTCAGCTTCTTCCTCTTCAGTCCTTGCCTTCTCCTCCCTTAGCTTCTCTGGCCTCTGCCCTCTTCTTCCTTGGCTTCTTCTTTCCTGTGAGAGCAAAACCTACCCCTACCAGTGCGCACTCTCTCTTCCTCTTTCTCTCTTAGGCTCGCTCTCCCAGAGCTGCTTTCTCGGGTAATCGGGTCGGGTACGCACCAGGGACCGTGCCCACCGACATGCGGTGGTGGGTGAGGAGTGCAGGTTGGGTATACGGGTCAAGCTAGGTCTGCGGGGATCGGGTCATGGACGAGGCGGTGAGAGGGTGAGTGGGACCTCACCCTGTGGTCAGGAGGTGAAGAGGCTACTGCACTTTTTCCTCTTATTCCGCTGCGCCCGCTCACTCACTTCCAAGGTGGGACTATCTTCCCACCTCCCTTCACGTGCATCCGTAGTAGGTGTCTTCACTTGATTACAGCAGCTACTGGGGTCTTCAGTGCCAATTGGTTTCTTGGATCTGTGCGTGAGGGGATTCCGTGCAACCTGGGGCTGTGCACTTGGAGCGGGGAGACCTGGAGCGAGCTTGCAAGCGTTAATGGTGGAGGACCTCCAAGCTTGTCAATCACGAAAACAGCCTCACGGCCTCGTCAGAAAGCTCAGAAAGCTTCGCCGAGACATAGCGAACGTTGTGCGGGGGTCGCGTGGAGTGGGGTGGCTGGAGTGTGCGTGCCTAGGCCACCCTGTGTGCATGAGAGTGGGCATGCTTGGGGGGTGTTTTGGGGGCATGGCACGGTGAGTGGAGTGAGGGTTTATGATCAGTGGAGTGTTGCAGTGCTTATGGGGTGATTGGCGAGGTGGATGGAGGTATGGAGCGGCAGGGACGCCTCATCGGAGGTCTGACCGGAGATGAAGAAGGTGAGGGTGATAGCGTGCATCGAGGGGAGTGTTCAAGAAATAAAGAGAGAAAAAATCATTAGAAAAGAGAGAGGACTTAGCTGTGTGTAGGGAGATGAAGGGGGAGGCAGAGATGGCGACCGGCTCGTATTGCCGTTGCTAGGGACGAAACACTCAGTGGGCGAGGAACGGCGACGATGAATGGGTTGTAGAGGCATCGGCGGGTGCGACGTGACGCGGAGGAATAAGAGGAAGAGGACCCTGCCACTGGTATTGTGGCTAGGCGACGAGGGAAAGAGAGGGAGGTCACCGAAGCTTGCTGAGCCACTGGCCAGAGGGGGAAGAGACGAATTAGAGGGATTCTCAAGCCAATTTGAAGCGTCCCCAATGCGGAGGGATTTAGGCATGCTTTTATAGGCCATGGAGGAAGGATTTGTGCTTGGAAGCCAAGCTTCCAAGCACGGCAAGCTCGTCGGAGATGGAAGGTTGAAGGAGACCTGAATCTCTCATGCGTTTGCATGAGAGATTGAGTACCAAATAGAGCCTCTGATTGTGTTCAAATTGGAGGAGATTTCTCAAAGAATCTCCCTTTCAATTTTGAAGGGGGTTCTCTGAGAAATCAGAGAGATCTTGCCCTCGAATCCTCGACGAAGGAGGATTCCCTCCACTCTAATGTTGAAGGGACCTAATTGCAAAGAACGAAGACAAAGATAGGGGGTTTCTGCAGAAGTTTTCAAAAGATAGGGGTAGAAATGTAATTGGGCTGGACCTGTTTGCAAAGTAGGTCAAGATGAATTCCCCTTAGGTCCAAATTTTGGTACAAACCTAATTTGGACCTAAGGAATCCAATGGTGAAGTTGGAGTTTAGGTTTGACCACGTTTGACTGGGAAATTTACACAAAAACCTAATTTAGGGCAAATATTTGACTGAGACCCCAATTTAGGTCAAAATAGGTTCTAAGGGCCAAATTGAAGGTTCTACACCCTAGAGAATATTTTTCCATGATTTTTAGAGGATTTAGGTGAATTTTATCCTGGCCAAAACCTTGTTAAATCAAGTGGGTCTAATTTAGGGTTACAAGAAGTCATTTAATTCCCAGAATTCACATGAACCCCTTTTTGTTTGAACCAACCCACTTTTATCTTGTTAAGATCATTTGAATTGTGTTTAGCCTATGAGAAATCCCATTATTGTACTGCAATGGTAAAATTGCAATTCTACCCTTTGCTTCTTACTTTTTTCTCAGAATGGTTATTCATTGAGTTAGGACCTCTAGTTGGTTATGTAGGAGTTTTTGTTCTCTTTTATGGGTAAAAATGAGCTAGTTAGGGCTCATGATGGTGTTCCCATCATTGCCCTTCATACCGACCTTCCCACCACTACAAGAAGCCACCCTTGACGCCACCATCATGCTCCACCCGATGTTCCCACCACCGCATCCGTCATTAGCATTACACCGTCGGCCTGCCCTCCAGCTCTCTCTGACCATGGTGCACCCTCCTTCTCATAACAGAGCTCCACCCAACATCTCCCACAACCCAACCGAGCCTACGCATGGACACCTCCCTCCTCTTCTTTGATTCTTCTCTTTCCCTCTCACCGCTCAGCCACAGCCACCACCCTCGCGCACAGGCCCCACGCGCCACTACCGACGCACACACGGCCTCGCGCATAGGCCTTGCATGCCACTATCGACACACGCACGCCTCCTTCACATTAGATTGTGCCCATCCTCCTCGTCTACGACAGTAGCACCTACCGCGACCCTCCTCGACCGTGCACCTCCTCTACGACTGTGAGCGACCTCGGGCGCATCCTCTACAGCGCCACCCACCTGTGCCACCTCCTCTACACACCAGTAGTAGAGCCCACTGTGTGCAACAGACGTGCGCGCAACTAGCCTCCTCCTCCTCTTTTGCTCTTCTCCGTTGATAGGGGAAGAGGAACCCAACACCCACTGGCTTCCTCCACTCACAGCCACCAACTCCAACCTTGATCCCCCATGCTGTCGACGCCACTGGACTTGCCATGCCACCACGAGCCCAACCACTCTCTTCGCCAGGCCAACCGTGCTCCATGCACGTGGGTGGACAAACCCACCACCAGTGACCACACCACCGTTAGGTCACCGTCGGCCATCCCGCACCTCATCGCGACCTCCATCGGATCGGCCTCGCTCCTGTCGACCTCCACCGAGCTCCGCACGACCAGCCGACCCCTCCTTTCCTCACGCGAGCCTGGGATGCATGCCCCCTATTTTGTAACGGTAGTGGCCCATTACTTTTTACATTGAAATGCCATTGCTACATTTTTTATGTTTAATATTTGATATATTGAGTAAATTGCATATGTACCGCTCTTGTTCCCTTTATTTTACAGTGGTTATCATTCAAGTTATTTTCTTCCTCATTTGATGCTACAAAAGATCTACCAATCTATTCTGCATCTTATTAGCCTTACATAAGATACTTAAAGTATTCATGGTAAATATTTGTGAGTTTATTAATCTGTTCTTCCCTGTGGATACGACATAACTTTTGTGGCTAGTTTTGAAAAATATTTTTGCTAAGGATTTTTCTACCATGTGATTTGTACTACGACGATGCATTTTTCTGATATCATTCTTGAAAATGAAATCTCCCGTTCAAATGGCACCATTGTCGGGGAAGCAATAGATGCAATAGGTTCACCTTATTTTATTTCTTATTATTTTGACCATTCTCTATTTTTCTGTGCAAGGAATTTGACGAGACAAGCAGAGTAGAGTGACGCTCACACGTGAAGAGGACGCGAAGAGAAGGAGACCTGGATCTCGCTTTCACAGGAGATTCTCCTTCGTTATTGAATTTATTTTATTTCAGTCTTCTTGCTCTTATAGCATTGGGGCTAATTTTTGGGGGTCTGTCCCCACTTTCTTTAGCAACTAGGGCTATTTCTGTGTGTGTGTGTGTGTGATTCAGTTTCTTACTGCTTGCTTTAAAAAGAAAGAAAAAAATATCGAGTTGCCAGTGTAAGAGTGATAAACGCCAGTTTATCATCATTTTTATGCTTTAAAACTAACCTAGCTCTTAGGATTTTACTCTGCAAACGGGTTTTTGGGCTGCATTTAGGCATAAATTAGGATAGGCATGCATTGCATTTTTTATTGTCATTTTAATAAGTTTTTGTGAGTGTTAGGGATGTACAGATGCACAGATCCCTAAAACCCTAGCACTCAAGAAGGCAATTGGTGAAGGAGAAGCCTAGACTAGCTGGAACTCAGCCTAATCCAGCTCACCTCAGCTTGATCCAGCTCACCTCAGCTTGATCTAGCTCACCGCAGCTGGAACCTAGCTTACTTGAACTAGGGTTAGCTCATCCCAGCTCCATTCAGCTAATCACAGCTGGATGGCAGCTCAAGAGAGTTCACCTTAGCTCACCCTAGCTCAAGTCAGCTCAGATCCAGCTCAACTTAGCTGAGTCTAGCTCACCTCAGCTCCCACTAGTTCACAGGGAGCTCTAGCTAGCTCAACTGAGTTGACAGGAGTTCACCCCAGCTCAGATCCAGCTACATCCAGCTCCACTCAACTCCAGCCAGCTGAAGAAGAATTCATCTCAGCTCAGGAAGCTCAAGTCCAGCTCCCGGGGACTCAGCTTAGCTCAACTCAGTTGAGCTAAGCTACCTTAGCTGCCTCAACCAGCTTGATTCTCCCCGGAAGCACCAGACCTAGCTCACCTCAGCTCATTTTGGTAGAAGCTAGCTCACTTTAGCTTGGCTTAGTAGCTAGCAAAGAACTAGCAAGCTAAGCCAGCTAGAGTAGCCCCATGCCAGCCTCTTCAGCAGCAGTCAGCTCCAGCTCCAGCTCCAGACTTCTTCTCCTCAGCTCCTTGCTCCAAACCCTAGCTCCAACACCTTCTCCTCTACTCCACCTTTAGCTAAGCTAGCTTAGCTTAGCTTAGCTAACAACCAGCTCCTTGGCCATTCATTACCTCTAAAATCAACCCTAGCTAGCTCCACCAACTCAAGCCTACCTAAGCTAGCTACCCTACTCAAGTTGGCACCACCTCCTAGCCATCCCTTCACCCCATTATCTCCACCAAAAGACACTTCAAGTTGGCGCCAAAAACCACCCCTAACCACCTCTATATTGGCGCCACTTTCAGCCCCTTAATCCACCCTACACCTACCCACATAAGCCATCCTAGCCATCCACCTAACCCCCCTTCTAGAATCCTTCTTGGCGCCAACTTAGACCCTCTTCTAGAAGCCATTTTGGCGCCAATATCAAGGGGTGTCAACACACATAACCACCCCTTAGGTGTCCCTTAAGGTGGCACCAAACACCCTTGGCCATTGGATCCTTAACCACCTCCCTCCTTCCATCCTAGCCATCCATTTCAAAGGTCACCATAGCCCCCCTCCTATTCTATAAAAGGCCACCACCTACCACCATTTTGAGGCATCCTCCCTTAGTATATTTTCTACCTAAACCACCTATACCTACGGCCAAGAAGAAGGAGTAGAGAAGGAGATTAAAGGGGCACATCACCAGCCCTTTTGGTGCCTTCTTCTCCCCACTCTCTTCAACTTGAGCCACGCCAAGGAGGAGGACTCTCCCATTTCAAGGAGGACGGCCAGGCAAAGGAGAAAAGCTTAGGGTGGACGTCCACCCTTGGAGAGAAACTTAGGGCACGCCCCCTTAGGGCTTGCCTTGGAGGTCATCACCTTGGCGGAGTTCTGCAAGGAAGGAGTTGAAGGATTCTTTTCAAGCTTGGGAGCCACCAACCTTGGAGCAAGAAGCCCTCTTCTTCACCATCTATCTAGAGGATTTGTGTTTTATTTTCTTATTTGCAATTTTCTAGTAGTACAAGCTTTCCTCTACTAGGCCTTTTGTAAAACACTTTATCAATTATCTAGTTGCCTTCTTTGCAATTTTTTTGTTTGCATTTCTATTTGCTTATTTTCAGCATTCTTCACTTCCTCTCCCTAATTATTCTAGGCCTTCACTTGCTTAGAGTGAGCTTAGGGAGAGGCTCTACTTGCCACTTTAGAGTAGTTTACTTAATTGGAAGTGTAAACACTTTTCCCGCCATAATTTCGCATGTTGCCTTAGTTCAAAAATAAAGAAAAATGGTATATTGAAAATTACCAAAAAGAAAGTTGAGATATATTCCAAGCAAGAGAATCAATTTTGCAACCATATTGCCTCCTTGGACGACCCTAGATACTCCCCTATCTAGGATAAAAATTTTAAAAGCGAAAGCGGATTTACGCGTTACAACGACGTATTTTAACAAACCGCGTATTTTCGCTAACACTTTTTGGCGCCGTTGCCGGGGAGGCACGGCTTTGCATTAACTCATTTTCTCTTGCTTGAAGTGGATCTCATCCCCTTCTCTTTCTTTCTTTTGTGTGTGCAGGAACTACAGCGGGAAAGCGGGAATCTGGAAGCGAGAGCTTAAAGATCCTTTTCTTCCCGCGAAAATTCAGGTTGGTTCCTCTTTCTGGTCACATAAATAATTAAAACTACCAAAAATATATTAAACTTGGCTTTCAGGACCATAAACACTTAAATTAAGTGAAGTGGTGCATTTTAAAATCCATTGTTTGCTTGTATGCTTCTTTAGCACCATTCCATTGCAAGTATTGGTGTTCTGTTTTTCGGGTCTAGATTTCTGTCCAGACTTGAAAAAATTGATTCCTAACACCACAGGCCTCCTAAAATCATAAACTTTCATAGAGTGATTCCCAATTAAGTTTGGAACATCTGTTCCAAATTTCAGATCAATTGGATTTGTATTTAATTTTTAAAAATTCGTGGATTACAGAGGGGTCACACCCTCTAATCTTCCTGTTTTGCTGCTGTCCGCGAATTTTCAGAATTTTTATACTCATCCAATTTTTGTGAAATTTATCTTGTTGGAATCCCTGTAAAATTTTACATATCATATAAAATAATAAAAATTTTCTGAGGTCGGTGGTAATACTGAAAAATCTATAATACCCACGAGTATTATTTCTGGACTTTGACACCAGTACAATTAAAAATTCAAAACTATTATCAAACAAATTCCTAAAATCTTACAAAAATCTTTTCTGGAATCCTTGTTTGATTTTCTTCAAAGTAGTGGTGTTGTTTGACTTGTTTGGACCACTACTTAATTCTGAAAGCTAAAAATAATTCATTGGTAGTTAAATTTCTGTCTTAGGGATAATTGGCTTAGGGTTTCTTCTTTCTCTTTAGAGACTCAATTAAAAGGAAATATACAATCACACATACAACTGGTCTTTCCTTTGATTGTGAACTTTCAAACTTGTTTGAAAACTTAACTAAAGAAACCCTAAAATACATTCAATTAAATCAAATCCTAAAAGACAAAAATACAAAAAAAAAAAAAATTGTGTGACAACTTGATTTTCATTGGAGCCACTCTCCAATTCCTGCACACACACAAAAAAATCAAATAACAGGGCAACAACCCAATAAACGCCCTCCACATTCCGTGTGCACTGTAGAATCCTAGACCTAATTAAAATTTGTAGCAACTTGACCCCTAAGGCTTTATCAACTTAGGCTTGCTATTTAGGTTTTAAGTTTTCTTTAGTTAGTACCAATTCTGTCATCTGTATCTGGTGTTCAGGCTGAGGGGCCGTGTCAAACGACCAGGCGCGGGTTTGTACAAGCACCTGGGGTTTTCCCTGGGAAACGTTTGGGCCCAAACCTCCCCTTAAGCAACCTGGCTAGATTTGTTGATAGAACGGGTATTCACTATTGACTACTTATTTCCTATATAGACCAAGTCTTAGGTTATTATTAGGGAGTCACAATCAAGTTAGGTCTAGTTTTTGTTTGTTTGAATTGCACACTTTCTCTCATCTCTTTCTCTTCTCCTCCCCTCCCCGTTCTTCCATTTTATGCACGGGCGACGGTCTCAAAATCCGCACTTGGAAGGACCATTTGATTTCGCCCCCCACGTAAAAAGACCACTTTTTCTGTCTTCTCCTGAAAAAATGGAAACACAACAAAATAGGTCCACTGACCCTTCCACGTCTACCTCTAACCCCACCTCTAACCCTAATTCTAACCCTTCCACCCAAAACCCAACCACCAGTAACTTTCCACACTTGGAGCTCCCCAATCTTGAGTTGCCCCACACACAACATCAAGACCCCCTACCTGATCTTTTAAAATTGATGGCCGATCAAATTAATAAATTAAATTCCAATCAACAAACATTGACTAGGAACATCCAAAACCTAGCCAATCCAAGGCCAAACCCACCACCCCGTCAGCAGCCTGTTGTTCCTCTAAAAGATTTCTATGATCCATCTTATTATGAGGAACGACCAGGGGTGGTCATACCTGAGGGGGACTTTGAGATCAAGCCAGCCGTCCTGAACCTGATTAAACACTTTCATGGCCTTCCTAGGGAAGACCCTTTCAGCCACCTTGAAGAACTAACTCTTCTTGCACAGACAACCCGTTCCCGAAATGTGCAAGAAGACATATGGCTGATGCGGCTTTTTCCATTATCTCTTAAAGATAAGGCCGCTTATTGGTTCAGGACTATTGGCCGACCCATTACAACATGGCCTCAACTCAAGAGTGCCTTCCTCAAGAAATTCTTTCCCATAGGTCGTACCAATTCCTTACGAAGATCTATTACGACCTTTCACCAAAAATCTAGTGAAACTTTCCATGATTCTTGGGAAAGATTTCAAGACCTTTTAAGAAGTTGCCCGCACCACGAGATTCCTTTATGGCAGCTCGTGCAAATCTTCTATCATGGATTAGATGATCAAATCCGACAGTTTGTCGACGCCTCGTGTGGCGGCAACTTTTTAAATAAAGATGCAGAAAGTGCCTATGACCTGTTCGAAGAAATGAGTGAAAACTCATTTAATCAAGCTTCCATGAACACATTTTGCAGAACTCAAAACCCGCAGTTCGGTGTTCATGAAATAGGCACTCAATCTATCCCTGTCACCCAAGACGATCTTCAATTGATTGCTCAAAAACTCGACCAGATGTATATTAATCAAAAGAAAATTGAGGAAAGACTAGCCACTTCAACTCAAGCTCCACACCCACATCTAACCCAACCTAACTTTCCACGAAGAGAAAATTTGCACAATCTCAACACCACTCCTGCTGATTATTCTGAGGTTGCCCATGATTCACTGGGGAATTTCAATTATCCAGATCTTAACCCCACCAAAAATATTTCTGCCATCCAGGAGCCCTTTAAAAATTCTTCCAATTGGAAAAATTACCCGAACTACTCCTGGAATAATCAAGTTTCCTCCCAACCATATCATTTTAATGGGTATGGGTCGAATCCAAATTTCCATCCTGGGCCATCCCAACAAGATATCAATGCCCAGATGCTACGGACCCTGCAGGATATGCAAACAAAAATGACGGAAGTAACCCGCAACATCACAAATCTGAACAATCAGATTGGGGTTGCTCCCACGCAAAGACCTGTAGGACATCTTCCGTCCCAACCCATACCCAATCCCAATCACCAAGGGAACCATTATATGGGTAGAAATCCACATTATCCAAATCAGCCTCCTCCTAATCCACCTCAGCAGCCGCCCAGGTTCCTGCAATCACAGGCCCCCCCACCTCCTCCAAATAATAATCCGACTGCACATGCAGTTACCTTGAGGAGTGGGAAAACCACCACTGACCCCGAGCCTTCGCACGAACCTGGTAAGATACATGTGCAAGTTGACTCCCCACCTCCCCATCAGGAAGAAAAAGAACAACAACAATCTCAAGACAAGATTCCTATCCCTTTCCCACAAGCTCTCTACCCTACCACCAACAAAAGAAAGAAATCTGAGCCCACTACAGAAGAACTCATGGAGCTATTTGGGCAAGTTCATATCAATATCCCTCTCCTAGATGCCATCAAATATATACCTGCCTATGCTAAATTTTTGAAGGATATTTGTACTCCTAAAAGGCAGGCTAAAAATCTAGGACAGGTGCATCTTTCAGAGACAGTAAGCTCTGTCATACAGAGTAAGCTGCCTCCTAAGATGAAAGATCCGGGGGCGCCTTTAATTTCTGTAATTATTGATGACACTACATTTAATCGCGCCCTCCTTGATCTTGGTGCCTCTGTAAATATTATTCCCACAAGTTTATTCGAAGAATTTCAGATCGGTGAATTAAAACCCGTCGAGGTTACCCTGCAATTAGCTGACCGATCTACAATCAAACCTCGTGGGATTGTTGAGGATGTATTAGTCAAGGTCCAGAATTGTGTCTTCCCTGCAGACTTTCTGGTTCTTGACATTGAGGCACCCGAATCATTACTGGACTCCCCGATAATCCTTGGACGCCCCTTTTTGGCTACTGCAAAGGCAAATATCAATTGCCACACAGGCAAAATGGATATCAACTGTGCAGGCCAAACTATCACCTTAGATATTTTTAAATCCTCCAGGAGATTCCATGATGATAACTTCTTTGAGGACTCAGATACTGAAATTTCTAATATGGTGGAGGAGACAATGTTAATAGATACCCTTACCGACCACAGTTTTTTTGAGGACTCTGATTCAAACTCAGTGGTCGGCGAGATCTGTGATCCGGAAACTTGTCTTGACTCCAAATTTGTTCCTGATACCCCCCCTGACCCACCCACTATTAACGCACCTAATTTTTCCACACTAACTCACCATTCCTTCCCCGACCCCTTTCTTACGGACCTGCCACCAACCCCGCCCGAGTTTGGCACCACTTATCAATTTCCATCTCACTTTGATCCCAATATTATTTCTAATCAATTTTCTAGGGATCTAGACGAAGACACCTTTTTTGCGGGCATTCAAGTGTCCAATTATTTACATGATTTTCCATCTTCTGTGCATACCTTCACGCCCGGCTGAATGGCGTAAAAGATAGCACTGGATGGGAGGTAACCCATCATTTTCTTGCTTTCCTTTTTTTCTTTTTCCAGGTTTTATTCATCCTAAACCTGACCGTTCTTCACTAAGGTGATTCCTTTTCCCTCCTAATGCATGAGGACATGGCATATCTTGAGCATGGGGGGGGTGTTTTTAAATTTTTACGATCGATTTAGGATGTTTAAAACCTAAAAACATGCAATTTTCTTTAATTTATTTCCTGCTTGCATACCCAAAAAAAAAAAAAAAAAAAAAAAAAATTTGTTGAAAACTTTTTGAGGAAAAATTTTGAAATCAGGACTAAGGTCGAAAAATTCACTTCTGGTACAATGGGATTTAATCCTTAACAAACTAAGGATAAGGATATGGATCTGATCATTAGAATTCCAGGGTCTATTTTAGACTAGATCAGATATCCTTCTCTAAAATTCCACCTGAACTCATGATAGTTCAGGTGACTTGATCCTATTTTGTAATATGGAAAGTATTTGACTTAGTTTTTGATTCAAAAACCTGCGATTCTTGAGAAACTTCTTGTGTCAATTTTTACACACAAGCCAACAACTAAAAATTTGAAAAAACTCCCTTGTTTGGATTTAGTAAAAGTCTGAAGCAGATCATTGGTTTGAGTTCCCACCGTCGAGAAGAAGGAAAAAACCTTCTTTGAGGACGCGATGTCAACATGTTACCGCCTCGGCGCTGCTCTATATCTATATTTCATATCTTTAGACGGAGCATTAAAGCGCATTTCAGCAGCTCAAGTGTCTTGGACGGTGCTCTACCTATAGCGTCGGAGCAAGAGCTTGAGTTTGCTTGGAGCGCCCCTTTTCACCGCATCGTGTTTTGGGGTTGTGAGCTCCTGGGTGGTGTCATGGACAGTGCTATCCCGAAGTACTGGCGCCAGAGCCCCCTCGAGGAATGGTAATGGGAATGATGATACCGACACATCTGTTGTAAGACTAAGCTAAAAATAAGCACGGGGGAGAGAAAAAAAAAAAAAAAATATATATATATATAATAATAATAATAATAATAATAATAATAACACGTCCTTATAAAGGTTGGCTTTTCACAAGCACAGACACAAGGTTTTAAAGGAATTTGCAAGTTGCGAATCAGATTCACGAGCCAGAAAAATCCTAAAAACAAACATTTCAAGTCATCTGAATTAACAAGGGGTTAATTTGTGAATTTTCTGAGGATATATTGATCCCGTTCTATCTAATGGTTGGATCCAAAAATAAATCCTGATGTTTCTCTTCAACAAATCCCGTATCTCCTGTGTTTTAATCTACCAAGGTCCCTTAATCTCTTTTTCTCCTCAAAAGTCAAAAAAAAATTAGATTTCCCAAAAATTCCGTTTTCCAAAAAAATTAATGTTTTGCTAAGAGACTAGCAAAAGATAAGCATGGGGGTGTGATAAACGCCAGTTTATCATCATTTTTATGCTTTAAAACTAACCTAGCTCTTAGGATTTTACTCTGCAAACGGGTTTTTGGGCTGCATTTAGGCATAAATTAGGATAGGCATGCATTGCATTTTTTATTGTCATTTTAATAAGTTTTTGTGAGTGTTAGGGATGTACAGATGCACAGATCCCTAAAACCCTAGCACTCAAGAAGGCAATTGGTGAAGGAGAAGCCTAGACTAGCTGGAACTCAGCCTAATCCAGCTCACCTCAGCTTGATCCAGCTCACCTCAGCTTGATCTAGCTCACCGCAGCTGGAACCTAGCTTACTTGAACTAGGGTTAGCTCATCCCAGCTCCATTCAGCTAATCACAGCTGGATGGCAGCTCAAGAGAGTTCACCTTAGCTCACCCTAGCTCAAGTCAGCTCAGATCCAGCTCAACTTAGCTGAGTCTAGCTCACCTCAGCTCCCACTAGTTCACAGGGAGCTCTAGCTAGCTCAACTGAGTTGACAGGAGTTCACCCCAGCTCAGATCCAGCTACATCCAGCTCCACTCAACTCCAGCCAGCTGAAGAAGAATTCATCTCAGCTCAGGAAGCTCAAGTCCAGCTCCCGGGGACTCAGCTTAGCTCAACTCAGTTGAGCTAAGCTACCTTAGCTGCCTCAACCAGCTTGATTCTCCCCGGAAGCACCAGACCTAGCTCACCTCAGCTCATTTTGGTAGAAGCTAGCTCACTTTAGCTTGGCTTAGTAGCTAGCAAAGAACTAGCAAGCTAAGCCAGCTAGAGTAGCCCCATGCCAGCCTCTTCAGCAGCAGTCAGCTCCAGCTCCAGCTCCAGACTTCTTCTCCTCAGCTCCTTGCTCCAAACCCTAGCTCCAACACCTTCTCCTCTACTCCACCTTTAGCTAAGCTAGCTTAGCTTATCTTAGCTTAGCTTAGCTTAGCTAACAACCAGCTCCTTGGCCATTCATTACCTCTAAAATCAACCCTAGCTAGCTCCACCAACTCAAGCCTACCTAAGCTAGCTACCCTACTCAAGTTGGCACCACCTCCTAGCCATCCCTTCACCCCATTATCTCCACCAAAAGACACTTCAAGTTGGCGCCAAAAACCACCCCTAACCACCTCTATATTGGCGCCACTTTCAGCCCCTTAATCCACCCTACACCTACCCACATAAGCCATCCTAGCCATCCACCTAACCCCCCTTCTAGAATCCTTCTTGGCGCCAACTTAGACCCTCTTCTAGAAGCCATTTTGGCACCAATATCAAGGGGTGTCAACACACATAACCACCCCTTAGGTGTCCCTTAAGGTGGCGCCAAACACCCTTGGCCATTGGATCCTTAACCACCTCCCTCCTTCCATCCTAGCCATCCATTTCAAAGGTCACCATAGCCCCCCTCCTATTCTATAAAAGGCCACCACCTACCACCATTTTGAGGCATCCTCCCTTAGTATATTTTCTACCTAAACCACCTATACCTACGGCCAAGAAGAAGGAGTAGAGAAGGAGATTAAAGGGGCACATCACCAGCCCTTTTGGTGCCTTCTTCTCCCCACTCTCTTCAACTTGAGCCACGCCAAGGAGGAGGACTCTCCCATTTCAAGGAGGACGGCCAGGCAAAGGAGAAAAGCTTAGGGTGGACGTCCACCCTTGGAGAGAAACTTAGGGCACGCCCCCTTAGGGCTTGCCTTGGAGGTCATCACCTTGGCGGAGTTCTGCAAGGAAGGAGTTGAAGGATTCTTTTCAAGCTTGGGAGCCACCAACCTTGGAGCAAGAAGCCCTCTTCTTCACCATCTATCTAGAGGATTTGTGTTTTATTTTCTTATTTGCAATTTTCTAGTAGTACAAGCTTTCCTCTACTAGGCCTTTTGTAAAACACTTTATCAATTATCTAGTTGCCTTCTTTGCAATTTTTTTGTTTGCATTTCTATTTGCTTATTTTCAGCATTCTTCACTTCCTCTCCCTAATTATTCTAGGCCTTCACTTGCTTAGAGTGAGCTTAGGGAGAGGCTCTACTTGCCACTTTAGAGTAGTTTACTTAATTGGAAGTGTAAACACTTTTCCCGCCATAATTTCGCATGTTGCCTTAGTTCAAAAATAAAGAAAAATGGTATATTGAAAATTACCAAAAAGAAAGTTGAGATATATTCCAAGCAAGAGAATCAATTTTGCAACCATATTGCCTCCTTGGACGACCCTAGATACTCCCCTATCTAGGATAAAAATTTTAAAAGCGAAAGCGGATTTACGCGTTACAACGACGTATTTTAACAAACCGCGTATTTTCGCTAACAAAGAGTTGCATACCCTTAGGTGTGTGCATTTAGGGGTGATCGAGCAGGACATTATATCTCTTTCCTTGTATTGCGTACATATCTACATGAAGATTGCTGGAGACAGGTATACCTTCCTATCTCTGCATCCAGCTCCTATTCATGCATTTGCATTTGGATTAAATTTCAAGACACCAAACTAATTGAATTGACCTAATTCAGTGGTCACTTAACTAAAATTGGGACTGTTAATCAGATTCGACCTTAAAATCAAAATCACATTTGAATAATCAAAAGGGACTTGTGTACGATTCTTCTCAAAATCAATCTGATTTGCGGTGTGATGCACACTTCTGGCAGTAAGCAAGCACACTAGGCATCGCACTAGGTCATGGTCTCTTAAGGCTATAGGAATCGATCTCTTTATTGGTGCAAACCCTCCTATTTCACTTTGTGGTGGTGCCCTAAAATAAATCTAGCTCTTAGGTTTTTAACTCTGCAAACAGATTTTTGGATTGCATTTAGGCATAATCTAGGTTAGGCATGCATTGCATTCTTTTTGTGTTTTGACATATTTACTTGAGTGTTAAGGATAAGCAGATGATTAAACCTTTAAAACCCTAGCACTCAAGAAGGTAGAAAGTGAAGAAGATCATATTAGCTGAACCCCACCTAGATCAAGCTCACCTCAGTTGGTTATTAGCTCACATGGGTTAGGTTTGGCTCCCTTAAGCTCCATTCAGCTCATCTTAGCTGGATGGTAGATCAACTCACCTCAACTCAGCTCAGATCCAGCTCAACTTAGTTGAGTTTAGCTCATCCTAGCTCTAATCAGTTCACTAGGAGCTCTAGCTAGCTCAACTTAGTTGACAGGAGTTCACCTCAGCTCAGGTTCAACTTTATCCAGCTCCACTCAGCTCACGGTAGTTCAACTCTCTCCAGCTTAGCTACTACTTGTCAATGTAGTAACTAAGCTACCTCGGGAGTTCTCATCAGAGGCAGTTCCAACTCAACCTAGCTTTAGTTAGGTTGAAACTAGCTCAACTCAACTTCACTACTCATGCCTAGCTGCTAGTAGAAGAACTAGCTAGCTAAGCTAAGTAGTTGAGCTCCTAAGATGACCTCTTCAACCATCATCAGTTCCAAGAGAATTATTTCAGCTCCTGATCTACTTCTAGCAACTCCTAGCTACCTCCTCTCAGCTAAACCCTAGCTCCTCACTACTACTCTAGTAGCTATGCTCAACACATACTCCTCTACTCCATGGCCATCCATCATCACCTAAGATCCTACCTAGCTAACTCCACCAAAAATACCTAACCTTAAGTCCACCTAAGCTACCACCTAGTCCTACCCTTTTGGCACCAACCCTAATGCACCTTTTCAACCCACCACCACCACCAAGGGGCATCACAAAAGTGGCACCACTTTTCCCTCCAAAAACCCCCTCATCACCACCATACACCTAAGCCCTCAACCCATCTAAACCCTACACACCTAACCCCCTTCTAGAAACCTAACTTGGTGCCAACTTGAAGCATCCCTTCACCAAGTAACTATCCCTTAACCAACCTACTTTTGGCGCCAAAACCAAGAGACACCAACACCTACACCCTTTCATACTTGGCACCAAAAATAAACCCATCATCTACCCTACACCTACCCTCCTAACCTATCTCCACCATCCAACAAATGGTGCCACCATTAACCCATCCTAAAGTTTGCACCAACCCCATTTAACTCCACCATAACCACCTCAAAACACCCCTTCATGTGGTGCAAACAAACCCTAGCCATCCATCCATTAACCACCATCCTAAGCCTTCATCCTAACCCTACACCTACCCTCCATGACACCTTAACTCCAGCCACACCAAAGAGTTGGTGCCAACTCTCCCTACACATCCCTACAAATGGCACCAACATATCCAAGCCCTCCATCCATTAACCACCATCCTAAGATCTAATCCTAGCCTTCCACCACCCTACAAGCCACTTAAGCCAACCACCAACACCCTAAGACTATATAATACCCTATAACCACCACCATAAAGACATCCTTGGTTACATATTTTTTTTCCCACCTAGACCCACCATTACCAACGACCAAGGAAGGAAGGAGAGGATGAAGAAGATCAAGGAGACACTCTATCTCCTTGGTTGCTTCAACTTCTTCTTCTACCTTGTGTCATCACCAAACCCAGGAGGAAGGCCAGGCAAGGAGGATGTCTAGAGGAGAATCAATCAAGGGTGGTTCACGTCCACCCTAGGAGAAGCCAGGAAGAAAGCCCACCTAGGGTTTGCCAAGAGGAGGACATCCAGGAGAGGAAATCCCTTCTAGTTCTGGAGCAATCAGAATTGGAGCAGGAGTTTTGGGCAGCATCATCTTCATCACTAAGTCCTTCTCTACTCTTTGTTTTTGCATTGTAGTGTGTGTGTTTTCTTGTTAAGAGATTACAAGTGAGAACCCTTCTCACTTGTGAGTTCTCCTTTTTTGTAAAACAACTTTTCTGCATAAGAAGCATTCCTCTATTATTTTACCTTAAGTTTGACTTTGTGAGTACCTTTTGTGTTCTTGCTCCTCCATTACTCTAAGTCTTTCATGCTTAGGGTGAGTTGGAGAAGCAAGGCACTTATTGCTTTGATTTCTCATAGTTGTAATTCTCGTTCTCTTTGTATTTATTTTGCCCTTTTCAAAAACCCTAAAAAAAAAAAATATTTCAAAACACAAAAGAAAGTTGATTTCCAAAAATTCAAGCTAGAGTTTTTAAATAGTATTCCTACCTATTCCTACCTCCCTTGGGATGACCCAAATACTCATCGAGTACTCGATCTTTTATAAATTCAAAAGCAATCAAAATTGCATGTTGTAATGACTTAATTCTTGATTTTTACAAATCACTTTTTTTCACGATCACAACCCCTATTATACCACTAAAGTGGGAACAAACGAGTGCAAACTTGACCCCATTTGACAACTTTAAGGGGTCAGTTGGAGGTTGACTCAAATTTTCTCTAAGAAAATGAGAGTCCCATTACCTTGTGTTTGATTGGGGTGTGTTTTTCAAGTCGTATTACAAATAGATTACAATAGCTACTTCACCACTTACTTTCACCCCAGAACACTGAATCCCAATTCCATGACCTGCAGTTATCCATCATCTGATGAACATTGGGATCCTTTCTACTCCTACTATAAGAGCATTGGTCTAATTAATCCCCAACCCAGTGATGATGAACACAACCTAGGAGAAGGGTATCCCAGCCCTAGCTCTCCCATGACTATACCCAACCCACCCACCCTTAACGATTTTGCTTATCAAGGTTGGACCGATACTCCTAGGTAACTTGAACCTGAGATTGACTATCCTCTTCAATCTGATGTAGCCTCTCCTCTTTTATGATAGAAATGTAAAAACAACAAAAAGAAATGATGGATTCTATGGGAGAGATTTTAAGGAATAGTCAAAGATTGACTGAAGAGATCAGCTAGCTTAGCAACCCTCCTACGGTCAATTCTGATCCCTACCTCTACACCCCCGATTACCAAGACAATTTTAAGGAAAATAATGACAATGGGGATCTTGTTTTGAGGAGTAGCTATCACTTAAACGTCTCCCATGAGATATGCCCACCAGAAGGCAATCCTGGTGATTATCCACCTAATCTTAATTGGAGTCAGAAGAAGGGCAAGATGGTCCCATTAGATGAACTCGACTCAAATGATGGTATCTTTGTTACATTTGGTGAAATAGGTCACAGTAAAACAGTCAACCCAACTCCCATTCTAGATTTTGAGGTGGAATCTGCATCCCATCCTAGGGATGTCAAACCTATACCTTACACCTTTGAGGACCTTGCACCTTAGTTAGATATCCCTCAGGATTGTGATTCTAAAGTTAACAAATTCCAGGAGCCATGGATGTTGGATGAAATCATATTGGAAGAAAGTGATAATAACCACAATCCTCTCCTTAGGGGACTAACACCTATCATTGAACATTATGAGGATTTATAAGTACCCAACACAAGTGAACCTGAGGGAATTGATACTGAATTGGAAGACTTGGATCAATATTGGTCTCAGGGACATGAAGAGTTGATTTTTTAAGAGGACAAGGGAACACTTGAAATACTTAATCTTGGCTTTGAAGATTTTCCTGAGTCTCAGAGGCAAGAGGGAAGAGGAGTAAAGGAGGACAACGGTAACTTTGAGGGGTCTAGACTCAGAGTAGGGAGTGATTCCAGGGGGAAATATGTTTTGTTCAAGGACTTACCCCCTAAGGATCGTACTAATTTAGCCAAATTTGGATTTCTGCCTACTTTTGACTACAAAGATCATCCTCTCAAACATTGGGAAGAAAAGGAAGCAATTGATACTCATGATGAAGAAATCTATACACCCTAGGGGCAGGATCTTAGAATCAAACAAGAATCTGGGGATGTCGTTGTTGAGGACATTCACACTCATTGCTTCTAATCCACCTTTACATGATAATGAAATGGGCAACACCCTTGATTGATTCAATTTGAAAGATGAACATTTGGGCCCATTCTAAGATGCGCACACCAATAATATGCAGCATGAAAGACAATCAGTAACTAAGGCTGCATCTAATGACACTCAGGAATTGGAATGGTTGTCGAGGATGAATGCTGAACCTCTCAAGCCCTCGTTGACCCTCGTCCCTACCCCAAAACTGAGGGACTTACACTCCTACAGAAACAACTTTTTAGAATCTCTGCTCACACTCCTGCTTTACGAGACGATAACCAGACCAATACACCCTGTGCTTTACAAGGGGATAACTAGAAAGCCAAGATCAAATGGCTTCAATAGGGGGAGGGTAATAATGTTTTCTTCTTCACAACTATTAAGAACCATTTTGCCAAACGAAATCGTGGAACCCTTACTTCTAATATTGGGAATGACTCCTAGGATCAAGTTGCTTCTAAAGCGTCTCACTATTTTTAGAATCTACTCTCTTCTAATGGCATTGGGGATGTTGACAGATTCCTCAATGTCATACCTCCTCTCATCTCCGATGCTGAATCCTCTCTTCTTAGCCAACTTCCTATCAAAAAGGAAATTTATGATATTCTTTCCTAGATGCCTTCCAATATTATGGCCTGCCCAAATGGTTATAACGGAGAATTTTACCTCAACTGCTGGG
This sequence comes from Thalassia testudinum, assembly GCA_037157565.1. Classification (NCBI taxonomy): domain Eukaryota; kingdom Viridiplantae; phylum Streptophyta; class Magnoliopsida; order Alismatales; family Hydrocharitaceae; genus Thalassia; species Thalassia testudinum. Next base: position 74,538,726 of record JAZHRO010000024.1, on the reverse strand, counting down.
ATGTTGTCAAGAACGACATTGTGAGCACCATTACTCGCTTCTACTCTTGTAGTTCTACTCCTAGATCATTTAATTCCACCTTTATATCCCTCACCCTCAAAAAACATAATATCACCGAATCTCTGATTTTATACCTGTTAGCCTGTGCAATGTTATTTATAAGATTTCCTCCGCTATCCTTGCCAAAAGACTCGCCTCTATTATGCCTAAGATTATCTCTCCTAGGCAAGTTGGTTTTATTCATGGTAGATCTATATTCGATCATATATCAACCACCTTTGATCTCCCCCAACGTCTTGATTGTAAGGTCTATAGATCCAATGTAATTTTCCAATTAGACCTTTAGAAAGCTTATGATAGGTGGAATGGGAGGCTCTCTATCGTATTCTTCAAAGATTTGGCTTCTCTTTGTAGTTTATTAAGCTTATCAAAGTTTTGTTTAGCATGAGGGATCCTCCATTCTAGTTGATAGGAGCTCATCCTCCTTTCTTAAGGTCTCTCATGGTTTGAGACAAGGAGATCCCTTATCACCTTTCCTCTTTGACATCTTCATGGAACCTTTCATCCGTGGCATTAAAGAGATGGCCTTCTTGGGTCAAATTTTTCCTTTCTCTATTAAGTGCGAAATTTCCTCTCCCGTAGCTCTTCTTTATGCCGATGACATTATCCTTTCTCTTAATGGGAATCTCAGATTTACTTCTAATCTTATCATTTTCATACATGCCTTTGAATCTGAGTTTAGCCAAAGGCTTAATTTGTTGAAGAGTTTCTACTATGTTGGGAAACATTTCCCTCTTGGGAGGCTTACTTGTACTCTTTCTATCACTAGATTTCAATTTGGGAGTTTTCCTTTCACTTATTTGGGGTGAGCCATTTTTACTGGCAGGGCTAAAATTTCATACTTTCACGATCTTATTGACAAGATCGAATCTAAACTTTCCAGGGGGAAAGCTAAGCTTCTTTCTAATGCTGCTAGATTCCTCCTTGTTAAGCATGTTCTTACTTCTATTCCTATACATGTCCTCTCAGTCATTTATGTGCCCAAGTCTGTTATTCAAAAATTGGAGGAAACCTTTCCAAATTTCTTTTGGAATTCTAGTCCTAAAGAAAAGCACCACCATTGGATTTCCTAGAAATGCATCAGTGGGCCTTGTGATCACAGCTATCTTGGTATTAGGGATTTGTCCATGGTCATTAAGACTTTTAGAATGAAATGTGTATGGCATATTCTTTTTGTGGATTCTCCCTTCTCTATCCTTATGTGAGATCTTTATGGCCAGTCTTGCAATTTTCATCATCATCTTCCTAATAGACTCAAGCCACTGGACAAGGTGTACCTTGAAATGAAACCATTTATGCGTTGGGAGGTGGAGGGGAAGATTGGCTTTTGGGTTGATCTTTGGGTTGGGGATTCTCCCTTAAAGAATTTCCTTCCTCCTAACGTTAACCCTTCTATTATTCATGTCAAGGATGCCATCTCCAACCCTACTCAGGTCCACTATTTTTCTTGTATCCCTGAATCTATTCGTGACTTGATCCTTCAAACACCGATTCAAGAAGCCAAGGGTATCCCTATTTGGTCCCCAACTCCTAATGGTAACTTTACTGTTTCTTCTACCTACAATCTAAACTTCAAAACCCCTTCCCTTGATCTTGTTATGAAAGCTTAACCTTCCTATGTGGATGGTCCTTTCTGCTTGGAGGTTTATTCAAGATTGACTCCCTACTGATTATAAGATCAAGAAAATGGGAAATACTATTGTATGTAAGTGCTATTGTTGTCCAGACTCCTGATGTTGAATCCTTAGCTCATCTTCTCTTAAAGAGCTTTACCTAAACTTATCACCTCTTGGACTTTCCAAAAAAACTTCCTTACACCTGTTGATCTTGATAACTTATTCACTATTATTAAGGATGTTAGTGTTTCCAAATAAAACAAAAAGACATAAGGGCCTCATTATCTTCATATGGTTTAATATTTGGCGGATTAGGAATAAACTTAAAAATGATAACTTCAACTTCAAGGGTATTTCCTAATTAACAACAGGTGGCATTTTAATATGGCAAATTGGTTCAGATCTAAGTGTCCTATCAAGTTTTCCTTGTCTGGGGTTCATCCTACGACTGGGTATAAGGTCAATTTGGCCTCTCACCAAAGGTTTGGGTATTCATTTATTAGTTGGGTAATCCATGACAGCAATGGCACCTCCATTAAAGCTGTTGCTGCAAAGGTGTCTACCCTTCCCAAGGAAATTGGTTTGATATGTGCTCTGAAACACTTTCTGGTGGATTGGAATCATCAGAACATTTCCCTCCATATAGAAGTTGATTCGACACTATTATACTATTGGTGGAATGGCAAGATCCCTGTGCGTGGAAGGTCGTCTATACTTCTCTTAGGCAAAGCATCTACAAAATTAGGAGACTTCGATGTAATTTCTCCATCCCATGGTCAATGGTCTTGCTTGGCTGATCGCCCTTTCTGCAAGTGGGACTTGGCAAAATTTTCAGTTTTAAGTCTAGCTCAATCCGAGATGCCGCAGTACCATCAGGCTTAACAAAATATAATTTCCACATATCATTTGTTGATTATGGTCCTTTGCTTCTTTTTCTGCTAGTTAGCTTTGGGCAATTTTGTTGTGGTAGGCTTGTTTTTGTTTTTCCCTTTTTCTGTACTAAGACATGAGTTGTGGCTCTTTTTGTTTTTCTTGTATGTAACATGTCTTGGTCTAGTCCTCCTATCTTCTTTTTTGGGTTCCATGGGAGTGGAAGATGAATAAAATTTACTCCTTTCTTAAAAAAAAAAAGCAAAATACACTTGATAGAAGAATAAAAAGACAACGAAAAGAAAAGTGCCAACGAGTGTAGAGCGCTGATTTTCCAACACCCAAACCCCAAGTTGATCAATGTTTCATAGTTAGTGATGATGACGTGGCATAATTGATTGGAGGAGTTTGGATAGAGGATGTCAATGACAATAGTACAGTGGTAGTGTTACGCTTTGAGAAATCAAATCCACATTTAAAGTGTATCAAAATAAATAAAAGGTGATAAAAGTGGAATCTATTAATACATTGAAATGAAATGGACTGTCCATAGAGATGCTTGCACTAGTACGGTGCTTGCGCATTGCATTGGGAAATAGACAGCATAGATTACACAACTTATCAATATGTATATTAAAGGTGAAAGCTATTGGTGTAATGAAATGAAATGGATTGTATAGAAATGTACCGGTATGGTGCCTGCACATTGCATCGAAAAATATACAACAAAGATTATATAACTTATATACATGTATATTGCACTTAGGAAGGAGGAGGATTGCACTTGTTTCACTTCAACTCAAGTTTTATTACCAGCCAAACTAGATAGGCAAAAACTCTACATGGGAGGAAAAGAGACTAAGCTTTGTCGCGAAGTGGAGTTTGTAAAAAGACATGCATTGTAGTTCAAAATTGCGAAAATACTTTGCAAAATACTTATAATCGAACTTGTAAAATCGAATTTGAAAATTGGAGTCCAAGTCATGAGGAGGCAATTGGATATTCGTGCTTCCTAAAAGAGATTTGTTTTTTGTATTTTTATTTTTTTGATTTTCCTGCATTTTCTATAAGAGATAAAATGAGAGTGAACTAACTATGCTAGTAACTACGGAAGTAAATGCACGAAAATAAAGTTATCAACTACCAAACTAAATGCGGGAGACAAGGAAGTAAATAGAAGGAAACTTCATTAATAATTAAAAGGAGTTCTAATACAGCAAAATAAGACTAGAGGAATGATTGTTACAACTAAAGTAAACAAAAGCTAGAGCGAAGTTGCGGATGGCCATGAAGGCATAACCCGATAAAAAATAGAGAAGTAGATGGGGTATGATGGTGGAAGAAGTTAGAGGTTGAAGTAGTGCACTAATGGAGGAACAAGAATATTCTATGGTAGAGGAAGAGGTATCCCCTTAATATAGAGGACATGGTGGTGTTTATATAGACCTAAGGGAAGAGGGTGGACGTCCAAGGTGGCTTGGGAGATAAGGTTTAGGTTTAGGTTTTTGGAAAAGACATAAGTATGGAAACGTGTGTTACAATGCATTTTGTAACACACAACCCCCACTCATGTTTCCATTTAAAGAAGAAAGCAAAATACACCGATTGAAAATGAGAATCAACTTGTTGAAAATCAGAATGAACTAATTGAAAATCAAAATCAACTTGTTGAAATTGAAAATACACAGGTTGGAAATCAAAATTCACGAGTTGAAAATTAAGTAGACTGATTCAAAATCAAAACACACCGGCAACTTGTTGAAAACCAAAACACACTGGTTGAAATCAAAATGCACTGGTGTGTTTTTCTTTTCCACTGGTGGAAATTGATTTTTTACTTGTAACATATTTTTTCACCTGTGGGAAGTAGTTTTGCACTTGGAAAGTGATTTTTCACCTATGGAAAGTGGTTTCCACTGGTGGAAAGTCAAAATATACTGGTTGAAATCTCTACTCACATGTTGTGCGTCGCAATATGCATTACGACGTGAGTTTGTTTTCTTTTTGGCTTTTAAAAATTAGGTTTAGGCTTATGGTTTATCTAAATAAGAAAGTAAGGCCTAATCACCTTCAATTTTTGACCTCTTTATGATTCGAATTTCAAATTGTACATAAAGTAAAGTTGTAGCTCTTAAAATCAGCTTTCAAATGCAACTTAAATCACTCAATTTGGATTTAAATTGAAAAGGTTATTGTCAAAATACTGAAGGTGTGTTAGGCTATCTTGAATTTCGGGATTGGGATCTTGATTAAAGAGATTTAAGGGATTTGTTTGGAGACTTAATTGGATGTAATCAGGACTAGTTATTAATAATTGATTTCAAGAATATTCAGGGCATTTTTTTGTAGAAAAAGTAAGTGGCACATGTGGATAATGTGTAAGTCTCCATAGGATAGGATAGGATAAGGAGTGAGCTAGTGTAACTAGTGTGTCGGCTTGGTTTTAGGACTAGGGTGATGAGTGATCCTAAGGTTGAGGAAAAGGTTTAGGGAGCTAAGTGGAGTTGGTTTATAGTTAGGATTAAGTTTTGGGTGAAGGCTAAAATAGACAGGTTGGGTTACGGTTAGGGTTTTGAGTTTAAGTGGCTAGAAATAATTTTCTTTCTCTTGGTTGTAGCTTTGGAGCTCTATTTTATTGCTTCTTCTTCTCTTGAGCTTGGGTACCTAATTCCTTCATATAGTAAAGCACAAAATTAGGCTCAAAATTACCATTTTTCCCCTAGCATGCAAATATGCAATTATATACAATATGACCTAAATCTAATGCAAGTAATTCCCACAACTAACAAAACTGAGCATGTTATTATGTTAATGCTTACTCATCATAACCCCATTCCTAGCTTTTTCTAGCCCCTAGCAAAATGTCATGAAATCTTAATTTTGAAGTTTTAAGTAATTAGGTTCAAGCAAACATTAACCTCAATTCTCATGCAATAAGATCCAATCGTCAAACTCAAAAGCACTAGGGATTTGAATCAAAACATAAGTTTTTAGTCCTTTACTTTTCCATTTTCCTTAGTTTCAACTTCTAAGATAGGTTTTAAGGTTCAGAATGTCCAACCAAGGTTTGTTAAGCTGTGAATTTAAAGCATCTATGCTTAGTGTAGTCACTTGAATTATGGGCTCCCAAGTTATGAAACCATTAGATTTCCCCAAATCGAGACTATCCCTAATTTCCCTAAGGCTTGCCTTCAATTATGCCTTACTAAGATTTGGCCGCTTTCTCCTTACCATTTTTATATCTTGAGGTCAACCTTAAAGGTATACCTCCCAAGTTGAACCATTTGGTCTCTTATTGTAACACCTCACTCATTTTGGGTTTTTGGGATATTTGAAAGCACACATTTTTATTAGGCTATTTTTTTGTTTTTTGTTTTTTTGTAAAGGATAAATATAGAATTTTTGTGCCATTTTCGTCACATATCATCTTCCTCCTACTACTTTATTATTTTTTGGGTCATCTCCTTTCTCTCATTTTTCTAGGTGAGTGTCTCTTCTTCATCCATTCAAGAACATCACCTAAGAAAAACTCAGGTAAACTCAGGATGCTAGTTTGGGATCTAGACATCCTACAGATGGGGATCATACCGAGTGCAACATGCCAGCCATATTTGCAGGGACCTCTATTAGTTCTGATATAAATTAAGTCCAATTAATTGCAAAGGTTCCCCAATCTTGGTTTGTAGTGAAACCCATTATTTTCAAGGTTCGAATGCCCATAAGCCAATTCAAGTGAGTGAATATGTGGATGTTTATTTACCAAGGCCTCCAAACCAAATGGTGGACAATAGGGCCAAATACTTCTATCCTATTAACGTCAACCTTGGTTAACAGATTTGGTTAGGACTTACAAACCCAAAACTGATCTCCATCCTCCTAGCTAATTAAGCTAAATACAACCTGAAGAATTTAGCCTCCAAATCTTAATGCCTAAGTTTTAGATCTATGTCTCCTATGTCCTTAATTTTCAAGACTCTTCAAAGCATGCTATAAACAAATTTTCTAAATATAAAACACATATATACGAAGCTTTTAGACTAGATAAAATATATTCAGCAAAATACTACCCCCCATGCCTGTCTCATGCAATGTCCTCATTGTATGATAAAAAGTGCATGAAAAGATAAAGGAAGGATATCACCTGGAAAACTCTTAATTGGTGCAATAGAGCTCGACTAGTCAGACCTGAAATCAGAAATCTTAAATATTAATAAGCAAAATTATGCTGGGTTGCCTCCTAAAAGGTACTGAATTTTAAGTCTATAGCTAGATGCAAAGCACCATAACAATAAGTGCATCTTGACATAACTTGTCCACAAAGGTGGACTAGTTGATGGTGCAACCCCAATCAATGAGGTTAGGTATATGACATATAATCAAGTGGAGATGTACCCTGTGGATTTTTATGTGTAGGTAGTGAGCTGCAAACTTAAGAATCAAGTTATGCAACCCAAGTGTAAAAGATTTGTGCTTGGCAGACTTTTATACCCAATGATAGTGATATTTAAGATGATGGTCTAGATGTTGGGCCAGCTTGGGTTTAGTAGATTCTGATTTAATCAAATCATAAGTGTCCTTGTAAAGAGTTGGAGGCTTAGCAAATAAAGACATCCTAGAATTCTTAATTCTATTCTCTCAAAAATCCATTCTTAATTCCACTGCCTCTTGGATTTCTTTGACTACTTTTTCTCTCTCAAAGTCCAAGTCCTTAAAAACATAGAGGTTAAAATCTGACTTGGTTACATCAGATGGGGAATTGAATTTTGGACAAAATGATTCAAATTCAGGCTCATAAAAAATCAGATGTAAATGTGAAGTTAGTCATTAAAGGTTTCTTAATATTTAATTTTGGCTATAGCTCTCTAGCTACTAGGTGCTAAATTGATTAAGTTAGGTTATCATTGTAGCTCAATTGTTGCACCTATTCACTTGGCCATTTAGAAAGTTATTATGGAACTCGGATGATATGATTAGAGAGAGTCCCAGTTGATCCACGGGGAGGCCTAGTTGAGGGCCATTGATGAGCTCCTTTATTCTATTTTAGGTATTTTGTCATTTCCCTTTTTTTTTGTCTTTCTAATTGTTGAATATATGCAAAATGAAATGCTAATTACAACTACCTAATGCTTTTTGGGTTTTGATTGAGTTACGAAAAATGACAATGAGTAACTCTTTTTTATCTTTTCTCTTTTATAATTATTTTGTTTTGCTTTTGTTTGATATTGAGAAAACATGCACAATTAATTACAACTACAACTAACTAATGCGAGGTGATATTTTTTGTGATTTTCATTTTGATATTTTTTTTGGCTTTTGTTAATAAAAAGAGAAGCGATTTTTTTTTGTACTCTTTGAATATGATGTGCACACATCTAATTGGCTTAAAATATCTATTTATGTATGTTCTTAGTGTCATAGAAGCATTCAGCATTATAAATATTACATAAGATACATCATTCTGCATTTAGAATAAATTGTACAAATTATAGTTTAATTTGCCCTTTTTGTGGTAAGGGGACAGGGTGACATCATTTTGGAGCATCGAATTGAAGATTCAACCAAGAGCGACGATCAGAGTCCAATGACTCCAAGATCACCTCAATTGGACTTCCATAGCATCAGATGTAGTCTGAGGAAGATAAGAGGTAAAGGGGCAAGGTGGTGAAAATCCAAATGTTAGATGACAAATCCAATTAAGCAATGAAGCCCAATAGTGTGAAAATCGACTTAATCAGACATCCGTGGTACCACCAATGAGAAATAGAAGATGAACGGCCCAAATGATACCTGGTGGCATCATCCAAGTTGCCCAAGGCCACTGGCGCCCCCCTTTTCTCATCAAGGTAGCCTCGATCTCAGTCATTGGATGTAAATCCAATGGTTGAGGGCACGTGGAGGAAAATTCAACTTCTCAACACAAAGTAGCACGTGGCGTAGTGACAACGAAGAGCACTCTCAATGCAGGAGCATGTGTTCGAGGCTTGCAACGTGGAAGTAATTGGCTGAAGAGGCGGGCGCGTGAAATTTGGTCGTTGATGCTCATTCGACTAACTATGGGAGCGACTACGTGGTATGATCTTATGCGCTAGATAAGAGTGAGTTGGATATGCGTGCAATCATGCATGATCATACATGGAGCGTTGGTGTGATTTGGAAGGAGAAACGTCACGCAATCTAGGCCGATCATCTGCAATCCGACAACTGAGAGTGGTTGACCCTATGCCTGTCGTAATTCACGTGCAAATTGACGTGTGACTTGCATTGTGGGATCAAGATCGGATGCTCCTTGTCCCTCCATGCACCTTCAATGACATTTGGCTTCAACAACGGCCGCATCCATCACTAAAGGCCCTACATTCATTTTTAAGCCTTTAAAATGACTTTTTTGCCCTTAAACCTCACCTATAAAAGGGCACCTACACCCCACCCATCCATCATCCCTTCCTCTCTCAATCTCTCCTCTCCAAAGCTCTAAGGAGCTAGTCCCAAACCCGGGATGCTCCTCTAGAGTAGAAAAAAGAAAATTTTATCCATCGTCTCATCCCCTTCATGGATCATCCTATGGTTGTCTTCTTACCATCATTCGGGAAGTGGATCCCACTTCGATGTGGCCCAGCTTCGTCCTCCCTCATCCAGCCTCTCACCACTATCTTTCGGACATTCCGTTAATGTAGCTTGTCCTCCAAGAGGTTGTCGAGAAGGATTTCTTATCCCTATCTTTTTACTACTTTTTAGTGTAGGTTTCAATTTTACAATTAGTGTAATGAATATGGCTATATTCTTATGAAATATTTGTTCTCTCTCTGTCCCTCTTTCTTTGTATTATTCTCTCTTTTCTTTTATTTATTCTTTAAGTAGAATAGCTAGCGTAGATTAATTTCAACCAGTTACTTTGCTTTATAAAAATAGAAATGTAGATTTCAAATCAAACGTTCGCTTCCCCATGTTCAACTCGGGACTCATCAGAGTTTCAATTAAATTTATCTGATAGCAGATTTTTACGCACTACAATGACGAATTTTTAACTCAAGCTTTTTGCATACGAAATCTCTCTCATCATTTTGGCACTATTGCCGAGGAGGCAATGCTCTTTGATTTTTTCCACATTTTTCCACCTTACTTATCTTTTACCCCATGTTTGAGGAGGCGAGTCATCATTTAGAAATACATGTCATAGTATAGGATGAAAATCGCATAAACACTTAAATTTATAAACTCAAAATCAGATAATATGAGTTAGAGGAGCAAAAATAGCAATTTCAATCTACTAATCACAATATCAAAAATAATGGACAATTAAAACCAATGAAATGTTCAAAATAATATTCAATAATAATCAGAGAGTTATTGAAAAAAGATAGGGTTAAAATGATGATTTAAATCACCAAATTAACCCTTAAGTTTTAAGCTCATAACCACTTAAATAATTGAACAGTATCCACAATTAAGTATCAGAATAAATATCTCCACAGTAGATTAGAACTGATCAAGTGACAAATCAGACAACAACAGAAGGCCTCAGATGCCTTAACTAGTAGAACATCACAAGGCACAAGCCTTGCCTTAAGCCTCAGAGAAGAGGCACAATAGCAACACACCAATAGTGGCTCAAGGGCCTCATGAAGCTCGGAGAAGTTACGTCCTGAGAGGAGAGGAAGGGCACAAGAGCAAAACCCTTCTCCCTTTCTTTGATTCCCTTCTCAATTCTCAGATCAGACCTGGGTAATCAGATCCAATGCCCAGACCCGCCGGCGTGCGTGGCAGGTGAGAGCATGTATGTAGTGCATAGAGAGGGACCTTACCTCGTGCTCACTGAGGCGAATAGCCTCTGGCACAAAATCAAGATATATGTTGCTGCTGCCTCCTTCCCACAAGATGTGGGACTAAAGACCTACACTTCCTTCTCGTGCAACTGCACATGAACTTTGCACCAAATCAAAGCAACTGAGGATGTGTGCTATTGTGATGATCACCTGGAATCACCTCAGGACCTGGAGTCGTGTTAGGAGAAGCAACAGTAGGGCGTTGGATGGCTGGCGAGGCGCTGCTGTGGGGGTTGAGGCACTTCGGTGAATACTTGAGGAACAGAATACGGCCTTGCAGCCTCGTCAAAACAAGTTTAGAAGCTTTGCCGGATGGTGGCGAGTATCGTGTTGGTTGTGAATTGGTCTGAGAGTGTCTGTGGTGGTGTAGCGAAATTGTAGGTGTGCTGTGGTGGGTGTGTTCGGTGGTGCAAGTGCGTGGTTAGAAGTCTCAATAAAGTTGGGGCCTTTGATCAGTGGGCCAGGGTGGAGCTAATGGAGGTAATGGAGTTGTTTTTGGTGGTGTGTGGCACCGGCGCAAGCTCACCTGAGCTCGTGCTGGATGTGGGGAAGACTACGGTGTCATGGGTGAAGCAGTGGTTGAAAGTGATATCTAAGTAGATAAACATGAAGTAGAGGGTTAGAGGAAGAGAATAGAGGGACTTAGGAGGAAAGAGGAAGAGCAAGGTGGCCGACTATGATCGGTCGGTGCTGGTAAGGGCAACAGTGATGTTTGAAGGGGAAGGAAGCTCCTGGCAGGTATGGCGAGGAGCGGAAGATGGAGGGAGGGAGTTTCCCTCTGCCTATAGTATGTGGCAGATGGTGAAGAAGCCGAAGTAGAGGGCTTGCCAGATCAAGTTGGAGCAGGCCAGAGGTAGAAGAAGAAGAGGAGTTTTTGGCCTCAAAACTTGTTAAGGAGAACGACCTTATGAGGGGGTCCTTTTAAAGGTCTCAAGAATAGCTCCAAGCTTGGGAAGAAGCTTGAGAAGCTCAAGATTTAAGGGGAGAAGATCCCCAAGATTCTTGCATTGCATGATCTTTATGCTCAAATCAAGGTTCAAGGGGCAACACAATCAATTAGGAAGGTCCTAAGAGCAATCCCTCAAAATTTGGAGGGATTTGGTTGAGTACTTAGAGAGGAATCTCTGATTGTAGGTCGGATATCTTGAGTTCACACCTGCCATGCCAACAGGGACCAAAGTATGAAGACAATGACAAAGTTGGGGGTCAATCTGCAATTAATTCGAAGTTAGGGGCTTGATTGAAAGAAATAGAGATTTAATTGACCTAATTGCAAACTAGATCAAGATGGACTCTGATTGGCCCCAAATTTTGGTACCAACCTAATTTAGACCCAAGAAATCTAATGGTGAAGTTTGATTTTAGTTTTGTCCATGTTTGACTTATCAATTTGCACAGGAGCCTAAATTAGGGTAAAATTCTATCTGCGACTCTATTCTAAGTCAAAATAGGTTCAGATGGTCAAACCAAGTGTATCAAACCTATTAGAATATTTTTCTATGAAATTTAGGAGATTTAGATGAATTTCATCCTGATAAGAATTTCTTTAATTTTGGCAGGTTTGAAATTAGGGTTTTGTGTGTTGCAGTTCTCAAAATGTGTGGAATCCCGTTTCTATCTGTGTTGACCCACTTTTTTGGACTTTTAAGCTTATTTGATCTTCATTTAACCTCTGAGTGACCCGTGGTTGATCTATGTTTATGATGTGATGTTAAAATTATATAATTAACCTTAATTTTCTATTTTCCTCTCATATCAGAATAACATGAAATTATGACCCTTAGATGATTATGTAGGAGAATTTATCCCTCAAACCTAACTAAAAGTGGCTAGTTAGGGCCTATGATGATGTTCCCATCACCTCACTTGTCTCCATTCTTATTGTGATTGCAGGTACTCTTTCGAGGCGGGCAAAAAGCAGTAGATTGGAGCAAAGTACAGTTGAAAGGTTTGTAAGTGTACCCTACCTCTCATCCACTAGTTTTCATTCCACCACATAATAATTCAAACGTAAATCAACCTAGGCTTTCTTATAAACCCTAATGTAGATTGTATTGTTTGTTTGCCACCTCCACCCACCACATCCTTACACATATAAAAAAAAAATGGAATGTGGGATTAACTGAAAGTTGCACACCTTATACATCCACACACACCTAAGGCACCTCACTTTTGTCTGATTCAATCACTTAACTGGGGATTCAACCTAAGGGCCCGGTACACCTTACGCACTATACAAATAAGTGATTAGACATCAGAATAGGGTAAAATTCTTGTGTGCCTTAATTAGTGGTGCATTCAACCAATTGTTTAATCTATTTAAGTCGCACCACTCAATTTAAAATACATTCATTAGTAGCTTACCACATATGATTCAACTTTTAGGAACTAACTAGACACTCCACATTCTTTTTGAATTTTAAAGGAATATACCTTCACCTGTGCTTTCAAAACCTGGTGTGTCAACTAATCCTTGATTGAATAAAACTAAAGTTGAACCATAAAAGCTACTAAACAAGGTTGAACTCTAAAAGACACATCATCAAATAACCTTGTTTGAAAACCATTGATTGTGCATGCACACATATTAATCAATCTTTAAGGGCACAACCCAGATAAAGGGCCCATCACATTCTCAAGCACATTCAAACGTAAGCTTAACTAAAATCAAGTAGATATTGACCTTAAGGATTGGACTTGCTCTTCGAGGCCCAAATCGAGATTATTTTTTATTAATCTAGTTCTACCAGTCCATCTGATGTCTAGCTAGGGAAGTAGTGTTAAAAGACCATGGTTGGGTCATATCAAAGGAACCTGAAGGGAAAGCCAAGGGAAGTACCTTCTCCCCAATCCCTCCCTCAATCGGTTCGATTGACCGAATAGAAGTAGACTAAATCATTTATAATCTTAAGACGATTTCTAAGAGCCTGTATATCTTTAGGCTACCTCACTTAAGGATAGGTTTAATTGCTTGTACTGTAGGGCTCCATTTCTTTCTCTTTTTTCTCCCACTTCATCATGGATCCTTCCACATCCTACACACTTTTCTACTCTTAACCTCTTGACACATCTTATCCCCAGTATGATGATTATTATCCCAACTCGTGTTGTACTCAACCATCTACTAGTTGGGATAACTCGAATTGGGGATACAATTTCTAACCTTCGGTTGCTATTGAAAATCGCCGTAAAAATATCATGTTGTAGTATAGTGATAAAAATTGCAACATGGACATTTAAATTTATAAGTGCTCAAAAAATTGAGTTCCAAGGTCATTCGTAAGGAGTAAATATAGATTTCACACACTAGTCAAATTGATAAATAATGAGCATAATAATTCACAATAAAGATATGCAATGAATATCGATTAAAAATTTATTCAATAATAGCAAATTGTGATTCAGAAATCAATCGGACAAAAAGAATAATTAAAACCTAAAAATGGTTATTTGAATCACCAATTAATTCCCACAATCAAGTACAAATCCTAAAGTCAATTCTCAATCTCAATTCACAGCCAAATTTCTCAACAGTAGTCTTGAACCACTTAACCAGTAATATCCACGTCAAAATAAAATCAAATATCTCCATAGTGCCTCAAATCAAATGTCGGACACCAATGTCAGATGCCTTAAGTTACAAAAGCCCTAGCCAAAGCCATCTCAAAAAGTCACTAAGTGTTGGGTGCACTGGCACACACCCCAAGGCATGGACATACGTATCCTGATGTAGACACATCCATTTAGGATAAAATGCCTAGTTATGCATGTTCCTAGGTTTAGATATACATTCTATTGTAGAAATATTTCATAGCATACATCATTCTACATTTAGAATAATTTAGATAAAGTTCAAGTTAATTTGTGTCCTCTTATGGACAACACAGAAGGAGAATTATTTTGGGTCTTGGAATGATGATCAGACCATACAGATCTGATTAGGACGACGAATGGAGTCCAACTCCTCTGAAATCGTCTTGATTGGAGTTTTGTAGCACATTGTGCGGTCCTAGGAAGATCAAATGCCAGGGGGCAATGCGACATCTTTACGGGTTTCGGATGAAAAATTCGACCGTACAGATGGATCCGGAGCAACAATCGCAGTCTGCCAATGTGAAAATCATTTTGATCTGAGCACTATGGCATCCTTTGCAAGAAAAAGAAGATGGACGGTCTATATCCAGATCACCCAACATCGCCTACACTTCTTCAATAGCACCTCCATCACATGATCTTAGCCGTTGGATTAAAATCCAATGGCCAAGATTGCTTGATCATCGGCTGCAGTAAATTCAAAATCGCAACACTTGTGAGCGTGTAGCACAGTGGCTACGAAGGCCACTATCAAAGCCATGGCGCACATTCAACTCCTCTAATGCCTCAAATCTATCCCAGCAGCTAGGCCCACCCAAATTAGATTGCTCGATCATGATCGAGCGATCAACATGCAGCCATGTGGTGCAACGGATGAGCATGGATACGCCAGCAAGCACACGCACGGACCGACGCTTCATCTCACGCGCAATCTGAGCATGCGATCTCTACTCATCCTCAACCGCTCGATCTCGATCGAACAACTCTCCATCGATGAGGCACGACAGCTGTGGACGCGTGAGTGCAAGCTCACGTGGGTGGACCTTCAGCGATGTCTAAGGTAGGTCTATAGTGACGTCTTTAGATGTCACTAATTGCCCATGCGCGAATTATCTTTTATCCTCCACTATAAAAGGACCCATATCCCTCCCATTCTTCTTCATCTTTTCCTTTCTTTCCCTCACCACCTCCATGGCTCTAGAGAGAGCTTGTCCCAAGCCCGAGATGCTCTTCTAGAGTAGAAAACCAAATATTTTTCCTACCTTTCACCCCCATTCGTAGAGCATCCCGTGGCTATCCTCTCACCATCTTCCGGAAGAAGATCCTTGCTGCGACGCCATCCTGCCCAGTCCTCCCTCCGTGGTCATTCTCCTTCCTCCAGCTTCCCGCCACCTTCATCCATGAGATGTCAAAGCGAGCCGTCCTCCAAGCAACTGTCGAGGGGCTCTTCTCAACCCATTCTATCTTTCATTGCTTTGTAGTGTAGCTTTCCGCTTTCATATCTATAGCAAACATTGTTTAGCTAAATATTGATATTTTCTCTCTCTCTTTCTTACTTTGCAAGTAGATTAGCTAGATAATTATGTTGTTGACCTGATCTCTTGCCATATAAAAATACAAAAAAAATTACAAAAGATAAAAATAACAGAAACAAATAAAATTGATATGCAGATTTCAAAACCAAACATTCACCTCCTCGTGTTCGACTTGAGACTCCCTTGGAGTTTCGGTCATAAATTTTATCTAATAGCGCATTTCTACGCACTATGATGACGGGTTTTCTACCTTAAATCTTTTCGCATATGGAATCATGCTCACCATTTTGGCACTGTTGCCGGGGAGGCAATGCTCTTTACTTTTTTTTTCTGCATTTTTCCACCTTAACTTTTTACCTCACTTTGCTCCTTTGTTTTTGTGATTATAGGTATCCTTCTATGGCAAGCCAAAGTGGAATAGATCGGAGTAAAGTGAGTTAGAAGGTTATGTTAGTGTATCCCCACTCACCCCCACCCTAGATTCCATTCCATCACTTAATAACTCAAACTCAAATCAACTTAGGTGCTTGCATAAACCCTAGGTTAGATCTTGGTTGTTTGATTGTCACTTCACCTCACCTCACCCATCCGTATAAACTAAAAATAATTAAAAAAAAAAACTCTTCTCTTCTTGATTAAACCCTAAAAGATACATCTTCAAATAACCTTATTGAAAACCCTAGTTGTGCACACACACACATTTGAATTGATTATTAAGGGCACAACCTATCTAAAGGGCCCACTACATTCCAAGAACACAATCATCCTAAGCTTAACTAAAATTGAGTACACATTGGCCTTAAGGATTAACTCACTCTTTGGAACTCCAACTGAGATTTTTTTTCAATTAATATAATTCTACTGGTCCATCTGATGTCTAGCTAGGGGACTAGCATCAAATGACCGCGGTTGGGGGTATCAAAGGAATTGGAGGTGCAAGCCAAAGAAAGAACCTTTTCCCTAACCCCTCCCTCTACCTGGTTGGATTGACCAGATAGAAGTAGACCAAATCATTTATTTCATCTCAAGATGGGTCCTGGGAGTTTGTAGGTATTTATGCTACCCACCTAAGGACAGGTTTGGTTGATTGTATTGCATTGCACCTTTCTCTATTTTGTTTACCCTCCTACTTCATCATGTATTCTTCCACATCATACACACATTTTCAATCCTACCCTCCTACCACGACTTATCCTCAAGATGACTATTATCCCAACTCAACTTATGATTACTCATCACTAGCCAGCATAACTTTGATTAGGGATATGAATCTAGACTTCAGTGTCCAGGGCCTAACCTTGGACAAGAAGACTATGATTACTATTTTGCTCATGCCTACAATGATTATAAATATCCACCCTTTGTTGATCAACCTAACCTGATCTACAATCAAGAAGGATATGATGATTACAACTCATACCCCCCTCAGGATTATACTGAGTATAGGCCATCACCCCTCTTTAAACAACCCGAAATGACCTATTATCAAAAAGGACCTCAATTTCTTGACTCCCTAGATTAAACCCAAACCCACGCAACCCTGAACCAAACCACTCAGTTCAGGTGAACCAGGTTCAAGACAGGGTGTTGGCTAACTTGAGGAACACCATACAATCTTTAGAAGCTTAGCCAACACCATGCACTAAAGCATTGAAGCCTATGATGAGCATGATTGATGAACTTAATAGTTCTTTATTGGATTGGCTCCAAGATGTTAAGGATATGGGCCCGGGTGAGTTGTCAAGATTGATGATGAAATTTGTGGTTTCCTTAGTTCAATCTTGGGATGATTTCCAGGATGAACCCCCTTTAGAAGAGCCAATGTTAGAACTCGATCAGGATCTTGTTGGGGGGACACATTTTCTGAGACTAGGGATGATTAGGTTGGTCTAAATCAACCCATTGAGGATGAACCGATTGCCTCACCTGAGATCCCAGAGCTAGGGAATGAGAAAAAATGTCTCCAAGGACTAGGAAACGATAGATATCTCTGAGACATATATAAATGAGAATCTTGAATTCTTTGATTCTGAGGGTGAGGCATCTCTTAATGAAGTCTTACTTGAGCTTAAGGAAGACGATTTTAGTGAGACAAATGGGCTTGAGGAATCTGATGAACCATTTGAGAGCCTGATTATCAAAGATTGTGATCCGGTTGGGGCCAACTTGGAGGATCCAAATTCTGATTTATTAGAAGATTCAATTAGTAGCCCCATTTCTCTTCCGCACCCCAAAGAATATAGTGATGAACTTGAAATTATCAAACCAAAGTCAATTTTGATTCAGCCTTAACTATTGGACTTGGATATATCACATGGGGTGAATGATGTGCTTGAGGTCTCGGAAATCGAGCACTTGAACTTGGAGGATAGAAATTTGGAAAGGAAAATCTAGGAGGCTACTTCTGAGAGAAATACAATTATGGATTTAAGGGTTCTTATTGACCTGAAATCACCTACCTTCTATCAGGACCCTTATG
This sequence comes from Thalassia testudinum, assembly GCA_037157565.1. Classification (NCBI taxonomy): domain Eukaryota; kingdom Viridiplantae; phylum Streptophyta; class Magnoliopsida; order Alismatales; family Hydrocharitaceae; genus Thalassia; species Thalassia testudinum. The sequence goes on along the minus strand of JAZHRO010000024.1, from coordinate 74,520,749 downwards.
ATATCTTTGATGTGAAACCCAAACTCAAAATAATTGACATCTTTCTGAGATGAACTCTAAGTGGACACCCGAATTTAATGAATTAGATCTACCCATTATCCACCACTTTAGTCTTTGGTTGCACACCACAAAACCATAGGCCCAGGCCCGTAAACACAACAATATTAGGTTCTGGATGATTTTTATCCAGAACTTTAGAACCACTCGACTTTGGGGCATGGGTCTGCACCACAACTTGGTCCACATCTGTGGACCTCTTCTTTTGGTAGGTCTGAGGATCAATCTTTTAATTCTGATCCCGACCCGTACTTGTGAATTCCTAATTTTTTTCTTTGTTTGTATACTATGCCTAGCTGAAGGCAATAAACTTAGCACGCATGTATACTCCTTTCTCTCTGTGGAGCCAATCGGATTGTCATGAAATTCAGGTGATATTCTATTTATTTCACCCTTTTCATGTCTTTATTTTTACAATGAGAACATTGCATCATTTAGGCATGGGGGGTGGATAATTAATCCTAAAATTATTTTGTTATCTCTGTGAAATTTCTTTTATTTTCTTTACAAAAAAAAGGAAAAAAATTAAAAATTCAAAAGGATATAAAAAATAGAATTAGGAGAAAAGAACTTAGGCATTAGGAGTTAACTTTAGAAAATGATACTTTAGGACCTGAACACTTAGACTCTTCAGGCCTTTGGGCTTAATCAGCCTGGGTGTCTACTAAAATGTGGATTTGTTCTTGAGTCCTTGCAACGTTAATTTTACTTTAATATGGCTAATAAATTAGGGTGATAAGTATGTGACTTATCAACCTACCCTCTGATTTGAGGGAACTTTAAGTCTAAGCATCTGCACACTATTTGCACTGACTCACTTTCCAATAGATTTTATAGAAATTTGGTCACTAATGAACCATTTAGGGTGGTATGGCTAGCAAGTTATCGGTGGTAACAACTCATCAGCCGGTTGTCTAGAGCCCAACCACAAGACCATTCTCTTCCTGCTGCCTTTAGGTAAATCTTAGATCAGGGAAGCCACCTACTTAGAAAAGAAGAGAAAAAGAAATACCCAAAAAGAAAAAAAAGAGAAGAAAGAGAAGAAATAAATAAGTCACACTTCACCGCACAAGTATGGTTGGAAAGTGGTCGGTGGTAATAGCTCATTGGTTGATTATCTAGAACCCATCTCATGAAATGCACGTATAATTCCTAAACACTTAGGAAGAAGTGGAGAAGTAGAATAAGCCAGGGAGATATACACTGGGTTTGCTCTTGTGTTGATCTCATAAAAAAAAAGTAGGGAGAAAGCTACCGATCTGAAAGATAAACCTTTAGGCATAAATTCTTAAGGTCACCTAGGGTTATAGAAACCTGAAGTCCATTTTAATGGTCACCTAATGAGTTTATCAATCTTTCACATGATGCTTAACACTTGAAGTCCTTTTTGAGTCTTGGGCGAGGCGGGTAGCCGTAAAAAGTCATCTCGAAACTCTCAACTCCAAAATTCTAAAAAAATTAGAAAAGAAGAAAAATAGAAAAAAATGTGTACCTTCCCATTTCAAACAAGGCGAGGACTTGGGTGGTCTGCATTCTGGTAGACAACCAGGTACTGTTGAGTCACATAGTTTAGGACCTTAGTTGGAATTTGTTATTGTTAATAAACAACTTAGGCCTAAGTGATTAGACCTTAATTATATTTTTATACATAACATTTAGTTTGATTTTGCTCAGAACTGGCAAAAGATAGGCATGGAGGTATGATGTAGACACATCCATTTAGAATAAAATGTCTATTTATGCATGTTCCTATGTTTAGATATGCATTCATAGTAGAAATATCACATAGCATGTATCATTCTGCATTTGGAATAGTTTGTATAAAGTTCATATTAATTCATGTCCTTTTATGGATAGGAGAGAAGGAGAATTATTTCGGGGCCTCGAATTGATGATCTGACCGTATGGATCTGATCAGGACAACGAATGGAGTCCAACGCCTCTGAAATCATCTTGATTAGAGTTTAGTAACACATTGTGTAGTTTGAGGAAGATCAATGGCCAAGGGGCAACACGACATCTTTAGGGGCTGCGAATGAAAAATCTGACTGTATAGATGAATCCAGAGCAATGATCATAATCCACCAACTTGAAAATCATCTTAATCCAAGCACCGTGGCATCCTCTGCAAGAAAAAGAAGATGGATGCTCTGGATGGTGGCAGGGCGAAGTTGGGCGATCTGGATGGTGCCACGTGGCACCATCCAGATCACCCAACGTCGCCTGCCCTTCTTCAAAAGTGCCTCCGTTGCACGATCTTAGCCGTTGGATGAAAAGCCAATGGCTAAGATCGCTTGATCATCGGCTATGGTAAATTCAAAACCGCAACACTTGTGAGCGCGTAGCACAGTGGTTGTGAAGGCCACTATCAAAGCTGTGGTGAGCGTTCAACTCCTCCAACGCCTCAAATCTAGCCCAGCGGCGAGGCGTACCCAAATTCGACTGCTTGATCGTGATCGAGCAGCTAAGATGCAGCCACGTGGTGCAACGGATGAGCGTGGATACACCCATGTGTGAACATGTGATCGCACGCGTGGACCAACGATTCATCTCATGTGCAATCTAAGCGCGATCTCCGCTCATCCTCAACTGCCCAAACTCGTTCGAACAGCTTTGCATCGACGAGGCGGGACGGTTGTGGGCACCTGAGTGCGAGCGTGCATGGGTGTTGGCTAGGGACCTTCGGCGACGTTTAAGGCAGGTCTACAGTGATGTCTTTAGATGTCACTAATTGCCGATGTGTGAATTGTCTTCTATCCTCCACTATAAAAGGACCCATATCCCTCTCATTCTTCTTCATCTCTTCCTTTCTTTCCCTTACCACCTCCATGGCTCTAAAGAGAGCTTGTCCTAAGCCTAAGATGCTCCTCTAGAGTAGAAAAGCAAATATTTTTCTTACCTCTCACCCCCATTTGTAGAGCATCCCGTGGCTGTCCTCTCACCACCTTCCGAAAGAAGATCCTCACCGCGATGTCATCCTACCCCATCCTTCCTCCGTCGTTCTCCTTCCTCCAACTTCTCGCCACCTTCATCCAGGTGACATTCGAGCGAGCCGTCCTCCAAGCGACCGTCGAGGGGGACTCTTCTCAACCCATTCTATCTTTTACTGGTTTGTAGTGTAGCTTTCCACTTTCATATCTGTAGCAATCATTATTTAGCTAAATATTGATATTCTCTCTCTCTCTTTCTTTCTTACTTTGCAAGTAGATTAGCTAGATAATTATGTTATCGACTCGATCTCTTGCAATATAAAAATACCAAAAAAATTACAAAAGATAAAAATAAATAAAATAAATAAAATCGAAGCACGAATTTCAAAACCCAACGTTCACCTCTCCATGCTCGACCCGGGAATCACTTGGAGTTTCAGTTATAAATTTTATCCCAAGGCAAAACCTCCCCACACCCTCAGACTTTCTCCTTTCTTTTTCCTCAAATTTAGATATAGGTATTCGAGTGAGCAGTAACAGGGTAGTCGAGTCAGAGTATCTAGGCTTGCGTACATGGGTTGCAGGCGACGGTGTTCATGTTCGGTGAGAGGGACCTCACCCTGTGTGCTTAGGCGAAGAGGCTACTACAACAAAATATTATTAAGCGAAAACTTTTTTGGCTGCTTCCGATGTGGGACTATGATCCCTGTGTTCTTCGCTTGGTGGCAGCAGCTGAAGTTTCATGCAATTGCTGCTGTGTGGTTGCTGCCTCAACTAATTGGAGCTGCAGTTAGGTTCTCTGGATGAGTTCTCTATTGCTGGACATGGTAACAAGGCCGGAGGTGGAAGACGAATGGCAATGGACATCGAGAAAGGTGGAGGCAACGGCAAACGACCGGTGGTACCTGAAGTATATGAATATGGTCCAACAGCCCAATCAAATTTGCTTAGAAGCTTCGTCGAACCACAACGAGTGTGCTGATGGTGGAAATTTGGTGCGAGCATGTGTGTGGTGGTGTGACATAGTCGAAGAAGTTGAACAGAGGATGCATTTCTTGATGGAGGTGTAGAGGGTTTGCTTCACTGAATAGGTTTAGGGGTCTTGATGGGGGAGGTGAGGTGAAGCTCGTGGAGGTGGTGGTGAGTGGTTTGGTGTGGTGTAGCGCCAATGTGAGTTCGTCGGAGCTCATGTCGGTGATGGGGAAGATGATGAGGGAGTTAGTGATACGACGATCAATCCTAGAAGCTAAGGGGGTAGACGTGACATATAGAGGGAGAGGAAGAGTTTAGGGGGGCTTCGAAGGTGAGAGAGAGGGCGGAGGCATCCTGCATTGACCAGCAAAATGTAAAGAAGACAATATCAACGGTGAGATGATGGCGAGGAAAGAGGAGCTTGGAGCAACCGGGCTTTGGCTAGCCACGATCACGAAGAGGAGAGGAAGAAGATGGGTCGATCAATTTCACCTCTGGTCAGCTCGAGGAGGAGGTCGTAGAAGGTCGTCGGAGCTGAAGTCGCGGTGGTCGAAGGAGGAAGAGCGAAGGTGATTTCCGGTTAAAACTTGGCTGAGGAGAATGTTAGGATCTTGGGGCCGTTATATAGAGCTTAAATTCGAGCTCTAAATCAAGTAATTTGCTTGATTAGGTCTTGATCTTGGAAATAAAAACACCTCAAATTGCTCGAGCTCTCTGGAGCTCCAGGATCCATCTTAGGATTCAGGACCAAGTCCGTTTGCTAGGGAATCTTTTAAAGATCATTCCCTCCAAATTTCAAGAGATTTGATTGACAAATCAGGGAGAACTCCTTGATTGAAGTTCGGTGGTTTGGGTGGAGCTACTGCTCACACCTTCAATGGTGGTAGGGATGCATTCGCAAAGATGACTAGAAAGTTACAGGGCTAATCGCACTAAACTTGAAACTTAAGGGTACAAATGCAAGAAATTAAGTTTTTAGGGGCTAAAATGCAAACTAGGTCAAGATGGACTTCACTTGGGCCCAAATTTTGTTGCTAACCTAATTTTGACCCAAAGAATCTAATGGTGAACTTGTATTTGAGTTTTGACCATGTATGACTAGGTAAATTGCACAAAAGTCCAAATTAGGGTAAATTCTATTTGAAACTCTATTCTATGTCAAAATGAGTTAGGTGGTCGAACCAATGGTACCACACCTCCTAGAATATTTTTCTATGAATTTTAGGAGGTTTAGATTAATTTTTTCCTGACCATAACCTTTTCAATTTAAGTGGGGTTGATAATTAGCATTTTCAGTACTGTTTTTGCCTTCAAGATGCGTAAAACCCTGATTCAGTTAGTATGGACCCACTTTTTAGTATTTTATGCTAAGTTGACCTTTAATTAACCCTTGAGTGACCCTATAGTTAATCTGCATTTGTGATGTGTTGTTAAAACGATAGAATTAACCCTATTTCCTTATTTTCTTCACAAATCAGAACATTGCGGAGTTGTGGCCCTTAGATGATTAAGTAGTAGCATTTTCCATTTGAACATGACTAATTGTGGCTAGTTAGGACCCTTGATGGTGTTACCATCATACCCCCATGCTTAGCTTTTACTAGTCTCTAGCAAAATCCTGTGGACCAAACCAAATCTCTAAGCCGGATGTAACCGTTAGGATACCCTACAAAGCCGCATCTCCAGAAATTAGATCAAAATACCAACAATAGGCCTAGAGGTACTCAAGTACTAGCCAAGATCAATACTTGACCAGCCTCAATCTTGAGTCTACCGTGAAGGTTTTTAAGGCCCATAAAAACTACCCAGAGTTTCGTTGACTCTAACGGTTAAAGCACCCGTGTGAATTTGTAGCATGTCCAAGTTTAGTTTGTCAATGCATTTTTGGTAAGAGAGATAGAGAGGGATTTTTATTCAGATAGTTTTCTCTCTTTTCTTTTATATTCCCCAAAATCCAACATCAGATTGGTCCTAAACTAGGTTTGTATCAGATTCCTTGTCCTCACCATCAATCCTTGAAGGGTCCTTGATTTTCAATGCTTCGTGATAGCACTGCTCAAGGCAACCTTCAGAACCCTGGCTTTCGACACTTCGAGATAGTGCCACCAATGGTGATCTATAGCTAAATTCAAGCCCTGGTAATCGACATTTTGGGATAATCTTGCCTATGCACGTAAACCAGCATAAGGTGCTTACATGCCCCTGATAGGATATTTAGATATCCTAGGAGACAAGCACCAAGGAGACAATATCTTATTACACATCTTTGAGGGGAGTATTTTTTATTCCACCTGTTGATGAAGAAAATCTATGTAAAAAGGGTTTGAGTTTAGAAAATATGTCGTAACGTAATTTGTAAGAAAAATCATCAACAGATAATTTTACTGAAACTCAAAAGGAATCTCGGGTCGAACGTAGGAAGGCGGACGTTTGATTAAAAATCGCGTTTCTTTTGTTGTCTCAAAGCAGATTAGCTAGTCGAATTAAATCTAAACTAGCTATCTACTTAAAGAATAATTAATAGAATAGAGAGAGAGAATAATATAAATAAAGACAAAATAGAGATAGAATACACATGAATTTCATAATCATCAGGTGATGTTCATTACAACTAATCATTATAACTACTTGTTACATTAGAAAGCAGGAAATCTATGCTAGAAAGCAGTAAACCTACTCTAGAAAGAGGTAAAGAGAAGGTGGAGAGAGGTTATCCTCCTCGACGGCTACTTGGAGGATGAGCCACATTGATGGAGCACCCGAAAGAACATGGTGAGATGCGAGATGAAGGAGAACAAAGATGAATGATGGAGGACAGGGCAGGGTGACGTGGCAGTAGGATCTGCTTCCCGAACGACGGTGAGAAGGCAACTGCAAAATGCTCCACGAACGGGATGAGAAGGTGGAAAAATTATATTTTTAATTCTAAAGGAGCATCCCGGGTTTGGGACAAGCTCTTAGAGCTTTGGAGGGGGTGAGAGAAGAGAGGAAGGGATGCTTGATATGTGGGGGGCGTAGGCCTTTTTATAGGTGTAGAGGTTGGGGGCAAATAAGACATTTTAACATGAAAACATTAATATAGGAGTCTTTAGTAACGGATTTAAGCATCACTAAAGACCCTGAACGTGGCTGTAGCTCATGCGCACGCGCTGCCCCCTCCTCTTCCTTTGTTTCAACGCACAATCACGTCTATGCATTGTCAGCCGTCTGATTGCAAGATCAGATAGCTTAAAAGCTATCGTGCCTGCATCTGATCGGACGTAAAGGGTGTGTCTAATCACGCCTGAAGGATCCATGTGCTCTGGTTGCGCCACGTTGCTGCTCCATCCATCGTCCGTGTCGCATCCAATGACCGAAATCGGTCGCGCCTTGCGCTGCGCTAAATTGAGGTACGTGATGATCTTCAAACTTGCACCCTCATCTCATGTGTGGAGCACTCAACCAATACGCTAAGGCCAAGACTTTGTTGCATTTTCAACCAAGGTGTGCACGCTCATGGCCATTGGATCAAGATCCAACAGCCTAAATCTGATCATGCGTGCAAGGAGAGAGAGGGCGCTGCGGGTCCTCACCATTTTAGCTGGGCTGGTTTGGGCAGCTGAGATGGTGCCATCTTGGCCGTCCATCTTCACATGCTTGTAGGTGGTGCCACGGATGTCAGACTATATCAATTTTCACGACGTTGGGCTGCAATCGTCGATTCGAACCCATCTGTGTGGTCAAATTTGTCGTTTAAGGAATGGATTTACACCACCTAGCCCCTTAACCTCTGATCTTTCTTGGAATGCATCAGATGCTACGAAAGTTTGATCGGGGCGATCTTGGAGTCGATGAACTCCAATTGTCGCCTTGATCAGGTCCATACGGTTGGATCTTCAATCCGAGGCCCCGATAAAATATCACCCTATTCCCTGACCATGTCGTCGAGGTGCTCCTAAGCAAGTTCTTTGGGAAAACCTTTGTTAGAACAGAACACTTTTGGCATTATTTCTTCATTAAGCGTATTGAACCAGATTGGTGTGTGATATTTGGGTGCTTAGGTTACCAACTCCTACAAACCAAAGGGCAGGCAATGAGGCTAAATAATCCCTAAGCCTTAGATTTAATACATTAGCCTCGTACTTTCCTCAACCCTTTGAGGACTAATCCGGATCTTAACAAATACATGAGTGTTTAAGTGCTAGAACATGCCTAAGAAGACTAAGATTAGTACTCTTTACTAATCTCCTTGTCTCTAGCACTTTAGGTCTTAATCATTGTTTTAATTTGGTCTAGAACTTAAGTAGGATTCATAATCAATTGATAGGACTGATGTAAACATGTTTACACTATTTAAGATGTCTATTTATGCATGTTCTTAAGCATAGGATTGAATTACATACTATAAATATTGTATAACATGCATCATCTTGCATTTAGAGTAGTTTGAATAAAATAGAGGTTAATGGTCTCCTTTTATGTTCATGGACAGGGCAAACTTTTATTGGGGCCTCGGATCAAAGATCGAACCGTACAGATGTGATCAGGGCGACGATTGGAGTTCAACGACTCCAAGATCGCCCTAATCAGACATCTGTAGAATCAGATAGAGATCGAGGAACCAAGATGGTGTGAATCTACAATTCAAACAACAAATCTGACCACACGGATGGATTTTGATCGACGATCACAGCCTAACGGCGTGAAAATCAACTTAATCTAACACCCATGGCACCATCTACATCATCCAGAAGATGGACGGCCAAGATGGCACCACGTGGCCCCATCTCAGCCATCCAACCGATCCTCAGGACCGCTGTTGCGTCTCCTAAGCAGATCCAATGTGCGATCTGGGCCATTGGATCTTGATCCAATGGCCATGAGCACGTGCCGCTTAAAACATCTCCGCGACCATCTCTCCTCCACAGCGCAGCGGGCGAATGCTTTATCACGAGCGAGCGGCGCGCGTTTGAAATGCAAGGAGCAGGTGAGTAGTGTGGGCAACCGAGCGCGATTGACCACTCGATCAAGATCGAATGGTCGCCTGCGTGTAATTCGCTCACGCCGTATCTCACGCCACGCCTCACGCGGGATCACACGCAGGCGGGTGCGTAGAGGAGGCGTGCGGAGGCGCAATTTAAGCCGCCCTATCTCGCGATCAGATGGCTGAGATCTGCTGGATGTGTGCATGAGTTACGTGCAAGGAGGTGAGCGGGTGCACGTGTGCTGCCTACTACGCCCACGTTAGGACCTTTAGTGATGGATTTATCCATCACTAAAGGTCCTGAATTAATGTTTTTCAAATTGGAATGACCAAAATGCCCCCACTCCTTGCAACTATAAAAGGAGACCCCCTCCGCACGAAATTCTCATCCCTTCTCTTCTCTCCCTCTCCAAAGCTCAAGAGAAGCTTGTCCCACACCTGGGATGCTTCTCGCGAGATAAAGTCAAGTTTTTGTCCCCTTTCGGAAGCGGATCCCGCGACGACGACAACGTGCTACCCCGTTCCCATTCTTCCGCTTCATCCTCCTTCGTCCTACTCTGTCCTCCTTCATCCAGGCGTCGTCCCATCCGACTCGTCCTCTAAGCGACCGTTGAGGAGGATATCTCTCTCCCCATTCTTTTTACTGCTTTCTAGAATAGATTTACTGCTTTCTAGTGTAATCATTTTCCCACTTTCTAGTCGTAATGTTTAGTGTAATGAACAATCTTTCTGATGATGAAATTCCATGTTCATTCTACATCTCTTTTTGGTTTTTGTTTGTGATATTCTCTCTCTCTCATATTCTCTCTCTCTCTTCTATTTATTGTAAATAGTTAGATAGTTCTAATCAATTAATTTACTTCGTGACAAATAAAACAAATGCGTGTTTTTAAATCAAACGTCTGCCTCCCTGTGTTCGACCTGGGATTTCCATTTCGGTATAAATTTTATTGTTGAACACGAGTTCTTCGCTTTCATACAACGATGACAAGTTTTTTCAAAACCAACCACATTAGCATAGCAACTCATGCGTTCTACATTTTGGCACCGTTGCCGGGGAGGCGATGCTCTTTGATTTTTCTTCGCATTTTTACAACTTACAAATCATTTACCTCACTTCTCTCCTTTCTTATTGTGATTGCAGGTACTCTTTTGAGATGAGCAAAAGTGGTAGATTGGAGTAAAGTGCTGTGGAAGGTTTTGTAAGTTATCCGCCACCTCCCACCCATTAGATTTCATTTCACCACATAATAACACAAACATCAATCAAACTAGGTATTCTTATAAACTCTAAGGTTAGATTGTTTGTTGTTTGAGACCCACACCCACCCCAACCTCCATATTTAAAAAGAAAAAAATAATCTCACAGAGGTACACAACCTCATCTGATTTTCAAACTCAACAGGTAAACCGATCTTTGGAGCCAGTACACACATCCAAACACATAATTGAGTAGAAATCAGATTAGGTAATCACTTGTGTGCCTAATTAAGTGGTGCAACAGGCCAATTGTTTTAGTTGATTGGGCCGCACCACTTCAATTAAAATCAACTTATCAAGTAGCTGCCACATAGGTTCAACTCTTAGGGATTTACCAGGCACTCCACATTCTTTTAAGTTTTAAAGGAAAACATCTTCACCTATGCTTTCAAAACTTGGTGTGCCAACAAAACTTGTTTGAAAACACCTAAAGTTGAATCCTAAAAGCTACTAATCAAGATTTGAACCCTAAAATTCACCACATCAAAAATAATCTTACTTGAAAACCACTGGTTGTGCACTCACACACAAATCAATCAATCATTAAGGGTACAACCCAGATAAAGGGCCCATCACATTCCAAAGCACATTCAAACCTAGCCCTAAATAAAACAGAGTAGTCGTTGGCCTTAAGGATTCGACTCGCTCTTTAGAGCCCAGAACGAGATTATTTTCCATTAGTCTATTTCTACTGTTCAATTTGATGTCTAGCTAGGAGAGAAGAATCAAACGATCGTGGCTGAGGGGTACACTAGGAACCGGAGGTGCAAGCCGAAGGAAGAACCTTCTCCCCAATCCCTCCTTTTAACTGGTTAGATTGAACAGACAGAAGTAGATCAAATCGTTCCTTTATCTCAAGATGGGTTTTGGGAGTCTGTAGGCCTTTACGCTAGCCCATTTAAGGACAGGTTTGATTGTTTGTATTGCAGGGCGCCTTTCTTCCTCCCATCTCTCATGAATCCTTCCACATATTACACGCATTCCCACTCTTTCCCTCCTATTTTGAATTATCCTCAACATGACGATTATTCCGACTCGTACTGTAATCAACCATCAGTTAGTTGGGATAACTTGGATTGGGGATACAGTTTCGGACTTCCATGTTTAGGGTCTAACCCTGAACACTTTGATTGTGATTTATATCCTTCTCAGAGCCACATCAATTATAGATCGTCATCCTTTCATGAACAACCTAATATGATCTACAATCAAGAAAGATACACTGATCCTTACCCATCCTCTAATTACACTACCTTTAGGTCATCACCACCTTTTGAACAATCTGAAATGACCTATTATCAGGAAGGGTTTAACGAATCTCAATTCATTAACTCCCCTACATTGATCTCAAGCCCGCCCAACCCTGAACCAACTCATTTGGTTCAGGGTAACCAGGTTCAAGATAAGGTTCTGACTAACTTAAGGAATATCATATAATCTTTAGAAGTTCAGCCAACACCTTGCATTGAGAGATTGGAGCCTCTGATTGAAATGATTGATGATTTGAATAAGTATTTGTTGGATTGGCTCCAGGATGTTAAAGATAAGAACCCAGGTGAGTTTCTACTTGGGAAGTTAGCGAAATTGAAGATGAGATTTGTGGTTGCTTTAGTTCAGTCGTGGGATGATTCCCAAGATGAACTCCCTTCAGGAGAGCCAATGTTAGAAACTGCTCAGGCACCTGTTTGGGGGAACACGTGTTACGAGGCTGACCAGATTGAATTAGAGTAACCAATTAGGGATGATCTGATTTCTTCACTTGAGATCCCTGAGCTAGGGTATGAGGAAACGTATGTCTCCTTGGAATAAAAAGTGACAGATGATTTTGGGACATACATTAATATGGATCTTGACTTCTTTGATTCTGATGGAGAAGATTCGAGTTGCGAAGTCTCACACGAGTTTACAGAATATGATTTTTGTAAGACGATTGGGCCTGAGGAATCTGATAGATCATTTGATAGCCCAATAATTAAGGAAATTGATCTTATTGGGGCTCACATTACAGATCCAGAATCACATTTTCTAGATGATTCAATTCAATGCCTTGATTGTCAGTTACACCCCGTTGAGCTTATCGATGATTCTATTTCAAGATAGTTAGACCCAAGTCAATTTTGATTCAGCCACATCATTTAGACTTGGAGATTTCAGATGGGGTGATTAATATGCAAGAGGTCCTAGAATTTGACATGCTGAATGAGAAGGATAGGAGTTGGGAAATTCTGATTTGGGAAGCAAGTTCCGAAGGAAGTAAAAGACTGAGTCAAAGGGTTCCTATTAAGCTGAAACCATCAAACCAAGACCCTTACGACATTTGTTCTGAGGATGTCAAACCTAAGCACACATTCAATGATTATCCTTTTGAGCTTGAATTCTCTGTAACCCGACTTTTTGGTCTTGGGTTGCATCCTCATAAATCGCAGGCCCGACCCTGCTTGCATACTAATTTTAGGTTTTGGGTAATTTTTATCCAGAACCTGAGATATTCTCAATTATGGGGTATGGGTCTGCACCACAATCTAGTCCACATTTGTGGACATCTATTGGCAGGTCCGAGGTTTCATCTTTTTATTCTGATTCTGACCTACACCTGTGAATTCTTCATTTCTCTTCTTTGTATAGTGTGCCTAGCTGAAGGCACTAAATTCAGCACGTATACAGTTCATTTTAGCTTTTATCTCAGAGCAGACCTGAAATTCACGCAATTCATGTGCTTTTTATTCTATTCCACTCTGTTGTATGTCTTTTTAATACAATGAGGATATTGCATTAGATAGGAATGGGGGGGTGGATATTCATCTCTGAATTTATTCGTCAGCTCTATAAATTTATTTTATTTTATTAAAAAAAATTGGAATTTGGAAAGAGAACTTGGATTTAAGAAAATTTTCAATCTTAGGAAATACTACATTATGATTTGAACACAAAGACCATTCAGGTCTTTGGACTTAATCAGCCCATGTATCCACCAAAATGTGGATTTGTTTTTCGAGTCCTCGCCAACATAAATTCTATTTTAATTGGAGTAAATAAGTTTGGGTGATAAGTACATGACTTATCAACCCGCCTTCTGATTTGAGGTAACTTTGAGTTTTTAGCATCTGCACACTTTCTTTGCACTGACTCGTTGTTCGACGATTTTAACGAAAATTGGGTAGCTAATGAACCTTCTAGGGTGATATGGCTGGCAAGTTATCGTGGGTAACAGCCCATAGGTAGGTTGTCCAGAGCCCAATCACTGGATCTTTCTCTTTTTGCTGCCTTTAGGTAAATCCTAGACCAGGGAAGCCAACTACATAAAAAAAGAGAGTCAAAAAGAAAAAAAAAAAGGAGAAAAGAAAAAAAAAGAAATAAACCACACTTCGCCACATGAGTATGGCTGGCAAGTTGTCGGTGGTAACAGCTCATCGACCGGTTGTCCAGAACCCAGCTCAATAAATGCACTGCAAAATCCCAAAACACTTAGGAAGAAGCGGAGAAGTAGAATAAACCTGGGAGATATACATTGGATTCACCCTTGTGTTGACCCCATAAAAAAATAAAAGTAAGGAGAAAGCTACTGGTTGTAAAGATACACCTTTAGGTAGAATTCTTTTTTAGGTCACCTAGAGGCGTAGAAATCTGAAATCCGTTTTAACTGCCGGTCAACAAGTCTATCACATTCACAATAAGATGCTTAGAACTTAGGGTTCTCATCAAATCTTGGGTGAGTTGAATGGCCGTAGAAAGCCACTCTTAAACCCTAAAACTTGAAAATCCAAAAAATTAGAAAAGAGGAAAAAGGGAAAAAGAAATTTCTCTTTGAATAAGGTGAGGGCTTGAGGTAGTCTGCATTTTGGTAGATACTCGGGCACTGTTGTGTCTTTGAAAGTTTAGATCCTAAGTAAACATTTTCTTAATGATTGAAAATAACTCAAGCCTAAATAATCCAACCTGATTCTTTTATAAATAGCATATAGATTTTGCTAGGGACTAGCAAAAGATAGGCATGGGGGTATGATGTAAACATGTTTACACTACTTAAGATGTCTATTTATGCATGTTCTTAAGCATAGGATTGCATTGCATACTATAAATATTGCATAACATGCATCATCTTGCATTTAGAGTAGTTTGAATAAAATGGAGGTTAATTATCTCATTTTATGTTCATAGACAGGGTAAACTTTTTATTGGGGCCTCGGATCGAAGATCCAATTGTACAGATGTAACCAGGGTGACGATTGGAGTTCAACGACTCCAAGATCGCCCTAATCTGACATCTGTAGCATCAGATAGAGATCGAGGAACCCTAGAAGATCAAGGGCCAAGATGGTGTGAATATGCACTTCAAACAACAAATCCGATCGCATGGATGGATTTGGATCGACGATCGCAGCCTAACAACGTGAAAATCGACTTAATCCGACACCCGTGGCACCATCTACATCATCCAGAAGATGGACTTCCAAGATGGCACCACGTGGCACCATCTCAGCCATCCAACCGGCCCTCAGGACCGCTGCTGCCTCTCCAAGGAAGATCCAATGCACGATCTAGGCCGTTGGATCTTGATCCAATGGCCATGAGCACGCGCTGCTTAAAACATCTCCGCGACCATCTCTCCTCCACAACGCAGCAAGCAAACGCTTTATCGCGAGCGGGCGGCCCGCTCGCGATCGAAATGCAAGGAGCGGGCGAGCAGTGTAGGCGAGCAGGAGCGATTGACCACTCGATCGCGATCGAATGGTGGTGCACACGCAATTGCGCTCACACCGTATCTCACGACATGCCTCATGCGGGATAACACGCGGGTGGGTGCGTAGAGGAGGCAGGCAGAGGCACGATTTAAGCCGTTCGATCTAGCGATCGGACGGCTGAGATCAGCTGGACGTGTGCATGCGTTATGCGCGAGGAGGTGAGCGGGCACATGTGTGCCGCCCACTATGCCCACGTTAGGACCTTTAGCGACGGATTTGTCCGTCACTAAAGTCTTGAATTAATGTTTTTGAAATTGGAATGACCAAAATGCCCCCACTCCTTGCAACTATAAAAAGAGACCCCTTCCATACGAAATTCCCATCCCTCTCTTCTCTTCTCTCCCTCTCCAAAGCTCAAGAGAAGCTTGTCCTACACCCGGGATGCTTCTCGCGAGATAAAGTCAAGTTTTCATCCCCTTTCGGAAGTGGATCCTGCGACGACGACGACGTGCTGCCCCGTTCCCGTTCTTCCGCTTCGTCCTCCTTCGTCCTACTCTGTCCTCCTTCGTCCAGGCGTCATCCCATCCGGCTCGTCCTCCAAGAGACCGTCGAGGAGGATATCTCTCTCCCCATTCTTTTTACTGCTTTCTAGAATAGATTTACTACTTTCTAGTCGTAATGTTTAGTGTAATGAACAATCTTTCTAATGATGAAATTCCTTGTTCATTCTACATCTCATTTTGGTTTTTGTTTGTAATATTCTCTCTCTCTTCTATTTATTGTAAATAGTTAGATAGTTCTAATCAATTAATTTACTTCGTGACAAATAAAACAAATGCGTGTTTTTAAATTGAACGTCCGCCTCCCCGTGTTCGACCCAGGATTTCCATTCCAGTATAAATTTTATTTGTTGAACACGAGTTCTTTGCTTTCATACTACAACGACAGGTTTTTCAAAACCAACCACGTTAGCGTAGCAACCCATGTGTTCAACAAGGACTATCAATTTTTTCTTTTGTGTGCTCCTTTGGCATTCTTTGTATTTCCTCATCTTTTCCTCCTCAAGAAAGATTTTTTATTCAATCTTCAAATTTCCTCCCTTTCTCCATATATGTATTATATGTATTGTTTGTAAGAACCCCTTAAGGAATTGAATTTTCCATTTATTTTGCACCTTAATACCTCCCATGCTTAAGTTTTGTAATGTCCTCATTGTAAACCAGGTGGGTTCAAATTCAGTTTAGCTTAAATTTTAGAACAAGGTCAATGGGTGGGTGAGCGGGTGGGGATAACTATTGTGGACAATTTCAAGCTCTGATACAAGTATCAAAGGTAGGGTCGACTGTTCTAAAATTGAACCCTAATGTGCAATAGGAATGTAGTTCAAAGGGAGTCAGAAGGGTCTCAGGTTTTTGAAATGATGAGTTGCATCCCATTAAATGCTAAATTCAATGCGTGTAGCCGAGTAGAAGGTGGTCAAGGAGAAGGGGTGGTCAGATTGGAGGAATTCTGTAGAACAAGCACCTTGATGAGTAGTCTGGTTGGTCTAACTAGGTGCTAATTCAAATCATTAGGTTGATGATGCAGATTAAACCTAATTAATTTAGTGGGTTGAAAAATGTGAATCAGTAGGTGTGGGGCCCACCAGATGCTTTGTGGTTCAAAAATATGTGGAAATACGAATCGGGAGTTCGACTATATCAGCTCAACTTAATTAGAGTAGGGGTCCTCAAAGGATAATGGATCTGTGGAGGATGTAGGAACCCTACTGGTGGGATTAGAGGTTGGAAAAATGTGGTTATTAGTTTTCGATTCCCTATCAAAATATGGTGATGAATCATATATAACCATATCAGAAAGAAGTGAGTCAGAATAGAAATTGATTCGGTTGGCAAGTCGAGGTTGGGATCAATTTCTGAATGGCTCTGGCTCTGGAGTGAGTGGTAGGGCTACTTCGATGTCTGGGTGCGGTATGGGCTCCTCAAGAAATGATTCAAAGATTGGTTCATCCAGAGAGTCCTTTCCATAATGTTCATCCAAGTCAAATGTAAGTGCCTGGAGAGTGCTTATAGGATCCTGGAAATTTGAGTCGGTGAAAGATTTGAACTCTGCATTGTAGACACTCTCGGCAATTACTGTGTTTGATTCTTGTAGATCATAACAAATGTTTCCAAATCAATTGAATATGATTTTGAATCAATGATTTCAGGACCAAGGGTCTCAGAATCAAAATTAAAGAATGAATTATGGATACTGAGGTTGTACACTGACTCATAGTCATCTAGAAGCAATAGTTCTCATAAATCAGAGCATGATTCAAAATCATCGGAGAATTTGCGACAATCAGTCTTTGAACTTGATTCAGGATTGGGATTTCCAGCACAAAACAAATCAAGATTCATGGAACCATCAACCTTACTTTGGTCTAACCTAATCTTAAATTCTAAGCTCAAAGGGGTGTCCTTATTAGGCATGGCTTGGGTTCTGAGCACCTATGATAGATCCAATCACATCCCAACTCTTCCAACTCTAATTTTGTATCGTAGATCAGTGTGACTTTCGAAAAATCAATTTCTTCTTCCGATGAGTTTGGAGAGGTATAATCATCAAATACAGGCCCAAAATCATAATTCAATTCTAAAATCTTGCTCTCATCACATTTGGCCTCATGATCATCCCAACTAGGCTCAGATATAGATTTTAGGTTAGGTGTAAGAATTGGGTCACTAGAATCCAGATTTGGTTCTATTGGGATATTAGAATTATTTTCGAGGAGCACTGATGCGAAGAAATGCATGATTTGTAATTAGGGTTTTATATTGTTGTAATTCATAAATCCGATCGCTTTTAAAATTTGTAAAATCGAGTACTTGGGTAAGTATTCAAGTCATCCCATGGGAACTAGGAATGTACTTTAAAACACTCTTGCTCAAATATGGAAATCAACTTTCTTTTTAGGTTTTTAAATATAAGATTTGTTTATTTTTTTGAAATAATGGGCAACTACAAAAATTAAAGCAAGAAAGAGATTACACCTAACTTGCTAATGCTAACACTACAGTGACAAACTAGTATTTTCTCTAAACTCACCCTAGGCACGTGGAGGCCTAGGGTAATTACGGAGAGTGAAATGTGCTAGAAACCACAAAAAAGATGCAACACAATTGAAGAGAGGCAACTTTAATTAAGGAGAAAAATTATTTTACAAAAAGGAAAAGTAGAGGAATGCTTCTACTCTAACAAATGAAGATAAAAGAAAACAAAAATCCTCTTGTGATAATGTTGGTGAAGAAGAGAGAGGCTTCTTGCTCCAAGCTCAACTGCTCCTGGGCTTCAAAAGAAGTTCTTCTCCTTCCTTGAATAGCTCCTCCAAAATGGTGTCCTCCTTGACAAGCCCTAAGGGGGACATGCCTTTGCTCCTCCAAAGGTGGATGATTTCCACCCACAAAACTCCTCCTAGGGTGGTGTGCACCACCCTCATGACCTCCTCCTAAGGTCTTCCTTGCCTGGTTGCTCCTTTGGCTGGTGGTGGCATAAGAGAGAAGGGAAGAGGGGAAGTCACCAAGGCGACAGAGTATCCCCTTAATCTTCTTCTCCTTCTTCTCTTGGCCATGAGTATGGTGGGTTGAAGGTGGAGAATATCAAGCCAAAGGGTGAAGAACATGGTGGTGGTTATAGGTCTTTTTATAGAGTGGAGTAGGTGTAGGTTGATGTTGACTATGGTTAAGGGAAGAGTGGCGTTATGGATGGCTAGGATATGGAAGTTGGTGGATGGATGGTGGATGAGGGTTGGCGTGGGGGTAGAAGGATGCATGAGGTGGTAGTTATGGTGGGTGGAGTAGAGTTGGTGCCAACTCTATGTGGGTTGGAGTTAAGGGTTGGTTGATGTGTTGTATGGCTAGGATTAGTATGTAAGGTGGTAGTTAGGAGATGAGTGACTAGGGTAAGTTGGCGCTAACTTAAGGGATGTGTGGAGGTTTAGTTAAGGGGTTTGGTGCGAACTTTAGGAGGGTTTAGGTGGGTTAACTGGCGTGTGATTGCACAACAATCATAGGTCCTAATCAACCTAAATAATGTCTGAACCTAGCTTAATTTGTGGATATTGCACTCATATCTTGCATATCATGCATTGCATCAGTTTATCTAAAATAAGATGAGATATCCAATTATTTAATGGTTTTTATTGCTATTTGCAGGTAATAAAGTGATCCAGGATGCAGGAGATAATGGAATAAAATAATAAAGGAAGAAGAAGACTGATTCAAACAAGAGAAGTGAGGATGATAGCCTTATCCCTACCCTTAGAAACCCTAGGACAACCTTCTCAAACCCAAAACCATCTCCATTAGGACACCTTAGCCTCAAAATCCAAACATGGATAGCATTATCCATGTTCTTATCCACCCTATCCCTCTTCCAAACACTTTGGAACCAAAACCCACCTTAGAAAACCTAAAATCCACTCTTAGCACCTTTTAGGACATCTAGACATCTGGCTGGACAGCAGATTACTGCAGAATATCAATCCAGGAAGCCAAAACTCATACTGACACAGAAGTGGATGTCCAATCTACTGTCCAAACGTCTAATTTTGGAGTATAAGGTGTCTGACCACTCTTATGGATGTCTGATATTGTTCTCTGGTTCCTGATTTTGGTGCTAGAAGCTTGATCTTGCCTATTTTGACCTAGAAACCCCACCAGACACCCTAGGAAACCTAATTAGAGACCTCCTAAGCCTAGTCCACTATCCATAGCCCTACTTATCCTATCCCTAACCCAATTGAACCATCTCATACCTGATTGGGTGCACCTGAACCCAATTAGATCCACCCAGGATCTAATTAACTCATACTTGTTAGGTTTACCTAAGCCTAAACACACACACACATCCAATTAGAATTGACCTAGACCCAATTAGGTTCACTCCTTTCCAATTAGACTCACCTAAGCCTAATTAGGTCCACACCCACTTAATGTAGGTTAACCAACCTAGATTCACCAAACCCACAACCCTACTCTACGAAAATTATACCCACACATACACGCACTTTCCTATTCTAGCCCTCATTAGTTGGTCACCAACCTAGATCCTACATTGGTGGCACTTGCTATTTTGGGAGCCGCCAAAAGGGGTGACCCATTTGAAATGGAGAGGCCTTCCCATAAAAGCCAAAGAAAGAGAGAGCATGCCCATTGATTCCCATTCCATGCATTCTCCTCCACTCCACACTTGTGACCACTCCCCTTCCAACCCTAAGAGCCACCACCTCCAATCCCTAGGGCCTTCCACCACTCCCTCCTCTAAGGGGTCCTCCTCCTCCAAGGCTCCTCCATGGACGGCTAGGAAGAAGCTCTCCTCCAAGGTTCTTCAAGGGCAGCTAGAAGAAGGAGAACACAAAGGGTGCAACACCCTCTTCTCCTCTCTTCACTTGGACATGTCCTCTCTTCTCCATAGAGTGGATGCCCCTCTCTCGTTCTTCTTTATCTTAGTCGGCCACAAGGTTTCCCATACCTTGTTTGGCCATCCTCTCTTGTTGGTAGGAGTGTAGATCGGTTTGCATACCCATGGTCTAGCCTACACCCTCACACAAGGCCGATGGCCCTAGTGGCACTTTCCGACGTGAGGGATGATAACTCTACATCCAATGATAATAATTCCATCAACTAGAGTTAGTTTTGGGGATATATGTGCATACCATAATGGGCTTGGGAGCATTGCATGCATGACGAATTAAGATTACTTATAATCAATGTTAATGGCTATGTGTACAAGTACATGTTGAAACAGGCCTCAGATGAGCAATTGGATCGCACGGATGGATCCAGTTTGATGAACGAAGTCCAACGGACTCAAAATCGCCTAAATCCGACATCCGGAGCTCTCACAACAAGCCGAAGAAATTGTGACAGTTGATCTGAGGATCAACGACCACGAGATTGACACATGTCACACATCCACACCATTAGCCGCCGCACCTGCACTCAGCCTCGCTTCATCAAGAGCAGCTGAGGATCCGCAAAGGCGTGCTCTCCATCACGCCCAAAGAAGCCTTCAAAGTGGAATCCTGACCATTGGATATCCATCCAACAGTCGACCATGCCCGCACCTGACCTCACATCCGCAACAACTCGTGAAGGCAGCATAGTGGGTGAAACCTTGCACTCGCAAGCAGTGGCGAGCGTTCGAACCCGGTTGCTCCCCAAATCATGTGCCAGCTTGCACCGCAGCCAATTAGAACAATCTGAACACCATTGAACAGCCCTGAGGCAGGCTATGCAGTGAGCCCTCACGCGCCCGATGCAAATGCATGCGATCACGAGCATGGCGCATTTCCAAAGCACGCAAGGCGTGATCTGAACCAGCACTCAAGGCGCGATCTCGATCGTCCGATCTTTGATCGGGGGGCCTATGTTGTGAGCACATGGATTGCATAAAGGAAGAAGAACGCGTGTGTGCTTGGACTGACAGGTGAGGGGCTTCACCGACACTTTTGGAATGGGTTTAGTGACATCCTAGACATCGCTAAAACCCTTACTTAGTTTGGGAACCCCTTCTTCTCTATATAAACCTCCTCAATCACCCCATTCAAGAGCATTGAATTCTCATACACTCTCCATGCAATATTAGCCCTCTCCTAGCTCCACTAAACACTCCATATCTGCCCTGGAGTTGTCAAGCCACCGACGGAACCCCCCTCCATCATTGTGGCCACCTTGCCTCCTCTTCGCACTCTCTTTTACTTTAGTTTTATGTTGCACTATTTTAAGCTTTCATCTGTTGTTGTAGATGTAAACGATCTCTAATTGCATGCTATATGTTGATGTTGCTTCTTATATCATAGTTCACATCTCCTTAAGTGATTGTCATGTTTTAAGCGTAAGCTCTAACCTTACTTTCTCTCTCTCTCTCTCTCTCATTTTCGCAAGCAAACCACGCTACCATTTTGTGACACCTAAAGCGACTAAAACTAATAGGATTTGACGCCTCCCTAAGATTGACACTTAGACTCACAAATCCATATCTTAATTTAAAATCGAAAACGCGAGCACATGCTACAATGACGTAATTAAACCAACGCGTTCCGCGAGCATCAAGGGATTTTCTCTATTTACATGCTTTCTAGTGTAGATGTGTTGACATTTTTATGCATAAATAATATTGCGTGATCATCGTTTCTGTGATTGATTATCTTTATCTTCATGCTACTTAGGCTCGCTCACACTATGCACAGCCACCATGGCCCCACTTAGATGCACGTAGTCACTTAGGTTTTTGCTAGCACATCTAGATCTAAGTATTAGTTCACTTTTCAAAATAAAGAAACAAAAGCACAAAAAAATTGCTAAATAATAAAAAAAGACCAAAAAATGTTAAGTTAGAGTAGATTTAGGTTAGAAAAGCCGATCAAAATCTCAAATCATTTTCACGCCTCCCAAAGATGAACGACCAGGACTCAAGTTCTAAGAAGAAAAGAAATCTATGCGAGTTTTGTTATTATAAATATTTTTTTCAAGGGGACTTCGTGACTATACTACAATTTTTGACGATTTCAAAATGCGTGATTTCCACGCTTGTCAAATGGTGTCGTTGCTGGGGAGGCAACACATGAGTTTGGATTTGGATTTACTTAACTTTGGTTTGTTTTGATTGCAGGTCAAGAACGAAGAGGATCCGCGCACACAACGACCTGTGGTAAAGACCACAGCTATTGTTTTTCATCCTCCATTTTCTTTGCTTTCTTAGGTTAAAAAAAAAAAAATTCAAGTTCAAATTTTCGTATTTGAATTTATAAAAACAAAAATTTCTTTCCTTGGTGTGTGCTTTAACTTGGAAACTTTTTAAACACACCAAAAGTCAGATTTGGAAATCCGACTAGCAAATATTGACGATTTTCAAAAATCTATTTCCGTCAAAATAAGAATCCAAAAATTTTGGGATTCAGTTTGATCTTAGGGTTTCAAACCGGCTTTCTAGTGCCACCTTTTATTTGAAAAATTCATACAGGGTGAATTTTAAAAATTCTTATAGTGGAAGGGGGTCGGAACAGTCTGCACTCTGATTTTATATAACTTTAAACATTAATTCTGACTTCTAAATAAATCAGATCTCTTTGAAATTTATGGGGTTGGAAAGCAACTAAAACTTAGTTGTTTCTAAAAATTTTCAAGAATTTTTGGATTTCTTTTGATACTGTTTCAAACTGAATTACTCATAAGGGTTCTATCTAGCCTATTTGACCCCTGGACACTAAAAAATTGTTGGAAAATTGTATGAAATAGTAAAAATATTAAAAAATATTCCCTGAAAGACCTGTTGAAAAAGGAATATCTATGCCAAATTTCATATTATTTTGCTTCAGTTACTAATTTGGAATGTGATTTTAAATCAGACTAAGGTTTGACTATAGATTTTAGAAGAAGCACGAACCCTAGGTGATTCACATTAGGGTTTAAATTTAGAGACCCAAAACAAACTTGTTTGAGCCTGATTTGGGTGTGATTGCATGAGAGGGGATTTGCTGTGATTGGTTGTCCACTCTCTCACCCACTTGAATTGAAATTATTCTACATTTCAACTTAGGCAACCACTTAGGTCGATTTCACTTAGTAGTGGTGCATAAGGATCATTATTTTCTTTAATTAGGTCACACCACTTCTATCTTATTGGACTTAAAAGCATCATATAGACTTATCTGATATTAGGGTTTCCACATTAAGGTAGAGCACATTTGCATTCTATACTTAAAGGAAATTCGTAAAACAAATTGGGACTTGCAAAACCTGTTGTGTGCTTCACTAAAACCTTGTTTGAATTGACTTAAACAAGAAAACCCTAAAAGAAATCAATACAAGCACTTGAACCATAAAAGCCACTACACCAATTAAAGCTTGTATTGCAAACCCTTTGTCTGTGCACTTCACACTAAATCCAATTTTAAGGGCAACATCCCCCAAACTCCCAATCACATTTCAAGAGCACTCTAAGCCCAAGCCTAAAACTAAGTAGACGTGCCCTAGGCAGGACTAATTTACATAGTAATTGAAATTTGATTGGGTGAAAATCACGGCCTTGTCTATTTGGACCAACCGGTGACAAGAAAGGTTGGTGCGGTAACTTCGTTAACCTTTAGTGGTGTCTCGTCGTGCGGGGTGTCCTAGGGGGTCCCACCCTTCTAGCTAGCTAAGTAATTCAAGGGTTGGTTTAACCTAGTTCCATTTTAGGATACTGGGTTTAGATCCATTTAGGGTATACAATTTAGGGCTAGCTTGTTTGCTTGATTTGGGGCTCTCCTTCATCTTTCTTCCTAGGCCTTTGCCTTATTTCCACCAGCCCCTTACAGCTGGTTGAGTCTTCCTGAGGAAGACTATCTCTTATCTCTATTCGCTTCTTTTCTCAAATAGCCATTAACCCATATCATTCTTTTGACCCTCAGGGTTCACCTCCCAATCCAACCATGTTTTTGACTCCTCCTAGTTGGGAGACTCATCCTTAGAAGTTGGGATATGATTATCCTTATCCCCCAGCTTACTTAGAAGTTGAACCTCATGGATCCGACCCTTATCTAAATTAGAACCAATTGAAAGCCATAGTTGCTGAATTCCAGGAGTATAACAAGGATTATACAAATCAATGTGCCAAGCTCCTGGAGTAAATTAGACAATCCCAGGCACAATCTCAATCTTATCACTTCTCCCAGAAACAAGAGACCTGGAATAACCAGCCTAGTGGGTCTAGTGACCCCTATTTTGGATCCACTAGCTACTCTACTGACCCTTGCTAGACTGGGGAGGCACCCTGGACTCAGCCAACCCAGAAGGCACCTTTGGACCTAATCCATGATTTGGGTAGATCATTTGAGGAATGCACCGTTTCTGATACACCTGTACCTTATAATATATCATTAAAGAATTAGAATAATGGATCACAAGTACAGGATCACACATCAAGTCCTCAATCAACTCCCTCTATAGTCAACCCCACTCAGGGTGATACACCTTTTGATTATCCGGATTCGTATTACCCTGAGCGGGAGAGACAATCCTTATCTTTCATGGCCACCACAGAGACTGACTCTGACTCAAGATCAATCTAGGCCAGCCTAGTACTCCACTCAATCCACTTTAGGGCAACCATCTAGTCCAACCCAACCCACAACCACCCTTGAGGATATCATGAACATTTCGTTGGACTTTGACAAGAAAAATGAAGAAAGGCTAACTAAGCTGGAAAATCAAGTGTTCTCAAGGGGATCAAATCAAGAGAGTTCAGGAATCACTTTATCCCCAAATGCACACTCCTCTTCATTCCTATTCTCCACCTATTCTTCCGACCCCTCCTCCAATCTATCATATGTACTAGTGTGCAAGGGCCAACTCTTTGGCCTCTAAAAGGAAGAGGAAAGCTAAAAGCCCACCCAAACAATCTGATTCGGGCTCAAACCAAAATCATAAGACCAAACCCGCATCCAGCTCTAACTCAAACTCTAGGGACAAAAAGAAGAAAAAGGCTCCTGAAGTTGATTTGAGTTATTTACCCTTTCCTAGGGCCTTAAAGAAAGAGTCACAAGAAAAGAAAAAGACTTGCACACCTAAAAAGGTGGTTCTATCTGCCAACATAATTGCATTTGTTTCTGGAACTCTACCACCCAAAAAGATCGACCCTAGAAAACCTTTCATATTGTGTGCTATCAAGGGATTCACCTTCAATAGAGCCCTTGTGGATCTAGGGTCTTCCATCAGCTTGATTCCTACTGCCCTTTTTTATCACACCAGAGTTGGAGATCTGCACCACACACCTGTCACCATTAGAATGGCAGATGGCTCCATCAAAACACCTAAGGGGGTAGTTTAGAATGTCATCATTAAAGTGCAAGGTCTTAGCTTTCTGGTTGATTTTATTATTTTGGACATGGATATACCAGAAAAGCTAAGTGATTCACCCGTCATTCTGGGTTGCCTTTCTTGGCTATGGCCAATGCACGGATTGATTGTTACTCAGTATGTATGGAAATGAGTAGCGGCAACGAGAAAATTCACTTTAATATTTATGCAGCCGATAAGAAAATGAAGTCAGGGTATTTTTTCGATGACACGAAAAGTGATTCGAAGGGTAATTCGGAAGAAACCATGGCAATTGACACCTGGGTAGAACCACATGACCCGAATCAACAATCCACTAGATCACATAAGTCACTCTTAATACCAGATCAAATCAGTGATAGTATGGTTGACTATCTTGATCGACCTAGCCCAATTCAAACCCCTGCCTCTTGCAATGAATCCCAGATTACTCAATTGACTAAAATGATTCATGAAATAAAAGAAGCTAGTGCAAGAGAATATGATGATATAAGAAAAGAGCTTCATAGAATCTGGGATGAGCAACAAAAATCAGAAATATTCGAATTTGGGTCGGGTATGCCACAACAGATTTGCGATTCGGTGGTGGTCATGCAGGATTCTATTGATCAAACACCCGAGGTGGATGATTTTGAAGTTCCTATAGAAGTAGAGGAAGGAGATTTATTCGAGAATCTCGATCTTGATTGAGGGCCTGAATACCAATCATTTCATTTTGAGGAACCTAGCATTAAGGGACCTGAATATGATTTTGTTGTATTTGAGGATACCCATGTAGACCTTGATGAATTGATTTAGATAATCACAAACATTAAACAACAAAATCAAAAAGACTTTGACAAGTCCTCAATCAATGATTCAGCCCATTCCACTTTCATGGAGGGACTCACTAGTGAATCTAATACCCAATTTCATATAAGTGATAAGGTGGAAATATCCCCCTATGAAATAGATATTTAAGAAGTTGAAAGATTATTGGGGATTACATATGATGAGTTATCGGAGGAAACTAAAAATTTTGGGGAATCATGTGATAATTGGGAATTAGAATTGAAAATTTTTTAAGAGATAAAAGAAGATGATACCCAAACATCTCTGGTAGAGACAAAAATTGATCACTAGACCTTGATTTCTAGATCTGACCACACCACTTGGGTCATGCCTCCCATTCATCACCATTATCAAGACCCATATAACTTTACCCCACACAACTCCACCCACATTCTCCATTACCTCTTCCAGATGCCTTCATATTCATTTCTTCTAGGCACCCGTATTTATCTGACTTACTTCTGTAGCATTTGGCTGTAGATTTTACCAAGCCTCATCTACATATTTTCTCAATTATTTGGGCTTGAATTTCATGGACAGCTGGTCTGCGTTTGCGGCCCACTGTTGGAGACTAAAATTCTTATTATTTTACTCGCCATTATCAATATTGTATTGACATAGCCTTTTTGAGTTTATGCACAGCTGGAGGCATTAATCTTAGCACATATATATAGCATATTTTATTTGGCATATTCTTCTGCATATTTATTTTACTTCTTAGGTGTTGGAATAAGCGAAATGAAAAATTCAGAAGCTATTCCAGGTGATTTCTACCCATTTACTCCCTGTCTTAATTTATTTTTCATTATATTCATGCATGAGGACTTGCAAGAAAGTAGGCATGGGGGGGTAGTACTTGTAAACTAAAAATTTTTATGCCAATACCTAGGAAAAACCTTACGTACATCATGCTAATTGCACTTTAGGGTCCTTAAATTAAGAACAACTGAGTCCACCTCCAATGTTCTCATTGGAGCTAGAAATTGTCCGCAACAGCCACTTCTGACTCGTTCGCTCACCTTTCTGTACTAACTTTAGGGCCAAGCTGAATGTAACTCGAATTAGGAAAATTTTTGATGTGCAACTTTGAAAGGTTACAAATAGCATTTATATATATACTGCATTCATGAAGAAGATTTTTATCAAGAGAATGCATTAGGGATTTTATCCTCTAGTTGATTCCTGTAATTTAGAATCCAGTACAATTTTCACACCCACAAGTAGAATTTGCAATGGATTCATAGTGAAGATTGATAAACGTCTTTAGTCTATCAAGAAGAAGAAGTGTTTCTTTTCCTGAACACCTGGACAGTGTTTTGAGAGTTAGGCAGATTTTCTTCAAAAAATCCACCAAATAGTGTGAGATGAAAGTAGAGAGTACTGGTGCTCTATGATTAGTGCAAGGAATCTGGAATCCTAGATAATTAGGTAATGATACTCAGAGATTAGGCATAGTTTTCGCTCTCGGATCCTGCGTATACATTTTGTGTGAAAGTTTGAGAGCCACCAATCATGGCAAATACTCGAAGAGCGAGTTTTCATAAAACTACGGCTAAGGTGGATGGTTACAACAATTCTTTACAGAATCCTCGGCTAAAGGAGGGTACTGATGTCAAGGTCAGGAATACATCGTCCTATCTTTCTTGGTGCTGAGATTAGGCACTTCCACCAAATAAGCCACCCAGTGTCTCTTGAGTGCCACCAATCCCTAATAATGTCTCCTCAATAAAATTCATGAATGTGTTGCTAGATTGTGTTGTGTTAGAAAAATTATATATAAAAAAATGAAAAAAGAATTGAGAAAATGAGAAAAAGAAAAAGAAAAGAAAAGGGAAAAAATAGAAAAAAGAAGAAGAAAATAGCAGAAAAAGAGTCTGTGAGTATTTAGTGCTTATTTCAGTTACGTTGAGGTAATACCACCAAATAAAGTTGAGATCCACCAAATATGGCCTTAACTCACTTTTTTATGTTTTTTCCTGCCCGAATACTAGCTGTGGAATTTGACTTAGCGTTAGGATTATGGGAATTCAATTAAAGTGTAACACCAAGTGAGGCCACCAAATACAGATCATATGTGTGAATCTGGTGAGATTGTGAGCTCAAAGAAAAAGAAAAAAAGAAAAGAAAAGAGGGAGAAGGATGAATACAAAGGAACCAGAAGAGAGCATAGTTTTTCTCATCTTTCTCTTAGTGTTTCATGGTGTAAGGATGCATGTGGTGGTCAGACGGTGATGAAGATGAAGGCAAGAAGGTGGGTTGTTTGGTGGAGCATTTGGATAGGTGGAATGCGTAATAAGGATGAGGTTTTGTGTGCAGAGGTATGGCGGAGCTTGTGAGGGTGTTGGCGAGGCGTATGCTGCGATGGAGCATTGGGGAGGCCTCGTCGAAGGGCGACCGGATGTGGAGAAGATGGAGGGCGAACAGTGGCGGCATAGGTTGAATTGAGAGTTTGAAGGAAGGAAAAGAGATTAAAGGTAGAGGGAAGCCTAACTACACTAACCTAATTGGATTAAAGGGGAGGGAGGCACCGGTTATGGTATGGTCGGCGTTGGAGAAGGGAATACCTCCCAGTGGGGGAGAACGGTAAGGAAGAGAGGGAAAGACGACGCCTGCTGGTATTGCAAGATGCGGACGAACTTGAGGAAGGAGAATTGATCGACTGTGGTTTGTGGCAGCTGACTAAGAGGGTGGAAGAGAAGCTCACCGGAGCTTGCGAAGAGTTCGGCTGGTGAGGAGGGAAGAAGAGTGGAATCTGGCCAAAACTAAGCTAAGGAGGCAAAGCTTATATAGATCTCAGGACTGCTGTAAATAAGGGAGGAAGCTTGATGAGCTTTGAAATTTCAGGGAGAGAAATCCCTAAAATTTCAAAGGTTCGCATCAACTTTTGGCTAAGATTCATGGTCGAAGAAGTGGCTCAGATGATTGGGAATCATCTAAGGAATGCTGCTTCCAATTTTGGAGGAGATTGATTGAGGAATTTAGGAGCTTCCCTTTATTGAAGGTCATTGTTCAATGCGTTCAGACAGCAATGGTGGCAGGGGCCTAGATGTGAAGGTGATGACAAAGTTAGGGGGTCTTTTTAATAGATTTTGAAATCTGAGGGGCTATTTGAGAGAAGGGTTAGACTGGACCAAAATGCAAACTAAGTAAAGATGATCTCTGATTGGGTCCAAATTTTGGTACAAACCTAATTTAGACCCAAAGAATCTGATGGTGAAGTTGAATTTGTGTTTTGACCAAGTTTGACTAGGTAATTTACATAGAAATCCAAATTAATGCAACTTCCTATCTAAGACTCTGTTTTAGGTCAAAATGGGTTCCAATGGTCAAATCAAGGATACCAAACCTTATGGAATATTTTTATATAATTTCTAGAGGGCTTAGGTGAATTTTATCCTGACCATAACGTCTGTTATTCAAGAGGGTCTGAAATTAGGGTTTCGGGTGTTTGTTAATTCTCGAAGTGCGTAAAAACCCATTTCTATTTGTACAAACTCACTTGTTAGTCATTAATGCTCATTTGACCTTCATTTAACCCTTGGGAAATCCCGTGATTGTTCTACATTTAAGATATTCTGTTAAAACTGCAGATTTAATCCTATTTTAATGCACTCTTCTCAGTAAGGATATTCAATGAATTATGACTCTCCAGCGATTATGTAGGAGCAGTTGTCAATTGATTCTAATTAATTAAAGCTAGTTATGACTTATAATGACATTATCATCAACAACCATGGAGGGGGAGCTAATTTTGAGCTTAGCTAAGCTAACTTAGCTAGTAGAGAATGAGTAGGATGGAGCTAGGGTTTAGGAGAGAGGAGCTGAGGAAAAATTATCTGGAGCTGGAATGAAGCTGAATTGGAGCTGAAATGTTGAAGAGGCCTTCATGAAGAGTCAACTACTCAGCTTCGCTAGCTAATTCTTATGCTAGCTGCTAAGCTTCAGTAGTTAACCTAAATTGAGCTGGTTTCAACCTAACTCAAGCTAGGTTGAGTTGGAACTACCTCTGATGGGAACTCCCGAGCTAACTTAGCTACTAGTTGACAAGTAGTAGCTAAGCTGGAGGGAGTTCAGCTACCATGAGCTGAATGGAGCTAGGGAGAGCCAGACTTGAGCTGAGGTAGACTCTTGTCAACTTAGTTGAGCTAGCTAGAGCTCCCAATGAACTGATTGGAGCTGAGATGAGCTAGACTCAACTAAGTTGAGCTGGATCTGACTTGACTTGAGCTAGGTTGAGCTAAGATGAATCGCTATGAGCTGAATAGAGCTAAATGGAGTTAATCCTAACCCAAGTGAGCTGGTATTCAGCTATGATGAGCTAGGGATTGGCTGAGCCCAAGCTGGAATGAGCTTCCTCTTCACTAGTTGCCTTCATGAGTCTAGAGTTTTTGGATCTATCTATCTGTTTGTCCCTAACACTCAAATAAATCTATTAAAAAAATAATAAAATATGCAATGCATGTCGAACCTACTTGATGCCTCAATGCAGCCCAAAAACCTATTTGCAGAGTTAAAAAACTAAGAGCTAGATTTATTTTAGGTCATAAGAATGATGATAAACAGGGGCTTATCACACCCCCATGCTTACCATTTGCTAAACTCTTAGCAAAACAAATTTTCACAAAACAGAACTTTTGGGGAAACTTTTTTTTAAACTTTTTTAAGGAGAAAGAGATTACAGGACCTTGGTTGGTTAAAACATAGGAGGTACGGGATTTATTATAGATAAACATCAGGATTCATTTTCGAATCCAAAAAATTAGATGAATCGGGATCAATATATCCTCCAAAAATTCACAAATTAACCCCTTGTTAATTCAGATGACTCTAAATTTTTGTAGTTAGAATTTTTTCAGCTCTTGAATCCTATTCGCAACTTGAAATAACCTTTAAAACCTTGTGTCTGTGTTTGTGAAAAGCCAACATTTATAAGGTCATGTTTTTGGTTTAAAACTTTTTATTTTTTTTGCTTATTCTTAGCTTAGTCTTATAACAGATGTGTCGGGGTCATTATTCCATTACCAATCCTCGAGGGGGCTCTGGTGCTAGTACTTTGAGATAGTACTATCCATGACACCACCTAGGAGCTCATAACCCCAAAACAAAATGTGGTGTAGAGGGCACTTCGAGCAAACTCAAACTCTTACTCCGATGCTATGGGTAGAGTACCGTCCAAGACACTTGAGCTGCAAAAATGTGCCTTAATGCTCCATCTAAAGATATGAAATATAGATATAGAGCAGCGTTGAGGTGGTAACATGTTGACATTGCATCCTCAAAGGAGGCATTTTCCTCCTTCTCGGTGGTGGGAACTCAAACCAATGATCTGCTTCAAACTTTTACTAAGGCCAAACAAAGGGTTTTTCTAATTTCTAATTGTTTTTAGGTGTTGGCTTGTGTGTGAATTTTGACACAAGAAATTTTGCACAAGATGTAAGCTTTTGAATCGGAATCTAAGTCAGATACTTTCCATGTTACAAAAGGGGATCAAGTCACCGGAACTATCATTAGTTCAGGTGGAATTTTAGAAAAGAATATTTGATCTAGTCTAAAGGTAGACCTTAAAATTCTAATAATAAGATCCTTAGTTTGTTAAGGATGAAATCCTATTGTACTAAAAGTGAATGCTCAACCTTAGTCTCGATTTCAGAACTTCCACAAAAAGTTTTCAACATTTTTATTTCTTTTGGGTATGCAAGCAGAAAATAAAAGAAGAAAATTGCATGTTTTTGAGTTTTGAAAATCCTGATTTGATCGTCAAAATTTAAAAACGCCCCTCCATGCTTAAGATGTGGCATGTCCTCATGCAATTAAAAGGGAAAAGGGTTTACCTCAGTGAAGGAGGTCAAAATCGGGGTAGTCGAAACCTCTGAAGAAAAGAAAAAGAGCAAAAAGTAGGAAAAAATGATGGGTTACCTCCCATCCAGTGCTATCTTTTACACCATTCAACTAGGCATTAAGTGCATTA
Source organism: Thalassia testudinum (assembly GCA_037157565.1). NCBI lineage: Eukaryota > Viridiplantae > Streptophyta > Magnoliopsida > Alismatales > Hydrocharitaceae > Thalassia > Thalassia testudinum. The sequence continues at coordinate 74,488,224 of JAZHRO010000024.1, read as the reverse complement.
GTGATCGTTAGTGGGTAAGTCGATTAAATCAAGGGTGTCAGAAGGAAGATTCAGAGAATTATCGAGATAGGGCTTTAAGCGCTGACCTTTAACTTGAAAAGTATTGTTGGTCTTAGGATTGAGAAGATCAATAGTCCTATAGGGATATATTTTAAGGACAATAAAAGGACTGATCCACTTTGATTTTAATTTTCCAAGAAAAATACATAATCTTGTATCAAAAAGCCAAACGGGTTGATTGACGTCAAAATGCTTCTGAACGATATATTTATCATGGAACTTCTTTGTTCGGTCTTTATAAATCCACGCACTTTCATAAGAAAAATCACATAATTCTTCCAATTCAGTTAGTTGCAATTTCCTGTGGGTATCAACTTCAGAAAAATCCATATTTAATCATTTTATTACCCAGAAAGCCCTATGTTCAAGTTCTACTAGAAGATGGCTGATCGGTAGGATTTTCGCTTTCAAATATGCTGTCAGAAAAATATGCATCGTAGTAAATATGTAAAGTGGTTGAAAACCCTCGATCAAAGTTACTAAAATACTGAAATTATACCACACTTCAGCTCGTATCATAGGGAAGAATAGAACCAATAAGATCACCTATATCAATTCCACATAAAATCATGTTCAAGAAAAATAAATTGCCATTGATGTCAACTTGCCATGGGAGGAAAGAAAAGAAAGTGCATTAACTAATAAATCCAACCCTGCAATGTTGTCACAATAAACCAAGAAGAGATGGGCATGCATGCAATAAGCACTGAATAAACTAATGTAGAAAAATATGTCAATGGTGCTTCACAATCCTAAAATCCTCACCCAACTAATGCCTCCCCCACTGTAGCAAAATAGGGGAGGCTATTCTCGCATGTCCGTGCGTGGATCGAAGGAGCACCGGCCGTCGAGCTTGGCTAGAGGAGATCGACCAGAGGAAGCGAGCACTCTAGAGGTGGTGCGGTGGTCTACGGTGGCCGGAGATGGCTGGTTGGTGGAGTAGAACCCACTAGCGATGGTGGCTTCCCATAGCGTGCATGGATTGTAGGAGAGCCGGATGCGGATGTAGGTGAGCTTGAGGTATCGAGGCGAGGTCAACTGCGTCAACGGTGTGGAGTGCGGTGGTCGGACGAGGTGGCTGTGCATCGAGATGAACGGCCGGCATTGGGTTCTTCTCTGTTGGCAGAGAAGAAGAAGAAGATGAAGAGGTCGTTGGCGCATGGGTAGCTGTGCGTGGGTTTGCTGTAGTCGTGGGCATCGTGGCATGCAGCCGTGGGCAAGGAGGAGGCTAGCCGTGTGCAGTGAGACAGTGCATGCGGCTATTGGAGAGAAGGAGAGGCCGTGGAATGCATGGTCGAAGAAGAGACGTCAAGGCCATAGTTGGGTCGTGGTTGTGAGTTGAGAGAAGGCACGTAGTTCTATTGGTGGGGTCGTGGAGGCACATAGTGGCGGATAACAGAGACACACGATGGTGGTGGCTTTAGTCAGTGGGTGGCTGTTGTGGTGGTGCTGAACTCGCAGTGGTGGGAAGGAAGACGTCGCATGGGGTTGTCGGTGTAGAGACTCATAGTTGATGGTGAGCATTGTCATGAGTCACAGTGGAGGGCACGCAATCGTTGGTGAGGGCCTCAGCTGGACGTCTATTGGAGGGCTTGGACGGCTTAAGTCCTAAACCCTCTGTCAGATCTTGAGAAGGCTCGCGGTGGTGGAATTAGGCGCATGGTTACAGTGAGGAGGACGTGGTGTCAAGGAGCACGCTGTCACCACACTCGTCGAGAGGAAGCACAGTTACGGTTGGATGGCTCGCGGTGGCGGAGTCTTAGGTACGCGGTAGATGTTGCTAGAGTGCAGTTGTGAGGAACTCGCAGTCGTGGCAAGGGAGAAGTTGCAGTGTCAATAGTGGAGGCTCGCGATGGCAGAGAAGGCACACAGTGAAGGTGGTTGCCTGCAGGCCGGAGAGGTGGAGGAGGGCTTCTTCCCCATGGAGGGGAGATCCATCCTTCCTGTCGTTGAGTTCCCTGCATATATAGATTGAGAAAGGGAGAATCAAAGAAGGAAAGACTTTGTTATTTCTTGTTACCAAAAGAGAAGCGAGAGGTTTGAGGGAGAGAGAGAATAAGGAAGGTTTGCAATGTGCATGTAGGGAAATAAGAGGGAGGTGATTATTATTTTTTTTGTCTCATATAAGGAAGAAGATTTCTGATGGAAAGAAGTGATTATGGGATGTAATCCTAAGTTTCAAAGATGCAGATTTTAGAATCTCTTCCTTTTTCTAATAAAAACCAGGATGTCAAAATCAATATGCCCAATTTATTCTTGCAACAATCATAAGTATGTAAACGTATTAGTACATAATATCAAGGGTGCACTTCTAATCACAAAAAATGTGCGAATGATAAATCACGGGCTTAAATAATTTTATTAATGTAATGCGTATTCTAAATTGAATTCTTATCTCAATGATAATGCATTTAGGCTCTAATTTAGTCCACTATAGTGGACCTATCAATGGCATGACTTTCCAAAAATCAGACAGAAAGGAGACATGCCTAATGGAGTTTTGAAAGCGGTACGGTAGGCCCATAAAGCATCGTCCAATTTATTGGGCCAATATTTACGATCAGGCCTGACTGTCTTTTGTAAAATATTTTTTTAACTCGCTATTAGAAGCTTCCACTTGGCCATTTGTTTGGGGGTGGTAAGGAGTGAAAATCTTATGATTAACCCAATATTTAGAGAGAAGGTGACAAAATTCAGAGTGGATGAAATGTGATCCTTCGTCACTGTTGATGGCCTTGGGAATGCTGAATCTCAAAAAAATGTTTTTACTTGATAAATTCGACAACCACTTTATGATCATTGGTGCATGTGTGTATTGCTTCTATCCACTTTGATACATAGTCGATTGCAACTAGTATGTACAAATACCCACAAGAGTTGATGAATGGTCCCATGAAGTCGATGCCCCATACATCAAAAATTTCAACCTCTAGGATTGGATTGAGGGGCATCATATCCTTCCAAGTCATGTTGTCGATGCTCTGGCAACGCACACAAGACCGAACAAGGGTATGAGCATCTTTATGCAAGCTGGGCCAAAAGAATCTAGAATTGATGATCTCACTATAGTTTTCTTGCCAAAGAAATGTCCACCACAGGCCATGGAGTGACAATGTGTCAGAATATCATGGATTTTTGAATTTGGGACACACCATCTAATGACCTGATCGGCACAAATGTGGAAAAGGTCAGGCTCCTCCCAAAAATAATTTTTAATGTCAGCAAAGAACTTATCCCTTTTGGTTTTTAGCCAATCAGAGGGGATTTGTTCTGTTGCTAAGTAGTTTACAATAGGTTCAGACCAAGGGAGGGCATTGGTAGCTAAGAGAGTCTCATCAAGGAAATTATCAAGGGGGTCAACATATCATTCATCATAAGACGAGAGATATGATCAGCCACTACATTTTACGATCCCGCCTTATCCCTGATTTCTAAGTCAAATTCCTGGAGTAATAGAATCTAATGGATAAGGCGGGGTTTCGCATCCTTCTTGTTTAGTAGATATTTAAGTGCTAAGTGGTCGGTATACACTGTGACATATGACCCCAACAGATAAGAGAAAATTTTCTAGGGCAAAGAAAATGGTAAGAAGTTCCTTTTCAGTAATTGTGTAATTCCGTTGTGCATCATCAAGTGTTTTCTAGCATAATAGATCACAACAGGCTTCTTGTCAATTTTTTGCCCTAGAACGGCCCCCACAACAAAATCAAAGGCATCAGTCATTAATTAAAAGGGACAATTCCAGTTAGGTCCCTATAAAATGGGTGCTTCTGTGATAGTTTTCTTCAGCTGATTAAAACTCTCCAGGCACTGGCATTGAAGTCAAAAGGCTGGTCTTTGGTAAGTAAATGACTTAATGGCTTGTAGATTTGGGAAAAAATTTTAATGAAACGGCAGTAGAAGCCCACATGCCCCAAAAAAGATCTTATCTATTTCACAAAAGTAGGCGGTGCGGGCTTAGAGATAGCATCGATTTTAGCTCGATCTACCGTAGTTCTTTTTTAATTATGTATGTCATTTTGCACAAAATTCGAATCTGGTTCCATTTGGGTTGGGGTTCATAACAACCTCCATTTTCGTACCTAGGCTCTGGGAAATTACATTGATCCCCAAAATTGTTCTGAGATGTCTCATTAATTTATGGATGGGAATATGGGTTTTTCTGATCAATTGCTTGTTGCAACATATTTAGCACATTTGCACATTTTTCAATGATATCTTGGTGTATTTCCCAAAGTGGTGGATTTGTAAAACATTGTAAACCTTCTATGCTATACAATCTCCATAATTCACTGTATTCCGATATGAGAGCATCTCGAGTCGAACCATGTTTCATTTGTGTTAACATCATCTCGGTGCGGTTCATAAGGAAGGCTGTTGTTTCTGACACATTAACCTGAATGCCAATGAAGGGATCTAAGGTCTTGTCAAATTCTTCTCTGTGTCTAAGGGCAGCCTTGATCATTTTTCTTTAATGCTCATGTGGGTTTCAAGCTTCTTGAACATTTTTCCTATGTCAGGTTGTATTTCCAAACCAAGTGGTGGATCAGGATGTAGAATCAAATTTGGGTCTAGATTGATTTGATCATATCATACTTTCCCCGAAAAGATCAACTTTAATGGAGGCCTCTTGGTCAGACCTAGGGACCGCTCCTATGTATGTGCACTAAAGAATGAATGAGGGACAGGATGTGTATTGGATCCAATCAAGGCACCAAAAAAATTTTGGATGACTAAAGCTGTTGAGGTAAATGCTTGATGGTAACACCATCATGAGCCATAACTAGCTTTAATTAGTCAAAATCAAGTGACAAATGCTCCTACATAATTGCCTAAGGGACGTAATTCCATGCAAATTCATTTTGAGAAGAAAACACTAAAAAAGGGTTAATTCTACAGTTTTAACATCACATCATAAATGTAGAGTAGCCAAGGGATTTCCTAGGGATTAATTTAAGTTCAATTGAGCATTAAAGTCCAAAATATGGGTCCATACAGATAGAAATGGGTTTCATGCAATTCGAGAACTGGAACAACACAAAAAATCCTAATTTCAGACCCTGCTTAAATTAGAGAAGTTCTGGTCAAGATAAAATTCATCTAAACCTCCTAAAATTCATATAAAAATATTCTTACAGGTGTGGTACCCTTGATTTGACCATCTAAAACTATTTTGATCTTAAATAGAGTCGTGACAGAATTCTTCCTTAATTTGGGTTTCTATGCAAATTACCTAATCAAGAGTGGTAAAAACTCAAATCTAACTTCACCATTAAATTTCTTGGGTCCAAATTAGGTTTGTACCGAAATTTGGGCCCAATTAGAAACCATCATGACCTAATTTATATTTCAGTCCATTAAAAGTCTATTCCTCTCAATCAAGCCCCTAACTTTCAAAATATTTGCAGAAAGGCCCCTAACTTCCTTGTCTTCTTCATGGAAAGGTCTCTGCCCCCATTGTAGGTCAACTGACCTTCAGGCGACCTTTGACTGCCTCAAAACCCATTCAAATCAACACCAATTCCCACCAAATTTGGTGGGATTGATGTTCACATGTTGAGGATTCATTTAGACATGATTTGAGACTCAAAGCTTACGTGAAAAGCTCATGTGAACGCATGAAATTTATGGGTCTTCTTGATTCCTAAAAGAGGCTCATTCAAGCCTCTTCCCCTGTTTAGAGCTTGTAATGGAGATCTATAAAAGCTCCTGAATGTTTGGCTGATTTGTTCAAATCCTTCTTCTATGGCCACCTCCATCGCAGTTCCAGCAAACTCCTCCAACCTCCGTCTTCTCCCTCTCCCACATACCATAGGTAGAGGATATCCCCTCCTTTCCTTCATCCACTTCTCACAATACTAGCAGGAGCCCCCTAGACCTCTTCTTCCTTGCCATCTCCCTCATTGGAGGAATTCATCTTCTCTGTGACTAGCCAATCAAAGCTGTTGCAATCCCTATCCCTTTCATCCTTAATTTAGGTTTCCTGTCCCTCTATACTTCACTTCCCTCTCTTTAGATCTTAGGCTCAACCCACAACCACCTCGCTTCCCTGTCGTCTTCTTTCGCTCCAGCCATGCTCCAACATGGCCATTCACACAACATAGACCTCCAATCTCCATGCTACCACCTCCAAAACTTTCATCGTGCTCCCACCATCAAAAGCCCTGTCTTTATTTTGTCATTCACGCACTCAACACTTGCACAAAACTCATCCTTCTCTGTTCACCCTCTCCAACTTCATCAACCCTCCACACACATGCACTCACCAAACAAACACCACCACTACACCCCTTACACACTGGCGATGCCTTTGAGCTCTCTGATTGGGACCTAAAGGTTGTGTTCTTGGATTTTTAGGTTTAGTCGCCACTACCATCGCCGTCGTCACTTCTACCTCCATCCGCCCTGCTCTGACCATGCTTCTTCCCAACTTCACTTCTAGATGCTACGGCTTCATCTTCTGAAGGCATACACAACCTCAATTGCGCAAACATGAAACAGTAGCAGCAACAATTGACAAGAGCATCCCCGTTGCGATTGTGAAGAAGGAAGCAGACAAGATAGTCCCACATTGTTTATCCACGAGCTACCTGCATGCTATAAAAGGAAAACGTCACATGGCCTCTTCGCCCAAGTAACATGGGGGTCGGGTCCCCTCTTACGTATATGCACTCCTCGCTTACCTTCACCCTTAGTGAGCCTGGACCCGGTACTGTTCATGACCTGATTACCCAAATAAGGATTCAATTATGCCTAGTTATGAAAGAAGAGGAGGAATTTGTGAGGAGGGGGGAGGGTTTTGCTTCGGGATTTATGTCCTCGAGATGCATGCCGACACCCTCTATACTTAGCATCTTTGAGGTCTTTGCTGAGGCTTCGTGCCTTTGTGCTGTTGGCTCTGTGCTCCTGCTGTGCCTTGTGATCACTTAAGGCATCTGAGCCTTACTTGTGACGTCTGAGGCCTTGGTTTAATTCTGAGTTCTGATACTATGGACTTATTTATGAGGATAAGTGGTTGAGTCACTGTTTGAGAATTTGAGTTAATTGCTGATAATGGGATATGCTTTTATTGAAGGATTTAAGTGGTGATTTAAATCACCATTTTTGAGTTCTTCTATTCTTTTTGCCCTTCTATTTCTACGATACAATTTGGATTATTATTGCAGATATTTTACTTGTTAATTCTCATATGTTATTGTGCTCATTGATTTAAATTATGATTAGTGCTTGAATTTCATATTTGCTCCTTACAAACGACATCAGACTCCAAATTGATTTCGAGCTTTACAAATTTAAGTGTTTTGTGCGATTTTCATCCTATACTATAACGTGCTTCTCTAAAAGATGACTCTCACGCGTAAACAATGGACCTCTTTGATAAAAAATCCACACATCCGAGAATTACTTAGGTAGCCAGAAAGAGAGAGTCCCGTAATGACCCCTACATGGTAGAGCGTTGATGCGTGTCTTTCACTCAACTCAGTAATTAAGTTAATTTCACTTAATTAAGAGTAGAAAAAGTCACTTACGTTAACTCGAAATTGTGTCGGTTGTGTAGAATAGGGTCGAATTAACCTAACATTTTAGAAATTTTTACTGGTTGAGTCCAGGTCGTTCATTGGGAGGTATACTTTTTTTCTAAATTCACCAATTATCTTTTATTTCTTTTATAAGTTTAGGAGGTATAACTAGGTTAATTTTAAAACATGAATTTTGCCAAAATATTTAAACTATAAATAATATACAAAATTCCATATGAAAAACATATTTACTCAAATAATCTATTTTATTAGCAAGTAAACATGTTAGATTTCCAATTTTATTCCAAAGAAATTAAGGCAAATATGAGTGTTCTATTAAAACATGCCTTATTACAGTTATTAAAAAGAATTGCAAGTAAAACAAATTCCTTTTTATAGTCTTCAGCCTCTCTTTTCTTCTTCTCCTTTCTTTCTTTTATTCTCTATCTCGAGCTCTCTTTCTTACCTCTCTTCTTCTGTTCTGTTCCTGCCTTCTCCTTCTCTTCCTATCTCTTATTCTCTTTCCATTAGTCTTTTCCTTCCTTAGTGCCTTAGTAGTGCCTGTGCTCCTTTGTTTAGCTGCTGCCTTTTCAACACTTAGCTTTAGCTTTCAGCTCTTTCTTTCCCTTGAACCATCAGTTGAACCAGGTTCTTCTTACTTTTTAACCAAAAATTATTTTTATTTGCGGTGAGGTCCTTTCGAGGATACACAGCACCCTGAGACCAGGGTGGGACCAGACCCTACTCGATCCTCGCCTAATCTCAGTTAGGTTCGATTTCGATTTATTTCATTTCGGTTAACAGTCTCGAGCCAATCCGGCTCAACCAGCCTCCCAGGCCTCGCCCTCCCAGGGCACACTCTCTCACGCCCACTCGGGCGCACACCCTCAGGCACACAAGCCTGCACACACACATGCACATGCTCAGATAGGTTCAGATCGGTAACCAGTGCACCGAGAGCTGACGACTAAAGAGCCCATGTAACAAAATCATTTTATCCCCATGTGTGTGCTCAGAAACTGACGATGTGGGACTATCATAACCCCTTTCAGACCCAACTTCAATCAACCATATCTCCCAGCTCAGAGCTCCGTTTCAAGTGATTTAAAGTTTGTTAGAAAGCTCTAAGATAGATCTACACAATTGCAGGGTCAATTTAAGGTTTAGAGGATGTTTTCCTCTTCAATTTAAAGGATAAAATCAGAGGTTCCTAAGGGTTATTATTGCCTAGAAATGAAATTAATGTCACAGAGTCCTCAGATGGATTTTTCTCTCTCATTTAAAGGTCTGTACATGTTCTACAAATTATTCTGCATCTGTTAGAGTAAGATTTAAGCTCTCAAGACCTTCAAGACTAGCAGAAAAGCTTAAAGCTTCTTTGAAAGCTTCAGAGTTCGAAATTTTCAGATTGAAATAGGTAAACAGACACTTAAGAATGCTTCTAATTGATTTAAAATAATTCTAAGGGTTGTAACAAACTTATCTGGGTAGGATTTAAAATCAAAACTCAATGAAATGGCATTGCTGTAAGTTTGGGTTTGAAAATAACCCAAATTGACAGGGTTCAAATTTTCACTAAATTATTCACCTGGGCTCATTTTAATCACTCTAAAACCATTAAACAAGATCCCAGAAACAACTTAATTGCATCAATTCCTTAATTTGAGCTCAGAACTCCATAATCAGACTTAGTTTGACTATGAAGGCACAAAAGTTTGACTTTCTATTCAAAGCTTCTCCACAAGAAATCAAAGCCTCGAATAGGATCTTCTTAACCTCAGAAACTCATTCAGATTCTCAGATAAGGGCTCTGACCAAGATTTCTAGAGCTTCAAAAGGTGTGTGTTTGTCAGAGAAAATCAAAGATTGTTACAGTAGAATGAGGTCATGCACAGCTTCAGTGCATCGCACTGAAGCTTCTGGGTTCCTTAAACTCAACTTAAACCTAACTAATAGACTTCAACTCTGCCAGAGTTGGAGAAGATGAAGTCATATCTCAAACTCCAGACACTTAATCCTCAAAGAATCATCCTCAAAGCAATCAGTGATCCATTTTATATCATTCTGGAGCTTCTCAACAAATTCTAAAGGCTGAATACAGATTTGGCTCGTCGGAGCTCGCCGAAGCTCCGATGAGTCCAGAAAATATGTAATCTGTGTACAGATTGTGAAATTATGCCATTTTAATCTAAAAAGGATCCTGAGGTTGCAAGGAACCTCAAGAACTCAATTAATTCCCATTTTGTTTATTAGAGTTAAGATTTGACAGTGAATTCGTTTCTTTAAAAATCTGATTTGAAATAAGCTCAGGACTTGTTTAACCACTCAATTGAGCGGTTAAAACAAGTCAACAAATAATAGCAGTTATAATTATATAGTTAATTAATAGTTTGAACTGCTCCTGAGCTACCATTAACAACGAGCTTAGGAGCTAAATTAGATTAGGCGTTTAATTTATATGTGGTATTTATAGGTATTATAGTGTCAATTAGGGTCCATAAGTGGTGGATAGATGATGAAAGACCCTATGAAGGTGGAATTAACTCGACTACTATCACCATGGATAGTGATAGTAGTCGGTGGAGGTGAAATGTGAATTAGGCGATTAGATGATCAATTAAACGATTAAATGTGCTAGAAGTGATTGTGAGGGTTAAAGGAAGGTGGATAGTGAGTTAAAAAGACAAGATTAAAGCTCTGGCAAGCTCAAGGAGCTTGCCGGAGTCGGAGAAGATTACACTGAAATTCTAAAATTACTCTAATCTAACTACCTAAACTAACTAACTAAGCTAACCTGCTCCTACTCCTACTCCTAATCTACTGTTACCTGGACAAAGGGGTCAATAGGGTTCCGCCAAAGGTTCATAGCGGATGACGAAATCAGAGGGTGGAAGAAAGATCTCTGGCGGGCGGATTTGAGGTAGAGCAAAGGATTCCTTGGGTCGGTGCCTGTGTCAGAGACGCAGCAGACCATGGCAGATCTCCTCGGCTAATTAAAATGAATGGAGGAAGTCGGAAAATGAAATGGAAAGTCGCCGGAGTTTTCGACGAATAGCCTATCGAAGTTGGCTATAGTGTTAGAAGAGGGAAGGGAGCCAACTTGAGTAAAATCCGAGGGGTGAGGGGGTATTTATAGTAGTTGGCGGCGAAGAGAATGGCGAGGTCTGGCCGAAGAAGGAGCTTGAGCTTAACCTCCAGCATCGTCTCCGACGACGGTGAGGTTATCTCCCATTGAAAAATAGGATTCTCGGTTAATCCAGATCGGAGGATGAAGTGGAGGTGGTGAGCGCAAGCTGCAAGAGCTTGGACAAAGAAGGTTGATGTTGGCAGGGTAGCAATCGTGCGGTGGCGTGACTCTCTGCCGCCAGCCGTTCATTCGGCTGAAGAAGAAGAAGAGGGAAAGGGACTTAAATGTAATAAAACTTAAGGATCTATGTGAGAAATAAGGACCCGACTGTAATAAATTTTAAAGACCAAAATGTAAACTCAGGTTTTGAAGGTTTATTTTAATTTAGATCTTTTTTAACTTTTTATATATGTTAGTAAATAAGGTAAATATTATGTTTTCACCTTGAATTTACATTTTTGACCTTTTTATATTAATTTATTAGATTAAGTAAAATTACTTAAGCTATTATATACTTAGGTTTACATTAAGTTTAAGTTACTTATCTTATTAATTAAGGAAATGATTAATAGAATTTCAAGTCCAATTATTATCTAAATTATTAATAATGTTAATTGAATGATAAAATTTCATTTTAAACTTATTTTAAGGTCCTTGACTAAATATCTCTTATTCTATAATTAACCCTTATATGTTCATAACCTTAGCTAATTAACTAGGAAAACTAGTTAATTAGGGGTAATTAGAGATCATGATGAGCGTCTCATCAAGTGTCCCCACGGGTTACAGGGTTTCGTCCACCCGACCTTCCTTATCACTGAGGTTTCAAGTAGATCGGAATGTATGAATTGCGACCTAAGTCTACCAATTTTAGCCCTAATTGTGCCTTGAATTTCACTTTATTTAGAAGTTATTTCAATTTGTGACCTAATTTGTAGGTTGGTTGATTTGCAGAGTGAACCAACTTCACTTGACCTGTCCTAAGGTTGAGCATGACTTGGATCAGAGCACTCAAATCACCCTGAATTGGTTTGCAAATAAGTTATTAGGTCCAAATTTTAATGATTCAAGTGATTATTAGAGCATTGATTTTAGGGTTCCCTTAATTAGATCAATTCAACCAAGGCTTGGGTAACAAACAATGCAAGAAATATGTTCTTTTTAATTCAAGCAAGTGTATATCCCTAGAGCCCAAATGTTGAAACCCTAGATTGGCTCTATTTCCAAATTCAATTTCTTTTCAAAAGATGGTACGTTAGGGTCAATCAAGATGGTGAATATCCCAAGGCACCTTAAATCCCTAATAGGTGCAAGCATCTGGTTGGGAATCTCAAATCAAATCAAATCAGGAAACTCAAATGGTGATTACTGTGAAATAAAGTGAGTTGGTCTTAATTGATTTCCATTTCAATCTCTCAAGAGATTAGGAGCTTAAAGAAGGCAATTAGATTACCTCCCCCTGGTGTGGTTGCTCATGCGGCTGCTCTTTCAGATTCACCTGCAATAACACAGCAAATTAGATAGCAAGTTAGAATCAGATCAGAATTTGTGATTAGTGAATGAAATGCGTGTTATTCCCTGGCAATGGCACCAAAATATTACTATTAAAAATCATCGTAAAAATATCACGTTGTAGTATAGTAATGAAAATCGTAATAACAACATTTAAATTTATAAGTGCTCGAAAAATTGTGAGTTCCGAGGTTGTTCATAGGGAGTAAATATGGAATTCAAACACTAGTCAAATTGATAAATAATGAGCACAATAATTCACAATAAAGAAATGCAATGAATATCAATCAAAAATATATTCAATAATAGCAAATTATGTTTTAGAAATCAATCAGACAAAAAGAATAATTAAAACCTAAAAATGGTGATTTGAATCACCAATTAATTCCCACAATCAAGCTCATATCCCAAGGTCAATTCTCAATCTCAATTCACAGCCAAATTTCTCAACAGCAGTCTTGAACCACTTAACTAGTAATATCCACATCAGAATAGAATCAAATATCTCTTCAATGCCTTAAATCAAACGTCGGACACCAATGTCAAACACCTTAAGTTACCAAAGCCTCAACCAAAGCCAATTCAGAAATTCGCTAAGTGTTGGGTGCATTAGCACGTACCCTAAGTTATGGACACACGTATCCTGAGGCAAAACCTCCCCACCCTCCTCAAACTTTCTCCTTTCTTTTTCCTCAAATACGGATATAGGTATTTGGATGAGCAGTAAATGGGTACTCGAGTCAGAGGGTCCAAGCCTACATGCGTGGGTTGCGGGTGAGGGTGTGCACGTGAGGTGAGAGGGACCTCACCCCGTGTGCTAGGGTGAAGAGGCTACTACAACAAAACATTATTAAGAGAAAACTTTTTTGGCCACTTTCGGTGTGGAACTATGATCCTTGTGTTCTTCACTTCCTGGCAATGGCTCAAGCTTCGTGCAATTGCTGTTGTGTGGTTGCTGGCTCGACTAATTTGAGCTGTAGTTAGGTTCTCTGGATGAATGCACTACTGGATGTGGTATCAAAGTCGAAGGTGGACGGCAGATGGCGACGGAGGTCGAGGAAGGTGGAGGCGGTAGCAAATGTCTAGTGGTACCTGAAGTATACGAATACGACCTCGCAGCCCAGTCAAAATTTGTCAGAGGCTTCGTCGAACCTCGAAAAGTGTGCTGATGGTGGAAATTTGGTGCGAGCATGTGTGGTGGTGTGGCAAAGTTGGACAAGGTGAACAAAGGATGCATCGTTTGATGGAGGTGTAGAGGGTTTGCTTCGCTCAATAGTTTTAGGGGTTTTGATGGGAACGTAAGGCAAAGCTTGTGGAGGTGGTGGTGAGTGGTTTTGTGTGGTGTAGTGCCAGCACGAGCTCGCCAAAGCTCATGCCAGTGATTGGGAAGACGGTGAGGGAGTTGGTGATATGGCAGCCAATTTTAGAAGCTAAGAGGGTAGACGTGACCAATAGAAGGAGAGGAAGAGTTTAGGAGGACTTAGGCAGTGAGAGAGGGTGGAGGCATCCAACGTTGATCGGCCAGACATGAGGAAGATGATATCGACGGCGAGGAAAGAGGGGATGGGAGCGGTTGGGCTTTAGCTGACCACAATCACGAACAGGAGAGGAAGAAGATGGGTCGGTCAATTTGACCATTAGCCGGCTGGAGGAGGAGGTCGGAGAAGGTCCCTGGAGCCAAAGTCGCGATGGTCAGAGGAGAAAGAGAGAAGGTGATTTCTAGTCAAAACTTGGCTGATGAGAATGCTGGGATCTTGGGGCCTTTATATAGAGCTCAAATTCATGCTCTAAATCAAGCAATTTCTTGATTGGGTCTCAGTTTTGGAAATAAAAACACCTCAAATTCCTCAAGCTCTCCAGAGCTCTAGGATCCATCTTAGGATTTAGGACTGACCCCAATTGCTAGGAAATCTCCTAAAGATCATTCCCTCTAAATTTGAAGAGATTTGATTGACATATCAGGGAGAACTCCTTAATTGAAGTTTGGTGGTTTAGGTGGAGATATTGTTCACACCTCCAATGGCAGCAGGGGCCCATTCACAAAGAAGACGAGAAAATTAGGGGCTAATCATAATAAACCTGATCTTAGGGGTACAAATGTGAGGAAAAGAGTTTTGAAGGGTTAAAATGCAAACTAGGTCAAGATGGACTTTGATTGGGCCCAAGTTTTTGTTTTAACTAAAATTGGGCCCAAGGAATCTAATGGTGAAATAATATTTGAGTTTTAATTACATGACTAGGTAAATTGCATAGAAGCGTAAATCAGGGTAAATTCATGTCTGAAACTCTATTCTACGTCAAAATAGGCTTAGATGGTCAAACCAAAGGTACCAGCCTCTTAGAATATTTTTCTATGAATTTTATGAGGTTTATATTAATTTTATCCAAACCATAACCTTTTCAATTTTGGTGGGGTTGATAATTAGGATTTTCAATACTATTTTTGCCCTTGAGATGCGTGAAATCGTGATTCAATTAGTATGGACCCAATTTTTAGTTTTTTATGCTCAATTGACCTTTAATTAACCCCTGAGTGACCCCTTGGTTAATCTGCATTTGTGATTTGCTATTAAAACGGTATAATTAAACTTGTTTCCTTGTTTTCTTATTAAATCAGAATATTGCTGAGTTGTGACCCTTAGATGATTACGTAGGAGCATTTAACATTTGAACTTGACTAATTGTGGCAAGTTATGATCCTTGATGGTGTTACCATCACCTCCGTGTTCAGGGTTTAATGTTGGACATCATGATTGTGATTTCTATCCTCCCCCGAGTTATATTGATTATAGATCTCCATGATGATAACATCATCATGAGCCATAAGTAGCTTTAATTAGTCAGGATTAAGTGACAAATGCTCCTACATAGTCTCCTAAGTGTCATAATTCCTTGCATATCCTTTCTGAGAGAACATTAAAACAAGGTTAATTCTACAGTTTTAGCATCATATCATGAAAGTAGAGTAACCACAGGGTTGTCAGGGGTAAAACTAAAGGCCAATTGAGCATTAAAGACTAATAAGAGGGTCCACATAGACAGAAATAGGGATTCACGCGTTTCGAGAATCGATTCAGTACCCAAAACCCTAATTCAGACTTGCTTAAATTACAGAGGTTCTGGTCAAGATAAAAGTCATATAAATATCCTAAAATTCATAGAAAATTATTTTATGGGGTTTGGTATTCTTGATTTGATCATCTGAACCTTTTTTGACCTTAAACAGTCTCAAATGGATTTCTGCCCTAATTTGGATTTATGTGCAAATTGCCTTGTCAAACTTGGTCAAAACTCAAATCTAACTTTACCATCAGATTCCTTGGGTCCAAATTAGGTTTGTATCAAAATTTGGGCCCAATCAAAGCCCATCTGACCTAGTTTGCATTCTACTCCCTTAGAACTCTATTCGTCATATATAAGCCCCTAGCTTTTGAAATTCTTTGCATACAGCCCCCTATCTTTGTCATCTTCACCAATTGTCCCCTGTCACCAGAATCCCACACAGATTCCTAAACCCAAATACCACCAACTTCAAAGATGGAAAGCACCTGCATTTGGCAACTAAATCCCTCCAAATTTGGAGGGTTGGTCCTTCAAGGATTCCCTGGTGATTGCACCTCAAGTCTTGCTTGATTGGAGCCTAACAAGCTCCACCAAGCTCTCGATTTAGAAAGAGGAAACTCCTCTATTTCCTAGAGAAAATCTCGCTCGATTTAGGAATTTAGAGCACATTAGAGCTCTATAAAAGCTCCTAGAGCTTTAGGCCTTATTCTTTAGCTTGTTTTGGCCTCAACTCTTCACTTATTCTCCTTCTCCAGCCACCTCCATTGCAGCTCTGGAGACCCTTCCTCCTGTGACTTCTTTGCCCACTACCACATACTATAGGCAATGGGACCGTCTTCCACACCTTCCTTCGCTCCTCGCCAGCCACAGCAGGAGTGCCCAAAACCTCTTTGTCGTCGTCGCTCCATCACCGAAGAGTTCTCCTTCCCCGACACCAGCCAATCATAGTCGACGTCTCTCTTCATCCCCTTCGTCCATTAGTTAGGTCAACTCCTCCCTCTCCCTCTCTAGATTAAGTACACCTCCTTCCTCTTCTGTTTCAACCACCAACACGCCCTCACGCCCTCCGTCTTCCTTCACGCCGGTCGAACTACAGTGAAGCCGTCTGCACTCCACAAGTCACCAAACTCCACACTACTAGTTTCACAACCTTCGCCTCACCTCCCCGAACAATACCCCTCAAGAAATTGAGGGGATTGATCACTCCAAAGCTCCACCAAACAGGACCTCCACCGTACCTCTTCCCCGACTTTGCTAGACCATAACATGTCATCCCACGCCACGAAACCATCGCCAACACATTCGCCATCCTCCGGTGAAGCTCCTGGACCTTCTAATTAGGGCTTTTGAGCCCGTATTCATGATTTGCAGGTTCGCTCGTCGTCGCCGTCATCATCTCTGACCAAGTCCGCCTTCCTCCGACCACCAACAGTTGTCATTCCATGCCTAGGTGCTGTGGATTCATCTTAAGAGCAGATCCCCACCAGCAATTGAAGGAACTAGTGCCAGCAGTTGCTCCAATTGGAGAAGCGACTCCAGCTGCACTTGCGAGAACAAAATGGGGACGTTTAGTCCCACATTGTAAATTGACAAAACCCTAATGCAACATAAGTTGATTTTGTGTTTGTAGCTGTTCACCTAGTACACTGGGGGTTGGGTCCCCACTCACGCACCTTATCGTGCCTTCACACCTCGCCCGTGCACACGCACGTGGGTCTAACCAATCTTTAGGATCCAATAACCTGATACTATGCCTGATTACACTTGGTCTGAGAGAGAGGAAAAGGGATTTGTGAGGAGGGGGGAGGGTTTTTCTCTAAGTTGGCCCCGTGCTGAAGAGAGAGAGGCTCTCACACTTAACCTCTGAGTTTCCTCTATGTGTTGAAAAAGAAAGGCTCTTGAGAGAGACTTATGCTCTACTGAGGTTCTGTGCTCCTGTTAAGGCATCTGATACACATGGGTGACGTCTGATTTGGTTCTGGTTACTGTTGGATTATTTAAGTACCCAAGTTAGAGTGGATTGTTGATTGAAGTTAGTATTGGATAATTTGAGTAAATTGAATATGAGATGGATGCTTAACTAGAGGGATCTAAATGGTGATCTAAATCACCACTTTTTAGGTTTTCTCTATTCTTTTTGTCCCTACATTTTCTAAGATACACTGGATTTCATTGAATATCAATCTGATTAGTTTTATTCATTGAATATCTATTATTATGTTCAATTTATTATGCTTATTGATTCTGAATGAAGATTAATGCATGAATTTCACGTTTGCTCCCTGCAAATGACCTTGGACTCCAATTAGAATCTAAGTTTATAAATTTAAATGTTTTGTTCTGCGATTTAGGAGTGCACTACAACGAACACAACTTAAAACTCCTAATTTTCCCTACAACACTCCACCCTTTAATGTTCAACCTAACATGATCTATAATGAAGAAGGATATGCTAATTATAATCCCTACCCTCCACAGGATTACACTGCATATAGGTCACCACCCCTCTTTGAACAACCCAAAATGACCTAATATCAGGGAGGGCACCAAGAACCTCAATTTCTTGACTCCCCTAAACTGAACCCAAACCCACCCAACCCTGAATCAAACCATTTGGTTTAGGTGAACCAGGTCCAAGATAGGGTGTTGGCTAATTTAAGGAACACCATTCAATCTTTAGAAGCTCAGCCAACACCCTACACTGAAGAATTGGAGCCTCTAATTCAAATGATTGATGATCTTAACATGTATTTATTGGATTGGCTCCAAGATGTTAAGGATAAGGACCCAGGTGAATTTTTACTTAGGAAATTGTCAAAATTGAAGATGAGATTTGTAATTGCTCTAGTCCAATCTTGTGATGATTCCCAGGATGAATCCACTTCAAGAAAGACAATTTCAGAACCAGCGCAAGCACTTGTAGGGGGTGTATTTTATGAGATCAGGGATGACCAGAATGAACTGGAGAATTAACAGATTTCTTCACCTGAGATCGTCAAGCCAAGGTACAAGGAAAATTATGTCTCTGTGGACCAAATAACAACATATGATCTTGAGTCATATATTAATGCAAATCCAAAATTCTTTGATTCTGAGGGGGAAGAATCTTTATGTGAAGTCTTACCTGAGTTTGAGGAAGATAATTTTAGTGAGACAAATGGGCTCCAGGAGTGTGATGAATCATTTGATAGCCCGGTAATTGAGGATTTTGATCTAACTAGGGCTAACATTGAAGATTCAGATCCTGAATTCATAGAGGATTCAATTCATAGCCCTATTCCTTAATCACACCCTGTTGAGCATAGTGATGATTATATTGTTGAGATTACCATATCCAATTCTATTCTAATTAAGCCACAAATTTTGGACTTGGATATTTTAGATGGGGTTGGTAACACTTTCGAGGTCCCAAAAACTTTCATTATGGAGGATAGGAGCTGGGAAATGAAAATCAGGGAAGTTAATTCTAGGGGAAGCAAAAGTTTGAGTCTAAGGGTTCCTATTTGCTTGAAACCACCAACTTTTTATCAGGACCCTTATGATATTTTTTATTATGAGGATGTGTAACCCAAGCGCAAATTCATTGATTATCCTTTTTATCTTGATTTTTCTATTGACTGACTTTTTGGACTTGGGTTTTATCCTCACAAACCATAGCATCGGTCCCACAAACAAAACGATCTCTGATTCTGGATAATTTTTATCCAGAACCTTAGATACACTCGACCCTAGGGTATGGGTCTGCACCACAATCTGGTCCATATCTGTGGACACATCCTTGCGGGTCTTGGGATCGATTTTTTTCTTCTGATCCTGACCTGCATTTATGAATTCTTTATTTCTTCTTTGTTTGTACAGTGTGCGAAGCTGAAGGCAATAGCACTTATATAATATGTTTTCATCTCAAAGCTGCTCGGTTAATGATGGGATTCAGGTGCTTTATTCTCTACTCCACTCTATTTCATGTCTTTTTAATACAATGAGGACATTGCATTAGATAAGTGATGTAGACACATCTATTTCACAGAAACTATCTATTTATGCATGTTCTTTGGTATATAATTGCATTCAGCAATATAAATATTGCATAGCATGCATCATTCTGCATTTACATTAGTTTGTATAAATTTTAGGTTAATTTTCCCTTTTTGTGGCCAAGTGACAGGATGATATCATTTCAGGCCTCAAATTGAAGATCCAACCATACAGATCTGATCAGGGCAACGATCGGAGTCTAATGCCTCCAAGATCACCCCAAACGAATTTCCATAGCATCAGATATAGTTCAAGAAAGATCAGAGGTCAAGGGCCAAGGTGGTGTAAATCCATACCTCAGATGACGAATCCAACTACACAAATGGGTTTGGATAGACAATCGCAGCCCAATGGCTCATAAATCGGTCCAATTGAACATCTGTGGCACCACCTATGAGCAATAGAAGATGGATTGCTCAGATGGAGCCACGTGGCATCATCCAAGTCACCCACGGTCACAGCAGCTCTTCTTCATCCAATGATCAACGATCTCAGAAGTTGGATCATCGATGCAATGGTTGAGATTCAATCTTGGCCACACATGTATTCAGTTGAAGATAAAGCTCACATGCCCTCAACCATTGGATCTTGATGATAACGTCATCATCAGCCATATCTAGCTTTAATTAATCATATTCCATTGATAAATGCTCGTACATAACTGCTAGAAGACCGTAATTCATTGCATGCCCATTATGAGAGATAAACATGAAAATAGGGGTAAAATTGCAGTTTTAATAGAATACCCTAATTATAGATCATGGGGTTTCTCAAGGGTTAATTAAAGGTCAAATGGTCATTAATGTCTAATAAAAGGGTCCATGCAGAACAGAAATAGGTTTTTCATGCATTTCGAGAGTTAATGGACATTTAAAACCCTAAAAACAGACCTGCTGACGGAGAGATTTTCACTTATTTATGATAGCAATAGAATGATATGTTGTGTTTTATGTGGTGGAAAATCTCTCAATCAAAATTAAATATCAAATTTAACCATAATAAAGATGTCACATCTATAGGGAGGAATAGACCAATAAATTCACGAGTAGAGGAATATACTGTTTGCAGACACTTTCGCGACTTTAATGCGAGGAATATGCTATTTTAAATGGAGCTTGCAATTTCCTTAAAAGTTCAGGGGTATTTATGCAATTTTCACATCAGGAATTAAGCTCCAAAAACATGTATATGATGCATGTGTAATGGCATATCATGTAAATTTAACTTGCATGCAAAGCTGATTCAAAATTCAAAGTTAAATGATGCACATAACACAAGTGAAGTAATTACAGGAAACCATAAGTGTATTAATGCAATGTGGCCTAAATAAAATATGAATATCTAAATGGCAATGGCATTAAGTGTAAATATTAATTGAGGAGAAAATAGAGGATTTCTCCTCTCTCTTCCTCGCGTGGATGGCCATGCATGGTTGGCGGCGAGAGTCAATGGGGTGGTGCGCCTTGACGCGTGCTTCGCGATGATGGTGACACGGCGGCTGAGGGTGGCCGACGGCGGCCGGACGGTGGAGAAGAGCCGCCGGCCTATTGACTCTATTGGAGGAGGAGCACCGCTCTTTGAGAGGGTGGTGCGACTGCTGTAGCCCGCGCGACTGTGCACTGGGCGCACGTGCAAGGGCGTGCTAGGGCACGCACAGCTGTGGCCTGTGGGCGTGGTCAGCCTACAGCGGCTGCGTTGCTTGCGGGCACTTGGCTGCTGCCTGCGGGCGATGGTGTGGCAGGCGTGGGAGGGTGCACAAGGGTGCGGGTTGATGAGGGCACAACACCTGCAGGGTGCATGTTGAACGATTACGAATCTACGCTAACGTGTTCGATTTTGGAAAACCTGTCGTTGTAGTTCGAAAGCGAAGAATTCGTGTTCAACAAATAAAATTTATACCGAAATTAAAATTCCGGGTCGAACACAGGGAGGCGAACGTTTGATTCAAAAACTATGCGTTTCTTTTTATTTGTTACAGAATAATTCAATTTAGAACCATCTAATTATTTACAATAAATAGAAGAGAGAGAGAGTAAGAGAGAAAGAGAATATTACACAGAGAAATCAAAATGAGATGTAGAATAAACAAGAAAATTTTGTATTGAAGAGATTGTTCATTGCAACTAGAAAGCATAAAATAATTACTCTAGAAAGCGATAATTTTACTCTAGAAAGCATTAAAAGAATGGAGAGAGAAATGTCCTCCTCGACGATTGCTTGGAGGACGAGTATATTAATCTAGAAAGCAGTAAATCTATTCTAGAAAGCGGTAAAAGAATAGGGAGAGAGAAATCCTCCTCGACGGTTGCTTGGAGGACGAGCCGGACGGGACGACGCCTGGACGAAGGAGAATGAAGAGGGACGAAGGAGGACGAAGCAGAAGAACGGGAACGAAGCAGCACGCCGTCGTCGTCGCGGGATCCACTTCCGAAGGGGAACGAAAATTGGACTTTATCTCGCGAGAAGCATCCCGGGTGTGGGACAAGCTTCTCTTGAGCTTTGGAGGGGTAGAGAGGAGAAAGAAGGGATGAAAATTTCGTATGGAGGGGGTCTCCTTTTATAGTTGCGAGTGGGGGCAAAATGGACAATACATCTTCAAAATAATAAATAAGGGGTCTTTAGTGACGGATAAATCCGTCACTAAAGCCCCGACGTGGCCGTCGCCGCCGCGCCCACGCGCGCCTGCTCGGCTGCCCGCGTGCGTAACACCTACGCACGTCCGCAAAGTCTCAGCCGTCCGATCGCGAGATTGGACGACTTAAAATCGTGCCTTCACCGCTGCTGCCTGCCCGCCTGTGCGTGCGTTCACGCGCGCGTCCAATCGTGCGTCGACGCTATCAGGCGCGCACGGCCGTTGGATCGCGATCGTGCGGTCGATTGGAGGCGCGCCACCGCTCCAATTTCTGCGGGGCGCGGCTCGAACGCGCGTCGCTGCTTCGCGTTAAAGCGCTCGACCGCTGCGCTGCGGTCGCGTTTGTGTCGAGCGCTTGACTTCAGCGCGGACGCGTCACAGCCGTTGGATCGAGATCCAACGGCGGAGAGGAGACGGGTGCGCGGTCTTCACAAGATGCAAGCGGCCGTTTGGGCGGCTGAGATGGCACCACGTGGCGCCATCTTGGCCGTCCATCTTCTGGAAGTTGTAGATGGTGCCACGGATGTCGGATTGAGTCGATTTTTGTGTCGTTGGACTGCGATCGTCGATCCGAATTCATCCGTGCAGTCGGATTTGTCATCTGAGGTATGGATTTACACCATCCTGGCCCTTGATCTTCTAGGGTTCCCCGGTCTATATCCGATGCTACGGATGCCTGATTAGGGCGATCTTGGAGTCGTTGAACTCCAATCGTCGCCCTGATCACATCCATACGGTTGGATCTTTGATCCGAGGCCCCGAAAAAATGTTTGCCCTGTCCAAGCACATAAAAGGAGACAATTAACCTCCATTTTATTCAAACTACTCTAAATGCAAGATGATGCATGTTATGCAATATTTATATCATGAAATGCAATCCTATGCTTAAGAACATGCATAGATAGACATTTTAAGTAGTGTAAATGTGTTTACATCATACCCCCATGCCTATCTTTTGCTAGTCCCTAGCAAAAACTATATGCTATTTATAAAAGAATTAGGTTAGATTATTTGGACCTAAGTTATTTTCAATCATTAAGAAATTGTCTACTTAGGAACTGAACTTTCAAAGACACAACAGTGCCCGGGTATCAGCCAAAATGTAGACCGCCTCAAGCCCTCGCCTTATTCAAAGAAAAATTTCTTTTTCTCCTTTTACTCTTTTCTAATTTTTTTTTTGGATTTTCAAATTTTAGGGTTCAAGAGTGGCTTTCTACGACCATTCAACTCACCCAAGATTTGATGAGAACCCTAAGTTTTAAGCATCTTATTGTGATTGTGATAGACTCGTTGACCGGCAATTAGAACGGACTTCGGATTTCTACATCTCTAGGTGACCTCAAAAAGAATTCTGCCTAAAGGTGTATCTTTACAACCGGTAGCTTTCTCCCTACTTTTATTTTTTAACAGGGTCAACACAAGGGTGAATCCAGTGTATATCTCCCCGATTTATTCTACTTCTCCGCTTCTTCCTAAGTGTTTTGGGAATTTTTAGTGCATTTTCTGAGCTGGGTTCTGGACAACCGGTCGATGAGCTGTTACCACCGACAACTTGCCAGCCATACTCGTGCGGCGAAGTGTGGCTTATTTCTTTTTGTTCTTTTCTCCTTTTTGATTTTTTTTTTTTAAGTAGGTGGCTTCCCTGGTCTAAGATTTACCTAAAGGCAGCAAAAAGAGAAAGGTCCAGTGACTGGGCTCTGGACAACCTACCTATGGGCTGTTACCCATGATAACTTGCCAGCCATATCACCCTAGAAGGTTCATTAGCTATCCAATTTCCGTAAAAATCGCCGAACAACGAGTCAGTGCAAAGAAAGTGTGTAGATGCTTAAGACTCGAAATTCCCTCAAATCAAAGGGCGGGTTGATAAGTCGTGTACTTATCACCCAAACTTATTTATTCCAATTATAATAGAATTAAGATGGCGAGGACTCAAAGACAAATCCACATTTTAGTGGATACACAGGCTAATTAAGTCCAAAGACCTGAGGGGTCTTTGTGTTCAGATCCTAATGTAGTATTTCCTAAGATTGAAAATTTTCTTAAACCCAAATTCTCTTTCCTAATTCCGAAATTTTTATTTATTTTTTTTTATAAAAGAAAATAAATAAATCTACGGAGCTGACGAATGAATTCAGAGATGAATATCCACCCCCCATGCCTATCTAATGCAATGTCCTCATTGTATTAAAAAGACATAAAACAGAGTGGAAAAGTGTAGAAAGCACCTGAATTGCGTGAATATCAGGTCCGCTCCAAGATGAAAACGAAAAAGAACTATATAAGTGCTAAGTTTAGTGCCTTCAGCTAGGCACTCTATACAAAGAAAAGAAATGAAGAATTCACATGTGCAGGTCAGAATTAGAATGAACAGAAGAATCCTCTGACCTGTCAGCAGAGGTCCACAGATGTGGACCAGATTGTGGTGCAGACCCACACCCCATAATCAAGAATATCTTAGGTTCTGGATAAAAATTACCCAAAACCTAAAATTAGAATGTAAGCGGGATCGGGCCTGCGATTTCTGAGGATGCAACCCAAGGCCAAAATGTCGGGTTATAGAGAATTGAAGCTCAAAAGGATAATCGTTGAATGTGTGCTTGAGTTGAACATCCTCGAAACAAATGTCGTAAGGGTTCTGATTTGATGGTTTCAGCTTAAAAGGAACCCTTCGACTCAATCTTCCATTTCCTCCAAAATTAACTTCCCAAATCAGAACTTCCCCGCTCCTATCCTCCTCATTCAGCATATCAAATTCCAGGACCTCTTGTACATTTATCACCCCGTTTGAAATCTCCAAGTCTAAATGATGTGGCAGAATCAAAATTGACTTGGGTCTAATTATCTCAGAATTAGAATCATCAATAAGCTCAACAGGGTGTAACTGATAATCAGGGCATTGAATTGATTCTTCTAGAAAATGCAATTCTGTATCCGTAATGTGTGCCCTAATAAGATCAGTTTCCTCAGTTATTGGGCTATTAAATGATCTATCAGATTCCTCAGGCCCAATTGTCTCACAAAAATCGGGTTCAGAAAACTCGCGTGAGACTTCGCAACTTGAATCTTCACCATCAGGATCCGTATCAATGTATGTCCCAAAATCATTTGTCACTTTGTGTTCCAAGGAGACACACGTTTCCTTGTAACCCGGCTCAGGGATCTCAGGTGAAGAAATCAGATCATCTTTAATTGGTTGCTTTAATTCAATTTGGTCAGCCTCGTAACACGTGTCCCCCCAACAGGTGCCTGAGCGGGTTCTATCATTAGCTTTCCTGAAGAGGGTTCATCCTGGGAATTATACCAAGATTGAATCAAAGCAACCACGAATCTCATCCTCAATTTTGCTAATTTCCTAAGTAGAAACTCACCCGGGTTCTTATCCTTACATCCTGGAGCCAATCCAACAAAGACTTGTTTAAATCATCAATCATTTCAATCAGGGGCTCCAATCTCTTAATGCAAGGTATTGGCTGAACTTCTAAAGATTGAATGATATTCCTCAAGTTAGCCAGAACCTTATCTTGAACCTGATTAACCTGAACCAAATGAGTTGGTTCAGGGTTGGGCGGGTTTGACATCAATGTAGAGGAATTAACGAATTGAGATTCGTTATACCCATCCTGATAATAGGTCATTTCAGATTGTTCAAAAGATGGTGATGACCTAAAGGCAGTGAAATCAGAGGATGGGTAAGGATCAGTGTATCCTTCTTGATTGTAGATCGTATTATGCTGTTCATGAAAGGAGGACGATCTATAATCGATGTAACTCTAAGAAGGATAGAAATCAGAATCAAAGTGTTCAGGGTTATACCCTAAACACGGGGGTCCGGAATTGTATCCCCAATCCGAATTATCCCAACTAACTGATGGTCGATTACAATACGAGTTGGGATAATCGTCATGTTGAGGATAATTTACAACAGGAGGGAAAGAGCGGGAATGTGTGAAATATGTGGAAGGATTCATGATACACGAGAGGAAGAAAGGTGCCCTGCAATACAAACAATCAAACCTGTCCTTAAATAGGTTAGCCTAAAGACCTATAGACTCTCAAAACCTGTCTTGAGATAAAGGAACGATTTGATCTACTTCCGTCTGTTCAATCCAACCAGTTAGAAGGAGGGACTGGGGAGAAGGTTCTTCCTTCGGCTTGCGCCTCCGGTTCCTAGTGTACCCCCCAGCCGCGATCATTTGACTCTGCTCCCCTAGCTAGACATCAGATTGAACAGTAGAAACAGACTAATCGAAAATAATCTCGTTCTGAGTTCTGAAGAGCGAGTCCAATCCTTAAGGCCAACGTCTACTCTGTTTTATTTAGGGCTAGGTTTAAATGTGCATTGGAATGTGATGGGCCCTTTAAATGGGTTGTGCCCTTAATGATTGATTGATTTGTGTGTGAGTGCACAACCAGTGGTTTTCAAGCAAGATTGTTTTTGATGTGGTGAATTTTAAGATTCAAATCTTGCTTAGTAGCTTTTAGGATTCAACTTTAGGTGTTTTCAATCAAGTTTCATTAGCACACCAAGTTTTTGCAAGCACAGGTGAAGATGTTTTCCTTTAAAGTTTAAAAAGAATGTGGAGTGCCTGGTAAATCCCTAAGAGTTGAACCTAATTGGCAGCTACTTGATGAGTTGATTTTATTTGAAGTGGTGCGGCCCAATCAACTCAAACAATTGGCCTGTTGCACCACTTAATTAGGCACACAAATGATTACCTAATCTGATTTCTACTCAATTATGTATTTAGATGTGTGTACCGGCTCCTAAGATTGGTTTACCGGTTGAGTTTGAAAATCAGATGAGGCTGTGTACCTCTGTGAGATTTTTTTTTTTTTTTTAATGTGGGGGTTGGGGTGAGTATGGGTGTCAAACAACAAACAATCTAACCTTAGAGTTTATAAAAACACCTAGGTTGATTGATGTTTGAGTTATTATGTGATGAAATGAAATCTAATGGGTGGGAAGTGGGGGGTAACTCACAAAACCTTCTACAGCACTTTACTCCAATCTACCGCTTTTGCCTGCCTCGAAAGAGTACCTGCAATTACAATAAGAAAGGAGAAAAGTGAGGTAAATGATTTGTAAGTTACAAAACACGAAGAGAAATCAAAGAGCGTTGCCTCCCCGGCAACGGCTCCAAAATGTTGAACGATTACGAACCTACGCTAACGTGTTCGGTTTTGGAAAACCTGTCGTTGTAGTTCGAAAGCGAAGAATTCGTGTTCAACAAATAAAATTTATACCGAAATTAAAATTCCGGGTCGAACACAGGGAGGCGAACGTTTGATTTAAAAACTACGCGTTTCTTTTTATTTGTTACAGAATAATTCAATTTAGAACCGTCTAATTATTTACAATAAATAGAAGAGAGAGAGAGAGTAAGAGAGAAAGAGAATATTACACAGAGAAATCAAAATGAGATATAGAATAAACAAGAAATTTTTGTATTGAAGAGATTGTTCATTACAACTAGAAAGCATAAAACAATTACTCTAGAAAGTGATAATTTTACTCTAGAAAGCATTAAAAGAATGGAGAGAGAAATGTCCTCCTCGACGATTGCTTGGAGGACGAGTAGATTAATCTAGAAAGCAGTAAATCTATACTAGAAAACGGTAAAAAGAATAGGGAGAGAGAAATCCTCCTCGACGGTTGCTTGGAGGACGAGCCGAACGGGACAACGCCTGGACGAAGGAGAATGAAGAGGGACGAAGGAGGACGAAGCAGAAGAACGGGAACGAAGCAGCATGCCGTCGTCGTCGCGGGATCCACTTCCGAAGCGGAATGAAAATTGGACTTTATCTCGCGAGAAGCATCCCGGGTGTGGGACAAGCTTCTCTTGAGCTTTGGAGGGGTAGAGAGGAGAAAGAAGGGATGAAAATTTCGTATGGAGGGGGTCTCCTTTTATAGTTGCAAGGAGTGGGGGCAAAATGGACAATACATCTTCAAAATAATAAATAAGGGGTCTTTAGTGACGGATAAATCCACCACTAAAGCCTCGACGTGGCCGTCGCCGCCGCACCCACGCGCGCCCGCTCGGCTGCCCGCGTGCGTAACGCCTACGCACGTCCGTAAAGTCTCATCCGTCCGATCGCGAGATCGGACGGCTTAAAATCGCGCCTTCACCGCTGCCGCCCGCCCGCCTGTGCGTGCGATCGTGCGTTCACGCGCGCATCCAATCGCGCGTCGGCGCTATCGTGCGCCCGCGGCCGTTGGATCGCGATCGTGCGGTCGATTGGAGGCGCGCCACCGCTCCAATTTCTGCGGGGCGCGGCTCAAACGCGCGTCGCTGCTTCGCGTTAAAGCGCTCGACCGCTGCGCTGCGGTCGCGTTTGTGTCGAGCGCTTGACTTCAGCGCGGGCGCGTCGCAACCATTGGATCGAGATCCAACGGTGGAGAGGAGACGGGTGCACGGTCTTCACAAGATGCAAGCGGCCATTTGGGCGGCTGAGATGGCGCCACGTGGCGTCATCTTGGCCGTCCATCTTCTGGAAGTTGTAGATGGTGCCACGGATGTCGGATTGTGTCGATTTTTGTGTCGTTGGACTGCGATCGTCGATCCGAATTCATCCGTGTGGTCGGATTTGTCATCTAAAGTATGGATTTACACCATCCTGGCCCTTGATCTTCTAGGGTTCCCCGATCTATATCTGATGCTACGGATGCCTGATTAGGGCGATCTTGGAGTCGTTGAACTCCAATCGTCGCCATGATCACATCCATACAGTTGGATCTTTGATCCGAGGCCCCGAAAAAATGTTTGCCCTGTCCAAGCACATAAAAGGAGACAATTAACCTGCATTTTATTCAAACTACTCTAAATGCAGGATGATGCATGTTATGCAATATTTATATCATGAAATGCAATCCTATGCTTAAGAACATGCATAAATAGACATTTTAAGTAGTGTAAATGTGTTTACATCAGCGCACAAGGCAAGCGATGGAGGGTGATGGCGCGGTGTGGTGCAGGCTGGAAGGGCCCACCTGTAGCAGTAGTGCGGGTGCTGGATGCGGTGCCTGCAGGCAGTGCGGGTGCAAGCAGGCGGAGAAGGGCGATGGCGTGGCACCTGCGGGCGTGTGGTGTAGTGCCTGCGGGCGCTTGGTGTAGGCAGTGCAAGGGTGAAGTGGGTGCAGCGCTTGCGAGCGCTTGGGCTGCAAGGGCACGATGGGTGTAATGCAAGCAGTTTGTTCTCAACGTTTTGTGCGGGTTTAAAGTATATCACGTTGTAGTACAACCAACAAAACGTTTAAACAAATATAAAGAATTTTATTACTCGAAAATCGGAGTATCCGAGGTCGATCACAGGGAGCAAATGGAATTTACTACTAGTCAAAATGTAATTGAACACTCTAATTTACTCAAAATATCAATTCAACTATGAATATATGCGATTAAAAGTAGTTAGGACAAAAAGAAATGAAATTTGACGTCTGATCTTGTGATCAGACGTCTTAAAAGTATGTTCCCTTTTCTTCTTGATTATTCTTCTTCCTCTGCAGTCTCTCTGTTTCTTCTTTTTCTGCTGCTGTGTTTGCTTTCTTTTCTTCTCTTTCTTCTTCTCCTGCGAAGGCTTCTTTCTTTCTTCTTTGGTCTCTCTGTTCTTCCTGCCTTTCCTTCTTCCTTCCCGCGACCAAGTCTTTCTTCCTCAACGTTCAGCCTGTGCCTACACAGAGCAAAACCTATCCTTTCACCCTCTACCCACGCGTCTCTCTCTCTCAAGAGATTCACTCAGGGACGCTCACCGAGAGCCACAGCCATAATCGGGTCGGATTGTACCCGGGACCAGGTGCACCTGCAGGTGGTGTGATGCGTGAGGAGTGCATAGGTTTAGATCGGGTCGGATTCGCCAGATCCGCGTGGTCAAGCCGCAGACGAGGCGGGTGTGGGGTCAGTGAGGGACCTCACCCCTGTGCTTACGGAGGCACTAAGACGAAAACACAAAAACAACTTATATGGTACCTGAGTGTTGCAATCCCACGATGTGGGACTATCTGGTCTCGCCTTCACGCACGCCCACAAAGTTTTGTCGCTCGATTGCCCAAGCTGTTGACTCTGATGGTGCTCCTTGCTGGACTCACTCACCTCACGACACTCGCGCGAGTATGCAGCACCTGTAGCCTGGGAGACCGGGTGCCTGGAGCTTCGTTGGAGCTTCATCAGAGGGCGTCCATGGCAGCAGGAGCTCAAACACTGTCATGCACAAAACGAGCCTCTCGGCCCAATCAGATCAGCTAGAGACCTTCGCCGTGGCACGGCGAAGGCGGTGGACGATGCTGCAGGCTGCCGGTCGGCCTAAGCGTGCGTGCCTAGGTCAACCTGTGGCCGGAGATGGTGGGTTGCTCGGGGGGTGATTATGGAGGTCTGGAGTGGCAGTTGTGGGGTGGAGCGAGTTCCTGGTGGTGAGGCGGAGCTCTCGAGGTGGTTGGCGAGCCGTGTGCGGGGCTGGAATGGTGGAAGTGGCTCGCCGGAGGTCGGTCGGTGATGTGGAAGATGAGGGTGGTCAGCGTCGGTCGAGGGGTAATCAGATGAGATAACAGGGGGAAAAGAGAGAGGAGAGGATGGAGAGGAGTTCTAACCTAATTGTAAGGATGAAAGGGGACGGAAGGCGGACAGCAGTACCTGCTGTCGCCGGAGAAGATGATGCCCAGTGGGGGAGAATGGCGGCGACGACGGGGCTGAGGCGGCGTGCGCGAGTACTGCGCGACGCGGAGGGAAGTCAAGAAGCTAACTCTGCCACTGGTTTTGTGGCAGAGCGAAGAGGGAGGGGAGGGGGCTCACAGGAGCTTGCTGGGACTTTTGGCCGGGCAGGAGGAGATGAATTGGGGGTGGACACTCGGCCAAATCAAGCTCACCTTCTGTGGCAGGGTCTGGGGGGTGTTATATAGGTGCTGGCCGCTCCTATCAGCGCGTGGAGAGCGCACAATTAGGTCAGCCGGCTCGCCGGAGTTGGAAGGAAGGTGGATACCCAAATCTCTCGTGCGTTCGCACGAGAGATTGGGTTCACACCAACGATTGTAATTGGCTTTATAAGGAAGGGAATTCCTCAGAGAATCCTCCTTCCATTTTTGGGAGGGAATCTCTGAGGAATTAGAGAGAAATCCCTCTTTGAACCTCACCGGAGCTTGGTTCTGCCCTAGCAATGGCGGCAGGACCGGTTTGCAAAGGAGGCGAAGAACTTGGGGGGCTCTTTGCAGGGATATTCAAAAGATAGGGACCTATTTGTGATTTGGGTGTACTAAATTGCAAAGTAGGTCAAGATGACCTCTCCTTAGGTCCAAATTTTGGTACAAACCTAATTTGGACCTAAGGAATCCAATGGAGAAGTTGGATTTTAGGTTTGACCTCGTTTGACTGGACATTTTGCGTAAAAACCCAAATTAGGTTAATTGAGGAGCTAGGACCCTGATCTAGGTCAGACTAGGTTCCAAAGGCCAAATTAAGTGTTCTAAACCTTAGAGGATGTTTTTCCATGATTTTTAGAGGGTTTACTTGCTTTTTGTTCTGACCAAAACCTTGTTAATTAAAGAGGGTCTGTTTTAGGGTTACTAGGTGTCATTTAATTCCTAGATTGCACATGAACCCATTTCTGATTGACTCAACCCTCTTTTTATCTCATTTAGACCATTTGACCTATGTTTTGCCTCTGAGAAATCCCGTTTATGTACTGCAATGGTAAAATTGCAGTTTTAACCTTTATTTCATGTTTTCTTCTCAGAGCACTTGTTCCTTCAGTTAAGCCTTCTTCTAGGTTATGTAGGAGCTTTTATCTTCTTTATTGGGTCAAAATGAGCTAGTTATGGCTCATGATGAGGCTCTCATCATACCCCCATGCCTAGCTTTTGCTAGTCCCTTAGCAAAATTTCAAAGTTTTAACTTCCATTCTAGACCCTGAGTGTCTGTCAACAATTATGATAAGTTCTCCTTTTATTTTGTGATTTAGGTAGGAATGCTGAAAATAGGCCTAGAGGTACTCAAGTACCAACCAAAATCCGGACCTGTTCTGCTTTAGCCTCAGTCCTCCGCAAAGGTTTCTACGGCCCATAGAAACTAACCTAGGGTTTGGTGGACTCCGTGGTTAAAGCACCCGTGCTTGAAACATTTTTAGCCTAAATTCAGTTTGCAGTGCGTTTTTTTTGTAAGAGAGAGATAGAAGATTTATTTGTTTGGAGAGCTTTTCTCTCTCTTTTCTTTTTATTTCTAGCTTCGGATTAGCTTCTCAACACGGTCTGTATCGGATTCCTCGTCCCCATCATCAATCCTCAAGGGTCCCTGGCTTTCGAGATTTCGAGATAATCCCACCCATGGCAACCCCCAGAACCCTGGCTTTCGAGATTTCAAGATAATCTCGCCCATGGCGTTCCGTGGCCGAATCCAGACCCTGGCGATCGACATTTCGTGATAATGCCGTCCATGGTATCTGAACCAGCAGAGTGCTTACGTGCCCCCAGTAGGATATTTAAATATCCTAAGAGACAAGCACCGAGGAGACGATATGTTGTTACGCATCTTCGAGGGGAATTTCTTGCCTCTCCGCACTGGGAACTCGCCCAAATCAATTTTTGTTGATTAACCGCTCCTAATCTAGGTGACTTTTTCAGAACATTAAACGCTTTTCGCGTGATTTGGATGTTTTATGCGCACTGAACCAGACTGTGTGTGAATTTGGGTGCTTAGGTTACCGAATCCCGCAAATCGGAGGTCAGTTAACGAGGCCAGATACTTCCTAAGCCTTAGACCTAATACTCAAGCTTCGCATTTTCCTTAACCTCTTGAGGATTATCTAGATTTTAACGGACACGCGAATTTTTAAGCTAACGGGACTAGCCCAAAAGGCCTAAGACCAGCGTTCCCGCTAATCTCTTGTTATATCTCCGTAGCACTTTTCTTTTTTTTTTTCTTGATTCGGTCTAGAACTTCAGTTAACCCCTTAATCTTTTACTAATGACTATTTCTTTTCATTTTCATTTTGTGCTCCTTTTTTTCATTTTTCTTCTTTTTCTCCTCCTTATGCTTAAGTGGCTCACAAAATTTCCTCCCTCCCCCCATTTTTTTGTTCTTTTTCTTAATTTTTTTCAATTTTTTTGCATTTTTGACATATGCAAATTTTTTTGTGTGTGAGACTCCTGATTTTTTTTTCTTGGTTCTGTATGTATGCACTTTATCACCCCCCATGCCTAAGTTTTGCAATGTCCTCATTGTAAACAGAGGGTGGGAATTAGTGTTGAGGTCCAGGGGCTTAGAACAGGATATATCGGGTGGGTGAATGGGTCGTAAATGACTGATGCGGATGATTTCAAGCTCTGATATGTGTACCAGAGGTGGGATCATCTGTCTAAGGCTGGACTCAAGGTGGAAGAGACGTGGAGTCCAGATGGATAATCAGACGGGTCTCTGTGTTTGGGATGATGGGTTGCCTCCCGTTAAGCGCTAAATTTAATGCCTTCAGCCGAGCAGAAAATGGGGTGGAGAGGGAGTGGTCAGATCAATGGAGTTTTGGAAAACAAGCACCTTGATTAAGAGCCTGGTTGGTCCAACCAGGTACTTATTCAGATCAGTGGGCTGATGATGCAGCCCAAACCCAATAAGTCTGGTGGGTTGATAGATGTAGATCAGCAGATGTGGAACCCACCATATGCAGTGACGTTCTGATGGATATGGAAGTGAAAACTCGGGTTCAGGCTGAGTCAAATCAGCCTGGTCAAAGTAGGGTTCCGAAAAATTATCCATGTAAGGTGTGGAATCCCTACAGAGGTGATCAAAGGATGGAGGCTCTTGATTTGTGGTCTGATCAGTACCTGATACCCGATCTAGATATGGAGTTGAATCATCTACAAACGGCTCAGTGAGAGGTGAATCGGAATAGAAATTGAGTCCGGTTGAGGGTCGGGGTGGGGAACGGGTTTTGATTGGTTCTGTATATGTGGAGCAGGTGGCTTCAAAGAAGATTGACATGTTATAATCAGGAGGCAGATTTTCTCCGATGTTATGGTCAGATTCGAGATCGTCGGAGAGTTTGCGAAAATCAAAGTTTGAATGAGATTCTAGATCATGAGTTCCACCATAGAATAAATCATATGTTGTATATTCAGCAGCCTGACTAGGATCTAACCTAAATGTTAATTCTGAGCTTAAAAGGGTATCCTTATCTGGTAGAGGCTCAGATTCTAAGCTAGTAGGGCAGACCCAATTGAAACCCTGCTCGTCCAACTCCTCGGTTTCTATGTCGTAGATTGGCATGACTTCAGCAAAATTGATTCGTTCCTCTGAGGAGGTTGATGAGGGATATTCATCAAATCGAGGCCCAAAATCATATTCTTCATTAAGATATTGATTTTCTTCATCTGGGGCCTTGAAATCTTCAAAATATGTTTCAGATCTAGGTTCTAGGCTTAGGATGTGGGTTGAATTACTAGAATTTAGGTCTAAATAACCTTCGAGGGTCACCTTATCAGAATAAGGGACAGAATTCACACCCTCGAGAGGTTCAGTTCTACTCTCATACTTACAGGAGTCTTGGGATTCTAAAATGGGCTCATCATGGTCTTTTCCTGCATTTGGAGCTTCCCAACCTTCTTCAATATCAGGTGCATTATACTCCATCTGGGTTGGGAATCCACAACCATTTTGTGCCTCAAACCTGAGGTCAGATTTATCCTCGATGTTGTCCCAAGATAGCTCATCCTCTATTGGTGGTATGTAAGGGTATTTCTGATCAATCACTTGTTTTATTAATCTCATTATCTCTTCCCATTTTTCAAGACTATCTTGGTGTTGCTTCCAAAGTCGAGGATTTGTCATACATTGAAGGTATTCACTATTGTGCAATTTTTCTATCTCAATGTATGCAGTAATGAGCAAGTCACGGGTTGATCCTTTGTTGGCTTCTGCTAATAGTACTTAGGCACAAGTTATGACAAAGGTTGTGGTTGTTGGGACATCAACCTGAATGTTTCCTACTGTTGTTGAGGTTTCTTCATTTTCATAAAATCTCATGGCATCCTCAATCATTTTATCTCTCATGGATCTCCGGTATTCAGGTTTCTTGAATGGTAGTCCTAGGTGGTTCGGCTGCATATTTGGATCAGGTGGTGGAATCAAGATCAGAGTTTGACTCAAGATGTGTTATGAAGCGATCAAATCTGAATAATGAGTCCCACTAAAAACGTATATGTGTGCTCTAAAGAGAAAAGATGCAGGACTGGAGATGTTCTTGACCCAATCAAGACACCCAAAAGATGTTTGGATGACTATGGAGGTTCGGGGCGGATGGACCCCTGGATCCGAAGATCATCCACCTGAGAATTACCTGGGCAGCCAGAGAGGGAGAGTCCCGCAAAGACCCCTACACGGTAGAGCATCCCTACGGGTTACAGGGTTTCCCCCACCCAACCTCGCTTGTCACTGAGATTCCAGGTAGACCAGAATGGGGACCTTGACCTCTTAGGTCTATCACTTTTTATTTCAAAGGTGCTTTTAGGGTTCTCACTTGAACTTTAGATGTTTTTGGTATTGTGACCTAATTTAGAGGTTGGTTGACCCAAGGGGTCAACTTCACCTGACCTGTCCTATAGATGGCAGAATGATTCTAAGCTCGGAGCCTAGAGATCACCCTGATTTGACTCCCAGGTTATTAGGTCAAAAAAATGTTAAGATTCAAGTGATTTTAGAGCTCAATTTTAGGGTTTGTCTTATTTAGCTTTCTTCAATCAAGGGCTTGGGTAGCACACTGATGCGGGAGGGTTTATTTCCTTTTACACAGGCATGTGTGACCAGCGCTTCAAGACCCTAATGTGGAAACCCTAATTTGGTTCTATTTCCAATCCTCTTTTTCTTTTTCAAAAGTTCTCTTTGGACTTATAAACAAGAAGTGTGTGGTCCGCCGAGATTAAGCGTTATTTCAATTAGGCACAAGAATTTGTGGGATGGGAAAAAAAAAAATCACTCCAACTTCAAGAATATTTGCAGAAATTTTCGCAAAATCAGGAAATGTTTTGCCTTAGAGATGGTGACTACTATATAAAGAAGGCAATTAATTCCTAAATTGATTTTCTTCCTTTTGTCTTTCAAAGATTAGGGGATGATTAAGGAAGAAAAGAAATTACCTGCCCTGGAGTGGTTGACTTGCGGGAGAGATTTTCTCATGAAGTACCTGCAAGATCACATCAAAGCAAAGTAGGGCAAGTTAGTGTTCAAGAATGTAGAGACTAGTGGTAAATTGCGCATTGCTCCCCGGCAACGGCGCCAAAATGTTCTCAACGTTTTGTGCGGGTTTAAAGTATATCACGTTGTAGTACAACCGACAAAACGTTTAAACAAATATAAAGAATTTTATTACTCGAAAATCGGAGTATCCGAGGTCGATCACAGGGAGCAAATGAAATTTACTACTAGTCAAAATGTAATTGAACACTCTAATTTACTCAAAATATCAATTCAACTATGAATATATGCGATTAAAAGTAGTTAGGACAAAAAGAAATGAAATTGGACGTCTGATCTTGTGATCAGACGTCTTAAAAGTTGTTCCCTTTTCTTCTTGATTATTCTTCTTCCTCTGCAGTCTCTCTGTTTCTTCTTTTTCTGCTACTGTGTTTGCTTTCTTTTCTTCTCTTTCTTCTTCTCCTGCGAAGGCTTCTTTCTTTCTTCTTTGGTCTCTCTGTTCTTCCTGCCTTTCCTTCTTCCTTCTCGCGACCAAGTCTTTCTTCCTCAACGTTCAGCCTGTGCCTACACAAAGCAAAACCTATCCTTTCTCCCTCTACCCACGTGTCTCTCTCTCTTAAGAGATTCACTCAGGGACGCTCTCCGAGAGCCACAGCCATAATTGGGTCGGATCGTACCCGGGACCAAGCACACCTGCAGGTGGTGTGATGCGTGAGGAGTGCGTAGGTTTAGGTCGGGTCAGATCCGCCAGATCCGCGTGGTCAAGCCGCAGACGAGGCGGGTGTGGGGTCAGTGAGGGACCTCACCCCTGTGCTTACGGAGGCACTAAGACGAAAACACAAAAACAACTTATATGGTACCTGAGTGTTGCAATCCCACGATGTGGGACTATCTGGTCTTGCCTTCACCCGCGCCCGCAGAGTTTTGTCGCTCGATTGCCGAAGCTGTTGACTCTGCTGGCTCTCCTTGTTGGACTCACTCACCTCGCGACACTCGCGCGAGTATGCAGCACCTGTAGCCTGGGAGACCGGGTGCCTGGATCTTCGTTGGAGCTTCATCAGAGGGCGTCCATGGCGGCAGGAGCTCAAACACTGTCATGCATAAAACGAGCCTCTCGGCCCAATCAGATCAGCTAGAGACCTTCTTCGTGGCACGACGAAGGCGATGGATGATGCTGCAGGCCACCGGTCGGCCTAGGCGTGCGTGCCTAGGTCAACCTGTGGCCGGAGATGGTCTGTTGTTCAGGGGGTGATTATGGAGGTCTGGAGTGGCAATTGTGGGGTGGAGCAAGTTCCTGGTGGTGAGGCAGAGCTCTCAAGGTGGTTGGCGAGCCGTGTGGGGGGCTGGAATGGTGGAAGCGGCTCGCCAGAGGTCGGTCGGTGATGTGGAAGATGAGGGTGGTCAGCGTCGGTCGAGGGGTAATCAGATGAGATAACAGGGGGAAAAGAGAGAGGAGAGGATGGAGAGGAGTTCTAACCTAATTGTAAGGACGAAAGGGGACGGAAGGCGGACAGCAGTACCTGCTGTCGCCGGAGAAGATGATGCCCAGTGGGGGAGAATGGCGGCGACGACGGGGCTGAGGCGGCGTGCGCGGGTACTGCGCGACGCGGAGGGAAGTCAGGAAGCTAACTCTGCCACTGGTTTTGTGGCAGAGCGAAGAGGGAGGGGAGGGGGGCTCGCAGGAGCTTGCTGGGACTTTTGGCCGGGCAGGAGGAGATGAATTGGGGGTGGACACTCGGCCAAATCAAGCTCACCTTCTGCGGCAGGGTCTGGGGGGTGTTATATAGGTGCTGGCCGCTCCTATCAGCGCGTGGAGAGCGCGCAATTAGGTATGCCGGCTCACCGGAGTTGGAAGGAAGGTGGATACCGAAATCTCTCGTGAGTTCGCACGAGAGATTGGGTTCACACCAGCGATTGTAATTGGCTTTATAAGGAAGGGAATTCCTCAGAGAATCCTCCTTCCATTTTTGGGAGGGAATCTCTGAGGGATTAGAGAGCAATCCCTCTCTGAACCTCGTCGGAGCTCGGTTCTGCCCTAGCAATGGCGGCAGGACCGGTTTTCAAAGGAGGCGAAGAACTTGGGGGGCTCTTTGCAGGGATATTCAAAAGATAGGGACCTATTTGTGATTTGGGTGTACTAAATTGCAAAGTAGGTCAAGATGACCTCTCCTTAGGTCCAAATTTTGGTACAAACCTAATTTGGACCTAAGGAATCCAATGGAGAAGTTGGATTTTAGGTTTGACCTCGTTTGACTAGATATTTTGCGTAAAAACCCAAATTAGGTTAATTGAGGAGCTAGGACCCTGATCTAGGTCAGACTAGGTTCGAAAGGCCAAATTAAGTGTTCTAAACCCTAGAGGATGTTTTTCCATGATTTTTAGAGGGTTTACTTGCTTTTTGTTCTGATCGAAACCCTGTTAATTAAAGCGGGTCTGTTTTAGGGTTACTAGGTGTCATTTAATTCCTAGATTGCACATGAACCCATTTCTGATTGACTCAACCCTCTTTTTATCTCATTTAGACCATTTGACCTATGTTTTGCCTCTGAGAAATCCCGTTTATGTACTGCAATGGTAAAATTGCAGTTTTAACCTTTATTTCATGTTTTCTTCTCAGAGCACTTGTTCCTTCAGTTAGGCCTTCTTCTAGGTTATGTAGGAGCTTTTATCTTCTTTATTGGATCAAAATGAGCTATTTATGGCTCATGATGAGGCTCTCATCACAGTTGCAGGCGTGCGATGAGGGCAGGCTATGGCTAGATAGGCGGTGGAGGGCACAGCTATGGCCTCCAAGGGATTAGTGAAGGCGTTGTGGCATTGCGGTGACGGCAGTGGAAGGTGTGCACAGTGCACGCTCTCCCCATAGTGTACGCCCTCTTCACGGTTGAGTCCCCACCAGGGGGAGAAGAAGCAGTCTCCGCTCTCTCCCAAAACCTCATTTTATCTCCTCTCCTACGCGAGTTAAGGGATTTTCAAAATCCCTTACTAAACATGGCCGATGCTTGTTGGGTTCTGCTGAAGGAGGACGGTTGTAGGTGGAGATATTTGCGGGGGGGAAAATATATTTCCACCCCCTGTTCTTTTCCATAATTAATCCTCCTCCCTCTCCTTCCCGATTATTAGCCAGATGGAGTAGATTAATTGAAGATGAATGCATTGTTGCAGGACTCTGCATGAAATATAATTACATAATAAGCAATAGAAGAAATGTAATCTTAAATAATGACACATGCAATCATTTGATGACCAAATGTAATTATTAACAAACATACAATGTTAGAATTGAATTACTTAGGCGTAACAATAGTCCATTAAAATGGACTCATCACCTGCTTAATTCACTAGGTTTCAGTCAGGATAATATTCACCTAAACCTTATAAAAAACATATAAAAATATTCTATAAGGTTTAGTATGCTTACTTTGACCATTGGAACCCATTTTCACCTAAAACAGAGTCTCAGTTAGACAGTTGCCCTAATTTTTGTTTCTGCACAAATTACCCATTCAAACTTGGTCAAAACCTAAATCTAACTTCATCATTAGATTCTTTGGGCCCAAATTAGGTTTGTACCAAAATTTGGGCCCAATCAGAGATCATCTTGACCTAGTTTGCATTTTGGTCCAATCTGACTCTTTCTCTCTCATTTATGCCCTTAACTTTTGAAATATTTGCATAAAGCCCCCCAACTTTGTCATCATCTTCACACAAAAGCCCCTACTACCATTGAGGTCAAACCCGACCTCCATGCAACATTGACTATCCTAAATCCTACCCTAATGGCAATCAAATCCCACCAAAATTGGTGGGATTGATGTTCACACATAGGCGAACAATCTGGGATCATTTGGAGTCCCAAGTCTCCATGGATTGCTCGTGCGAACACACGAGAATCATGGGTACTTTTCCTCCAAGCCCAAGCCATGGAATCCCTCTTTCCTGATTCGGAGATCCTGAAGCTCTATAAAGACAAGCCATGCACAACCTCACCTCCTTAGCTTGTTTTGGCTGATGTCTCTGCCTTCTTCTCCTCTCTTCGATCGAAATCTTCGTGAGCTCTGGCGAGCTTCCCCATGTACATTCTTCGTCGGTCGTCACAGACTATAGCCGGCCGGTTGCTCTTCCTCAAGCTCCTCCACAGCTCGCAATACCAACGAGGGTCGCCTTCCCCTCTCTCCCTTGCCATTCTCCCTCATCGAAGGCTTCACCTTCCACTGCACCAGCTATACCACAACCGGCGCCATCCTACCCCCTTCGTCCAATTAGATTAGGTAGTTAGGCTAGTTATATCTTTAGGTTAATTTCTACCACTCAAAACCCAATAAAACACCCCTCGACTTCCACGTACATCGTCATCTCCCTCACCTCTGGCCACCCCACTGGCGAGTCCGCCCCACCTCCATAACCCGCCAAACAACTCGCCAACAACCTCTACACCTATGGTACATCCACCCGAACCAAAGCCCTAACCTATTTTACCCTATTGACCACCCAAACCCTCTATTGACCAACTTATCTTCTCACGACCATCCTCAGCTTTGTCTGGCCACCATGCACCTCCATATGCCACACAACCACTGCCACTACATTTTCCAACATCCGGTGAACCTCTTGAGAAATTTTAATGTGGCCAAAAGGCCTTATTTGTGTTTTCAAGTACAGGTCGAAACCGCCATTACTAAAGCTTCTTCGAAGAGCTCCAAAGCATGTTCTTGCAACCTCGCTCCCAGGTGCTAGCTCCAGGTGATGCAGAATCACTTAAGGATCATCTCCAGGTGGTCAATTGAGAGCTTTGACTACTCCCCAGATGCCAATTGATGCCACCTACTGCTGTTGCTACATGCGAGAAAAGTGATGTGGATTTAGTCCCACATCGTGGGATTTGGAGGCACCGAATATGCATAAGTTGTTTTTGTGTTCTGGGCTTATCGCCTCAGAACAAGGGGTAAGGTTGCCTTCACACCCGCACTCATGACCCACTTAACACAAGCCCTCACTCCTCGGCTGCGACCCCACACACGCAGCCTTGGACCCGATTATGCAAACCCGAATACTCGATTAAACTGGATATCAGAGAAATGAGAAGGAAGGAAAGAGAGGGAGAGAGTGGGGGAGGGGAGGATTTTGCTCCTCTGTGCATTGGCCAACACTTAGCCATGAGAGAAGACCCTTGTGCTCTCTTAAGAAAGAAGAGGAGACTTTATGAAGAAAAGAAGAGAAGAGGAGAAGAGCCAAGGAAGAAGAAGGAGAAGGTTGCTGTGAAGAGAAAAGAAGAAGCTAAGGCAGAAAAGAAGAATAGAAGGGCCGTGCTAGAGAAGAGAAAGGAAAGAAGAAGATCAGGAGAGAAGACATTGTAGTAGGCGACATTTAAGTAGTCT
The DNA here is from genome assembly GCA_037157565.1 of Thalassia testudinum. Taxonomy (NCBI): domain Eukaryota; kingdom Viridiplantae; phylum Streptophyta; class Magnoliopsida; order Alismatales; family Hydrocharitaceae; genus Thalassia; species Thalassia testudinum. Next base: position 74,446,729 of record JAZHRO010000024.1, on the reverse strand, counting down.
GACTTGATATCCAGACATCTAATCACTGTTCATTTATTTAACATGATTGAGTAGTTATATATATGTGCTTAGACTAATAATTGATTATCTAAATCACCATTATTTTGTCCTAAATATCTTTTTATCCTCTTTAACTCTTGAAAAACATTGAGTGTCATTGAATATCTAATGTAACAGATTAATATTCATTGAATTTCATTATTATGCTTATTTCTGTGCTCATTTATATAAAAATTAGCACGTGAATTCCTATTTGCTTCTTGTGTTCGACCTCAGACTTCATTTTTAGATATTAGAGTTATAAATTTTATTTGTTGAGAGCTCTATTTAGAAGATTTTACTACAACAAGACACACTTAAACTCCTATCTTGACCCCTTCAACAGATCTTCATCCAACGGCCAAGGGCGCATTAAAGTTAAATCATAAACGTGACATGAAGAGAAGTGCAGCACATTGGTAAAGCATGCTTTCGTGAAGAGAGTGGTGAGGGTTTGAGCCCCTATCTGCCTCAAATCAAGCAACGTGAGCGCGGGTGCTCAATTGGACCTTGCGATGAACATCCAGCGGTTGTGGAGGCAAGACGTGGTGCCTTCTTGTGCACTGGATGAGGAATTGCGCCACACACGTGTGATGACGCAGCAGTGATGCGCCATCTTACGCACGTGCGATAACAGTAGAAGAGGAAGCGGCTTCTCACAATATAAGCCATTCAATCTTGCGATTGGAGAGCTAGTAGCATGGTGTGGCTCGATCAGGCGTGTGGCGTGGCATGATCTACAATCAAGAAGGATTTGACACCTACTGTCCCCAGGACTACATTGCATATAGGTCACCTACCCTCTATGAATAAGCAAAAAAGACCTATTATCAGGAAGGGTACCAAGAACGTCAATTCCTTGACTCCCCTGGACTAAACCCAAACCCACCCAACCTTGAATCAAACCATTTGGTTCAAGTGAACCAGGTCCAAGATAGGGTGTTGGCTAACTTCAGGAATACCATTCAATCTTTAGAAGCTCAGCCAACACCCTACACTGAAGAATTAGAGCCTCTAATTCAAATGATTGATGATCTTAATAAGTATTTGTTGGATTGGCTCCAACATGTTAAGGATAAGGACCCGGGTGAGTTTTTAATTGGGAAATTATCAAATTTGAAAATGAGATTTGTGGTTGCTCTAGTTCAATCATGGGATGATTCACAAGATGAACCCCCTTCAAGAGAGCCAATGTCAAAATCCGCTCAAGCATCTGTAGGGCGACACATTTTACAAGACTGGGGATGACCAGGTTGGTCTAGAGCAACCGATTGAGGATGAATTGATTTCTTCATTTGAGATCCCTAAGCCAGGTGATGAGACACTCATCATGATCTCTAATTACCCCAATTAACTAGTCTTCCTAGTTAATTAGCTAAGGTTATGAGCTTATAAGTGTTAATTATAAGTAAGGGATATTTAGTAAAGGACCTTAAAATAAGTTTAAAATGGCATTTTATCATTCAATTAACATTATTAATAATTTAGTTAATAACTGGACTTGAAATCCTATTAATCATTTCCATAATTAATAAGATAAGTAACTTAAATTTAATGTAAACCTAAGTATATAATAACTTAAGTAATTTTACTTAATCTAATAAATTAACCTAAAATGGTCAAAATGTAAATTCAAGGTGAAAACATAATATTTACCTTGTTTACTAACATATATAAAAAGTTGAAAGAGATCTAAATTAAAATAAACCTTTAAAACCAGAGTTTACATTTTGGTCCTTAAAATTCATTACAGTAGGGTCCTTATTTCTCACACAGGTCCTTAAGTTTCATTTCATTTAAGTCCCTTTCCTTCTTCTTCTTCTTCTTCTTCAGCCGAATGAACAACTGGCAGCAGAGAGTCACGCCACCGCGCGATTACCGCCCTGCCGACATCATCCTTCTTTGTCCAAGCCCTTACAGCTTACGCTCACCACCACCTCTTAATCCATCGGTCTAGATTAACCGGAAACCCTAATTTCCAATGGGAGATAACCTTACCGTCGTTGGAGATGACATCGGAGGTTAAGCTCCTCAAGCTCCTTCTTCGGCCGTGCCCCGCCATTCTCTTCGCCGCCAACTACTATAAATACCCCCTCACCCCTCAGATTTCACTGAAGTTGTCCCCCTTCCCTCTTCTAACACTATAGCCGACTTCGATAGGCTATTCATCCAAAACTCTGATGACTTTCCATTTTAATTTCCGACTTCCTCCGTCCATCTTAATCAGCCAAGGAGATCCACCGTGGCCTGCCGCGTCTCTGACACAGGCACCGACCAAGGAATCCTCCGCTCCACCTCAAATCCGCCCACCGGAGATCTTTCTTCCACCCTTTGATTTTGTCGTCTGCTATGAACCTTCGGCGGAACCCTATTGACCCCTTCGTCCAGGTAACAGTAGATTAAGAGTAGTAGGAGTAGGTTAGCTTAGTTAGGTAGTTAGTTAGATTAGAGTAATTTTAGAATTTCAGTGTCATCTTCTCCGACTCCGACGAACTCCATGAGCTCGCCAGAGCCTTAATTTCATATTTTGAAATTGTTGTCCACCTTCCTTTAACTTCCATGATCATTACTAATCCACTTAATCATTAATTGAATCATCTAATCACCTAATTCACATTTCACATTCACCGACTACTATCACTGTCCATGGTGACAGTAGTCGAGCTAATTCCACCTTCACTGGGTCTATCATCATCTATCCATCACTTATGGACCCTAATCGACGCTATAATACCTATAAATATCATATATAAATTAAACGCCCAAATCTAAGTTAGCTCCTAAGCTCGCTGTCCATGGCGGCTTAGGAGCAGTTCAAACTATTAATTAACTATATAATTATAGCTGCTATTATCTATTGACTTGTTTTAACCACTCAATCTAGTGGTTAAACAAGTCCTGAGATTATTTCCAATTAGATTTTTAAAGAAACGAATTCACTGTCAAATCTTAATTCTAATGGACAAATGAAATATTAAATGTGATTCTGAGGTTCCTTGCAACCTCAAGATCCTTTTCAGATTAAAAATGGTAAGTTTAAACAATCTGTACACAAATTACACATTTTCTGGACTCACCAAAGCTCCAACGAGCCAAATCTGTACTTCAGCCTTAAGAATTTGTTGAGAAGCTCCAGAATGATATAATGTGAATCACTGATTGTTTTAAGGATGTTTATTTAAGGATTAAATGACTGGAGCTGTAGAATGAAGTTCATCTTCCCCAACTCCGGTGGAGTTGGAGAAGTTTGACAGAGAGATTTAAGAAGCATTGAAGGAACCTAGAAGCACTAAAGCTGTTTAAACCCTTAGAATACTGTAACAACCTCTGAATGGCTTTGACGAACACACACCTTTTCAAGCTCAGGCGATGAACCGGTAACCCTAGAAATCTTGGTCAGAGCACTTATCTGAAGATCTGAATGAGTTTCTGAGGTGAAGAAGATCCTATTCGAGGCTTTAATTTCCTGTGGAGAAGCTTTGAACAGAAAGTCAAAATTTTGTGCCTTCACAGACAAACTAAGTCTGATTATGGAGTTCTGAGTTCAATTTGAGGAATGGATGAGTTAAAGTTGTTTCTGGGATCTTGTTGGATGGTCTGAGAGAGAATAAAGTGAGCTCAGATGAGTTATTTAGTGAAAATTTGAACCCTGTCAATTTGGGTTATTTTCAAACTCAAACAAACAGCAGTGCCATTTCGTTGAGTTTTGATTTTAAATCCTACCCAGATAAGTCTGTTACAACCTTTAGAACTAGTTTAAATTGATCAGAGATGTTTCTCTATGTCTGTTTACGTATCAAAGTCTGAAATTTTGATCTCTAAAGCTTTTAGAGAAGCTTTGAGCTTCTCTACTGTTCCTGAAGGTCTTGAGAGCCTAAATCTTACTCTAGCAGATGCAGATTAATATTTAGAACCTGTACAGACCTTTAAATGAGAGAGAAAAGTCCATCTAAGGACTCTGTGAAGTTAAAATCATTTCCAAGCAATAAATAACCCGTAGGAACCCCTTATTTCACTTTTCAAATTGAAGAGGAGAATATCATCTAAACCTTAAATTGACCCCGCAATTGTGTAGATCTATCTTAGAGCTTTCTAGCAAACTTTAAATCACTTGAAACAGAGCTTTGAGCTGGGAGACATGATTGATTGAAGTTGGGTTTGGAAGGGGGGAAGATAGTCCCACATCGTCAGTTTTTGAGCATGTGCATGGGGATAAAATAATTTTATTGTCTAGGACGATCAGTCGTCAGCGCTCGATTCACTGGTTACCAATCTGAACATTCTGAGCATGTGCATGTGTGTGTGCGGGCTTGTGTGCCTGTGGGAGTGCACTCGAGTAGGCGTGAGCGAATGTGCCCTGGGAGGTCAGGTTGAGCCGGATTGGCTCGATGGTATGAATCGAATGAAATAAAATCAAAATCGAACCTAATTGAGACTAGGCGAGGACCGAGTAGGGTCCGGTCCCACCTTGATCTTAGGCTACTCTTATCCTTGAAAGGACCTCACCGCAAATAAAAAAAATTTTTGGTTGAAAAGTAAAAAAAAACCCAGTTTAACTGATGGTTCAAGGGAAAGAAAGAGCTGAAAGCTAAAGTTAAGTGTTAAGAAGGCAGCAGCTAAATAAAGGAGCACAGGCACTACTAAGGCACTAAGGAACGAACTATGGAGAAGACTAAGGGAAGAGAACAAAAAGGCAGGAACAGAAGAAGAGAGGTAAGAAAGAGCTTGAGATAGATATAAAAAGAAAGAGAGTGAGAAAGAAAGGAGAAGAAAAGAGAGGCTGAAGACTATAAAAAGGAATTTGTTTTACTTGCATTTCTTTTTAATAACTGTAATAAGGCATATTTTAATAGAACAATTCTTATTGCCTTAATTTCTTGAAATTAAATTGGAAAACTCACATGTTTACTTGTTAATAAGTACATCATTTTGAGTAAATATGTTTTTCATATGGAATTTTGTATATTCTTTATAGTTTAAATATTTTGGCAAAATTCATGTTTTAAAATCAACCTAGTTATACCTCCTAAACTTATAAAGAAATAAAAGAAAATTGGTGAATTGGAAAAAAAATTATTATACCTCCCAATGAACGACCTGGACTCAACCAGTGAAAATTTCTAGAATGTTAGGTTAATTCGACCCTATACTACCCAACCGACACAACTTCGAGTTAACCTAAGTGACTTTTTCTACTCTTAATTAAGTGAAATTAACTTTACTGAGTTGAGTGAAAGACATGCGATCATTTTAATGGCGCCATTGCCGAGGAGGTAATCCCTTAATTCACTAACATTTAGTTGGATTAATTGTCTAATTAGGAGGTATCTGTAAATATATTTTTGTTTTTAATAACTTTTGTTCTAATTAGTTGTATTTTGCTTTATTTTTGTTTTTATTTTCTATCTACTTTTAAGGTTTACCTTCACGGGTGATCTCAGGAGAAGGCGGGAAACTGTTTTGCTGTTTTTCTTTTTGTGAGTATTCCTTAGTCTTTTCTTTTGTTGCATTTAAATATTAAAAAAATACAAAAATACATCTTTTTTTGACTAGCAGCAACATATACATAGGCATACACTCTTAGAAGTGCATTATCTGCTAGTATTTTTGCGATCTAACTCGGGAATTTTTAAACTATTTTTCTCGCATCAACGAAAAAACACGAGAAAACCCTCGTAGATCCCTGTCCTCTGAGAAATTAAAAAGACCACATATATTTGTTTGAAAAGAATTAAGAAAGCGGCCATTGTAGTTTAATTGATATATTTTTGTAAAATATTAACTAAAAAGAGGAAGTAAAATTGGTGACTTAAATCTGTTTGCAGAATGCAGGCAGCTTTTTTAATCGCTATCGTCTGTTGCATGCTATCATGCACACAACGCGATCACTAGAGTGACATGAATCTATTTTTCTATCTCTCCTCTTTGCACCTCTTAGGACTTTGGTCGAAGATCAACAAGTCTGTCTCACTACTAGAGCCCCGGGGAGCTAGTAGTGAGCGATCTCGATCCTAGACCTTAGACCTTTGAGCTTTAAGGAACGCACCTGCGTAGTCACAGATTAGGATGTGTATTTTGATACTGTTACTTTATTTGTTTTCGTCAAATTACTTTGCATACCTTAGGAATTTCTTCTTTCCTTTGAAAGAAGTGCAAAACCCACATTTTTTGCGCTGTTTTACCGGTGGTGTGCAGGTGCACTTGCACATTATTTTCCGTTTATGGACAAAAGACGATCCTTGCATCTGCCTCTTGCACCACCATTGACAGGTGATCCTAGGCCGGTTGCAAATAAGCAACCAATGGTTTTCCCGTCTGATCCATCTACTTCTATGGATCCAATGCAAAATCTTAATCCCGAGATCCCTTCTTCTGGTCAGGGGGAGATGCCGCCTTTTGATGTTCATGAGGTGCTCCTAAACCAAAATCTTAGGATATGATGAGAGCCTCATCATGAGCCATAACTAGCTCATTTTGACCTAATAAAGAGAGTAAAAGCTCCCACATGACCTAGAAGAGGGCTTAATTGAAGGAATAAGTGTCTTGAAAAGAAAACATGAAGAAAAGGTTAACACTGCAATTTTACCATTGCAGTACGTAAATGGGATTTCTCAGAGACAAAGCATAGGTCAAATGGTCTAAATGAGATAAAAAGTGGGTTGAATCAATCAGAAATGGGTTCATGTGCAATCTAGGAATTAAATGACATTTGGTAACCCTAAAACAGACATGCTTAATTCAACAAGGTTTCGGTCAGGATAAAAATCAAGTAAATCCTCTAAAATTCATGGAAAAATATCCCCTAGGGTTTATAACATTCAAATTGGCCTTTGGAACCTAGTTTGACCTAGATTAGGGTCCTAGCTCATCAATTGCCCTAATTTGGTTTTTTACGCAAAATATCCAGTCAAAAGTGGTCAAACCTAAAATCCAACCTCACCATTGGATTCCTTAGGTCCAAATTAGGTCTGTACCAAAATTTGGACCTAAGGGGAGGTCATCTTGACCTACTTTGCAATTTAGTACACCCAATCACATTTTGGTCCCTATCTTTTGAAAACCATCACAGCAACCCCCCTATCTTTCTCGCCAATCTTACAATCAAGTCATTCCGCCATTATTGGGGCAGAATCCTTCCCCGACAAGGATTAGAGAGGGAATACGCTCAGATCCCTCAGAGATCCCCTCCCAAAATTGGAAGGGAGATTCTCTGAGGAATCCCCTTCCATCTAAACCCGACCATGATCCCAGATTTACACCCAATCTCTCGTGCGAATGCACGAGAGATTTGGGTATCTAACCACCTTCCATCTCCGGCGAGACATCGGTGGCTAGAAGCTTGCCCTCCATGCTCCAGAACACATGGCCTGTGCCTATAAAAGAACCCCCAAACCCGACTACTCAATTTCAGCTCGACCTGGCCGGGATTCTACCACAGATTCCTCTCTTCCCTCCCAGCTAGGGTGTCCAGCAGGCTTCGGCGAGCTCTCCTTCCTTTCCTCTTTGCTCTGCCACAAAACCAGTGGCAGAGACTTCTTCCTCATTCTCCTCCGCGTCGCGCAATACCCACGCGCGCTGCCCTAGCCCCGTCGTCGCCACCGTCTTCCTCCACTGGGCAGCTTCTTCTCCGGCGACAGTCAATACGGCGAGTCGCCTCTCCGCCCCCTTCATCCATGCAAGTAGGTTAGAACTACTCCACATCTTGCCCTCTTTCTTTTCCCCACTATATGTCACTTGATTGCCCCCATGACCACGTCTGACCACCGTCATCTTCCATCCCTCCGGCAACCCTCCGGCGAGTCGCCCCCGTCGCTCCACAACTCCACACGACTCGCCGACCATCGCAAAAGTTCCGCCTCACCACACTGAACACACTCCGTCCCTCCACTGCCACGCTACACCTCCACAACGCACCCCCGAACTCACCCATCCATCCGGCCACAGGACGACCTAGGCATGCACGCCTAGTCCGCCCCGTGGCCTGTCACCTTGCTCTTCACCTTCGCCGTGACAAGGCGAAGGTTCCCCGGTGATCTGATTAGGACTCGAGGCCATTTTCGTGTCTGACAGATTCATAGCCCCTGCCGCCATTGACGGCAACTCGAAGAAGCTCCAAGCTCGCTCCAGGTGCAGCTCGCTCGGGGAAGCACTACGAAGCTATCTGACCAAGCAAGAGACGCTGCGACGTCTGCAGCTGTGGCAATTGCAGGAAGGATTTCTGCAGGCGCGCACGTGAGAAGGCAGCAACCAATAGTCCCACATCGGTAACTTACAAAGCACTGGCATGCTTTATATTGTTTTTGTGATATCGTTTTATCGCCTCCAGTCACACTTGGGGTGAGGTCCCTCACCTATCTCACACCGCCTAGTCTGCGATTTCACCACGCGGATCTGGCGTGATCCGACCCGACCTTGAGCACACCTCGCACATCACCCTCACGCCGGTGCTCCTGGTCACGGGCACGCGATCCGACTCGTTAACCCGGCTCTTGGAGAGCTTCCTGGGAGTGGTTGACAGAGAGAGAGATACGCGCGGGTGTGGGTAGAGGGTTAGGTTTTGTGCCTTGCTGTGTTTGTGCAGGGAAGGAAGGAGTGAAGCGAACACTTGGCCGCTGCTAGCAAGGGAAGAAGAGAAGGAAGCAGAAGGCAAACAGAGGAAAAAATGAAGAAGGAAGGATGCCATTGAAAAGAGAAGGAAGAGGCGAAGGAAAAAGAGAAGAAGAACTGAAGAAGAAAAGAAATAGAAGACAAGCAGAAGAAGAAAAGGAATTGAAGCAAAGGAAGCAGAGAGACAAGTACGAAGACCCGTAGAAGACAGAAGGAGGACAGAAGAGAAAGAAGCAAGGCAGAAGAGAGGCTGCAGAGAAAGAAGAGAGGCTGAAGCAGAGCCAAGGAAGAAGAAGAAGAAGAACCGTAGAGAGAGTAACTGTAGAAGAAAATAGGAAGAGAAAAAGGCAGAAAAAAAGCAAGGCACTGCAGAGAAAGAAGGGAAAACACACTTTTAAGACGTCTGATCCCATGATCAGACGTCCAATTTCTTCTTTTTACTATAATTGCTTTTCAAACTCATGCATTTACATTTGAATTAAAGTTTTGAGTAATTAAAGTGTTCAATTACATTCTAGAGATTAGTAGTAAATTCCGATTGCTCCTTGTGTTCGACCGCGGATACTTCGATCTTCGAGTAATAAAATCTTTATTTGTTTTGAATGCTTTTTCGGCTATACTACAACGTGACATCCTTTAAAAACCCGATCAAGACGTCTCGAAATAGGATGCTAGAGCAAACTAGACAAATCAATCTATTAACAGCAGCCTTGACTAATTTACAAACTCTTCAAACCCGTCCTTCACCTCGACCTGAGGCGGGATTTGAAAACCCTGATTTACCGATCCATCATCCAAGGCCTCTACTTAGAGATTATTATAACCTATCTAATTCACAAGTAGAGCCTAATGTTAGGATTCCTATTGGGGAGAATGATCCAGAATTAAAGCCAAATGTTATAGGTTTAATCCCCCACTTTCACGGATTTGCATTCGAGGATCCATTTCAACATATAGAAGATCTAAAAAATTTATCTTAAACTCTTGGTGCTCGAAATCAAAATAGGGAAATCCTACTAATGAAAATGTTCTCTTTTAGACTTAAAGAAAAAGCAGCTTATTGGTATAGAACTATAGCAAGACCAATCTCAACTTGGGCTGAACTTGAATCTGCATTTTTGAAGAAATTCTTTCCAATTGGTCGAACCAATGCTTTAAGGCAAGCTATTACTACTTTCAATCAAAACCAAGGAGAACCAATTCATGAAGTGTGGGAACGTTTTCATGAATTGCAAAGGAAATGCCCACATCATGACATCCCTCGTTGGCAACTCATGCATATCTTTTATTATGGTTTACAAGAGGGCATTCATAATCTAGTTGATGCCTCTTGTGGAGGAAATTTTCTAAATCGCGACGCAAAATCCGCTTCAGAATTATTTGAAGGGATGGCGGAAATCGATCAATAATGCATCAATGTCACAATTTACACGGGGAGTAAATACGAATCATCAAAATCTGCACAAGGGCATTCACGAGATCGGTAATCCGTCCAGTTCAAAGGATTTAGAGATTATTGCAAAAAAATTGAACAAAGTCGATATCGTAGCAAAGCATCCCGATGAGGTTAGAAACATAATGAAGACTCTTACGCCTCTACTTGCTACGAATCCCGCGTATTCACCTATTTCGCAAATTCCCGCAGGGAGGGATTTGTGAATAATCTGGATTCTAAAGATCCATCTTCCTTGGGTTTTCTATCTACTCCTTCACCAACCCAAGGAGGGGCCGTTGTCCCACAATCATACCCACCCTTTTCCCCACCCTTTCCTATTGCAGAAAACACGCCTTATCCTCTTGACTTGAATGCCATTCAGGGATACACACCAAGATCAAACCCATATTCAAATTCCTATAATCTTGGATGGAGATGCCACCCAAATTTTTCTTGGGCTGATCAAAATCAAAATCAAAGACCAAATTATCCAAATCAGACCCATTTTAATCCACCTCCATTGCCTCCTCAGCAATCAAATTTAAGGCCTAACCCAATGAGTATGCAGAATTACTCTAGGCCTATTAGAGATACACAGCTAGATCAGATTTTAAGAGCTTTGTTAGAGAGTCAATGACAAAATGCTGAAGCTCTCGCTGAGATCCATAGGCAATGTAAGGTAGAGTTGGCTGATTTACGAAATCAGATCATGCTTTTGGCTGAGTCTTGTCAGCCAGGTGCTCTTCCATCCCAGCCAATTCCAAACCCTAGGAATATCCAGCAAAGACAACACCATGGAGTTCAAAATTCGAATAAGGAACATGTCCATCTTCTTAATCAATTATCCCTAAATCCAAATCTGAATCCACCGATTTCTAATCTTGATTTTGAATATCCAAATCAACAACAATCAATTGTTAATCAACCATTAATTAATGATCTATCTTTCCAAAATTCAGAAGCATCTTCTTCTTCAGCTGCTTCTTCTCATGCGGGTATTAACTCTATTACAACCTACTGTGGAACTTCCACTAGGGATCCAATTTTTCCAAGGAACCAATCCCAAGACCTTAGTACATCTAGATTAACCCCTATTTCTACACCTGGAAGAGATGTAGAACCTGATCCCACAATTCTCGTTAATTCGCGAGATCAGGATAACACCTCAGTAGAACAGGAAACCCACGTCCCATTCCCAGAAGCTTTGAAGAAGACTAGGAAACAAAAACAACCTGTTACATTAGATGAAGATTTGATTAAAATTTTTGAACAGGTAAATATTAATATTCCACTCCTAGATGCTATCAAACACATTCCAACTTACGCAAGATTTCTTAAGGAATTGTGTACTCCTAAGCATAAGTCGAAGAAAGAAAGTGCTGTTGTACTTTCAGAGCATGTGAGCTCTATTATTTCAAGTACACTTCCTTTGAAAAAGAAAGACCCAGGATCTCCATTTATTTCTTGTATAATTGGGGGTCAGTGTTTTAATAGAGTCCTCCTAGATTTAGGAGCTTCTATTAACCTCATTCCTTTCCCTTTGGTAAAACACTTTCAAATAGAAAACCTTAAGTCTACCAATGTGACTTTACAATTAGCTGATAGGTCTATTAAGTCACCAAAAGGAATGTTGGAGGATGTTATTGTAAGAGTTCAGGATTTTTACTTTCCTGTAGATTTTATTGTTCTTGATATGGAAGTACCCGAACAAATTAAAGACACCCTAATTATCTTAGGGAGACCCTTTGTAGCTACTGCAAAAGCCAACATTGATTGTGAATCAGGAAAGATTGAATTGAAATTTGGGGAGAAGACAATTAAGTTAGATATATTTAGAGCTTCTAGTGGATTTGATTGTGAATGGATTGAGGAAATAAATCAATAAAAGTTTTTGAGGATGACATTAGTTCTCTAGAACTAGAAAGCACATCTTTTGATATCCCATACCCTCAAAGCAATGAAACGTTATTGGAATCTCTACTCAATCCTGAATTTGACTTTGAATCTGAATCACTTTTCACAATTGAAAATCCCACCCCAAATCCTGCTGTTGATTCTACTCCTATGCTTGAATTGAAACCATTGCCTGATAATCTTAAATATGTATATCTCGAATCTGATCAAACATATCCTGTAATAATCAATTCTCATCTATCTGAATCACAAGAATCCAAATTGATCAAAGTTCTTCGAGATCACAAGAAGGCAATTGGGTGGACTTTACATGATCTTACTGGGATTAGCCCCAATTTTAGTACTCATCACATCTATATTGAAGATGGGGCACGACCTTCGAGAGAAGCTCAAAGACGCCTAAAGCCTAATCTAAAGGAGGTCATTAAGAAAGAGATAATCAAGTGGCTTGATGCTGATATTATTTATCCTATATCTGATAGCCCTTGGGTGAGTTCAATTCAAGTGGTACCCAAAAAGGCAGGACTCACCATAATCAAAACTAAATCTAGAGAAACCATTCCCACACGAATTGCGAATTCGTGGTGGGTTTGTATTGATTATCGAAAATTGAATTCTATTACAAAGAAGGACCATTTTCCTTTACCATTCACTGATCAGATCCTTGAGAGATTAGCTGGTAATAGGTTCTTCTGCTTTTTAGATGGTTACTCTGGATATAATCAAGTTGCAATTTATCTCGAAGATCAAGAGAAAATGACTTTCACCTACCCCTTCGGAACCTTTGCTTTCCGAAGAATGCCATTTGGGCTTTGTAACACACCTGTGACTTTTCAGCGTTGCATGTTAGCCATTTTTATTGAAATGGTGGGTGAATTTATGGAGGTTTTTATGGATGATTTTTCAATCTTCAGGGAAACATTTGATATTTGCTTGGATAATTTGTCGAAGGTTCTGAAAAGATGCATTGAGGTTAACCTTGTCCTTAGTTGGGAGAAGAGCCATTTATTGATTCCTGAGGGCATAGTACTTGGTCACCTCGTATCTGAGCGAGGTATCCAAGTAGATCGAGCCAAGATCAATCAAATTGCAAATCTTCCAATCCCTAACTCGATCAAAGGCATTAGATCATTTCTCAGGCATGTGGGATTTTATAGAAGATTCATCCTTGATTTTTCAAAAATTGCCCGACCACTCATAAAACTCCTCACAAAGGATGCGATTTTTGAGATGAATGAGGAGCGTATTTTAGCATTTAAAACTTTGAGAGACAGAGTTACACAGGCTCCAATTTTGCAACCACCTAATTGGGATTTACCATTTGAAATCATGTGTGATGCATCAGATTATGCAATAGGAGCTATTTTAGGATAGAAAATTGAGAAGAACTCGGTGGTAATTTACTATGCTAGTAAAACATTGAATGAGACACAAAAGAATTACACAGTTACAGAGAAAGAGTTATTAGAAATAGAATTTGGATTAGAAAAATTTAGATCTTATATACTCAGATCTCAAATCATAGTGTACTTTCATCACTCAGCTATCCGACACCTATCTAAGAAGGACACAAAACCTAGGTTAATTAGATGGATCTTGTTTTTGTAAGAATTTGACCTAGAAATTCATGATAAGGCAAGTAGGGAAAATGTTGTTGAAGATCATCTTTCCCATCTTCCTTCTGATACAATCGAATCATCTCCACCAATCATAGAACACTTCCCTGATGAACATCTTTTGACTATATCCACAAATCTTCCTTGGTATGCAGATATTGCTAATTATTTGGTTACACATAAATTCCCGCCAGACTGGGATGGGAATCGCAAATCACGACTCAAAGCAAAAGCCAAATACTATTTTTGGGAAGATCCATATCTTTTTAGACTCTGTAATGATCAAATCATCAGGTGTTGTGTCATCTCTTTTGAGATTGATTCTATCCTATTTTTTTTGTCACGACCAGGCCTGTGGTGGTCACTTTTCTGGTAGAAAGATCGCTGCGAAAGTTTTGCAATGCGGGTTTTATTGGCCCACGTTATTTGCTGCTTCTCAGACTTATTGTAAGGCATGTAGTCGCTGCCAAACACTTGGTGGCATGTCTCGGAAACACATGATGCCTTTGAACCCAATTCTAGTCTATGAAATCTTTGACATTTGGGGCATAGATTTTATGGGTCCGTTTCCATCCTCTTTTGGCTTCCATTATATTTTTTTTCCTATAGATTATGTCTCTCGTTGGATTGAAGCCATAACCACACGCATAAACGACCGAGTTGTCATTCCTTTTATACAGAGTCACATTTTCGCTCGTTTTAGGGTACCTTGTGCTATTATTTTTGACGGCGGTTCCCATTTTATTAATGCCCAGCGTAAACATTTACTTAGAAAATTTGGGGTTACACATCATATTTCTACACCTTATCATCCCCAGACTAATGGGCAAACTGAGGTCTCTAATCGGGAGATCAAAAAGATCCTTCAAATGACAATCCGACCTGATAGGAAGGATTGGTCTTCCCATTTAGATGAGGCTTTGTGGGCTTATAGGACTGGCTACAAAACACCAATAGGCATGTCACCATATAGACTTGTTTACGGGAAACCCTGTCATCTTCCCGTAGAAATTGAACACAAGGCCTATTGGGCAATTAAAGCCTGTAATTTAAACCTCTTGAAGGCTGGTGAAAATCGTAGATTACAGCTTAGTGAACTCGAGGAATTACGTCATGATTCCTATGAAAATTCAAAGCTGTATAAGGAGAAACTTAAAGCCTTCCACGACAAATTCATTTCTCGCAAATCCTTTGCACCTGGTCAGAAGGTGTTGTTATTTGATGCCCGTTTGAAGCTCTTCTCGGGTAAACTTAGATCTAAATGGTAAGGGCCATTTATTGTAGTTAGAGTCTTCGACAATGGAGCTATCAAAATCACTGAACCCAACAAGGATCAACCCTTCAAAGTCAATGGTCAATGTCTTAAACCTTTCTTAGAATCACATCCTTTGGGTCTTGTTGGAGAATGTTATAGGCTCCACTAGGGTTTTTCTATCCCTCCACCATACTTGTACAAAGCTATTTCTTATTTTTACCTTTTTAATTTTCTTCACTTATTTTAAAATTTCAGTTTATATCATATTGATTACCTTCATTTAGTCCGACTGACCACTCTGACCTTTGGTCAGAAACGAAATCATCTGCACAAAGATTTTTAATCTCCTCTATTCGACTCCTTCCATCACCCTATACTAAATGAAGTGTAATATCTTTTTACCCTTCTTACAATGAGGACATTGTAAAATTTTGGCTTAGAGGGTGTTGAAGTGAAATTTTCACTTTAAATGTGGGTTAAAAAATAAAAACACATAAAAATTGAATATCCATGAAATTTAAAAAAACAGACAATCTAAAAATGATATAAATTTTAAAAAATCAAAAATTTCTTAAAAATTTGAAAAATATTTGAAAAAAAATCATAAAAATTGGAAAAATCTTATATACATAAAAATAAAAATATATAAATACAAAAAATTGAAAAAAATTTCATAAAAATAATAAAAGGGGTATATTCATTTTTAATAAAGAGGAAAAGAAGAAGAATATATATTGTAATTATGAGCTTAATTTTCTTTTAGGTCAGAAGTTTAAAATGTATATAGAATATATATAAGTATTTAAGAGCATTCAATTCTTAATTAGATTTTTACTTAAACATTTTGTAAAAACACACTTTTGTGTTTTAAAATTTTTAAAATAAGATTTTATTTGAATTAGGAATCTTTTAAATCTTTTAAGGATTTGTTTTTCTATTCTTACCTTGAATTAAGAAACTAAGTGTGTTAATATTTAAACTTAAATTTTGGAATTGAATTATAACTTTTTAATCAATTAGATTAAGTAATCATTTTTCTTTTTGAAAATTTGATTTTATCCTAAAGTTAAGTAAAATGCCAGATATTCAGAGTTAATTAAATAGAGAGTTGGTAGAATTTTAGTTTACAAAACTTATAGGCTAGAGATAAATAACTAGACTTGGTAAATTTTATCTTGATGGATCCTATAGGAGGAAATTAAGAATTTCAAGAACCTAAGAGTAAAGGGCTTTGTTGTCCAAGCTCTGGTTTGAGAGCGAAGTAACCTAAACATCTAAATTCACACACATAGAATTGTCTTGTTGGCATCTGAGTCCGCGAAAACACAAAGGTTAAGAGATTAATTCTGAATCCTCTTTAGTCCAAGGATTTTCGCGGGGCGGTTCTTGAAAGGGTGAAGGATGTGCCACTCACCTAGAAAAAGGATTTGGAGAATAATGGTAGTAAGAAAAATGAGAAGGGGGAAAAGAAAAAAAAAGAAAAAAGAAAAAGTAAATAAAACACCCTGCAGTTAAGTTCCTTGTTAAAAAAGGGTGCTTATGCAATTTTTCCACAAATAAATAAAAGCATCTCGTTACAAATGGATGCTACCCTTCCTTCCATCAAATAAAAAGAACACCTCTGTACAAATGGGTGTTCTAACCTATAGAAAAAGTGATAAAAAAATATGGAGAAAAAAATATTAGGAATAAGAGACCCAGTGGTCCACCGGGGAGATATACACAAAAAAGTGTTGACCTCGAGATAGAAAAATGGTGAGGAGAAAGCAACCAAACCTGAGTAAGGCCAAGCCAAAGGGTTAAATTAGAATAATTGGGATTGGAAAATGATGTCTTAAGATCTAGATTTTTGCAACTTTGGATGCCTTTAGGACAGTTCTCTTCACTAAGCATAGATGTTTTAAATCATAGCTACTGAACCTTGGTATTGGGCAATGAAGCCTAAGAAATCGGGTTTTGAAGATTTTAAGTTGAGACCTAAAGGAGAAGAGTTGACAGAATCCTAGGTTTAGAAGATATTCTTTAGTGTTGTAGGTTAGTGAATTAGATTTTTACTACTCTGAGTTTGATTAATAATGAGTATTTGGTTAATTTGCTTAAACTTATATTGATAAAAGTCAAATATCATAAAAAAAAGGATTGACTTAAATCTATTGAGTTTTTGAGTTAAAATTTAATTCTCAATCCTTAAGTTTTGTTCTTCTTAAAACACTTTGTATTTTAATTTGAGTTAAGAATAGTTACAAGGATTAAGAGATTTTTGAGAAATTCTAATTCAGGGTAAAATTCTTGGTTACAAATTATTTTAAGTGTGTTTTGAAAATGTTATAAGAATAAGTCTAAGTAAGAAAATTTTCACACATGCTCTATACATTAATTATTTATATTAAACTTAAAAATTTCTGACCTAAGCTTTCCTCTACATAGTTACTATTTATAATAATTTAAACCCAAGTGCTTTAAATTATCATAGTCTTAGTTAATTTTTCTAGGGACTAGCAAAACTTTGGCTTGGGGGTATGATGAGACACTGATCATGATCTCTAATTACCCCTAATTAACTAGTCCTCCTAGTTAATTAACTAAGGTTATGAGTTTATAAGGGTTAATTATAGAATAAGGGATATTTAGTAAAGGACCTTAAAATAAGTTTAAAATGGCATTTTATCATTCAATTAACATTATTAATAATTTAGTTAATAACTGGCTCGAAATCCTATTAATCATTTCCTTAATTAATAAGTAACTTAAACTTAATGTAAACCTAAGTATATAATAACTTAAGTAATTTTACATAATCTAATAAACTAACCTAAAAAGGTCAAAAATTTAAATTCAAGGTGAAAACATAATATTTACCTTGTTTACTAACATATATAAAAAGTTGAAAAAGATCTAAATTAAAATAAACCTTTAAAACTTGAGTTTACATTTTGGTCCTTAAAATTCATTACAGTCGGGTCCTTATTTCTCACACAGGTCCTTAAGTTTCATTTCATTTAAGTCCCTTTCCTTCTTCTTCTTCAGCCGAATGAACAGCTGGCGGCAGAGAGTCACGCCACCGCGCGATTACCGCCCTACCGACATCATCATTCTTTGTCCAATCCCTTGCAGCTTGCGCTCACCACCTCCTCTTGAACCACCAGTCTGGATTAATCGGAAATCTTAATTTCCAATGGGAGATAACCTTACCGTCGTCGGAGACGACACTAGAGTTTAAACTCCTCAAGCTCCTTCTTTGGCCAGAGCTCGCCATTCTCTTCACCGCCAACTACTATAAATACCCCCTCACCCTCATATTTCACTGAAGTTGGCTCCCTTCCCTCTTCTAACACTATAGCCGACTTCGATAGGCTATTCGTCCAAAACTCCGATGACTTTCCATTTCAATTTCCGACTTCCTCCGTCCATCTTAATTAGCCAAGGAGATTTGCCGTGGTCTGCCACGTCTCTGACACAGGCGCCGACCAAAGAATCCTCCGCTCCACCTCAAATTCACCCGCCAGAGATCTTTCTTCCACCCTCTGATTTCGTCGTCCGCTATGAACCTTTGGCGGAACCTTATTGACCGCTTCATCCAGGTAACAGTAGATTAGGAGTAGGAGTAGGAGTAGGTTAGCTTAGTTAGGTAGTTAGTTAGTTAGATTAGAGTAATTTTAGAATTTCAATGTCATCTTCTCTGGCTCCGGCGAACTCCTTAAGCTCGCCAGAGCCTTAATTTCATCTTTTGAAATCGTTGCCCACCTTCCTTTAACTTCCATGATCATTTCTAATCCACTTAATCATTAATTGAATCATCTAATCGCCTAATTCACATTTCACCTTCACCGACTACTATCACTGTCCATGGTGACAGTAGTCGAGCTAATTCCACCTTCACTGGGTCTATCATCATCTATCCATCACTTATAGACCCTAATCGACACTATATTACCTATAAATATCACATATAAATTAAACGTCCAAATCTAATTTAGCTCCTGAACTTGCTATCCATGGTGGCTCAGGAGCAGTTCAAACTATTAATTAACTATATAATTATAACTGCTATTATCTGTTGACTTGTTTTAATCGCGAAATCGAGTGGTTAAACAAGTCCTGAGCTTATTTCAAATTAGATTTTTAAAGAAACAAATTCACTATCAAATCTTAATTCTAATGGACAAATGAAGAATTAAATGTGATTCTGAGGTTCCTTGCAACCTCAGGATCCTTTTTAGATTAAAAATGGTAAGTTTAAACAATCTGTACACAGATTACACATTTTTTGGACTCACCGGAGCACCAGCGAGCTCCGGTGAGCCAAATCTATACTTCAGCCTTTAGAATTCGTTGAGAAGCTCCAGAATGATATAATGTGAATCACTGATTGTTTTAAGAATGTTTATTTAAGGATTAAATGACTGGAGCTGTAGAATGAAGTTCATCTTCCCCAACTCCGGTTGAGTTGGAGAAGTTTGACAGAGAGATTTAAGAAGCATTGAAGGAACCTAGAAGCTTTAGTGCAATGCACTGAAGCTGTTTAAACCCTTAGAATACTGTAACAACCTCTGAATGGCTCTGAAGAACTATTATGAATGCACGCTCCAGACGTCTTTTAAGATGTCTAGGAGGTGGCCCAGACGTCGGACCAGACGTCTGGAATCACCTCCAGACGTCGGACCAGACATCTGGGATAATTTCCAAACGTCTGGAAATCGATTATTTTGGCACGATTGTTTCGTCTACGCACCTGAGCGCGTAGACCTACGGAAATTTCCTCCCTCACTTTTTCCCTCTCCCTCCTGCACCCTCTGTCGCACTCTCTCTCTCCTCCTCGTGCGGCCTTAAAAGGCCACGCCCTCTCCCTCACTCCCGTCACCTCCGTGTCCTTCCTCTTCTCCTTCCAGCCAATGCGCGAGAGCGAGCGCGAGGGTGCAGCTGTAGCAATAGCCGCGGTGAGCGTGGGAGGAGGTGTTGCGCGTGGGAGAGGCGCTCGGCCGTGAGGGTGAGCTCGTCGGGGCTGCTAGGGCCGGCCGGCGGGGGTCGCAGCGGGTGCGGAGTAACGCGGGGGGGACTGCTACGGCTCGAGCAACAGGCGCACGAGGCGCGGCGTGGCCTGGCGTCGCGAGCGGAGGGCGACTCGCGCCCTGGTTCTGGAAATTTTTCCAGAATCAGACATCTGGGCTTATATCCAGACGGTGGGGGAGACGTCTGGAAGACTGTCCAGACGTCTGAAAGGTGAGTTTTTCCATCTTTCTTCCTTCCTTTCGACTGACCGTACTGAGAGAGAGAGAGATGGGTACGCGCAGGTTCGGTGATTCGCCATCCAACGCGAATCAGACGTCTGGCTGTAGTACCAGACGACGGGAGCGACATCCAGACGTCCGGGGTGACCATCGGACGTCTGGGAACTAGTCCAGATGCCCCCGCAGGCTTCTGGACGTCTGAGAGCCCACGCAGAGCAAGGTAATTCCTGATCCACTTTTTAAGACGTCTGGAAGAAGTTCCAGACGTCTGATTTTGCACTATTTCGTCGTTTTCGACCAGTTTAGGGCCCGTTCGGGTTCCGCTTTCCGCGTTTCGAGTTGCGTCCTTTTCGGAATTAAATCCTCTACCCGTCTACAGTAGCTATACACTATTTTGAGACACTCCTTGTGTTTGATTTTTGTGATAGGACTCCATTTCGTTGCAGTCCCGGGGGTTGCGGAGGCACGTGGGATTCCCGACCACGCCCCCAGTTCGCCTGTTGTAACTGGTAGAGTGGCTTTTAAGTATAATCTGTTAAATTATGGAACCATAAATAGAACCTAGGACATTGCATGAATCCTAGGAATGAGAAATAGATTGAATGATAGATCCTAGGTGTTGCATGAATCCTAGGGCTGGAAAACTAGATTGTATGATAAATCCTAGGATACGGCATGAATCCTAGGACGGGAAAACTAGTGGAATATATGAATACTGCAGTCTTGGAAAATGTGGAAAGGAAATAATAGCTGTCTATAAATTTGTTTAAACAGCTGCCTGTTATGAATAAATGAACATGAGTAAGAATATGGGATGTATGAACGTGAAACTGGAAAGGTGAAACCGGAATGCGCTGAGTTAAAGAGCCTGAACCCTACGGGGAATTAGGAGTAGAACTCCTGGAAAGTGAATGGAATAGAATTGGGGAAGTGAGCTGGCCCTTGAGTACGGAGTACCAAGGAGAGTGACTGTCCCCCTGTTTAATGCAGAGCGGAGCTAACTGCCCCAGGGACCCGGGGTTAGGACTGGCCACTCTATACCGACTTGCTGGCTCTCGTGTACGTAGTACCAAGGAGAGCTACTAGTGTAGGGAGGTACTAGCTACCCCACGGGCCCCGGGGTTCTGCTAGCCTCCTACACCGACTTGTTAGGCCCACTGGGGCAAACCAGGGTAGTCAGGCGAGGGTGCGCAGACTATGGAGGGGCAAGGCCCCTGTTTGGTTACTGTGGAGGGGTCGGACCCCTGTTACTGAGAGGGCTCTGCCCTGGACTGGTTCCGTGCTGTGCTTTGGGCACACCCGTTAACGGAAATGACTGACCGCGTGCTAGTGCGGGTTAGCTACCTGTGCGTTTATCACGCGTGCCGTAGTCACCGTTACGTCTGTCCGTGACCTTGGGGTGGTTGACTGAGAGTAGGATCACCGCGGGGGACTCTCCCGGCCAGGAGAGCACCACGTGCTACTTCTACTTCTTGGAAAAGGCTACAATCAAGATCGTTCCCACGAGGAACATTCGAGATCAAGTAAAGGATCTGAGAAATAAATGAAATCGTGAGAAAATTGAAAGACGTAAATAAAGAAAGTAACAGAACATAACAGCTACTGTACACCCTACTGTTTTCTTTAGTTTTAGTTGCCACTCTACTCAGCGTTTTGCTGACGTGTTACACTCGTTACCTTTCAGGACCAGGTGTGGAGCAGCCAGGGTCAGCGACTGCAGAGAACGCTGGGCCGAGTAGGGTCCAGTAGAGTTACCACTGTTCTCTTGTACCTCTTTTTTGTTCCACTGTTGTGAGTAGTTCTTGTTTCCACTATACCTTTCTTTACCTGCAGTTCATATTATGTTACGAATGTTGTTCTACTGTTGTGGTGGTATATACTGTAGTGATTTCTTTTCTTACTGTTGTATTTTCTTACTGTTAGTTATATTCATGCTGAATGTGGTTTATTTTACTGCTCTTTTGGTTACTTCCTCGTTGGACGACTAGTGGAACGTCGGGTTTTTACCGGGTTTGTTATAACGTTGTAGTAAAGCCGGTTATTACCAACATTTCAAATATAAAATTTTTTTTTTTACTCGGAAAAATAAAAGAGTTCCCGAGGTCGAACTCAGGGAGCAAGTTGTATTCTAGAGATATACATGTTTCTTTTACAAAAATAAAGAGAGAGAGAAAGAATTTGTTGTTCTCTTTGTTCTGCAGAGGGGGGTGCTCTTCTTTCTCTCTTTCTTTAGATCTCCTTCTTTCTCTCTGTTCTGCAGAGGTGATATTCTTCTCTTGCAATGGTGATGCTCTTCTTCTTCTTCCTGCTGTTCTTCCGTTGGTGATGTTCTTCTTTCTCCAGAGCTCCTTGTTCTTCTTCTTCTTTGGTTTTCTGCCTTGACCTCTCTTCTTCTTCTTCTGCTTTGGCCGTTGCTCTTCCTTCTTCTTCAGCCTGTCTTCTTTCCTGCTCTGGCTGCTGACCTTCCGTCGTCTGCCCCGGTGCTTAGACGACTTAACGATGCCTTTGCTACAGTGCAGCTCCTTCTTCTTCGTCTGCACTTCTTCTTCCGCGGGTCTTCTTCTTCTTCTTTGGCCTGCACACTTTAGAGTTTTTCGTCAAGAGGAAAAACCTACTCTACCCTCCCTCCCCCGCGTCTCTCTTTCTCTCTGAAACCACTCTTGGGAAAGCTCTCCCAGAGCTACCGGGTAATCGGGTTCGGGTCACGCCCGGGTCCAGGCCCACCGGCGTGCGGTGGTGGGCGAGGAGTGCAGGTCGGTTTAATCGGGTCGGGCCAGGTCCGCGGAGCGTGGTCACGGACGAGGCCGGGTCGGGTGAGAGGGACCTCACCCCGTGGTCAGGAGGCAGACAGCATAAGGCACTTTTTGCCTTTATGCGTCCGCGCGCCTCCGAGAAGTTCCGAGGTGGGACTAAATGTCCCACCCCAATTGAGCGCCCGTCGCAGAGGGAGCAGTGGGCGATTGTGGCTTCACGCGCGGCCTTCGCCCCATCTGCGAGCCTGGGACGTTTCGCGGAGACTCCCCGCGCAACCTGGGAGTCGAACCTGGGCGAAGGCGTGCCTGCACCTGCAGGTGAAGCAGCTCTGCCTGCTCAGTAATGGCGACGGCGGGCGAGTCACCTGGTCACAGAAGAACGGCCTCTCGGCCAAATCAGACAGGCGGGGGACCTTCGCCGTGGCACGGCGAAGGTGGTCAGGGGGTCTGCAGGGGGCGTGATGGAGCCAACAGGTCGTCCTAGGTCAAACTGTGAGCGAAGAAGTGGGTGTGTTCGGTGGATCTGCAGAGGGCGTTTGGCGGGAAGTGGAGGGGCGGAAGAGGATTAGGGTGAGGAGGCGGAGATTCTGCGGTGGTCGGCGAGCCGTGTGGGTCGCTGAGGTGATGGGAGCGGCTCGCCGGAGGGTGGTCGGAGGCGGAGAGGGTGAGGGTGAACAGGAGCAGGCGAGGGTTTAATCAAATAAAAGATAGTGAGGAAAAGAAAGAGGGGGAGGTGGGGAGGATTTCTGACCTAGCTATGGAGACGAAAGGGGCCGAGACAGGGCGACAGTCGTATCGACTGTCGCCGGAGAAGAAGATGCCCAGGGGGAGGGGCGGCGGCGAGCAGAGGGCTGGAGAGGCGCCAGCTGGGTACGGCGTGGCGCAGGAAGAGCAGGGGAGGAGGTCTCTGCTGCTGGTATTACGGCAGAGCGAAGAGGAGGAGGGGGAGGAAACCGCCGGAGCTGGTGAGCGTCTGCCGGAGAAAGAAGAGAAGACAGTTGGGGATTTCTCCGTCAGATCCAGGCTGCCCTCGTTGGTGGAGCGGCGGGGGGTATTTATAGGGATGAAACAGGGAAGAAGGCGGAGGGAGACGACGTGTCTCCCTCGCCGGAGAATGGTCGGAACACGAACCCATACCGTCCGTGCGTTCGCACGGCCGGTATGGTGGGCTACAATGACCAGGGGGGTGCTCCTGCGACGGCTGACGACGCAGGGCACCCCCGGTTTACTTGCCAGGTCCCTCACCTCACCCTGCGCGGTGCCATGCTCCGCGCAAGGTCGCCGGAGCATGGTGCTGGCAGGGTTTTTGCAGGAGGGACCTGATTGCAAAGAACGAAGGAGAGTTAGGGGCCAAAATGCGAGGGTTCAAAAGTTGAGGGCCAAAGAGTAAATATATGAGGACCAAAGTGTGAAGTCGGTCAAGGAGGTTTCTTCTTAGGCTCAAGTTTTTATACATGACTAATTAGGACCTAAGGAATCTGATGGTGAATTTCATTTTCATATTAAACCTTGTTTGACTGGTCAATTTGCGCAAAAACCCAAATTAAGTTATTAATTGGGCATGGTTCTCAATGTAGGTCAAAATGGGTTCTAAAGGCCAAATTGAAGGTTCTAAACCCTAGAGATTATTTTTCTATGAATTTTAGAGGGTTTATTCTATTTTTACTTTACCTCGAACCTTGTGAATTGAAGTGGGTTGTTTTAGGGTTACAGATTATCATTTGGTTTCTTGGAAGTGCTGTAGCCCTTGCTAGATCATCTCACCCCACTTTTATTCTTATTAAGCTGTTTTGACCTATGTTTGGTCCCTGAATTACCCTGTATGCAGTTTATACTGGTAAAATTGCACTTTTACCCCTTATGACTGGTTTTCTTCTCAAACTCAGAATTCTCTGAGTTAAGCCTTTCCTTGAGATATGTAGGAGCTTTTATCCTTTGTATTGGGTCAAAATGAGCTAGTTATGGCTCATGATGAGGTTCTCATCAACTAGGTCTTGGGATTAGTCGAGTCGGTCCGGTTCCCGTGTCTCGTAGGGACTCGGGAATCGGGTCGTTACATGAACACACACCTTTTCAAGCTCAGGCGATGAGCCTGTAACCCTAGAAATCATGGTTAGAGAACTTATCTGAAGATCTTAATGAGTTTCTGAGGTTAAGAAGATCCTATTCGAGGCTTTAATTTCCTGTGGAGAAGCTTTGAACAAAAAGTCAAAATTGTGTGCCTTCACAGTCAAACTAAGTCTGATTATGGTGTTCTGAGTTCAATTTGAGGAATGGATGAGTTAAAGTTGTTTATAGGATCTTGTTGGATGGTCTGAGAGAGAATAAAGTGAGCTCAGATGAGTTATTTAGTGAAAATTTGAACCCTATCAATTTGGGTTATTTTCAAACTCAAACAAACAGCAGTGCCATTTCGTTGAGTTTTGATTTTAAATCCTGCCCAGATAAGTCTGTTACAACCTTTAGAACTAGTTTAAATCAATCAGAGATGTTTCTCTATGTCTGTTTACATATCAAAGTCTGAAATTTTGATCTCTGAAGCTTTCAGAGAAGCTTTGAGCTTCTCTACTATTCCTAAAGGTCTTGAGAGCTTAAATCTTACTCTAGCAGATGCGGATTAATATTTAGAACCTGTACAGACCTTTAAATGAGAGAGAAAAGTCCATCTGAGGACTCTGTGAAGTTAAAATCATTTCTAGGCAATAAATAACTTGTAGGAACCCCTTATTTCACTTTTCAAATTGAAGAGGAGAATATCATCTAAACCTTAAATTGACCCTACAATTGTGTAGATCTATCTTAGAGCTTTCCAGCAAACTTTAAATCACTTGAAACGGAGCTCTGAGCTAGGAGATATGATTGATTGAAGTTGGGTTTAGAAGGGGGAAGATAGTCCCACATCGTCAACTTCTGAGCGCGTGCATGGGGATAAAATGATTTTTTTGTATAGGATGATCAGTTGTCAGCGCTTGGCGCATCGGTTACCGATCTGAACATTCTGAGCATGTGCATGTGTGTGTGCGGGCTTGTGTGCCTGCGGGAATGCACCTGAGTGGGCGTGAGCGAATGTGCCTTGGGAGGCTGGGTTGAGCCGGATTGGCTCGATGGTATGAACCGAATGAAATAAAATCGAAATCGAACCTAATTGAGATTAGGCGAGGACCGAGTAGGGTCTGGTGCCACCCTGATCTCAGGATGCTGTGTATCCTCGAAAGGACCTCGTCGCAAATAAAAATAATTTTTGGTTAAAAAGTAAAAAAAACCCGATTCAACTGATGGTTCAAGGGAAAGAAAGAGTTGAAAGCTAAAGTTAAGTGTTGAGAAGGCAGCAGCTAAACAAAGGAGCACAGGCACTACTAAGGCACTAAGGAACGAACTATGGAGAAGACTAAGGGAAGAGAACAAAAAGGCAGGAACAGAAGAAGAGAGGTAAGAAAGAGCTCGAGATAGAGATAAAAAGAAAGAGAGTGAGAAAGAAAGGAGAAGAAAAGGGAGGCTGAAGACTATAAAAAGGAATTTATTTTACTTGCATTTCTTTTTAATAACTGTAATAAGGCATATTTTAATAGAATAATTCTTATTACCTTAATTTTTTGAAATTAAATTGGAAAACTAACATGTTTACTTGTTAATAAAGTACATCATTTTGAGTAAATATGTTTTTCATATGGAATTTTGTATATTCTTTATAGTTTAAATATTTTGGCAAAATTCATGTTTTAAAATCAACCTAGTTATACCTCCTAAACTTATGAAGAAATAAAAGAAAATTGGTGAATTTGAAAGGAAAATTATTATACCTCCCAGTGAACAACCTGGACTCAACCATTAAAAATTTCTAAAATGTTAGGTTAATTCGACCCTATACTACACAACCGACACAACTTCGAGTTAACCTAAGTGACTTTTTCTACTCTTAATTAAGTGAAATTAACTTAATTACTGAGTTGTGTGAAAGACACGAGATCACCAGGGTACCAGGAAAAGTATGTCTCCATGGACAAGGTAATGATAGATGATTTTGAGACATATATAAATGCGGATCCAGAATTCTTTGAATCTGAAGGTGAAGAATCATTAAGTGAAGTCTCACATAAGTTTGAGGAAAATGATTTTAGTGAGACAAACGAGCCCGCGGAGTATGATAAATCATTTAATGGCCCTATAATTGAGGAAATTGATCCTGTTGAGGCTAGCTTGGAAGACACAAATCCTATTTTCATGGATGATTTAATTCATAACCCTATTCCTCAATTACACCTCGTTGGGCATAATGATGATTATCTTGAGATTACCAAACCAAAGTCAATTCTGATTTAGCCACAAATTTTAGACTTGGATATTTTATACGAGGATGATGACATTTGTGAGGTCTCGAAAACTATGATTGTGGAGGATAGGCATCTGGAAATGAAGATCTAGGAAACCAATTCCGGGGGAAGCAGAAATTTTACTCTAAGGGTTCCTATAGACCTGAAACCACCAACCTTCTACCATGACCCTTATGACATTTTCAATTCTGAGGATGTGTAACCCAAGCATAAATTCATTGATTATCTTTTTGATCTTGATTTTCGTATTGTCCGACTTTTTGGACTTGTGTTGCATCCTTATAAATCGTAGGCTTGACCTCGCTTGCATATTTATCTTCAGTTCTAGGTAATTTTAATCCAGAACCTTAGATACACTAAACCCTGGAGATGGGTTTACATCATAACCTGGTCCACACCTGTGGACATCTCCTTGCAGGTCCAAAAATTGATCTTTTTATTCTGATCCTGACCTGCAATTATGAATTCTTTATTTCCTCTTTGTTTGTATAGTGTGCCTAACTGAAGGCTCTAAATTCAGCATGTATACAGTTTGTTTTCATTTGTAGCTGACTGGGTAATCACGAAATTTAGGTGCTTTCTTCTTTACTTCGCTCTTTTTCATGCCATTTAATATAATGGGGACATTATATTAGATAGGCATGAGGGGGTGGATATTCATCTCTGAATCATCTTGTTAGCTTCGTAGATTCTTTTTATTTTCTCTTTATTATTTTCCTTTTATTTAAAAAAAAAGTTGAATTAGGAAAAGGGAATTTGGGCATTAGAGTTTTTCAACTTTAGGGAATGATACGATAGGACCTGAACATTTAGATTCTTTAGGTCTTCGAGCTTAATCAGCCTGGGTGTCTACTAAAATGTGGACTTGTTTCTTGAGTCCTCGCCATCTTTAATTTGTTTCTAATTGGTTAATAAGTTGGGGTGATAAGTACATGACTTATCAACCCACCTTCTAAGTTTAGGGACTTTTAAGTTTAAAGCATTTACACACTACTTGCACTGACTCACTTTTGGACAATTTTAATGAAAATTGGGTAGTTAATGAACCTTCTAGAGTGGTATGACTAGCAAGTTGTCGTGGGTTTGATGCTCCATTGATCGATTGTCCAGAGCCCAACCACATGACCATTCTCTTTCTGCTACTTTTAGGTAAATCTTAGATTAAGGAAGCCACCTGCTTAGAAAAAAAATATACCCAAAAAGAAAAAAAGATATGATGAAAAAATAGAAAAGGAGAAAAAATATAAATAAGCCACACTTCACTGCATGAGTATGACTAACAAGTTGACGTGGGTTTGACACCCCATTGGCCGGTTGTCCAGAACTTAGCTCATAAAATGCACGATTAATTCCTGAACACTTAGGAAGAAGTGGGAAGTAGAATAAACTGGGGAGATATACACTAGGTTCGCCCTTGTATTGACCCCATAAAAATAAAAAGTAAAGAGAAAGCTACCGGTCCAACAGATACACCTTTAGGTAGAAATTCTTCATTAGGGTCACCTAAGGTTTGTAGAAACCTGAAGTCCGTTCTAATTGCCGATCAATGAGTCTATTATAGTTTCACAAAAAGTTGCTTAGGACTTAGAATTATTTTCGAGTCTTGGGTAGGTTGGGTAGCTATAGAAAGCTATCCCAAAACTCTAAACTCAAAAATCCAAAAACATTAGAAAAGAAGAAAAAGAAAGAAAAAAAATATATTTGCTTTTGAATAAGGCGAGGGCATGGGGCGGTCTGCATTTTGGCAAACACCTGGACACTGTTGAGTCTCTAAAGTTCAGGTCTTTAGTAGAAATTTCTTAGTGTTGAGTAATAACTATTGCCTAAGTAATTTAATCATAATTATTTTATAAATAGCATGCAGTTTTGCTAGGGACTAGTAAGAGATAGGCATAGGGGTGTGATGTGCACACATTTAATTAGCCTAAAATGCCTATTTATGCATGTTTTTAGTATCATAGAAGTATTCAGTTTTATAAATATTGCATAGCATGCATCATTCTGCATTTTGAATAAATTGTACATATTATAGCTTAATTTACCCTTTTTGTGGTTAGGGGATAGGGAGACATCACTTTGGGGCATCGGATTGAAGATTCAACCATATAGATCTGATCAGGGCAATGATTAGAGTCCAACGCCTCCAAAATCAGCTCAATCGGACTTCCGTAGCATCAGAAGCAGTCTGAGGAAGATCAGAGGTCAAAGAGCAAGGTGGTGAAAATACAAACCTCATATGACAAATCTAACTACACGGGTGGGTTCTAATCGATGATCACAACCCAACGACGCAAAAATCAACTTAATCTGACATTCGTGGCACCACCTACGAGTAATAAAATATGGACTGCCCAAATGATGCCACGTGGCATCATCCAGGACACCCAAGGCAATCGACGACCCCCCTTTCTCATTAAGGCAGCCTTGATCTCAACCATTGGATGTAAATCCAATGGCTGAGGGTGTGTGGAGGAAAATTCAACTTCTCGACACAAAGTGGCGCGTGGCGCAGTGGCAACGAAGAACACTCTTAACACAGGAGTGCATGTTCAAGGCTTGCAGTGTGGAAATAATCTGTTGAAGAGGTGGGCACACGAAATTTGGCCATCGATGCACGATTGAACGGCTGTGGGAGTGGCTACGTGGTGAGATCTTGTTCACTGGATAAGAGTGACTTGGATATGCGTGCGATCACACGTGAGATCATACGGGGAATGCTAGCATGATCTAGAAGGAGAAACATCGCACAATTTAGGCCGATCATCTGCGATCTGACGGTTGAGAGTAGCTAACCCTATGCTTGTTGCAACGCACGCGTGAAGCAACGCGTGACCTACACCATGGGATCAAGATCGGATGCTCCTCTTCCCTCTATGCACCTTCAACGACGTTTGGCTTCAACAATGGCCGCATCTATCACTAGGCCCTACATTCATTTTTAAGCCTTCAAAATAACCTTTCTACCCTTAAACCTCACCTATAAAAGGGCACCTACACCCCATTCATCCATCATCCCTTCCTTTCTTAGTCTCTCCTCTCCAAAACTCTAAGGAGCTAGTCCCAAACCTGAGATGCTCCTCTAGAGTAAAAAAAAGAAAAATTTATCCTTCTCATCACCTTCGTGGAGCATCCTGTGGTTATCTTCTCACCACCATTCAAAAGGTGGATCCCACTACGATGCCACCCTACTTTGTCCTCCGTCCTCCAGCTTCATCCTTTCTCATCCAACCTCTCACCACTATCCTCCAAGCAACCATATAGATCTGAAGGTTCCCTACTAGGAGGGGTGACGTAAAAATATGTGGAAATAAAAATATAAAGCAATCTCACAAAAATCAATCGCACAATGTACACAGGTATTTTTAGGTGGAAACCCAAACCGGGTGAAAACCACCACCTAACCCTCTCGAGTTAGGATTTTCCGATCAACCAAGTTGATCAAAATCCACTAAACGAATCACTTTGAACGAGGGTGATTCAACCTCAGTACAACCACGCTACAAGTACGAGGGTAGCGTTCCTCAACCCCTTCTCTCCACGAGAAGGATTTTGTCCCATGAAGGAGACGGGAATTCGCAAAGCGAATACCCAACCAAAATACAAAGATAAAATAAAACAACAGTCCTATAGAGCCAACAAAATTAAACCTAGCTTCTATAGGAAATAGGAAACTCCCCTTTGCAAGGAGTGCGTCGACGACGCGGTGCGTGTGCCACGCGATGGCGCTACGTAGCTCTCGTGAAAAACAGCGGGAGAGCGGGCGCACAAACTGAATTTAGCTCTCAAGATGATGGAGCTTGAGCTTGGAGAGCAAGATCTTTTCTGGACACAAAAGAGTGTGTAAGTGTGTAGCTAAGTGTATCCCTTATGTATATGTGTGTTGCAAGGGTTCCCCTCTATTTATAGAGGCCTTAGGAAGGCTTTGGAAGGCTTAGAAAGGGTTCTATAGCCGTTGGGAACAAAGCCCAAGAGAATCAGGCCGAAATCAGGACAATGATTGCATTTGACAGGGTTATCAGACGTCTAACTCTGGCATCAGACGTCTAGAAGGCCACTTTAAGACGTCTGATTCCAAGGTCAGACGTCTGATTCTATGCGGGTTTCTCCCTGACTTGAATCAGATCTAAACAGGGTTTTTGTGCAAGTCCATCAGACGACATACAGGACGTCTGGTACTATGTCTGGACGTCTGGAAACCTACTTTTACTGTGGGAATTGATTTCCAAACGTTGCAACGGCTAGAAAATCTCTGAGAAGAGATTTTGGGTCAGCCGAGGCAAAACGGTCATTTATCAGACGTCTGGTAAGTCCTATGGACGTCTGATAAGGCTCTAACGGTCATAATCTTGAGTGTTTTCTAAGCCAGCCAACGGTCCACTAATTGGACGTCTGGCAAAGTCATCAGACGTCTCCTAAGACGTCTGGTCTAAGGTCTGGACGTCTGAATTCATCAGACAGAACTAACTATGTCCAGCCTAACAGTTATCAGACGTCTGAAACAACAGTCAGACGTCTGATTTTTGGATTAGACGTCTAGAAATGCTGTTTGAGCCCTATATTGGTTTTCTAAGTTTTCTACAGAAAACCTAAGTATCCTAGGGTTGTGCAGGTGTTCCTAGGACTACTTTTAGGGTACTTTGAGGCTCTTTAACATAATGTTCTAAGGAATCAAAAAGAGCAAGAAAATAAATACAAGAGATACATGAAAGGATAAAAAAGAATCTATCCTATTCTTCTTCTCTTCCATCTCCAATCTTTCGCTCCACGCGAACCTCCTTTGTTTTCCGTCAAGCTCCTCCAATCCGTCCTGGATGCGAGCTCGAACTCCGTCTAAACACGTCCTCATTTGCAATTGACCTGAAATCTAGGACTCAAATTGCAAATGTTAAATAACACGTGTTTTGTTATCATCAAAACAAATGATCGTGGTGCTCTAGCACCAACAATCTTCTCACCACCATTCAAAAGGTGGATCCCACTACGATGCCACCCTACTTTGTCCTCCGTCCTCCAGCTTCATCCTTTCTCATCCAACCTCTCACCACTATCTTCCAGGCGCTTCGTCAACGTGGCTCATCCTCCAAGCAGCCATTGAGGAGGATTTTCTCATCCCTATCTTTTATTACTTTCTAGTGTAGATTTTAATTTCATAATTAGTGTAATAAACATGGCTATATTCTTATGAAATAGTTGTTCTTTCTCTCTCTCCCTATTTCTCTGTATTATTCTCTCTCTTTTCTATTATTTATTCTTTAAGTAGAATAGTTAGCATAGATTAATTTCAGCCAGCTACTCTACTTTATAAAAATAGAAATCAAATTAAGTGTTAGACCTGGGACTCACTAGAGTTTCGATTAAATTTATCTGATAGCGAATTTTTATGCACTACAATGATGGGTTTTTAACTTAAACTTTTTGCGTATGAAATCTCATTCATCAAAATATGAGGAAAAGAAGTATTCACAACACTAAGCACTTGTTACTTAACTTGATAAGAAAGGATTACAACTTTAAAGATAACATAGTAGAAGCAACAAGACACTTCACTAATTCAATTCATGTAGCTTTAAACTACTTATACAAAGCACTTGAAATACGTACACAACTTTACTCTTCACTCATGGGAATAGTGGTGATTACAAGAGTGATTTGATGTCCCCTTTGGTGCATATTTGCATGGAGGTGTGGGATAGGATATGGTAATCGAGTGATAGTGGTGGTGGTAGTGATAATGGGGGTGATGACTATTAAGTATTGGGCCATTAAACTAAGCTAGGAGAGTGTGGTAGAGTATGCAAATGTGCCTAAAAGTGAGGGTTTTGGTGATGTGGGTGATTATGTGTTCATTAGTCTCATAGTTAGTGGTAATGACTAGTGAGGAGGTGAGGGATATGGTGACGTGAGCATGATATTTGGGTGTCTCTAAAAGTTGCTCTATCACCATGTTCTCTATGGAGTTGATTTGGTGTGCATGGTGGAATGGTGATGGAATGACCATGGGAGGGGCATTCACTAGGTTGGTGGTGTTAAGGCAAGGTTGGGTAAGGGTTTAATGGTGGAGTGTCTCAGAGAGTTTGAGTGTTTGTGGAGTGGTTAGGACTAGGGCTATGGTGCTAAGATTCTTTAAGGGGAGTACTTAAGGTGTACGACAATAGGTTAGAGGCTTAGGGTGGTACTCTAAGTAAGAGGGACTGGGGAGGTGTTGCTAGCTAATAGGTTAAGGGTTGGCTAGGGTTTTTAGACATCCAGAAGAAGGCTTGGATGACTTAAAATGCATATTTGGACATCTAAGGTGGGTCCTAGATGTCCAAACAGGGGATCAAAGAAGAGGTTTCATCTTGGATTGGGGATTTTTGAGTGTTGTAGAGATTAGACATCCATGAACAGTGTCTAGACATCCAAAACTGTGCTGGAAGTGAGTTTTGAAGTGTTTTGGAGTGGATTTGGAGGATGGGTCTAAGGGTTCTAAAGGGATATGGGTTCTAACTAAATAGGTGACCTAAATGGGGGCTAAGTAGGGTTTGAATGGTCTAGATAGTGAAGGTGGTGGAAAGTAGATTTGGGCTAAGGGTTGGTGTTGGTTGAGTAAGGTGAAGCAATGCATGTGTAGTTGTGTGTGCTAGGTGGAAATAATGAGTAAGTGAAGGTGATGGTGGTTATGTGATTGGTGTGTGAAGTGGAAGTGGAGTGAAGTAAAGATGGTGATGGTGATGTTGAGATGATGGTGTGTGAGTGGAAAGTAATGGTAATGATGTTGCATGTGAGTGTGAGTGTGAGTGTGTGTGAGCAAAGATAAGCACGTTAAAGAGCAAGATAACAACAAAATGAAAGAGCTTCAATGAGGAAATACTATTCTACTCAAGAAGAAAATGCAAAATAAAAGTTACATGAAATAAAGGTGCTCAAAATTAAACTACTACAAAAAAAAAAGAAAAGAGCATGGAAGAGGAGAAGGTGTCCTCCCAATGAGAGGCTACTTGAGCCTATTAGGAGGGGAAGGGAAGGGAAGGGATCCATGGCAAGATGCCCACCCTTCTTCACCTTAAGCAAAAGCACCAATGACCAAGGAGGGAACTACTTAGCAATTGGCCATGGCTTAGTAAGAACACTTGAGAAGAGAGAGCTAGTAGATGGAGAAGAGAGGAA
The DNA here is from genome assembly GCA_037157565.1 of Thalassia testudinum. Classification (NCBI taxonomy): domain Eukaryota; kingdom Viridiplantae; phylum Streptophyta; class Magnoliopsida; order Alismatales; family Hydrocharitaceae; genus Thalassia; species Thalassia testudinum. Next base: position 74,412,405 of record JAZHRO010000024.1, on the reverse strand, counting down.
TGGACCGAGGGGGGCACCTATGGGGTTTTCTCTTTTTATAAAGAGGGCTCCAAGGTGTGGTGGCAGTGAGGAGTAGCCTAAGGACTAGGATAAGGGCACATCCTAAGGGTTTAGAAGGTTCTAGTGTGATGTGCACCGTAAGGTGAGGGAGCAAGTCAAGGGTGGTCAATTGCAAGTGGATAGGGCTAAGTTGGCGTAGGGATAAGGAGAGTTTAGTGGGGGTATTTTGGTGGTGCATAGGTTGGCATGGGGGTTAAGTGGGATTAGGCTAGGTGGGGGTGATTGATAAATGTTAGTTTATCATCATTCTTATGCCCTAAAATAGATTTAGCTCGTACGATTTTAACTCCGCAAATGGGTTTTCGGGTTGCATTTAGGCATTACCTAGTTTAGGCATGCATTGCATTCTTTTTGTGTGTTTAACATGCTTACTTGAGTGTTAAGGATAAGCAGATGATCAAGCTTTTAAAACCATAGCACTCAAGAAGGCAAAAAGTGAAGGAGAAGATCAATTCCGCTGAACTCTAGTTGGATCCAACCCATCTCAGCTGGATGTCAGCTCACATGAATTAGGTTTAGCTATTCCAGCTCCATTCAGCTCATCTTAGTTGAATAATAGGTCAAGGTAGCTCAACTTAGCTCAACCTACCTCAACTCAACTCAAATCTAGCTCAACTTAGTTGAGTCTAGCTCATCCTAGCTCCAATCAGTTCAGTGGGAGCTCTAGCTAGCTCAACTTATTTAATAGGAGTTCACCTCAGCTCAGGTCCATCTTTTCCCAACTCCATTTAGCTCACGTTATCTGAACTCCCTCCAAATTAGCTACTACTTATCTACTTAGTAGCCAAGCTAGCTCGGGAGTTCTCATTAGAGACAGGTCCAGCTCAACCTAGCTTTAGATAGGTTGAAACCAGCTCAACTCAGCTCCACTACTCAATCCTAGCTACTAGCAAAAGAACTAGCTAGCTAAGCTAAGTAGTTGAGCTCCTAAGAAGACCTCTTCAACCATCATCAGCTTTGGGAAAGTTATTTCAGCTCCAGGTCTACTTCAGACAGCTTCTGGCTACTCTCTCCAAGCTAAGCCCTAATCTCCTCTATTCTCCAACTAGCTAAGCTACCTTACCTAGCTAACCCTAGCTCCTCTCCACTCCATGGCCATCCACTATCACCCAAAAGCCTACCTAGCTAACTCCACCAAAAATACCTAACCTTTAGTTCACCTAGCTAACTGACAGAGGGCGATTCTCATGAGTGTTTTGAAAACAGAGATCTCGTTGTAGTATAGTACACGAAAATGCTCATTAAAAATAATTTATAAAGATAACGAGACTTGATTCCCGATCATTCATCTCTGGGAGGCGTTTATGGAAATGTAGATTTGAAATCGATCTTGCTTGCTCTACTTATTCAAAATCGTATGTCGATTTATGCTAAGTTCATATTGATGCAAGACATGCTATTGCCAGAATATCAGAAATTGAAAACATGCAACTTTAATCACACCAAAAGATGATAATCAGGCACATGGTGATTTTCAACATATATATATATAAAGATGATGATAACAGAGTTGTAGAGCACCGGTAACGGAATGGTTGTGCAGGGAATGTAAAAACTAACAGCTATCAGAAAATGACTGCATACATAAATCTACGGGGGATTATGCATGCATCATTGGGGGAGAAGTAAGGAGCTACACTACTAAGCAGTAATAAAAGCAATAAATCTATGAAGAACTACAATCTAATCTATCAAAACTAAGGGCATTCAGAGGCGGGCTCCGATGGCCTTTGACTTGGTTAAGAAGAGAAGGAGGGGTAGCCAATGGTGCTTAGGTCGGCCCTTGGAGAGAGGTTGAGGAGGTGATCCAACATCTTGGTGTGGAGATGGTGGTGGCCATGGTGAAGCTACTCGTGAAGGTGGAGTGGAGGTGGAATGAAGCTAGCTAAAATGGAGCCAAGAGTGAATGGGTCCAAAGTGCCACCCCTTAGGTCTTTTTATAGACCTAAGGGAAGCTCTCTAGAGAATTATGGAATTCTCTAGAGAGGCCTATGATGGGAGCTCATGGGAGAGTGAGAGAGAAAGGATGGATAATGGTTTTTAGATCCACCAAATGTGGATCTAAAAATTGAATGGCTCTTGGTTGCTAATTTTATCAACCAAGGGAACAACACATGGTAGAGAGTTATAGAGAACTATAGGCTAAGTATTTTCATGTGTATGGTGTGTGTGGGTGTGTGTGGGTCGAAACTTAGGTGGCTAGGTTGATTAGGTTAGGTTCTAGCGGGTTTAGGTCAAGGTAGGTCTCAAATTAGGGTTGTAAACCCTAATTCACTTAGGTAAAGTGCAATTAAACTTAATACAAGTTTAATTGGGTGTGTGAAAACCTAATTGAGAGTAAACTAACTCAATTAAGTCAGGTCTAGGTCAATTGGACTCTCACTAAGTCCAATTGGATAGTGTGTGCTGAGATCAAGGCTCAATTAGACTCAATGAGTCCAATTGAATAGGCTGATGGAATTGGCTAGGATCCAAGTCAATTAGGTTTAGTAAGGACCTAATTAGGTCATTAGGGAGGTATAGAGGTGATGTGCTAGGGTTAGGGCACCTTAATTTAGGTTCCTAGGGGGTTAGAATTGGGTTTAGGGAGCTAGAGATCCAAGATTAATGCTTGAATATCAAAACAGGAACTAGAGAGCAGTTCCAGATGTCTAATAATAGTGTCAGATGTCTTATAGTAAAAAATAAGAAGTCTAGACTTATTGTCTGGACGTCCAATCAGAGTCAGGAGGGATTCTAGGTTTTATCTTGGCTATTCTGCAGAAATTGGACATCTGACCAAGTGTCTAGACATCAAATAACACTATAGAAGTGGGTTTAAGGTGTGCAGGAGTTGGCTAAGGGTTCTAGATGTCCTATAACTCATTTGAACGTCCATATAGAGGCTACAATTAGGGATTTAAGGTTTCCTAGGGTGCAGTGACCTAATCTAAGGGTAGCTACGGTTTGGGGAGGCTTCTAGGCTGTCCTAGGGCTGGGATGGACCTAAGTTCTTCACAATTTATTGCTTTATTCTTACTTAATAGAATACCATACTTTAACTCCCTTACATTATTATCTACTACATCTAATCTAGGTCTTCCGCTCCAGCTCTACTGCAACACCAACTATTCTTCATTCTTTAGATCCAGCTTTAGATCTAGCTTTAGATCTAGCTTCTGATAAGCTTATTACCTGCAATTGACATAACGCACCGAATCAGTACGTTATAGCATTATTTTATGATAGCTAAAAGAAAGCAGTAAAGGTGCTAGTAATGCTTATGCATGCATGAATTACCCTAACTTATGCCAAGTCCTAGCCTAATTTAGGTCAGTTAAGACCTATGATTGCTGCGCAATCACTAACCTACTCCTAATCAACCTTGGCGCCAACACGCATGACACATTCTTTCACCCAACTAATCACCGAAAGACACCACCTAAAGTGGTGCCAACCACCCTATAACTATCCATAGTTGGCACCACATTTTTCCCTCCAAAAACCCTGCTCATCACTACCATACACCTAAACCCATAAGCCATCCTAACCCTACACATAACCCCATTCTAGAAACCCTTAGTTGGCACCAAAAATAACCTACTCACACCCCTTCAAAATGGCGCCAACCCTACTTTATATCTCCACCATACACACCACCAAATATTCCCCATCCAAATCATCTCCACCCTCCATCAATCCCACGCCTAAACTAACCCTTAACCACACCTAAATTGGCACCAACCCTTTATTAACTCCACCTCCACACACCTCTCCCTTTGGCGCCATTCAACATCCACCTTCCATCCTATAACCACTTCCTCATAAGCTTATCCTAGCCTCCATGCTCTATGCCAACCACCATTAGTAGCCCTCCATAGTTGGCACCATTCTTTGGTGCCTCTCCACCACCATAGCCACCACCTATATGCCCTTTCCCTTGGCGCCAAAGAACCCTAGCCTTAGAATCAATAAACACCCTCCAAGATTCCATCATAGCCATCCATCTAATCTCATCCTAACCCTCCCACCCCCTTTTCACTCTATAAAAAGACCTTTAACCACCCAATTCCAACCATCCTTGGCTACATATTTTTCTACCTATATCCACCATCCTAACAACCAAGGAGAAGAGAAGAAGAAGATTAAAGGGATACTCGGTCTCCTTGGCACATTCAACTTCTTCCCTTCTTCTACCTTGTGTCTTTATCAAGGCAAGGAGGAAGACCAGGCAAGGAGGACGACCAGGCAAGGAGGACGTCCAGAGGAGGAGCAAGAAGGGTGGTCCACACAACCCTAAGGAGGACTTGAGGAGTGGAAGCTTTCCACTCTAGGAGGAGCCAGACACTCCCCATCCAGGGTTTGCCAAGCAAAGGAGAATCAAGAGCACACTTCCTTCAATTTAGGGGCAACCTGAATTGGAGTGGGAGTTCTGTAGCAGCATCGCCTTCTCCCTAAGCTTTCTTATACATTCTTTATTTATATTTATTGCATGGTAGTGTAGTGTTTGAATTTTTTTGGAGATTACAAGTGGGAATTCCCTTCACTTATGAGTTCTCCAACCCCGTTGTAAAACAATTTCATTTCAAGAAGCATTCCTCTACCATTCTTCTAAGTAGCTTGTGTTGTTCTTTTGCTGTGTGTTGTTCCTCCATTTCTCCAAGCCCTCCGTGCTTGGAGTGAATTGGAGAAACAAGGCACTTGTTACTTTATTTCTCATAGTTGTAATTCTCGCTTTCTCCACAATCATTTTTCCCTTAGTCAAAAACCCTAAAAAAATTTATATATTTCAAAACTTAAAAAGAAAGTTGATATCCAATTTTCAAGCTAGAGATTTCAAATTTGCATTCCTACTTGAATACTCATCAAGTACTTAGTCTTTTACAAATTCAAAAGCGATCATAATTGCGTGGTATAACGACTTAATTCTTGATTTTTACAAATCACGCTTTTTCACTAGCAATGATTAAGATGTAGTGGGCTAGTGTGTGGGCCTCTTGTGGGAATGTGTGGCCTAGAGAATAAAAATAGAAAAAATTAAAACACATAGTGGTGTTCCTAGGCCCACATTCCAATGTGACTAATTCAATAAAAATATATAGTGTGTAGTGTGTGATTAGGTGTAATTCATGTGTTCATGTGCCCCAAATGTGTGTGAGGGGTGATTATGTGCACATGAATTTGTGTGTATTTAGTGTGTACACATGAGTGCATGTGTGTTTCAATATGTGTGCATGGGTGTGTGTATGTGTGTCTTCTAGACGTGAAGTGCGTCGTTGCATGGGTTTGCATGGCCTTGTCCTGATGGGGTCATGCTTGTCTTAGTCCTCCTTGTTTGCTATTGTGTAGCTCTTCCTTTCTCTTTGTCTGTGTGTGGGAACTATGCTCCTGAATTTTTCTCGCATTCCTTCATTTCATCCCAAATGTAGCTTTCTTTTTATGGTCCTATGCACATGAAATGACAATATTACTAATAGGGCCATAAAATAGGGAAATTAGGTCAAGAATATACATGAGATGCTAATACATGATATGCATGGAATGCATGCACTATTTACATTGTAAGCTAGGTTATTAGCCAAGCCCCACTAGCTTGATATACTGAGAATGGTTGTTGTGCAATCATGGACCTAGTCCAAGACCCACTAGCCCCAATTGGATTATCCTAACCCTTGAATTAGTTGGCTAACCAAAAGGGTGGGACCCCCTAGGACACCTAGCACAGTGGGACACCCTAAGAGTTAACACGGTTACCACACCAACCTTTCTTGTTACTAGATAGTTGGTTTAAATAAACAAGGCCTCTGAACAAATCAATCAAGTCTAGCTTGACTTAGAAAGTTTTTAACCTAAGGGGTGCATCTATTAGATTAATTAGGTCTTACACTCTATAGTGCACAAGATTAGATGATGGGAGTGATGGGGATAGTTAACCAATTAAACTAAGTTAAAAACTGCGTGCGTGTCAAATAATTGGTTTGCAAACAAGAAATATTGAGATGAGCAACTTTTAGCTTTCAAGTCTTTTCTAGGCCCACTTTCAAGGTTTGAAATTAGATGAGTTCAATCAAATTCGTGTTGGAACACAAGGTTGTATGATTAGAGGTGATATTAATTTGGCTTTGATGTTCACAAATATGGGTGTCTATTCCAAAACCCTAAAAATTAACTGACATTTCAGGTAGCTTCTAATGATGGATCAGTTTTAATTGATTCGAGTGGTGTGGCTCAAATAAAGCAATCAATGGTTTCTGAGCAACACTCGATTAGGCAAACACAAAATATTTTTATCAAATTTTTCAGGCCCAAGAAATATTTTTCCCCTAATTATTTGTGCACCGGGGTCTCAAGATTAAAAATGACCCCCAATTAGTATTTTCCATGAATTAATGGGTACAGATTACCCAAAACTTCCTAATTTTTTTTTCAGAGAATAAAAAATTATCTAGGAATCCAATGTAAGTAATTTCATTCAATTTGGGTAGGAATAAAAAATATGCAAATTCAAACAGTGTGCAAAATTAGGAAGATCATTAGTAGGATATAGGTTTGATCTGCAAATTTTCTTCTACTTGTAGTTAGGGAACAAAAACTTCAGGGATTGTTCCTAATTTTAAAACACACGTCCAGGCCAAATTTTATGATTTTTGTAGTAGACTTCCTAGAATAGATTTTTGAAAATCACTTTTCAGATCTACTAGAATTTTAGAATGGTAATGTAATGATAAAACCTTGAAATCACACCACCAAAGAGAGTTTCGTTGTTTTTTTTTTAAGAGATCTAATCCTAAGAGAATAGGGTTACCTTGATTTCTTCACTGCCACTTTGCTCTCGTCTACTGCTCTGTGATTTGATCCTACACTCATGCAATTTCTTGCTCATAAAACAACAAGAGAAAGCAGGTTAGAACTCAAGATAAAGCCCACAATGAAAATAAAAGCGTGAATATACATTGTGCCTCCCTGGCAACGGCACAAAAAAGTGATCATCATGAAATTGAGTTTGTAAAAAGATGTGTGTGGTAGTTTAAAATCACAAAGATACATTGCAAAATACTCGTAATCGAACCTGTAAAATTGAATTTGAAAATCGGAGTTCGGGTTGTTTTACGAGCAGGCAACTAGATATTCATGCTTCCTAAAAGAGATATTTTTTTTGTATTTTTCTATGAAAGATAAAATGTGCGCCAACTAACTACGCTAGTAACTATGCAAGAAAATGCGAGGAAATAAAGCTATCAACTACCAAACTAAATGCAAAAGACAAGGAAGTAAATAGAAGAAAACTTTATTAATAAAAAAAAGGAGTTCTAATATAGTAAGATAAGACTAGAAAAATGCTTGCTGCAACTAGAGCAACTAAAGCAAACAAAAGTTAGAATAGAGTCGCGGATGGCCATGAAGGCGTAGCTCGACGAAGAATGGAGGTGAAGCAAGGTGCACCCAGTGGAGCATGATCTTGGGAAGGCTCTGATTGCGCAGCAATCATAGGTCTTAATTGACCTAGATTAAGCTAGAACTTAACATAACTTAGGGTAATTCATGCATGCATAAGCATTAGCTGCATCTTTACTGCTTTACTTTAGCTTTGCAAAAAATAATGTTATAATGTGCTGATTAAGTGCATTATGTCGATTACAGGCAATAAGCTGATCTAGAGCTAGATCTGGAGCTGAATCTAAAGCTAGATCAGGAATAACGGGAGTTGTAGTAGAGCTGGAACAGAAGGCTTAGTTTAGATATAGGAACAATAATGTAAGGGGATTAAAGGTTTGCTATTCTATTAAGTAGAAATAAAGCAATAAAATGTGAAGAGCTTAGGTCCATCCTAGCCCTAGGATAGCCTAGAGACTTCCCAAAGCCTTAGCCACCCTTAGATTAGGTCACAAAACCCTAGGAAGCCCTAAAAACCTAGTTCCAACCCTTATCTGGACATCCAGGACCCTTAGCCATCTCCTGCACACCTCAAACCCACTTCTGCAGTGTTATTGGATGTCCACACACTTTGTCAGACATCAAATTTCTACAGAATACCCAAAACAGAACCTTGATTTCCCCCTGACTCAGATTGGACGTCCAGAACTGAAGTCTGGACTTTTGATTTTTGAGTATAAGTCGCCTGATCACATTATTGGACGTCTGGTACTGGTCTCCAGTCCCTGTTTTGAGATTAAAGTCTTGATCTTGGATCTCTAGCTCCCTAGACCTAATCCCAACCCCATATGAACCTAAATTAAGGTGTCCTAACCCTAGTACATCACTTCTAGACCTACCTAAGGACCTAACTTTGATCCAAGTCAATTATCTTCACCCAAGTCAATTGGACTCATTGAGTCCAATTGAGCTTAAATCTCAACCAGCACAAGTTCAATTGGACTTAGTGAGAGTCCAATTGACCTAAACCCAACCTAATTGAGTTATTTCACTCTCAATTAGGTTCACACTCATTCAATTAAACTTAGGCTAAGTTTAATTACATTTTCCCCTTAGCAATTAGGGTTTGTAACACTAATTCAAGACCTACACCTACCCAAACCCCTTAGGACCTAACCTAAGCCACCTAGCCACATAGAGCACGACCACACACACACACACACACACACACACACCCATTCATGCACACACACACCCATTCATGCACACACACTTCTCTAGAGTTCTCTAGAACTCTCTTTGAAGTGGCGCCACCTCTTGGTTGCCAAAATTAGCAACCAAAAGGCATTCAAAATGAGATCCATAATTTTTGGATCTCATAACCTCTTGGCTGGCCACTCTTGGACTCTCTCTAGAGAGTTCTACACCTCTCTAGAGAGAAGCCATTGGATCTATAAAAGGACCCCATGGGCGGCCAAGTGACCCCATTCACATCCTTGGCTTCCATTGGCACCACTCACCTCATTAGCTCCATGCACGCCAACCTTCACTTAAGTCAGCTACTCCACCTCCACGAGCTCACCACCATCATGGAGGACATCATGCTGGGATGCTGGATCAATCCTCCCTCTCTCCAAGGATCGGCCTAAGCTACATTGGCCACCCCTCATTCTCCTCCCGACCACTCCAAGGCCATCGGGGACCACCCTCTGAATGCCCTCTCTTCTGCTAGATTTAGTTTATGCTCTCCATAATTTTTACTACTTTTATTATTGCTTAGTAGCGTAGTCTTAACTTCTCCCACATTGATTCTTGTATGCAGTCATTTTCTGGTAGCTAGATTTCCGTTTCAAGCATTTATGTACAAGCTTTCCTCTAAATTTCTTGTGCAAACAACTCTTCAATGGAATGAATAAAGATGCATTTTTATATATATCTCTCTATATGTTGAAATCACCATGAGCTTAATAATTGTCATTCTTTTTGCGTGATTCAAGTTGCTTGTCTTCAATTGCTTATCTACTCGCAACAAGCATGTCGTTTCCCGAGGATATTGAAAATCTAACAATAGATGCTTTCTCCGTAAATAGTCACCACCTCACTAGAATCGTGTGCACAAAAACTCACACGATCACCTTCGTAATTTATTTGACACATGCGCACATAATCTGAGTTAATAACAGAAGTGGTGAAGTTTTAATTAGGAGATTGGAAATCGACTTGCATTTTTAAATGAAGTAGAGAGGTAAAAAGATCAATTTCAAAAGTAAAAGTAAACACCTCCTAAAGACGAATGACCAGGACTCAAGTCTCGTAATCTTTACAAACTTATTTTTGACGAACATTTTTGTGCAACTATACTACGATTTCCAAAGACTTTCAAATGCGTGAAAATGGCTTTCCGTCAGGCTCACAGCCAAGCTTGAAGATGGAGAGGGGGGGAGGAGGGGGTCTATGATGGTGGAAGATGATGGAGGTTGATGAAGTAGTGCACTAATGGAGGAAGAAGAATTTTCAAGAGGTGTCCCCTTAATATGGAGGCCATGGTGATGTTTACATAGACCTAAGGGAAGAGGGTGGACGTGTAAGGTTTCTTAGGAGGCAAGGCTTAGATTTAGGTTTTTGGAAATTAAGTTTAGGTTTAGGTTTAGGATTTATCTAAATAGGAAAGTAAGACCTAATTGTCTGCAATTTTTGGCCTCTTTATGATTCTAATTTAAAATTGTACATAAAGGAAAAATTATATCCCTTGAAATCAGCTTTCAAATACAACTTGCATCACTCAATTTGGATTTAAATTGTTAAAGTTATGACCAAAATACTAAAGGTGTGTTAGGCTATCCCGAATTTCAAGATTGGGATCTTGATTAGAGAGATTTAAGGGATTTATTTGGAGACCTAATTGGATACAATCAAGGCCATTATTACTAACTGATTTCAATAATATTTATGGCATTTTTGTGTAGAAGAATTAAGTGGCACATGTGGATAATGTGCAGGACTCCATAGGATAGGATAGGACAAAGACTGAACTATTGTCACTAGTGTGTAGGCTTAGTTTTAGGACTAGGGTGATGAGTGATCCTAGGGTTGAGGAAAATGTTTAGGGAGTTAAGTGGAATTGGTTTAGGGTTAGGATTCGGTATTAGGAGTAGGTTTTGGGTGAAGGTGAAAATAGGCAGGTGAGTTAGGGTTAAGTTTTTGAGTTCAAGTGGCCAGAAATGATTTTCTTTCTCTTACTTGCAACACTAGAGCTATATTTTCCTACTTTTTCTCCTCTTGCGGCAGGGTACCTCATTTCTACATATAGTAAAGCATAAAATTAAGCTGAAAATTACCATTTTTCTCATAGCATGCAAATATGTACTTATGTATAATATGACCTAAATCCAATACAATTAATACCCAAAACTAACAAAACCAAGCATGTTAGTATGTAAATTAGCTTGCTCATCACTAAGCATGCTTGAAAGTTGTCAACAACAGATTAATTATTATTAGGTTAATTTTCATATATTTTGTTCTTAACTATCTTAGCTAAACAAACAAAATGGCACATTAATTTTGCAATAAAAGGAAAAGAGTCACTTTTTTGTCATAAAAAAAGCAAATTATATTGACATTGGAAAAATAAACAATCCATACCATGAGGTTCGTGATATTAATTGGACTCTAGCTAGCATGCAAGATCTTTCATGGCCCTTCTCTCTAAGTTTGTAAAATCTACCATTGATGGGGCATATTTCACATCCCTAACCATAGTTAGTCTTGACCTTCTCCACCATGTCCATGACATATGGGAGCTTTATGTAGCAAATTTTGAGCTTTGTAGAGTCTAGTGGCTCCGTCACCTTTGTTTTCTTAGAAGATGAAACATGAGATCCTAACTGAATTTCAAAATATTAAAGATGAAGACATCAATTATAAGACAAAAGACTGTTTAATAAAACTTTGAGCTTTTTATATAAATACTCTGTAATATTTTGAACTTACACATATACCCCTGTGTTTTCCATATTTACATAAGCACCTCCAAAAATATCAATTAATTTACGTGTCATAACACTTTGTCAACAAAATGGTTAAATTTAATGGATTTAGTATAAAATATACACATTTTTATGAACAGACCCCTATAATTTTTTTATTTCTTTCTTAATTCTTCTTTTTTTTCATTTCTTGTTCTTCCTCCTCTAATATTCCACCTCCCTCTTCCCTTTCCCCCTCTTCAACCACCTTTCCCCACTGTCCATATGCCCTCCACACTCCTAGGGACCTCCCCAATAGTTGGACCCATGCATTTCTCTAGATCTTCGCCTACACATAGGAAATTAGATTGCTTGACTACATTGACTCCATTTGACTCGATGAAGTTGAACTCTCCCTGACCTGGAGGGCATGGATGCAGAAGAAAGGAGGTTGAAGAGGTAGAAAGGAAGGAGGAAGAAGAAAGGAAGAAAATAAGAAAAGCTAAGAAAGCAAACAAAAAATTATGTGACACTTTTTATAAGAAGCTATGAATATTTTAGTTCAGATCCATTAAAGTTAATGTATTTATTGATAAAGGAGTATGACTTGTAAATTACCTAATGTTTTCGAAATACTTATATCACTACAGGAATATTCATTATTGCCACCCATTTTTCTCGACCGTCGTAAATACACCATTGACATAAACATCTACATCGACTGCTATTTAGATGGTTAAGGTAGTATTCTTGACCAGTATGTAAAAACGGATGAGAATATTACCATTCTCAACCATTTTACAATGATCGAGAATATCACTATTCTTGACCACTTGTTTATAATGGTCGAGAATACTAATATTCTCGTCCATTTTTAAACAGTCGATAATGCGTTGCAATTTTGGTCGCAGACTATTTTCGTCCCTTGTAAAACAGTTGAGAATAGTTGCAATTTTTTTTTACTAAAGGTTTTAACTATGTAGAAGACTTGTAGAAAACTGAAAATTCTATCAAAATATAATCACGCAACTTAAAATATTTGCATTCATTCAAAATACTAGAAATGAGAATAAAAATTTCATATATGTAATAATGTATACAAAGTACCTATACAAATGATAGTGTATATGAAAATACAATAATCAAGCTATGGCACAACGCCTCCAGCACCACCACCTAAATCGTCATCGTCACGACGATCTCTATACTGATGAAAGATGGGTGGTCAATACCTCCCTGCTGAAGTACCTTCAGGAGCTCCTTGATGGTCTGAGTCAACTGTTGCAACTACTCTCTCAACTCCCTGAACTGCGTCGCGGCATCCCTGACCTATGTGGTCATCTCATCGATCCGTTGCTCCTTCTCCTTGTCTCGGCGACGTAATGCCGCAATCTCCCTCATCTCCTATACCTCAGCTAAAGAGGATGATGTCCCCTTTCTCCCATACCAGGTGGAGATGGTCTCACTCCTCCCTATGCTATGGACATACCTATCACGCTCAGGTGGCGTGACGATCTAATGCCCCTCTACTGTCAATTGTAGCTGAACCATACTAGAGTTGACACCTTTAGGAGGATGAATTAAGTTGACCATATTATCCTGGAAGAAATTGAATTACATTAAATAATTTTATTTAATTATAATTACAAAATGAAATAAAAATATTGTGTACTTTAACTTATGTGTCTGTTGGTATATGTCATGAATACACTCTCTATTTCCCTCATTACTCAACTTGCTATGAGTGGTCTAATATACTCCCACCTGATCAAGCTGAGCACCTTCATGCTTGGCAGATAGCAATATTTTGAAAGAGTTAATTGAAACAAATTAAAAATATTATAATGTTCAAAAGAAAATAATAATTAAAAATACTTACTAATAGGGATTTCATCTCGCCTATGCTCCTCTTACCCAAGACATGGGTTTTCAATGGAGCTTTAGCCCTATTTTCCTTATTCTTCTTGGCTTGTGATGGTACAATTCTCAACATAGTTAATTAAAGTTATTAGGCTTAATTAATCATGTAAAGAATAGACTTAGGTTAACTTAATTTGTTAAATTGTTGTTGTTAATTGTAGTATAGGATCAAGCTAACCTACATTTTAGATTTTTAATTCATTTAACTAGTTGAGTCTAGGTCATTCACTGGGAAATATATAATCTTAATCAATTCACCATTTTTATTCTATGTTAACAAATAACTAATTAGTGGGCGAACCAAGTTCGTTCATGGGATACATAGCACCCATAGGGTGGGACCATGCCATTACTAGAACCCAATTCTAGTTCAATTAGTGTGAAATTTAGCATTTAATGGTGCATAGTATTGGGTCATATTTGGCCCACATCATGCTCACACCCACCCAGGCACATACACACATGCACGTGCACAACACATGCTCAATTCAAATCAGATACATGCTCAAGAGATGCACCCTATGCTAACGACCAAAATGCCTTCTCATGGAATTGCTTTTGTTCAGCCACTGACACTTGTGGCTCCACGATGTGGGACTAAACTTAGCCACACTCTGGAAACTTGTCACCAGCTAGCCAACTTTGGACAAGAAATCCTGGGGACACAGACCACCATTCAAGGTGGTTCAAAGCTGATTCGAGAGCTTAAACATTATATTTTCCAATTTTAGCACCAATTTTGTGCTTGGATCAAAATTGATCTAAAGATTAAAAGAATGAACATAGCACTATTTCTATGCTACTCTACGTGCTTCAAAAGGGATAGAAGGTCATTTGACCTTCAAAAGAGCTTTAAACTCTCAATTGAGAGTCAGAGATTACTTGGAATAGTATTCTACGCGAGTTAAGAAGTGAAATGAGATCAGAAGTAAGCTTCAGAATCTCCAAGACTTCTAAGCTTTAGGTTCTTAACACAGAACATAAATTCTAATGTTGATCATCTCCACAAATAGATTAAAGTGTGTAGAACTCATCAGAATCATTTCTGATGATGGAACATAACAGATCTGGGAAGGAATTTAGACCAGAACTCACCAAGAACACGAAAAACATTGTTAGGTTTAGAGAACAACCCAAAATGCAGACATTGAAATCCTAAACAAACCTTGATCAAATGAGTTCAAATCAATCCCAAATAATTTGAAATCAATCAGGAATTTGAATCATCTTATAAATCTGAAAATTATCTCTTAAATCATCAAAATCAAACTAAGGTTGACCAAAGAAGATCGAGAGTTGACTTTTTAGATTAAAGAGTCTCCAATCAAGTTAATTGCCTAAATAGCTTTAATTTACCATGAGGAATTGTTTCAACACTTCAGATCCATGTTTTGAACTCTGCAATAAAGGTTTTAGACTTGTCCGCCTAAGATCAAAAGGTGTGTTGGTCAAAAGAACATTCTAGGGATTCTCTGACTCAAGTAAAGCCTAGATTAGGATCTTGAAGATCTTCTCTTACTTTTTAACCTCAATCCAAGTCCTAACTCTCAACAAGTATGCCTCTCTGAATCTTCATCAAAACACTATTCTAGTCATCAGAATTTGATCCTTAACTCATAACGAAGTCATCTAGAGCTTCTCGAGTTGTTCCAAACTATGAGCTCGTGCTTAAGGTCGCCAAAGCTCGCTGGAGCTCTAGTAAAGGATGAAAATTACAATCGGGGAGTAAATCTCCATGAAACAGATCAAGAAAGTTCTTAAAAAGTTCCTAAGGTTGCTACAAACCTCAAGAACATTTCAATTACATCAATTGGTGGTCAAATAGAGTGATTTATCAAGAATTACCTCGTGAATCAAATATGAGCTTGAATAAGCTCAGAGAAACAGATTTCACTCAATTGAGTGAGGGGAAATGATTAGAGGAGTATGGAGATAGTGATTGTGTGCCTAGTTGGGTGAATAAACCTTTTTTGACTTGCCATTGATAGCAAGCTCAGAAGGTGGGTGTGAAATTAGGCGTTTGTTGTATAGATGTTTATTTATAAAATTGAGAAGTGGAATGCGACCCTTGTAATATGAGGAAGTGGTGGAGGGCCCCAATTGCATGTGAATCAAGTTCTTAGGCCTCCGCCATAGGCAGTGAAGGTCCTTATGTGGATGTGAAGTGGATTAGGTGATACAATTAGTGGCATAGAAATGTTCGTGGAAAGATTTAGAATGCAATCTATGTGTTCAAAAGACAAAAGAGAGCTCCAGACAAGCCAAAGGGGCTTGCTGGAGTTGGGGAAGACAGAGCAAGATCAGAGTATTACACTACACTAATTAAAGCTCAAACAGAGGAAGACATTAGAGGGAGAGATCAGAGGACTCTCCGATGAGAAATTGAAGCGAGGAAGGTAGATGGCACGCTCCAAGCCCTATCACGGCCGCTAGAGAGGAAGAGGAGGTGAGGGAGATGAGCTCCGCCATTGGAGAAGATCCAATAGGGGGGTGAGAGGTCGTTGGACGTAAGGGAGGAATATCCTATCATTGATTTAGTTTGTAGAAGAGGGCTAAGGAATCAATAGTGCAAATCAGAGGTAGAAAGGTCAATTTATAGATGGAGGTGGTGATAGAGGGGGTTGTACTTGGACGGTTAAGTGTCTAGGTATGTCCAACCACTGACATCTTCTCCGACGTCGATGAAGTTACTCACCTAGGTTAAGTAGGATTCCAAGGAAATCTGGACCGTGGGATAGATTGGCGGAGGTGAGAGGAGCTTAGATGCAAGCTTCGAAGGTGGAATGATGACGAATGGGCAGTCATCGGAGGGTATGGACACCTGACATTGTGAGCCATCCAATGTTGAAGAAGTGGAAGAAGAAGACGTGTGTATAGGGACCTAAAGGAAAATAGTGAAGGAGCTGAATGATATAAAGGACTCGATTGCAATGATAATTAAGGACTTAAACGTAAATAGTGAGTTTTAAGGCTTATTTTAATTTATTTATTTTTCAACTTTTTATATATTATTATAAATAATGTAAATAATATATTTAAACCTTGAAATTATGTTTTTACCCTTTTTATCTATATTTAAATAAATGATAGGATTAATTAATTTTTTTTAGAAGGATTAATTAAGTTAATTACATAATTAGGTCATTAAATTAATTATTTTGAGTCCAATTTATTAATTAAATTATTAGTAAGACTAATTGATCCTTAATTTTGAACTTTTGGCATATTTTGCTAGTCCTTACTATTTAAACCCTATATTATAATTAACCTTGTATTTAGTGTATTCTTAGTTAATTAGCTAGGGTAAATAACTAATTAGTGTTAATCAGGAGCCATGATGAGTCTCTCATCATTCTGCTCCTGAAATAAAGGCACAATTTATTAACTTGAAAATTAGCTAAATGATAATATATGCAATACTTTTACCTGCGTCGTTGGATCATACTAATACTCGCACACTTCCTTTTAAGTGTGAGACTGTATCAGAAGAGGCCCATTATGAAATTCCACATCATGATTCCTGTTCTTATAGTACTAAAAAATATATTTGTAATGTTAGAAATAATATTAGAATTATAGTGAAAGAAATAAACAAATAGAGTTAAAATTTATCTTTTACCTTACTCTTCATCTCCAATCTCCAATCTTTGTGATTCTTGGCCATGTGCTTGAGAATATATTTGGGGACGTTTGGATCATCGCCCCAATTGAAGATCACCTACATTAGTAGGAGAATAGAAATTGTTACGTAATTTAAAGTTATATAAAGCAATGTAAATAAGTCATTAATTTTTACCAATTACCTCTAACTCTTGAATAAGCTGCCTCTTCATCTCCTTTGACACCTTCCTCCAATCGAACTAGGAGAGTGGGATGATTGCCTTCGTCAACGTACTTAGTCTACTGACGAATGGAGGCTACTCCACTGCTTCCCCCGTTGGTGTGATCCTGACTGAAATTCGGACCCCATGTAGAATTCTCTCTAGGTCCCTATTCTGCGTGGGACCTCTTCCCCTACGTGCACCTGGAAGAAAGAATTATAACATAAAATAAAATGAAAAAGAAATAAATAAATTATAACATTTATTAAACTTTCATACCAGTATGATGAGGGAGTGGTGCAGAACTTCTCGATTGGGAAGGATTTGGGTTAGCTGCCTACTCTGGCTGATCATCTAACCCAACATCCTCCTCATCAAATGAAGCACTATCCTCCTCCTCCTCGTAGTCAGGATCGTCTGCTTCAAAACTCGTCGGAGGAGGCATCGAACTCTTCCCCTTCCCCCTACCCTCCTCCCTTGACTCTGAAGATATAGAGCCACATCTCCAGGCCTCAGAAACTACTGGCTGGGTGCCTGGGGCTCCATACGAGGGGGCTGAGCCGAGTGCTACCGGCGGGGAGCCTGAGGTTGAGGCTCCTGGCGGGGGGCCTCTGGCTGCTAAGAGATGGCATCATCTTTGCCACTCCTATTAGCCTTCTTCTTGACTAGAACCTGTGTAAAAACAAAACAAATAATCAAATATTTTTTAAAAAAATAGACAGTATTTCCCCTATATATTGTGATTTTTCAAAAATCCATTATGAAACAAATATAGAAATAAATGTAAATAAAAGAAGAGTAGAAAAAAAACACCTTCTCCATACATTTCCTCTTCTTTTTCATTCCCATTCCCTTCCCCCATTTCCCTTACCCTTTCCCTTCCTCTTCTTTTTCCTTCTCTTTTCCCTCCTCTATATCCCTTTCCCCTTCTCCTCCCTCTTCTCTACACTCTCCTTCACCCATCCATTCTCCTTTCCCTCCCTCTTCTTTGCATTCCCCTTCCCTTCATTTCCCTCCCTTCCCATGCATTCTCCCCTCCATTTCCCTTCTCATTTCACTTCATCCTCTTCACATTACTATTCTACTCTCCATTCCCCTCCTCTTCTTTTTCCTTCTCTTTTTCCCCCTCCCATTTCCCTTTCCCCTTCCCCTCCCTCTTCTTCACATTCCCCTTCCCTTCATTTCCCTTCCTTCCCATGCATTCCCCCCTCCATTTCCTTCCCCCTTTCCCTTTCTCTTCACATTCCCTTGCTTCCTCTATTTTCCTTTCCCCTTCCTTTTCTCCACATTCAATACAAAACATTCAATATACATATCAACTGTAAGTGGGCACACCCCACATAATTACAAAGGAAAAAAGTAAATGCATCATCTATAAATAAAATAAACCTAAGTGGGCATACCCCACATTTAACATTAAAAGAGCATTTTAAAAAAGTGGTAGAAGAATCTCACCATAGTGACAAAATGGTCTAAAAAAGGTGCCGCAATAGTGTAAGAATGAGAAGAACCTATATGAGAAGGCAATAGAATAAATTTTAGTTTTGAAAAATAAATGAACAAAAGCTTTGAAAAAAGATGAAGCAATTTAAAGGAAATTTGAACAAAATAGACAACAAAACATTCATTAAATTATTTTTATTTATGGGTTACGGATTACTACTTTTGGCAAATTACCTTATATATCAATGTTAGTTGCACCAGTGGTGACTTCTTCACTTTGTGGTTTTTGCTGATATGCTTTAAATTCATCTAGGTCGAGATCTTTTCCCGCATCGTATTGTTCATGCAATAGAGCTCTAATGGGTATTATCCACCCATTTATGCTATTATCAGGCACGTAGAATACTTGTGCTACCTGATAAGCTAGTGTGAATGATTTTGATGACTGAAGAATGCGACGATTCTAACTTAAGTCAAAGAAACCGTGTTTCTTATCGACTTTTAATTCAATGCATTCTTTGAAAACATCAAGCCAACACACTTGAATAAAACCACCCTACAATCAAACCTGAAACTCATTTCCACAATTTCTTCAATTTGACCGTAATACCCATCACAACCAATGCTTAGGTCACAACTGACGATGACTCTCGCCTGTTGTGTGGCCTTCACATCATCAATGGACCATACTCTAAATCTAAAATCGTTAATTATGTAACCTGAATGATAATGTCCGTATGTCAATTGTGTATCAGCAATTACATCAAAATCCTATACCCACCCTGGATCCCCTTGTTTTTTCAGTTTATTTACATGATCCTTGAACCAATTAAGGAACTGCAAGTCACGTGTAGATGGCACAGAGGATTCTTTGAATTCATTATAAAATTCATCCACTTCTGGAATTTACTTCAGAATGTACAAGTGTGCCAATCGTCGATCCATTTTCAAGTGGGCTTGAACTCCGTTCGAAGGATCGACCTTCCTTCTATGTCAAATATGGATAGGCAATATTCATCATTAGCATTAAATCCTCCATCATAATTCCATTCAAGATGATTAAATTGATTGTCTATCTCATTCATGTATGTGGCACAGAAGTTAATACATTCCTCTATAAGATATCATTCCACGATTGTCGCTTCTGGCTTTGCCTTGTTCAAGACATAATCTTTTAGCTTCTTCAAATATCATTTAGTTGGATACATCGATCTGTACTACAATTGTCCAGCAATTCTTATCTCATTCGCAAGATGAAGCATGACATGAACCATTACGTCGAAGAATGTAGGTAGGAAAATCTACTCCATTTGATAAAGTGTAATCACAATTTGTTTATCCCAGTACTACAACAATTCAAGATTTAATGTCTTCAAATAGATGATTTTAAAATATCTGCTCATCTCCATAAAAGAATTGACTATCGGATCAGGCATCACTCCACGTATCGTTAGTGGGAATAAGATTTGCATGTACACATGAGAATCATGACTTTTTAATCCAGTAATCTTCTTCTCTACTTCATTTACACAACATGAAAGCTGCAATGAATACCTATCTGGAACCCAAATGTCTTTAACGAATGAGAAAATCCTTTGCCTCTACTCTCCGGCAAGACTATATATAGCTTCTGGAAAGTGAGACTCTCCTTCAACACGTAACATAGGATGAAAACCCAAAATTTTCATATCATTCCTTATTTTAACTGTATCCTTTGGGCTTTCTGTTAGGTTTAATATGTCAAGAATGTTACCCATTACATTCTTCTCAATGTGAAAAACATTTAAATTGTGTCGCACAGTCAAATCCTTCCAATATGGAAGCTCCATAAAAAATATGCTTCTTTTCCTAAACCCTAAATGTTGCAAGGAAGTCAAGTCATTCTTGAAAAGATGATCCAAACATATTTCACCAGGTTGTTGTAATGTCTCCATGATTTTCATCCCCGACAACCTAACAGAACTTGTATTGAGTTTATTTTTCAAATTCTTCAATGAATACCGACATGTTTCGCCATCAAATCTATCCTTGAATTGTGACGTTCATCATCTGTGTTTAATGGGAAAATACCTGCGATGCCTGACGTGCAGTTGTGCGTGTGTGTTAAGAAGTGTCGTTATAGTCGCACTTGCAACGTCGATTTTAAAATAAGTAAATGGAGGTGAGTCGGAGTGTCAGTCTCAGGGAGGCATGAAAATCGGATTTTGCTTATCACTTGTCACGGAAAGAGTGGAGTTTTGCTTGCGAAAGATGCGATTTTGAAAAGCGAGAGAGAGATAGAGAGAGAGAGAGGGAGATTAGGGTTAGAGTATTCCTTGTTTGATCATGCAACTTAAACATAAATTAAAGTAACAACTGAACAGAAAATAACTTCATTAATCATGCACTCTTAGTTCATAGCTTACAACATTAAATACATGCTCAAACAAAAGTAATGGAAAGCTTTAAGAGAGAGAGAGAGAGGATGGAGAGCGACGAGGCAGCCACGGCGGTGGAGGAGGCTCCATCGGCGGCTCGTCGTCTCCGGCGATTACAAGAGGGCCTAAAGCTAGCTAAGAGAGGGGTGCAGTAGTTGCAAGGGAAGTGAATGCCCTGAATGAGTGGTTGGACGGGGTTTAAATAGGGTTAAGGGCTTTCTAAAAGAAGAAGGGGCTTTAGCAACGTCCGGGACGTTGCTAAAACCACTCCAAAAGCGTCGGTGAAGCCCTCCAGCCCATCGGTCAACCGCTCGCGCCGTTCTTCTTCATGCTCGATCTGCGGCCGCTGCATGAGAGTCGTCCGATCGAAGATCGAACGGCTGAGATCTCTCCTTGGAAGCACTTGGATTGCGCCTCAGGCGTGCATGTGCGTGAGCGTCATCGCCCGGCGTACGCGTGCGCATGGGCGCTCGCGATCTGTGGGCACACTGGGTGGCGTGATTTCAACTGCTCACTACTGATCGGGCAGCCCAATTTTGCCGCACGCTTCCTTCTTCTTCAATTTGTGCACCGCGTGGCTCGAACCTGCGTCACGTGCGTGCGGGCGTGCGCGCTAACCGTTGCGCCACGCATGCACTTTGTCGCGGCGACCACGTGTTTCTCGGCCGTCCGATCGAAGATCGACGGTCGAGATTTGATCTCAGCTGATGGTTGAAGCGGCGAGCGGTGGAGCGGGGGTGACGTGGCGCAATGAGGGCCATTGATCTCCAGATCAACGGTCAGAACTTCTTGGGCCCATTGTAGGAGCTCCGGATGTCGGATTTGGCCGATCTTGACTCGTTGGACTCCATTCGTCATTCTGAATCCATCCGTGCAGTCCGATTGCTCATCTGAGGCCTGCTTTGAAAGTACTTACACAAATGGCCATTAATACAGTTTTATAAGCAATCTTGGTTCATGATGCATGCAATGCTCCCATTCTACTTATGTTGTGCCTTTTATTCTTAAGATGGGCCCTATTTAACAGAATTATCACTCCCTTGTGCAGTGTTATCATACCCCCATGCTTACTCCTTGCTAGTCCCTAGCAAGGTTTATTCTAGCCTTTCTTTTCTTTTAGAATTTAAGAAGTAATTGCTTAGACACTTCGTCACTTGTCAATAGGAGGAAATATATGAAGATCTTAATCTACAAAGACTAAGCGGCACCCGGGTGTCTGCCAAAATACGAATCCCCCAAATCCTTGCTTTAATGTATATAACTATACACATATATATATATTTTTAGAATTTTTTCAGAATTCAGTGTGGGTTGGTAACTTTTTACGGCTACCCAAACCACCCAAAACTCGGTCAAAAACCCTAAGTGCTAAGCATCTTGGTGTGAAGGTTGTGATAGACTCACTTAACGGTAATTCAGACAGACTTCGGGTTTCTACGCCCCTAGGTGACCGGAAGAAGAGATAGATTTGCCTGAAGGTGTATTTGTTCGATTGGTAGCTTTCTCCCTACGTTTGTTTTAATTGGGGTCAACACAAGGATTTTTCCAGTGTATACCCCCCCGGCTTGCACTACTTCCCTGCTTCTTCCTTAACTGTTTTGGTTCTTTTTGTGCAGTTATTGAGCTGGGCTCTGGACAACCGACCAATGGGCTATTACCCACGATCACTTGCCAGCCATACTTGTGCGGTGAAGTGTGGTTTATTTTCTTTTCTTCTCCTTTTTTTTTTCATAGGTGGCTTCCCCGATCTCAAATGTACCTAGAGGAAATGAAGAAGAAATATTCTGTGGCTGGGTTCTGGACAACCTGCCAATGGGCTATTACCCACGACAACTTACCAGCCATACCACCCTAGCGAGTTCATTAGCTACCCAATTTCTGTCAAAATCTCCGAGAAGTGAGTCTGTGCAAAAATGTGTGCAGATGCTTAGACTCAATTTTTTTTGAGTTCGAGGGTGAGTTGATAAGTCGTATAATTATCACCTTATTTAGTAGGTGGATTAGAATAGCTTGAGGTTGCACGGATTCGAAGCTAAATCCATATTTTAATAGAAACCAGGGCTGATTAAGCCTGAAGGCCTAAAAAGTCTAAGTGTTTAAGTTCTTTTTGTATTATTTTCCACTATTGACAAGTTTCTAATACCTAAGTTTTCTTCCTAAATTCAAAATTTTTATTTATTTATTTATTTATTTATTCAGACTGATTAAATGAACTCAGGATTGTGCAATTTACCACCCCCCCCCCCATGCTTAAGTTGGACAATGTCCTCATTGGCAAGTACATGGATGCAAAAGGGTTCAAAAAGATAGTACCTGAGTGATGTAAAATACCAGATCAGTCTGAATCCTCTACGTTGCCTCCCAGGAAGCACTGAGTTTAACGCCTCCAGCTGGGCGGTGCTCCGTTTCAGCCCTCATTGAGGATGACACTATCCTTTGGGGGAACCTAGGCTAGGAAATGCTTCAATCTTTGACCATTAATTGTAAAAGTGTGCCCAGTGTTAGGATCAGCGATTTCAATCGCCCCATTAGAGTAGGGCTTAACCACCCGAAATGGTCCTGTCCATTTGAACCTGAGTTTCCCTAGGAAGAGTTTTAGGCGGGCGTCAAACAGCCAGACTTGCTGGTTAGGCTCAAATGTTTTTCTATGAATGAGTCGGCCATGGACGGCTTTCATTTTCTCCTTATACAGTCGACTATTGTCAAAGGCGTCTCGACGAATTTCTTCGAGCTCAGATAATTGGAGCGTCCTCTGCGCATCGGCTAACTGGGGATCCATGTTACATTACTTGACAGCCCAGTAAGCCCATTGTTCCAATTCGACAGGAAGATGGCAGGCTTTGCCAAAGACCAGGCGATAAGGTGACATGCCTATCAGGGTCTTGAAAGCGGTCCTGTATGCCCACAGGGCATCATCAAGCCGTGTGGACCAGTCTTTCCTGTCAGGTCTCACAGCCTTCTGTAAAATGTTCTTGATTTGTCTATTTAAGACCTCGGTCTGCCCATTTGTTTGCGGATGATACGGGGTAGCAATGCGGTGGTTCACCCCATCTTTTCTAAGTAGGGCACGGAATTGGGAATGGATAAAATGGCTTCCACCATCACTGATCATGACCTTGGGTATTCCAAACCAGGAAAAGATGTTCTTCTTAACAAAGTCCATGACAGTCCTGTAATCGCATCGGCGGGTGGCGACGGCTTGAATCCATTTGGAAACATAGTCTACCGAGACCAGGATGTACTCGAAGCCGTTGGAAGGTGGAAAGGGGCCCATAAAATCGATACCTCAAACGTCGAAGATTTCGACAATCAAAATGGGTTGGAGGGGCATCATATCTTTCTTGTTCATGGTCCCCAGCATTTGGCAGCGTGAGCAAGTCTTGGCAAAGTTGTGTGCATCCTTAAATAGGGACGACAAGTAAAACCCAGACTACAAAACTTTTGCAACTATTTTCTTTCCAAAGAAGTGGCCACCACAAGCCAGGTCATGACAGAAGGAAAGCACACTCTGAACTTCATCTTCGGGGATACACCTCCTGATGATCTGGTAAGCACAGAGGAGAAACAACATGGGATCATCCCAGAAATAGTGCTTGGCCTCAGCCAAGAACCTATCCCATTGCTGTCTGGACCAGCTGTGCAGAGTTTGTCCTACAACCAGGTAGTTGGCGTAGTCAGCATACCATGGCATTCTCTTGTCTTGCACAGCCAGGATGTGTTCATTAGGGAAGGCATCAGATAGAGGTAGGGAGGGTCCAATGTGGTCTAGATGAAGTCTAGACAAGTGGTCAGCCACCACATTCTTTGATCAGGCCTTGTCTCGGATTTCCAGGTCAAATTCCTGCAAAAGCAGGATCCATCTGATGAGCCTGGGCTTTGCGTCCTTCTTGGCCAACAAGTGCCGAATGGCTGAATGGTCAGTGTAAATAGTCACGTGGGATCCTGGTAAGTAAGATCGGAACTTTTCAAGTCCAAAGACTACAGCGAGCAACTCTTTCTCTGTGACCGTATAATTACGTTGGGCCTCGTCCAACGTTTTGCTCGCGTAGTAGATCACCACGGGCTTTTTGTCTTGCCTTTGTCCCAGGACAGTGCCTATGGCAAAATCTGATGCATCACACAATCTCAAAGTCTTGGGACCAGTCTGCGGGTTGAAGTACAGGTGCAGTGGAGACTAAGTCCCGGAGGGTGTGATAAGCCTGGATGCAATCAGAAGACATGTGGAATAGGGCGTCGTTGGTTAGAAGGTCGATCAAGGGTTTGGAAAGATTGGAAAAGTCTTTAATGAACCTTCGGTAGAAACCAACATGTCCTAGGAAGGAGCGAATCTATCGGACCGAGCTAGGTGGAGGAAGTTTGGAAATTAAATCAACCTTAGCCCGATCTTCCTCGATGCCCCTATGCGATAAGATGTGGCCGAGGACAATTCCTTCTTGAACCATAAAATGGCTCTTTTCCCAACTTAACACCAGGTTAACCTCGATACATCGTTTCAGGATTTTCTCCAAGTTGCTCAGACACTGGTCGAATGAATTCCCGAATACAGAGAAATCATCCATAATGACCTCTAAATATTCACCTACCATTTCTGAAAAAATGGCTAGCATGAAATGCTGGAAGATCGCAGGTTTGTTGCATAACCCGAACGACATTCGACGGAATGCAAACATGCCATACGGGCAAGTGAATGTGGTCTTTTCTTGATCTTCCAGAGAAATTGTGACTTGGTTATATCCTGAATATCCATCCAGGAAGCAAAAATACTTCTGCCCTGCCAATCTTTCAAGGATTTGGTCAATGAATGGCAAGGGGAAATGATCCTTCTTAGTGGCTTCATTGAGCTTCCTATAATCAATACACACCCGCCATGCGGTGGTGGTGCAAGTGAGGATGGATTCGCCATGATCATTGGTGACAACGGTGAGCCCAGCTTTCTTTGGAACCACTTGAGTGGGGCTCACCCAGGGGCCATCGGAGATAGGATATATGATGTCGGTGTCAAGCCACTTGATAATTTCTTTTTTAACGACCTCCCGCATGTTTGGGTTTAAACGTCTCTGCATCTGGCGGGAAGGTCATGCCCCGTCTTCCAGGTAAATTTTATGGGTGCAATAGGTGGGGCTAATTCCTCTTAAGTCCGAAATGGTCCATCCAATGGCGGTGGGATGTTCTAAAAGGGTCGTAGTCAACCTGAGTTCCTGATCCTTGGTTAGATGAGAATTAATAATCACTGGGAAGGTCTGGTCAGGTCCCAGGAAGACATACTTGAGATTCTCGGGCAATGGTTTAAGTTCAGGTGAGGGTTGAACCACAGTCGATGGGAAGGGAAAGGGCGGGAGTTGATCAACATCGATCTCCTCAAATGGTGTCGTGTGATGGTACTCAGCCTTACAGAGGTCCACGGGTAATGATGGTGACGGGTCAGCACAGTCACTACGGGTTTGGTGGTCTGATACAAAACTGAGGGTGAGGCATTCCTCAATCAGAGTTTCTACGGGATCATGTTCCTCAACGCAATCGCAATCAAAAGACTTTGTCACCCGGAAGATATCCAATTGCATTTTCCTATCCCCGAAGGCGATTTCCATACATCCCGTGTCGCAATCAATGTTTGCCTTAGCCGTAGCTAAGAAAGGTCTACCTAAGATTATGGGTGTGTTCTGTAATTTTTCAGGGACTTCCATGTCGAGCACCAAAAAGTCGACCAGGAAATAGAATTCCTTGACCCATACAATCACGTCCTCGACAACCCCCTTCGGGATTTTCACTGATCTATCAGCTAGCTGGATGGTGACAGGGGTTGGTGTCAGTTCTTCAAAACCAAATTGGTGGTACAGGGTTGCTGGAATCAGATTGATAGAAGTACCTAGGTCCAGGAGTGCTCTATCAAACATCATGTCCCCGATATTGCAGGAAATCAGGGGCGCTCCTGGGTCAGTTCGCTTGAGTGGAAGGTTGCTTGATATTACGGAACTTGCTTGTTCAGAGAGAACAACCTTCCTAGGTGCTTGAGGTCTTGGCTTATGCTTGGGTGTACAGCCATCCTTTAAAAACTTGGCGTAAGCAGGGATGTGTTTGATGGCTTCAAGGAGCGGAATATTAATCTGTACTTGCTTAAAGATTTCCAGCAGCTCCTTAGTTTCCACAACATTCTTCTTTTTCTTGATTGTTTCCAAGGCCTCAGGGTAGGGTATCGGAATGTGGATTGGTTCTATTTCTGGGTCCTTGGTTGGTGCCTCTTCTGAGTCGGGTATTTTAGCGGGTGAAGTCTCGCGGAGAGTCGGCCATTTGGGATCCTGGGTTTTGGTGCCGCTTCTCAAGGTCACCGCATTCGCAGAGGCATTGGGGCCATGGGTTGATGCTTGAGAAGATGAGGACGAAGAAGCACCAAACCCAGGAGGTGTTTGCGGGGCTAGCTGGACCATGTGAGCCTACCCGGGGTTGCTTTGGAACCCTTGCGAATTGGGGCCTCTGTTAATTATGTTTCGCGAGTTGGGTTGTGGTTGGGAAGGTAGGGATCCTTGTTGTTTACAGTCCAAGAGTTGGCTTAATTGTCCCTTTACCAAGGCCATTTCCTCCTGATGTTTCTAGTTCATGTCAGCCATCATCTTTATTAGGGTATCCATTTGGTTTTGTGGGGGAGGGGTCGCCCTATTATGATTATATTGGGGTCTAACTGGTGGTCCTTACTGATAGGGGGCAAGTGTGGCTACTGGTTTGGCCTGGGCTGGTTCTGGAATTGCGGTGGTTTCTGGTTTGTCCAACCAAAGTTGGGGTGGTTACGCCAGCCGGTGCTGTAAGTGTTGGAGAAAGGGTCAGGTTTCGCATAACCTTGGACAGCTTGCACATCTTCTAGGATAGCCGATGTTGATGAAGAGGGAAGGGAGCAATCAAGGGTTGAGGGAGCAAAGGTCCCTCCCTAGAACGTGGTTAGGGGTTGTTCCAGGTTCAGTTGGGTAAAGGGCTGGACCAGGTCAACATTATGCCCTCCCTTTGCTAGGGAGAAAGTCTGTAAGGAGTTCCTGGTCTGGTTCAGTAGCTCATCAATCTTTTTGTCCACCAATTCCACTCGATCCAATTTCTTGGCAATGATGTCCATGTCAACCATTCCAGAATTTGCTTGTACCTCATAAATCCCACCACGAGGTTGACTAGACCTGTTGAACTGGGTCATAGAGGCATTGTTGAGCGAATTCTCGCTCATAAACTCAAAGAGCTCAAACGCGCTCTCCTCGTCTTTGTTCAGGAAGTTCCCTCCGCATGAGGCATCGACGAAGTTCTGCAGGTTGCTGTCCTGACCATGGTAGAAAATCTGAGCCAATTGCCACCTTGGTACTTTGTGGTGTGGGCATTTCCTCAAGAGTTCATTAAATCTTTCCCACGCCTCATGAAATTGTTCTGCACCTTGGAGTGTAAAGGTAGTAATAGCTCTTCTGAGGGCATTGGTCTTTCCTATGGGGAAGAATTTCTTTAAAAATGCATGCCTCATTTCTTCCCAGGTGGTGATGGGTCTACCTAGGGTTCTAAGCCAATGAGAAGGGAAACATCTTGATCAGAACAATGTCAAGGCTAATGTTCCTAGGTTTCACAGTTCGCGCTATGCGGTCGAGATCCTCTAGGTGCTGAAAGGGGTCCTCATTTGAGCTTCCATGAAAGTGGCTCTGGATCAGACTTAAGACATTCGATTTCAGCTCAAAATCATCTCCTCCCTCAAGGATCCTAAGGTGTGGCTCTACTCTAATAGCAGAGGGATTATAGAAATTGCGGAGGGGCCTCGGCTGATCCTGAAATGGTGGTATATCAAGTGATGGTTTCCCTGGTATGTCTTGGAAAGGTGGTGGTGGTTGTTCATGTGGGTTCTGTAACCATTGTATGGCTTGCATGATGGTGTGGATTTGTTGTTGCTGAAGCCGATGGTTGGCATTAATTTGGGCTTGGATGATGGCCATAACGTCTGGTGGGGGTTGATCCTTAGCCTCTTCTACCCTAGGTTCAGCCATGTTTCCAACAGAATTACGTTGCCTAGATTCCTGTCCCAAAACACACAACTCGGGATGTAGTGAGCGTCTCCTGTGCATACACTAGAGAAGAACAGAAGGGGATGTGGAGGGCGACAGATGCTAGAAATGTGTGTTAATCAAGCACACAAGCCTAGTCCGTATGGTGTATTCCTTAGGAGACCTAGAAATCTCACAAAGGGTGATTAAGTCCGTAAGCACTGGACTCCCCTTCCCAAGGCTAATCTGGCCAGGTTGATTACGAGGGGATTGCAGGGAAGGTTCTTCCTTTGGCTCGCCCCTCCGATTCCGTAGACCCCACAACCGCGGTCGTTTGACACTGCCCCGCAGCCTAGTCACCAGATTCTACCAAGGGAATGAAAGCCAAGTGCCTAGCAAACAAAACCTCGCCTTTCGAAACTTAACTCAATCCTGCCTAGGGCACGTCTACTCAGTTTTAAAGGGCTAGGATAGTGCCTGTGCTAGGGTTATGTGATGAGGCGTTGATTAGGGTGGTGCCTCTTAATTTTCCACTTTTAAGGTGTGTGCTTCTGTCAAAACATGGTTTTCAAGCAAGGATTTTTAAGATGTGGTGTCTTTTAGTGTTTCATCATTACTTTAGTTCTTTTTAGGGTTGACGTGTCTTAATGTTTTCAAATAAGTTTCAATGGGCAGATCAAGTTCTGCACACAATTCGGTGAAAGTAGATTTTCTTTTATTCTGTAGAGGCTCTAAAACCCTAATGTACTCATCCCAATGATCATGTAGCTTCTACTAGATGAGTCGGTTTTAGGGTTGAGTGGTGCGGCCCAGGTCAACTCACGGTGGCTTCGCAAACACCACTCAAGAAAAAGAAAGAACACTCCAAGAATTTATTCAGAATGTTAGAGTGTAGATTTTTTGTGGGGTGATGTGTTAAGCATGTGGGTCAAGCAATCATACACCACGCCAATTTTTTTCAATTTTTACAATTTATTTAGTATTTTTTCACGCAAGCAAACAATCATGAGTGAAGAATTACTCACTATCGGTCCTTGTTGCACCTACTCCCTTGTTACCGTCGTGGGGTGCGTCGCTTCGCCGTCCAAGCGCTGAATTCCTGCAACCATCAAGTAAAAAGGAAACAAGGCATTAGACGATGTGAGAATGGATGTGGAATGGAGGTGAAAAAACAAATCCGTTGCCTTCCCGGCAACGGCACCAAAAACTGACGTGCGGTTGTGCATGTGTGTTAAGAAGTGTCGTTATAGTCTCACTTGCAATGCCGATTTTAAAATAAGTAAACGGAGGTGAGTCCGAGTGTCGGTCTCAGGGAGGCGTGAAAATCGGATTTTTCTTATCACTTGTCACGAAAAGCGCGGAGTTTTGCTTGCGAAAGATGCGGTTTTGAAAAGCGAGAGAGAGATAGAGAGAGAGAGATTAGGGTTAAAGTGTTCCTTGTTTGATCATGCAACTTAAACAGAAATTAAAGTAACAACTGAACAGAAAATAACTTCATTAATCATGCACTCTTAGTTCATAGCTTAAAACATTAAATACATGCTCAAACAAAAGTAATGGAAAGCTTTAAAAGAGAGAGAGAGAGAGGATGGAGAGCGACGAGGTAGCCACGGCGGTGGAGGAGGCTCCGTCGGTGGCTCGTCGTCTCCGACGATTACAAGAGGGCCTAAAGCTAGTTAAGAGAGGGGTGGAGTAGTTGCAAGGGAAGTGAATGCCTTGAATGAGTGGTTGGAGGGGGTTTAAATAGGGTTAAGGGCTTTCTAAAAGAAGAAGGAGCTTTAGCGACGTTCGGGACGTCGCTAAAACCACTCCAAAAGCATCAGTGAAGCCCTCCAGCCCGCTGGTCAACCACCCACACCATTCTTCTTCACGCTCGATCCGTGACCGCTGCATGAGAGCCGTCCAATCGAAGATCGTTCAGTTGAGATCTCTCATTGGCTGCACTTGGATCGCGCCTCGGGCGCGCGTGTGCGTGGGCGTTGTCCCCCGGCGTGCACGCGTGCGTGGGAGCTTGCGATCTGTGGGCGCGTCGGGTGGCTCGATCTCGGCTGCTCGCTGCTAATCGGGCGGCCTAATTTTGCCGCGCACTTCCTTCGTCTTCAATTTGCGCACCGTGCGGCTCGAACCCGCGCCGCGTGCGTGCGGGCATGCATGCTAACCGTTGCGCCATGCCCGCACTTTGTCGCGGCAACCACGCGGTTCTCGATCATCTGATAGAAGATCAACGGTCGAGATTTGATCTCAGTTGATGGTTGAGGCGACGAGCGGTGGAGCGGGGGTGACGTGGCGCAATGAGGGCCGTTGATCTCCAGATCAACGGTCAGAACTTCTTGAGCCCATTGTAGGAGCTCCGAATGTCGGATTTGGCCGATCTTGAGTTCGTTGGACTCCGTTCGTCGTTCTGAATCCATCCATGTTGTCCGATTGCTCATTTGAGGCCTGCTTTGACAAGTACTTACACAAATGGCCATTAATACAGTTTTATAAGCATTCTTGGTTCATGATGCATGCAATGCTCTCATTCTACTTATGTTGTGCCTTTTATTCTTAAGATGGGTCCTATTTAACAGAATTATCACTCCCTTGTGCAGTGTTATCAGTGCCCTAAGTAACAGAACTTCTTGCTTTCAGGCAATCTTAGGTGATGAGTATCATCCATATATATTGGACATGCAACTTCCCCTTCGTACTCCATCCTGACAAATTAGCATATGCTGGAAAGTCATTGATTGTCCAGAGTAATGCTGCGTGCAACTAGAAGAATTGTTTCTTCTGTGTGTCATATGTTTGAACACCACTGTACCACAGGACTTTTAGTTCATCAATCAACGGTTGGAAATAAACATCTATCGCATTTCTTAGTTGCTTGAATCCTGGGATAAGGAGGGTCAACATCATGAATGAGGATCGCATGCATAGCTATGGAGGTAAGTTGTAAGTTAACATGACCACCGGCCATAATGAATATGACTGATACATGTTCTTGAATGGGTTGAATCCATCGCTTGCAAGCCCCAGTCTCACATTCCGTGCCTTTGCGAATAATGCGTGATTCTCGTTAAATCTATTCCACTCATCAGAATCTACTGGATAACGGATGCGTCCATCTTTGGATTTATTCTCCTGATGTCACGCCATCAATTTTGTTATTTTACTAGAAATGAATAGCCGTTGTAGCCTAGGGATTAGTGGAAAATAATGGAAAATATTTTCCGGTTGTTTCTTCCTACCTGTGTTTTTTTACTTACCCACCTTATATCTCTCCTTACCATATTCAGGATAATTAATCAACCCTGAGTACTCATTTTTGTACAGGACACAGTCATTACGACAGGCATCAATCTTCTCGCATTTCAGTCCGAGCCACGTATCTGCTTCTTCGCATCATACCAGACATTAATCACCCTGATTATCATCAATTTCTTCAAAAGCATCAATTCTCTCATTTCTGACATCTTCTGTGATTTTCTCACCATGAGCTATCCAATTTACGTAATGTTTCCACCAACTGTTACATATCACATGCTCAAAAACTATGTCTCAGCCATGGAAAAACCCATTCAAACAGTACCTATATAGGCATAAAATTAGTTGAAGGAATTCTCCTCATCTAAATGTCTTCCAATCATCATTAAATGCCACTCCAGAAACTAAATCACTCCATTCTTATATTCGTGGTAATTCAAAATCCTCAGACTAATTCATGACTTAACCATGATAATTATCCTAAATGTCAAATGACAACCACTTATAAGTTAGATTCAATAAGGAAAAAATATGTACTTTAAGAAGATTTTCACTTGATAACCCACCCTTAAAGATTTAAGTACAACGTTACTTCTTACATGCAACCAGTATTTGGAGAAATTTTAGCAGCATTTCCCCGCACTTCTCCAGTAAACCCTGTAAGACTAACTTTAACTACATTTCCAACAACCCCCACTAAAGGGCGCTTCGGGAACGGAGCTAAGATTAGTTGGTATACCAGAGAAGAGCGAGAAAATGCGATAGAAATTTCTCCAGACACTAACTACATGCAAGAAGTAACCCTAAGTTGTGATCAAATCTTCAAGGACCTTCTGTAGCCCAGGATCTTCATCGAACTAAAGACGATCGAATCTTATGACATGCTATAAAGACAACACATCTTGCATGTAAGTGAAGTATACACACACTCTGCATTATCCGTATAACATGATCAAAAGTCTCTACAGGTAAGTATTTTGACACAATTATATCTCTCTCACAACCTATATCTAAGGGGTTAGAACTCCTATTATTTGTCATCAAGTGCATCTAAATTTGTGTAAGTATGTGTATCGATGAAAATTTTTTTCATATCATTCCCTAGCTATAAACACAAAAAATATTACCCATAACCAATAACCATAAATTCAATAACCAAAAGTAGTAGCGCTTAACATAAAACCCTAAATCCTAAATCTAAATTCAAAACCTTAAATCCTAAGCTGAAACCAAAAATCTAAACTGAATACCATAAATTGTAAATCTAAACTCAAAGCCAAAAATTGTAGATCTAAACTCAAAGCCGAAAATTCATACATCTAAACTCAATACCCTAAATCCAAGATACAAAACCTAAACCTAAAAACTAAAATCCAGTTTCATAATCCTAAGTTCAAAACCCTAAACCTAATCCTTAAACAGAAATAAGAAATCCTACACCTAAAATCGAAGCCCTAATTCCTAAGTCTAGAACTCAAAACCTAAATGCAAAACCAAAAACTTAAAATCCTAAACCTAGAATACTAACCGAAAACCCTAAACACTAAACCTAAACCATATGCACAAAGCCCAAAACACAAAACATAAACCCTAAACCTACACCTACATGTAAACACTCTTCCGAAAAATTTCAGCAGAGTTTCCCTATAAAATGGAAATTTTCTCAAATCCTACAGACAGAGAAAGATATCGCAACAAATATGTACGCACCACACATTTCAATCCTAAAAATAACATGACACACAACCATTAAATTTCAACTCAAATTAAACTAGAAATAACATGTGGGCACACCCCACATTTAACCCCTATATATGCGGGTACACCCGACAAACATCAATTACAAAAGGTAAATAAACTACACATTTCAATTAAAATTAATTTAGGCAATCAATAATAATAAATTACAAATAAACGTAATTAACTAATTAGATTTGGATGGGGAGGTGGTGGTGTTGTTGTTGGAGGAGGGAGGGGTCAAGAGGTGTGGGAGGAGGAGGAGGAGGTGGTGGTCAGCGCTGGTGGTGGGATAAGGAGGATGAGGTAGGAGGAGGTGGTGGTGGTGCTGGTTTGCGGTTGGTGGTGAGAGGAGGATGAGGTGGTCAGCGGATGGTGGTTTAGGAAGGAGGTGGTGGTGGTCGTTGCCTGGTGGTGGGATGAGGAGGAGGTATTGGTGGTGGTGGTCTGCGGCGATGGTGGTAGGAGGAGGAGGTGGTGGAAGGAGGTGGCAAGAGGATGGGGAGGAGGTCGTGGTGGTGGTGCCTAAGGTGGTGTTTGTCAAGGGGAGGGGGAGGGCGGCAGAGGAACCGCCAACGAGATTGAAGAGGAGGGGGCAAAGAGCCCTTATCGAGGGGTGGGCACTAGAGGACGGCCACGCGATCACTGGCGAGAGGAGGCACGTTGGAGTTGATGGAGGAGAGGATGGGCACTCATCAGGGAGGGGAAGGGGAAGAGGATCGACGAAGGAAGGAAGAAGGAAGGAAGGAGGGGGATGGTGTCGAGTGCATGCTGCAATTTTAGGTGGACTTTTCTTGACTGTTTTAGATTGAACAGTTGATGATTGCATTTCAAAACATAACTTTTCATATCAACGAATTTCGAGAAGATAATCCTTGACCGTTAATCTAATAACGATCGAGCATATTGTTATTCTCTACTATTATAAACAGTCGAGAATGATCTCAACAACTCTGCCTTCTAGGTAGGTGAGAAAGTTAATGACCAGACTTTTAGCAGCCATTACGTCTTATAATAGTCGAGAATATTATTATTGTCGACCGTTATATAACGGTCGACAATAATAATATTCTCGACTAACGGTCGAAAATTCACTATCGAGAACAACACATTTTCTATTAGTGTATAAATATGAAAATGATAGGGATATAGGTGTAATTCAAAAGATTACTAGAATATTCATGTAAAAGCCCTTAATACCAATCAAGACAAACCCAATTCAACTCCCTCATTTCCTCACAAATAAAATATGAACATATCCTTCAACTTTCTATTTCGTGGAAACACCCCACAAGTCGAATTTATTCAATTAGATTACTATAATTTATCTCGCTTTTCATATTCTGAAGCATATACTAATCATTATGAGATAAAAGGATAAATTACAATTACTAATATATTAATTTAGTTGTCCAAGTTAGCAACATTCACATCTCATTGACAATATCCACGGGGTGGATGTAGTGGCTTCAATGAATGGTCAAATCCCATGTGTCAATCTCAATGAAGCCATTATTGAAAGTTTTTATTTTCTTTGAATAAAAAACAAATCCGATTCAAAATAAAAGATGTTTAATAAGAAATTGTTGTTGAGTTTCGAAGACTTATTACACTAATTGAGATACAATTAATAGGTAGTGACATGGAAATTCATCCATGTTTGGGAGAGGAAGGTGTGACGACTCGAGTCTCGCCAAGTGTCCGAACTTGGGTCACCATGTGCCACCAACTAGCATGAACACCCACAAGATCGTAGTCACCCAACACATAGCCATAAAACGTCAATAGCCAACATTCATTCATGATGCATTAAATGAAAGAAAACTAAAGTGCTGACAATATAATTAAAATTCAACATAAAACATAAAGCAAGGAGAGTCTCCTACAACCACCAAAAGACAGGAAAATAAAATCTAACAACGGAAAGAAAACTACTACTACCAGTCACTGGCTCAGTACAGACCGTCTCCTCAGGTAGGACCTGGTTCCACAAAAGCCTAACCAACGGTAGCCACTGCACCCGACTGCTCAGCAACACATAAGTACAGAATCCAAAACTATACATCAGTGAAAACTAAGTAGAGTAGACAACGAAACAAGCGGTGACAGTAACAAGAGTACAGAAAAAGGGCACTATACCAATAGTTCATTCGTTCAAAGTTTATTTCTTAGCTAATTCCATCTGTGTATCTTGCCCATGTTCTTATAGTTCATAATCCGTAAATCGACATCTAGGGGCACAAGATGATCTCGCATAACTTCCTGTGGTGCAAGATCAGTATAAGCCATCCTCCTGGCTTGAAGATCACTAATACCCATCGAGTCGCCACACAAAATCACCCTAGAGTCATTACGGAAAGGGGTGGCAGCTACGTCGTGTAGCGTGAACACATACAAGTGCTACATATGCTAACCATAGATAGCCATTGACCCACCCTCCAACCGAGACAGAACCAAACCTCAAGCCCTGCATCCAGCTATCCCAGTTGGCTGCTAAGTCTAACTGAAGAGTCGTAGGGAGGCCAATAAATCCCTAAACCAGCCCTTGAAACCGGTCTGAAAGACCAAAGCTATAGCCAAACTCCAGTAAATAGCGGGTTGAAACCAGTTATCTTATCCCTTTAATTCCTAACATATTTGTCGTATGATTTCATAGCCAATTCCAGATAACTGTATCTTATTTTCATCAGATCAAGCCATAGTTAATAATCCCACTTTATTTAGTGCAGGAATATTAGATTATTCAAGTTAACCTTCAAATGCATCAGTTTACAGATAATTTCTAAATTACAACAATGGTCCCATACTATTTATCAATTAACGAACCCAACGGAACTTGTTTTACGGAAATTGGAGTTCATTTTATACATGTGATAACAAGGGCATACAAAATCATTAACTCTTAATCCTTCTCATAAAAATAGGTTCTTTCTTATTTAAAGCTCCCATAAGATAGGGAAACTATCGGAGGGGTTCCAAACTCAGCAATAAGGAGGGGCATATGTTAATCAAAGCAGTACATGCGTGAAATTACACCAGACGGAATCGAGAGGATGGGTAGACTACTCTACCTAATGTCATCGGAGGGTTACAGTGACTCCAAATCATGTGCACAAGGCCTAGGGTAGTCTCGACACCCACCTTAGGATTCGCACACACCGAGAAGTAAGACCTGGTTCACACATACTAGAAATAGGTTAGAAAGCACCTAATTACGTTTCTGATTTTTTACTAAATGAACTGAACTCCAAAGTTCAAATATACTATACCAACATGTAGTACTCATCGATACGATTCCAACGGTACCTTATTTGTCGAAATCCAAGGTCGGGAAGGCCTTGAACCAGACAAAAAAGCGCGAGGGCATCCTGAACTGAACTGGTTCACCCAAACTGTTCCACTGGAACATTTTAAACCACATGCAACATGTGTCGCACGGTGATTGGCTACTGTTGCATGCTCCAGAACACCTGCATCAGCGTGCCCCACCACCTGATGCGTGATACGTGTCCCGCCGTTGTGCTTTCCCACTTCGTGCAAATGTGCAGACATGTGCATGCTTTGCCTTGCCATGCGTTGCCTCCGCACGAGCCGCCGCCACCACCACCACCATCGCAAGTTTGGTAGTGGGAAGTCTGGGTTTTGCGGATTCACACCTAGGTTCTTGGTAAAAGTTTTTTGATTTAAATGAAGGAAAAGGTTAAGCTTTTCCTTCTCTCCTCCACTCTTAATTTAAGAGACTTAGAGAAGATGACGACCAAGGACCCAAAAGGGTTCTTATATAGGTCCATAGGTTGCTGTAAATAAGTTTAGGAGGGTGAAATATCCAAATTACCCCTAAGGTTGGGTCCACCTTACATTTACGTCCTTGTTGACTTGTTTTGGCCATAACTAGAGGTATACACCTTGGATTTGCATGAAATAAGTGTCACCGGAAAGCTTGCGATGAGAGGAATGCAACAGTGCCATATATGATACCCTTTTTACAATACTAGGATTGGGGTTGACTCAAAACATGTGTTTTTGGCAATTTAAGGATGTGCTGACACCAACACCAATTTCCAGGTTTGAATTGACTTGGACCACCTTAAAATGACTCAGAACCTAGATTGTGGGACATTATAGATAGAACAACTTTAAATTTTGAGCGAATGTGGAGGTAAAGGAAAAGTAGTGCTAGGTGTATAACAACCTTAAAGATAAACAACCTAGGGGTTAAGAACTTACCCATGAAAAGCTCCAGGTATTTCTCCTTCATTTTTGCCTTTGGTTCCCAAGTCCCCTCCTCGTACCTCTTACTCCTCCAAAGAACTTTCACCAGAGGGATCTCCTTTTTCAACCTCCAAATGATACGGTCTAGTATCTACACCAGTTGCTCCTGATAGGTCAAGTCCTCCTCTATCCCCATGCTCTTGTAGCTAAGAACATGGTCCGGATCTGACGTGTACCTCCGCAGATTAGAGATATGGAAGGCATCGTGGATGCCAGCTAGTTGAGGTGGCAGGGTGAGTCTATAAGCCACCGATCTAACCTACTCCACTATCTCAAATGGGCCCACAAACCTCGAAGCCAGCTTACCCTTCACCCCAAACCTCTGAATTCCCTTCATTGGTGATACTATGAGGAACACCAAGTCATCAACCTCAAACTATACATTTCATCGTTGATGATCTACATAGCTCTTCTATTAGCTCTATGCAGTAAGGAGTTTCTTCCGAATCTGCTCGATGACCTCCTTACTCTGCCTAATCAGTCTAGGGCTTACCTCCCACTTTAGACCCACCTCATCCTAAGCAAGTAGAGAGGTGCACTTCTGACCATACAATGCCTCACACGGGGCCATGTCAGTACTGGCATGATAGATGTTATTGTTAGGTAAACTCCACCAGAGGTAGGTGCTCCTCCCAAGAGCCTCTCCACTCAAGTATACAAGGCCTCAACAAGTCCTCTAATGTCTGAATGGTCTTTCTGTCTATCCATCACTCTGTGGGTGGTAAGATGTACTCAGGCTTAGCTATGTACCTAAGACCTATTGAAAACTTCCTCAAAACTAGGAAGTGAAACGGGCGTCTCTATCTGAAATGATCTCCTTGGGCACACCATACAATCGTACAATCTCTTGTATATACAATTCTACTAGCTGCGAAAGACCAAAAGTTACTTTGATCGGCAGAAATTGTGCTGACTTCATTAAATGATCCACAACCACCCAGTCAGCATTGTGTCCCCTCTGAGTCAATGGTAAACCAATCACAAAGTCCATGGAGATGTTCTCCCACTTGCATTTGGGAATGGGAAGGGGTTGTAACTGACCGACTAGTCTTTGATGCTCTGCCTTCACCAATTGACATACCAGGCACTGTCTCACAACCTCGCCTACTTCTTTCTTCAGACCATGCCACCAGAAGTCCTTCAGATCATGGTACATCTTAGTGTTCCCTGGATGGATGGTGAGTGATCGCACGTGTTTCGCGAGTTTGAAATCAGGGTTACAAGTAACTCGTCGTCGTAGTTGCAAAACTCATGGTCAAATAAAATTTATACCAAAAACATGAAGGGAATCCCAGGTCGAACACGGGGAGGTGAATGTTTGGTTTTGAAAATCCGCATTTCTCTTTTTATTTGTTTATTTCATTTTTGTCTTTTCTAATTTTTTTGGTATTTTTAATAGGGCAAGAGATTAGGTCGATGAAAACTTTATCTACTTGCAAAACTGTAAGAGAAAGAGGGAGAAAGAGAGAGAGAGAGAAGCAATCATCTATTCATGAACAACTGTTTGTTACAACTACGAAAGTAGGAAAACTACACTACGAAAGCATAAAAAGATAGAAAGAGGTGAGAGAAATCCCCCTCGATGGTTTCTCGGAGGATGACTCGCTCTGACGTCGCCTAGAGGAAGGTGGTGAGGAGTCGGACGAAGGAGGACGGAGCCAGAGGACAGAGGATGGGGTAGGACGACATCGCGGCTAAGTTCTTCATCCCGAAGGGCGATGAGAGGACAGCCACGACATGCTCCACGAATGGGGATGAGGGAAGGGAAAACTATTTGAATTTCTACACTAGAGGAGCATCCCAGACTTGGGACAAGCTCACTTTGGAGCCTTGGAGGTGGTGAGAGGAAGAAAGGAAGAGATGGTTTGGAATGGTGGTGGGTAGGTCCTTTTATAGTAGAGGAGGAAGAACAAATTCGTATCTGGGTCATTACTAATGTTCGTAAATGTCGCTATAGCTATCACTAAAGATCCGCCCTTCAATTCCTCTTGCTGGCTCGTGCAAACCATTAGTGACATCTGCAACCGTCACTAAAGGACCACGTCGCTGAAGATCCACACCTATCCTCCACTGGCACCCGCTCCATTGGTGCGTGCATAGCATGATGCGCGCTTTACGCGCTCGTGCTCCCTACACCATGCACGCACATGCCTTGGCATACACTACGCTGCGCACGGCTATGGCTGTGCGTGTACGCTGCTGCTGGCTGACTTTGAGCGACCTGGATGGCGCCACATGGTGCCATCTAGGCTATCCATTCTTCTTTCTTTTATAGAGGGTGCCACAGTGCTCAAATCAAGATGATTCCCGCATTGCTAGACTACAATTGTCGCTTTGGATCCATTTGTACGATCGAATTTTCCATCCAAAACTCGTATTGATGTTTCATTGTGATGGGAACACCATCATGAGCCATAACTAGCTCATTTTGATCCAATTAAGTTAGTAAATGCTCCTACATAACCGCCAAGGAGTCACAAGTCATTGCATATTCAATATGAAAGAAAAATAAGAAACTAATTAAAAAGAAAACTGTAATTTTACCAGTTCATCATGAATGCAATACAACCACGGGTTTTCTTAGGGGTTGAATGAAGGTCAATTGGTCTTAAAAGGATAACAAGCGGGATAAGACAGATAGAAAAGGGTTTGCACGTGTTCTGAGAATTAAATGATTTTTGAATCCCTACAAATAGACTCACTTAATAAAATGAGGTTCTGATCAAGATAAAATTCACCTAAACCCTCTAAAATTCATATAAAAATATTCTCTAGGGTTTAGAACTTTCAATTTGACCATCAAAACCCATTTTGACCCAAAATAGAACCACAGACAAATATTTACCCTAATTTGGATTTTTGCATAAATTACCCAGTCAGAAATGGTCAAAACCAGAATCCAACTTCACCATTGGATTCCTTAGGTCCAAATTATGTTTATATCAAAATTTGGACCCAAGATGACTTTGTCTTGACCTAGTTTGCATATTTGTTGTCTAATTACATTTCTACCCTTAACTTTCAAAATCCTTACAAAAAGACCCCTATCTTTGTCATCACTCTTCACAAATAGGTCCCTCCACCATTATCGTGGAGGAATCCTTCTCCAACGACCTTTGATTGAAGAGAACTCCTTGTTCAATCAATCCCTTCCAAAATTGGAAGGGAGATTCTTTGAGTTCTCTTCCTTCTAAATCCGCCCATAAGCTCCATAGCCTTCCCAATCTCTCATGCGAATGCATGAGAGATTCGGGTATCTTTCAAAATCCTACTCCAGCGAGCATTCTTATCTTGGAAGCTTGGCTTCCAAGCTCAAAACTCTCTTTAGAGCCCTTTATAAGGACCCTCAGACCTCGCCAAGTTCCCTAGAATCATTTTTGGCTAGAGTTACCCCATGCTCTTCCCTCCTCTCTGACCAAAAAACTCCACGAGCTCTGGCGATATCCTTGACCTCCTTCCTTGTCCGCTCTTGCAAAACCAGCAACAGATTCCTCATCGTCAGATTCTTCCGTGTGCTGCAATACCAGTGGTCGTCCCCTTCCACGTCTTCGTTGCCGCTCCCTACCGGAGAATCCATCTTCCCCGACGTCGGCCATACCAGCCGGTGTCGTCTTCCCCTTTTCGTCCACTTAGAATAGGTAGTTAGGTCTCTCTAGGTTCCTAGGTTAATTTCCTACCCAAAAACACCAAAAATATCCCCTCGACGCATCCGTTCACCTTCATCCTCTCCACCTCCAATCGCCCTTCGATGAGGTCATTCACTCTCTACACAACTCCATCCACCTCGCTGACACTGCCAAAAGCTCCGCACACCCCACACACGCCTCGTCCGTGATCTCTGCCCATGGACCTGGCCTAACCCGTTAACCCACCTAGCCAAGCACTCCTCGGCTGCAACCACGCCTGCAGCCCTGGACCCAGGTGCATGTGTACCCGATAACCTGATATATTGAGGAAGGCCCTGGGAGGGCGGAGCCTAAGAGAGAAAGGGAAGGAGAGATTGCGTAGGGGTTTGGGGGTTTTTGCTGTAGAAGACATTGGTTGACACTTAGCCAATTTGAGAAGTTTCCCCTCCCCTGTGTGAAGATGGAGAAGGAAGCAAAAGAAGAGGCTAAACAGAAGAAGAAGGAGAGGGAGCCGCAGCAGAAAAAGAGGAAGAAGAGAGCAAAAACAAAAGAAGAAGAAGGTCTGGATAGTGTGAAGAAGAAGAAAGGAAGAAGAAAGCAGAAGAAAAATCATAAAGGGGTACTGTAGCAACATCTTTTGAGACATATGATTGCAAAATCAAGATGTCTGATCACACTTTCCTGCCTTTGAGTAAGATTTGAGTGATTAGTCTATGTTAGGCTTATAATTAGTGATCCAAATCACCATTATTTTGTCTAGAATTCCTTTTTACTCTTCATATACTTATATTCTACATTGCAAATTAGATTTTGAGTAATTAATTGTGCTCATTTACATTAGTTATTGTGATTAGTGTGTGAATTCCTATTTGCTCCCTGTGTTTGACCTTGGAACTTTTTCAAGTAATAAAATTTATTTGTTTAAATGCTATTTTAGCTATACTGCAACGTGACATTCTTAAAACACTGATCTAACGTTCGAACATTTTGGCACTGTTGCTGGGGAGCAACGTGCAATTCGCCACTATTCTCTGCATTATTTGATTATATTTTGAGCACTAACTTACCCTGTTTGCTTTCTTGTGATTTTCCGAGGTACTTCACGAGGAGATCTTCCATGCAAAACAACCACACCAAGGTAGGTAACTTCCCCATTCTTCCCTAATCAACCTCCTAATCTTGAGTAGATAAAAGAAAAAAAGGAGACAATTAATTAGGAACCACCTGCCTTATTTCATGGTTATCATCATTTAAAAGGAAAAATTCCTGATTTGTGAAATTCTTTTCAAATCTCATTATGTTGAAGTAATTTTGTTTAGAGATCCTACCCTAAATTTCCTGTGTCTATTAGGAACTACGTTTAATTTCTAATCACTCTTGGGGTTACACACTTCTTGCCTGAAGCCTAGGGTGAACATATCATGATCAATTGGACTAGGAAATAAAGCCAATTAGGGCTTATACATTAGGGTTTTGAAGTGCTAGTACACATGTTTGCCTGAATTAAAGGAAAGTTACCCTCTCGCATTTGTGTGCTACCCAAGCCCTTAAATTGAATAGATCTAATCAAGAAAAACCCTAAAAACAGGCTCTAATTCACTTGAACCCTAAAAATCCTTAGACCTAATAATCTGAGAGTCAAATCAGGGTAAGTTTTAGGTCTTAAACTAGATCTCACTCTGCCATCTTTAGGACAGGTCAAGTGAAATTAGTCTACATTATAGGCCAACCAACCTCCAAATTAGGTCACAAGTTGAAATTAACTTCTAAATCAAGTGAAAATCAAGGCACA
Organism: Thalassia testudinum; assembly: GCA_037157565.1. Taxonomy (NCBI): domain Eukaryota; kingdom Viridiplantae; phylum Streptophyta; class Magnoliopsida; order Alismatales; family Hydrocharitaceae; genus Thalassia; species Thalassia testudinum. Next base: position 74,368,753 of record JAZHRO010000024.1, on the reverse strand, counting down.
AAACTATGACATAAAAGTGATAGACTTAAGGACTTAAGTTCATACATTCCGATCTACCTGGACCCTCAGTGACAAGGAAGGTCAGGTGGGGGAAACCCAGTAACTCGTGGGGATGCTCTACCGTGTAGGGGTCTTTACGAGACTCTCCCTTCCTGGCTACCTAGGTACTTCTCGAGTGTGCGAATTTTTGATTCAGTGGTATCACCGGCCTCGAAATTGCCTTAGTCATCCAAAAATCTTTGGGTACCTTGATTGGGTCAATCTCACATCCAGTCCCTCATCCCTTCTATTTAAAGCACACACATAGATTTCCTTGGGAATCTCTTTTCAGAGCTAATCAATTTCGATCTAATCTTGAATTTTGATTCTACATCTTGATTCCACCATCTGATTCAAAAATGCAATCTGGCTATTTAGTGAAATCATCGAAGAAACCTAAATCTCAAATATCCATGATGGATAGAATGGTTGAGGATGCCCTTAGATTTTATGAGATCGATGACCAAACCTCGAAACTAATTGAAAACATTCTGGTTAATGTATCGACAACAACAACCTTCATCATAAACTGTGCCCAAGTAATTATAACACAAGTAACAAATGGATCTACCCAGGATGTTCTCATGACAGGATACATTGAGTTAGAGAAATTACATAACTTTGAGTATCTCCAATGCATGACAAATCCTGTACTTTGGGAAAGACACCAAGATGATCTTGAAAAATGGGAGGAGATGATAAAATTATTAAAGCAGATTATCGATCAAAAATACCCGTACATTTCCCAAACATTCAACAAAACATCTTGGACAATACTAAGGATCTATCCACTCCTGGGTTCGAGAATCAAAGTTGTTGTGGACCTCCAGCCCAAATGGAATATGATCAACCTAATATACAAATTAACATTCCTAATCTTGAAATAGGTCAGGAGAATCCAATTGCAGGAGGATACGATTTTGAACCAGCCCTAGAAAACCAAAACCCTAATTCTCCAAGCATAGAATTCCTAGACTCCTATGATAATGAGATTGAATCAAAACCTCTCGAGGGTGTAAATTCCACTCCTTACTCTGATAAGGTGACCCCCGAGGGCAATTCTGACATCCCTATAGAGCTCAACCTAGATTCTAGTGATTTAACACACACAGTTAGCCTAGAATTGGGATCTAAACCTTCTTAGGATAATCACAAGGCCCCGTGTGATGAAAATCAAAGTTTAAATTTGGATTATGATTCTGGGTCTTTATTTGATGAATATACCTCTCCAACATCCTCAAAAATATAGATTGATTTTTCGGAAGTCACGTTGATCTACGATACAGAAATCGAGGAGTTGGAGAAGTTGGGTTTTGACTAGGTCTTCCCTACAAGCCTAGAACTCGAGCCTAGACCTAATAAGGACACCTTTTTGAGCTCAGAATCTGAGAATAGGCTAGATCCATGTCAGGTTGCTAAGTCTACATCTTGTGATTTACTCTATGGTGGAACCTCTGATCTCGAATCAAATTTAGAACTTGATTCTCGTAAATTCTCTGATGATTTCGAATCTTACTATGATTTCGGAGAACCATTATTTCCTGATGACTATGAGCCAATCTACGACCGCAGCATACATGATCCATTCTTCGACTCTGACTCTGACTCTGAGGTACATGAGCCCAAGATCACTAATTCAAAATCAAGTTCCATTGAGATGGAATCATTTCTTTTTTATCCTCAGGAATCAGAAATAGAGATTACCGAGAGTGTCTGCAACCCAGAGTTTGAACGTTTTCTTAACTCAGACTTTCTTCATCCTATAAACACTCTGCAGGCATTTACCTTTGAGTTTGATGGCTTCTATGAGGACCCTCTAAATAAACCTACCTTTGAATGCTTACTAGAAGAACCCTCATATACAATTCTTGTTGATGCCACCTCTTCTACACATGCAGAACATTCCCAAACCCGTTCTCAACCTCGACCCGCAACCGGACTCAATTTCTACTCTGATTCTCCTCTCAATCCGGTTGCAGATGATTCTCCTCCACATTCAAATTGGGTTTCGGACTTCGATCAGACTATAAATCATGCCCCATCCTTCTCTGATCACTCTCATAGGAATCTCACCTCTTCCTTTGAGGATCCCTACTCTGACCAGGCTAATCCGACTCAGCCAAACCCTGGATTCACACTTCCGCATCATTCCAAGCTCCACAGCATATGGTGGGTTTCTCATATCTTGATCTATATCTATCAACCTACCAGATTAATTGGGTTTGGGCTACATTATCAGCCTGCTGATCTGAACAATCACCTGGTTGGACCAACCAGTCTATTAATCAAGGTACTTGTTCTGCAAAACTCATCTAATTTCACCACTCCTCCATACCATTTTCTGCTCGGTTGAACGCGTTGAATTTAGCGCTTAACGGGAGGCAACTCGTCATTCCAAAAAACTCAAGATCCTTCGGATTATCCTTCTGTACTTCACGTCTATTGCACCCCGAGTTCAGTTTTACAATAGTTGATCCCACCTCTAGTACTCATACCAGGGCTTGAAATCATCTGCAACAATCATTCCCAACCCATTCGCCAACCTGATAATCCTGTTCTAATTCCTGAACCCAAAACTATTTCACACCCTCTGTTTACAATGAGGACATTGTAAAACTTAGGCATGGGGGGATGATAAAGTGAAAACATACAAAAAAATTCATAGTTCGGAAGGGTTCTCACAAAAAAAGCACATATTTCAAATACCAAAAAAAAATTCTTGAAAAAGAACAAAAATATGAGAGGAGAAGAAATTTTGATGGCATATCAGATTTTGAGGAGAAAAAGGGAGGAAAAAAAGGTTAAAAAGGAGCACAATTTGAAGAGAAAAGAAAAAGAGTTAGTCATTAGTAAAAGATTAAGGAATTGACTTAGTTCTAGACCATATCAAAAGAAAGAAAATGAAAGGCAAAAAGTGCTAAGAGACAAAAGAGATTAGTAAGAACGTTGATCTTAGGCCTCTTGGGCTATAATCCTAGGCTTAAAAACTAAAGTACCCATTAAGATCTGGATAATCCTCAAGAGGTTGGGGAAAATGCGAAGCTTAAGTATTAGGTCTAAGGCTTAAGGAGTATTCGGCCTCGTTAACAGACCTCTGGTTTGTAGGACTCGATAACCTAAGCACCCCAATCCACACACAGTCCGGTTCAATGCGCCTAAGTATCAAAATCATGCAAATGCGTTTAACTTATTCTGAAAAAGTCACCTAGATTAGGAGTGGCTGATCAACATAAGTCGATTTAGACGAGTTCCCAGCATGGAGAGGCGGGAAATTCCCCTCGAAGATGTGCAATAACATATCGTCTCCTCAGTACTTGTCTCCTAGGATACCTACATATCCTACCGGGGGCATGTAAGCACCCTGTGCTAGTTCAAATGCCATGGGCGGCATTATCCCAAAATGTCGATTGCCAAGGTCTAGATTTAGCTACAGAACACCATGGGTGGGATTATCTCAAAATCTCAAAAGCCAGGGTTCTAGGGGTTGCCATGGGTGGTGCTATCTCGAAGCATCAATTGCCGAGGACCCTATGAGGATTGATGATGGGGACTAGAAATCTGATACAGACCATGTTGTAAAGTCAATCCAAAGCTAGAAATAAAAAGAAAAAGAGAAAGAAAACTCTCCAAAAATAAAGAAAAATTCCTCTGTCTCTCTCTAACAAAAATGCACTGCAAACTGAACCTAGGCTAAAACATGTTACAAGCACGGGTGCTTTAACCGCAGAGTTCAATGAACCTTAGGTTAATTCTTGTGGGCCTTAGAAACCTTCGTGGCAGACTAAGGCTAGAGCTGGTCAGGTCCGAATCCTGGTTGGTACTTGAGTACCTCTAGGCCTACTATCGGCATTCTAACCTAATCTACAAAAGGAAGCACACAACAATGTTTTTAAGCATTAAAAGATTTTATGGTCTAGAATAAAAGGTAATACCTTGAAATTTTGCTAAGGGACGAGCAAAAGCTAAGCATGGGGGCATGATGGGAACACCATCAAGAGCCATAACTAGCTCATTTTGACCCAATTAAGTCAGTAAATGCTCCTACATAACTGCCAGAGAGTCACAAGTCATTGCATATTCATTATGAAAGAAAAATAAGAAACTAGGGCTAAACTGTAATTTTACCAGCTCATCATGAATACAATACAACCATGGGTTTTTTTAGGGGTTGAATGAAGGACAATTGGTCTTAAAAAGATAACAAGTGGAATAAGACAGACAAAAAAAGGTTTGCACGTGTTTTGAGAATTAAATGACTTTTGAAATCCTAAAAATAGACCCGCTTAATAAACTGAGGTTTTGATTAGGATAAAATTCACCTAAACCCTCTAAAATTCATAGAAAAATATTCTTTAGTGTTTAGAACTTTCAATTTGACTATCAGAACCCGTTTTGACCTAAACAGAACCACAGACAGACATTTGCCCTAATTTGGATTTTTGCATAAATTACCCAGTCAAACATGGTCAAAACAAAAATCCAACTTCACCATTAGATTCCTTAGGTCCAAATTAGGTTTATACCAAAATTTGGACCCAAGATGAATTTGTCTTGACCTAGTTTGTAAATTAATCCTGTCTAATTACATTTCTACCCTTAACTTTCAAAATTCTTACAAAAAGGCCCCTATCTTTGTCATCACTCTTTGCAAATAAGTCCCTCCACCATTATCGCAGAGGAATCCTTCTCCGAAAACCTTTGATTGAAGAGAACTCCTCTGTTCAATCATTCCCTTCCAAAATTGGAAGGCAGATTCTTTGAGTTCTCTTCCTTCTGAATCCATCCATAAGCTCCATAGCATTCCCAATCTCTCATGCGAACGCATGAGAGATTCGGGTATCTTTCAAAATCCTACTCCAGTGATCATTCTTAGCATGGAAGCTTGGCTTCCAAGCTCAAAACTCTCTCTAGAGCCCTTTATAAGGACCCTCAGACCTTACCAAGTTCCCTAGAATCGTTCTTGGCTGAAGTTACCCCATGCTCTTCCCTCCTCTCCAACCAAAAAACTCTGCGAGCTCTGGCGATATCCTTGACCTCCTTCCTCGTCTGCTCTAGCAAAACCAGCAACGGATTCCTCATCCCCAGATTCCTCCACGTGCCGCAATACCAGTGGTCGACCCCTTCCACATCTTCATCGCCGCTCCTTCCTACCGGAAAATCCATCTTCCCCGACAACGGCCATACCAACCGCTATCATCCTTCCCCTTTTTATCCACTTAGAATAGGTAGTTAGGTCTCTCTAGGTTCCTAGGTTAATTTCCTACCCAAAAACACCAAAAATATCCCCTCGACGCACCCATTCACCTTCATCCTCTCCACCTTCGGTCGCCCTCCGACAAGGTCATCCACTCACTGCACAACTCCATCCACCTCGCCGACACTCTCAAAAGCTCCGCACACCCCATGCACACCTCGTCCTTGATCTCTGCCCATGGACCTAGCCTGACTCGTTAACCAGCCTAGCCAAGCACTCCTCAGCTACGACCACACATGCAACCCTGGACCCGAGTGCGCGTGTACCCGATATCCTGAGAAAGGCCCTGGGAGGGCGGAGCCTAAGAGAGAAAGGGAAGGAGAGATTTCACAGGGGTTAGGGGGTTTTGCTGCAGAAGACATTGGCTAACACTTAGCCAATTTGAGAAGTTTCCCCTCCCCTATGTGAAGAAGGAGAAGAAAGCAAAAGAAGAGGCTGAACAGAAGAAGAAGGAGAAGGAGCCACAACAGAAAAAGAGGAAGAAGAGAGCAGAAGCAAAAGAAGAAGAAGGTTTGGACAGTGTGAAGAAGAAGAAAGGAAGAAGAAAGTAGAAGAAAAATCATAAAGGGGTACTGTAGCAACATCTTTTATGACGTCTGATTGCAAAATCAAGACATTTGATCACACATTACTGCCTTTGAGCAAGATTTGAGTAATTAGTCTGTGTTAGGCTTAAACTTGGTGATTCAAATCACCATTATTTTGTCTAGAATTCCTTTTTACTCTTCATATACTTATATTCTACGTTGTAAATTTGATTTTGAATAATTAATTATGCTCATTTACATTAATTGTTGAGATTAATGTGTGAATTCCTATTTGCTCCCGGTGTTCGACCTCAGAGCTTTTTCGAGTAATAAAATTTATTTGTTTAAATGCTATTTTGGCTATACTACAACGCGACATTCTTAAAACATCGATCTAGCGTTCGAACACATTGCCCCCTGGCCGTTGAACTTCCTCGGACTTCATACAATGCTACAGTTCATCGATCTAGACAATTTCAGAGGCGTTAGACTCCGATCATCATCCTAATCAGATCCGTGTGGTCCGATCATCCATCTGAGGCCCTGAAATAAGTTTTCTTCTCTTCTGACCATAAAAAGGACCTAATTAACCTAAAATATATACAACTACTCTAAATACAGAATGATGCATGTTATGCAATATTTATAACATGAAATGAAAATTGTTGAACGTACGAGTTGCTACACTAACGTGTTTGGTTTTGAAAACCTTGTCGTTGTAGTTTGAAAGCGAAGAACTCGTGTTCAACAAATAAAATTTACACCGAAATGGAAATTCCAGGTTGAACTCAGGGAGGCTACGTCAATCTATATTTGCAATTATATTTTTTTAGAATTTTTTTTGAAAAGCGAGGCGATGTAATTACAATGAAGCCATAACAACAATCAGACTAAAAAGGGAGAGAGAGAGAGAAAACATGCATTTAATAATTCAAAATGTTTATACAATAAAACCAAATAAGAATTACACTAGAAAGCAGGAAAATTCTACACTAGAAAGCTGTAAAGAAGAATGGGAGAGAGAAGTTATCCTCCTCGACGATTGCTTGGAGGACGAGCCGGACGAGACGATGCCTTGATGAAGGAGGACGGAGTAGGATGAAGGAGGACGACGCAGAAGAATAGGAACGGGGTAGCACGTCGTCGTCATCGCGGGATCCACTTCCGAACAGGGGACGAAAATTTGACTTTATCTCGCGAGAAGCATCCTGGGTGTGGGACAAGCTTCTCTTGAGCTTTGGAGAGGTAGAGAAGAGAAGGGATGATAATTTCGTGTGGAGGGGGTCTCCTTTCATAGTTGCAAGGAGTGGAGGCAATTTGGTCATTACAACTCTTTAAACATTAATTCAGGACCTTTAGTGACGGATAAAACCGTCGCTAAAGGTCTGAAGGTAGGCGTAGTGGGCGGCGCGCATGCACCCGCTCGCTTGCCCACGCGCGCAATGCACGTGCACATCCGGCTATTCTAAGCCGTCCGATCGCCCACGCGCGTAATGCACGCGCACATCCGGCCATTCTAAGCCGTCCGATCGCGAGATCGAATGACTTAGATCGCGCTACGCCCGCCTCCTCAGCGCGCACCCGATTGCGTGCAATGCCACGTTACCGCCACATGCGCAATAGCGCATCATCTTGATTGAGCATGCGTGGCCATTGGATCACGATCATGCGGTCGATCAAAGGCATGCCTTCGCTCCAAATTCCACGTGGCGAGGCTCGAACGTGCACTCTCGCTTCGCACTAGAGAGCTCGACCAATGCGCTGGGGGCACGTTTGTGTCGAGCGACTGACTTCAGCGCAGGCATGACGCAGCCGTTAGATCTTGATCCAACAGTGGGGAAGGGCAGATGCAGAGGCTTCAGCAGGTGCGTGCGGGCGATTGGGCGGCTGAGTTGGCGCCACATGGTGCCATCTTGGCCGTCCATCTTCTGGATGATGTAGATGGTGCCACGGATGTCGGATTGACTCAATTTTTGTGTCGTTTGGCTACAATCATCGATCCGAATCCATCTGTGCGGTCAGATTTGTTGTTTAAAGTGCAGATTTACACCATATTAGCCCTTGATCTTCTAGGGTTCCCCGGTCACTATCTGATGCTGCAGATGCCTGATTAGGGCGATCTTGGAGTCGTTGAACTCCAATCATCACCCTGATCACATCTGTACGGTTGGATCTTCGATCCGAGGTCCTGATAAAAGGTTTGCCCTGTCCAAGCAGATAAAAGGAGACAATTAACCTCCATTTTATTCAAACTACTCTAAATGAAAGATGATGCATGTTATGTAATATTTATGGCATGCAATGCAATCCTATGCTTAAGAACATGCATAAATAGACATCTTAAGTAGTGTAAACGTGTTTGCATCATGCCCCTACGCCTATCTTTTGTTAGTCCCTAGCAAAAACTATATGCTATTTATAAAAGAATTAGGTTGGATTATTTGGGCATGAGTTATTTTCAATCATTAAGAACATGTCTACCTAAGATTTGAACTTTTAACGACATAACAGTGCCCGAGTATTTGCCAAAATGCAGACCACCTCAAGCCCTCGCCTTATTCAAAGAAAATTTTCTTTCTCTTTTTCCTCTTTTCTAATTTTTTTGGATTTTCAAGTTTTAAGGTTTAAGAGTGGCTTTCTACGGCCATTCAGCTCACCCAAGATTTGATAAGAACCCTAAGTTCTAAGCATCTTATTGTGAATGTAATAGACTCGTTGACCAGCAATTAAAACGAACTTCGGATTTATACGCCTCTATGTGACCTAAAAAGAATTTTGCCTAAAGGTGTATCTTTACAACCGGTAGCTTTCTCCCTACTTTTATTTTTTTACAGGGTCAACACAAGGGTGAATCCAATGTATATCTCCTCGGTTTATTCTACTTCTCCACTTCTTCCTAAGTGTTTTGGGAATTTTCAGTGCATTTATTGAGCTGGGTTCTGGACAACCGGTTGATGAGCAGTTACCACTGACAGCTTGCCAGCCATACTCGTGCGAGAAGTGTGGTTTATTTCTTTTTTTTTCTTTTCTCCTTTTCTTTTTGATTTTTTTTTTTAAGTAGGCAGCTTCCCTGGTCTAAGATTTACCTAAAGGCAGCAAAAAGAGAAAGGTCCAGTGATTGGGCTCTGGACAACCTACCTATGGGTTGTTACCCACGATAACTTGCCAGCCATATCACCCTAGAAGGTTCATTAGCTACCCAATTTTCGTTAGAATCGCCGAACAACTAGTCAGTGCAAAAAAAGTGTGTAGATGCTTAAGACTCAAAATTCCCTCAAATCAGAGGGCGGGTCGATAAGTTGTGTACTTATCACCCAAACTTATTTACTCCAATTAAAATAGAATTTAGGTTGGCAAGGACTCGAAAAACAAATCCACATTTTAGTGGATACACGGGTTGATTAAGTCCAAAGACCTGAAGGGTCTTTGTGTTCAGATCTTAATGTAAAATTTCCTAAGATTGAAAAGTCCTAATGTCCAACTAATCCTTCCTAATTTTGATTTTTTTTATGTATAAATAAGAAGAGAAAAATAATTTACATGAATTTCACAAAGCTGACCAAATGATTCAAAAATGAATCCACCCCCCCATGCCTAGCTGATGCAATGTCCTCATTGAAAAAGAGACATGAAAGAAAGGGTAGAATATGAAGCTCGTATCAGCCTTGTGTCATATGTACAACTGCTGAGTTTAATGCCATCAGCTAGGCGAAGTCCAGCCAAAGAAGTCATAGAATGGCTAGAGCAACTGTGTCTGAGACGAGTTCTGGAAGAATACGGTCAATAACAGGCTTCAGACGTTGACCGTTGACTTTAAATGTGTTACCCATCTTTGGGTCAGAAATTTGAACGGCTCCATTTGGAAAAATCTAGTCAATTATGAATGGGCCATTCCATGTAGATCTATGTTTGCCAGGAAAGAGCTTAAGTTTAGAATCGAATAACCAGACCTTCTAGTTCAACTTAAAGCTCTTGCAGGAAATCAGTTGATCATGTAGAGCTTTGGTCCGAGCCTTGTAGATCTTGGCATTCTCATATGCATCATTTCTAAGCTCCTCCAACTCAGATAGTTGGAGTTTCCTAGCCTTCCCAGCTAAATTCAGATCTAAATTGCATTATTTGATCGCCCAGAATGTCCTGTGTTCAATCTCTACGGGTAGATGGCAAACCTTTCCATACACCAAATGGAATGGAGACATGCCGATGGGCGTTTTATACATCGTACTGTAGGCCCAAAGAGCATCCTCAACCTTTTGAGTCCAATCCTTACGATCAGGCCTAACCGTTTTCTGCAGAATGTTCTTAATCTCTCGATTGGAGATCTCGGCTTGTCCATTCGTCTGGAGATGGTAAGGTGTGGAAATTCGATGATTAATCCTATATTAGGCCAACAAATTCTGGAATTGGGCATTAGTAAAATGAGTGCCACCATCACTGATGATAGCCCTTGGAATCCCGAACCTATTGAAGATATTTTCCTTGACAAAATCGATGACCACTTTGTGGTCATTGGCTCGGGACGGAATCGCCTCAATACATTTGGACACATAATCAACAGCAACAAGAATGTACTGATGTCCAAATGAAGGGAGAAAGGGTCCCATGAAATCGATGCCCCAAACATCAAAAATTTCGACAGGAAGAATTGGGTTTAGGGGCATCGCATCTCTCTTAGTTATGCTCCCGAGTGCCTGACATCGAGAACAAGACCTTGAGAAATCCTGGGCATCCTGGAATAAAGATGACCAATAGAAGCTAGATTGCAAGATTTTTGCAGCCATCTTTTTCCTGGAGAAATGTCCACCACACCCAAATTCATGGCAGAACTCGAGTATACTGTTGAATTCATTCTCTAGTATACATCGGCGAATAATCTGATTAGAGCCGATGCGGTATAGCTCAGGGTCCTCCCAGAAGTAGTATTTGGCCTCAGATTTGAGTCTATCCCGTTGTTGCTTGGTCCAATCCTGGGGGATTTGACCAACTGTCAAATAATTAACAATGTCAGCAAACCATGGGGTGTGGACACCTAAAATTGTAAGAATAGTTTCATTCGGAAAAGTGTCAGCAATCGGAATGTCCGGATGACAAGAATCACCTAGGAGTCTCGACAATTGATCCGCTACCACATTTTGTACCCCGATTTTATCCTTGATTTCAAGATCAAATTCTTGAGGAAGAAGAATCCAACGAATAAGCCAAGGTTTAGCATCCTTTTTTGGCCAAGAGATGTCTTAAGGTCGAGTGCTCGGTATCGATAATAACATGAGACCCTAAGAGACAAGCCCTGAATTTTTCCAAAGTGAACACTACAGCTAGTAATTCCTTTTCAGTAACAGTATAATTCCTTTGGGCTTCATCCAGAGTTTTACTAGCATAGTAGATGGCAGAGGGCTTTCTATCAATTTTCTAACCCAGGACAACCCCAACCGCGTAATCAGAAGCGTCGGTCATGATCTCAAAAGGGTTGTCCAAATTGGTGGTTGCAAAACTGGAGCACAAGTGACTGCCATTTTCAGGAAATTAAATGCCTTTCGGCATGATTCGTCAAAAACAGACGGTATTTCTTTGGCAAGAAGATTGCCTAGGGGACGAGCAACCTTCGAGAAATCCTTGATGAATCTTCGATAGAATCCCACATGGCCAAGAAATGATCGGATTTGTTTAACAGATGTGGGAGGAAGTTTAGTGATAGCATCAACCTTAGCTTTATCCACTTCAATTCCCCGTTCAGAGATTACATGACCCAAAGCAATGCCTTCTTGGGTCATGAAATGACTCTTTTCCCAGCTAAGGACCAATCATGTTTTGATACATCGCTTAAGAATCATTTCCAGATTAGCCAAACAAGAGTCAAATGATTCTCCAAAAATAGAGAAATCATCCATGAAGACTTCCATAAACTCTCCCACCATGTTAGAAAATATGGCTAGCATACACCTTTGAAAAGTCGTAGGTGCATTGCATAACCCGAAAGGCATCCTACGAAAAGCAAAGGTTCCGTAGGGACAGGTGATAGTAGTTTTTTCCTGATCCTCGGGATGGATAGGAACTTGGTTGTATCCTGAGTAGCCATCAAGAAAATAGAAGTACTTCTGCCCGGCTAATCTTTCCAAGATTTGATCGATGAAGGGCAAGGGAAAATGATCCTTTTTAGTGGCTGTGTTCAGCTTTCTATAATCAATACAAACCCTCCAAGAGGAAGCTGAACGAGTTGTGACAGATTCTCCTCTCTCGTTAGTCACAACGGTAATCCTGACTTTCTTCGGATAATCTGTACGGGACTTACCTAGGGACTATCAGAGATTGGATAAATAATTCCTGCATCGAGCCACTTGATGATTTCCTTTTTGACCACTTCTCACATATTTTGATTCAATCTCCTCTGCATCTGGCGAGAAGGGAAGGATCCATCTTCCAAGAATATTCTATGATTACAGTAAGATGGCTCGATCCCCCTGAGGTCATGAATGGTCCAACCAATTGCCTCCTTATGTTCCTTCAGGACCTTGATCAATTTAATCTCTTGCACCTTTGTCAATTTAGTACTGATAATCACAAGGAGCATCTTCTGAGGTCCTAAAAATTGATATTTCAAATTCTTAGCCAATGGTTTCAATTCAAGCTAGGGCGGGTTGATGATTGATGGTAAGGTAGACGTTGAAGATTCAACAAGAGGAAGAGGTTGTGAGTGAACAAAATCAATAACCTCTTCAGAAGATGGCAAGTCAGCCATAGAGGGTTGCAAGTCAAATTCGTCATCCAAGGAGGAACTTTCGATTGAAGAAACCATCAAACAAGTTTCAATGTTTTAATTATCCTCATCAAGTTCCTCAATAAATCCACATTCCTCAAATTTGTTGATCGCCTTAAAAATATCCAATTTCATTCGTTGATCCACAAAGGCGATTTCCATGCTACCACTTTCAAAATTAATGTTGGCCTTAACGGTAGCCAGGAACGGATGCCCCAGAATGATGGGCGTGTTCCTCAAATTATCAGGTACATCCATGTCAAGGACAAGGAAATCTATAGGAAAATAGAAATCCTTGACCTTAACTATAACATCTTCAATAACGCCTCGCGGGTTTGTGACCGAGAGGTCCGCTAACTGTAGTGTTACTGAAGTTGGCCGAAGTTCACCTAACCAAAACTTCTCGTAAAGAGAAGTCGGAATTAGGTTTATGGATGCACCCAGATCCAAAAGTGCTCTATCAAATGTGTAATCTCCGATGACGCAAGAAATCAACGGAGCACCTAGATCTCTCTTTTTCTGAGGGAGGTGGTGCAGGACAACAGAACTAGCCTACTCGGAGAGTACCACCTTCCTCAGAACAGATTCTCTCGACTTACGCTTTTGTGTACATAAATCCTTTAAAAATCTTGCGTAAGCCGGTATGTGCTTGATAGCATCAAGGAGCGGGATATTAATCTCAACATTCTTAAATAGATTCAGAAGCTCCTCATTGCTATCAACAGACTTCTCCTTCTTTGATTTGGTTAAGACTTCAGGAAAAGGAACATGAGTCAGATCTTTGGAATCAGGTTCCTGAGCCTTGATTTCTCCTCCAGAATTCTCCTCTCTCTCCTAGGTTCTTCAGGATTCAAAAGATCAGAAGTGTAGTTGCGGATCCTCGGTCTACTTTCCACTCCTCAAAGTGACAGAATTTGGAAATGCATAAGAATTGGGGTCTTGGGGAGGGTTAGGAAAGATTGGAGGGGCTTGATTAGCCATGAATTGTTGATTTGCAGAAGAAGAAGAGGACGAGGAACCCTACTCAACCACCTGAGCATGTGCGTGTGGGTCCCTCTGATTTCCGTACCCATGGGCTTGGTTGCTCGAATTCGTAATATTTCGCGGGTTAGGTACGGGTTGGGATGGTAGAGATCCGGTTTGATAAGAGTTAGCGATGAGCTCGGACTTCAAGTTGTCCAGCGAGGTTTTCATTTGCTGCATGAGCTGGAGCATGGATCCTTACATCTCTACCATTTGACGGTTCAAATTAGCCTGCCCTGTAGGTTGACGGGCATTCCAAGCTGGCTGATTGACCTGATTCGAAGGCAACTGAGTATATGCATGACCCTGACCCATTGGTCGTTGTGGAGCATAGTTGCCAGGTCAGAATTGGTTCTGTTGCCCCAGGTTTTTCCAAGAGAAGTTAGGGTGGTTTCTCCAACCCGGATTATAAGCATTAGATAGGGGTTGGATCTAACATTCTCTTGTACAACACAGACATCCTCATAGGGTGAGGATGGAGAGAAAGAAAGGGAAGGATCAGAAAAACTGGGATCAAAGGCTCCAGTTTGGAACCCGTGGGGTTCCGAAAAATGCTGACTCACAGGTTGAGCCGCATCGAGTTGATTCACAAACTCCCGTCCAAAAGGAGCTCATGAAGAATGGAATCCCAAATTTTGGGATTGAGTGGATCGAGAGTTGTTCATAGTGAAAGGTCGACTTTTCGCTTAGCGTTATAGTATTTAAGTGGTGGAAAAATCGACGAATCAAAAACAATGAAAATAACCACTCGCAGAAGAGCGGGTCGTGTCCACAGGGAGGCAATGATGCAATCAATACTTAATTAGTTTATGTTATTTCGGATAGTGCGAAATTCCTTTTCAAATTGGACTTAAAATGTGAAGGAAAGTAGATTTGCAATAACCTAAAAAGTTAAGGGTGTAAGTGCAATTCTCCCTCACAGAAATCCTCAATAAATTTAGGATGAATTAGTGCAATTTTCATGTGATGTGTACTAAAGACAATTAGTACTTAAATCAAGTCCAAAATCAATCTTTAAACTAGCTAATATTAATACCATACAATTAGAAAGAACTGTGAGTGCTTGAATGCAATTCTACCACAATATAATAATAATAAAAAAAATAAAATTGGTGGCAATGGCATTGAATGTAATTTTTAATTCCAACAAAAACAGAGCATTTTCTCTCTCTCTTCCTCGCGAGAGAGAGAGGGCAACGCGGGGCAGTTGCGAGGCTCAGGAGGACAGCGAGGACGGGGGCTCTCCGATGGTGGCAGCAGTGGCGGCGGAGGTGGCCGGAGCTCCGGCCTGTTGGAGGAAGAGGGCGGCTGCTGCTGCGGCTATGGCGTGCGGGTGCAGGCAGGCACTTGCTGATGGGCGTGCAGGTGCGGGCAGGAGCTTGCTGATGGGTGTGCGGGCTGCAGGGACGCAGGAAGGAGAGGGTGCGGGCGAGCAGCGCCTTCAGTAGCGAGCAGGCGGAGAGGGACGGCATCTGCTATGTAGTACGTGAACGCCTTCTGCAGGGAGGAGCGGTGCAGCATGGAGGCGCGCAGGGTGAAGTGCACTTGCAGTTGGTGGTGGGCACGCAGGAGGAGAGGCGTTGGCTTGGGTGCGAGCGCCCACTGTGGCATGGGGACGGTGAAGGCAGGAAGGCGTGCGCATTGGTGTGCGCCTGCAATGGTTGGAAGATGGCAAGTGGGCAGAGTTGAGGTGCGGGGGATGGCATGCGGTTGCAGCGCACAAGGAGGATGCGCTGCGGGCCGTGCGGGCACTGTGATGTGAAGGCGGGTAGAGAGTGCCTACTGTTTGCTTGCAGGAAGGTGGAACGGCGGGGTGCGCTGGTGCACGCGTAGGGAGATGGCGTGCGGGTGCCTTCAGTAGCGAGCAGGCGGAGAGGAAGTTGGCATGCGGGCCTGCGCTTGCAGTGAGGCGTGGGCTGATGGTGTGCGGTTGCGTACGGTGGCTAAGGGAGAGGCAGGTGATGGTGCGCGGGTGCTACTGCTTGAGGTAGAGACGGAGCGGCACAGTGCTAGCCCTCTCCACAGTGGAGAAGAGAGAGCCGTTCCCCGCAGGGGGGGGAGATTCCTCCTTGTGCACACCGCCTCTTCACTTTTAAAGTCCTCTCTCTCCCTCAGTGCGCCAATCTTGGGATTTGCAAATCCCTTTCTGTTTTTGGCCGGCGAGCGTTGGAGAAGATTGCCCCAATGTCCGGCGGAGGTGGGGGAAAGAATCGCGGCTGGATGTGTTGGGGAAATTATCCCCCCACCCATGTTCTTTCTGGGTTTTATTACCTGCAAATAAAAAGAACATAATCATTACACATTAAGTCATAGAATGTTATAGAATTAAATCATGATGCATACAATTATTCTATAACTTAGTGTAGTTATTAACAAACCTAAATTGTTAAAAGAGAATTACTTAGGCTTACTATTAGTCCATTAAAATGGACTCATCAAATACCCCCATGCCTAAGATTTGCTAGTCCCTAGCAAAAATGAATAATAGAAGTAATCAGAAAACTTCTTTTCTTATTTCAAAACTTTATAAATCCAGACAAATATGAAGTGCTGATAGCCTAGGTAACAGATCCAAGTGAAAGAGCCGATTGGCATTAGGAGTTCGTACATCACCCTTGGCAAAAATTTCTGTTGAGATAGGCAACTACTTCCCTCGGGGATAAAGCAGACGATAATCTGTAATTTGACCCCGGTGTTTGGCTTAGGTAGGAGATAATAAGTTGAATGGATTTGTATTTGGTGGCACACACTCTACTGGTGCTACATATAGTCTAGTACTGCAGACTCTAGCTCTCTAGACTATTAGACAAGTCAACTCTAAGAGAGGCTACATAACTGTGCTCTCCTGATGTTCCTGGGCACTCTCTTTTTTTTCTTTCTGAGATCATGAATCTCGCCAGATTTAAAAATTGTACTCACTATTTGGTGGCCTCACATGGCATCCACACATCAATCAAAGTCCTAATAACTCTACAACTAAGTTAGAGTCCTCAACCAGTATTCAGGCGATCAGAAATACTAGAAGGTAGGTATGGGTCATATTTGGTGGAACGCAATAGGTGTTCTGTTGCCTTAGAAACATTAGAAACTTGGACCTTTTTTTTTTTTTGTAATATAACTATTTTTTTTCTTCTTTCTATTTCTTCTTTTTCTTCTTCTTTTCTCTCTCTCTCTCTTTTTTTATTTTATTTCTTCTTGTTTTTGTTTCTTTTTCAATCAGCACAACACGATACAGACTTTTATTTACGAGGCATTATTAGGGATGATGACGGTCAAGAGGAAGTTGTGTGGCTTATTTGGTGGAAGTGCCTATTCTCGGCACCGGGAAAGAATGGATAGGACAGGCGTATTTATGACCTTTGACACTATTACCCTCTTTCAGCTGAGGACTCTATGAAGGACAGTCATAACCATCTACCATAGTTATAGCTTTATTAAGACTCAATCTCTGTGTATCTGCCTTATTTGGTGACTCTCAGGAATTCACTCAAAGTACGCACCCAGGAACAGAGAGTGAAAACTACGCCTAACTCTGAAGTATCATCATCTAATTATCCAGAACTTAAGAGTCCTTGCACTAGACTTAGCGCACCAGTAATCTCTTTACTTCTCACAAATATGAGGTGGATTTACTAGAAGATAGTATGCCTGACTCTCTATGAACTGTCCAAGGGTTCAGTAGACTACAAATGCTCATTTGTTTTCCTCAAGGATCCATTACCAAGTCTACATGCACGTGAAATAAATGTACTGGATTTTAAACTTAAGAAATAATTCAAGAAGAAAAACCTCCAATGAAAAAGGAATTTTGCTAAGGACTAACCCATTCAACTCATTTTTTTTTTACTAACCTAAATGCATAAATATTTTCTAAAATGTAAATGCACTCCCCCATGCCTAAATCCTACAATGTCCCCATTGTAAAATTAAAATAGGAGGAGAAAGGAAAGAAATCACCTGATGACCGCTGGGTTGCCTCCAACAAGCGCTGCATTTTCTGTCAGCAGCCAGACTAAGAAGGAACCTATAAGTCTGGTTCCAAACAAACAAAGTTAGGCCCTAAAAATATGCGTAACAGTGCAGGCCTAGAAAATAGGTAACCACGGATGTTGGCGAGCTGATGATGCAATGTAATTCCAAATGCTCGCCAGAAGATATGAAAGCGAAAAACCTCGTTGGCTACCTTGGGAGGTCTATGGATAACAAATGGAATATGAAAAGGGACCTCCCGAAATAGAATAGGTGGAGGATAACAAGGATCCTCCAGAGCAGGACGGGTTTTAAAAGATATACACATTATTAGTTCAAACCCTTGAATGGTGAGAGTAAAAGTACAAGCAATAATCCATACTCGCCATTCTACTCTAGGATGTACTGGCACGATATAGTCTCCAAAAAGAATGTACATGAGCAGAGATCGGAGCCAAGGATCGGTTAGGGAATATAAGGGTTGTTTGTAGTGTTGGAAGGTAATGGTTAAGTCCAATGAGGGCTTAGTAGGTGTTAGGTCCAATTCCAACAATGATTCGAATTGTGTACACTCCCTAACAGTAGTAGACAACTTCAAGTTATCCTGCCTAGCATTAATGATCGGAGTCATATTTGAATCAACGCTAGACTCCAAATTACAACTTTCTAATGGTAGGGTCAAAATGTAAGAATCATTATCATTCAGCTCATCCCCAGATTCATTTGGTTCACTGAAATATTTGTCAGGGTGTATATGTGATTCATTAGGAGTTGGATCAGTATCCTCAATTATTTCTAAAAGAGGATCAGTCTTAATATTTTGGAGGAAGCCTATATCATTGAATTCGTTATTGTTCTCGGGGTATAAATCCTCAAATGACGTGTTTTGTCCTCGAGAGTCTCCCATAGACTTCTCATTTTGTTTGTCCTCCTCTAATATCAACTCCTGTTTTGATGGAGGATGACTTTCAAAAGAAAGTAGGAATCCGGATTTAATCATATTATTTCTATCCTCTGGAGCTAAATCCTCAAATGATAAATAATTCTCCTGTGATTCACTCCAAATTTTCAGTCCAGGTCCCTCTGTTGGGGCATCCTCATCCTCTGAATTAGACTCTTCATATCCCTAAGGCCAGAATTGATCATCCTCCATTCCCTTAGGGTCACCTTCATTAGGTACATTTGAATCCTTAGGATATTGAATGATAGGTGTTGATTCCCTAAGTGGAGGGTTAGGAGTAGGCTCACTAAGAGTAGAATGGGATTCCACCAAATAATCAAGAGGGGAAGTGATAGGAACAATAATCTTCTCTTACTTTTGACTCCAATATAGTTCAGGGGGATAATCACTATGATTGTTGTCCTCTAGTGGCCGCGTCTCATTGGGAGAGTCTAAGTGATCGCTACATGAAATTGCATCCCTATTGTCATTAAGTACCTCAAAATTATTTTCATGATCATGATTGGATGGGCAGGGATCAGGATTATTGGGAACCGTGTAGCTAAGTTGTCTTATTTCTTCATTTAATTGTTGACTATTCCTCAACATCTCTCCCATTGATTCCATTATTTCCTTTTGTTGTTTTTGCATTTCTATCATAAAAGAGGAGAGGCTACTATTATCAGGTTAGGGAGGATAGTCAATTTCAGGCTCTGGTTGCCTAGGGGTATCGGTCCAACCTCGATACGGAAAATCATGAAGGGTGGGAGAGTTGGGTGTTTGCATGGAAGTAGGGATTTCAGGATTGGAGAATCCCACTCCTAAGCTCTGCTCAAAAGTGGGAGTTATCAAGCCAATACTCCCAGGGTAAGAATGAGAATGATCCCATGAATTATCAATGTACCCATCAAAGGATGGATACGCTCGGAGCATGGGATCTTGATTAAAAGATGGGAAGTATTGACTTTGATAATCTGAATGATAGGAGTAAGAATAATCCATTTCTTTAAGCAAAATAATTTTAACTCTCTTAGGCTTTAGCAAAATTCAGCAGAAAACTTCCTAGAGAGTTCAAATGTCAAAGCAAACGCAAATTCAACGGGATCTGTTTTTAGTAGATTGTAGGTCTTAGAGTTATATGTTTAGTTGGTGGCCAAACAAGTTTTGCAAAAATTACGCTTCCTAGGCCAACCTTCCCTGGTGCCTATAACCTACTCGCAAGGGATGGAAGTCTCGAATCGAGCCCACACACAAGGAACCGAAGTAACTTGGTGGATAGGCTTGTTGATTTTCGACAAACTTCCCTTGTGGTGCAAAAAAGGAGAGGTAGAAATTATCTAGTGACCTTATGTGAGGTGCACAGTGTCTCAAGTGTGCAAGCATACGATCATGTTTTGATTTTTTGAAATTCCGCAAATAGGATCCTTTTGCACACAATTTTTAGTCACAGATTTTAAAGTCCAACCTCTTAACAGTCCCAATTTTTTTTTTTAAAGTGACCACTGAATTAATTTGATTCAAGCAATTTAGTGGTCTTAGATTTAGGTTCAATGCATATGCATGGCAAATAATTAATGCTCAAGAGAAGACGTACCTTACTCCAGCTTTCTTCGTACAGTAATGAATGTAGTGTAATAAAAAATAAACTAGATGCTGCTCATTCAATCCTAGATGATCGTCCTATAGATATGCAGCTTCTAGCAGGCAATTGAATTTTTTTTTAATTAATTAATAATAACAAATAGACCTAATCTAACTAACTAACTGAAATGCAATTTAAAATAGTTTAAATAATCCTATAATCTAAATAAATGGGAACACGTTCCCAAAAATACCCAACAAGGGCCCCAAAAGACTGAAATTTAAATTCTAATGTCTATCTAACTAAATCTAACTAAGACCTACTGCCTAAATCAGAAATAGGCTTCTCCGTAAGCCTAAATGCGTGGGATCAAGGCCCACGTGTTCCTGTTGTCATCCTCCAGGTGGCGTCAAGGTCCACCAAAAAGATTGTCTCCGCCGTGTGCGTTGTTCACATTCAAAGTCGTCGCTTCGCTGCGCCTCGACACCGTGTCAGATTCCGCGGGGAAGTTACGAGGCTCATGTGGACGGCGAGGACGGGGGCTCTCCGACGGTGGCAACGACGGCGCCAGAGGTGGTCGGCGGAGGTGGCCGAAGCTCCAACCTGTTGGAGGAAGAGGGCGGCTACTGCTGTGGCTATGGCGTGCAGGCGCGGGTAGGCGCTTGCTGATGGGCGTGCGGCAGTGGGTAGGCACTTGCTGATGGGCTTGCGGGCTGCAGGGACGCAGCAAGGAGAGGGTGCGGGCGCGCAGCACCTTCAGTAGCGAGCAGGCGGAGAGGGACGGCGTCTGCTGTGTAGTACGTGAATGCCTTCTGCTGGGAGGAGTGGCGCAGAGTGGAGGCACGTAGGGTGAAGTGCGCCTGCAGCTAGTGGTAGGGCGCGCTGGAAGAGAGGAGCGGTCTTGGGTGCGAGCGCCCGCTGTGGCGTGGGGGCAATGAAGGCAGGAAGGCGCGCGCACTGGTGTACGCCTGCAGTGGTTGGAAGATGGCGAGTGGGAAGAGTTGAGGTGCGGGGGATGGCGTGCGGTTGCAGCGTGCAAGGAGGATGCGCTGCAAGCCGTGCGGGCGCTGTGAGGTGAAGGCGGGTAGAGAGCACCTGCTGTTTGCTTGCAGGAAGGTGGAACGGCAGGGTGCGCTGGTGCGCGCGCAGGGAGATGGCGTGCGGGCGCCTTCAGTAGCGAGCGGGCAGAGAGGAAGTTGGCATGCGGGACTGCGCTTGCAATGAGGCGCGGGCTGATGGTGTGCGGTTGCCTACGGTGGCTGAGGGAGAGGAGGTGATGGTGCGTGGGTGCTACTGCTTGAGGTAGAGATGGAGCGTCACAGTGCTTGCCCTCTCCACAGTGGAGAAGAGAGAGCTGTTCCCCGCAGGGGGGGGAGATTCCTCCTTGTGCACACCGCCTCTTCACTTTTAAAGTCCTCTCTCTCCCTCAGTGCGCCAATCTTGGGATTTGCAAATCCCTTTCTGTTTTTGGCCGGCGAGCGTTGGAGAAGATTGCCCCAATGTCCGGCGGAGGTGGGGGAAAGAATCGCGGCTGGATGTGTTGGGGAAATTATCCCCCCACCCATGTTCTTTCTGGGTTTTATTACCTGCAAATAAAAAGAACATAATCATTACACATTAAGTCATAGAATGTTATAGAATTAAATCATGATGCATACAATTATTCTATAACTTAGTGTAGTTATTAACAAACCTAAATTGTTAAAAGAGAATTACTTAGGCTTACTATTAGTCCATTAAAATGGACTCATCACATAGAATTGCCAGCCATTCACTCTTCCATTCTCTTAGCAACCAAGTCCACCTTATCGAGTTTGTTACAAATCAATTCCATATCAAATGAATGAGAGTCATGGACTTCATTGACATTTGATCTAGGCTACTGGAACCGATTAAATGTATCCATGGAGGCATGATTGATTGAGTTCTCACTCATTTCCTCAAATAAATCATGTGCACTATCTGCATCTTTATTGAGGAAATTGCCTCCGCAAGAAGCATCCACATGATTTCTGAGTTGCTCAGTCAACCCATGATAGAAGATCTGCACGAGTTGCCATTTTGTCACCTCGTGGTGTGGACACCTCCACAATAAGTCCTGGAATACCTCCCAGGCCACATGAAACTGCTCCCCCGGCAGCTGGGTAAAGGTAGTGATTGCCCATCTCAAAGCATTGGTACGTCCGACTAGGAAGAATTTCTTCAGAAAGGCTACAACGACAAGGTTTTCAAAACTAAACACGATAGCGTAGCAACTCGTACGTTCAATAAATAAAATTTATATCGAAATGGAAATTCCGGGTCAAACTCAGGGAGGCTACGTCGATCTATATTCGCAATTATATTTTTTTTGGAATTTTTTTTTGAAAAGTGAGGCGATGTAATTACAATGAAGCCATAACAACAATCAGACTAAAAAGGGAGAGAGAGAGAAAACATGCATTCAATAATTCAAAATGTTTATACAATAAAACCAAATAAGAATTACACTAGAAAGTGGGAAATCAGCTACACTAGAAAGCAGGAAAATTCTACACTAGAAAGCTGTAAAGAAGAATGGGAGAGAGAAGTTATCCTCCTCGACGATTGCTTGGAGGACGAGCCGGACGGGACGACACATGGATGAAGGAGGACGGAGCAGGACGAAGGAGGACAAAGCAGAAGAACGGGAATGGGGCAGCACGTCATCGTCGTCGCGGGATCCACTTCTGAACGAGGGATGAAAATTTGACTTTATCTCGGGACGAGCATCCTCAGTGTGGGACAAGCTTCTCTTGAGCTTTGGAGGGGTAGAGAAGAGAAGGAAGGGATGAGAATTTCGAGTGGAGGGGGTCTCCTTTTATAGTTGCAAGGAGTGGAGGCAATTTGGTCATTACAACTCCTAAAACATTAATTCAGGACTTTTAGTGACAGATAAAACCGTCGCTAAAGGTTTGAACGTGGGCGTTGTGGGCGGCGCACGCGCGCCCGCTCACTTGCCCACCCGCACAACGCATACGCACGTCCAACCATTCTCACCCTTCCGATCGCGAGATCAGACAGCTTAGATCGCGCTACGCCCGCCACCTCAGCGCTCCCCCGATCGCGTGCGATGCCGCGTTACCACCGTGCGTGCAATAGCACGTCATCTTGATTGAGCATGCACGGCCGTTGGATCGCGATCGTGCGGTCGATCGAAGGTGCACCTTCACCCCAAATTCCGCGTGGCGAGGCTCGAACGCGTGCTCTCGCTTCACATTAGAGCACTCGACCAACGCACTGGGGGCGTGTTTGTGTTGAGTGCTTGACTTCAACGCCGGTGCATCGCAGCCATTGGATCTTGATCCAACGGTGGGGAAGGGTGGATGCGGGGGCTTCAGCAGGTGCGTGCGGGTGATTGGGCAACCGAGATGGCACCACGTGGCGCCATCTTGGCCATCCATCTTCTGGATGATATAGATGGTGCCATGGATATCGGATTGACTCGATTTTTGTGTCGTTAAGCTGCTATCGTCGATCCGAATCCATCCGTACAATCGGATTTGTCGTATGAAGTGCAAATTTACACCATCTTAGCCCTTGATCTTCTGGGGTTCCTCGGTCACTATCTGATGCTACAGATGCCTGATTAGGGTGATCATGGAGTCGTTGAACTCCAATCATCGCCTTGATCACATCTGTATGGTTGGATCTTCGATTCGAGGCCCCGATAAAAAGTTTTCCCTGTCCAAGAACATAAAAGGAGATAATTAACCTCAATTTTATTCAAACTACTCTAAATGCATGATGATGCATGTTATGCAATATTTATAGAATGCAATGCAATCCTATGCTTAAGAACATGCATAAATAGACATCTTAAGTAATGTAAATGTGTTTGCATCACAAATCTAAGCCTAGGAACATGCATGAATAGGCATTTTAACCTAAATAGATGTGTCTATATCATACTCCCATGCCTATCTTTTGCTAGTGCCTAGCAAAATTAAACTACATGCTATGTATAAAATTAAAATTAGGATTAGATCGCTTAGGCCTAACTTGTTTATTAATAATAAAAAATTTCAACTAAGGTCCTAAACAACGAAAACTCAATAGTATCCGAATGCCTGCCAGAATGCAGACCGCCCAAGTCCTCACCTTATTTGAAAAGGGAAGATACATTTTTTTATTTTTCTTCTTTTTTATTTTTTATTTTTTACTTTTGGAGTTTGAGAGTTCTAGGATAACTTTTTACAACTACTTGACCCGCCTAAGACTCGAAAAGGATTCTAAGTGCTAAGCATCTTGTGAAAATAGTGAAAGACTCACTAGGCGATCGTTTTTTGTTTCTACGACCCTAGGTGACCTTGCCTAAAGGTTTATCTTTTCGACTGGTAGCTTTCTCCCTACTTCTTTTATTTATGGGATCAACACAAGGGCGAACGCAGTGTATATCTCCCCGATTTATTCTACTTCCCTTCTTCTTCCCTAAGTGTTTTGGGAATTATTGTGCATTTTTTTGTGAGCTGGGTTGTGGACAACCAGCCAATGGGTTGTTACCCACGACAACTTGCCAGCCATACTCATGCGGTGAAATGTGATTTTGTTTATTTTTTATTTTTTTCTCCTTTTTCTACATATTTTTTTCCTTTTTTCTTTTTGTTTTTTTTTTTCTTTAGGTAGGTGGCTTCCCTAATCTAAGACTTACCTAAAAGTAGTACGATGAAAATGGTCTTGTGACTGGGCTCTGGACAACTAGGTGATGAGCTGTTACCACCGACAACTTGTCAACCATACCACCTTAGATAGTCTATTAGGTACCCAATTTCCAAAGAAACTGCCGAAAAGTGAGTTAGTGCAAAAAGAAAGTGTGTGGATGCTTAGGCTTAAACTCTCCCCAAATCAGAGGGCGAGTTGATAAGTCGCATACTTATCATCCCAATTTATTTACCAACTTAAAATGAATTTTAATTGGCGAGGACTCGAGAGTAAGTTCACATTCAAGTGAACACCTAGGCTAATTAAGCTCGAAGACCTGAATGGTCTAAGCGTTTAGGTTATCTCATATCATTTCCTTGAGTTAATAACTTCCAAATGCCTAAGTTCTCTTTTCCTAATTTCTTTCTTTTTTTATCTTTCTCAAATTTTCAAATTTTTTTTTCTTTTCCTTTTTTTTTAAAGAAACTAAAAGAAATTCTACAGAGTTAACAAAATGATTTCAGGATTAAGTATCCACCCCCCCATGCCTAAATAATGCAATGTCCTTATTGTAAAAATAAAGACATGAAAAGGGCTGAGTAAATAGAATATCACCTGAGTGATGTGAAAATCTGGTCAGCTCCGCAAAGAGAAGAGTGTATACACATGCACTAAGTTTAATGCCTTCAACTAGGCATAACATACATACAAAGAAGAAATTGAGAATTCACAAGTGCAGGTCAGAATCAAAATAAAAATATTAATCCTCAGACCCGCCAGCAGAAGATGTCCACAGACGTGGACCAGATTATGGTGCAGACCCATGCCCCAGGGTCGAGTGGTTCTCAGGTTCTGGATGAAAATCACCCAGAACTAAAGGTTGTTGTGTTTGCGGTGTCGGGCCTGCGGTTTAGTGGTGTGCAACCCAAGACCAAAGTGTCGGATAATGGGTAAAGATGGTTCAATAGGTGCAGTTGCCCACTTAACATCTAGCTCAGAAAAATAATCAATTATTTTGAGCTTAGGTTGCACGTGAAAGATATTGTAAGGGTCCTGGTAGAAAGTAGGTGGTTTCAGGTCAATAGGTGCCCATAGATCCAAAATCAAAGTTCCCTCATAATTAGCCTCCCAAATTTTTATTTCAACAATTCTATCTTCCAACATCAATGGCTCAGGCTCCGGGACCTCTAGCATATCATTCACCCCATATGATTCTCCCAAGTCCAGAAATCATGGCTGAATCAATATTGACTTGGGCATAATGATCTCAGAAGTCAGCTCTTCGAGCTACAGATGAGGAATGGGGTCACTGATTGAATCATCAAGTAAATGAGGATTCAAATCCTCCACATTAGCCCCAACCGAATCAAAATCTTCAATGACTGGGCTATCAAATGGTTGGTTCGTCATGCTCCTCGAACCCATTTGTCTCACTAAAATCATCTTTCTTAAGCTTAAGTGAGACTTCACTGAGAGATTCCTCACCCTCAGAATCAAAGAATCCATGATCCACATTTATATATGTCTCAAAATCATATGTCATTTCATGGTCCGTGGAGACATATTTCTCATCATTCCCTGGCTCTAGGATCTCGGGTGAGAAACTCGATTCATCCTCAAAGGGTTGCTCTAGCCCAATCTGATCATCTCCAATCTCAGAATATGTATCCCCCCCGACAGGCGCCTGAGCGGGTTCAGACATTGGCTCTCCTGAAAGGGGTTCATCTTGAGAATCATCCCAAGATTTGACTAGGAAAACCACAAATTTCATCCTCAACCTCGACAATTTCCCAAGAAGAAACTCACCCAGGTCCTTATCCCTAACACTTTGGAGCAAATCCAATAAAGAACTATTAAGTTCATCAATCATTTTGATCATAGGCTCCAGTGCTTCATTGCATGGTGTTGGCTGAGCTTCTAAGGATTGTATAGTGTTCCTCAAATTAGCCAACACCCTATCCTGGATCTAGTTCACCTGAACCAACTGGTTCGATTCAGGTTTAGGTGGGTTTGGGTTAAATTTAGGGGAGTCAGGATGTCGAGGTTCTCAAGTCATTCCCTGAAAGTAGGTCATTCTAGGTTGTTCAAAGGATGCTGGCAACCTATATTCAGTGGAATACTGGGGAGGGTAGGTGTTATAATCATTATATCCTTCCTGATTGTAGATCGGGTTGGTTTTGTCATCAAAGGATGGAGATCCATAATCATTGTAGGTTTGGGAAGGATAGTAATCATAGTCGTGTTGTCCAAGGTTAGGCCCAGAACACTGAGGTCCGAATTCATATCCCCAATCAAAGTCATCCTGGCTAGTGGATAGGTAATTACAAGTCAAGTCAAAATAGTAATCATCTTGGGGATAAGTGGTGGTAGGAGGATAGGATTGGAAATGTGTGTAAGACGTGGAAGGGTACATGGTGAAGTAAGGAGGGAAATCAGAAGAGAAAAAAGAAGCCCTGTGATGCGAAAAATCGCGTGATTTGTAATTAGGATTTTTAAAGTCGTAACAAGCAAAATTGAATACGCCTTTAAATTTCTATTCCTAGATAGGGAAGTATCTAGGGTTGTCCAAGGAGGCATGTTTGCAATTCAAATCTCTTACTTTTGAAGGAAACTCAATCTTTCTTTTTGGTATTTCAAATATATAATTTTTATGTTTTGAAATAATGAAGGCAAAATGCGAATTGTTGACGGAAAAGAAACTAACACCTACAATCACTAAGCTAAAACCTAAGTGAAAAATATGACCCCTCCCTAAGCTCACTCTAGGCACGTGGAGGCCTAAAGTAATTAGGAAGTCGAAGTGAAAAAGTGCTAGAACAAAGATAAAGCAATTGCAATAGAAAATGAAAAGAAGGCAAATTTATTTAGTAGAATTTGTGTTTTACAAAAACATGTAGAGGAATGCTTCTACTTAAAATGGAAAATATAAAAGCAATAAAAAAAACACAAATCCTCTTGCAGAATCTAGTGAAGAAGGGAGTCCTCTTACTCCAAGCCTAGCTGCTCGGCTTGAAAAGAAGGTCTCCTTCTTCTCCTTCCTTGAATGCTCCTCCAAGGTGGATGCTCTCCACCTTAATTCTTTCCTCCAAGGGTGGGCGTGTGCCACCCTTAAGCTTCTCCTCCAAGGTGGCGTGGACCACCTTCAAGACATCCTCCAAAGGTCTTCCTTGCCTAGCTTCTCCGTTGGCTGGTGTGGGCACAAGAGAGAACGGAAGAGGGGAAGGCACCAAGGGGACAGAGTATCCCCTTAATCTTCTTCTTCTTCTCTCTTGGGTGTGAGCTTTAGGTAGAATATGAGAGGTATTTTGCTAGCCAAGGATGAGTTGTAAGGTGGTGGGTGTTGGTCTTTTTATAGGGTAGGATGAGAGGGTTAAGGTGACTCTTGAAATGGATGGCTAAGATGGGAAGATGGGGGTGGTTAGGTGATCTTATGGTGGAGATTAGTTGGTGCCAAGTAGGGGGGTGTGAAGGTGGTGGTTATGGTGGTGAAGAGCCACCTAAAGGTGGCACCAACCATGAAGGGATGCCTTGGTTTTGGCACCACCATGAGGGCTTCTAGAAGGAGGGTTAGGTGGATGGTGGAGTTGGGTTTAAGGGAAGATATGTGGTGGAGATGAAGGGGGTTTCGGAGGGAAAAAGTGGGGCCAATTGTTGGGTGCTTATGAGGGGTTTTGGTGCCACTTTGTAGTGTCTTTTGGAGGTAGTGGGTAGGCTAGGTTGGCACCAAAGTGAGGTGGAAGTAGGGTTCGCTTATGTGGAGCTAGTTGGTGGAGTTGTTGGGTAGGGTTTTTAGGTGGTAAAAAGCCAAGGGAGCTGGAGCATAGCTAAGCTAAGCTAACCTAGCTTAGCTAGTAGTGAGTAGAGGAGGAGGTATTGGAGCAAGGGTTTGAAGAGAGGAGCTGAGGAGGAGAAGTATGGAGCTTGAACTCTAGCTGACTTAGCTTGCTAGTTCTTTGCTAGCTGCTAAGCCAAGCTAAAGTGAGCTGGCTTCTACCAAAATGAGCTAAGGTGAACTAGGTCTGGTGCTCTCAGGGAGGATCAAGCTGGTTGAGGCAGCTAAGGTAGCTTAGCTCAACTGAGTTGAGCTAAGATGAATCCCCGAAAGCTAGACTTGAGCTTCTTAAGCTGGAATGAAGTCATCTTCAGTTTGCTGGAGTTGAGTAGAGCTGGATGTAGCTGGACCTGAGCTGGGGTAGACTCCAATCAACTCAACTGGGCTAGCTAGAGCTCCTTATGGACTAATGGGAGCTGAGATGAGCTAGACTCAGCTAAGTTGAGCTGGATCTGAGCTAACCTAAGCTAGGGTGAGCTGAGATGAACTCTCTTAAGCTTCCATTCACCTGAGATGAGCTGAATGGAGTTGGGATGAGCTTACCCTAGTCTAAGTGAGCTGGATTCCAGTTATGGTGAACTGGATCAAGTTGAGTTCCAAGTCTTAGCTTATTCATCACCAATTGCCTTCCTGAGTGCAAGGGTTTTAGGAATCTGTATATCTGTTCATCCCTAACACTCACAAAAACAAATTAAAAAGATAAGAAAAATGCAATGCATTCCTATCCTAATTTATGACTAAATGAAACCCAAAAAACCCATTTGCGAAGCAAAACCCTAAGAGCTAGGATTATTTTAATGCAAAAGAATGATGATAAACTAGCGTTTAGCACCCTGTAATACAAAAATACAAGCCTGTCCTTAGGTTGGGTAGCCTAAAGGTCTACAGACTCTCAGAATCTGTTATAAGATTACTGTCGATTTACTCTACTTATGTCCAGGCAATACAACCAGTTAGAAGGAGGGACAAGGGAGAAGGTTCTTCCTTTGGCTTGCACCTCCAGTTCCTAGTGTACCCCTCAGCCGCAGTCGTTTGATGCTACTCCCCTAGCTAGACATCAGATTGACTAGTATAAGAAGGTTAATCGTGAACAATCTCAAATTGGATCTCGACGAGAGAACCAGTCCTTAAGGCCAATGTCTAATCAATTTTAGTTAGGCTTGGGACAATAGTACGCTAGGAATGTGATGGACCCTTTAGATGGGTTGTGCACTTAATGATCAGTTAAAATGTGTGTGCGTGCACAACCAGGGCTTTCAAACAAGGTTATTTGATGATGTGTCTTTTAGGGTTCAACCTTGTTTAGTAGCTTTTAGGGTTTAATCTTTAAGTATATCCAATTAAGGTTCAATAGAACACTCCATGTTTTGAAAGCATTGGTGTAGATATATTCCTTTAAAAATCAAAAATAAAATGTGGAGTGCTTTGGTTCAGTCCTAAAAATCAACCCTAAGTGGCAAGCTACTTGATGAATCGCTTTTATCTTAAGTGGTGCAGCCCAAACAGTTCAATCAGTTGGCCTATTGCACCACTTAGTTAAGGCACACAGAAATGTTTGACCTATTCAGATTTCTACTCACTTATTTGTGTGTTGAATTAACTGTACCGGATCCACAGGTTAGATCCCGGTTAAGTGGTAGAATTGATGTGATTGTGCGCCTTAGGGTGAGAAGTTGTGGGTGTTAAGTGTGTAGCTTTCAGAAAGTCCCACAAGAGAAGAGTATTTTTTTTTTTTATATATGTGGGGGTGAGATGAGTGGAGGTGGCAAGCAAACAACCAAATCTATCCTAGGGTTTATAAAAAGCACCTAAGTTGATTTGGGTTTGAGTTATTAGTGTGGTAAAATGAATTAGTGGGTGGGGGTGGTGGGGATAAACTTACAAAACCTTCATCCGCACTTTTCTCCGATCTAACTGCTTTGGCCTGCCTCGAAAGAGTACCTGCAATCACAGTAAGATCAGAGAAAAAGTGAGATAAAAGTTAGGTAAGTTGGAAAAAAAACACGGAAAAAAAATCAAAGAGCATTGACTCCACGGCAACGGTGCCAAAATGATCGCACGTGTTTCGCGAGTTTGAAATCAGGGTTACAAGTAACCCATCGTCATAGTTACAAAACTCATGGTCAAATAAAATTTATATTGAAAACTCCAAGGGAGTCCCAAGTCGAACACGGGGAGGCAAATGTTTGATTTTGAAAATCCGCATCTCTTTTTATTTATTTATTTCATTTTTTTTCTATTTTTTTTGGTATTTTTAATAGGGCAAGAGATTAGGTCAATGAAAACTTTATCTACATGCAAAAATGTAAGAGAGAGAGGGAGAAAGAGAGAGAGAGAAACAATCATCTATTCATGAACAACTGTTTGTTACAACTACGAAAGCAGGAAACTACACTACGAAAGCGTAAAAAGATAGAAAGAGGTGAGGGAAATCCCCCTCGACAGTTGCTCGGAGGGTGACTCGCTTTGACATCGCCTGGAGGACGGTGGTGAGGAGCAGGACGAAGGACGATGGAGCAGAAGGACGAAGGATGGGGTAGGACGGCATTGCGACGAGGATCTTCTTCCCGAAGGATGGTGAGAGGACGACCACAGGATGCTCCACGAATGGGGATGAGGGGAGGGAAAACTATTTGAATTTCTACTCTAGAGGAGCATCCCGGGCTTGGGACAAGCTCTCTCTAGAGCCTTGGAGGTGGTGAGAGGAAGAAAGGAAGAGATGGTTTGGAATGGTGGTGGATAGCTCCTTTTATAGTGGAGGAAGAACAAATTCATATCTGGGTCATTACTGACATCCATAAATGTCCCTGAAGATCCGCCCTTCAATTCCTCCTATTGGCGCACACAGACCATTAGTGACAGCTGCAAGCATCACTAAAGGCTCGCGTCACTGAAGATCCACGCCTATCCTCCGCTAGCGCGTGCATCGCACACTACGTGCTTCACGTGCCTGTGCTTCCCGAGCTGTGTGCACATGTGCGTTACATGCGCTACGCTGCACGCGGTTGCGGCTGTGCGTGTGTGCTGCTGCTGGCCAGCGTTGGGCGACCTAGATGGCACCACGTGGCGCCATCTAGGCCGTCCATTCTTTCTTTTGTAGAGGGTGCCACGGTGCTTAGATCAAGACGATTCCTACGTTGTTGGACTACGATCGTCACTCTGGATCTATCCGTACGGTTGGATTTTCCATCCAAAACTCATATGGATGTCGCATTGCCCCCTGGCAATTGATCTTCCTCGGACCTCATACAATGCTACGGTTCTCCGATCTAGACGATTTCATAGGCGCTAGTCCTAATCAAATCCATACGTTCCAATCATCCATCTGAGGCCCTGAAATAAGTCTTCTCTCCTGACCATAAAAAGTACCTAATTAACTTAAAATATATACATCTACTCTAAATGCAGAATGATGCATGCTATGCAATATTTATAACATGGAATGCAAATCTAAGCCTAGGAATATGCATGAATAGGCATTTTAACCTAAATAGATGTGTTTATATTAGTGAGCCTGCTGCAATGGGCCTCGGACAATAGCTCCTTCCAAACTTCTTCATCTCTTGGAACACATAATCGACCATGAAGTCTGAGCACTCCATCTACAAAGGTGAACTCACCGAGGTCTCCTGCAAGTACCTAATTATGAAGAATCTGTAACTCGGCATCCTCCATTTGCTGGTCAACTATACGAGAGATCATATCAGGATGGGTCCGCCTCATCATTGTCAACTTCTCCAGGTGTCTTCTCACCTGTAAAGGCTTCCACTGAGCCGTCTCAACCATACTGGTCCATATCTATGCTTGAAGAGCTGTCAATTTGGCTGGTGGCTTTCTACTGAGGGTGTCTGCCATGACATTCCCCTTCTCGGGGTGATAGACTATTGAGCAGTCATAATACTTGAGGAGCTCCATGCAGTGCCTCTATCTCAAGTTCAACTCCTTCTGACCAAAAAGGTACTTCTAGCTCTTGTGAACTGTGTGGATCTCGAAGGTCTCGTCGTACAAGTAGTGGCGCCAAATCTTTAGGGCGAAGACTACAGCCGCCAATTCTAGGTCATGTGTCAAATAGTTCTTCTCATGAGACTTCTGTTGCTTCGAAGCATAGGCAACCACATGCCCTTGCTGCATCAGAAAATAGCCCAGTCCCTGGAGTGAAGCATCGATGTTTACAATAAATCCGCCATCGTTACCTAATAAACACACATGAATTCATGATAAAATGCTTATTTATGATAGTCCTAGGCTTAGCATTACATATCATGTTATAAATACTGTATAACATCCATTGCATGACAATTAGGATAGTTGTGTATTATGTACATTAATTCTTCCATTTTATAAGGCCAGGGGTAGTGAGACATCTTTACAGGCTTCGGATGAATAATCCGACCGTACGGATGAATCTGGAGTGACGATCGCAGTCCGTCAACGCAAAAATCACCTCGATCAGAGCTCCGTAGCACCTTCTACAAGAAGAAGAAGACGGACGACCCAAATGGCGCCATGTGGATCTCAATCGAACGGCTGAGACAGCTCTAAGCTACCCTACCTGAGCCATCGTGTCCCCAGCCTTGCCGCAAGAAAAGATCCCAGTCGTTGGATCTCAATCAAACTGTTGAGACACGTGCTCCCATGGCTGAAGGGCGCTCTACATCACCCGGCCTCAAGCAGCTCAAGGAAGGATTTGCCTCGACCATTGGATCTTCATCCAACGGTCAAGGCACGCAACCGCACCGCTCTCCAATCGACAAAGTGGCGCTTTGGCCAAACGGTGAAGCGCCCGCTACTCAAACGAGAGGCATGGGTTTGAGCTGCAATCCACCACGCCCGTTACAGCGTCGATGCTGAACGATTTACGAAGCTACGCTAACGTGTTCGGTTTTGGAAAACCTGTCGTTGTAGTTCGAAAGCGAAGGATTCGTGTTCAACAAATAAAATTTATACCGAAATTAAAATTCCGGGTCGAACACAGGGAGGCGAACGTTTGATTTAAAAACTTCGCGTTTCTTTTTATTTTGTCACGAAGAAATTCAATTTAAACTATCTAAGTATCTACAACAAATAAAAGAGAGAGAGGGAGTAAGAGAGAGAGAAAGAATACTATACATGGAAATCAAAATGAGATGTAGAATAGACAAGGAATTTATCATAAAAGAGTTCGTTCGTTACAACTAGAAAACATAAAACAATTACTCTAGAAAGCATTAAAAGAATGGAGGGAGAAATGTCCTCGACGATCGCTCGGAGGACGAATAGACTACTCTAGAAAGCAGTAAATCTATACTAGAAAGCAGTAAAAAGAATAGGGAGAGAGAATCCTCCTCGACGGTCGCTTGGAGGACGAGCCGGACGGGACGACGCCTGGACGAAGGAGAACGAAGCAGGACGAAGGAGGACGAAGCAGAAGAACGGGAATGAAGCAGCACGCCGTCGTCGTCGCGGGATCCACTTCCGAAGGGGGACGAAAATTTGGACTTTATCTCTCGAGAAGCATCCCAGGTGTGGGACAAGCTTCTCTTGAGCTTTGGAGAGGTAGAGAGGAGAAGGAAGGGATGAAAATTTCGTATGGAGGGGGTCTCCTTTTATAGTTGCAAGGAGTGGGGGCAAAATGGACATTACATCTTCAAAATAATAAATAAGGGGTCTTTAGTGACGGATAAAACCGTCGCTAAAGCCCTCAACGTGGGCGTAGCCTCCGCGCCCACGCGCGCCCGCTCGGCTGCCCGCGCGTAACGCCTACGCACGTCGCTTGATTTTCAGCCGTCCGATCGCGAGATCGGACGGCTTAGATCGCGTCCGCGCCCGCTGCGTAGCGCGCCCGCCCGCGTGTGATCGCGCGTTACGCCCGGCGTCCAATCGCGCGTCGTCCTGATTGAGCGCGCGCAACCGTTGGATCTTCATCTGACGCTCGTCCGCGCCCGCTCGCCCGCGCCTTCCACCCCCTCACCGCGGCTCGAACCCGCGACCTCCGCTTCGCCCGCAGCTGCGTCGCCGCTGCGCTACGCGGGCGAAATGGTCGCGCGGACGCTTTTAAGCGCGAGCGACCGCAGCCGTTGGATCGAGATCCAACGGCGGAGAGGAGACGGTGCGCGGTCTTCACAAGATGCATGCGGCCGATTGGGCGGCTGAGATGGCGCCACGTGGTGCCATCTTGGCCGTCCATCTTCTGGAAGTTGTAGATGGTGCCACGGATGTCGGATTGACTCGATTTTTGTGTCCTTGGGCTGCGATCGTCAATCCGAATTCATCCTTGCGGTCGGATTTATCATCTGAAGTGTGGATTTACACCATCCTGACCCTTGATCTTCTAGGGTTCCCCAGTCTCTATCTGATGCTACGGATGCCTGATTAGGGCAATCTTGGAGTCGTTGAACTCCAATCGTCGCCCTGATCATATCCATACGGTTGGATCTTTGATCCGAGGCCCCGATAAAATATTTGCCCTGTCCAAGCACATAAAAGGAGACAATTAACCTCCATTTTATTCAAACTACTCTAAATGCAAGATGATGCATGTAATGCAATATTTATATCATGAAATGCAATCCTATGCTTAAGAACATGCATAAATAGACATTTTAAGTAGTGTAAATGTGTTTACATCATACCCCCATGCCTATCTTTTGCTAGTCCCTAGCAAAAACTATATGCTATTTATAAAAGAATTAGGTTAGATTATTTGGACCTGAGTCACTTTCAATCATTAAGAAATTGCCTACCTAGGAACTGAACTTTCAAAGACACAACAGTGCCCGGGTATCAACCAAAATGCAGACCGCCTCAAGCCTCGCCTTATTCAAAGAAAAATTTCTTTTTCTCTTTTTAATCTTTTCTAATTTTTTTTTATTTTTTTTTTTGGATTTTCAAATTTTAGGGTTCAAGAGTGGCTTTCTACGACCATTCAACTCACCCAAGATTTGATGAGAATCCTAAGTTTTAAGCATCTTATTGTGATTGTGATAGACTCGTTGACCGGCAATTAGAACAGACTTCGGATTTCTACGCCTCTAGGTGACCTCAAAAGGAATTCTTCCTGAAGGTGTATCTTTACAACCGGTAGCTTTCTCCCTACTTTTATTTTTTAACGGGGTCAACACAAGGGTGAATCCAGCGTATATCTCCCCGGTTTATTCTACTTCTCCGCTTCTTCCTAAGTGTTTTGGAAATTTTTAGTGCATTTTCTGAGCTGGGTTCTGGACAACCGGTCGATGAGCTGTTACCACCGACAACTTGCCAGCCATACTCGTGCGGTGAAGTGTGGCTTATTTCTTTTTGTTCTTTTCTCCTTTTTGATCTTTTTTTTTTTTTTTTTTTTTAAGTAGGTGGCTTCCCTGGTCTAAGATTTACCTAAAGGTAGCAAAAAGAGAAAGGTCCAGTGACTGGGCTCTGGACAACCTACCTATGGGCTGTTACCCACGATAACTTGCCAGCCATATCACCCTAGAAGGTTCATTAGCTACCCAATTTCCGTAAAAATCGCCGAACAACGAGTCAGTGCAAAGAAAGTGTGTAGATGCTTAAGACTCGAAATTCCCTCAAATCAGAGGGCGGGTTGATAAGTCGTGTACTTATCACCCAAACTTATTTATTCCAATTATAATAGAATTAAGATGGCGAGAACTCGAAAAACAAATCCACATTTTAGTGGATACATAGGCTGATTAAGTCCAAAGACCTGAAGGGTCTTTGTGTTCAAACCATAATATAGTATTTCTTAAGATCGAAAATTTTCTTAAACCCAAATTCTCTTTCCTAATTTTGATTTTTTTTTTTTTATAAAATAAAACAAATCTACGGAGCTAACGAATGAATTCAAAGATAAATATCCACCCCCCCATGCCTATCTAATGCAATGTCCTCATTGTATTAAAAAGACATAAAACAGAGTGGAAAAGCGTAGAAAGCACCTGAATTGCGTGGATATCGGGTCCGCTCCGAGATGAAAATGTAAAAGAACTGTATATGTGCTGACTTTAGTGCCTTCAGCTAGGCACACTATACAAAGAAAAGAAATGAAGAATTCAGAAGTGCAAGTCAAAATTAGAATAAACAGAAGAATCCTCCGACCTGTCAACAGAGGTCCACAGATGTGGACCAGATTGTGGTGCAGACCCATCCCCCATAATCGAGAATATCTTAGGTTCTGGATAAAAATTACCCAAAACCTAAAATCAGAATGCAAGCGGGGTCGGGCCTGCGATTTGTGAGGATGCAACCCAAGGCCAAAATGTCGGGTTACAGAGAATTGAAGCTCAAAAGGATAATCGTTAAATGTGTGCTTGAGTTTGACATCCTCGAAACAAATGTCGTAAGGGTTCTGATTTGATGGTTTCAGCTTAAAAGGAACCCTTCGACTCAATCTTCCATATCCTCCAAAATTAACTTCCCAAATTAGAACTTTCCCGCTCCTATCCACCTCATTAAGTGTATCAAATTCCAAGGCCTCTTGTATATTCATCACCCCGTCTGAAATCTCCAAGTCTAGATGATGTGGCAAAATCAAAATTGACTTGGGTCTAATTATCTCAGAATTAGAATCATCAATAAGCTCAACAGGGTGTAACTGATAATCAGGGCATTGAATTGATTCCTCCAGAAAATGCAATTCTGGATCTGTATCGTGTGCCCTAATGAGATCAGTTTCCTCAGTTATTGGGCTATCAAATGATCTATCAGATTCCTCAGGCCCAATCGTCTCACAAAAATCGTGATCTGAAAACTCGTGTGAGACTTCGCAACTTGAATCTTCACCATCAAAGAAATCAGGATCCGTATCAATGTATGTCCCAAAATCAGTTGTCACTTTGTGTTCCCAGAAGACATACGTTTTCTCGTAACCCGGCTCAGGGATCTCAGGTGAAGAAATCAGATCATCCTTAATTGGTTGCTTTAATTCAATCTGGTCAGCCTCGTAACACATGTTCCCCCCAACAGGTGCCTGAGCGGGTTCTGTCATTGGCTTTCCTGAAGAGGGTTCATCCTGGGAATCATCCCAAGATTGAATCAAAGCAACCACGAATCTCATCCTCAATTTCGCTAATTTCCCGAGTAGAAACTCACCCGGGTTCTTATCATTAACGTCCTGGAGCCAATCCAACAAAGACTTGTTTAAATCATCAATCATTTCAATCAAGGGCTCCAATCTCTCAATGCAAGGTATTGGCTGAACTTCTAAAGATTGTATGATATTTCTCAAGTTAGCCAGAACCTTATCTTGAACCTGATTAACCTGAACCAAATGAGTTGGTTCAGGATTGGGCGGGTTTGACATCAAAGCAGAGGAATTAACGAATTGAGATTCGTTATACCCTTCCTGAAAATAGGTCATTCCAGAATGTTCAAAGGATGGTGATGACCTAAAGGCAGTGAAATCAGAGGATGGGTAAGGATCAGTGTATCCTTCTTGATTGTAGATCGCATTAGGTTGTTCATGAAAGGAGGACGATCTATAATCGATGCAACTCTGAGAAGGATAGAATTGAGAATCAAAGTGTTCAGGGTTAGACCCTAAACACGGAGGTCCGGAATTATATCCCCAATCCGAATTATCCCAACTAACTGATGATCGATTACAATACGAGTTGGGATAATCGTCATGTTGAGGATAATTTACAACAGGAGGGAAAGAGCGAAAATGCGTGAAATATGTGGAAGGATTCATGATACGCGGGAGGAAGAAAGGTGCCCTGTAATACAAACAATCAAACCTGTCCTTAAATATGTTAGCCTAAAGACCTACAGACTCTCAAAACCCGTCTTGAGATAAAGGAATGATTTGATCTACTTCCGTCTGTTCAATCCAACCAGTTAGAAGGAGGGACTGGGGAGAAGGTTCTTCCTTCGGCTTACGCCTCCGGTTCCTAGTGTACCCCCCAGCCGCGATCGTTTGACTCTGCTCCCCTAGCTAGACATCAGATTGAACAGTAGAAATAGACTAATCGAAAATAATCTCGTTCTGGGTTCTGAAGAGCGAGTCCAATCCTTAAGGCCAACGTCTACTTTGTTTTATTTAGGGCTAGGTTTGAATGTGCTTTGGAATGTGATGGGCCCTTTAAATGGGTTGTGCCCTTAATGATTGATTGAAATTTGTGTAAGTACGTGCACAACCAGGGTTTTCAAGCAAGATTATTTATAATGTGTGAATTTTAATGTTCAAATCCTGCTTAAGTAGCTTTTAGGGTTTCAAATTAGGTGAATTGCAATCAAATTTCTAGGCAAACCAAGTTTTACAAGCACAGGTGAAGATGTTTTCCTTTAAAGTTTAAAAAGAATGTGGAGTGCCTGGTAAATCCCTAAGAGTTGAACCTAATTGGCAGCTACTTGATGAGTTGATTTTATTTGAAGTGGTGCGGCCCAATCAACTCAATCAATTGACCTGTTGCACCACTTAATTAGGTACACAAATGATTACCTAATCTGATTTCTACTCGATTATGTGTTTGTGTGTACCGGCTCCTAAGATCGGTTTACCGGTTGAGTTAGAAAATCAGATGAGGTTGTGTACCTCTGTGAGATTTTTTTATTTTTTTCTTTTCTTTTTAATGTGGGGGTTGGAGTGAGTATGGATGTCAAACAACAAAACAATCTGACCTTAGAGTTTATAAGAACACCTAGGTTGATTGATGTTTGAATTATTATATGATGAAATGGAATCTAATGGGTGGGAGGTGGGGGATAACTTACAAAACCTTCCACAGCACTTTACTCTGATCTACCGCTTTTGCCTGTCTCGAAAGAGTACCTGCAATTACAATAAGAAAGGAGAAAAGTGAGGTAAATGATTTGTAAGTTACAAAACGCGAAGAGAAATCAAAGAGCGTTGCCTCCCCGGCAACGGCGCCAAAATGTTGAACGATTTACGAAGCTACGCTAACGTGTTCGGTTTTGGAAAACCTGTCGTTGTAGTTCGAAAGCGAAGGATTCGTGTTCAACAAATAAAATTTATACCGAAATTAAAATTCCGGGTCGAACACAGGGAGGCGAACGTTTGATTTAAAAACTTCGCGTTTCTTTTTATTTTGTCACGAAGAAATTCAATTTAAACTATCTAAGTATCTACAACAAATAAAAGAGAGAGAGGGAGTAAGAGAGAGAGAAAGAATACTATACATGGAAATCAAAATGAGATGTAGAATAGACAAGGAATTTATCATAAAAGAGTTCGTTCGTTACAACTAGAAAACATAAAACAATTACTCTAGAAAGCATTAAAAGAATGGAGGGAGAAATGTCCTCCTCGACGATCGCTCGGAGGACGAATAGACTACTCTAGAAAGCAGTAAATCTATACTAGAAAGCAGTAAAAAGAATAGGGAGAGAGAATCCTCCTCGACGGTCGCTTGGAGGACGAGCCGGACGGGACGACGCCTGGACGAAGGAGAACGAAGCAGGACGAAGGAGGACGAAGCAGAAGAACGGGAACGAAGCAGCACGCCGTCGTCGTCACGGGATCCACTTCCGAAGGGGGACGAAAATTTGGACTTTATCTCGCGAGAAGCATCCCAGGTGTGGGACAAGCTTCTCTTGAGCTTTGGAGAGGTAGAGAGGAGAAGGAAGGGATGAAAATTTCGTATGGAGGGGGTCTCCTTTTATAGTTGCAAGGAGTGGGGGCAAAATGGACATTACATCTTCAAAATAATAAATAAGGGGTCTTTAGTGACGGATAAAACCGTCGCTAAAGCCCTCAACGTGGGCGTAGCCTCCGCGCCCACGCGCGCCCGCTCGGCTGCCCGCGCGTGACGCCTACGCACGTCGCTTGATTTTCAGCCGTCCGATCGCGAGATCGGACGGCTTAGATCGCGTCCGCGCCCGCTGCGTAGCGCGCCCGCCCGCGTGTGATCGCGCGTTACGCCCGGCGTCCAATCGCGCGTCGTCCTGATTGAGCGCGCGCAGCCGTTGGATCTTCATCAGACGCTCGTCCGCGCCCG
This sequence comes from Thalassia testudinum, assembly GCA_037157565.1. NCBI lineage: Eukaryota > Viridiplantae > Streptophyta > Magnoliopsida > Alismatales > Hydrocharitaceae > Thalassia > Thalassia testudinum. Next base: position 74,328,244 of record JAZHRO010000024.1, on the reverse strand, counting down.
CTCGCCCGCGCCTTCCACCCCCTCACCGCGGCTCGAACCCGCGACCTCCGCTTCGCCCGCAGCTACGTCGCCGCTGCGCTACGCGGGCGAAATGGTCGCGCGGACGCTTTTAAGCGCGAGCGACCGCAGCCGTTGGATCGAGATCCAACGGCGGAGAGGAGACGGTGCGCGGTCTTCACAAGATGCATGCGGCCGATTGGGCGGCTGAGATGGCGCCACGTGGCGCCATCTTGGCCGTCCATCTTCTGGAAGTTATAGATGGTGCCACGGATGTCGGATTGACTCGATTTTTGTGTCCTTGGGCTGCGATCGTCGATCCGAATTCATCCTTGCGGTCGGATTTATCATCTGAAGTGTGGATTTACACCATCCTGACCCTTGATCTTCTAGGGTTCCCCGGTCTCTATCTGATGCTACGGATGCCTGATTAGGGCGATCTTGGAGTCGTTGAACTCCAATCGTCGCCCTGATCATATCCATACGGTTGGATCTTTGATCCGAGGCCCCGATAAAATATTTGCCCTGTCCAAGCACATAAAAGGAGACAATTAACCTCCATTTTATTCAAACTACTCTAAATGCAAGATGATGCATGTAATGCAATATTTATATCATGAAATGCAATCCTATGCTTAAGAACATGCATAAATAGACATTTTAAGTAGTGTAAATGTGTTTACATCAGTCGACTAAAATAGCATCGCTCGATCTTGATCGAGCAGTTGAGATTCTTCATGCACAATCTGACGCTACCCACCAACACGAGGATGCACGCTAGATTTCACGCACGCCATCAGAAGAATGTAGTTAAGATGACCAGGGGTCACATCCGCCGTCCAATCCTCACAATCACGTGAGTCACGCGATTCAAATCAATGAGGCACGATTTGCGGGCAGCTCTCAACCATGAGATTAATGATCCAATGGTTGCCAATGCACGCGCCAGCAGTGCGAAATTCAAACACAGGCGAGCGCACGTTTCCTCGCGATCTTAGCCATCCATGCCCGATCCAATGGTTGATGATCGTCGTGCCCTATGCCAACTACAACCGTGCTTCCAAGCACCAACCAAGGCATGTGAATGCTACAGCAACACCTCCGACGGGTCTTTAGCAACATCTTAAATGTCTCTCAAGACCTGTGCACGCAAACCACCTCCATTTCACCACTATATAAACACCCCTACACCCCCCATTCCTCATCATCTCTACCTACTCTACTCCCACCTACTCCTAAGCTCTAGTAGCCTACCAAAGCTCCATTAGAGCTTACTCTCAAGCTTCAAAGGCCTCCTTTTATTGTAATATTCCTATTTCCCACCAAATATTCATCCTTCATCCCACCACCTTCATAGGTTGCCTTGGAGCTGCCTTCCCACCTCCATTTTAGTAGAAGATCATCTCCATCTCCTCACCTCCATTCCAAAGCCTCGCTGAAGCATTCCTCTACCCGACGTCCTCCTGCATCTCACCTCTGTCGTCTCACATCTCACCTCCATCCAGGCTTCTGTCAGGCGCCATCGTCTCGCCGAACAACAGATTCAGGAGATTTCTTCTCACCCCTATCTCTTTTATGCTTTCGTAGATTATTGTAATAAACATTGGAGTGATATATCATATTTGTTCCATCTCATTTTGTGAACTTATCTTGCTTGTCATTTTATTTCAAAAACACGAAAATCACAAAACCTCAAAATACCAAAAAGAAAAAAAATGAAGCGTGATTTTCAAACAAAGTAAACATCACCTCCTTGTGTTTGACCCAGGACTCCCTTGGAGTTTCGGTTATAAGTTATATTTGATAGACGCATTTTGCGAGCTACGACGATGGGTTCTCCAAACCCCAATTTTAATTTGCGAAACACAACTCATCATTTTGGCACGTTCTCAGGGAGGCGACGGAATTTACTTTCTTGTTTTCTGCACTTCTTTGCATTTACATATTATTAACCCTGCTTGTCTCTGATCTACTATCTTTTAGGTACCCTAGCATGGAGATCCAAGTGCGGTAGACCGGAGTAAAGTGCGGGTAGAGTAATTTATAAGTGCCCCCCACATTTCCCCCCACTAATTTCATTTTGCCACATTCATAACCAAGACCTAATCTACTTAGGTGTTTGCATAAACCCTAGGATAGAATTTGTTTGTCTTGTTTGCCACCTCCACTCATCTCACCTTCACATATAAGAAAAAAACAAAAAGATACTTTTTGTGGGACGAATCAACATACACACTTTATACACCCACATTTGGGGCACCTAACTTGACTTGATTTTGATCTACTCAACCGAGATTCTGACCTGTGGAACTAGTACACCAATTCAACACATAAAGGAGTAGAAATCATATTAGGCTAATCACCTTTCTGTGTACCTTAATCGGTGGTGCATTTAGGCCTGTTGATTGAATTGCCTGGGTCGCTAATGCGAAATTTAGCGTGATTTGTAATTAGGGTTTTTAGAGTTGTAACATGCAAAATCGCATATGGTTTTAAAATTTATAACCTAGATAGTGGGGTATCTAGGGTCGTCCAAGGAGGCAATATGTTTGCAAAATTCAGGTCTCTTGCTTGGAAATAGAAATCACCTTTCTTTTTGGTCTTTTCAACTATATCATTTTTTTAGGGTTTTGAAATAATGAGCATTTGCAAAGTTGTTGATGAAGAAAAAGGAGATCTAAACCTAATCCACTAAACTATTGCTAGAGTAACAGTAAAGGCCTCTCCTTAACCTCACTTTAGGCACGAAAAAGTGCTAGATCAAGATAAAAAAAAAATGCGACAAGATTTAAAAGAAGGCAACTTGAATTGAATTGAACTTGTTCTACACAAAACACATAGAGGAAAGCTTCTAATCTACTTGAAATGCAAGAAGATAAAAACACAAATCCTCTAAATGAAATGGTGAAGAAGATGATGGCTTCTTGCTCCAAGCCTGGCAGCTCTCGAGCTTGAAAAGAGTCCCCTAACTCCTTCCTTGCTATGCTCCTCCAAGATGGTGTCCTCTAAGATGGAAGCTCCCACCTTAACTTTCCTCCTCCAAGGGTGGGCGTGCACCATCCTTGCTCCTCCTTGCCTAGCCATCCTCCTAGTGGGGGAGTGCTCCTCCTCCTTGGAGTGGCACAAGGGAGAAGAAAGAGGGGAAGAAGGCACCAAGGGGGCGGGTAGGATGCCCCCTTAATCTTCTTTTCTTCTTCTTCTTCCTTGGCCTTGAATTATGGTGGGTATATGGTAGACTAAACTAATGGAGGATGAAGAAAATGATGGTAGGTGATGGGTTTTTATAGAGGTGGATGGGGGTGGTTGGCATGGCCTTTAATGGAGGGCTAGGATAGGCTTTTGGGTGGTGGTTAGAGATCTAGGGCTAGGAATAGATGGCGCCAACCCAAGGGTCATCTAGGGGTGGTAGTTATGGTGGTGTTGGTAGCTTTTGGTGGCGAAGAGACACCACCATTTTGGTGCCAACCTAGGGTCTTCTAGAAGGGGGGTTAGGTGGATGGTGAAGATGGATTTAAAGGGAGATACGTGGTGGAGATGAAGGGGATTTTGGAGGGATAAAGTGGAGCCAAAATGGAGGTGGTTATGGTGGTTTTTGGTGCCAAAATGGTGGAGTCATTTGGTGGTGGAGTGGGGTGGAAAGGTGCCTATGGTTGGTGCCAAGCGTAGGGTTGACTAGGTAGCTAAAGTGGACTTAGGATTAAGGTCAATTGGTGGAGCTAGTTAGGTAGGGTTTTAAGGTGGTAAATGCCAAGGGAGCTGGAGTCCAGCTAAGCTAAGCTAAGATAAGCTAGCTTAGCAAGTAGTGGAGTAGAGGAGTAGGCAATGGGAGCTAGGGTTTGAAGAGAGGAGCTGAGGAGAAGTCTGGAGCTTAAGCTGGAGTTGGCAATTGCTGAAGAGGGTGGCATGGAGCTACTCTAGCTAGCTTAGCTTACTAGTTCTTTGCTAGCTGCTAATCCAAGCTAGAGTGAGCTGGCTTCTACCATTATGAGCTAAGGTAAGTTGGGTCTGGTGCTCCCGGGGAGGATCAAGCTGGTTGAGGCAACTAAGGTAGCTTAGTTCAACTAAGTTGAGCTAAGCTGAGTCCTCGGGAGCTAGACTTAAGCTTCCTGAGCTGAAATGAATTCATCTTCAGCTGGCTGGAGTTGAGTGGAGCTAGATGTAGCTGGACCTGAGTTGGGGTGAACTCCAGTCAACTCAGCTGAGCTAGCAAGAGCTCCCTGTGGACTAATGGGAGCTGAGATGAGCTAGACTCAGCTGAGTTGAGTTGGATCTAAGCTGACCTAAGCTAGGGTGAGCTAAGATGAGCTCTCGTGAGCTACCATTCAGCTGAGATGAGCTGAATTGATCTAGAATGAGCTAACCCTAGTCTAGGTGAGTTGAATTCCAACTATGGTGAGCTGGATCAAGCTGAGTTCCACCTGGTGAGAGCTTCTCCTTCACCAGTTGCCTTCCTGAGTGCTAGGGTTCTAGGGATCTAGCAATCTGTATATCCCTAACACTCACAAAAACACATTAAAAAGACAATAAAAAGTGCAATGCATGCTTAACCTACTTAATGCCTAAATGCAACCCAAAAATCCATTTGCGGAGTAAAATCCTAAGAGCTAGGTTTGTTTTAATGCATAAGAATGATGATAAACTGGTGTTTATCAGTCTCACCACCTAATCTAAAAGAAATCCATTTCGTAGCAGCCCCAAAGGATTCAATTGTTATTTCAAGCCAGGCACTCCATATTTCTTGTTGATTTATAAAGGAAAAACACTTGAACTCGTGATTTCAAATTTGGTTTGCCTCCTGAAAACTTGGTTGAATACACCTAATATTTAAATCCTAAAAGCTACTGAGCAAGATCTGAATCTTAAAACTCACTTCATCCTTAATAATCTTACTTGAAAACTTCTTGGTTGTGCACATACACATGCTCTCAAACAAATCATTAAGGGCACAACCCATTAAGGGCCAATCACATTCTGGAAGCACCAATATCCCAAGCCTAACTAAAATTGATTAGACATTGGCCCTAAGGACTGGTTCGCTCGTCGGGATGCAAATTGAGATTGTTCACGATTAACCTGCTTATACTAGTCAATCGGATGTCTAGCTAGGGGAGTAGCATCAAACAACTACGGCCGGGGGGTACACTAGGAACCAAAGGCGCAAGATAAAGGAAGAACCTTCTCCCTAGTTCCTCCTCCTAACTGGTCAGATTGCCTAGATACAGGTAGAGTAAATCGTCCATAATCTTATGATGGATTCTGAGAGTCTGTAGACCTTTAGGCTATCCAACATAAGGACAGACTTGTATTTTTTATGCTGCAAGGTTCCTTCTCTTCCCCGTCCTTCCGACTTATGTCAGTGTATGCTTGGAAAGAGGTCATTGAACCCTAGATTGGAAGGACCTTTAGACCATTCCCAGAGGTGGAGATTGAGCTATAGCTAAGCAGATCCAATCACTGATCAACAACCACTTCCCCACCCCTGAACCAGCAGGAGCTGATTTAGAGGCAATTGGAAGAATTGCAGCAGATGTAGAATGGTTCCAACGAATGCACGGTCAGGGCGCTCGGCCCTTGAAGGATTTCTATGATCCTTCAAACTATGGGGAACATCTCGGCGTCATGATTCCTATCGGAGAGACAGAAATCAAGCCCCAAGTCTTAAGTTTGATTAAGCATTTTCATGAGCTTGGCTCAGAGGACCCATTCCAGCACTTGGAGGATCCTGATAAACGTCAGTTTATCATCATTCTTATGCATTAAAACAAACCTTGCTCTTAGGATTTTACTCCGCAAATGGGTTTTTAGGCTGCATTTAGGCATTAATTAGGTTAGGCATGCATTGCATTTTTTTATTATATTTTTGTAAGTGTTAGGGATAAACAGATTGCCAGATCCCTAGTACCCTAGCACTCAGGAAGGCAACTAGTGAAGGAGAAGCTCTCACCAGCTGAAATTCAGCTCACCTGAATTAGGGTTAGCTCATCCTAGCTCCATTCAGCTCATCTCAGCTGAATGGCAGCTTAAGAGAGCTCATCTTAGCTCACCCTAGCTCAGGTCAGCTCAGATCCAGCTCAACCTAGTTGAGTCTAGCTTATCTCAGCTCCCATTAGTCCACAAGGAGCTCTAGCTAGCTCACTGAGTTGACTGGAGTTCACCCCAGCTCAGGTCCAACTACATCCAGCTTCACTCAACTCCAGCCAGCTAAAGATGACTTCATTCCAGCTCAAGAAGCTCAAGTCCAGCTCCCGGGGACTGAGCTTAGCTCAACTCAGTTGAGCTAAGCTACCTTAGCTACCTCAACCAGCTTGATCTTCCCCAGGAGCACCAGACCCAGCTCACCTAAACTCATTATGGTAGAAGCCAGCTTACTTTAGCTTGACTTAGCAGCTAGCAAAGAACTAGCAAGCTAAGCCAGCTAGAGTAGCTCCATGCCACCCCCTTCAGTAGTTGCCAGCTTCATTTCAGCTCTAGACTTCTTCTATCCAGCTCCTCTCTTCAAACCCTAGCTCCCAGTGCCTCCTCCTCTACTCCATTACTAGCTAAGCAAGCTTAGCTTAGCTAGCATCCAGCTCCTTGGCCATCCTCCACCTTCAACTCAACCCTAGCTAGCTCCACCAACTAAGCTTACCTAGTCCACCTAAGCTACCTAAACCTCTACTCTATTTTGGCGCCAAGATGGACACCTCTTAGCCCCTCAACTACACCCAAAAGACACCTTATTTTGGCGCCAAAATAACCTTCTAGAAGCCCTCCCTTTTGGTGCCAAAACACCCCCACATCATGGCCCTACACATAACCTTACAACCTATCCTAGACATCCACCTAACCCCCCCTTCTAGAAGCCATCATGGTGGCTCCAGAACCAAGGCACCTCTCCATGGTTGGCACCACCTTTAGGTGCCTCTCCACCACCATAACAACCACCTTCACATCCCCCCACTTGGCACCAACCATCCTCCACCATAAGATCACCTAACCACCTCCAAAAAGCCAAAAAGCCATCCTAGCCCTACACTTCATCTCCACCATAACCACCACATTCCACCTCTATAAAAACCCATCACCTACCACCATTTTGATCATCCTCCATTAGTGTTTAATTCCACTTACATCCACCTACACCTACAGCCAAGAAGAAGGAGTAGAGAAGAAGATTAAGGGGGCACATCACCCACCCCTTTGGTGCCTTCTTCTCCCCACTTTCTTCAACTTGTGCCATGCCAAGAAGGAGGAGCACATCACCCACCCCTTTGGTGCCTTCTTCTCCCCACTTTCTTCAACTTGTGCCACACCAAGAAGGAGAAGCATTCTACTTCAAGGAGGATGGGCAGGCAAAGGAGAAGGACTTAGGGTGGACGTCCACCCTTGGAGAGAAGCATAGGGCACGCCCCTTAAGGGTTTTCCTTAGAGGAAATCATCTTGGTGGAGCTATAGAAGGAAGGAGCTAAAGACCTTCTTTTCAAGCCTGAGAGCTACTAGGCTTGGAGCAAGAAGAGCTTCATCCTCTTCATCACCATCATCATCTAAAGGATTTGTCTTTATTTTGTTTTTTAATTTGTTTTTGGTTGAAGCATTCATCTACTAGTAGACAATTTCCTTTAATATAAAAAAAAAGAAGCCTTGATTCTTGTTGCACTCTTTTTATTGCATTACCTTGCTTTATCTTTAGTGTAGTTTCACTCCTCCTTTCTAATTAACCTAGGCCTCCATGCACCTAGGTTGAGCTTAGAAAGAGGATAATTTTTGTCACTTAGATTAGCATAGTAGGTGTAGTAATTTTTCCTGCCAACAACTTCGCATGTTACCTTAATTTCAAAAACATAAAAATGATATATTGAAAAATACCAAAAAGAAAGGTGAATTCCATTTTTGAAGCAAGAGATTTAATTTTTGCAAACTTGTCTCCTTTGACAACCCTAGATACGCCCCTATCTAGGAAAAGAAATTTAAAAGTGTATGCAATTTCGCATGTTACGACTTTAAAAACCCTAATTACAAATCACGTGATTTTTTGCACCAGATCCGACCACTTTGGTTCAGACCACCAGAGCAGGGCATGTGAATGAAGAGAAAATGATCATAAGGCTCTTTCCCTACTCTCTCAAGGATAAGGCCGCACATTGGTATCGAACCATCAGAAGGTTGATAGAAACTTGGGCTGCTCTTAAGTTGACTTTCCTGAAGAAATTCTTCCCAATTGGACGGACCAATGCCTTGCGACGGGCAATTATCACTTTCGCCCAGAAGTTGGGGGAATCGTTTCATGGTTCATGGGAGCAATTCTAGGACCTTTTGAGGAAGTGTCTACACCACGAGGTGCCGAAATGGCAACTCGTGCAGATTTTCTATCACGGGTTCTTTGAATAACTCCGTAATCACATGGACGCCTCCTGCGGAGGTAATTTCCTCAACAGGGATGCAAATAACGCATACGACCTATTTGTGGAAATGAGCGAGAACTCAATTAATCGTGCCCCATGGATGCATTCAACCAGTCCCAACAACCCAGGTCAAATGCTAATGAGATCTAGGATTCTCATTCATTTGACATGGAATTTATGTGTAATAAGCTTGATAAGATGGACTTGGCTGCTAAAAGAATGGAAGAATGGATGTCTGGGAATTCGGGAAACACATCTACACCCACTCAATCCCGGAATTCAGGATTTCATTCCTCACAAGCTCCCATGGGGCGAGAGTTTGTGAACTAACTTGAATCGGCTCAACCTATAAGCCAGGATTTCTCGGAACCTTATGGGTTCCAAACTGGGGCCTTTGATCCTAGTTTTTCTGATCCTTCCCTCTCACCAGCCTCACCTTATGAGGATGCGTATGCAGTGCAGGAGAATGCTAGGTCCAACCTGTATTCCAACACTTATAACTCGGGTTGGAGGAACCACCCTAACTTCTCCTGGGAAAGTCAGGGGCAATAAACCTAAACATGACCCAGCAACTATGCATCTCAAAGACCTATGGGTCAGGGTTAGGTATACACCCAGTTGCCCCTGAGATTAGTTACTCAGCCACCTTGGAATGCCCAACAATCTATAGGGCAGGCTGATTTAAACCAGCAGATGGTAGAGATGCAAGGGTCCATGCTTCAGCTTATGCAGCAAATGAAGACATCATTGGACAACTTACAATCTGGGTTTATTGCTAACACCCGACAACCTGGATCTCTACCATCCCAACCAGTGCCCAACCCACGCAATGTGACAAATTAGGGCAATAGAGCCTAAGGGTAACGGAAATCAAAGGGACCCACACGTTCATGCTCAGGTGGTTGAGCATGGTTCCTCCTCTTCTTCTTCTTCTAGTTACATGACCAAACAAGGCCCTCCAATCTTCACTAACCCACCTCAAGACTCGAACCCTTATGCCTTTACAAACTCCATCAACCTGAGAAGTGGAAAGCAGACCCAGGACCCTGAATTACCTTCTAGAAGCCAAAACCCTGGGGAGCTTGAGAGAGAAAAGGAGGAGATTGAAGAAGACAATAAGGCCCAAGGACTAGAAATTGAAGATACCACCCACGTCTCATTCCCTGAAGCCCTATTCAAAACCAAGAAGAAGAAAACCTTAGATAGCAACGAGGAGCTCCTGAATTTATTCAAGAGCGTAGAGATTAATATTCCTCTCCTCGATGTTGTTAAGCACATCCCTGCTTACACTAAATTTCTGAAAGAACTATGTACCCAAAAGCATAAGCCGAGAGAACCCACTTCTAGGAAGATGATTCTCTCTGAGCAGGTAAGTTCTATCATCCTACATCACCTTCCTCAAAAGAAGAAAGATCTAGGTGGCCCCTTGATTTCATGCGTTATTGGGGAATACACTTTTGATAGGGCACTGTTGGATCTAGGTGCATCCATCAACCTAATCCTGACTTCTCTTTATGAGAGGTTTGGGTTAGGCAAACTTAAGCCAACCTTACTAACTCTACAATTAGTAGACTGCTCGGTCACCACATCGAATGGCGTTATTGAGGATGTAATCGTTAAGGTCAAAGATTTCTATTTTCCCGTAAATTTCCTAGTCCTTGACTTAGATGTACCTAACGATTTGAGGAACACGCCCATCATTCTGGGACACCCGTTCTTAGCTACCGCCAAGGCTAACATAAACTGTGAGAGTGGTAGTATGGAGATCTCCTTTGGGGATAGGAAGCTAACTCTTGATATTTTTAAGGCAATAAGAGGATTTGAGGATTATGGATTCATTGAGGAGCTCGAGGATCATGATTTTGAGACTTATATGATGATCAGTGAACTCAAGGACTCCACCAGCTTTAGCGAACCCAACCCACAACCCTCCATGGCAAACCTGCCACATCCTGAAGAGGATGTTGATTTTGTTCATTCCTAGCCTCTTCCATTGGATTGTCCTGATGAATCTTCATCGGCGTCCTCCCTACCTTCTATACTAAACCCACCTCATCTTGAATTGAAACCATTTCCTAAAAATTTGAAATACGAATTCTTAGGACCTGAGAATATGCTTCTTGTGATTATTAATACTGATTTGACTAAGGACCAAGAATTGAGGTTGATTAAGGTCCTTAAGAACAATAAGGAGGCAATTGGTTGTACCATCCACAACCTTAGGGGGATCAAACCATCTTACTGTAATCATCGTATTTTTATGGAAGATGGATCCCGCCCTTCTAATGAAATGCAAAGGAGACTTAACCCAAATATGCGAGAAGTGGTCAAGAAGGAGATAATCAAGTGGCTCAATGCTAGAATTATATACCAAATCTCAAATAGTTCATGGGTTAGCCTCATTCAGATTGTACCCAAGAAGGTGGGATTAACCATTATGACTAATGAGAAAGGGGAAACCTTCACCACTCATTCAGCTTCTGTTTGGAGAGTCTGTATTGACTATAGGAAGCTGAACACAGCCACCAAAAAGGATCACTTTCCCCTGCCATTCATCGATCAAATCCTAAAAAGGTTAGCTGGGCAAAAATACTTTTGCTTCCTGGATGGTTATTCAGGATATAACCAAGTCCCTATCCATCCTGAAGACCAGGAAAAGACAACTTTCACCTGTGCCTATGGAACCTTTACATTCTGTAGAATGTCGTTTGGGCTTTGCATTGCACCTACGACTTTTCAAAGGTGCCTGCTGGCGATCTTTTCTGACATGGTGGGAGATTGTCTTGAGGTGTTCATGGATGATTTCTCCATTTTCGGAGATTCTTTTGAGTCCTGCCTACCTAACATGGAATTGATCCTTCAGAGATGCATCAAGACACAGTTGGTCCTTAGCTTGGAAAAGAGCCACTTTATGACTTGGGAAGGCATTGTCCTAGGTCATGGGGTCTCTAATCGGGGTATTGAGGTTGATAAAGCTAAGGTGAACGCTATCTCTGCACTTCCTCCACCCACATCCGTAAAACAGATCCACTCTTTCCTTGGGCATGTGGGTTTTTATAGATGATTCATCAAGGACTTCTCAAAGAGTGCTCGACCCTTGAGTAACCTTCTGGCCAAATACACGCCGTTCGAGTTTGATGAATCATGCTGTAGGGCATTTGATTTGCTAAAAACAGCAGTCACCTGTGCCCCGGTGTTGCAATAACCGGTCTGGACAACCCCATTTGAGATTATGGCTGACGCATCTGACTATGCCGTCAGGGCTGTCTTGGGTCAAAAGATTGAGAAAAAGCCCTCTGTGATCTACTATGCTAGCAAGACTCTAGATGAGGCCCAGAGGAACTACACCGTTACTGAAAGAGAATTGCTAGCTATAGTTTTCACTTTAGAAAAATTCAGGGCTTATCTTTTATGTTCTCGTGTCATCATTTATACTGACCACCTAGCTTCGAAACATCTCTTGGTCAAAAAGGATGCCAAGTTCCGACTTATTCACTGGATTCTGTTACTTCAAGAATTTGATCTTGAAATCAGGGATAAAGTCGGGGCACAAAATGTAATGGTGGATTACCTCTTGAGAATCCTAATTGATTCTTCTCATCCAGATATCTTTATTTTCAACACTTTTCTGGATGAGACTATCCTTGCAGTCTCGGGTATCCGAACCCCCTGGTTTACAGATATTGTCAATTATTTGGCCGTTGGTCAAATCTCTCAGGATTGGACCAAACAACAATGGGATAGACTGGTGTCTGAGTCTAAATATTATTTTTGGGACGATCCCGAGTGATAGACGACTTTTCGCTTAGCATTATAGTATTTAAGTGGTGGAAAAATTGACTAATCAAAAATAATGAAAATAACCACTCGCAGAAGAGCGGGTCGTGTCCACAGGGACGCAATGATGCAATCAATACTTAATTATTTAATGTTATTTCGGATAGTGCGAAATCCCTGTTCAAATTTGACTTAAAATGTGAAGGAAAGTAGATTTACAATAACTTAAAAAGATAAGCGTATAAGTGCAGTTTTCCCTCACAAAAATCCTCAATAAATTTAGGATGAATTCATGCAGTTTTCACGTGATGTGTACTAAAGACAATTAGTACTTAAGTTAGGCCCAAAATCAATATTCAAACTAGTTAATATCAATACCATGCAATTATAAAGAACTATGAGTGTTCGAACGTAATTCTGCCATAATATAATAATAATAATAAAATCAAATAATGTGGCAATGGCATTGAATGTAAATTTTAATTGGGGGGAAAACAGGGCTTTTTTCCTCACTCCTCCTCGCAAGAGAGAGAGAGAACCGCGGGCTGTCGCAAGGCTCAGGAGGACGGCGAGGTCGAGAGCTCTCCGGTGGTGGCAGCGGCGGTGACGGAGGTGGCCCGAGGTGGCCGGCGGCGGTGGCCGGAGCTCCTACTTGTTGAACAAGAAGATGGAGTTGCTGCAGTGCTGCTTGCAGCTGTGCGAGCATGCGGGCGTGCACGCGTTGGCGTGCGGGCGTGCGCACACTGGTTTGCGCCTGCAGATGGTGGAGAAGCGCGGGCTATTGGTGAAGCGATGCGCTAGTTTGCGCTTGCAGAGGCTGGAGGGAGAGGCGCGTTGGCGTGCAGGCACGGTGAGTTGGGGGCAGCCTGTAGGCAGTGTAGGCTCCTGCTGTCCGGTGCATGAGCGCCTACAGTGGCGTGGATGCAGGGTGGAGAGGCGCGGCGTGGTGCCCGCGGGAAGGCAGATGGCGCTTGCAGATGAGCGGTGCGCACGCTGCGGTGCACTGGAGGCGAGGGGAGCGCCAAGTGCTGGCTTGAGGCGGCTCTGAAGAACTTGGCGTGCGGTGCCTGCTGGGACGATGGAGGCGCTGAAGGGAGGCGGATCTGCGGGAAGAGGTAGGGTGAGTGCCTGCAGCAGGGGGCGCTGGAGGATGGATGGGTGCGTGTGCTGGCAGGGGCGGATGTAGCACCTGCAGAGGGTTGAAGTGCTGCGCTTGGTGCTGAAGGAAGGAAGCGCAGAAAGGAGGATGCAGCTGGAGATAAGTGCATGGAGGAAGAGTAGGCCACGCTCTTGCGCGGGGAAGATGGCCATCCACAGTGCACGCTGGAATTGTTCCCCGCAAGGGGAAAGATGGCCTTCCTCTCCCCCCGCCTCTTCTTTTTAACTTCTCTCCTTTGCACGTGAGTTAAGGGATTTTCCCAAATCCCTGGTCATAGTTGTTGAGAAAGGTGGTGGAAGAGGAAGATTACCCCAATGTCCGGCGGGGGAGGGGGGAAGGGAAATTTATCCCCCCACCCTTGTTCTTTCTGCATTTTATTACCTGCACATAAAAACAACAAAATAATTAAGTTATAGAATGTTGTAAACTTAAATCATGAGGCGTACAAATATTCTATAACTTAATTGCCATTATTAACACACCTAAACTATACGATTAAATATACTTAGGCTTAATATTAGTCCATTTTAATGGACTCATCAAATACCCCCATGCCTAAGATTTGCTAGTCCCTAGCAAAAATGAAAAATAATAGAAGTAATCAGAAGATTTCTTCTTTTCTTACTTCAAAACTTTAGAAATCCAGAAAAATGTGAAGTGCTAATAGCCTAGGTAACAGATCCAACTGAAAGAGCTGATTCGCATTGGGAGTTCATACATCACCCTTGGCAAAAATTTCTATCGAGATAGGCAACTACTTCCCTCGGGGATAAAGTAGACGATAATCTATAATTTGACCCCGGTGTTTGGCTTAGGTAGGAGATATCAAGTTGAATGGATTTGTATTTGATGGCACTCACTCAACTGGTGCTAGATATAGTCTAGTACAGCAGACTCTAGATCTCTAGACTATTAGACAAGTCAACTCTGAGAGAGGCTACACAATTGTGCTCTCTTTATATTCCTAGTCACTCTCTCTGTTCTTTCTTTCTAAGATCACAAGTCTCGCCAGATTTAGAAATTGTACTCAGTATTTGGTGGCCTCACATGGCATCCACACTTCAATTAAAGTCCTAATAACTCTACAACTAAGTTAGAGTTCTCAACTAGTATTCAGGCGATCAGAAATACTAGAAGGTAGGTATGGGTCATATTTGGTGGAACGCGATAGGTGTTTTGCGGCCTCAGAAACAATGTTACACCATACACTTGGACTTTCTTTTTTGTAATATAACTATTTCTTCTTTTTGTTCATTCTGTTTCTTCTTTTTCTTCTTCTTTTCTCTCTTTTTTTTTATTTATTTCTTCTTGTTTTTGTTTCTTTTTCAATCAACACAACACAATACGGACTTTTATTTATGAGGCATTATTAGGGATGATGATGGTCAAGAGGAAGTTATGTGGCTTATTTGGTGGAAGTGCCTATTCTCGGCACCGGGAAGGAATGGATACGACAGGCGTATTTATGACCTTTGACACTATTACCCTCATTCAGCTGAGGACTCTATGAAGGACGGTCGTAACCATCCACCATTGTTATAGCTTTATTAAGACTCAATCTCAGTGTATCTCCCTTATTTGGTGACTCTCAAGAATTCACTCAAAGTACGTACACAGGAATAGAGAGTGAAAACTACACCTAACTCTGAAGTATCATCATCTAATTGTCCAAAAATTTAAGAGTCCTTGCACTAGACTTATCGCACCAGTAATCTCTCTACTTTCTTCTCACAAATATGAGGTGGATCTACTAGAAGATAGTATGCCTGACTCTCTATAAACTGTCCAAGGGTCCAGTAGCCTTACAAATGCTCATTGGTTTTCCTCAAGGATCCATTACCAAATCCACGTGCACGTGAAATAAATCTACTGGATTCTAAACTTAAGAAATAATTCCAGAAGAAGAACCTCCAATAACAAAGGTATTTTGCTAGGGACTAACCCATTCAGCTCAAAATTTTTTTTTTTTAGACTAACCTAAATGCATAAATACTTCCTAAAATGCAACTACACTCCTGTTGAACGCTACGAACCTACGCTAACGTGTTTGGTTTTGGAAAACCTGTCGTTGTAGTTCGAAAGCGAAGAATTCGTGTTCAACAAATAAAATTTATACCGAAATTAAAATTCCGGGTCGAACACAGGGAGGCGGACGTTTGATTTAAAAACTACGCGTTTCTTTTTATTTGTTACAGAATAATTCAATTTAGAACTATCTAATTATTTACAATAAATAGAAGAGAGAGAGAGAGTAAGATAGAAAGAGAATATTACACAGAGAAGTCAAAATGAGATGTAGAATAAAGAAGGAATTTTTGCATTGAAGAGATTGTTCATTACAACTAGAAAGCATAAAACAATTACTCTAGAAAGCGATAAATTTACTCTAGAAAGCATTAAAAGAATGGAGGGAGAAATGTCCTCCTCGACGGTCGCTTGGAGGACGAGTAGATTAATCTAGAAAGCAGTAAATCTATACTACAAAGTGGTAAAAAGAATAGGGAGAGAGAAATCCTCCTCGACGGTTGCTTGGAGGACGAGCCGTACGGGACGACGCCTGGACGAAGGAGAACGAAGCAGGACGAAGCAGAAGAACGGGAACGAAGCAGCACGCCGTCGTCGTCGCGGGATCCACTTCCGAAGGGGAGCGAAAATTGGACTTTATCTCGCGAGAAGCATCCCAGGTGTGGGAGAAGCTTCTCTTAAGCTTTGGAGGGGTAGAGAGGAGAAAGAAGGGATGAGAATTTTGTATGGAGGGGGTCTCCTTTTATAGTTGCAAGGAGTGGGGGCAAAATAGACATTACAACTTCAAAACAATAAATCAGGGGTCTTTAGTGACGGATAAATCCGTCACTAAAGCCCCAACGTGGGCGTAGTGGCCGGCTTGCGCGTGACTCCTCGCCTGCTCGCGCGCTCAACGGCCACGCACGTTCTCCGCCTTTCAGCCGTCCGATCGCGAGATCGGACGGCTTAAATCGCGTCCGCGCCTGCTGCGTAGCGCGCCCCCCCGCGTCTGGTTGCGCGTTCGATCGCGCGTCCAATCTCACGTCGACGCTATCGGGCGTGCGCAGCCGTTGGATCTCCATCTGACGCTCGTCCGTACCCGCTCGCTCGCGCCTTCCACCCCCTCACCGCGGCTCGAACCCGCGACCTCTGCTTCGCCCGCGGCTGCGTCACCGCTGCGCTACGCGGACGAAATGGTCGCGCAGACGCTTTTAAGCGCGAGCGACCAAAGCCGTTGGATCTCCATCTGACGGCGGAGAGTGATCGGGCGGGGGCCTTCACAAAATGCAAGAGGCCGTTTGGCCGGCTGAGATGGCGCCACGTGGCACCATCTTGGCCGTCCATCTTCTGGAAGTTGTAGATGGTGCCACGGATATCGGATTGACTCGATTTTTGTGTCGTTGGGCTGCGATCGTCAATCCAAATTCATCCGTGCGGTCGGATTTGTCATCTAAAGTGTGGATTTACACCATCCTGGCCCTTGATCTTCTAGGGTTCCCAGGTCACTATCTGATGCTACGGATTCCTGATTAGGGCGATCTTGGAGTCGTTGAACTCCAATCGTCACCCTGATCACATCCATACGGTTGGATCTTTGATCCGAGGCCCTGATAAAATATTTTCCCTATCCAAGCACATAAAAGGAGATAATTAACCTCCATTTTATTCAAAGTATTCTAAATGCAAGATGATGCATGTAATGCAATATTTATATCATGAAATGCAATCCTATGCTTAAGAACATGCATAAATAGACATCTTAAGTAGTGTAAATGTGTTTACATCAACTCCCCCATGCCTATCTTTTGCTAGTCCCTAGCAAAAACTATATGCTATTTATAAAAGAATTAGGTTAGGTTATTTGGACTTGAGTTATTTTTCAATCATTAAGAATTGTCTACCTAGGAACTGAACTTTCAAAGACACAACAGCGCCCGGGTATCAGCCAAAATGTAAACCGCCTCAAGCCCTCGCCTTATTCAAAGAAAAATTTCTTTTTCTCTTTTTACTCTTTTCTAATTTTTTTGGATTTTCAAATTTTAGGGTTTAAGAGTGGCTTTCTAAGGCCATTCAACTCACCCAAGATTTGATGAGAACCTTAAGCTTTAAGCATCTTATTGTGATTTGTGATAGGCTCGTTGATCGGCAATTAAGACAGACTTCGGATTTCTACGCCTCTAGGTGAACTCAAAAAGAATTCTGCCTAAAGGTGTATCTTTACAACCGGTAGCTTTCTCCCTACTTTTTTTTTTTTACGAGGTCAACACAAGGGTGAATCCAGTGTATATCCCTCCGGTTTATTCTACTTCTCCACGTCTTCCTAACTGTTTTGGGAATTTTTAGTGCATTTTCTGAGCTGGGTTCTAGACAACCGGTCGATGAGCTGTTACCACCGACAAGTTGCCAGCCATACTCGTGCGGGGAAGTGTGGCTTATTTCTTTTTTTATTCTTTTCTCCTTTTCTTTTTGATTTTGATTTTTTTCTTTTTTAAATAGGTGGCTTCCCTGGTCTAAGATTTACCTAAGGGCAGGAAAAAGATCAAGGTCCAGTGACTGGGCTCTGGACAACCTACCTATGGGCTGTTACCCACGATAACTTGCCAGCCATATCACCCTAGAAGGTTCATTAGCTATCCAATTTTCGTAAAAATCGTCGAACAACGAGTCAGTGCAAAGAAAGTGTGTAGATGCTTAAAACTCAAAATTCCCTCAAATCAGAGGGTGGGTTGATAAGTCGTGTACTTATCACCCAAACTTATTTATTCCAATTAAAATAAAATTCTAGTTGGCGAGAACTCGAAAAACAAATCCACATTTCAGTGGATACACGGGCTGATTAAGTTCAACGACCTGAAGGGTCTTTGTGTTCAGATCTTAATGTAGTTTTTCCTAAGATTGAAAATTTTCTTAAACCCAAATTCTCTTTCCTAATTTCAATTTTTTTTTTAATCAAAATAAAACAAATCTACAGAGCTGACGAATGAATTCAGAGATAAATATCCACCCTCCCATGCCTATCTAATGCAATGTCCTCATTGTATTAAAAAGACATAAAACAGAGTGGAAAAGCGAAGAAAGCACCTGAATTGCGTGAATGTCAGGTCCGCTCCGAGATGAAAAATTAAAAAGAACTGTATAAGTGTTGAGTTTAGTGCCTTCAGCTAGGCACACTATACAAAGAAAAGAAATGAAGAATTCACATGTGCAGGTCAGAATTAGAATGAACAGAAGAATCCTCTGACCTGTCAGCAGAGGTCCACAGATGTGGACCAGATTGTGGTGCAGACCCACACCCCATAATCGAGAACATCTTAGGTTCTGGATAAAAATTACCCAAAACCTCAAATAAGAATGTAAGCGGGATCGGGCCTGCGATTTCTGAGGATAAAACCCAAGACCAAAAAGTCGGGTTACAGAGAATTGAAGCTCAAAAAGATAATCGTTGAATGTGTGCTTGGGTTTGACATCCTCGAAACAAATGTCGTAAGGGTTCTGATTTGATGGTTTCAGCTTAAAAGGAACCCTTCGACTCAATCTTCTATTTCCTCCAAAATTGACTTCCCAAATCAGAACTTCCCAGCTCCTATTCTCCTCATTCAGCTTATCAAATTCCAGGACCTCTTGTATATTCATCACCCCGTCTGAAATCTCCAAGTCTAAATGATGTGGCAGAATCAAAATTTACTTGGGTCTAATTATCTCAGAATTAGAATCATCAATAAGCTCAACAGGGTGTAACTGATAATCAGGGCATTGAATTGATTCCTCCAGAAAATGCGATTCTGGATCCGTAATGTGTGCCCTAATAGGATCAGTGTCCTCAGTTATTGGGCTATCAATTGATCTATCAGATTCCTCAGACCCAATCGTCTCACGGAAATCATTTTCAGAAAACTCGCGTGAGACTTCGCAACTTGAATCTTCATCAGGATCCGTATCAATGTATGTCCCAAAATCATTTGTCACTTTCTGTTCCAAGGAGACATACGTTTCCTCGTAACCCGGCTTAGGGATCTCAGGTGAAGAAATCAGATCATCCTTAATTGGTTGTTTTAATTCAATCTGGTCAGCTTCGTAACACGTGTCCCCCCAACAGGTGCCTGAGTGGGTTCTGTCATTGGCTTTCCTGAAGAGGGTTCATCCTGGGAATTATTCCAAGATTGAATCAAAGCAACCACGAATCTCATCCTCAATTTTGCTAATTTCCCAAGTAGAAACTCACCCGGGTTCTTATCCTTAACATCTTGGAGCCAATCCAACAAAGACTTGCTTAAATCATCAATCATTTCAATCAGGGGCTCCGATCTCTCAATGCAAGGTATTGGCTGAACTTCTAAATATTGAATGATATTCCTCAAGTTAGCCAGAACCTTATCTTGAACTTGATTAACCTGAACCAAATGAGTTGGTTCAGGGTTGGGCGGGTTTGACATCAATGCAGAGGAATTAACGAATTGAGATTCATTATACCCTTCCTGATGATAGGTCATTTCAGATTATTGAAAAGATGGTAATGACCTAAAGGTAGTGAAATCAGAGGATGGGTAAGGATCGGTGTATCCTTCTTGATTGTAGATCGTATTAGGTTGTGCATGACAGGAAGACAATCTATAATCGATGTAGCTCTGAGAAGGATAGAAATCAGAATCAAAGTGTTCAGGGTTAGACCCTAAACACGGGGGTCCGAAATTGTATCCCCAATCCGAATTATCCCAACTAACTGATGGTTGATTACAATACGAGTTAGGATAATCGTCATGTTAAGGATAATTTACAACAGGAGGGAAAGAGCGGGAATGCGTGAAATATGTGGAAGGATTCATGATACACGGGAGGAAGAAGGGTGCCCTGCAATACAAACAATCAAACCAGTCCTTAAATAGGTTAGCCTAAAGACCTACAGACTCTCAAAACCCGTCTTGAGATAAAGGAACGATTTGATCTACTTCTGTCTGTTCAATCCAACCAGTTAGAAGGAGGGACTGGGGAGAAGGTTCTTCCTTCGGCTTGCGCCTCCGGTTCCTAGTGTACCCCCCAGCCGCGATCGTTTGACTCTGTTCCCCTAGCTAGACATCAGATTGAACAGTAGAAATAGACTAATTGAAAATAATCTCGTTCTAGGTTCTGAAGAGCGAGTCCAATCCTTAAGGCCAACGTCTACTCTATTTTATTTAGGGCTAGGTTTGAATGTGCTTTGGAATGTGATGGGCCCTTTAAATGGGTTGTGCCCTTAATGATTGATTGATTCGTGTGTGAGTGCACAACCAGTGGTTTTCAAGCAAGATTGTTTTTGATGTGGTGAATTTTAAGGTTCAAATCTTCCTTAGTAGCTTTTAGGATTCAACTTTAGGTGTTTTCAATCAAGTTTCATTAGCACACCAAGTTTTGCAAGCACAGGTGAAGATGTTTTCCTTAAAAGTTTAAAAAGAATGTAGAGTGCCTGGTAAATCCCTAAGAGTTGAACCTAATTGGCAGCTACTTGATGAGTTGATTTTATTTGAAGTGGTGCGGCCCAATCAACTCAAATAATTGCCTTGTTGCACCACTTAATTAGGCACACAAATGATTACCTAATCTGATTTCTACTCAATTATGTGTTTGGATGTGTGTACCGGCTCCTAAGATTGGTTTACCGGTTGAGTTTGAAAATCTGATGAGGTTGTGTACCTCTGTGAGAATTTTTTTTTTTTCTTTTTAATGTGGGGGTTGGGGTGAGTATGGGTGTTAAACATCAAACAATCTAACCTTAGAGAGTATAAAAACACCTAAGTTGATTGATATTTGAGTTATTATGTGATGAAATGAAATCTAATGGGTGGGAGGTGGGGGGTAACTCACAAAACCTTCTACAGCACTTTACTCCAATCTACCGCTTTTGCCTATCTCGAAAGAGTACCTGCAATTACAATAAGAAAGGAGAAAAGTGAGGTAAATGATTTGTAAGTTACAAAACGCGAAGAGAAATCAAAGATCGTTGCCTCCCCGGCAACGGCGCCAAAATGTTGAATGCTACGAACCTACGCTAACGTGTTTGGTTTTGGAAAACCTGTCATTGTAGTTCGAAAGCGAAGAATTCGTGTTCAACAAATAAAACTTATACCAAAATTAAAATTCCGGGTCGAACACAGGGAGGCGGACGTTTGATTTAAAAACTACATGTTTCTTTTTATTTGTTACAAAATAATTCAATTTAGAACTATCTAATTATTTACAATAAATAGAAGAGAGAGAGAGAGTAAGATAGAAAGAGAATATTACACAGAGAAATCAAAATGAGATGTAGAATAAATAAGGAATTTTTGCATTGAAGAGATTGTTCATTACAACTAGAAAGCATAAAACAATTACTCTAGAAAGCGATAAATTTACTCTAGAAAGCATTAAAAGAATGGAGGGAGAAATGTCCTCCTCGACGGTCGCTTGGAGGACGAGTAGATTAATCTAGAAAGCAGTAAATCTATACTAGAAAGCGGTAAAAAGAATAAGGAGAGAGAAATCCTCCTCGACGGTTGCTTGGAGGACGAGCCGGACGAGACGATGCCTGGACGAAGGAGGATGAAGCAGAAGAACGGGAACGAAGCAGCACGCTGTTGTCGTCGCGGGATCCACTTCCGAAGGGGAACGAAAATTAGGCTTTATCTCGCGAGAAGCATCCCGGGTGTGGGACAAGCTTCTTTTGAGCTTTGGAGGGGTAGAGAGGAGAAAGAAGGGATGAGAATTTCGTATGGAGGGGGTCTCCTTTTATAGTTGCAAGGAGTGGGGGCAAAATGGACATTACAACTTCAAAACAATAAATAAGGGGTCTTTAGTGACGGATAAATCCGTCACTAAAGCCCCAACGTGGGTGTAGTGGCCGGCTCGCGCGTGCCTCCTCGCCTGCTCGCGCGCTCAATAGCCATGCACGTTCGTCGCTTTTCAGCCGTCCGATCGCGAGATCGGACAGCTTAAATCTCGTCCGCACCCGCTGCGTAGCGCGCCCCCCGCGCGTTTGATTGCGCGTCCAATCTCGCGTCGACGCTATCGGGCGCACGCAACTGTTGGATCTCCATCTGACGCTCGTCCGCGCCCGCTCGCCCGCGCCTTCCACCCCCTCATCGCAGCTCGAACCCGCGACCTCTGCTTCGCCCGCGGCTGCGTCGCCGCTGCGCTACGCGGATGAAATGGTCGCGCGGATGCTTTTAAGCGCGAGCGACCACAGCCGTTGGTTCTCCATCTGACGACGGAGAGTGATCGGGCGGGGGCCTTCACAAAATGCAAGCGGTCGTTTGGGCGGCTGAGATGGCAACACGTGGCACCATCTTGGCCGTCCATCTTCTAGAAGTTGTAGATGGTGCCACGGATGTCGGATTGACTCGATTTTTGTGTCATTGGGCTACGATCGTCGATCCGAATTCATCCGTGCGGTCGGATTTGTCATCTGAAGTGTGAATTTACACCATCCTGGCCCTTGATCTTCTAGGGTTCCCGGGTCACTATCTGATGCTACGGATGCCTGATTAGGGAGATCTTGGAGTCGTTGAACTCCAATCGTCGCCTTGATCACATCCATATGGTTGGATCTTTGATCCGAGGCCCTGATAAAATATTTACCCTATCCAAGCACATAAAAGGAGACAATTAACCTCCATTTTATTCAAAGTATTCTAAATGCAAGATGATGCATGTAATGCAATATTTATATCATGAAATGCAATCCTATGCTTAAGAACATGCATAAATAGACATCTTAAGTAGTGTAAATGTGTTTACATCAACTCCCCCATGCCTAAATCCTACAATGTTCCCATTGTAAAATTAAAATAGGAGAAAGGAAAAATATCCCCTGACACAGTTTGCTGGGTTGCCTCCCAACAAGCGCTGCATTTTCTGTCAGCAGCCAGACTAAGAAGGAACCTATCAGTCTGGTTCCAAACAAACAAAGTTAGGCCCTAAAAATATTCGTAACAGTGCAGGCCTAGAAAACAGGTAACCACGGATGTTGGCAAGCTGATGATGCAATGTAATTCCAAATGCTCGCCAGAAGAAATGAAAACAAAAAATCTCATTGGCTACCTTGGGAGGTCTAGGAATAATAAACGGAATATGAAAGGGGACCTCCCGAAATGGAACAAGTGGAGGATAACAAGAATCCTCCAGAGCAGGATGGGTTTTAAAAGATATACAAATAATTGGTTCAAACCCTTGAATGGCGAGAGTAAAAGTACAAGCATCAATCCATACTCGCCATTCTACCCTAGGATGTATTGGCCTGATATATTCTCCAGAAAGAATGTACATGAGCAGAGATTTGAGCCAAGGATCGGTTATGGAGTATAAGGGTTATTTGTAGTGTTGGAAGGTAATGGTTAAGTCCAATGAGGGCTTAGCTGGTGTTAGGTCTAATTCCAACAATGATTCAGATTGTGTACACTCCCTAACAGTAGTAGACAACTTCAAGTTATCCTGCCTAGCATTAATGATCGAAGTCATATTTGAATCAAGGGTATACTCTAAATTACAACTTTTTGATGGCAGGGTCAAAATATAGGAATCATTATCATTCAGCTCATCCCCAGATTCGTTTGGTTCACTGAAATATTTGTTGGGGTGTATATGTGATTCATTAGGAGTTGGATCAGTATCATCAATTAATTATAAAGGAGGATCAGTCTTAATATTTTGGAGGAAGCCTATATCATTGAATTCGTCATTCTTCTCAGGGTATAAATCCTTAATTGATGTGTTTTGTCCCCGAGAGTCTCCCATAGACTTCTCATTATTTTGTTCATCCTCCTCTAATATCAACTCTTGTTTTGATGGAGGATGACTCTTAAAAGAAAGGAGGAATCTGGATTTAATCATATTATGTCTACCCTCTGGAGGTAAATCCTCAAATGATAAATAATTCTCCTGTGAATCACTCCAAATTTTCAGTCTAGGTTCCTCTATTAGGGTATCCTCATCTTCAGAATTAGACTCGTCATATCCCTGAGACCAGAATTGATCATCCTCTATTCCCTTAGGGTCACCTTCATTAGGTGCATTTGAATCCTCAAAATATTGAATGGTAGGTGTTGATTCCCTAAGTGGAGGATCAAGAGTAGGCTCACTAAGAGTAGAATGGGATTCCACCAAATAATCAAGAGGGGAAGTGATAGCAACAATATAACCTTGACCCGAGTTGGTAGGGGTAAGGAGAATACCGTCATTGGGGTCAAGGTCCTCAAGAGATACCATCTTCCCTTGCTTTTGACTGCAATATAATTCAGGTGGATAATCACTATGATCATTATCCTCTAGTGGCCATGTCTCATTGGAAGAGTCTAAGTGATGGCTACCTAAAATTGGATCCCTATTGTCATTAGGTTCCTTAGAATTATTTTCATGATCATGGTTTATTAGGTAAGGATCAGGATTATTGGGAAGCATGTAGCTAAGTTGTCTTATTTCTTCATTTAAGTGTTGACTATTCCTCAACATCTCTCCCATTGATTCCACTATTTCCTTTTGCTATTTTTTCATTTCCATCATAAAAGAGGAGAGGCTACTATTATCAAGTTGGGGAGGATAGTCAATTTCAGGCTCTGGTTGCCTAGGGGTATCGGTCCAACCTCGATACGGAAAATCATGAAGGGTGGGAAGGTTGGGTGTTTGCATGGAAGTAGGGATTTCAGGATTGAAAAATCCTGCTCCTAGGCTCTGCTCAAAAGTGGGAGTTATCAAGCCAGTACTCCCAGGGTAAGAATGAGAATGATCCCATGAATTATCAATGTACCCATCGAAGGATAATTACCCATCAAAGGATGGATACGCTCGGACCATGGGATCCTGCTTAAAAGATGGGAAGTATTGACTCTGATAATCTGAATGATAAGAGTAAGACTAATCCATTTCTTTAAGCAAAACAATTTTAACTCTCTTAGGCTTTAGCAAAATTCAGAATATAAGCAAAAAACTTCCTAGAGAGTTCTATTGTCAAAGCAAACGTAAATTCAACGGGATCTGTTTTTAGTAGATTGTAGGTCATAGAGTTATATGTTTAGTTGGTGGCCGAACAAGTTTTGCAAAAATTACGCTTCCTAGGCCAACCTTCGCTGGTGCCTATAACCTACTCGCAAGGGACGGAAGTCTCGAATCAAGCCCACACACGAGGAACCGAAGTAACTTGGTGGATAGGCTTGTTGATTTCCGACAACTTCCCTTGTGGTGCAAAAAAAGAGAGGTAGAAATTTATCTAGTGACCTTATGTGAGGTGCACAGTGTCTCAAGTGTGCAAGCATACGATTGTGTTTTGATTTTTTTGAAATTCCGCAAACAGGATCGTTTTGCACACAATTTTCTGTCACAGATTTTAAAGTCCAACCTCTTAACAGTCCCAATTTTTTTTTAAAGTGACCACTGAATTAATTTGATTCAAGCACTTTAGTGGTCTTAGATTTAGGTTCAATGCATATGCATGACAAGTAATTAATGCTCAAGAGAAGACGTACCTTACTCCAGCTTTCTTCATTCAGTGTATGAATGCAATGTAATAAAAAAATAAACTAGATGCTGCTCATTCAGTCCTAGATGATCGTCCTATAGATATGCAGCTTCTAGCAGGCAGTTCAAATTTTTCTTTTTTTTAATAATAATAACAAACAGACCTAATCTAACTAACTAACTGAAATGTTGTTCAAAACAGTTCAAATAATCTTATAATCTAAATAAATGGGAACAAGCTCCCAAAAATACGCTCCCGCATACAAGAGCGATAAGAAATGAAGTGGCACTAGGAACACGTTCCCAAAAATACCCTACAAGGGCCCAAAAGACAGTAATTTAAATTCTAATGTCTATCTAACTAAATCTAACTAAGACCTACTGCCTAAATAAAAAATAGGCTTCTATATAAGCCTATATGCGTGGGATCAAGGCCCACGTGTTTCTGTTGTCCTCCAGGTGGTGTCAAGGTCCACCAAAAAGATCATCTCCACCATGCGCGTTGTTTACGTTCAAAGTCGTCGCTTTGCTGCACCTCGTCGTCGTGTCAGATTCCTCGCACAATAATAAAAATGATTAGATAATTTCACAACTCAAAAGATTTAAAAACAATAAAGTAAATCTATTACGTCTGTTGCCTCCCCGGCAACGGTGCCAATTTTGATAGACGACTTTTCGCTTAGCGTTATAGTATTTAAGTGGTGGAAAAATTGACTAATCAAAAATAATGAAAATAACCACTCGCAGAAGAGCGGATCGTGCAACAGAGAGGCAAGGATGCAATCAATACTTAATTATTTAATGTTATTTCGAATAGTGCGAAATCCCTATTCAAATCTGACTTAAAATGTGAAGGAAAGTAGATTTGCAATAACTTAAAAAGATAAGTGTATAAGTGTAGTTTTCCCTCACAAAAATCCTCAATAAATTTAGGATGAATTCATGCAATTTTCACATGATGTGTACTAAAGACAATTAGTACTTAAGTTAGGCCCAAAATCAATCCTCAAACTAGTTAATATCAATACCATGCAATTATAATGAACTATGAGTGTTCGAATGCAATTCTGCCATAATATAATAATAATAAAAAATCAAATTAGGTGGAAATGGCATTGAATGTAAATTTAAATTGGGGGGGAAAATAGGGCTTTTTTCCTCTCTCCTCCTCGTGAGAGAGAGAGAGAACCGCGGGGCTGTCGCAAGGCTCAGGAGGACGGTGAGGTCGAGAGCTCTCCGGTGGTGGCAGCGGCGGCGACGGAGGTGGCCCGAGGTGGCCGGAGCTCCGACCTGTTGAACAAGAAGGCGGAGCTGCTGCAGTGCTGCCTGCAGTTGTGCAAGCATGCGGGCATGCACGTGCTGGCATGCGGGCTTGCCACGCTGGTTTGCGCCTGCAGATGGTGGAGAAGCGTGGGCTGTTGGTGAAGCGGTGTGCTGGTTTGCACCTGCAGTGGCTGGAGGGAGAGGCGCACTGGCGTGCAGGCACGGTGAGCAGGGGGCAGCCTGTAGGCGGTGCGGGCTCCTGCTGTGCGGTGCATGAGCGCCTACAGTGGCATGGATGCAGGGTGGAGAGGTGCGGCGTGGTGCGCGTGGGCAGGCAAATGGCACTTGCAGATGAGCGGTGCGCTGGAGGAGAGGGGAGCACCAAGCACTGGCTCGAGGCATCTCTGAAGAACTTGGCGTGCGGTGCCTGCTGGGACGATGGAGGCGCTAAAGGGAGGCGGATCTGCGAGCAAAGGTGGAGTGAGCGCCTGCAGCAAGGGGAGCTGGAGGATGGATGGGCGCGTGTGCTGGTAGGGGCGGACGCAGCGCTAGCAGAGGGTTGAAGTGCTGCGCTTGGTGCTGAAGGAAGGAAGCGCTGAAAGGAGGGTGCGACTGGAGATAAGTGCATGGAGGAAGAGTAGGCCGCGCTCCTGCGCGAGGAAGATGGCCATCCACAGTGCACGCTAGAATTGTTCCCCGCAAGGGGAAAGATGGCCTTCCTCTCTCCCCGCCTCTTCTTTTTAACTTCTCTCCTTTGCACGTGAGTTAAGGGATTTTCCCAAATCCCTGGTCATAGTTGTTGAGAAAGGCGACGGAAGAGGAAGATTACCCCAATGTCCGACGGGGGAGGGGGGAAAGAGTCGCGGCTATTATGTGTTGGGGAATTTATCCCCCCACCCTTGTTCTTTCTACATTTTATTACCTGAACATAAAAACAACAAAATAATTAAGTTATAAAATATTATAAACTTAAATCGTGAGGCGTACAAATATTTTATAACTTAATTGCCATTATTAACACACCTAAACTGTACGATTAAATATACTTAGGCTTAATATTAGTCCATTTTAATGGACTCATCACCGAGCTATACCGCATCGGCGCAGACCAGATTATTCATCAATGCATCCAAAAAATTGAGTTCCATAGTATACTTCAGTTTTCCCATACATCTATGTGTGGTGGACACTTTTCCGGGAAAAAGATGGTAGCAAAAATCTTGCAATTCAAATTCTATTGGCCATCATTATTTAAGGATGCCCAGGAATTCTCAAAGTCGTACGCCCGATGCCAAACACTCAAGAACATGGCTAAGAGAGATATGATGCCCCTAAACCCAATACTTTCTATCGAAATTTTCGACATTTGGGGTGTCAACTTCATGGAACCCTTCCCTCCATTTGGACACCAGTATATTCTGGTCGTTGTTGATTACATGTCCAAATGGATTGAGGCAATCCCCACCTGGACCAATGACCACAAGGTGGTCATCAATTTTTTGAAGAAGAATATCTTCAGTCAATTCGAGATTCCTCGAGCGATTATCAGTGATGGTGGCACACATTTCACTCATGCCCAGTTTCGATATTTACTGGGGAAATACAGGGTGAATCATCAGATTTCCACACCCTACCACCCTCAGACGAACGGACAGACCAAGGTCTCCAATCGGGAGATCAAAAATATTTTGTAGAAAACCATAAGACCTGATAGGAAGGATTCGACCCAAAAGCTAGATGATGCTCTTTGGGCCTACCATACGACATACAAAACACCTATCGGTATGTCTCCGTTCTGTTTGGTGTTTGGCAAGGCACGTCACTTACCGATAGAGCTAGAACACTGGGAATTTTGGGCCATCAAGAAATGTAATTTTGACCTAGAGTTGGCCGGGAAGACCAGGAAACTCCAACTATCTGAGTTGGAGGAGCTTAAAAATGATGCCTATGAAAATGCCAGAATCTAAAAGGCAAGGACCAAAGCTCTCCATGACCAGATGATTTCACGTAAGAGCTTTAAGCCGAACCAGAAGGTTTGGATTTTTGATTCTCAACTGAAGCTCTTCCTTGGTAAGCTAAGGTCTAAGTGAGATGGCCTGTTCGTTATTGAGCAGATTTTCCCTAATGGGGCTGTCGAAATTTCTGACCCAAAGATAGGTAATTCCTTCAAGGTCAAAAGACAGCGTCTCAAACTCTTTGTTAACAATATGCTCCCTGAACCTGTCTCGGACAAGGTTGCTCTTACCTTGCCCTAACCATCGTGGGCCAATCATCACCTAGCTGAAGGCACTAAACTCGGCACGTGTAAAGACTGTTCCGAGCTAACCAGAATCTCATGGAAACCAGGTGCTATTCTTCCACTTCTACTCTCCTGCATGCTTTCACTTTTAACAATGAGGACATTGCATTAGCTAAGCATGGGGGGGTGGATATATCTTATGAAATAATCTTTTTGTCAGTCGTAATAGTAATTTCCTGTTATTCTCAAAAAAAAAAAAAAGGAGATGAGAACTTAGGCATTAAGAGTTGCAAACTTTAGGAATTGATACTTTGGGACCTGAATACTTAGATTCTTTAGGCCTTCAGGCTTAATTAGCCCGGGTGTCCACTAGAATGTACACTTAGTCTCAAGTCCTCGCCAATTCAATTTCATCTTTAATCTAATAAATAAATTGGGATGATAAGTACACGACTTATCAACTCACCCTCTAATTTGAGGGGATTTTAAGTCTAAGCATCTACACACTATTCGCACTTACTTTCCGATAATTTTTACGGAAATTGGGTAGCTAATGAACTGTTTAGGGTGGTATGGTTGGCAAGTTGTCATGGGTAACAGCCCATTGGCCGGTTGTCCAGAGCCAGCCATAAGCCTATTCTCTTCATACTACCTTTAGGTAAATCTTAGATCAGGTAAGCCACCTACTTAAAAAGAAAAGAAAAAAAAAAGAAAAAGGAGAAAACAAAAAAATAAAAACCACACCTCATCACACGAGTATGGCTAGCAAGTTGCCATGGGTAACAACTCATTGGCCGATTGTCCAGAGCCCAGCTCATAAAAATGCACAATAATTCCCAAAATACTTTGGGAAGAAGCGGAGAAGTAGAATAAACCGAGAAGATATACACTGGGTTCACCCGTGTATTGATCCTATAAATAAAAGTAGGGAGAGAGCTACCGTTCGAAAAGATAAACCTTTAGGCAAGGTGACCTAGGGTTGTATAAACCCGAAGTCCTTTTTAAGGGCCGCCTAGTGAGTCTTTCACTCTTTTCACTAGATGCTTAGCACTTAGAGTCCTTTCCGAGTCTTGGGCGGGTCGGGTAGTCGTAAAAAGTTATCCTGAAACTCTCAAACTCCAAAAGTCCAAAAAAAATTAGAAAAGAGAAAAAAGTACAAAAAATGTATCTTCTCTTTTCAAATAAGGTGAGGGCTTGGGCGGTTTGCATTCTGGCAGACACCCAAATACTGTCGAGTTTCTGTAGCCAAGTCTTGGGTTGAAGTTTTCTAAAGCAATCAACAAATCGTGCTTAAGTGATCAAATCCTAATTCTACTTTTATACATAGCATTTAGGTTAATTTTGCTAGGGACTAGTAAAAAGTAAGCATGGGGGTATGATAAACAGACATGAATTCATGATAAAATGCTTAGCATATCATGTTATAAATATTGCATAACATCTATTGTATGGCATTTAGGATAGTTGTGTATGATGTACATTAATTCTTACATTTTACATGGTCAGGAGGTAGTGTGACATCTTTACAGGCTTCGGATGAAGAGTCCGACCATACAGATGAATTCGAAGTGACGATCGCAGTCCGTTAACACAAAAATCACCTTGATCAAAGCTTCATAGCACCCTCTACAAGAAGAAGATGGACGACCCAGATGGCACCACGTGGCGCCATCTAGGCTGCCCCACCTGAGCCATCGAGTCTCCAGCCTCGCCGCAAGAAGAGATCCCAGCCGTTGGATCTCAATCCAATGGCTACAACACGTGCTCCCACGCCTGAAGGGTGCTCTACATCGCTTGGCCTCAAGCAACTCAAGGAAGGATTCGCCTCGACCATTGGATCTTCATCCAACGGTCAAGGCACGCAACCGCACCTCTCTCCACTCAACAAAGTGGTGCTTTGGCCAAATGGTGAAGTGCCTGCTCCTCCAACAAGCGGCATAGGTTTGAGCTGCAATCCACCGCGCCCGCTACACCACCGGCTGAAACCGATGCAAGGACACATGCCAGATCACACGCACACCATCAGGAGCATACAGTTAAGAAGACCGAGAGACGTATCTACCGTCCGATCCTCGCAATCGCATGAGGCACGCGATTCAAATCAATGAGGTGTGATCTATAGGCGACTCTCAGCCGTGCGATTAATGATCCGATGGCTACCAACGCATGCGCCAACGGTGCAGAATTCAAATGCAGGCAACACACATTTCCACCTCACAATCTCAACCATCCATGCCAATCCAATGGCAGATGATCGTCGTGCCCTACGCCAGCTGCAGCCGTGCTTCCAAGCGCCAGCCAAGGTGCGTGAATGCTACAGCAACACCTCCAGCGGGTCTTTAGTGACATCTTAAATGTCGTTGAAGACCTATGAGCACAAACCACCTCCATTCCACCACTATATAAACACCCCTACACCCTCAATTCCCCATCATCTCTACCTACTCTACTCCCACCTACTCTTAAGCTCCAGGAGCCTACTAAAGCTCCATTAGATCTTACTCTCAAGCTTCAAAGGCCTCCTATTAGTGTAATATTCCTATTTCCCACCAAATATTCATCCTTCATCCCACCACCTTCATAGGTTGCCTTGGAGCCGTCCTCCCACCTCCATTCCGATAGAAGATCGCCTCCTTCTCCTCACCTCCATTCCAGAGCCTCGGTGAAGCATTCCTCTACCTGACGTCCTCTTGCATCTCACCTCCATCGTCCCACATCTCAGCTCCTTCATCCAAGCTTCCACTAGGTGCCATTGTCTCACCGAACAGCTGATTCGGGAGATTTCTTCTCACCCCTATCTCTTTTATGCTTTCATAGATTATTGTAATAAACATAGTGATATATCATATTTGTTCCATCTCATTTTGTGAACTTATCTTGCTTGTCTTTTTATTTCAAAAACACGAAAATAACAAAACCTCAAAATACCAAAAAGAAACAAAATGAAGCATGCTTTTCAAACAAAGTAAACGTCGCCTTTCTGTGTTCGACCCGGGACTCCCTTGGAGTTTCAATTATAAATTGCATTTGATAGACATGTTTTATGAGCTAAGACGACAGATTCTCCAAACCTCGATTTTAATTCGCGAAACACAACTCATCACAGCATGGGATGGTAAGGACAGGGGCTGAAGTCAACTTCTCCTTGAGTGTCTGGAAATTGGTCTCACACTCACCAGTCCAGACAAAAGGGGTATCCTTCCTCATTAACTGGGTTAACAGGAGAGAGATCTAAGAAAAGCCCTAAATGAACTACTTGTAGTAACTCGCTAGACCCAGAAAACTGTGAATATTTATCACTATCTTGGGTTGCTCCCACTTCAGTATTGCCTCGACCTTGGAAGGATTAATAGAAATCCCTACACCTGACACTACATGTCCCAGAAACTCCACCTGGTGCACCCAAAACTCACACTTGCTGAACTTGGCAAACAACCAATGCTCCCTTAGTGTCTCCAAGATCAACTGGAGATGCTGCTCATGATGTACCTCATCGCAGGAATAAATGAAGACATTGTCAATGAATACCACCACAAAGCAGTCAAGAGAGGATCTAAAGATCCGGTTCCTCAAGGCCATGAAGGGGTGTTCATCAATCCGAACGGCATCACCAAGAACTCGTACTGGTCATAACGAGTCCTGAAGGCAATTTTTGATACGTCCCATTCTCTTATTCTGAGCTAGTGGTAGCTTGAATGCAGATCGATCTTGGAGAATATTGTGGCCCCGCGAAGCTGATCAAACAAGTCATCAATCTGCTGAAGGGGATATTTGTTCTTGATGGTTACCTTATTCAACTACCTATAGTCAATGCACAGATGTAAGGTACCATCCTTCTTCTTCACAAATAATATTGGGGCTCCCTAGGGTGAGGCACTAGGCCGAATGAACCCCTTCTCAAGGAATTCCTGGAGTTGTGTCTCCAACTCCAACTCTGCTCGTGCAATTCGGTATGGGTAATCGATATAGGATTGGTCCTCGAAATGAGAGAGATCTCGAACTCGATCTCCCGCTCAGGTGAAAGTCCCAGGAGATCCTCTAGGAACACATCGGCATATTCCCATATAACAGGCACACAACCCAATTCCAATTTCTCTCCTGGGGTTGCAAATACATAAGCAAGGTATCCGCTGCACCCCCTTCAGTAACCTGGCTGCCCGCATGGCTGAGATACACCTGACTGGTCTACTTTTAGATCTGCCATATTACTCAAACTGAGGTGCTCCCAGAATCAAGAAGACAGGAAGAAGAAGGGAGAGGGGTTGTAGAAGGATGAAGAAGAAAAACTAAGGAATGCCTTCAAAGGGGACCCTTAGGCCTCTTTTTATAGCTTTTGTGAAGGGCATCTAGGGTATTTGAGCCCTTAATTCCATGCAAAGGCTTCAGATTAATCAGATTCGTTGATCGGGAGATCAACGATCCTGATTAAGCCTTCCAAATCCATCTTCCATCCACGGTTTGATCTGGTGCTGAAACATGGCACACTGTTCACCCTTGGATCCACATCCAATGACCTTCGCTCACCCGCCACTCGCCACTATCATCCGCACGCCTGCCGTACACCTTCAATTAGCGTCTCAACTCCTAAGGTTTCCCAGCCATCCGATCTCTTGATCCGATGGCTTAAAAATAGTGCGCAGTGCCCGTTGATTCCTAACGCACACGTTATCGCACGTGTCTTCATCTAACACTCCCACGCCCACCACGCGTTCGCTACTGATCTGCCCGATGTAGATCCTGCGGTGGAATTTCATCCACGCACGGTCGATCTCCACACCGTGCTTCGAACCTGCATCGCTCGTTGTCTGTTAAGTGCGCTCTCCAATGCGCTACATGTGCGAATTGTCATAGTTTCCAAATCCTATGTAGCTGCCCTCAGCCGTTGGATGGGAATCCAACAGTCGAGATCTCACCCTCGCTTGATGAAGCGGCTGGAGGCAGGCGACATGGATGTATCGTGGCTGTTGGGTGATGATCCAATGACCCACGACTCTCCTTCCCAGATTAGGGCATGGTGAGGGGCAACTGTGATGGTGCCATGTGGTGCCATCATGGCCATCCATCTTATTCTCCTTGTATCTAATGATGTAGGCCTCCGATTGAGTTGATTTCTATGCCATTGGACTGTAAACATTGATCCGGATCCATCCGTGTGGTTAGATTTGTCATCTGAGGTCCAGATATTCTTCAATTTGCCCCTTGGCTCCTGCTTCTTTTGGGGACTCCCTAGGGTGCTATGAGGGTCTGATTGATGCGCTCTTGGAAGCATTGGACTCCCGTCGTCATTCCAAGCAGATCCATAATGTTGGATCACTCAACTGCAGCCCTGGATTACCTGCAATTATTAATACCTCTCAAATAGCACATTATTATGTATAAGACAGATAAATCATCTATGATGCAAAGTAAGATGTGTATGCATGTAGAATGCCCATGTTAAGCTAGGTTCTATCTTAATTCAAGCAAATTAGGGCCTATGATTGCTGTGTAATCACACCTCCATGCCTAAATCTTGCTAGTCCCTAGCAAGTGTAAGACTAAATGTATTTGATCAAGAGTTTAACTAAAGGTTTATTATTTTTATTTCATCCAAAAATCAGAATCCCAATAACCATGAATATATAATCTTTTAGCTTCTGCAATGGATCCAAGCGAAGAGTCGATATACATTTAAAGATTGTACTTGACCCTTAGTAAAATTCTATTGGGATAAGCAAACATCTTCTCTCAGGGATATAAACTATTCTCTGATTTTAGCCCTAGCCTTTGGCTTTGCTAGAAGATGTCTGAGTTAACTGGATTTGTATGTGGTGGCTCACTCTCTTCTGGTGCTACCTAGAGACTAGTATGTCAGAATCTAGATTTCTAGATTATTGAATAAATTAACTTAGAGAAAGGCTAGAAAACTGTGCTCTCTTTAATCTTTTGTACTTTTTCTTTTCTCTCTTTCTCCTTTTGTTTCTTTCCTTTTTCTTTTTCTTCCTGAGCTCACATCTCACTAGATTTACAACTATATTTGGTGGTCTTGCATGGCATCACACTTTAATTAGTTTCTAATAACCCTACAACTAAGTCAGATCCCTCAGCCCGTATTCAGGTGATCAGAAATACAGAAAAAATAGTTTAAGGCTGTATTTGCTGGTTTGTGGGGATGGTAGGTGTTTTTTCCTCAAAACACTTTGATTTACATAACTCAAACTTCTTAATATAACACTTTTTTTTCTTTTTTCTTTTTCTTTTTTTTTTATCTACTGGCACAATGCCGCTACCAACACGACATAACGCAAAAATGCACACAACATATGCACTTTTATTCATGAGGCATTATTTGGGATTTTTGGGGATGACCAAGAGGATCTCGGGTGGCTTATTTGGTGGAAGTGCCTACTCTTGGCACTAAGTAGGGAACAGATGGGACGATGCATTTCTGACCTTGACATCAATACTAATGTGCATACATCTAAATAGCTAAAAATGTCTATTAATGCATGTTCTTAGTGTCATATTAGCAGCATACATTGTAAATATTGCATAACATGCATAATCATGCATTTAGGTCAAGTTGTATAAATTGTATAGTAATTATCTCCTTTTAAGGCCAGGTACAAGGCAACTTGTTAATCGGGGCATCGGATCGAAGATCCAACTATACGGATCTAATCAGGGTGACGATTGGAGTTCAACGACTCAATGATCTCTCTAATCAGACATCCATAGCACCAGATAGAGACAAAGGAACCCTAAAGATTAAGGGCCAAGATGGTGTCAATCCACACTTCAGACGACAAATATGACCACACGGATGAGTTCGGATCGACGATCGAAGCATAACGACGTGAAAATCGATCCAATCCGACATCTGTAGCACCATCTGCAACTCACAAAAGATAGAC
This sequence comes from Thalassia testudinum, assembly GCA_037157565.1. Taxonomy (NCBI): domain Eukaryota; kingdom Viridiplantae; phylum Streptophyta; class Magnoliopsida; order Alismatales; family Hydrocharitaceae; genus Thalassia; species Thalassia testudinum. The sequence continues at coordinate 74,292,070 of JAZHRO010000024.1, read as the reverse complement.
AGCCAGGATGGCAGGCCGGTCGGGCGACTGAGATGGCACCACGTGGTGCCATCTCAGTCGCCCGACCGGCCCCAAGGAACCGCAGCTGCATCTTCAAAGGCCCTCCATCGAGTGATCCTAGACATTGGATCTCGATCCAATGGCCAACAGATCCATGCACCTAATACCTCCGTGCAACACAAATGAAGGCACAGTGTAGTGGTCGCGCCCCTGTGGATGACGTAGGGGTCTCATGTTCGAGCCGCGCTGAGCGCCTCAATCTAGATGGGCACGGGTGCAAGCGCGACTGGGCCGTCAGATGAAGATCGAGCAATAGAGGGGAGGAGACGTGGCACGCAGAGGACTCTTCGATCGCGTACGCGCATGATGACGCACGTCTATACGCCTTATCGCACGCAGGAGAGCGACAGAGGTGTTTTCAACGGGCATTGCGAGGATCGATCTCGACTGTCCGATCTCATGATCGGACAGCTGAGATCACCTAAACATGCGCAAGTGCATCTAGGCATGGAAGAGGAGTGGGCGTGCGCAGCGCGCGCACACGTCGCCCACGATGGACATTTAGTGACGTTTAAGTCCATCACTGAAGGTCCCATATTAATGTTTTTGATATTGTAACGACCAAAATGCCCCTAATCCTTGCAACTATAAAGGAGACCCCTACCTTACGAATTTTTGATCCCTTCCTTCTCTTCTCTCCCTCTCCAATGCTTAAGAGAAGCTTGTCCCACACCCGAGATGCTCCTCAAGAGCTAAAACCAAGTTTTTGCCCCCGTTCCGGAAGTGGATCCCGTGATGACAATGATGTGCTGCCTCGTTCCCATTCTTCTGACTTCGTCCTCCTTCCCACCTCGTCCTCTGTCTTCCAGGCGTCGCCTCCGTCTGACTCGTCCTCCAAGCATTCGTTAAGGAGGATAACTTCTCTCTTCTTTCTTTTATTGCTTTCTAGAGTAGAATTTCCTGCTTTCTAGTATAATAATTTCCCACTTACTAGTGTAATCTTTTCCCACTTTCTTAGTTGTAAAAATATTATTTAAATACTAAGCGATTGTTCTCTCTCTCTCTCTAATTGTCTATAGCGATTCCATTGTGATTAATTCACCTTTAGGACAAAAATACAAAAAAATATAATTACGAATTTTGATATCAACATAGCCTCCCTGTGTTCTATCTGACGAGTCGATTGTTCGCTTTAGAGTCGTTTGTAGTTTTATGTGGTGGAAAAATCGACTAATCAATATTTAAAAAGAAATAACCACTCGCAGAAGAGCAGGTCGTATCCACAGGGAGGCAATGACGTATTTAAATTCGCACCGGTTAAAAACGTTTGTTCGTAGTTAGTTTAGACAAGAATCAAGCTAAAATTGCCTTCAGATTAAGGTTGAATCAAGAAATCATGCTGAAATAGCAATTCTTAATAACTAGAGGATATTTGTTGCAATGCAGAATCAATAAAATATCATTAAAAATTGACAATGGTAGAAAATGTAATTATTAATGGCAATGTTACTGTAGCAAAACAGGGGATTTATTCCCCTTGGCTGTGCGCAAAGAAGAGTGGATGGCCGGACGCGGGAAGCTCGGAGGAAGTTCTTTGGATCAAGGGCTTCGAAGTGGTGGTGGCGGCGTGTCGTGCGGTGGCCGGAGCCGGCCGAGGTGGCTGCAAATGGTGCTGCAGTTGCAGTTGGTGGGCGGTGCGTGCGGCCTGTTGGTGGAAGGCACTGCAGGCGGGTGCGCGAGCTGGAGAAGGGCGGCTCTGCAGCTGCGTGCACAGGCTGGAGGCCCTGCAGGCACAGGAGGCGCGGGTGCGCTAGAGGAGGGAGGCTCTGCTGCTGCGTGCAAGTGAACGACGCAACCGGTGTTGCACGCTGGTGTGGGTGCGCACACGCACTAGTGCGGCATTGCAGGTAGCGGCGGGGAGGCTGCAGGCGGATGCACGCACTGTTGGCGGTGGGCGCGGGTGCGCACGAAGGCTGGAGGGTGCGGGAGGACTGCTGGCCGTGCCCGCCTTGCACGCGGCTAGAGGGCGTGCGGCAGGCGTGGAGTGAGCGGGTGAGGGCTGGCGGTTCAGGTGAGCGGGCTAGTGTGGTTGTTGCAGGAGTGGGAGGTCAAAGCTTCAGACGTCGGGGAAACTTCCCGGACGTCTTAACTAGCTGAGGGGTGATTGCAGTAGCTGCAACAGTGGTTGTTGATGACGACGGCGAGGGAGGTGCACGGCGAGGTGCTCATGGTAATGCGGACGACCTCCGGATGGCGGTGTGGCCTGTCACACCATACGCCCACGGTGGTGGAGGGTCGTCGCCGTAGTTGAGGCCAGCGGTGTGGAATGGAAGAGATGGACTCTGCACAGTGTGGGTTGGGGGTGGAGGCCTACCCCGCTCGACAGCCTCTCTCCTTTTGTAGCTGCCTACACAAATTTGAATGGAGAGGTGGGAGCAGATCCACCTTCTCCGCTGATCCATGAATGTGGCTTTAGTGAGGCAGGAGGCGTTGCAGCGGCAGCCGAGCCGTTGCTGAGAAGAAGAAGAAGAATAAAGGATATTATTAAAATATTATGGTTATTTATATACAAACCCTCAACTTTTATGTTAACTAAAACAATGTACCTAATTGGTTAACTAATTAAATGAATGTCATTTTAAGCTAATTCTAAATGCATTTAAAATATGAATGCAATGCATGGATTATGTAATTAAATTAAAAATATGAATTAATCTATTTACATCCTAATTTATGCTAAATAAATGTTAGAATTAACCTAATGTCTAGGCACTTAAATACTTAAATGGCCCACAACTATGGGCTAATCAAATACCCCCATGCCTAGTTTTTGCTAGTCCCTAGCAAAATTAAGCGAAACCTAGCACTCCAAGTAGACTAGTCAACTCACTTGGTCTTCCTTCAGAAGCATATTAAGTTCAGAATCTAAACCCAAGGTTCCTAAGTAGTTGCTAAGTTACAGACGAGGTCGGCTAAAGACGAGTTGCAGGCACAAGTTTCCCTGATTTCTGACTCTACCCTAAAGTTTATTGATCCCTGAGATTAAAGCATCCGTGCCTGTGCATTGGTCTGAGTTATTTGAGTTAAAGGAAAAAGTTTTTTTCTTTTTAATATATATATATATATATATATTTTTGTTTGATTCTTCTAAGTCTAACCTCAGATCAGCTATCAACACGATCTATGTCGGATTCATTGTCCGAATTACCATACATCGAAGGGTGCCTGGCATTCGATGCTTCGAGATAGCACCACCCATAACGACCCCAAGAACTCCTGGCAATCGACACTTCGAGATAGTATCGCCCATGGATTTCTTAAGCGAATTTAGGCCTATGGCAATCGACACTTCGAGATAGGGCCGCCCATGGAACCTAAACCGCACAATCCGCTTACATGCCCCCAGTAGGATGGATATCCTAAGAGACAAGCGCCGAGGAGGCAATATGTTATCATCGCATCCTCAAGCTGAGTATATACTCCACCTCTCCTGCGGCGGGAACTCTTCCAATCAAAATGTGTTTTCAAGCCTTTCCTAAGTCAAAACTAAGAAAACCAAATCTCTTTTCATAAAGAAAGAAATTAAGTTAATTACCAGACCAAGTGTGTAAAATTTGGATGCTTGGGTTACAAGGACCCGTAAACCAAAAGGTAGAACAAGACTCCAAGTGCTACCCCACCTTTTAACTCAAACCCTAGCTTCCCTTCCTCAACCTCTTGAGGAATGGTCCGCAACTTAACTCCTACTTAAGTTTTTAAGTCCACAAAGGACCCTAAACGTCTAAAGCTAGCAGGTCATTTAGCTTCTAAAGTTTGACCCTAGAATTAATTTAGTCTACCCTAGAGTTCTAATTTGCTTAAGAATGCAGGACATAGCCAGTTAAGCTCAAAACTTTTTTTTTTTGTCATTTTCATTTTTTTATATGCATGCTATAAACAAAAAGCCTCTGGTCCTCTCTCCCATGCCTGGTTCAAACAATGTCCTCATTGAAAACAAAAATAGCTAAAGGAAGATATTACCTGAGGCGGAGAATGGTAGGAGCTAAGGCTCCTCAAGAGTGACTTCGTCAACCAGATGGCCATCTAAAGTTATGTACGATTTTAACCGTTGACCGTTGACGATAAAGGGAGTTACTGAAGAGGAAGGATTTTTGATCTCCACAACTCCATGTGGAAATACTTTGGTGATTATGTAAGGCCCATCCCAACGAGATTTTAACTTCCCAGGAAAAAGCTTATGTCTGGAATTGAAAAGCCAGACTTGTTGGTTGGGCTCAAAGGTCTTTCAAAGAATAAATTTTTCATGCAAGACCTTAGTTCTTTCTTTATAAGCTTGAGAGGTGTCATAAGCATCATTCCTCAACTCCTCAAGCTCACTTAATTCTAGAAGTCGTGCCTTACCTGCCTTCTCTAAATCCATGTTAACACTTCGAATAGCCCAAAGTGCTTTATGTTCCAACTCAACAGGTAAATGGCATGCTTTTCCATACACAATCCAAAAGGGAGAAGTACCCAAAGGGGTCTTATAGGCTGTTCGATAAGCCCACAAAGCATCATCTAGCTTTTGGGACCAGTCTTTCCTATCAGGTCTAACGGTCTTTTCCAAAATATTTTTTATCTCCCTATTTGACACTTCAACCTGGCCACTTGTCTGAGGATGGTAAGGGGTAGCAACCTTGTGAGTCACTCCCAAACTCCTGATTAACCGATTGAAGTGGTGGTTTCAGAAATGAAGTTCCCCATCACTTATAATAGTCTTGGGGCAGCCGAAACGGGATATGATATTGGCCTTCACAAATTTCAAAACCACAGAGTAGTCATTTGTGCACGTAGGAATGACCTCTATCCATTTAGAGGCAATCAACTGCCACCAAGATATATTCAAAACCATGGGATGACGAGAAGGGACCCATAAAGTCAATTCCCCACACATCAAAAATTTCAACAGATTGAATAGGATGTTTAGGCATTTCATTCTTTTTCCCAATCGTTCCAGTCCGTTGACATATAATACAGGCCTTAACAAAAGTATGAGAATCCTTAAATAAAGAAGGCCACCAAAAATCGGACTGGAGAACCTTAAAAGCAGTTTTCTTAGCACCAAAGTGTCCTCCACAATGAAGTTCATGGCACAAAATCAGCACACTTTGTTGTTCCTCTTCAGGCACACAATGTTTCAATACTTGGTCTTGTCCAATTCTAAATAATTCTAGCTCTTCCCAATGGAAATATCTTGCTTGAGAAATGAATCTCTTTCTTTTATGCTCATCCCAAGAGCCAGGAGTTTGTCCAGTGACCAAGTAATTTATAGTGTCTGCATACCAAGGTAAAGTTGGTGTTACCGCCATCAGAGTTTCATTGGAAAATGTCTCGCGAATGTCTCCAGAAAGAGAGTCATTAAGAGGAATGCGAGGCAGGTGGTCAGCCACAACATTTTCTACTCCTTTCTTTTCACATATTTCCAAGTCAAATTCTTGAAGGAGTAGGATCCACCTAATCAGACGTGGCTTAGAATCCTTCTTAGAAATGAGATGTTTCACTGCTGTATGATCAGTAAAAATAACCACCTTAGACCCAAGTAGATAAGACCTAAACTTCTCCAAAGCAAAAACTACAGCAAGCAATTCTTTTTCGGTGACGGTGTAGTTTTGCTGAGTTCGATTAAAGTCTTACTTGCATAATGCAACACATGAGGTCTTCCCTCAACCCTTTGTCCAAGGACTGCTCCCACTGCATAATCCGAAGCATCACACATAAGCTCAAATGGGAGTATCCAATCTAGAGCTTGGAGAATAGGCACAGAGATCAAGGCCTCCTTTAGGGTTTGAAAGGCCTCAGCACACTTTGAATCAAAACTGAAGGAAGATTCCTTCACCAACAAGTCACAAAGTTGCCTAGAAATCTTACTAAAATTTTTAATAAAGCGTCTATAAAAGCCAGCATGGCCCAGAAAGGATCTAATCTATTTGACATTCGTAGGCAATGGAAGTTTGGAAATAGAATCAATCTTGGCTTTATCTACTTCCAAACCTTGCTCGGATACAACATGCCCAAGTACAATTCCTTTCTATACCATGAAGTGACTTTTCTCCCAGCTGAGGACTAAACCAGTCTCCTTACATCGTTTCAACACATTCTTCAGGTGCAGGAGACACTGGTCGAAAGACGAGCCATAAATAGAGAAGTCATCCATAAACACTTCAACACACTCGTCAATCATGTCAGAAAAGATAGACATCATACACCACTGGAAAGTTGCAGGGGCATTACATAATCCAAACGGCATACGCCTGAATGCAAAAGTACCGTAAGAACTCGTGAATGTCATCTTTTCCTGGTCATCAGGAAGGACTGCCACCTGATTGTACCTAGAATATCCATCGAGAAAGCAATAATACTTATTCCCTGCCAATTTTTTGAGAATTTGATCAATAAAATGCAAAGGAAAGTGATCCTTCTGGGTGGCGGTGTTCAACTTACGGTAATCAATACAGACCCTCCATCCAGTTGAGGGTCTACTGACAACTTGTTCACCTTAGTCGTTGAGTTCCACAGTAAAGCCTACCTCCTTTGGCACCACATGAATGGGACTGACCCATTTACTGTCAGCAATGGGATATATGATCCCGGTGTCCAACCACTTCAGGATTTCCTTTTTTACAACCTCCCTCATATTAGGGTTCAAACGTCTCTGCATGTTCCTAAAAGGATTGATGGAATCATCAGTATATATGTGGTGCATGTAGAGTGTAGAGTCTATACCCTTAATGTCAGCAATGCTCCAAGCAATAGCTTCCTTGTGCCTAGACAGGCATTCAATCAAGGCTCCCTCCTGTGCCTCAGATAGCACACCCGAAATGATAACGAGGAGCGTATCATTGGCACCTAGGAAAACATACTTGAGAGTGTTAGGGAGGGGTTTCAACTCAAGGTCGGGGTCATGTATGGTTGAGGGTTTCATAATAGATGTCCCCATCTCAGGTAGCAAACCTACCTTCGGCGGAAATGATGGGGGAAGAGACTCAGCAGAAACTCCTAGCAATTCCTCTAGTTCTAGTATATCCCCTTCACATTCCTCTAAGAGATGGGAATGCTCATTTAGCATGACATGCTGAAGGGGGTCATCGCATAACATTGTAGGAGTTGCCTCTTCAATCAGGTCATCTATCACCTCAACTTGAGAATAATCCTCAAGTCTGGCTTGTTTGTAAGCATCAAACACATTAAGCCGGATTTTCCTATTCCCAAAGCCCATTTTCAATGCCCCAGTATTGCAATTAATTGAAGCATGAGAAGTTGCAAGGAAGGGGCAGGCCAAAATGATGGAGGGTTTGGTTGGCTTGTTGGTAAGGTCAGTGTCCAAAACTAAGAAGTCAACGGGAAAGAAGAAATCCTCCACTCTTATAGGACATCTTCCAAAATTCCCCGTGGTGTCTTAAGTGATTGATCAGCAACTTGAAGGATTACAGGGCTAGGCTTCATATTGCCTCCCCCAAGTTGTTCATACACGTAGCTCGGAAGGATGTTCACCCCTCACCCAGATCAAGTAAGCCTCATCAATTTATAAGTCACCAATAACTACAGAGATGTATGGGGCTCCTGGGTCCTTAAGTTTCAGATGTGTGCCATGTTGAACAATTGAGCTAACAGAATCAGGCAGGACAACTTTTGATTGGACCTGTTTTTTAGATTGCCGCTTTTTCGTGCACAGGTCCTTTAAGAAGTGGGCATAAGATGGAATCTACCTGATAGCTTCAAGCAAAGGCAGGTTAATCTGCACTTGCTTGAAAGTTTCCATAATCTCATTCGTCTTATCTTTGGCTCTAGATGAGCCAGCAGAAGTCTGCCCAGAGGTGGATAAGCGCTCTGGAAAAGGCACTCTCGATCTCTGGGTGGAAGGGTTGTCATGTCGAGTAAGGGGTGGAATGAGGGCAACTTCTTTCGGTGAGGTGATTTCAAGCGGAGAAGATTTTGGCAAGTCTTCTCCGATGGGGGTGAAAGTCGGGGTAGATGGTTTTTTAGGGGGTGAGACTATAGGAGCATCGGGTTTGGAAATTTCTTTCCCACTCCTCAGAATAGTCACCGCCTGAGCATGCTACCTAAAGACAATCCCTTTTCCTTTAGGATTTTCCTCAGCAGCACTGGGGAACTTCCCAGTCTCCCTCTATCTAACGGCCTCAACAAGGTGTCCAATTTGTGATTTCATCTCATGTATAGCCTTGTCATGAGATTGGATGATGGTGCTTTGACTTTCTTGCATAGTTTTCAACATCGCCTTCAATTCATCCATCTCAAAGGTTTTATGTTGGGCAAAGGTCTGAGGTTGGTTCATTTGATGGTTTTGAAAGGATTGTGGATTGTAATTCTCTGAATTTGAGACATTTCCTTGTCTCCATGAAAAGTTTGGGTGGTTCCTCCATCCCTCATTATAAGTGTTGGAGAAAGGGTCATTACGAGGTCTTGGACGGAACCCTTGAGCGGCATTCAAATCTACTTGTACAAGCTCAGGGAATTGGGAAGCCAAGTGGCAATCCACAGTGACGTGTGTATTGCCTTGACAAATTAAGCATTCGGAAGCTTGGGATGTGGAGGTGTTAGGTACAAATGAACTCAGGTTTGACATAAGCCTTTCCTTATTTTGATTCAATAATTGAATCTGATAGGCTAAATTCTGGGTGTCCCTTGCCTCATTCACCTCCAACTTTCTTTGCATGAGAGTGGGCTTTCTATCCATGTAGGTAGAATTCAAGTGAATAGAATTCTCACTCAAAGTATCAAATAAGTTCCAAGCTTCATCCTCAGTCTTAGATAGAAAGGTTCCTGCACAGGCACCATCCACAGTTTGCCTTTGCGAATCATTAAGTCCGATGTAGAACCTTTCAACCAGTTGCCATTTAGGCACCTGGTGATGTGGGCAAAGTCTCAAAAAGTCGTTAAAGCACTCCCACACATCATGGAATGCTTCCCCATCCTTTTGAACAAAACTCATAATTTCCCTCCTAAAGTGATTTGTTTTGCTCATGGGGAAGTACTTCTTCAAAAACTCCTTCAGGGCATCCCAAGTATTTATATTATCAAGGGTGTGATACCAATACTTGGCTTTGTCCTTTAGGGTGAAGGGAAAGAGGGTCCGCATTTGAGCATCATCAATAATGCCCTGCAGCTTCACCGTGGAACAGACCTCAGTGAATTCCTCAATATGCCTGTAAGGGTCTTCCCTAGTAGTACCATAAAAGGAGGGTAGCAAGGATATGGTACTACTTTTGATCTCATACGGATTGTCCCCTCCAAGTCTACATAGTGCAGGGCCAGCTTGATTGGTTGGGATGAAATATTCCTTAAGGCTCCTTTGACCGGCCATTTCTACCCTTGGAAGGTCTCTTCTTAGGATTCTTTCAGGTTTAGGATCAAACACAAGTTGTCTCCTAAGAGAATGCCTACCAAGCATGCATTACAAACACAATTCAAAAGGACTTGTTCGGTCATTACAAATTTAGGCTTTTGACTTTAGTTCAAATTGTAGGTGACAAAACAAGTTGCCTAATCAATTACGTGCCTATTGTCAACCTTCGAAATGCCTAAAAAGACCTAGTTGGAGCTTAGGTATTCTTCCCTAAATCTCAAATGGTCAAGTAAATCCAAAGACGGAAGATTGAGGGATGTAAGTAGGCCTAAGCCTTCCTTTGAAGCTGTGCTTTTGCGGTGCTTCTCAACTACCCCCAAAAATCCATAACAGGGTATCCCCCTCTTTGGATTTACAAAGCCTTTGATCTCAAATTCTGAACACTTCAGAATCCAACAGTAGGAGGGCTCTTGTCCTAGTCGTTTCAAGACTTAGGAGTGTCTAAACGAGTAATGTGGTGCAACAGTTATAAGTGTGCATTCACCGCAAAAGGATTTTGAATTTTGAATCGCACACCACTTTTTACAATCAAGTCATTGATTTTTAGATATCCCTCCTTTAATTAGTCCTTTTTCTCGCATATATGTGACCACTTGTTAGATCGCTTCAAGACAAATTTTGTGGTCTTTGAATTAAATCCAAATGCAATGCGTGATCAAGAATAGGATGAAAAGTAAGAGAATGCGTACCTTGCTTCTAGCAATCAACGATGCAAGAATGCACGCAATGCAGAGAAGTAAATCTAAAGGCTGCTCATACAGACCTAAATGGTTCGTCCTAGGGCAAGCAGCTTCTAGCAGGTAGCTCATTTTCTTTTTTTAAACTACTATGCACAAGAATTTTTAAACTACTTATGCACAAGAAAATAAAAAGTAATCAATAAACTAAAAATCTAAATCTAAAGAAAAGGGAACAAGCTCCCAAAAATTACCCAACACGGGCCCAAAACAAAATCGGGGAACAAACCTCTCAAAATATACCCCAGAATAAGGGTTTCAAACAAAATGCAATGAAAAATTAAATCTAAAGTCTTAATTCTATTTTAATCAGATTAGCAACTAAATATACAATGATGACCATCGCGTCCTCGTCCTTCTCCTCCTTTTTAAAATAGCTCGTCCAATTCTCCTCTGGCGACGTCAAGGGTCGCCTCTAACAAAGGCTGATTCTTCCACAAATTTTCTCGCACAGAAAAGAAAATAATAAATGGTCAAATCACTGTGCAATTGACAAATAATCAAAATAAAATCAGGTGAAATTATTGCGTCTGTTGCCTCCCCGACAACGGCGCCATTTGACGAGTCGATTGTTCGTTTTAGAATCGTTTGTAGTTTTATGTGGTGGAAAAATCGACTAATCAATATTTAAAAAGAAATAACCACTCGCAAAAGAGTGGGTGGTATCCATAGGGAGGCAATGACGTATTTAAATTTGCATTGGTTAAAAATGTTTGTTCGTAGTTAGTTTAGACAAGAATCAAGCCAAAATTGCCTTCAGATTAAGGTTGAATCAAGAAATCATGCTGAAATAGCAATTCTTAATAACTAGAGGATATTTGTTGCAATGTAGAATCAATAAAATATCATTAAAAATTGACAATGGAAAAAAATGTAATTATTAATGGCAATGTTACTGTAGCAAAACAAGGGATTTATTCCCCTTGGTCATGCGCTAAGAAGAGTGGATGGCCGGACGCAGGAAACTCGGAGGAAGTTCTTTGGAACGAGGGCTTCGAAGTAGTGGTGGTGGCGTGTCGTGCAGTGGCCGGAGCTGGCCGGACGAGCTCCGGCGGAGGTGGCTGCAAACGGTGCTGCAGCTACTATTGGCGAGTGGTGCACGCGGCCTGTTGGCAGAAGGCGCTGCAGGCAGGTGCGCGCGGGAGGGCGGCTCTGTTGCTGCATGCACAGGCGGGAGGTGCTGCAGGTGCGGGAGGCGCAGGTGCGCTAGAGGAGGGCAGCTCTGCTGCTGCGTGCGGCTGAGCACTGCAGCTGGTGCTGCACGCTGGCGTGGGTGTGCGCACGCACTGGTGCGGCACTACAGGTAGCGGCGGGGAGGCTGCAAGCAGATGCGCGCACTATTGGCGGTGGGCGCGGGTGCGCACGAAGGGTGGAGGGTGCGGGAGGACTGCTGGCCGTGCCCGCCTTGCACGCAGCTGGAGGGCGTGCGGCAAGCGTTGAGTGAGCGGGTGAGGGCTGGCGGTTCAGGTGAGCGGGCGAGTGTGGTTGTTGCAGGAGTGGGAGGTTGAAGCTTCAGACGTCTGGGAAACTTCTCGGACGTCTTAACTGGCTGAGGGGTGATTGCAGTAGCTGCGACGGTGGTTGTTGATGACGACGGCAAGGGAGGTGCACGACGAGGTGCTCGCGGTAATGCGAACAACCTCCGGATGGGGTGTGGCCTGTCACACCACACGCCCACGATGGTGGAGGGTCGTCACCGTGGTTTAGGCCGGCGGTGTGGAATGGAAGAGATGGACTCTGCACAGTATGGGTTGGGGGTGGAGGCCTACCTCGCTCGACAGCCTCTCTCCTCCTTTTGTAGCTGCCTGCACGAATTTGAATGGAGAGGCTGGAGCAGATCCATCTTCTCCACTGATCCATGAATGTGGCTTTAGTGCGGCAGGAGGCGTTGCAGCGGCAGCCGAGCCGTTGCTGAGAAGACGAAGAATAAAGGATATTATTAAAATATTATGGTTATTTATATACAAACCCTCAACTTTTATGTTAACTAAAACAATGTACCTAATTGGTTAACTAATTAAATGAATGCCATTCTAAGCTAATTCTAAATGCATTTAAAATATAAATGCAATGCATGGTTATGTAATTAAATTAAAAATATAAATTAATCTATTTACATCCTAATTTATGCTAAATAAATGTTAGAATTAACCTAATGTCTAGGCACTTAAATACTTAAATAGCCCACAACTATGGGCTAATCACTATCCAGAAGTTCTTTATGGATTTTCGATATAAATTTTATCTGTTGAACGAATTTCTTCGCGGCTCAAACTACGACGAGTTTTCGAATCCAACTCCGAACGCGTAGTTTTCCGCCATCAATATTTTGGCGCCGTTGTCGGGGAGGCAACGATTTTTCGATCTTCTATTCACATTTCGCACACTTTACTATTTTCTAACTTGCTTTATCTCTTGTCTATTGTTTTGCAGATACCTCGATCAGGGAATCGTCAAGCAGTAGATCGAAGTAAAGTGCAGTTGAGGATGACTGTAAGGGCTCCCCATTTTACCCCCTCCATAGATTTCATTTCATCACATTAATTCAAACTCCAATTAACCTTGGTGTTTGCATAAATCCTAAGATTAGTTTGGTTGCTTGGATTTCCACCCACATTTCACCCTCGCATAAAAAAAAATCAACAAAAAGATACTTTTTGTGGGATAAATCAAACATACACCCACATTCAAGGCACTTAACCTAATTGATTTTCTTCTACTTAACCGGATTTTGATTTGTGGAATTGGTACACAAAAATCAACATATAAAAGAGTAGAAATCAGTCTAGGTTAATCATTTTGTGTGCCTAACTCAGTGGTGCAATTGTGGCCAATTATTTGAGTTGTTTGGGCCGCACCACTCAATCTAAAATCAACTCACCAAGTAGCTTCCTCTTAGGGTTTTCAATTTAGGTTCATACCAAGCACTCCACTTTATTTTTGATCTCAAAAGGAAAGTGATCTTCATCCATGCTTGAAAACCTGGCTTGCCTCAAACTTGATTGAATTAAACCTAATTCTAAACCCTAAAAGCTACTTAAGCAAGATTTGAACCGTAAAATCTACTCATCACAAATAATCTTACTTGAAAACCCTGGTTGTGCATGCACTCACACATACTCAATTGATCATTAAGGGCACAACCCATTTTTAAGAGCCCACCACATTCCATAAGCACTATAATCCCAGGCCTAAACAAAATCAAGTAGACGTTGGCCTTAAGGATTGATTCGCTCTTTGGGGTCGAGATTGAGATTATTTACGATTAATCAGCTTGTACTTATCAATCTGATGTCTAACTAGGGTAGTAGCATCAAATGACCGCGGTTGGGGGGTACACTAGGAACCGGAGGCGCAAGGCAAAGGAAGAACCTTCTCCCCAGTCCCTTCTTCTAACTGGTTGGATTGAGCAAACGTAAGTAGAGTAAATCGTCTATAATCATAAGGTGGGTTCTGAGAGTCTGTAAATCCTTAGGCTACCCCACTTAAGGACAAGCTTGTTTTGTTGCACTGTAGGATTTTATCCCCAGTCCTTTCGACCTTTTCCTAGTTTATGCTGGGAAGGAGGTCATTGAATCCCTGATTGGAAGGACCACTAGACTATTCTAGGAGGCGTAGATTGAATTTTGGCCAAATTGATCCCATGGCCAATCAACAGCCTCCTCCGCCTCAGGATCCACAGGAGGTATTTCAAAGGCCACTGGAACAAATGCAAAGAATGCAAGAATGGTTCCAGAGAATGCAGGGTGCTCTGCCCTTGAAGGATTTTTATGATCCTTCAATTTACGAGGAACGTCCCAGCATCCAGATTCTTGCTGAAGACGTAGAAATCAAGCCCCAGGTGTTAAGCCTAATCAAACATTTCCATGGGCTTGGCCCTGAAGACTCGTTTCAGCACTTGGAGGACTTAACCACTTTGGTCTAGACCACCAAGCCATGAAACGTGAATGAGGAGCAAATGATCATGAGGCTCCTCCCCCACTCTCTTAGGGATAAAGCCACTCATTGCTACAGGACTATAGGAAGGCCAATTGCAACTTGGAATGATTTGAAATCGACCTTCCTGAAGAAATTCTTCCTTGTCAAACATATCAATGCTTTGAGACGGGCAATTACTACTTTCACCCAGTAGCCGGGGGAGCAGTTTCATGTTTCCTGGGAGCGATTCCAGGACTTATTGTGGTGGTGTCCACACCACGAGGTGCCGAAATGGCAACTCGTGCAGATCTTCTACCACGGGTTGATTGAGCAACTCAAAAATCACGTGGACGCTTCTTGCAGAAGCAATTTCCTCAACAAAGACGTAGATAGCGCGCACGATTTGTTTGAGGAGATGAGCGAGAATTCGATCAATCATGCCTCTATGGTACTTTTAACCGGTCCCAGCAGCCCAAATCGAATGTTAATGAAGTCCACGACTCTCATTTATTCGATATGGAATTGATTATTAATAAACCTAATAAGGTGGACTTGGTTACTAAGAGAATGGAGGAGTGGATGGCTGGAAACTCAATGAACTCTCGATCCACTCAATCCCAGAATTCGGGATTCCATTCATCGCCAGCTCCTTTTGGATGGGAGTTCGTTAATCAACTTGATGTGGCTCAACCTGTGAGCCAACATTATTCAGAACCCCACGGGTTCCAAACTACGGCCTTTGATCCCAATTTCTTTTATCCCTCCCTTTCTTTCTCTCCATCCTCACCCTATGAGGATGTTTATGCTGTACAGGAGAATGTTAGGTACGACCCTTGCTCTAATGCTTATAATCTGGGTTAGAGGAACCACCCTAACTTCTCCTAGAAAAACCCAGGGCAGCAGACCCAATTCCGACCTAGCAACTATGCTTCGCAATGACCAACGGGTCAAGGTCATGTTTACACTCAGCTGCTCCCGAATCAAGTCAATCAGCCAGCTTGGAATGCCCGTCAACCTGTAGGGCAGGCTGATTTGAACCAACAAATGGTAGAGATGCAAGGATCTATGCTCCAGCTCATGCAGCAAATGAAAACCTCATTGGACAACTTGCAAAATGGGTTCATTGCTAATTCTCGTCAACTCAGATATCTACCATCTCAACCCGTACCCAACCCACGTAATATCCAGAATCCAGGCAATCAAGCCCATGGGTACGGGAATCAAAGGGACCCACACGCACATGCTCAGGTGGTTAAGTAGGGTCCTTCCTCTTCTTCTTCCTCAAATCAAAGGTTTTTGGCTAATGAAGCCCCTCCAATCTTTCCTAACCCTTCCCAAGACCCAAACTCATATGCATCTGCTAATTCTATTACCTTGAGGAGTGGTAAACAAACTCAGGATCCACAACCACACTATTCTGATTTACCAAATCCTGAAGAGCCTGAGGAGAGAAAGGAGAATTCTGGAGAAGAAATTAAGGCTCAGGAACCTGATTCCGAAGATACGACTCATGCTCCGTTTCCTGAGGCCTTGATTAGATCAAGGAAGAAGAAGTCTGCTGATAGTAATGAGGAGCCTCTAAATATTATCAAGAATGTTGAGATCAATATCCTACTCCTTGATGCTATCAAACATATATCGGCTTATGCGAAATTTTTAAAGGATTTATGTACACAGAAGCATAAGTCGAGAGAATCTATTCCGAGGAAGGTGGTACTCTCCGAGCAGGCTAGTTTTGTTATCCTACACCACCTCCCTCAGAAAAAGAGAGATCCAGGTGCTCCTTTGATTTCTTGTGTCATTGGAGATTACACTTTTGATAGAGCACTGTTGGATCTAGGTGCATCCATTAACCTAATTCTGACTTCTCTTTATGAGAAGTTCATATTAGATGAACTTCGGCTGACTTCAGTAACGCTGCAATTAGCAGACCGTTCGGTCACAAATCCGCAAGGCATTATTGAAGATGTTATTGTCAAGGTTAAGGATTTCTATTTTCCTGTAGATTTCCTTGTCCTTGACATGGATGTACCTGAAAATCTGAGGAACATGCCCATCATTCTGGGGCATCCGTTCCTGGCTACCGCCAAGGCCAACATTAACTATGAGAGTGATAGCATGGAAATCGCCTTTGGGGAACAAAGAATGAAATTGGATATTTTTAAGGTGATTAACAAATTCGAGGATTGTGGATTTATTGAGGAACTTAAGGACGATAATGTGAATATTGAAACTTGTATGGCAGTTTCTGCATTTGAAAGCTCCTCCTCTGATGATGATTTGGTCCCGCAACCCTCTATGGCAAACCTGCCACCTTCTGAAGAGGTTATTGATTTTGTTCACCCTCACCCTCTTCCTCTTGATGAGTCTTCATCAGCATCTTCCTTACCTTCAATCATCAACCCAAACTGAAACCATTGCCTGAGAATCTGAAATATCAGTTTTTAGGACCACATAAGATGCTCCCTGTGATTATCAGTGCTAAATTAACAAAGGAGCAGGAGATTAAATTGATTAAGTTCCTAAAGGAACACAAGGAGGCAATTGGTTGGACCATTCATGACCTTAGGGGGATCGAGTCATCTTATTGCAATCACAGAATATATTTGGAAGATGGATCCCACCCTTCTCGCCAAATGCAAAGGAGATTAACCCCAAATATGCGAGAAGTGGTCGAGCAGGAGATTATCAAGTGGCTCGATGCAGGAATCATTTATAAGATCTCTGATAGTCCTTGGGTAAGCCCCGTTCAAATTGTTCCCAAAAAAGCTTCAATTACTGTTGTGATTAACGAGAAAGGAGAATCTGTCACAACTAGTTCAGCTTCCTCTTGGAGAGTTTGTATTGATTACAGGAAGATGAACAGCCACAAAAAAGGATCATTTCCCTTTTCCTTTTATTGATCAAATCCTTGAAAGACTAGCCAAGCAAAAGTACTTCTGTTTCCTTGATGGCTCCTCAGGATACAACCAAGTCCCTGTCCATCCTGAGGATTAGGAAAAAATGACTTTCACCTGTCCCTATGGAACCTTTTCTTTCCGTAGTATGCCATTCGGCTTATGCAATGCACCTGCGACTTTTCAAAGGTGTATGCTGGCCATATTCTCTGACACGGTGGGAGAGTTTATGAAAGTCTTCATGGACAATTTCTCTATTTTTGGATAATTATTTGACTCTTGTCTAGCCAATCTTGAAATGATTCTTAAACGATGCATCAAAACAAGATTGGTCCTTAGCTGGGAGAAGAGTCATTGCATGACATAAGAAGGCATCATCTTGGGTCATGTAATCTCTAAATGAGGAATCGAAGTGGACAAAGCTAAGGTTGATACTATCGCTAAACTTCCTCATCCCACATCTGTCAAACAAATTCGAGCATTTCTTGGTCATGTGGGATTCTATAGGAGGTTCATCAAGGACTTTTCTAAGGTTGCTCGTCCTTTGAGCAACCTTCTTGCCAAAGATACACCATTGGATTTCAACGAATCATGCCGTAAGGCATTTTATTTTCTTAAAATGGCAGTCACTTGTGCTCCGATGTTGCAACCACCGGTTTGGACAGCCCCATTTGAGATCATGACCAACGCTTCTGATTATGCGTCGGGGCTATTTTGGGTCAGAAGATTGACAGGAAGCCCTCTATCATTTACTACGTTAGT
Organism: Thalassia testudinum; assembly: GCA_037157565.1. NCBI lineage: Eukaryota > Viridiplantae > Streptophyta > Magnoliopsida > Alismatales > Hydrocharitaceae > Thalassia > Thalassia testudinum. The sequence goes on along the minus strand of JAZHRO010000024.1, from coordinate 74,274,353 downwards.
AAAACTCTAGACAAGGCCCAAGGGAATTACACTGTTACTGAGAAGAAATTACTAGTTGTAGTGTTTGCTTTAGAGAAATTTAGGGCTTATCTTTTAGGGTCTCACGTCATCATTTATACCAACCACTCTGCCTTCAGACATCTCTTGGCCAAAAAGGATGCCAACCCCTGGCTTATTTGATGGATTCTTCTGCTTCAATACTTTGATCTTGAAATCAAGGATAAATTCGGGGCACAGAATGTGGTGGCGGATCATCTGTCGAGACTTCTGAGTGATTCTTCTTGTCCGGACATTCCAATTGCTGATACTTCCTTACAGTTTCAAGTGTCCAAACCCCATGGTTTGCAGACATCGTTAATTATTTGGCTGTTGGTCAAATCCCCTAGGATTGGACCAAGCAACAACGGGATAGACTCAAATTTGAGGTCAAATATTACTTCTGGGAGGACTCTGAACTGTACCGCATCGGCTCTGATCAGATTATTTGCCGATGCATTCCGAAGAACGAATTCAAGAGTATACTCGAGTTCTGTCATTCATCTGCGTGTGGTGGACACTTCTTCGGGAAAAAGATGGCTGCAAAAATTTTGCAATCTGGATTCTATTGGCCGTCTTTATTCGAGGATGCTCAGGATTTCTCGAGGTCATGTTCTCGATGCCAGGCACTTGGGAGCATAACCAAGAGAGATATGATGCCTATAAACCCGATTATTCCCATCTAAATCTTCGACGTTTGGGGCATCGATTTCATGGGACCATTCCTCTCTTCATTTGGACACCAGTATATTCCCGTTGCTATTGATTATATGTCCAAGTGGATCGAGGCTATTCCCACCCGAACCAATGACCACAAGGTGGTCATCGATTTTGTCAAGAAGAACATCTTTAGCTGGTTCGGGATTCCGTGGGCCATCATCAGCGATGGTGGCACTCATTGCACTAATGCCCAGTTCCATAATTTGCTGGCAAAATTCAGGGTTAATCATAGAATCTCCACACCTTACCATCCCCAGATGAATGGGTAGGCCGAGATCTCCAATCGAGAGATCAAGAATATTCTGCAGAAAATGGTTAGTCCTGATCGCAAAGACTGGACTCAAAAGCTTGAGGACGCACTTTGAGCTTACCGTTTGGAGTATAAAACGCCCATCGGTATGTCTTTGCTACACAAGTATGGCTGGAAAGTTGTCGGTGGTAACAGCTCATCTACCAGTTGTCCAGATCCCAATTCAAGAAATGCACATAAAAATTCCTAAAACACTTAGGAAGAAGCAAAGAAGTAGAATAAACTGGGGAGATATACACTAGATTCACCCTTGTGTTGACCCCATAAAAAATAAAAAGTAGGGAGAAAGCTACTAGTCGTATAGATACACCTTTAGGCAGAACTCTTTTTAAGGTCACCTAGGTGCGTAGAAACCCAAAGTCTGTTCTAATTGCCGATCAACGAGTCTATCACATTCACAAAAAGATGCTTAGAACTTAGGGTTCTCATCAAATCTTATGTGGGTTGAGTGGTCGTAGAAAGCCACTCTGTAACCCTAAACTCAAAAATTCAAAAAAAATAGAAGAGAAGAAAAAGTGATCTTTCTTTGAATAAGGCGAGGGCATGAGGCAGTCTGCATTTTGGCAGATACCTAAGCAATGTTGTGTCTTTGAAAGTTCAGGTCCTATGTAAAAATTTCCTAATGTTGAAAATGACCTGTGCCCAAGTAATCCAACCCTATTTCTTTTATAAATAGAATATAGTTTTTGCTAGGGACTAGCAAAAGATAGGCATGGGGGTGTGATGTGCACACATCTAAATAGCTTAAAATGTCTATCAATGCATGTTCTTAGTATCATATTAGCATCATACATTGTAAATATTACATAACATGCATAATCATGCATTTAGGTCAAGTTGCATAAATTTGTCTCCTTAGTAATTATCTCCTTTTATGGCCAGAGACAAGGCAACTTGTTAATTGGGGCATCGGATTAAAGATCCAATCGTACGGATCTGATCAGGGCAACGATTGGAGTTCAACAACTCCAAGATAGCACTAATCGGACATCTGTAGCACCAGATAGAGACCAAGGAACCCTAAAGATTAAGGGCCAGGATGGTGCCAATCCGTACTTTAGACGACAAATCCAACCACACGAATGGGTTCGGATTGACGATTGCAACCTAACAACATGAAAATCAATCCAATCCAACATCCGTAGCACCATCTGCAACTCACAGAAGATGGACAGCCAAGATGGTGCCACATGGCGCCATCTCAGCAGCCCGACCGACCCCAAGGAACTGCAATTACATCTTCAAAAGCCCTCCATCGAGCGATCCTAGCCGTTGGATCTCGATCCAACAGCCAACAAATCTGCGCACCTAATACCTCCACACGACACAAATGAAGGTGCAGTGCAGCGATCGCGGCCCTGTGGGCGACGCAGGCGTTGCGCTTTTGAGCCACGCTGAGCGCCTCAATCCAGATAAGCGTGGGTGCGAGCATGATTGCACCGTCAGATGAAGATCGGGCGGCCGAGGGGAGGAAACTAATCGCGAAAATACGCGGTTTGTTAATTAGGCAATTTAGTGTCATTGCAACGCCTAATTCCGCTTTCGCTTTTAAAATTTCTAAGACCTAGATAGCGGGGTATCTAGGGTCGTCTAAGGAGGCAAGTTTACAGAAATTAAATCTCCTGCTTGGAAAATAAATCTCGACTTTCTTTTTGGTGTTTTAAAATATTTAATTTTTGTTTTGAAATAACTAAAGCAACATAAAATTGATGGTGGGAAGATGGCTAACAACTAAATTTACTAAACTAGAACCTAAGTGACAAGTAATTCCTCTCTCTAAGATCACTTAGGTATGTGGGAACCTAGAGTAATTAGAGAGAGGGTGTGATTACACCAAGGTAAAAGTAAAAGAAACCAATTAAGAAAAGGTAACTTTACTCAAGGAGAAAAAATGTTTTACAAACCCTAGTAGACGAATGCTTCTACTACTAGATAATTGCAACAAATAAAATAAAACACAAATCCTCCTGAATTGTTGGTGAAGAGGGGAAGGTCCTTGCTCCAAGCTTAGTGGCTCCTTAGCTTGAAAAGGGTTCCTCCTTCTCCTTCCTTTCTATGCTCCTCCAAGATGGTGTCCTCCAAGGTGGAAGCTACCACCCTCAATTCTCCTCCTCCAAGGGTGGACGTCCACCCTAGGTCCTTCTCCTTTGCCTGGCTATCCTCCTTAAAGTAGAATGCTCCTCCTCCATGGCATGGCACAAGTTGAAGAGAGTGGAGAGAAGAAGGCACCAAAGTAGCAGGTGATGTGCCCCCTTAATCTTCTTCTCTACTCCTTCTTGGCCGTAGGTGTAGGTGGGTTTAGGTGGAATTAAACACTAATGGAGGATGAAGAAAATGTGGGAAGTTAGGTGGGTATATATAGTGTAGGAAGGTGGCCATAGGTGGCTCTTGAAATGGATGGCTAGGATAGGATATGGTGGTAGTTGGGGATCCTAGGGCTAAGGATAAATGGCGCCACCTAAGGGGTGATAAAGGGGGTAGTTATGGCTTTGCTGCCCTTTAGAATTGGTGCCAAAATGGGCCTTCTAGAAGGCTATTAGGTGGCACCACCTTAGGGTTCTAGAAGGGGGGTATGTGGATGACTAGGATGGGTTATGTGGGTAGGGTGGATAAAGGGGCTGAAAGTTGGTGCCAAAAGGGAGGTGGTTTGGGTTAGTTTTGGTGCCAACTTTTGGTGTATTTTGGTGGTTAGTTGAGGCGTGAAATGTGGTGAAGTGGTGGCGCCAAAATGAGTAGGGTGGAGCTAGCTTATGTAGGCTTAGGTGGACTTAGAGTGGAAGGTTATGTAGGTGGAGTTAGGGTTTGGCTTTTGGTGCCAGGGAGGTGGATGCTAGATAGGCTAAGCTAAGCTAAGATAGCTTAGCTAGCTATGGAGTAGAGGTGGAGGCAATGAGAGCTAGGGTTTGTGGAGAGGAGCTGGGCAGAAGACATCTGGAGCTGAATTAGAGTTGGTAGCTGTTGAAGAGGTCAGCATGGAGATAGTCTAGTTGGCTTAGCTTGCTAGTTCTTTGCTAGCTACTACGCCAAGCTAAAGTGAGCGGGCATTTGCTTAATTGAGCTGAGGTAAGCTGGGTCTGGTGCTCCTAGGGAGGTCTGAGCTAGTTGAGGCAGCTAAGGTAGCTTAGCTCAACTAAGTTGAGCTAAGCTGAGTCCCCGGGAGCTGGACTTGAGCTTCCTGAGCTAGAATGAATTCATCTTCAGCTGGCTGGAATTGAGTGGAGCTGGATGTAGCTAGACCTGAGTTTGGGTGAACTCTAGTCAACTCAGCTAAGCAAGCTAGAGCTCCTTGTGGACTAATGGGAGCTAAGATGAGCTAGACTCAGCTGAGTTGAGCTGGATTTGAGCTGACCTAAGCTAGGGTGAGCTAAGATCAGCTCTCGTGAGCTACCATTCAGCTGAGATGAGTTGAATGGAGCTAGAATGAGCTAACCCTTGATCAGGTAAGTTGAATCCTAGCTATGGCGAGCTGGCTCAAGCTGAGTTCCTGCTGGTGAGAGCTTCTCCTTCACTAGTTGCCTTCTTGAGTGCTAGGGTTCTAGGGATTTGACCATCTGTTTATCCCTGATGAGAGCCTCATCATGAGCCATAACTAGCCTATTTTAACATAATAAAGAGAATAAAAGCTCCTGCATGACTTAGAAGAGGGCTTAATTGGAGGAATAAGTGTTCTAAGAAGAAAACATGAAATAAAGGTTAAAACTGTAATTTTACCATTGCAGTACATAAACGGAATTTCTTAGAGATAGAGCATAGGTCAAATGGTCTAAATGAGATAAAAAGTGGGTTGAATCAATCAGAAATGGGTTCATGTGCAATCCAGGAATTAAATGACATTTGGTAGCCCTAAAATAGACTCGCTTAATTCAACAAGGTTTCGGTCAGGATAAAAATCAAGTAAACCCTCTAAAATTCATGGAAAAATATCCCCTAGGGTTTGGAACATTCAAATTGGCCTTTGGAACCTAGTTTCACCTAGAATAGGGTCCTAGTTCATCAATTGACCTAATTTGGGTTTTTACACAAAATATCCAGTCAAACATGGTCAAACCTAAAATCCAACTTCACCATTGGATTCCTTAGGTCCAAATTATGTTTTTACCAAAATTTGGACCTAAGGGGAGGTCATCTTGACCTACTTTGCAATTTAGTACACCCAATTACATTTCAGTCCCTATCTTTTGAAAACCATCACATAAACCCCCCTATCTTTCTCACCAATCTTACAATCAGGTCCCTCTACCATTATTGAGGAGAGATCCTGCTCCGGCGAGGATTAGAGAGGGAATACTCTCAGATCCCTCAAAGATCTCCTCCTAGAATTGGAAGGGAGATTCTCTGAGGAATCCCCCTCCATCTGAGCCCGATCACAACCCCTAATTTGCACCCAATCTCTCTTGAGAACGCACGAGAGATTTGGGTATCTAACCACCTTCCATCTCCGGCAAGACGTCGATGGCAGAAGACGTGCCCTCCACACACCAGAAGCATGGCCAACACCTATAAATTAAACCCTAACTCCGGCCGCATCTCCTCAGCTCGACTTGGCCGGGATTCCTCCTCAAATTCATCTCCTTCTCCGGCCAAGAGGTCCAGCGAGCCCCCCTCCTCTTCCTCTTCGCTCTGCCACAAAACCAGTGGCGGAGCCGTCCTCCTCATCCTCCTCTGCGTCGTGCAACACTCGCGCGAGCTACCCTAGCCCCGTCGTCGCCATCGTCTTCCTCCACTAGACGTCTTCTTCTCCGGCAACAGCAGGTACTGCCGTCCGCCTCCTCGTCCCCTTCATCCCTTTAGTTAGGTTAAAACTATTCTCCTCTATCCCCTCTTTCATCTCCCTCATTTTATTTCATCAAACATCCCTCGACCGCCGCTGTTCACCACCAACTTCCTCATCTCCGGCCACCCTCCGGCGAGACGCTGCCATCGCTTCGCAACCCCACACGCCTCGCCGACCATCACATAACCTCTGCCCGTCCACAGTCCCTCTACGCCTCCACAACAGTCCCTCGAACACACCCATCCATCCGGCCACAGGGCGACCTAGGCACGCACGCCTAGGCCGCCCCGCAACCTGCCACCTAGTGCTTCACCTTCGCCGTGCCACGGCAAAGGTCCCCCGGTGATCTGATTAAGCCGTGAGGCTCTTTTCATGTCTGACAGATTTCACACCCCTGCCGCCATTAGCGGTAACTTGAAGAAGCTCCACGCTTGCTCCAGGCCACAGGACTGCAAGGCTCCAGGAGCAGCTGACTCGAGGAGGTATTGCGAAGACTTCTGCTCCAGCAAGAGGCGCTGCAAAGTCCGCAGTTGTGGCAATTGAAGGATGGACTCCTGCGGGAGCGCACGAAGTAGAGGTGGAACATTAGTAACACATCATGAAGTTACAAAGCGCTGGAGTGACTTATATTGATTTTGTCATATCAGCCGGTTGCCTCCGAACGCACTTGGGGTGAGGTCCCTCACCTATCTCACTGCCTCGTCTGTGGTTTCACCACACGGATCTGGCAACCCAACCCGACACTGCCCTGAGCACTCCTCGTGCACCACCCTCACGCTGGTGCACCTAGACCTAGGCGCGAGATCCGACCTGCTTACCCGGCTCTGGGAGAGCATGCTAAAGAGTGTAGTTTACACAGAGAGAGAGACACGTGGGTGTGGGTAGAGGGATAGGTTTTGCTTTGCTGTGGTTTGTGTAGGGAAGGAAGGAAGAAGTCAGAAGCCAACACTTAGTCGCTGCTGGCAAATGAAAAGAAGAAGGAAGGAAGCCTTCGCAAAGGAAAAAGAGAAGAAAAGGAAGAGACGAAGGAAAAAGAGAAGAAGAACTGAAGAAGAAAGAAGAAACAGAGAAAGGTGAAGATAAGCAGAAGAAGAAGAAGAAGAGGGAACTGAAGGCAAAGGAAAACAGAAGCAAGGAAGCAGAGCCAAGTAAGAGGACCCGTAAGGAGAAAGATACTACAGGAGAAGAAAGAAGCAAAGCAGAAGAAAATAAGAAGAAAAGAAGCAAGGCACTGCACAGAAGAAAGAAGAAAGGAAGAAAAATCAGAAGAAGAATAAGAGAAGGGAAACATATTTTTAAGATGTCTGATCCTATGATCAGATGTCCAAATTCTTCTTTTTGCCATAATTATTTGTCAAACTCATGCATTTATATTTGAATTATGTTTTGAGTAATTAAGTGTTCAATTGCATTCTTGAGATTGGTAATAATTCCAATTGCTCCCTGTGTTCGACCTCGGATACTTAGGTTTTCAAGTAATAAAACTTTTATTTGTTGACAACGCTTGATCACCTATACTACCACGTAATTAACTGTTAAAACACGATCGAGACGCATCAACAATCCCTAACACTCACAAAAACACATTAAAAACACAATCAAAAATGCAGTGCATGCCTAACCTAATTTATGCTTAAATGCAACCCAAAAACCCATTTGCGGAGCATAATTCTAAGAGCTAGGTTTGTTTTAATGCATAAGAATAATGATAAACTAGCGTTTATCACACCCCCATGCTTATCTTTTGCTAGTCTCTTGGCAAAAGTTTAATTTTTTGGAAAATGAAATTTTTGGGAAATCTAATTTCTTTTAGACTTTTGAGGAGAAAAAGATTAAGGGACCTTGGTTGATCTAAACACAGGAGGCACAGGATTTGTTAAGGATAAACATCGGGATTTGTTTTTTGGATCCAAAAATTAGACAAAACGGGATCAATATATCCTCCAGAAAATTCACAAATTAACCCCTTATTAATTCAGATGACTTAAAATTTCTGTTTTTAGGACTTTTCTAGCTTTTGAATCTAATTCGCAACTTGCAATATCCTTAAAACCTTATGTCCGTGCTTGTGAAAAGCCAACATTTATAAGGGCGTGTTTTTGGTTTAAAACTTTTTTTTCTCTCTCTCATGCTTATTTTTAGCTTAATCTTACAACAGATGTGTCAAGATCATCATTCCCATTACCAATCCTCGAGGGGGCTCTCATGCCAGTACTTCGAGATAGCACTGTCCATGACACCACCCAGGAGCTCACAACCCCAAAACATAATGCAGTGTAAAGGGGCGCTCCAAGCAAACTCAAGCTCTTGCTCCGACACTATAGGTAGAGCACCGTCCAAGACACTTGAGCTACTAAAATGTGCTTTAATTCTCTGTCTAAAGATATGAAATAAAGATATGGAGCAGTGCCTAGGCAGTAACATGTTGACATCGCATCCTCAAGGGATGCATTTTCCTCCTTCTCGGCGGTAGGAACTCAAACCAATGTTCTGCTTCAGACTTTTACTAAGTTAAAACAAGGGAGTTGTTCTAATTTTTAGTAGTTTTCATTTGTTGGCTTGTGTGTGAAATTTGACACAAGAAGTTCCGCAAGAAATGCAGGTTTTTGATTCAGAAACTAAGCCAAATACTTTCCATATTACAAAAGAGGATCAAGTCAACTGAACTATCACGAGTTTAGGTGGAATTTTAGAGAAGGATATCTGATCTAGTCTAAAAGTAGACCCTGGGATTCTAATGATCAGATCCGCATCCTCATCCCTAGTTTGTTAAAGATTAAATCCCATTGTACCAAAAGTGAGTTTTTCAACTTTAGTCCCGATTTGAAAATTTTTCCTCAAAAAGTTTTCAACATTTTTTTTTTGGGTATGCAAGTAGGAAAATAAAATAACTAAAGAAAAATGCATGTTTTTAGGTTTTGAAAATCCAAAATCGATCGTCAAATTTTAAAAAACCCCCCATGCTTAAGATATGTAATGTCCTCATGCATTAGAAGGGAAAAGGGATCACCTTAATGAAGAGCGGTCGGGTTTAGGATGGTCAAAACTTGGAAAAAGAAAGGAAAAAGGAAAGCAAGAAAAATTATGGGTTACCTCCCATCTAGTGCTATCTTTTATGCCATTCAGTCGGGAGTGAAGGTATGCACGGAAGACGGACAATCATGTAAATAATTGGACACTTGAATGTCTTCAAAAAATGTGCTTTCCTCAAGATCCCTAAAAAGATGAATGATAAAGAAGTCGGGATCAAAATGAAATGGAAAAATCGAAGAATGACCTGGATCTAGCCATTGTTTAAGTGCTTATAAAATGCCAGACTCCGGTGGGTCGAGTGATAGGTCCAATGGAAAGGGAGGGGGAAAGGAGTCAATGAGATGTAGGGTGGGTGAAGTTAGTGTGGATGTTTTTGGTGAAAAATCAGAAAGATTGAAAGAGTAAAAGTCAAAACCTAGTTGATCTGAAAAGTCTCGAACCACAAAATCATCCTTAGAATAGGAATCAATAAATCTAGATCCATGGTGGTGAAAGCTAAATAGGATTTGATCAACAAAGATTTCTCACAAATTGCTTCCATTATATTATCAATGTCTTCAAAAATTTTATGATCAATAGACCTCTTGGAAGCTTGAAATAAATCTAATGAGAAAATCTGGTTACGGCAACTTATATTCATTTTCCCAAAATGAGAGTTGATATTAGCTATTGCGATAATCAGAAGGGGTCTTCCAAGAATGGTATTAGTGAGAGCTGCAGGTACCTCTATGTTAAGGACCAGAAAATTTATCAGATTTAGATAATTCCGGACCTTGACAATATGATCCTCAATGATTCCCTGCGGTTGAATGGTAGATCAATTTCCCAATTGAAATTGAACCTTAGTAGGTTTAAAATCACCGAATTGAGATTCCTCGAATAAGATCGGGGGAATGATATTAATGGAGGTACCTAAGTCGAAAGGGGCGCGAAAAAAAATGGTGTCATTTATGACAACTGAGGTGAGGGATGCGCCCAGGTCCTTTTTTGTGAGAGGCAGCTTGCTCTGAACAACTGAGCTTACTGTCTTAAAAAGGACCACCCTTCCTAGAGTCTGAGCCTCCCCTGGTGGAGTAAACTTTTCTTTTAAAAAATTAGCAAATGCAGGTGTGGCATCTAGGAGGGGGATATTCTTCTCGACTTACCCAAATAAGTCCAAAAGATCTTGGTGAGAGGGCTCTGACTTTTGATCAAAAAGATTGGATGGCAGTGTTTGAGAGTGAGAAGTAGGATTTGAATCAAATGTTTTTGGGATTTCTTTTTCTTCTTCCTGAGTGGGGTTAGGAGAGTTGATTTGCTTAGGCTAAGAGTGGGTTTCATCAATTTGATTTGAAGGTCCTAAATCAGAGATGGTGTCCCTACTCCTCAACATATCTGCATATGCAATTTGGTTATCACTGGGAGGAGGTGGGGGGGCCTGATGTTGATAGAAACCAGGTTGGTGTTGAGATATTGGGTTAATAGGAGGATGAACAGTGTGGTTCTAATGTTGGTGTCCACCTAGATGTTGGTTCCTTTGATTGACAAAGTTTGGTGTGGGCTGGGATGGTGAATGTTCTGTAGGTTTTTGAGTCGGAATAACCCCAATTTGATCATTGAGATTGTTAAAAACATGAGTGATTTCCATAGTTTTTCTTTGCATCTCCTGCAGGGTTTTAATCATTTGGGCATTGATGTCTTCTTGAGATGGCCCAGATTAATAAGTTTGATTTGAACCATACCCTCCAAATGGGTTTTGTTGTTAGTGAGGAACTGGATTGGTCCAAGAGTGAGTCAGATAATTCCTCAAATTAGAGGAATTTTGCAATTGCTCCTGGAAGGTGGAGACATTTTGAGTGGGGTAATGATTTGGATAAGTATAATTCCCCGTTGAACCATAGAAAGCCTCAGAATAATGATTATACTCAGCACAGGTCGTATGCAAATTTTGTCTCCTTGGGATGTGAGAAGGGGTGAGATGTGGAATGTGTGGAGCTTGGCCAGGTGTGGCAGGACTCCCTTGGTTGGCTAGGTTTGTTAAGTCCTTATGCAACTATTGTTGCTTAACTTGTAGCTGAGCCATTATGGAGTAGAAATTAGGTGGGGGGGCTGATTAAGAAGCTCCTGCGTGGAAAGATTGGGAAAAGAATAATTAGTATGCAAGTTAGAGGACCAATTTTTATTTTTCATTTTTAAATAAGAGGAAGAATGCAGGAAAAGTCTTTTTCGAGAGGCAAAATCAAGTGGTCCCTCCAAGTGTGGGGCTTTGGACGCCGCCCGTGCAAAATGGAAGAAATGGTAGGGGAGGAGAAGAGATGGAGATGAGAGAAAGTGTGCAATCAATCAATCAAAATTGTAGACCTAACTTAAATGTGACTCCCTAAAAATTAACCTAAGACTTGGTCTACCTAGAAATAAGTAATCAACAATGAATACCCATTCTGTCAACAAATCTAGCCTAGTTGCTTAAGGGGAGGTTTGGGCCCAAGCATTTCCAAGAAAAATCCCCAAGTGCTTGTACAAACCCGCACCTGGTCGTTTGACACGGCCCCTCAGTCTAAACACCAGATATAGATGACAGAATTGGTATTAACTAGAGAAAACTTAAGTCCTATATAACAAGCCTAAATTGATGAAACCTTAGGGGTCAAATTGCTACAAATTTTAGTTAGGGCTAGGATACTAAAGTGCACACAGAATGTGGAGGGCGTTGATTGGGTTGTTGCCCTATTATTTCAATTTTTCTTATGTGTGTGCAAGAGTTGGAAAGTGGTTCTAATTAAAAAGCAAGTTATCACACAATTTCTTGTATTTTTATCTTTTAGGATTTGATTCAATTGAATGTGTTTTAGAGTTTCCCCTTTTAAATTTTCAAACAACTTTTGAAACTCCACAATCAAAGGAAAAACAAGTTGTATTGGTGATGGCTAATTTCCTTTAATGTGAGTCTCTAAAAAAGAAACAAAGAAACCCTAAGAAAATTGTCCCTAAGATAGAAAATTACTACCAATGAATTACTTTTAGGCTTTTTGTATTAAGTAGTGGTCCAAACAAGTCAAACAACACCACTACTTTGAAGAAAATTAAATAAGGATTCCAAAAAATATTTTTTTAAGATTTTATAAATCTGTTTGATAATTTTTTTGAATTTTTATTTGTACTGGTGTAAAAGTCCAGAAATGATACTCATGGGTATTTTTGACTTTTCAATATTACCATCAACCTCAAAAAATTTGGTGATTTTATATGATGTGTAAAATTTCACAAGGATTTCAGAAAGTTAAATTTCACAAAAGTTGGATGAGTATAAAAATTCCAAAAATTCGCAGACAGTAGCAAAACAGGAAGATTAGAGGGTGTGACCCCTCTGCAGTCCACGAATTTTCAAAAATTAAATACAAATCCAATTATCATAAAATTTAGAACCGATATTTCCAACATAATTTGGAATCTCTGTGTAAAATTCCAAGATTTTAGGAAGCCTGCGGTGATCGGAATTGATTTTTCAAATCCGAATAGAAGTCTGGATCCCAAAAAGCAAAACACCAATACTAAAAATGGAGTGGTGTTAATGGTGCAAACAAGCAATCAATGAGTTTTAAAATGCACCACTCCACTTAATTAAATTGTTTAGGATCTTGAAAGCCAAGTTTAGTGTATTTTGGTAGTTTTTTAGGTTAGGTGTGACAAGTAAGAAGAACCAACCTGAATGTTCGAGGGACGACAAGGAACTTTGAGCTTTCGCTTCCAAATTCCCGCTTTCCCGTTGTAGTTCCTGCACACACTAGAGAAAAGAAAGAGAAGGGGATGAGATCCACTTCAAGCAAGAGAAAAAATGATTAAGCAAAGCCGTGCCTCCCCGACAATGGTGCCAAAATGTGATCGCGAAAATACATGGTTTGTTACTTAGGCAATTTAGTGTCATTGCAATGCTTAATTCCGCTTTCACTTTTAAAACTTATAAGACCTAGATAGTGGGGTATCTAGGGTCGTTCAAGGAGGCAAGTTTGCATAAATTAAATCTCTTGCTTGGAAAATAAATCCCAACTTTCTTTTTGATATTTTAAAATATTTAATTTTTGTTTTGAAATAACTAAAGCAACATAAAATTGATGGTGGGAAGATGGCTAACGCCTAAATTTACTAAACTAGAACCTAAGTGACAAGTAATTCCTCGCTCTAGGCTAACCTAGGTAGGTGGGAACCTAGAGTAATTAGAGAGAGGGTGTGATTACACTAAGGTAAAAGTAAAAAAAAATAATTAAGAAAAGGTAACTTTACTTAAGGAGAAAAAATGTTTTGCAAACCCTAGTAGAGGAATGCTTCTTCTACTAGATAATTACAACAAATAAAATAAAACACAAATCCTCCTAAATTGTTGGTGAAGAGGGGAAGCTCCTTGCTCCAAGCTTAGTGGCTCCTAGGCTTGAAAAGGGTTCCTCCTTCTCCTTCCTTGCTATGCTCCTCCAAGATGGTGTCCTCCAAGGTGGAAGCTACCACCTTCAATTCTCCTCCTCCAAGGGTGGACGTCCACCCTAGGTCCCTCTCCTTTGCCTGGCTATCCTCCTTGAAGTAGAATGCTCCTCCTCCTTGGCGTGGCATAAGTTGAAGAGAGTGGGGAGAAGAAGGCACCAAAGGAGCAGGTGATGTGCCCCTTAATCTTCTTCTCTACTCCTTCTTGGCCGTAGGTGTAAGTGGGTTTAGGTGGAATTAAACACTAATGGAGGATGAAGAAAATGTGGGAAGTTAGGTGAGTATATATAGTGTAGGAAGGTGGGCATAGGTGGCTCTTGAAATGGATGGCTAGGATAGGATATGGGGGGTAGTTGGGGATCCTATGGCTAAGGATAAATGGCACCACCTAAGGGGTGCTAAAGGGGGTAGTTATGGCTTTGGTGCCCTTTAGAATTGGTGCCAAAATGGGCCTTCTAGAAGGCTATTAGGTGGCGCCACCTTAGGGTTCTAGAAGGGGGGTATGTGGATGGCTAGGATGGGTTATGTGGGTAGGATGGATAAAGGGGCTGAAAGTTGGTGCCAAAAGGGAGGTGGTTTGGGTTAGTTTTGGTGCCAACTTTTGGTGTATTTTGGTGGTTAGTTGAGGGGTGAAATGTGGTGAAGTGGTGGCACCAAAATGAGTAGGGTGGAGCTAGCTTATGTAGGCTTAGGTGGACTTAGAGTGGAAGGTTATGTAGGTGGAGTTAGGGTTTGGCTTTTGGTGCCAGGGAGGTGGATGCTAGATAGGCTAAGCTAAGCTAAGATAGCTTAGCTAGCTATGGAGTAGAGGTGGAGGCAATGAGAGCTAGGGTTTGTGGAGAGGAGCTGGGCAGAAGACATCTGGAGCTGAATTAGAGTTGGTAGCTGCTGAAGAGGTCAGCATGGAGCTACTCTAGCTGGCTTAGCTTGCTAATTCTTTGCTAGCTGCTAAGCCAAGCTAAAGTGAGTTGGCTTTTGCTTAATTGAGCTGAGGTGGGCTGGGTCTGGTGCTTCCTGGGAGGACTGAGCTGGTTGACGCAACTAAGGTAGCTTAGCTCAACTATGTTGAGCTAGCTGAGTCCCCGGGAGCTGGACTTGAGCTTCCTGAGCTAGAATGAATTCATCTTCAGCTAGCTGGAGTTGAGTGGAGCCGGATGTAGCTGGATCTGAGCTGGGGTATACTCCAGTCAACTCAGCTGAGCTAGCTAGAGCTCCCTATGGACTAATGGGAGCTGAGATGAGTTAGACTTAGCTAAGTTAAGCTGGATTAGAGCTGACCTGAACTAGGGTGAGCTAAGATGAGCTTTCTTGACCTGCCATTCTGCTGAGATGAGCTGGATGGAGCTAGGATGAGCTAACCCTAGTTCAGGTGAGCTGAATCCTAGCTATGGTGAGCTGGCTCAAGCTGAGTTCCAGTTGGTGAGAGCTTCTCCTTCACTAAGTTGCCTTCCTGAGTGCTAGAGTTCTAGGGATCTGGTCATCTATTTATCCCTAACACTCACAAAAACACATTAAAAACACAATAAAAAATGCAATGCATGCCTAACCTCATTTATGCCTAAATGCAACCCAAAAACCCATTTGTGGAGCATAATCCTAAGGGCTAGGTTTGTTTTAATGCATAAGAATAATGATAAATAGGCATTTATCAGAGACGTGGCACTTGGAGGATTCTTTGATCGCGTACGCGCGCAATGACGCATGTCTGCATGCCTCATCGCATGCGCGTGCGCGGCAGAGGCATTTTGAACGGGCACTGCGAGGATCAGTCTCGACCGTCTGATCACTGAGATCACCCAAATGTGTGCCGGTGCATTTAGGCATGGAAGAGGAGAGAGCGTGTGCACCACGCACACATGTCACCCACGACGGACCTTTAGTGACGTCTAAGTCCGTCACTAAAGGTCCCATATTAATGTTTTTGATATTGTAATGACTAAAATGTCCCCAATCCTTGCAACTATAAAAGGAGACCCCTACCCTATGAATTTTTGATCCCTTCCTTCTCCTCTCTCTCTCTCCAAAGCTTAAGAGAAGCTTGTCCCACACCTGGGATGCTCCTCAGGAGTTGAAACCAAGTTTTCGCCCCTGTTCCTGAAGTGGATCCCGCAACGTTGATGACGTGCTGCCTCATTCCCGTTCTTCCAACTTCGTCCTCCTTCTCACCTCATCCTCTATCTTCTAAGCGTCACCTCCGTCCGGCTCGTCCTCCAAGTATTCATCAAGGAGGATAACATCTCTCTCCTTTCTTTTATCACTTTCTAGAGTAGAATTTCCTACTTTCTAGTGTAACAATTTCCCGCTTTCTTAGTTGTAAAAACATTATTTAAATGCCAAGTGATTGTTCTCTCTCACTCTCTCTTATTGTCTATAGCGATTCCATTATGATTATTTCACCTTTTGAACAAAAATACAAAAAAAATAATTACGAATTTTGAGATCGATGTAGCCTCCCTGTGTTCTACCTGGAACTTCTTTACGGATTTTCAGTATAAATTTTATCTGTTGAACGGATTTCTTCACGACTCGAACTGCAACGACAGGTTTTCGAATCCAACTCCAAATGCGTAGTTTTCCGCCATCAACAAGTACCTTCCTTCAGCCAACGATTCCGTAGAGGATGGTCGTGACCATCCACCTCAGTCCTAGTTTTATCAAAACCCACTCTCTATGCTTTTTCCTTACTTAGTGGCTCCCATATAGAATTTCTCACAAAATTAGTATGCAAGAACTAAGAGCGAAAAATATGCCCATCTCCAAGTGTCATTATTCAATTATTCAAAATTACATATTCCTTATACTAGCCTTAGAGCACCAGTAGAATCTCTACTCTCATCTCACGTATGTTTTGGTGGATCTACTAGAAGATGGTTCACCTGACTTCCTGATTGTTGTCCAAGGGTTCAGGAGAAGAAGCAATGCTTCTTCTCAACAAACTAAAGATGGCTATTGGTTTTCACAATGGATCCATTGTAAATTCTACATGCAAATGTGAGGTTATACTGGATTCTAATCATAGGAATCTTCTAAAGAATAAATCTTTAATAAAACCTCTTGGTAAAACAATCTAATCCCCCACTTGTTTGTAGAAAGTTTTCATTTTTTATGGACTACCCCCCCCCCCATGCCTAAGTGTTTACATATCCTCATGCATGCATAAAAGAAATAAGGTAGGGTGTATGTGGATAGAATCACCTGGAACTGCTTCTGAGTTGCCGTTCAGCTCATGTCATTACTGCAATGCCATAAGCAATATGCAAAACAATATGCGAAACAATATGCGAAAATGAAATATGCTAAGTATATATGATATGTATATATGTATACGTGCTGAGTTTAACACCTCCAGCTAGGCAACTCATCAGTCACACATCCTTGAGAAGATGTATCGTTTCATCAGCAGGAGGAGGTTCCTGAGCAAATAATGGTTTGAGGCGCTGGCGATTAATCATAAAAACATGCCCAGATTTCAGGTCTCTAATTTGGACCACCCCGTTAGGATACAGGAGACCACCAGAAACGGCCCAGTCCACTTGGACTTGAGCTTTCCTGCAAAGAATTTGAGTCAGGAGTCAAATAATCAAACCTGCTGGTTAGGTGCGAACTCCTTCCTTTGGATGTGTCGATCATGGAAAGCCTATGTCTTGAATTTGTATATTTTTGCATTCTCGTAAGCTTCCCGTCTAATCTCCTCTAACTCACTGAGCTGGATGTTCCTTTCATAACCTCCAACCTTGAGGTTAAAATTACACTTCTGCACTGCCCAAAAGGCATGGTGCTCTAGCTCCACAAGAAGGTGACAGGCCTTTCCATACACCATGTGGTATGGCGACATTCCGAGTGAGGCCTTGTATGCGGTCTGGTATGCCCATAGTGCATCAATCAACCGATCAGACCAATCCTTCCTATTAGGTCTAACCATCTTTTAAAGGATAAGCTTGATTTGATGGTTTGATACTTCAGCCTGCCCATTGGTCTGTGGGTGATATGGGGTAGTAATGCGATGCTACACCCCGTATTTCTTCAATAATGACCTGAAGTGGGCATGGATGAAGTGACTACCCCGATCACTTACCAGGGTGCAGGGAACTCCGAATCTCACAAAAATGAATTCTCGAATGAAGGCTATAACAGCCTTATGGTCAGCTCGTCTAGCCGGGATAGCTTCTACCCACTTTGAGACATAGTCTACTGCAAGGAGTATGTACTCAAAGCCATGCAAGTTCGGGAAGGGACCCATAAAGTCAATGCCCCAGACGTCGAACACTTCTACAATGAGAATAGATTGGAGAGGCATCATGTCTCTCCGGGTCATAGAATCGACCGCCTGGTATCTCTTACAGCACTTGGCAAACTCGTGTGTATCTCTGAAAATGGTTGGCCAGAAAAATCTCGACTGCAAGATCTTTGCAGCAGTCTTTCAGCCTGAGAAATGACCCCCACAAGCATCACTGTGGCAGAAGGATAGCACACTGGAGATTTCTAAATCAGGGACACATCTACGGATGATCTGATCAACCCCAATGCAAAAGAGCAGTGGGTCATCCTAAAAATAGAATTTACCCTCTGATCTAAATTTGAGTTTTTGATCCTTAGATAACCCCGCAGGTAGCCTGCCTGCAACAAGATAGTTTGCTATATCAGCGTACCAAGGAAACTCGATAGAGTTAATAGACAATAGAGACTCATTTGGAAATCGGTCTGATATCAGCGGGGAGTATAGAATATAGTCTGGATCTAGCCAAGACAAGTGATCCGCCACAACATTATGAGCTCCGACTTTGTCGCGAATTTCGACATCGAACTCCTACAAAAGAAGGATCCATCTGATAAGGCGGGGTTTGGCGTCCTTTGCCAACAAATGCCGGAGGGTGGAATGGTCAGTGTAGATGATAACTTTGGACCTGAGTAAGTATGATCTGAATTTCTCCAACCCGAATACCAAAGCTAGCAATTCTTTTTGTGACTGTATAGTTATGCTGAGCCTCGTTAAGTGTTTTGCTAGCATAGTATATTATGAATGGATGGTGACGGGTAGATTTTCCCTTTCAAAAATGATGATTAAGATGATTTATCTTTGTATTTCTAAGTGGTGGAAAATCGACTAATCAAAACAATTAGATTTAAAATTAAACCACTCAAAAGAGAGTGGGTCATGTCCACAGGGAGGCAATGGCCTATTTAAACTTGCATAGGTTAAAAATAGATGTTCACGATTAATTTCGTTAAGAAATCGAGCCAAATTTGCCTTCAGATTAAGAAAACAACAAGAGATCATGATGAAATGGCATTTATGAGAAAGAGGGAGGTCACTTGCATAAATTATCCACAAATATTGAATTAATAAATTCAAAATAAAAAGAGTGGCAATGGCATGTGAATGTAAATATTAATATAACATGAAACAAAGCATTTGCTTCCTTTGTGCATACGCGATGAGGAGAACGCGGTTGGGTGTGCGGAGCTCGGAGGTGGTTGGCCATGACGAGGGCTATGTGTGGGCAGTGACGGCACGTCAAATAGTCGCCAGTGGTCTTGCCGGCGACGAGGAAGCCCGGCAATGGTGGCGGTGGCTCGCCGGCGTGGACGGGCTGCTATCGACCTTCAGAGGGTGTGGCCGAGCTCCTGAGGTCGAGGCAAGTCCATTGACATTGATGGCACGAAGCTTCAAGGTTAGATGAGGCAGATGTGCAGAGGAGGACCATGATGACTTTGGGTTTCCTTCGATCTGTTGGAGGAGAAGACGAAGAAGAAGAAGACGGAGGCCGACTATGCACGAGTGGCGTGCTGGTGCTAGACAGTGTGTGCGGCAAAAGAGGGTGCAGGCGCACGTGGGTGCAGATGAGGATGCGCGGCCACGCGCCTGTTGCTGCGGGCGTGGCGAAGGCTTGGCAAGGGGGATGCGCACTCTGAAGGCGAGGGGGAGGTAGGGGCACGCGCACGTGGTTGCTGCACGCTAGGTTGCACGCGGCCTCTGCTGAAGGTAGCGCGCTACTACGGGCTGGGTTGCACGCGAGCGAGGAGGGCAGTGGCGCACTGTTGGTGATGATGGTGGTGGGTTTCGTTGAAGTGGAGGAGAAACAGAGGAAGGAGAAGAAAGAAGAAGAAGAAGAAGAAGATATGGGGCCAAGCTTCAGACGTCCGGGAAACTTCCCTGACGTCTTAACTGACGAGGGAGATGAAGATGCAGGGCGTGAAGTTGCGTCGTGGAGTTGTGATGGCTACGATGGTGATTGCTGGTGATGGCGATGAGGGTATTGCACGCTAAGGTGCTCATGGTAATGCAAACAAGCTCCATATGGCGGTGTGGCCTGTCACGCCACATGCCCATGGTGGTGGAGGCTTGTCGCCACGGTTGAGGCTGGTGGTGGTGGAGCGGACGAGAGTGGTGCACTCTCTGCATAGTGATCAATTGGGGTGGAGGCCTACCCGAGCATGGCAGCCGCTCCCCCTCTCTTGTAGCCATATGCAATTCAAATGGAGTGATGGAGATCCGCTTCTTCCGGTCCTCTTCACTACCGTGTTCATTGCCTGATCTGGCCATAAATGGCTTGTTGGGGTGGAGCGGTTGTTGCTGCACGAAGAAAGATATAAAAATATATGTGGATTATTTGTATGCAAAACCCTTATATTTCTAACTATTTCGTGCATGTAATGTATGCATGTAAACTAAATGATGCTAGATAATTTATATATGAATATAATGCATACAAGCAAATATGTATAAACTATATTATTTACATCTTAATACATGCTATGTATAAGTTAATTTTACTCTAATGTCTAGGCATTTAAGTAACTAATTAGCCCACAAATATGGGCTCATCAAATACCCTCATGCCTAGTTTTTGCTAGTCCCTAGCAAATTCAAGCATGAACCCAACTCTTCAAGTGGACTAGCCAACCAAATTGGTCTTCCTTTAGAAACTTGTTAAGTTACAGATTTTAGATCTAAGGTTCCCAAGTAGTTGCTAAGCTACAGACTAGGTCGGCTAAAGACGAGTTGCAGGCACAGGTTTCCCTGATTTCTAACTCTACCCTAGGGTTTATTAGTCCTAGAGATTAAAGCATCTGTGCATGTGCATTGGTCTGAGTTATTTGAGGTTGGTATGATTGCCAACCTAAAGAGGAAAAAGGATTTTTTTCTTTTTTGTGATATATATTTTTTTGTTTGATTCCTCTAAGTCTAACATTGGATCAGCTATCAACACAGTCTGTGTCGGATTCATTATCCCCATCACCGAACCTCGAAGGGTTCCTGGCTTTTGATGCTTCCAGATAGCACTGCCCTTAGCAACCCCAAGAACTCCTGGAAATCAACACTTCGAGATAGTATCGCCCATGGATATCTTAAGCAAATTCAGGCCTATGGCAATCGGCACTTCAAGATAGTGCCGCCCATGGTACCTGAACCGCGCAATGTGCTTACATGCCCCCTGTAGGATGGATATCCTAAGAGAAAAGCACCAAGGAGGTGACATGTTATCATCGCATCCTAAAGGTGAGTATGTACTCCACCTCTCCTGCAGCAGGAACTCTTCTAATCAAATTGTGTTTTCAAGCCTCTCCTAAATCAAAACTAAGAGAACCAAATTTTCTTTAAGAAATGAATTAGAGTGATCACTATTTACACAAGACCAAGTGTGTGTGAAATGTGGATGCTTAGGTTACGAGGACCCGTAAATCAAAAGGTAGAAAAAGACATCAGGTACTACCCAACCTTTAACTCAAACCCTAGCTTTCCTTCCTCAACCTCTTGAAGAATGGTCCACAACTTAACTCCTACTTAAGTTTTTACGTCCTCAAAAGACCCTAAGGGTCTAAAACTAGTATCTCAACTTAGCTTCTAAATTTTGACACATAGAGTCAACTTAGTCTAACCTAAAGCTCTGGTCTACCTAAGAATGCAGGACCCAGCCAGTTAAGCTTAATGCAAAATATTTTTTTTTTTTTTCAATGCAAATGTATGCAATGCAGAATGCTTTAAATAAATGCATGAATGCACTATATATAAATGCTATGTATATCCCCAAGTACACCCCTCCATGCCTAAAATCTGCAATGTCCTCATTGCATAGAAGGATATTACCTGGGTTAGAAATGGGGTACTGTTATTTTGTTGGTAGCTGAGTAGCCAAAGAATCCGCAAATCAAGTTCAAGGATCGCAGAAATAGGCCCTAAAAATAAGCAAAGTAATGCTGGCCTAGAAAATAGGAACCTAGGATGTTGGCGAGCTGATGATGAATCCCGATAGCAAATGCTCGCCCAACCAGGATGGGAATGAAATCATCCCAGGTCACCAGAGGAGGTTCTAAAGGATAAACTGGCATAACAACCTCCAAAGGGGTAGAGGGATCCTCCAAAAGGAATGGGGATGGAATGGTGCAGAAATAAACCCCCAGGGTGTTGGACTGACCATAGAAAGCATTAATCCATACCCGGTACCCCATTACAAGAGATATTGATCTGTCAAGCCCCTCGGTCAAAATGGTAGTGAGAAAAACTTTAAGCCAGGGATTTTCTAGGGTGTCTAAGTTTCGAGGGTGTAGAATGGCCATAAGATCTAAGGTAGGTCCAGTCGGCTAAGTGTCCATACCTAAGAACCTTCCAGTTCTTCAATCACGTCCCTAGCATCTCTGGTAATATCACAAGTATCTACTTGCTCTTCATTAGTGATCATTTCAAGGTATGGAGTCAAAATTTCACCTTCAGACATAAGCGAATCAGAGGGTGACTCTGAATCAAATGAAGGCAGGTTGGAAGCAATAGATCTAGGGATTATCCTATCAATCTCATCCCCGAGTTCTTATTCTTTACTCAAACCCTCCCCGAAGTATATATGTGAATCCACATTAATCTCAGAAGTTGCTTCCAAATTTTCCATCATTTTATCATGAGGAGAGATTTCATCAATGGGTGTGCTAATTCTTCAAATAAGACATAATCACCCTTAGTGTCACTCCAAATCTTGAATGTAGGTTCCTCATATAATTCATCCTTCTCCTCATCATACGATTCATCATATACCCGAAGTCTTGAATCATCTAAAATCTCAAGAGATCCCCTAGGGCACTCATTCTAGGGTACATGGTTTACACTGGTAACATCAGACTCCTCAGATAGGTGAATTTCTTCAGGGTTAGGTTCCCTAAGGGTGGGCTTGAGTTCCATCTCATGATTAGAAGGGAGGGCGGGATTAACAACTTGACTTCGACCCACTTCATCAAATGTGACGAAAATACTATCATCTGGGTTGAGGTTTTCCAATGATACCATCATTCCCTTCTTTTGAGTCTAATATAATTCAGGTGGATACTCAACCTAATCATCATCTTCCTCAAGTTGCCACCTTTCTTCATCCCATGTATAGCTACTTTCATACATATCCTCCTCCCACTTAAGGCGTGGACCTCTCAAAGAAGTGTCATCTAGAGGGGAGGTTTCAAAATCAATCCCCGAAAAGTATCTATTCTCCCTTACATAATCCCCAAAATTTCCCTCCAACTTAGTGTGTGACTCTCCCACGGGAGATGCATCTAGCGTAGAGGGGTGCACTTCATTCTCAATGGAGTAGATTGGGTGGATAATTTCATCTTTTTCTTCTTTGCTTGCTCTTGAAAATTCTCCTAACCATTCAATCATTTCATCTTTCATTTTCTGTATTTCCATCTTCAAGGAGGAGAGGTTATCACTACTATCAGGAGAGAAGTCAGGCTCAGACTTATAGTTCCTAGGAGTTTCTGTCCAACCATTACAATCAATCAGGGAGGGTGGGTTGGGTGTTCCTATGGTGTGTGGGATATTGGGCAAGGCAAATCCCGCTTCTAGGTTCTACTCACTGATTTGGGGTTTAACCAGGCCAATACTCCTATAACAAGAGTAAAACAGATCCCACTGACTATCATTATGTCCATCAAAGGATGGACCATCTCCATGTATGAGATTGAAGATCGCAGAGTGGGGGTAAGGGTGTGGGCAAGATGTAAAAGGATGAAAGTCAACGTCGTCCATTCTAACTCACACCACAATCAGATTCCCCAAGCAAACACAAATCAGAGGACTTTTTAGGCCTTTAATAAGTTAGGCATTTGAGATTTAAGTCCACTTGTAGGTGACAAATCAAGTTATCTAAATAGTTACGTGTCTAGTTGTCGACCTACGATATCCTAAGAAGACCTAACTGGGACTTAGGTGAACCTCCCTAAAGCCCAAAATGTTTAGTCACCACCAAATGTAGCAAAGAGGGATGCAAGTAGGGTCAAGCCCTTCCTTTGAAGTGTTGCTTTCACGGTCCTTCTTAACTACCCTCAATCCGCAAGGTTTGGAGGCAACTTCATGATCCCATTTTGTTAATTTAGGATTTTAAGTCGTTGCAACACACAAAAATGGATTTGCTTTTAAAATTTGTAAGACCTAGATGTTCTCTTTTAGCCTTAAAGATAAAGCAGCATATTGGTATAGAACTATAGCAAGACCAATCTCAACTTAGGATGAACTCAAATTCACATTTTTGAAGAAATTTTTTCCAATTGGTCGAACCAATGCTTTAAGGAGAGCTATTACTACTTTCAATCAAAACCAAGGAGAACCAATTCATGAAGCGTGGGAACGTTTTCATGAATTGCAAAGGAAATGCCCACATCATGACATCCCTCATTGGCAACTCATGCATATCTTTTATTATGGTTTACAAGAGGGCATTCGCAATCTAGTCGATGCCTCTTGTGGAGGAAATTTTCTAAATCGCGACGCAGAATCCGCTTTAGAATTATTTGAAGGGATGGTGGAAAACTCGATCAATAACGCATCTATGTCGCAATTTACATGGGGCACAAATACGAATCATCAAAATCCGCACAAGGGCATTCACGAGATCGGTAATCCATCCAGTTCAAAGGATTTAGAGATTATTGCAGAAAAACTAGACAAAGTCGATATCGTAGCAAAGCATCTCGACGAGGTAAAAACACAATGAAGACTCTTATGCCTCTACTTGCTATGAATCCTACGTATTCACCTGTTTCGCAAATTCACGCGGGGAGGGAATTTGTGAATAATCTGGATTCTAGAGATCCATCTTCCTTGGGTTTTCTATCTACTCCTTCACCAACCCAAGGAGGGACCTTTGTCCCACAATCTTACCCACTCTTTTCCCCACCCTTTTCTATTGCAGAAAACATGCCATATCTTTTAGGATTACACGCCATCCGGGAAAATATTCCAAGACCAAACCCTTATTCAAATTCCTATAATCCTGGATGGAGAAGCCACCCAAATTTTTCTTGGGCTGATCCAAATCAAAATCAAACACCAAATTATCCGAATCAGACCCATTTTAAACCACCTCCATTGCCTCCTCAACAATCAGATTTAAGGCCTAACCTGATGAGTATGCAGAATTACTCTAGGCCTATTAGAGATACACAGCTAGATCAGATTTTAAGAGCTGTGTCAGAGAGTCAGCGACAAAATGCTGAAGCTCTCGCTGAGATCCATAGGCAATGTAAGGTAGAATTGGCTGATTTACGAAATCAGATCAAGCTTTTGGCTGAGTCTCATCAACCAGGTACTCTTCCATCTCAGCCAATTCCGAATCCTAGGAATCTGCCAAATCCTAGGCAAAATCAAGGCCAAGTCCACTTCATTAATCAGGCCTTTGATTCTAATCATAATTCATCCTCCGTATTACCTGAAAATAACCCACCCAACCCGCATCAGCAACCTACTTTGTGTCAAAATGATCCACCTTTTATTGAGAATCAAAACTGTTTTTGCTGATCTTCTGAACTTCGTGGAAGCATTCCTTAAATTGCCTCAATCTTGAACATTTTACATCTCAACCTAAATCAGATCTAATCTTTATAAGATTCACTCTGATCTTTCTGAGATTTTTCACAAGAATCTGATTTTGGGTTCTACGAGATCTGTTCTAGGCAATTTCAGGATGAGTTTTGATTGGGTGATTTAATCTATTTTTCTATTTTTGAATCAGTTCTTTCATAACTCCTCTATTTCTACCATATACCTATTCTTTTTAGGAGTTCTTTACTAGGGTTTACGCCTAGCTGAAGGCGTAAAACTTAGCATTTGTACATAGTTATTTCCTATTTCTACTCTTTTTGATTTTCTTATACACTTTAAAATTTCACTTCATATCATTCTAATTACCTTCATTTAGTCCGACTGATCACTCTGACCTTTGGTCAAAATTGAAATCACCTGCATTGAGATTTTTAATCTCTTCTATTCGACTCCTTCCATCATCCTATACTAAATGAAGTGTAATATCTTTTCACCCTTCTTACAATGAGGACATTGTAAAATTTTGGCTAGAGGGGGTGTTCAAGTGAAATTTTCACTTTAAGTGTGGGTTAAAAAATAAAAACACATAAAAATTGAATATCCAGGAAATTTTAAAAAAATTAAAACTTTCATAGAAATTTGAAAAAATTTTTGAAAAAAATCATAAAAATTGAAAAATCTTATATACATAAAAATAAAAAATATATAAATAAAAAATTTGAAAATAAAATTCATAAAAATAATAAGAGGGGAATATTCATTTTAATAAAGAATAAAGGAAGAAGAATATATATATTGTAATTAAAAGCTTAATTTTCTTTTAGGTCAGAAGTTTAAAATGTATATAGAATATATATAGAATATTTAAGAGCATTCAATTCTTAATTAGATTTTTACTTTAAACATTTTGTAAAAACACACTTTTGTGTTTAAAATATTTAACAAGATTTTATTTGAATTAGGAATCTTTTAAATCTTTTAAGGATTTATTTTTCTATTCTTACCTTGAATTAAGAAACTAAGCGTGTTAAGATTTAAACTTAAGTTTTGGAATTGAATTATAACTTTTTAATCAATTAGATTAAGTAATCCTTTTGCTTTTTGAAAATTTGATTTTATCATAAAAGTTAAGTAAAAGGCCAGATATTCAGAGTTAATTAAATAGAGAGTTAGTAGAATTTTAGTTTACAAAACTTACAAGCTAGAGATAAATAACTAGACTTGTAAATTTTGTCTTGACGGATCCTATATGAGGAAACTAAGAATTTGAAGAACCCGAGAGTAAAGGGCTTTGTTGTCCAAGCTCTGGTTTGAGAGCTAAGTAACCTAAACATCTAAATTCACACACATAGAATTGTCTTGTTGGCATCTGAGACTGCGAAAACACAGAGGTTAAGAGATCAGTTCTGAATCCTCTTTAGTCTAAGGATTTCCATAGGGCGGTTCTTGATAGGGTGAAGGATGTGCCACTCACCTAGAAAAAGGATTTGGAGAATAATGGTAGTAAGAAAAATGAGAAGGGGGGAAAAGAAAAAGAAAAGAAAAAGTAAATAAAACACCCTGCAATTAAGTGCCTTGTTAAAAATGGGTGCTTATACAGTTTTTCACATAATAAATAAAGCATCTCATTACAAATGGATGCTACCCTTCTTTCCATCAAATAAAAAGAACACCTCGCTACAAATGGGTGTTCTAACCTATAGAAAAAGTGATAAAAAAATACGGAGAAAAAATATTAGGAATAAGAGACCCAGTGGTCCACCGGGGAGAAATGCACAAAAAGTGTTGACCTCGGGATAGAAAACTGGTGAGGAGAAAGCAACCAAACCTGAGTAAGGCCAAGCCAAAGGCTTGAATTGGAATAATTGGGATTGGAAAATGATGTCTTAAGATCTAGATTTTTGCAACTTTGGATGTCTTTGGGACAGTTCTCTTCACTGAGTACAGATGTTTTAAAATCATAGCTATTGAACCTTGGTATTGGGCAGTGAATCCTAAGAAATTGGGTTTTGAAGATCTTAAGTTAAGACCTAAAGGAGAAGAATTGACAGAATCCTAGGTCTAAAAGTCAATATTTAGTGCTGTGGGTTAGTAAATTAGAGTTTTACTACTATAAGTTTGATCAATAATGAGTATCTGGTAAATTTGCTTAAACTTCTATTGATAAAAGTCAAATATCATAAACAAAGGATTGACTTAAATTTATTGAGTTTTTGAGTTAAAATTTAATTCTTAATTCTTAAGTTTTATTTTCTTAAAACACTTTGTATTCTAATTTGAGTTAGGAATAGTTACAAAGATTAAGAGATTTTTGAAGAATTCTAATTCTGAATAAAATTCTTATTTACAAATTATTTTAAGTGTATTTTGAAAATGTTATAAGTATAAGCCTAAGTAAGAAATTTTCACATATGCTCTGTTCATTAATCATTTATATTAAACTTAAAAATTTCTGACATAAGCTTTCCTCTAGATAGTTACTATTTATTATAATTTAAACCCAACTGCTTTAAATCATCATAGTCTTAGCTAATTTTGCTAGGGACTAGAAAAACTTTGGCTTGGGGTATGATGAGACACTCATCATGATCTCCAGTTACCCCTAATTAACTAGTCTTCCTAGTTAATTAGCTAAGGTTATGAACATATAAGGGTTAATTATAGAATAAGGGATATTTAGTCAAGGACCTTAAAATAAGTTTAAAATGACATTTTATCATTCAATTAACATTATTAACAATTTAGTTAATAATTGGACTCGAAATTCTATTAATCATTCCCTTAATTAATAAGATAGGTAACTTAAACTTAATGTAAACCTAAGTATATAATAACTTAAGTAATTTTACTTAATCTAATAAATTAATCTAAAAAGGTCAAAAATGTATATTCAAGGTGAAAACATAATATTTACCTTATTAATTAACATATATAAAAAGTTGAAAAAATCTCAGTTAAAATAAACCTTCAAAATCTGAGTTTACACTTTGGTCCTTAAAATTCATTACATTCGAGTCGTTATTTCTCACACAGGTCCTT
This sequence comes from Thalassia testudinum, assembly GCA_037157565.1. Classification (NCBI taxonomy): domain Eukaryota; kingdom Viridiplantae; phylum Streptophyta; class Magnoliopsida; order Alismatales; family Hydrocharitaceae; genus Thalassia; species Thalassia testudinum. The sequence goes on along the minus strand of JAZHRO010000024.1, from coordinate 74,246,186 downwards.
AAGATTTATTACATTCAAGTCCCTTTCCCTCTTCTTCTTCTTCATCAGCCGAATGAACGGCTGGTGGCAGAGAGTCACGCCACCGCGCGATTACCGCCCTGCCGACATCATCCTTCTTTGTCCAAGCTCTTGCAGCTTGCACTCACCACCTCCACTTCACCCTCTGGTCTGGATTAACTGGGAATCCTATTTTTCAGTGGGAGATAACCCCACCGTCGTCAGAGACGACGCCGGAGGTTAAGCTCCTCAAGCTCCTTCTTCGACCAGACCCCGCCATTCTCTTTGTCGCCAACTACTATAAATACCCCCTAACCCCTCTGATTTCACTCAAGTTGGCTCCCTTCCCTCTTCTAACACTGTAGCCGACTTCGATAGGCTATTCATCCAAAACTCCAGCAACTTTCCATTTCAATTTCCGACTTCCTCCGTCCATCTTATTCAGCCGAGGAGATCAGCCATGGTCTGCCGCGTCTCTGAACAAGTGTCGACCCAAGGAATCCTCTGCTCCACCTCAAATCCACCTGCCAGAGATCTTTCTTCCACCCTCTGATTTCGTCGTCCGCTATGAACCTTCAGCGGAACCCTATTGACCCCTTCGTCTAGTTAACAGTAGATTAGGAGTAGGAGTAGGAGTAGGAGTAGGTTAGCTTAGTTAGTTAGTTTAGGTAGTTAGATTAGAGTAATTTTAGAATCTCAGTGTTATCTTCTCCAACTCCGGTGAGTTCCTTGAGCTTGCCAGAGCTTTAATCTTGTCTTTTTAACTCGTTGTCCACCTTCCTTTAACCCTCACAATCACTTCTAGCATATTTAATCATTTAATTGATCATCTAATCACCTAATTCACATTTCACCTCCACCAACTACTATCACTGTCCATGGTGATAGTAGTCGAGTTAATTCCACCTTCATAGGGTCTTTCATCATCTTTCCACCACTTATGGACCCTAATCGGCACTATAATACATATAATTACCCCATATAAATTAAACGCCCAAATATAATTAAATTCCTGAGCTCGCTGTCGATGGTGACTCAGGAGCAGTTCAAATCCTAAATTAAATATATATTTATGACCATAAACACTTGTTGACTTGTTTTAACCACTCAATTAAGTGGTAAAACAAGTCCTGAGCTTAATTCACTCAGATCCTTTAAGAAACGAATTCACTGTCACATCTTAACTCTAATGAACAAAATGGAAATTAATTGTGATTCTGAGGTTCCCTGCAACCTCAGGATCCTTTTTAGATTAAAATGGCATAATTTCACAAGCTGTGCACAATTTTCATATTTTTTGGACTCACCGGAGCTCCGACGAGCTCCAGCGAGCCAAATCTGTACTTCAGCCTTTAGAATTCGTTGAGAAGCTCCAGAATGATATAAAATGGATCATTGATTGCTTTAAGGATGATTCTTTGAGGATTAAGTGTCTGGAGTTTGAGATATGACTTCATCTTCTCCAACTCCGATGGAGTTGGAGAAGTCTATTAGTTAGGTTTAAGTTGAGTTTAAGGAACCCAGAAGCTTCAGTGCGATGCACTGAAGCTGTGCATGACCTCATTCCACTGTAACAATCTCTGATTTTCTCTAACAAACACCCACCTTTTCAAGCTCAAGCGGCGAGCCTGAAACCCTAGAAATCTTGGTCAGAGCATCAATCTGAGAATCTGAATGAGTTTCTGAGGTTAAGAAGATCCTATTCGAGGCTTAAATTTCTTGGGAGAAGGCTTTGAACAGAGAGTCAACTTTTATACCTTCACAGTCAAACTGAGTTTGATTATGGAGTTCTAAGCTCAAATTAAGGAATTGATGCAATTAAGTTGTTTCTGGGATCTTGTTTGATGGTTTTAGAGTGATTAAACTGAGCTCAGGTGAATAATTTAGTGAAAATTTGAACCCTGTCAATTTGGGTTACTTTTGAACCCAAACTTACAGTAGTGCCATTTCGTTGAGTTTTGATTTTAAATCCTACCCATATAAGTCTGTTACAACCCTTATAATTAGTTTAAATCAATTAGAAACATTCTTAAGTGTCAGTTTACCTATTTCAGCCTGAAAATTTTGAACATTGAAGCTTTCAGAGAAGCTTCAACCTTCTGTACACTATCTAAAGGTCATGAGAGCTTAAATCTTACTCTAACAGATGCGGAATAATTTGTAGAACATGTACAGACCTTTAAATGAGAGAGAAAAGTCCATCTGAGGACTTTGTAAAGTTAAAATCATTTCCAGGCAATAAATAACATGTAGGAACCCATGATTTTACCTTTCAAATTGAAGAGGAAAACATCCTCTAAACCTTAAATTGACCTTGCAATTGTGTAGATCTACTTTAGAGCTTTCCAGCAAACTTTAAATCACTTGAAACGGAGCTCTGAGCTGGGAAATATGATCGATTGAAGTTGGGTCTGGAAGGGGTTAACATAGCCCCACATCGTCAGTTTCTAAGCACGCGCATGGGGATAAAACGATTTTGTTACACCGGCTCTTCAGTCATCAGCGCTCGGCACACCGGTTACCGATCTGATTATATGATCATTCTGAACCTATTCTAAGCGTGTGCATGTGTGTGTGCGGGCTTGTGTGCCTGCGGGTGTGCACCCGAGTGGGCGTGAGCGAGTGTTCCCTGGGAGGGCGAGGCCTGGGAGGCTGGTTGAGCTGGATGGGCTCGAGACTATGAACCAATATGAAATAAATCGAAATCGAACCTAATTGAGATTAGGCGAGGACCGAGTAGGGTCTGGTCCCACCCTGGTCTCAGGGTGCTGTCTATCCTCAAAAGGACCTCACCGCAAATAAAATAATTTTTGGTTAAAGAGTAAAAAAAAAGAAAACCCGATTCAACTGATGGTTCAAAGGACAGAGGAGCTGATGTTCAACCGCTGAAGGTTAAGGTTAAGCTAAGTGTTGAAAGCTAAGGTTAGGTGAAGAGCTGAAGCAAAGGAAAGAAAGAAGAACATGCACGAAAGGAACTAAGAGAACAGACACTAAGGGAAGAGAAGAAGGCAGGAGAAGAATAAGGGAAAGAGGATAAAAGACAGGAAGAGAAGGAGAAGGCAGGAATAGAACAAAAGAAGAGAGGTAAGAAAAAGAACTCGAGATAGAGAATAAAAGGAAAATAAAAGAAAGAAAGGAGAAGAAGAAAAGAGAGGCTGAAGACTATAAAAAGGAATTTGTTTTACTTGCATTTCTTTTTAATAACTGTAATAAGGCATGTTTTAATAGAACCACTCATATTTGCCTTAATTTCTTTGGAATAAAATTGGAAATCTAACATGTTTACTTGCTAATAAAGTAGATTATTTGAGTAAATATGTTTTTCATATGGAATTTTGTATATTCTTTATAGTTTAAATATTTTGGCAAAATTCATATTTTAAGATCAACATAGTTATACCTCCTAAACTTATAAAGAAATAAAAGATAATTGGTGAATTTGGAAAAAATTATTATACCTCCCAGTGAAGGACTTAGACTCAACCAGTAAAAATTTCTAAAATGTTAAGTTAATTCGACCCTATACTACACAACCGACACAACTTCGAGTTAACCTAAGTGACTTTTTCTACTCTTAATTAAGTGAAATTAACTTAATTACTGAGTTGAGTGAAAGACAAGCGATCACCCATTTGAGATCATGACCTACGCTTCTGATTACGCGGTCGGGGCTGTCTTGGGTCAGAAAATTGATAGAAAGCCCTCTATCATATACTACGCTGGTAATACTCTAGATAAAGCCCAGAGGAATTACACTGTTACTGAAAAGGAATTCCTAGCTGTAGTGTTCACTTTGGAAAAATTCAAGGCTTATCTCTTAGGGTCACATGTTATCATCTATACCGACCACTTGGCCTTGAGACATCTCTTGGCCAAAAAGGATGCCAAACCCCAGCTTATTTGTTGGATTCTTCTGCTTCAACAATTTGATCTTGAAATCAAGGGTAAAACTGGGGTACAAAATGTGGTGGAGGATCATTTGTCTTGACTCCTAGGTGATTCTTCTTGTCCGAAGATCCCAATTGTTGACACTTTTCCAGACGAAGCTATCCTTACAGTTTCAGGTGTCCAAACCTCGTGGTTTGCTAACATTGTTAACTATTTGGCCGTTAGTCAAATCCTCCAGGATTGGACCAAGCAACAACGGGATAGACTCAAATCTGAGGCCAAATACTACTTCTGGGAGGACCCTGAACTATACCGCATCGGCTCTGATCAGATTATTCGCCGATGTGTACCGGAGAATGAATTCAACAGTATACTCGAGTTCTGCCATGCATTTGGGTGTGGTGGACATTTCTTCGGGAAAAAGACGGCTGCAAAAATATTGCAATCTAGCTTCTATTGGCCATCTTTATTTAAGGATGCCCAGGATTTCTCAAGGTCATGTTCTCGATGTCAGACACTCGGGAGCATAATTAAGAGAGATATGATGCCCCTAAACCAATTCTTCCTGTTGAAATTTTTGATGTTTGAGGCATCGATTTCATGGGACCCTTTCTCCCTCCATTTGGACATCAGTACATTCTTGTTTTTGTTGATTATGTGTCCAAATGGATTGAGGCGATTCCCATCCGAACCAATGACCACAAGGTGGTCATCGCTTTTGTCAAGAAAAATATCTTCAGCAAGTTCGGGATTCCGAGGAACATCATCAGCGATGGTGGCACTCATTTTACTAAGGCCCAATTCTAGAATTTGTTGGCCAAATACAGGGTTAATCACCAAATTTCCACACCTTACCATCCCCAGACAAATGGACAAGCTGAAATCTCCAATCGGGAGATCAAGAGCATTCTGCAGAAAACGGTTATGCCTGATCACAAGGACTGGACTCAAAAGATTAAGGATGCTCTTTGGGCCTACCGTACGGTGTATAAAACGCCTATCGGTATGTCTCCATTTCGTTTGGTGTATGGAAAGGCGTGCCATCTACCCGTAGAGATTGAACATAGGGCATTCTGGGTGATCAAACAATGCAATTTAGAACTAAATTTAGCTAGGAAGACCAGGAAACTCCAACTATCTGAGTTGCAAGAGCTTAGAAATGATGCATACGAGAATGCCAAGATCTACAAGGCTCGGACCAAAGCTCTACATGATCAATCAATTTCCCGCAAGAGCTTTGAGCCGAACCAGAAGGTTTGATTATTCGATTCTAGACTTAAGCTCTTTCCTGGCAAACTTAGATCTAAATGGAATGGCCCAATCATAATTGACCAAAATTTTCCAAATGGAGCCATTCAGATTTCTGACCCAAAGACAGGTAACACATTTAAAGTCAACGGTCAACGTCTGAAGCCTGTTATTGACCGTACTCTTCCAAAACCCATCTCAGACACAGTTGCTCTAGCGATTCTATGACTTCTTTGGCTGGACTTCACCTAGCTGACCGCATTAAACTCAGCAGTTGTACATATGACACAAAACTAACACGAGCTTCATATTCAGGTGACATCTTTCATACTCTACCCTTTCTTTCATGCCTCTTTCTCAATGTGGACATTGCATCAACTAGGCATGGGGGGGTGGATTCATTTTTGAATCATTTGGTCAGCTTTGTGAAATTCATGTAAATTATTTTTCTCTTCTTATTTACAAAAAAAAAAATTGAATTCGGAAGGAATAGTTGGACATTAGGACTTTTCAATCTTAGGAAATATTACATTAGGATCTAAACACAAAGACCCTTCAGGTCTTTGGACTTAATCGGCCCGTGTATCCACTAAAATGTGGATTTATTTTTCGAGTCCTCGCTAATCTTAATTATAATATAATTTGAGTAAATAAGTTTGGGTGATAAGTACACTGATAAGCTCTGATACCACTTGAAGGATCTAAAAATATGGAATATATATATGGCTATGCGCACAAATACTTAAACAAAATGTTAGTAATACAAAAAAGATTTACACAAAATACAATCACAAAAATTGGCACAAGATGTATTGTGGTTCCTCACTCACTTGGGTATTCCACTACCTAAGCCTCCCAGCTTAGGGTTTTTAACCCGATTCTCTCAACCCCAAGAGAATCAATTTACTAACCGAGGTAACTAACGGGTTACCTCAACCCAAGTACAAAACCGGGTTTGTTACAACCCAACGAGCAACAAGCTCAAATACAAATGAAATACAGGTGTAAGACAAAAAGAATCTTACAACTAGAACCTAAGCCTCTCAACAATAATTAAAAGATGATACCAGTTTGAGAACCTAGGAAGGACGCGAATCAAGTTGAATTGCATGAACGAAACACGTCAATGTGTTTACAAAACCATAGCATGATGAAAAGCAGCAAACACGATTTCTTCTCTTGAATATGTGGTGGAAAATATGAATTATAGTTCTAGGAATTTTCTTCTCTTTTCTCTTGTCTCTAGTGTACAAACAAAGAGTCCTAAGGTCATTTTATAGAGTTTAGGACCTAGGATACTCGTCTACTAGACGTTGGGATTTAATTCCCAATGTTCATATTGTTGGAATTAATATTTCTGTCGTTCTGTTTTGGGCCAACAACTAGCTGGTACTGGTACTAAAGTACCTGTATCGGTACTAGTAGCTCACTACCACTAGTACATGAGTCCTGGTGTTGAACTTACGAATTGCTACTCTAACGTGTTCAGTTTTGGAAAACTTGCCGTTGTAGTTTGAAAGCGAAGAATTCGTGTTCAACAAATAAAATTTATACCGAAATGAAAATTCTGGGTCGAACACAGGGAGGCGGACGTTTGATTTAAAAACTACGTGCTTGTTTTTATTTGTCACAAAGTAATTCAATTTAAAACTATCTAATTATATACAATAAATAGAAGAGAGAGAGAGGAAGAGAGAGAGAATATTACAAACAGAAATCAAAACGAGATGTAGAATAAACAGGGAATTCATCATTAAGGAGATTATTTGTTTCACTATTACAACTACAAGACAGAAAACAATTACACTAGAAAGTGATAATTTTACTCTAGAAAGCATTAAAAGAATGGAGGGAGGAATGTCCTCCTCAACGATCACTTGGAGGACTAGCAAAACTACTGTAGAAAGTAGTAAATCTATACTAGAAAGAAGTAAAAAAATAGGGAGAGAGATATCCTCCTCAATGGTCGCTTGGAAGACAAGCCAGACGGGACGACGCCTGGACGAAGGAGGACGAAGGACGAAGGAGGACGAAGCAGAAGAACGGGAACGGGGCAGCACGTCGTCGTCGTCGTGGGATCCACTTCCGAAGGGGGACGAAAATTTGGACTTTATCTTGCGAGAAGCATCCTGGGTGTGGGACAAGCTTCTCCTGAGCTTTGGAGAGGTAGAGAAGAGAAGGAAGGGATGAGAATTTCATGTGGAGGGGGTCTCCTTTTATAGTTGCAAGGAGTGGGGGCAAATTAGTCATTACATCTTTAAAACATTAAATAAGGGGTCTTTAGTGACGGATAAAAGGGTCGCTAAAGCCCCAACGTGGGAGTAGTGGCCGCTCCCCACGCGCGCCCACTCAACTACTCTCTCTCTCAACGCATCCGCACGTTCAACCATCCACAGCCGTCCGATCACGACATCGGACGGCTGTGATTGCACCTTCGCCCGCTGCTGCATGCCCGCCCCAATGCGTGCGATGACACGTTACGCCGCACGTGCAATAACGTGTGAACGCTATCGGGCGCACATGGCCACTGGATTGCGATCTGACGGTCAATAACGGTGCACCCGCTCGCTTCAGAATTCGCGTGGTGAGGCTCGAACGTGCGCCATCGCCTCGCGATAAGGCGTTGGACCGCTGCGCTGCCTCACCCAAAAGGTCGCGCGAAGGATTTCAACGCGCCGCATCCATAGCCATTGGATCTTGATCCAACGGCGGAGAAGAGATGATGCAGGAGCTTCAGCGGGTGCGTGCGGGCATTTGGGCGGCCAAGGTGGCACCACGTGGCGCCATCTTGGCCGTCCATCTTCTAGATGATGTAGATGGTGCCACAGGTGTCGGATTGACTCGATTTTTGCGTCGTTCGGCTGTGATCGTCTATCCGAATCCATCCGTGCGGTCGTATTTGACATTTGAAGTGCGGATTTACACCATCCTGGCCCTTGATCTTCTGGGGTTTCCTGATCACTATCTAATGCTACAGTTGCCTGATTAGGGCGATCTTGGAGTCGTTGAACTCCAATTGTCACCCTGATCACATCCATACGGTTGGATCTTCGATCCGAGGCCCCAATAAAATGTTTACCCTGTCCAAGCACATAAAATGAGATAATTAACCTCCATTTTATTCAAACTATTCTAAATGTAAGATGATGCATGTTATGTAATATTTATATCATGAAATGCAATCCTATGCTTAAGAACATGCATAAATAGACATCTTAAGTAGTGTAAATGTGTTTACATCATACCCCCATGCCTATCTTTTGCTAGTTCGTAGCAAAAACTATATGCTATTTATAAAAGAATTAGGTTGGATTATTTTCGCATAAGTTATTTTCAATCATTAGGAAATTGTCTACTTAAAATCTGAACTTTCAAAGACACTACAATGCCCGAGTATCTGCCAAAATGCAGACTGCCTCAAGCCCTCGCCTTATTCAAAGAAAAATATCTTTTTCCCTTTTTCCTCTTTTCTAATTTTTTTGGATTTTCAAGTTTTAGGGTTTAAGAGTGGCTTTCTACGGCCGTTCAACTCACCCAAAATTTGATGAGAATTCTAAGTTCTAAGCATTTTGTTGTGAATGTGATAGACTCATTGACCGGTAATTAAAACGAACTTCGGATTTCTACGCCTCTAGGTGACCTCAAAAAAAAATTCTGCCTAAAGGTGTATCTTTACAACTGGTAGCTTTCTCCCTACTTTTATTTTTTTTACGGGGTCAGCACAAGGGTGAATCCAGTGTATATCTCCCCGGTTTATTCTACTTCTCCGCTTCTTCCTAAGTGTTTTGAAAATTTTTAGTGCATTTATTGAGCTGGGTTCTGGGTAACCGATCGATGAGCTGTTACCACCGACAACTTGCCAGCCATACTCATGCGGGAAGTGTGGTTTATTTCCTTTTTTCTTTTCTCCTTTTCTTTTTGATTTTTTTTTCTTGTTTCTCTTTTTTTAAGTAGGTGGCTTCCCTGGTGTAAGATTTACCTAAGGGCATGAAAAAGAAAAACGTCCAATGACTGGGCTCTGGACAACCTACCTATGGGTTGTTACCCACGATAACTTGCCAGCCATATCACCCTAGAAGGTTCATTAGCTACCCAATTTCCATTAAAATCATCGAATAACGAGTCAGTGACAAGATAGTGTCTAGATGCTAGAAACTCAAAATTCCCTCAAATCAGAGGGCAGGTTGATAAGTCGTGTACTTATCACCCAAACTTATTTACTCCAATTAAAATAAAATTCAAGTTGGCGAGAAATCGAAAAATAAATCCACATTTTAGTGGATACACGGGCTGATTAAGTCCAAAGACTTGAAGGGTCTTTGTGTTCAAATCATAATGTAGTATTTCCTAAGATTGAAAATTTTCTTAAACCCAAGTTCTCTTTCCTAATTCAAATTTTTTTTTAAAAGAAATAAAAGAAAATAAAATAAATCTACGGAGCTGACGAATGAATTCAGAGATGAATATCCACCCCCCCATGCCTATCTAATGCAATGTCCTCATTGTATTAAAAAGACATAAAATAGAGTGGAAAAGCGTAGAAAGCACCTGAATTGCATGAATGTCAGGTCCGCTCTGAGATGAAAACTAAAAAGAACTGTATATGTGCTGAGTTTAGTGCCTTCAGCTAGGCATACTATACAAAGAAAAGAAATGAAGAATTTGCAAGTACAGGTCAGAATCAGAATAAACAGAAGAATCCTCCGACCTGTCAGCAGAGGTCCACAGATGTGGACCAGATTGTGGTGCAGACCCATACCCCATAATCGAGAATATCTTAGGTTCTGGATAAAAATTATCCAAAACCTAAAATCAGAATGCAAGCAGGGTCGGACCTGCAATTTATGAGGATGCAACCCAAGACCAAAAAGTCAGGTTACAGAGAAATTAAACTCAAAAGGATAATCGTTGAATGTGTGCTTGGGTTTGACATCCTTAAAACAAATGTCATAAGGGTTCTGATTTGATGGTTTCAACTTAAAAGGAACCCTTCGACTCAATCTTCCATTTCCTCCAAGTTAACTTCCCAAATCAGAACTTCCAAGCTCCTATCCTCCTCATTCAGAATGTTAAATTCCGAGACCTCTTGCATGTTAATCACCCTGTCTGAAATCTCCAAGTCTAAATGATGTAGCAGAATCAGAATTGACTTGGGTCTAATTATCTCAGAAACAGAATTATCGATAAGCTCAACGAGGTGTAACTGACAATCAGGGCATTGAATTGAATCCTCCAGAAAATGCGATTATGGATCCTTAATGTGAGCCCTAATAAAATCAGTTTCCTCAGTTATTGGGCTTTCAAATGATCTATCAGATTCCTCAGGCCCAATCGTCTCACAGAAATCGTGTTCAAAAAACTCATGTGAGACTTCGCAACTTGAATCTTCACCATCAAAGAAATCAGGATCTGTATCAATATATGTCCCAAAATCATCTGTCACTTTCTGTTCCAAGGAGACATACGTTTCCTCGTACCCCGGCTTAAGGATCTCAGATGAAGAAATCAGATTTTCCTTAATTGGTTGCTTTAGTTCAATCTGGTCAGCCTCGTAACACGTGTCCCCCCCAACAGGTGCCTGAGCAGGTTCTGTCATTGGCTTTCCTGAAGGGAGTTCATCCTGGGAATCATCCCATGATTGAATCAAAGCAACTATGAATCTCATCCTCAATTTCGCTAATTTCCCAAGTAGAAACTCACCCGGGTTCTTATCCTTAACATCCTGGAGCCAATCTAACAACGACTTGTTCAAATCATCAATCATTTCAATCAAAGGCTCCAATCTCTCAATGCAAGGTATTGGCTGAACTTCTAAAGATAGTATGATATTCCTCAAGTTAGCCAGAACCTTATCTTGAACCTGGTTAACCTGAACCAAATGAGTTGGTTCAGGATTGGGCGGGTTTGGTATCAATGCAGAGGAATTAACGAATTGAGATTCATTATACCCTTCCTGATAATAGGTCATTTCAGATTGTTCAAAAGTTGGTGATGACCTAAAGGCAGTGAAATCAGAGGATGGGTAAGGATCGGTGTATCCTTCTTGATTGTAGATCGTATTAGGTTGTTCATGAAAGGAAGACGATCTATAATCGATGTAGCTCTGAGAAGGATAGAAATCAGAATCAAAGTATTCAGGGTTAGACCCTAAACACGGAGGTTCGGAACTATATCCCCAATCCGAGTTATCCTAACTAACTGATGGTTGATTACAGTATGAGTCGGGATAATTGTCATGTTGAGGATAATTCACAACAGGAGGGAAAGAGCGGGAATGCGTGTAATATGTGGAAGGATTCATGATAATTGAGAGGAAGAAAGGTGCCCTGCAATACAAACAGTCAAACCTGTCCTTAAGTGGGTTAGCCTTACAGACCTACAGACTCCCAAAACCCGTCTTGAGATAAAGGAACGATTTGATCTACTTCTGTCTGTTCAATCCAACCAGTTAGGAGGGACTGGGGAGAAGGTTCTTCCTTCAGCTTGCACCTCCGGTTCCTAGTGTACCCCCCAGCCGCAATCGTTTGATTCTGCTCCCCTAGCTAGACATCAGATTGAACAGTAGAAATAGACTAATCGAAAATAATCTTGTTCTGGGTTCTGAAGAGTGAGTCCAAACCTTAAGGCCAACGTCTACTCTATTTTATTTAGGGCTAGGTTTGAATGTGCTTTGGAATGTGATGGGTCCTTTAAATGGGTTGTGCCCTTAATGATTGATTTGTTTTGTGTGTGTGTGCACAACCAATGGTTTTCAAGCAAGATTATTTATGATGTGGTGAATTTTAAGGTCCAAATCTTGCTTAGTAGCTTTTAGGATTCAACTTTAGGTATTTTCAAACAAGTTTCGTTGGCACACCAGGTTTTGCAAGCACAGGTAAAGATGTTTTCCTTTAAAATTTAAAAGAATGTGGAGTGCCTAGTAAATCCCTAAGAGTTGAACCTAAGTGGCAGCTACTTGATGAGTTGATTTTATTTGAAGTGGTCCAGCCCAATCAACTCAAACAATTGACCTGTTGCACCACTTAATTAGGCACACAAATGATTACCTAATCTGATTTCTACTCAATTATGTGTTTGAATGTGTGTACCGACTCCAAATATCAGTTTACCGGTTAAGTTTGAAAATCAGATGAGGTTATGTACCTCTATGAGATTTTTTTAATTTTTCTTTTTTTTAATGTGGGGGTTGGGGTGAGTATGGGTGTCAAACAACAAACAATCTAACCTTAGAGTTTATAAGAACACCTAGGTTGATTGATGTTTGAATTATTATCTTGTGGAATGAAATCTAATGGGTGGGAGGTGGGGGATAACTTACAGAACCTTCCACAGCACTTGACTCCAATCTACCGCTGTTGCTTGTCTCGAAAGAGTACCTGCAATCACAATAAGAAAGGAGAGAAGTGAGGTAAATGATTTGTAAGCTAGAAAATGCAAAGAGAAACCAAAGAGTATCGCCTCGCCGGCAACGGTGCCAAAATGTTGAACTTACGAATTGCTACGCTAACGTGTTCAGTTTTGGAAAACTTGTCGTTGTAGTTTGAAAGCGAAGAATTCATGTTCAACAAATAAAATTTATACCGAAATGAAAATTCCGGGTCGAACACAGGGAGGCGGACATTTGATTTAAAAACTACGCGTTTGTTTTTATTTGTCACAAAGTAATTCAATTTAAAACTATCTAATTATTTACAATAAATAGAAGAGAGAGAGAGAGGAAGAGAGAGAGAATATGACAAACAGAAATCAAAACGAGATGTAGAATAAACAGGGAATCATCATTAAGGAGATTGTTTGTTTCACTATTACAACTAGAAAGCAGAAAACAATTACACTAGAAAGTGATAATTTTACTCTAGAAAGCATTAAAAGAATGGAGGGAGGAATGTCCTCGACGATCGCTTGGAGGACGAGCAAAACTACTCTAGAAAGCAGTAAATCTATACTACAAAGCATTAAAAAGAATAGGGAGAGAGATAAACTCCTCAACGGTCGCTTGCAAGATGAGCTGGACGGGACGACGCCTGGATGAAGGAGGATGAAGAAGGACGAAGGAGGATGAAGCAGAAGAACGGGAACGGGGCAGCACGTCGTCGTCATCGCGGGATCCACTTCCGAAGGGGGAAGAAACTTGGACTTTATCGTGCGAGAAGCATCCCGGGTGTGGGACAAGCTTCTCTTGAGCTTTGGAGAGGTAGAGAAGAGAAGGAAGGGATGAGAATTTCATGTGGGGGGGCCTCCTTTTATAGTTGCAAGGAGTGGGGGCAAATTGGTCATTACAACTTTAAAACATTAAATAAGGGGTCTTTAGTAACGGATAAAACCGTCGCTAAAGCCCCAACATGGGCGTAGTGGCCGCTCCCCATGTGCGTGCGCTCAGCTGCTCTCTCTCTCAATGCATCCGCACGTTCAACCATCCACAGCCGTCCGATCGCGAGATCGGACGACAATGATCGCGCCTTCGCCCGCTGCTGCGCGCCTGCCCCAACACATGCGATGCCGCATTACGCCGCGCGTGCAATAACGCGTAAACGCTATCGAGCACGCACGGCCGTTGGATTGCGATCTGACGGTCGATAACGGCGTGCCCGCTCGCTTCAGAACTCACGTGGTGAGGCTAGAACGCACTCCAGCGCCTCGCAATAAGGCGCTGGACCACTGCGCTGCCTCGCCAAAAGGTTGCGCGGACGATTTCAACGCGCCGCATCCACAAAGAAGAGAGGATGCGGGAGCTTCAGCGGGTGCGTGCGGGCGTTTGGGCAGCCGAGATGGCACCACGTGGCGTCATCTTGGCCGTCCATCTTCTAGATGATGTAGATGGTGCCACGGGTGTTGGATTGACTCGATTTTTCGTCGTTAGGCTGCGATCGTCGATCCGAATCCATCCATGCGGTCGAATTTGTCATTTGAAGTGCAGATTTACACCATCCTGGCCCTTGATCTTCTAGGGTTCCCCGGTCACTATCTAATGCTACAGATGCCTGATTAGGGCGATCTTGGAGTCGTTGAACTCCAATCGTCGCCCTGATCACATCCGTATGGTTGGATCTTCGATCCGAGGCCCCAATAAAAAGTTTTCCCTATCCAAGCACATAAAAGGAGATAATTAACCTCCATTTTATTCAAACTACTCTAAATGCAAGATGATGCATGTTATGTAATATTTATATCATGAAATGCAATCCTATGCTTAAGAACATGCATAAATAGACATCTTAAGTAGTGTAAATGTGTTTACATCACCTGGTACCGGTACTCATCATGGGTACCGGTACTTGTGACTGCCAGGTTTGAAATTCCTTGGGCACAGTAACTTACCTGTACCGGTACTCATCATGGGTACTGGTACTTGTAAGGTTCGGGTCAGAATTAAGCCTTCAACCTGTGGCCAACATGTACCGATACTCATGGTTGGTACCGGTACTCATTCATAGTTTGAGACGAATTCTCAAACCTGTCCCTTGCAAATACCAATACTGATGAACAGTACCGGTACTTGCTTACAAGTACCTATTTTAAGTGATTTAATCAATTATGTTCTTCGAAAATGAATGCCATATAAATCCTAATTTATCTCTAATTGATTTTTACGATCTAAGTTAAATTCTCTTGTTAAGAGGCATACAATCTATGAAAACCTAAACTAAAAAAATAAAGGGTCGAAGATGATCTTCTTCTTCTCGATCCATCCTTGTCATCTTGCCTCCTCCTTGTGATCATTTTCTCTCTCATCATCATGCTTTCATCATTTATTATTTTCCTTGCTCCTTCACCTAAATTTGAAAAACACTTAATGGCAAACATTAATCCATAATAATTTTGTTAACACCAAAACAAGATGTGGAACAAGGTTTCAACAATCTCCCATTTTTTGGTGTTGACAAAACTATCTTACAAATAGATAATTATAAGAATAAAAATAATTTTTAACAATGTTATATGAAGGAAAAAAAAATTTTAATTAAATCCTCCCCCTCAATATATGCTCCCCCTAAAAATATTACCATTTGCCTTCTATCTTTCTCCCCCTTTTTGTCAATCACAAAAAAAATGAAGAAATATCATACCATAAAATTTACCAATAGTAAAATAGAGCTTGTGGATACCAAGCATCTCTCATCCAACATTCTTAGTCTTCATTCAACCTATAGAAAGGTTGAAGTGTTCCGTTTTGTGCCTTGAACACCCATTGATTACTTTGATCTACTCCTGCAAAACAAATATCTTTTCTAGGTATCCATTTTCTTGCAGGTCCTTTAGAGTTAGCACCTTTCAAATCCAGAGATTTATAGAACTTTTTAGTGTTAGATCTATAATTCTTGGGATTTTTAGCCTTTTGATACATCCATGCATGCCTAGGTGCATGTGATTTATTTTTTATATTCTTTTTACTTTGAAATTTTAATTTTAATGAATAACAAAATTTAGTTTTTGGCCTAGTTGTTATTTTAAGATTATTTAAAGTCCCTTCAAAGTACTCGTAAATATCTTCTAGTTCTAATATCTTTGCATGCAGCTGATTATTAGTTTCTTTTGACATTTCTAATTCTATTTCTAAACATGATTTTTCTAATTCTAATGTTTGATAATTATTCTTTAAAACCTTATTTTCCTTTTTAAATGACTTAGCCTTATGATATAGTTCTTCATAAGCTTCTAATAGTTCTTCAAAAGAGAAATCAGGGTTTATCTTATTGTCCGTATCTTCCGTAGTTGCTGCCAAACATAGATGAGCGACCTTGTCGTCATCCGATTCGCTAGAGTCGGTGTCCATGTCAGAGTCACTATCATCCCATGTTGCTTTTAAAGCTCTCCTCTTCTTCTTCTTGACTTCTTTTGTGTCTTTCCTTTTGTCTTCCTTCTCCTTATTCATAAGGCAATCCTTCCGCAAGTGGCCCTTCTTCTTGCACTCATAGCAAATAACATTAGTTGAAATTTTATTGACTTGCTTACCCTGTTTCTTGAGGAATTTGTAGAATTTCCTACTAAGCATTTCCATCTCCTCGTCTTCGGATTCTGATGTTGTTGAGTCTGAGTCCTCCTTGATTGCTGTAAAAGCATTGCTTTTCTTCCTGCTTGTCGCCTTCTCCTCGTTCTTCTTAATATTCTCCAATTGGACTTCATATGCCATGAGGCTTCCAATTAGATCATCCAGGGGGAGAGTGGATAGATCCTTTGCCTCTTAGATCGCTGTGGTCTTTGCAGACCAATCGCTTGTAAGTGATCTCAAGACCGTTCTTACAAGCTGCTCCTCTTTCATCTTGACTCCTAGGTTCTTCATGGGGTTAACAATTTCCCCAAACCTCGTATACATATCCTTGATTGTTTCACCTTTCTCCATCTTGAAACACTCATATTCTTCAGTTAGAATAGAATTATGGGTTTCTTTTACCTTGTTAGTACCTTCGTAGGTGATTTGAAGTGTGTTCCATATCTCAAATGCTGACTCGCATGCTGAGATACAGTTGAATTCTTCCATTGACAATGCACAATAAAGTGTGTTCATCACCCTTGCATTACTCACGATGTTTTTCTTCTGATCCATTGTCCATGCTACTCCTTGCGGCTCCGAATCTAAGTATTTTTCTTGAATGAGGGTCCAAGCCTCCTCATTCATTGCTTTGAAGAAGACCTGCATCCTCCTCCTCCAATATCCATATTCCATCCCATCAAAGAAGGGAGGACGAGTGGATGACTGTCCTTCGGTGCGCTTGACTGAAGATGCCATTGCAAGTCGATTTGTTATGTCTTCTCGCAACCTGGCTCTGATGCCAATTGATAAGCTTTGATACCACTTGAAGGATCTAAAAATATGGAATATATATATGGCTATGCACACAATTACTTAAACAAAATGTTAGTAATACAAAAAAGATTTACACAAAATACAATCACAGAAATTGGCACAAGATGTATAGTGGTTCCCCACTCACTTGGGTACTCCACTACCTAAGCCTCCCGGCTTAGGGTTTTTAACCTGATTCTCTCAACCCCGAGAGAATAAATTTACTAACCGAGGTAATTAACGAGTTACCTCAACCCAAGTACAAAAATGGGTTTGTTACAACCCAACGAGCAATAAGCTCAAATACAAATGAAATACAGGTGTAAGACAAAAAGAATCTTACAACTAGAACCTAAGCCTCTCAACAATAATTAAAAGATGATACCAGTTTGAGAACCTAGAAAGGATGCGAATCATGTTGAATTGCATGAACAAAACACGTCAATGTGTTTACAAACCCGTAGCATGATGAAAAGCAGCAAACACGATTTCTTCTCTTGAATATGTGGTGGAAAATATGAATTATAGTTCTAGGAATTTTCTTCTCTTTTCTCTTGTCTCTAATGTACAAATAAAGAGTCCTAAGGTCATTTTATAGAGCTTAGGACCTAGGATACTCGTCTACTAGACATTGGGATTTAATTCCAAACATTCATATTGTTGGAACTAATATTTCTGTCATTCTATTTTGAGCCAACGGCTAGCTGGTACCGGTATTAAAGTACCTGTACCGGTACTAGTAGCTCACTACCACTAGTACATGAGTCCTGGTACCGGTACTCATCATGGGTACCGGTACTTGTGACTCCCCAGGTTTGAAATTCCATGGGCACAGTAACTTACCTGTATCGGTACTCATCATGTGTACCGGTACTTGTAAGGTTCAGGCCAAAATTAAGCCTTCAACCTGTGGCCAACATGTACCGGTACTCATGGTTAGTACCGGTACTTGTTGTTCATAGTTTGAGACGAATTCTCAAACCTATCCCTTGTAAATACCAGTATTGATGAATAGTACCAGTACTTTCTTACAAGTACCTATTTTAAGTGATTTAATCAATTATGTTCTTCGAAAATGAATGCCATATAAATCATAATTTATCTCTAATTGATTTTTACGATCTAAGTTAAATTCTCTTGTTAAGAGGCATACAATCTATGAAAACCTAAACTAAAAAAATAAAGGGTCGAAGATGATCTTCTTCTTCTCGATCCATCCTTGCCATCTTGCCTCCTCCTTGTCATCATTTTCTCTTTCTCATCATCATGCTTCCATCATTTCTTGTTTGCCTTGCTCCTTCACCTAAATCTAAAAAACACTTAATGGCAAACATTAATCCATAATAATTTTGTTAACACCAAAACAAGATGTGGAACAAGGTTCCAACATACACGACTTATCAACCTACCCTCTGATTTGAGGGAACTTTAAGTCTAAAGTATCTACATACTTTCTTTTCACTGACTCATTAATTGGCAATTCAAACGGAAATTGGGTAGCTAATGAACCTTCTAGGGTGATATAGCTGGCAAGTTATCATGGGTAACAGCCCATAGGTAGGTTGTCCAGAGCCCAGTCACTGGGCCATAATTCTCTTCTTGCCTCCTTTAGGTAAATCTTAGACCAGGGAAGCCACCTACTTAAAAAAAAAGAGAAAAAGAAAGTCAAAAAGAAAAGGAGAAAAGAAAAAGAAAATAAAAGTAAGCCACACTTCACCACACGAGTATGGCTGGCAAGTTGTCGGTGGTAACAGCTCATCGACCGGTTGTCCAGAACTCAACTCAATAAATGCACTGAAAATTCCCAAAACACTTAGGAAGAAGCGGAGAAGTAGAATAAACTGAGGAGATATACACTGGATTCACCCTTGTGTTGACCCCATAAAAGTAAAAGTAGGGAGAAAACTACCAGTTGTAAAGATACACCTTTAGGCAGAATTCTCCTTTTAAGGTCACCTAGAGGTGTAGAAATCTGATGTCTGTTTTAACTACTGATCAACAAGTCTATCACATTCACAATAAGATGCTTAGAACTTAGGGTTCTCATCAAATCTTAGGTGAGTTGAATGGCTGTAGAAAGCCACTCTTAAACCTTAAAACTCAAAAATCCAAAAAAATTAGAAAAGAAGAAAAAGAGAAAAAGAAATTTTTCTTTGAATAAGGCTAGGGCTTGAGGCGGTCTGCATTTTGGCAGATACTCAGGCACTGTTGTGTCTTTGAAAGTTCATATCCAAAGTAAACATTTTCTTAATGATTGAAAATAACTCATGTCCAAATAATCCAACCAAATTCTTTTATAAATAGCATATAGTTTTTGCTAGGGACTAGCAAAAGATAAGCATGGGAGTGTGATGTAAACATGTCAACACTACGTAAGATGTCTATTTATGCATGTTCTTAAGTATGGAATTACATTGCATACTATAAATATTGCATAGCATGCATCATCTTGCATTTATATTAGTTTGAATAAAATGGAGGTTAATTATCTCCTTTTATGTTCAGGGATACGGTAAAATTTTTATCGGGGCCTCGGATCGAAGATCAAACCATATAGATTTGATCAGGGTGACGATTGGAGTTCAACAACTCCAAGATCACCCTAATCAGACATCTGTAGCATCAGATAGAGATCGGGGAACCCTAGAAGATCAAGGGCCAAGATGGTATGAATCCACACTTTAAATGACAAATCCAACCACACGGATGGATTCGCATCGACTAACAGCATGAAAATCGACTCAATCCAACAACCGTGGCACCATATACATCATCCAGAAGATGGACGGCCAAGATGGCGCCATGTGGTGCCATCTCAGCCGTTCAACCAGCCGCTACACCCACCGCACCCTCTCTTCTTCGACGATTCTCCGCCATTGGATGCGCATCCAACGGTTGTGGGTGCACGCGCACGATTTGTAAGCGCGACACAAACGTGCTTGTAGCGTGTTGGTCGAACGCACTTTCGCCAAGGGAGGACGCGTGTTCGAGCCGCGAGGAGCGGGCGAGCGGGCACGGCAGAGCGGGCGCAAGGAGAGTTGGATCGTGATCGGTCGATCGCGAGCGCTCAATAGCACCCACGCGCTATCGCACGCCCATGCTTAACGAGCCATCAGATGCGTATGCACGCGCTGAGGAGGCGCGACGAGGAGCGCTCTCAGCCGTTCGATCTCACGATCGAACGGCCGAGATTTGATGAACGTGGAAAGGCATTGCATGTGTGGGAGGCGAGCGGGCAACGCACATCGCCCACGATGGGGCTTTAGCGACGGTTTTATCCGTCACTAAAGACCCCTGATTTAATGTTTTGAGATTAAAAAGACTAAATTGCCCTCATTCCTTGCAACTATAAAAGGAGACCTCCATACGAATTCTTCATCCCTTCCTTCTCTCATCTACCTCTCCAAAGCTCAAGAGAAGCTTGTCCCACACCCGAGATGCTCCTCGAGAGATAAAGTCAAATTTTTGCTCTCATTTCGGAAGCGAATCCCGCGACAATGACAACGTGTTGCCCCATTCTCGTTCCTCCTGCTTCAACCTCCTTTCCGCTCCGTCCTCCTTCGTCCAGGTGACGTCTCGTCCGGCTCATCCTCCAAGTGATCATCGAGGAGGATAACTTCTCTCTCCCATTCATCTTTACAGCTTTCTAGAGTAGAATTTTCCTACTTTCTAATGTAGCTGATTTCTCACTTTCTAGTGTAATTCTTCCCTGGTTTTATTGTATAAACATTTTGAATTATTGAATGCATGTTCTCCCCCCCCTCTCTCTCTCTCTCTCTTGTTTATTCCGATTGTTAATATTACTTCATTGTAATTACATCGCTTCACTTTTCAACAAAGATTCTAAAAAAAATATAATTGCGAATATTGATTGACGTAGCCACCTTGAATTCGACCTGGGATTTCTGTTCCGGTATAAATTTTATTTGTTGAACATGAGTTCTTTGCTTTCAAACTACAACAACAGTTTTTACAAAACCAAACACGTTAGCGTAGCAACTCGAAGCTTCAACAGGATGCTGGCGCCAACCAAGGTTATACATTTCATAATACAAGTTGTTACGCCCGTAACCCTGAATAGCATTGACATCTTCGTAGGCCAAAGACGTCTCAAATGTAAATTCATCAAAAGAATATGCACTTGCATCGTCATGTAGTGCGTAACCCTGGTTGTATGGTGCCATATCCACATTGTTCACAGGTTCCTGGTACACAGGATCCCATGGAGATGGAGAGAAAACATCCTGAGTGAATGGATATGTACGAGCAGAGGGGGCTTGGGATGCTTGAGAGGAGTAAGATGGAGCATTGCTGCCAGAAGATCCAGATCTCGCTCGCATTAATTCATCAAGCTTCTTATCGAGCAGATCCACCTTATTCAGCTTTTTGGTGATAATGTCCATGTCAGCTCGGGCAGACTCGACTTGAGCTTCGTGGACATTAACTCATTGCTGTCCAAGTCACTGGAACTGGTTCATTGAGGAGGCATTCATCGAGTTCTCTGCTAAGGACTCGAACAGTTCAAATGTGTTGTTCTCGTCCTTTGCGAGGAAATTCCCACCGCTAGATGCATCGGCCAGGTACCAATGTGTCTCATCCAACCCATGGTAAAAGACTTGAGCAAGGTGCCATTTGGTTACACCATGGTGTGGGCATTTCCTGAGAAGATCGTGGAATCTGTCCCAGGCATCATGCAACTTCTCTCCAGGGCCTTAGGCAAAGGTTGTGATCGTGCACCTCATAGCATTTGTTCGACTGATCGGGAAGAACTTTTGGAGGAATTCGTGACGTAATTCTTCCCAGGCTCCAATTGGCCTCCCGATAGTCTTGAACCAATAAGCAGCTTTATCCTTGAGAGAAAAAGGAAAAAACTTCATGAGAACAATTCTGATATCTACATTTTTGGTTCGAACTAACTCTGTAATCCAACTAAGATCTTCGATGTGCTGGAAGGGATCCTCATTCTAGTTTCCATGGAAATGAGTCTGAATTAGACTTATGATATTCAACTTCAACTCGCATGTGTCTCCTCCTGCAGGAATCCAGACCTGAGGTGCTATAATTGTTGCCGTCGGATCGTAGAAGTCCCGCAGTTGTTCTCCGCGTGGTGGATGCTGCATCCTGTCGAGTGTTGTGAGAATCCTGTCGATGCTCTGCTTGTATTTTTGTTCCGTTTCTTCGACCCTGGCTTCCAGACGAGCCATTAGGTCCTGATTCTGGGGGTCCTGACCAACTCGAGGACCAAGATTAGCCATCTCAGCTAATTGAGTGGAAGAAGGTTGAGAAGAGAGGTCGGCCAAGAATCGCCTTTGCCGCCTTGGGATCAGCTCCCAAGGTCCCACAAGTTTAGGTCCTAACGACCTTCTTCCTTGCATACACCAACTCAAAGGGTTGGTGCAGTCAAGCAGAATAAGGCTAAGGCCTTGTTAATCAGAGTGGTCCTTTAGATCAGATGACAGGATTTTTTGTTTAAGTTTGTGTTATTAAAAAAAATTCGGCAAGAGATCGACTACAAGGAATTCCTACCTCTCAAGGTAACCCGGCCAGTCTGGTTACGAGGGGACTACGAGGAAAGTTCTTCCTTCGACTTTTTCCACCGGTTCCGTTACCCCGCAGCTGCGGTCATTTGACGCTACCCCGCAGGCTTAGACACTAGGTTTTGCAAGAGGGGTTGGAACTACTCAGTAGTTTCAACCCTAATGCAGGTTATTTGATACATTTTCATGAATTTTTAACCTGTTTCTTCAATTTAGTAGATGGTGGGTGATCCACAAGGTGACTCACCTTACCGACTAATTCTTGGGCTCGTCAGAGTCCAAGTTAGTTTATGTGGTCCTATTGACTCATGCACTTCTAAGTTCATTTTCAAATTAAAGACCACAATTCAAACG
Source organism: Thalassia testudinum (assembly GCA_037157565.1). NCBI lineage: Eukaryota > Viridiplantae > Streptophyta > Magnoliopsida > Alismatales > Hydrocharitaceae > Thalassia > Thalassia testudinum. The sequence goes on along the minus strand of JAZHRO010000024.1, from coordinate 74,223,377 downwards.
TATACTCTAAAGTAAGATGGCATCCAAATGATTTGAAACTTGATAAAAAGATTCCTTTTTCAATAATCCTCTTAGAGAGTATTTTTCCAAAATTTTTACTATTTCCAACAATTAGTTATGAATTTTTAACAATCTAGAGGTCAAATCTGGGATTTAGACCCCATGTTGGTTTCTCTTTTGGAAACAATATCAAATATACTCCAAAGATTTTGTAAAAATATGATAATGAAACCTAATTTAATTATCTTTTAAACCCTATAAATCATGAGTAAATCTGATTTGTATGTTAGTCAGAATTGATTTCTTAAGTTCATAAAAGTTTAATTTTCAAGCAATCTAACCAGTATGTATTCCATGAATTTTTAAAAATTTTACAAAGAAAATTTATTTTTGGGAAAGGTGGCATTGGAAAGATAATTTGAAGATCCAGTTCCAGTCCAAATTTCAGGATTTTTGGAGCATCAAAAACACGACTATTGAATTTTAAAGATGACACTTAATTTCTGGCTGAGTTTCTAATAAAAATGTGTGCACTTGATTTTCGCAAAGCCCACTTTGCCTCGTTTGCCGCTTTGTGTCATTGTACCTGCACACAAAAATACTATGTTAGAGATGAAATCAAAAGTTGATGTACCTCCCCAGCAACGGTGCCAATTTGTTCATGGCGTAGATCGCGTAAAAGATGAGTGCGTTGTAGTATAGCATGAAATACGTCTCGAGCAAATAAATTAATGGAACTGGTGAGTCCTGGTCGATCACAGGGAGGCAGGAAGCACTTTTGATTTCATGCATTTGTTCCCAATATAATTACTAAATAGTATAGACACAATATCGTAGTATATATATCAATCAAAGAGTTTGAACATGAATTGCATACATCTAACTAAATAAATTCTAACATAAACATAAACTACTTATGTAACAGAACAAGGGCACCACGGGTGGTTCGTGGTGGCCTTCTGGAGAGGTTCGGAAGACTAGCAACGATCCGTTGGGGTGGCCCAATAGACGCTTTAGACGAAGATGCAGAGACAAAGGCAGAGAAGACAGGAAGAAGAAGAAGGGAGACGAGTTGTAAAAGGAGGAAGAAGAAGAAACTAAGGAATACTTTCAAAGGGGACCCTTAGGACTCCTTTTATAGCTTTTATGAAAGGCATTTAGGGTATTTGAGCCCTTAATTCCGTGAAAAGGCTTTAGATTAATCAGATCCGTTGATCGGGAGATCAACAGTCCTGATTAAGCCTTCCAAATCCTTCTTCCATCCACGGTTTGATCTGGTGCTGACAAGTGGTGCGTTGTGCACCCTTGGATCCACATCCGACGGCCTCCGCTCACCCATCTCTTGTCGCTGTTGTCCGCACGCCTGCCGCACACCCTAAATCAGTGCCTCAACTCCTAAGGTTTCTTAGCCATATGATCTCTCTATCGGACGGCTTAAAAATTGTGCAGAGCACCCGCTAATTCTTATGCCATGTGTTATCACGTGCGTCTTCATCCAACGCTCCTGCGCCCACCACGCATTCGCACTAATCCGCCTGATGAAGATCATGCGGTGGAATTTCATCTACACACGGTCGATTCCCACATCACGCTTTGAACCCGCATCGCATGTTGTCTATTAAGCGCACTCTCCGCTGCGCTACGTGCGCAGATTGTCACGGTTTCCAAATCCTGTGCAATCTCCCTCGGCCGTTGGATGGGAATCCAACTGTCGAGATCTCACCCTCGCCTGATGAAGCGACTGGAGGTGGGCAACGTCGATGCATCGCGGCTGTTGGATGACGATCCAATGGCCCATGGCTCTCCTTCCCAGATTGGGGTGTGGTGAGGGGCGGCTGCCATGGTGCCACGTGTCACCATCGTGGCTATCCATCTTCTTCTCCTTGTATCTGATGATGTAGGCCTCCAATTGAGTTGATTTCTATGCCGTTGAACTGTAAATATCAATCTAGGTCCATCCGTGAGGTTGGATTTGTCATCTGAGGTCCGGATATTCTTCAATTTGTCCCTTGGCTCTTGCTTCTTCAGCGGGCTCCCTAGGGTGCTACAGGGGTCTGATTGATGGACTCTTGGAAGCGTTGGACTCCCGTCATCATTCCAAACAGATCCATAAGGTTGGATCGGTCATCTGCAGCCCTGGATTACCTGCAATTATTAATACCTCTCAAATAGCACATTATTATGTACAAAACATATAAATCATCTAAGATGCAAGGTACGATGTGTACACATGCAGAATGCCCATGTTAAGCTAGGTTCTATCTTAATTCAGGCGAATTAGGGCCTATGATTGCTGCGTGTTTATCGCGCTTGATCGGGTTTTCAAAGATAACACGTTGTAATATAGCCAACAAAGCATTCAAACAAATAGAGAATTTTATTACTCGAAAATCGAAGTATCCGAGGTCGAACACAGGGAGCAATCTGAGTACTTTTAAAAACTAAAGAATACAACTTTTAAATGAAAAACAATTGATTCAAAGAGAGATTTAAAAAAATAGTTGCTAAGAGAGAACAGAATTGGACGTCTGATTTCTTTATCAGACGTCTTAAATGTAGTCTTCCTGTTTGGCCTTCTTTCTTGGTCTTTGCTTTCTCTGCAGTCTTCCTCCTTACTTCTCTCTTCTGCCTTCTTCTTCTTCTTCTTTGTAGGTTCTTCTTCTTTTCTTCTGATCTACAGGGCTTTTTCTTCCTTGAACCTCTTTCTCTTCTTCTCTCTTTCCTGCGAAGGCTTCTTCTTCCCTGGTCTTCTTTCTGCCTTTGCTTCTTTTCTCTTCTGTCCTCTTCTTCTTTTTGTCTGCAGTCTTCTTCCTTCTCTTCTCAGCCTCTTCTTCTACTTCTTCTCTTCTTCTTCCTTACGGCCAAGTCTCTCTTCTTCACTTAGCCTACCTGCACAGAGAGGTGGAAGCAAAACCTACCCTGTCCCTCTACCCTCGCGTGTCTCTCTCTCTCTGCAATTCCCTCAAGGACGCTCTCCCAGAGCCACGGGTAATCGAGTCGGATTTCGCACCCGGGACCAGGCGCACCGGCGAGTGGGTGATGCGCGAGGTGTGCTCATATTGGGGCGGGTCGGAGCCCACCAGATCCGCGAGGTGAAACTGCGGACGAGGCGAGCGTAGGTAAGGTGAGGGACCTCACCCCTGTGCGTTCGAAGGCGAATAGACAGTAACACAAAAGTAATTTAAATCATACCTGCGCTTCGTATTTTGCCGATGTGGGACTATTAGTCCTGCCCCGCTCTTGCGCGCACCCGCAAAAGATTCTTCTTCGATTGCCAAGGCTGCGGACGTCGCTGCGCTCCTTGCTGGCCAGATTCTTCGCACTGCTCGCCCGAGTCCGCTGCACCTGAAGGCTGGAGGTCCTGAAGCCTGGAGCTGCTCCAACCGTCAATGGCGGCAGGAGCTGGAATACTGTCACACACAAAACAAGCCTCTCAGCTTAATCAGACCAGTTGGGGACCTTCGCCGTGGCACGGCGAAGGTGGTGCACAGTGCCGCAGGTCATGGGACGGCCTAGGCGTGCGTGCCTAGGTCGTCCTGTGACAGGAAGTGTGGGGGTGTTCGGGGGGCTGTGGTGGAGGCGTAGAGGGATGGTGGATGGGCGGAGATTGTTCCTTGTGGTGAGGCGAAGCTTATGAGACGGTTGGCGAGCCATGTGGAGGGGCCGAATGATGGGGGCGGCTCGTCGGAGGTCGGCCGGTGACGTGGAAGATGAGGGTGGTTAGGCAGTGTCGAGGGGCAATTAAATGAAATGTAAGGGGGAAAAGAGAGAGGGGAAGATGGAGAATGTATCTGGAGTGTTTTGGAAGGGAGGGAGGCAGCGGAGTGGACGGCTTGTATCTTCCATCGTCGGAGAAGAAGAACCCTGAGGGAGGGAGCAGCGACGAGGACGAGGTCAAGGGAGCGCACGCTTGGTACGGCGCGACGTGGGAGGAAGAGGCGAAGTGGACTCTGCTACTGGTATGGCAGCAGAGCAACGAGAAGGAGGGGAAGAAAATTTGGGGGAATCTTCGCCAAGACAAGTCTGAAGATCAGCAGCCGGGTTTGGGGATCCTTTTATAGGTGCTGGCCGAACTTTCTAGTGTGCGGAGGGCTGCGCAATTATCTCCGATGGCTCACCGGAGAAGGAAAGAGGGTGGATACCCAAATCCCTCGTGCGTTCGCACGAGAGATTGGGTTCACACCAGAGATCGTGATTGGCCTTAGATGGAAGGGAATTCCTCAGAGAATCTCCCTTCCATTTCTGGGAGGGGATCTCTGAGGAATCAGAGAGTATTCCCTCTCTAAACCTCGCCGAAGGTCGATTCTGCCCCAACAATGGCGGCAGGACTTGGTTGCAAAGGTGGCGAGGAAATTAGGGGGCTCTCTGCAATGATTTTCAAAAGATAGGGACCAAATTATGATTTGGGTGTACTAAATTGCAAAGTAGGTCAAGATGACCTCCCCTTAGGTCCAAATTTTGGTACAAACCTAATTTGGACCTAAAGAATCCAATGGTGAAGTTGAATTTTAGGTTTGACCACGTTTGACAGGATATTTTGCGTAAAAACCCAAATTAGGTTAATTGATGAGCTAGGACCCTAGTATAGGTCAAACTGAGTTCCAAAGGCCAAATTAAGTGTTCTAAACCATAAGGAATATTTTTTCATGATTTTTAGAGGGTTTACTTGATTTTTATCCTGAACAGAACCTTGTTGATTTAAGCAGGTTTGTTTTAGGGTTACCAAATGTCATTTAATTCCTAAATTACACATGAACCCATTTCTGATTGACTCAACCTACTTTTTATCTTATTTAGACCATTTGACCTATGTTTAGCCTCTGAGAAATCCCATTTATGTACTGCAATGGTAAAATTACAGTTTTAACCTTTAATTCATGTTTTCTTCTCAGAGCACTTATTCCTTCATTTAGGCCTTCTTCTAGGTTATGTAGGAGCTTTTATCTTCTTTATTGGGTCAAAATGAGCTAGTTATGGCTCATGATGAGGCTCTCATCACTACGCAATCAATGTCCACCTCACAACCCTTGAAAACTGTCTCAGCTACCCATAACTGCTCTGCTGGGCCCCTGATGACTAATGGCTCGTCTAGTAGTAGTGGTTGTTTATTAGTTTCGCAGAAAACTCAAGTAATATATACGAATGAGAAGCGCTAGAGTCAAATAAGTTAAAAACTACGCTGGTGAATTGTCACCATACCTGCTACCACCGACGGCAAAGCCTGTGCGTCCCTTAGAGATAGTGCATATACTCGTCCTGTGGGTGAGGTTGCAAAAGAACCAACTATGCTCTGAGTAGGCCTCTGGCCTGGAGCAGTCCCACCTCTTCGGAATCTCTGGGAACCCCACTATAGGTCTAGTAGGTCCAAGCTACCCCTCCATTCTGGTCGAAGGATACCCCACCCTGGGTCCCCATCTTGGCTAGGTAGTTCTTCCTAATCTGACCCTGCTAGCCACACTTATAGCAAGATTGCTACTCCAGTCCTGGCTGCACCCATCCCACGATGCCCTAAGTCTGAGTCGACACAGCTAGACGGGACTGAGTGTACCCCAAAGCCAAAGTCTATGTCTACTACTGAGGAGCCTGAGGCATAGGGGGGCTCTGTACGGCTGGTACCTCTGGTCCCTCCATTTCTGAAATCTTCCCTGAAACTCCAACTTCTGTCCTAGTCCTCCACCAAAGCTCCTGCGAGACTCAGCATCCCTTGCTCATACGTCATAGCTATGTCAACTACCTAGGCAAAATATCCAATGAAAGTAGGAAAACGTACTTCCATATCTCCTGCTGAAGTCCCTGAACAAACTTCCAGTGCTTGTCAACCTTAGAGGCTGCTACAGTCAGCTCAAAATGTGATAGCTTGATGAAACAAGTTCGATACTTGCTAACCGTCATCGAGCCCTACCTCAGGTTGTGGAATTCAATCCTTCTCTAGTCCTGCTAGGTGCTGGGGTAGTACTGGTCTCCAAAAAGCTCAAGGAAGCGACCCCAGGACACCACTCGAGTGCCCTTCTGTTCAAAGCGGTGCACTGCATTGGTCAACTAGTATGTCACGAAGGGCACCCCGCAGTTCTCCGATGGGAGGATAGTATCGAAGGTCTTCTTGATCTACTGTATCCAATCCTCCGATCCCATAGGATCCTCATCCCCCTTGAAGGTTGAGGGCTTTAGCTTCTTGAACTCGGTGAAAATCTGTTAATACTGATAAAAAGGGTCCACTGGTTCATCCTTTGATAGGGGAGGCTCATGGTTCTCCCCGCTCTCCTCATGTGGAGGAACACGTACACTCGAGATAGAGGGTTGCTCCTGATCCCCCTGCCTCCTCCTCCCACCTGAGATGTGGGTTGTAGCCTTTGATCCAGCATCCTAAAGAAAGGACCGTAAAGGCCTGAAACTAAGCGGCTAGATCTGGAGACTGCTGAGGGGGATCCACTTGTCAATCTCCATTAGTACGACTAGTAGCACTAGCTTGCTTGGACTTACGTGGAGCCATCTCTCTCTACATAGTGAAAATTAACTGTCGGCAATCGCAAGTCCGTAACAAAACTAGGGTATGCAGATCTTATACGAATCAAGTTTTCCTGTCAATCAGTGGATGGATACTCGTCACTTAATAGATTCCGAATATCCGTATGGCTTTTCTGGACACTTCTATGACTTAGTGGGGTGACCTTGCTCTGATACCATTTGTGACAACCTGAGTCTCGCCAAATGATGGAACCCAGGTTGCCATGTGTTATCAACTAGCATGAGCACCCACAAGATTGCAGTTACCTGATAAACATCACTTTATCATCATTCTTATGCCCTAAAACTGATCTAGCTCTTAGGATTTAACTCCGCAAATGGGTTTCAGGGCTACATTTAGGCATTTACCTAAGTTAGGCATGCATTGCATTTTAGTTGTATTTTTTATGTGTTTATTTGAGTGTCAAGATTAACCAAAATGTCAGATCCCACACACCTTGGCACTCAGGAAGGCAGAAGATGAAGAAGAAGCCCCTATCAGCTCATCCCAGCTGGATCCCAGCTCCTTCAAGATGGATCAACTCATCCCTAGCTCCATTCAGGTCATCTTAGCTGAATGGTAGCTCTAGCTAGTTCACCTTAACTCCATTCAACTCACCTTAGCTGAATGGCAGATAAAACAAGCTCAAGATAGTTGATCCCAGCTCCTCCAACTTAGAACAGTTCACTGGAAGCTCAACATGACTAGTACTAGCTACTGCCATCAACTAGGTAGACCTAATCAACTGAAGATGACCTCAACCAGCTTAGGCCAACTGAAATCCAACTCTCAGAGACTTAACTCAATTCAACTTGGTTGAGCTGAGCTACTTGACCTAAGCTAGCTACTCCAGTTAGCTAGGTAATCTCCAAGAAGACTAGACCTAGCTCACGTCAGCTCATTTTAGCAGAAGCCAACTCATCTTAGCTTGGCTTAGCAACTACCAAAGAACTAGCAAGATAAGCCAACTAAGTTACCTCCTTACAGTTCTCTTTAGCAATCACCAGCTCCAGTGCAGCTTAAGGCATCTCCTTCCAGTTCCTCACCATCAAAACCCTAGCTCCCTCTACCTTTCTACCCTACTCCCTACTAGCTAAGCTAGATAAGCTAGTTTAGCTAGTCACCTCCTTGGCATCCCTACATAACCCTAAAACCCACCTACCCAACATCTACCAAATAACCCTAAACCTAGTCGACCTAAGCTCCCCTACTCCCACTCTAATTTGGCACCAAGACTAGGCAACCCTTCACCCCTCAACCACCACCAAAAGACACCACAAAAGTGGTGCCAAAATGCCCATAACCAACACCTTTGTTGGAGCCACTTTTCCCTCCAAAAATCCCCCTCATCACCACACCTAAGCCTACAACCCATCCTAACCCTCCACCCCCCTGTTGGCGCCAGCTAGTGGTGTCTCTCCAAGACTAAGAGTCACTAACACCACCATAACCACCACCCTACATGACCCTTGAGTTGGCGCCAACTCTCTATAGCCATAGGATCGCTAACCACCTCCCTAATGCAATCCTAGCCATCCACATATCCACACCAACCACCCCCCTCTTTACTTCTATATATACCCTCCTAACAACCACCACAAAAACCATCTTCTCCATTAGTTAGGTTACACCCATGCCACCTACATCCATGCCAAGGAAGAAGGAGAGAAAAAGATCAAGTGGGCAACCTACCCACCCCCCTTAGTGCCTTCTTCCTCTCTCTTCGTCTTCCTTGTGCCACGCCAAGGAGGAGAAGCTTTCCTCTAGAAGGACGACCATGCAAGGAGGAGATCTTCATCAAGGTGGTTGACACCCACCTTAGAGGGGAAAGCTTGGAGTCATCATCATATTGGAAGCAACGAGGAATTCTTTTCAAGCACAGGAGCTGCTGCACATGGAGCAAGGACCACTCCTTCTTCACCATCCTTGGACTTTTCTTCATCTCTAGTTTCTTCGTATTAGCTAGTGTAGTTTTTCTTTTTGTTGTAAAAAACATTCAGCTATCTATTGTCAACTTGCTAGTAATACAAGTTCTAATTGTTGCCTTCCAATTTTCTTCTTCTACTTAGTGTGTTTTCATGTTATTGTAGTTGTAGTGCACATCACACCTTTTCCTTCTAATTACCTTAGGTGCACTTGCCCAGGGTGAGCTTAGAAGAAAAGGGCTTTCTTCTTGTCACATAGGTTTAGTGATAAGCGTAGTTCTTAGCGTAATCTTCATCTTTGCAATCGTGCCTAATATTTGGAAAACCCTAAAAACAACAAAACGAAAAAAACAAAAATATATGTGTCGATTTGAGAGGTGAGAGAGAGAACCATCTTATGTGACTAGCAATTAGCCTTCTTAGATGACCCTAGATATTCACCCTATCTAGGAATATAAATTGTAAATGTTGATTGCAAATTTACGCGTTGCAATGACACTATTTCGCATAATTAACAAACTGCATGTTTTTGATATCATCACCCAACACAACCATAAAACATCAATAGCCAACATTCATTCATGATGCATTAAATGCAAGAAAACTAAACTGCTGACGATATATTTAAAATTCACCATAAAATAGGAAGCAAGGAGAGTCTCCTACAACCACCAAAAGATAGGAAAATAAAATCTAATAGTGGAAAGAAAACTACTACTACAAGTCACTGGCTCAATACGGATTATCTTCTCAGGTAGGACCCGATTCCAAGGAAGCCTAATTGACGGCAACCACTGCACCTAACTACTCAGCAACACTTGAGTACGGAACCCGAAACTATATGTCAGTAAAAACTATATCAATGGTAAAGTAGCAGGAGCACAGAAAAAGGGCACTATATCAATAGTTCATCCGTTTATAGTTTATTTCTTAGCTAATTCCATTCATGTACCTTACCCATGTTCTTATAATTCACAATCCGTAAATCGACATCTCGGGGCACGAAACTATCTCACGTAACTTCCTGCGGTGCAAGATCAGTATAAGCCATCCTCCTGGTTGGGAAGATTGCTTATACCCATTGAGTTGCCACACACCATCACCCTGGGGTCATTACGAAAAGGGGTGGAGACTACGTTGTACGTCATGAGCACGTACAAGCGCTACGTACACTGAATCAAAGACAACCAATGACCCACCCTTCGGCCGAGGAAGAACCAAATCTCGAGCCTCACATCCCACTATCCTAGTTGGCTGCTAAAACTACCCAAAGAGTTGTAGGGAGGGAAGCAACTCCTTAAACCAGCCCCTAAAATCGGTCTGGAAGACCAAAGCTACAACCAACTCTGGCGAGTAGCGGGGCTGAAACCAGTTATCTTATTCCTTTAATTCTCGACATATCTGTCCTATGATTTTATAGCCAATTCCAGATAACTCTATCGTATTTTCATCAAATCAAGACATACTTAATATTCCACATTATTTAGTCCAGGATTATTCATGTTAACCTTCAAATGTATCAGTTTACAGATAATTTCCAAATTACAATAGTGGTCCCATAATATTTATCAATCAACGAACCCAATGGAACTTGTTTTACGGAAATCGGAGTTTATTTTACGCATGTGATAACAAGGGTATATATAATCATTAACTCTTAATCCTTCTCATAAATATAGGTTCTCCCTTATTTAAAGTGCCTATAAGTCAAGGAAACTACCAGAGGGGTTCCAAACTCAGCAACGAGGGGCATATGCGAATCAAAGCAGCACATGCGAGAAATTACACTCAATGGGTCCACAGGCACACGAACCAGATAGGATCAAGAGGGGTAGACTACTCTACCTAATGTCACTGAAGGGTCATAGTGACTTCAAATCATGTGCACAGGGCCTGGGACAGTCTTGACACCCACTTCGAGATCCGTGCAAGCACCAGGGAATAAGACCTGCTTCACGTAGACTACAAATAGATTTGAAAACACCTAATTATGTTTCTAATTTTTCACTAAACGAATCAAACTCAAAAGTGAAAATAGACTATACCAACACATATTACTCGTCGATACGATTCCAATGGTACCTTATTTGTCAAAATCCAAGGTTGGGAAGACCTCGAATCGGACGAAACAACGAGAAGGCATCTTGAACCGAGCTGGTTGGTGTGACTCGAATAGGTTTTGTTAATATGGTGATATTATCGTTGAAATTAGTATAGTGAGTTAACCTAAATCGAGTCTAACCAGCTTCACAAAAATTTTTAACCTGGCCTACTTGATTTTATCTTGGTCGCTTTTAGGCCCAGGGTCGATCTCAAGGAGGCGGGAATTTGAAGGTCAAGGAGTTTCTACGCCTTTCCTAAAATGTATCTCTTCCTTACGTTTATTATATTTTTGGTTTTTTCTATTTTTTAAGATTTTTGTTGGTGATAATGTTGTCCTTGAGGTACACCCTCAAAATCAAGTCCTTGGCCTTAAGCCAAATGGTTCTTGGCTTGTAGCCAACTAAGGGTTCTTAGAAATCGATCTTGTTATTCGCAAGATCGAGTATCTACAAGACAAGAATTATCTTTTCTCTTTTACTCTTGTCTTTTATCTTTTTAATAGCAAGAAATAAAAGATAAATGAAAACAAGGTAGGTTGCTAGAAAAGAAAGAAATACTTAGCTTAGTATATGCATAGATATATAATAGATACAGAATATATATATATATGTATATAGTTATATACTACATATAGGGGTGGAGGTGGAAGTGGAAATGGAATGTAGCACAGTGTCAAGTTGGTCCACGTCTAGTAAGACGCAACCAACAAGACTGAGTGCCGCGTGAATTATGGGGCGGATGTGTGGGAGTGAGGGTGGAAGCGCTTGCTTTGCGTGGATATCGGGGAATATCAGCAACTGGTGCAGATATTCCCGCGATATGATGCGAGGTGGAGGGACTAGTGCACGGGATTATGGATGGTGAAGTGTATATATGGATATGGGTAGGTGGATGTATATGTAAACATATATATATAGATATGTAAATATATATATGTATATATATTTATATATATATATATATAGTTGTACATGTATAAAGATATGTATATGTATATATGTAGATATATGTATTTGTATATATATATATATGTATATATATGTGTGTGTGTGTGTATGTGTGAGTGTATAAGGGTGTGTGTGAGTGTGTAAAAGTGTGTGTGTGAGTGTGCGAGTGTGTGTGTACAAGTGGGTGTGTGTGTATGCTGGTGAAGGAGGGGAGAGCAGCAGATAAGCCGTCTGCTACACTGCCCGTCGTCTGATGCGCGAGGATGCGCGGGTGTAGGAGGGAGAGCGTGTGCGGTGCGTTGGGGAGCACCTGCACTCTCTTCGTGCGCAGATGGGTGCAAGCGAGCGCAGTGCACAGCGTTGCAGGCGGGCGTGGTGAGGTGCAGATGGGTGCGGGCGACCGGCTGGCGCGGGTAGCGGGCGAGGCGAGAGAGCGTTGTGCCACCAGCTAAGTGAGAAGCGAGCCAGTGGCTACAGTGTCGCGCAGACTGCGCACTATAGTGCGCGCATGGTCTGGCGACCGGTAGCGACCAGTTTCGCATGCTGGGTGCGCTATGAAGCGCCTGCACACGCGGGAAGAAGCTATGCACGGCCTATTGGAGTGCGCGCGGTGACCGGCGGAGCTGCAAGCGAGCGTGTGGTGCTGCTAGAGCTTCTGAGCTTGAAGCTTTAGCAATGGCAGAGAAGGCAAACTGCAGTAAAAAAGAAAGGCGAATCCAGCACGCCCACCTGCTCACGAAAGAGTTGGGCGGTAGTGGAACTCACAGTGGTGGTCTAAGACCACTATGGGTTTTCTCCAAACCACAGTGTGTCTCTTCTCAGTGAGAAGAGATACTATGTATGGAGAGGGAGAGGGAGGAGGTTGGCCCAGGGTGACGGTGGATCTGAAGGTCTGAAGGTGCCTGAAAGTGCATGCCCACACAAGGGAGAGAGCCAGGGGTTTTAAAGAGGACGAAGCATGCCACAGCCATGCTGTTGGCAGCAGGAGAGGCGTGAAGAGGCATGCATGCCCCATGCCCTGCAACCACGCGAGACAGAAAAATTCAAAGTAAATAAAAAAATGAAAATGGTGAAATTGCAATGCCACACTTGAGGAAGATGTTAATTAATAGATGGTCAATTATTCACACTCTCCTCCCCTCTTTATAAATGCATGCAGGCATCTATTTACAAATGCAATTACTGCTACATAAGATGCAATGGCAGTGCTAGGAAATAACACAAGATGGCATATTTACTGGTGTATCTTTGGTGTGCAAACATACCCCCATGCCTATCTTTTGCTAGTCCCTAGAAAAACATTTTGTATTGTATTTAGAAATGATCTTAAGCTGAAGATTTTCTTCTGAGGTGACATGGGTGTGTTTATCTGTTGGATATTGTGAGAACCAATTGCAGAGAAGACTACTAGTACTTTAAGTCTTACATGACATATACCATCTCTCGACTAACCTAGACTCTTGATATTTAAACCTTTAGTACGATTTCCAGGACTCAGAGGGTTTTACCATACTCGAAAGCTCAAGAGATTATGGTCCGTGCATAGTGAAGGATCAAGACTGACCAGATGAACATTAAGGCTCAAGCCCAGTGTTTCACGAATTTTAAGTGCAGGTTGGTCCCAGTTTCAGCTCATGTCTTTGGATTGACCCTTAAAAAAATGATGGAAAACTCAACCCCCATTTTATTGCTTTTGTGGCTCAATGAATATATGGTAGAAACAGGGTATTTGTAACGTGTTCTGAAAAACTTTTTGGGGAGAAGAATTTACAGACCTTTGAAAGATATACTAACTTATTTGTAAGATTTTCTTTTTTTTTTCTTTTTTTGAAACAAGTGTCAGTATATCTCTTACAACTTTATTTGGGGGAGCACACATTTTTTGTGGGAGAGTATCTTTTTGGTGGAAAGAGTTTCTCCTAGACACAAGACTAAAGTCTCGGATAAAAAGTCTACCTGCGCGCATAGGTAAGGACTCCACCTTCCCTAATGAACACTAGGGTTGGATCTTATGTTCACCTGGTCTTTCTTGATATGTGTAGTGTGAACCAAGATTACTTAGGCTCTCAAGTAGAAGCAAACCAACGAATCCTGTACTGGTGACTCAGGTACAAGAATACGTCCTTGGTTAAGAGAGATTTCGATCTATCAATGCTCAAGTGAATTAAGCCAAGCCTGAGCGAATCAAGCTTTTGTGGCCTGGAAAGTCTTCAAAACAGCAGTTGAATATCCATAAACACTTATTGTATTTTTGTTTCAGCCTTCAGATCATTGCTAAATACTTTTTTTTTTTTTGAAACAGGCTATGTACATATTTATAGATGGATATGTATAATGGAAGCTGCATGATGCCATATAATACCCAGATCTTATGGATGCCTATCCACCCCCCCATGCCAAATGATGCTATATCCTCATATGCATGCAGGGTAAAGCAAGGTCCACAGATTAAGGAATGAGAGCTGACGTGCAAGGTATATAGCAGGGTGGTAGGGTGGGTGGATGGTGGGTGATGAAGTGAAAAGTGAAGAAGTGCAAAGTAAAGTGACATGGAATTGTGTAAGTGATAGTGGGGGAGTGTTGCTGGGGTGCCTCCCAACGAGCGCTGAATTTAACATCCCCAACTGGACTCAGAGTGAGGCACGAAGTTAGTTACCCTCCAGCAGGGCAACAGTTTCACCAATGGGGGCAGGTTCATGAGTAAGATAGGGTTTTAACCGCTGCCCATTGACCATAAATTTATGCCCAGATTTAGGATCCTCAATTTCAACGGCCCCGTTAAGAAATGGTCTCGAGACCACGTAGGGACCAGTCCATTTGAACTTCAATTTCCTTGGAAAGAATTTGAGCCGGGCATTGTAAAGCCAAACTTGCTGAGATGGCTCAAATTCCTTCCGCCGAATTTATCTGTCGTGAAAGGGCTTAGTACGTTGTTTGAAAGTTAAGGCAGAATCATAGGCTTCACGATGGAGCTCTTCCAGCTCCTGGAGTTGGAGTTTCCTTTCTCGACCACACAGGTCTAGGTCGAGGTTACATTGGCGAACCACCCAATAAGCGTGGTGCTCCGGCTCCACGGGAAAATGACAAGGCTTCCCGTAAACGATTCTATAAGGAGACATACCAAGGGGAGCCTTGAAGGTGGTCCGATATGCCCAAAGTGCGTCAATCAGCTTGTCAAACCAGTCCTTACGGTCAGGCCGAACCATTTTCTGGAGAATTTACTTGACTTGCCGATTCGACACCTCAGCCTGGCCATTCGTCTGAGGATGATACGGAGATGCGATATGATGGTAGACTCCATATTTCCTCATAAGTGCCCGAAAAGATGCATGTGTAAAATGACTTCCTCCATCAAAGATAATGGCTCGAGGGATCCTAAAGCGTGCAAAAATGTGGTCTTTGACAAATCGAGTAGATATGACATGGTCAGCATGGCACGTGGGAATAGCCTCGATCCATTTCAAAACATAATAAACAGCAACGAGGATGTACTTAAAGCCGTTGGAAGGAGGAAAGGGACCCATGAAATCAATTCCCCAAATGTCAAAGATTTCAGCAGCTAGGATGGGTTACAAGGGCATCATGTCACGACGTGACATTGACCCTAACAACTGGCACCTAGTGCAATGTTTGGCATAATTGCGTGCATCCTGGTGAAGGGAGGGCCAAAAGAAACCACACTACAACACCTTAGCTATAGTTTTCCTCCTATAAAAATGGCCTCCGCAGGACTGATCGTGGCAGAAGGATAGCACACTGGGGAATTTGCTGTCAGGAATACAGTGACGGATGATCTGGTCAGCACCTATTCGAAAAAGTAGTGGATTATCCAAGAAATAATACTTTACTTCTACGATGAGACGCTCGCGCTGGTTTTTAGGCCAACCACGTGGAAGGGAACCAGAAGCAAGGTAATTGGCAATGTCGGCATACCAAGGTCCACTTGCCACATTAATTTCCAATAGGTGCTTATCAGGAAAAGCCTCATTAATCGGCAGGGTAAGTCCAATGTGGTCAGGGTCCAGTCTCGAGAGATGATCAGCAATAACATTCTGAGCTCCGACCTTATCGTGGATCTCAAGGTCAAATTCTTGGAGCAGAAGGAACCAACGAATCAGTCTAGGCTTGGCATCCTTCTTGTGCATGAGATGGCGAATGGCCACGTGGTCAGTGAATATAATAACATGCGAGCCCAGAAGGTAAGAGTGGAATTTCTCCAGTTCAAAGACGACCGCTAGTAGTTCTTTCTCAGTGGTTGTATAATTACGCTGGGCCTCGTCCAACGTCTTACTGGCATAGTACACCACGAAGGGGTGTCTATCGCATCTTTGTCCCAGGATGGCTCCGACTGCAAGGTCGGAAGCGTCACACATGAGTTCAAAGTCAAGGGACCAATCAGGCGGCTAGAGAATAGGGGCCTTGGTGACAGCATCACGTAGCTGCATGAATGCTCGTATGCAGTCGGGGCCCATATCAAAGGGTACGTGTTCGTACGCTTTTGTGGGGTTTTAAAAGATAACACGTTGTAATATAGCCGACAAAACGTTCAAATAAATATAGAGAATTTTATTACTCGAAAAACTAGAGTCTCCGAGGTCGAACATAGGGAGCAATCTCAGTACTTTCAAAACCAAAGAATACAACTTTTAAATGAACATAATTGATTCAAAAAGAGAGAGTTATAAAAAGTATTGCTAAAAGAGAACAAAATTAGACGTCTGATTTCTTTATCAGACGTCTTAAAAGTAGAGTCTTCTTCCTCTCTTCTTTTTCGTTGTTGGCTCTTCTTCTTCTGATCCACAGGTCTTTGAACTTCTTTCTCTTCTCTTCCCTTTCCTGCGAAGACTTCTTCTTCCTGCCTTTGTTTCCCTTCTGTTTTCTTCTTTCTTTTTGTCTTTTCTGCAGTCCTTCCTTCTCTCAGATCTCTGCCTTGCTCAGCTTCCTTTCTTCAGAGTTCCTTCTTCTTTTGCTCCTGCTCTTCTATTTCTTCAGAGTTCTTCTTTTTGCTTTCTTTCGCCTCTTCCTTCTCTTCTTTTCCCTTCTGCAGCGGCTAAGCGTTTGCTTCTTCCTCTCTTCCTTCTTCCCTGCGCACACCACAGCCAATGCAAAACCTACCCCCTTCCCTCTACCCAAACATCTTTCTCGTTCTCTGCAATTCGCTCAAGGATGCTCTCCCAGAGCCACACGGGTAATTGGGTCGGATTTCGCACCCGGAACCAGGCGCACTGGCAGGTGGGTGATGCAAGAGGAGTGCTTAGGATAGGGTCGGGTCGAATCCTGCCAGATCCACGAGGTGAAACCGCGGACGAGGCAGGCGTGGGTCGGGTGAGGGACCTCACCCCTGTGCGTTCGGAGGCGATAAGCAGATAACACAAAAACACTTTAAACCATACCTGCACGTTACGTTTCACCGATGTGGGACTATCTGGCCCGCCCCAATTTCACGCACGCCTGCAGAGCGTCCTTCATGCAAATGCCAAGGCTGGGAGCTTCGCAGCGCTCCTTGCTGGCCCTGATCGCTTCGCAACACCCGCGCGAGTCTGCTGTGCCTGGAGCCTGGAGCTGCTGTGCCTGGAGCTGCTGCACCTAGAGCTGCTTCACCGTCAATGGCGGCAGGAGCTGAAACCTGTCAAACACGAGCACGGCCTATTGGCCTAATCAGACCAGCTGGGCACCTTCGTCGTGGCACGGCGAAGATGGTGCACGGTGCTGCAGGCCGCAGGATGGCCTAGGCGTACGTGCCTAGGTCAACCTGTGGCAGGAAGTGTGGGGTTGTTTGGGGGACTGTGGTGGAGGTGTAGAAGGATGATGGATGGGCGGAAGTTGTTCCTGGTGATGATGCGGAGCTTCTGAATTGGTCGGCGAGCCGTGTGGAGGGGTGGAGTGGTGGATGCGGCTCGCCGGAGGTCGGTCGAAGGCGAGGAAGATGGAGGTGGTCAGGCACTGTCGGGGGGCGATTAACTAAAATAACAGGGGGAAAAGAGAGAGGGGAAGATGGAGAAGGTATCTGGAGTGGTCTGGAAGGAAGGGAGGTAGCGGAGTGGATGGCGCGTAGCTGTCGTCGTCGGGGAAGAAGCACCCTGAGGGAGGGAGCGGCGACGAGGACGAGGTCAGGAGAACACGCGCCTGGTACTGCGCGACGTGGGAGAAAGAGGCGGAGTTGACTCTGCTGCAGGTATGGCAACAGAGCGACGAGAAGGAGGGAGGAGGTCGCCGGAGCTTGCGGGTTACTTGGCCGGAGATGGGAGAGAGGAAAACTTGGGGGAATCTCCGTCAAAAAAAAGCTGAGGATCTGCGGCCGGGTCAGGGGATCCTTTTATAAGTGTTGGCTGAACCTTCTAGCCCGTGGAGATCGCGCAATCACCTCCGCCGGCTCACAGGAGATGGAAAGAGGGTGGATACCCAAATCTCTCGTGTGTTCGCACGAGAGATTGGGTTCACACCAGAGATTGTGATTGGCTTTAGAAGGAAGGGAATTCCTCAGAGAATCTCCCTTCCATTTCTGGGAGGGAATCTCTGAGGGATTAGAGAGGAATCCCTCTCTAAACCTCGTCGGAGATCGGTTCTGCCCTAACAATGGTGGCAGGACCTGATTGCAAAGGTGGCGAGGAACTTAGGGGGCTCTCCGCAAAGATATTCAAAAGATAGGGACCAAATTATGATTTGGGTGTACTAAATTACAAAGTAGGTCAAGATGACCTCCTCTTAGGTCCAAATTTTGGTATAAACCTAATTTTGACCTAAGGAATCCAATGGTGAAGTTGGATTTTAGGTTTGACCTCGTTTGACTAGCCATTTTGCGTAAAAACCCAAATTAGGTCAATTAATGTGCTAGGACCCTAATATAGGTCAAACTGGGTTCCAAAGGCCAAATTGAGTGTTCTAAACCCTAGAGGATATTTTTCCATGATTTTTAGAGGGTTTACTTGATTTTTATCCTGACCGAAACCTTGTTAATTTAAGCAGGTCTGTTTTAGGGTTACCAAATGTCATTTAATTCCTAGATTGCACATAAACCCATTTCTGATTGACTCAACCCACTTTTTATCTCATTCAGACCATTTGACCTATGTTTTGCTTCTAATAAATCCTGTTTATGTACTGCAATGGTAAAATTGCAGTTTTACCCTTTAATTCATGTTTTCTTCTCAGAGCACTTATTCTTTTATTTAGGCCTTCTTTTAGGTTATGTAGGAGCTTTTATCTTCTTTATTTGGTCAAAATGAGCTAGTTATGGCTCATGATGAGGCTCTCATCAGTACGTCGATCGATAGGAGATGAGTTAAAGGTCTAGAAATCTTGGAGAAGTCTTTGATGAATCTCCTATAGAAACCGACGTGTCCTAAGAAGGAGAGGATTTGCTTGACAGAGCCAAGCATAGGTAAATCAACAATCACATCAAGCTTAGCTCTGTCAACCTCAATACCCCTATCGGAGATGATATGCCCGAGAGCAATTCCCTCGTGTACCATAAAATGACCTTTTTCCCAAGAAAGCACGAGATTCACATCAATACATCTCCGAAGGATACGGGTCAGGTTGGCAAGACAATCATCAAATGAAGGTCCAAAGATCGAAAAGTCATCCATGAAGACCTCAAGAAAGTCACCCACTATGTCATGGAATATCGCCAGCATACATCTTTGGAAAGTTGCTGGCGCGTTACAAAGTTTGAAAGGCATCCTTTTAAATGAGAAGGTGCCGAAGGGGCAGGTAAAGGTGATTCTCTCTTGGTCTCAGGGGTCAATTGTCACCTGGTTATATCCAGAAAATACATCGAGGAAATAGAAAATTTTATTTCCCACTAACCGCTCCAAGATTTGGTCAATAAAAAGTAGCGGAAAGTGATCTTTCTTAGTTGCAGCATTCAGTTTCCTACAGTCTACACACACTCTCCAAGATGTAGGAGTGAGTGTAGGGATGGATTCGCCCACGTCATTGATATGGATGGTGAGTCCTGCCTTTTTGGGCACGACATGAATTAGGCGTACCTAGGGGCTATCGCTGATCGGGTAGATTATACCCGAATCAAGCCACTTAATGATTTCCTTTTTAACGACCTCCCGCATATTAGGGTTGAGACGTCCCTACATCTCACGGGAAGGTCGACCCTCCTCCGCATATATACTGTGAGTGCAGTAGGAGGGGCAAATGCCAGTTAAGTCAGATAAGGACCATCCAATGGCTGCCTTGTGTTCCATAAGGACCTTTGTTAGTTTGCACTCTTGCTCCCTAGTCAATTTTGAACTAATGATTACGGGGAGCGTTTCATTTGGTCCCAAGAAAACATACTTAAGCGTGTCAGGTAGCACTTTCAGCTCGAGAGTGGATGGTGAAAGATCTGGCATTTCTTGGGATGAGAGTGTCCCAAGCGAATCAGAAGGAAGAAAGGCAGGAGGAAGAAGTTGGCCCTCAGATTGGCCAAAAAGAGGGGCACCTTGGATTGATGGATCCAAAAAGGGATAGCCCCAGTGATCAGTATGTGGGCTCAAGGACCCAGTATGGAGTTGCATTTCCACCTGATTTGGCGGGAAAGAAAGGGAAATCCGGTCTTCAAGAGGGTGGACCAGCGGTGAGTAGCCCGAATATGACTCAGACCACAAGGTATGGGAAGCGGAGAAAACCTCGTCAGAAGTCTGGTCAGGAGAAGGGACGGGTAATGGGAGGGATGGGGGATCGTTGATACGGATTTTACGTGGTTTGTAAAATACGTCATTGTAACGCGTAAAACCGATCAACTCTTAAATTTATAAACCTAGATAGTGGGGCATCTAGGGTCATCCAAGGAGGCAAGTTTGCAAAAATTAAATCTCTTGCTTGGAATATAAATCTCAACTTTTCTTTTTGGTCTTTTCAACTATGTCATTTTTTTTTGGTTTTGAAATAATGAGAAAACACGAGTTGTTGGTGAAAAAAAGGTAAATAACAACTATGATTACTAAGCTAACACCTAAGTGACAAGTAATTCTTCTTCCTAAGCTCACTCTAGGCATGTGGAGGCCTAGAGTAATTAGGGAGAGAGAGTGAAGAGTGCTAGAATCACAGTAATCAAAATGCAACTAAAAGAAATTTCAAAGAAGGCAACTAGATTGATGAGAAAGTGTTTTACAGAGAAACCTAGTAGATGAATGCTTCTACTACTAGAAAATTGCAATAAATAAAATAAAACACAAATCCTCTAGATAGATGGTGAAGAAGAGGGCTTCTTGGTCCAAGCTTGGTAGCTCCCAAGCTTGAAAAGAGTCCTCCAACTCCTTCCTTGCTATGCTCCGCCAAGGTGATGTCCTCCAAAGCAAGCCCTAACGGGGCTTCCCTAAGCTTTTCTCCAAGGGTGGACGTCCACCCTAGGTTCTTCTCCTTTGCCTGGCCATCCTTCTTGAAGTAGAAAAGTCCTCCTCCTTGGCATGGCCCAAGTTAAAGAGAGTGGGGAGAAGAAGGCACCAAAGGGGCTGGTGATGTGCCCCTTTAATCTTCTTCTCTACTCCTTCTTCTTGGCCGTAGGTATAGGTGGATGTAGGTGGAAGTAAACACTAATGGAGGATGCTCTAAAATGGTGGTAGGTGGTAGGTTTATATAGAGTAGGAAGGGGGCTAAGGTGACTCTTGAAATGGAGGGCTAAGATGGGAAGATGGAGGTGGTTGGGGATCCTATGGCTAAGGGCAATTGGTGCCAACCCAAGGGACACCTGGGGGGTGGTTATGGGTGGTGGCACCCCTTGAAGTTGGCGCCAAAATGGCTTCTAGAAGGGGGGCTTAGGTGGTGCCAAGTGGGGTTCTAGAAGGAGGGGTAGGTGGATGGCTAGGATGGGTTGTAGGGTTAAGTGTATGGTGGATATGGGGGTGGATGTTGGCACCAAGAAGGGGGGTAGTTAGGGTTAGGTTTTGGCACCAAAAGTGGTGCCTTTTGGTGGTGATGATGGGGTGAAGAGGTGGCTAGGAGGTGGCGTCAACTTGGAGTAGGATAGCTAGCTTAGGTAGTGCTTAAGTTGGTGGAGCTAGCTAAGGTTGAGTTGAAGGTGGTGGATGGCCAAGGAGTTGGTTACTAGCTAAGCTAAGATAAGCTAAGCTAGCTTAGCTAGCTATGGAGTAGAGGAGGAGGTATTGGAGCTAGGGTTTGAAGAGAGGAGATGAGGAGGAGAAGTCTGGAACTGGAGCTGGCAGCTGCTGAAGAGGCTGGCATGGAGCTACTCTAGCTGGCTTAGCTTGCTAGTTCCTTGCTAGCTGCTAAGCCAAGTGAAAGTGAGCTGGCTTCTACCATAATGAGCTGAGGTGAGCTGGGTCTGGTGCTCCTGGGGAGGATTAAACTGGTTGAGGCAGCTAAGGTAGCTTACCTCAACTGAGTTGAGCTAAGCTGAGTCCTCAGGAGCTGGATTTGAGCTTCCTGAGCTGGAATGAAGTTATCTTCAGCTACCTGGAGTTGAGTGGAGCTGGATGGAGCTGGATCTAAGCTGGGGTGAACTCCAGTCAACTCAGCTGAGCTAGCTAGAGCTCCCTGTGGACTAGTGGGAGCTAAAATGAGCTAGACTCAACTAGGTTGAGCAGGATATGAGCTGACTTGAGCTAGGGTGAGCTAAGATGAACTCTCTTAAGCTGCCATTCAGCTGAGATTAACTGAATGGAGTTGGAATGAGCTAACCCTAGTTCAAGTGAGCTAGATTCCAGCTGTGGTAAGCTAGATCAAGCTGAGTTCCAGCTAGTGATGTAAACACATTTACACTACTTAAGATGTTTATTTATGCATGTTCTTAAGCATAGGATTGCATTTCATGATATAAATATTGCATAACATGCATCATCTTGCATTTAGAGTAGTTTGAATAAAATGGAGGTTAATTGTCTCCTTTTATGTGCTTAGACAGGGCAAACATTTTATCAGGGCCTCGAATCAAAGATCTAACCGTATGGATGTGATCAGGGCGACGATTGGAGTTCAACGACTCCAAGATCGCCCTAATCGGGCATCTGTAGCATCAGATAGTGACCAGGGAACCCTAGAAGATCAAGGGCCAGGATGGTGTAAATCCGCACTTCAGATGACAAATCCGACCGCACGGATGAATTCGGATTGACGATCGCAGCCCAATGACACAAAAATTGAGTCAATCCGACATCTGTGGCACCATCTACAACTTCCAGAAGATGGACGGTCAAGATGGCACCACGTGGCACCATCTCGGCCGCCCAAATGGCCGCATGCAACCTCTGAAGACCCCTCACCCGTTCGCTCTCCGTCGTTGGATCTCGATCCAACGGCTGTGGTCAGTCGCTCTTAAAAGCGTCCGCTCGACCATCCGCGCCTCGTAGCGCAGCAGTCGAGCGCGCTTACGCGAGCTGCGGGCGCGGGTTCGAGCCGTAGCGAAGGTGAGGAAGGCGGGGGCGTGTAGGCGATGGCAGGCGTTGGATCGCGATCAGACGGCCGTCAGCGCTCAATCGAGTTTATGCACTATTGAACGCGCTGCGTCACGCGCGATCGCACGCGCAAGGCGGGCGTAGCAGCGGCGGAGATGCGTCTTAAGCCGTCCGATCTCACGATCAGACCGCTGAGAATCAAAGAATGTGCGTAAGCGTTGTGCGCGGGCAGCTGAGGAGGCGCGCGTGGGCGCGGGAGATACACCCACGTTGGAGGCTTTAGTGACGGATTTATCCGTCACTAAGGACCCTTCATTTATTATTTTGAAGATGTAATGACCATTTTGCCCCCACTCCTTGCAACTATAAAAGGAGACCCCCTCCATACGAAATTTTCATCCCTTCCTTCTCTTCTCTACCCCTCCAAAGCTCAAGAGAAGCTTGTCCCACACCCGGGATGCTTCTCGCGAGATAAAGTCCAAATTTTCATTCCCCTTCGGAAGTGGATCCCGCGACGACGACGGCGTGCTGCTTCGTTCCCATTCTTCTGCTTCGTCCTCCTTCGTCCTGCTTCGTTCCCCTTCGTCCAGGCGTCGTCCCATCCGGCTCGTCCTCCAAGCAACCGTCGAGGAGGATTTCTCTCTCCCTATTCTTTTTACTACTTTCTAGCATAGATTTACTGCTTTCTAGTGTAGTTTTGTTCGTCCTCCAAGCGACCGTCGAGGAGGACATTTCTCCCTCCATTCTTTTAATGCTTTCTAGAGTAATTGTTTTATGCTTTGTAGTTGTAAGACTGAAATGAACAATCTCCTTAATGATAAATTCCTTATTTATTCTACATCTCATTTTGATTTCTCTATGTAATATTCTCTCTCTCTTACTCTCTCTCTCTTTTATTTATTGTAAATAATTAGATAGTTTTAAATTGAATTATTCCGTGACAAATAAAAAGAAACACGTAGTTTTTAAATCAAATGTCTGCCTCCCTTTGTTCGACCCGAAATTTTCATTTCGGTATAAATTTTATTTGTTGAACACGAATTCCTCGCTTTCAAACTACAGCAACAGGTTTTCCAAAATCGAACACATTAGCGTAGCGATTCGTAACGTTCAACACTTTGGCGCCGTTGCCGGGGAACAATTCATACGTTCAACATTTTAGCGCCGTTGCTGGGGAGGCGACGCTCTTTGATTTCTCTTCGCGTTTTGTAACTTACAAATCATTTACGTCACTTTTCTCCTTTCTTATTGGAATTGCAGGTACTCTTTTGAGACGAGCAAAAGCGGTAGATTGGAGTAAAGTGCTGTGGAAGGTCTTATAAGTTATCCCCCATTCTTTCCCCCTCCATAGATTTCATTCGCTACATTAAATCCAAATTCCAATTAACTTAGGTGTTTGCATAAATCCTAGGAATAGTTTGGTTGTTTGGATTCTCACTCACATTCATTCCACCTCCATTTATATAAAAAAAAAATACAAAAGATAATTTTGTTGGGCAATTTTCAACAAACACACAACGTACACCCACATTCAAAGGCACTTAACCGAATTGATTTGTTTCTACTCAACCAAGTTCTGATCTATGGGACCGGTACGCATAAAGCAACACATAAAAGAGTAGAAATCATTCTAGGTTAACCATCTTTGTGTGCCTAACTTAGTGGTGCATTTGTGGCCAATTGTTTGAGTTGTTTGGGCCGCACCACTTCAAAAAAAATAAACTCATCAAGTAGCTGCCAATTAGGTTCAACTCTTAGGGATTTACCAGGCACTCCACATTCTTTTCAAGCTTTAAAGGAAAATATTTTCACCCGTGCTTTCAAAACCTGGTGTGCCAACTAAACC
The DNA here is from genome assembly GCA_037157565.1 of Thalassia testudinum. Classification (NCBI taxonomy): domain Eukaryota; kingdom Viridiplantae; phylum Streptophyta; class Magnoliopsida; order Alismatales; family Hydrocharitaceae; genus Thalassia; species Thalassia testudinum. The sequence goes on along the minus strand of JAZHRO010000024.1, from coordinate 74,198,703 downwards.
TGTTTGAAAACACCTAAAGTTGAATCCTAAAAGCTACTAAGCAAGATTTGAACCTTAAAATTCACCACATCAAAAATAATCTTGCTTGAAAACCACTGGTTGTGCACGCACACACAAATCAATCAATCATTAAGGGCACAACCCATTTAAAGGGTCCATCACATTCCAAAGCACATTCAAACCTAGCCCTAAATAAAACAGAGTAGACGTTGGCCTTAAGGATTGGACTCGCTCTTCAGAACCTAGAACAAGATTATTTTCGATTAGTCTGTTTCTACTGTTCAATTTGATGTCTAGCTAGGGGAGCAGAGTCAAACGATCGCGGCTAGGGGGTACACTAGGAACTGGAGGCGCAAGTCGAAGGAAGAACCTTCTCCCCAGTCCCTCCTTCTAACTGGTTGGACTGAACAGACGGAAGTAGATCAAATCGTTCCTTTATCTCAAGATGGGTTTTGAGAGTCTGTAGGTCTGTAGGCTAACCCATTTAAGGACAGGTTTGATTGTTTGTATTGCAAGGCACCTTTCTTCCTCCCGTGTCTCATGAATCATTCCACATATTTCACGCATTCCCACTCTTTCCCTCCTGTTGTGAATTATCCTCAACATGACGATTATCTCAACTCGTATTGTAATCAACCATCAATCAGTTGGGATAATTCGGATTGGGGATACAATTCCGGACCTCCGTGTTTAGGGTCTAACCCTGAACACTTTGATTCTGATTTCTATCCTTCTCAGAGCTACATCGATTATAGATCATCTTCCTTTCATGAACAACCTAATATGATCTACAATCAAGAAGGATACACCGATCCTTACCCATCCTTTGATTTCACTGCCTTTAGGTCATCACCATCTTTTCAACAATCTGAAATGACCTATTATCAGGAAGGGTATAACGAATCTCAATTCGTTAATTCCCCTACATTGAGCCCAAACCCGCCCAACCCTGAACCAACTCATTTGGTTCAGGTTAACCAGATTCAAGATAAGGTTCTGGCTAACTTGAGGAATATCATTCAATCTTTAGAAGTTCAGCCAATACCTTGCATTGAGAGATTGGAGCCCCTGATTGAAATGATTGATGATTTGAATAAGTCTTTGTTGGATTGGCTCCAGGATGTTAAGAATAAGAACCCGAGTGAGTTTCTACTTGGGAAATTAGCGAAATTGAGGATGAGATTCGTGGTTGCTTTGATTCAATCTTGGAATAATTCCCAGGATGAACCCTCTTCAGGAAAGCCAATGACAGAACCCGCTCAGGCACCTGTTGGGGGGACACGTGTTACGAGGCTGACCAGATTGAATTAAAGCAACCGACTAAGGATGATCTGATTTCTTCACCTGAGATCCCTGAGCCGAGTTACAAGGAAACGTATGTCTCTTGGGAACAGAAAGTGACAACTGATTTTGGGACATACATTGATACGGATCTTGATTTCTTTAATGGTGAAGATTCAAGTTGTGAAGTCTCACGCGAGTTTTCTGAACATGATTTCAGTGAGACAATTGGGCCTGAGGAATCTGATAGATCATTTAATAGCCCAATAACTGAGGAAACTGATCTTATTAGGGCACACATTACGGATCCAGAATCGCATTTTCTGGAGGAATCAATTCAATGCCGTGATTATCAGTTACGCCCTGTTGAGCTTATTGATGATTCTAATTCTGAGATAATTAGACCCAAGTCAATTTTGATTCTACCACATCATTTAGACTTGGAGATTTCAAACAGGGTGATGAATATACAAGAGGTCCTAGAATTCGATATGCTGAATGAGGAGGATAGGAGCTGGGAAGTTTTGATTTGGGAAGTTAATTTTGGAGGAAATGGTAGATTGAGTCGAAGGGTTCCTTTTAAGCTGAAACCATCAAATCAGAACCCTTACGACATTTGTTTTGAGGATGTTCAACTCAAGCACACATTCAACGATTATCCTTTTGAGCTTCAATTCTCTGTAACCCGAATTTTTGGTCTTGGGTTGCATCCTCATAAATCGTAGGCCCGACCTCGCTTGCATTCTGATTTTAGGTTTTGGGTAATTTTTATCCAGAACCTAAGATATTCTCGATTATGGGGTGTGGGTCTGCACCACAATCTGGTCCACATCTGTGGACCTCTGCTGACAGGTCGGAGGATTCTTCTATTCATTCTGATTCTGACCTGCACTTGTGATTTCTTCATTTTTTTTCTTTGTATAGTGTGCCTAGCTGAAGGCACTAAACTCAGCACATATACAATTCTTTTTCATTTACATCTCGGAGCGGACCTAACATTCACACAATTCAGGTGCTTTCTACGCTTTTCCACTCTGTTTTATGTCTTTTTAATACAATGAGGACATTGCATTAGATAGGCATAGGGGGGTGGATATTCATCTCTGAATTCATTCGTCAGCTCCGTAGATTTGTTTTATTTTCTTTTAAAAAAAAAATTCAGAATTAGGAAAGAGAATTTGGGTTTAAGAAAATTTTCAATCTTAGGAAATACTACATTAAGATCTGAACACAAAGACCCTTCAGGTATTTGGACTTAATTAGCCTGTGTATCCACTAAAATGTGGATTTGTCTTTGAGTCCTCGCCATCTTAATTCTATTATAATTCGAATAAATAATTTTGGGTGATAAGTACACGACTTATCAACCCACCCTCTGATTTGAGGGAATTTCTGAGTTTTAAGCATCTACACACTTTCTTTGCACTGACTCGTTGTTCGACGATTCTAACGGAATTTGGGTAGCTAATGAACCTTCTAGGGTGATATGACTGGCAAGTTATCATGGGTAACAGCCCATAGGAAGTTGTCCAGAGCCCAGTCACTGGACCTTTCTCTTTTTCTGCCTTTAGGTAAATCTTAGACCAGGGAAGCCACCTTAAAAAAAAAAAAAAATCAAAAAGAAAAGGAGAAAAGAACAAAAAGAAATAAGCCACACTTCCCCGCACGAGTATAGCTGGTAAGTTGTCGGTGGTAACAGCTCATAGACCGGTTGTCCAGAACCTAGCTTAGTTAATGCACTAAAAATTCCCAAAACACTTAGGAAGAAGCGGAGAAGTAGAATAAACCGGGGAGACATACACTGGATTCACCCTTGTGTTGACCCCGTAAAAAAATAAAAGTAGGGAGAAAGCTACCGGTTGTAAAGATATACCTTTAGGCAGAATTCTTTTTGAGGTCACCTAGAGGCGTAGAAATCCGAAGTCCGTTTTAATTGCCGGTCAACGAGTCTATCACAATCACAATAAGATGCTTAAAGCTTAGGGTTCTCATCAAATCTTGGGTGAGTTGAATGGTCGTAGAAAGCCACTCTTAAACTCTAAAATTTGAAAATCCAAAAAAAAAAAAAATTAGAAAAGAGTAAAAAGAAAAAGGAATTTTTCTTTGAATAAGGCGAGTCTTGAGGCGGTCTGCATTTTGGCTGATACCCGGGCACTGTTGTGTCTTTGAAAGTTTAGTTCCTAAGTAGATAATTTCTTAATGATTGAAAATAACTAAAGTCCAAATAATCCAACCTAATTCTTTTATAAATAGCATATAGTTTTCGCTAGGGACTAGCAAAAGATAGGCATGGGGGTATGATGTAAACACATTTACACTACTTAAGATGTCTATTTATGCATGTTCCTAAGCATAGGATTGTATTTCATGATATAAATATTGCTTAACATGCATCATCTTGCATTTAGAGTAGTTTGAATAAAATGGAGGTTAATTGTCTCCTTTTATGTGCTTGGACAGGGCAAACATTTTATCAGGGCCTCAGATCAAAGATCCAATCGTATGGATGTGATCAGGGGGACGATTGGAGTTCAACGACTCCAAGATCGCCCTAATCGGGCATCTGTAGCATCAGATAGTGACCGGGGAACCCTAGAAGATCAAGGGCCAGGATGGTGTAAATCCGCACTTCCGATGACAAATCTGACCACACGGATGAATTTGGATCGACGATCGCAGCCCAACGACACAAAAATCGAGTCAATCCGACATCTGTGGCACCATTTACAACTTCCAGAAGATGGACGGCCAAGATGGCGCCACGTGACACCATCTCGGTCGCCCAAACGGCCGCATGCAACCTCTGAAGACCCCACACCCGCTCGCTCACCGCCGTTGGATCTCGATCCAATGGCTGTGGTCAGCCGCGCTTAAAATCGTCCGCTCGACCATCCGCGCCTCGTAGCGCAGCGGTCGAGCGCGCTTACTCGAGCTGCGGGCGCGGGTTCGACCCGCAGCGAAGGTGAGGAAGGCACGAGCGTGCGGGCGATGGCAGGCGTTGGATCGCGATCGGACAACCGTCAGCGCTCAATCGAGTTTACGCGCTATTGAACGTGCTACGTCACGCGCGATCGCACGCGCAAGGCGGGCGCAGCAGCCGGCGGAGATGCGTCTTAAGCCGTCCGATCTCGCGATCGGACGGCTGAGAATCGAAGAACGTGCGTGAGCGTTGTGCGCGGGCAGCTGAGGAGGCGTGCGTGGGCGCAAGAGTTACGCCCACGTTGGGGGCTTTAGTAACGGATTTATCCGTCACTAATGACCCCTCATTTATTATTTTGAAAATGTAATGACCATTTTGCCCCCACTCCTTGCAACTATAAAAGGAGACCCCCTCCATACGAAATTTTCATCCCTTCCTTCTCTTCTCTACCCCTCCAAAGCTCAAGAGAAGCTTGTCTCACACCCGGGATGCTTCTCGCGAGATAAAGTCCAAATTTTCGTTCCCCTTCGGAAGTGGGTCCCGCGACGACAACGGCGTGCTGCTTCATTCCCGTTCTTATGCTTCGTCCTCCTTCGTCCTGCTTCGCTCCCCTTCATCCAGGCGTTGTCCCGTCAGGCTCGTCCTCCAAGCAACCGTCGAGGAGGATTTCTCTCTCCCTATTCTTTTTACTGCTTTCTAGCATAGATTTACTGCTTTCTAGTGTAGTTTTGTTCGTCCTCCAAGCGACCGTCGAGGACATTTCGCCCTCCATTCTTTTAATGCTTTCTAGAGTAAATTTATCGCTTTCTAGAGTAATTGTTTTATGCTTTTTAGTTGTAAGAGTGAAATGAACAATCTCCTTAATGATAAATTCCTTGTTTACTCTATATCTCATTTTAATTTCTCTGTGTAATATTCTCTTTCTCTCTTACTCTCTCTCTCTCTTCTATTTATTGTAAATAATTAGATAGTTTTAAATTGAATTATTCCATGACAAATAAAAAGAAACGCGTAGTTTTTAAATCAAACGTCCGCCTCCCTATGTTCAACCCAGAATTTTCATTTCGGTATAAATTTTATTTGTTGAACACGAATTCCTCGCTTTCAAACTAAGCGACAGGTTTTCCAAAATCGAACACGTTAGCGTAGCGATTCGTAACGTTCAACAGCTAGTCTGAGCTCCTTCTTCACCATTTGCCTTCTTGAGTGCTAGGGTTTTAGGGATCTGTATATCTGTGCATCCCTGACACTCACAAAAACATATTAAAAACGCAATAAAAAATGCAATGTATGCCTAATCTAATTTATGCCTAAATGCAGCCCAAAAACACGTTTGCGAAGTAAAATCCTAAGAGTTAGGTTTATTTTAATGCATAAGAATGATGATAAACTGGCGTTTATCATACCCCCATGCTTATCTTTTGCTAGTCTCTTAGAAAACTTTAATTTTTTTTTTTTTGGAAAATGGAATTTTTTTTGGGAAATCTAATTTTTTCGACTTTTGAAGAGAAAAAGATTAAGGGACCTTGGTTGATCTAAACACAGGAGGCATGGGATTTGTTAAGGATAAACATCGGAATTTGTTTTGGATCCAACCATTAGACAAAACAGGATTAATATATCCTCCAGAAAATTCACAAATTAACCCCTTGTTAATTCAGATGACTTAAATTTTTTTTTTTTAGGATTTTTTTGGCTTACGAATCTGATTCGTAACTTGCAAAATCCTTTAAAACCTTGTGTTCGTGCTTGTGAAAAGCCAACATTTATAAGGGCATGTTAATTTTTTTTTTCTCCCCCATGCTTATTTTTAGCTTAGTCTTACAACAGATGTGTCGGGATCATCATTCCCGTTACCAATCCTTGAGGGGGCTCTGGCGCCAGTACTTTGGGATAGCACTGTCCATGACACCACCCGGGAGCTCACAACCCTAAAACACAATGCGGTGTAAAGGGACGCTGATAGCGAAAATACGCGGTTTGTTAATTAGGTAATTTAGTGTCGTTGCAACGCGTAAATCCACTTTCGCTTTTAAATTTATATCCTAGATAGGGAAAGTATCTAGGGTCGTCCAAGGAGGTCAAATGTTTGCAAAATTAATCCTCTTTCTTACAAATAGAGCTCAACTTTCTTTTCGGTATTTTAAATATGTAATTTTTTTTGTTTTGAAAAGACAAGAGCAAAATGCGAATTATAGCGGAAAGTACTAACACCTATAATTAATTAACTAAAACTTAAAAGATAGATATATCTTCTTCCTAAGCTCACTCTAGGCAAGTGGAGGCCTAGAGTAATTAGGAAGAAAAGGTGAAACAAGTGCTAGAACCAAAACAACAATTGCAATAGAAAGTAAAAGAAGGCAAATTGATTAACTAGAATTTGTGTTCTTTTTCCAAGACAAGTAGAGGAATGCTTCTACTAAAATAAAAAAATCTAAAAGCAAGAAAAGAAACACAAATCCTCTTGCAAAAATGGTGAAGAAGGGAGTCTTCTTGCTCCAAGCCTAGCTGCTCCTTGGCTTGAAAAGAGGGCCTCCTTCTTCTCCTTCCTTGAGAGCTCCTCCAAGGCGGAAGCTACCACCTTCAATGCTCTCCTCCAAGGGGTGGGCGTGCACCACCCTCAAAAGCTCCTCCAAGGTGGCGTGGACCACCTTCAAGATCTCCTCCAAAGATCTTCCTTGCCTGGCTTCTCCTTTGGCTGGCGTGACTCAAGAGAGAAGGGAAGAGGGGAAGGCCCCAAGGGGACAGAATATCCCCTTAATCTTCTTCTTCTTCTTCTCTCTTGGACGTGGGCTTCTGGGTGGAATATGAGAGTGAATTTGCTAGCCAAGGATGCCTTGAATGGTGGTGGTTAGTGGTCTTTTTATAGGGTAGGATGGGGGGTTAAGGTGCCCCTTGAAATGGAGGGCTAGGATGGAAGGATGGAGGTGGTTGGTGATCCTATGGCCAATGGCATTTGGCGCCAACCCAAGGGGTGTTAAAGGGGGTGGTTATGGTGGTGTTGGTGGCTTTTTGTGGTGGAGAGACACCACCATTTTGGCGGCAACCTAGGGTCTTCTAGAAGGGGGGTTAGGTGGATGGTGGAGATGGATTTAAGGAGAGGTGTATGGTGGAGATGAAGGGGGTTTTTGGAGGGAAAAGTGGCACCATCAAGGGGGTGTTTAGGGTGGTTTTGGAACCACTTCTAGGTGTCTTTTGGAGGTGGTGGGTAGGCTAGGTTGGCGCCAAGTAGGTGGAGCTTAGGTGGAGCTAGTAGGTGGAGTTGTTAGGTAGGGTTTTTGGGTGGTACAAGCCAAGAAAGTTGGAGCATAGCTAAGCTAAGCTAGCTTAGCTAAAGGAGGAGTAGAGAAAGAGGTGTTGGAGCTAGAGTTTGGAGGGAGGAGCTGAAGAGGAGAAGTCTGGAGCTGAAATTGGAGTAGGCCGCTGCTGAAGAGGCTGGCATGGGGCTACTCTAGCTGGCTTAGCTTGCTAGTTCTTTGCTAGCTGCTAAGCCAAGCTAAATTGAGCTATATTCTACCATAATGAGCTGAGGTGAGCTAGGTCTGGTGCTCCTGGGGAGGATCAAGCTGGTTGAGGCAGCTAAGGTAACTTAGTTCAACTGAGTTGAGCTAAGCTGAGTCCCTGGGAGCTGGACTTGAGTTTCTTGAGCTGGGATGAGTTCTTCTTCAGCTGGCTGGAGTTGAGTGGAGCTGGATGTAGCTGGATCTGAGCTGGGGTGAACTCCCGTCAACTCAGCTGAGCTAGCTAGAGCTCCCTATGGACTAGTGGGAGCTGAGATGAGCTAGACTCAGCTAAATGGAGCTGGATCTGAGCTGACTTGAGCTAGGGTGAGCTAAGATGAACTCTCTTGAGCTGTCATTCAACTGACATTAGCTGAATGGAGCTGGGATGAGCTAACCCTAGTTCAAGTGTTCTAGGTTACAGCTGTGGTGAGCTGGATCAAGCTGGGTTCCAGCTAGTCTGAGCTTCTCCTTCACCATTTGCCTTCTTGAGTGCTAGGGTTTTAGGGATCTGTATATCTGTTCATCCCTAACACTCACAAAAACATATCAAAAAGACAATAAAAAATGCATGCCTAACCTAATTTATGCCTAAATGCAGCCCAAAAACCCGTTTGCGGAGTAAAATCCTAAGAGCTAGGTTTATTTTAATGCATAAGAATGATGATAAACTGGCATTTATCATTAGGTCTTCTCTACAAGCTAAGAACCCGAGCCCATGCCGAATAGGGACACCTTTTTAAGCTCAGAATCTAAAACTAGGTTAGATCCAAGTCAAGTTGCTGAGTCTACATCTTTTGATTTATTCTATGGTGGAACCTCTGATCCTGAATCAGATTTTGAACATGATTCTCGCAAGTTCTCCGACGATTTCGAATCTTACCGTGATTTCAGAGAATTGTTATTTCCTGACAACTCTAAGCTAATTTACGACCTTAGCAACTACGACCCGTTTTTGATTCTGATGCTGAGGTCAATAATTTGAACAAAAACACCTCTTCTACACATACAGAACCTTCCTAAACCCATTTTCAACCTCGACCTGCAACCAGACTCAATTTCTACTCTGATTCTCCTCTCAATGAGCCAGCTACACATAATTCTCCTCCACATTTTTACCAGGTTTCGGACTTCGATTAGACTACAAATCATGCCCCATCCTTCTTTGATTACTCTCGTAGGGTTCCTACATCCTCTACTGATTCTTTTTCATTTGAGGATCCCTACTTTGACCAGGCTGACTCAATTCAGCCAAACCCTAGCTATACACTTCCACATCCTTTTGAGCTCTACAGCATCTGGTGGGTACCACATCCTTTTGAGCTGGATGTAGCTGGATCTGAGCTGGAGTGAACTCCCATCAACTTAGCTGAGCTAGCTAGAGCTCCCTATGGACTAGTGGAGCTGAGATGAGCTAGACTCAGCTAAGTTGAGTTGGATCTGAGCTGACTTGAGCTAAGGTGAGCTAAGATGAACTCTCTTGAGCTGCCATTCAGCTGAGATTAGCTGAATGGAGTTGGGATGAGCTAACCCTAGTTCAAGTGAGCTAGGTTCCAACTGTGGTGAGCTGGATCAAGCTGAGTTCTAGCTAGTCTGAGCTTCTCCTTCACCATTTTCCTTCTTGAGTGCTAGGGTTTTAGGGATCTGTATATCTGTTCATCCCTAACACTCACAAAAGCATATCAAAAAGACAATAAAAAATGCAATGCATGCCTAACCTAATTTATGCCTAAATGCAGCCCAAAAACCCATTTGCGGAGTAAAATCCTAAGAGCTAGTTTTGTTTTAATACATAAGAATGATGATAAACTAGCGTTTATCAGGCGCTCCAAGCAAACTCAAGCTCTTGCTCCGACACTATAGGTAGAGTACCGTCCAAGACACTTGAGCTGCTAAAATGCACTTTAATGCTCCATTTAAAGATATGAAGTATAGATATGGAGAAGTGTCGAGGTGGTAACATGTTGGCATCGTGTCCTCAAAGGAGGCATTTTCCTCCTCGGCGGTGGGAACTCAAACCAATGATTTCTTTCAGACTTTTACTAAGTCCAAACAAGGGAGTTTTTCAAATTTTTAGTTGTTTTTTAAGTGTTGGCTTGTGTATGAAAATTGACACAAGAAGTTCCTCAAGAAATGCAAGTTTTTGAATCAGAAACTAAGTCAAATACTTTCCATATTACAAAATAGGATCAAGTCACCTGAACTATCATGAGTTCAGGTGGAATTTTTAGAGAAGGATATCTGATCTAGTCTAAAATAGACCCTGAAATCCTAATGATTAGATCCACATCCTCATCTCTAGTTTGCTAAAGATTAAATCCCATTGTATCTAAAGTGAAATTTTTTCAACCTTAGTCCCGATTTCAAAAAAAAAATTCATCAAAAAGTTTTCAACATTTTTATTTTTTTGGGAATGCAAGCAGGAAAATAAAATAACTAAAGAAAAATGCATGTTTTTAGGTTTTAAAAATCCTAAATCGATCGTCAAATTTTAAAAACACCCCCCCATGCTTAAGATATGCAATGTCCTCATGCATTAGGAGGGAAAGGGATCACCTTAGTGAAGAACGGTCGGGTTTAGGATGATCAAAACCTGGAAAAAGAAGAAAAAAGGAAAGCAAGAAAAAATGATGGGTTACCTCCCATCCAATGTTACCTTTTACGCCATTCAGCCAGGTGTGAAGGTATGCACGGAAGATGGAAAATCATGTAAATAGTTGGACACTTGGATGCCCGCAAAAAATGTGTCTTCTTCTAAATCCATAGAAAATTGATTAGAAGCAATATTGGGATCAAAGTTGGATGGAAAATGATAAGTATAGCCCGAGTCTGGCCATAATTTTAGATCAGGTTGGATGCCAAACTCGGGCAGGGTGGGTGGCAGGTCCATAAGAAAGGAGTCGGGGAAGGGATGGTGAGGATTGGGTGAAGTTAGTGTGGAAAAATGGGGTGCGGGAATAGTGGGTGGGTTAGGGTGATTAGGGGGTGCATCAGGAATGGATTTGGGGTCAAGACAAGTCTCTAGATCATAGATTTCGTCGACCACTGATTCTGAATCAGAGTCCTCAAAAAAATTGATGTCGGTAAGGGTATCTATCAACATTGTCTCCTCCACCATATTGGAAATTTCCATATATGAGCCCTCAAAAAAGTTATCATCATGGAATCTCCTAGAGGATTTGAAAATATCTAAAGTGATAGTTTGGCTGGCACAAGTGATATCCATTTTTCCTGTGTGGCAATTGATATTTGCCTTTGCAGTGGCCAAAAAAGGGTGTCCAAGGATTATTGGGGAGTCCAGTAATGATTCAGGTACCTCAATGTCAAGAACCAAAAAGTCTACAGGGAAGACACAATTCTGGACCTTGATCAAAATATCCTCGACAATCCCACGAGGTTTGATTGTAGATCGGTCAGCTAATTGCAAGGTAACCTCGACGGGTTTTAATTCACCGATCTGAAATTCTTCAAATAAAATCGTGGGAATAATATTAACTGAGGCACCAAGATCAAGGAGGGCGCGATTAAAAATAGTATCATCAATAATTATTGAAATTAAATGCGCCCTTGGATCTTTTATCTTAGGAGGCAGCTTGCTCTGTATGACTGAGCTTACTGTCTCCGAAAGATGCACCTGTCCTAGATTTTTGGTCTACCTTTTAGAAGTACAGATCTCCTTCAAAAATTTGGCATAGGTAGGTATATATTTGATGGCATCTTGGAGAGGAATATTGATTTGAACTTGCCCAAGTAGATCCATGAGTTCTTCTATGGTGGGCTCAGATTTCTTTTTTCTGTTGGTGGTGGGGTGGAGAGCTTGTGGGAAAGGGATAGGAATCCTATCTTGGGATTTTTGTATTTCTTTTTCTTCCTGATGGGGAGGTGGGGAGTCAATTTGCACAGGGATTTCACCAGGTTTGTGTGAAGGCCCGGGATCAGTGGTGATTTTCCCACTACTCAAAGTAACTGCATGTGCAGTCAGATTATTATTTGGAGGAGGTGGGGGGGCCTGTGGTTGCGGAAACCTGGGAGGCTGCTGAGGTGGTGGATTAGTAGGGGGCTGATTCGGGTAGTGTGGATTTCTGCCCAGATATTGGTTCCTTTGGTGATTAAGGTTGGGCATGGGTTGGAACGGAAGATGTCCTGCAGTTTGTGTGGGAGTAACCCTAATCTAGTTGTTCAAATTTGTGATAGTGCAGGTTACTTGCGTCATTTTTGTTTGCATTTCCTACAGGGTTTGCATCATCTGGGCATTGATGTCTTGTTGGGATGGCCCCAGATGGAAGGTTGGATTTGACCCATACCCATTAAAATGATCTGGTTGGGAAAGAACCTGATTATTCCAGGAGTAGTTCAGGTAATTTTTCCAATTGGAAGAATTTTTAAAGGGCTCCTGGATGGCAGAAATATTTTGAGTGGGGTTAAGATCTGGATAATTGTAATTCCCCAGTGAATCATGGGAAACCTCAGAATACTGGTAATATTCAGCAATAGTGTTGAGATTGTGCAAATTTTCTCTTCATGGAAAGTTAGGTTGGGTTAGATGTGGATTATGTGGAGCTTGGGTTGATGTGGCCAGTCTTTCCTCAATTTTCTTTTGATTAATATGCATCTGGTCAAGTTTTTGAGCGATCATTTGAAGATTATCTTAGGTAACAGGGATAGATTGAGTGCATACTTCATGAACACCGAATTGTGGGTTTTGAGTTCTGCAAAATGTGTTCATGGAAGCTTGATTAAATGAGTTTTCACTCATTTCTTCAAAAAGGTCACAAGCACTTTCAGCATCTTTATTTAAGAAGTTGCCACCACACGAGGCATCGACGAAATGTTGGATTTGATCTTCTAATCCATGATAGAAGATTTGCACGAGCTACCATAAAGGAATCTCATGGTGTGGGCAACTTCTTAAGAGATCTTGAAATCTTTCCTAAGAATCATGGAAAGTCTCACCAGATTTTTGGTGAAAGGTCGTAATAGATCTTCGCAGGGAATTGGTACGACCTATGGGAAAGAATTTCTTGAGGAAGGCACTCTTGAGCTGAGGCCAAGTTGTGATGGGTCGGCTAATGGTCCTGAACCAATAAGCAACCTTATCTTTAAGAGATAATGGAAAAAGCCACATCAGCCATATGTCTTCTTGCACATTTCGGGAACGGGTTGTTTGTGCAAGAAGAGTCAGCTCTTCAAGGTGGCTGAAAGGGTCTTCCCTAGGAAGGCCATGAAAGTGTTTAATTAGGTTCAGGACTGCAGGCTTGATCTCAAAGTCCCCCTCTGGTATGACCACCCCTGGTCGTTCCTCATAATAAGACGAATCATAAAAATCTTTTAGAGGAATAACATGCTGCTGACGGGGTGGTGGGTTTGGCCTTTGATTGGCTAGGTTTTGGATGTTCCTAGTCAATGTTTGTTGATTGGAATTTAATTTATCAATCTACTCAGCCATCAATTTTAAAAGATCAGGCAGGGGGTCTTGATGTTGTGTTTGGGGCAATTCAAGATTAGGGAGCTCCAAGTGTGGGAAGTTAAAGGTGGGTGGGTTTTGGGTGGAAGGGTTAGAATTAGGGTTAGTAGTAGGGTTAGAAGTAAGATTAGAGGTGGAAGTGGAAGGGTTAGTGGACCCATTTTGTTGATTTTCCATTTTTTAGAAGAAGAAGATAGAAAAAGTGGTCTTTTTGCGTGGGAGGCGAAATCAAATGGTCCTTCCAAGTGCGGATTTTGAGACCGTCGCCCGTGCATAAAATGGAAGAATGGGAGGGGAGGAGAAGAGAAAGAGATGAGAGAAAGTGTGTAAATCAAACAACCAAAGCTAAACCTAACTTAAGTGTGACTCCCTAAAAATAATCCTAAGACTTGGTCTACGTAGGAAATAAGTAATCAATAGTGAATACCCGTTCTGTCAACAAATCTAGCCAAGTTGCTTAAGGGGAGGTTTGGGCCCAAACGTTTCCTAGGGAAAACCCCAGGTGCTTGTACAAACCCACGCCTGGTAGTTTGACACGACCCTTCAGCCTGAACACCAGATATAGATGATAGAATTGGTATTAACTAAAGAAGACTTAAGACCTATATAGCAAGCCTAAGTTGATGAAGCCTTAGGGGTCAAGTTGCTACGGATTTTTGTTAGGTCTAGGATACTATAGTGCACACGGAATGTGGAGGGCGTTAATTGGGTTATTGCCCTATTATTTCAAATTTTTTTAGTATGTGTGCAGGAATTGGAGAGTGGCTCCAATGAAAAGCAAGTTGTCACACAATTATTGTATTTCTGTCTTTTAGGATTGGATTTAACTTAGTGTATTTTTAAGGTTTTCATTTTAAGTTTTCAAACAAGTTTGAGATTCCACAAACAAGAAGAAATCAAGTTGTATGGATGAAGATATGTTTTCTTTTGTTGTTTGTTTCTAAAAATGAAAAAAGAAACCCTAATCCAATTGGTCCTAGGATATAAATTTAACTACCAATGAGTTGTTTTTAGGCTTTCTAAATAGGTAGTGATCCAAACAATGTAACCAACATGACAACTTATGTAAAATCAAACAAGGATTCTAGAAAAGATTTTTTTAAGATTTTAGGAATTTGTTTGATAATTGTTTTGAATTTTTATTTGTACTGGTGTCAAAGTCAAGAAATGATACCCGTAGGTATTTTAGACTTTTCAGCATTACCACTGACCTCAAAAAATTTTTGTGATTTTATATGATGTATATAATTTCACAAAGATTCCAGAAAGCTAAATTTTACAAAAATTAGATGAGTATAAAAATTCCAAAAATTCACGGACAGTAGCAAAATAAGAAGATTAGAGGGTGTGACCCCTTCTGCAGTCCATGAATTTTTAAAAATTAAATACAAATCTAATTGATCTCAAATTTGGAACAGACGTTCCTAACTCAATTTGGAATCATTGTATGAAATTTTATTATTTTAGGAGGCCTGTAGTGTTGAGAATTGATTTTTCAAGTCCGGACAAAAATTTAGACCTGAAAAATAGAACACCAATATTTGCAATGGAGTGGTGTTAATGAAACATTCAAGCAAACAATGAATTTTTATGGGCATCACTCCACTTAATTAAAGTGTTTAGGGTCCTAAAAGCCATGTTTAATATTTTTTGGTAGTCTTTTAACCTAAATGTGACAAGAAAGAGGAACCAACCTGAATTTCGCGGGAAGAAAAGGATCTTTGAACTCTCGCTTCCAGATTCCCGCTTCCTTCCTGCAATAGTTCTTTCACACACAAAAGAAAAGAAAGAGAAGGGGATGAGATCCACTTCAAGCAAGAGAAAATTGACAAATGAAAAGCCGTGCCTCCCCGGCAACGGCGCCAAAAAGTGATACAGATTTTATGCGATTTGTAAAATACGTCATTGTAACACGCAAAACTAATCAACTCTTAAATTTATAAACCTAGATAGTGGGGTATCTAGAGTCGTCCAAGGAGGCAAATTTGCAAAAATTAAATCTCTTGCTTGGAATATAAATCTCAACTTTTATTTTTGGTCTTTTCAACTATATCATTTTTCTTGGGTTTTGAAATAATGAGAGAAAGCACGAGTTGTTGGCGAAAAAAAGGTAAATAACAACTATGATTACTAAGCTAACACCTAAGTGACAAGTAATTCTTCTTCCTAAGCTCACTCTAGGCACGTGGAGGCCTAGAGTAATTAGGGAGAGAGAGTGAAGAGTGCTAGAATCACAGTAATCAAAATGCAACTAAAAGAAATTTCAAAGAAGGCAACTAGATTGATGAGAAAGTGTTTTATAGAAAAACCTAGTAGATGAATGCTTCTACTACTAGAGAATTGCAATAAATAAAATAAAACACAAATCCTCTAGATAGATGGTGAAGAAGAGGGCTTCTTGCTGCAAGCTTGGTAGCTCCCAAGCTTGAAAAGAGTCCTCCAACTCCTTCCTTGCTATGCTCCGCCAAGGTAATGTCCTCCAAAGCAAGCCCTAAGGGGGCATGCCCTAAGCTTTTCTCCAAGGGTGGACGTCCACCCTAGGTTCTTCTCCTTTGCCTGGCCGTCCTTCTTGAAGTAGAAAAGTCCTCCTCCTTGGTGTGGCCCAAGTTAAAGAGAGTGGGGAGAAGAAGGCACCAAAGGGGCTAGTGATGTGCCCCCTTTAATCTTTTTCTCTAATCCTTCTTCTTGGCCGTAGGTATAGGTGGATGTAGGGGGAAGTAAACACTAATGGAGGATGCTCTTAAATGGTGGTAGGTAGTAGGTTTATATAGAGTAGGAAGGGGGCTAAGGTGACTCTTGAAATGGAGGGCTAAGATGGGAAGATGGAGGTGGTTGGGGAACCTATGGCTAAGGGCAATTGGTGCCAACCCAAGGGACACCTGGGGGGTGGTTATGGGTGGTGGCACCCCTTGAAGTTGGCGCCAAAATGGCTTCTAGAAGGGGGGCTTAGGTGGCGCCAAGTGGGGTTCTAGAAGGAGGGGTAGGTGGATGGCTAGGATGGGTTGTAGGGTTAAGTGTATGGTGGATATGGGGGTGGATGTTGGCACCAAGAAGGGGGGTAGTTAGGGTTAGGTTTTGGCACCAAAAGTGGTGCCTTTTGGTGGTGATGATGGGGTGAAGAGGTGGCTAGGAGGTGGCGTCAACTTGGAGTAGGATAGCTAGCTTAGGTAGTGCTTAAGTTGGTGGAGCTAGCTAAGGTTGAGTTGAAGGTGGTGGATGGCCAAGGAGTTGGTTACTAGCTAAGCTAAGATACGCTAAGCTAGCTTAGCTAGCTATGGAGTAGAGGAGGAGTTATTGGAGCTAGGGTTTGAAGAGAGGAGCTGAGGAGGAGAAGTCTGGAGCTGGAACTGGAGCTGGCAGCTGCTGAAGAGGCTGGCATGGAGCTACTCTAGCTGGATTAGCTTACTAGTTCTTTGCTAACTGCTAAGCCAAGCTAAAGTGAGCTGGCTTCTACCATAATGAGTTGAGGTGAGCTGGGTCTGGTGCTCCCGGGGAGGATCAAACTGGTTGAGGGAGCTAAGGTAGCTTAACTCAACTGAGTTGAGCTAAGCTGAGTCCCCGGGAGCTGGGCTTGAGCTTCCTGAGCTGGAATGAAGTTATCTTTAGCTGGTTGGAGTTGAGTGGAGCTGGATGTAGCTGGATCTGAGCTGGGGTGAACTCCAGTCAACTCAGTTGAGCTAGCTAGAGCTCCCTGTGGACTAGTGGGAGCTAAAATGAGCTAGACTCAACTAGGTTGAGCTGGACATGAGCTGACTTGAGCTAGGGTGAGATAAGATAAACTCTCTTGAGCTGCCATTCAGCTAAGATTAGCTGAATGGAGCTGGGATGAGCTAACCCTATTTCAAGTGAGCTAGATTCCAGCTGTGGTGAGTTGGATCAAGTTGAGTTCCAGCTAGTCTGAGCTCCTCCTTAACCATTTGCCTTCTTGAGTGCTAGGGTTTTAGGTATCTGTATATCTGTTCATCCCTAACACTCACAAAAACATATTAAAAACACAATAAAAAATGCAACGCATGCCTAACCTAATTTATGCCTAAATGCAGCCCAAAAACCTATTTGTGGAGTAAAATCCTAAGAGCTAGGTTTGTTTTAATGCATAAGAATGATGATAAGCTGACGTTTATCAATCGTCACAATATGTGTTAGTCAGGAGATGGTCTATGTTCAGGGGCAATCCACAGCAGTCAGAATAGGTCCCTATAAGTCCGATACATGCACTGACGACCATGTCCACATCAGACGTGTCATCCTCGATGCAATCGCAGTCAAAATTCTTGGCTGCCTTGAAGATGTTTAGCTTGAGCTTCTCAGAGCCAACGGCAATCTCAATGCGTCCTGACTCATAGTCGATATGGGCACGAGCTGTGGCCAAGAATCGAAAAATCAGAAAGTGAGCTAGGAACTTCCATATCCAAAATAAGAAAGTCAATAGGAAAATAGAGACTATTGACCCTAACCACCACGTCTACCACCACACCCTTCGGTATTTTGATAGAACGATCTGCCAACTGCAACGGGACAGGGGTGGGTTTCAGATTTCCTAGGGCAAATTTCTCGAGCATGATGGTTGGTATAAGATTGACGGAAGATCCTAGATCAGGCAGAGCACGGTTAAAATTGCAGCCTTAGATGCTTCAAGAAATAAGCGGTGTGCCTGGATCTTTCTGCTTCGGTGGTAGATTTGACAATATAGCACAACTCGCATGAGGCAAGAGGACCACCGGATTCTTTATTTTCTTTGACTGTCGCCTGGGTGTAGTGTAGTCTTTCAAAAATCAGGTGACAGTTGGTATATGGTCAATAGCCTCCAATAGGGGTACCTTGATTTCAACATCCCTGAATAAATTACGTAAGTTATCAAAGGCCTGCGTATCCTTTTTCTTGCCTTTTGGCTCCCTCAATAGAGCCTCAGGGAATAAGACTGATTCTGGCACAAGTTTGGGTGTATCGTCCTCACGAGAATGCGGTGCGTATCCCGAATGAGAGGGCGATGAAAAAGATGAGCCAGGATCAAGTCGAGGCGGATCGACGGTTTTCTTACTGCTCCTCGTAGTAATCGCATTGGACATCGTGGGTCTAGTGGGATCATAAGGCGAAGGAGGGTTCGCAATAGGGACATAAGGGTGATGCGTTGCTGCGGGATTAGCCTGAAATCCTGGTGGAATGCTCAGAGCTTGCAGAAACTGATGAACCTGCCCTTGAGAAGGACGTACCTGTGGTTGAGGACCACGGGGTACAAAATTTCACGGGTTAGGAATAGGTTGAGCTGGAAGAGTGCCCTGATATCGAGTCGTCATGCGTAGCTGACTAATCTCAGCATTCTGTTGCGCCAATTGGTGCTGAAGATAGGTCATGTTTTCTTCATGGTGCTTAGACATTTCCGTCACCATTCGCATCAGTTTATCAAGAGGACTTGATGCGTGTTCTGTTTGCAGAATGCAAGGACCCACTGGTGGATTTGCCACAGGATTAGACTGGTCCCTTGGAATGACGGGTGCGAACTATCATATTAGCCCACCTGCGGGGTTTTGGCGCTGCGGGTTACTGGACTAGGCGAAGTTAGGATGATTTCGCCACCTTGGGTTATAAGTAGCAAAGAACGAGTTGTTCCCCAGGGCGAAAATGTCTTCCAAGCCAGAAGACGAGTCTGCATGTATATATGCATCCAAGCACATGGAGGCTTGGTCCTCCATGTCGAAATACTGGCTTGCAGAAGCTAGGTCCACATGACTTACCGAATCGCTCGGTGCGACACTCGGTAAGGACGGTCTTACAGGATTTTTGGGAATAAGTCTGGAATTGGAAGGATTAGGGTTGTGATGGAATGATGAGGTGGAGGTGTTTGCCATAAAGCGGGCGGGATTGGCCAGAAGCTCGTCCAGCTTCTTGTGTACGACAAAGACTTCATCCAATTTTTGTGCAATAAGGTTAAGATCTGTGGATGAATGGGAGGGTCCTGTGTCAACTTCGTGAACATTGCAGGGCAGGCTAGTACGATTAAAGGCGACAAGGGAGGCATTGTTTATTGAATTTTTACTCATGTTCTCAAATAATTCAAATGCTCCATTCTCGTCTTTATTCATAAAATTCCCTCCGCAAGAAGCGTATGCAATCTGCTTCAAAATTTCATTTAGCCCATAATAGAAAATCTGGGCTATATGACACTTAGGTATACCATGGTGCGGACATTTCCGAAGGAGATCATTATACCTTTCCTAAGCCTCATGAAACTGCTCGCCATTTTGTTGTGTGAAAGAAGTTATAGGACGACGAAGCACATTGGTTCGCCCAATTGGGAAGAATTTCTTGAGAAATGCTGTACACATCTCTTCCCAAGAATGGATGGTTCTCCCATGGGTGTGAACCATTGCGATGCTTTATCTCGCAACGAAAATGGAAACATTTTCATGAGTACAATTGATAACCTGATGTTTCTTGGTTTAACAATTTCAGCTAATCGGGTTAAGTCTTCCAAATGGAGAAAGGGATAT
The DNA here is from genome assembly GCA_037157565.1 of Thalassia testudinum. Classification (NCBI taxonomy): domain Eukaryota; kingdom Viridiplantae; phylum Streptophyta; class Magnoliopsida; order Alismatales; family Hydrocharitaceae; genus Thalassia; species Thalassia testudinum. Next base: position 74,179,047 of record JAZHRO010000024.1, on the reverse strand, counting down.
TCACTTGCAAGACCATGGAAGTGAAAGTTAATCAGGCCAATGACATTAGGTTTTAGTTCAAAATCATCCCTGCCCATGGGGACCTGAATTTGCCCTATGGTCTCTGTAGCAACAGGATTTTGATAAGAGCTAAGAGACCTAGGCTCCTCCCATTCGGGAGGGTTCTACATTTCCTCCAAGATTTCTTTAATGGCTTCAATCTGCTCATTATACATTTCCACTTGGGCTTGGAGGCAGGCTATGAGGTCTGCGGCTCCACCACCACCTGGTGGGATTTGAGGGGGGCGGTTTCCTCCCTCGGGATTTGGGGGTGGGCGTGCAGCCATGTTTGTGGAGGAGGATGTCGAATCAGTTTCTATCCTTCTAGAATTATCAGACAATTCAAACAATTCAGGGTTTTGTGACCTCCCAAACATGCACTACCACAGGAAGAATTGGGGAGATAAGAAGGGAAAAGGGGATGAGAGAAACAACGCCGTAAGGGTACACTTGTTGATAAATTAAAGCAATCAGTTTCCTAACCTCTACAATGTGCCCTTATGTTACGACCCAGTTCCCGAATCCCTACAGGACACGAGACCGGACCAACTCGACTGATCCCAAGACCCAGTCGTCCAACAAGAAAGTAACCAAAAAGTAAGACAGTAAACCACATTCACTATGCTAAGCAACAAACAGTAACAAAAGTACAGCAGTAAAGAAGTAAAACTACTACAGTACACACCACCACAACAGTAGAAAAGTAAACGAGTACAAGAAATATAATGTTCAAAATGAAAAAGTACAGAAGTGCAATAAACTACTCACTACAACTGGAAAAGGAGTACAACAGAAAGCTACAACTATTGGACTCTACTGGGCCCAGCACCCTCTGTAGCCGTAGCCTCTGGCTGCTCAACACCTGGACCTGAAGAGGGTTATGAGTACACGAAGTCAGCAAACGCTGAGTAGAGTGCCAACCAACTAACTAAACAGTAAAGGTGGACAGGTAGCTGTTGTTTTTCAATTACTTTCTCCAACTACTTATTCTTTTTCACCATTTAGTTAATTTATCAGGCCTCTTTCTTGATCTCAAATGTTCCTCATGGGAACGATCTTGATTGCACTCTTTTCCGAAGAGTAGAAGTCGCACGTGTGCTCTCCTGGCCGGGAGAGTCCCCCATGATGGTCCTACACCTAGTCAACCACCCCAAGGTCACGGACAGACGTAACGATGAGTACGGCACGCACGATAAGCTCACAGGTAGCTACCCCATACTGGCACGCAGTTAGTCGTTTCTGTTAGCGGGTGTGCCCAAAGCACAGCACAAAATCAGTGTAGGGCATAACCCTCTCAGTAACAGGGGTCTAGCCCCTAAAAACCAAACAGGGGTCTCGCCCCTCCACAGTCCGTGCACCCTCGCCTGATTACCCTGGTTTGCCCAATGGGCTTAACAAGTCGGTGTAAGGCGACTAGCTGAACCCCGGGCCCCGTAGGGTGGCTAGCTCTCTCCCTACACTAGTAGCTCTCCCCTGTACAGTGTACACGAGGGCCACAGAGTCGGTGCAAAGTGGCCAATCCTAACCCCGGGTTCCAACCCAAGGGCAGCTAGCTCTCCTCTACACTAAGAGGTAACATGCGCTCCCCTTGGTACCACATAATCAAGGGCCAGCACACTTCCCAACCCATTCCCAGATTCATTCCATTTATTTCTAGGAGCTTATCTCCTAATTCCCTGTAGGGTTCATGCTCATATTCCTCAGGCCATTTCATACCAGGTTTCGTCATTTCATTTTCCATTCTCAGGTTATACACATGCAAATTGTAATTCTATTGTTCACATTCCCATATTCAGGTTATTCACAGGTAGCTCATGTTTCCAACATTCACCTTTCCATTTCCAATTCATATACATGCAGCTCATATTATGTCATTTCATGGGTATGATAGGAAAGTTACATTCAACAGTTAACTAACACAAATACTACATATTTCATAGGCAACTGTTATTCATTTACAGGAAATTATTCTCATTCTATCTACTCATTCAAGACTTCAATTCATTCGTTTAATACAGACATTCCAGTATTTCTAGTCCTAGGATTCATGCCATATCCTAGGTTCTAATCATTCATTACACACATGCATTTAAGTTTTAATTAAATTGAGGGGAAGCCACTCTACCAGTAAACCCAGGAGTAGTGGCGGCTTGAACGGCAGGCTTACATGCCTCAGCAAGCCCCGAACCCGCAACGGAAACAAGTCCTATCACAAGAATCAATCACAAGAGAATACTCAGAATAGTATAAAAAGCATTCCAACAAGTAGGGGAAAACATACAGGAAACACCGGTATCTTAATTGAGGAAATCGAACCTCAAACGGACGTTAAACGGGTCAAAAACAGTGATTCTGACTCAAATCAGACGTTTGGAACAACTTCCAGATGTCTTAAAAGAGTCCAGAGCCATACCTCAAGTCCTGCGCTACTCCTCAGACGTCCAAGAACTCCACTGGACCGTCTGGACCCAGTTCCAGACGTCCGACAACCTCTCCTGACGTCTGGAAGGGCTTCCCATCGTATGGTGCCTCGCCTAGACATCCGAAGTGCATGGGAGGGCGTGTACCGCACCTTCCCGAAGCAACACCTGAGCGAATCCACCGAAATCTTCTAAAAAAGGCAAGGAACAGTGTCTCGGTGGAGCGGCCTGCATGGTCGTATCCGCAAAGAAGACGTACCTTCGCGAAGCCTACTTCTCAGTCGTTTGGAACCTCCTCTAGACGTCGGCTACGTCATCTGGACGTCGCTCCAAACGTTTGATTATGGGAAAAACCCAGAACCAGAACCCACTTCCGCCCTCTCGTGCTGCGCATGGCTGCGCCGCTCCCTCTCGCCTGCTGCTCCGACTGCAGCAATGTCGGGGAGGACCTCCCCGATGCACTCCTCCGCCTTGTGCACGCGTCGACCGACCGTGAGCTCACCGGTGAGCTCCCATGCGAGCTCGCAAGCTTGCTTCTCTCCCTCTCACACTGCTCCTCCTCTCCTTCTCGTGCCATGCTCGCGCTCTCTCTCCGGTCTGCTGCGCTCGCTGGAGGGAAGGGGGGAGGTGGCTGGAAATGGGGTGGTGTGAGGGAGAGGAGGGGGCTTGTATAAGGGTGTGGGGTTAGGGTTTTCGTCGGGCGGAAGGAGAGAGAAGAAGAAGAAAACGAGGGAAGTGTACTATCTGCGAGCAGCATGCGTGCAGACGTGAGCTCGTACTCAAAATTTTTGATTTCCAGACGTCTGGGAAGGTGTCTAGACGTCTGACCAGATGTCTGGCCTAAACTCCAGACGTCTTAAAAGGCTCAGACAGTACGGGTCTTAACATCATAACAAACTCAAAGGAAGTTTCATCCCCGAAACTTGTGTTAGCTAGGGTACGGAAAAAGAACAACATACGCATAACAAACTCAAAGAGGATCGAGGCCGGTCCGAAAAGACGTACCCTCAAAAAGCTCCAGGTACCGCTCTCGCATCGCCACCTCAAGCTCCTAGGTAGCCTCCTTGTACCTCTAGCTCCTCCACAAGACCTTCACCAGGGGTACCTGCTTCCGTCTCAAACTCCAGATGGCTCTATCTAGTATCTGCACTGGTTGCTCAGGGTAGGTCAGGTCGTCACCCACCTCGACACTCTCGTGGATCAGAACGTGACTGGGATCGGCGACGTACTTCTTGAGGTTGGACACGTGGAACATGTCATGCACACCAGAAAGCTGGGGAGGAAAGGCAAGCCTGTAAGTAATGGGTCCAACCTACTCCAGGACCTCAAAGGGCCCCACAAACATCAGTGCAAGCTTCCCTTTCACCTCAAAACGCTGCAGGCCTTTCATGGGCGAAACGCGAAGGAAGATGTGATCCCCAACCTCAAACTACACCTCTCTGCGTTTCCGATCGGCATAGCTCTTCTGTCTGCTCCTGAAGTGCAAAATCGTCTGTGTATCTGCTCAACCACCTCCTGACTCTACTGGATCAGCCTAGGGCCAACCTCCCACTTGGTCCCCACCTCAACCCAACTCAAGGGTGTAGTACACCTCCATCCGTACAGAGCCTCGTAGGGTGCCATGCCGATTCTCGAGTGGCTGTTATTATATGCAAACTCTGCTAGGGGCAAGTGCTCCTCCCAAGAGCCCCTCCAATCCAGTACACAGGCACGCAAAAGGTCCTCGAGCGTCTATATCTTGCACTCCGACTATCCGTCCATCTAGGGGTGGTATGTCGTGCTGAATCTCAACCGTGTCCCCAAATCCTGCTGAAACTCAGCCCAAAACTGGGACGTAAAATAGATATCCCGGTCGAACACAATCTCCCATGGAACTCCGTGCAGACATACCACGTCACGAATATACCTCTCTGCCAACTGTGCTGGTCCCAAGGTGACTCGGATCGGCAAGAAACGTGCCGTCTTCGTCAATCTATCTACAATCACCCAGACTGCATCATGTCCTCACTGGGTAACAGGCAAGCCCACCACCAAGTCCATGGTGATGCTCTCCCACTTCCACTCTGGCATTGGAAGTGGCTGCAACGACCCTGCAGGCCTCTGATGCTCGACCTTCACCTGCTGGCACACTAAACACTGCTACACGAACTCACCTACATCCCGCTTTATTCCCGTCCACCAAAAGTCACGTCTCAGATCATGATACATCTTTGTGTTCCCGGGATGTATGGTGAACCTGGAACCGTGTGCCTCAGTCAGGAGCTCTCTCAACAGCTCCTCGTCCCTGGGAACGCACAAACGTCCCCTCATGCGCAGCACCTCGTCAGTAAAGGAGAAGTCTCCAGGGTCCCCTGACAGTACTCTATCACGCAACGTCTGCAGGTATGGGTCTGCCATCTGTCCTGTGATGATGCGGTCTATCAGCTCTGGCCTCGTCTGTCGTGTCACAGTCACTACCCTACAGTGCCCTAGTAACTCTAAGGGTCGCCAGTTGCCCATCTCCGCAATGAGTCTCCAACTCTATGCCTGTAAACTGGCCAAGTGGGCGGGCGCCTTCCGACCCAAGGCGTCAGCCACCATGTTGGCCTTCCCTGGATGGTAGGAAATGCTGTAGTCATAGTCCTTCAAGAGCTCTAACCAACGTCTTTGTCTCATGTTAAGCTCCTTCTTATCAAACAAGTACCTGAGGCTCTTATGATCTGTGAAAATCTCAAAAGTCTCACCGTACAGGTAGTACCTCCAAGTCTTCAGCGCGAAGGCGACAACTGCCAGCTCTAGGTCATGGGTAGGGTAGCTATGCTCATGGGGCTTCAATTGCCACGAAGCATAAGAGACAACATGACTCCGCTACATGAGCACACCCCCTAACCCCTGCAAAGAGTCATCCATGTACACAACGAAACTGCCACTGCTGTCTGGAATGGTAAGCACAGGAGCCGAAGTCAGCCTCTCCTTCAGCTCCTGAAAACACGCCTCACAAGCGTCTGTCCAAGAAAAAGGCATGACCTTCCGGGTCAACTATGTCATAGGATGTGCAATCTGAGAGAAACCCCTGATAAACTGTCAGTAGTAGCCTGCCAGCCCCAAGAAACTGTGGATCTCTGTCACTGTACATGGTCTCTCCCACTTGAGCACTGCCTTAACCTTGGCTGGGTCCACAACCAAGCCATTCCCTGAAATCACATGACCTAAGAAGGTCACCTCCCTCAACCAGAACTCTCACTACTGTACTTGGCATACAGCCTACATCGTCTCAATGTGTCCAAAACCATCAGCGAGTGCTATCCGTACTGCACCTGATCCCGCGAGTAGATGAGCACATCACCAATAAATACCACCACGAACTGATCCAGATATGGTCTGAACACCCGATTCATCAAGTCCATGAAAACAGTGGGGGCGTTGGTTAGCCCAAATGGCATGACCAAAAACTCGTAGTGGTCGTACCGGGTGCGAAAAGCTGTCTTGGAGACGTCGGCCTCCTTGATCCTCAACTGGTGGTAGCCAGACCTCAAGTCTATCTTGGAGAAGACCATGGCACCTCGCAACTGGTCAAACAAGTCGTCAATCCTCGGCAGCGGATACCTGTTCTTGATGGTGACCCTATTCAGCTGTCTGTAGTCCACACAAAGGCGTAGGGTACCATCCTTCTTCACAAATAATACCGAGTTTCCCCACGAAGACTCACTGAGCCTCACAAAGCCCTTCTCCAGAAGGTCCTGCAACTAGGACTTGAGCTCTCACAGCTCAAGTGGTGCCATCCTGTAAGGTGTTGTAGAAATGGGGCTGGTCCCTGGTACAAGTGAGATCTCGAACTCGATTCACACTTAGGTGGTAGTCCTGGCAGCTCCTCTGGAAACACGTCGAGGTACTCCCTGACTACCGGGATACTCTGAAAGTCTACCACGGGACGGGACTCTGTCACTACACAAGCCAGGAAGCCCTCACACCCCTGGCCCAAGAGTCTCGCCGCCCAAAGTGCAAAAATGCACCTGAAGCCTCCGTCCACTAGCTGTCCGTGAAACTCAAAAGAAGACATCTCCGGTATGGAGAAGATGATCTTCCTCTCAAAATAGTCCACCAAAGCGTGGTAAGCAGACAGCCAGTCCATCTCCAGAATCACGCCGAAGTCCTCCATCGGTATCACAATCAGATCAGCGGGGAGGCTGTTGTTGAACGTACGAGTTGCTACACTAACGTATTTGGTTTTTAAAACCTTGCCGTTGTAGCTTGAAAGCGAAGAACTCGTGTTCAACAAATAAAATTTATACCGAAATGGAAATTTCGGATCGAACACAGGGAGGCTACGTCGATCTATATTCGCAATTATATTTTTTTTTAGAATTTTTCTTGAAAAGCGAGGCGATGTAATTACAATGAAGCCATAACAATAATCAAACTAAAAAGGGAGAGAGAGAGAGAGAAAAAACATGCATTCAATAATTCAAAATATTTATACAATAAAACCAAATAAGAATTACACTAGAAAGCGGAAAATCAACTACACTAGAAAGCAGGAAAATTCTACACTAGAAAGCTGTAAAGAAGAATGGGAGAGAGAAGTTATCCTCCTCGACGATCGCTTGGAGGACGAGCCTGACGAGATGATGCCTGGATGAAGGAGGATGGAGCGGAAGAAGGAGGATGAAGCAGGACGAAGGAGAACGAGGCAGCACGTCGTCGTCGTCGCGGGATCCGCTTCCAAAAGGGGATGAAAATTTGATGTTATCTCGCGAGGAGCATCCTGGGTGTGGGACAAGCTTCTCTTGAGCTTTGGAGAGGTAGAGAGGAGAAGGAAGGGATGAGAATTTCGTGTGGAGGGGGTCTCCTTTTATAGTTGCAAGGAGTGGGGACAATTTAGTCATTACAACTTTAAAAACATTAATTCAAGACCTTTAGTGAAGGATAAAACCGTCGCTAAAGGTCTGAACGTGCGCGTAGTGGGCGGCGCACGCGCGCCCGCTCGCTTGCCTGCGCACGCAACGCACGAGCACGTTCAGTCATCCTCAGCCATCCGATCGCGAGATCGGACGGCTTAGATCGTACTACTCCCGCCTCCTCAGCGCGCGCCTGATTACGTGCGATGCCGCATTACCGCCGCGCATGCAATAGTGCGTGGGCACTATCAGGCACGTGCGACCATTCGATTGTGATCCGACGCTCGCCAGCGCCCCTCGCCTGCTCGCTGCAAATCGATCCCGCTCCAGAGCCTCGCGATAAGGCGCTGAACCGCTGCGTTACGCCTCCCAAATAGTCGCGCGGATGAAATCAAGCGCGTGCATCCACAGCCGTTGGATCTTGATCCAACGATTGGGAAGGGCAGATGCGGGGGCTTCAGCGGGTGCGTGCGAACGATTGGGTGGCTGAGATGGCACCACGTGGCGCCATCTTAGCTGTCCATCTTCTGGATGATGTAGATGGTGCCACGGGTGTCGGATTGACTCGATTTTTGTGTCGTTAGGCTGCGATCGTCGATCCGAATCCATCCATGCGGTCGGATTTGTCGTTTGAAGTGCGGATTTACACCATCTTGGCCCTTGATCTTCTAGGATTCCCTGGTCACTATCTGATGCTACAGATGCCTGATTAGAGCGATCTTGGAGTCGTTGAACTCCAATCGTCGCCCTGATCACATATGTACGGTTGGATCTTCGATCCGAGGCCCCGATAAAAAAATTGCCCTGTCCAAGCACATAAAAGGAGATAATTAACCTCCATTTTATTCAAACTACTCTAAATGCAAGATGATGCATGTTATGCAATATTTATAGCATGTAATGCAATCCTATGCTTAAGAACATACATAAATAGACTTCTTAAGTAGTGTAAATGTGTTTACATCATACCCCTATACCTATCTTTTGCTAATCCCTAGCAAAAACTATATGCTATTTATAAAAGAATTAGGTTGGATTATTTGGGCATGAGTTATTTTCAATCATTAGGAAATTGTCTACTTAACATCTGAACTTTCAAAGACACTACAGTGCCCGAGTATCTGCCAAAATGCAGACCACCTCAAGCCCTCGCCTTATTCAAAGAAAATTTTCTTTTTCTCTTTTTCCTCTTTTCTAATTTTTTTTTTTTGGATTTTCAAGTTTTAAGATTTAAGAGTGGCTTTCCACAGTCATTCCACTCACCCAAGATTTGATGAGAACCCTAAGTTCTAAGCATCTTATTGTGAATATGATAGAATCGTTGACCGGCAATTAAAATGGACTTCGGATTTCTACGCCTCTAGGTGACCTAAAAAGAATTCTGCCTAAAGGTGTATCTTTACAACCTGTAGTTTTCTCCCTACTTTTATTTTTTTATGGGGTCAACACAAGGGTGAATACAGTGTATATCTCCCCGATTTATTCTATTTCTCTACTTCTTCCTAAGTGTTTTGGGAATTTTCAGTGCATTTATTGAGCTAGGTTCTGGACAACCGGTCGATGAGCTGTTACCACCAACTTGCCAGCCATACTCGTGCGACGAAGTGTGGTTTATTTCTTTTTTTTTCTTTTTCTTTTCTCCTTTTCTTTTTGATTCTTTTTTTTTTTTTAAGTAGGTGGCTTCCCTGGTCTAAGGTTTACCTAAAGGCAGCAAAAAGAGAAAAGTCCAGTGACTGGGCTCTGGACAACCTACCTATGGGCTGTTACCCACGATAACTTACCAGCCATATCACCCTAGAAGGTTCATTAGCTACCCAATTTTCGTTAGAATCGCTGAACAACGAGTCAGTGCAAAGAAAGTGCGTAGATGCTTAAAACTCAAAAATTCCCTCAAATTAAAGGGTGGGTTGATAAGTCATGTACTTATCACCCAAAGTATTTACTCCAATATGATAGAATTAAGATGGTGAGGACTCGAAAGACAAATCCACATTTTAGTGGATACACGGGCTGATTAAGTTCAAAGACCTGAAGGATCTTTGTGTTCAGATCCTAATGTAAAATTTCCTAAGATTGAAAAGTCCTAATGTCCATCTAATCCTTCCTAATTTTGATTTTTTTTTATGTATAAATAAGAAGATAAAAATAATTTACATGAATTTCACAAAGCTAACCAAATGATTCAAAAATGAATCCACCCCCCATGCCTAGCTGATGCAATGTCTTCATTGAAAAAGAGACATGAAAGAAAGGGTAGAATATGAAAGATGTCACCTGAATATGAAGCTTGTGTCAGCCTTGTGTCATATGTACAACTACTGAGTTTAATGCCGTCAGCTAGGCGAAGTCCAGCCAAAGAAGTCACAGAATGGCTAGAGCAACTGTGTCTGAGATGGGTTCTGGAATAATACAGTCAATAAGAGGCTTCAGATGTTGATCGTTGACTTTAAATGTGTTACCCATCTTTGGGTCAGAAATCTGAATGGCTCCATTTGGAAAAATCTTGTCAATTATGAATGGGTCATTCCATTTAGATCTAAGTTTGCCAGGAAAGAGATTAAGTTTAGAATCGAATAACCAGACCTTCTGGTTCGGCTCAAAGCTCTTGCGGGAAATCAGTTGATCATGTAGAGCTTTGGTCCAAGCCTTGTAGATCTTGGCATTCTCATATGCATCATTTCTAAGCTCCTCCAACTCAGATAGTTGGAGTTTCCTAGTCTTCCCAGCTAAATTTAGATCTAAATTGCATTGTTTGATCGCCCAAAATGCCCTGTGTTCAATCTCTATGGGTAGATGGCAAGCCTTTCCATACACCAAATGGAATGGAGACATGCTGATGGGCATTTTATACGCTGTACAGTAGGCCCAAAGAGCGTCCTCAAGCTTTTGAGTCAAATCCTTGCGATCAGGCCTAACCGTTTTCTACAGAATGTTCTTGATCTCTCAATTGGAGATCTCGGCTTGTCCATTCGTCTGGGGATGGTAAGGTGTGGAAATTCGGTGATTAACCCCGTATTTGGCCAACAAATTCTGGAATTGGGCATTAGTAAAATGAGTGCCACCATCACTGATGATAGCCCTCGGAATCCTGAACCTACTGAAGATATTTTTCTTGACAAAATCGACGACCACCTTGTGGTCATTGGTTCGGGTGGGAATCGCCTCAATCCATTTGGACACATAATCAACAGCAACAAGAACGTACTGATGTCCAAATGAAGGGAGAAAGGGTCCCATGAAATCGATGCCCCAAACATCGAAAATTTCGACAGGAAGAATTAGGTTTAGGGGCATCATATCTCTCTTAGTTATGCTCCCGAGTGCCTGACATTGAGAACATGACCTTGAGAAATCTTGGGCATCCTTGAATAAAGACGGCCAATAGAAGCCAGATTGCAAGATTTTTGCAGCCGTCTTTTTCCTAAAGAAATGTCCACCACACCCAGATGCATGGCAGAACTTGAGTATACTGTTGAATTCATTCTCCGGTATACATCTGTGAATAATCTGATCAGAGCCGATGTGGTACAGCTCAGGGTCCTCTCAGAAGTAGTATTTGGCCTCAGATTTGAGTCTATCCCATTGTTGCTTGGTCCAATCCTGGGGGATTTGACCAACGGCCAAATAATTAACAATGTCAGCAAACCATGGGGTGTAGACACCTAAAACTGTAAGAATAGTTTCATCCGGAAAAGTGTCAGCAATCAGAATGTCCAGACGAGAAGAATCACCTAGGAGTCTCGACAAATGATCTGCTACCACATTTTGTACCCCGATTTTATCCTTGATTTCAAGATCAAATTCTTGAAGAAGAATCCAACGAATAAGCTGGGGTTTAGCATCCTTTTTGGCCAAGAGTTGTCTCAAGGCCGAGTGGTCGGTATAGATAATAACGTAAGACCTTAAGAGATAAGCCTTGAATTTTTCCAAAGCGAACACTACAGCTAGTAATTCTTTTTCAGTAACAGTATAATTCCTCTAAGCTTCATCCAGAGTTTTACTAGCGTAGTAGATGAAAGAGGGCTTTCTATCAATTTTCTAACCTAGGACAGCCCCGACCGCGTAATCAGAAGCGTCAGTCATGATCTCAAAAGGGGCTGTCCAAATTGGTGGTTGCAAAATTGGAGCACAAGTGACTACCATTTTCAGGAAATCAAATGCCTTTCGGCATGATTCGTTAAAAACAAACGGCGTTTCTTTGGCAAAAAGATTGCTCAAGAAACGAGCAACCTTCGAGAAATCCTTGATGAATCTTTGATAAAATCCCACATGGCCAAGAAATGATCGGATCTGTTTAACAGATGTGGGAGGAAGAAGTTTAGCGATAGCATCAACTTTAGCTTTATCCACTTCAATTCCCCGTTCAGAGATTACATGACCCAAAACGATGCCTTCTTGGGTCATGAAATGACTCTTTTCCCAGCTAAGGACCAATCGTGTTTTGATACATCGCTTAAGAATCATTTCCAGATTAGCCAAACAAGAGTCAAATCATTCTCCGAAAACAGATAAATCATCCATGAAGACTTCCATAAACTCTCCCACCATGTTAGAAAATATGGCTAGCATACACCTTTGAAAAGTCGCAGGTGCATTGCATAACCCGAAAGGCATCCTACGAAAAGCAAAGGTTCCGTAGCGACAGGTGAAAGTAGTTTTTTCCTGATCCTCGGGATGGATAGGAACTTGGTTGTATCCCGAGTAGCCATCAAGAAAACAGAAGTACTTCTGCCAGACTAACTTTCTAAGATTTGATCGATGAAGGGCAGGGGAAAATGATCCTTTTTAGTGGCTATGTTCAGCTTCCTATAATCAATACAAACCCTCCAAGAGGAAGCTGAACGAGTTGTGACAGATTCTCCTCTCTCGTTAGTCACAACGGTAATCCCGACTTTCTTCGGAACAATCTGTACAGGACTTACCCAGGGACTATCAGAGATTGGATAAATAATTCCTGCATCGAGCCACTTTATGATTTCCTTTTTGACCACTTCTCGCATATTTGGATTCAATCTCCTCTGCATCTGGCGAGAAGAGAGGGATCCATCTTCCAAGAATATTCTATGATTACAGTAAGATGGCTCGATCCCCCTGAGGTCATCAATGGTCCAACCAATTTCCTCCTTATATTCCTTCAGGACCTTGATCAATTTAATCTCTTGCTCCTTTGTCAATTTAGCACTGATAATCACAGGGAGCATCTTCGAAGGTCCTAAAAATTGATATTTCAAATTCTCCGGCAATGGTTTCAATTCAAGCTGGGGAGGGTTGATGATTGATGGTAAGGTAGATGCTGAAGATTCAACAAGAGGAAGAGGTTGTGAGTGAACAAAATCAATAACCTCTTCAGAAGATGGCAAGTTAGCCATAGAGGGTTGCGGGTCAAATTCGTCATCCAAGGAGGAACTTTCGATTGAAGAAACCATCAAACAAGTTTCAATGTTTTCATTATCCTCATCAAGTTCCTCAATAAATCTACAATCCTCAAATTTGTTGATCGCCTTAAAAATATCCAATTTCATTCGTTGATCCCCAAAGGCGATTTCCATGCTACCACTTTCACAATTAATGTTAGCCTTAGCGGTAGCCAGGAATGGATGCCCCAGAATGATGGGCATGTTCCTCAGATTATCAGGTACATCCATGTCAAGGACAAGGAAATCTACAGGAAAATAGAAATCCTTGACCTTAACTATAACATCTTCAATAACGCCTCACGGGTTTGTGACCGAGCGGTTCGTTAACTGTAGCATTACTGAAGTTGGCCGAAGTTCACCTAACCCAAACTTCTCGTAAAGAGAAGTTGGAATTAGGTTGATGGATGCACCCAGATCCAAAAGTGCTCTATCAAACGTGTAATCTCCGATGACGCAAGAAATCAACGGAGCACCAGGATCTCTCTTTTTCTGAGGGAGGTAGTGCAGGATAACAGAACTAGCCTGCTCAGAGAGTACCACCTTCCTTGGAACAGATTCTCTCGACTTACGCTTTTGTGTACATAAATCCTTTAAAAATCTTGCGTAAGACGGTATGTGCTTGATAGCATCAAGGAGTGGGATATTAATCTCAACATTCTTAAATAGATTCAGAAGCTCCTCATTGCTATCAACAGACTTCTTCTTCTTTGATTTGGTTAAGGCTTCAGGAAAAGGAACATGAGTTAGATCTTTGGAATCAGGTTCCTGAGCCTTGATTTCTCCTCTAGAATTCTCCTCTCTCTCCTCAAGTTCTTCAGGATTCAAAAGATTAGAATAGTGTGGTTGTGGATCCTGAGTCTATTTACCGCTCCTCAAAGTGATAGAATTTGCAGATGCATAAGAATTTGGGTCTTAGGGAGGGTTAGGAAAGATTGGAGGATCTTGATTACCCATGAATTGTTAATTTGCAGAAGAAGAAGAAGAGGACGAGGAACCCTACTCAACCACCTGAGCATGTGCGTGTGGGTCCCTCTAATTTCCGTACCCATGGGCCTGGTTGCCCAAATTCATAATATTTCGCGGGTTGAGTATGGGTTGGGATGGTAGAGATCCGGTTGACAAGAGTTAGCAATGAGCCCGGACTACAAGTTGTCCAATGAGGTTTTCATTTGCTGCACGAGCTGGAGCATGGATCCTTGCATCTCTACAATTTGACGGTTCAAATCAGCCTGCCCTGCGGGTTGACGGGCATTCCAAGCTGGCCAATTGACCTAATTCGGAGGCAACTAAGTATATACATGACCCTGACCCATTGGTCGTTGTAGAGCATAGTTGTCAAGTCGGAATTGGGTCTGTTGCCTCGGGTTTTTCCAAGAGAAGTTAGGGTGGTTTCTCCAACCTAGATTATAAGCATTAAAGTAGGAATTGGATCTAACATTCTCTCCTACAGCACAGACATCCTCATAGGGTGAGGATAGAGAGAAAGAAAGGGAAGGATCAGAAAAACTGGGATCAAAGGCCCCAGTTTGGAACCCGTGGGGTTCCGAAAAATGCTGACTCACAGGTTGAGCCGCATCGAGTTGATTCACGAACTCCCGTCCAGAAGGAGCTCGTGAAGAATGGAATCCAGAATTTTGGGATTGAGTGGATCTAGAGTTGTTCATAGAATTACCAACCATCCACTCTTCCATTCTCTTAGCAACCAAGTCCACCTTATCGAGTTTGTTACAAATCAATTCCATATCAAATGAATGAGTCATGGACTTCATTGACATTTGATCTGGGCGGCTGGGACTAGTTAAATGTATCCATGGAGGCATGATTGATTGAATTCTCACTCATTTCCTCAAATAAATCATGTGCACTATCTGCATCTTTATTGAGGAAATTGCCTCCGCAAGAAGCATCCACATGATTTCTGAGTTGCTCAGTCAACCCATGATAGAAGATCTACACGAGTTGCCATTTCGGCACCTCGTGGTGTGGACACCTCTGCAATAAGTCCTAAAATCACTCCCAGGCCACATGAACTGCTCCCCCGGCCGCTGGGTAAAGGTAGTGATTGCCCGTCTCAAAGCATTGGTACGTCCGACTGGAAAGAATTTCTTCAGAAAGGCTAATTTCAACTCATTCCAAGTTGCAATTGGTCTTCCTATTGTCCTATACCAATGCACGGCCTTATCCCTAAGAGAGTGGGGGAAGAGCCTCATGATCATTTGCTCCTTATTTACATTTCGTGCCTTGGTGGTCTGGACCAAAGTGGTCAAGTCCTCCAAGTGCTGAAACGGATCTTCGGAGCCAAGTCCATGATAATGTTTGATCAGGCTTAACACCTGGGGCTTGATTTCTACGTCACCGGCTGGAATCTAGATGCCGGGACATTCCCCGTAATTTGAAGGATCATAAAAATCCTTCAAAGGCTGAGCGCCATGCATTCTCTGAAACCATTCCTGCATTCTCTGCATTTGTTCCAGCTGCCTTCGAAATTCTTCCTGTGGATTTCCAAGCAGAGGAGGCTGTTGGTCGGCCATGAGATCAATTTGACCAAAATCTAATTTGCACCTCCTAGAATGATCTAATGGTCCTTCCAATCGGGGATTCAATGACCGTCTTCCCAGCATAAACTAGGAGAAGGTCGGAAGAATTGGGGATAGGGGCCCTGCAGCACAACAAAACAAGGCTGTCCTTAAGTGGGTAGCCTAAGGATCTACTGACTCCCAAAACCTGCCTTAAGACTATAAATGATTTACTCTACTTGTGTCTGTTCAATCCAACCAGTTAGAAGGAGGGACTGGGGAGAAGGTTCTTCCTTCGGCTTTCGCCTCCGGTTCCTAATGTACCCCCCAGCCACGGTCATTTAACGCTACTCCCCTGTCTAGACATCAGATTAATCAGTACAAGTAGGTTAATCAAAGACAATCTCAGACTAGGCAATGAAGAGCGAATCAGACCTTAAGGCCAACGTCTACTCAATTTTATTAAGGCCTGGGATTGTGGTGCTTATGGAATGTGATGGGCCCTTAAAATGGGTTGTGCCCTTAATGATTGATTGAGATTTGTGTAAGTGCGTGCACAACTAGGGTTTTCAAGCAAGATTATTTGTGATGCATGGATTTTAATATTCAAATCTTGCTTAAGTAGCTTTTAGAGTTTCAAATTAGGTGGATTGCAATCCAGTTTCTAGGCAAACCAAGTTGTCAAACACGGGTGAAGATTGTTTTCCTTTAAAACCAAAAAGAAAGTGGAGTGCCTGGAATAAACCTAGATTGAAAACCCTAAGGAGGAGCTACTTGATGAGTTGATTTTAAGTAGAGTGGTGCGGCCTAAACAACTCAAACAACTAGCCATAAATGCACCACTAAGTTAGGCACTCAAAGACGGTTAACCTAGAATGATTTCTACTCTTTTATGTGTTGCTTTGTATGTACCGGTTCCATAGATCAGAACCCGGTTGAGTAGAAACAAATCAATTCGGTTAAGTGCCTTGAATGTGGGTGTACGTTGTGTGTTTGTTGAAAATTTCCCCACAAGATTATCTTTTTGTTGTTTTTATATAAATGAGGGTGGAATGAATGTGAGTGAGAATCCAAACAACCAAACTATTCCTAGGATTTATGCAAACACCTAGGTTAATTGGAATTTGGATTTAATGTGGCGAATGAAATCTATGGAGGGGGGAAGAATGGGGAGCACTTACAGTTGTCTTCAACTGCACTTTACTCCAGTCTACCGCTTGATGATTCCCTAATGGAGGTCTCTGCAAAACAATAGACACAAGAGAAAGCAAGTTAGAAAATAATAAAGTGTAAGAAATGCGAAAAGAAGATCAGAAATCATTGCCTCCCCTGCAACGGTGCCAAAATGTTGAACGTACGAGTTGCTACGCTAACATATTTGGTTTTTAAAACCTTGTCGTTGTAGCTTGAAAGCGAAGAACTCATGTTCAACAAATAAAATTTATACCAAAATGAAAATTCCGGGTCGAACACAGGGAGGCTACGTCGATCTATATTCGCAATTATATTTTTTTTTTAGAATTTTTCTTGAAAAGAGAGGTGATGTAATTACAATGAAGCCATAACAATAATCAGACTAAAAAGGGAGAGAGAGAGAGAAAACATGCATTCAATAATTCAAAATATTTATACAATAAAACCAAATAAGAATTACACTAGAAAGCGGGAAATCAACTACACTAGAAAGCAGGAAAATTCTACACTAGAAAGGTGTAAAAAAGAATGGGAGAGAGAAGTTATCCTCCTCGACGATCACTTGGAGGATGAGCCAGATGGGATGACGTCTGGATGAAGGAGGATAGAGCGGAAGAAGGACGAAGCAGGACGAAGGAGAACGAAGCAGCACGTCGTCGTCGTCACAGGATCCGCTTCCGAAAGGGGACAAAAATTTGATTTTATCTCGCGAGGAGCACCCCGGGTGTGGGACAAGCTTCTCTTGAGCTTTAGAGAAGTAGAGAGGAGAAGGAAGGGATGAGAATTTCGTGTGGAGGAGGTCTCCTTTTATAGTTGTAAGGAGTGAGGGCAATTTGGTCATTATAACTTTAAAAACATTAATTCAAGAACTTTAGTGACGGATAAAACCGTCCTTAAAGGTCTGAACGTGGGCGTAGTGGGCGGTGCGCACGTGCGCCCGCTCGCTTGCCCGCGCGTGCAACGCACGTGAACGTTCAACCATCCTCAGCGGTCCAATCGCGAGATCGGATGGCTTAGATCGCGCTACACCCGCCTCCTCAGCACGCGCCCGATCTCATGCGACACCGCGTTACCACCATGCATGCAATAGCGCATGGGCACTATCGGGTGCACGCGATCGTTCAATCGCAATCCAATGCTTGCTCATGCCCGCTCGCCCACGCCCCTCGCCTGCTCGCTGCGAATCGATCCCACGCCAGTGCCTCGCGATAAGGCACTGAACCATTGTGCTACGCCGTCCAAATAGTCGCGCGGATGAAATCAAGCGCGTGCATCCACAGCCGTTGGATCTTGATCCAACGGTAGGGAAGGGCGGATGCGGGGGCTTCAGCAGGTGCGTGCGTATGATTGGGCAGTCGAGATAGCACCACGTGGCGCCATCTTGGCCGTCCATCTTCTGGATGATGTAGATGGTGCCACGGGTGTCAGATTAACTCGATTGTTGTGTTGTTAGGCTGCGATCGTCGATCCGAATCCATCCATGCGGTCGGATTTGTCATTTGAAGTGCGAATTTACACCATCTTGGCCCATGATCTTCTAGGGTTCCTCGATCACTATCTGATGCTACAGATGCTTGATTAGGGCGATCTTGGAGTCGTTGAACTCCAATCGTCGCCCTAATCACATCTGTACGGTTGGATCTTTGATCCGAGGCTCCGATAAAAAGTTTGCCCTGTCCAAGCACATAAAAGGAGACAATTAACCTCCATTTTATTCAAACTACTCCAAATGCAAGATGATGGATGTCATGCAATATTTATAGCATGTAATGCAATCCTATGCTTAAGAACATGCATAAATAGACATCTTAAGTAGTGTAAACGTGTTTACATCAGCTGTGTCCCCCAACACTGACCTCACAACCTGTGTAAACCTCCTCAGCTACAAACAGCTGACCACCCAGACCACTAATTACAAACGGATCCTCTGACAACACACAGTCCTGTCTCAAACTGATGGCAAAACTGGCAGCAACAAATGAGTGCATGGCGTCGGAATCAAAAAGCGTGTAAACTAGTCTGCCGAAAACTGTAACCATACCTGCTACCACTAAACCTGAAGCTCTGGCGTCTCTATGTGTCAGGGCGTTGATATGCCCCTCAACTCTAGGTGCGGACGAAGCAGCCACACTCTACGTCGGACGGGTAGCCGCTGGTCGGTACCCTCCCCGCGACTGCTGACCTCCCCCACACGTCTAGGAACCACGGCTTCTTGCTCGTCCTCCAGCGCTCGGTGCGGGGAGCATCTGCTGACCTCCAGCCCTAGATGGGTAGTCCCTCCTGATGTGGCCCGACTGGCCACACTGGTAGCAAAGGGGAACCCGACTCCCACCCTCGGTAGGTCCCTGCTGACGGCTGAGTGAGGGTCCAGTGTTAGCAGCTGGCCCCTGTCGGGGGCCCCCAAAGGCCACTGACAGCCCCACAAAGCATGACGGCTCTCCTGCGGGCGCCACGTGCCTCCTCTCTTGCCGGTCGTGTGAGTAGTCTGGCTGGTAGGGCCTCTTCCATCCGCTGTCAGTGTCACGTGCGGACAGGTTGGTCTTCTCATATGTCATAGCTGCCTCCACCACTCTAGAGAACGTAGGCAGCTTCAGGGGTTTGACATACCCCCGAATAGCAGGCCAGAGCCCCTCAGTGAACCTCCACAGGCGCTCCTCCTCAGTAGCTACAGCTGTCATAGCGAAATGAGACAGCTCCAACAAACGCGTGCGATACGCCATCCCCTGGCGGAGAGTGTGGAACTCCCACCTCCTCTGATCCTGCCACGTCTGGGGAAAGTACTGCTCATAGAAGAGGGTGACGAACTGGTCCCAAGTCGGCTCGACCCTCTCCTAACCTCTGACCGCCCTCCACCACTTGTGTGCCACGCTCTCCAACTAGTGCATGGCAAAGGCCACGCGGCACTCCCAAGGGGGCGAAGGGTGTCGAACACCTTCTCGATCTGTTCGAGCCAGTCCTCCACCTCGGTTGGATCCTCATCCCCCTTTGAAGGAGGGGGGCTTCAGCTTCCGGAACTGTCCGAAAAGTTCGTAATGGCACTGAAGTGGGGAAACTGGTACACCTCTAGGCAAGGAGGGCTCGTGCTCTAAAGTGTCTGAGGACGATGGGGGCGGTGGAGGGCCACCCCCTCCCCCACGTCTAGCGCTGTGTTTGTCTGGCGGTCACACAGAGGACTCCCCCTCCGCAGCCCCAGGGAGAGGTGCCCGTGGAGGCGGGTGGAGCTCCTCTCGTACGATCTTCCATATCAGCTAGGCGAGGTCCTAGGCCTGAACGTCGGAAGTAGTGCCTGAGCCACTGAGACATCGGGCTCAACACGTCTGCCCCTCCGACCTCGTCCTCGGCCGCGTCCGTGGCCTACCTCACTGACTCCACGTCGAGGCATCTCCTGCAAGGAGACGCGGACAACAGAACAGGAAGACGTCAATTCTAACTAACATTCAGCAAAGGAACCTCAGAACAGATGTCAAAAGGTACATTGTGGTGGTTACTCTAGTTACAAGCAAGTGAATTGGTTATTCTCAAGCTAGTTGATTCACTTCTCGGGGCAACCTTGCTCTGATACCATCTTGTTACAACCCAATTCCCGAATCCCTACAGGACATGAGACCGGACCGACTCGACTGATCCCAAGACCCAGTCGTTTAACGAGAAAGTAACCAAAAAGTAGGACAGTAAACCACATTCACTATGTTAAATAAATAGCAGTAACAAAAGTACAGCAGAAAAGAAGTAAAACTACTACAGTACACACCACCACAATAGTAGAAAAGTAAACGGGTACAGGAAATATAATGTTCAAAATAAAAGAGTACAGAAGTGCAACAAACTACTCACTACAACTGGAAAAGGAGCACAACAGAAAACTACAACTACTAGGCTCTACTGGGCCCAGCACCCTCTGCATCTGTAGGCTCTAGCTGCTCAACACCTGGACTTGAAAAGGGTTATCAGTATGCGAAGTCAGCGAACGCTAAGTAGAGTGGCAACCAACTAACTAAACAGTAAAGGTGGACAAGTAGCTGTTGTTTTTCAATTACTTTCTCTAACTAATTCTTTTTCACCATTTAGTTTATTTATCAGGTCTCTTACTTGATCTCGAATGTTCCTCGTGGGAACGATCTTGATTGCAGTCTTTTCCGAAAAGTAGAAGTTGCACGTGGTGCACTCCTGGCTAGGAGAGTCCCCCATGATGGTCCTACACCCAGTCAACCACCCCAAGGTCACGGACAGACGTAACGGTGACTACGGCACGATAAGCACATGGGTAACTACCCCGTACTAGTACGTGGTCAGTCGTTTCCGTTAGCTGGTGCACCCAAAGCACAGCACGGAACCAGTATAGTGCATAGCCCTCTCAATAACAGGGGTCTAGCCCCTACGAACCAAACAAGGGTCTCGCCCCTCCACAATCCGCGCACCCTCACCTGACTACCCTGGTTTGCCTAGTAGGCCTAACAAGTCGGTGTAGGGTGGCTAGCTGAACCCTGGGTCCCATGGGGTGGCTAGCTCTCTCCCTACACTAGTAGCTCTCCCCGGTACAGTGTACACAAGGGCCACAGAGTCGGTGCAAAGTGGCCAATCCTAACCCCGGGTTCCAACCCAAGGGCAGCTAACTCCCCTCTACACTAAGAGGTAACATGCGCTCCCCTTGGTACCACGTACTCAAGGGCCAGCACACTTCCCAACCCATTCCCAGATTCATTCCATTTATTTTCAGGAGCTCATCTCCTAATTCCCCGTAGGGTTCATGCTCATATTCCTTAAGCCATTTCATACCAGGTTTCATCATTTCATTTTCCATTCTCAGGTTATATCATGCAAATTGTAATTCTATTGTTCACATTTCCATATTCAAGTTATTCACAAGTAGCTCGTGTTTCCAACATTCACCTTTCCATTTCCAATTCATATACATGCAGCTCATATTATGTCATTTCACGAGTATGACAGGAAAGTTACATTCAACAGTTAACTAACACAAATATTACATATTTTGCAGGCAACTGTTATTCATTTACAGGCAATTATTCTCATTATATCTACTCATTCAAGACTGCAATTCATTCGTTTAATACAGACAGTCTAGTATTTCTAGTCCTAGGATTCATGCCATATCCTAGGTTCTAATCTTTCATTACACACATGCATTTAAGTTGTAATTAAATTGAGGGGAAGCCACTCTACCAGTAAACCTAGGAGTAGTGGGGGCTTGAACGGCAGGCTCACGTGCCTCAGCAAGCCCCGAACCTGCAACGGAAATAAGTTCTATCACAAGAATCAATCACAAGAGAATACTCAGAACAGTATAAAAAGTATTCCAACAAGTAGGGGAAAACATACGGGAAATGCTGGTATCTTAATTGCGGAAATCAGACCTCAAACTGACCTTAAACGGGTCAAAAATAGTGATTCTGACTCAAACCAGACGTCTGGAACAACTTCCAGACATCTTAAAAGAGCCCAGAGCCATACCTCAAGTCCTGCGCCACTCCTTAGATGTCCAGAAACTCCACTGGACCGTCTGGACCCAGTTCCAAACATCCGACAACCTCTCCAGACATCTGGAAGTGCTTCTCGTCATCTGGTGCCTCACCCAGATGTTCGAAGTGCGTGGGAGGGCGTGTCCCATGCCTTCCCGAAGCAACACCTACGCGAATCCACCGAAATCTTCTCAAAAAGGCAAGGAACAGTGTCTCGGCGGAGTTACCTACATGGCCGTATCCGCAAAGAAGACGTACCTTCGCAAAGCCTACTTCTCAGTCGTCTAGAACCTCCTCCAGATGTCGGCTACGTCGTCTAGACGTCACTCCAGATGTCTGATTTTGGGAAAAACCCAGAACCAGAACCCGCTTCCGCCCTCTCACGCCACGTGTGGCCGCGCCGCGCCCTCTCGCCTGCTGCTCCAACAGCAGCAGTGTCAGGGAGGACCTCCCCGACGCACTCCTCTGCCTTACGCACGCGTCGACCGGCCGTGAGCTCACCAGCGAGCTCCCATGCAAGCTCGCAAGCTTGCTTCTCTCCCTCTCACGCTACTCCTCTCCTTCTCGTGCCACGCCCGCGCTCTCTCTCTGGTCTGCTGCGCTCGCTGGAGGGAAGGGGGGAGGTGGCTGGAAATGGGGTGGTGTGAGGGAGAGGAGGGGGGCTTATATATGGGCGTGGGGTTAGGGTTTTTGTTGGGCGGAAGGAGAGAGAAGAAGAAAACGAGGGAAGTGTACTGTCTGCGCGCAGCATGTGTGCAAAAGCGAGCTCGTACACAAAATTTTCGATTTCCAGACGTTTAGGAAGGTGTCCAGACGTCTGACCAGATGTCTAGCCTAAACTCCAGATGTCTTAAAAGGCTCAGACAGCACGGGTCTTAACACCTTAGACCTAAAGATCTAAGTTACCTACTATCACAACCTACGAAAACAAATGAGAGCACCGCAGAACCACCAGGCCAGATTGAAAGGCCGTTTGTCCCAATCTTAGACATCCGATAGCACACGGGAACCACACCAGCACGTAGGCGCTACACGTAGGTAGTTAGACCTCCAATCCTTCATAGGGGTCAAGTTGCTATCAGTTTTAATTTAGAGGCTTACGATCAAGTACTCTAGGAATGTGAAGGGCGTTGTATACGGGTAATGCCCAAATGCACTGATTTTAAGAGTGTGTAAATCAAGCATGCAATGAGGAAATCTCCCCGAATTGGAGTTTTAGATGGTGAATGGCTTTTAGAATTTTAGCCTTAAGTAGTATGGATTTTAGGATTTCACTGAGTTACCAATTCAACCAATCTCCGGGTTTTGAGAAAACACAAGTTCTTTTATGCCCAACAAACCCTTCTTCAATGTGAATTAGTTAATGCATGCTAAAAATGCAATGGGCTTCCATAGATGGAAATTTCTATGTGTGGATGCACAAGTCTATTTTAGATCAATGTGAAAGGGAGCCAATGCACTTTAATTCAAGTGCTCCCAATCATCCAAATGATGTTCCACACAGGGCTCAACCATAAGATGATGTAAAGAAAATTAAAATGTTGGGGTTGAAATATTCGGTATCAAATCTAAGGTAATTGAAAATTCATGGTGGGGTTGGAATCAACTCAATTCCAAGTCTCCCCACCAAAAGTGTGATCCCGAAATGTGAATAAATGAGGCAAGGAGGGATGGCAATCAATCAATTTTAACTTGCCTCAAAGAAAACTTCACACAATGAAGGATTCAAGAATCAAGATTCTTGGATTTTCGCTATGCGAAGTTTTGCCGGAAATCAAGGGGCGGTGGGGGTGATAGCAAACAATCAACAAGTGATTTTTTAATCCACTTGCCCCAAGGAATTCCCAAGTATTTTTAGGTTTTTTTTTTTTTTAGGTGACAAGTTAACCTAAGTTACTAAGAGAGAGATACCTACCTCTTCAGCAACGTGGGCGAAGCTCCAATGTGGTGCCAGCAACTTCACGCTCTCGCTTCCACCTTGGATTTACCTACGTTTCCATCCTCCTCTGCTTATCTCCTTGCAACTGGTTTACCTGCACACAAGCAAACAAAGCACCCGTGAAGAGAAGGGTGTGAGAAGAGAAAATCAAAGGAATGAGAATAGAAACTTACCTTAATTTGCACCTCCCCGGCAACGGCGCCAGAGAAAGCGTGGTGCGACTCGAATAGGTTTTGTTAATATGGTGATATTATCATTGAAATTAGTATAGTGAGTTAACCTAAATCGAGTCTAACCAGCTTCATAAAAATTTTTAACCTGGCCTACTTAATTTTATGTTAGTCGCTTTTAGGCCCAGGGTCGATCTCAGGGAGGTGGGAATTTGAAGGTTAAGGAGTTTCTACGCCTTTCTTAAAATGTATCTCTTCCTTGCATTTATTATGTTTTTTGATTTTTTCTATTTTTTAAGATTTTTGTTGGTGATAATGTTGTCCTTGAGGTACACCCTCAAAATCAAATTCTTGGCCTTGAGCTAAATGGTTCTTGGCTTGTAGCCAACTTGGGGTTCTCAGAAATTGATCTTGTTATTCGCAAGATCGAGTACCTACAAGACAAGAATTATCTTTTCTCTTTTACTCTTTTTTTATCTTTTTAATAGCAAGAAATAAAAGATAAATGAAAACGAGGTAGGTTGCTAGAAAAGAAAAAAATACTTAGCTTAGTATATGCATAGATATATAGTAGATACAGAATATACATATGTATATAATTATATACTACATATAAGGGTGGAGGTGGAAGTGGAAATGGAATGTAGCACAATGTCAATTTGGTCCACTTCTAGTAAGACGCAACCAACAAGACTGAGTGCCGTGTGAATTATGGGGCGGATGTGTGGGTGTGAGGGTGGAAGCGCTTGCTTTGCACGGATATCGGAGAATATCAGCAGCTGGTGCAGATATTCCCGCGATACGATGCGCGGTGGAGGGACTAGTGCACGAGATTATGGGTGGTGAAGTGTATATATGGATATGGGTAGGTGGATATATATGTAAACATATATATATATAGTTGTATATATATACATATAGATATGTAAATATATATATGTATATATTTTTTTATAACTATATATATATAGTTGTATATGTATATATGTATATATATGTATTTGTATAAATATATATATATATGTGAGTGGATATATATATATATATGTGTGTATATGTGAGTGTATAAGGGTGTGTGTGAGTGTGTACTAGTATGTGTGTGTGTACAAGTGGGTGTGTGTGTATGCTGGCGCAAGAGGGGAGCGTAGCAGATAAGCTGTCTACTGCGCTGCCCCATTGTCTGATGCACGAGGATGCGCAGGTGCAGGAGGGAGAGCGCGCTCAATGCGTTGGGGAGCACCTGCGCTCTCTTCATGCGTGGATGGGTGCAGGTGAGCGCAACGCAACGCACAGCGCTGCGGGCGGGCGTGGTGAGGTGCAAACGGGTGCGGGCAACCGGCTGGCGTGGGTAGCAGGTGAGGAGAGAGAGCGCTGTGCCACCGACTAAGTGAGAAGCGAGCCGGTGCTTACAGTGTCACGCAGACCGTGCACTACAATGCGCTACAGTGCGCGTGCGGTCTGGCGACCGGTAGCAGCCAGTTTCGCGTGCTGGGTGAGCTGTGAAGCGCCTGCGCACATGGGAAGAAGCTGCGCACGGCCTGCTGGCGTGCACGCGGTGACCGGCGGAGCTACAGGTGGGCATGTGGTGCTACTGGAGCTTCTGAGCTTGAAGCTCTAGCAATGGCAGAGAAGGCTAACTGCAGTAAAAACGAAAGGCGAAACCACCATGCCCACCTGCTCACGAAAGAGCTGGGCGATGGTGGAACTCATAGTGGTGGTCTGAGACCACTGTGGGTTTTCTCCTGCCCACGGTGTGTCTCTTCTCAGTGAGAAGAGATACTATGTATGGAGAGGGAGAGGGAGGAGGTTGGCCCAGGGTGACAGTGGATCTGAAGGTCTAAAGGTGCCTGAAAGTGCATGCCCTCACAAGGGAGAGAGCCAGGGGTTTTAAAGAGGAGGAAGCATGCCACAGCCATGCTGCTGGCAGCGCACATCCTGCCATGCTGTTGGTAGGAGGAGAGGCGCAAAGAGGTGTGCATGCCCTATGCCCTGCGGTCACGCGAGAGAGAAAAATTCAAAGTAAATAAAAAAATGAAAATGGTGAAATTGCAATGCTGCACTTGAGGAAGATGTTAATTAATAGATGGCCAATTATTCACGCTCTCCTCCCCTCTTTATAAATGCATGCAGGCGTCTATTTACAAATGCAATTACAGCTACATAAGATGCAATGGCAGTGCTAGGAAATAACAAAAGATGGTATATTTACTGATGTATTTTTGGTGTGCAAACACTGGTTCACCCAAACCAGCCAACCGGTCCACACTAAATCACACGCGACACGTGTCTAGCAGTGATTGGATGCTACCGCATGTTTCGGATCACCTACGTCCGTGCACCCCACCGCCCGATGAGTAACACACGTCGTGCTGCTGCACTTTCCCGCTCCGTGCAAATGCATGAACGCATGTGCACTTTCCCTAGCCACTCGTCACCTCTCCGTGAGCTGCCGCTGCCATGCATCGCACTCTCGACACTCGCCACCACCGTCGCCACAACTTTTGCGGTAGGAAGCCTGAGTTTTGCAGATTTTCACCCGGGTCCCTGGGAAAAGTTTTTTGATTTAAGTGAAGGAAAAGCTTCCTCTCTTAATTTAAGAGACTTAGAGAAGATGACGACCTGAGGACCCAGAGGGGTCCTTATATAGTCCTATAGGTTGTTACAAATAGGTTAGGAGGGTGACATACCCAAATTACCCCTAGGGTTGGGTCCACCTTACATTTAGGTCATTGTTGACTTGTTTTGGCCATAACTAGAGCTATACACCTCGGATTTGCACAAAACAAGCGTCACCGGAAAGCTTGCAACGAGGGGAATCCAATGGTATCATATATAGCACCCTTTTGACAATATTCAACTAGGGGTTGACTCAAAACACACATTTTTAGCAATTTGAGAAGGTGCTGACACCAGCACCGAACTACAACTGGGTTTCTGGGTTCGAATGGACCTGGACCACCTTGAAATGACTCAAAACCTGAATTTTTGGATATTACAGAAGGAACCCCATCAAGGTTTTGTGATGTGGCAACATCGACCTCTACAAGGAGAGGCGAACCCTTGTCCAATGCCAATTGGCTCCTCTTAAGGCTTTTGTAGCTTTTCCCCTTCCCTTTGTACCTTTTTTCCTTTTGTGCTTAGCCCCTCATTTTTTCTTTTTTTCTTCTTGGCTTTAACATTGCCCGATAATAGTGCCACTTTCCCAATTTACCTCTTTTGTTGGTAGCATAAAGCTTCATGCACCTCTTGCACCACCCACCCACAACATTAGCCACCTACACCATTGCTTACCTCCTACACTTCCCGCATCTTACATCGACCACGAATAGCGTTGCCTTTTGATGCACCACTTGCCACCTCTTCTTCCTTATAGGATTGGATGTTAAGGGTTTAGGATTTGTTTTTTTTTTCAGGTGAAAAGGAATGCCATCGAATCATTAATGGTAATCCAGGAGAGCTTTTATTGATAAAAAGATAGCAAAAAAGTTACATGAGTGAACCCCATTGGTGTATGAGATTCCAGCAATTATTGACAATATTATCCACATTCACTAGACTCTCCTGAAACAAGCTCTCATTTCTAGCTCTCCATACCAACCATAGAACTACCACCGTGGGCAAGTATGGCTTATTCACCCTCAAGAAGGAACTCCAGAGACTCTCCCACGTGGGAATAGATTCCCTACACACCTTCCTCCAGACACAATCTGTAATCATGCAAGTAGAAAAAATATGAATACTGGAGTCATTATGCAAACCACACAAGTGGCAGAAGTGAGTGGGGGTGCCCATTCTCCTATGCCTCAAATCTCCAGTTATCAGGCCATCTCTTCTGCATAACCACAAAAAAATTTGTACCTTCAATGGTACCTTCAATTTCCATAGCTTTTTCCCAATCTCATCCACTTCAGCCATTCTAGACAAATTGACAAGCTTATCATAAGCTGCCACTGAGGAGAACGTTCCCTCCCATTTGTATGTGTCATACTCCTCAAGTGTGGGTTTGAATGCAGCAAGTTCCTGCATAAGACGTTCATTTTCTGCTCGTGTTCTTGTTTCATGACCACTCCCCATCTCATTGTTCAAAGACCAATTCTCAGAGGCCATGTCCCAGTAGTCATATACCACAACATCTTTATCAGTAGCAGCTGAAAATGCAAGTGGGTACTGATAAATGTCAGTTTATCATCATTCTTATGCATTAAAACTAACCTAGCTCTTAGGATTTTACTCCGCAAACGGATTTTTGGGCTGCATTTAGGCATAAATTAGGATAGGCATGCATTGCATTTTTTATTGTCGTTTTAATGTGTTTTTGTGAGTGTTAGGGATGTACAGATGCACAGATCCCTAAAACCCTAGCACTCAAGAAGGAAAATGGTGAAGGAGAAGCCCAGACTAGCTGGAACACAGCTTGATCCAGCTCACCACAGCTGAAACCTAGCTTACTTGAACTAGGGTTAGCTCATCCCAACTCCATTTAGCTAATCACAGCTGGATGGTAGCTCAAGAGAGTTCACCTTAGCTTACCCTAGCTCAAGTCAGCTCAGATCCAGCTCAACTTAGCTGAGTCTAGCTCATCTCAGCTCCCACTAGTTCACAGGGAGCTCTAGCTAGCTCAGCTGAGTTGACAGGAGTTCACCTCAGCTCACATCCAGCTCAACTTAGCTGAGTCTAGCTCATCTCAGCTCCCACTAGTTCACAAGGAGCTCTAGCTAGCTCAGCTGAGTTGACAGGAGTTCACCCCAGCTCAGATCCAGCTACATCCAGCTCCACTCAACTCCAGCCAGCTGAAGAAGATTTCATCTCAGCTAAGGAAGCTTAAGTCCAGCTCCCGGGGATTCAGCTTAGCTCAACTCAGTTGAGCTAAGCTACCTTAGCTGCCTCAACCAGCTTGATTCTCCCCGAGAGCACCAGACCTAGCTCACCTCAGCTCATTTTGGTAGAAGCTAGCTCACTTTAGCTTGGCTTAGCAACTAGCAAAGAACTAGCAAGCTAAGCTAGCTAGAGTAGCCCCATGCCAGCCTCTTCAGCAGCAGCCAGCTCCAGCTCTAGCTCCAGACTTCTCCTCCTCAGCTCTTCTCCCTGAAAACCCTAGCTCCAAATGCCTCCAACTCTACTCCCTATTAGCTAAGCTAGCTAAGCTGCTTAACATAGCTAGTCCACCTCCATGGCACCAAAACCTACTACCCTACTACCTAAGCTCCAGCAAAAAGACCACCTACTCCTACTTTATTTTGGTGCCAACTATCCCTTCCATCACCACCCTACATCCACCATCAAAGCCCATCTCCACCCTCCATTTTTTCCCTCCAAAATTGCCTTCTAGAAGGTATTTTTGGAGGGAAAATCAAGGCACCTCTTCATTTCCCTCCCATTTTTCCCTCCAAAAATAACCAAGCACCCCTTCATTTCCCTCCAAAAAAACACCATAACCACCCCCTTTCCCATCCTATAAATACCCTACCCTACCACCACATAATTCCCATCCTCCCTTAGTGTATTTTCTACCTACATCCACCTATACCTACGCCCAAGGAGAAGGAGTAGAGAAGGAGATTAAAGGGGCACACCACCAGCCCTTTTGGTGCCTTCTTCTCCCCACTCCCTTCAACTTGGGCCACGCCAAGGAGGAGGACTCTCCCACTTCAAGGAGGATGGCCAGGCAAAGGAGAAAAGCTTAGGGTGGACGTCCACCCTTGGAGAGAAACTTAGGGCACGCCCCCTTAGGGCTTGCCTTGGAGGTCATCACCTTGGCGGAGTTCTGCAAGGAAGGAGTTGAAGGATTCTTTTCAAGCTTGGGAGCCACCAACCTTGGAGCAAGAAGCCCTCTTCTTCACCATCTATTTAGAGGATTTGTGTTTTCTTTTACTTCAATTATCTAGTAGTAGAAGCATTCCTCTACTAGGCATTTTTTGTTAAACACTTTATCAATTATCTAGTTGCCTTCTTCGCATATTTTGTTTGCATTTCTATTTGCTTATTTTCAGCATTCTTCACTTCCTTTCCCTAATTATTCTAGGTTTCCACTTGCCTAGAGTGAGCTTAGGGAGAGGCTCTACTTGCCACTTTAGAGTAGTTTACTTAATTGGAAGTGTAAACACTTTTCCCGCCATAATTTCGCATGTTGCCTTAGTTCAAAAACAAAAAAAAATGGTATATTGAAAATTACCAAAAGAAAGTTGAGATATATTCCAAGCAAGAGAATCAATTTTGCAACCATATTGCCTCCTTGGACGACCCTAGATACTTCCCTATCTAGGATTATAAATTTAAGAGCGAAAGCGGATTTACGCGTTACAACGACGTATTTTAACAAACCGCGTATTTTCGCTATCACTTTTTGGCGCCGTTGCCGGGGAGGCACGGCTTTGCATTAACTCATTTTCTCTTGCTTGAAGTGGATCTCATCCCCTTCTCTTTCTTTCTTTTGTGTGTGCAGGAACTACAGCGGGAAAGCGGGAATCTGGAAGCGAGAGCTTAAAGATCCTTTTCTTCCCGCGAAAATTCAGGTTGGTTCCTCTTTCTAGTCACATAATTAATTAAAACTACCAAAAATATATTAAACTTGGATTTCAGGACCCTAAACACTTAAATTAAGTGGAGTGGTGCATTTTAAAATCATTGTTTGCTTGTATGCTTCTTTAGCACCATTCCATTGCAAGTATTGGTGTTCTATTTTTCGGATCTAGATTTCTATCCAGACTTGAAAAATCGATTCCTAACACCACAGGCCTCCTAAAATCATAAAATTTCATAGAGTGATTCCCAATTAAGTTTGGAACATCTGTTCCAAATTTCAAATCAATTGGATTTGTATTTAATTTTTAAAAATTCGTGGATTACAGAGGGGTCACACCCTCTAATCTTCCTGTTTTGCTACTGTCCGTGAATTTTCAGAATTTTTATACTCATCCAATTTTTGTGAAATTTATCTTGTTGGAATCCCTGTGAAATTTTACATATCATATAAAATCATAAAAATTTTCTGAGGTCGGTGGTAATACTGAAAAGTCTATAATACCCACGGGTATTATTTCTGGACTTTGACACCAGTACAATTAAAAATTCAAAACTATTATCAAACAAATTCCTAAAATCTTACAAAAATCTTTTCTGGAATCCTTGTTTGATTTTCTTCAAAGTAGTGGTGTTGTTTGACTTGTTTGGACCACTACTTAATTCTGAAAGCTAAAAATAATTCATTGGTAGTTAAATTTCTGTCTCAGGGATAATTGGTTTAGGGTTTCTTCTTTCTCTTTAGAGACTCAATTAAAAGGAAATATACAATCACACATACAACTTGTCTTTCCTTTGATTGTGAACTTTCAAACTTGTTTGAAAACTTAAAGAGAAAAACCCTAAAATTCATTTAATTAAATCACATCCTAAAAGACAAAAATATAAAAAAATTGTGTGACAACTTGATTTTCATTGGAGCCACTCTCCAATTCCTGCACACACACAAAAAAATCAAATAACAGGGCAACAACCCAATAAACGCCCTCCACATTCCGTGTGCACTATAGAATCCTAGACCTAATTAAAATTTGTAGCAACTTGACCCCTAAGGCTTTATCAACTTAGGCTTGCTATTTAGGTCTTAAGTTTTCTTTAGTTAGTACCAATTCTGTCATCTATATCTGGTGTTCAGGCTGAGGGGCCGTGTCAAACGACCAGGCGCGGGTTTGTACAAGCACCTGGGGTTTTCCCTGGGAAACGTTTGGGCCCAAACCTCCCCTTAAGCAACTTGGCTAGATTTGTTGATAGAACGGGTATTCACTATTGACTACTTATTTCCTATATAGACCAAGTCTTAGGTTATTATTAGGGAGTCACATTTAAGTTAGGTCTAGTTTTGTCTGTTTGATTTGCACACTTTCTCTCATCTCCATCTCTTCTCCTCCCCTCCCGTTTCTTCCATTTTGCACGGGCGGCGGTCCAAAACTCCACACTTGGAGGGACCACTTGATTTTGCCTCCCCAAGAAAAGACTTTTCTGCATTCTTCCTCTTCTTTTAAAATGGAAAATAAAAATTGGTCCTCTAACACGCATGCTAATTTTTCTTTCCCCTATTTTTCCACCCAGGAGCTTCTTAATCAGGCCCCTCCACCTAATTTCTACTCTATCATGGCTCAGCTACAAGTTAAGCAACAACAGTTGCATAAGGATTTAACAAACCTGGCCAACCAAGGGAATCCTGCCACACCTGCCCAAGCTCCACACATTCCACATCTCACCCCTTTTAACACCCGCAAGAGAGAAAATCTGCATAAATCCCATGCTGAGTATAATTGTTATTCTGAGGCTTTCTATGGTTCAACAGGGAATTATGTTTATCCCAATCATCACCCCACCCAAAATGTCCCTACTATCCAGGAGAAATTGAAAAATTCCTCTAATGGGGGGGATTATCTGACCCACTCCTGGACCAATCCGGTTCCACACCAACAACAGAACCTGTTTGGAGGGTATGGTTCAAATCAGACTTATCAATCTGGGTAATCTCAAGAAGACATTAATGCCCAGATGATGAAAACCTTGCAAGAGTTACAAAGAAAAACAAAGGAAACAACCCATCTTATTAACAATCTCAATGATCAAATTGGGGATATTCCGACTCAAAGACCTGCAGGACACTCACCATCCCAACCCACACCAAACTTTATTAATCACAGGAACCAACACCCGGGTGTCTACCAACATCAGAACCACATGATTCAGCCTCCTATTAACCCAATATCACAGCACCTACCCAGTTTCTTTCAACATCAGGCCCCCTACCTCCTCTCAGTGAACACCAAGCTGCATATGCAGAGACTATGAGGAGTGAGGAAACCACCATGGATTTAAGGCCTTCTCAATCAAATGATGAAACTGATTCTCAACCAATGCAGATTGACCCCCCTAACCTTAATAAGGAAGAAGAAAAAGAAACCCCAAAAACACCTGATTCAAACCCTATTTCCCACTCTCAAAAACTGCAATCCAACAATCCAAAATCAGAGCCCTCTGACCACAATTCTTTGGATTTATTTGAGCA
This sequence comes from Thalassia testudinum, assembly GCA_037157565.1. Lineage (NCBI taxonomy): Eukaryota > Viridiplantae > Streptophyta > Magnoliopsida > Alismatales > Hydrocharitaceae > Thalassia > Thalassia testudinum. The sequence continues at coordinate 74,145,952 of JAZHRO010000024.1, read as the reverse complement.
AGTCGAGAGGAATATTCCCTTCCTAGATTCCCCCCATGCCTCTAAAGAATTTACTGCAAAAGGGCATGATCAGAATCTAGAAAGGTTGGTCCTTTCAAAGACAGCCAACTCAGTTTTTCAGAGTAAGCTGCCTTTCACAAAAAAGGACCAGGGCACATCACTTATCTCAATTGTCGTAACTGACACCATTTTTCGTGCCCCTCTCGACTTAGGTACCTCTAGTAATCTCATCCCCCCTGTCTTATTCGAGGAATTTCGATTCAGTGATTTAAAACCTACCAAGGTTCAATTTCAATTGGAAGATCGATCTACCATTCAACCGCGGGGAGTTGTTGAGGATAGTATTATCAAGGTCCGGAATTGTCTATTTCCGGTAAATTTTCTGGTCCTTGACATAGAGGTACCCAAGGCTCTCATTAATGCCATCCTTGGAAGACCTTTCTTGATTATGGCAGCAGCTAATATCAATTCTCATTCTGGGAAAATGAATATAAGTTGCAGTAACCAGACCTTCTCATTAGATTTATTTCAAGCTTCCAAGAGGTCCATTAATCACAAAATTTTTGAGGACACTGATAATAAAATGGAAGCAGTATTTGAAATGTCTATGTTGATCCAATCTCATTCATCTTTGACCACTATTGATCTAGATTTTATTGATTCTTATTCTAAGGATAGTTATGTGGTCCAAGACTTTCCAGATCAACTAGGGTTTGACTTTCCCCCTTTTCATCTTCCTGAAACATCCACACTAACTTCACACACCCTACATCTCATTGACTCCATTCCCCATCCCTTTCCATTGGACCTATCACTCGACCCACCAGAATCTGGCAATTTACAAGCACTTAAACCATGGCCAGATCCGGGTCATTTTTCCATTTCTCTATTTTATTTTGATCCCTTTATCTTTACCACTCATCTTTTTAGGGATCTTGAGGAAGACACTTTTATTGCGGACATCCAAGTGTCCAATTATTTACATGATCTTACGTCTTCCGTGCATACCTTCACGCCCGGCTGAATGGCGTAAAAGATAGCACTGGATGGGAGGTAACCCATCATTTTCTTGCTTTCTTTTTTCTTCTTTTTCCAGATTTTATTCATCCTAGACCTGACCGTTCTTCACTAAGGTGATTCCTTTTCCCTCCTAATGCATGAGGACATGGCATATCTTAAGCATGGGGGGTGTTTTTAAATTTTTACGATCGATTTAGGATGTTTAAAACCTAAAAACATGCATTTTTCTTTAATTTATTTCCTGCTTGCATACCCAAAAAAAAAAAAAAAATTGAAAACTTTTTGAAGAAAAATTTTGAAATCAGGACTAAGGTCGAAAAATTCACTTCTGGTACAATGGGATTTAATCTTTAACAAACTAAGGATGAGGATTTGGATCTAATCATTACAATTCCAGGGTCTATTTTAGACTAGATCAGATATCCTTCTCTAAAATTCCACCTGAACTCATGATAGTTCAGGTGACTTGATCCTATTTTGTAATATGGAAAGTATTTGACTTAGTTTCTGATTCAAAAACTTACAGGTCTCAAGAAACTTCTTGTGTCAATTTTCACACACAAGTCAACACTTAAAAACAACTAAAAATTTGAAGAACTCCCTTGTTTGGATTTAGTAAAAGTCTGAAGCAGATCATTGGTTTGAGTTCCCACCGCCGAGAAGAAGGAAAATACCTTCTTTGAGGACGCGATGTCAACATGTTACCGCCTTGGCGCTGCTCTATATCTATATTTCATATCTTTAGACAGAGCATTAAAGCGCATTTCAGTAGCTCAAGTGTCTTGGACGGTGCTCTACCTATAGCGTCGGAGCAAGAGCTTGAGTTTGCTTGGAGCGCCCCTTTTCACCGCATCGTGTTTTGGGGTTGTGAGCTCCTGGGTGGTGTCATGGACAGTGCTATCCCGAAGTACTGGCGCCAGAGCCCCCTCGAGGAATGGTAACGGGAATGATGATCCCGACACATCTGTTGTAAGACTAAGCTAAAAATAAGCATGGGGGAGAAAAAAAAAAAAGAAAAAGAAAAAAAGAAAAAAAAAATAATAATAACACGTCCTTATAAATGTTGACTTTTCACAAGCACAGACACAAGATTTTAAAGGAATTTGCAAGTTGCGAATTAGATTCACGAGCCAGAAAAATCCTAAAAACAAACATTTCAAGTCATCTGAATTAACAAGGGGTTAATTTGTGAATTTTCTGGAGGATATATTGATCCCGTTCTGTCTAATGGTTGGATCCAAAAATAAATCCTGATGTTGATCTTTAACAAATCCCGTACCTCCTGTATTTTAATCTACCAAGGTCCCTTAATCTCTTTTTCTCCTCAAAAGTCAAAAAATTAGATTTCCCAAAAATTTCGTTTTCCAAAAAAATTAAAGTTTTGCTAAGAGACTAGTAAAAGATAAGCATGGGGGTGTGATAAACGTCAGTTTATCATCATTCTTATGCATTAAAACTAACCTAGCTCTTAGGATTTTACTCCGCAAATGGATTTTTGGGCTGCATTTAGGCATAAATTAGGATAGGCATGCATTGCATTTTTTATTGTCGTTTTAATGTGTTTTTGTGAGTGTTAGGGATGTACAGATGCACAGATCCCTAAAACCCTAGCACTCAAGAAGGAAAATGGTGAAGGAGAAGCCCAGACTAGCTGGAACACAGCTTGATCCAGCTCACCACAGCTGAAACCTAGCTTACTTGAACTAGGGTTAGCTCATCCCAGCTCCATTTAGCTAATCACAGCTGGATGGTAGCTCAAGAGAGTTCACCTTAGCTTACCCTAGCTCAAGTCAGCTCAGATCCAGCTCAACTTAGCTGAGTCTAGCTCATCTCAGCTCCCACTAGTTCACAGGGAGCTCTAGCTAGCTCAGCTGAGTTGACAGGAGTTCACCTCAGCTCACATCCAGCTCAACTTAGCTGAGTCTAGCTCATCTCAGCTCCCACTAGTTCACAAGGAGCTCTAGCTAGCTCAGCTGAGTTGACAGGAGTTCACCCCAGTTCAGATCTAGCTACATCCAGCTCCACTCAACTCCAGCCAGCTGAAGAAGAATTCATCTCAGCTAAGGAAGCTTAAGTCCAGCTCCCGGGGATTCAGCTTAGCTCAACTCAGTTGAGCTAAGCTACCTTAGCTGCCTCAACCAGCTTGATTCTCCCCGAGAGCACCAGACCTAGCTCACCTCAGCTCATTTTGGTAGAAGCTAGCTCACTTTAGCTTGGCTTAGCAACTAGCAAAGAACTAGCAAGCTAAGCTAGCTAGAGTAGCCCCATGCCAGCCTCTTCAGCAGCAGCCAGCTCCAGCTCTAGCTCCAGACTTCTCCTCCTCAGCTCTTCTCCCTGAAAACCCTAGCTCCAAATGCCTCCAACTCTACTCCCTATTAGCTAAGCTAGCTAAGCTGCTTAACATAGCTAGTCCACCTCCATGGCACCAAAACCTACTACCCTACTACCTAAGCTCCAGCAAAAAGACCACCTACTCCTACTTTATTTTGGTGCCAACTATCCCTTCCATCACCACCCTACATCCACCATCAAAGCCCATCTCCACCCTCCATTTTTTCCCTCCAAAATTGCCTTCTAGAAGGTATTTTTGGAGGGAAAATCAAGGCACCTCTTCATTTCCCTCCCATTTTTCCCTCCAAAAATAACCAAGCACCCCTTCATTTCCCTCCAAAAAAACACCATAACCACCCCCTTTCCCATCCTATAAATACCCTACCCTACCACCACATAATTCCCATCCTCCCTTAGTGTATTTTCTACCTACATCCACCTATACCTACGCCCAAGGAGAAGGAGTAGAGAAGGAGATTAAAGGGGCACACCACCAGCCCTTTTGGTGCCTTCTTCTCCCCACTCCCTTCAACTTGGGCCACGCCAAGGAGGAGGACTCTCCCACTTCAAGGAGGATGGCCAGGCAAAGGAGAAAAGCTTAGGGTGGACGTCCACCCTTGGAGAGAAACTTAGGGCACGCCCCCTTAGGGCTTGCCTTGGAGGTCATCACCTTGGCGGAGTTCTGCAAGGAAGGAGTTGAAGGATTCTTTTCAAGCTTGGGAGCCACCAACCTTGGAGCAAGAAGCCCTCTTCTTCACCATCTATTTAGAGGATTTGTGTTTTCTTTTACTTCAATTATCTAGTAGTAGAAGCATTCCTCTACTAGGCATTTTTTGTTAAACACTTTATCAATTATCTAGTTGCCTTCTTCGCATATTTTGTTTGCATTTCTATTTGCTTATTTTCAGCATTCTTCACTTCCTTTCCCTAATTATTCTAGGTTTCCACTTGCCTAGAGTGAGCTTAGGGAGAGGCTCTACTTGCCACTTTAGAGTAGTTTACTTAATTGGAAGTGTAAACACTTTTCCCGCCATAATTTCGCATGTTGCCTTAGTTCAAAAACAAAAAAAAATGGTATATTGAAAATTACCAAAAGAAAGTTGAGATATATTCCAAGCAAGAGAATCAATTTTGCAACCATATTGCCTCCTTGGACGACCCTAGATACTTCCCTATCTAGGATTATAAATTTAAGAGCGAAAGCGGATTTACGCGTTACAACGACGTATTTTAACAAATCGCGTATTTTCGCTATCAGGTACCTATCTTTTATCACCCCACCAGGCAGCCAATTTTCCAACCAAAATTTGAAGCTTTTCCCATCTCCTAAGACAGACTTGAAAAGACTCAAATTATCTGCCAAGGCACGCACCACTAATGACCATAAAGGAGATGGCTTATGAGGATTTAGGTGATTCTTCTCATCATTGGCCACCCCTTAGCTATCCTGGATGATCTCTGTCCACATTTTTTTTCCCCTTGAAGCAGCTAAACAGCCCACTTCAGAAGCAGGGCATCATTAAATTCTTTGAGGGACCTAATTCCCATGCCGTCGAACTTCTTTGGCAAACAAATTGATTCCCACTTTATAGGTTGGAGGAAAGCACCTTAATGAGAAGCCCCTTTCTAGAAGAACCTCTTGCTCATCACGTCAAGTTTTTTCCAATTTGATTTTAGGGCTCTAAGAACAGAAAAGAAAAAGACCGGAATGGACGTGATGACTGAATTCAGTAAAATACACCTCCCACCTTTTGATAAGTAGCGACTACTCTAGCCCTCTAATTTCGTAGCCACCTTTTCATATAGAAAGGACCAATATGCTTTCCTCAGTTTTGTGCACTTCAGAGGTAAACCCAGGTATTTGATAGGCAGTGAAATCACAGGCGAGCCCAAGATGGTGGAGATGTCATTCTGGTCTATTCCATTCATACCAAAGCAAACTAAGGAGGACTTGCTTCCATTAAGTTTTAAGCTAGAAATCTCACCAAAAATTTTAACCATGTAGTATAGAGCTTGCACTTCCCTCTTCCCACCTTCCACAAAAAAAACAGTGTCATCCGCATATTGGAGAATGAGGGCCAAAGCCATGTTGTTAGACATAGAGTATCCCCTTATCAACCCATCAGCTGCTAGTTTGCATGCATATCTTGCCAATGTATCCACTGCGAGATTGAAGATCAAGGGGGCTAGTGGGCTAGTGGGCATCCTTGCCTTACCCCACACTGAGGTTGAATCCAGGCTCGACATGGTTTCCCATTTATCATAGGGGAGTAGGAAGCAGTCGTGATGCATCTCTTCACCCATTGTATCAGATGAGGGGGAAATTTTCTCCTTTTAAGGATTTCCCAAAGGTATAGCCAAGAGATTGAGTCATAGGCTTTGGTGAAATCAACTTTCCATAGAAAGGCCTTGGACTTTCGCCTGTGCTACCCCATCACCATCTCTTGCGCCATGATGAAGGATTCCTGCAGTGACCTCCCAGTTAGAAAGGTAGATTGGATAGGAATTATCAAATCTTGTAGTACATCACGAATTTTGTTGGCTAAAATCTTACTGATAATAAGGTAGATGGAGTTTGACAAAGCAATGGGTCTATAATCTGAAAAATTCTCCGCACTCGACTTCTTTAGTAGCAAAAACAAGTAGGACTTATTCAGTCTTTCAAAACCAAAGTTGCCCATTTCAAATTCATGTATAACATCCATCACATCCTTTTTAAGGACATTCCACATTTCTCTGTAAAAAATACCTGAACCCCATCCGGTCCAGGAGCTCCCTCACTATTCAAGTCTTTAATTGCTTTCACTGTTTCTTGTTCAGAAATAAGAGCAATTAGCATGGCCATCTGATCATTGCTGACAGTTGGGAAATCTGCCGAAGCCATCCTCCATGAACCTCTTGGTGCAACCTTAGCTAGCTCTTTAAAGTACCTGCCAGCTTCACATCTGATTTCATTGATAGATGTGATGGTTCTCTCACCCATTTTAATAGATGAAATGAGATTAAACCTCCTCCTAGCACTGCCAGCAAGATGAAAGAACTTCATGTTGGCATCACCTTCCTTGAGCCACAGTTGTCTAAATCTCTCACGCTAGTCCATTTCTTTCTTCAAATCCTCCTCCCCAACAACTTGCTACATATGCTGTCTTTGTTCATGTTCTTGAGAACTCAAAGGCTACCTACACTCCTTCCGATCCAGACTTTGGATCACTGCCAGTGCCTCCACCCTCTTCTGCTCTCTGATGGTTGCCACTGTTTGCCCATACTCTTTCCGCATAGAGCGCATGCCTGCCAACTTGGAAGCCAGCTGCTGTGTGGCCGAGCCATTCACTACCTTGTTCTGCCACCAGCTGGATAACATCTCAGCAAAACCCTCCTCCCTAAACCAAGATTTCTTAAGTTTGAAGTATGATCCAATATCAATATTCACCCCACTGTCCCACACAATTGGAGTGTGGTCAGAAATGGCCTGTCAAGGCTTATAGCAGAAAATAGTTGGAATCTCTCCAACATACTTGGGTTACCAAAGAATCTGTCTAGCTTTGATGTCTGTCCACTGCCATTTCTCCAAGTGAACTCCACCCCACTGATAGGGTATTCAGTGACTCCCAATCTCTGCACAGCCAATTGGAATCCAGCCATTGCAGTATCAGTTCTACCCCCAGGTCTGTCACCACTTGAAAGAGGACAATTGAAATCACCCCTAATGAGCCATGGTACCTCCTGGACTCTTTGATGCAGTGTTGATAGATCTTCCCACAATTATGCCCAATCAGCGGCTGCACAGGGTCCATAGATGCAAGAGATAAACCACTCCAAATCACCTTGAAGGTTTTGACATCTGCAGGTGAGCACATGTCTGTCACGAAAGACTTCAGTTACTTTGAGACAAGATTTTCTCCACCATATGGCCATCCCACCAGACCTTCCAACTGCACCCTTCCCCACACAGTCTACTTTCCCTGACAATCTAAGAAAGTCCCAGACATGGCCACTCCCCTCCTCCAAATGTGTCTCTTGAATGAGAGCACAGTCAATTTCCCACTCCTTGCATGGCTGATCCCCTTGAGCCAAATTGTCCAAATACTCAACCATGATCGACTTTGCGACAGTTTCCTCCGATTTAGGATTTGTTGAGGAGGGTAATTTCTAGAGATTAATTTAGGGGAAAGTTGTTTTTTTCCTTTGTTAGGAGAAAGGGTATCTTTTTCAACAATTAACAAATTATGACATATTAGTGGTTTGAGGAAGGCAAGGGTTATATTGAATAAATTGAAAAGATCAAGAATGACATTGACAACATCTAATATTTGGGGACTACATTGAAATTCATGTAAAGATCAATAATATTTATATAATTTACCCTTTTTTTTCTATAATTTTATAGCATTATATGACGTGTGTGTGTGTGCGATTGTATTTCTTGTACCAACCGTGTAAACAGCTTCTGACTCCGCCACTCACTATTGCACCATAATTTCAATTACTATTTATATAACCTTTAACTTTTCAGCGGAAATACCTTTTTTTTTCCTTTTTTAATCCTGTAGAGCCACAGACAACGTACGCAAACGGTAAATGTCCAACGCCAGAAACACGTGGTAATCATAGTCCACTCAGGATACCCGCATCCGCTTGTTCATGTGGCGCGTCCACTGCACTCGCTTCCCATCCCACACTCACAAAGGAGCGTTCAAAACCAACCCGTGAGTGGTCAAGAACGAAACGGACATGGGAAATGGAAAACGGACGTTGCCATTATTGGCGTCAGTGTCCACTTAAATGCCGTACCCATCCCGCGATTCCCCGTATCCACTCCTTTGTCCCGTTCCAAGTGCGATATAATTTCCACCAGCCAACGTAAGGAGTACGTCCTTTCTTCAGATCCGGCCGTTTAGATCCCAATTGACGTGATTATTTTGAGCAGCAGTTACCCTCAAATATATCAAGTGGTGCAATTGATTGATCGTAAGTGAGTGATGAGCTTGATTTTGACGTTCGAAGAGGAAATAAGTTAAATTCCAAGTTGGGATATTTAGTCCCTGTCTAATAAAGGAAATAAATTTATTAATTAAATTGAAGGAATAAAATAGATGGTGAAATAAATAAGTTAATTTATTTGAATATTTTGATGAATTAAAGTTATTTTATTGAGAAATTAGAATAATTTTATTTTAAGTTAAGTCTACTTAACTTTACGTAAATAAGAAGTGAGTTAAATGACAAGTTAAATATTTAATTCATCAATCAAACACCTACTTAGAGTGATAAGTTTAGGGTTGCGAATCAAATTGAAGAATTCGAATTCGACTCGAATTCGTTCGATAAAATATTTGACAATATATACAAATATATATATAAATATAAATATAAATATATATTTACGTAGATATAAATATCTTGCTTAATTAAAAAAAAAAAATTAACCTTCCCCTCCCCTCTCATAGCCACATCCTCAAGAGGCCCAAAATAAAAAATCACCCCAACGACCAAACCCACACCACTTAATCTCGTTCCCACCCCCAGTACGCTACACCCCACAATCAAATCACCCCTTCCCTCCAACACTTCTTAAACCAACCCTAATTCCCTCACAAGACCCCCATCGTCGTTGCCCCTCACCTACTACCCTTTGGCCTTTCCGCTCCGCTTGTTGCCCTCTAACCTCTCTCCTCCACCCGATTCCTCCATCAATAGTTGGGCCACTCCATCCTCATCGACTCAACCTCGAGGTAAGCTCTTTGTGATCTTGTAGGTAAGGTGTTGCCTTAGGGAAGTTGAGGGTTTTTCACTTTTTTTGGAGGTGGTGGTGGTGGGGATGATTACCGTGAAGGGAGTCTTCGGTAACAGACTAACAAGAGAGAGAGAGAGAGAGGAAGGGAGGAAGGAAGGAAGGGAGTACCAGGGTAGGGAAGCACAAAGAAGAAAGGAGGAGGAGCGGTAGAAAAGAATTGGGTTTTAGAGATTAGATGATGATTTTAGAAGTAGACTATAATGGTGATGGAAGGGAAGAGAAGGGAAGGGGTGATCCATCCTATCGATCGAAGAGAATGGTAGTGAGATTGAGAAGAAAAAAGGAAGAAGGGAGAAATGGGGAAGGCATTGGGTTTGACGGAGGAGTTCTTCAGGAGGAGGCACAGACATCAACAAATGAATTTTACTACTAAAAAAAAAGAAGACTATAATGGTGATGGTGAGGTTGATATCAATGACTTCTTTAGGATGATGAAGACAACATCTTACAACTATTAGGTGAAAACATCATGAGTTCTCTTATATCTTTGCAAGATGTAAACTGTGGTGCAGTGGTCCTTATTAATTTGTCTCTTTTGCTGCTGCTTTACCCATATTTATGCACAACTATCTGATATTATTCTAAGTGATTGCTTAGCTATGATATCTGAGGATTAATTCATTCTAAGTGATATCCACACCAAAGATTGCGGAAGGTCTAGTCTTTGTATCTGATTAGATTCGAACTAGTGTTGAAACTTCATATATAAGAAAGTTAAACTTAAAAGCTAATTTTTGATATTTTTCTTTAAATGTGCATGTATGTATTTATATGTTCTAAATTTTTCTAATGTAAACTATTGTAGAATAACAACTTTGAAAAGGAATGTCTTAAAGTAGGGATTCCAAATTAGGTGAAATTACTAGAGGTTTGTATCTAATTTAATTTCTTATTATGTAGTAAAGTCTTACATTATTCTTCATTAATGACTCTTTTAACTTCCTTGGTAATGTACTTTCTTCAGGCCAATTCAATCTTTCAAAGCCCATTCTTATGAAAATTTACTCTTCTATAGTCCATTCTATGGCAAGTAGGAATGACTACTGCTAGAAGGTTCATGGGATAGGGAAATGAGGGTTAAACATGATTTTATTGATAGGAAGTGGGTGTATACCAAGCTTGTCAATTTGAACATGGGTACCATTTCTTTGCATGTTCAAATCAAAATATACATGCATGCATTTGGAATCTTGAGAATTAAGATTTTGGGGCAGTAGTGTCTGCGGGAAGATGTCAAAAATGGAAAATCTTAAGCTTAAGTGATTTAGTTGTTGGGGTAAGTTCTTGGAATTCCATACTAGCTTTTACTATTTTTGTAGTCTAATCTACTCCAAGTTCCCTTTCAGAATAAAAAAGGAAAAAATATAACTACAATCATACCACCTAGAATCATCTATCATGGCTTAACAAGAAGTGGTTCTTTGTCTGTAGGGATGTGATAGCAAGGATTTTGAAAGATCTTCACCATCGTGTGGTCCTGATATTTGATGATGGAGGTTTTATCAACAGAAGAAGACCTACTACTCTCCCATTTCGTTGCTAATAGATTGCTTTCTTCTATGTCAAATTATTTGGTCATTTTTGAAAAGTGGATGAATCCTACTTTTAGTAGGCTGCTTGTACGAGATTTTTATAAATTTCACAATAAAAAAGTAACTGAAATCAAATTTTCTTCGTTAAACCTATCATCGAATGGGTATTTAGTATTCTCTATGGGTTACCTCTCCAATTTCCGGACATCAATTTTATTCTTTTTATTCTTCATTTTTTATTTGCAATGGTATACAATGAATTTCTATCATAATACAAAACTACCATGATGGTATGTGCATCATACTTTACTCTTTCTAGATGAATGGCCGATTATCACATGACCTAGAGATGAAGGTGCTCTACATGTCTTACTCAAAGATTTAGATTCCATGTAAGCATCAAGTTAAAATATTAATTGAACAATTATTATCGAAACTTATTATCAAATTTTATCAAACATGTACAATTCAAATAATACAAATGAATTATTAACGAATCAAACTAAAACATTTGATTTTATTATTAAATTAAACTTAAACATAAATAATCAAACACTTAATGAATTCAAATCAAATCCAAATATATTTATATTCAAATATATTCGATTCATTTAACATCCTTAAATAAGTTTAGGTGTTATTTGATGAGAGAGAAATAAATTTATTCTATCTTCAAAAATAAATTTATCTTAAAATTTTTCTTGTGATAAAGTTTATCAAATAAATAAATAATATTTGAGAGTAATATTTTAAAAATCAAATGATACTTTACCCGTCAAACTTATCAATTGAGGTGATAAAAATTAAAATTGATGTAAATTAATCAAAATCAAGTTAAATTTGATTAGGACGTGAGTTGAAAAATATAAAAATTAACATATAACTATAAATGTAATTTCTTTCTCTTTTTTATTTAAAAAAATATTAACACGTGGTGAGATCTACCATTATTGAAATCAACAACAAATTATTTTCTTAAGAATGAGTGGTTGTAAAACCTTTAAAAAAATTTTACATTGATGCAAAATAAAATTACACCGATGTAATTTTACTTTGAACTACTTTATACCCGTGTAATATTTTTTTACATAACTGTAAAGTAAGATTACAGTTTACTTTAAACTATTTTACACCGGTATAATATTTTTTTCACCAACGATGCAAAATTAAATTTCAAATATTTATTCACGTATGATAACTGATTTTTCACTTTAAAATTTAAGATTTAATCTTTAATATATAGGATTTAAACCCTAAATCTAAAATCTTAGACCGTAAATCCTAAGATGAAAAATCACCTTTTAAGTGAAAAATTACTTATCATACGTAAAATCATTTTACATAAATCTAAATCCTAAATAATAAATTTTTAGGTTAAAATCACTTTAGACAGGTACAAAATCACTTTCGATAGGTAAAATTACCATTGAAATAATTTATCACATATACAAAATTTTTTATCTTCATTATAAAATTTTTTATAATCTATATATCTTTTAAGTTAACAAAATAGGATAATTTTTTAAATGTGATTGAGACTATCACGTAACAAGTCTTAAATTTTTTTATTTATTTATATTAAATTTTAATTTTTAAATAAATCACCTAAATAATAACTATGTTACTTTTTAGATCACAGTATGTATTTTCCTTTTTTTTGACATTTAATTAAATTGATCATATGATTTTATCATTTTTTTTAAGTTAAAAAATTACAAATAAAAACAAAATACATGTACCTGAAATTATATAGTTAAAAATATATATATTCTCCAAGATTAAGTTACCAATTTTAATTATATTTTTAATTTTTTTAGTTTTAATAAAAAAGTATTAATTTTAATATAATTAAAATTATAAAATAATTTTTTCTATGAACTTTTATTTAATATTGATTAGATTCGATTAAATTAATATAAACTAATCCAATGATCATATGATTTGATATTTTTTCAATTTTTTCCCGTATCAACATCATATTGACATCATATTTAATAAAAAAATCGAGATTTTAAACTAATACCAGAAATTATATTACAAACAACTGCAGGATCAATTACGAATAACGGAACAGGAGAGAAACAACTAGACACCATACATGGAACAGAGAAGGCAACAGCAACCACAGTCCACCAATGGCAGCAAAGAGGAATCAAGGAACGAGAGCCCAGGATCAAGGGAGCTGCTCGTGGGTCTGGCAGATGAAGAGGAGGTCGTAGATGAGGGCGGCTATACCAGCGCCGACGAGCGGTCCAACCCAGTAGATCCAGTGGCCGGCCCAGCTCCAGCTGACTACGGCGGGGCCGAAGGAGACCGCAGGGTTCATGGATGCACCGGTGAACGGCCCGCCCGCCAAGATGTTGGCGCCAACGATGAGGCCGATGGCCAACGGTGCGATGGTGCCGACGCTCCCCTTTTTCGGGTCGATGGCCGTAGCGTACACGGTGTATACCAACCCGAAGGTCATCACGATCTCGAACACCAGGCCGCTCCACACCGAGATCCCCTCAACCGCAAAGAAACCGGTGGGCTATATATTTTCACATATATATAAAGAATTAATTCCAGCATGCATATATATATATATATATATATATATAAGCAACAACATACATGTGTGTAGTAGTAGTTAATAATAATGATAAGCAAAGGAGAAAACGCGAGAGGATTATGGGCGGGAATGAAATCAAGTACCATGCCCCCGGTCGTGAACAGGAGGAGGGCGCAGGCTGCAATGGAGCCAAGGAGCTGGGCAATAACGTAAAGAAGGCCGCGGATGAAGGTGATGTTACCACCAACACAGGCGCCGAAGGTAACCGCAGGGTTGACGTGACCGCCGGAGATGTTCGCACTGACGGAAACGGCGACGAAGAGAGCAAGGCCATGGGCAAGGGCTGCCGCGATGAGCCCTGCTGGGGTGGTCTTCCCATCGGAGGTCAACTTACCTGCCAAACACACACACATGGTGAGTAACGAGCTGTACTCTCTCACGGTACATCAGACATATCTGAGTAGTGATTTCTATATATAGAGAGCTAATATAGCCGGAGAAGGTGAGATATTCTTCCTAATTTACAAATGCTGCTGTCCTTAATTATATGGTTAATATGAGCTAAGAGACATGCCACTGAGACAACTTAAGAACAAAGTCTTGACCATATTATTATTATGGTTAGCTGGAAGTTCGTTACGTACTGAAGGCCATGCCGGATCCTTGTCCGGCGAAGACGAAGATAAGCATGGAGAAGAACTCGGCGAGAGCAGACTTGAGGGCGTCCGGCTGGGTCGCCTCCTCCCTTGTGCCCATGGCGATCCGCGTGACCGGCATGATTCTCCTACTCTAGATCTCTCCGGATCTCTCCTTACTGCGTGTGTGATTAGGTGAGCTGTAAAGCAGCTAGAGCGCAGTGGGCTTTGATGGGGTGAACTGCATTCCCCATCTGCCACTCTTATACTGCGAGGGTTGAGGAGTCTGGTCACCGCGTATGGCGTCGAGGGCGGTGTCCAGATCTGTAGACAGCTATTACGATGGCACCGTGATCGGACGCTGAGGTGTAGCGTGGTACTTGGGAATACCCACGTAGTGGAGTGCGGTCACCGCTGCAGGGATATGGTTGGAGGACGACGGCATGAGAGAGCCGCGTCATGGCTATCCGTTTCCATATCCAGCGCTATCCTGGCAGGGTCGCTCGTAGCCAAGATATCTTTGCTATTTGCCAGCGAAAAACAAATTGTTCTTTTATATTCAAAAGTTTGCCTCTCACTTTCGAAATTTCAAATGAAACCACATGTTTTGATGTCATTAATAATGGATACGAGTATTGAAAGGTGCATTGTAACGTATGTTATAATGCATAGTCCCTATTTATATTTTTATTTAAAAGAAAATAAAAATAAAAACGTCAATGTGAAATAAGAAATAATTGATTGAAAATTAAAATTTATATGTTAACAATCAAGTAGATTGATTCCAAATTAAAATACATTAGTTGAAAATAATTTTTATTAAGTTAAAATTAAAATAAATCGGTTGAAAATAAAAATATACTTATACTTTTATCTTACCACTAGTGAAATATGATTTTTTACTTGAACGTAATTTTTTACATATGACAAGTGATTTTTCATCTATGAAAAGTTATTTTTATCGGTGATAAATTAAAATACACCAGTTGAAACTATCACTCCCACTTTATGAGTTGCAAAATATATTGCAATGTATGTTTGTTTACTTTTTACCATTTGATGGAGACCTTTGAAATAGGATACTCAAATCAAATGCAATCACAAGCACAAACACAAAAAGAATTGTTGACTCGGTTCCACCAGAAAATGTGTACATCTGGGGAGAGATGGTAACTCCTAAATTTCAGTAACCTTTGTGGGGAATATAAATGAAATTCTCAGATTCGTACTTCTTTCACATTACATAACAAAAACTATCCTACATAACCTAGGTATATATAGGCTGCGTAATGCTTGATCATGGGTGTCGTGGGGTTTTTCCACAATCACACAATCTAATCATTAAGGAGAGGATAATTGTAACCGTCAAAACACAGCTGGCACAATAATCGATGCAACGACCCGCACGTTACATCTTCGATCAACTAGATTCGTTGATGGGTTGACGGATCCATAGGTGTGTTGAGTTGTCGGATCTACCAGGTTGCCGGGTAGCTGGATCAACTAGGCTGCTGGATGCCAGATAGCCGGATCCACTAAGATGTCAGGTAACCAGATCCGCTAAGACATCAGATTAAGTCACAGAATTTATTTTATGATCATATTTTTCTTCACGAATCACCACCATTAATAGTTAATAGATTTTTTTTAGCGGTTATCTGTCTTGAGCTGTCATGAAGGACACTGGTGCTGCTTTTCTTCTTTCTTGCTAAAATGAAACTTTTTATCTCATCATGTAAGGCATCCTTACTGCAACAGTAGGTGTGGTTTGCGACGGTTGTGAACCGTCGCCAATTCCTGATAAGTCGTCGTCAATGATCGTCGCGGTAGATCGCGTTACTAGTTTAATTTAGTGACGGTTAAATTTCCTTATCGTCGCCGTATTAGCACGAGCGGGCAAACAAGGAAGTAGGTTTTGGCGACGGTTGGAACAATTTTTTATTAGACTGTCACCACTTTCCTTGGCGGGAACTCAAAATACACGCCAAAAAATTATGTACTTTTAGTGATGGTTTTAGTTAAAATTGTCTTCTATACTGAATGGTGACGATTTTACAAACTGTGCCGAATTCACAATAACCGTCGCCAAAAGGAATGTAGTACCTCACACCAAAATTAGTGGGGCACCTAATTGACATATGGTGACAGTGGTAAAATCGTCGCCAATTATAATTTATAATGGTTTAATTAATAACCGTCACTACTACTGTTCTAAATTGTTTTAAAAGCAATTCATTTCTTTAGTACTAGAATTAGTTACACATAACAAATAAAAGAAGTTGCAAAATACCATAAGTTGTTCAAAATATTTGTTGTCAACATTTTGTGCGGGTTTAAAGTATATCACGTTGTAGTACAACCGACAAAACGTTTAAACATATATAAAGAATTTTATTACTCGAAGACTGGAGTATCCGAGGTCGATCACAGGAAGCAAATGGAATTTACTACTAGTCAAAATGTAATTGAACACTCTAATTTACTCAAAATATCAATTCAACTATGAATGTATGCGATTAAAAGTAGTTAGGACAAAAAGAAATGAAATTGGACGTCTGATCTTGTGATCAGACATCTTAAAAGTATGTTCCCTTTTCTTCTTGATTATTCTTCTTCCTCTGCAGTCTCTCTGTTTCTTCTTTTTCTGCTGCTGTGTTTGCTTTCTTTTCTTCTCTTTCTTCTTCTCCTGCGAAGGCTTCTTTCTTTCTTCTTCTTCTCTGCCTTGTTTCTTCTCTGTCTTGCTCCTTCTTCTTCTCCTGTGAAGGCTTCTTTCTTTCTTATTTGGTCTCTCTGTTCTTCCTGCCTTTCCTTCTTCCTTCTTTCTTTTCCTTCTCGCGACCAAGTCTTTTTTCCTCAACGTTCAGCCTGTGCCTACACAGAGCAAAACCTATCCTTTCTCCCTCTACCCACGCGTCTCTCTCTCTCAAGCAATTCACTCAGGGACGCTCTCCCAGAGCCACAGCCATAATCGGGTCGGATCATACCCGGGACCAGGCGCACCTGCAGGTGGTGTGATGCGCGAGGAGTGAGTTGGTTTAGGTCGGGTCAGATCCGCCAGATCCGCGTGGTCAAGCCGCGGACGAGGCTGGTGTGGGGTCAGTGAGGGACCTCACCCCTGTGCTTACGGAGGCACTAAGACGAAAACACAAAAACAACTTATATGGTACCTGAGTGTTGCAATCCCACGATGTGGGACTATCTGGTCTCGCCTTCACGCGCGCCCATAGAGTTTTGTCGCTCGATTGCCCAAGCTGTTGACTCCTCTGCGCTACTGGCTGGCCTCGGTTGCTTCGCGACACTTGTGAGAGTCTGCTGCACCTGCCGCCTGGGAAGCCTGACGCCTGCTGCTGCTCCAAGCTCCCTGCTGCTTCGGCTGTTAATGGCGGCTGGGGCGTACACCTGACTTCCAACAGAACGGCCTATTGGCCCAATCAGAATAGCTAGAAACCTTCGCCGTAGCACGGCGAAGGTGGTGGGTGATGCTGCAGGTTGCCGGTCGGCCTAGGCGTGCGTGCCTAGGTCAACCTGTGGCCGGAGATGGTGGGTTGGTCGGGGGGTGATGATGGAGGCATGGAGTGGCAGTTGTGGGGTGGAGCGAGTTCCTGGTGGTGAGGCGGAGCTCTCGAGGTGGTTGGCGAGCCGTGTGGGGGGCTGGAATGGTGGAAGCGGCTCGCCGGAGGTCGGTCGGTGATGTGGAAGATGAGGGTGGTCAGCGTCGGTCGAGGGGTAATCAGATGAGATAATAGGGGGAAAAGAGAGAGGAGAGGATGGAGAGGAGTTCTAACCTAATTGTAAGGACGAAAGGGGACGGAAGGCGGACAGCAGTACCTGTTGTCGCCGGAGAAGATGATGCCCAGTGGGGGAGAACGGCGGCGACGACGGGGCTGAGGCGGCGTGCGCGGGTACTGCGCGACGCGGAGGGAAGTCAGGAAGCTAACTCTGCCACTGGTTTTGTGGCAGAGCGAAGAGGGAGGGGAGGGGGGCTCGCCGGAGCTTGCTGGGACTTTTGGCCGGGCAGGAGGAGACGAATTGGGGGTGGACACTCGGCCAAATCAAGCTCGGGTCCTGCAGCAGGGTCTGGGGGGTGTTTTATAGGTGCTGGCTGCTCTTGTCAGTGCGTGGAGAGCGCGCAATTAGGTCTGCCGGCTTGCCGGAGTTGGAAGGAAGGTGGATACCCAAATCTCTCGTGCGTTCGCACGAGAGATTGGGTTCACACCAGCGATTGTAATTGGCTTTATAAGGAAGGGAATTCCTCAGAGAATCCCCCTTCCATTTCTAGGAGGGAATCTCTGAGGGATTAGAGAGCAATCCCTCTCCGAACCTCGTCGGAGCTCGGTTCTGCCTTAGCAATGGCGGCAGGACCGGTTTGCAAAGGAGGCGAAGAACCTAGGGGCTCTCTGCAAAGGTATTCAAAAGATAGGGACCAATTTGTGATTTGGGTGTACTAAATTGTAAAGTAGGTCAAGATGACCTCTCCTTAGGTCCAAATTTTGGTACAAACCTAATTTGGACCTAAGGAATCCAATGGTGAAGTTAGATTTTAGGTTTGACCTCGTTTGACTGGACATTTTACGTAAAAACCCAAATTAGGTTAATTGAGGAGCTAGGACCCTGATCTAGGTCAGACTAGGTTCCAAAGGCTAAATTAAGTGTTCTAAACCCTAGAGGATGTTTTTCCATGATTTTTAGAGGGTTTACTTACTTTTTGTTCTGACCGGAACCTTGTTAATTAAAGCGAGTCTGTTTTAGGGTTACCAGGTGTCATTTAATTCCTAGATTGCACATGAACCCATTTCTGATTGACTCAACCCTCTTTTTATCTCATTTAGACCATTTGACCTATGTTTTGCCTTTGAGAAATCCCGTTTATGTACTGCAATGGTAAAATTGCAGTTTTAACCTTTATTTCATGTTTTCTTCTCAGAGCACTTGTTCCTTCAGTTAGGCCTTCTTCTAGGTTATGTAGGATCTTTTATCTTCTTTATTGGGTCAAAATGAGCTAGTTATGGCTCATGATGAGGCTCTCATCAATATTCAATCAGAAGAAATTATATAATAAACTAATTTGTATATATAAACGAAGTTCAAATATTAATGAACACTGTTATGAAGCACCTGCACCACCAACCCTAGAACCATCACTGTTAAACGCACTTTGATTGTATTTCAAAATCATACATTATAGTATACGTGATCAAAGTAAATTAACATTTAAATTTTTAATACTAGAATTAACATAAAATCTGATGTCGTCTCTGGGAGCAAGAAAATGCCCAAAACATCACTATCACAATAAGAATAATGTAGTTGATGCTTAATGTATATCAAATATGTGTTCAGACAAAAAAAATATATAAAAAGATTAGGGTAAAAATGGTGGTTTGAACCACCAAATTTGACCCTAATGTCTAAGCACAAATCACCTCAAATAATTAAACAGTACCAGCAATTAAATTTTTCACGTAAAGCTCACAGAACCACGTCAGACCTCAGCCCTCAGACATTAAGTATAAGGTGGCGTAGAAAGTTTTCTCTATAGTTTTATTATTTCGTCGTAGTATAGTATAGAGAGGTGATTACCAGTTTAATACAATTTGTTACTCGGAAATAAAAGAGTTCCCGAGGTCGAACTCAGGGAGCAAGCTGTATTCTAGAGATATACATGTTCTATTACAAAAAAATAAAGAGAGAGAGAGAGAGGGAGAGAGATGAAAGTTTGAGTTCTTCTTCTTTTCTTCTTTCTTTCTCTTTGTCTTTCTCCTCTTTAGCTTTTGTTCTTCCTGTTCTTCTTTTGTGTTTATCTCCTTGTGGTCCTCTTCTTCACCTGTGTTGTTCTTCCTTGTTCTTTCCTCTTCTTCTTCTGCTGTTCTTCCTTGTTCTTTTGTTCTTCAGATCTTCTTCTTTCTTCTTTTCTTTTACCTGTCAGGACGTCGTCTCTCCTTCTTTCTTCTTTTCCCTTCAGGACGTCGTCTGATTTTCCAATCAGACGACTTAAACCGCTTGTTGCTACAGTGTCTCCCTTAGCTTTCTTCTTCTTCCGCGGTCCTTCTTCTTCACCTGTGCCTGCACACTTCAGAGTTTACGTCAGAGGACAAAACCTACTCTACCCTCCCCCCCCGTCTCTCTCTCACAAAATCCGCTCATAGGATAGCTCTCCCAGAGCTGCCAGGTAGCCGGGTACGGGTCGCGCCCGGGTCCAGGCCCACCGGCGTGCGTGGTGGGCGAGGAGTGCAGGTCAGTCTAAGTCGGGTCGGGTCAGGTCCGCGGGGCGTGAGCGCGGACGAGGCCGGGTAACCGGGCGGGTGAAGGGGACCTCACCCCGTGAACTGAGGCGAACAGCTTAAGGCACTTTTTTCCTTTAAGCGCCCGTTCGCCTCAGTGGCTCTCCGAGGTGGGACTAAATGTCCCACCCTAATTGAGCGCCCGCAGCGGAGAAAGCAGCGGGCAATCGCGGCTTCACGCGAGGCCTTCGCCCCAGCTGCGAGCCTGGGACTCTTCGCGGAGGCGCCCCGCGCAGCCTGGGAGTCAGGCCTGGGCGAAGCGCACCTGGAGCTGCAGGTTGAAGGTGATCCTTCCACGCAGCAATGGCGACGGCGGTCGAGACACCTGTACACAGAGGAACGGCCTCTCGGCCTAATCAGATACGCGGAGAACCTTCGCCGTGGCACGGCGAAGGTGGTGGGGGGTCTGGCAGGCGGCGGGGCGGAGCGTGAGGGTCGGCCTAGGTCAAACTGCGGGTGGAGAAGTGGGTTTGTTCGGGGGGTCTGCAGAGGGCGAGTGGTGGGACGTGAAAGGGCGGAGGTTGATCAAGGTGAGGAGGCGGAGATTCTGTGAGGGTCGGCGAGGCGTGTGGGGCTGTGGAGTGATGGGGGGGGTCTCGCCGGAGTTTGGCCGGAGACGAAGGGGGTGACGGTGGACAGGAGCGGTCGAGGGTTTAATCAAATAAAAGACAGTGAGGAAAAGAAAGAGGGGGAGATGGGGAGAAGTTCTGACCTAGCTACGGAGACGAAAGGGGCCGGAGCAGGGCGACAGTCGTATCGACTGTCGCCGGAGAAGAAGATGCCCAGGGGAAGGGGCGGCGGCGAGCAGAGGGCCGGAGAGGCGCCAGCTGGGTGCGGCGTGGCGCGGGAAGAGCGAGGGAGGGCAACCCTGCTGCTGGTAGTGCGGCAGAGCGAAGAGGAGGAGGAGGAAGAACCGCCGGAGCTGGTGGGCGTCTGCCGGAGTGAGAAGAGAGGAAAGTTGGGGGTTTTCTCCGTCAGATCCCAGCTGAGAAGAACGGTGGAGCGACGGGGGTATTTATAAGGACCGAATCAGGGAGGAAGGCGGAGGGAGACGACGTGTCTCCCTCGCCGGAGGACGCTGGAGATGGAAACCCATACCGTCCGTGCGTTCGCACGACCGGTATGGTGGGTTACAGCGACCAGGGGGTGTCCCTGCGACGGCTGACGACGTAGGGCACCCCCGGTTTACTTGCCAGGCTCTCCCCCTCACCCTGCGCGGCGCCATGCTCCGAGCAAGGTCGCCGGAGCATGGTGCTGGCAGGTTTTGCAGGGGGGACCTGAACGCAAAGAACGAAGGAGAGTTAGGGGCCAAAATGCGAGGGTTCAAAAGTTGAGGGCCAAAAAGTAAATATATGAGGACCAAAGTGTAAAGTTGGTTAAGAAGGTTTCTTCTTAGGCTCAAGTTTTTATACATGACTAATTAGGACCTAAGGAATCTGATGGTGAATTTTATTTATAGATTAAACCTTGTTTGACTGGTCAATTTACGCAAAAACCCAAATTAAGTTATTAATTGGGTATGGTTCTCAATGTAGGTCAAGATGGGTTCCTAAGGTCAAATTGAAGGTTCTAAACCCTAGAGATTATTTTTCTATGAATTTTAGAGGGTTTATTCCATTTTTGCTTTGCCTTGAACCTCGTGAATTGAAGTGGGTTTGTTTTAGGGTTACAGATTATCATTTAGTTCCTTGGAATTGCTGTAGCCCTTGCTAGATCATTTCATCCCACTTTTATTCTTATTAAGTTGCTTTGACCTATGTTTGGATCCTGAATTACCCTGTATGCAGATTATACTGGTAAAATTGCATTTTTACCCCTTATGACTTGTTTTCTCCTTAAACTCAGAATTCTCTGAGTTAAGTCTTTCCTTGAGTTATGTAGGAGCTTTTATCCTTTGTATTGGGTCAAAATGAGCTAGTTATGGCTCATGATGAGGTTCTCATCATACCCCCATGCCTAGCTTTTGCTAGTCCCTTAGCAAAAACTTAAGGTTTCAACCCTTGTTCTAGACCATGAAGTTTTTAATAGCTTTAGATAAGTGCTTTTTTATTTGAGCATAGATTAGGTTAGAATGCTGACCATAGGCCTAAAAGGTACTCTAGTATCAATCAAGATCCAAATCTGCCTAGCCTTAGCCTCAGTCTTTTAGCAAAGGTTTTTAAGGCCCACAAGAACTAACCTAAGGTTTATTGGACTTTGTGGTTAAAGCACCCGTGCTTGAAATGATTTTAGCCCTGGCTCAGTTCGCAGTGCGTTTTGTAAGAGTGAGATAGAAAGTTATTCTGTTTGGAGAGTTTTCTCTCTCTTTTTCTTTTTATTTCTAGCCTAGGATTGGCTTTTCAACACGATCTGTATCAGATTCCTTGCTCCCATCATCAATCCTTAAGGGTTCCTGGCAATCGATGCTTCGAGATAGCACCGCCCATGGCAACCCCCGGAACCCTGGCAATTGAGATTTCGAGATAATCCCATCCATGGTGTTCCGTGGCCGAATCCAGACCCTGGCAATTGACACTTCGAGATAATGCCATCCATGGAATCTGAATCAGCAGAGTGCTTACATGCCCCCAGTAGGATATGTAAATATCCTAAGAGACAGGCACCGAGGAGATGATATTTTGTTACGCATCTTCGAGGGGATTTCCCGCCTCTCCGCGCTGGGAACTCATCCAAATCAACTTGTGTTGATCGGCCGCTCCTATTCTAGGTGTTCTTTTCAGAATTTTGCGACGCTTCTGCGTGATTTTGATTTTTACACTTACTGAACCAGGCTGTGTGTGAGGTTAGGGTGCTTAGGTTACTGAGTCCCGTAAACCAAAAATTAGTTAACGAGGCCAAATACTCCCTAAGCCTTAGACCTAATACTTCAGCTTTTCATTTTCCTCAACCTCTTGAGGAGTGTCCAGATCTTAATGGGTACTAAGAGTCTATTCAAGAATGCCTAAGGTTTGCGTTCTTACTAATCTCATTATGCACTTTTCAGTTATTTTCTTGAATGAGGTCTAGAACTTAGGTTAATTCCTTAGTTCCTTACTAATGACTATCACCTTTTCTTATAATTTTGTGCTCCTTTTTCATTTTGTTTCTCTTCTCCTTCTCCTTCACAAAATTTCCTTCTCCTCTTTTCCTCTTATTCTTTTTCAAAAATTTTTAATTTTTATGGTGTTTTTGGCATATGTGAATTTTTTTGTTTGAAACCTTTTCTTACAAGTTTTGCACTTTCATACCCCCCCATGCCTAAGATTTGCAATGTCCTCATTGTAACCTAGGGGGTTTTTATTCAACTTAGTTCATACATTAGGACAGATGTTTTGATGAGTGAATGGGTCGGGGTGACTGTTGCGGACGATTTCTAATCTCAGATGCAAGCACCTGAGGTGGAGTCGGCTGTCTTAAAGTGTGAACTTCAAGTGCAAAAAGGTGTCAGAACAAGTTTCAGGTTTTCAAAGAGAATGACGGGCTGCCTCCCGTTGAGCGCTAAATTTGATGCCTTCAGCCAAGCGGGAAATGCGATGGAGAGGGGATGGTCAAATCAGCGGAGTTTTGTAAGACAAGCACCTTGATTAAGAGCCTGGTTGGTCCGACCAGGTGCTTGTTCAAATCAACAGGCTGATGATGCAGCCCAAACCCAATCAATCTGGTGGGTTGATAGATGTGGATAAAAAGGTGTGGAGCCCACCATAAACTATGAAGCTCAGATGGATGTGGAAGTGTAAACGCAGGGTTTGGCTGAGTCGAATCAGCCTGGTCAGAGTAGGGACCTGTAGAATAATCAATGAATGATGCGGAAACCCTACAGGGGTGATCAGAGAATGATAGAGCATGGTATGTAGTCTGATCAATGTTCGAAACCCGATGTGGAAATGCAATCGGCTCGGTGAGAGGTGAATCTGAATAGAAATTGAGTCCGGTTGCGGGTCGGGGTTTGGGAGAGGTTTTGATCCGTTCTGTGTGTGCGGACGAGGTGGCCATTGTGTACGAGGGCTCTTCTAGAAACAGATGATAGGTGGTTTTCTGTAGAGAGTCCTCTGGGTAACTATCAAATGCCGGAAGAGTGTCTGTAGGATGAAAGGAATCGGATTCGAGAAAAAATTTGGATTCTTGGTTGTAATCACTCTTGGCATTTTCTATTTTTGGTTCCTGAGGATCGAAAAGGAATGATTCTGTGTTATCAGTGATCTCGGGAATCAGGACCTCAGAGTCAGAGTCAGAGTCATGTGAACTGAGGTCGTAGATAGGCCTGGCGTGTTCAGGAAGGGGAATCTCTCCGCAATTATAGTCAGATCTGAAATTGTCGAAGAGTTGGCGAAAATGAGATTCATGATCATGAATTCCACCACAGCAAAAATCATCAGATGTGGAATCAACAGCCTGACTGGGTTCTAGCCTATATGTCACTTCTGGGCTCAAAAAGATGTTCTGTTCAAGCTCTAAGCTGGTAGGATAGACCCCATTAAAACCTTGCTCATCCAACTCCTCAGTTTCTGTATCATAAATTGGCATGTTTTCTGAAAAATCGATCAGATTTCCTGAGGATGTTGGAGAGGGATATTCATCAAATAGAGGCCCGGAATTATATTCTGTAAAAATTTGATCTTTCTCATAAGGGGCCTCATAATCTTCCCAATAAGTTTCAGATCTAGGTTCTAGGCTTAGGATGTGGGTAGAATTATTAGAACCTAAGTCCGAATAACCTTCGAGGGTCACCTTATCAAAATAAGGGGCGGAATTTATACCCTTAGAAGGTTCAGTTCTGATCTCATTATTGCAGGAGTTTTGAAATTCTAGGCTTGACAATCATGGTCTAAGTTTGGCTCATCATTATGTTCTCCTGCAATATCCCAACCTAATTCAACATTGTCTTCTATCTGGGTTGGGATTTTACAACCACTTTGTGCCTCAATCCCGAGATCTGGGAAACTGGATTGTTTCTTAATACTGTTCCAAGATGGTTCATCCTCTGTTTCTGGTATATACAGGTATTTCTGGTTGATAATTTGTTCTACTGATTTCATCATTTCTACCCGTTTCATAAGGGCATCTTGGTGTTGTTCCCAAAGTACAGGATTTGTCAAGCATTGAAGGTATTCAGATTGGTGTAATTTTTCCATCTCAATGTATCCTGTCATGAGCATATCTCGGGTTGATCCTTTTGAAATTTCAGTCAATAGAATTTGGGCACAGTTTATGATGAAAGCTGTGGTTGTTGGAACATCAACCTGAATGTTTCCTATTGGTGTTGAGGGTTTATATTTGATTTCATAGATTTCAAGGGCATCCTCAATCATTTTATCTTTCATGGATCTCAGATATTCAGGTTTTTTACATTGTAGTCTTGCTAGGTAATTAGGCTGCATCTTCGAATCAGGTGGTGGAATCAAGATAGAATCAGAAGTTTGAATTAATGGAAGAAGGGGACTTTGTTCAGAATCAGAGGAAAGAGGGGCTATGTGAATGATTTCTGCAAAAACAAGGGAGCCGAGGCTTAGCCTCGGGGAGAGTGAATTTCTATAGGAAGTTTCAAGGACCTCCTGCAAAGTACTGAAGGGCTGGATGAGATAAGCAGGTGCTGGACCCAATCAAGACACCCAAAAATTGTTGGGTGACTATAGAGGTTCGGGGCAGATGGACCCCTTGATCAGAAAGATCGTTCACCTGAGAATTACCTGGGCAGCCAGAGAGGGAGAGTCCCGCGAAGACCCCTACACGGTAGAGCATCCTCACGGGTTACAGGGTTTCCCCCACCCGACCTCTCTTGTCACTGCGGTTCCAGGTAGACTAGAATGGGGATCTTGACCTCTTAAGTCTACCAATTTTAAGATCAGGGTGCTTAAGGTTTTCACTTGAACTTTAGTCTTTTAAGTGCAAAGAGTGACCTAATTTAAGGTTGGTTGACCCAAGGGGTCAACTTTACCTCTTGTTTTCTTTGAGAGCTTTTAGGTCCTGTCTTTTAGGGTTCAAGTGTTTAGAGAGCCAATTGTTTTAGGTTTTCTTTGAATAGGTATTTTCAGACAAGGGCTTGGGCACACTTCATTTGGTTTTCTCAATTCTTGCTTAAGGAGTGTGTCTCTAAATCCCTAGTGTTGGATCCTAGGTTGGCTCTACTTGGTCCAGTTAATTCTTTGTTGGGTAATTAGGGCTCAAGCAAGAATGTGTTAGCCCTTAAATACCCTTAATAGTGTGTAGGAGTAATGAGTTGAAAACATGCAACTCTTTATGGTTACTAAGTATGGAAGACAGGTTAGCCCTATATTGCTTGTTCTTTTCTTTTCTTCCTCTTTAGAGTTTAGGGGTTAATAGCAAGGGGAAAAAAAAAAAAAAAAATTTACCTGTCCTCGGAGTGGTTGTCGTGCGGTTGCTTGTTTTCTTGATTTCCCGTAGCTGCACAAAAGAGAGGAGATTATCAGAAACTAAAAAGAAACAGGAATGTTTACCTCTAGAATAGGGGCAACGGCGCCAAAAACTGGCGTAGAAAGTTTTCTCTATAGTTTTATTATTTCGTCGTAGTATAGTATAGAGAGGTGATTACCAGTTTAATACAATTTGTTACTCGGAAATAAAAGAGTTCCCGAGGTCGAACTCAGGGAGCAAGTTGTATTCTAGAGATATACATGTTCTATTACAAAAAAATAAAGAGAGAGAGAGAGAGGGAGAGAGATGAAAGTTTGAGTTCTTCTTCTTTTCTTCTTTCTTTCTCTTTGTCTTTCTCCTCTTTAGCTTTTGTTCTTCCTGTTCTTCTTTTGTGTTTATCTCCTTGTGGTCCTCTTCTTCACCTGTGTTGTTCTTCCTTGTTCTTTCCTCTTCTTCTTCTGCTGTTCTTCCTTGTTCTTTTGTTCTTCAGATCTTCTTCTTTCTTCTTTTCTTTTACCTGTCAGGACGTCGTCTCTCCTTCTTTCTTCTTTTCCCTTCAGGACGTCGTCTGATTTTCCAATCAGACGACTTAAACCGCTTGTTGCTACAGTGTCTCCCTTAGCTTTCTTCTTCTTCCGCGATCCTTCTTCTTCACCTGTGCCTGCACACTTCAGAGTTTACGTCAGAGGACAAAACCTACTCTACCCTCCCCCCCCCCCCCGTCTCTCTCTCACAGAATCCGCTCATAGGATAGCTCTCCCAGAGCTGCCGGGTAGCCGGGTACGGGTCGCGCCCGGGTCCAGGCCCACCGGCGTGCGTGGTGGGCGAGGAGTGCAGGTCAGTCTAAGCCGGGTCGGGTCAGGTCCACGGGGCGTGAGTGCGGACGAGGCCGGGTAACCGGGCGGGTGAAGGGGACCTCACCCCGTGAACTGAGGCGAACAGCTTAAGGCACTTTTTGCCTTTAAGCGCTCGTTCGCCTCAATGGCTCTCCGAGGTGGGACTAAATGTCCCACCCTAATTGAGCGCCCGCAGCGGAGAAAGCAGCGGGCAATCGCGGCTTCACGCGAGGCCTTCGCCCCAGCTGCGAGCCTGGGACTCTTCGCAGAGGCGCCCCGCGCAGCCTGGGAGTCAGGCCTGGGCGAAGCGCACCTGGAGCTGCAGGTTGAAGGTGATCCTTCCACGCAGCAATGGCGACGGCGGTCGAGACACCTGTACACAGAGGAACGGCCTCTCGGCCTAATCAGATATGCGGAGAACCTTCGCCGTGGCACGGCGAAGGTGGTGGGGGGTCTGGCAGGCGGCGGGGCGGAGCGTGAGGGTCGGCCTAGGTCAAACTGCGGGTGGAGAAGTGGGTTTGTTCGGGGGGTCTGCAGAGGGCGAGTGGCGGGACGTGAAAGGACGGAGGTTGATCAAGGTGAGGAGGCGGAGATTCTGTGAGGGTCGGCGAGGCGTGTGGGGCTGTGGAGTGATGGGGGGGGTCTCGCCGGAGTTTGGCCGGAGACGAAGGGGGTGATGGTGGACAGGAGCGGTCGAGGGTTTAATCAAATAAAAGACAGTGAGGAAAAGAAAGAGGGGGAGATGGGGAGAAGTTCTGACCTAGCTACGGAGACGAAAGGGGCCGGAGCAGGGCGACAGTCGTATCGACTGTCGCCGGAGAAGAAGATGCCCAGGGGAAGGGGCGGCAGCGAGCAGAGGGCCGGAGAGGCGCCAACTGGGTGCGGCGTGGCGCGGGAAGAGCGAGGGAGGGCAACCCTGCTGCTGGTAGTGCGGCAGAGCGAAGAGGAGGAGGAGGAAGAACCGCCGGAGCTGGTGGGCATCTGCCGGAGTGAGAAGAGAGGA
This sequence comes from Thalassia testudinum, assembly GCA_037157565.1. Taxonomy (NCBI): domain Eukaryota; kingdom Viridiplantae; phylum Streptophyta; class Magnoliopsida; order Alismatales; family Hydrocharitaceae; genus Thalassia; species Thalassia testudinum. The sequence goes on along the minus strand of JAZHRO010000024.1, from coordinate 74,117,618 downwards.
AAGTTGGGGGTTTTCTCCGTCAGATCCCAGCTGGGAAGAACGGTGGAGCGACGGGGGTATTTATAGGGACCGAATCAGGGAGGAAGGCGGAGGGAGACGACGTGTCTCCCTCGCCGGAGGACGCCGGAGATGGAAACCCATACCGTCCGTGCATTCGCACGGCCGGTATGGTGGGTTACAGCGACCAGGGGGGTGTCCCTGCGACGGCTGACGACGTAGGGCACCCCCGGTTTACTTGCCAGGCTCTCCCCCTCACCCTGCGCGGCGCCATGCTCCGCGCAAGGTCGCCGGAGCATGGTGCTGGCAGGTTTTGTAGGGGGGACCTGAACGGAAAGAACGAAGGAGAGTTAGGAGCCAAAATGCGAGGGTTCAAAAGTTGAGGGCCAAAAAGTAAATATATGAGGACCAAAGTGTAAAGTTGGTCAAGAAGGTTTCTTCTTAGGCTCGACTTTTTATACATGACTAATTAGGACCTAAGGAATCTGATGGTGAATTTTATTTATAGATTAAACCTTGTTTGACTGGTCAATTTATGCAAAAACCCAAATTAAGTTATTAATTGGGTATGGTTCTCAATGTAGGTCAAGATGGGTTCCTAAGGTCAAATTGAAGGTTCTAAACCCTAGAGATTATTTTTCTATGAATTTTAGAGGGTTTATTCCATTTTTGCTTTGCCTTGAACCTCGTGAATTGAAGTGAGTTTGTTTTAGGGTTACAGATTATCATTTAGTTCCTTGGAATTGCTGTAGCCCTTGCTAGATCATTTCATCCCACTTTTATTCTTATTAAGTTGCTTTGACCTATGTTTGGACCCTGAATTACCCTGTATGCAGATTATACTGGTAAAATTGCATTTTTACCCCTTATGACTTGTTTTCTCCTTAAACTCAGAATTCTCTGAGTTAAGCCTTTCCTTGAGTTATGTAGGAGCTTTTATCCTTTGTATTGGGTCAAAATGAGCTAGTTATGGCTCATGATGAGGTTCTCATCATAAGGCATAGACGCCTTAACTTACTAAGGTAGCAGTGCAAGGACCTTGCTATGGCCAAGTATTGAGGGGGAAAGCATGAATCTCGATGTGCAAAATCCTCCTCCCTCAGTATGTTTCCTCTCAGATTAAGTCGAACCCGGGTAATTGGATCCACAGCCTAGACTCGCGGGCGTATTCGCGGGCGAGGGCACATGAGTGAGCGCGTGCGTACAGGTGTGAGAGGGGACCTCACCTCATGTGTTCTAAGGCAATGTGCTACTGGCATGTTTTCGTAATATACGTTGCATGGCCTTTGGCAGCCACCGATGTGGGACTGAAGTTCTCCGCTGTCTCGCGTCCTCTGGCAGCGAATGTGTCCAGCATTAATTTGTGTGTGTCGGCCATTAGATTGGCTTGATGCGATTGGAGATCGATCGAGGTGGGTGTTGCACTCTCAATTGACGAGCTTCTTCTTGTATCAGGGTGTTCGATGGCATGAAGAGCTTCATCGGAGATGACTGGAGGGCTGCTGCCTGAGGTGAAGACGAAGACCAACTTCGGCAAAGACCTACGGGTAGAAAACGAGACCTCTTGGCCTTAGATCAATCCAAGATCTTCAGGGAAGAACCCTGAAGTTTTTCCTTAGGTCTAAGTGTTGTGCGTAAGTGGTCAGTGGCGTGGCGAAGGAGATCGCCGGAGCTCTTGAAGATGGTGGTCGGTAGGTGTGGTGTGTGATTGAAATATCAGAGGGAAGTGATGAGAAGATAAAGGAGGATAAGGGGAAGAAAAGTCCTAACACTATTGGATGGAAGGGACGAAGAAGACCGGTGGTGGTGGCAAGCCATTGGCGACGAATTGGAGGAGGAGTTGAGGTTGAGGAAAGGGTTGGAAGATCGGCTCCTTGGTTGGGAAGCTCGACTAGAGAGAAGCGAAGGTGGCTGCACTCTCATTTGATGGCAAGAGGCAGTAGAGCGATGGGGCAGAGAAGACCTCAAGGTCTAGCAATGGCGGCGCACGGAGGAAGGGGAGGAGAGGGTTTTTGCGTTTGATTTCCGGATAATTGAGCACGAAAAGGCTACGCGAAGATTTATAGCTGCGTATAGGAGTCATTAGTGCCTGGTTGTTGTGAGATTCACTAACAACAATCTTACAACAACGATGCCAACTTTGAGCAATGATCGCGGGTGGCAGAGGTAACCAATGGCGATGGAATGACTGGCGTTGGATGCAGATCGACGGGGAGAACGACTTCGCTTTAGGAGTCAAAGGCGATCGAGGTTCTAGGCGCCCGCCAACTAAGCTCAAAGTTTGACGAGAAGCTCGGTCAAACAGTCAAAGGTTGGCGTGAGGATGAAGATGACCCAGGGACCTTTTACAAGAGGGAAGGCTCAGAAGTAATAGATTTGAACCTATTTGCAAAGTTTTAGGAAATTGAGGAGTTGAATGCAAAGTAGGTGTGAATATTATCAAAATAGGTCCAACGTTTTATGGAAGCTTGATTAGAACCTAGGGAATCTAGTTGTAACCTCAATTTTGGGTTTTAAAGTCATTTGCTTCGTCAATTTATAATTGAACCTAATTGGCACTAATTACTTAGGTTATTGTTTTAGGTCAACTTGGCTCTTTTGATCCAATTGATCACCTTAAACCTTGTAGGGTATTTATATATGATTTTTAGAAGGTTTTCTTTGTGATTTTTTTTATTAGAACTCTGTCAATTTGAGTTAAGCCAAAATTAGGGTTTAATCATTATCTTTATAGCCTGATTTTCAAATAAAACCCTAGATTGGTTGTTTTGGGCTCATTTAGCTATCTTTTGGGTTCGTTTGATGATTGCTTTTCTCCTGATTGAGTTATACCCTTTTTATGTATGATTTAGGTGAACTTACCCTTAAAACTTAACAAAACTAGGTTGGCTATTATGAATGATGGCGGAACCATCAATCACTATTATCATCGTAACCACACCTCTGAATGTGGAACGACGAATGATCAGGTCAATTAGATCCTCAAAGATGGGACAAGACCTCCTCCCACTGCTTGTTGTGCAGCTCCAACAACTCCTCTTGGCGCTCTATCCTGCGAGTGGCAGTTTGCAGCTGTGAGGTGACCTTGTCCAACCTTTTTGCCTGCTCCACATCTCAACGCAGTAAAGTCTTAACCTCTGTGCATAGGTTGCCGATGTGGGCAGACAAGGAGGATCCTTTCCTACTATATCAGGAGGAGATTGTCATACTCCTCCCATCTCTATAGATGAAGCCTACGTGCCTTAGAGGCATCAAGATCCTGAAAGCCTCCTCTGGTGTCACAAGAGTCCGCGGAACAGTCCTAAAGTTCTCGTCCACAACCATAGGAGGATGGATCAAATCCATCATACGACCCTGTAAATATATATATATATATATATGTATTTAATTTTTATATAATCTGAAATTAATGAAACTTTTAATTACTTACATGTGTCTCCTGGTATGTCGGATGTATCCATACACGTCAGCTATCGAGTGTTTCTTTACTATGAGTCCCACTAGATCTAGTAGAACACCCTCGTGCGCCTCTACCTAAAATTGAAGTAAAATTTTCATCTTCTTTTAATGTAACTAAATTTCATTATTTTAGTATGAAATACTGATTTAAGAAACTTATATATCTGTCTTTTAATGAGTCAATACTCATTCGACCCAAGTAGTGGGTCTGGGCAGGAGCTCGAGCTCTGTTAACCTTGTTCTTTTTGATTTGCTCCTATAAGAAATACAAATTTTGTTACTAAAATATTATGTAATTATTTGTTATAAACTGATATTATAAATCAAATTCGAAACTATTTATTTACCTCTTGATCGACGAAAATCGTCTGCATGTTAAAAATAATAATTTAATAGTGTCGTTATTGTAATATAGTGTCACAATTTAAACAGATGTCGTGTCATTTTATTTAATTACAATTTTTATTTGTTAGTTTCAGGTCATTCACTAGGAGGTAGTTATTGATATAGATCACTCTTTATGTTCCAAAAATGCTCTTTATTTTAAAAATGTCAAATATATATTTAAAAAATGAATTAATGAATTAACGAATGAATGAATGAGTTAATTATGTACAAAAGAATCAATTAATTTTAATTCATATGCCTCAGACATATTTACAATCAAACAAGCATCAAAAACTAAATAAAGCTACTCTATGTTAGTTATATACAACTATCCTAAATAATACCTAAGTATAGGTATAAAAATAACTATTAATACATACTATACTAAATATACTAACATATACTAATAACTTTAATAACATATACTATACATACAGTGACATATATAAGTGTTACTCTAGCCTTATAAAACATAAATACAAAATATAAGGCAAAAGAACTATATGTACTAACATAAATATACACCTACAGACAGATAAAGATGTCACTAAAGCTTTATAAAATATATATACACAAGGCTCAAACAATATGTATACACTACTATTCTACTCTACTTATATATATATTATACTTATACTTATATACTATACAACTATACATGTACACATATACACTATATATATACTACTATATACTTATATTATATACATATATAATACACATATACAATATACATATACTTATACACAGACATTAACATAAACACAACACAGCTCAACACTTATGCACAACACAACACACACACAGGCCCAACACTTAGAATTCTCAGAGCCTCACGGCTCTCCAACACTTAGGCATTTTTAGGTCACACACTCACCAACACTTAGCTGTTTTTAGGCTCAGACCCTCACTCAGCTCTTACTTAACAAAAATTTTGGTTTTTTATGGGCGAACCGGGTTTTTCATGGGATACACAGCACCCCTAGGAGTGGGACTAGACCACTACTAAACCCAATTCAAGTTTCATTATTGTACATTTTCATCCAATTTCAATTCAACCCAAACCAAGCTCATAGCAGGCCTACTAGGCCCAATACTGTCTTATACCAACCTCCCAACCCACCAAATCAATTTCAATGCTCATATATACTCGAAGGGAAGAGGGTAATGGGTATTAGGTGCACCGAGTGCTGACGACTGAGAAGCCAGCGCACCTAGTTCCTTTTATATGCTAGCGGTCACTTGTTGCCACATGATGTGACGCTATGTTTACAGTTGAATAGGAGTGCGTCACGTGTGCTGGAGCCAAGATTGAACCTCGAATTGAGAGCTCAAATGAAGTCCGATTTCACAATAACATATATATTTCGAAAGCCCTTACATAGGGCTACATAATTATGTAGTTAATTTACAAAAATAAGTTATTTAATTATATATACAAATTAGTTAAAGTTAGTGATTTATACACATGAATTAAGGGATTAATTACTTAATTAATGTACAAATTAGTGAATTGGTAAGTCAATTGACCTTATAATCAGTTAAGGTATTTATTATGTATTTTTAATTTATTTTAGAACATTTGTTTTACTTTATATACATTTATTTATATGTTATACATAGATATACATATAATTTGGTTATAAATATTATTATACAGTATATATATATCATAAATAGATTAAAAATATTTAAAATTAATATATACAAGTATAAAATATAAATTACCTTAGTAATAAGTTAAATTACTAATTTATTTTATTTTAACTTAATAATTTACTTAATTAAATTAATAACTTAATTACCTATAATAAATACATAAATAAATTAATGTGCAGGTATAGTTAGGTATATAATACTTACTTGAATACATATGTACAGTGTCAGATACTATTATATAGGTATACTTATTTATTTATAATTACCCTAGTATAAATACATTTACTCTAATATAAATTAATAGATAATTATATAATAAAGTTATATGTATACTAAATCATCCTAAATAATTATTTAAATATTTCTATAGCTTAGTGTACAGTAGTTACATATACTACATTATTTACATATAGCTTAGAATTATATTTACAAGTATAAATACTATACACACAGGTATTTTTAGGTATTTTTGGGTATTTTCGAGTTTTTATGGTATTTTTGTATATTATAGAGGTAAGGGAAGAGAGAGAGAAGGTGGGATGAGAGAAGAATAATTTATTTTTGGTATTTTTAGATTAAGTTCTTTTATTAAGTTTCAAAGTAGACTGAATTGTCGGCTAGTATGTTTTACTAAGCTTGGGGTTCGGAATACTTTGTAACTTTGCAAACAATTAAACAAATACTTGATCTTACTCAAGATAGGTTTATTTTATTTTTTATTAATCTTTTATGTTTTTTATTTATTTACAAATCTCATCCAAAAGTGGCCTTCAATGAATTTGAACTAAGGATTTAAGGCCTCTAAATCAATTCTATGTGCTTGAATAGACGTATCACCACTCAAACACACTTAGCACATTGTATAAAAGGTGTTTGAACAATTAAACAAAATTTTGACATTAAATTCCATTGAATTCATATCTTGGATAGTATAAAAATACATGCTGCTAACATTTGATCTCAAAATAAATTTACGTGCCATTTATGATCAGATTTAAGCTCAAACACATGTACATGAATGCTTGTTATGAAGTTCTAATAGTACAACAGTGTCATCTCACTTAACACTCAAAAATTCAGCTCAAATCCTCATCAAACCAGCCAAGGCAGTGGCTGCTATTGAAAATTCATTTCAACTGCTGCATTAAACAGCCAAGAACTCCTATTGCTATGCTGTGTTGATTCAGTAGCCACTGTTGTGGGTTTTATTCAAATGCTGCAAATGATTAAGCAACAATGCTACAACTGGTCATTTAGTAAGAAGACTGGACTATTAATTCAGAGGATTCAATCAGACCTTCTCAAGTCTGATTTGAATCAAAAGCAATCCGATTCAAATCTTGAAAATCATATCCTCCAAAATCATTTGAAAACATAAATCCAATATCCATAGATAAACTTGATCAACAGTAGATCAGAGCATCTATACACCTGCTGCTCAGCTCTATGCAAACTAATCCCAACTTTGAAAATTCAAATTCCTTACTTGTAGAACCTCAAAATAGATTCTAAAATCCATTTAAAATCCCATTACACAATGATAAACTCTAGCACCTTCATTTAAGCCTTGGAAATCAGAATAAAAATCTATTTGATCAGAAATCATGTTGCCCCTGATTGGGCTTTTCTTGTGGATTCACCCAGGTGATATGAACACCAAAAGATCCTAAACACTATCAATTAGTGTTTAGGACCTCAGGTAATCTTAGAAAAACTAGATGGGTCATTGTTAAGACTCATTTCAGTGAATCTGAAATTCCTTGGCTAAACTATCCAAATCAGAGCTCAAATTGGGAAAATGCTCTTCTGTACATAAAATCTGAATTAAAATACATAAGAATCATCGCAATACACCCAATTAGGCAAATTAAAACCTCAAATCACTTGATTAAAACCATTTTTCACTTGATTAATTACCAACTCTAAGATTAGGCGCACAAACCAAATCCAAATGACTCAAGCGAATCAGGCTCAATTCAGAATGCAGGGAGGGCTCTTGTGGTTAGGTGGAGTCAGTGAATGAGCCCTGCAATGGTTTGAGTGCACCATGGGATCTGGGAGCTAAGAAGCTTTAGATCTCATGGTGGCTTTGGTGGAAGAATGAATTGTGAATCAAAATATTGAGGAAATGAATAAGAAGTGATCGTGAGATGAAGTGGAAACTATATGGATCACAATGGATGGGTGGAAATGTCTCTCTGATCAGAATTGATTAGGAGGATTGAATCGAGTGAAACTAACACTAAGATAATTTACTCCTAGATCTAATAGTCCATTAGTGAGTTCACTACTTAATTCTACTACTAACTAATCTAGAAAGCGGTAGATCTAATCCTAGAAAGTAGTAAAATCTAGACTAATTGGAAGAATGAGACCTTTAGATCAATAGCCAGCGGTTAAAAAGGATGAAATGGGGGAGGTCTCTAGTGAGTGAAGAGCCTGCTAGTGAAGCTCCTAGGACGTCCTCAGGCTTACGTCATCCCTAGCGACGTGGATGAAGGAGGAAGATGAAAGCTCCTAGGACGTCCTCAGGCTTACGTCATCCCTAGCGACGTGGATGAAGGAGGAAGATGAAGCTCCACCTCTGTCACAGGTGTGGCCAAGTGAAATGGAAAGGAGAAACTGGAGAGGAAGAAGAGATCAACTCCAAGAAAGTAGAAGGGGGAGCTGATGGTGTGCGTAGGGGTCTGAGGAGCTACCTATATAGGTGCTTTAGTGAATCAGGGCACCACAATGGTGAGATTAGGCATATTTAAGGCAGACAGTGGATGGAGGATTAAGAGGAGCGCGGGAAGGAATAGGACAAAATCCAACCATTGGATCAGATCTGAGGGAGGTGAATTTAAATCGCGCGAAGGAACGTAGAGATTGGAGCAGGATCCACCATCAGATGGATGGATTAACAAATCAACGGCACTTGTGTGCCCTGTTCTTCATGTGAACAGTGCACACGGATGAACTTAGGTGTTTTGGACAACCCCTTAAAGTGAAATGCTGCATAATTTATAGCCAAGCCCATAGGTGAAAAGAATAATAACCAGATGGCCCTTGAAGTCTTACCAACAAGTCCCTGACGGGCATTTATGTGTATAAAATATGATGTACTAAGGACCTAATTGTAATCTAATATATGTAAGGTCCTATTGCTATCTGATGAGAGAGAAAATCATTGTGAAAGGTTTTTAGTTTGGAAAACCTGAGTCGGAAAATTCGTAAGAAAATCCGCTACCAAATAAATTTACTGAAACTCTGGTGAGTCTCGGGTCGAACATGGGGAGGCGAACATTTAATTAAAAATCATGTTTGGAATTATTTTCATAAAGTATAGTAGCTAGTTGAAATTAATCTATGTTAGATATTCTACTTAAAGAATAAACAATAGAAGATAGAGAGAGAATATACAAAGAAAGAGAAAAATAGAGAGAGAACGAACAAATATTGCATTTAAATATTTCAGAGTCTATTATAACTACTTAAAGAAAACAAAACTACACTAGAAAGTAGTAAAAAGATAGGGGTGAGAAAATCCTCCTCGACGGTCACTTGGAGGATGAGCCGTGTTGATGGAGCACCCGGAAGAGGGTGGTAAGATGTTGGACAAGGGAGACGAGGCTAAAGGACGGAGGACGAAGTAGGGTAGCATCGCAACAGGATCCGCTTCCTGAATGGTGACAAGAAGACAACCATGGGATGCTCCACGAAGTTGGTGAGATGGACAAAATTATTTTACTCTAGCTTTAATGGAGCATCTCGGGTATGGGACCAGCTTGTAGAGTTTTAGAGGAGGTGAGAGAAGAGAGAAAGGGATCATCAAAATGAGAGGTATGAAGTCCCTTTTATAGTTGAGGAAGAAGGGCATAAAAGTCAATTTAAAGGCCTTAAGATTTAATATATAGCCTTTAGTGAAGCATCTAAACATCACTAAAGAACGTCATAGCTGAAGCCACATGGAACGAGGTCCCTTGGATCGCAATCGCACACTCCTCATGTGGCTATGTCACCCGCTTCCTCGCCTTCAACTGTTACACGTGCAGACCAAGAGCTACGACACGTGGCCTGATCTAGGCCATCCAATGCCCATCGTGCGTTCTAAATCCTCACCTGCCTCCCCTCTAGATTGCACGTCAATCTGTGCATTCTCAAGCGTTGGCATCTCCTCGCGCCATAAGGCATCGTCACGCCCACTCGATGTTGATTGGAGGACCCAATTGAGCTCTCGTGCCCACGTTGTTGGTTAGAGGCACCAGCAGGGATTTGAGCCTGCTCCTCTTCATTGCAAATGGTGCGTGTGACCAACGTGCCAAGCTCTTAGATTGTTGGGCAGAGAGATGTGGTGGCACAAGATCTTGATCGTTGGATGGAGATCCATCGGTCGAGAATCAGAGTTGCTGAACTCCTCAGGTGAAGCAGGCGACTTTGGGAGGCTTGGATGGTGCCACGCGGCACCATATGAACTGTCCATCTTTAAATGCTTGTAGGTGGCACCACAGACGTCGGATTGGGTCAATTTTCACACCATTGGGCTGCGATTATCGATCTGAATCCATCTGTGTGATCGGATTTGTCATCTAAAGTTTGGATTTTCACCACCATGCCCCTTGACCTCTGATCTTCCTTGGATTGCATATGATGCTATGGAGGTCCAATCAGGGCGATCTCGGAGGCGATAAACTCTCATCGTCACCCTGATCAGATCCATACGGTTGGATCTTCAATCAAGGCCCAGATAAATATCGCCCTATCCCTTACCACAAAAAGAGCAAATTAAGCTATAATTTGTACTAACTAAGCTAAATGCTTGATGATGCATGTTATGCAATATTTATAATGCATGATGTTTCATAGACCTAGGAAAATGCATAAATAGGCATTTTAGGCCAATTAGATGTGTAAACATCAATGTCCAAATGCCATGATATTTTTATTAATACTTAATTGAACATTTAGAACATGATTTCACTCATGATTTGAACTTTTGAACCTGAAATTTGTTTAATTGGCAATTGGATCATCAATTTGTATTAAAAAATAGAATATCTCGTTAATTGACCTAATTATGCATTTTTAACATGAATTTGATATTTTTTTTGAAGAAACATGAATTTGATGTTTTAGGCCATTTTCCTTAAATCCCACACTTAACCCATTTATTGTACTAATCAGATAGTGGTTAATCTAGTTTTTAGCTTAACTTGGGTATTTTAGCTATGATGAGCCACACCTCATCACCTCTATCGCTACATCTCTCCAATGCTCGCAACACTCCCTCCAAATGAGAGGTGCAATTGTTGGAGGCACGTTTCTCAATGCCTCCTCATATGGCCTATTGTTAAAAAATTGAAATAATTTTACAAATTTTTATTATAAATTATTAATTATATATAAATAATTAAATAAATTGAGAATCAGAAAGAATATCATACCATACTCTTCATCTCCTTTCTCCATCCACAATGTATCCTGCTTGAATGCTGCAGGATAGCCTTGGGTGTATTGGGATTATCGCCTCAATCAAAAGTGCCTGTATTTAATAATATATAAATCAATTACATTTTATATAAATATTAAAAATGATTTCCAAATTTTTTACCTGCAACTTCCAAATAATGAAGGATTTCAACTCTGCAACCTTCCTCCAATCAAAGTTGGAAAGTTGCATGGTAGCCTTAACAATCGTGGCTTACCAGCTGGTAAATCTAGGGTAGTCTTTTGTTTCCCCAGCTTCAGAGGTAGTACCACAATCTTGGTGCCCTCAGGTAGCTTGGCAGTGGGGAACTAAAGACCAGCACCTTACCCATACCATGAAACTGGGATAGAAGATGTGGAGCTATGTACTGGATAGGAGGAGAAGGAGTTTGGATATACTGGAAGAATAACTGGCCTCTAGACCAGGTGAAGGGTCGGTAGACATCGGTGGAGGGTCAGCATCGGGAGGGGAGTGTGACTCTAATTCCTTTAAAAAAAGAGAATATCCTATCCCTTTGTCCTTGATTTAGACTGTGCATTGCTAGTGGCATTTCCTCCCGCAGGTGACATGTAGCTTAGGATGAATTCTTAATTCCTTCATGTCATTTATCGATCTTAACATGTCTTTTTGATTTTCTGTTAAGTTTAACACGTCTCGGATGTTGTCCCTGAAATTTCTCTCAATATGCATCACATCAAGGTTGTGACGTATTGTGAGATCTTTCCAATATGGAAGCTCTATGAAAAAGATGCTATTCTTCTTAAAACTGGAGTTCTTTAAAGCTGTCAGATCTTTCTTGAATGGGCAACTGAGTCAGACATTGGCAAGCTTATGTAATTTCATAAACACTTCAGACCCTAACTACCGAATATCATTTGTACTCAACTTATTTCTTGGATTTCTGCTCGAAAAATGATAAGTTTTACCACCAAATCTATCCTTAAACTGTGAACTCCACCATCTATGTTCAATGGGAAGAAATCTAGGTGCCCTAAATAAGAAAATTTCTTACTTTCAGGAAGACTCAAATGATGTGTATCATCCATACATATTGTGTAGGAAAACTTCCCTTTTGTACCCCATCGAAAAAGGTTTGCATATGCTGGGAAGTCATTTGTGGTCCAGAATAAAGTTGCATACATTTGAAAGAATTCTTTCTTCTTTGCATCAAACGTCAGAACACTGTCTTGCCACAGTTGTTTTAGTTCATCTACTAATGGTTGTAGGTAGACATCAATTGTATTTCCTGGTTGCTTGGGACCTGGGATTAATTCGGTCAACATCATAAATGAGGATTGCATGCATAGCTAGGGAGGTAAGTTGTAAGTAATCATCATGATTGAATAAATGGATTAAATCCATTGCTTTCAAGTTCCAATCTAACATTACGTGAATCCTTTGCAATAGATAAATGTTTGCTGTCGAAATTTTTCCAATCCTTTGAATCAGTTGGATGGCGAATAAGGCCATCTTTTGACTTGTTTTCCTGATGCCACCTCATCCACGTTGTAGTTCTACTAGAAATAAATAGTTATTGCAACCTTGGAATCAATGGAAAATAATGAAGAACCTTTCTGGCTTGTTTACTCTCTCCTTTATATCTTTCCGTACCACATTCCATGTAGGAAGTCAAGTTAGCGTACTCGTTTCTATATAACACCCAGTTATTCGGACATCGTGAATCTTCTCACAATTCATACCAAGAACTCGTATTTGTTTCTTTGCTTCATATCACGACTCTGACATACCATTGAGATTATTTAATAGCTCTCATATAAACTGAAGCATCTCAGACATCAATTTCATTATAGCTCTATTCAAAACTTTTATCTAAAATAATCTTACAGAAAAGACAACCTCGCCATGGAACTAATTCCAGGCGCAATAGGCCCCTCAGCTGCCTTCATTGCATCATAAAGCTGATTACAACTATTGAATGCTTCCTCATCATTTAATTATCAACCTCGTGTAGTCTACTTCGTGTAATAATGCCACCAATTATTACATATCACATGCTCTAGAACTGTCACTACAAAAAAAATAGCCTTTAGCAATAATTGATATTTGTCGCTATAAGCCTTATATCTGTCACTATATAGAATTAACGACACTTAAAAATAATTTTCGCTTAATTACCACCTTCGTTGGCATCATTAAAAGGTTAGCGGCAATTGCATAATTGCTGTTAAACAATTGGTATTAGCGTCACTTTAATTGCTGCAATTAACATCGCTAATGATCTTTTTTAATGGCAATTTATTTGTCACTATTTCGCCACTATTAAATTATATTAGTGGTAATTTAATTAATATTATTAGTGATGCTATATACTTCATTTAACGAATTTTATTTATGCTACTAAATTGCCACTATTAATTTGCTTTAATAACACCTTCTTATGTTACTAAATCATCACTACTGATGTACTTTAATGACACTTTCTTTTGACATTTAAATGTTACTCTTGATTTACTTTAATGATGATTTGTTATATCACTTAATTGCCATTATTAATATTTTTATTAAGAAATATATTTTTTTAACAAGCCCAAACATAGGAACTCAGGCAACCGCAAATTCATTAATCCTCAAATAGAAAAGTACAATAAGAGCCCTTCTAGGGGATTGATAAACACCAGTTTATCATCATTCTTTTGCATTAAAACAATCCTAGCTCTTAGGGTTTTGCTTCGTAAATGGGTTTTTTGGGTTGCATTTAGTCATAAATTAAGATAGGCATGCATTGCATTTTTCTTGTCTTTTTAATGTGTTTTCATGAGTGTTAGGGATGAACAGATATGCAGATCCCTATAGCCATATTTGATAAGCTTCCAATGATATCCACAAGAAGTGCTGGATACCTATATTTAATAATTAGAATATGGTGGATTGAGATATCATGTAAAATGTGGGTTATCTAATTAAAGAATAACAAATTTAAAGGTTGAGGTAAAATAAGGGATAGCCTTTATTTCAATCTCTTATTTTTGTCAAACAAGTCATTTATGTCTACAAAGATGGGCAAGCCAAAGCTGGAAAGGATGAGACGTGGTGAGGGGAGGTTCAAAGTATCATATGTGCATACCACTATTTCGTATATGGATGAAAGTCACATTATAAGGTTACAAAAAAAGAAATCTATACAATGATAGAGTTATTGCATACATCTAAATTATCATTCAAACCATTAATGCCTATTTATCTTGTCGTTTAAAATCTGACAACAAGACATTTTTCTTTGACAAGTTATAATAGCATGGCATTATAATAGCATGGCTCTTCTTTCCTTAGTGGTTAGCTAAACTGTAGTTTCTTGAAAGAAATGGGTTGGGTATGAGAATGGGAGTTGTGTTCATGTTGGCACTAGGTAGTAAATAATCAGCTTTGAGGGTTTACAGTACTCCACTACTGCAAAGATGCGGTGAGGATAGAGCTTAAGGGATCCATACTTTTAAATTGGTGCTACAAAGTCTTGAGTTTCAAGAGAACCTTTTGGACTTCTTTGAAGTGGCACAAATGATTTTTTTTCTCTCTATCTATATGGCTTTGTTTTGAAAGAGAAGGGATGTGAGAGCCTTCTCTAATTGTTTTTATTGAAGATTTATACTTGTAATATCTTAACTAGTTATGTAACTAATTTGTTTACTACATGTGGGCAATGTGGAACTCCAAATGACATCAAAGTCATCTATGAAGCAAATGATTAGTTTCCTAGATGGATTCAACAAGATGAAGATCCCAAATCTAATTTAGTACTAAGATGTATTTTTCCTAAAAATGGGCATAAACAAACAACGAGCACAACACTCATGAGCATCTTACATGCGATTACTCTTTTTTAAACGTCAACAGCATAAACAATATAAGAATCACAATTTTACTCGATTCAAGAGATAAATCCAAAATTTCATATTTACCCATGTTTGTCTTAGATTGTTCTATCCTCAGCTCTATGCTGAAATTCAGCCTTTAAAGCAATAAGTGACTACAAATTTAGGAACCATGGAATAATAGAAAGAATTTACAAAGTAAGTAGGCCTCACATTGCCCCTATGTTTTTCACAGTATGCCTTATGTTGTGTATTACCACCAATGGTTTTGACATTCATGAACCACCCAACACATCAAGCATAGGTGGGATGAAATGCAATTTGACAATGCCCATAAGAATACTAGAAAAGGGGAATCTTGATTAATTTGAATGAAAGTGCATTCTTAGAATAAAAAAGGGAAGGAAGAAAACATTTATGCAAACTCCAATATCTTGATTGCAAATGCAATAGTTCAGTGCTTCTTATTTTCAGTACTATATTCTTGAAAATTTGCAAGAAGAAAAATGTCTCCCAACCATCACCAAAAAGCTACACTATAAAACAAAATCGATGTGAACTATTTGGCACACACAATGAAGGTAGCAAAAACCAGATGATAGTAAGAATAGAGATAAGAGGCCTACCACCCCTTCAACCAAGTGCTTCTTTCCCCTCTTGAACTTAGAACCCAATATCCACTACATCAAAGACTTTAGGAACCCAATACCCAAGTACAAGCTCCACCAATTGAGAGCTAAGAGGAACGAAAAAGAACAATACGAACAAAAACCAATTTCAAAACTTGGAAGGAAGACTTTAGGAATCTATCTTAAGACTCTTCACTTTAAAATACTAACAAGTTTAATCAAACACTTCTGAATCTAGGAAGAAAATTATACCAAAAATACTCAAGAAGAGTCACAATATGATTATGGTCTTGAGATAATATTATATCTAGAGTCTCTAAAGAAGTATGTAGATAAGATTAGGTTAGAAACAAATGGTTGGCAAGTAGTAGAAGCAAATCACTTGCAATCTAAGACATTTTATGAACCCAGAGAGGATCAACCAGTCCTTCATTTTCTAGACCCATATAGAGGCAGGCTCCAAACCAGTTAATCTAGTCAATGGGTTCCCTGGATCAATCGCTTAACAACAAGAGAAATACATTGGGTATTTGGCAATTTTTGAAGATCATATCTTATTGGCAATATATAAATCATGATAATTATTTAATTTTAAGATCATGGGGATGGATGATTTTATACTTAACTAAAAAAAAGGAAATACTACATGCAGCTTCTATTTTTTGCAATGTAATTCCTGATTATTTTACACCACTAAGCTAATGTTTCTTTCTAAAATAATGGTATTTCTTTTGAACATTAGAATCAAAAGCCCTAAAGTAACCTGGAATTATGACTAAAGAACCTATCCCTACCATTCCAAGTTACAAAAACAACAAAAGAAAAAGATAACAATGTTTGGGAATTCTATCTTGAACTTAAAAAAGAAAAACAATTAATTTTTAATTAACATGTGATTCCATTTCAAAACAATGATACCTAAAAAGGTAGGTAGAAACTCAAACTAGTGCATTAAGTAGATAAAATAAAATAGATAAGTTCTACCTATGAGGAATAATTCAACAAATAAAGATTTCAACCATTATTTAGAATGGAAAAAGATAACGACAAAAAAAGAGGAGACACTGGCATATTGCACAAAAATGGGAAGAGAGCACATCACAACCAAAAGAATCAGCAAACAAGAATGAAATGTCTTCTATAAGCAAAACCAAAACCTAGAAGTTGTTTTGAATCAACTTCTCTATTTCCCCTAGTCCGAAACATGGTCAGCCTAGAGTGGATTTTCAAACCAAATAGTAACAATAGTTACATAATCTTTTCTGGAAGAGCACCCACAGAACATGAACATCTGATGTCCATAGCTAATTAAATTCTAAGATAGTCCCAAACTTCAAAAGGCTCATGACTCTATGAGCAACAAACTTCTTGCAACTGATGATAACATTATCAACAACCATATCTAGCTTTAATTATCCATAATCAATATATTAATGTTCTTACATAACCGCCAGAAGACCGTAATTCAATGTATATCCTTTCTGAGAGATTAACAGTAAAACAGAGGTAAATATGTAGTTTTAACATAATATCGAAAATGCAGAATAATCATGGGATTTCTTAGGGGTTAATAAAAGGTCAAATGTTCATAAATGTCTAATAAGTGGGTTCATGCAGACAGAAATGAGTTTTCACAAGTTTTGAGAATTAATGGACATCTAAAACCCTCAAAATAGACCCGCTTAACTAACTAAGATTTTGGTCAGGATAAAATTCACCTAAACCTTATAAAAATCAGAAAAATATTCTCTAAGGTTTGGTATCCTTGATTTGACCATTGGAACCCATTTTGACCTAAAATAGAGTCTCAGACTGACAGTTACCCTAGTTTAGGTTTTTGCATAAATTACCTAGTCAAACTTAATCAAAACCTAAATCCGACTTCACCATCAGATTTCTTGGGTCCAAATTAGGTTTGTAACAAAATGTGGGCTTAATAAGAGATTATCTTGACCTAGTTTGCATTTTGGTCCACCGAGACTCTTTTTCTCTCAATCTGACCCCTAAGTTTCTAAATTCCCTGTGTTCAGCTCCCTGACTTTGTTATCTCCTTCACTGATTGCCCCCTACCGCCTAAATCCTACACAAGTTCCTAAACCCAAACCCGATGAGCTTCAATCAAGGATCTCGCCTTGATTTGCCAATCAATTCCCTCCAAAATTGGAGGGAAGAATCTCAAGGAGTTTCCCAATTTATTTAGGATCTTGCGGATCCTAAAATGAATCCTAGAGCTCAGGAAAGCTCAAGGATTTTTGGGAACTTTTCCCAGTAAATCGTGAAGCAATTAGGGCTCTTTCCTAATCTAGAGCTCGCTCTAAGCTCTATAAAGCTTCCTCGTGCACAACCGCTCCAAACTAGCAAGGTTTGGGGCCAAAACCTCTTCCTAGCCCTACCTCCTATCCCTCTCCGACCAAGCTCTGGTGGTCTTCCTTCCCCATCTTCCCAGGGGCAGCCAACAGCCAAATTGGCCTGCCCATCATCTTCCTCGTCTTCCTCCGCGCTTCTCTAGTCAAAGCGAGGGCTGTCCTCCCCATTCCTTGCCGCCATCCCTCTCAGGAGATCATCTTCTCTGTCACCGATGTGCTAAAGCTGATGCGGATCCAACCCCCTTCGTCCAATTAGATTAGGCAATTAGGTTAGTTAGATCTTTAGGTTAATTTCTACCATCCAAAAACCCAAAAACACCCCTCGATGCATACGCACACCGTCATCTCCCTTCACTACGACCACCTCTTTGGTGAGGCTCTTTTGTCACCTCACACCTCCAAATGCCTCGCCAACAAGCCACACACCTCTGCCACATCACCATGAACAAAAGCCCTAACCTTTCTAGAGCTATTGACCTCTGACGACTACCACCAAACAAACCCATTTCACGCAACCTATTCCGCCTTCGCCAGCCATCTTCGACCACCCTTGCAGCACACCACCACCACCACCAACGCCCTCGCCACTCCCTTGCGATGCTTATGAGCTTGTTTAATGGGGCTGAAAGGACATGCTCTTATTTTTAGGTGTTCGCCCATTGCCGCCATTACTGAAGCTGCTTCGAGCAAGCTCGAAGTGTGCTCTTGAGGCACCTGCTTCAGGTGCCACCTCCAGGTTGTGCGGAATCATTGAAGGCGTCTACCCATGTGCTTAATTGGGAGCGTTAACCGCTCCTTCGCCATCAATTGGATGTCACTCCTCACAGTAGCTAACACGCGAAGAAGGGACAGAAGATAGTCCCACATCATGGGATTAGGAACGAGTGAGGCCGCATAAAGGTTTTTTGTGATATGGCCTTAGAATCCAGTACACGGGGGTTGGGTCCCCAGCACCTTACCCACATACCCGCTTAACCTAAGCCCTATCACTCCTCGACTGTGACCCACGCCCACAGCCCTGGACCCAGGTACGCGATCCGAATACCCGATAAGCCTGGTTTGAGAGAAAGACGAGAGGAGGAAGGAAAGAAAGAGAGAGCAGGGGAGGGGTGGGTTTTGCTCCTGAAGGATTTAAGCGACACTTAGTCACTATGAGTAGAAGGAAAAGCCTTAGAGAAGAAAGGGAAGGCTCTGAGAGGAAGAAGAAGAGAGAAGGAAGAAGAAGCTCAGGCATAGGAAGCATAGAAGGGAAGAAAGGAAAGAAGAGGAAAGGATATAGAGAAGGCTCTTAGAGAGAAGGGTCATGCCCCTTTGAAGCTGAAGAGGAAAGGCAGAAGCTAAGAAGAAGATCAGAAGCACTGTTCATTCATTTAAGTCGTCTGACTTGAATATCTAGACGTTTAATCACTGTTCCTTTATTTGAGATGATTGAGTAATTAATATATATATATGCTTAGGTTAATAATTGGTGATCTAAATCACCATTATTTTGTTCTAGGTATCTTTTTGTCTCTTGATACATTGATCTTCCTTGAGTATTTAGTGTGACATATTATTATTCACTGAAAATCTATATTTTGCTCAATTTCTTATGCTCATTTATGTTTTAATTGAAGATTAGCGTGTGAATTCCTATTTGCTCCCTATGTTCGACCTCGGACTTTATTTCTAGATATTCAAGTTATAAATTTCATTTGTTGACAAGCTATTTAGGAGTCTTTACTACAACGAGACACATTTTATCTCCCAAAAAGCCTTATCAACATTTTAGCACTGTTGCTGGGGAGCAATACTTAATTCACCTCTATTCTCTATTTTATTTGATTATATTTGAGCACTAACTTACCTTGTTTGATTTCTTGTGATTTTGCGAGGTACATCACAAGGCTATCTTCCGCGCAAAACAGCCACCCCCAGGGTAGGTAAATTCTCTTTTCTTCCCTCATTAACCTTCTAATCTTGAGAAGATAAAAAGGAAACAATCAAATTAGGATTCACCTACATTAATTTTTTAGTAAATGATCATTTAAAAGGCAGGTTTTCTGATTTGCAAAAATTTCATATTTGATTAAAGCTTGGGGCGATTCTATTTAGAAATCCCTACCTTGATTTCTTGTACCTACTAGGGATTGTGCGTAATTTCTAATCTTCGTTGGACTACGTAGTTCTTGTTTGAAGTCCAGGGAGAATAATTTGAGATTTAATTGGACTTGAAATTGAGCCAATTAGGGTTTCAACATTAGGATTTTGAAGTGTTAGTTCACATTTGCTTGCATAAAAGGAAACATACCTTCCTGCATTTGTGTGCTACCCAAGCTCCTGTTTGAAAAGATCTAATCAAGTAGAACCCTAAAATTAGGCTCTAATTTCACTTAAACCCTAAAATCTTGGACCTAATAACTTGAGAGTCAATTCAGGGTGATTTCTAGGTCTTGACCTAGAGTTCACTCAACCATCTTTAGGATAGTTCAGGTGAAGTTGGTCTACTTTGTGGGCCAATCAACCTCCAAATTAGGGTACAAGTCAAATTAATTTCCAAATCAAGTGAAATTCAAGGCATAAATTAGGAATAAAATTGGTAGACCTAAGGTCTTAAGTTTGTACATTCCGATCTACTTAGAACTATAGTGACAAGGAAGGTTAGGTGGGGGAAACCCTGTAACTCGTGGGGGTGCTCTACTGTGTAGGGGTCTTTGCGGGGCTATCCCTTCCTAGCTACCCAAGTATTTCTCGGGTGTGTGAATTTCTGATTCAAAGGCATCATTCACCTTGAAACTACCTTAGTCATCCAAAAATCTTTGGGTGCCTTGATTGGGTCCAATAATATCCAGTCCCTCATCTTTTCTATAGAGCACATACACAGGAAGGTCATTAGGTTTCTAACCTAAGAGGCCTCATTTGATCTTCTTGGGATTTCTAATTTGATCTAATCAACTCCAATCTGAATTTGCATTTAATTATACATCTTGATTCTACCACCTGATTTGAAAATGCAACCTGACATGTTAGGAAACTGATTAAGAAACTTGTGTCCTAAATGACCATTGTAATGACCCGATTCCCGAGTCCCTACGAGACACGAGAATCGGACCGACTCGACTAATCCCAAGACCTAGTCGTCCAACGAGGAAGTAACCAAAAGAGCAGTAAAATAAACCACATTCAGCATGAATATAACTAGCAGTAACAAAATACAGCAGTAAGAAAATGAACTACTACAGCATGTACCACCACAACAGTAGAACAACAATTATAACATAACATGAACGACAAGTAAAGAAAAGCACAGAGAGTAACAAGAACTACTCACTACAGTGGAACAAAAAGGGGTACAAAAGAACTGCGGTAACTCTACTGGACCCTACTCGGCCTAGCGTCCTCTGCAGCCGCTGACCCTGGCTGCTCAACACCTGGTCCTGAAAAGTAACGAGTGTAACACGTCAGCGAAACGCTGAGTAGAGTGGAAGCTAAAACTAAAGAAGCAGTAAAGTGTACAGTAGCTGTTTTATTTTCTTTCTTCCTTTATTTATGTCTTTCTATTATTTCACAATTTATCTATTTCTCAGATCCTTCACTTGATCTCGAATGTTCCTCGTGGGAACGATCTTGATTGCAGTCTTTTTCGAAAAGTAGAAGTGGCACGTGGTGCTCTCCTGGCCGAGAGTCTCCCGTGGTGATCCTACTCTCAGTCAACCACCCCAAGGTCGCTGACAGACGTAACGGTGACTACGGCACGCGCGATAAGCACACGGGTAGCTACCGCGCACTAGCACGTGGTCAGTCGTTTCCGTTAACGGGTGCGCCCCAAAGCACAGCACGGAACCAGTATAGGGCAGAGCCCTCTCAGTAACAGGGGTCCAACCCCTCCACAGTCCGTGCACTCTCGCCTGACTACCCTGGTTTGCCCAGTGGGCCTAACAAGTCGGTGTAGGAGGCTAGCAGAACCCCGGGGCCCATGGGGTAGCTAGTGCTCTCCCTACACTAGTAGCTCTCCTCGGTACTACGTACGCGAGGGCCAGCAAGTCGGTACAAAGTGGCCAAACCTAACCCTGGGTCCCTGGGGCGGCTAGCTCCGCTCTGCACTAAGAGGTAATGTGTGCTCTCTTTGGTATCACGTACCCCGGAGACAACACACTTCCATGTCTTTCCTTCTCAGTTCCATCCATTCTCTTTCTAGGAGTTCTACTCCTAATTCCCCGTAGGGTTCCAGCTCTTTTAACTCAGCACGTTTAGGTTTCACCGTTCCAGTTTTACGTTCATACAACCCATGTTCTTAACCATATTATTTCTTTGTAACGGGCAGCGGTTAAATCAATTTACAGGTAGCTATTATTTCCTTTCCACCTTTCCAAGACTGCAATATTATATACATACCACTAGTTTTCCAGTCCTAGGATTCATGCCGTACCCTAGGATCTATCATTCAATCTAGTTTTCCAGCCTTAGGATTCATGCAATACCCTAGGATCTATCATTCAATCTGGTTTCTCATTCCTAGGATTGACGCAATGCCCTAGGTTCTATTAATTGTTCCATAATTGTAACAATTTATGTTAATAATTTTAAAAACCACTCTACCAGCTACAACGGGAATACTGGGGGCGTGGTCAGAAATCTCGCGCGCCTTCGTAATCCTCGAGACTGCAATGGAACGGGGTCCTAACACAAGGATCAAACACAAGGAGTTTCTCAGAACAGTATATAATTACTGTAAACGGGTAGAGGATTTTATTTCGAAAAGAACGCAACTCGAAACGTGGAAAACGGACTCCGAACGGGTCCTAAACGGGTCGAAAACGACGAAACAGTCCAAAATCAGACGTCTGGAACCTCTTCCAGACGTCTTAAAAGGAGGTTCAGAGGATACCTTCGCTCTGTGTAATCCCTCAGACGTCCAGAAGCCTGCGGGGGCGTCTGGCTTAGTTCCCAAATGTCCGATGGTCAACCCGGACGTCTGGAACTCCTCTCCGTCGTCTGGCACTGCGGCTAGACATCCGATTCGCGTTGGATGGCGAGTCTAACGCCCTCCCGAGCAGAACCTGCATGCACCTGTAACGACCCGGTTCCCGAGTCCCTACGAGACACGAGAACTGGACCGACTCGACTAATCCCAAGACCTAGTCGTCCAACGAGGAAGTAACCAAAAGACAGTAAAATAAACCACATTCAGCATGAATATAACTAACAGTAAGAAAGTACAGCAGTAAGGAAAGAAACTACTACAGTAGGTACCACCACAACAGTAAAACAGCATTTATCATATAACAAGAACTGCAGGTAAAGAAGGTACAGCGGAAACAAAAACTACTCACTAGAACAGAAACAAAAGGGGTACAAAAGGCTGTGGCAACTCTACTGGACCCTACTCGGCCCAGCGTCCTCTGCAGCCGCCGACCCTGGCTGCTCAACACCTGGTCCTGAAAAAGGTAACGAGTGTAACACATCAGCAAAACGCTGAGTAGAGTGGCAAACTAACTAAAGGCAACAGTAGAGTGTACAGTAGCTGTTATGTTCTATTACTTCCTTTATTCACATCTTTCAATTTTTCTCACTATTTCATTTATTTCTCAGATCCTTTACTTGATCTCGAATGTCCTCGTGGGAACGATCTTGATTGCAGTCTTTTCCAAAAGTAGAAGTAGCACGTGGTGCTCTCCTGGCCGGGAGAGTCCCCCGTGGTGATCCTACCCTCAGTCAACCACCCCAAGGTCACTGACAGACGTAACGGTGACTACGGCACGCGCGATAAACGCACAGGTAGCTAGCCCGCACTGGCACGCGGTCAGTCGTTTCCGTTAACGGGTGCGCCCAAAGCACAGCACGGAACCAGGGCAGAGCCCTCTCAGTAACAGGGGTCCAACCCCTCCACAGTAACCAAACCGGGGCCTTGCCCCTCCACAGTCCGCACACCCTCGCCTGACTACCCTGGTTTGCCCTAGTGGGCCTAACAAGTCGGTGAAGGAGGCTAGCAGAACCCCGGGGCCCGTGGGGTAGCTAGTACTCTCCTAACACTACTAGCTCTCCTCGGTACTACGTACACGAGGGCCAACAAGTCGGTACAGAGTGGCCAGTCCTAACCCCCGGGTCCCTGGGGTGGCTAGCTCAGCTCTGCACTAAACAGGGGGACAGTCGCTCTCCTTGGTACTCCGTACTCAAGGGCCAGCTCACTTCCCCAATTCTATTCCATTCGCATTCCAGGAGTTCTACTCCTACTTCCCCGTAGGGTTCCAGAACATCTCATGTCTTACTTTCCAGTTTCTCGTTCTTACAAACCATGATCCCAATCATGTTTCTTTATTCATAACAGGCAGCTGTGAACTCAATTTACAGGCAGCTTCATATATTCCTTTCCATTTTTCCAAGACTGCATTATTATACATTCCACTAGTTTTTCCATCCTAGGATTCATGCCATATCCTAGGGTCTATCATACAATCTAGTTTTCCGGCCCTAGGATTCATGCAACACCTAGGAACTATCATTCCATGTATTTCTCATTCCTAGGATTCATGCAATGTCCTAGGTTCTAGTTATGGTTCCATACTTTAACAAATTTTATTAATACTTAAAGCCACTCTACCAGGTACAACGGGAGTAATGGGGGCGTGATCGGGAATCCCGCGCGCCTCCGCGACTCTCAAGACTGCAACCAAACGAGGTCCTATCACAAGGATCAAACACAAGGAGTGTCTCAAAATAGTGTATAGCTACTGTAGACGGGTAGAGGAATTACTTCTGAAAAGAATGCAACTCGAATCGCGGAAAACGGAGCCCGAACGGGCCCTAAACGGGTCGAAAAAGATGATACTGTGCAAAATCAGACGTCTGGAACTCCTTCCAGGCGTCTTAAAAAGTGGATCAGAGAATTACCTGTTCAGCGTGGTTTCCCAGACATCCAGAAGTCTGCGGGGACGTCTGCCCTAGATCCCAGACGTCCGATGGTCCCTCAGGACGTCTGTAGGTCACTCCCGCCGTCTGGTACAACTTCCAGACGTCTGATTCACAAAGGATGGCGAATCAGCGAACCTGCGCACAGCCAACCCCCTCCCTCAGTACGGTCAGTCGACAAGAAGGAAGAAGAAGGCGGAAACTCACCTTTCAGACGTCTGTATGATCTTACAGACGTCGACCTTGCCGTCTGGCTATCAATCCAGACGTCTGATTCTGGAAATTTTTCCAGAATCAGGACCCTGCTCGGCCTCTGCTCGAGACGCCGCCCGCGTCGCACCTCGCGCTCCTGCTGCTCAGACTGCAGCAGGTCCCTCTCCGCGTCGCTCCGCGCCCCCTGCGCCCTCCGCCAGCCGGCCAAGCCGCTCCGGCGAGCTCGCCCTCATGGCAGAGCTCCGCCCTCGCACGCCGCACCTCCGCGCTCATTGCGGCCGCCGCTGCCGCCCTCACGTCCGCTCGCTCTCGCGCACAGGAAGGAGAAGAAGAAGGAGACGGTGGAGACGGGAGGGGAGGCGCGCCCCTTTTAACGCCGCGCGGAGAGGAGAGAGGAGGTGGCAGGCCGCCTGCAGCCGCAGAGAGAAAAAGGGGGAATATGCGGTCTGCGCGCTCAGGCGCGCAGGCGACTTGCGTGTGTTGAAAATAACGGATTTCCAGACGTCTTGAAACTATCCCAGACGTCTTATCAGACGTCTGGTTGTGATCCCAGACGTCTTGTACGACGTCTGAGCCACCTCCCAGACGTCTTAAAATACGTCTGGGGCACACATTCGTTACAATACCCACACCTGCTCTCAGTACGACGGGTCGCAGGCGAAGGCGCGGCGGATGGCTACATGGCTGTACGCGCGAAAAAGGAAGAAGGACGAAAAAACTTACTTGCCAGACGTCTGGACAGTCCTCCAGACGTCTTCACCGTCGTCTGGTTGGAAGCCCAGACGTTTGATTATGGAAAAACTTCCAGAATCAGAGCTCGACTCGCTCTCCGCCCACGACGCACGGCCGCGCCGCGCCCCGTCCGCCTGCTGCTCGAGTTGCAGCAGCCCTCCAGCGACGCTCCACGCCCGCTGCTCCCCCGCCGGCCGGCTCTAGCTGCCCCGGCAAGCTCGAGCATCTCCTCCCTCACGCAACCCCTCCTCCCGCCCACTTGCCGCGGCCGCTGCTGCTGCCGCTCGCTCACTCTCACATCGGCTGGAAGAAGAAGAAGGAAGCGGAGGAGATGAGAGTGAGGGAGGGGGCGAGGGCCTTATAAGGCCACGTAGGGAGAGAGAGAGAGAGAGCGCAGCACTGTGCCTGCAGGAGGAGAGAGGGAAAAAGAGGAAGAGGGTGGCGATTGCAGGTCTGCGCGCGCATGCGTGCAGACGCAACCCCGTACTCCGCAGAAAATTAAATCCCAGACGTCTGGAAGGGGTTCCAGACGTCTGCTCAGACGTCTGGGCCACCTCCCAGACGTCTTAAAAAACGTCTTGAAGCCGCGTTCGTAACAATATAACAAACTCAAAGGAAGTTTTGTCCCCAAAACTTGCACTAACTAGGGTGCGGGAAAAAACGTCATATATAAAAACATAACAAACTCAAAGGGGACCGAAGCCGGTTCGAAAGAACGTACCCGCAAAGAGCTTCGGGTACCGCTCCCGCATTGCTGCCTCAGGCTCCCAGGTAGCCTCCTCGTACCGCTGGCTCCTCCCAAGAGCCCCTCCAGTCCAGTACACAGGCACGCAAAAGGTCCTCAAGTGTCTGTATCGTGCGCTCAGACTATCTGTCTGTCTGGGGGTGGTAAGCTGTACTAAACCTCAACCGCGTCCCCAGGGCCTGTTGAAACTCAGCCCAAAACTGGGACGTAAAGCAGGTATCCCGGTCGGATACGATCTCCCGCAGAACTCCGTGTAGTCGTACCACATCGCGGATATACCTCTCTGCCAACTATGCTTGTCCCAAAGTGACTCGGATCGACAAGAATCGTGCCGTCTTTGTCAGTCTATCCACAATTACCCAGACTGTGTCGTGTCCTCGTTGGGTGACAGGTAAGCCCACCACCAAGTCCATGGTGATGCTCTCCCACTTCCACTATGACACTGGAAGCGGCTGTAGCGGCCCTGCAGGTCTCTGATGCTCGACTTTCACCTACTGGCACACTAAGCATTGCTGCACGAATTCACCCACATCCCGCTTCATCCCCCTCCACCAAAACTTGCGTCTCAAGTCATGGTACATCTTCGTGTTTCCGGGATGTATGGTGAATCTGGAACCGTGTGCCTCAGTCAGGAGCTCTCTCAACAGCTCCTCGTCCCTGAGAACGCACAACCGTTCCCTCAGGCGCAGCACCTGGTCTGTGAAAGAGAAGTCCCCTAGGTCTCCTGACAGTACTCTGTCGCGCAAGGACTGCAAGTACGGATCGACCATCTGTCCTGTGATGATGCGGTCCATCAGCTCTGGCCTAGTCTGTCACGTCACAGTCACTGCCCCACAGTGCCCCCGTAACTCTAGGGGTCGCCAACTACCCACCTCCTCCAAAAGGCTTCAACTCTGTAACTGTAAACTGGCCAAGTGTGCGGGTGCCTTCCGGCTCAAGGCGTCAGCCACCACATTGGCCTTGCAGGGGTGATAGGAAATGCTGTAGTCGTAGTCCTTCAGGAGCTCCAACCAACGTCTCTGTCTCATGTTGAGCTCCTTCTGATCAAAAAGGTATCTGAGGCTCTTGTGATCTGTGAAAATCTCGAAGGTCTCACCGTACAAGTAGTGCCCCCAGGTCTTCAGCGCGAAGACGACAACTGCCAACTCCAGGTCGTGGGTAGGGTAGGTATGCTCATGGGGCTTCAGTTGCCGTGAAGCGTAAGCGACAACGTGACCCCTCTGCATGAGCACACCTCCTAACCCCTGCAAGGAGGCGTCCGTGTACACAACGAACCCGCCACTACTGTCAGGGATGGTGAGCACGGGAGCCGAGGTCAACCTCTCCTTCAACTCCTGAAAACACGCCTCATAGGCGTCTGTCCAAGTGAAGGGCACGTCCTTCTGGGTCAACTGTGTCATGGGACGCGCAATCTGTGAAAAACCTTTGATGAATAGTCTGTAGTAGCCTGCCAGTCCCAGGAAACTGCGAATCTCAGTGACTGAACGCGGTCTCTCCCACCTGAGCACTGCCTCGACCTTGGCTGGGTCCACCGCCAAGCCGTCTCCAGAGATCACATGACCTAAGAAGGTCACCTCCCTCAACCAGAACTCGCACTTGCTGTATTTGGCGTACAGCCTACGTCGTCTCAACGTGTCCAGAACCATCCACAAGTGCTGTCCGTGCTGCGTCCGATCTCGAGAATAGATGAGTACGTCATCAATGAATACTACCACGAACTAGTCCAAGTACGGTCTAAACACCCGGTTCATCAGGTCCATGAAAGCAGCGGGGGCATTGGTCAGCCCAAACGGCATGACCAAAAACTCGTAGTGTCCGTACCGGGTGCAGAAAGCTGTCTTGGAGACGTCTGCCTCCCTGATCCTCAACTGGTGGTATCCAGACCTCAAGTCGATCTTGGAGAACACCGTGGCACCTCGCAACTGGTCAAACAAGTCGTCGATCCTCGGCAACAGATATCTGTTCTTGATGGTGACCCTATTCAGCTGTCGGTAGTCCACACAAAGGCGTAGGGTACCATCCTTCTTCTTCACAAACAGTACCGGGGCTCCCCAGGGAGACGCACTGGGCCTCACGAAACCATTCTCCAAAAGGTCCTGCAACTGAGACTTGAGCTCTCGTAGCTCAACCGGTGCCATCCTGTATGATGCGGTGGAGATGGGGCTGGTCCCTGGTACTAGTGAGATCTCAAACTCGATCTCACGCTCAGGCGGTAGTCCTGGTAACTCGTCTGGGAACACGTCAGGGTACTCTCTGACCACCGAGATGCTTTGGAAGTCTGCCACAGGGCTGGGCTCTACCACCACACAAGCTAGGAAGCCCTCACACCCCTAGCTCAAAAGTCTCGCCACCCGAAGTGCCGAAATGCACCTGAAGCCTCCGTCCACTGGTTGTCTGTGAAACTCAAAAGAAGGCAACTCCGGCATGGATAAGACAATCTTCCTCTCAAAACAATCTACCAAGGCGTGGTAAGCAGACAACCAGTCCATCCCCAGAATTACACCAAAGTCCTCCATCTGTATCACAATCAGGTCAGCTGGCAGACTATGTCCCCCGACGCTGACCTCGCAATCCGTGTACACCTCCTCAGCTACAAACAGCTGACCACTCAGACCTCTGATTACGAACGGATTCTCTAACAGCATATAGTCCTGGCCCAAACTAACTGCGAAATTGGCTGCGACAAACAAGTGCGTAGCGTCGGAATCGAAAAGTGTGTAAACGAGTCTGCCGGAAACTGAAACCATACCTGCCACCACCGATCCCGAAGCTCTGGCATCCCTGTGTGTCAGGGCGTTGATACACCCCTCAGCTCTAGGTGCGGATGAAGCAGCCACACTCTGCGTCGGACGGGCAGGTGCTGGCCGGTACCCTCCTCGTGACTACTGTCCTCCTCCTCGCATCTGGGAACCACGGCCTCCTACGCGCCCTCCAGTGCTCTTCGCGGGAAGTATCTGCTGATCTTCTGCCATAGACGGGCAGTCCCTCCTGATGTGGCCCGGCTGGCCACACTGGTAACAAAGGGGAACCCGACTCCCGCCCTCAGTGGGTCCCTGCTGTCGGCTGGGCGAGGGTCCGGTGTTGGCGACTGGCCCCTGTCAAGGGCCCCCAAAGGCCACTGATGACCCTGCAAAACGTGACGGCTCTCCTGCGGACGCCACGTGTCTCCTCTCTCGCCGGCCCTGTGAAAAGTCTGGCTGAAAGGGCCTCTTCCGCTCGCCATCAGTGTCTTGCTCAAACGGGTTGGTCTCCTCGTAGGTCGTGCCTGCCTCCACCACCCTCGAAAACGTAGGCAGCTTCAGGGGTTTGACATACCCTTGAATCGCAGGCCAGAGCCCCTCGGTGAACCTCCAAAAACGCTCCTCCTCAGTGGCTACCGCTGTCGCTGCAAAGCGGGACAGCTCCAGGAAACGCGTGCGGTACGTGCTCACGGTCATCGTCCCTTGGCAGAGAGTGTGGAACTCCCGCCTCGTTTGGTCCTGCCACGTCTGGGGAAACTACTGCTCGCAGAAGAGGGTGACGAACCGGTCCCAGGTCGGCTCGTCCCTCTCCTGTCCCCTGACCGCCCTCCACCACCTGTGTGCCGCACTCTCCAGCTGGTACGTAGCAAAGGCCACGCGGCACTCCACCGGGGGGCGAAGGGTGTCGAAAATCTTCTCCAGCTGCTCGAGCCAGTCCTCTGCCTCGGTCGGGTCCTCATCCCCCTTGAAGGAGGGGGGCTTCAGCTTCCGAAACTGCCCAAAGAGCTCGAAGTGGCACTGCAGTGGAGATGCTGGCGCACCTCCAGGCAAAGGTGCCTCATGCACAGAAGTGTCGGAGGAATGTGGGGGCGGCGGCGGCCCATCCCCTCTCCCGTGTCCAGCGCCGCATCCGTCGGGTGGTCCCACAGAGGACTCCCCCTTCACAGCCCCAGGGTGAGGCGCTTGGGGCGGTGGGTGGATCTTCTCTCGCACAATGTCCCGTATCAGCTGGGCGAGGTCCTGGGCCTGGATGCCCGGGAGTAGCGGTTGGCCCATTGAGGCGTCGGCAACGGCACGCCCACCTCGCCGACCTCGTCCTTGGCCGCGCCCGCGGCCTGCCTCACCAGTATCGCGACGAGGCATCTCCTGCAAGGAGACGCGAAACAAAATGAAACACATCAATATGGAACGATACCTAACGAAAACATCCAAGTGCTCATGTCAAAAGATATGTTGTGGTGGCTACTCTAGTTATAGACATGTGAATTGGTTATTTTCCAGTCAGTTGATTCACTTCTCGGGACGACCTTGCTCTAATACCATCTTGTAACGACCCAATTCCCGAGTCCCTACGAGACACGAGAACCGGACCGACTCGACTAATCCCAAGACCTAATCGTCCAATGAGGAAGTAACCAAAAGAGCAGTAAAATAAACACATTCAGCATGAATATAACTAGCAGTAACAAAATACAGCAGTAAGAAAAGGAACTACTTTAGCATGTACCACCACAATAGTAGAACAACAATTATAACATAACATGAACGACAAGTAAAGAAAAGCACAGAGAGTAACAAGAACTACTCACTACAGTGGAACAAAAAGGGGTACAAAAGAACTGCGGTAACTCTACTGGACCCTACTCGGCCCAGCGTCCTCTGCAGCCGCTGACCCTGGCTGCTCAACACCTGGTCCTGAAAAGTAACGAGTGTAACACGTCAGCGAAACGATGAGTAGAGTGGCAGCTAAAACTAAAGAAGCAGTAAAGTGTACAATAGCTGTTTTATTTTCTTTCTTCCTTTATTTACGTCTTTCTATTATTTCACAATTTATCTATTTCTCAGATCCTTCACTTGATCTCGAATGTTCCTCGTGGGAACGATCTTGATTGCAGTCTTTTCCGAAAAGTAGAAGTGGCACGTGGTGCTCTCCTGGCCGGGAGTCTCCCGTGGTGATCCTACTCTCAGTCAACCACCCCAAGGTCGCTAACAGACGTAACGGTGACTACGGCACGTGCGATAAGCACACGGGTAGCTACCCCGCACTGGCACGCGGTCAGTCATTTCCGTTAACGGGTGCGCCCCAAAGCACAGCACGGAACCAGTATAGGGCAGAGCCCTCTCAGTAACAGGGGTCCAACCCCTCCACAGTCCGCGCACCCTCGCTTGACTACCCTGG
Organism: Thalassia testudinum; assembly: GCA_037157565.1. Taxonomy (NCBI): domain Eukaryota; kingdom Viridiplantae; phylum Streptophyta; class Magnoliopsida; order Alismatales; family Hydrocharitaceae; genus Thalassia; species Thalassia testudinum. Next base: position 74,086,107 of record JAZHRO010000024.1, on the reverse strand, counting down.
TTTGCCCAGTGGGCCTAACAAGTCGGTGTAGGAGGCTAGCAGAACCCCGGGGCCCGTGGGGTAGCTAGTGCTCTCCCTACACTAGTAGCTCTCCTTGGTACTGCGTACGCAAGGGCCAGCAAGTCGGTACAAAGTGGCCAGACCTAACCCCGGGTCCCTATGGCGGCTAGCTCCGCTCTGCACTGAGAGGTAATGTGTGCTCTCTTTGGTATCACGTACCCCGGAGACAACACACTTCCATGTATTTCCTTCTCAATTCCATCCATTCTCTTTCCAGGAGTTCTACTCCTAATTCCCCGTAGGGTTCCAACTCTTTTAACTCAGCACGTTTAGGTTTCACCGTTCCAGTTTTACGTTCATACAACCCATGTTCTTAACCATATTATTTCTTTTTAACGGGCAGCGGTTAAATCAATTTACAGGCAGCTATTATTTCCTTTCCACCTTTCCAAGACTGCAATATTATATACATGTCACTAGTTTTCCAATCCTAGGATTCATGCCGTACCCTAGGATCTATTATTCAATCTAGTTTTCCAGCCCTAGGATTCATGCAATACCCTAGGATCTATCATTCAATCTGGTTTCTCATTCCTAGGATTCATGCAATGCCCTAGGTTCTATTAATTATTCCATAATTGTAACAATTTATGTTAATAATTTTAAAAACCACTCTACTAGCTACAACGGGAGTACTGGGGGCGTGGTCGGAAATCCCGCGTGCCTCCGCAATCCCCGAGACTGCAATGGAACGGGGTCCTAACGCAAGGATCAAACACAAGGAGTTTTTCAGAATAGTATATAATTACTGTAAATGGGTAGAGGATTTTATTCCGAAAAGAACGCAACTCAAAACGCGGAAAACGGACTCCGAACGGGCCCTAAAAGGGTCGAAAACGACGAAACAGTTCAAAATCAAACGTCTGGAACCTCTTCCAGAAGTCTTAAAAGGTGGTTCAGAGGATACCTTCGCTCTGTGTAATCCCTCAGACGTCTATAAGCCTGCGGGGGCGTCTGGCTTAGTTCCCAGACGTCCGATGGTCAACCCGGACGTCTGGAACTCCTCTCCGTCGTCTGGCACTGCGGCCAGACGTTCGATTCGCGTTGGATGGCGAGTCCCGCACCCTCCCGAGCAGAACCTGCACGCACCCACACCTGCTCTCAGTACGACGGGTCGCAGGCGAAGGCACGGCGGACGGCTGCATGGCCGTACGCGCGAAAAAGGAAGAAGGACGAAAAAACTTACTTGCCAGACATCTAGACAGTCCTCTAGACGTCTTCACCGTCGTCTGGTTGGAAGCCCAGACGTGTGATTCTGGAAAAACTTCCAGAATTAGAGCTCGACTCGCTCTCCGCCCGCGACGCACGGCCGCGCCGTGCCCCGTCCGCCTGCTGCTCGAGCTGCAGCAGCCCTCCAGTGACGCTCCACGCCCGCTGCTCCCCCGCCGGCTGGCTCTAGCTGCCCCGGCAAGCTCGAGCCCTCACGGTCGAACGTCTCCTCCCTCGCGCAACCCCTCCTCCCGCCCACTTGCTGCGGCCGCTGCTGCCGCCGCTGGCTCGCTCTCGCACCAGCTGGAAGAAGAAGAAGGAAGCGGAGGAGATGAGAGTGAGGGAGGGGGCGAGGGCCTTATAAGGCCGCACGGGGAGAGAGAGAGAGAGAGCGCAGCACTGCGCCTGCCGGAGGAGAGAGGGAAAAAGAGGAAGAGGGTGGCGGTTGCAGGTCTACGCGCGCATGCACGCAGACGCAACCCAGTACTCCGTAGAAAATTAAATCCCAGACGTCTGGAAGGGGTTCCAGACGTCTGGTCAGACGTCTGGGCCACCTCCCAGATGTCTTAATAAACGTCTTGAAGCCACGTTCGTAACAACCATCAAAGACAAAATGATTGAGAATGCTTATAAACACCATGAAGGATATTTTCAAAGGGACATTCGGGATAAATTCAAGAAAACAATGGATCACATTTTGAACTGTATAGAGATGATATGGATATGACTAAACCACGGTTCAACCTGAGATGATCTCTTAGTAGAACACATTGAATTGGTGAAATTACATAACAACGATTGTTTGCAATATTGGTCAAATCCTTAATTTTGGAAGAACTCTAGAATTTTTTGGTAAAATGGGGAGAATTGCTAAACAGGTTATATAGATCCATTGATCAAAAATACCCGTCAGAAGTTAAGATGACATCTTGGATTAATTCCAATAATCTACGTAATTTCCCAAATCCCGGGTTCAAGAATCAAGGGTGCTATGGACCCCCAACCCAAATGAATTCAGATTCAAACTTCATAATAATTGACATTCCTGATCCTGATGAGGGTGGGGAGGATCCAGTTGCAGGTGTTCCCAATTCTGAACCAGCCTTAGAAAGCCTTGAAGCTAGTCCATTAAGCTTAAATTTCCTTGACACCTGTGATGATGAGCTTAAAACAGAACTTCTCGAGAATGTAAATCCTGAGCTTTATCCCATTAAGGTGATTCTCGAGAATGGTTCTGACATCCCAATAAAGCCCAGCCTAGATTCTAGTGATCCAATCCTTACCCTTAACCTGGAATCTGGATTCGAGCTTATTTGGGATAATCATGAGGCCCCATATGATGAGACATAGATTTCAAATCTAGAATACAATTTAGGGCCTGTATTTGATGAATACACCTCTCCAACCTCCTCAGAGGCACTAATTGATTTTTCGAAAGTCACGTTGATCTATGATACAGAAACCAAGGAGTTGGAAGAGTTCGGAATTGATTGGGTCTACCTTAAGAGGCAGGAAACCGAGCCTATACCTACTAGGGACACCTTTCTAAGCTCGGAATCTGAAATTCGGTTAGATCCAAGTTAGGTTGCTGATTATACACATCTTGACTCTCTCTGTGGTGGAACTCCTGATCTAGAATCAGATTCGGAAACTTATTCTTGCAAATTCTCCGATGATTTCGAATCCTACTCTGATTTTGGAGAACCTTTGTTTCCTGATGACTATGAACCAGTTTACGACCTCAGCATCCATGATCCGTTCTTCAACTTTGACTCTGAGGTCCCTAATCCCGAGATCATTGATTCAAAATCAAGTTCCATTGAGATGGAATCATTCACTTTTGATCTTCAGGAATCAGAAACAGTAAGTGTCGAGAGTGTCTGCAATCCCAAGTTCGAATCTTTTCTTGACTCAGATTTTCATGATCCTATATGCACTCTTCAGGCATTTACCTTTGATTTTGATGGCCATTATGAGGACTCTCTAGACGAACCTACTTTTGAATCCTTTCTAGAGGAGCCCTAAGCACACATAGTTCTCAAGGAAGCCACCTCTTCAAATCCACATACAGAACCTTCTCGAATCCGAACCCAACCCCGACCCGCAACTGGAATCAACTTCTACTCTGACGCCTCTCAATGATACAGTCACATATGATTCTCCATCTTTTGATCGGGATTCGGATATCAATTAGACTAAAAATCATGTCCCATCCTTCTCTGATCACTCTTGTAGGGTTCCTGCATCCTCCACTGACTCTTTTTCATTTGAGGATCCCTACTCTGACAAGGCTGATTCGATTCAGCCAAACCCACGCTTCGCACTGCCACATCCTTCTGAGTCATAGAATATCTGGTGGGCACCACATCTATTGATTCACATCCATCAACCCACCAGATTGATTGGGTTTGGGCTGCACATCAGCTTATAGATCTAAACAAGCACCTGGTTGGACCAACCAGGCAATTGATCAAGGTACTTATTCTACAAAACTCATCTAATTTGACCACTCCTCCATGACCACTTTCTGCTCGGTTGAAGGCATTGGATTTAGCGCTTAACGGGAGGCAACCCATGATTCCAAAAAATTGAGACCTTTTTTATTATCCTTTTGAGCTTCACGTCTATTGCACTTCTGAGTTTAGTTTTAGAAAAGCTGGCTCCATCTTTGGTACTAGTACCAAAGCTTGAAATCATCCGCAACAGTCATCCCGACCCATTTGCCCACCCTTTGAACCTATTTTAACCCATGAACCAAACTGATTTCATACCCTCCTGTTTACAATGAGGACATTGCAAAACTTAGGCATGGGGGGTGTTAAAGTGCAAACACATAAAAATTCAAGTTTCTGAAGGGTTCTCACAAAAAATTACTCATTTAAAAAAAAGACCAAAAAACTAAAAATTGAAAAAGAACAAAAAAATGGAGAAAAGGAAGGAAATTTTGTGAGCTTAATTGCATATCATTTTGAGGAGGAAAGGGGAGGTGATTTAAAATGTCAAAAAGGAGCTACAATTTGAAACAAAAAAGGGATAGTCATTAGTAAATGATTATGGAATCTACTAAAGTTCTAGACCAAATCAAAAGAAAAAAATTTAAGTCCTAGAATAACAAAGAGACACAGAGATTAGTATGAGTGCTAATCTTAGGCCTCTTGGGCTTGTTTTAGGCTTAAAAATTCACGTATCCATTAAGATCTGGATAATCCTCAAGAGGTTAAAGAAAATGCGAAGCTTATGTATTAGGTCTAAGACTTAGGGATTATTCGACCTCGTTAACAGACCTCTGGTTTGCGGGACTCAATAAGTTAAGCACCCTAATCCACACACAAGTCTGGTTTAGTGCGCTTAATAATCAAAATCACGCAAAAGCATTTATTCTGTTCTGAAAAAGCCACCTAGATTAGGAGCGGTTTATCAATACAAGTTGATTTGGACGAGTTCCCGGCGTGGAGCGGCGAGAAATCCCCCTCGAAGATGTGCAATAACATACTGTCTCCTCGATGCTTGTCTCCTAGGATATCTAAATATCTTATCAAGGCCATGTAATCACCTTATACTGGTTCAGGTGCCATGGGTGGGATTATCCCGAAATGTCGATTGCCAAGGCCTGAATTTAGCTATAGAACACTATGGGTGGCACTATCTTGAAGTGTCGAAAGCCAAGGTTTTGGGGCTGGCCATGGGTGGTGCTATCTTGAAGCATCGATTGCCAGGGATCCTGCGAGGATTGATGGTGAGAGCTAGGAATCCGATACAGAGCGTGTTTTTGAGCCAATCCAAAGCTAGAAATAAAGAAAAGAAAAAGAGAGAGGAAACTCTCTAAAAATGCAAAAAATTCTTCTATCCCTCTCTCTTACAAAAATGCACTGCAAATTGAACTTGGACTAACCATGTTACAAGCAAGGGTGCTTTAACCGTGGGGTTCAATGAACCTTAGGATAGTTTTTGTATGCCTTAGAAACCTTCGCGGTAGACTAAGGCTAAAGCTAGTCAGGTCTGGATCTTGATTGGTACTTGAGTACCTCTAGGCCTACTATTAGCATTCTGACCTAATTTCTAAAAATAAGAAAGAATCAGGACTTTGAGCATCAAAGGCATGGTCTAGAATTCAAGTTAATTTCCTAAGATTTTGCTAAGGGACTAGCAAAAGTTAGGCAAGGGGGTATGATGAAAACATCATCATCAGCCATATCTAGCTTTAATTAGTCATAATCAATAGATAAATACTCCTACATAACCACCAAAAGACTGTAATTTACTGCATATCCTTTCTGAGAGATTAATAGTAAAACAGGGGTAAATCTGTAGTTTTAACAAAATATCCTAAATGTAGAATAATCATGGGGTTTCTTAGGGGTTAATTAAATGCCAAATGTTCATAAATGTCTAATAAGTGGGTTCATGTAGACAGAAATGAGTTTTCACGCATTCTGAGAATTAAAGGACATTTAAAATCCTAAAAATAGACCCACTTAATTAAATAAGGTTCTGAGCAGGATAAAATTCACCTAAACCTTATAAAAATCATAGAAAAATATTATCTAAGGTTTGGTATCCTTGATTTGATCATTGGAACTCATTTTGACCTAAAATAGAGTCTCAGACAGACAATCACCCTAATTTGGATTTTTGCATAAATTACCCAACCAAACTTGATCAAAACCTAAATTTGAATTACCATCAGATTCCTTGGGTCCAAATTAAGTTTGTACCAAACTTTGGGCCCAATCAAAGATTATCTTGAACTAGTTTACATTTTGGTCCACCTAGACTCTTTTTCTCTCAATTTGACCCCTAAGCTTTTAAATTCCTTGCGTTCAGCCCCCTAACATTGTCATCTCCTTCACCAATTGCCCTCTGCCGCTTGAATCCTACACAGGTTCCTAAATCAAAACTCGACGAGCTTTAATCAAGGATCTCGCCTTGATTTGCCAATCAATTCCCTCCAAAATTGCAGGGAAGAATCTTGAGGAGATTCCCGATCTATTAAGGCATCTCGCTGATGAGAGCCTCATCATGAGCCATAACTAGCTCATTTTGACCCAATAAAGAAGATAAAAGCTCCTACATAACCTAGAAGAAGGCTTAACTGAAGGAACAAGTGCTCTGAGAAGAAAACATGAAATGAAGGTTAAAACTATAATTTTACCATTGTAGTACATAAAAAGGATTTCTCAGAGGCAAAACATAGGTCAAATGGTCTAAATGAGATAAAAAGTGGGTTGAGTCAATTAGAAATGGGTTTATGTGCAATCTAGGAATTAAATGACACTTGGTAACCCTAAAATAGACCCGCTTAAATTAACAAGGTTCTGGTCAGGATAAAAATCAAGGAAACCCTCTAAAAATCATGGAAAAACATCCTCTAGGGATTGGAACACTTAATTTGGCCCTTGGAACCCAGTTTGACCTAGATTAGGGTCCTAGCTCTTCAAGTAAAATAATTTGGGTTTTTACACAAAATATCCAGTCAAACGAGGTCAAACCTAAAATCCAACTTCACCATTGGATTCCTTAGGTCCAAATTAGGTTTGTACCAAAATTTGGACCCAAGGGGAGGTCATCTTGACCTACTTTACAATTTAGTACACCCAAATCATAATTTGGTCCCTATCTTTTGAATATCATTGCAGAGAGCCCCCTAAGTTCCTCGCCACCTTTGCAATCAGGTCTTGTCGCCATTGTTAGGGCAGAACCAGGCTCCGACGAGGTTTAGAGAGAGATTACTCTCTGATTCCTCAGAGATTCCCTCCCAGAAATGGAAGGGAGATTCTCTGAGGAATTCCCTTCCATTTAAGGCCAATCACAACCTCTGGTGTGAACCCAATCTCTCATGCGAACGCACGAGGGATTTGGGTATCTTAACCTCTTTCCTACTCCGGCGAGCAATCAGAGGCAATGGCGTGCCCTCCACGCCCTAAACGACTGGCCCAGTGCCTATATAAGAACCCACACCTCTGGCCGCTCATCTTCAGCTTGATTTGGTTGAGTTTCCACCTCCAATTCATCTCCTCCTGCCTGGCCAAAGTTCCCAGCAAGCTCCGGCGAGCCCCCCTCCCCTCCCTCTTCGCTCTGCCACAAAACGAGTGGCAAAGTTATCTTCCTGACTCTCCTCCGCGTCGCGCAGTACCCGCGCACGCCGCCTTAGCCCTGTCTTCGCCGTCGTTCTCCCCCACTGGGCAGCGTCTTCTCCGACGACAGCAGGTACAGCTGTCCGCCCTCCATCCTCCTTCGTCCCTACAATTAGGTTAGAACTATTCCCCGTAGTCCCCTCTCTCTTTTCCCCCTGTTATCTCATCTAATCGACCCTCGACCGACGCCGACCACCCTCATCTTCCACATCACCGACTGACCTCCGGCGAGCCGCTCCCACCATTCCGCCCCTCCACACGGCTCGCCGACCATCTCGTAAGCTCCGCCTCACCACCAGGAACACATTCCACCCCTCCACTGCCACTCCGCACATCCACAGTAGCCCCCCAAACAACCCCACACATCCAGCCACAGGTTGACCTAGGCACGCATGCCTAGGCCATCCTGCGGCCTGCAGCATGGCTCACCACCTTCGCCGTGCTACGGCGAAGGTCCCTAGCTGGTCTAATTGAGCCGAGAGGCTCATTTTGTGTCTGACAAAATCTCAGCTCTTGCCGCCATTGGCGACATTTGACGAAGCTCCAACGCAGCTCCAGGTGTCAGGTCCTCCAGGCTCCAGGCGCAGCAGGTTCGGGCGAGCAGGACGAAGAGGTCTGGCTCAGCAAAGGGCGTTGCAAAGCCAGCAGCCTTGGCGATTGCACGCAGGTCTGTGGGCGCACGCGAAATCAGGGTAGAACCTTTAGTCCCACATCGTGGAATCGCGAGGCGCAGGTATGCTATAAGTTGTTTTTGTGATATAGCCTTAACGCCTCCGAAAGCATAGGGGTGAGGTCCCTCACTTGCCCTCACGCCCGCCTCATCCGCGGTTTCATCTCTCGGATCTGGCGAGATTCTACCTGACCCAAACCCATGCACTCCTCGCGCATCACCACCTGCAGGTGCACCTGGTCCCGGGTGCGAATCCGACCCGATTACACTTGTGGCTCTGGGAGAGCGTGTTTGAGTGAATCTGTGAGAGAGAGACGCGCGGGTAGAGGGAAAGGGGTAGGTTTTGCTCTGTGTAGGCACAGGCTGAACATTGAGGAAGAAAGACTTGGCCGCGAGAAGGAAGGCAAGGCAGAGAAGAGAAGGAGAAGGAAAGAAGCCTTCGCAGGAGAAGAAACAAGAGAAAAGAAACAAAGGCAGAAGTGAAAGAAGAAGAGAAGCCAAGACAGAAGACGAAGAAGAAAAAGAGTCTGCAAAAGAAGAAAGAAAGCAAGATCAGAAGAAGAAGAATAATCAAAAGGAAAAGGGAAAACACTTTTAAGACGTCTGATCCCAAGATCAGACGTCTAATTTGACTTTTTTTGCCTGAATTATTTTTTAGATACCTCTGAATTCCAGTTTTGAGTAAATTAGAGTGTTCAATTACATTTTGATTAGTAGTAAATTCCATTTGCTCCTTGTGTTCGACCTCGGATACTCCGGTTTTCGAGTAATAAAATTCTCTATTTATTTGAACGCTTTTTCAGCTATACTACAATATCATATTCTCTTTAAAACCCACACAAAAGCGATACGAACACTCGCGGATCCTAAAAAGAATCCTAGAGCTCAGTCAAGCTCAAGGTGTTTTGGTCCCAGTAAACCGTGAAGCAATTAGGGCTCTTTCCTGATCTAGAGCTCACTCTAAGCTCTATAAAGCTTCCTCGTGCACAAACGCTCTAAACTAGCAAGGTTTGGGGCCATAAAACTCTTGCTAACCCTACCTTTGGCCCCTCTCCGACCAACCTTCGATGGTCTTCGTTCCCCATCTTCCTAGGGGCAGCCAACAGCCAAATTGGCCTTCCCATCATCTTCCTCGTCATCCTCTGCACCTCGCCAGTTAAAGTGAGGGTTGTCCTCCCCATTCCTCACTGCCGTACCTCTCAGGAGATCTTCATCTTCTTTGTCACCGATGTGCCAAAGCCGACGCAAATCCTACCCCCTTTGTCCAATTAGATTAGGTAGTTAGGTTAGTTAGATCTTTAGGCTAATTTCTACCATCCAAAAACCCAAAAACACCCTCGATGCATATGCACGCCGTCATCTCCCTTCTCTACAGCTACCTCTCCGGCGAGGCTTTTCCATCACCTCACACCTTCAAATGCCTCGCCAACAAGCCACACACCTCCGCCACATCACCATGAACAAAAGCCCTAACCTTTCCAGGGCTATTGACCTCCCACAACCACCACCAAACAAACCCACTTCACGTGACCTATTTTGCCTTTGCCAGCCATCTCCGACCACCCTTGAGCTTGTTTAATGGGGCCAAAAGGCCGTGCTCTTGTTGTTAGGTGTTCGCCCATTGCTGCCATTACTGAAGCTACTTCAAGCAAGCTCGAAGCATGCTCTTGAGGCACTTGCTCCAGCCGTATCTCCAGGTTCCACGGAATTGTTCAAGGCATCTACCCAGGTGCTCAATTGGGGGTGTTAATTGCTCCTTCGCCATCAATTGGATGTCACTCCTTACAAAGCTGACACGTGAAGGAGGGACGGAAGATAGTCCCACATCGTGGGATTAGGAGCAAGTGAGGCCGCATAAAGGTTTTTTGTGATATGGCCTTAGCGCCTAGTACACAGGGGTCAGGTCCCCAGCACCTTACCTGCATACCCGCTTAACCTAAGCCCTATCACTCCTCAGCTGCGACCCACGCTCGCAACCCTGGGCCCGGGCACACAACCCGAATACTCGATAAGCCTAGTTTGAGAGAAAGACGAGAGGAGGAAGGAAAGAAAGAGAGAGAGGGGGAGGGGTGGGTTTTGCTTCTGAAGGATTTAAGCGACAATTAGTCGCTGTGAGTAGAAGGAAAAGCCTTAGAGAAGAAAGGGAAGGCTCTGAGAGGAAGAAGAAGAGAGAAGGAAGAAGAATCTCAGGCATAGGAAGCACAAAGGAAAGAAAGGAGACAAGTGGAAAGGCTACAGAGAAGATTCTAAGAGAGAAGGGATGTGCCCCTTTGAAGCTGAAGAGGAAAGGCAAAAGTTAAGAAGAAGATCAGAAGCACTGTTCATTCATTTAAGTCGTTTGACTTGAATATCTAGACATCAGATCACTGTTTCTTTATTTGAGATGATTGAGTAATTGATATATATATGCTTAGGCTAATAATTGGTGATTTAAATCACCATTATTTTATTCTAGGTATTTTTTTGTCTCTAGATACATTAATCTTCCTTGTGTATTTAATGTGATAGATTATTGTTCACTGAAAATCTATATTTTATTCAATTTCTTGTGCTCATTTATGTTTTAATTGAAGATTAGTGTGTGAATTCCTATTTGCTCCCTGTGTTTGATCTCGGGCTTCATTTCTAGATATTCAAGTTATAAATTTCATTTGTTGATAAGCTATTTAGGAGACTTTACTACAACGAGATGCATTTTAACTCCCGAAAAGCCCTGTTAACAGCAACCCAACTTGAATGCCCAAGCAATCAAATAAAAACAATTAAAAATGCTGAAAAATAAGAAAAACTACAAAAACTCCGAGCCCCCTCCCTAATGCATAAGGAAAAAAGGCACACATTGACTAAAAGATATTGTAGATATCCTCACATTACTGTATAAACAATCTCTGAAAAAATTTAATTAAGGTATCATCATAATGGCTAAGTATTTCAATTGATGACAAAGTGACATAGATCCCCACAAGGATAGAAATTATTTCTGAAAGTTTGTAAGCTCAAACCCACACCTCTTGAGTAAAAAAAAACAAATCAAAACCAAAAAATGAATACCAATATGGGAGACTGGGAGAAAGTAGAGCATAGAAAGATGAAACAGGAAAAATTATTACAGAAAAAAGCTACAAGACAAAGAATGGCAACAATTGGAGTGAAGAATCAAATGGTGGTGCCAACTATCCAGAGCATAAGCAATAAACCGAGGATGAAGGCAACAATCATTGGAAAAAACATGAAAAAAGATAAGCAAGCACAAAAATAGTCTAGCATCGATGTAGGAAAGGCACAACTATGGCAACTCAACTGTTGAATGTCTTAAACACCAACAGAACTATACTAATGCCATCCGATAAAAATACAAGGATGTTATTAAAATAGACCAAGGATCAAGGCCTGAGATGAATCCGTTTAAGGAATTATGGCCTATGGTCTGTAGGTATGTAAATTATGAATGTGAAAAAATGAATATACAAGTTTAATATAACTATCTATGTTCTAAGTCAAGAACCATCGGCTCTTAAAAAAAAGAAAAACATAGACACCATTCCTTCAGTCATAAAATTACCTAAACACCTCAAATTTCCAAGTCAATAGACACCAATAGCATCAAAGAGGCCATGGCATGATAAAACTCCAGAGCAATTCATTAATAAATACTACAATATTTTTTAGAAAGGTAACGAGGATAATCCTATTTATTGTCATAAAGTCATACAATTAGGCAACTTCCCTTGAAATAGAAGCATGCTCAATGGCTAGAAAGGACAACATGATAAGAATAAATAATTCAAAAAAGGAAGATTTACCTGAAGAAATTGATGTACATGGATGTGGTTTTCACATGTATTACACATGCTGTTGCATTGGTACACAGAAAACATGGAGATTATATTCTATCATTTAAGCATAGAATATAATCTCCTCACCTATAGAGAATGATGTGTAAAATCAACATGCTAATAGCACCGTATGGCATATGCACTTAACCAAGCAAAGAATGGCAGTTCAGTCAAATTATTTATAATAGCCACAAAGATGCTAGGATTTTACACTTTTTTTGCATATAAATGTTTTCATCCTTAACATGATGATAATCTCGATAGTAGGAAAAACAAACATACAATAGAGTTCAACTATTTATTTGATTGTATATAGTAGCCATTTTCAAGCATTCTCCAAATAAGCCAAACCGGATAGGTAGTAAATTAATAAAATGATAGTAATCTAATCATTGAAAGAGTACCTCATTGCAATCAAATACATTTTCCCTATAGTCTAATCATTCCAACATCATCTCTTATGCCCCTTCTAATGAATATTAAGTATGAACTTATCACTTAAATTTGAGTATATATATTACATTATATCTTTGCTTCATATTTTTCTTAAGTAACCAAGTAGCACAAATATGTATGCCTCAAATTTCAACACAAATAAAGTACTAAACAAAATGTTCATACAAATATATACAAAAAAATAAGGAAGAGAATTTCATTAATCCAAACAATACAGCACATAAAGTTAAGCCTACTGTAGATGCTTTTTCTTGAAGAAACCCAATAATAAATGATCTTTTCTCTTTTTAGGATTCGTACCATTTCACAAATAAAATATAGTTCACAAATAAAAAATCTTTAATAGGTGCCACTTTTCTTCCACTTTATAAGGCTCACCGTAAGAGATATCCAAACAAAACAATGAAAGACAACGAGAATTTGAACCAAAAGTTGAGAGAATTTTTGTCCCAAACAACCAAAATTTTCCTAAACACTCGCTACTATATTGTTCCCGATTCATTCGTTGCACAAAAAACACAACAAAACCCTCAAAAAAATCTTTGACTTAGAATTACACATAAACTTAAGCTCCTCCGAATGGAATGTCAACCAATCAACAATTTTCTTCCAGTAACCCTCTAAGCAATTAAGCTCCTCGTGGACAATCATTGCATGTGCCTGCGATGCATTTCGACGACCACCTAGTGTGCATGATCAGTTCTTCATCATAATCACACATAGAGAAACACTACAAAGGTCAATGCGTTTTGTCAAATATCTAGTGTGCACAATCAATTCATCACCATAATTACATATAAAGATAAATTACAAAGATCTACAAATATTGAAAATAAAAAGGAACATATTCATAATAAAGCACATGATAAGATCTGCAAAGAAGAGATACTGAAGACATTAAAAATCTCCAAAATTGAATATTAACACGTAGATCCCCTCTTGACAGGCACAATTGCAAGATTGAAGGAGGTACTTACTACTTAAAGTAAAGTGGCAAACAACCATTACCTTTTGAGATGCCAGGAGAGCACCATAGCACTCAATCACAAGTAACGGGAGTGGAGGAGGAGGGCGGCATCGTCCGATAACTCCCATGGTGCCAAAGGAGTGGCTTTATAGGTAATGGTGTGAGGGGAGGAGGAGGGGCATGGAGGAACGTGGTGGAGGGGAATGGTGGTATAGGCAGCACCAATGGAGAAAGGGACGGAAGTGGGGTGGGGGTTTGGCTGAGGGATGGGAGGTGGGTGGTGGGGTTTGTCATGGGGAATAAGGGTGGCTAAGGGAGGGGAGGATGGCAGTCGAGGTTGTCGGGGTTGTGGGAAAGGTGGGGTGGTTGAGTGAAGGACTCGATGCGGTGGGGTTGTCGTGGGAGGGTGGTGGGTTGGGGGGGAGGAGCAAGTTTTACTGACCTCAATGGTGGCAGATTGGAATGGGGAGAGAACAAGGATGAGGACGATAGAAGTGCGACGATGGGGCACACAAGGAGGAGGGCGAGGCGGGAAACAAAGCAGAGGAGGGAGAGGAGGTCTGTGATTGCTCGGACGAGAAGGGCGACGAGGCAGAGGGTGAGGAAGGCAACGATCACTCGAATGAGAAGAATGAGGAGTACAATGTTAAGGAGGGTTGGGACAGGTTTCGTAGGAGGCGAGGAGGAGATTTGGGTTTTTGCGAAGGGGCAACTTGCTCGTATTTGGTTACATTAATAAATTAATATTATTGAAGTTAATGACATTAGGGAACAACAAATGTCACATTACGTTTTTTTTATGGTGAGTCAAAATAATCATGTAAATTTATAAAATATTTTATGCAAGGTTATGTTTATTTTGTAGGATTTATTTATAATGGTATTCTACTATTAATTAGAAGAATTTTTAATTCTCACTTGCACGTATCTCAACTTTAAATGGAATTAGAAATGCTTTTTCTTTTTAAAAGAATAAGTTGAAAGTTAGCTTTTCCCTCTTCATATTACTAAAAGAAATGTTGAAAATAAACTCGTGGCCTCCTTTCACCTTCATTAAAAGGTCCTAATCAATGCTTGTTACTAAATTATCCTTTCAAAAATAATAATATCAATTTATTATATACATATTACAGTAACTACATTTACAAGTAATTAATTTTCATTTGAGAAAAATATTATAATAGCATAAGTAACAATTACTGCTAAATTAAAGCAATAGCGGCAACCATATTTGACACTAACACTAATCATCGTTTGACAAAAGCATTATAGTGGCATAAGTAATAATTGCCACTAAATCAAATGCAATAGTGGCAAATATATTTGTCACTAATACTAATTATCATTTGACAAAATATTATAGTGCATAAGTAAAATATTTACCGCTAAATCAAAGGCAATAGCAGCAAATGTATTATATGCTACTATTCGATTTGCCACTGAATACCTTTTTTTTTGTAGTGTGCTTTCCTATCCTGGATAAATCCATTAAAACACTTTCTATACGGACAAAATATTTTCTCTAAAAATTCTCCATGTTTGTATTATTTTCTATCTTCATGTAAGGCTCAATCTAGGAATGAGATCACTATACTTTTATACTTAGTGTAATCCAAATTCCTCAGACCAATCCAAGACTTGTCCATGATAACCTAAAATTAAATTGCAAACAACTCATAAGTTAGGAGCGAATATACGGAAGGTACTTGTATTTTAAAGAAGATTTTCACTTGATAGCTGTTTGACCTGAAATTATGAAAAGAGATTTTTACGTATTGTTGTAGTTGCAAATAAATTTACATATGTGTAGTTGCAACGCTAAACACATCGAATCAAATAAATTTATAGATTAGAATTTGGTAAGTCCTGACTCATTCACAAGGAGGCAAATCGGGATTCTTAAAACCTTTTGCACAAATTATTCTATTCTATTGAAAGCACATAAAGAGAGGTAACATATTGAATAGTGAACTTTATTGCTACTATCAAAATGTCTCACAAATCAAATCTATAGTAGATATTACAATATGAATAAAAACATAGAAAAATAGAAGGAAAGAGAGAGAGAGATTGTGGAGCCGCATGAGGTATGCATGTGTGACTTGACAGAGCTTCAAATCCAAGAAGTCGGGAAGAAGACAAGAGAGAGAGGTTGGAGAGAGAAGACATGGACTATGGTGGCTATTTTTCTATCTCTAGGTATCTAAGTTATGTTGCAAAGGGTAGAGGCAAGGTCCTTTTATAGAAAAGTAGGTGGCTTCTTATTTGTTGATCTAGAGTGCCTAGGATCACTAATTTGGATGATTTAGATTTAATCAAAAGTGATGCCTAGGATTGGTTGAATAGGGATCTCAGGATCTAAGTTGTAGGGCTAAGATAAGATGAGGGTTTTCTAAAAATAGGCAACTTAGGTTGGTGGCTACCAAGGGATAAAATTTTGCCAAGAGATAAGATCTTATCTTTTGGCTAGCCACTAAGGGATAAAATGTTCTTAAGTTGGCACCAACTTAAAAGGATTAGGCTAGGATTTTCGTGCATCATATGTGCGTAGGTTTAGGGATAGGTTTTGTAGACATAGGTTGTGAGAATAGGTTCCTAATTAGGCTTGGTTGACCCTAAGTCTAGTGGGTTGGGTCCAAATAGGTAGGTCCTAGTCTAAATGTGTGTGTAAATGTGTAATTAGGTTAAGAAAAATTCTAACTAAGTTGGGGAAAACTTATTTGGGTTCTATACTAATCTAATTAGGTTGTGGGTAGTTCAATTGGGTTCCATGAACCCAAATGACTTAAGGTTAGCCCAATTGAGTAATACTAAGTCAATTAAGTGAGCTTATGGATCTAAATAGGTTCTTGGGTTAGGGATTGGGTTTAGGATAGCTTGGTGATATAGACACAATTATTGAGTGCAAAATGCCTATTCATGCATATTCCTAGGCTTAGATTTGCATTTCATGTTATAAATATTGCATAGCATGCATCATTATGCATTTAGAGTAGTTGTATATAATTTAGGTTAATTGTGGCCTTTTTGTGGTCAGGAGAGAAGGATATTTTTTTCGGAGCCTCGGATTGACGATTTGACCATATGGATCTGATCAAGATGATAATTGGAGTCCAACGCCTTTGAAATTGCCTCGATCGGAGTCCCATAACACCATATGTAGTCTGAGGAAGATCAATGGCCAAGGGACTAGGTGACATAATTTGGAGCTTCAAATGACAAATTCGACCATGCGGATGGATTCGGGTCGACAATAGTAGCCCAACAACGTGAAAATCGACTCAATCCGACCTCTGTAGCAGCCCTACAACAAAAAGAAGATGGACGACCCAGATCGCACCACGTGGCGCAACCTAGGCCGCCCATGCGCACGCACGCGCACGCAGCGGCAGTGCACGTAGACGCGTAGCGTGCGGAGGCGCACGGAGCACGTGCCAGTGCAGCGGCAGCGTGGGCACGTGGGTTGTCTTCAGCAACGTTTGCGGTGGATCTTCAACGACGTTTATGATCGTCACTAAATGTTCTGTATACGAATTTGATTCTTTCCTCCACTATAAAAGGACCCTTACCCCTCCCATTTTTCTTCATCTCTTCCTTTCTTCCTCTCACCACCTCCAAGGCTCTAGAGAGAGCTTGTCTCAAGCCCGGGATGCTCCTCTAGAGTAGAAAACCAAATAGTTTTCCCTCCCCTCATCCCCATTCGTGGAGCATCCCGTGGCCATCCTCTCACCGTCCTTCAGGAAGAAGATCCTCGTCGCGACACCGTCCTGCCCCATCCTCCATCCTCCGGCTCCGTCCTCCTTCGTCTCGCTCCTCACCACCTTCCTCCAGGCGACGTCAGAGCGAGTCATCCTCTGAGCGATCGTCAAGGGGGAGTTTTCTCACCTCATTCTATCTTTTTACGCTTTCGTAGTGTAACAAATATTCGTTTATAAATAGATGATTATTTCTCTCTCTCTCTGTCCCATATTGTTGCAAGTAGATTAGTTAGAAGTCATCGACCTGATCTCTTGCTTGCTAAAATTACCAAAAAAATTAGAAAAGATAAAAATGACCAAAAACAAATAAAAGAGAAACGTGGATTTTCAAAACCAAATGATCGCCTCCCTGTGTTAGGTGCTGAAGCACTAGAGCCTATGATCAAAATGATTGATGAACTTAATAGTTCTATATTGGATTTGCTCCAAAGTGTTAGGGATAGGGACCTGGGTGAGTTTCTTCTTAGGAAATTGTCAAGGTTGAGGATGAAATTTGTGGTTGCCCTAGTCAAATCTTGGGATAATTCTCAAGATGAACCCACTTCAGGAGAGCCAACATCTGAACCCACTCAGGCACCTATCGGGGGGAATACATATTCTGAGATTGGAGATGACCAGGTTGGTCTAGAGCAACCCTTTGAGGATGAACCAAGTTTCTCACCTGAGATCCCCGAGCCAGGGAGTGAGGAAAAATATGTCTCTTTGAACCAGGATATGACAATCGATTTTGAGACATATATAAATAAGGATCATGAATTCTTTGACTCTGAGGGTGAAGAATCTCTTAGTGAAGTATCACTTGAGCATAAGGAAGATGATTTTAGTGAGACAAACCGGCTTGAGGAATCTGATGAACCATTTAATAGCCCATTCATTATAGATTTGGATTCAGTTGGGGATAACTTGGAAGATTCAAATCCTCATTTACTAGAAGATTCAATCAATAGCTCCATTCCTCATCTGCACTCTGAAGAGCTGACTTCTGAGATCATTATGCCCAAATCAATCTTGATTCAGCCATGATTTTTGGACTTGGGTACTTTAGATGGGGTGTACAATGATTTGGAGGTCCTGGAAACATTGATTTTGGAGGATAGGAAGTTGGAATTAAAAATCTGGGAAGCTAATTTTGAGGGAACTTTGATTTTGGATCTAAGGGTTCCTGTTGACCTAAAACCACCTACTTTCTACCAGAACCCTTACAATATCTTTCACGTGCAACCTAAGCTCAAAATAACTAATTATTTTTCTGAATTGAATGTTAAGTGGACATCTGAACCTTGTAAATCAAATCTACCTTTTGTTTGACACTTTAGTCTTAGGTTGCACACCACCAAACTACAGGCCCAGCCCTGTAAATACAACAATCTTTGGTTCTGGGTGATTTTCATCTAGAATCTTAGAACCACTCGACCCTGGGGCATGGGTCTGCATCATAACTTGGTCCACATTTGTGGACATCTTCTGTCGATGGGTTTTAGGATCAACCTTTTGATTTTGATTCTGACTCGCACTTGTGAATTCTCAATTTCTTCCTTGTATGTATGTTATGCCTAGCTAAAGGCATTAAATTTAGCACGTGTTTATATTTCACATTATCTACGAAGCTGACCGGATTTCTCATGGTATTCAGGTGATATTCTGTTTACTCCACCCTTTTCATGTCTTTATTTTTACAATGAAGACATTGCATCATTTAGGCATGGGGGTGGATACTTAATCCTGAAATTGTTTCGTTAGCTTTGTAGAATTTCTTTTATTTTCTTTAAAAAAAGTTTTGAAAAAAAAAAGAATTAAGAGAAGATAACTTAGGCTTTTGGAAGTTATTAACTTTAGGAAACGATACGATAGGACCTGAACACTTAGACTCTTCAGGTCTTTGGGCTTAATTAGCCCAAGTGTCCACTCGAATGTGGACTTAGTCTCAAGTTCTCGCCAATTCAAATTCATTTTTAATTTGGTCAATAAATTGGGGTGATAAGTATACGACTTATCAACCCGCCCTTTGATTTAGGGGGACTTTAAGCCTAAGCATCTACACACTTTTTACACTGACCCACTTTTTGGCGGTTTCTTCAGAAATTGGATAGCTAATGAACTATCTAGGGTGGTATGGTTGGCAAGTTGTCGGTGGTAATAGCTCATCAGTTGGTTGTCCAGAGCCCAGCCACAAGACCATTTTCGTTATACTGCCTTTAGGTAAATCTTAGGGCAGAGAAGCCACCTACTAAAAAAAAAAAGAAAAATGAAATAAAAAAAGAAAAAAAATAGAAAAAGGAGAAAATAAATAAATAAATAAATAAAATCACACTTCACCGCACGAGTATGGCTAGCAAGTTGTCGTGGGTAACAGCTCATTGGCCTATTGTCCAGAGCCCAGCTCACAAAAATGCACAATAATTCCCAAAACACTTAGGGAAGAAGTGGGGAAGTAGAATAAACTAGGGAGATATACACTGGGTTCACCCTTGTGTTGACCCCATAAATAAAAGTAGGAAGAAAGCTACCATTCGAAAAGATAAACCTTCAGGCAAGGTCACCTAGGGTCGTAGAAACCCAAAGTCCGTTTCAACGGCCGCCTAGTGAGTCTTTCACTCTTTTCACTAGATGCTTAGCACTTAGAGTCCTTTTAGAGTCTTGGGCACATCGGGTAGCCGTAAAAAGTTATCTCAGAACTCTCAAACTCTAAAAGTACAAAAAAATTAGAAAAGAAGAAAAATAAAAAAAATGTATCTTCCCTTTTCAAATAAGGCGAGGACATGGGCGGTCTGCATTCTATTAAGCACCTGGGTACTGTTGAGTTTTCATTGTTTAGGACCTTAGTTGAAATTTTATATTGTTAATAAACGATTTAGGCCTAAGCGATCGAATCCTAATTCTGTTTTTATACATAGCATGTAGTTTAATTTTTCTAGGGACTAGCAAAAGATATGCATGGGGGTATGATGTAGATACAATTATTGAGGGTAAAATGCCTATTCATGCATGTTCCTAGGCTTAGATTTGCATTTCATGTTATCAATATTACATAGCATGCATCATTATACATTTAAAGTAGTTGTATATAATTTAGGTTAATTGGGTCCTTTTTGTGGTCAGGAAAGAAGGATATTTATTTTGGAGCCTCGGATTGACGATCCGACTGTACGGATCTGATTAAGACGACGATCGGAGTCCAACACCTCAGAAATCGCCTTAATCGGAGTCCCGTAGCACCATATGCAGTCCGAGGAAGATCAATGGCCAAGGAGCTAGGTGACATAATTTGGAGCTTCAAATGACAAATCCAACTGTGTGGATGGATTCGGCTTGACAATCACAGCCCAACGGCTCAAAAATCGACTCAATCTGACCTCTGTAGTAGCACCTACAACGAAAAGAAGATGGATGGCCAGATCGCGCCACGTAGCGCAACCCAAGTCGCCCATGCGCATGCACGTGCCACCGCATGCGCGCGTAGCGGCAACGCATGTAGGTGCGTAGTGCACGGAGGTACACAACATGGCTTGCGGAGCACGCTCCAGCCCAGCGACAGCGTGGGCGTGTAGGTTGTCTTCAACGATGTTTGCGGCGGATCTTTAGCGACATTTATGACCATCACTAAATGTCTTGTATACGAATTTGATTCTTTCCTCCACTAGAAAAGGACCCCTACCTCTCCCATTTTTATTCATCTCTTCCTTCCTCTCACCACCTCCAAGGCTCTAGAGAGAGCTTATCCCAAGCTTGGGATGCTCCTCTAGAGTAGAAAATCAAATAGTTTTCCTTCTCCTCATCCCCATTCTTGGAGTATCCTATGGTCATCCTCTCACCACCCTTCAAAAAGAAGATCCTCGCCATAATGCCGCCCTGCCCCATCCTCCGTCCTCCGGCTCCGTCCGCCTTCGTTCCGCTCCTCACCACCTTCCGCAAGGAGACGTCAGAGCGAGTCTTCCTTCGAGCGACTGTCGAGGGGGATTTCTCTCACCTCATTCTATCTTTTTACGCTTTTGTAGTGTAGATTTTCCGCTTTCATAGTGTAATAAACATTCGTTTATAAATAGATGATTGTCTCTCTATCTCTCTCTTATATTGTTGCAAGTAGATTAATTAGAAGTCATTGATCCTATCTCTTACTTGCTAAAAATACCAAAAAAATTAGAAATGATAAAAACGACCAAAAATAAATAAAAGAGAAACGCGAATTTTCAAAACCAAACGTTCGCCTCCCTATGTTTGACTTGGAACTCACTTTTCAAGTTTCGGTTATAAATTTTATCTGATAGACACATTTTGCGAGCTACGACGATGGGTCCTCCGAACCCCTATTTTAATTCGCGGAGGACGCCCCCATCATTTTGGGGTGGATACTTAATCCTGAAATTATTTCGTTAGCCTTGTAGCATTTCTTTTATTTTCTTTAAAAAAAAAAATTTGAAAAAAAAAATTAATAGAAGATAACTTAGGCTTTTGTAAGTTATTAACTTTAGAAAACGATACAATAGGACCTGAACACTTAGATTCTTTAGGTTTTCAGGCTTAATTAGCCCAGGTGTCCACTCGAAGGTGGGCTTAGTCTCGAGTCCTCGCCAATTCAAATTCATTTTTAATTTGGTCAATAAATTGGGGTGATAAGTATACGACTTATCAATCCGCCCTCTGATTTGGGTGGACTTTAAGCCTAAGCATCTACACAGTTTTTGCACTGACTCACTTTTCCGTTGTTTCTTCGAAAATTGGGTAGCTAATGAACTATCTAGGATGGTATGGCTGGCAAGTTATCGGTGGTAACAGCTCATTGACCGGTTGTCCAGAGCCCAGCCACAAGACCATTTTCGTTGTATTACTTTAGGTAAACCTTAGAGCAGGGAAGCCACCTACTTAAAAAAGAAAAAAGAAAAAAAAGACAAAAATAGAAAAAGGAGAAAAAAATTTAAAAAAACAAATAAAACCACACTTCACCACTCGAGTATGGCTGGCAAGTTGTTGTGGGTAACAGCCCATTGGTTAGTTGTCTAGAACCCAGCTCACAAAAATGCACAATAATTCCCAAAGCACTTAGGGGAGAAGTGGGGAAGTAGAATAAACTAGGGAGATATACACTTGGTTCGCCCTTGTGTTGATCCCATTAATAAAAGAAGTAGGGAGAAAGCTACCGTTCGAAAAGATAAACCTTTAGGCAAGGTCACCCAGGGTTATAGAAACTCCTAGTCCGTTTCAATGGTCTCCTAGTGAGTCTTTCACTCTTTTCGCTAGATGTTTAGCACTTAGAGTTCTTTTCAAGTCTTGGGCAGGTCGGGTAGCCATAAAAAGTTATCTTGGAACTCTCAAACTCCAAAGGTACAAAAAAATTAGAAAAGAAGAAAAATAAAAAAAATGTATCTTCCCTTTTCAAATAAGGCGAGGACTTGGGTGGTCTGCATTCTGGTAGGCACCCGGGTACTGTTGAGTTTTCGTTGTTTAGGACTTTAGTTGAAATTTTCTATTATTAATAAACGACTTAGGCCTAAGCGATCAAATCCTAATTCTGTTTTTATACATAGCATGTAGTTTAATTTTGCTCGAGACTAGCAAAAGATAGGCATGGGGGTATGATGTAGACACAATTATTGAGGGTAAAATCCATATTCATGCATGTTCCTAGGCTTAGATTTGTATTTCATGTTATAAATATTGCATAGCATGCATCATTCTGCATTTAAAGTAGTTGCATATAATTTAGATTAATTACGTCTGTTTTGTGGTCAGGAGAGAAGGATATTTAATTCAGAACCTCGGATTGATGATCCGACCATACGGATCTGATCAAGATGATGATTGGAGTTCAACTCCTCCAAAATCACCTCGATTGGAGTCCCGTAGCACCATATGCAGTCCAAGGAAGATCAACGGCTAAGGGACTAGGTGACATAATTTGGTGCTTCAAATGACAAATCTGACCATGTGGATGGATTCGGGTCGACGATTGCAACCCAACGGTGTGAAAATTGACTCAATTCGACCTCTTTAGCAGTCCCTACAATGAAAAGAAGATGGACGGTCCAGATCACACCAAGTGATGCAACCCAGGCTGCCCATGCACACGCATGCGCCATTGCATGTGCATAGCAGCGTTGGGCGTGCGTGCACATGCAACGGAAGTGCACGCAAGCACGTAGCACGCAGAGAGGCGTGACACGACGCACGAAGCGCGCGCCAGTGTAGCAGCAGCGTGGGCGCGTGGGCTATCTTTAGCGACGTTTGCGACAGATCTTTAGTGACATTTATGATCATCACTAAATGTCCTGTATACAAATTTGGTTCTTTCCTTCACTATAAAAGGATCCCTACCCCTCCCATTTTTCTTCATCTCTTCCTTTCTTCCTCTCACCACCTCCAAGGCTCTAGAGAGTGCTTGTCCCAAGCCCAGGATGCTCCTCTAGAGTAGAAAATCAAATAGTTTTCCCTCCCCTCATCTCCATTCGTGGAGCATCCCATGGCCGTCCTCTCACCTCCCTTTGGGAAGAAGATCCTCGCCACAACGCTGTCCTGCCCCACCCTCCATCCTTCGGCTCCGTCCTTGTTCATCCCGCTCCTCACCACCTTCCTCCTGGTGACGTTAGAGCAAGTCGTCCTCCGAGTGACCGTCGAGGGGGATTTCTCTCACCTCTCTCTATCTTTTTATACTTTCGTAGTATAGATTTCCCTCTTTTGTAGTGTAACAAACATTCATTTGTAAATATATGACTGTTTCTCTCTCTCTCCCTCTCTCTCTTATATTGTTGCAAGTAGATTAGCTAGAATTCATCGACCTGATCTCTTGCTTGCTAACAACTAAAACAAATTAGAAAAGATAAAAAATGAAAAAAAGAAATAAAAGAGAAACGCGGATTTTCAAAACCAAACGTTCGCCTCCCCGTGTTCGACCCGGGACTCACTTTTCGAGTTTCGATTATAAATTTTATTTGATAGATGCGTTTTGCGAGCTACGATGATGGGTCCTCCAAACACTGATTTTAATTCACGAAATGCACCTCCATCAGTTGGCTAGGTTCATGGATAGTAGGGCAACTCTGTGGGTAAGGGATTAGGATCATGGATAATGTTATCCATGATTTTGGCTTTTGAGCTCACTTATTCTATTTGAGCTATCCTAATGGTAGGAGTTGGGATAAAGGTATCATAGGATTTTAATGATAGGGTTAGGTTATCTTAGTTCCTCTCTCTCTTCTTTATTTAAGTCTCTATTTCTTCTTCAATCATGTCTTGCTCTTCAACCAACTCCTAGCTCTGTAGCTTTATTTTCCATCCCGCTCATGATTCCATGTTATTTTCTACATCTTGTACCTACATTATTCACAAAAGTCTAAAATTTCATAATAAGTTATAAAATAAACATAAATCCTAAATATGCATGCATGCTTTAAATGCATTATTTATAAACCTAATGCATGATTTTACTAAGGAGTTAGCCTTAGATTAAGCCAATTAGGGTAATAAATTAGGCTGTTATTAGTAGCCCATCCCTGAAGATTTGATCACAACGTTACTTGTTACATGCAACTAGTGTGTGAAAACTTTCTGCAGCATTTCCTTGTACTTCTCCAGTATATCCCCAAAGACTAGCCTTAACTACAGTTCCCAATAGCCCCTACTGAAGGGTGCTTCAGGAACGAAGCTAACATTGGTTAGTATACTAGAGAAGAGCGAACAAATGCATTCGAAATTTTTCTACACACTAGTTACATGAAATAGGTAATCCTAAGTTGTGATTAAATCTTTAAGAATACCTCTTAGCTCAGAACTTCTCTGAACTAAGGACGACGACACTTATGGCATGTTATAAAGATAACACATTGTGCATGTAGGTGAAGTATACACACACACTCTACATTGCTTGTATAATAAGATTATAAGTCTCGATGGGTTAGTATTTTGACATAATTATATCCCCCCTACAACCTGTTACCTAGGGGTTAGAATTCCTATTATTTGTCATAAGGTACATTTACATTTGTACAAGTGTGTGTGGTACTAAGAGTTGATAATCAAACATTTAACTTTTGAATTAAATTATTAGATATAAAGTTCATACACAAAAAATCTAAACCCTAAACATTAAACCCTAACCTCAAAATCCAACAACCAAAGCCAAACTAAATCCGAAATCACTGAAAACCTAAATCAAAAGTCGTAAACCTAAAATATCTAAATCGAAAATCTTAAACCCAAAGCCTAAATTGAAAATCCTAACTCCTAAACCCTAATTCAATTAACAATTAACACTGTATGACCTAAACCCTAACTTTGAAACCCTAATTATATAATAGATGTTAAACCTTTAAATCATTAATTTTAATCCGAAACCATAACGAAACCCAAATCCTAACCCTGTATCTCAAACTCTAAACCCTAACCCTAACCAAACATCCTAAATCTTAAATTGAAAAACCTAAACTCGATACCCTAAAGCCTTAACTTAAAATCTAATACCCTAGATCCAAAATAAAAAACCCGTAATTCTAAAATCAAAACCTTAAAACCTAAACCCATAACAAAAAAACCTTAAAACCTAAACCCAAAACCTTAAAGCCTAAATCCAAAACCAAAATCCCTAAAATCCAATATTATAAACTTTAAACCAAAAACTCATAAATCACAAAGCTTAAACAATATAATGCTGCCAAAAAATTTTCGACAGAGTTTCCCCTATAATATTACACATTTACATTTCCTGCAAAAATACAAGAAACCATTCACAACATGTGAACACACCCCACGTGTGACACAATAAATGCAACATTAACAAATTTAAATTGTGGGCACACCCCACATTCAAATCAAGCAACAGAAATAACCTAATCCAACAGGCATTTAACAACAATTAACAGGCGTGTAACAACTAATTAATAGGTATTTAACAAATAATCTAACCGACATTAAACTAATAACTAATTAATATGCATTTAACCACTAATCTAACTGTCATTTAAAAAGTAATTAACATGCATTTAAATTTAACAAGCATTTTATACAAATCTAATTAATAAATTTAACTTAATTTCATAAAACACAAATGCAATAAAAAAATAAAAAATGGGGCACCGAGGGGGGGGGGAGAGCGGGGGATGCCGATTGATGTGGTGGTTGATGAGGGGGAGGTGGAGCATTGGTGTGGAGGGGGAGGTGGCGGTGAAGGAGGTGATACTGTGAGGGAGAGGAGGTCGCTCGGTCGAGGCTGTGGAGTGATTGACGACGCAGTTGACGGTGCACTGGCGGAGGAGCTCGAGGGCACGGTGACGACAACTACAGAAGAGCCCGAGGGCGCGGATGAGTTGTGCTTGATCAGGGAGGAGAAGAGAACCATTGGCGATGGTTTTCAAAATAGCCATTGCCAAATGAAATTATTTGGTGTACTTAGCGGTAATTTTTAAAATAATCGTCGCTAATTTAATTTAAAATATCTTTTTTGCGGACATCAAAGTTTAGAGAGACGTGCCTTTTTATTAGACAATTGGTGATAATTTTTAAAATAACTGTTGTCCATTGCTAAATATTTCAACTATGCCACGCAAAAAAACTTGCATTCCCCCGTAATCAGTAGTGATGATTATTTGTAAAATCGCCCCTAAATCTTAACCTTAGTTAAGTTTGGATGGGAGGAAGAGGGAGGAGACTTTAAGCAATGATTATTTAAATAATCATCTCTAAAGGTAACAATTGGCAATGATTATAAAATTGTCGCCACTTAACCATTGCAAATCATGCATTTTATAGTAGTGTGCTTTGGAGCTGAACAAGTTGGCCATGGAATGAATGGAGCAAAGGCATTTAATTGTATAATCATTAACATAAGTGATGTGCTGGATGTGATAGTCATAATTGTTAAGAAGGTAATTAGGAAATCTTTGGAAGAATTTCTGGTAAACATACTTCATTGAAAACTGCTAAGTATAACTTGACATCTTCGTATAACCCATTGGTAACCCCTGTAAGATATATCCTCGAAGGTTATCCCACAAGCAAATGTAGCATACGAGGGTGAAATTGGATAAATAGCACTTGAGGATGTGTACTAAACGACACCATAAAATATCGATAGGTCACCACTATGTGAAAAATTTAGTGGTTAATGGATCATTTAACAGACATCGTGCGAAGCACAAATCGAGCAATTGACTTCCCTAGCGTATCTCGGTGGCTACCGTGGGGTGTTATGCCATCGTCAAAAAATATCTGTCATGAACGATCTATGACATAAGTGGAGGTCTTTAGACATGATACTATATATGTCACTATTTACGGACATTTACAATACTATTCATTTTATTTTATTAATATTTTGATCGGCACGCACTCATTTCTGTCCATCTTCCCCTCTTTCTTCAAATTTTTTTCTCTTTCGTGGATTTCTCTAGCTCTGTCATTTTATTTTTATTTTATTTTATTTTTCTTACACTATTTAATACGTATGTCTATTTTAAATTTAAATTTTATCGTCGACCTTTTTATCTTATATTTTTTATTAAAGAACAATATTGATGATATTTTTATAAGAATATAAAATAATATATATATAAATTTAGATACCATGAATCAAGTGTACGATATTGATTGAAAATTAAAATATATCGAGAATATATTTTGTAATGTATGATGTGTTTTAATTTTTGATTAATATTTTTTTTATTGATAAAAGTTTAAGATATATTGAACAATGTATTTTACAACATACGATGTATTTATTTTCAATAATTGAAAATTAAGATATATTAATTAAAAATTATATTAGATTTTCACATGATTGATTTTGACACTCTCACATCAATGTACAGATTAAAAATTAATTTTTAAATTATAAGGTGATGATGTTGATTTAAAATAATTTTCTATTCGTGAAGAGTTTCACCTAAGAATAAAAAATTTATTGCAAATTGATTTATAGTTGGATATCGTAAATATATTATTCATAGCTTGTGGGGATAGTTCACATATAGAAATGCTCCTTATGCACACAATTGGTTCTTTTTCTCTCCGGAAAAGGACTGATTCATTACGAACAAAAAGACGGGGACATGAGACGTATCCAGGCAGGCAAAGAGATAATGAAAAGAAAATACAAAAGGGGAAACAGAAGAAGGATAAGGAAAGCACAAGAAGGTGCCAACCTCGATATTACCACTCCAATTAATAAATTCAAGGAATTATGACTAATTCCATCCAATTAATTGACATGGGGGTAGCCTTGAAGTCAAGGCACAGAACAAATAACGTTCCTCGTAAAGAAATTGGGGGATGGCTAAGATGAGAGATTGAGTGCCAATTCCCAAAAGAAGTAGTCTCTGCCAACTTCGAAATTTGAGCTACTAAAGTATTGACCATCATCTGGACGAGCTTAAAAGAGGAAATTTGATCTGCTAAAACTTTGAGTTTGTAAAGCCATACCTTAGAATCTCAGGGATATTGGGATCTCGCCTGACCACCGATAGAATAGACACAAGGAATCAATCTCAATGTGAGTTTCTGATTTCACCTCTTGCTACATGAGTGCATGAAGAATAGCGTGGATAAGAAGATTTTCTCGAGAGTTTACCGCAATGTAGCCATAACCAGCAAGGACAAAAGCACCAACAGTGTCTCTTAAAATCCATCCCACAAGGCCAGAATTGCAAGAGAGAGTCGTCACAACATTTAATTTGCGACCAGCAGTGGGGTGAATCCAATTGAGGACTAGGGTGGAGGAGTTGTTAATCTTAACCCATTCCCGAATATCCAGCAAGGACCAAAGGTGCTGAACAAGATGAAGAATTCCCTGAAACATGAATGCGTCATGTTAATTTTGTTCTGAATCCACCAAGTAGCGTACCAAATAAAAGCATAAATCCCACATTTTTGCATGACAAGTTTAGCGTTGCCTACAAAAGTGAAGACAATAATTGGATTAGCAAGGAAGGAGGCACCCGGCGGATAGTTTTCGGTGGTCCAATAAAAAATACATCTACTTGGCTACTAAGAAAAAGATGAAACATTGTCTCTTCCTTAGGATGGGCAGGACAGCGAGAGCATTTCGAACGGAAGGGAATCCCAAGTTTGCGCAAACATTCATTGGCAGGTAATTTTCCTTTTAAAAGATGCCATATAACTTGAAGACAGAGTTTTCAAAGACCAAACATTACAAGCCCAAGGAATTCGAGCAATAGGATTTAAGGAGCATCGATAAGCGAAAGAAATCGAGAAGGTACCTCTAGGATTGGGTTTCCCAACAAGAATTTTAGGTGATGAATCAAGGTTGGTATTGAGCATTTGGCCATGCAAGTCAATTTGTAGAAGAGTGGTCAAGGAAGTAGAAGCTGTTGAGGGAATGATGAGGGGTAAAAAGTGTCTATGGACTTAAAATCTTGCACGAAGTTCAAGGAAGGATCTAGTTATTCGGATATTGAACAAACAGGTGGATCTAGCTCCACCTGACTCGCTTATATTTAGACGGATCCGAACCTACCTTCATCCAGGTGGATCTGGATAGGTCCTATCCACCAAAGAACTCGGGTCCATAGTTGAAAAGGTAGCAACAACACCCACGATGGCATTTACCAGCGCTATTAATAGTCAAGTAACGGACGTGCTGGAGAATCCACGAGGACTGTTACGAGGGATTTAATGTTGTTGGGATATTTCCTGTACTATAAATAAGGAAGAGAAGCCCTCGAGAGTTTCTCTTCATATAATTTGAGAGAGAAAACGAGAGACTCTGTACTATCCACCAATTCTAGTGGAAATTCGGGAGCATCGTCCTCTCTAGACATACATCCCTTCGGGTGGAATTGGGTCACCAATCTCGTGTGTCTTTCTTTTTGTGATTGCTCGTATTTGTTCTTGATTAGGATCTCCTTTTTTTAAAGGGCCCGATTGGCGTCGTTTATGGGAAACGATTATTAGTTGATACCATTTCCTTGCTTTAAATCCTAGCAATGACCCCTACTACTCGCAATTCCTCTCGTGGTAATCCCGAGGAGGTGGCGGTGCAGGCTGAATCGAGTGTCTCAGTATCCAAGGAACGCCCCTAGTATGCTGGGCCCAGTAAGGAGACACTGGCTCAACCTGGCCGACTACTCGAGGTCCCCTAGTGGAATCCCCTCCTTGAGATGCAAGCGAGGGAAGAAGAGTATGGGGCCGGTTGGTGACTCTAAAGGCTGAGCAGCAATCAATTGCTGACAAACTCCTTAACATCAGGCAAATCAAGGAGTTGGGCAAGATCCAACCGGAGGAACCCCAAAGTTTTAGCCTGAAAGACGAGCAAATGAAGTGGTGTCACACGGTGAAAGAGGAGAATGCTTGCCTGTGTGAATATCTCGAGAAGTTAAAACATGAGCTCAGTAGCTAGAAAGGGGAAGTTCCTCCCAGTCCGCCTAAAGCTCTTCGCCTGCCTACGTCGGAGGAACAACCCAGAGCTCACCCTATGGCGACCAGTAGAGGGGGTTCGATACCTGAGATCGTCCGCTAAGTCACCCAGGCAATGAGAGGTATATGCCCATGCCCCTACGTCACCATCTACCCCTTAACAAAGGAGGTAATGACGGCCCCCCTGCCGGAGAAATTTAAGCAGTCTGTCATGGCCCAGTATGATTGATGTGTATATATCTAAGTAGCCTAAAATGTCTATTTATGCATGTTCTTAGTATCATAGAATCATCATGCATTATAAATAGGGTATAACATACATCATTATGCATTTAGGTCAATTTGTATAAATTGTATAGTAATTCACCTCTTTTTGTGGCCAGGACAGGGCAACATTTATTGGGACCTCAGATTGAAGATCCAACTGTATGGATCTGATCAAGGTGACATTCGAAGTTCAACGACTCCGAGATCGTCTTGATCGGACCTCCGTAGCATCAGAAGCAGTCTGAGAAAGATCAAAAGTCAAGGGCTAAGGTGGTGTAAATTCATATCTCAGACGACAAATCCAACCGCACGGATGGGTTCTGATCGACGATCGCAGCCCAACGGCATGAAAATCGATCCAATCTGACATTTGTGGCACCATCTACAAGTTAGAGAAGATGGACGGTCGAGATGGCACCACGTGGTGCCATCCTAGCCGCCCAACACCGACCAAGCCTCCTACTCCATCTCTGAAGGCACGATCAGGATGCGATATCAACTGTTGGATTGAGATCCAACGGCTGAGGGCGCGTGTGCATTGAACACAAAATGCGACACAAGGCGGGGTGTAGCGCATTGGTTGCATGCCCCTTCGCAAAGAGGAGAGCACCAGATCGAGCTCTCGCGTGGCTCCAATCAAGGCAGCGAGAAGGGAGCGGCTCAATTCGGCTGCTGGATCATGATTGGGCGGTGGATGCAGGCGCTACGTGGTGGCACGGATGAGCGTAGATGTGCATGCGCAATCTGACGTGCGAACACACGCGCAATTGCACGCACGTGTGCATAACAGCTAAAGAGGAAGCGATTGAGCGGCTTTCTAAGCCGTCCGATCAAGAGGATGTGCGAATGTGGGTGGAGCGCTCAACTTTTGAAGCTGAAGATGCGAGGACGTGCACACGTGTTTAGCGACGTAGGGGCTTTAGTGACGGTTATATCCATCACTAAAGACCCTTACAATAATGTTTTAAGATTAAACTGACCAATTTGCCTACCTATTCCTCACCTATAAAAGGCCCTACGCCCTCCACATTTTCTTCATCCCTTCCATCATCTCTCTCCCTCTCTAAGAGCTAGGAACTCAAGTTTTAAAGCTTGCTCTAGTGCTCTCAAGATACAGGAAGCTCCACTAGAGTTAAAAACAAAATTTTCCACCTCTCATCCCCTTCGCGGAGCTCTCGCCAGCCGTCTTCTCACCCCCGTTCTAGAAGTGGATCCCGCGACGTTGACGCCCTGCCTCACCCCCAGTTCTTCCCGATCCATCCTCCGTCATCCGTCTTCGTTATCCTTCTTCTAGGTGACATCCATCCGGCTCTTCCTTCAAGCAACCGTCGAGGAAGATAACTTCTCTCCTCCTCTTTATCGCTTTCTAGATTAGATTTCCTGCTTTCTAGTGTACTTGTAATGACATTATTTTGAGTATAAAAGTTATTTTTTTCTCTCTCTCTCTTTAGTTGTAGTGTTTATATTGCAAATAGAATATTAATCATTGTGAATGTCTCATTTATAAACAAAAATTACAAAAAGAATATAATTGAGGATTTCAAATCAATGTAGCTTCCTCGTGTTCGACCCAGGACTCATTCTTGGTTTCGGTAAAAAATTATTTGATTGACGGATTTTCTTGTGAATTGTGCTACAACGACGGGTTTTCTAAACTCATGTCTTTTCACAACGAAATCCCGTACATCATTTTGGCACCATTGCTGGGGAAGCAATAGATCTTGATTTCTTTTTTGCATTCCACACACTTAATTGCTTTCTAACTCTCTTTTATTTCTTCTCTATTGTCTTGCAGGTACCCCAACTAGGAATCTTCAAGCGGTAGAAAGGAGTAAAGTGCAGTTGACGACAACTGTAAGTGCTCCCTCATTCTTTTCCCCCTCCATAGACTTCATTCCATTACCCTAATTCAAACCCTAATTAACCTAGGTGCTCTCATAAACCCTAGGATTAGTTTGGTTGCTTTGATTTCCACCTCCACCCACCTCACTTTCGCTTTAAAAAAATCTAAAATCTAAAAAAAAATCACAAAGGTACACAACCTCTTTTGATTCTTCATACTCAACCGGTATCCCGATCTTTAGAACCGGTACACACAACCAAACACATAATTGAGTAGAAATCAAACTAGGTAACCACTTGTGTGCCTAACTCAGTAGTGCATTAAGGCCAATTATTTGAGTTGTTTAGGCCTCACCACTTCATATAAAAACAACTCATCAAGTATCTTGCTATAAAAACAATTAAGGTCAATACCAGGCACTCCACCTTATCTTGATTTCAAAGGAAAATATCTTCACTCGTGTTTGCAAATCTTGGTGTGCCTCCTGAATTTGATTGAAATCACCCTAATTTAAACCCTAAAAGCTACTTAAGCAAGATTTGAACTCTAAAAGCCACTCATCCAAATAATCTTACTTGAAAATCTTGGTTGTGCACACACTCACACTTATTCAATCAATCATTAAGGGCACAACCTGTTTTAAGAGCCCACAGTATTCCAAAAGCACTATTATCCCAAGCCTAATCTAAAATCAAATAGACATTGGACCTAGGACTCATCAGTTCGTTTCAGGATATTTCTCATACTGTTTTGAGAATTTGTGATGTTTGCTTTCTCTAGAAGGAGCTAAGCTAGGTGGCTTGATTATCAAACAACTTAAGTAGGTAGGGGTTTGGCATAATTAGTGGCCTTCGGGACACGCTCCTTCTGTCTCGCCATCTCAACTTAAACAGCTTCTGGATTAAGGACAACACAAAAATTCGTGTTGTAGTTTGAGTCTATTTTGGAGCATAAGTCCTTAGGCTACCCAACTTAAGGACATGCTTGTATTGTTGTGTTGCAGGATTCTTATCTCCAGTCCTTTCGACCCCTTTCTAGTTTATGCTTGGAAGGAGGTCACTGAATCCTCGCTTGGAAGGACCATTAGACCATTCAAGGAGGCATAGGTTGAATTTTCATCCAATTGATCCCATGGTTGATCAACCACCTCCTTTGCCTCAGAATCTGTAAGAGATGCTGCAAAGTCAGCTGGAACAAATGCAGCAAATGCATGGTTAGGGCGCTCAGCCCTTGAAGGATTTTTATGATCTTTCAAATTACAGGGAACGTCCCGATGTCTAGATTCCAGCTAGTGACGTAGAAATCAAGCCCCAGGTGTTAAGTCTGATCAAACATTTCCATGGGCTTGGCTCTTTCACCCATTCTTTCACCCCATCTCCACACTTAGGAAGGAGGGAAAAAGATCAAGGGGGCAACCTACCCACCCCCTTGGTGCCTTCTTCCTCTCCCTCTTTTCCCTTACCCACGCCAAGGAGGAGGAGATCTTCACACTATAGGGACTGCCAGGCAAGATGAGGAGACTTGAGGTGGTTGACGCCCACCTTGAGGAGAGACTGCCCGGATGAGGACAACTACAATAAGAAGATAAGGAAGAATTCTTTTCAAGTGCGGGGTGATTGCACTTGGAGCAAGGGCTCTCCTGAACTTCTACAGAGGATTCATCTTCTTCTTTATCTTCTTTTATCTTGTATTGCTAGTTTAGTTTCTCTTTTTCTTTTAGAAGCATTTAGCTACTTGTATTTGACTCTACTAGTAATACAAAAATTATTTCTCCTTCCAATTTTCATGTTGTAGTTAGTGTGTTTTCCATGTTGTTCTTATAGTTGTAGTGCACACACTCTCCTCTTCTAATTACCCTAGGCGCACTTGCCTAGGGTGAGCTTAGAAGAGAGGACTTCATTCTTGTCACCTAAGGTTAGTTGTAACGTAATTTCTTCTTTGCATATCTCAAACCCGATTGTTTCTAAAATCCCTTAAAACAACAAAAATCAAAATCACAGAAAGAAAGTGAGGATCTGAGAGGCGAGAGAGAGAACCACTCATGGGATTAACAATTTGGCCTCCTTGGATGAACCTAGATACTCCACTATCTAGGTCTTACAAATTTAAAAGTGAATCGATTTTTGTGTGTTGCAACGAGTTCTAAAACCCTAATTTTACAAACAGCGTAAAAACCAGATCACCTTTTGGCGCCGTTGCCAGGAAGGCAAGGCTTAATCAGATTTTGATCTCTCTCTTGCATTCTTGATCTTCACAAAATTTTGTTTCTTTTGATTTCAGGTGCGACTTAGGAGTGGGAGTGGGATTTGGAGCACTTGGAGTGGAAGCTTCAAGTTTCTTTTCTTCCCGCGTACTTCAGGTTGGTACCCTAGTCCTTTTCTCATAAAAAACAAAGATAAAATCTCTTAAAAATTCTTTACATTATCAAAAAAATCAAAAATAAGAAAAATTGAGGGTGGTGGAATCCTAAAATTCATTTTGTTGCATGTTTGCTTCACCTTTCTACCACCTTCACCTTATTGGTGTCTGATTTTTGAAATCCAAACTTCTATCTTGATTTTCAAAAATCAGGTTCAGGCACTTAGGAGCTTTCTCAAATCACCAAATTTCATTCAAGGAAGCCCATTTGAGTTAGGAACCTTGAGTCCAATTTTCAAGAAATTTTAATGAATAGAAAAAATTAAAAAATTCACGGACTTAAAGGGGGCCAAACCTTATTTTCTTACTATTTTCTTACTATCCATGAATTTTATAAAATTTTCTACTCATTAGATTTGGGTAAACTTTATACTTTTGGAAACCGTAAAAAATTATCTACAACATATAAAATTCTCAAAAAATTTTGAGGTCATTTGAGATTTCTGCATAATCAATTCCTTGAATCTATCATTTTTGACTCTTGACACCAGTAAGAAGAAAAATTTCAAAAAAATATCAAATAACTTTTTAAAAATCTCAAAAAAGATATTTTTGGATTCCTTGTTTGATTTGCTATTAAGTGGTGGTGTTTTTTGTCTTCTTTGAGCCACCACCTTTAAAGATTTTTGAAAAAGAGATTCATTTAGGAGTTGTATAACTAGGAATTTCAACTTTAGGTTTTTAAACTCTCTTTTAGTCACATCAATTCTGAAGGAATTGAACTCCACCAACTCCGACTTGATTATTATTATTTGTGGAATTTCAAAACCTTGTTTGAATCCTTAACAAGAGAGAACCTTTAAATTCACATTAAATCTTTATTAAAACCCTAAAATCCTTCAACCAAAAAAATAATCCTTGTTTGCAAACCTTTAATTTGGCTTGGGCAACACTTCCCGCCCAATTCACACACACTCAACAAAAGAAGAAGAAATAATCAACCCTTACCCCAACTAATGCCCATCACATTCTTTGTGCACTTTAGCTTCCTAAACCTAATTAAAATCTGTAACAATTTGACCCCTAAGGTTTCATCAAACTTAGGCTTGATAACTAGGTCTTAAGTTATCTTTAGTTAATATCAATTCTTTCATCTATATTTGGTGTTAGGCTGAGGGGCCATGTTAAACGACCTGGCGTGGGTTTACACAATTCCCCAATGATTTTCCTGGGACATGCTTGGGCCTAAACCTCCCCTTATTCAGCCTGGCCAAATTTGTTGAGAGAACATATATCCACTATTTATTTCTTATTTCCTAGGTTGATCAAGTCTTAGGTTAAGTTTTAGGGAGTCACATTTAAGTTAGGTCTAAAATTTTGTATTGCTTGATTGTACACTTCTCTCATCTCTCCCTCCTCTTCTTACCGTTTCTTCCATTTTGCATGGGCAGTGGTCCAAAACTCCACACTTGGAGGGACCACTTGATTTTTGCCTCCCAAAAAAGACTTTCTCCCACATTCTTCCTCTTCTTTAAAAATGGAAAATCAAAAAAGGTCCTCTAACCTACATGCTAATTTTTCCTTCACCCATCTATCCACCTAGGAGCTACTTAATCAGGCCCCCCCACCTAATTTCTACTCCATAATGGCTCAGCTACAAGCTAATCAACAGTAGTTGAATAGGGATGTAACAAACCTAGCCAACCAAGGGAGACCTGCCAAACCTACCCAAGCTCCACGAGTTCCACATTTCACCCCTTCTAACACCCTAAAGAGAGAAAATTTGCCAAATGTAAATACTGCTCGTGCTGAGTATAATCATTATTTCGAGGCTTTCTATGGTTCAACAGGGAATTATACTTATCCAGATCATTACCCCACTCAAAATGTCTCCACCTTCCAAGAGCAATTGAAAAATTCCTCTAATTGGAGGGATTATCTGACTCACTCCTGGACCAATTCGGTTCCTTATCAACAACAAAACCCATTTGGAGGGTATGGTTCAAATCAAACTTATCAATCTGGGCCATCTCAAGAAGACATCAATGCCCAGATGATGAAAACCTTGTAGGAGATGCAAAGAAAAACAATGAAAATAACATGTGTTATTAACAATCTCCAGGATAAAGTTGTGGTCACTCCAACCCAAAGACTTGCAGGACATTCACTATTCCAGCCCACACCAAACTTTGTCAATCAAAGAAACCAACACCCAGGTGGAGACCAACTTCAGAACCATACTAATCAACCTCCTATTAACTCGATACCTCAGCACCAACTTGGTTTCCATCAACAACAGGCCCCCCACATCCTTCCAGTGATAACCAAATTGCATAGGCAGATACATTGAGGAGTGGGAAAACCACCACTAATTTAGGGCCTTCAAATCAAATTGATAAAACCCACTCTCCACATATGCAAATTGACTCTCCTAACCCCACTCAGGAAGAAGAAAAAGAAACACTAAAAACACTCGATTCAAATCTGATTTCTCATTCTCAAACACTGCAATCAGATCAGAAATTAGAGTCCTCTCACCAAGATCTTTTGGACTTATTTAGGCAAGTCAAGAATATCCCCCTCCTATATGACACCCCTGCCTTTGCTAAATTTTTGAAAAAAAGATGTACTCCAAAGCGACATGCCCAGAATCTAGGAAGGGTCGTCCTTTCAAAGACAGCAAGCTCGATTGTCCATAGCAAGCTGCCTCTCACAGAAAAGGACCTGGATGCATCACTCATCTCGGTTGTCATAAATGACACCACCTTTTTTCGCGCCCCTCTTGACTTAGGTACCTCTATTAATCTCATCCCCTCGATCTTATTTAAAGAATTTCGATTTGGTGATTTAAAACCTATTAAGGTTCAAGTTCAATTGATAGACTGATCTACTATTCAATCGCGAGGAATTGTTGAGGATAGTATTATCAAGGTCTGGAATTGTCTATTTCCGGTGAATTTTCTAGTCCTTGACATAGAGGTACCTGAGGCTCTCATTAATGCCATCCTTGGAAGACCTTTTCTGATTACTGCAACAGCTAATATCAATTCTTATTCTGGGAAAATGAATATAAGTTGCAGTAACTAGACTTTCTCATTAGATTTATTTGAAGCTTCCAAGAGATCCATTGATCTTGAAATTTTTGAGGACACTGATAATAAAATCGAAGCAATATTCGAGAAGTCTATGTTGATCAAATCCTACTCAGCTTTGACCACCACTGATCTAGATTTTATTGATTCCTATTTTAAGGATGATTACATGGTCCAAGACTTTTTAGATCAACTAGGGTTTGACTCTTACTCTTTCAATCTTTCTGATTTTTCACCAAAAACATCCGCACTAACTTCACCCACCCCGCCTCTTATTACTCCTTTCCCCCTCCCTTTCCATTGGACCTACCACCCGACCCCCCCGAGTTTGGCTTTATACATTAACTCAAACCATGGCTAGACTCAGGTCATTCTTCCATTTTTCCATTTCATGTTGATCCTGATTTCTTTACTAATCATCTTTTCAGGGATCTTGAGGAAGACACATTTCTTGAGGGCATTCAAGTGTCCAATTATTTACATGATTGTCCATTTTCCATGCATCATTTCACGCCCAGCTGAATAGGCATAAAAGATAGCACTGGATGGGAGGTAACCCATTATTTTTTCTGCTTTTTTGTTCTCTTTCTTTTTCCAAGTTTTGACCATCCTAAATCCTACCGCTTTTCACTAAGGTGATCCCTTTTCCCTCCTAATGCATGAGAACATTGCATGTCATAAGCATGGGGAGGTGTTTTTAAATTTTGATGATCGATTTAGGATTTTCAAAACCTAAAAATATGCATTTTCTTTTTTTTGCATGCATCTCATTACAGAAAAATTGTAAAACTTTTTGAGGAAAATTTTGAAAAGCAGAACTAAGGTTGAAAATTTTATTTTAAGGTACAAGAGATTTAATCTTTAATAAACTAGGGATTAAGATTAAGATCTGATTGTTAGAATATCTGGGTCTAACCTCTAGACTAGATCAAGTATCTTTCTTTAAATTCCACCTGAACTCGTGCTAGTTCTGGTGACTTGATCTTCCTTTGTAATTTGAAAATTATCTAGCTTAGCTTCCGATTCAAAAACTTGAAATTCTGGCAAAATTCTTGTGTCAAAATTCACACACAAGACAACACCTTAAAAAACATGTAGAAATTAGAAGAAAACCCCTGTTTGGCCCTGGTAAAATCCGAAGCAGATCCTTGGTTTGAGTTCCCACCACCGAGGAGGAAAATGACTCCTTTGAAGACGCGATGACAACATGTTACCGCCTTAGTGTTGCTCTATATCTATATTCCATATCTTTAGACAGAGTATTAAGGTGCAATTTTGTAGCTCAAGTGTCTTGGACGGTGCTCTACCCATAGTGTCGGAGCAAGAGCTTGAGTTCTCTAGGAGCGCTCCTTTACACCGCATTGTGTTTTGGGGTTGGGTGCTCCTGGGTGGTGTCTTGGATAGTATTATCTCGAAGTGCTAGCACCAGAGCCCCCTCGAGGATTGGTGATGGGAATGATGATCCTGACACATCTGTTGTAGGATTAAGCTAAGAATAAGCATGGGAGAGTTTCAAAAAAAAAAAAAGTTTTAAGCCAAAAACACGACCTCATAAAAGTTGGCATTCACAAGCACAGACATGAGGTTTTAAAAGTTGATGCAAGTTGCGAATCAGATTCAAGAGCCAGAGAAATCCTAACTATAAAAATTTCGGGTCATCTGAATTAACAATGAGTTGATTTGTGAATTTTTAAAAGATACACTAATCTTGATTCTTCTAACTCTTGGATCCAAAGATGAATCCCGAGGTTTTATCTTTAATAAATCCCATTCCTTTCAAGTTTTTCAATCAACCAAGGTCCCGTAGTCTTTCTCTCCTCAAAAGTAAAAGAAAATAGTCTTTCCTAGAAAATCCATTTTCTGAAAATAGTTTTGCTAAGGGACTAGCAAAAGATAAGCATGGAGGTGTGATAAACTCTAGTTTATCATCATTCTTATTCCCTAGAACTAACCTAGCTCTTAGGGTTTCAGCTCCGCAAATGGGTTTTTGGGTTGCATTTAGGCATTTACCTAGGATAGGCTTACATTGCATTTTAATGTACTTTGGTTGCATTTATCTGAGTGTCAAGATTAGGCAGAATGTCAGATCTCACACATCTTGGCACTCAGGAAGGTAGAAGATGAAGAAGAAGCTCCTATCAGCTGGATCCCAGTAAGATCTAGCTCATTTCAACTGAATCCTAGCTAGATCTAGCTCATCGCAGTTGGATCCTAGCTATTTCTAGTTGGATCAACTCACTGTTAGCTTCATTCAGATCATCTCAACTGAATGGTAGCTCTAGCTAGTTCACCTTAGTTCCATTCAGCTCACCTCAACTGGATGGCAACTCAAACTAGCTGGAGACAGTTGATCCCAGCTCCATTCCAACTCTTCCAGCTCAAAAGAGTTCGCTGGAAGTTCAACTTGACTAGGACTAGCTACTACTATCAATTAGCTAGACTTGGTCAGCTGAAGATGGCCTTAACCAGCTCAGGCCAGCTCAAGTCCAGCTCCCAGGGACTCCACTTAGCTCAACTAAGTTACCTTAGCTACTCCAGCTAGCCAAGTCCCCGGGAATATCAGACCTAGCTCACCTCAACTCACATCAATAGAGGCCAGCTCATCTTAGCTTGGCTTAGTAGCTATCAAAAAACTAGCAAGCTAAGCCAACTAAGGTAGCTCCTTGCAGCTCTCTTCAGTAGCCACTAGCTCTAGTGTAGCTCAAGATAACTACCTATAGCTCTTCTCCCCCAAAACCATAGCTCCAAATGCCTCCAACCCTACTCTCTACTATCTAGGCTAGCTAAGCTAGCTTAGCTTAGCTAGTCACCTCCTTGGCACCAACACCTAACCCTAAAACCCTACCTAAATAGCTCCACCAAATAACCCTAACCCTAAGTCCACCCAAGCTACCTAGTCCCCCCTACTTTTGGCGCTAACTATAGGCAACCTTCCACCCCACTCCACCTAAAGACCCCTCTCCTTTGGCGCCAAAAACCACCCTAACTACCCCTCTCCTCTGGCTCCAAAAATTCCCACATCCTAACCCTACACCTACCCCTACAACCCATCCTAGCCATCCACCTACCCACCTTCTAGAACCTCCCTTAGGTGGTGCCAAACCATGGCATCCCTCCATGGTTGGCGCCAACTCCATGCACCTCTCCACCACCATAACTACCCCCTTCACACCCTTAAAGATGGAGCCAACTAGTCTTAACCCTAGGATCCCCATAACCACCACTAACCACCTACTAAACCTAATCCTAGCCCTCCATATGTCCATGCTAACTAACCCCCCTCTCCACCTCTATATATACTCACCACAATCACCACCAAAAACCCATCTTCTCCCTTAGTTAGGATCACCATTCTTTCACCCCATCTCCACGCTAAGGAAGGAGGGAATAAGATCAAGGGGGCAACCTACCCGCCCCCTTGGTGCCTTCTTCCTCTCCCTGTTTTCCCTTGCCCATGCCAAGGAGGAGGAGACCTTCACACTATAGGGACAGCCAAGCAAAAGGAGGAGACTTGAGGTGGTTGATGCCCACCTTGAGGAGAGACTGCCCGGATGAGGACAACTACAAGAAGAAGCTAAGGAAGAATTCTTTTCAAGTGTGGGGCCACTGCACTTGGAGCAAGGGAACTCCTGAAATTCTATAAAGGATTCATCTTCTTTTTTATCTTCTTTTATCTTGTATTACTAGTTTAGTTTCTCTTTTTCTTTTAGAAGCATTTAGCTACTTGTATTTGACTCTACTAGTAATACAAAAATTATTTCTCCTTCCAATTTTCATGTTGTAGTTAGTGTGTTTTCCATGTCGTTCTTATAGTTGTAGTGCACACACTCTCCTCTTCTAATTACCCTAGGCGTACTTGCCTAGGGTGAGCTTAGAAGAGAGGACTTCATTCTTGTCACCTAGGGTTAGTTGTAACATAATTTCTTCTTTGCATATCTCAAACCCGATTATTTCTAAAATCCCTTAAAACAACAAAAATCAAAATCACAGAAAGAAAGTGAGGATTTGAGAGGTGAGAGAGAGACCACTCATGGGATTAACAATTTGGCCTCCTCGGATGAACCTAGATACTCCACTATCTAGTTCTTACAAATTTAAAAGCGAATTAGTTTTTGCGCAATGCAAAGACTTCTAAAACCCTAATTTTACAAACCGCATAAAAACCTGATGATGGACGAGGAGCAGATAATCATGAGGCTCTTTCCCTATTGTCTTAGGGATAAGGCCGCACATTGGTACTGGACAATTGGAAGGCCGATAGCAACTTGGAATGATCTTAAATCGGCTTTCCTAATGAAATTTTTCCCAGTCGAGTGTACCAATGCTTTCCAATGGGCGATTACTACTTTCATGCAGCGGCTGGGGGAATCGCTTCATGGTGCCTAGGAGCTATTCCAGGATTTATTGCGTAAGTGTCCACACCACTAGGTGCTGAAATGGAAACTCATGCAGATCTTTTATCACGGGTTGACTGAGCAACTCTGTGACAGAAAGTCATTTTCGCGCATTTGAAAGTCGTCGAAAATCGTAGTATAGTCACGCAAAAACGTTCGTCAAAGATTTGATTTTTAAAGATAACGAGACTTGAGTCCCGGTCGTTCGTCTCTGGGAGGCGTGTTTCTATTTTTGAAATCGATCTTAAAGCCACTCTACTTAATATTCTGGTGCGCAATATATGGGCAGTTAAAGAACAGGCAC
Source organism: Thalassia testudinum (assembly GCA_037157565.1). Taxonomy (NCBI): domain Eukaryota; kingdom Viridiplantae; phylum Streptophyta; class Magnoliopsida; order Alismatales; family Hydrocharitaceae; genus Thalassia; species Thalassia testudinum. The sequence goes on along the minus strand of JAZHRO010000024.1, from coordinate 74,043,403 downwards.
TTAAATCACGCAAATAAAATAATCATTCAACTCATGGTGATTTAAAACACATAAAGAGAGATATATATATTAATGCATTTTCATTCATTCATTGGGGGAGAGTTGTTCGTACAGGAAATCTAGAGGAAAGCTTATACAGGAATGCTTGAAATTAAACCTAGCTACCAGAAAACGACTGCATACAAGAATCGACGGGGGGATTTTGCATGCATCATTGGGGAAGAAGAGAAACTACTCTACTAAGCAGTAAATGAAAGCAATAAAACTTATGAAGAGCATGATCTAAAGCTAAAAGAGTAGAGGGCATTCAGGGGTGGTCCCCGATGGCCTTGGAGTGGTCGAGAAGAGAATGAGGGGCGGCCAATGTAGCTTAGGCCGACCCTTGGAGAGAGGTAGGGTTGATCCAGCATCCCGGCATGGTGTCCTCCATGGTGGTGGGAGTGAGCTCGTGGAGGTGGAGTGAGTGGCTAAGTGGAGGTGGCGTGAATGGCACCAATGGAGAGCAATTGCCAAGGGAGTGAATGGGTGCAAATGGCCACCCAAGGGGTCTTTTTATAGACCTAAGGGAAGCTCTCTAGAGAATTATGGAATTCTCTAGAAGGCCTATGGTGGGAGCTCGTGGGAGAGTGAGAGAGAGAGGGTGGATGGTGGTTTTTAGATCCACCAAATGTGGATCTAAAAATTGAATGGCTCTTGGTTGCTATTTTTGGCAACCAAGGCAACCACACATGGTAGAGAGTTCTAGAGAACTCTAGGCTAGATATTTTCATGTGGATGGTGTGTGTGGGTGTGTGTGGGTCGAAACTTAGGTGGCTAGGTTGATTAGGTTGGGTTCTAGTGGGTTTAGGTCAAGGTAGGTCTCAAATTACGGTTATAAACCCTAATTCACTAAGGTAAAGTGCAATTAAACTTAATACAAGTTTAATTGGGTGTGTGGAAACTTAATTGAGAGTAAAACAACTCAATTAAATCAGGTCTAGGTCAATTGGACTCTCACTGAGTCCAATTGGACAGTGTGTGCTGAGATCAGGGCTCAATTGGACTCAATGAGTCCAATTGAATAGGCTGATGGAATTGACTAAAATCCAAGTCAATTAGGTTTAGTGAGGACCTAATTAGGTCCTTAGGGAGGTCTAGAGGTGATGTACTAGGGTTAGGGCACCTTAATTTAGGTTCCTATGGGGTTGGAATTGGGTTTAGGGACCTAGAGATCCAAGATCAAGGCTTAAATCTCAAAACAGGAATTGGAGAGCAGTATCAGACATCTAATAATAGAATCAGACATCTTATACTAAAAAATCAGAAGTCCAGACTTGTTGTCTGGACGTCTAATCAGAGTTAGGAAGGATTTTGGGTTCTGTTTTGGGTATTCTGCAGAAATTAGACGTCTGACAAAGTGTCTGGACATCCAATAACACTGCAGAAGTGGGTTTGAAGTGTGCAGGAGTTGGCTAAGGATCCTGGATGTCTTAAAACTTATCTGGACGTCCAGAGAAGGGTTGGAACTAGGGTTTTAGGGCTTCCTAGGGTGTTGTGACCTAATCTAAGGGTGGCTAAGGCTTGGGGAAGTCTCTAGGCTATCCTAGGGCTAGGATGGACCTAAGCTCTTCACATTTTACTACTTTATTTCTACTTAATAGAATAGCAAACTTTTAACCCCTTACATTATTATTCCTACATCTAAACTAGGCCTTCTGCTCTAGCTTTGCTACAACTCCCGTTATTCCTTATCCAGCTTCAGATCTACCTCCTGATCAGCTTGTTCCCTACAATCCACATAATGCACTTAATCCGCACATTATAACATTATTTTATGCATAGCTAAAGGAAAGCGGTAAAGATGCAGATAATGCGTATGCATGCATGAATAACCCTAACTTATGCTAAGTCCTAGCTTAATTAAGGTCAATTAAGACCTATGATTGCTGCGCAATCATACTCCCATGCCTAAATCTTGCTAGTCCCTAGCAAATGCAAGACTAAATTATTTACAGCAAGGGTCCCTAAGGGACTGGTTATTTTATCAAGTGTTTGCATAGAAATTTTTCTCCTTTTTGTTTTCATCCTATGCTCTAGAAATCCAGACAATCATGAAAGTGCAGCTATGTAGCTTTTGCAACGGATTTGAGTGAAAAACTGATTCACCTCTAAAGCCTGTACTTGACCCCTAATAAAAATTCTAGCAGGATAGGTGGATTTCTTCCCTCGGGGTATTCAATATATTTTATGACTTCCACCCTGGCTTTAGGCTTAGGTAGAGAATCTTTGAGGGAAAGGATTGTATATTTGGTGGCTCATTCTCACTTGGTGCTACATAGAGGCTAGTACTACAGAATCTAGATTCCTGAATTACTAAGTAACTCAACTCACAGAAAGATGAGAAAAACTATGCTCCCTTTTGATTCCTTTGTATTCATTCTCTCTTTCTCTTTTTCTTTCTTTTTCTTAGAGCTCACAACCTCACCAGATTCACACGTATGTTCTGTATTTGGTGGTCTCACTAGGCATTAACACTTTAATTGAGTTCTCATAACCCTAGCACTAAGTCAGAATTCCTCAGCCATTATTCAGGCGGTCAGAAACACAAGAAAAATAGGTTAAGGCCATATTTGGTGGAGCTCAATTTTGTTTGTTGGTATTGCCTCAATGCAAATGAAATATTCACAAACTCTTTTTCTTTTTCTTCAAAAATTTTTTTTCTTCTTTTTTTTTTTTATCAGTTTTTCTTTCTTTTCATCATTCTTTTTCTTTTTCTTTTTCTCATTTTATATATATATATATATTTTTCTTTCTTTCAGCATAACACAACTGGCATACATCCATGAACTTTATTAAGGAGGCATTATTGGGGATTGGTGGTACTCAAGAGACATTGGGTGGCTTATTTGGTGGAAGTGACTACTCACGGCACCGGGAGAGACGGATAGGATGGTGTATTTCTGACCTTGACATTAATACCCTCCTTCAGCCGAGGATTCTGTAAAGAATGGTCATAACCATCCACCTTAGCCCTAGTTTTATGCAAACTCGCTCTCCGTGTATTTGCCTTATTCGGTGGCTCTTAAAATTTTGCACAAAAATGTATACGCGGGAATCGAGAGCGAAAACTATGTCTAATCTCAGAGTATCATTACCTAATTATCTAGGATTCCAGATTCCTTACACTAATCTTAGAGCACCAATACACTCTACTCTCACACTATTTGGTGGACTTTTGGAAGAAAATCAGCTTGACTCCCAAAACACTGTCTAAGGGTTCAGGAAAAGAAGCACTGCTTCTTCTTGACAAGCTGAAGACGTTTATCAGCCTTCACCGTGAATCCATTGTAAATTCTATGTGTGTGTGAAAAGTTGTATTGGATTTCAGATTACAGGAATCAACTAAAGGATAAAATCCCTAATGCATTCTCTTAATAAAATAATCTTATTCATGAATGCAATATCTATATATGCTATAAACATGTAACCTCATATAATTTGTACTTCGTGAATTTCCCGTATCGGGTTACAATCAGCTTGACCCTAAATTTAGAACAAAAGGTGAGCGGGTGAGTCGAAATTGGTTGTTGCGAACGATTTCTAGCTCCAATGCGAGCATTGGAGGTGGAGTCGGTTGTTCTTTTATTTAAGGTCCTAAAGTACATTTTACATGCAGCTCCGAGGTTTTCCTAAGTGTTGGCACAAAAAAATTTCTTTTCATTTTTTGCTGTATCTACCCCCCCATGCCTAAGTTCTTGCATGTCCTCATGCATGAATATAAAAGAAAATAACTCTAACAGAGGATGAGTGGGTAGAAGCCACCTGTAATTGCTCCTGAAGTTATACATTCAGCATCGGCCAACTTGTTAACATGCAATATACAAAAGGGAAATATGCTAAAATAAAAATATGCTATGTATAAAAATGGTTATGTATAGATGATGGTGAAATTGTATTTATATGTGCTGAGTTTAACGCCTCCAGCTGGGCGAAAACTCAATCAGATGTCCTCACTAAGATGAATAGTCTCGTCAGGTGGAGGAGGTTCTTGGGCCAAAAATGGCTTGAGGCGCTAGCCATTTACCGTGAATATATGCCCAGATTTGGGGTCCTTGATCTGGACTACCCCATTAGGATATGGTTGCATCACAACATACGGGCCAGTCCATTTGGATTTAAGCTTCCCTGCAAACAGTTTTAGTCTTGAATCAAATAACCAGACTTGCTGGTTGGGCGTGAATACTTTCCTCCGGATGTGGCGGTCGTGAAAGGCCTTGGTCTTGTCCTTGTATATTAATGCATTCTCATAGGCCTCCCACCGGATTTCTTCTAATTCACTGAGCTGGAGTTTCTGTTCTCGACCTCCTGCATCGAGGTCGAGGTTGCATTTTTGCATCGCCCAAAAGGCGCGGTGTTCCAGCTCTATAGGAAGGTGATAGGCCTTGCCATATACCATGCGATATGGTGACATTCCGAGTGGGGCCTTGTATGCGGTCCGATATGCCCAGAGTGCATCGATTAATTTGTCGGACCAGTCCTTCCTATCTGGTCTAACCGTCTTCTGGAGAATCAGCTTGATTTGACGGTTAGACACTTCAGCCTGCCCATTGGTTTGCGGGTGATACGGGGTGGCTATGCGGTGATGTACCCCATATTTCTTTAATAACGACCTGAAATAGGCGTGGATGAAGTGGCTTCCCCCGTCGCTAATCAGAGCACGAGGTATTCCGAATCTCGCGAAAATATTTTGCCGTACAAAAGAAATGACGGTCTTGTGGTCAGCTCGTCTTGCTGGGATGGCCTCGACCCACTTCGAGACATAATCAATGACTAGCAATATGTACTCGAAGCCATGCGAGTTCGGAAAAGGGCCCATAAAATCTATGCCCCAGACGTCGAACACTTCTACGACCATGATGGATTGGAGTGGCATCATGTCTCTTCTGGTCATAGAACCGATCGATTGACATTGTTTACAGTGTTGGGTGTAATCATGTGTATCTCTGAAGATGGTTGGCCAGAAAAATCCTGACTGCAAAATTTTTGCAGCGATTTTCCGTCCTGAAAAATGGCCACCACATGCATCATTGTGGCAGAAAGATAACACACTAGGGATCTCAGAGTCTGGGATGCATCTACAGATAATCTGGTCTGCTCCAATGTGGAAGAGCAGTGGGTCATCCCAGAGATAGTATCTGGCCTCTGCAATGAATTTGAGTTTCTGGTCTTTGGATAGGTTCGCGGGAATTTTTCCTGCAACAAGGTAGTTCGCGAAATCCGCATACCAGGGGAACTCAATAGAATGAATTGCCAAAAGTGATTCATCCGGAAATTGTTCATGGATAGGCAGGGAATAAGGAATGTGGTCTGGGTCCAATCTGGATAGGTGATCCACCACAACATTTTGTTTCCTGGCTTTGTCGCGGATCTCGATATCAAATTCTTGTAATAGAAGGATCCATCTAATGAGTCGAGGTTTGGCATCCTTCTTTGCCAACAAATGCCGGAGGGCGGAGTGGTCAGTGAAGATTATGACCTTGGACCCTAATAAATATGATCTAAATTTCTCCAACCCGAATACTACTGCTAGCAGTTCTTTCTCGGTGGCAGTATAATTGCGCTGAGCCTCATTCAGCATCTTGCTTGCAGAGTATATGACAAAAGGTTGTTTCTCTCGACGCTGGCCTAAAACAGCACCGACGGCAAAATCAGAAGTGTCGCACATCATTTTGAAATCAAGCGACCAGTCGGGTGGTTGGAGAATCGGGGAGTCGGAAACAGCGCTTCGTAAAGTCTCGAAGGCACTGAGACACGAGGTATTAAATTCAAATGGGATATCGGTAACCAGGAGATTCATCAAAGGCTACGCAATTTTTGAAAAATAGCGTATAAATCTCCGATAGAAGCTGACATGGCCCAAGAATGATCTAATCTGCTTGACCGAGCTAGGTGGCGGTAAGTGGGAGATAATCTCTGATTTAGCTCAGTCGACCTCGAGTCCATTTTTGGAGATCCTGTGCCCTAGTACTATACCATCCCTCACCATGAAATGGCTTTTCTCCCAGGATAGTACTAGGTTTACCTCAATACATCGTTTCAGGATCTTTGTGATGTTATCAAGACAAGACGCTAAATCATCTCCGAAAATAGAGAAATCATCCATGAATACCTCCACATAATCCCCAATCATGTCAGAGAAGATAGCCATCATACAATGCTGAAATGTCGCTGGTGCGTTGCAGAGGCCAAAGGGCATCCGCCTAAAGGCAAATGTTCCAAAGGGACATGTGAATGTGGTCTTGTCCTGATCTTTCAGGCTAATTGCTACCTGATTATACCCGTAGTATCCATCCAGAAAGCAGAAGAAACTACGTCCGGCTAACCGTTCCAAGATCTGATCAATGAACGGCAAAGGAAAGTGATCCTTCTGGGTAGCCGTGTTCAGTTTCCTGTAGTCAATGCAGACCCGCCAAGATGTCGCAGTGTGGGTCGGGATGGATTCGCCCTTATCATTCTTTATAACGGTGAGTCCTGCTTTCTTGGGCACTATCTGAATCGGACTCACCCACTAGCTGTCTGAGATTGGATATACAATGCCTGCATCCAACCATTTGATGATCTCCTTCTTAACAACCTCTAGCATATTCGGGTTTAGCTGTCTTTGAGGTTGTCTCGAAGGTTTCACCCCCTCATCTATGTAAATGTGATGAGTGCAATACGAGGGGTGAATACCACGGAGATCAGCAATACTCCACCCGATAGCATCCCTATGGTCTTGAAGTGTGGAAATTAATTGATGCTCTTGTTCTTGGGTTAAGTGGGCATTGATAATGACTGGATATGTCTCACTTTCGCCAAAGAACACGTATTTGAATGAGTCAGGTAAGGGCTTTAATTCAATTACAGGTGGGTAAGAATCAGAACTGAGAGTGGGAGGAGCAGAATCGATGGTGGGAATCTGCTGATCCGTGTGCACGTGAATTCCCGCTGAGTTGCTCCCTATGAAATCTGTTGTGACTGCATTAACGGGAAACCCATTAGCTGTAGTTACATCTTCCTGTAATAACAGGGGCGATTCAGTAATATATGGATCAAGATAGCTGGATTCAGGGGTGCTGTGGTCAGAAGCACACCCCAAACAGTCAGATCTTTGGGGAGATATGTGTAATGCAGTAGTTTCAATCCCGTGTGGATTGAGGTCCGAGAACCCTGATAGTGAAGACGAATGAGACATTGGGTCGTCACAAAGGAGCCCAATGTTACCACAGTAAGTCGAATCTTCATCTTCACCATCCTCCTCTATTCGATCACAGTCGAAGTTCTTTGCTGCCTTGAATATGTCTAGTCGAAGTTGCTCATTGCCTAGGGCAATCTCCATACACTCGGATGCACAATCGATGTTCGCTCGGGCTGTCGCCAGAAATGGGTGACCCAAAATAATTGGTGCATCTCGGAGATTAGGAGGAACTTCCATATCGAGAACGAAAAAATCTGCGGGAAAGCAGAACCCGCGGACTTTTACGATCATGTTCTCAACCACCCCCCTCGGTGTTTTGACTGATCTGTCAGCCAGCTGAATTGTAACCGAGGTGGGTTTCAACTCCCCAAATCTAAATCGATCAAATATGGCGGTGGGAGTTAAGTTGATGGATGAACCCAAATCTAGGAGGGCCCGATCAAATGGAGAATCCTGCAAAAAGCAAGATATGAGTGGGGTGCCAGGGTCTTTCTTCTTGGGCGGTAGGTCAGCTAGAATCACGGCGCTAGCTTCTTTTGACAGTACCGCCTGTCGTCCAACTCCCGGCTGTCGCTTCGGGGTACAGTAGTCCTTGAAGAACCTAGCGACAGTGGGAATGTGGTCGATAGTTTCGAGGAGGGGGACCTGAATATGCACTTCTTTAAACATCGCTTTCAGGTCCTCGAAATTCCGCTTGTCCTTTTTCCGTACTATATTTCGTGTCAGAGCCTCAGGAAAAGGGATGGGAATCTCAGGGTTAAGTGGCCTCTTACCCTTATCTACCACAGGTGGCTCCTGAGATGCTGAGGGAGTCGAATCTGCCTGTGGTGAAGGGTGGGAAAAATCAGAACCTGCCTGCCTAGGTGGTGGGTCGAATGTCTCCCTTCCGCTCCGCAATGAGACAGCGTGTGCATCGGTTTGCTATCCATGAGGCGGTGGGGGAGCGGATGGGGCAGAATACACAGGATTCTGCAAAGGTGGCTGGCCTTGCACGTAACCAGGTGGTGCAGGAGGCGCCTGTAGTATGGCGTGTGCCTGTCCCTGCGGTGCCTGAAACCTAGGCGGGGCGCCTTGGTTCTGCACATATTGAGGATTTGGGATGGGTTGGGAGGGCAAGGCTCCCTGAGTCCTATGCTCCTGCAACAGCTGGTTCTGCTTATTTTGTATGGTCTGAATCTGATCAGCCATCGCCTTCATTATCTGCAAGCAATCTTATGTAGACTTCCTCATTGATTCCTGCAGCTCCTCTTTCAGTGCCTCCAAAGGGTTGGCCCGCTTTGGAGGGTGGTTGGCAGCTTGGTGTAGCGGCTAGTATAACGAGCGGGGTTGCTGCTGCTGAGGTGGGAATGGCTGCTGCCTAGGATACGTGTTTTGCGCATTCCTGTATTGCCTGGTCTGATAGTGTGGATCTTGATGTGGTCTCTGTGAATTAGCAGACCAGGAGAAGTTCGGATGCTGGCGCCAACCAGGGTTATATGTCTCCGAGTACGGGTTATTACGCCCGTATCCTTGGATAGCGCTGACGTCCTCGTAGGCCGAAGATGTCTGAGACGTATATCCGTCAAGGGGATACGCATTATAATCTGCTGGTGGTGCGTAGCCCTGGTCGTAGGGTGCTAGATCTGGATTATTCACGGGATCCTGATATGCAGGATCTCGTAAATATGGAGAAGGTGCATCCCGAGTGAGTAGATTAACTCGATCAGGTGGGGCTCGGGATACATAAGAGGATCTTGCAGCAACAGAGCTCAAGTCGGATTGACCTTGACTGATCTGGTCAATCTTCTTCTCAATCAGGTTCATTCTATCCAGCTGCTTGACGATGATATCCATGTCGGCTCGAATAGAATCGGTGTGAGCCTTGTGGACACCAACCCGTTGCTGACCAGGCTGCTGGAACTGGTTCATAGATGCAACGTTCATCGAGTTCTCCGCTAATGATTCGAACAGCTCAAATGTGCTGTTCTCGTCTTTTGCGAGAAAATTCCCTCCGCTAGATGCATCAGCCAGATACTGATGTGTGTCATCTAGCCCATGGTAAAAAAATCTGAGCCAAGTGCCATCTGGGTATACCATGATGCGGGCATTTTCGGAGAAGGTCATGAAATCTATCCCATGCCTCATGTAATTTCTCCCCAGCTCCCTGGGAGAAAGTCGTGATTGCACGTCGCATTGCATTTGTTTGACTGATTGGGAAGAACTTTTGCAGGAATTCACGTTGTAATTCCGGCCAGGTTCCAATTGGCTTCCCAATAGTCTTGAACCAGTATGAAGCTTTGTCCCTTAGAGAGAACGGGAAAAGCTTCATTAGAACGATCCCGAGATCAATATTCCTGGGTCGGATCGTTTCAGCGAGTCGACTCGGGTCCTCAAGGTGCTAGAACGGATCTTCGCTTGAGTTCCCGTAGAAATGAGTGCTGATCAACCCAATTACATTGGGCTTGAGCTCAAACGCGTCTCCGCCTGTGGGAATTCTGACTAGCGGTGCGACGATAGGTGCGGCTGGGTCGTAAAAATCCCGCAGTTGTTCTCCTCGTGGCGGGTGTTGCATCCTGTCAAGTGCCGTCAGGATACGATCCATGCTCTGCTGATGCCGCTCCTCAGATTCGGCGACCCGGGCTTCCAGACGAGCCATCGGGTCCAGATTCTCAATGTCCTGACCCGGTCTAGGTCCAGCTCCAGGATTTGCCGTGGTGGCTCTTGGAGTAGAAGAAATGGGGGGAGAAGATGGTCCGGGCGAGGTGACTCGCCTCCTTGGGAGTGGCTCCCAAGGTCCAACCAAGTGAGGTCGAAGTGACCTCCTTCCGTGCATACACCGCCCAACCCCTGGGTTGGTGTAGCCACGCAGAACAAGGCTAAGGCCCTGCCAATCAAATGGTCCTTATAGATCAGGTGACCAGATTTTTCGTTAGGGATTTGAATTCCTGACGATAAGTTCGTCGTACAATCGACTGAACGTGAATCCCGCCTCTCAAGCTAACCCAGCCAGTCTGGTTACGAGGGGACTAAGGGGAAGGTTCTTCCTTTGGCTTATGCCTCCGGTTCCGTTGACCCCCGAGCCGCGGTCGTTTGACACTACCCCGCAGACTTAGTCACCAGATTTGGCAAGAGAGATTAAACTCATTCAGTAGTACGACAATGAACTCGGGTTGATTTTGTGTTTTAAAGTCAGTTTTTAACCCGTTTTCTTCAGTGGGGTTTGTGGTGAGTGGCCCACAAGGTGACCAAGCTCACCGGCTAACTAGACTTGATTAAGTCTAGGTTAGCCAAAAGTGTGGTCTTTATTTGTGACCCTAAAGGTTTAACCTAAGTTGCATGCACTTCTAGGGTTTTTCTTTATTTCAACAGACCACAAAAATAATATTGATTCTCTAATAGTAATTGGAATCCAATTAATTTTAAATTTTGCGAGTAGATTCCTTTTTAAATTATTTTTTCAGAGAATATTTTTTTGGAATTTTTACTATTTTAACCGAATTTTTAAGGAATTTTAAATATCAGGGGGTCAGATTTGGAACTTTGACCCCTAGATGGTATTTCACTTTGAAACAGTATCAAATGATCTTCAAAAATTCGGTAAAAATATGGAAAATAAAGCCAATTAAATCATCTTTCAAACCCCACCATTTTTAGTCAAAATAGATTCACGAATTGCTCGAAATTACTTTTTAAAATTTGAAAAATTTTGAATCTGGGTCAATCTGACCCCCGTGCACTTCATGAATTTTAGAAATTTTATACTTGGAGTTTTCTCAAAGTAATAGTGTCATTTGAAAGATGATTTGAAAATGAAGGTTTACCTGAATTTCAAAATTTTTCTCTAACGGATTTTTCGGCAATCGAATTTTTACGTGAGATTTGAAATCTGGCCGAAAATCAAAAGGTGGTGGAAAAGCTTTTAAAGAGGTTTGAATTTGAAATTCAAGCCTTCCACCAAAAATGCTTTTTTTCTTCTTTTTAATCTTTTGCACTTTTTTTTTTCAAAAAAAGAATTTTTCAAAAGATTCAACGAAAATCTCTTTTTTTTCTTTTTTTTTTCAAAATAACCTAGATTCGAAAGAAAACCTAATCTAGATTTTTTCAAATTTTTTTTCTTTTTGATTTTTTTTTTCTTCTTCACGAAAATGAGAAAAATCTTTTTTTTTTTGTTTTTTTTTTCAAAAGAAATTGCAGGAAGTAGATTTAGTCCTAGGGTTCAGAAAATAAACCTAATCTAAAAGAATGTGATGTGCACCTGATTTTTTTTTTCGTGCTCGTTGTGAGTGCAGATTCCGTTTTTCTTCCCTGTTGTCCTGCACATCAAGAAAAACAAAGTAGAGGCAGATTTGTCAATGATAAGTAAAAGATCGAAATCAAGAAAAATGACATTGCCTCCCCGGCAACGCCGCCATTTGACAGAAAGTCATTTTCGCGCATTTGAAAGTCGTCGAAAATCGTAGTATAGTCGCGCAAAAACATTCGTCAAAGATGTGATTTTTAAAGATAACGAGACTTGAGTCCCGATCGTTCGTCTCTGGGAGGCGTGTTTCTGTTTTTGAAATCGATCTTAAAGCCGCTCTACTTAATATTCTGGTGCGCAATATATGGGCAGTTAAAGAACATGCACTTAAATCACGTAAATAAAATAATCATTCAACTCATGGTGATTTCAAACACATAAAGAGATATATATATATATTAATGCATTTTCATTCATTCATTGGGGGAGAGTTGTTTGTACAGGAAATCTAGAGAAAAGCTTATATAGGAATGCTTGAAATTAAACCTAGCTACTAGAAAACGATTGCATACAAGAATCGACGGGGGGATTTTGCATGCATCATTGGGGAAGAAGAGAAACTACTCTACTAAGCAGTAAATGAAAGCAATAAAACTTATGAATAGCATGATCTAAAGCTAAAAGAGTAGAGGGCATTCAGGGGTGGTCCCCGATGGCCTTGGAGTGGTCGAGAAGAGAATGAGGGGCGGCCAATGTAGCTTAGGCCGACCCTTAGAGAGAGGTAGGGTTGATCCAGCATCCCGGCATGGTGTCCTCCATGGTGGTGGGAGTGAGCTCGTGGAGGTGGAGTGAGTGGCTAAGTGGAGGTGGCGTGAATGGCACCAATGGAGAGCAATTGCCAAGGGAGTGAATGGGTGCAAATGGCCACCCAAGGGGTCTTTTTATAGACCTAAGGGAAGCTCTCTAGAGAATTATGGAATTCTCTAGAAGGCCTATGGTGGGAGCTCGTGGGAGAGTGAGAGAGAGAGGGTGGATGGTTGAATGGCTCTTGGTTGCTATTTTTGTCATCCAAGGCAACCACACATGGTAGAGAGTTCTAGAGAACTCTAGGCTAGATATTTTCGTGTGGATGGTGTGTGTGGGTCGAAACTTAGGTGGCTAGGTTGATTAGGTTGGGTTCTAGTGGGTTTAGGTCAAGGTAGGTCTCAAATTACGGTTATAAACCCTAATTCACTAAGGTAAAGTGCAATTAAACTTAATACAAGTTTAATTGGGTGTGTGGAAACTTAATTGAGAGTAAAACAACTCAATTAAATCAGGTCTAGGTCAATTGGACTCTCACTGAGTCCAATTGGACAGTGTGTGATGAGATCAGGGCTCAATTGGACTCAATGAGTCCAATTGAATAGGCTGATGGAATTGACTAAGATCCAAGTCAATTAAGTTTAGTGAGGACCTAATTAGGTCCTTAGGGAGGTCTAGAGGTGATGTACTAGGGTTAGGGCACCTTAATTTAGGTTCCTATGGGGTTGGAATTGGGTTTAGGGACCTAAAGATCCAAGATCAAGGCTTAAATCTCAAAACAGGAATTGGAGAGCAGTATCAGACGTCTAATAATATAATAAGACGTCTTATACTCAAAAATCAGAAGTCCAGACTTGTTTTCTGGACGTCCAATCAGAGTCCGGAAGGATTTCGGGTTCTGGTTTGGGTATTCTGCAGAAATTAGACGTCTGACAAAGTGTCTGGACGTCCAATAACACTGCAGAAGTAGGTTTGAAGTGTGCGGGAGTTGGCTAAGGGTCCTGGACTTCTTAAAACTTATCTGGACGTCCAGAGAAGGGTTGGAACTAGGGTTTTAGGGCTTCCTAGGGTGTTGTGACCTAATCTAAGGGTGGCTAAGGCTTGGGAAAGTCTCTAGGCTATCCTAGGGCTAGGATGGACCTAAGCTCTTCACATTTTACTGCTTTCTTTCTACTTAATAGAATAGAAAAATTTTAACCCCTTACATTATTATTCCTACATATAAACTAGGTCTTCTGCTCCAGCTTTGCTACAACTCCCGTTATTCCTGATCCAGCTCCTGATCAGCTTGTTCCCTGCAATCGACATAATGCACTTAATCAACACATTATAACATTATTTTATGCATAGTTAAAGGAAAGCGGTAAAGATGCAGATAATGCGTATGCATGCATGAATAACCCTAACTTATGCTAAGTCCTAGCCTAATTTAGGTCAATTAAGACCTATGATTGCTGCGCAATCACTTTGTAACCACATGGACGCTTCTTGTAGAGGCAATTTCCTCAACAAGGATGCAGATAGTGCGCATGAATTGTTTGAGGAAATGAGTGAAAATTCTATCAATCATGCCTCCATGGATACTTTTAACTGGTCCTAACAACCCAGATCGAATGTTAATGAGGTCCACGACTCTCATTCATTTGATATGGAACTGATTTGCAATAAACTTGATAAGGTGGACTTGGTTACCAAAAGAATGGAAGAGTGGATGGCTGGAAACTCTGCAAATAGTTGATCCACACAATCCCAGAATTTAAGATTCCATTCTTCATGAGCTCCTATTGGACAGGAGTTCGTAAATCAACTGGAAGCAGCTCAACCTATGACCCAGCATTACTCGAAACCCCATGGGTTCCAAACTGAGGCCTTTGATCCCAATTTCTCTGATCCCTCTCCTTTCCCACTATCCTCGCCCTATGAGGATGTGTATGTTGTACAGGAGAATGTTAGGTCCAACCCATATTCTAACTCTTATAATCCGGGTTGGAGGAACCACCCTAACTTCTCCTGGAAACATCCCGGACAACAAACCCAAATCTGACCCAGCAAATATGCACCGCAAAGACCAATGGGTCAGGGTCATGTATACACTTAGTTGCCCCCTAATCAAGTCAATCAGCCAACCTGGAATGCCTATCAACCTGTAGGGCAGGCTAATTTGAACCGATAGATGGTAGAGATGCAAGGATCCATGCTCCAGCTCATGCAACAAATGAAAACCTCATTGGACAACTTGCAATCCGGGCTCATTGCTAATTCTCGTCAGCCTGGATCTCTACCATCTCAACCCATACCCAACCCTCGCAACATACATAATCAGGGTAATCGAGATCAGGGGTACCGGAATCAAAGGGACCCACATACGCATGATCAAGTGGTTGAGCAGGGTCCTTCTTCTTCTGCTTCTTTATCCAATCCGGGTTATTTGGCGAATCAAGCCCCTCTGATCTTTCCTAACCCTCCCCAAGATCCAAACCTATACGCTTCTACAAATTCTATTTCCTTGAGGAGTGGACGGCAAACCCAGGACCCAAAAATACCCTCTTCTAGTCAATCGCATCCTGGTGAGCCTAAAGAAGGAAAAGAGAATACTAAAGAAGAGATTAAGGCTCAAGAACCTGATTCCAAAGATCTGACTCATGTTCCATTCCCTGAAGCCTTGCATAAACCTAGGAAGAAGAAGCATGTTGGTAGCGACGAGGAGCTCATTCAAGAATGTTGAAATCAATATCTCACTCCTCGATGCTATTAAACACATTCCGGTTTATACTAAATTCTTAAAGGATTTATGCAATCAGAAGCATAAGCTGAGGGAATCTTCCCCGAGGAAGGTGATACTCTCCGAGTAGGTTAGTTCTGTTATCCTGCATCACCTTCCTCAAAAAAAGAGAGATCCAGGTGCCCCTTTGATTTCATGTGTTATCGGGGATTACACTTTTGATAGGGTACTGTTGGATCTAGGTGCATCCATTAACCTAATTCTGACTTCTCTTTATGAAAAGTTTGGATTAGGTGAACTTAGGCTGACCTCAGTAATGCTGCAGTTAGTGGACTATTCGATCACAAACCCAAAAGGCATTATTGAGGATGTTATCGTCAAGGTTATGGACTTCTACTTTCCTATGGATTTCCTTGTCCTTGACATGGATGTACCTGAGGATTTAAGGAACATGCCCATCATTCTGGGGCATTCGTTCCTAGCTATCGCTAAGGCCAATATTAATTGTGAAAGCAGTAGTATGGAAATCTCCTTTGGGGATAGAAAAACAAAACTTGATATTTTCAATGCGATTAACAAATTTGAGGATTGTAGATATATTGAGGAGCTTGAGAATGATGATCTGAATGTTGAGACATGTATGGCTTTTATCGTCCTTAAGAATTCCTCCTACATCAATGAACCCAACCCACAACCCTCTGTGGCAGACTCGCCACACCCTAAAGAGGTTGCTGATTTTGTTCACTTTCAACCTCTTCCATTAGACCGTCTTGATGAATCTTCATCAGCATCCTCCTTACCTTCCATCCTAAACCTGCCCCAGCTTGAACTGAAACCATTGCCTGAGAGTCTGAAATATGGATTTTTAGGACCTAAGAAAACACTCCCTGTGATTATAAGTGCACACCTGACTAAGGAGCAAGAGATGAAATTGATCAAGGTCCTAAAAGCAAATAAGGAGGCAATTGGTTGGACCATCCATGACCTTAGGGGGATTGAGCCATCTTATTGCAACCATCGAATTTTTATGGAAGATGGATCCCGCCCTTCTCGCCAGATGCAGAGGAGATTGAACCCTAATATGCGAGAAGTGGTTAAGAAGGAAATCATTAAGTGGCTTGACACATGAATCATTTATCGAATCTCGGATAGTCCCTGGGTTAGTCCTGTGCAAATTGTTCCCAAGAAAGCTGGGATTACCGTTGTGACTAACGAGAAAGGAGAATCTGTCACAACTCGTTCAACTTCCTCTTGGAGAGCATGTATAGATTATAGGAAGCTGAACACAGCCACGAAAAAGGATAATTTCCCTCTACCTTTCATCGACCAAATCCTTGAAAGGTTAGTCAGGAAAGAGTATTTTTATTTCTTGGATGGTTACTCGGGATACAACCAAGTCCTTATCCATCTCGAGGACCAGGAAAAGATGACTTTCACTTGTCCCTACGGAACCTTTGCATTCCATAGAATGCCATTCGGGCTTTGCAATGCACCTGCGACTTTTCAAAGGTGTATGCTAGCCATTTTCTCAAACATGGTGGGAGAATTTATGGAAGTATTCATGGACGATTTCTCCATTTTTGGAGATTCATTTGATTCTTGCCTGGTTAACCTAGAATTGATCCTTAAGAGATGCATCAAAACACTGTTGCTCCTTAGCTAGAAAAAGAGTTACTTCATGACACAAGAAGGCATCGTCTTGGGTCATGTAGTCTCTGAGCGTGGAATTGAAGTTGATAAAGCTAAGGTCAATGCTATCTCCAAAGTTCCTCTTCCCACATCTATTAAACAAATCCGATCATATCTTAGTCATGTGGGATTTTATAAGAGATTCATCAAGGACTTTTCCAAGGTTGCTCGACCTTTGAGCAACTTGTAACCAAAGACACGCCATTCAATTTTGATGAATCATGCCACAAGGCATTCGATTTTCTTAAAGCGGCAGTCACTTGTTCTCCGGTGCTTCAACCACCGGTCTGGATAGCCCCATTTGAGATCATGATTGATGCTTCAGATTACGCGGTCGAGCTGTTTTGGGTTAGAAGATAGACAAGAAGCCCTCTATCATCTACTATGCTAGCAAAACTTTAGACGAGGCCCAGAGAAACTACACTATTATTGAAAAGGAATTGTTAGCTATAATATTTGCATTGGAAAAATTTAGGGCTTATCTCTTAGGATTGCATGTCATTATATATACCAACCACTCAGCCTTGAGACATCTCTTGGCTAAAAAGGATGTCAAACCCTGGCTCATCCAATGGATTCTTTTACTTCAAGAATTCGATCTTGAAATTAAAGACAAATTCGGGGCACAAAATGTGGTGGTGGATCATCTTTCGAGACTCCTAAGTGATTCTTCTCGTTCGGATATTCCAATTACTGATACTTTTCCGGATGAGACTATTCTTGCAGATTTAGGTGTCTAAACCCCTTGGTTTGCAGACATGGTAAATTATTTGGCGTTGGTCAAATCCCCCAAGATTGGACCAAGCAACAACGGCATAGACTTATATCTGAGGTCAAATATTACTTCTAGGATGACATTAAAATGTATCACATCGACACTGATTAGATTATTCGCCGATGTGCTCCGGAGAATGAGTTCAAAAGTATACTTGAGGTCTGCCATGCATCTGTGTGTGGTGGACTTTCTCCGGGAAAAAGACGGCTACAAAAATTTTTCAATCTAGATTTTATTGGCCGTCTTTATTCAAGGATGCCTAAAAATTCTCAAGGTCGTGTTCCTAATGCCAGGCACTCAGGAGCATAGCCAAAAGAGACATGATGCCTCTAAAC
The DNA here is from genome assembly GCA_037157565.1 of Thalassia testudinum. Lineage (NCBI taxonomy): Eukaryota > Viridiplantae > Streptophyta > Magnoliopsida > Alismatales > Hydrocharitaceae > Thalassia > Thalassia testudinum. The sequence goes on along the minus strand of JAZHRO010000024.1, from coordinate 74,025,643 downwards.
CCAATTCTTCCTGTTGAAATCTTTGACGTTTGGGGCATCGATTTCATGGGACCCTTCCTCACTTCATTTGGACACCAGTACATTCTTGTAGCTATTGACTACGTGTCCAAGAGGATTGAGGCTATTCCCACCTGAACCAATGACCACAAGGTGGTCACCGATTTTATCAAGAAAAGCATCTTTAGTCGGTTCAGGCCATCATCAGTGATGGTGGTACTCACTTCACCAATGCCAAGTTCCGTAATTTACTGGCAAAATATGGGGTGAATCACAGAATTTCCACACCTTACCACCCGCAGATGAATGGACAGGCCAAGATCACCAATCGGGAGATCAAGAACATTCTGCAAAAGACGGTTAGGCCTGATAGAAAAGACTGGACTCAAATGCTTGATGACACTCTTTGGGCCTACCGTACAACGTATAAAATGCCTATCGGCATGTCTCTATTTCATTTGGTGTATGGAAAGGCATGCCATTTACTCGTTGAGATTGACCATCAGGCATTCTGGTTAATCAAGAAATGTAACCTTGATTTAATTTTAGCAGGAAAGACTAGGAAACTCCAACTATCTAAGTTGGAGGAGCTTAGAAATGATGCATAGGAGAATGCCAAGATTTATAAGGCTAGGACCAAAGCTCTTCATGGCTAACTGATTTCCTGCAAGAGCTTTGAGCTAAACCAGAAGGTTTGGCTCTTTGATTCTCGACTTAAGCTCTTTCCCGGCAAGCTTAGGTCAAAGTGGAATGACTCGTTCATCATTGATTGGATATTCCCAAATGGAGCCGTTAAAATTTCTGACCTAAAGATGGGTAATTCTTTTAAGGTCAATGGACAACGTCTGAAATCTTACATTGAGCATGTTATTCCAGAACCCGTCTCAGACAAGATTGCTTTAACCTAAATCTGACTTTCTTTGGCTTGACCCCGCCTAGCTGATGGCACTAAACTCAGCACTTGTATAATCTGACTAAGAGTTGACCAGAGCATCATGGAATACAGGTGATATTTTTCCATTCTACCCTTTTCTCATGACTTTTATTTTCAATGAGGACATTGCATGAGTTAAGCATGCGGGGGTGGATTCATTTTTTGAATCATATTGTTTGCTCTGTGGATTACTTGTAAAGTTTCCTTATTTGTTCCTTTTTATTTAAATAAAAAAAATTGAATTAGGAATAGAAAACTTAGGCTTTAGAAATTTTCAACCTTAGGAAATAATACAGTACGACTTGAACAGTTAGACCCTTCAGGTCTTTGGGCTTAATTAGCCTGGGTGTCCACTAAAATGTGGACTTGTTTCTCGAGTCTTCGCCATTTGAAAATTAATTTCAAATTGGTTAAATAAGTTGGGGTCATAAGTACATGACTTATTAACCCACCTTCTGATTTAAGGGGACTTTAAGTCTAAGCATCTACACACTATTTGCACTAACTCACTATTCGACGATTTTAACGGAAACTGGGTAGCTAATGAACCTTCTAGGGTAGTATGGCTGGCGAGTTGTCGATGGTAATAGCTCATTGATCGGTTATCTAGAGCCCAGCCACATGACCATTCTCTTCTTGCTACCTTTAGGTAAATCTTAGATCAGAGAAGTCACTTACTTAAAAAAAAGTATCCAAAAAGAAAAAGAAAAAGAAATAGAAAAGAGGAAAAGAAGAAAGGAATAAGCCACACTTCATCGCACGAGTATGGCTGGCAAGTTGTCGGTGGTAACAGCTTATCGGCCAATTATCTAGAACCCAGCTTACAAAGATGTATGTTTAATTCCAAACACTTAGGAAGAAGCGGAGAAGTAGAATAAGTCGGGGAGATATACACTGGGTTTGCCCTTGTGTTAACCCCATAAAAATAAAAGTAGGGAGAAAGCTACCGGTCATATAGATACACCTTTAGGTAGAATTCCTTTTCAAGGTCAGTTAGGGGCGTAGGAACCAGAAGTTCGTTCTAATTGCCGATCAGTGAGTCTATCACATTTCACACAAAAAGATGCCTAGTAGTTAGAGTTCTCTTCGAGTCTTGGGTGGGTTGGGTAGCTGTAGAAAGCTGCCTCAAAACCCTAAACTTAAAAATCCAAAAAAATTAGAAATGAAGAAAAAGGAAAAGATGCTTTTGCCTTTGAATAAGGCGAGGGTTTGGGCGGTCTGCATTTTGGCAGACACCTAGGTGTTGTTGTGTTTATGTAGGTCAGGTCCTTAGTAATTTGATCCTAGTGTTGAAAAATAACTTTTGCCCAAGTAATTTGATCCTAACTCTGTTTGTAAATAGCATATAGTTTTCGCTAGGGACTAGCAAAAGATAAGCATGGGGGTGTGATGTGTATACATCTAAGTAGACTAAAATGTCTATTTATGCATGTTCTTAGTATCATAGAAGCATCATGCATTATAAATAGTGCATAACATGCATCATCATGCATTTAGGTCAATTTGTATAAATTGTATAGTAATTCACCTCTTTTTGTGGCCAGGAACAAGGAAACATTTACTGGGCCCTCGGATTGAAGATCCAACCGTACGGATCTGATTAGCATGACGATCGAAGTTCAACAACTCTGAGACTATCTCGATCATACCTTTGAAGCTTCAGATGCAATCCGAAAAAGATCAGAGGTCAAGGGCCAAGGTGGTGTAAATCAGTATCTCAGATGACAAATCCAACCGCACGGATGGGTTCGAATCGACAATCACAACCCAACAGCGTAAAAATTGATCCAATCTGACATCCGTGGCACCATCTACAAGTTAGAGAAGATGGACGGGTAGGATGGTGCTACGTGGTGCCATCCCAGTTGCCCAACATTGGCCAAGCATCCCGCTCCATCTCTGAAGGCGCGATCAAGATGAGATCTCGGTCATTAGATCAAGATCCAACAACCAAGGGTGTGTGTGAATTGAACACAAAATGCGACACAAGGTGGGGTGTAGCGTGTTGGTTGCGTGGCCCTTTGCGAAGAGGAGAGCACCAGATTGAGCCCCTACATGCCTCAAATCATGACAGCGAGTGGGGAGTGCCTCAATTCAGCTACTGGATTGTGATCTGGTGGTGGATGCAGCCACTACGTGGCGGCACGAATGAGCGCAGACATAAACACACGGTCTGACGTGTGAACACACACGCACGTGCGTGTAATAGCTGAAGAGGAAGCGATTGAGCGGCTTTTTAAGTGATGCACGAATGTGGGTGGTGCGCTCAATGCCTGAAGCTGAAGAGGTGAGGGTACGCACGCGTGTTTAGCGACGTGGGGGCTTTAGTGACAGTTATATCCTTCACTAAAGACTCTTACATTAATGTTTTAAGATTAAAATGACTTATTTGCACCCTTATTCCTCACCTATAAAAGGCCCTACGCCCTCCACATTTTCTTCATGACTTGCATCATCTCGCTTCCTCTCTAAGAGCTAAGAACTCAAGTTCTAAAGCTCACTCTAGTGCTCCCAAGCTACGGGAAGCTTCGCTAGAGTTAAAAACAAAATTTTCCACCTCATCCCCTTCGTGGAGCTCTCGCCAACCCTCTTCTCACCCCCATTCTGGAAGTGGATTCCACGACATCGACGCCCTATCTCACCCTCGGTTCTTCCTGATCCATTCTCCATCATCCATCTTCACTCTCCTTCCAGGCAACACCCGTCTGGCTCGTCCTACAAGCAACCATCGTGGAGGATAACTTCTCTCCCCCCTCTCTTTATCACTTTCTAGATTAGCTTTTCTGCTTTCTAGTGTAGTTGTAATGACATTATTTTGAGTATAAAAGTTATTTTTCTCTCTCTCTTTCTCACTCTCTCTCTCGTTAGTTATAGTGTTTATATTGCAAATAGAATAGTAATCATTTTGAATGTCTCATTTATAAGCAAAAATTACAAAAAAAAATATAACTGCGGATTTCAAATTGACGTAGCCTCCTTGTGTTTAACCTAGGACTCATTCTGAGTTTCGATAAAAAATTATTTGATTGATGGATTTTCTTGAGAATCGTGCTACAATGACAGGTTTTCTAAACTTAAATTTTTTTCGCAACAAAATCCCATACATCAATGACGAGATGATAGACCCCAACAACTTCGTGGGGAGTCACCGCCAGATGATGCCTGTTCAAGGCTGCCCATACGAAGTACTCTACCGGGAACTCCCGTCTTATCTGTCTGGCATGGCCCATGGGTGGTTCAATGAATTGCTGGCTAGACAAATCACCTGTTTCCAAGAACTGACGAATAAGTTCTTCCAGTACTTTGCAGGGCAGCAAAGGGTTAGTGATGATGGTGGATTCACACGCTAAAAAGGTTCGAGTTTGGAAAACCCATCGTTATAGCTCAATTTGCGAAAAAATCCATCGATTAGATAAAATTTATGACCAAAACTCGAAATGTGAGTCCCAGGTCGCACACGAGGTGGCAAATGTTTGGTTTTGAAAGATACGTGTTTCTCTTTTATTTATTTGTGTCATTTTTATCTTTTCTATTTTTTTTTTGGTATTTTTTATCAAGAAAGAGATTAGGTCGATGAAATTTTATCAGCTAATCTAGTTGCAAAAATATAAGAGAGAGAGAGAAATAATCATGGATTTCTAATCAAATATTTTTTATAACTAAGAAAGCAGGAAAGATTACACTATGAAAGCAATAAAGATAGAAAGAGGTGAGAGAATCCCCCTCGACAGTCTCTCGGAGGATGACTCGCTCTGACATCGCCTAGAGGAAGGTGGTGAGGAGCGAGACGAACGAGGTAGAGTCGGAGGACAGAGGGCGAGGTGGGATAGTGTCGCGGCGAGGATCTTCTTCCTGAAGGGAGGTGAGAAGACGAACACGGGATGCTCCATGAATGGGGATAAGGGGAGGGAAAAATATTTGGTTTTCTACTCTAGAGGAGCATCCCGGGCTTGGGACAAGCTCTCTCTAGAGCCTTGAAGGTGGTGAGAAGAAGAAAGGAAGAGATGGCTTGGAATGGAGGTGGGTAGGTCCTTTTATAGTGAAGGAGAGACAAAATCGTCCATGGGCAATTAGTGACGACTGTAATTGTCGCTGAAGAATCGCCCAACTATTGCTGAAGATTTGCACCCTTCAATTCCTTTGCTGGCACGCACAAAGCGTAGGCCATTAGTGACAGCTACAAGCGTTACTAAAGGCCCGCCCAACTGTTGCTGAAGATTTGCACCCTTCAATTCCTTTGCTGGCACCGTGCTCAAGTGGCCAATGGGGGGGGCTGTAGGGATTTGAACCCGCACCCCTCTATTGAGAGCCCACGCCTCCACCATTGTGCCAAATCGTCCAGATGGTCGCACGGATGTCTTAAGGAGCACGGTAGAGGAGAGCTCTCAGCTGTTGTATCAAGATCCAATGGTTGAGAATTGATGATGAAGATGATGAGGGTGCCTTCCAGTTGCTATTGGTCGGTGTTGGGAGGCTTGGATGGCACTACGTGGCACCATCTGGGCCGTCCATCTTTAGTATGTTGAAGAGGGTGCCACGGTGCTTAGATTGAGATGATTCCCGTGTTGCCGGACTGCGATCGTCGCTCCGGATCCATCTGTTTGGTCGGATTTTCATCCGAAGCCCATAAGGATGTAGCATTGCCCTCCTGGTCATTCATCTTCCTTGGACTTCATATGATGCTACGGGACTCTGATCTAGACGATTTCGGAGGCGTTAGAGTTTGATCGTCGTCCTGATCATATCCGTATAGTCCGATCATCCATCCAAGAGCTTGAAATAAGTCCCCTTCTCTCCTAACCATAAAAAGGACCTAATTAACCTAAAATATATACAACTACTCTAAATGCAGAATGATGCATGCTATGCAATATTTATAACATGAAATGCAAATCTAAGCCTAGGAACATGCGTAATTAGGCATTTTAGCCTAAATAGATGTGTTTATATCATACCCCCATGCCAATCTTTTGCTAGTCCCTAGCAAAATTGAACTACATGCTATGTATAAAAACAGAATTAGGATTCAATCGCTTAGGCCTATGTTGTTTATTAACAATAGAAATTATCAACTAAGGTCCTAAACTACGAAGACTCAACAACACCCGGGTGTCTGCCAGAATGCAGATCGCTCAAGTCCTCGCCTTATTTGAAAAGGGAAGATATACATATTTTTTTGGAGTTTGAGAGTTTAGAGATAACTCTTTACGGCTACCCCACCCGCCCAAGACTCGAAAAGGACTCTAAGTGCTAAGCATTTAGTGAAAAGAGTGAAAGACTCACTAGGCGACCGTTAAAACGAACTTCGGGTTTCTACCACCCTAGGTGATCTTGTCTAGAGGTTTATCTTTTTGAACAGTAGCTTTCTCCCTACTTCTTTTATTTATGTGGTCAACACAAGGGTGAACCTAGTGTATATCTCCTCGGTTTATTCTACTTCTCCACTTCTTCCCTAAGTGTTTTGGGAATTATTATACATTTTTGTGAGCTGGGCTCTGGGCAACCGGCCAATGGGCTGTTACCCATGGCAACTTGCTAGCCATACTCGTGCAATAAAGTGTGGTTTTATTTATTTTTTTATTTTCTCCTTTTTCTATTTTTTTCTATTTTTTTATCTTTTTCTTCTTTTTTCCTAAGTAGGTGCCTTCCCTGATCTATGATTTACCTAAAGGCAGTACGAAGAAAATGGTCTTATGGTTGGGCTTTGGACAACCGACCGATGAGTTGTTACCACCGACAACTTGCCAACTATACCACCCTAGATGGTTCATTAATTACCCAATTTTCGAAGAAACCACCGAAAAGTGAGTCAGTGTAAAAAGTGTGTAGATGCTTAGGCTTAAAGTCTCCTCAAATCAGAGGGCGAGGTAATAAGTCGTGTACTTATTATTTCAATTTATTTACTAGATTAAAGATAAATTTGAATTGGTGAGGACTCAAGACTAAGTCCACATTCGAGTGGCCACTCGGGCTAATTAACCCTGAAGACTTGAAGAGTCTAAGTGTTTAGGTCCTATCGTATCAGTTCCTAAAGTTAATAACTTCCAAAAGCCTAAGTTCTGTTCTCCTAATTCTTTTTTTTTTCTTTTTGAATTTTTAATTAAAAAAAGAAACTAAAAGAAATTCTACGGAGTTAACAAAATGATTTCAGGATAAAGTATCCACCCGCCCATGCCTAAATGATGCAATGTCCTCTTTGTAAAAATAAAGACATGAAAAGGGTGGAGTAAACCGAATATCACCTGAATTTCTTGAAAATCCGGTCAGCTTTGCAGAGAACGTGGAATATACACACGTGCTAAGTTTAATGCCCTTAGCTAGGCGTAAAATACATACAAGAACGAAATTGAGAATTCACAAGTGTAGGTTAGAATCAAAATCAAAAGATTAATCCTCAGACCCGCCAGCAGAAGATGTTCGCAGACGTGGACCAGATTATGGTGCAGACCCATGCCCTAGGGTTGAGTGGTTCTAAGGTTCTGGATGAAAATCACCCAGAACCTAAGATTATTGTGTTTGTGGGGCCGGGCTTGCAGTTTTGTGGTGTGCAACCCAACAACAGGTAAAGATGGTTCAATAGGTTCGAATGTCTTCTTAAAGTTTAGCTTAGAAAGATAATCTATTATTTAGAGCTTAGTTTGCACATGAAAGATATCATAAGGGTCCCGGTAGAAAGTAGGTAATTTCAGGTCAACAGGAACCCTTAAATCCAAACTCATAGTTCCCTCAGAAGTAGCTTCCTAGATTTTTATTTCCAACTTCCTATCCTCCAAGATCAAGGTTTCTTGGACCTCCAGATAGTTGTACACCCATTCCAAAATACCCAAGTCCAACAATTGCGGCTGAATCAGGATTGACTTGGGTCTGGTGATCTCAAAAATATCATCATTCAATTCTTTAGGGTGTGGTTGAGGAATAGGGCTACTGATTGAATCATCAGGATTCGAATCGTCCAAGTTAGCCCCAACATGATCATACTCTTCAATGATTGGGCTATCAAATGGTTCATCAGATTCCTCAAGCCCGTTTGTCTCACTAAAATCATCTTCCTTATGCTCAAGTGAGACTTCACTAAGAGATTCTTCACCCTCAGAGTCAAAGAACTCATGATCCTCATTTATATATGTCTCAAAATCGATTGTCATTTCCTGGTTCAAAGAGACATTTTTCCTCACTCCCTGGCTCGGGGATCTCGGGTGAATTAATCGGTTCATCCTCAATGGGTTGCTCTAGCCCAACCTAGTCATCCCCGGTCTCAAAAAATGTATCCCCCCCGACAGGTGCCTGAGCAGGTTCATACATTGGCTCTCTTGAAGGGGGTTCATCTTGAGAATCATCCCAAGATTTGACTAGGGCAACCACAAATTTCATCCTCAACCTCGACAATTTCCCAAGTAAAAACTCACCCAGGCCCCTATCCCTAACATTTTGGAGCAAATCCAATAAAGAACTATTAAGTTCATCAATCATTTTGATCATAGGCTCCAATGCTTCAGTGCATGGTATTGGCTGAGCTTCTAAAGATTGGATGGTGTTCCTCAAGTTAGCCAACACCTTGTTTGGGATTTGTGATGGAAACACCATCATGAGCCATAATTAGCTCATTTTGATCCAATTAAGTCAGTAAATGCTCCTACATAGTTTCCAGAGAGTCATAAGTCACTACATAATCATTCTGAGGGAAAAATAAGAAACTAGGGTTAAAACTATAATTTTACCAGCTTATCATGAATGCACTACAACCACGGGTTTTCTCAGAGGTTGAATGAAGGTTAAATGGTATTAAAAAGATAACAAGTGGGTTAAAATTATCAGAAAAGGGTTTGCACGTGTTCTCAGAATTAAATGACTTTTTGAAATCCTAAAAACAGATCCGCTTAATTAACTAAGGTTCTGATCAAAATAAAATTCACCTAAATCCTCTAAAATTCATAGAAAAATATTCTCTAGGGTTTGGAACCTTCAATTTGACTATCAGAACCCGTTTTGACCCAGAATAGAGTCACAGACAGACATTTGCAATAATTTAGGCTTTTACATAAATTACCCAATCAAACGTGGTCAAAACCAAAATCCAACTCTACCATTTGATTCCTTATGTCCAAATTAGGTTTTACCAGAATTTGGACCCAAGATGATTTCGTCTTGACCTAGTTTGCAAATTAGTCCTATTTAATTACATTTCTACCCTTAACTTTCAAAATCTTTTCAAATAGACCCCTAACCTTGTCATCGTTCTCACAGAAAGGTCCTTTCTGCCATTAAACCTATTCCTACTTGCTCCGGCAACCTTAAATTAGAAAGAACTCCCTGATTTCTTGACGAATCCCTTTCAAATTTGAAAGGGAAGTTTGCCAGAAATTTCCTTCCTTTTGAACCCGATCCTATGCCCTAAAACCTACCCAATCTCTCATGCGAATGCATGAGAGATTTGGTTATCAAGGAATTCCCAAACTCCGACGAGCTTTCCAAGCTTGGGAAGCTTGTTTCCCAATCTCTAACCGTCCTCTGATGACTTATAAAAGAAAGCCCAGGCTAGGTCGAACCCCTCAAGCTCAAATTCGACCAGAGTAACCCTCAAATTCTTCTCTCCACCTCTGGCCGAATTGCTCATCAAGCTCCGGCGACCCTCCTTGCCTTTTCTCATCGTTTGACTGCAATACCAGCGGCAGATTCTCCTTCCTTGCCTTCTTCCACTTCGAGCAGCACCAGCCGGTGTCTCTATCTCCTTCATCCTCATCGTCCACCTCTTATCAGAGCAAGCTTTGTCTCCGGCACCGGCCATACCTCAACCGGCGCCAACTCTACTCCTCGTCGTCTACTACCTCTCCTAAACGACTCCTCATCTTCCACTCTTTGTTTCCAGACATTCTCCACTTCGTTTCGACCGTCGGTTCGCCCTCCACGACTTCATCTCCTAACTTGTTGGCAGACCTCCAGCGAGCCCTAGCGGCTTCCACACTCGCTCAACCATGCTGCTTCCATGCTCCTACCATCTCCTAGACCCACCGACCAAAACCCCTCAAGTAATTGAGGGGATTAGCCTCTCTATCACCTCCCCAGACTCACGCACTTTCGCACACACTCCATAAGGTCGACAGACCTCCACATCCACTTGCATGCGATGCCACCACCACAGTTACATTCCCTGACGTTCGGTGATGCTCCTGAGCACTTCTAATGTGGCTGCGAGGCCGTGTTGATGTTTTCAGGTATAGGACCTTCAACTGCCACTAACGGAGCATCTTTGAGCAAGCTCCAGCAGTGTTCGTGAGGTTCCAACTCCAGGGACATGCCCTAGGTGAAGTGGAATCCACCCAGGCAGAGGAACAGGTGATCAATTGGGCACTTTGACTGTGTCCTAGACCTCAATTGGAAGTATCTTCCTCTATTCTTGTTGAACGAAGGAGGAAGACTAGGATAGTCCCACCTTGTTGGCTGAAGAACGCCCGTAGTGGCATAAATTGAAAAAGTGTCATCGGCTTATTGCCTCGACACACATGGGGCTGAGGTCCCTCGCATGCTCTCCTCACATGCGCCTTGTCCATGACACCTGACCTGCAGACCTGGTGCACCCAACCTACCTACGCCCTTCATTGCTTGGCTGCGAGCACGCCTGCAGCCCTGGACCCAGGTTTGCACCTACCCGACTACCTGATTACCCAACTACCCACTGAAAGGCCCTGGGAGGGCGGAGCCTAAGAGAGAGAGAAATATAGATCACGAGGGTAGGGGGAGGGTTTTGCTGCAGAGATAATTGGCTGATACTTAGCCAATTCAAGAAGCTCCCCCTTTGTGTGAAGTAGCTGAACAAAGAAAGAGGAAGAAGAAGGAAAGGAGAAGAAGGCTTGAGTAGCAGAGGAAGAAAGAAAGAGGAAGAATAAAAGGAAGAAGAAGAAGAAGTGAAGGAGCCACACAACAGAGAAGAAGAGGAGAAGAAGAAGAAACAAAAAAGAAGAAGAAAAGCAAAAAAACCTTAGCACTATAGCACATGGCTAGTTAAGACGTCTGATACTTTAATTGCATATATTTGAGACTTGATTTAAGTGTTATTTGTGAGGAGCATGGGGCTGAGGTCCCTCGCATGCTCTCCTCACATGCGCCTTGTCCATGACACCTGACCTGCAGACCTGGTGCACCCAACCTACCTACGCCCTTCATTGCTTGGCTGCGAGCACGCCTGCAGCCCTGGACCCAGGTTTGCACCTACCCGACTACCTGATTACCCAACTACCCACTGAAAGGCCCTGGGAGGGCGGAGCCTAAGAGAGAGAGAAATATAGATCACGAGGGTAGGGGGAGGGTTTTGCTGCAGAGATAATTGGCTGATACTTAGCCAATTCAAGAAGCTCCCCCTTTGTGTGAAGTAGCTGAACAAAGAAAGAGGAAGAAGAAGGAAAGGAGAAGAAGGCTTGAGTAGCAGAGGAAGAAAGAAAGAGGAAGAATAAAAGGAAGAAGAAGAAGAAGTGAAGGAGCCACACAACAGAGAAGAAGAGGAGAAGAAGAAGAAACAAAAAAGAAGAAGAAAAGCAAAAAAACCTTAGCACTATAGCACATGGCTAGTTAAGACGTCTGATACTTTAATTGCATATATTTGAGACTTGATTTAAGTGTTATTTGTGAGGAGCATGGGGCTGAGGTCCCTCGCATGCTCTCCTCACATGCGCCTTGTCCATGACACCTGACCTGCAGACCTGGTGCACCCAACCTACCTACGCCCTTCATTGCTTGGCTGCGAGCACGCCTGCAGCCCTGGACCCAGGTTTGCACCTACCCGACTACCTGATTACCCAACTACCCACTGAAAGGCCCTGGGAGGGCGGAGCCTAAGAGAGAGAGAAATATAGATCACGAGGGTAGGGGGAGGGTTTTGCTGCAGAGATAATTGGCTGATACTTAGCCAATTCAAGAAGCTCCCCCTTTGTGTGAAGTAGCTGAACAAAGAAAGAGGAAGAAGAAGGAAAGGAGAAGAAGGCTTGAGTAGCAGAGGAAGAAAGAAAGAGGAAGAATAAAAGGAAGAAGAAGAAGAAGTGAAGGAGCCGCACAACAGAGAAGAAGAGGAGAAGAAGAAGAAACAAAAAAGAAGAAGAAAAGCAAAAAAACCTTAGCACTATAGCACATGGCTAGTTAAGACGTCTGATACTTTAATTGCATATATTTGAGACTTGATTTAAGTGTTATTTGTGAGGAGTAATTGGTGATTCAAATCACCATTTTACTCCATTCTTTTTGGCATATTGGTCTTGACATTATTGCAATCTTTATTCTTGTTTTAAACTGTGATCTTGAGCTTTAAATTTTATATTGCTTCCTGTGTTCGACCTCGGAACCTTTTCGAGTAATAAAATTTATTTGTTTGAGCATTATTTTGGCTATACTACAACACGACAATCTTAAAACACCGATTTAGCGCGGGAACATTTTGGCACCGTTGTTGGGGAGCAACGGGCAATTTAGAACTCTTGATTGCAATTCCTGATTTAGATTCTAACTTGCTATATCTCTTTTGCTGTGGTTGTTTTAGGAGGGATACATTCAAGAAAGATCCGCCGCACATTAAACATGCCAGGGGCAGGTAAGTTCTAACTACTCTCTCTCTCTTAAGCCCTTAATTCTGAAAAGGCTAAAAGAAAAAAAATCAATTAGGGCTACTTGCATTCTATCCGTAGATAATTCATCAAGTTGCCCGATTTGATACATTTTATTTAGACAACAAATCCTGATTTCTGCACCCACTTAAAGCTTAGGGTATCTAGGGTTATCACATTCTTGCTTGAGCCTTAGGTACCACATTTGGACAAATTAAATTGGACTAAATTAGAGTCAATTAAGGATTCTAGTTTAGGATTTTTAGAGACACATTTTCTTAATCAAGAATTGATCTTTCAAACAATGTGTGCCTAAGCCTTGATTGAATTGATTTATTTAAGTAAAACCCTAAAAATCAGGCTCTTAAAATCATTTGAACACTAAAAGAGGGACCTAAGATTCTCAAGAGGACAGTACAGCTGAAGTTAAACCACCTTGTTTGGTCAACCAATCTTCAAATTATGTCACTTTTGCACTCAACACATCTTAAAGTTCAAGTGAAATTCTAAAGCACCCTTGCTCTTAATTAAAATTGGTAGACTTAAGAGGTCAAGTCCCCATTCTGATCTACCTGGAACATCAATGATACGAGAGGTCGGGTGGGGGAAACCCTGTAACCCATGGGGACGCTCTACCGTGTAGGGGTCATTGCGGGACTCTCCCTCTTTGGTTGGCCTGGTGATTCTCAAGTGGATGGCTTTCTGATTAAGCGGTATCATCCGCCCCGAACCTCTATAGTCATCCAAAATTTTTGGGTGTCTTGATTGGGTCCATCACATTCTACCTCTCATCTACTCCATCGGTGCATGTTTGGGAGGAGGTCTCTAAGACCATCCTTGAGGCCTCCTTTAGCCACTCATTCATGTCGAGGCCAAGCCTCAACCTCCTTGTTTGTGAAACAACCCAATCCTATTGATATCTCTTCCGATTCATCTAAACCTGATTCTCCTTCATCCATCATCATGGCACAACCCACAAAAGAAAATAATCTTGAAAATCAACTTCAGCACCTCAATGATCTATTCCAGGCCTTTGTGAATCCACCGTAGCATCCAATAATGTGAGATCACTACAATCCCACTGCGGTGGCGATCGAACCTCGAGTGCAAATCCCCGCTGGAGGTCCTGACACTGAACTCAAGCCCAACATGATTCATGCCATTCCCAAATTCCATGGGCATAATTTCGAAGATCCTTTTCAGCATATCAAACAACTCAAGCATCTGGCCTAGACCTTCAGGTCAGAAGCTCAAAATCGGGATGTTCTACTCATGAAAATGTTCTTCTCTCTCATGGATAAAGCTACTCAATGGTACCAAACCCAAATGCATCCAATCAACACATGGGTAGAACTTCAATCCTAGTTTTTGAGAAAGTTCTTCCCTATTGGTCGAATAAATGCTTTACGGCACCAGATTACACATTTCACACAACAAGCAGGAGAACCACTTCACGAAGCATGGGATCATTTTTTGGATCTCATGCGAAAGTACCCCCATCATGGAGTTCGTAAATGGGAACAAGTCCAGTCTTTTTACCAGGGACTCTGTGAGGATATTCGATTATTCATCAATGCGACTTGTGGAGGAAACATCATGGGTCAACACGAAGACACCGTGTGGGAGATTTTCGAGAATATGTGAAAGAACTCCATCAATAATGAATCCATGGGCATGTTTGACCGGATGAATGCCTGTGCATTGACGAATCCAAAGGGAACACATGAGATGCAGGGCTTGTCCTCTTCCATCGACTTCGAACTAATGGCCAATCATCTGGACAAGGTCTCTATTATTGAGAAGAAGGTGGATGAGCTAACTTGACATTTGCAGCGAGCCACCTCTACGCAAAACCCGTTCACACAACCACCCTCTGGCAGGGAGGTTGTGCACAACATCTATCACCGACCTTCTCAGGGGATGGACCCATATCCACCCCCATTTGATTCTGGTTATAGAGGAAACTCTGGATCCACCTACTCTAGTTGGGGGAACTCTGAACCCTCATATTCTGATTTTTTTGAGGTTCCTCAGACCTGCAAGGACCTCAACGCCATTCAGAATGATCCATTCTCAAACACCTACAACCTTGAATGACGAATCATCCCAATTTCACGTGGTCAGGAAATAATCAAAATTAGAGACCTCAATATCTGCCCTGACCACAAGCTCCTCGTCCATATCAGCTGCCTCACCCTCGGCCTAACCAAACTTATCAATCTAGGCTAACTCAGACAGATCAAATGACTCTTATCCTTTAGACTCTAGCTAACATTCAGAAGACGAATGTGGCTATGCAAAAACAACATAGAGACGAGATCAGAGAGGTTCACAATCAACTTGCCCAGAAGGCAAATCCTCGCCAACCTAGTGCAGTTCCTTCACAACCTTTGCCTAATCCGAATAATGTGCTGAACCAGAGGCGTGTTATGAACCCAAATCTAGGCCAAGCTCACTTTGTTTATCAGGCCTCTTCTACTCCATCACCTGACGGGATGGAGGCTTCGACATCATATACGGGTTACCAGCAACAAGTACCTCTTCTACCAACTCGAAACTGAAACCAGGCAGGATTAAATTTTGTTACTACTTGCACTGGCAAAATAACATAGGACCCACCTTATCCAAGTCAAACCCAGCCTTGTAATACAAACCCTAACCTTAGGATTGTCATCTAGGACACCTCTATCCCAGATCAAGAACCTGGACCCATTATAGAGGAACCATCTAAGGTTCCATTTCTTGAGGCCTTGACCAAGGAAAAAAGGATAACCAAAACTGTGGCACCTGAGGAGGACTTGGTTAAGCTCTTTGAGTAGGTCCATATAAACATCCCCTTGATGGATGTGATATGCCATGTATCGACTTACTCACGATTTCTAAAAGACGTATGTACATCTAAGCGTAAGCTGCAAACCAAAGATGGGAATCCGATCGTACTGTCAGAGCAAGCCAGCTCTATCTTTTTGAGCAAACTCCCCCCTAAGGCAAAAGACCTAGGCACCCCTTTGATCTCTTGTGAAATCGATGATATACGATTTGACCGAGCCTTGTTAGATTTAGGAGCCTCCATAAATTTGATACCCACATCCCTACTAGACTACTTTGAGGAATCTGAGCTTAAACCAACTGAAATGACCTTACAGCTAGCTAACCGATCAATTATGTCACCGAAAGGAATTCTCGAGGATGTCATAGTTAGGGTGCATGATTTCTATTTTCCAGTAGATTTCATTGTCTTAGACATGGACGCTCCTGAGAATGTGAAGAATACACCGATCATACTAGGAAGATCCTTTCTGGCCAATGCTAGGGCCAATATCAATTGTGAGGAGGGCCAAATTGAATTAAAATTTGTGAGGAGGGCCAATATTATGGTTCTTTTTCTGCTTTCTTCTTCAATTTTGTGGAGGATGGAGGTGCGTGGTGGTCAGACGGAGTCGGGGATGGAGGTTGGTGATGGGTTTATTCGGTGGCGGTTGTGAGAGGTCAATAGGATGAAATAGGAGAGGGGTTTTGTGCGGGAATGAGTGGCGGAGCTTTTGGGAGTGTCGACGAGGTGGATGGAGTTGTGTAGCGAGTGGATGACCATGCCGGAGGTGGAGAGGATGAAGGTGAACAGGTGCGTTGAGGGGATATTTTTGGTGTTTTTGGGTAGGAAATTAACCTAGGAAACTAAAGAGACCTAACTACTTATTCTAAGTGGACAAAAAGGGGAAGAACGACACCGGCTGGTATGGCCGGCGTCAGGGAAGATGATTTCTCTTGTAGGAAGGAGCGGTGATGAAGATGTGGAAGGGGACGACCACTGGTATTGCGGCATGCAGAAGAATCTGAGGAAGAGGAATCCATTGCTGGTTTTGCGAGAATGGACGAGAAAGGAGGTCAACGATATCGCTGGAGCTCGCGGAGTTTTTCGGTCAGAGAGGAGGGAAGAGCATGGGGTAACTCCGGCCAAAAACGAGTCTAGGGAACTTGGTGAGGTCTGAGGGTCCTTATAAAGGGCTCTAGAGAGAGTTTGAGCTTGGAAGCCAAGCTTCTAGGCTAGGAATGCTCGTCGGAGTAGGATTTTTAAAGATACCCGAATCTCTCAAGCATTTGCATGAGAGATTGGGAAGGCTATGGAGCTCATGGATGGATTCAGAAGGAAGAGGACACCTCAAAGAATCTTCCTTCCAATTTTGGAAGGAATTGATTAAATAGAGAAGTAGTTCTCTTCAATTAAAGGTCGTCGAAGAAGGATTCCTCCACGATAATGGTGGAGGGACCTATTTGTGAGAATGATGACAAAGTTAGGGGGTTGTTTGAAAGAGTTTTGAAAGTTAAGGATAAAAATGAAATTAGATAGAACCAATTTGCAAACTAGGCCAAGAAAAATTCATCTTGGATCCAAATTTTGATACAAACCTAATTTGGACCTAAGGAATTCAATGGTGAAGTTGGATTTTGGTTTTGACCATGTTTGATTGGTTAATTTATGCAGAAACCCAAATTAGAGCAAATGTCTGTCTGTGTTTCTATTTTAGGTCAAAACATGTTTTGATGGTCAAATTGAAGGTTATAAACCCTAGAGAATATTTTTCTATGATTTTTAGAGGGTTTAGGTGAATTTTATCCTAATCAGAACCTCAGTTTATTAAGAGGATATGTTTTTAGGGTTTCAAAAGTCATTTAATTCCTAGAACATGTGCAAACCCTTTTCTGATTGTTCTATCCCATTTGTTATCTTTTTAAGACCAATTGACATTCGTTCAACCCCTGAGAAAACCCTTGGTTGTATTGCATTCTTGATGAGTTGGTAAAATTATAGTTTTAACCCTAGTTTCTTATTTATCCTTCAGAATGATTATGCAATGACTTGTGACTCTCTGACGGTTATGTAGGAGCATTTACTGACTTAATTGGGTCAAAATGAGCTAGTTATGGCTCATGATGGTGTTCCCATCATATCCCCATGCCTAGGTTTTGCTAGTCCCTTAGCAATTTTTTTTTTTTTGAAAAAGTAAGGAATGCTATCAAGAATGATAGCAAACCAGGAAAAAATTTATTAGAATTTCAACTATAAGTAATTACAGGGAGTTACTCCACTCATTAATAAGAGATTCACACCCTCTCACAATATTTCCCACACACATTAATACCCCTTTGAGCGCTATCTTGTTTCTAAATTTCCACACAGCCCAACGCATAGCTGCCATTGCTAAATGCGGACGTCCTTTCATATGGAGATCTCTCCATAAGCCATCCCACGTGGGTAAGGGATATCCACAGACAACCCTCCAAGCTTGGTCTGTCACCAACCAAGAGGAGAAAAGATGCCTCACATTATCAGTATCAAAAGTACAAAGAGGGCAATTCATTGGTTGGGTTCCCATCCTTCTTTGCCACAATTCCCCCCTTGACAAGTCCTTCATTTCGACATAGCCACAGGAAGACCTTGACATTGAGGGGTATACATTACTTCCATATTTGTGCGCACTGGTTCACATTCTCATCCACGTTGGCAGGAACCCTCTCTGCATCAGGATCTTATAACTTTCAGCAGTAGAATACCTCCCAGCAGACCACTGAAATCTGTCCAAACCACCCTTTGGTTTAAAAGCATCTAGCTCTTGTATCATTCTGTCAACCTCTTCGCGCGTTTTGCCACTATCACGCACATCACAGCCAGTATGAGCCCACACCACATGTTCTGCATCCCAGCAGGAAGCCACCGATGCTGATTTGTTTGGTGCGGCAACAAAGGCACGCGGATACCTCTCCTTCAGCAAGCCCAGGTGTGACCAATCGTCAATCCAAAAAGCAAAGCTTGAGCCATCTCCAACCACTGGCTAGAAATGATTCCAGTTATTCTGCGAAGCCTTGACAACTGAACTCTAGAAAGGTGAAGGTTTGCGTGGATTCAACCTTGCCCAGTCCACCTGTAAAGAGCCATGTGAATCCCAAATCAGATCTGACCAAGTGTTGCTGCCCCCCTCAAGCAATTTAATTATCCATTTCAGCAGTAAAGAGTCGTTAAATTCTTGCAATGAACGTATCCCCAAGCCACCATTTTTCTTGGGTCTACACATCCACTGCCACCTCATCGGTTGGAGAAACCTTCCATCACACTTTGCCCCTTTTCAAAAGAACCTTTTATGTATCACATCCAGTCTCTTCCAAATAGATTTTGGTGCTTTGAACATGGAAAAATAGAAAACTGGCATAGACGTGACAACCGTGTTAAGGAGGATCAGTCTACTGATTGCACAGCAAAAATACACCAACAAATATGCCATCTTGTGTTATTTCCTAGCACTGCCATTGCATATTAGGTAGCTATAGTTGCATTTGTAAAAAAAGACGCTTGCATGCATTTATTTGAGAGGGGAGGATAATGCAAATAATTGGCCATGTAATTAACGTCTTCATCAAGGGTTGCATCACAATTTCACCTTCTTCATTTTTTTATTTTGACTTTAAAATCGTCTCCCTCGCGCGGCTCAGGGCATGGGCATACACATCTTCGTGCCATTCCTCGGCCTGCAGCATGGCGGGACTTGCTCTGCCAGCAGCATGGTGGGGGGTTGCGTCTCCTTCTTTAAAAAGCCCTACCCTCTCCCTTGCGCAAGTGGAGCTTGTAACACACACCATCGCAGACACCTTCCTCGAGGCCATCGTCCTCCCCTCTCCCCTCCATACGCAGTAGCTCTTCCACTGAAGAGACACACTACAGGCAGGAGCGAGCTCACAGTGGTCCCACGACCACCACTGTGAGTTCCACCATCGCCCAGCTCCTCCGACAGTAGGTGGGCATGGTGGTTTCACCCTCTGTTTACACCGCGGAACACCATCGCCACCATTGTCAGGAGCTCCAAGGTCTGAAGCTCCAGCAGCCGCGCAAGCCACTGCAGGCATGCTAGCTATGTCCACAGTCTCTTTCCGCGCACGCAGGTGCCTTCCAGCGTGCTTGCGCACGCAGAACCGGCCGCAACCGGTTGCTCACTTCGCGTGGCACTGTAGCTGCTGTTCACGCCTCTCAGCGTGACACTGTAGCTACAGTGCGGTGACCGGGTTGTTTCTCACTTATCCGATCACCGCGCGCTGTCTCTCCTCGCCGCTACCGCCTCCAGCCAGTTGCCCATGTCAGCGCTAGTGCCCGCATCTGTGCCCACGCCCGCGTCTACCCCCGCACTTGACTGCACCCGTTCCCGTTCTAGCCCGTAGCACAGTGCGCTGCGTTGCGCTCTCTCTCACATTCCTGCACTCGCTTGCGCGTGACAACAGCGCACGCGTTCCCTCGGTGCTCGCGCTTGCGTCCGTGCGCTTGCACCATCGGACGACGCCTGCGGCAGCCAGACGTCTTAAACTCTCTCTCACACTCCTCTCCAGCAGACACTCCCTCACTCATACACACACACACACTCGTACACACACACACTTGTACACTTACACACTCACTTGTACACACCTATACATACTTATACACATGTACATATATATATATATATATATATATATATATATATACATAGTAATACCTATACAACTATATAAGTATTCATACATATATACATATATACATACATATATAAATATATCTATAGATATAAATACATATATATATATATATACACATATACACATACATATATTACTATATATATATATATATATATATACATATCTATATATATTTATATACATAGATACTTATACAAATATATCTATAGACATATATACATATATATATATCTATATACATATATTACTATATATATATATCTATATAGTTAAATATATATACATATATATCTAGTTACAAATATATATATATACCTATATATATTTATATATATATAGTTACATATCTATATATATATACATAACTACATATACACCTATATAGTTACAACCGTATCTATATACATATACACACACACATATATATACATATATACATATATATATACATTTACATACACATCACCTACCTGTATCCCTACGCAGTAGTCACTCTACCACGCGTTATATCGTGGGAATATCTGCACCAGTTGCTGATATTCCTCGATACCCGTGTAAAGAAAGCACCTCCGCACACACTCCGACACATCCATCCTACACTCTACGTGGCACTTCGTCTTGTTGGTTGCGTCTTTCTAGACATGGACCAACTCGACACTATGCTACACGTCATTTCCACTTCCACCCCTACCCCTATATATATAATATATATATCTATATATATATAGACTATATTTACTTCTCTACAAGCAACCTATCTTTTTTTTTATTTCTCTTTTGTTTCCTGCTATTAAAAAGATAAAAAAAAGAGTAAAAGAGAAAAGATAATCCTTGTCTTGCAGGTACTCGGTCTTGCGAATAGCAAGACCAGTTTTTTTGGGAAACCCTAAGTTAGCTCAAAGCCAAGAACAATTTGGCTTGAAGCCAAGGACCTGATTTTGAGGGTGTACCTCAAGGACAAAATTATCAGTAAAAAAATCTTAAATAGAAAAAAAAAACCAAAAACATAATAAACGCATGGAAGAGATACGTTTTAGGTAAGGCATAGAAACTTCTTCACCTTTAATCCCCGCCTCCCTGAGATGGACCCTGGGCCTAAAAGTGACCAAGATAAAATTAAGTAGGCCAGGTTAAAAATTTTGTAAAAAGATGGTTAGGCTCGATTTAGGTTAACCACTATACTTACTTCAACGATAATTTCACCATATTAACACAACCTGTTCGAGTCCTAACACCTTTTTATGGCGCCATTGCCAGGGAGGTACGCATTGAGGTAAGTTTCTACTCGATTCCTTTAATTTTCTCTTCTCACACCCTTCTCTTCACGGGTATTTTTGTTTGCTGGTGTGCAGGTAAACCAGTTGCAAGGAGGAGGCAAGTAGAGGAAGTTGGAGACGTGGGCAGATCCAAGGTGGGAACGAGAGCGTGAAGTTGCTAGCGCCGCACTGGAGCTTCGCCCACATTGCTGAAAAGGTAGGTCTCTCTCTTAGCAACTTAGGTCAACTTGTCACCTTAATAAAAAAAAAAAAACACTTCTTGGGATTTCTTGGGGCAAGTGGATTAAAAATCACTTGTTTGATTGTCTGCTATCACCCCCACCGCCCTAGGATTTTCCGCCAAACTTCGCATAGCGAAGATCCAAGAATCTTGATTCTTGAATCTTTCGTCATGTGAAGTATTCTTTGAGGCAAGATTAAATAGATTGATTGCCATCCCTCCTTACCTCATTTATCCACAATTCGGGATCACATTTTTGGTGGGGAGACTTGGAATTGAGTTGATTCCAACCTCACCACGACCTTTCACGTGCCTAAGATTTGATCCCGAATACTTCAACCCCAACACTTTTATTTTTTTTACATTATCTTGTGGTTGAGCCTTGTGTGTGGAACATTATTTTGGTGATTGGGAGCACTTGAATTGAAGTGCTTTGGCTCCCTTTAACACTAACCTAAAATTGACTCGTGCATCCACACATAGAAATTCCACCTAGGGAAGCCCATTGCATTTTTAGCATGCATTAACCAACTCACATTGAAGAAGGGTTTGTTGGGCATAAAAGAACTTGTATTTTCTTAAAACCCAGAGATTGGTTGAATTGGTAACTCAGCGAAATCTTAAAATCCATACTACTTAAGGTTGAGATTCTAAAAATCATTCACCAACTAAAACTTCAATTCGGGGAGATTTCCCCGTTGCATGCTTGGTTTACACTTTCTAAAAATAATGCACTTGGGCATTACCCGTAAACAATGCCCTTCACATTCTGGAAGCACTTGATCCTAAGCCTCTAATTAAAACTGGTAGCAACTTGACCCTTATTAAGGATTGGAGGTCTAACTACCTACGTGTAACGCCTACGTGCTGGTGCGGGTTCCTACACGCTATCGGGTGCCTAAGACTTGGGCAAACGGCCTTTCAATCTGGCTTGGTGGTTCCGCGGTGCTCGCATTTGGTTCCGTAGGTTGTGATAGTAGGTAACTTAGATCTTTAGGTTTAAGGGCACATTGTAGAGGTTAGGACTTTGATTGCCTTGATTTGTCATCAAGTGTACCTTTGCAGCGTCATTTCTCTCATCCCCTTTTCCCTTCTTATCTCCCCAATTCTTCCTGTGGTAGTGCATGTTTGGGAGGAGGTCATAAAACCTTGAATTGTTTGAATTGTCTGATAATTTTAGGACAAAAACTGAATCGTCATCCTCCTCCACAAATGTAGTTGCACGCCCACCCCCAAATCCCGAGGGAGGAAACCGCCCTCAAATCCCACCAGGTGGTGGAGCCATGGACCCCATAACCTGCCTCCAAGCCCAAATGGAAATGTATAATGAACAAATTGAAGCCATTAGGGAAACCTTGGAGGAAATGCAGAATCCTCTCGAATGGGAGGAGCCTAGGTCTCTTAGCTCTTATCAAAATCCTGCTGCTACAGAGACCATAGGACAAATTTGGGTCCCCATGGGCAAGGACGATTTTGAATTGAAACCCAATATAATTGACCTGATTAACTTTCACTTCAATGGTCTTGCAAGTGAAGATCTTTTTCTCCATTTGGAAGACCTAACCCGATTGGCTGAAATGGTTAAACCAAGAAACATTAGGTTATCAATTGTCCTCATGAAAATGTTCCCGTTTTCGTTGCAGGATAAAGCGTCGCAATGGTTACGCACCCTTAGAAGAACCATCCATTCTTGGGAAGAGATGCGAACAACATTTCTCAAGAAATTCTTCCCAATCAGGTGAACCAATGCGCTTCACCGTGCTATAACTTCCTTTACGCAACAAAATGGCGAACAGTTTCATGAGGCTTGGGAGAGGTATAATGACCTCCTCCAGAAGTGTCCGCACCACGGTCAGCCTAAGTGGCATATAGCCCAGATTTTCTATTATGGGCTAAATGAGACTTTGAAGTAGATTGCAGACACTTCCTGCGGAGGGAATTTCATGAATAAAGATGAGAATGGAAAATTTGAATTATTTGAAAACATGGGTGAAAACTCAATGAACAATGCCTTCATTGTCGCCTTTAATCATACCAGCTTGCCTCGTAATGTTCACGAAGTTGACACGGACCCTCCCATTCATCCACTGATCTTAACCTTATCACACAAAAATTGGATGATGTCTCCGTCGTGCACAAGAAGCTGGATGAGCTTCTGCCCAATCTCGCCCGTTCTATGGCAAACACCCTGACCTCACCACTTCGCCACAATCCTAATCCTTCCAACGCCAGGCTTATCCCTAAAAACCCCGTGAGATCTTCCTTACCGAGTGTCACACCGAGCGATTCGGTAAGTTATGTGGATCTGGCCTCTGCAAGTCAGTATTTTGACATGGAGGACCAAGCCTCCATGTGCTCGGATGCATATTTACATGTGGACTCATCTTCTGGCTTAGAAGACGCTTGCGCCCTGGGGAACAACCCGTTCTCTGCTACTTATAACCTAGGGTGGCAAAATCATCCTAATTTCGCATGGTCCAATAACCAGTAGTGCCAAAACCCCACGAGTGGGCCAATGCGACTGTCCGCACCCGTCATCCCAAGGGCCCAGTCTAATCCTGTGACAAATTCGCCATCGGGTCCTTGCATACCGCAAACAGAACACACATCGAGTCTTCTTGATAAACTGAAGTGAATGATGACAGAAATGTCTAAGCGCCATGAAGAGAACATGACCTCTCTTCAGCACCAATTGGCACAGCAAAATGCTGAGATCAGTCAACTACGCATGGCGACTCGATCTCAGGGCACTCTTCCAGCCCAACCTATTTCTAACCTGCGAAATTTCGTACCTCGTGGTCCTCAACCATAGGTACGACCTTCTCAGGGGTAGGTTCATCAGATTCTGTAGGCACCGATCATTCCTCCGGGATTTCAGGCTAATCCTGCTGCAGCACCTCACCCTTATGTCCCTATTGTGAACCCTCCTCCGCCTTATGATCCCACTGGACCCACATCGTCCAATGCGATTACTACGAGGAGCGGTAAGCAAATCGTCGATTCGCCTTGACCTGATCCTGGCCCATCTTTTTCATTGCCTTCTCATTCGGGATGCACACCGCATTCGCGAGAGGACAATACACCCAAACTAGTGCCAGAATTGGTCCCATTCCCTGAGGCTCTACTGAGGGAGCCAAAAGGAAAGAAACAGGATATGCAGGCCTTTGATAACCTGCATAATTTATTCAGGGATGTTGAAATCAAGGTACCCCTTTTAGAGGTTATCGACCACATACCTACTATCGCTCGATTTTTTAAAGACTACACTACACCCAGGTGACAGTCAAAGAAAACAAAGAATCCGGTGGTTCTCTCGCCTCATGCGAGTTGTGCTCTACTGTCAAATCTACCACCGAAGCAGAAAGATCCGGGCACACCACTTATTTCCTGTAGCATCTAAGGTTGCAATTTTAACCGTGCTCTACTTGATCTAGGATCTTCCATCATGCTCGAGAAATTTGCCTTTGGAAATCTGAAACCCACTCCTATCACGTTGCAATTGGCAGATCGTTCTGTCAAAATACCGAAGGGTGTGGTGGAAGACGTGGTGGTTAGGGTCAACAGTCTCTGTTTTCCTATTGACTTTCTTGTTTTGGATATGGAAGTTCCTAGCTTACTTTCTGATTGTCCGATCATCCTTGGTCGACCTTTCTTGGCCATAGCCCGCACCCATATCAACTGCGAGTCGGGTTGTATTGAGATTGCCATTGGATCTGAGAAGCTCAAGCTCAACATCTTCAAGGCAGCCAGGAACTTTGATTGAGATTGCATCGAGGATGACACGTCTGATGAGGACATGACCGTCAGCGCGTGCATCGGACTAATTGGGACCTATTCTGACTGCTGTGGATTGCCTTTAAACACAGACGATTGCCTGACCGACACATATTGTGACGTTCCCCCATCCCTCCCTTTTCCTGTACCTTCTCCTGACCAGACTTCTGACGAGGTTTTCTCCGCTTCCCATACCTCGTGGTCTGAGTCATATTCGAGCTACTCACCGCCGATCCACACTCTTGAAGACTGGATTGCCCTTTCTTCCCCGCCAAATCAGGCCGAATTGCAACTCCACACTGGGACCTTGAGCCCACATACTACTCACTGGGGCTGTCCCTTTTTGGATCCATCTATCCAAGATGCCCCTCTTCTTGGCCAAACTGAGGGCTAACTTCTTCCTCCTGACTTGTTTTCTTCTGATCTGCTTGGGACACTCTCGTCCCAAGGAATGCCAGATCTTTCACCATCCACTCCCGAACTGAAAGAGCTGCCTAATATGCTTAAGTATGTTTTCTTAGGACCAAATGAAACGCTCCTCGTAATCATTAGTTCAAAATTGACCAGGGAGCAAGAGTGAAAACTAACAAAGGCCCTTATGGAACACAAGGCAGCCATTGGATGGTCCTTATCAGACTTAATTGGCATTAGCCCCTCCTACTGCACTCACCGTATATATACGGAGGAGGAGGCTCGACCTTCCCGCGAGATGCAGCGACGTCTCAACCCTAACATGCGGGAGGTCGTTAAAAAGGAAATTATTAAGTGGCTGGATGCAGGTATAATCTACTCGATCAGCGATAGCCCCTAGGTGAGTCTGATTCACGTCATGCCTAAAAAGGTGGGACTCACCATCCGTGTTAATGACAGGGGCGATTGCACAGCAATCATGGGTCCTAATCAACCTAAATAATGTCTGAACCTATCTTAAATTATGGATATTGCACTCATATCTTGCATATCATGCATTGCATCAGTCTATTTAGAATAAGATGAGATATCCTGCTAGTTAATGGTTTTATTGCTATTTACAGATAATAAAGTGATCCAGGATGGAGATAGTGGAATAAAGCAATAAAGGAAGAAGAAGACTGATCCAGATAAGAGGAGTGAGGAGGATAGCCTTATCCCTACCCTTAGAAATCCTAGGACAGCCTTCCCAAACCCAAAACAACCTCCATTAGGGCACCTTAGCCTCAAAACCCAAACATGGATAGCACTATCCATGTTCCTATCCCTCTCCCAAACACTTAGGAACCAAAGCCAACCTTAGAAAACACAAAACCCACTCTCCAGCACCTTTTAGGATGTCCAGACATATGGCTGGACGTCTGATTTCTGCAGAATAACAATCCAGGAAGCCAAAACTCATACTGACACAGAATTGGACGTCTAATTTAGCGTCCAGACGTCCAATTTTGTAGTATAAGATGTCTGACCACTATCTTGGACGTCTGATACTGCTGTCTGGTTCCTAATTTTGGTGTTGGAAGCCCTAGCTTGCCTATTTTGACCGAGGAACCCCACCGGACACCCTAGGAAACCTAAGTAGAGACCTCCTAAGCCTAGTCCACTATCCATAGCCCTACTTGTCCTATCCCTAACCCAATCGAACCATCCCATACCTAATTGGGTGCATCTACAGTTGATTGGGTGCACCTGAGCCCAATTAGATCTACCCAGGATCTAATTAACTCATACCTATTAGGGTTACCCTACCCTAATCACATGCGCACATCTAATTAGACTTGACCTAGACCTAATTAGGTTCACTCCTACCCAATTAGACTTTCCTAAGCCTAATTAGGTCCACACCCACTTAATCTAGATTGACCCAACCTATTTAGCACCTAATCCTACCAAAACCCACAACCTAGCCCTACGAAAAACACACACACGCACACCTTCCCATTTTACTCCCACCAAACCCATGCACACTCTCTTGGAAACCCTAAAAACTTGTGTCAAACCTAGATCCAAAAATTATGGCATTTGCTATTTTTGGAGCCACCAAAAGTGGCAACCAAATGGAGCCTTCCATAAGGGCAAAGAGAGAGCTACGAAATGGGACCATCTCCATACACTCTCCCATCCATACTCTCCACTCTAAACTTGCTTCCACCCTCCAAAACCTTAAGGCCGTCCTCCTCATCCTCCTCCAAGGCTCCATGGACAGCTAGTTAGAGAAGCTTCTCTCCAAAGCTTCAAGGACGGCCATTGGTAGAGAAAGGGAGCAACACCCTCCTCTCTCCACTTGGGTGCACTAGCCCCCATCTTCTTCTTCTTGGACGGCCATGAAGGCTCACCCATAGCCTCTTGTGGCTGGCCATCTCTTTTGGTAGGCGTGTAGATGGGTTTGCACACCCAAGGTCTAGCCTACACCCTCACACAAGGCTGATGGCCCTAGTGGCAACTTTCCGGTGTGAGGGATTTTCTTCTATTTATATGCTTTCTAGTGTAAATGATGTGTGGTAATTTTTTATGCATAAATAATTTCATGATGTTTCTGTGATTGATTGTCCTCATGTTTGCTTGCCTACATGACACTTTGGTTTGTTCACACCATGCACGGCCTCCATGGCCTCATTTAGATGCACATAGTCACTTAGGTTTTTGCTAGTTTATCTAGATCTAGGTTTCAATTCGCTTTTCGAAATAAAAAAATCAAAAACACAAAAAGACAAAAATAGTAGCTTAGGTTAGATTTAGGTTATAAAAGCCGATCCAAATCTCGATTCGTTTTCACGCCTCCTAGAGACGAACGACCAGGACTCAAGTTCTAAAAAGAATAAAGATCTATGAGAGTTTCGTTATCACAAATATCTTTGACGAGTGGTTCTTGCGACTATATTACGATTTCCAACGATTTCAAAATACGCGATTTCCACGTTCGCCAAATGGTGCTGTTGCTAGGGAGGTAACACGTGAGTTTTGATTTGGATTTTCTTAACTTCTGTTTGTTTTGATTGTAGGGTGTCAGGATGAGGATCTGCGCACACATCGACCCGTGGTGAAGACCGCAGGTATCTTTTTCGTCCTCTAGTTTATTGCTTCCTTAGGTTAGAAAAAAAGAAAAAAAGAAGAAATATATATATATATATACATATAAATTCAAATTCAAAATTTTAGATCTGAATTAAAAAAAAAAAAATCATTTTCTTTGGTGTGTGTTTTAACTTGGAAACTATTTAAGCACACCAAAATTAGATTTGAAAATTCGGCCAGCAAATATTGACGAATTTCAAAAATTTATTGCTGTGAAATTAGGAGTCCAAAAATCTTGGGATTTGTTCTGGTATTAGGTTTTCAAACTAGCTTTCCAGCGCCACCTTTTATTTGAAAAATTATCACTGTAAAAATTTTAAAAATTCTCACAATGGAAGGGGGTCAGAATAGTCTGCACTCTGATTTTTTATAAATTTAAATGTTAATTATGTCCTTTAAATAAATCAGATATCTTTGAAATTTGTGGGATTGGAAAGCCACTGAAACCTAGTTTTTTATATGAATTTTCAAGAATTTTTGGATTTTTTTTAATACTGTTTCAAACTGCACTTCTCGTAGGGGGTCCATCTGGTCTGTTTGACCCCCTGGAACATAAAAATTCGTGAAAAATTGCATGAAATAGTAAAATATTAAAAAACTATTCCCTGAAAAATTTATTGAAAAATTAATATCTACCAAATTTCATATTATTTTTCTTCAGTTATTGATCTGGGGAGCGATTTCAAGTCAGACTAAGGTCTGACTGCAGATTTTAGAGGAAGCACAAACCCTAGGTAATTCACATTAGGGTTTAACTTTAGAGACTCAAAACAAACCTTTTTGAGCTTGATTTGGGTGTGATTGCATGAGAAGGGATTTGATGTGAAGACTATCTCTTATCTTTATTCGCATCTTCTCTCAAATATCCATGAACCTATATCATTCTTTTGACCCTCGGGGTCTTCTATCTCCCAACCCAACCATGATTTTGACTCCTCCTGGTTGGGAGACTCATCCTAACCAGCTGAGATATGATTATCCTTATCCCCCAGCTTATTTAGAACCTGAATCTCATGGATCTGACCCTTATCCAGATCAAAACCAATTGAAAGCCATAGTTGCTGAATTCCGGGAATATAACAAGGACTATACAGATTAATGTGCCAAGCTTCTGGAGCAAATTAGACGATCTCAGGCACAATGTCAATCTTATCACTCCTCCCAGGGACAAGAGACTTGGAACAACCAACCTAGTGGGTCTAATGACCCATATTTTGGAACCACTAGCTATTCTATTGATTCTTGCTACCATGGGGAGGCATCCTGGACTCAGCCAACCCAAAAGGCACCTTTGGACCTAATCCATGATTTGGGTAGATCAATTAAGGAATGCACTATTTCTGATACACCTGTACCTGATGAGATATCTCTAATGAATTGGAATAATGGATCAGAAGTACAGGACCACATAACAGGTTCTCAATCAACTCCCTCTGTAGTCAGCCCCACTCAGGGCGATACACCTATTGCTTCATATCCAAATTCATATAACCCTGAGTGGAGAAACAATCCTGATCTTTCATGGCCACCACAGAGACCGACTCAGACTGAACATCAATCTAGGCCAGCCCAATACTCCACTCAATCCACTTTAGGGCAACCATCTAGTCCAGCTCAACCCGCAACCACCCTTGAAGATATCATGAACATTTTGTTGGACTTTGATAAGAAAAATGAAGAAAGGCTGACTAAGTTGGAAAATCATGTGAAATCTCAAGGGGATCAATTCAAGAGACTTCAAGAATCACTCTATCCCCAAATGCAAATGCCTTTTCACTCCTATTCTCCACCTATTCTTCCAACCCCTCCTCCAATCTATCAAACATGCCCTTGTGCGGGGGTCAAATTTGTGGCCTCTAAAAGGAAGAGAAAAGCTAAGAGCCCACCCAAACGACCTGATTTGGGCTCAACCAAAAATGATAAGACCAAACCCACATCCAGCTCTGACTCAGACTCAAGGGACAAAAAGAAGAAAAAGGCTTCTGAAGTTGATTTGACTTATTTACCCTTTCTTGAGGCCTTAAAGAAGAGTCACAAAAGAAAAAAATGACTTGCACACCTAAAGAGGTGGTTTTATCAGCTAACATAAGTGCATTTGTTTCTGGCACTATACCACCCAAAATGACTGACCCTGGAAAACCGTTCATATCCTGTGCCATAAAGGGATTCACCTTCAACAAAGCCCTTGTGGATCTAGGGTCTTCCATTAGCTTGATTCCTACCGCCCTTTTTGACTGCACCAAACTTGGAGATCTGCACCACGCACCTGTCACCATTAGAATGGTAGATGGCTCCATCAAACTACCGAAGGGGGTAGTTCAGGATGTGATTATTAAAGTGCAAGGTCTTAGCTTTCCAGTCGATTTTATTGTCTTGGACATAAATATATCGGAGAAGCTAAGTAATTCACCCATTATTCTGGGTCGACCTTTCTTGGCTATGGCCAATGCACGGATTGACTGTTACTCAGGATGTATGGAGGTGAGTAGCGGCAATGAGAAGATTCACTTTGATATGTATGCAGCCACTAAGAAAACAAAGTCAGGGTACTTTCTGGATGATATGGAAAGTGAGTCGGAGGGTAATTCGGAAGAAACTATGGAAATTGACACCTGGTGACGGAGGTCCATTTTCGCACATTTGAAAGTCGTAGAAAATCGTAGTATAGTCTCGCAAAAACGTTCGTCAAAAATATTGTTTTGTAAAATAACGAGACTTGAGTCCTGGTCGTTCATCTCTGGGAGGCGTGTTTCTGTTTTTGAAATCAATCTTAAAGCCGCTCTACTTAGTATTCTGGTGTGCAATATATAGGCGGTTAAAGAACATGCACTTAAATCACGCAAATAAAATAACCATTCAGCTCATGGTGATTTCAAACACATAAAGATATATATATATATAAATGCATTTTTCATTCATTCATTGGGGGAGAGTTGTCTGTACAGGAAATCTATAGGAAAGCTTATACAGGAATGCTTTAAATTAAACCTAGCTACCAGAAAATGATTGCATACAAGAATCGACGGGGGGATTTCGCATGCATCATTGGGGAAGAAGAGAAACTACTCTACTAAGCAATAAATGAAAGCAATAAAACTTATGAAAAGCATGATCTAGAGCTGAAAGAGTAGAGGGCATTCAGGGGTGGTCCCCGATGGCCTTGGAGTGGTCGAGAAGAGAATGAGGGGCGGCCAAAGTAGCTTAGGCCGACCCTTGGAGAGAGGTAGGGTTGATCCAACATCCCAGCTTGGTGTCCTCCATGGTGGTGGTAGTGAGCTTGTGGAGGTGGAGTGAGTGGCTAAGTGGAGGTGGCATGAATGACACCAATGGAGAGTAATTGCCAAGGGAGTGAATGGGTTCCAATGGCCACCCAAGGGGTCTTTTTATAGACCTAAGGGAAGCTCTCTAGAGAATTATGGAATTCTCTAGAGAGGCCTATGGTGGGAGCTCGTGGGAGAGTGAGAGAGAGAGGGTGGATGGTGGTTTTTAGATCCACCAAATGTGGATCTAAAAGTTGAATGGCTCTTGGTTGCTATTTTTGGTAACCAAGGCAACCACACATGGTAGAGAGTTCTAGAGAACTCTAGGCTAGATATTTTCATGTGGATGGTGTGTGTGGGTGTGTGTGGGTCGAAACTTAGGTGTCTAGGTTGATTAGGTTGGGTTCTAGTGGGTTTAGGTCAAGGTATGTCTCAAATTAGGGTTATAAACCCTAATTCACTAAGGTAAAGTGCAATTAAACTTAATAAAAGTTTAATTGGGTGTGTGGAAACTTAATTGAGAGTAAAACAACTCAATTAATTAAGGTCTAGGTCAATTGGACTCTCACTGAGTCCAATTGGACAGTGTGTGCTGAGATCATGGCTCAATTGGACTCAATGAGTCCAATTGAATAGGCTGATGGAATTGACTAAGATCCAAGTCAATTAGGTTTAGTGATGACCTAATTAGGTCCTTAGGGAGGTCTAG
Organism: Thalassia testudinum; assembly: GCA_037157565.1. Classification (NCBI taxonomy): domain Eukaryota; kingdom Viridiplantae; phylum Streptophyta; class Magnoliopsida; order Alismatales; family Hydrocharitaceae; genus Thalassia; species Thalassia testudinum. The sequence continues at coordinate 73,993,336 of JAZHRO010000024.1, read as the reverse complement.
AGGTGATGTACTAGGGTTAGGGCACCTTAATTTAGGTTCCTATGGGGTTGGAATTGGGTTTCGGGACCTAGAGATCCAAGATCAAGGCTTAAATCTCAAAACAGGAATTGGAGAGCAGTATCAGACGTCTAATTATATAATCAGACGTCTTATACTCAAAAATCAGAAGTCCAGACTTGTTGTCTGGACGTCCAATCAGAGTCAAGAAGGATTTCGAGTTCTGTTTTGGGTATTCTGCAGAAATTGGACGTCTGACAAAGTGTCTGGACGTCCAATAACACTGCAGAAGTGGGTTTGAAGTGTGCGGGAGTAGGCTAAGGGTCCTGGACGTCTTAAAACTTATCTGGACGTCCAGAGAAGGGTTGGAACTAGGGTTTTAGGGCTTCCTAAGGTGTTGTGACCTAATCTAAGGGTGGCTAAGGCTTGGGGAAGTCTCTAGGCTATCCTATGGCTAGGATGGACCTAAGCTCTTCACATTTTACTGCTTTATTCCTACTTAATAGAATAGCAAACTTTTAACACCCTTACATTATTATTCCTACATCTAAACTAGGCCTTCTGCTGCAGCTCTGCTACAACTCCTGTTATTCCTGATCCAACTTTAGGTCTAGCTCCTGATTAGCTTATTCCCTGCAATCGACATAATGTACTTAATCAACACATTATAACATTATTTTATGCATAGCTAAAGGAAAGCAATAAAGATGCAGATAATGTGTATGCATGCATGAATAACCCTAACTTATGCTAAGTCCTAGCTTAATCTAGGCCAATTAAGACCTATGATTGCTGCGCAATCATACCCCCATGCCTAAATCTTGCTAGTCCCTAGCAAATGCAAGACTAAATTATTTACAGAAAGGGTCCCTAAGGGACTGGTTATCTTACCAAGTGTTTGCATAGAGATTTTTCTCCTTTTTTTTTCATCCTATGCTCTAGAAATCCAGACAATCGTGAAGGTGCAGCTATGTAGCTTTTGCAACGGATTTGAGTGAAAACTAATACACCTCTAAATCCTGTACTTGACCCCTAATAAAAATTCTAGCGGAATAGGTGGATTTCTTCCCTTGGGGTATTCAAGATATTCTATGAATTTCACCCTGGCTTTGGGCTTAGGTAGAGAATCTTTGAGGGAAAGGATTATATATTTGGTGGCTCATTCTCACTTGGTGCTACATAGAGACTAATACTAAAGAATCTAGATTCCCAAATTATTAAGTAACTTAACTTAGAGAAAGACGAGAAAAACTATGCTCTCTTTGATTCCTTTGTATTCATTCTCTCTTGCTCTTTTTCTTTCTTTTTCTTAGAGCTCACAACCTCACTAGATTCACACATATGTTTTGTATTTGGTGGTCTCACTAGGCATTAACACTTTAATTGAGTTCTCATAACACTAGCACTAAGTCGAGATTCCTCAGCCAGTATTTAGGCAGTCAGAAACACAAGAAAAATAGGTTAAGGTCATATTTGGTGGAGCTCAATTTTATTTGGTGGTATTGCCTCGATGAAATAAACACTAAATATTCATTGTTTTCTTTGCTTTTTCTTCTTTTTCTAATAAATTTTTTTTTCTTTTTTTTTTTTCAGTTTTTCTTTCTTTTCATCATTCTTTTTCTTTTTCTTTTTCTCTTTTTTTTTTTTAATTTTTTTTTTCAGCATAACACAACTGGCATACATCCATGAACTTTATTAAGGAGGCATTATTGGGGATTGGTGGTACTCAAGAGACATTGGGTGGCTTATTTGGTGGAAGTGCCTACTCACGGCACCGAGAGAGACAGATAGGACGGTATATTTCTGACGTTGACATCAATACCCTCCTTCAGCCGAGGATTCCGTAAAGAATGGTCGTAACCATCCACCTTAGCCCTAGTTTTATGAAAACTCGCTTTCCGCATATTTTCCTTATTTGGTAGCTCTCAAAATTTCGCACAAAAATGTATATGCGGGAACCGAGAGTGACAACTATGTCTAAACTCAGAGTATCATTACCTAATTATTTAGGATTCCAGATTCCCTGCACTAATCTTAGAGCACCAATACACTCTACTCTCATCTCACACTATTTGGTGGATTTTTGGAAGAAAATTTGCCTGACTCCCAAAACATTGTCCAAGGGTTCAGGAAAAGAAGCACTGCTTCTTATCGATAGACTGAAGACGTTTATCAGCCTTCACCGTGAATCCATTGCAAATTCTACATGTGTGTGAAAAGCTGTACTGGATTCCAGATTACAGGAATCAACTAAAGGATAAAAATCCCTAATGCATTCTCTTAATAAAATAATCTTATTCATGAATGCAATATGTATATATGTTATAGACATGTAACCTCGTATAATTTGTACTTCGTGAATTTCCCGTATCGGGTTACAATCAGCTTGACCCTAAATTTAGAATAAAGGGTGAGCGGGTGAGTCGGAATTGGTTGTTGCGAATGATTTCTAGCTCCAATACGAGCATTGGAGGTGAAGTCGATTGCTCTTTTATTTAAGGTCCTAAAGTATGTTTTGCATACAGCTCCAAGGTTTTCCTAAGTGTTGGCACAAAAAAATTTTTTAGTTTTTCTGTATCTACCCCCCCATGCCTAAGTTCTTGCATGTCCTCATGCATGAATATAAAAGAAAATAAATTCGACAGAGGATGAGTGGGTAGAAGTCACTTGGAATTGCTCCTGAAATTATATTTAGCACCGGCCAACCTGTTAACATGCAATATACAAAGGAAATATGCTAAAGGAAAAATATGCTATGTATAAAAATGGTTATGTATTGATGATGGTGGAATGGTATTTATATGTGCTGAGTTTAACGCCTCTAGCTGGGCGAAAGCTCAATGAGATGTATCAATTCTTGCATAGGAGCCAGTCAAAATTAAGAGAAAGATGTGCTTGTATACTCCTAGAATCAGTGGTCCAGAGATGCGGACCAGCTGATTGTGCACCCCTACTCCAAAAAGTCTAGCTATAAGAAAGTGTGGAGTGGTGGTGGAAAATAGAGGATAATCAGAGGGGGGATCATGATGTTGATTCAGCTGATTTATCATGTCCCACAATTCAGCAGGAAGTTGCTGAGGGAGTAGATCAACATGTATCTCAGAACCAGAATCTGAGTCATAGGGATCCTCATAATGATAATTGACATCAAAGATCATGCCCTCTCTAGGCTCTGGGTCATATGGGGGTATCCGTGAAAGTAGAAGATCTGTGGGGAGGTCACTGAAATCCTCATCAGAAATTACTTCGTCCTCATCAGTACCCATCTCTGATTCATCAGCGGCTGTCTCCTCAGGCTCAAAGTCGAGCCATCTACTAGGATAATAGGTGCGTCCCCAGCTCCTTCTGCTCATAGCTTCACCCTCATATGCATTGGGTTCCTCAGTAATTCCTGCCTTAGGTAGCATATTTATTTCTTTAGTTAAGTCGTCCATAGCTACTTCTGGTTTTCGGATGTTAGGATCAGGGATAGAAAGTGTCATCTTAGAATCTCTAATATCTGAATTAGGGATGTAGGTGAAAGAAGAAGAGTGCAGATCAGAAGATGTTGGCTCTAGCACAGGTTCACCTACAATGATAAGTGGTCTAGAATGATCAGTAGTGTCGCATGTAATGTCTGCCTTAGGATCCATATCCTCAATTGGATCCGCTTCCCTTATCTTGATTGGGTTATCCAACCCAAAAGGTGCCTCCCAGGATTCAGGATAATCTGATTGCGGCTCAGTCCTGGAGATATCAGTCCTTTCCTCCTCAATTTTAGATGAACCCATTCGGCATACTTCCTGCTCCTGTCTCATATCCATGCTAGATTCTTTTTCCCCTGAGTGATCTTCGGGCATCTGCTCCCGAGAATCTTCTGTGTGTTCTTCTGGCATAGTTGTTTCAGATTCTTCGAGGTCTTCAATGCTATTTTCCACTTGATATCTCAAAAGCAATAGTTCTTGAGTTTCCCGATTTTGTCCCATTCGCCTTGTTATCTCTGCTGTTTCCTGAAGGAGCTCCATCACAGCTTGTTGATGCGGAATCCGGCTTTGTCTTTGGTTCAGCTCAATGATAGCCTGGATTTTGTGTAGATAGGATGCGGCCTTTTCCTTAGCGCTCGCTATAGCTCTCTGTATTCTATAATGTGGCTGCATATGCATTGGTAGCTCTTCAGGGGTTCCAGGGGGTGAATCAGGTCTACCCATGTTCCATGGGTGAGAAGCAAGAGTATGAAATCTATATCCTGGGTTATAAGATGCGATCCTTTGAGGGACCGACTGGTATGGGTCATAATATCCAGGGTTAGGATATGGGTTAACCATTTCGGTAACCTGAGGAGAAGGATCAGGCGAAGCGAAAAGTCATCTTCGCCACCTTGGGTTCTGATCCCAAGGTTGAGCTGATTCAGTGACCTGAGCTCTCAGATAAGCTCGTGGGTCTAGCTCTTCTGAATCCTGATTAGGTCCAGATCCAATGTTAGCCATCGCGGCTCAGCAGATAGAAGAAGTGACTCGCCTCCTTAGGAGCGGCTCCCAAGGTCCAACCAAGTGAGGTCGAAGTGACCTCCTTTCGTGCATACACCGCCCAACCCCTGGGTTGGTGTAGCCACATAGGACAAGGCTAAGGCCCTGTCAATCAAATAGTCCTTATAGATCAGGTGACCAGATTTTTCATTAGGGATTTAAATTCCTGAAGATAAGCTCGTCGTACAACCGACTGAACGTGAATCCCGCCTCTCAAGCTAACCCAGCCAGTCTGGTTACGAGGGGACTAAGGGGAAGGCTCTTCCTTTGGCTTACGCCTCCAGTTCCGTTGACCCCTGAGCCGCGGTCGTTTGACACTACCCCGCAGACTTAGTCACTAGGTTTGGCAAGAGAGATTAAACTCATTCAGTAGTACGACAACGAACTCGAGTTGATTTCATGTTTTAAAATTAGTTTTTAACCCGTTTTCTTCAGTTGGGTTTGTGGTGAGTGGCCCACAAGGTGACCAAGCTCACCGGCTAACTAGACTTGATTAAGTCTAGGTTAGCCAAAGGTGTGGTCTCTATTTGTGACCCTAAAGGTTCAACCTAAGTTGCATGCACTTCTAGGGTTTTTTTCTCTATTTCAGCAGACCACAAGAATAATGTTGATTCTCTGATAGTAATTGGAATCCAATTAATTTGAAATTTTGCGAGTAGATTCCTTTTTCAATTAGTTTTTTAGAGAATATTTTTTTGGAATTTTTACTATTTCAATGGAATTTTTAGGGAATTTTAAATATCAGGGGGTCAGATTTGAAACTTTGACCCCTGGATGGTTTTTCGCCTTGAAATAGTATCAAATGATCTTCAAAAATTTGGAAAAAATATGAAAAATAAAGCCAATTAGATAAGCTTTCAAACCCCACCATTTTTAGTCAAAACAGATTCGCGGATTTCTCGAAATTACTTTTTGAAATTTGAAAATTTTTGAATCTGGGTCAATCTGACCCCCATGCACTTCGCAAATTTTTCAAAATTTTATATTTTGAGTTTTTTCAAAGTAAAAGTGGAATTTGAAAGATGGTTTGAAATTAAAGGTTTTGCCCAAATTTCAGAATTTTTCGCTAACAGATTTTTCGACAATCGAATTTTCAAGTGAGATTTGAAATCTGGCCGAAAATCAGAAGGTGGTGGAAAGCTTTTAAAGAGGTTTGAATTTGAAATTTAAGCCTTCCACCAAAGATGTTTTTTTTTTATTTTTAATATTTTACACTTTTTATTTTATTTTATTTTTTTTTAAAAGAATTTTTCAAAAGATTCAAACGGGGATATCTCTTTTTCTTTTTTCTTTTTTTTTTCTAACCTAGATTCAAAAGGAAACCTAATCTAGATTTTTTAAAAAAAAAATTTTTTTTCTTTTTGATTTTTTTTATTTTCCACGAAAATGAGAAAAATATATACATATATTTTTTTTACAAAAGAAATTACAGGAAGTAGATCTAATCCTAAGGTTCAGAAAATAAACCTACTCTAAGAGAATGTGATGTGCACTTGACTTTTTTTGCTGCGCTCGGTGTGTGCGCAGATCCTATTTTTCTTCCATGTTCCTGCACATCAACAACGAAGTAGAGGCAGATTTGTCAATGATAAGTAAAAGATCGAGATCAATAAAAATGACGTTGCCTCCCTGGCAATGGTGCCATTTGAAGGAGGTCCGTTTTCGCGCATTTGAAAGTCGTCGAAAATCGTAGTATAGTCGCGCAAAAACGTTCGTCAAAAATATTATTTTGTAAAATAACGAGACTTGAGTCCCGGTCGTTCATCTCTGGGAGGCATGTTTCTATTTTTGAAATCGATCTTAAAGCCGCTCTACTTAGTATTCTGGTGCGCAATATATAGGCGGTTAAAGAACAGCCACTTAAATCACGCAAATAAAATAATCATTCAGCTCATGGTGATTTCAAACACATAAAGATATATATATCTATATATATATATATAAATGCATTTTTCATTCATTCATTGGGGGAGAGTTGTCTGTACAGGAAATCTAGAGGAAAGCCTATACAGGAATGCTTTAAATTAAACCTAGCTACCAGAAAACGATTGCATACAAGAATCGACAGGGGGATTTCGCATGCATCATTGGGGGAGAAGAGAAACTACTCTACTAAGCAGTAAATGAAAGCAATAAAACTTATGAAAAGCATGATCTAGAGCTAAAAGAGTAGAGGGCATTCAGGGGTGGTCCCTGATGGCCTTGGAGTAGTTGAGAAGAGAATGAGGGGCGGCCAATGTAGCTTAGGCCGACCCTTGGAGAGAGGTAGGGTTGATCCAGCATCCCAGCATGGTGTCCTCCATGGTGGTGGTAGTGAGCTTGTGGAGGTGGAGTGAGTGGCTAAGTGGAGGTGGCATGAATGGCACCAATGGTGAGTAATTGCCAAGGGAGTGAATGGGTGCCAATGGCCACCCAAGGGGTCTTTTTATAGACCTAAGGGAAGCTCTCTAGAGAATTATGGAATTCTCTAGAGAGGCCTATGGTGGGAGCTCGTGGGAGAGTGAGAGAGAGAGGGTGGATGGTGGTTTTTAGATCCACCAAATGTGGATCTAAAAATTGAATGGCTCTTGGTTGCTATTTTTGGCAACTAAGGCAACCACACATGGTAGAGAGTTCTAGAGAACTCTAGGCTAGATATTTTCGTGTGGATGGTGTGTGTGGGTGTGTGTGGGTCGAAACTTAGGTGGCTAGGTTGATTAGGTTGGGTTCTAGTGGGTTTAGCTCAAGGTATGTCTCAAATTAGGGTTATAAACCCTAATTCACTAAGGTAAAGTGCAATTAAACTTAATAAAAGTTTAATTGGGTGTGTGGAAACTTAGTTGAGAGTAAAAAAACTCAATTAATTAAGGTCTAGGTCAATTAGACTCTCACTGAGTCCAATTGGACAGTGTGTGCTGAGATCATGGCTCAATTGGACTCAATGAGTCCAATTGAATAGGTTGATGGAATTGACTAAGATCCAAGTCAATTAGGTTTAGTGAGGACCTAATTAGGTCCTTAGGGAGGTCTAGAGGTGATGTACTAGGGTTAGGGCACCTTAATTTAGGTTCCTATGGGGTTGGAATTGGGTTTAGGGACCTAGAGATCCAAGATCAAGGCTTAAATCTCAAAACAGGAATTGGAGAGCAGTATCAGACGTCTAATTATATAATCAGACGTCTTATACTCAAAAATCAGAAGTCCAGACTTGTTGTCTGGATGTCAAATTAGAGTCAGGAAGGATTTCGGGTTCTGTTTTAGGTATTCTGCAGAAATTGGACGTTTGACAAAGTGTCTGGACGTCCAATAACATTGCAGAAGTAGGTTTGAAGTGTACGGTTGTAGGCTAAGGGTCCTGGATGTCTTAAAACTCATCTGGACGTCCAGAGAAGGGTTGGAACTAGGGTTTTAGGGCTTCCTAGGGTGTTGTGACCTAATCTAGGGGTGGCTAAGGCTTGGGGAAGTCTCTTGGCTATCCTAGGGCTAGGATGGACCTAAGCTCTTCACATTTTACTACTTTATTCCTACTTAATAGAATAGCAAACTTTTAACCCCCTTACATTATTACTCCTACATCTGAACTAGGCCTTCTGCTCTAGCTCTACTACAACTCCTGTTATTCCTGATCCAACTTCAGGTCCAGCTCCTGATTAGCTTATTCCCTGCAATCGACATAATGAACTTAATCAGCACATTATAACATTATTTTATGTATAGCTAAAGGAAAGCAGTAAAGATGTAGATAATGCGTATGCATGCATGAATAACCCTAACTTATGCTAAGTCCTAGCTTAATCTAGGCCAATTAAGACCTATGATTACTGCGTAATCCCTGGGTAGAACCACACGACTCGAATCAACAATCCCCTAGATCACATAAGTCACCCTCCCTACCAGATCAAATCATTGATAGTATGGTTGACTATCTTGATCGACCTAGCCCAATTCAAACCCCTGCCCCTTGCAATGAATCCCAGATTGCTCAATTGATCAAAATGATTCATGAAATCAAAGAAGCTAGTGCAAGAGAATATGATGATATAAGGAAAGAGCTTCATAGAATCCGGGATGAGCAACAAAAATCAGAAATGTTTGAATCTGGGTCAGGTGTGTCACAATCGATTTGCGATTCGGTGGTGGTTGATGAGAGATCGTCATGAGCCATAACTAGCTCATTTTGACCCAATAAAGAGAATAAAAGCTCCTACATAACCTAGAAGAAGGCCTAAATGAAGGAATAAGTGCTCTGAGAAGAAAACATGAAATAAAGGTTAAAACTGTAATTTTACCATTGCAGTACATAAATGGGATTTATCAGAGGCAAAACATAGGTCAAATGGTCTAAATGAGATAAAAAGTGGGTTGAGTCAATCAGAAATGGGTTTATGTGCAATCCAGAAATTAAATGACATTTGGTAACCCTAAAATAGACCCGCTTAAATCAACAAGGTTTCGGTCAGGATAAAAATCAAGTAAACCCTCTAAAAATCTTGGAAAAATATCCTCTAGGATTTAGAACATTTAATTTGGCCTTTGGAACCCAGTTTGACCTAGATTAGGGTCTTAGTTCATCAATTAACCTAATTTGGGTTTTTATGCAAAATGTCCAGTCAAACGTAGTCAAACCTAAAATCCAACTTCACCATTGGATTCCTTAGGTCCAAATTAGGTTTATACCAAAATTTGGACCTAAGGGGAGGTCATCTTGACCTACTTTGCAATTTAGTACACCTAAATCATAATTTGGTCCCTATCTTTTGAAAATCATCGTAGAGAGCCCCCTAACTTCCTCGCCAACCTTACAATCAGGTCCTTCCACCATTATTGGGGCAGAATCCTTCTCCGACGAGGATTAGAGAGGGAATACTCTCTGATTCCTCAGAGATCCCCTCCCAGAAATGGAAGGGAGATTCTCTGAGGAATTCCCTTCCATCTGAGGCCAATCATGATCCCTGATTTGATCCCAATCTCTCGTGCGAACACACGAGGGATTTGGGTATCCACCCACTTTCCTTCTCCGGTGAGCCGTCAGAGACAAAGGCATGCCCTCCAAGCTCTGAACACACGGCCCAATACCTATAAAAGAACCCCCAAACCCGACCGCTCATTTTCAGCTCGACCTGGCCGGGGTTTCACCTCGGATTCGTCTCTTCCTTCCTGGCCAGGGTACCCAGTGAGCTCCGGCTAGCTTTCCCTTCCCTTCCTCTTCGCTCTACCACAAAACCAGTGGCAGAGACATCTTCCTGATTCTCCTCCGCGTCGCGCAATACCCGCTCACGCTGCCTCAGACCCGTCGTCGCCGCCGTCCTCCCCCACTGGGCATCTTCTCCGGCGACAGCAGGTACAGCTGTCCGCCTCTCCGTCCCCTTCGTCCCTACAATTAGGTTAGAACTACTCCCCGTATTCCCCTCTTTCTTTTCCTCACTGTATTTCACTCAATCGACCCCTCGACCGCCACTGTCCACCGTCATCTTCCTCGCCTCCGGCCAACCTCCGGCGAGTCACCCCCGTCGCTCCACACTTCCGCACGACTCGCCGACCAACTCAAAAGTTCCGCCTCACCACACTGAACACACTCCGCCCCTCCACTGCCATGCTACACTTCCACAACGCACCCCCAAACACACCCATCCACCCGGCCACAGGGCGACCTAGGCACGCATGCCTAGGCCACCCCGCGGCCTGCCACCTTGCCCTTCACCTTCGCCGTGGCACGGCAAAGGTCCTTCGGTGATCTGATTAAGCCGAGAGGCTTGTTTTGTGTCTGACAGTTTTCAAGCCCCTACCGCCATTGACGGCGACTCGAAGAAGTTCCAAGCTTGCTCCAGGCTTCAGGACGTCCAGGCTTCAGGTGCAGCTCACTCGGGGAGGCAGTGCGAAGCTACCTGACCCAGTGGACAATGCAACGAAGTCCGCAGCCTTGGCAATTGACGGAGAGAGTTCTGCGGGCGCGCACGAGAGAAGGCCGGGACTAATAGTCCCACATCGGTAACTTACAAAGCATTGGCATGCTTTATATTATTTTTGTGATATCGTTTCAGTGCCTCTGAAAGCACAGGGGTGAGGTCCCTCACCTTACCCACGCTCGCCTCATCCGCGGTTTCATCTCGCGGATCTGGCGTGATCCGACCCGACCTTATCTGTGCACACCTCGCGCATCACCCTCATGCCGGTGCGCCTGGTCTCGGGTGTGCTACCCGACCTGATTACCCGCGGCTTTGGGAGAGCATCCTGTGAGTGATTCTCAGAGAGAGAGAGACGTGCGGGTAGAGGGACAGGGTAGGTTTTGCTCCCTTGTGCAGGCAGGCTGAGAGTTGAAGAGAAGAGACTTAGTCGCAGGAAGGAGAAGAGAAGGAGCAGAAGAAGAAGAAACTCTGAAGAAGAGGCTGAGCAAGGCAGAGAAGAAGAAGAAGAAAGGTTGCAGAGAAGAAACAGAAGACCAAGGAAGAAGAAGAAGCCTTCGCAGAAGAGAGAATAGAAGGAAGAAGAGAGAGACTACAGAGAAAAAGAAAGGCCAAGACAGAAGAGAAAGAAAGCAAGATCAGAAGAAGAAGAATAACCAAAGAAGGGAAAACACTTTTAAGACGTCTGATCTTGTGATCAGATGTCCAATTTTACTCTTGCCTAGATTACTTTTTAAATGCATTTGAATTAAATGCCCAACTTCATCTAAGTAAGAAGAAGGAAATATCCCCTTATGAAATAGATATTCAAGAAATTGAAAGATTATTGGGAATAACATATGATGAGTTATCAGAGGAAGCTAGGAATTTTGGGGAATCATGTGATAATTGGGAATTGGCATTGGACAATTTGGAAGAGATAAAAGAAGAAGATGAGACCCAAACATCTTTGGTAGAGATAGAGACTGATCACTAGACCTTGATTTCCAGATCTGACCACACTATGTGGGTCATGCCTTCCATTCATCACCATTATCAGGACCCATATGATTTCACCCCACATGACTCCACCTATACCCCTACCACCCACATTCTCCATCACCTCTTCGGGATGCCTTCACCTTCATTCCTTCCAGGCACCCGTATTTATCTATCTTTCTTCTATAGCATCTGGCTGTAGATAATCCCAAGCCCCATCTACATATTTTCCCGATTATTTGGACTTGGAATTCATGGACAGCTAGTTCGCATTTGCGGTCCGCTGTTGGCGAATGAGACTAAAATTCTTATCATTTTACTCGCCATTCTCAATATTGTATTGGTATATCCTTTTTGAGCTTTCGCCCAGCTGAAGGCGTTAAAATCAGCACATATGGATACCATTCGCCCCACATTCCACCATCATTTTTATACATAGCATATTTTTGTTTTAGCATATTTCCTTTTATATTGCATATTAACAGGTTGGCCGGTGCTGAATATAATTTCAGGAGCAATTACAGGTGATTTCTACCCATTCTCTCCTTGCAACATTTATTTTCTTTTACATTCATGCATGAGGACATGTAAGAACTTAGGCATGGGGGGGGTAGATACAGAAAAACTGAAAAAATCTTATGCCAACACTTAGGAAAACCTCGGAGCTGCATGTAAAACGTACTTTAGGACCTTAAATAAAAGAACAACCGACTCCACCTCCAGTGCTCTCATTGGAGCTAGAAATCGTTCGCAACAACCAATTCCGACTCACCCGCTCACCTTTTGTTCTAAATTTAGGGTCAAGCTGATTGTAACCGATACGGGAAATTCACGAAGTACAAATTATATGAGGTTACATGTTTATAGCATATATAGATATTGCATTCATGAATAAGATTATTTTATTAAGATAATGCATTAGGGATTTTATCCTTTAGTTGATTCATGTAATCTGGAATCCAGTACAACTTTTCACACACACGTATAATTTTCAATCTATTCACTGTGAAGGCTGATAAACGTCTTCAGTCTGTCGAGAAGAAGCAGTGCTTCTTTTCCTGAACCCCTGGATAGTGTTTTGGGAGTCAGGCTGATTTTCTTCCAAAAATCCACCAAATAGTGTGAGATGAGAGTAGAGTGTACTGGTGCTCTAAGATTAGTGCAAGGAATCTGGAATCCTAAATAATTAGGTGATGATACTTAGAGATTAGGCATAGTTTTCACTCTCGGTTTCAGCGTATACATTTTTGTGTGAAATATTGAGAGCCATCGAATAAGGCAAATATGCGGAGAGCGAGTTTTCATAAAACTAGGGCTAAGGTGGATGGTTACGACCATTCTTTACGGAATCCTCGGCTGAAGGAGGGTATTGATGTCAAGGTCAAAATTGCATCGTCCTATCCGTCTCTCCCGGTGCCGTGAGTAGGCACTTCCACCAAATAAGCCACCCAATGTCTTTTGAGTACCACCAATCCCTAATAATGCCTCCTCAATAAAGTTCATGATTGTATGCCAGTTGTGTTATGCTGAAAATAAAAATAAAGAAAAAAGAGAAAAAGAAAAAGAAAAAGAATGATGAAAGGAAAGAAAAATTGAAAAAAAAAAAGAGAAAAAAACTTAGAAAAAGAGGAAAAAAATTTGGACCTAAAGTCCACGCCCAAGAGAAAAGAAGAAGAAGATTATGGGGATATTCTGTCCCCTTGGTGCCTTCCCCTCTTCCCTTCTCTCTTGTGCCCATGCCAGCTAAAGGAGGAGCCAGGCAAGGAAGACCTTTGGAGGAGGTCTTGAAGGTGGTCCACGCCACCTTGGAGGAGAACTTGAGGGTGGTGCACGCCCACCCTAGGAGGAAAGACTTGAGGTGGAGAGCATCCACCTTGGAGGAGCTTTCAAGGAAGGAGAAGAAGGAGACCCTCTTTTCAAGCCAAGGAGTAGCTAGGTTTGGAGCAAGAAGACTCCCTTCTTCACCACATTCTACAAGAGGATTTGTGTTTCCTCTATTGCTTTTATATTTTACATTTCTAGTAGAAGCATTCCTCTACTTGTCTTTGTATGAAGAACACAAATTTTGCTTAATTAAATTGCCTTCTTTTTAATTTCTTGTTACAATTGTTGTTTTTGTTCTAGCACTTGTTCTACTTCCACTCCCTAATTACTCTAGGCCTCCACTTGCCTAGAGTGAGCTTAGGTAGTGGAAATTTTCATCTCTTAAGTTTTAGCTTAGCAATTTTAAGTGTTAGCACTTTTCCGTCACAATTCACACTTTGCCCTTATTATTTCAAAACTAAAAAAAATTATATATTTAAAATACCAAAAAGAAAGTTGAGATTTATTTTCTAAGCAAGAGAGTTGAATTGCAAATCTGCCTCCTTGGACGACCCTAGAAACTCCCCTATCTAGGAATATAAATTTCAAAGCGTATGCGAATTCGCGTGTTACAGTGACATTAAAAACCCTAATTACAAATCACGTGACTTTTCGCATCAAGGTGCTCCATTGATTTCTTGTGTTATCGGAGATTACATTTTTGATAGAGCACTGCTGGATCTGGGTGCATCCATCAACCTAATTCTGACTTCTCTTTATGAGAATTTTGGATTAAGTGAACTTCGGCCGACTTCAGTAACGTTGCAGTTTGCGGACCGTTCAATCACAAATCCGTGAGGCGTTATTGAAGATGTTATTGTTAAGGTTAAGGATTTCTATTTTCCTGTAGATTTCCTTATCCTCGACATGGATGTACCTGAAAATCTGAGGAACACGCCCATCATTCTGGCGCTTCCGTTCCTGGCTATCGCCAAGGCCAACATTAACAGTGAAAGCGGTAGCATGGAAATCACCTTTGGGGATCAAAGAATGAAATTGAATAATTTTAAGGCAATTAATAAAATTGAGGATTGTGGATTTATCGAGGAACTTGAGGACGATAATGTGAATATTGAAGCTTATATGATGGTTTCTGCATTTGAAAGTTCCTCCTTTGATGATGAATTAGACCCGCAACCCTCTTTGGCAGACTCACTATCTTCTGAAGAGGTTATTGATTTTTTTCACTCTTAACCTCTTCCTTTTGATGAGTCAATGATGCGGAGATTATCGCTTATTTATGATAGCAATAGAATGATATGTCGTGTTTTATGTGGTGGAAAATCTCTCAATCAAAACTAAATATCAAATTTAACCACAATAAAGATGTCCCATCCACAGGGAGGAATAGACCAATAAATTCATGAGTAGAGGAATATACTGTTTGCAGACACTTTTGTGACTTTAATGCGAGGAATATGCTATTTTAAATGGAGCTTGCAATTTCCTTAAAAGTTTAGGGTTATTTATAAAATATTCACGTCAGGAATTAAGCTCCAAAAATATGTGTATGATGCATGTGTAATGGCATATCATGTAAATTCAACTTGTATGCAAATCTGATTTGAAATTCAAAGTTAAATGATGCACATAACACAAGAGAAGTAATTTCAGGAAACTATAAGTGAATCAATGCAATGTGGCTTGAATAAAATATTAATATCCAAATGGCAATGGCATTCAATGTAAATATTAATTGAGGAGAAAATAGAGGATTTCTCCTATCTCTTCCTTACATGCACGAGGAGGCTTCGTGGGAGGAACTACATGGCGGGAAGGCACGTCTCGACGAGGGCTACATAATGGTGATGACGCGGCAGCCGGAGGTGGCCGGATGGCGGAGAGGAGCGCCGGCCTATTGCCAGTAGGTGGCTGCACTGCTGCTGTGGGTGTGGGCACGCGGGCACGCGTGGCTGCACTGCACTTGCGCGTGGGCGCTCATGGCTGCGCTGCATTGCCTGCAGTCGCGTGGCCGCTGTGGGCGCTTGCTGCGGGTGGCTGCTTTGGGTACCTGCAGGGCCCTGGAGATGAGGAAGATGATGAAGAGGAGGTGTCGTGCGGTTTGTAGTGCACGCTTCTGCGCGCTGTGGCAGTGCGGTGAGTTGTGAGGGCACGGGTGCATGTGGGCAATGCAAGGGCGTGGCTGTGGCGTGGGTGCAGCACCTGCGGGCGGTTGCTGCTTGTTGGTGCTGGTGCTGCTAGGAGCACTGCTTGGTGCGGTTAGGGCGTGGGTATAGGGTGCAGGTGCAAGGCGCAGAACGGCGCTGGATGCAGGACGTGCAAGGACGGTGGATGCTAGTGTGCTTGCGGTGGAAGCGCTGGAGCAGTGCATGCAAGGGCGGTGAGGCTTTAGAGCAGTGCCTGCAGGGCGTGCAAGGCAGGCGGTGGAGGGCGTTGGCGCACAGTGCTTGCTGGTTGCACAGTGCACGCAGTACTTCTCGATGGTCTTCCCGGTTGGGTCTCCTTTCCCAAGCCCCTCTGCCTCTCTCTCTTTATCTCCTCTCTCCCGCGAGACAAGGGATTTTCAAAATCGCTTACTAAATATGGCCAGCACTATTTTATTCTGTTGAAGGAGGACGGCCATAGGTTAGATATTTGTGGGGGGAAAATATCTTTTCACCCCCTATTCTTTTCTACAATTGATCCTCCTCCCTCTTCTTCCGATTATTAGCTTGTAACGAGTGCACTGTTGCAGGACCTGCATGAAATTTAAAATAATTACATAATAAGCAATAGAATAAATGTAAACTTAAATAATGACATATGCAATCATTTAATGACCTAATGTGATTATTAACAAACATACTATGTTAGAATTGAATTACTTAGGCATAACAATAGTCCATTAAAATGGACTCATCAAATACTCCCATGCCTAAGATTTGCTAGTCCCTAGCAAAAATGAAAAATAATAGAAGTAATCAAAAGATTTCTTCGTTTCTTATTTCAAAACTTTAGAGATCTAGACAAATGTGGAGTGATAATAGCCTAGGTAACAGATCCATGTAAAAAGCCAATTCGCATTGGGAGTTCATACTTCACTCTTGGTAAATATTTTTGTTGGGATAGGAAACTACTTCCCTCGGGGATAAAGCAGAAGATAATCTGTAATTTGACCCCAGCTTTTGGCTTAGGTAGGACATATCGAGATGAATGGATTTGTATTTGGTGGCACACACTCAACTAGTAATACATGTAATCTAGTACTACAAACTCTAGATCTTTAGACTATTAGACAAGTCAACTAGGAGGGAGGCTAAACAACTGTGCCCTCTTGATGTTCCTTGGCACTCACTCTTTTCTTTCTTTTCTTTCTAAGATCCCAAATCTCGCTAGATTTAGCAAGTGTACTCACTGTTTGATGGCCTCACATGGCATTCACACTTTAATTAAAGTCCTAATAACTCTAGAACTAAGTTAGAGTCCTTAGTCAGTATTCAGGCGATCAGAAATACTGAAAGGTAGGTATGAGTCATATTTGGTGGATCGCGATAGGTGTTTTGTTGCCTCAGAAATAATGTTACATAAATAACATTATAAACTTGGACTCTTTTCTTTTCCTGTTCTCTCTTTTCTTCTTCTTCTTCTTGTTTTTTGTTGTAATATAACTGTTTCTTCTTTTTTTTCATTTTTTATTTTTTATAAATCAACATAACACGACATAGACTTTTATTTATGAGACATTATTAGGGATGATGATGGTCAAGAGGATATTGTGTGGCTTATTTGGTGGAAGTGCCTATTCTCGGCACCGGGAAGGAATGATGGGATAGGTGTATTTCTGACCTTTGACACTATTACCCTCCTTCAGCCAAGGACTCTATGAAGGACGGTCGTAACCATCCACCATAGTCATAGCTTTATTAAGACTCAATCTCTATGTATATACCTTATTTGGTGACTCTTAGGAATTCACACAAAGTACGCACATAGGAACAAAAGGCTAAAACTATGCCCAATTCTGAAGTATCATCATCTAATTATCCAAAACTTAAGAGTCCTTGCACTAGACTTAGTGCTCCAGCAATCTCTCTACTTTCTTCTCACAAATATGAGGTAGATCTGCTAGAAGATAGTATGCCTAACTCCCTATTAACTATCCAAGGGTTCAGTAGACTACAAATGCTTATTGGTTTTCTTCAGATCCATTACCCAGTCTACGTGCACGTGAAGTAAATGTACTGGATTCTAAACTTAAGAAATAATTCAAGAAGAAAAACCTCCAATGACAAAGATATTTTGCTAGGGACTAACCCATTTAGCTTAATAAAATAAGAGTTTTTTTTTGTATATATATATGTATCTAGATATTTATAAATGCTATAAACATTCTCAAGTTATACCCCCCATGCCAAAGACTGACAATGTCCTCATTGGAAAAATGCAGACATAGAAGGATATCACCTGAGGAGGAGAGTGGGAGGAGCTAAGGCTCCTCAAGTCGAAGTGCATCCAAAACCTGGCCATCTGAAAGAGTAATATAAGGTTTAAGTCACTGGCCATTTACCTTAAAGCTCGCACCTGAAGTAGGGTTCCGAATTTCGACAGCTCCATGAGGGAAAGTATTGATAACAACGTATGGCCCATCCCAATAGGACTTGAGCTTTCCAGGAAATAATTTCAGTATATAATTGAAAAGCCAGACCCACTGGTTGGGCTCAAAAGTCTTTCTAATGATGTGCTTATCATGGAAGACTTTTGTACATTGCTTGTAAGCTTGAGAAGTTTCATAGGCTTCATTACGAAGCTCCTTAAGCTCACTTAATTCTAACATGCGTGCTCTTCCCGCTTTATCCAGATTCAAGTTAACATTTTTAATAGCCCAATAGGCTTTATGTTGGATTTCAACAGGAAGGTGGCACGCTTTTCCATAGATAAGATGGAAAGGAGACATGCCCAAAGGAGTCTTGTACACGGTTCTGTAGGCCCAAAGAGCATCATTTAGTTTTTTAGACCAATCCTTCCGATCGGGCCTGACAGTTTTTTCTAAAATTCGCTTAATCTCCCTAGTAGACACTTCAACTTGTCCACTCGTTTGGGGATGGTATGGTGTGGCTATCATGTGGTTGACTCCCAAATTTTGGAGTAGTCTTGTGAAGTGTACGTTCTTGAAGTGAGGTCCTCCATCACTTATGATCGTCCTTGGTCACCCGTATCGAGAAATGATATTAGCCTTAACAAAGCCCAAGACCACGGAATGGTCATTGGTTCGCGTGGGTATGGCTTCTATCCATTTCGATACATAGTCTACAACCATAATGATGTATTCATATCCGAAGGACACAGAAAAGGGACCCAAGAAGTCAATGCCCCAAATATCAAAGATCTCAACAGGGAGGATAGGTTGTTGGGGCATCTCATCCCTTTTTCCAATGGTTCCCATCTGCTGGCAACGTCGACATGCGCCCACATACGTATGTGCATCTTGGAATAATGTGGCCCACCAAAAGCCAGACTGAAGAACCTTATGGGTAGTCTTCTTCCCACTAAAATGTCCCCCACAATGGAGGTGATGGCAGAAACTTAGAACACTTCTTTGTTCTTCGTCAGGGATGCAATGACGAAAAAGCTGGTCAAGGCCTACTCTAAAATGCTTGGGTTCCTCCCAGTGATAAAATTTAGCATTAGCAAGAAACCTATCTCACTTCTGCTTGTCCCAAGTACTGGGGGTAATGCCTGTGACCATATAGTTCACTATGTCAGTGAACCAAGGAGTTTTAGCTTCCACAACCATCAGAGACTCATCAGGGAAAGTCTCTTGAATATCACTAGCAAGGTTTGATGTGTCAATAGGGATCCTAGACAGATGATCTACTACCACATTCTCAACTCCTTTCTTGTCTTTAATTTCCAGGTCAAATTCCTGGAGTAGAAGAATCCAACAAATTAGGCGAGGCTTGGTGTCCTTTTTAGCAAGAAGATGCTTTAGGGTAGAATGATCAACGAACACCATAACCTTGGATCCCAAAAGATAAGATCGAAACTTTTCCAAAGCAAATATTACAGCAAGTAGTTCCTTTTCAATGATTGTGTATTTTTGCTGAGGATCTGTAAGGGTCTTGTTGGCATAATGCAACACATGAGGTTTGCCATCAACCCTTTGACCTAAGATCACTCCCACTACAAAATCAGAAGCATTGCACATATGCTCTAACGGGAGGGTCCAATCTGGTGCTTGGAGAAGCGACGCGGTAATAAGGGCTTTCTTCAAGACTTGGAAAGCCTCGCCACATCTATCATCAAAATCGAAGGAGACATCCTTCGTTAACAGGTCGCAGAGTGGCTTAGAGATTTTACTGAAATCTCTAATGAAGCGCCTATAAAATCCAGCATGGCCAAGGAAAGATCTAACCTGACGAACATTGGCGGGCAGTGGAAGCTTAGAGATGGAATCAATTTTTGCGGTGTCCACCTCTAATCTCTCTCGGAAACTATATGCCCTAACATAATGCCCTGCTGGACCATAAAGTGGCTTTTCTCCCAGCTAAGCACCAGCTTTGCCTCTTCGCAACGGGTTAAGACTTTATCATGGTGCGAAAGGCATAGGTCAAACGACGAGCCATAAATGGAGAAGTCATCCATGAAAATTTCAACGAACTCGTTGATCATATCAGAAAAGATAGCCATCATACAACATTGGAAAGTGGAAGGAGCATTACATAACCCGAATGGCATTCGGCGGAATGCAAATGTGCCATACGGACTCGTGAAGGTGGTATGCTCCTGATCGTCAGGAAAAACGACTATCTGATTATACCCAGAGTACCTGTCAAGAAAATAGAAGTACTTGTTCCCCGCCAATCGTTCCAAAATTTGATCGATAAATGGTAAGGGGAAATGGTCTTTCTGGGTAGTCGTGTTCAAACGGCGGTAATCAATGCAGACCCTCCAGCCAGTTGAGGGTCTAGTGGTCACCAGCTCTCCTTGGTCATTCTCCTCCACAGTGATTCCTGCCTTTTTGGGAACTACATGAATAGGACTGACGCATTTGCCATCTGAAATGGGATAGATAATCCTTGCATCCAGCCATTTCAGAATCTCCTTTTTAACAACCTCCTGCATATTTGGATTGAGCCTTCTCTGCATGTCTCGGAAAGGTTTCATGGACTCATCCGTGTGTATATGATGCATGCAAAGAGAGGGATCAACACCCTTAATATTAGCAATTGACCAAGCAATTTCTTCCTTGTGCCTTTATAAACACTCATGCAGAGCTCCCTCCTACAATTCAGATAATGCAGATGAGATAATAACGGGGAGCGTGTTATTAGGGCCAAGGAAAGCATATTTCAATGTGCTCGGGCCGGGGTTTCAACTCCAACTCAGGAGCCTTTTGGATTGAGGGTTTTAGTTGAGATGTCCCCTCCTCAAGTAGCGGATCTACCTTCACGGTCCAGGGTGGGGACAGAGACTCAGTGTGTATCCCCAGCAACTCTTCTAATTCGGGCATTTCCCTTTCAGTTTCATTAATAATCGAAGGATGGTCCTTAAATATGACCTTCTGAAGGGGATCTCTACGTAAGAGTGCTGGAGTAGTCTCTTCAATTATTTCATCAACGATCTCAATCTGAGAACAATCTTAAAATCCATATTGCTTGTAAGTATCAAAAACATTCAACTGGATCTTCTTGTTCTCGAAGCCCATTTTAAGTGCCCCAGATCTACAATTTATAGAGGCATTGGCTTTGGCCAAGAAGGGGTGTCCCAGAATAATGGATGGCTTTGTGGGCTTATTTGATGGGTCAGTATCAAGCACCAGAAAGTCAACAAGGAAGAAGAAATCCTCCACTCTCACAAGGACATCTTCCAACAATTCCCGTGGTGTCTTAAGTGATCTGTCTGCAACCTGGAGGATTACTGGATTAGGCTTTAGCTTGCCTCCTCCCAAAAGGTCATAGACCGAGCTCGGTAAAATGTTCACCCCCACACCCAAATCGAGTAGAGCCTCATCAATGTGTTGGTTACCTATAACCACTGAAATATACGGGGCCCTTGGGTCTTTCATTTTGGGGGGTGTTCCATGCTAGAGAATCGAGCTAACATGGTTAGGTAGGATGACCTTGGTTTGGACCTGTTTCCTAGACCAGCGCTTCTGGGTACACAGGTCCTTCAGAAACTTAGCATAGGATGGGATCTGTTTAATAGCTTCCAACAGAGGCAAGTTAATTTGGACTTGCCTAAAAGTATCCATAATCTCCTCCGTTCTATCCTTGGCTCCATATGAGCCAACAAAAGATTCCCCAGGTGCAGTTAGGCACTATGGATAGGGCACCCTCGGCTTCTGGGTAGAGGGGTCGTCATGGTGGGAGAGTGGTGGTGGAAGGACGACATCCTCATTATGGGTGATTTCAAGCAAGGGAGAGTAGTGTGGCTCTTCCTTGGTGGAGATGGAAGTCAAGTCGAGTGTAGGAGGGGAATTCTGAGATGTAACCGTAGGAGTGTTATCAGGCTTGTCAATCTTTTTTCCATTCCTCACCATGGTCACCGCTTGGGCGTGCTCCCTGAATACAACCCCCTTGCCCTTAGGGTTCTCCTCAGAAGAGCTAGGCAGCTTCCCCGAATCACGTTGCCTAACTGCCTCAGTAAGATGACCAATTTGGGATTGCATATCAGTAATCATCTTATTCTGAGATTGGATGACCATATTCTGATGCTCTTGCATCGCTTTCATCATGGCTTTAAGTTCATCCATCTCAGAGGGCTTGTTCTGAAGAGGGTTTTCATAAGATGGTTGGTATATGGGTTGGGGAGATAAGGGTCTTGTATTCCCTGAGTTAGAAGCATCACCTTGCTTCCAAGAGAAGTTTGGATGGTTCCACCACCCCTACTATAGGTATTGGAATAAGGGTTATTGTGAGGAGGGCAGAAACCTTGGGACACGTTCAAGTCGGCCTGAATCAACTCAGGGAATTAATTTTCCTGATGGCACTCCGCAGTGGTGTGCGTTGTGCTTTGGCAAATGGAGCATTCTCTTGAAGCCTGAAAGATAGAGGCTGCTTGCGTGTTCATGCCAGGGTTTGCTAAAAGCCTATCAAAGTTTTTATTCAATAGTTGAATCTGATAAGCTAAATCCTGAGAAGCCCTGGCTACATGGGCCTCTATCTTCCTCTGCAAGATTGATGGTTTTCTTTCTTGATAGGCAGAGGATAGATGTATGGAGTTGTTGCTTAATGTTTCAAATAATGCCCAAGCTTCATCCTCAGTTCTGGTCATGAAGGTTCCTGCACAGGTTGCATCGATGGTTTGCCTATGCCTTTAAAATAATCCGTTATAGAACCTTTCGACCAACTATCATCTTGGAACTTGATGGTGGGGGCATAACCTAAGAAGGTCATTAAAGCGCTCCCAAGTCTCATGAAATTGCTCCCCTTCCTGTTGAGTAAAACCCATAATCTCTCCTCTGTAATGGTTGGTCTTAATCATAGGAAAATACTTTTTCAAAATTCTCCCTTAAGGGTGGCCCAATCATTTACCCTTGCATCGAGGGTATGATACTAGTGCTTGGCCATATCCTTTAGGGAGAAAGGAAATAGAGTCCTCATCAGGGCTTCATTAGTAAAGCCCTGGAGCTTCACCGTGGAATAGACCTCGGTGAATTCCTCCAAATGCTTGTAGGGGTCCTCCCTAGTAGTACCAGAAAAGGAGGGCAATAAAAATATGGTACTGCTCTTGATCTCATATGGATTATCCCCTACCGGTCATCTTAGTGCTTGTGTGGGTTGGTTAGTTGGAATAAAATAGTCCTTTAGGGTCCTTTGTTGATTTGCTCCTTGATCAGCCATTCCTTCTCTTTTCTCTCCTAGGTGAGCTCTCCTAAGAATTCTCTCGGGCTCAGGATCAAACACTAGACTACCCTCAAGAGAGCGTCTACCAAGCATACAATATCAATCACAATTCAGGTTCTTATTAGGTAAGTGGAACCTCCACTCCAAAGATAAGTCAAAAGGTCAAGGCTTATCCCTCCATTCCCACGTAAGTGGTATAAGAGGGGTGATGACTTGAAATCTTAACCTTCTTTGTTGCGGAGGTCGAATTAGTTGATATAAATGGCCAAACAAGTTTTTCACTATAATTACGTGCCTTAATTCAACCTTCGAGTGCCCTAGGATCTATACTTTGCTTCGATGATACTCCCAGGTGATCAAGTGAGAAGTTACTCCAAGGACGAACAAAGGGATGCAAGTAGGGCGAACCCTTCCTTTGAGGTGATGCTTATGCGGTGCCCCTTAGCTACCCTTTTGTTCCTTTAAGGGGTTGATAAGTCCACTTTTGTGGACTATTATTTAGCTTAAGTACTATTTAATTATTTGTTCTTAGTTGTTAATTAATTAGGAGTTATATGGCAATTCACCTTGGCCTGCATTTAATTTTATGCTTCAATTTTACATTTAATAGCATATGTTATGATAATATAATTTATTTGCTAAATGCAGGTTAGGTGCAAGAATCAGGAGCTAATTTTTACTTATATAAGAAGTCTGGGACTTGGATTGGACGTCTGGAATTACTGTCACAAATTCATGGCATTATATTTTTTTTAAGACGTCTGATGCTCCAGTTAGATGTCTGAAGAAGGAACCGCCCATGCTTATCTACCGTTCCAACCACTCGCGATTGTCGCGAGTAGTTGGAGATACTTGCGACAAAAGGAAAAGGAGGAGAGTTTGGTTCAAAAAGAAGCTGCATCCATCGAGGAGAGGGTCTGATCTGCCTTCCCCTTGGTGGGGAACTATCCTCCATCTCCACCATCGTGAAGGAAGTGTGCACCGTGGTCTCTGTGCACTTCCAGTCTCTCACCGCCCTCACCGCACGCTACACCATCTCCAACCTGCATGCGCACACAATAGATCCTGCTCTCCAGCCGCGTGCGTACACAGCCTTAGGCACGCAAAACCGACCCCGCGTGCACTGTGTGCACGTCCGTGCGCCACCGCCCAGCCTGCTTGCGCACCTTCTTCTCCACCGGCAGGAAGGACCTAAGGTAGCCACAGCCGCACACTGTGCGCACGCCTGCGCACACTGCGCCGCTCGCCCGCACTCCTGCCAGCGTGCTAGTGCTCTTCGCATGCGCAAGCATGCGCGCGATGCCAGCAGTCTGCTTCATCTTCTTCCTCCCAATAGGCCGCCTGCAACTCCACTTAAACAACCCATCAGCCACCGGCCTGCCCTACGCCGTGCGGCCCCCCTCTGGTCTCTGTTCTCGTCGCCGACACCACTGTTGAGATGCCCTCGCTCCACCGTTGCTCCCCTCCGCTTCACACCACCAGCCGATGCCTACGCACGACCTCCTTAGGACCCACTATTGCCGCACCTCTTCCTTGTCGCCAGCGGCATCTTTGACCACCGTAGGCTGCCACACCACCACCGGAGTGTTCCTCTCCTCCGACCCAGCTTGTTCGACGACTCTTGTAGCCAACCGTGCCCTCTCCTCCGCGTGCGCACGAGGGAAACAAAATCCCCTGTTTTGCTACAGTGATACGTCAATTAATATTTACCTTAAATGCCATTGCGGAAGTTCCTATTCATTTATTTTAGGCATTACATTATTGTGGTGAAATTGCATAGTCCTCCTTCTACTTCATCTAAATTATTTGCATATGCATATATCACATGAATGATTCAATGCATAGATATTATGGAAAATAAGTTATATTCTAGAAATCAGTATTTACAGTATTTATCGGTATCAAGATCCCTTGTTAACAAAATATTATATGATGGTGATTTTGCATCTAAACACCTACATTCTTGATTAATTGGTTAAAACGAGCAGTTATGTGAGAAAAGGAATCGCGCAAATTAGCATGCACACCCATTGAGTTTCCCGAATAAATGAGACACTATTTACTACTTTAAATAGGCTAATTCATCACTGTGGAGATGACCTAACTCTTCATGGTTAGATTCTGAAAATTAAAATGTTTTGAAAAGCGATTTTCTACCACGTAATTAAATACAACGACACATCATTTTATGTTAGAGTTTTCAATGAAAACGAAGATCGCTCTTTGAAATGGCGCCGTTGCCGAGGAGGAAAAATGCCTATTAATTTTTTCAGGGATTTTATATTATTTTATGCTATTTTAAAAGCTTTTCTGAATTATTGACATTGGTTCTCTTTGTGTGCACGAATCGAACGATGAACGCGACAAACGAGCACGGTGGAGCCAATCTTTTTGGTGGACCTTGACGCCACCTGGAGGCTAGCAACAGGAACATGTGGGCCTTGATCCCACGCGCATAGCCTTACGGAGGAGTCTGTTTTTGATTTAGTCAGTAGAGCTTAGTTTAGATTTAGTTTAGATAGACATTAGAATTTAATTACTGTCTTTTGGACCCTTGTAGGGTATTTTTGGGAACGTGTTCCTAGTGCCTCTTTATTTCTTATCACTCTTGTATGCGGGAGCATATTTTCGGGAGCGTGTTCCCATTTAGTTAGATTATAGGATTATTTGAACTATTTGAACTGAATTTCGGTTAGTTAGTTAGATTAGGTCTATTTGTTTATTATTAAAAAAAAAATATTCGAACTACCTACTAGAAGTTGCATATCTATAGGATGACCATCTAGGACTGAATGAGCAGCATCTAGTTTATTTTTACTGCATTTCATACATTGCAAGAAGAAAGTTGGAGTAAGGTACATTTTCTCTTGAGCATCAATTACCTGTCATGCATATGTATTGAACCTAAATCTAAGACCACTAAAGTGCTTGAATGAAATTAATTCAGTGGTCACTTTAAAAATTGGGACTGCTAAGAGGTTGGACCTTAAAATCTATGACTAAAAATTGTGTGCAAAAGGATTCTGTTTGCGAAATTTCAAAAATCAAAACACGATTGTATGTTTGCACACTTGAGACATTGTGCACCTCACACATAAGGTCACTAGATAAATTTCTACCTCTCCTCTTTTGCACCACAAGGGAAGTTAGTCGGAAATCAACAAGCTTATCCACCAAGTTACTTCGGTTCCTCGTGTGTGGGCTCGATTCGAGACTTCCATCCTTTGTGAGTAGGTTATAGGCACCAGCGAAGGTTGGCCTAGGAAGCGTAATTTTTTGCCAAACTTGTTTGGCCACCAATTGCACATTTAATTCTAAGACCTACAATCTACTAAAAACATATCCCATTGAATTTGCGTTTTCTTTGACAGGAGAACTCTCTAGGAAGTTACTGCTTGTATTCTGAATTCTTCTAAATCCTAAGAGAGTTAAAATTGTTTTGCTTAATGGATCACCCTTACTCCTATCAGTTAGATTATCAGAGTCAATACTTCCCATCTTTTAATTAGGATCCCATGCCCCGAGAGTATCCATCCTTTGATGGGTACATTGATAATTCATGGGATCATTTTTATTCTTATCCTGGGAGTACTGGCTTGATAACTCCCACTTTTGAGCAGAGCCTAGGAGTGGGATTTTCCAACCTTGAAATCCCTACTTCCATGCAAACACCCAACCCTCCCACCCTTCATGATTTTCCGTATCGAGTTTGGACCGATACCCCTAGGCAACCAGAGCCTGAAATTGACTATCCTCCCCAACCTGATAATAGTAGTCTCTCCTCTTTTATGATAGAAATTCAAAAATAGAAAAAGGAAATGATGGAATCAATGGGAGAAATGTTGAGGAATAGTCAACAATTAAACGAACAAATAAGACAGCTTAGCTACATGCTTCCCAATAATTCAAATCCCTACCCATATGATCATGATCATGAAAATAATTTTGAGGAACCCAATGATAATAGGGATCCAGTTTTATGTAGCTATCACTTAGACTCTCCCAATGAGACACAACCACTAGAGGACAACGATCATAGTGATTATCCACCCAAGCTTTATTGGAGTCAAAAGCAAGGGAAGATGGTACCACTTGAGGACCGTGACCCCAAAGATACTATTCTACTTACCCCTACTATTGAACGATTTACGAACCTACGCTAACGTGTTCGGTTTTGGAAAACCCGTCGTTGTAGTTCGAAAGCGAAGGATTCGAGTTCAACAAATAAAATTTATACCGAAATTAAAATTCCGGGTCGAACACAGGGAGGCGAACGTTTGATTTAAAAACATCGCGTTTCTTTTTATTTTTTCACGAAGAAATTCAATTTAAACTATCTAAGTATCTACAACAAATAAAAGAGAGAGAGGGAGTAAGAGAGAGAGAAAGAATACTATACATGGAAATCAAAATGAGATGTAGAATAGACAAGGAATTTATCATAAAAGAGTTCGTTCGTTACAACTAGAAAACATAAAACAATTACTCTAGAAAGCATTAAAAGAATGGAGGGAGAAATGTCCTCCTCGACGATCGCTCGGAGGACGAATAGACTACTCTAGAAAGCAGTAAATCTATACTAGAAAGCAGTAAAAAGAATAGGGAGAGAGAATCCTCCTCGACGGTCGCTTGGAGGACGAGCCGGACGGGACGACGCCTGGACGAAGGAGAACGAAGCGGGACGAAGGAGGACGAAGCAGAAGAACGGGAACGAAGCAGCACGCCGTCGTCGTCGCGGGATCCACTTCCGAAGGGGGACGAAAATTTGGACTTTATCTCGCGAGAAGCATCCCGGGTGTGGGACAAGCTTCTCTTGAGCTTTGGAGAGGTAGAGAGGAGAAGGAAGGGATGAAAATTTCGTATGGAGGGGGTCTCCTTTTATAGTTGCAAGGAGTGGGGGCAAAATGGACATTACATCTTCAAAATAATAAATAAGGGGTCTTTAGTGACGGATAAAACCGTCGCTAAAGCCCTCAACGTGGGCGTAGCCGCCGCGCCCACGCGCGCCCGCTCGGCTGCCCGCGCGTAACGCCTACGCACGTCGCTTGATTTTCAGCCGTTCGATCGCGAGATCGGACGGCTTAGATCGCGTCCGCGCCCGCTGCGTAGCGCGCCCGCCCGTGTGCGATCGCGCGTTACGCTCGGCGTGCAATCGCGCGTCGTCCTGATTGAGCGCGCGCAGCCGTTGGATCTTCATCTGACGCTCGTGCGCGCCCGCTCGCCCGTGCCTTCCACCCCCTCACCGCGGCTCGAACCCGCGACCTCCGCTTCGCCCGCAGCTGCGTCGCCGCTGCGCTACGCGGGCGAAATGGTCGCGCGGACGCTTTTAAGCGCGAGCGACCGCAGCCGTTGGATCGAGATCCAACGGCGGAGAGGCGACGGTGCGCGGTCTTCACAAGACGGATGCGGCCGATTGGGCGGCTGAGATGGCGCCACGTGGCGCCATCTTGGCCGTCCATCTTCTGGAAGTTGTAGATGGTGCCACGGATGTCGGATTGACTCGATTTTTGTGTCGTTGGGCTGCGATCGTCGATCCGAATTCATCTGTGTGGTCGGATTTGCCATCTGAAGTGCGGATTTACACCATCCTGGCCCTTGATCTTCTAGGGTTCCCCGGTCTCTATCTGATGCTACGGATGCCTGATTAGGGCGATCTTGGAGTCGTTGAACTCCAATCGTCGCCCTGATCATATCCATACTGTTGGATCTTTGATCCGAGGCCCCGATAAAATATTTGCCCTGTCCAAGCACATAAAAGGAGACAATTAACCTCCATTTTATTCAAACTGCTCTAAATGCAAGATGATGCATGTAATGCAATATTTATATCATGAAATGCAATCCTATGCTTAAGAACATGCATAAATAGACATTTTAAGTAGTGTAAATGTGTTTACATCATACCCCCATGCCTATCTTTTGCTAGTCCCTAGCAAAAATTATATGCTATTTATAAAAGAATTAGGTTAGATTATTTGGACCTGAGTTATTTTCAATCATTAAGAAATTGTCTACTTAAGAACTGAACTTTCAAAGACACAACAGTGCCTGGGTATCAGCCAAAATGCAGACCGCCTCAAGCCTCGCCTTATTCAAAGAAAAATTTCTTTTTCTGTTTTTACTCTCTTTTTTTTTTTTGGATTTTCAAATTTTAGGGTTTAAGAGTGGCTTTCTACGGCCATTCAACTCACCCAAGATTTGATGAGAACCCTAAGTTTTAAGCATCTTATTGTGATTGTGATAGACTCGTTGACCGGCAATTAGAACGGACTTCGGATTTCTACGCCTCTAGGTGACCTCAAAAAGAATTCTGCTTACAACCGGTAGCTTTCTCCCTACTTTTATTTTTTTAACGGGGTCAACACAAGGGTGAATCCAGTGTATATCTCCCCGATTTATTCTATTTCTCCGCTTCTTCCTGAGTGTTTTGGAAATTTTTAGTGCATTTTCTGAGCTGGGTTCTGGACAACCGGTCGATGAGCTGTTACCACCAACAACTTGCCAGCCATACTCGTGCGGTGAAGTGTGGCTTATTTCTTTTTGTTCTTTTCTCCTTTTTGATCTTTTTTTTTTTTTAAGTAGGTGGCTTCCCTGGTCTAAGATTTACCTAAAGGCAGCAAAAAGAGAAAGGTCTAGTGACTGGGCTCTGGACAACCTACCTATGGGCTGTTACCCACGATAACTTGCCAGCCATATCACCCAAGAAGGTTCATTAGCTACCCAATTTCCGTAAAAATCGCCGAACAACGAGTCAGTGCAAAGAAAGTGTGTAGATGCTTAAGACTCGAAATTCCCTCAAATCAGAGGGCGGGTTGATAAGTCGTGTACTTATCACCCAAACTTATTTACTCCAATTAAAATAAAATTCAAGTTGGCGAGAACTCGAAAAACAAATCCACATTTTAGTGGATATACGGGCTGATTAAGTCCAAAGACCTGAAGGGTCTTTGTGTTCAGAACATAATATAGTATTTCTTAAGATCGAAAATTTTCTTAAACCCAAATTCTCTTTCCTAATTTTGATTTTTTTTTTTATATAAAATAAAACAAATCTACGGAGCTGACGAATGAATTCAAAGATAAATATCCATCCCCCCATGCCTATCTAATGCAATGTCCTCATTGTATTAAAAAGACATAAAACAGAGTGGAAAAGCGTAGAAAGCACCTGAATTGCGTGGATATCGGGTCCGCTCCAAGATGAAAATGAAAAAGAACTGTATATGTGCTGAGTTTAGTGCCTTCAGCTAGGCACACTATACAAAGAAAAGAAATGAAGAATTCACATGTGCAGGTCAGAATTAGAATGAACAGAAGAATCCTCCGACCTGTCAGCAGAGGTCCACAGATGTGGACCAGATTGTGGTGCAGACCCATCCCCCATAATCGAGAATATCTTAGGTTCTGGATAAAAATTACCCAAAACCTAAAATCAGAATGCAAGCGGGGTCGGGCCTGCAATTTGTGAGGATGCAACCCAAGGCCAAAATGTCGGGTTACCGAGAATTGAAGCTCAAAAGGATAATCGTTAAATGTGTGCTTGAGTTTGACATCCTCGAAACAAATGTCGTAAGGGTTCTGATTTGATGGTTTCAGCTTAAAAGGAACCCTTCGACTCAATCTTCCATTTCCTCCAAAATTAACTTCCCAAATTAGAACTTCCCCGCTCCTATCCTCCTCATTAAGTGTATCAAATTCCAGGACATCTTGTATATTCATCACCCCGTCTGGAATCTCCAAGTCTAAATGATGTGGCAGAATCAAAATTGACTTAGGTTTAATTATCTCAGAATTAGAATCATCAATAAGCTCAACAGGGTGTAACTGATAATCAGGGCATTGAATTGATTCCTCTAGAAAATGCGATTCTGGATCTGTATCGTGTGCCCTAATAAGATCAGTTTCCTCAGTTATTGGGCTATCAAATGATCTATCAGATTCCTCAGGCCCAATCGTCTCACAAAAATCGTGATCTGAAAACTCGTGTGAGACTTCGCAACTTGAATCTTCACCATCAAAGAAATCAGGATCCGTATCAATGTATGTCCCAAAATCAGTTGTCACTTTGCGTTCCAAGGAGACATACGTTTCCTCGTAACCCGGCTCAGGGATTTCAGGTGAAGAAATCAAATCATCCTTAATTGGTTGTTTTAATTCAATCTGGTCAGCTTCGTAACACGTGTCCCCCCCAACAGGTGCCTGAGCGGGTTCTGTCATTGGCTTTCCTGAAGAGAGTTCATCCTGGGAATTATTCCAAGATTGAATCAAAGCAACCACGAATCTCATCCTCAATTTCGCTAATTTCCCAAGTAGAAACTCACCCGGGTTCTTATCCTTCACATCCTGGAGCCAATCCAACAAAGACTTATTTAAATCATCAATCATTTCAATCAGGGGCTCCAATCTCTCAATGCAAGGTATTGGCTGAACTTCTAAAGATTGAATGATATTCCTCAAGTTAGCCAGAACCCTATCTTGAACCTGATTAACCTGAACCAAATGAGTTGGTTCAGGGTTGGGCGGGTTTGACATCAATGTAGAGGAATTAACGAATTGAGATTCGTTATACCCATCCTGATAATAGGTCATTTCAGATTGTTCAAAAGATGGAGATGACCTAAAGGCAGTGAAATCAGAGGATGGGTAAGGATCAGTGTATCCTTCTTGATTGTAGATCGCATTAGGTTGTTCATGAAAGGAGGACGATCTATAATCGATGCAACTCTGAGAAGGATAGAATTGAGAATCAAAGTGTTCAGGGTTAGACCCTAAACACGGAGGTCCGGAATTGTATCCCCAATTCGAATTATCCCACCTAACTGATGGTCGATTACAATACGAGTTGGGATAATCGTCATGTTGAGGATAATTTACAACAGGAGTGAAAGAGCGGGAATGCGTGAAATATGTGGAAGGATTCATGAGACACGGGAGGAAGAAAGGTACCTGCAATACAAACAATCAAACCTGTCCTTAAATGGGTTAGCCTACAGACCTACAGACTCTCAAAACCCATCTTGAGATAAAGGAACGATTTGATCTACTTCCGTCTGTTCAATCCAACCAGTTAGAAGGAGGGACTGGGGAGAAGGTTCTTCCTTTGGCTTACGCCTCCGGTTCCTAGTGTACCCCCCAGCCGCGATCGTTTGACTCTGCTCCCCTAGCTAGACATCAGATTGAACAGTAGAAACAGACTAATCGAAAATAATCTCGTTCTGGGTTCTGAAGAGCGAGTCCAATCCTTAAGGCCAACGTCTACTCTGTTTTATTTAGGGCTAGGTTTGAATGTGCTTTGGAATGTGATGGGCCCTTTAAATGGGTTGTGCCCTTAATAATTGATTGATTTGTGTGTGAGTGCACAACCAGTGATTTTCAAGCAAGATTGTTTTTGATGTGGTGAATTTTAAGATTCAAATCTTGCTTAGTAGCTTTTAGGATTCAACTTTATGTGTTTTCAATCAAGTTTCGTTGGCACACCAAGTTTTACAAGCACAGGTGAAGATGTTTTCCTTTAAAGTTTAAAAAGAATGTGGAGTGCCTGGTAAATCCCTAAGAGTTGAACCTAATTGGCAGCTACTTGATGAGTTGATTTTATTTGAAGTGGTGCAGCCCAAACAACTCAAACAACTGGCCTGATGCACCACTTAATTAGGCACACAAATGATTACCTAATCTGATTTCTACTCAATTATGTGTTTGGATGTGTGTACCGGCTCCTAAGATCGGTTTACCGGTTGAGTTAGAAAATCAGATGAGGTTGTGTACCTCTGTGAGATTTTTTTTTATTTTTTTATTTTTATTTTTATTTTTTTTTAATGTGGGGGTTGGAGTGAGTATGGATGTCAAACAACAAACAATCTGACCTTAGAGTTTATAAGAACACCTAGGTTGATCGATGTTTGAATTATTATGTGATGAAATGAAATCTAATGGGTGGGAGGTGGGGGGTAACGTACAAAACCTTCCACAGCACTTTACTCCAATCTACCGCTTTTGCCTGCCTCGAAAGAGTACCTGCAATTACAATAAGAAAGGAGAAAAGTGAGGTAAATGATTTGTAAGTTATAAAACACGAAGAGAAATCAAAGATCGTTGCCTCCCCGGCAACGGCGCTAAAGTGTTGAACGATTTACGAACCTACGCTAACGTGTTCGGTTTTGGAAAACCCGTCGTTGTAGTTCGAAAGCGAAGGATTCGAGTTCAACAAATAAAATTTATACCGAAATTAAAATTCCGGGTCGAACACAGGGAGGCGAACGTTTGATTTAAAAACATCGCGTTTCTTTTTATTTTTTCACGAAGAAATTCAATTTAAACTATCTAAGTATCTACAACAAATAAAAGAGAGAGAGGGAGTAAGAGAGAGAGAAAGAATACTATACATGGAAATCAAAATGAGATGTAGAATAGATAAGGAATTTATCATAAAAGAGTTCGTTCGTTACAACTAGAAAACATAAAACAATTACTCTAGAAAGCATTAAAAGAATGGAGGGAGAAATGTCCTCCTCGACGATCGCTCGGAGGACGAATAGACTACTCTAGAAAGCAGTAAATCTATACTAGAAAGCAGTAAAAAGAATAGGGAGAGAGAATCCTCCTCGACGGTCGCTTGGAGGACGAGCCGGACGGGACGATGCCTGGACGAAGGAGAACGAAGCGGGACGAAGGAGGACGAAGCAGAAGAACGGGAACGAAGCAGCACGCCGTCGTCGTCGCGGGATCCACTTCCGAAGGGGGACGAAAATTTGGACTTTATCTCGCGAGAAGCATCCCGGGTGTGGGACAAGCTTCTCTTGAGCTTTGGAGAGGTAGAGAGGAGAAGGAAGGGATGAAAATTTCGTATGGAGGGGGTCTCCTTTTATAGTTGCAAGGAGTGGGGGCAAAATGGACATTACATCTTCAAAATAATAAATAAGGGGTCTTTAGTGACGGATAAAACCGTCGCTAAAGCCCTCAACGTGGGCGTAGCCGCCGCGCCCACGCGCGCCCCGCTCGGCTGCCCGCGCGTAACGCCTACGCATGTCGCTTGATTTTCAGCCGTTCGATCGCGAGATCGGACGGCTTAGATCGCGTCCGCGCCCGCTGCGTAGCGCGCCCGCCCGCGTGCGATCGCGCGTTACGCTCGGCGTGCAATCGCGCGTCGTCCTGATTGAGCGCGCGCAGCCGTTGGATCTTCATCTGACGCTCGTGCGCGCCCGCTCGCCCGTGCCTTCCACCCCCTCACCGCGGCTCGAACCCGCGACCTCCGCTTCGCCCGCAGCTGCGTCGCCGCTGCGCTACGCGGGCGAAATGGTCACGCGGACGCTTTTAAGCGCGAGCGACCGCAGCCGTTGGATCGAGATCCAACGGCGGAGAGGAGACGGTGCGCGGTCTTCACAAGACGCATGCGGCCGATTGGGCGGTTGAGATGGCGCCACGTGGCGCCATCTTGGCCGTCCATCTTCTGGAAGTTGTAGATGGTGCCACGGATGTCGGATTGACTCGATTTTTGTGTCGTTGGGCTGCGATCGTCGATCCGAATTCATCCGTGTGGTCGGATTTGCCATCTGAAGTGCAGATTTACACCATCCTGGCCCTTGATCTTCTAGGGTTCCCCGGTCTCTATCTGATGCTACGGATGCCCTGATTAGGGCGATCTTGGAGTCGTTGAACTCCAATCGTCGCCCTGATCATATCCATACTGTTGGATCTTTGATCCGAGGCCCCGATAAAATATTTGCCCTGTCCAAGCACATAAAAGGAGACAATTAACCTCCATTTTATTCAAACTGCTCTAAATGCAAGATGATGCATGTAATGCAATATTTATATCATGAAATGCAATCCTATGCTTAAGAACATGCATAAATAGACATTTTAAGTAGTGTAAATGTGTTTACATCACCTACCAACTCGGGTAAAGGTTGTATTGTTCCTATCACTTCCCCTATTGATTATTTAGTGAAATCCCATTCTACCCTTAGTGAGCCTACTCTTGACCCTCCACTTAGCGAATCAACACCTACCATTCAATATCCTGAGGATTTAAATGCACCCAATGAAGGTGACCCTAAGGGAATGGAGGATGAATTAGATCAATTTTGGTCTCAGAGATATGAAGAGTCTATTTCAGAGGATGGGGTTGCCCCAATAGAGGAACCTGGACTGAAAATTTGGAGTGAATCACAGGGGAATTATTTATCATTTGAGGATTTACCTCCAAAGGATGTAAACCATATGGTGAAATCCAGATTCCTCCTTTCTTTTGAGAGTCATCCTCCATCAAAGTAGGAGTTGATATTAGAGGAGGACAAACAAAATAATGAGAAGTCTATGGGAGACTCTCGGGAACAAAACACATCAATTGAGAATTTATACCCCGAGAAGAATAACAAATTCAGTGATATAGGCTTGCTTCAAAACATTAAGGCTGATCCTCCTTTAGGAATAATTAAGGATACTGATCCAACTCCTAATGAATCACATATACATCCCGACAAAAAATTGAGTGCACCAAATGAATCTGGGGATGAGCTGAATAATAATGATTCTGACATTTTGACCTTGCCATCAAAGAGTTGTAATTTGGAGTCTACCCTTGATTCAAATATGACTCCGATCATTAATGCTAGGCAGGTTAACCTGTTGTCTACAACTGTTAGGGAGTATACACAATCTGAATCATTGTTGGAAATAGACCTAACACCGACTAAGCCCTCATTAGACTTAACCATTACCTTCCAACGCTACAAACAACCCTTATACTCCCTAACAGATCCTTGGCTCAGATCTCTGCTCATGTACATTGTTTCTAGAGAACATATCAGGCCAGTACATCCTCGGGTAGAGTGGAGAGTGTGGATTGATGCTTGTACTTTTACTCTCGCCATTCAAGGGTTTGAACTAATAATGTTTTAAAACCCATCCTGCTCTGGAGGATCCTTGTTATCCTCCACTTATTCCATTTCAGGAGGTCCCTTTTCATATTCCGTTTATTATTCCTAGTCCTCCCAAGGTAGCCAATGAGGTTCTTCATTTTCATATCTTTTGGTGAGAATTTGGCATTACGTTGCATCATCAGCTCGCCAACATCTGTGGCTACCTATTTTCTAGGCCCGCACTGTTATGCATATTTTTAGGGCGTAACCTTTTCTATTTGGAACCAGACTTATAGGTTCCTTCTAAGTCTAGCTGCTGACAGAAAATGCAGCGCTTGTTGGGAGGCAACCCAGCGGTCGGAATAACACCGTTGTCAGGTGATGTTTTTCCTTTCTCCTCCTATTTTAATTTTACAATGGGGACATTGTAGGGTTTAGGCATAGGGGGTGCATTTACATTTGAGGAAGTATTCATGCATTTAGGTTAGCATGTAAAAAAAAAATCCTCTTTTCTTGAGCTGATTGGGTTAGTCCTAGCAAAATACCTTTGTCATTGGAGGTTTTTCTTCCTGAATTATTTCTTAAGTTTAGTATCCAGTACATTTATTTCACGTGCATGTAGACTTGGTAATGGATCCTTGAGGAAAACCAATAAGCATTTGTAGTTTACTGAACCCTTGGACAGTTAATAGGGAGTCAGGCATACTATCTTCTAGTAGATCCACCTCATATTTGTGAGAAGAAAGTAGAGAGATTACTGGTGTGCTAAGTCTAGTGTAAGGACTCTTAAGTTGTGGACAATTAGATGATGACACTTCAGAGTTAGGCATGGTTTTCACTCTCTGTTCCTGTGTGCATACTTTGTCTGAATTCCTGAGAGTCACAAAATAAGGCAGATACACAGAGATGGAGTCTTAATAAAGCTATGACTATGGTGGATGGTTACGACCATCCTTCATAGAGTCCTTGGCTGAAGGAGGGTAATAGTGTCAAAGGTCAGAAATATGCCTGTCTTATCCATTCCTTCCCGGTGCCGAGAATAGGCACTTCCACCAAATAAGCCACACAATATCCTCTTGACCATCATCATCCCTAATAATGCCTCATAAATAAAAGTCTGCCATATTATTTTGATAAAAAGAGAGAGAGAGAGAGAGAGAGAGAGAAAAGAAAAGAAGAAAAAGAAGAAACAGAAGAAACATTTATATTACAAAAAAAAGAAAAGAAAAGAAAAGAAAAGGTCCAAGTTTATAATGTAACATTATTTCTGAGGCAACAGAACACCTATCGCGTTCCACCAAATATCACCCATACCTACTTTTTAGTATTTCTGATCACCGAATACCGGTTGATGACTCTAACTTAGTTGTAGAGTTATTGGGACTTTAATTGAAGTGTGGATGCCATGTGAGGCCACCAAACAGTGAGTACAATTACTAAATTTGACGAAATTTGTGATCTCAGAAAGAAAAGAAAGAAAAGAGTGAGTGCCCAGGAACATCAAGAGAGCACAGTTGTTTAGCCTCTCTCTGAATTGACTTTTCTAATAGTCTAGAGATCTAGAGTCTGTAGTACTAGATTACATGTAGCACCAGATGAGTGTGTACCACCAAATACAAATCCATTCAACTAGATATCTTTTACCTAAGCCAAAAGTCGGGGTCAAATTACAGATTATCTTCTACTTTATCCCCAAGGGAAGTAGTTGCCTATCCCGATAGCAATATTTACCAAGGGTGAATTACGAACTCCTAATGCAAATTGGCTTTTTCACTTAGATCTGTTATCTAGGCTATTATCACCTCGCATTTGTCTGGATCTTTAAAGTTTTGAAATAAGAAAAGAAGAAATCTTCTGATTACTTCTATTGTTTTTCATTTTTGCTTGGGACTAGCAAAACTTAGGCATGGGGGCATTTGATAAGTCCACTTCTGTAGACTATTATTTAGCTTAAGTACTATTTAATTATTTATTCTTAGTCGTTAATTAATTAAAAGTTATATGGCAATTCACCTTGGCCTGCATTTAATTTTATGCTTCAATTTTACATTTAATAGCATATGTTATGATAATATAATTTATTGGATAAATGCAGGTTAGGTGCAAGAATCAGGAGCTAATTTTCACTTATATAAGATGTTTGGGACTTGGATTGGACATCTGGAATTACTGTCACAAATTCGTGGCATTATATTTTTTTAAAGACGTCTGATGCTCCAGTTAGACGTCTGAGGAAGGAATCGCCCGTGCTTATCTACCGTTCCAACCACTCGCGATTGTCGTGAGTAATTGGAGATACTTGCGGCCGAAGGAAAAGGAGGAGAGTTTGGTTCAAAAGGAAGCCGCGTCCACTGAGGAGAGGGTCTAATCCATCTTCCCCCTGGCGGGGAACCATCCTCCATCTCCACCACCGCGAAGGAAGCGTGCACCGTGGTCTCTGCGCACTTCGAGTCTCTCACCGCCGTTACCGCACGCTACACCATCTCCAACCTGCATGAGCACACAGCAAATCTCGCTCTTTGGCCACATGCGTACGCAGCCTCAGGCGCGCACAACCGACCCCGCGTGCACTATGTGCACGCCCGCGTGCCACCACCCAGCCTGCTTGTGCACCTTCTTCTCCACTGGCAGGAAGGACCTAAGGCAGCCACAGCCGTGCACAGTGTGCATGCCTACGCGCACTGCATCGCTCACCCACACTCCAGCCAGAGTGCCCGTGCACTTCGCATGCGCAGGCATGCGCGCGACGCCAGCAATGCACTTCGTCTTCTTCCTTCCAACAGGCTGCCTGTAACTCCACCTAAAGAACCCATCGGCCACCGTCCTGCCCCACGCCAAGCGGCCCCCCTCTGGTCTCCGTTCTCGTCGCCGACACCACTGTTGAGATGCCCTCGCTGCACTGTTGCTCCCCTTCGCTTCACGCTACCAGTCGACGCTTGCGCACGACCTCCTTAGGACCCACTGGTACCGCACCTCTTCCTCATCACCGGCGGCATCTCCGACCACCGTAGGTTGTCGCACCACCACCGGAGTGTTCCTCTCCTCCGACCCAGCTTGTTCGACGACTCTTGTAGCCAGTCGTGCCCTCTCCTCCGCGTGCGCGCGAGGGAAACAAAATCCCCTGTTTTGCTACAGTGATACGTCAATTAATATTTACCTTCAATGCCATTGCGGAAGTTCCTATTCATTTATTTTAGGCATTACATTATTGTGGTGAAATTGCATAGTCCTCCTTCTACTTCATCTAAATTATTTGCATATGCATATATCACATGAATGATTCAATGCATAGATATTATGGAAAATAAGTTATATTCTAGAAATCAGTATTTACAGTATTTATCGGTATCAAGATCCCTTGTTAACAAAATATTATATGATGGTGATTTTGCATCTAAACACCTACATTCTTGATTAATTGGTTAAAACGAGCAGTTATATGAGAAAAGGAATCGCACAAATTAGCATGCACACCCATTGAGTTTCCCGAATAAATGAGACACTATTTACTACTTTAAATAGGCAAATTCATCACTGTGGAGATGACCTAACTCTTCATGATTAGATTCTGAAAATTAAAATGTTTTGAAAAGCGATTTTCTATCACGCGATTAAATATGACACATCATTTTATGTTAGAATTTTCAACGAAAATGAAGTTTGCTCTTTCAGGGGTGTCCCCCTCCATGAAGTACCAAAACACTTGGTCAAAAGATAGTACCACCACCACCACAAAGCACAATAGGAGGGTTCACACTGATAAATAGATCGGTGCCTATAGCCTTAAGGGATCGAGCCTTAGTGTGGTGCCTAATGTGCGTGCTCAATGTCATAAGTGTGCATCACACCACAAATCTTTTTAATTTTTTGAAGACGTAGACAAGTCCCTCAGAATCAGATCAAATGTGAATTGATTTTAGGGTCAAATCTGATTATCAGTCCCACTTTTAGTTATGTGACCATTGAATTAGTGAATTCAAACAACTTGGTGGTCTTGAATTTTAATTGGAATGCAAATGCGTGAACAGGAGCTGGATGCAAAAGTTAGAAAGGTGTACCTGTCTCCAGCAACCTTCGTGCTAATATGCTTGCAATGCAATAATAAGATCTAATGTGCTGCTCAATCACCCCTAAATGTGCACACCTAAGGGCTTGCAACATCTAAACAGGCAGCTCGATGTTTTCTTTTTTTGGTTTTAAAGGCAAGCAAGCAGAGAATGGAATCACGCATGCGAAAAAATATGCAAACCCTAGTAGCTAAAGAATGTGAGGATTGACCCCCAAAAATTCAGCCCCAATTACTACAAGGGCGAAAAGACAGAAATAAATTTTGTGACGATGGAGAATCCCTTGTGAAAGCGGGATCCAGGTCTCCTACATCTTTTCCTCATGTGGCTTAGCTCGTGGTTGATGTCGCCGTTCTGTTGCACCTCGTCGCCCCATCAGATTCCTCACACAATAAAAAAAAAAGATCAGATAATCTCTCCATCAATGATATGCTAGTAGCTAAAGAATGTGGGGAAAGACCCCCAAAAATTCAGCCCCAATTACTACAAGGGCGAAAAGACAGAAATAAATTTTGTGATAATGGAGAATCCCTTATGAAAGCGAGATCCAAGTCTCCTACGTCTTTTCCTCGTGTGGCATAACTCATGGTTGATGCTGCTACTCTGTTGAGCCTCGTCGCCCCATCAGATTCCTCGTCGCACAAAATATTTGTTGCACCATTTGATGGGGAGATTATCACTTATTTATAATAGCAATAGAATGATATGTCATTGTATTTTATGTGGTGGAAAATCTCTCAATCAAAACTAAATATCAAATTTAACCACAATAAAGATGTCGCATCCACATGGAGGAATAGACCAATGAATTCATGAGTAGAGGAATATACTATTTGTAGACACTTTCGCAACTTTAATACGAGGAATATGCTATTTTAAATGGAGCTTGTAATTTCCTTAAAAGTTTAGGGTTATTTATGTAATTTTCACATTAGGAGTTAAGCTCAAAAAATATGTATATGATGCAGGTGTAATGGCATATCATGTAAATTCAACTTGTATGCAAATCTAATTTGAAATTCAAAGTTAAATGATGCACATAACATAAGTGAAGTAATTTCAGGAAACTATAAGTGCATCAATGCAATGTGCCCTAAATAAAATATTAATATCTAAATGGCAATGGCATTCAATGTAAATATTAATTGAGGAGAAAACAGAGGATTTCTCCTCTCTCTTCCTTACGCGCACGAGGAGGCTTCGTGGGAGGAGCTATGCGGTGGGAAGGCACGTCTCGACGAGGGCTACGCAGTGGTGGTGATGTGGTAGCCGAAGGTGGTCGGAGGCGGCTGACTGTCAGAGAGGAGAGCTGGCCTGTCGCCGGCAGGTGGCTGCACTACTGCTGTTGGTGTGGGCATGCGGGCACGCGTGGCTGCGTTGCACTTGCACTCAAGCGCGTGTGGCTACACTACACTGCCTACAGTCGTGTGGCCGCTGTCGGCGCTTGCTGCGGGCAGCTTCTTTGGGTACCTGTAGGGTGATGGAGATGAAGAAGATGACGAAGAGGAGGTGCCATGCGGTCTGTAGTGCGTGCCTCTGTGCGCTGTGACAGTGCGGTGAGCGGTGAGGGCGCGGGTGCAGGAAAGGGTACGTGCGGGTAGTGCAAGGGTGCAGCTATGTCGTGGGCGCAGCGCCTGCAGGTATAGGGCACGGGTGCGGGAGCACTGGTGTTGCTAGGAGTGCTGCTTGGCATGGTGAGGGCACGGGTGCAGGGCGCGGGTGCAAGGCGCGGAAGGGCACTGGATGCAGGGCGTGTAAGGGCAATGGCTACTGGTGTGCTTGTGGTGGAAGCGCTGGAGTAGTGCGAGCAAGGGTGGTGAGGCTTTGGAGCAGCGCCTGTGGGGCACGCAAGGCAGGCGGTGGAGGGCATTGGCGCATAGTGCTTGTTGGTTGCACAATGCACGCAGTACTTCTCGATGGTCTTCTCAGTTGGGTCTCCTCTCCCAAGCCCCTCCACCTCTCTCTCTTTATCTCCTCTCTCCCGCGAGTCAAGGGATTTTCAAAATCCCTTAATAAATATGGCCAGCACTATTTTATTATGTTGAAGGAGGACAGCCGTAGGTTAGATATTTGTGGGGGGAAAATATCTTTTCACCCCCTGTTCTTTTCTACAATTGATCCTCCTCCCTCTTCTTCCCGATTATTAGCCTGTAACGAGTGCGCTATTGCGGGACTTGCATGAAATTTAAAATAATTACATAATAAGCAATAGAATAAATGCAAACTTAAATAATGACATATGCAATCATTTAATGACCTAATGTGGTTATTAACAAACATAGTATGTTAGAATTGAATTACTTAGGCATAACAATAGTCCATTAAAATGGACTCATTAGTCATCAACATCTTCCTTACCTTCAATCATCAGCCTGCCCCAACTTGAACTGAAACCATTGCCTGGGAATCTGAAATATCAGTTTTTAGGACCACACAAGACACTCCCTATGATTATCAATGCTAAATTAACAAAGGAGCAGGAGATTAAACTGATTAAGTTCCTGAAGGAACATAAGGAGGTAATTGGTTGGACCATTCAAGACCTTAGGGGGATCGAGCCATCTTATTGCAATCATAGAATATTTTTGGAAGATGGATCCCCCCCTTCTCGCCAGATGTAGAGGAGATTAAATCCAAATATGCGAGAAGTGGTCAAGAAGGAGATTATTAAGTGGCTTGATGCAGGAATCATTTATCCGATCTCTGATAGTCCTTGGGTAAGTCTCGTGCAGATTGTTCCCAAGAAAGATGGGATTACCGTGGTGATTAATGAGAAAGGAGAATCTGTCACAACTAGTTCAGCTTCCTCTTGGAGGGTTTGTATCGATTACAGGGAGCTGAACACAGCCACGAAAAAGGATCATTTCCCTCTACCTTTCATTGATCAAATCTCGAAAAGATTAGCCAGGCAGAAGTACTTCTATTTTCTTGATGGCAACTTGGGATACAACAAAGTTCCTATCCATCCTGAGGATCAGGAAAAAACTACTTTCACCTATCCCTATGGAGCCTTTGCTTTCCGTAGGATGCCATTCGATTTATGCAATGCACCTGCAACTTTTCAAAGGTATATGCTGGCCATATTCTCTGATATGGTGGGAGAGTTTATGGAAGTCTTCATGGATGATTTATTTATTTTTGGAGAATCGTTTGACTCTTGTCTAGCTAATCTTGAACTGACTCTTAAATGATGCGTCAAAACAAGATTGGTCCTTAACTGGGAAAAGAGTCATTTCATGACACAAGAAGGCATCGTCTTGGGTCATGTAATCTCTGAACAGGGAATTGAAGTGGATAAAGCTAAGGTTGATGCTATCGCTAAACTTCATCCTCCCACATC
Organism: Thalassia testudinum; assembly: GCA_037157565.1. NCBI lineage: Eukaryota > Viridiplantae > Streptophyta > Magnoliopsida > Alismatales > Hydrocharitaceae > Thalassia > Thalassia testudinum. The sequence goes on along the minus strand of JAZHRO010000024.1, from coordinate 73,950,059 downwards.
TGTTAAACAAATTCGATCATTTCTTGGTCATGTGGGATTCTACAGGAGATTCATCAAGGATTTTTCGAAGGTTGCTCGTCCTCTGAGCAATCTTCTCTCCAAAGAAATGCTGTTTGATTTTGACAAATCATGCTATAAGGCATTTAATTTTCTTAAAATGGCGGTCACTTGTGCTCCGGTGTTACAACCACCTGTTTGGACAACCCCTTTTGAGATCATAACTGATGCTTTTGATTACACAGTCGAGGCAGTTTTGGGTCAGAAAGCTGATAGGAAGCCCTCTATCATCTACTACACTAGTAAAACTCTAAACGAGTCTCAAAGGAATTGCACTGTTACTGAGAAGGAATTACTAGGCATAGTATTTGCTTTGGAAAAATTCAGGGCTTATCTCTTAGGGTCTCATTTCATTATATATACTGACCACTCAGCGTTGAGACATCTCTTGGCTAAAAAGGATGCCAAACCCTGGCTTATTCATTGGATTCTTCTACTTCAAGAACTTGATCGTGAAATCAAGGATAAATTCGGGGTACGGAATGTGGTGGCGGATCATTTGTCGAGACTTCTAAGTGATTCTTCTCGTTCGGACATCCTAATTGCTGATACTTTCCTGGATGAAACCATCCTTACAGTTTCAGGTGTCCAAACCCCATGGTTTGCTGACTTAATTATTTGGCCATTGGTCAAATCCCCCTAGATTGAACCAAACAACAATGGGATAGACTCAAATATGAGGCCAAATACTACTTCTGGGAGGACCTTGAACTGTATCACATCGGCTCTGATTAGATTATTCGCCGATGTGTTCCGAAGAATGAATTTAACAGTATACTCGAGTTCTGCCATGCATCTGCATGTGGTGGACACTTCTTTGGGAAAAAGACGGGTGCAAAAATTTTGCAATCTAGATTCTATTGTCCGCCTTTATTCAAGGATGCCCAGGATTTCTCAAGGTCGTGTTCCCGATGCCAGGACTCGGGAGTAAAACTAAGAGAGATATGATGCCCCTAAATCCAATTCTTCCTGTCGAAATCTTCAACGTTTGGGGCATTGATTTCATGGGACCCTTCCTCCCTTCATTTGGACATCAGTACATTCTCGTCGCTGTTGATTACGTGTCCAAATGGATTGAGGCGATTCCCACCCGAACCAATGACCACATGGTGGTCATCGATTTTGTCAAGAAGAACATCTCGAGTAGGTTCGAGATTCGGAGGGCCATCATCAGTGATGGTGGCACTCATTTCACTAATGCCCAGTTCTGTAATTTGCTGGCTAAATATGGGGTTAATCACCGAATCTCCACACCTTACCATCCCCAGACGAATGGAAAGGCCGAGATCTCCAATCAAAAGATCTTGAATATTCTGCAGAAAACGATTAGGCCTGATCGCAAAGACTAGACTCAAAAGCTTGAGGACGCTCTTTGGGCCTATCATATGGTGTATAAAATGCTCATAGGCATGTCTCCATTTTGTCTGGTGTATGAAAAGGCATGCCATTTACCCATAGAGATTGAACATAGGGCATTCTGGGCAATCAAGCTATGCAATCAAGATTTGAGTTTAGTCGGGAAGACCAGGAAACTCCAACTATCTGAGTTGGAGGAGCTTAGAAATGATGCATATGAGAATGCTAAGATCTATAAGGCTCGGACCAAAGCTCTACATGACCAATTGATTTCCCACAAGAGCTTTGAGTCGAACCAGAAGCTCTAGTTATTCGATTTTCAACTTAAGCTCTTTCTCGGCAAACTTAGGGTGAAATGGAATGACCCATTCATTATCGACTAGATTTTTCCAAGAGGAGCCATTTAGATCTTTGACCCGATGATGGGTAATTCATTGAAAGTCAACAATCAACGTCTGAAACCTGTTATTGACCGTACTCTTCCAGAACCCGTCTCAGACACGGTTGCTCTAGCCATGTTGTGACTTCTTTGGCTAGACTTCGCCTAGCTAACGGCATTAAACTCAGCAGTTGTACATATGACTCAGAGCTGACCCGAGCTTCATATTCAAGTGATATCTTCCGTACTCTACCCTTCCTTTCATGTCTCTTTTTCTCAATGTGGACATTGCATCAGCTAGGAATGGGGGGGTGGATTCATTTTTGAATCATTTTGTCAGCTCTGTGAAATTCTTGTAAATTCTATTTCTCTTCTTACATATACATAAAAAAAAAATTGAATTAGGAATGAATACTTGGACATTAGGACCTTTCAATCTTAGGAAATATTACATTAGGATCTGAACACAAAAACCCTTCAGTTCTCTGGGCTTAATCAGCCCGGGTATCCACTAAAATGTGGATTTGTTTTTCGAGTCCTCGCCATCTTGAATTCTATTGTAATGTGATTGAATAAGTTTGGGTGATAAGTACACGACTTATCAACCCGCCCTCTGATTTGAGAGAACTTTAAGTCTAAAGTATCTACAAACTATCTTTTCACTGAGTCGTTGATCGGCGATTTTAACGAAAATTGGGTAGCTAATGAACCTTCTAGGGTGATATGGATGGCAAGTTGTCATCGGTAACAGGCCATAGGTAGGTTGTCCAGAGCCCAGTCACTGGACCATTCTCTTCTTGCTTCCTTTAGGTAAATCTTAGACCAAGGAAGTCACCTACTTAAAAAACAAAGAAAAAGAAAACAAAAGAAATAAGCTACACTTCGTCGTACGAGTATGGTTGGCAAGTTGTCGGTAGTAACAGCTCATCGACCGGTTGTCCAGAACCCAGCTCAAGAAATGCACTAAAAATTCCCAAAACACTTAGGAAGAAGCGGAGAAGTAGAATAAACTGGGGAGATATACATTGGATTCACCCTTGCATTGACCCCATAAAAATAAAAGTAGGGAGAAAGCTATCGGTCGTGAAGATACACCTTTAGGCATAACTCTCTTTTTAAGGTCACCTAGAGCCGTAGAAACTCAAAGCCTATTCTAATTGCCAATCAACGAGTCTATCACATTCACAATAAGATGCTTAGAACTTAGGACTCTTATCAAATCTTGGGTGGGTTGAATGGCCGTAGAAAGCAACTCTTTAACCCTAAACGTAAAAATCCAAAAAAAAAAAAGAAAAAAAGAAAAGAGAAAAAGAAAATTTTCTTTGAATAAGGTGAGGGCTTGAGGTGGTCTGCATTTTGGCAGATACCTGGGCTGTTGTGTCTTTGAAAGTTCAGCTCCTGAGTAAAATAATTTCTTAATGTTGAAAATAACTTATGCCCAAGTAATCTAACCCAATTCTTTTATAAATAGCATGTAGTTTTTGATAGGGACTAGCAAAAGATAGGCATGGGGGTGTGATGTGCATACATTTAATCAACCTAAAATGTCTATTAATGCATGTTCCTAGTGTCACATTAGCATCATACATTGTAAATAGTGCATAACATGCATAATCATGCATTTAGATCAGGTTGTATAAATTGTATAGTAATTGTCTACTTTTCATTGTCAAGGATAGGGTGACTTTTTATCGGGGCCTCGGATCAAAGATCCAACTGTACAGATCTGATCAGGGCGACAATTGGAGTTCAACGACTCCAAGATCACCCTAATCGGACATCTGTAGCACCAGATGGAGATCGAGGAACCCTAAAGATCAAGGGCCAAGATGGTGTTAATTAGCACCTCAGACGACAAATCCAACCGCACAGATGGATTCGAATTGACGATCGCAACCTAATGACGCGAAAATCGATCCAATTCGACACCCGTGGCACCATCTACAATACTCAGAAGATGGACTGCCAAGATGGAGCCACGTGGTGCCATCTCAATTGCCCAATCGGCCCTAAGGACCCACCTCTACCTTTCCTCTTCATCTGATCGATGCTTCTCCACCGTTGGATGCTCATCCAATGGCTGCAGGCCCACGCGCACAAGTCGTCTTTGTAACATAAAGCCCCAGATAGCGCAGCGGTCAAGCGCGCTATGTGAGCAATTGGTCGCATGTTCGAGCCGTTGCCCTTCAAATTGAGGAGTGGAAGAGCAGGTGCGAGAGCGAGCGGGGCTGCGCAATGAGGATCAGACGGTGTTCAGCGAGCGATAGTGCCCACGGGCAATTAAATGTGCGGCGCTGACGCGTGATCGCACGCGGGAGTGCGATGTGGGCGAGGATGGTTTAAGCCATCCGATCTCTTGATCGGACCGCTAATATCATGTGTACGTTCGTAAGTGTTTAAGGCGGGGAAGAAGAGCGGGTGCACGTGGTGCGTTCACACGTCGCCCATGATGGACCTTTAGTGACGTTTAAGTCCGTCACTAAAGGTCCCATATTAATGTTTTTCAAATTAAAATGTCCAAAATGCCTGCACTCCTTGCAACTATAAAAGGAGACCCCCTCCATACAAATTTCTCATCCCTTCCTTCTCTTCTCTCCCTTTCCAAAGCTCAAGATAAGCCTGCCCCACACTCGGGATGCTCCTCAAAAGAGGAAAGCTTTGGCATGGCTCCGAAATGGAGGTGAGATGGCTGAGATGATCTGCTACCGGAATGGAGGTGGGAGGATGGCTCAAGGCGACCTATGAATGGGGATGGGAAAATGGATGAATATTTGGTGAGGCAGAGGTTTGCTATACTAATAAGAGACTTGGGATCTTGAGAGTAAGCTCTAACAGAGCGTTGGTAGGCTTCCCAGAGTTTGGGAGTAGGTGGGAGTAGAGTAGGTAGAGATGGCTCGGAAGGGAGGGGGTGTAGGTCCTTTTATAGTGGAGGAAAAGAGGGAAAAATAGGTATGGAACCATTAGTGACCTCTAGGCCGTTGCTGGAAGTTCTCTATAAGTAGATCATGCCCACAGCTGGCTTTGCTGGCGCACGAACAATTAACGACGCTGTAAGCATCACTGTAGGTCTAGCTCATGCGTCGCTGTAGGCTGTCGCTGCACTGGCGCATGCTCCGCGCATCGTGTCGCTCGCGCGCATGCTCACGCACTGGTGTTGTGCTGTGCGCATGCATGCCTCCGCGTGTGCTCATGCACCCGCGCTGTTGTGCGCGTGCGGTGGCGAGTGCGTGACCATGGATAGCCTAGGCTGCACAATGTGGCGCAATCTTGGCCTTCCATCTTCTTTTCGTTGTAGGGGATGCTTCAGAGGTTGGATTGAGTTGATTTTTGCGCCATTAGGCTGCGATCGTTGACCTAAATCCATCCGCACGGTCAGATTTGTCATTTGAAGCTTTGAATTATGTCACCTAGTCCCTTGTCCGTTGATCTTCCTCGGACTGCATATGGTGCTACGGGACTCCGATTGAGGTGATTTCGGAGGCTTTGGACTCCGTTCGTCATCTTGATCAGATTCGTATGATCGGATCATCAATTTGAGGCTCCAAAGTAAATATCTATCTCTCCTGACTAGAAAAAGGATGCAATTAACCTAAATTATATACAACTACTCTAAATGCGGAATGATGAATGCTATGCAATATTTATAACATGAAATGCAAATCTAAGCCTAGGAACATGCATGAATAGGCATTTTACCCTCAATAAATGTGTTTGCATCATACCCCCATGCCTATCTTTTACTAGTCCCTAGCAAAATTAAAATATATGCTATGTATAAAAGAAGAATTAGGATTAGATTGCTTAGGCCTAAGTCATTTATTAACAATAGAAAATTTCAACTAAGGTCCTGAACTACAAAGACTCAATAGTGCCCAAGTGTTTGAAAGAATGCAGACCGCTGAAGTCCTTTCCTTATTTGAAAAGGGAAGATACATTTTTTAATTTTTCTTCTTTTCTAATTTTTTTGTACTTTTGGAGTTTCAGAGTTCCGGGATAACTTTTTACAGCTACCTGACCTGCCCAAGACTTGAAAGGGACTCTAAGTGCTAAGCATCTTGTGAGAATAGTGAAAGACTCACTAGGCGGCCGTTAAAACAGACTTCGGGTTTCTATGACCCTAGGTGACCGTGCCTAGAGGTTTATCTTTTCGAACAGTAGCTTTCTCCCTACTTCTTTTATTTATGGGGTCAACACAAGGGCGAACCCAGTGATGTAAACACATTTACACTACTTAAAATGTCTATTTATGCATGTTCTTAAGCATAGGATTGCATTTCATGATATAAATATTGCATAACATGCATCATCTCGCATTTAGAGTAGTTTGAATAAAATGGAGGTTAATTGTCTCCTTTTATGTGCTTGGACAGGGAAAACATTTTATCGGGGCCTCGGATCAAAGATCCAACCATATGGATATGATCAGGGCGACGATTGGAGTTCAACGACTCCAAGATCGCCCTAATCAGGCATCCGTAGCATCAGATAGAGACCGGGGAACCCTAGAAGATCAAGGGCCAGGATGGTGTAAATCCACACTTCAGATGACAAATCCGATAGCACGGATGAATTCGGATCGACGATCGTAGCCCAACGACACAAAAATCGAGTCAATCCGACATCCGTGGCACCATCTACAACTTCCAGAAGATGGACGGCCAAGATGGCGCCACGTGGTGCCATCTCAGTCGCCCAAACGGCCGCTGGCATTTTGTGAAGGCCCCCGCTCGATCGCTCTCCGCCGTCAGATGGAGATCCAACGGCTGTGGCCGCCCGACGCTTAAAACATGCGCTCGACCATCCGCGCCCCGCAGCGCAGCGGTCGAGTGCGCTTACGCGAGCGCGGGGCGCGGGTTCGAGCCGCGGCGAGGGGATTGGAGGCCCGGGTAATTGAGGCGCGTGGAGCGTCGGATGGAGATCGTGCGGTCGCGGGTGCCCGATAGCGCCTACGCGAGATTGGATGCCTCGCGTAACGCGCGATCGCACGCACAGGCGGGCGGGTTGCAGCGGCCGTAGAAGCATTTTAAGCCGTCCGATCTCGCGATCGGACGGCTGAAAAACGCTGGATGTGCGCGAGCGTTGAGGAGCGGGGAGCCGAGGAGGTGCGCGTGGGCGCGGCGGCGACAGCCACGTCAGGGCTTTAGTGACGGATTTATCCGTCACTAAAGACCCCTTATTTATTATTTTGAAGATGTAATGTCCATTTTGCCCCCACTCCTTGCAACTATAAAAGGAGACCCCCTGCATACGAAATTCTCATCCCTTCTTTCTCCTCTCTACCCCTCCAAAGCTCAAGAGAAGCTTGTCCCACACCCGGGATGCTTCTCGCGAGATAAAGTCTAATTTTCGTTCCCCTTCGGAAGTGGATCCCGCGACGACGACGGTGTGCTGCTTCGTTCCCGTTCTTCTGCTTCGTCCTCCTTCGTCCCTCTTCATTCTCCTTTGTCCAGGCATCGTCCCATCCGGCTTGTCCTCCAAGCAACCGTCGAGGAGGATTTCTCTCTCCCTATTCTTTTTACCGCTTTCTAGTATAGATTTACTGCTTTCTAGATTAATCTACTCGTCCTCCAAGCAATCGTCGAGGAGGACATTTCTCTCTCCATTCTTTTAATGCTTTCTAGAGTAAATTTATCGCTTTCTAGAGTAATTGTTTTATGCTTTCTAGTTGTAATGAACAATCTCTTCAATACAAAAATTCCTTGTTTATTCTACATCTCATTTTGATTTCTCTGTGTAATATTCTCTTTCTCTCATACTCTCTCTCTCTTCTATTTATTGTAAATAATTAGATGGTTCTAAATTGAATTATTCTGTAACAAATAAAAAGAAACGCGTAGTTTTTAAATCAAACGTCTGCCTCTCTGTGTTCGACCTGGAATTTTAATTTCGGTATAAATTTTATTTGTTGAACACGAATTCTTCGCTTTCGAACTACAACAACAGGTTTTCCAAAACCGAACACGTTAGCTTAGGTTCGTAATCGTTCAACATTTTGGCGTCGTTGCCGGGGAGGCAACGATTTCTAATCTTTTCTTCGCATTTCTTGCACTTTATTTGTTTTCTAACTAGCTTTCTCTTGTGTCTATTGTTTTGCAGAGACCTCCATCAAGGAATCAACAAGCGGTAGACTGGAGTAAAGTGCAGTTGAAGACAACTGTAAGTGCTTCCCCAATCTTTCCCCCTCCATAGATTTCATTCGCCACATTAAATCCAAATTCCAATTAACCTAGGTGTTTGCATAAATCCTAGGAATAGTTTGGTTGTTTGGATTTCCACTCACATTCATTCCACCTTTGTTCATAAAAAAAAAAGAATAACAAAAAGATAATCTTGTGGGGTAATTTCCAACAAACACACAATACACACCCACATTCAAGGCACTTGATCAACTTGATTTGTTTTCTACTCAACCGGGTTCTGATCTGTGGAACCGGTACACATAAAGCAACACATAATAGAAATCATTCTAGGTTAACCATCTTTGAGTGCCTAACTTAGTGGTGCAATTGTGGCAAATTGTTTGAGTTGTTTGGGCCGAACCATTTTATTTAAAACCAACTCATCAAGTAGCTCCTCCTTAGGGTTTTCAATCTAGGTATACTCCAGGCACTCCACTTTCTTTCTGATTTTAAAGGAAAACTATCTTCACCCATGTTTTACAACTTGGTTTGCCTAGAAACTTCATTGCAATTCACCTAATTTGAAACCATAAAAGCTACTTAAGCAAGATTTGAACATTAAAATTCACACATAATAAATAATCTTGCTTGAAAACCTTGGTTGTGCACGCACTTACACAAATCTCAATCAATCATTAAGGGCACAACCCATTGTAAGGGCCCATCACATTCCATAACCACCACAATCCCAGGCCTTAATAAAATTGAGTAGACGTTGGCCTTAAGGTTTGATTCGCTCTTCAGGGCCTAGTCTGAGATTATTTTTGATTAACCTACTTGTACTGATTAATCTGATGTCTAGCTAGGGGAGCAGAGTTAAACGATCGCGGCTGGGGGGTACACTAGGAACCGGAGGCGAAAGCCAAAGGAAGAACCTTCTCCCCAGTCTCTCCTTCTAACTGGTTGGATTAAACAGACGCAAGTAAAGTAAATCACTTACAGTCTTAAGGCTGGTTTTGGGAGTCAGTAGATCCTTAGGCTACCCCAATTAAGGACAGCCTTGTTTTGTTGTGCTGTAGGGTCCATATCCCCTGTCCTTCCGACCTTCTCCTAGTTTATGCTGGGAAGATGGTCATTGAATCCCTGATTGGAAGGACCATTAGAACATTCTAGGAGGCGCAAGTTAGATTTTGGTCAATTCGATCCCATGGCCGAACAACAGCCTCCTCTGCTTGAAAATCCACAGGAAGAATTTAGAAGGCAGCTGGAACAAATGCAGAGAATGCAAGAATGGTTCCAGAGAATGTAGGGTGCTCAGCCCTTGAAGGATTTTTATGATCCTTCGAATTACGGGGAACGTCCCGGCGTCCAGATTCCAGCCGGTGACGTAGAAATCAAGCCCTAGGTGTTAAGCCTGATTAAACATTATCATGGGCTTGGCTCCGAAGATCCGTTTCAGCACTTAGAGGATTTGACCACTTTGGTCCAGACCACCAAGGCTCAAAACGTTAACGAGGAGCAAATGATCATGAGGCTCTTCCCCCACTCTCTTAGGGATAAAGCCGCGCATTAGTATAGGACAATAGGAAGACCAATTACAACTTGGAATGAGTTGAAATCGGCCTTTCTGAAGAAATTCTTCCTAGTCGATCGTACCAATGCTTTGAGACGGGCAATCACTACTTTTACCCAGTGGCCGGGGGAGCAGTTTCATGTGGCCTGGGAGCGATTCCAGGACTTATTGCGGAGGTGTCCACACCACGAGGTGCCGAAATGGCAACTTGTGCAGATCTTCTATCATGGGTTGAATGAGCAACTCAGAAACCATGTGGATGCTTCTTGCTGAGGCAATTTCCTCAATAAAGATGCAGATAGTGCACATGATTTATTTGAGGAAATAAGTGAGAATTCAATTAATCATGCCTCCATGGATACTTTTAACTGGTCCCAGCTGACCGGTCGATCTTTCGCTTTTAAGTCGTTTGTAGTTTAATGTGGTAGAAAAATCGACTAATCAATTTTTAACAAGAAATAACCACTCGCAGAGGAGCGGGTCGTATCCACAGGGAGGCAATAACGTATTAAAATTCGCGCCACTTAAAAATGTTTGTTCGGAGTCAATTTGGACAAGAACCAAGCCAAGATTGCCTTTAGATTAAGGTTTAAGCAAGCAATAATGCTGAAATGGCAATTATGAGAAACTACAGGATATTTTCCGCAATGCAGAGTGAATAGAATATGATTAAAATGTGGCAATGGCAGAAAATGTAAATTATAATTAACGTTTTACTGTAGCAAAACAGGGGAATTTTTCCCCGTTGTCTTGCGCGACGAGGAGCCGATGGTCGGGCGCGGGAAGCTCGGAGGAGGTCCCTTGGATCAAGGGCTTCGAATCGGTGGTGGCGGCGAGTCACGCGGCGGTCGGAGGTGGCCGGACGAGCTCCGGCGGAGGTGCTGCAGCCGGCAGCTTGCGCAGCCTGTTGGCATGAAGTCCGCCGCCTGCTGCTGCTGCGGGGGTGGCTGCTGCGGCTGGGGTGTGCGGCTGGCGTGCGCGGTGGTCGGTTGGGCGGTCTGCAGGCGGTTGTGCGTGGGTGTGCGGAGGGTCTGCAGGAGGGCGCACGGTTGTGCGTGGGCGGTGGTCGGCAGGAGGGCGCTTGCGCGGTGGTCTGCAGGCGGTTGGCGTGTGCGGTAGAAGCTGGCGTGGGCGGAGGGTCTGCAGGAGGGCGCTGGCGCGGTTGTGCGTGGGCGGTGGTCTGCAGGAGGGCGCTTGCGCGGTGGTCTGCAGGCGGTTGGCGTGTGCGATGGAAGTTGGCGTGGGTGCGCGGAGGGTCTGCAGGCTGTTGAGCGGAGGTGTGGCTGTTGGAGAGTTGAGGCGCGTTTGAGCTGAAGGTTGACGGACGTGGGTGCGCTGAAGGTTCTTCAGGTGCGGGAAGGGGTCTGCAGGCGACTTCAGGCGTGTGCGGTGAAGTGAGCGGGTAACTTCAGACGTCTGGGAAATTCCCCAGACGTCTTAAGTTACTGAGAGGGTGGCTGAATCAGTAGGTTGGTGACGGTGGTCGGCGATGACGGCGAGGGAGTTGCACGCTAAGGTGCTCACGGTAATGCGGGCGAGCTCCGGATGGCGGTGTGGCCTGTCACACCACACGCCCACGGTGGTGGAGACTCGCCGCCACGGTAGAGGCCGGCAGTGTGGAGTGGAAGAGAGAGGTTCTCTTTGCACAGTGGTGGGTCGGTGGCGGAGGCCTTCTGAGCTCGGCTGCCTCCGTGCTCCTTTTGTAGTGCCCTGAACAAATTTGAAATCAGCGGCCGACCAGATCCACCGTATCCGCTCCCCCTTGAATGGCTCCTTCACTGCATCACGAGGCCGTTGGAGCGGCAGCCAGCCGTTCTGAAAGAAGACGAATAAAGAAAATATTATTAAAATATTAGGGTTATTTATGTATAGACCCTCAACTTCTATGTTAATAAAAACAATATACCTAATTGGTTATCTAATTAGAGGAATGCTATTTTAAGCTAATTCTAAATGCACTTAAGATATGAATACAATGTATGGATTATGTAATTAGATTAAAACTATGAATTAATCTATTTACATCCTAATTTATACTAAATAAATGTTTGAATTAACCTAATGTGTAGGCACTTAAATACTTAAATAGCCCACAACTATGGGCTAATCACCAGCAACCCAGATCAAATGTCAATGAAGTCCAGGACTCTCATTCACTTGATATGGAATTGATTTGTAATAAACTTCATAAGGTGGACTTGGTTGCTAAAAGAATGGAAGAGTGGATGGCTGGCAATTCTATGAACAACTCTCAATCCACTCAATCCCAAAATTCGGGATTCCATTCCCCACGAGCTCCTTCTGGACGGGAGTTCGTGAATCAACTCGATGTGACTCAATCTATGAGTCAGCATTTCTCGGAACCCCATGGGTTCCCAACTGGGGCCTTTGATCCCAGTTTTTCTGATCCTTCCCTTTCTTTCTCTCCATCCTCACCCTATGAGGATGTCTGTGCTGTACAAGAGAATGTTAGATCCAACCCCTACTCGAATGCCTATAATCCAGGTTGGAGAAACCACCCTAACTTCTCTTGGAAAAATCCGGGGCAACAGACCCAATTCCGACCCAGCAACTATGCTCCGCAACGTCCGATGGGTCAGGGTCAAGTATATACTCAGTTGCCTCCGAATCAGGTCAATCAGCCAACTTGGAATGCCCGTCAACCCGCAGGGCAGGCTGATTTGAACCGTCAAATGGTAGAGATGCAAGGATCTATGCTCCAGCTTATGCAGCAAATGAAAAACTTGCTGGACAACTTGCAATCCGGGCTCATTGCTAACTCTCGCCAACCTGGATCTCTACCATCCCAACCTGTACCCAACCCGCGAGACATTATAAATTCGGGCAATCAAGCCCAAGGGTAGGGAAATCAGAGGGACCCGCACGCACATGCTCAGGTGGTTGAGCAGGGTTCTTTGTCTTCTTCTTCTGCTAATCAACAATTCATGATCAATCAAGCCCCTCCAATCTTTCCTAACCCTCCCCAAGACCCAAATTCTTACGCATCTGCAAATTCTGTCACTTTGAGGAGTGGTAAGAAGACTCAGGATCCACAACCACACTATTATGATCTTTTGAATCCTGAAGAATCTGAGGAGAGAGAGGAGAATTCTAGAGAAGAAATCAAGGCTCAGGAACCTGATTCCAAAGATCTGACTAATGTTCCTTTTCCTGAAGCCTTAGCCAAAGCAAAGAAGAAGAAGTCTGTTGATAGCAATGAGGAGCTTCTGAATTTATTTAAGAATGTTGAGATCAATATTCCGCTCCTTGATGCTATCAAGCACATACCGGCTTACGCAAAATTTTTAAAGGAATTATGTACACAAAAGCGTAAGTCAAGAGAATATGTTCCGAGGAAGGTGGTATTCTCTGAGCAGGCTAGCTCTGTTATCCTGCACTACCTCCCTCAGAAAAAGAGAGATCCTGGTGCTCCTTTGATTTCTTGTGTTATCGAAGATTACACATTTGATAGAGCACTTTTGGATCTCGGTACATCCATCAGCCTAATCCCGACTTCTCTTTATGAGAAGTTTGGGTTAGGTGAACTTCGGCCAACTTCAGTAACGCTACAGTTAGCGGACCGTTCGGTCACAAACCCGCGAGGCGTTATTGAAGATGTTATAGTTAAGGTCAAGGATTTCTATTTGCCTATAGATTTCCTTATCCTTGACATGGATGTACCAGATAATCTGAGGAACACGCCCATCATTCTGGGGCGTCCGTTCCTGGCTACCGCAAAGGCCAACATTAATTGTGAAAGCGGTAGCATGGAAATCGCCTTTGGGGACCAACGAATGAAATTGGATATTTTTAAGGCGATAAACAAATTTGAGGATTGTGGATTTATTGAGGAACTTGATGAGGATAATGTTAATATTGAAACTTGTTTGACAATTTCTTCAATTGAAAGTTCCTCTTTGGTTAATGAATTTGACCCGCAACCCTCTGAACTGACATCTTCGGAAGAGGTTACTGATTTTGTTCACTCAAAACCTCTTCCTCTTGTTGAATCTTCAGCATCTACCCTACCATCAATCATACCCCACCCCATCTTGAATTGAAACCATTGCCCGAGAATTTAAAATATCAATTTTTAGGACCGCAGAATACACTCCCTGTGATTATTAGTGCTAAATTGACAAAGGAGCAAGAGATTAAATTGATTGAGGTCCTAAAGGAACATAAGGAGGCAATTGGTTGGACCATTCATGACCTTAGGGGGATCGAGCCATCTTACTGTAATCATAGAATATTTTTGGAAGATGGATTCCGCCCTTTTCGCCAGATGCAGAGGAGATTAAATCCAAATATGTGAGAAGTGGTCAAAAAGGAAATCATCAAGTGGCTCGATGCAGGAATTATTTATCCAATCTCTGACAGTCCCTAGGTAAGTCCCGCTCAGATTGTTCCAAAGAAAGCCGGGATTACTGTTGTGACTAATGAGAGAGGTGAATCTGTCACAACTCATTCAGCTTCCTCTTGGAGAGTTTGTATTGATTACAGGAAGTTGAACACAGCCACTAAAAAGGATCATTTTCCCCTACCCTTCATTGATCAAATCTTGAAAAAATTAGCTGGGCAGAAGTACTTCTGTTTTCTTGATGGCTACTCAGGATATAATCAAGTTCCTATCCATCCCGGGGATCAAGAAAAAACTACTTTCAACTGTCCCTACGGAACCTTTGCTTTTCGTAGGATGCCTTTTGGGTTATGCAATGCACCTGCGACTTTTCAAAGGTGTATGCTAGCCATATTTTCCGACATGGTGGGAGAGTTTATGGAAGTCTTCATGGATGATTTCTCTATTTTCGGAGAATCATTTGACTCTTGTTTGGCTAATTTAGAAATGATTCTTAAGCGATGTATCAAGACACGACTGGTCCTTAGCTGGGAAAAGAGTCATTTCATGATCCAAGAAGGCATCGTTTTGGGTCATGTAATCTCTGAACGGGGAATTGAAGTGGACAAAGCTAAGGTTGATGTTATTGCTAAGCTTCCTCATCCCACATCTGTTAAACAAATCAGATCATTTCTTGGCCATGTGGGATTTTATCGAAGATTCATCAAGGATTTTTCGAAGGTTGCTCATCCTTTGAGCAATCTTCTTGCCAAAGAAATGCCGTTTGTTTTTGACGAATCATGCCGAAAGGCATTTGATTTTCTGAAAACGGCAGTCACCTGTGCTCCAATTTTGCAACCACCAATTTGGATAGCCCCATTTGAGATCATGACCGACGCTTCTGATTATGCAGTCGGGGCTGTCCTGGGTCAGAAAATTGACCAAAAGCCCTCTGTCATTTACTACGCTAGTAAAACTCTGGATGAAGTCCAGAGGAATTATACTGTTACTGAAAAGGAATTACTAGCTGTAGTATTTGCTTTGGAAAAATTCAGGGCTTATCTCTTGGGGTCTCATGTTATTGTTTATACCGACCACTCGGCCTTGAGACATCTCTTGGCTAAAAAGGATGCTAAACCCCGACTTATTCGTTGGATTCTTCTTCTTCAAGAATTTGATCTTGAAATCAAGGATAAAGTCGGGGTACAAAATGTGGTAGCGGATCATTTGTCGAGACTCCTAGGTGATTCTTCTTGTCCGGATATTCCGATTGCTGACACTTTTCCGGATGAAACCATTCTTACAGTTTTAGGTGTCCACTCCCCATGGTTTGCTGACATTGTTAACTATTTGGCCGTTGGTCAAATCCCCCAGGATTGGACCAAGCAACAATGAGATAGACTCAAATCTGAGGCCAAATACTACTTTTGGGAGGACCCTGAACTGTATCGCATCGGCTCTGATCAGATTATTCACTGGTGCATACCGGAGAATGAATTCAACAGTATACTCGAGTTTTGCCATGCATCTGGGTGTGGTGGACATTTCTCCGGAAGAAAGACGGCTGCAAAAATCTTTCAATCTGGCTTCTATTGGCCGTCTTTATTCAAGGATGCCCAGGATTTCTCAAGGTCATGTTCTCAATGTCAGGCACTCGGGAGCATAACTAAGAGAGACATGATGCCCCTAAACCCTATTCTTCCTATCGAAATTTTCGATGTTTGGGGCATCGATTTCATGGGACCCTTTATCCCTTCATTTGGACATCAGTACATTCTTGTTGCTGTTGATTATGTGTCCAAATGGATTGAGGCAATTCCCACCCGAACCAATGACCACAAGGTGGTCATCAATTTTGTCAAGAAAAATATCTTCAGTAGGTTCGGGATTCCGAGGGCTATCATCAGTGATGGTGGAACTCATTTTACTAATGCCCAATTCCGAAATTTATTGGCCAAATACGGGGTTAATCATCGAATTTCCACACCTTACCATCCCCAAACGAATGGACAAGCCGAGATCTCCAATCGAGAGATCAAGAACATTCTGTAAAAAATGGTTAGGCCTGATCGCAAGGATTGGACTTAAAAGCTTGAGGACGCTCTTTGGGCCTACCGTACGGCATATAAAACGCCCATCGGCATGTCTCCATTCCGTTTGGTGTATGGAAAGGCATGTCATCTACCCGTAGAGATTGAACACAGGGCATTCTGGGCAATCAAACAATGCAATCTAGATCTAAATCTAGCTGGGAAGACCAGGAAACTCCAACTATCTGAGTTGGAGGAGCTTAGAAATGATGCTTATGAGAACGCCAAGATCTACAAGGCTCGGACCAAAGCTCTACATGATCAAATGATTTCCCGAAAGAGCTTTGAGCCAAACCAGAAGGTCTGGTTATTCGATTCTAAACTTAAGCTCTTTCCTGGTAAACTTAGATCTAAATGGAATGGCCCATTCATAATTGATCAGATTTTTCTAAATGGTGCTGTTCAGATTTCTGACCCAAAGACGGGTAACACCTTTAAAGTCAATGGTCAACGTCTGAAGCCTGTTGTTGATCGTAATCTTCCAGAACCCGTTTCAGACTCTGTTGCTCTAGCCATTCTGTGACTTCTTTGGCTGGACTTCGCCTAGTTGACGGCATTAAACTCAGCAATTGTAAATATGACACAAGGCTGATACGAGCTTCATATCCAGGTGACATCTTTCATATTCTACCCTCTCTTTCATGTCTCTTTTTCAATGAGGACATTGCATCAGCTAGGCATGGGGGGGTGGATTCATTCTTGAATTATTTGGTCAGCCTTGTGAAATCCATGTAAATTGTTTCTCTTCTTATAAAAAAAGAAAAAAAAATTAGGAAGGATTAGTTGGACATTAGGACTTTTCAATCCTAAGAAATTTTACATTAGGATCTGAACACAAAGACCCCTCAGGTCTTTGGACTTAATTAGCCTGTGTATCCACTAAAATGTGGATTTGTCTTTGAGTCCTCGCCATCTTAATTCTATTATAATTGGAATAAATAAGTTTGGGTGATAAGTACACGACTTATCAACCCGCCCTCTGATTTGAGGGAATTTTGAGTTTTAAGCATCTACACACTTTCTTTGCACTGACTCATTATTCGGTGATTCTAACGGAAATTGGGTAGTTAATGAACCTTCTAGGGTGATATGGCTGGCAAGTTATCGTGGGTAACAGCCCATAGGTAGGTTGTTCAGAGCCCAGTCATTGGACCTTTCTCTTTTTGCTGCCTTTAGGTAAATCTTAGACCAGGGAAGCCACCTACTTAAAAAAAAAGAAAAAAAAAATCAAAAAGGAGAAAAGAACAAAAAGAAATAAGCCACACTTCGCCGCACGAGTATGGCTGGCAAGTTGTCAGTGGTAACAGCTCATCGACCGGTTGTCCAGAACCCAACGCAGAAAATGCACTAAAAATTCCCAAAACACTTAGGAAGAAGCGGAGAAGTAGAATAAACCGGGGAGATATACACTGGATTCACCCTTGTGTTGACCCTGTTAAAAAAAAAAAGTAGGGAGAAAGCTACCGGTTGTAAAGATAGACCTTTAGGCAGAATTCTTTTTCAGGTCACCTAGAGGCGTAGAAATCCGAAGTCCGTTCTAATTGCCGGTCAAGGAGTCTATCACAATCACAATAAGATGCTTAAAACTTAGGGTTCTCATCAAATCTTGGGTGAGTTGAATGGCCGTAGAAAGCCACTCTTAAACCCTAAAATTTGAAAATCCAAAAAAAAAAACATTAGAAAAGAGTAAAAAGAAAAAGAAAATTTTCTTTGAATAAGGCTAGGGCTTGAGGCGGTCTGCATTTTGGTTGATACCCAGGCACTATTGTGTCTTTGAAAGTTCAGTTCCTAAGTAGACAATTTCTTAATGATTGAAAATAACTCAGGTCCAAATAATCTAACCTAATTCTTTTATAAATAGCATATAGTTTTTGCTAGGGACTAGCAAAAGATAGGCATGGGGGTATGATGTAAACACATTTACACTACTTAAAATGTCTATTTATGCATGTTCTTAAGCATAGGATTGCATTTCATGATATAAATATTGCATAACAAGCGTCATCTCGCATTTAGAGTAGTTTGAATAAAATGGAGGTTAATTGTCTCCTTTTATGTGCTTGGACAGGGCAAACATTTTATCGGGGCCTCGGATCAAAGATCCAACCGTATGGATATGATCAGGGCGACGATTGGAGTTCAACGACTCCAAGATCACCCTAATCAGGCATCCGTAGCATCAGATAGAGATCGGAGAACCCTAGAAGATCAAGGGCCAGGATGGTGTAAATCCGCACTTTAGATGACAAATCCGACAGCACGGATGAATTAGGATCGACGATCGCAGCCCAACGACACAAAAATCGAGTCAATCCGACATCCGTGGCACCATCTACAACTTCCAGAAGATGGACGGCCAAGATGGTGCCACGTGGCGCCATCTCAGCCGCCCAAACGGATGCTGGCATTTTGTGAAGGCCCCCGCTCGATCGCACTCCGCCGTCAGATGGAGATCCAACGGCTGAGGCTGCTCGGCGCTTAAAACATGCGCTCGACCATCTGCGCCCCGCAGCGCAGTGGTCGAGCGCGCTTACGCGAGCGCGGGGTGTGGGTTCGAGCCGTGGGGAGGGGATTGGAGGCGCGGGTAATTGAGGCGCGTGGAGCGTCGGATGGAGATCGTGCGGTCACAGGCACCTGATAGAGCTGCCGCGAGATTGGACGCCCCGCGTAACGCGCGATCTCACGCGCAGGCGGGTGGGTTGCAGCGGGCGCAGACGCGTTTTAAGTTGTCCGATCTCGCTATCGGACGGCTGAAAAACACTGGACTTGCGCGAGCGTTGAGGAGCGGGTAGCCGAGGAGGCGTGCGTGGGCGTGGCGGCGACGGCCACGTCGGGGCTTTAGTGACGGATTTATCCATCACTAAAGACCCCTTATTTATTATTTTGAAGATGTAATGTCCATTTTGCCCCCACTCTTTGCAACTATAAAAGGAGACCCCCTCAATACGAAATTCTCATCCCTTCTTTCTCCTCTCTACCCCTCCAAAGCTCAAGAGAAGCTTGTCCCACACCTGGGATGCTTCTCGCGAGATAAAGTCCAATTTTCGTTCCCCTTCGGAAGTGGATCCCGTGACGACGACGGCGTGCTACTTCGTTCCCGTTCTTCTGCTTCATCTTCCTTCGTCCCTCTTCGTTCTCCTTCGTCCATGCGTCGTCCCGTCCGGCTTGTCCTCCAAGCAACCGTCGAGGAGGATTTCTCTCTCCCTATTCTTTTTACCGCTTTCTAGTATAGATTTACTGCTTTCTAGATTAACCTACTCGTCCTCCAAGCAATCGTCGAGGAGGACATTTCTCTCTCCATTCTTTTAATGCTTTCTAGAGTAAATTTATCGCTTTCTAGAGTAATTATTTTATGCTTTCTAGTTGTAAAGAACAATCTCTTCAATACAAAAATTCCTTGTTTATTCTACATCTCATTTTGATTTCTCTGTGTAATATTCTCTTTCTCTCTTACTCTCTCTCTCTCTTCTATTTATTGTAAATAATTAGATGGTTCTAAATTGAATTATTCTGTAACAAATAAAAAGAAACGCGTAGTTTTTAAATCAAACGTCTGCCTCCCTGTGTTCGACCTGGAATTTTAATTTCGGTATAAATTTTATTTGTTGAACACGAATTCTTCGCTTTCGTACTACAACGACAGGTTTTCCAAAACCGAACATGTTAGCGTAGGTTCGTAATCGTTCAACACCCAGTGTATATATCCCCAATTTATTCTACTTTCCCACTTCTTCAATAAGTGTTTTGGGAATTATTGTGCATTTTTGTGGGCTAGGCTCTAGACAACAGGCCAATGGGCCGTTACCTACGAGAACTTGCTAGCCATACTTATGCGGTGAAGTTTGGTTTTATTTGTTTTTTTTCTCCTTTTTCTATTTTTTTCATTTTTTTTTAAGTAGGTGGCTTCCCCACTCTAAGATTTACCTAAAGGTACTGCAACTTAAATGGTCTTGTGGCAGATCTTTGGACAGCCAACTGATGAGATGTTACCACTGATAACTTGCCAGCCATACTGATGTAAACATGTTTACATTGCGTGAGATGTATATTTATGCATGTTCTTAAGCATAGAATTGCATTGCATACTATAAATATTGCATAACATGCATCATCTTGCATTTAGATTAGTTTGAATAGAATGGAGGTTAATTGTCTCCTTTTATGTTCATGGACAGGGCAAACATTTTATCAAGGCCTCGGATTGAGGATCCAACCGTACAGATGTGATCAGGGCGACGATTGGAGTTCAATGACTCCAAGATCGCCCTAATCAGACATCTGTAGCATCCAATAGAGATCGAGGAACCCTAGAAGATCAAGGGCCAAGATGGTGTGAATCGACACTTCAAATGAAAAATCCGATCGTATGGATGGATTCAGATAGACGATCGCAGCCTAACGGCGTGAAAATCGACTCAATTCGACAACTGTGGCACCATCTACATCATCTAGAAGATGGATGGACAAGATGGTGCCACGTGACACAATCTCGACCGCCCAAACCGGCCCAGCTGATCTTGAAGACCATCGTGTGTTAGATCTGAATCGCACGATCACAATCCAATGGCTATGGGAAGCCACACCTCAAAACACCCGCGCGACCATTTCTCCTCCACAGCGCAGCAGGTGAATGCGCTTACGCGAGCGAGCGGCGTGCATTCGAATCACGGCAAGCGGTTGCTGGGGCGTGGGAGAGTGGGCTTCGCGACCGCTCGATCGTGATCGAGCGGCTGCAGGCGCGCAATCTATTTCATGCCATATCGCACCCCTGCTCGTGACTTGGGATCGCACGCGGGCGAGCGCGTAGAGGAGGCAGGCAAAGGCGCGAGATAAGCCGTCTGATCTCATGATCGGACGACTGAGATCGGCAGAACATGAGTGCGCATTACGTGCGAGGAGGCGAGCGGCCGCGCGAGCGGTGCCCCACTACGCCCACGATGGGGCTTTAGCGACGGTTTTATCCATCACTAAAGACCCCTGATTTAATGTTTTTCAAATTAAAATGACAAAATTGCCCTTACTCCTTGCAACTATATAAGGAGACCCCCTCCACACGAAATTCTCATCCCTTCCTTCCCTTCTCTCCCTCTCCAAAGCTCAAGAGAAGCTTATCCTACACCCGGGATGCTTCTTGCGAGATAAAGTCAAATTTTTGTCCCCCTTTCGGAAGCGGATCCCTCGACGACAACGACATGTTGCCCCATTCCTATTCTTCCCGCTTCGTTCTCCTTCATCCTGCTCCGTCCTCCGTCGTCCAGGCGTCGTCCCATCCGGCTCGTCCTCCAAGCGACTGTCGAGGAGGATATCTCTCTCCCCATTCTTTTTACTGCTTTCTAAAATAGATTTACAACTTTCTAGAGTAGATTTACTGCTTTCTAGTGTAATCATTTTCCTACTTTCTAGTTGTAATGTTTAGTGTAACGAATAACCCTTCTGATAATGAATTCCATGTTCATTCTACATCACTTTTTGATTTTTGTTTGTAATATTCTCTCTCCCTCTCATTCTCTCTCTCTCATTCTCTCTCTCTCTTCTATTGAGTGTAAATAGATAGATAGTTTCTAGTCAATTAAATTACTTCGTGACAAATAAATCAAACGCATATTTTTAAATCAAACGTCCGCCTCCCTGTGTTCGACAGGGGATTTCTATTCCGGTATAAATTTTATTTGTTGAACACGAGTTCTTCGCTTTCATACTACGATGACAGGTTTTCAAAACCAAACATGTTAGCGTAGCAACCCGTGCGTTCAACATTTTGGCGCCATTACCGGGGAGGCGACGTTCTTTGATTTTTGTTTTTTTTGCATTTTCTAACTTACAAATCATTTACCTCACTTCTCTCCTTTCTTATTGTGATTGCAGGTACTCTTTCGAGACAAGTAAAAGTGGTAGATTGGAGTAAAGTGCTGTTGAAGGTTCTGTAAGTTATCCCCCACCTCCCACCCATTAGTTTTCATTTCATCACATAATAACACAAGCATCAATCAACCTTGGTGTTCTTATAAACTCTAAGGTTAGATTGTTTGTTGTTTGACACCTACACCCGCCCCAACCTCCACATTTAAAAAGAAAAATAAAAAAAAAGAAAAATCTCACAAAGGTACACAACTGCATTTGATTTTCAAACTCAACTGGTAAACCGATCTTTGGAGCTGGTACACACATCCAAGCACATAATTGAGTAGAAATCAGATTAGGTAATCACTTGTGTGCCTAATTAAGTGGTGCAACAGGCCAATTGTTTGAGTTGATTAGGCCGCACCACTGCAATTAAAATCAACTCATCAAGTAGCTGCCACTTAGGTTCAACTCTTAGGGATTTACCAGGCACTCCACATTCTTTTAAGTTTTAAAGTAAAACATCTTCACCTGTGTTTTCAAAACCTGGTGTGCCAACAAAACTTGTTTGAAAATACCAGAAGTTGAATCCTAAAAGCTACTAAACAAGATTTGAACCCTAAAATTCACCAAATCAAAAGTAATCTTGCTTGAAAATCATTTGTTGTGCACACACACACACATTAATCAATTATTAAAGGCACAACCCAGATAAAGGGCCCATCACATTCCAAAGCACATTCAAACCTAGCCCTAAATTAAATAGAGTAGACGTTGGCCTTAAGGATTCGACTCGCTCTTTAGAGCCCAGAACGAGATTATTTTAGATTAGTCTGTTTCTACTATTCAATCTGATGTCTAGCTAGGGGAGCAGAATCAAACGATCACGGCTGGGGGTACACTAGGAACTAGAGGCACAAGCCGAAGGAAGAACCTTCTCCCCAGTCCCTCCTTCTAACTGGTTGGATTGAATAGACAGAAGTAGATCAAATCGTTCCTTTATCTCAAGATGGGTTGTGGGAGTCTGTAGGTCTTTAGTCTAGCCCACTTAAGGACAGGTTTGATTGCTTGTATTGCAGGGTGCCTTTCTTCCTCCTATCTCTCATGAATCCTTCCACATATTGCACACATTCCCGCTCTTTCCCTTCTGTTTTGAATTATCCTCAACATGACGATTATCCCGACTCGTACTGTAATCAACCATCAATTAGTTGGAATAACTTGAATTGGGGATATAGTTCTGGATCTCCATGTTTAGGGTCTAACCCTGAACACTATGATTGTGATTTCTATCCTTCTCAAAGCCACATCGATTATAGAGCGTCACCCTTTCATGGACAACCTAATACGATCTACAATCAAGAAGGATACACTGATTCTTACCCATCATTTGATTACACTATCTCTAGGTCATCACCACCTTTTGAACAATCTGAAATGACCTATTATCAGGAAGGGTATAACGAATCTCAATTCGTTAACTCTGCACTGATCCCAAACCTACTTAACCCTGAACCAACTCATTTGGTTCAGGGTAACCAGGTTCAAGAGAAGGTTCTGGCTAACTTGAGGAATATCATACAATCTTTAGAAGTTTAGCCAATACCTTACATTGAGAGATTGGAGCCCCTGATTGAAATGATTGATGATTTGAACAAGTATTTGTTGGATTGACTCTAGGATGTTAAGGATAAGAACCCAGGTGAGTTTCTACTTAGGAAGTTAGCGAAATTGAGGATGAGATTTGTGGTTGCTTTAGTTCAATCATGGGATGATTCCCAGGATGAACTCCCTTCAAGAGAGCCAATGTCAGAACCTGCTCAGGCACCTGTTGGGGGGGACACGTGTTACAAGGCTGACCAGATTGAATGAGAGAAACCAATTATGGATGATCTAATTTCTTTACCTGAGATCCCTGAGTCAGGGTATGAGGAAACGTATGTCTCCTTGGAACAGAAAGTGACAGATGATTTTGGGACATACATTAATACGGATTTTGATTTCTTTGATTCTGATGGTGATGATTCAAGTTGCGAAGTCTCACGCGAGTTTATAGAACACGATTTCTGTGAGACGATTGAGATTGAGGAATCTGATAGATCATTTGATAGCCCAATAATTGAGGAAACTCTTATTGGGGCTCACATTACGGTTCAAGAATCACATTTTCTGGAGGATTCAATTCAAAGCCCTGATTGTTAGTTACACCCCATTGAGCTTATCAATGATTCTATTTCTGAGATAAATAGACCCAAGTTAATTCTGATTCATCCACATCATTTAGACTTGGAGATTTCAGATGGGGTGATTAATATACAAGAGGTCCTGGAATTTGACATGCTGAATGAGGAGGATAGGAGCCGGGAAATTTTGATTTGGGAAGCAAGTTCCGAAGGAAGTAGAAGATTGAGTCGAAGGGTTCCTATTAAGCTGAAACCATCAAACCAGGACCCTTACGACATTTGTTTTGAGGATGTCGAACCCAAGCACACATTCAATGATTATCCTTTTAAGCTTGATTTCTCTATAACCTGACTTTTTGGTTTTGGTTTGCATCCTCATAAATCGCAGGCCCGACCCCGCTTGCATACTGATTTTAGGTTTTGAGTAATTTTTATCCAGAACCTAGATATTCATGATTATGGGGTACGGGTCTGCACCACAATCTGGTCCACATCTGTAAGCATCTACTGGCAGGTCTGAGGTTTCATCTTTTTATTCTGATTCTGACTTGTACTTGTGAATTCTTTATTTCTCTTCTTTGTATAGTGTGCCTAGCTGAAGGCACTAAATTCAGCACGTATACAGTTCTTTTTAGTTTTTTTATCTCGAAGCGGACCTGACATTCATGCAATTCAGGTGCTTTCTATTCTATTCCACTTTGTTTTATGTCTTTTTAATATAATGAGGACATGGCATTAGATAGGCATGGGGGGTGGGCATTCATCTCTGAATTTTTTCGTCAGCTCCGTAGATTTGTTTTATTTTCTTTTATATATAAAAAAAATTGGATTTAAGAAAGAGAACTTAGGTTTAAGAAAATTTTCAATCTTTGGAAATACCACATTATGATTTGAACACAAAAACCCTTCAGGTCTTTGGACTTAATTAGCCTGTGTGCCTATTAAAATGTGGATTTGTTTTTCAAGTCCTCTCCACCTGAATTCTATTCTAATTGAAGTAAATAAGTTTGGTGATAAGTGCACGACTTATCAATCCACCCTCTGATTTGAGGAAACTTTAAGCCTAAAGCATCTACACACTATCTTGTCACTGACTCGTTAATCAACGGTTCTAACGGAAATTGGGTAGCTAATGAACCTTCTAAGGTGATATGGATGGCAAGTTATCGTGGGTAACAGCCTATAGGTAGGTTGTCCAGAGCCCAGTCACAGTACCTTTTTCTTTTTGCTGCCTTTAGGTAAATCTTAGACTAGGGAAGCCACCTACTTAAAAGAAAAAAAAGAGAAAAAGAGGAGAAAAGAAAAAAAAAAAGCCACACTTCGCCGCACGAGTATGGCTGGCAAGTTGTCAGTGGTAATAGCTCATCGACTAGTTGTCCAGAACCCAGCTCAATAGATGCACTGAAAATTCCCAAAACACTTAGGAAGAAGCAGAGAAGTAGAATAAACTGGGGAGATATACACTGGATTCACCCTTGTGTTGACCTCGTAAAAATAAAAGTAGGGAGAAAGCTACCAGTTGTAAATATACACCTTTAGGTAGAATTCTCTTTTTAAGGTCACCTAGAGGCGTAGAAATCTGAAGTCCGTTTTACTGCTGGTCAACGAGTCTATCACATTCACAATAAGATGCTTAGAACTTAGAGTTCTCATCAAATCTTAGGTGAGTTGAATGGCCGTAGAAAGCCACTCTTAGACCCTAAAACTTGAAAATCCAAAAAAAATTAGAAAAGAAGAAAAAGAGAAAAATAAAATTTTCTTTGAATAAGGTGAGGGCTTGAGGCAGTCTGCATTTTGGCAGATACTAGGGTACTGTTGTGTATTTGAAAGTTCAGATCCTAAGTAAACATTTTCTTAATGATTGAAAATAACTCAAGACCAAATAATCCAACCTGATTCTTTTATAAATAGCATATAGTTTTTGCTAGGAACTAGCAAAAGATAGGCATGGGGGTGTGATGTAAACATGTTTACATTGCATAAGATGTTTATTTATGCATGTTCTTAAGCATAGAATTGCATTGCATACTATAAATATTGCATAACATGCATCATCTTGCATTTAGATTAGTTTGAATAAATGGAGGTTAATTGTTTCCTTTTATGTTCATGGACAGGGCAAACTTTTTATCGGGGCCTCAAATAGAGGATCCAACCATACAGATGTGATCAGGGAGACGATTGGAGTTCAACGTCTCCAAGATTACCCTAATTAGACATCTGTAGCATCAGATAGAGACCGGGGAATCCTAGAAGATCAAGGGCCAAGATGGTGTGAATCCACACTTCAAACGACAAATCTGATCGCATAGATGGATTTAGATCGATGATCGCAGCCTAACGGCATGAAAATCGACTCAATCCGACAACTGTGGCACCATCTACATCATCCAGAAGATGGATGGCGCCATGTGGCACCATCTCATCTACCCAAACCGACCCAGCTGATCTTGAAGACCACAGCACGTTAGATCTGGACCGCACGATCGCGATCCAATGGCTGTGGGCAGTTGCACCTCAAAACACCCGCATGACCATTTCTCCTCCCCAACGCAGTGGGTGAATGCGCTTACGCGAGTGAGCGGTGCGTGTTCGAATCGTGGCGAGCGGCTGCTATGGCATGGGAGAGCGAGCTCCGCGACCACTCGATCGCGATCGAGCGACTGTGGGTGCTCAATTCATTTCACACCATATCGTACGCCTGCTTGTGACGCGGGATCGCATGCGGGCAAGCACGTAGAGGAAGCAAGCTCGTACGCCTACTTGTTACTGCTTTATAGAATAGATTTACTGCTTTCTAAAGTAGATTTACTGCTTTCTAGTGTAATCATTTTCCCACTTTCTAGTCGTAATGTTTAGTGTAACGAACAACCCTTCTGATAATGAATTCCATGTTCATTCTACATCTCTTTTTGATTTTTGTTTGTAATATTCTCTCTCTCTCTCATTCTCTTTCTCTCTTCTATTGAGTGTAAATAGATAGATAGTTTCTAGTCAATTAAATTATTTCGTGACAAATAAATCAAACACCTATTTTTAAATCAAACATCTGCCTCCCTGTGTTTGACCTAGGATTTATATTCCAGTATAAATTTTATTTGTTGAACACAAGTTCTTTGCTTTCATACTACGACGACAGGTTTTAAAAATCAAACACGTTAGCATAACAACTCGTGCGTTCACCACATACCACCCTAAATAGTTCATTAGCTACCCAGTTTTCAAAGAAATCGCTGAAAAGTGAGTCAGTGCAAAACATGTGTGTAGATGTTTAGGCTTAAAGTACCCCCAAATTAGAGGGTGGGTTGATAAGTCGCATACTTATCATCCCAATTTATTTACCAACTTAAAATGAATTTTAGTTGGCGAGGACTTGAGACTAAGTCCACATTCGAGTGGACACCTGGGATAATTAAGCCCGAAGACCTGAAGAGTCTAAGTGTTTAGGTCCTCTCATATCATTTCCTAATGTTAATAACTTCCAAATGCCTAAGTTCTCTTTTCTTAACTTCTTTCTTTTTTTATCTTTTTCAAATTTTCAAACTCTTTTTTTAATTTTATAAGAAACTAAAAGAAATTCTATGGAGTTAACAAAATGATTTCAGGAATTGATTATCCACCCCCGCATGCCTAAATAATGCAATGACCTCATTGTCAAAGCAAAGACTTGAAAAGGGCAGAGTAAACAGAATATCACCTGAATTTCGTGACAACCCGGTCAGCTCCATAGAGAGAAGCGAGTATACACAAACGCTAAGTTTATTGCCTTCAGGTAGGCATAATATACATACAAGGAAGAAATTGAGAATTCACAAGTGCGGGTTAGAATTAAAATAAAAAGATTGGTCCTCAAACCCGTCAGCAGAAGATGTCCACAGACGTGGACCATATTATAGTGCAGACCCATGCCCTAGGGTCGAGAGGTTCTAAGGTTCTAGATGAAAATCACCTAGAATCGAAGGTTGTTAAGCTTGCAGGGCTGGGCCTGCGATTTTGTGGTGTGCAACCCAAGACAAAAATAGCGGACAATAGGTAGATCTAGTTCACTAGTTTCAAATGTCCACTTAACATTCTGCTCAGAAAAATAATCAGTTATTCCAGGCTTGGGTCTCACGTGAAAGATATCATAAGGGTCCGTATAGAAGATAGGTGGTTTCAAGTCAATAGGTACCCTTATATCCAGAATCGTAGTTCCCTTAGAATTAGCCTACCGGATTTTTATTGCCAAATTCCTATCCTCCAAAATCAAGTGCTCAAGTTCCAGGACCTCCAAATCATTGTATGCCCCATCTAAAGTGCCCAAGTTCAACAATTGCGGCTGAATCAGGATTGACTTGGGCGTAATGATCTTAGAAGTCAGCTCTTTGGGGTGCAGATGAGGACTGGGGTCACTGATTGAATCATCAAGATTTGGACCCACCAAGCTAACCCCAACCGAATCCAAATCTTCAGTGAATGGGCTATCAAATGGTTCATCAGATTCCTCATGCCCATTTGTCTCACTAAAATCATTTTCCTTATGCTCAAGTAAAACTTCAACTAAAGATTCTTCACCCTCAGAGTCAAAGAATTGATGATCCTCATTTATATGTCTCAAAATCATAAATCATTTCATGATCGAAGGAGACATAATTTTCTTTGTTTCCTGACTTGGGGATCTTAGGTGAATCAATCGGTTCATCCTCAAATGGTTGCTCTAGCCAATTTGGTCATGTCCAGTCTCAGAATATGTATCCCCCTGATAGGTGTCTGAGTGGGTTTAGACATTGGCTCTTCTGAAGGGGGTTCATCTTGAGAATGATCCCAAGATTTGACTAGGGCAACCACCAATTTCATCCTCAACCTCGACAATTTCCTAAGAAGAAACTCACCCAAGTCCCTATCCCTAACACTTTGGAGCAAATCTAATAGAGAACTATTAAGTTCATCAATCATTTTGATCATAGGCTCCAGTGCTTCAGTGCATGGTGTTGGCTGAGCTTCTAAAGATTGTATAGTGTTTCGCAAATTAGCCAACACCCTATCCTAGATCTGGTTCACCTGAATTGACTAGTTCGGTTCAGGTTTGGGTGGTTTCAAGTTAAATCTAAGGGAGTTAAGATGTCGAGGTTCTTGGGTTGCTCCCTGATAGTAGGTTGTCTCGGGTTGTTCAAAGAGTGGTGATGACCTATTTTCAATGGAATACTGGGGAGGGTAGGTGTTATAATCAGCATATTCTTCCTGATTGTAGATCGGGTTGGTTTTTTCATCAAAGGATAGAGATCCATAATCATTGTAGGTTTGGGAAGGATAGTAATCATAGTCTTGTTGTCCAGGGTTAGGCCCTGGACACTGAGGTCCAGATTCGTATCCCCAATCAAGGTTATCCCAGCTAGTGGATGGGTAATTACAAGTCAAGTTGGGATAGTAATCATATTGGGGATATGTGGTGGTAGGAGGGTGGGATGGGAAATGCGTGTAGGATGCAGAAGGGTACATAGTGGGCTAGGAGGGAAATCAGAAGAGAGAAAGGAGCCCTGTAGTACAAGCAATCAACCCTATCCCTTGGTGGGTTAGCTTAAAGACCTACAGACTCCTAAAACCCATCTTGAGATTATAAACAATTTGGTCTACTTTTATCTGGTCAATCCAACCAGTTAGAAGGAGGGACTGAGGGGAAGGTTCTTCCCTTGGCTTGCACCTCCAGTTCCTAGTGTACCCCTCAGCTGCAGTCGTTTGACGCTACTCCCCTAACTAGACATCATATGGACCAGTAGAAGCAAATTAATTGAAAAGAAAATCTCAGTCTGAGCTCTGAAGAGCGAATCAATCCTTAAGGCCAACGTATACTCAATTTTAATTAAGCTTGGGATGATTGTGCTCTTGGAATGTGATGGGCCCTTTAGATGGGTCGTGCCCTTAATGATCAATTAAAATGTGTGTGTGTGCACAACTAGGGTTTGCAAACAAGGTTATTTGATGATGTGTCTTTTAGGGTTTAACCTTGTTTAGTAACTTTTAGGGTTTAATTCTTAGGTTGGTTCAATCAAGGTTTAGTAGAGCACTCCAAGTTTTGAAAACACGGGTGATGATATGTTCCTTTAAAAATAAAAAATAATGTGGAGTACTTGGTTCAGCCCTAAGAATTAACCCTAAGTGGCAAGCTACTGATGAATCACTTTTAATTTGAGTGGTGCAGCCCAAACAAAACAATCAATTGGCCTATTCGCACCACAGATTAAGTCACACTATGTCTTAGCCTAATCAGATTTCTACTCACTTATGTGTTTTGAGTTGAAGTGTATCGGGTCCATAGGTTAGATCCTGGTTAAGTGGTAGAATCAAAGTGGAGTGGTGTGCCTTAAGTCGAGAGTTGTGGGTGTTAAGGTGTGTCTCTTTCAAAAACTCGCACAATCAGATAACACTTTTTTTATTTATGTGGATGGTGAGGTAAGTGGAGGTGGCAAACAAACAACCAAATCTATCCTAGGGTTTATAAAAAGCACCTAAGATGATTTGGGTTTGAGTTGTTAGGTTATGGAATGAAAATTAAGGTGGCGGTGGTGTGGGGGACACTTACAAAACACTCTACCCGCACTTTACTCTGGTCTACCACACTTGGATCTCCATGCTAGGGTACCTGCAAGACAATAGATTAGAGATAAGCAGGGTTAGTGTTATGTAAATAAAAAGAAGTGCAGAAAATAATAAAGTAAATTTCGTTGCCTCCACGGAAATGGCGGCAAAATGATCGCACGCATTTCGCGAGTTTGAAATTAGGGTTATAAGTAGCCCGTCGTCATAGTTGCAAAACTCGTGGTCAAATAAAATTTATACCGAAACTTCACAGGAGTCCCAGGTCAAACACAGGGAGGCAACATTTACTTTAATTGAAAATCACACTTCGATTTGTTTCTTTTTGGTATTTTAGGGTTTTGTTATTTTTTTTGGAATTTTTGCAAGAAGAAGACAAGCAGAATGAATCACCAGAGATATGGAACAAATATGATATAGATATCACTTCAATGTCAATTACAATCAACTTTGAAAGCATAAAAGGAGAGGGAGGTGAGAAGGAATCTCCCGAATCAGCTCTTCGGCGAGACGACGACGCCTGGCAGAAGCTTGGATGAAGGAGGTGAGGAGCAATACAACAGAGGTGAGATGTAGGAGGACCTTGGGTAGAGGAAAGCTTCAGTGTGGCTTCGGAATGGATGTGAGAAGGCGGAGATGATCTACTACCGGAATGTAGGTAGGAGGATAGCTCCAAGGTGACCTATGAATAGGGATGCGAAGATGGATGAATATTTGGTGAGGTAGAGGTTTGCTACACTAATAGGAGCCTTGGGAGCTTGAGAGCAAGCTCTAACAGAGCGTTGGTAGGCTTGCTAGAGCTTGGGAGTAGGTGGGAGTAGAGTAGGTAGAGATGGCTTAGAAGGGAGGGGGTGATAAGTCCAATTTATTGGACATTTATTTGGCTTAAGTACATATGGAATACATTTCCTTATAGTTTAATGACCTAAGCTAAGTAGTAGTTAATCTTAGCTTATGAATATTTTTGTATCTACTTTGCATTCTAATACATACATTTATACTTCTTATTTGATATGTGCATGCAGAGAAAAAAAATAAAAGTATATGATGTAAACACATTTACATTACTTAAAATGTTTATTTATGCATGTTCTTAAGCATAGGATTGCATTTCATGATATAAATATTGCATAACATGCATCATCTTGAATTTAGAGTAGTTTGAATAAAATGGAGGTTAATTGTCTCCTTTTATGCGCTTGGACAGGGCAAACATTTTATTGGAGCCTTGGATCAAAGATCCAATCGTATGGATGTGATCAGGGCGACGATTGGAGTTCAACGACTCCAAGATCGCCCTAATCGGGCATCTGTAGCATCAGATAGTGACCGGGGAACCCTATAAGATCAAGGGCCAGGATGGTGTAAATCTACACTTCAGATGACAAATCCGACCGCACAGATGAATTTGGATCGACGATCGCAGCCCAACAACACAAAAAATCGAGTCAATCCGACATTTGTGGCACCATCTACAACTTCCAGAAGATGGACGGCCAAGATGGCACCACGTGGTGCCATCTCGGCCTCCCAGACGGCCACATGCAACCTTTGAAGACCCCACACCCGCTTGCTTTCCGCCGTTGGATCTCGATCCAACGGCTGTGGTCAGCCGCGCTTAAAAGCGTCCTCTCGACCATCCGTGCCTCGCAGCGCAGCGGTCGAGCGCGCTTACGCGAGCTGAGGGCGCGAGTTCGAGCCGCAGCGAATGTGAGGAAGGTGTGGGCGTGCGGGCGGTGACGGGTGTTGGATCGCGATTGGACGACCGTTAGCGCTCAATTGAGTTTACACGCTATTGAACGCGCGGCGTCACGCGCGATCGCAAGTGCCAGGCGAGCGCAGCAGCGGGCAGAGATGCATCTTAAGGCATCCGATCTCGCGATCAGACGACTGAGAATCAAAGAACATGCGTGAGCGTTGTGCGCGGGCAGCTGAGGAGGCGCGCGTGGGCGCGGGAGCTACGCCCACGTTGGGGGCTTTAGTCACGGATTTATCCGTCAGTAAAGGCCCCTCATTTATTATTTTGAAGATGTAATGACCATTTTGCCCCCACTCCTTGCAACTATAAAAGGAGACCCCCTCCATGCGAAATTCTCATCCCTTCCTTCTCTTCTCTACCCCTCCAAAGCTTAAGAGAAGCTTGTCCCACACCCGGGATGCTTCTCGCGAGATAAAGTCCAAATTTTCGTCCCCCTTCGGAAGTGGATCCCGTGACGACGACGGCGTGCTACTCCGTTCCTGTTCTTCTGCTTCATCCTCCTTCATCCTGCTTCGTTCTCCTTCGTCCAGGCGTCGTCCCTTCCGGCTCATCCTCCAAGCAACCATCGAGGAGGATTTCTCTCTCCCTATTCTTTTTACTGCTTTCTAGTATAGATTTACTGCTTTCTAGTGTAGTTCTGCTCATCCTCCAAGCAATCGTCGAGGACATTTCTCCCTCCATTGTTTTAATGCTTTTTAGAGTAAATTTATCGCTTTCTAGTGTAATTGTTTTATGCTTTCTAGTTGTAATGAACAATCTCCTCAATGATAAATTCTTTGTTTATTGTACATCTCATTTTGATTTCTATGTGTAATATTCTCTCTCTCTCTTACCCTCTCTCTCTCTTCTATTTATTGTAACTAATTAGATAGTTTTAAATTGAATTACTTCGTGACAAATAAAAAGAAACGCGTAGTTTTTAAATCAAACGTCCGCCTCCCTGTGTTCGACTCGGAATTTCAATTTCGGTATAAATTTTATTTGTTGAACACGAATTCTTCACTTTCAAACTACAACGATAGGTTTTCCAAAACCAAACATGTTAGCGTAGCGATTCACACGTTCAACATTTTGGCGCCGTTGCCGGGGAGGCAACGATCTTTGATTTCTCTTCGCATTTTGTAACTTACAAATCATTTACCTCACTTCTCTCCTTTCTTATTATGATTACAGGGACTCTTTTGAGATGGGCAAAAGCAGTATATTGGAGTAAAGTGCTGTGGAAGGTTTTGTAAGTTATCCCCCATTCTTTCCCCCTCCATAGATTTCATTCGCCACATTAAATCCAAATTCCAATTAACCTAGGTTTTTGCATAAATCCTAGGAATAGTTTGGTTGTTTGGATTTCCACTCACATTCATTCCACCCTCTTTCATAAAAAAAAATGACAAAAAGATAATCTTGTGGGGTAATTTTCAACAAACACACAACACACCCACATTCAAGGCACTTGATCAACTTGATTTGTTTTCTACTCAACCGGGTTCTGATCTGTGGAACCGGTACACACAAAGCAATACATAACAGAGTAGAAATCATTCTAGGTTAACTATTTTTTTTGAGTGCCTAACTTAGTGGTGTATCTGTGGCCAGTTGTTTGAGTTGTTTGGGCCGCACCACTTCAAATAAAATAAACTCATCAAGTAGCTGCCACTTAGGTTCAACTCTTAGGGATTTACCAGGCACTCCACATTCTTTTTAAGCCTTAAAGGAAAACATCTTCACCTGTGCTTGCAAAACCTGGTGTGCCAATGAAACTTGTTTGAAAACACCTAAATTTGAATCCTAAAAGCTACTAAGCAAGATTTGAATCTTAAAATTCACTGCATCAAAAATAATCTTGCTTGAAAACCACTGGTTGTGCATGCACACACAAATCAATCAATCATTAAGGGCACAACCCATTTAAAGGGCCCATCACATTCCAAAGCACATTCAAACCTAGCCCTAAATAAAACAGAGTAGACGTTGGCCTTAAGGATTGGACTCGCTCTTCAGAACTCAGAACGAGATTATTTTCGATTAGTCTGTTTCTGCTGTTCAATCTGATGTCTAGCTAGGGGAGCAGAGTCAAACGATCGCGGTTGGGGGGTACACTAGGAACTGGAGGCGCAAGCCGAAGGAAGAACCTTCTCCCCACTCCCTCCTTCTAACTGGTTGGATTGAATAGACAGAAGTAGATCAAATCGTTCCTTTATCTCAAGACGGGTTTTGGGAGTCGGTAGGTCTGTAGGCTAACCCATTTAAGGATAGGTTTGATTGTTTGTATTGCAGGGCACCTTTCTTCCTCCTATGTCTCATGAATCCTTCCACATATTTCACGCATTCCCGCTCTTTCCCTCCTGTTGTGAATTATCCCAACTTGTACTATAATCAACCATCAGTTAGTTGGTATAATTCGGATTGGGGATACAGTTCCGGACCTCCGTGTTTAGGGTCTAACCCTGAACACTTTGATTCTGATTTCTATCCTTCTCAGAGCTACATCGATTATAGATCGTCTTCCTTTGATGAATAGCCTAATACGATCTACAATCAAGAAGGATACACCGATCCTTACCCATCCTCTGATTTCATTGTCTTTAGGTCATCACCATCTTTTCAACAATCTGAAATGACCTATTATTAGGAAGGGTATAACGAATCTCAATTCGTTAATTCCCCTTCATTGAGCCCAAACCCGCCCAACCCTGAACCAACTCATTTGGTTCAGGTTAACCAGGTTCAAGATAAGGTTCTGGCTAACTTGAGGAATATCATTCAATCTTTAGAAGTTCAGCCAATACCTTGCATTAAGAGATTGGAGCCCCTGATTGAAATGATTGATGAGTTGAATAAGTCTTTGTTAGATTGGCTCCAGGATGTTAAGGATAAGAACCCGGGTGAGTTTTTACTTGGGAAATTAGCAAAATTGAGGATGAGATTCGTGGTTGCTTTGATTCAATCATGGGATGATTCCCAGGATTAACCCTCTTCAGGAAAGCCAATGATAGAACCCACTCAGGCACCTGTTGGGGGGGACACGTGTTACGAAGCTGACCAGATTGAATTAAAGCAATCAATTAAGGAAGATCTGATTTCTTCACCTGAGATCCCTGAGTCGGGTTAAGAGGAAACGTATGTCTCCTGGGAACAGAAAGTGCAACTGATTTTGGGACATACATTGATACGGATCCTGATTTCTTTAGTGAAGATTCAAGTTGCGAAGTCTCACGAGAGTTTTCTGAACATGATTTCAGTGAGACGATTAGGCCTGAGGAATCTGATAGATCATTTAATAACCCAATAACTGAGGAAATTGATCTTATTGGGGCACACATTACGGATCCAGAATCGCATTTTTTGGAGGAATCAATTCAATGCCCTGATTATCAGTTACACCCCGTTGAGCTTATCGATAATTCTGTTTCTGAGATAATTAGACCCAAGTCAATTCTGATTCTGCCACATCATTTAGACTTGGAGATTTCAGACGGGGTGATGAATATACAAGAGGTCCTGGAATTTGATATGCTGAATGAGGAGGGTAGGAGCTGGGAAGTTCTGATTTGGGAAGTTAATTTTGGAGGAAATGGTAGATTGAGTCGAAGGGTTCCTTTTAAGCTGAAACCATCAAATCAGAACCCTTACGACATTTGTTTCAAGGATGTTCAACTCAAGCACACATTCAACGATTATCCTTTTGAACTTCAATTCTCTGTAACCCAACTTTTTGGTCTTGGGTTGCATCCTCATAAATCGCAGGCCCGACCCCGCTTGCATTCTGATTTTAGGTTTTGGGTAATTTTATCCAGAACCTAAGATATTCTCGATTATGGGGTGTGGGTCTGCACCACAATCTGGTCCACATCTGTGGACCTCTGTTGACAGGTCGGAGGATTCTTCTGTTTATTCTAATTCTGACCTGCACTTGCGAATTTTTCATTTCTTTCCTTGTATTATGTGCCTAGCTGAAGGCACTAAACTCAGCACATATACAGTTTTTCTTAGTTTTCATCTCAGAGCGAACTTGACATTCACACAATTCAGGTGCTTTCTGTGGATTCTTCCCTACCAGGAGGGGTGACGTAATAATTGCAGAAATAAAATATAAAAAATCTCACAAAATACAATCACACAAAGTACACAAAGATTTTTAGGTGGAAATCCAAACCGGGTGAAAACCACCACCTAACCCTCTCGAGTTAGGATTTTCCGATCAACCAAGTTGATCAAAATCCACTAAACGAATCACTTTAAACGAGGGTGATTCAACCTCAATTACAACCACGCTACAAGTGCGAGGGTAGCGTTCCTCAACCCCTTCTCTTCACGAGAAGGATTTTGTCCCATGAAGGAGACGGGAATTCGCAAAGCAAATACCCAACCAAATAACAAAGATAAAATAACAAATAGTCCTATAGAGCCAACAAAGTAATTTTAAAGCTAAGCTTCTATAGGAATTAAGAAACTCCCCTTTGCAAGGAGTGCGTCGAGTCGATGACGCGGGTGCGTGAGCCACGTGATGGCGCAATGTTGCTCTCGTGAATTATGGCGGGAGAGCGGGTGCGCAAAATAGCTTGATGCTCTCTAGATGTAGAACTAGAGCTTAGAGAGCAAGAGAGACACAAAATGGTTTGAAAGTATATTGCAAGGTGTGTGTCTTATGTTTTTAGACGTGTAAAAGCTCCCCTCTATTTATAGAGGCCTTGGAAGGCTTGGAAAAGCTTCCATAGCAGTTGGGTGCAAAGCCCAAGTGAATCAACCCGAAATCAGGAATAATCATTGCACTGACAGGGTTATCAGACGTCTGATTCTGGCATCAGATGTCTGGAAGACCACTTTAAGACGTCTGAAAATAAGGTCAGACGTCTGATTTTGGGTGGGTCTCTTCCTGACTTGAATCAGATCTAAACAGGGTTCTAGCGCAAGTCCATCAGATGACATACAGGACGTCTGGCACTATGTCTGGACATCTGGAAACCTACTTTTTCGTGGGAATGGATTTGCAACGGCTAGAAAATCTCTGAGAAGAGATTTTCAGGTCAGTCGAGGCAAAACAGTCAATTATCAGACGCCTGGAAAGGCCTATGGACGTCTGATAAGGCTCTAACGGTCATATTCTTGAGTGTTCGCTAAGCCAGCCAACGGTCCACTAATTGGACGTCTGGCAAATTCATCAGATGTCTTCTAAGACATCTGGTCTAAGGTCTGGACGTCTGATTTCATCAGACAGAACTACCAGGTCCAGCCTAAATGTTTATCAGACGTCTGAATCAATAGTCAGAAGTCTTAAAACACATTATTAGACATCTGATCTTGGAATTAGACGTCTGGAAATGCTGTTTGAACCCTATATTGGCTTTCTAAGTTCTCTACAGAAAACCTAAGTATTCTAGGGTTGTGCCGGTGTTCCTAGGACTACTGTTAGGGTACTTTGAGGCTCTCTAACATAATTTTCTAAGGAAATAAAGAGAAAGAAAATAACGACAAATGTACATGAAAGGAATAAAATGGAATTCTATCCTATTCTTCTTGTCCTTCCATCTTCAATCTATCGCTCCTCGAATCCATCCTGGATGCGAGCTCGAATTCCGTCTAATCACGTCTCCATTTGCAATTGACCTGAAATCTAGGACTCCAAGTGCCAATGTTAAACGACACGTGTTTTGTTATCATCAAAACAAACGATCGCGGTGCTCTAGCACCAACACTTTCTTCACTTTTCCACTCTGTTTTATGTCTTTTTAATACAATGAGGACATTGCATTAGATAGGCATGGGGGGTGTTGATATTTATCTCTGAATTCATTCGTTAGCTCCGTAGATTTGTTTTATTTTCTTTTATAAAAAAAATCTGAATTAGGAAAGAGAATTTGGGTTTAAGAAAATTTTCAATCTTAGGAAATACTACATTAAGATCTGAACACAAAGACCCTTCAGGTCTTTAGACTTAATTAGCCTGTGTATCCACTAAAATGTGGATTTGTCTTTGAGTCCTCGCCATCTTAATTCTATTATAATTGGAATAAATAAGTTTGGGTGATAAGTACACGACTTATCAACCCACCCTCTGATTTGAGGGAATTTTGAGTCTTAAGCATCTACACACTTTCTTTGCATTGACTCGTTGTTCGGCGATTTTAACGGAAATTGGGTGGCTAATGAACCTTCTAGGGTGATATGGCTGTCAAGTTATCATGGGTAATAGCCCATAGGTAGGTTGTCCAGAGCCCAATCACTGGACCTTTCTCTTTTTGCTGCCTTTAGGTAAATCTTAGACCAGGGAAGCCACCTACTTAAAAAAAAAAGACAAAGAAAAGAAAAGAAAAAAAAATCAAAAAGAAAAGGAGAAAAAAAAAGAAATAAGCCACACTTCGCCGCACGAGTATGGATGGTAAGTTGTCAGTGGTAACAGCTCATCGACCGGTTGTCCAGAACCCAGCTCAGTAAATGCACTAAAAATTTCCAAAACACTTAGGAAGAAGCGGAGAAGTAGAATAAATCGAGAAGATATACACTGGATTCACCCTTGTGTTGACCCCGTAGAAAAATAAAAGTAGGGAGAAAGCTACCGGTTGTAAAGATACACCTTTAGGCAGAATTCTTTTTGAGGTCACCTAGAGGCGTAGAAATCCGAAGTTCGTTTTAATTGCCGATCAACGAGTCTATCACATTGACAATAAGATGCTTAAAACTTAGGGTTCTCATCAAATCTTGGGTGAGTTGAATGGCTGTAGAAAGCCACTCTTAAATCCTAAAATTTGAAAAAAAAAAAAAAAAAAAAAAATTAGAAAAGAGTAAAAAGAGAAAAAGAAAATTTTCTTTTAATAAGGTGAGGGCTTGAGGTGGTCTGCATTTTGGCTGGTACCCAGGCACTGTTATGTCCTTGAAAGTTCAGTTCCTAAGTAGATAATTTCTTAATGATTGAAAATAACTTAGGTCCAAATAATCCAACCTAATTCTTTTATAAATAGCATATAGTTTTTACTAGGGACTAGCAAAAGATAGGCATGGGGGTATGATGTAAACGCATTTACACTACTTAAAATGTCTATTTATGCATGTTCTTAAGCATAGGATTGCATTCATGATATAAATATTACATAACATGCATCATCTTGCATTTACAGTAGTTTGAATAAAATGGGGGTTAATTATCTCTTTTTTGTGCTTGGATAGGGAAAACATTTTATCAGAGCCTCAGATCAAAGATCCAACCATATGGATGTGATCAGGGCGACGATTGGAGTTCAACGACTCCAAGATCGCTCTAATCGGGCATCTGTAGCATCAGATAGTGACCGGGGAACCCTAGAAGATCAAGGGCTGGGATGGTGTAAATCTGCACTTCGGATGACAAATCCGACCGCACAGATGAATTCGGATCGACGATCGCAGCCCAACGACATAAAAATCGAGTCAATCCGACATCTGTGGCACCATATACAACTTCCAGAAGATGGACGGCTAAGATGGTGCCACGTGGCACCATCTCGGCCGCCCAAACGGCAGCATGCAACCTCTGAAAACCCCGCACCCGCTCGCTCTCTGCCATTGGATCTCGATCCAACAATTCTAGTCAGCCGTGCTTAAAAGCGTTTGCTCGACCATCTGCGCCTCGTAGTGCAGCGGTCGAGCGCACTTATGCGAGATGCGGGTGCGGGTTCAAGCCGCAGCGAAGGTGAGGAAGGCGTGGGCGTGCGGGAGATGGCGGACGTTGGATCGCGATCGGACGACCATCAGCTCTCAATCGAGTTTACGCGCTATTGAATGCGCGGCGTCACGCGCGATCGCACGTGCCATGCGAGCGCAGCAGCGGGCGGAGATGCGTCTTAAGCCGTTCGATCTCGCGATCGGACGGCTGAGAATCAAAGAACGTGCGTGAGCATTGTGTGTGGGCAGCTGAGGAGGTGCGCGTGGGCGCGGGAGCTACGCCCACGTTGGGGGCTTTAGTGACGGATTTATCCGTCACTAAAGACCCCTAATTTATTATTTTGAAGATGTAATGACATTTTGCCCCCACTCCTTGCAACTATAAAAGGAGACCCCCTCCATACAAAATTCTCATCCCTTCCTTCTCTTCTCTACCCCTCCAAAGCTCAAGAGAAGCTTGTCCCACACCCAGGATGCTTCTCGCGAGATAAAGTTCAAATTTTCGTCCCCCTTCAGAAGTGGATCCCGCGACGATGATGGCGTGCTGCTCCGTTCCCGTTCTTCTGCTTCATCCTCCTTCGTCCTACTTCGTTCTCCTTCGTCCAGGCGTCGTCCCGTCCGGCTCGTCCTCCAAGCAACCTTCGAGGAGGATTTCTCTCTCCCTATTCTTTTTACTACTTTTTAGTATAGATTTACTGCTTTCTAGTGTAGTTCTGCTCGTCCTCCAAGCAATCGCTGAGGAGGACATTTCTCCCTCAATTCTTTTAATGCTTTCTAGAGTAAATTTATCGCTTTCTAGTGTAATTGTTTTATGCTTTCTAGTTGTAATGAAAAATCTCCTCAATGATAAATTCTTTGTTTATTATACATCTCATTTTGATTTCTATGTGTAATATTCTCTCTCTCTTACCCTCTCTCTCTCTTCTATTTATTGTAACTAATTAGATAGTTTTAAATTGAATTACTTCGTGACAAATAAAAAGAATTGCGTAGTTTTTAAATTAAACGTCCGCCTCCCTGTGTTCGACCCGGAATTTCAATTTCGGTATAAATTTTATTTGTTGAACACGAATTCTTCGCTTTCAAACTACAACGACAGGTTTTCTAAAACCAAACACGTTAGCGTAGCGATTCGCATGTTCAACAGTGTAATAGGTGGCTGGACATGAATTAGCATTTGAAGGAGGGTATAACCATGATTGTCCCTCACCGCCGCTCCCTCTACCAGCGTTCAAATCTAGCAGTTGTGCATGCAAAGGAGGAGGCGGCCGTTGTGGATCTGGAACTTTATCTTATCGAGGGTTTGAGGCATAAGGCATGGGCCCTCTCCACCGTGAAGAGAGCATACACCGCAGCCGGTCCCATGCACTATGAGCCCCTCACCGACCGCAGGTAGCTGTGCACCCTCTCACCGCTCTCACCGTAGCCAACAATAGCGCACAACACCAACCCCTCTATGCACCATAGCCCATTGCGAGTGCCTTCGTACGTGCGCGCAGCCAACGACCTCAGCCTCCAACCTCATTGCGCGGCCAGTCCACACGAAGCCATTCCCTCACACATG
The DNA here is from genome assembly GCA_037157565.1 of Thalassia testudinum. Taxonomy (NCBI): domain Eukaryota; kingdom Viridiplantae; phylum Streptophyta; class Magnoliopsida; order Alismatales; family Hydrocharitaceae; genus Thalassia; species Thalassia testudinum. The sequence continues at coordinate 73,908,591 of JAZHRO010000024.1, read as the reverse complement.
CACTAGCTCCTTGCACAGTAGCCTCCTCGCACACACCCACCTCCACAGCCGGTCTCTTCCCTTCCTTATCTTCCCCATCATCTTCAACCTCTACAACCAAGCCGAAGCAACCCATCACCGCCGAGTTCCACCTTCACGTAATCAGCTGCTCTGCCCTCCTTTCTATACACCATCGACGCCTCTGGACTCCCCTCACCTTCACGAGCACCTCCAAGTGTTCAGACACGCCAACCGCCATCACTGTCGTCCTCTCGACCAACCACCCGCCAATGACCACTTCTGCCAGCCAACCACCACCAAGCATCATCGACCACTCTGCGACCACCAACATGAATCCCTTGCCCTGGCTGACCTTCACCAAGCTTCGTACGCCCGGCCGTGCTTCCTCGTTGGCATGGGCACAAGGGGAATTCATCCCCTCTTTCTCAATAGTAAATGTCCTATTTGTTTTTACCAAATATGCCATTGCTGTGAGAACTATTGAGATATTTGATGGATAATTTTTATTGAGTGATTATTGCATGCTTGCCCTCAAGTTCCAAAGTATTTCCCCCATGCATTCATATCCTTATATGTTGACTTTGGTCTCTATATAAATGCATGAAATGTCGACAAACTTAAAGGAGGAAGAACTATATCTTGGAATTTAATTACATTATATGCCATTGTGATTTATTTTAGGAAAGGAAAATTACGTATATAGCCTCGCATTCTGAAATTATTGTGTCTTCTTCTTTTTGTCGTATTTCACATCGAATTTGAGCACGAATCTTGCACTCAATTAGATGAATACTAGCAAAATAATAGTGGATTTATTGCTTATGTTCCTCCCTATGGATACGACCTAACTCTTCCTGGTTAGTTTGATTGAAATTTTTTTGTTTGGGATTTTCCACCACGATCTACACATTACAACGACATGGTATTCTGATACAGTATTCTTTCAAGTGAAAATGCTCGACCAAATGGTGTCGTTGCCGAGGAGGCAACAAATGCAATAATTTCACCTGATTTTTATTTCTGATTATTTCTCATTGCACAGTGATATGACTAGTTGTTATCTTTTCTGAGCGAGGAATCTGTGGAGGTAACAGGTGCAACTGGGAGACGACGCCGACCTTGAGCGACGCCCACACGTGGGGAAGACGCAGGAGATTTGGATCTCGCTTTCATAAGGGATTCTCCTTCGTCACAAATTTTATTTCTGTTTTCTTGCTCTTGTAGTAATTGGGGCTGAATTTTTGGGGGTCTGTCCCCACATTCTTTAGCTACTAGGGTTCACATTCTTCTGCTTGTGTGATTCATTTTCTACTTGCTTGCCTCTAAAACAAACACAATAAAATACCGAGCTGCCTGTTAGGAGTTGCATGCCCCTAGGTGCATGCATTTCGGAGTGATTGAGCAGCACATTAGATGTCATTGTTGCATTGCGAGCATAGTTGCACGAAGATTGCTGGAGGCAGGTACACCTTTCTAACTTTTTGCATCTAGCTCCTATTCATGCATTTTCATTAGGGTTAAAATTCAAGACCATAAGGCTAAGTGAAATTACTTTATGCAATGGTCACCTAACTGCAATTGGGACTGATAATCAGATTTGACCTTAAAACCAAATCACACTTGATTTGATTAAAAGGGACTTGTCTGCATTTTCAAAATAAAAATGATTTGCGGTGTGATGCACACGTCTGGCACTGAGCACGCACATTAGGCATTGCACTAAGGCTCGATCCCTTAAGGCTATAGGCACCGATCTCTTTATCGGTGTAGACCCTCCTATCATGCTTTGTGGTGGTAGTACTATCTTTTGACCAAGTGTTTTGATACTTCACAAAGGGAGGCACCCCTTAAATGAACAAAAGGATAGTTAAGAGGCACCGCATATGCATCGCCTCAAAGGAAGGGTTCTCCCTACTTGCATCCCTTTGTTCGTCCTTGGAGTAACTTCTCACTTGATCAGCTGGGAGTATCATCTAAGCAAAGTATAGGTCCTAGGGCACTCGAAGGTTGAATTAGGTCACTTAATTGCAGTGAATAACTTGTTTGGCCATCTGTATCAACGAATTCTACCTATGCAACAAAGAAGGTTAAGATCTTAAGTCATCACCCCTCTTATAACACTTACGTGGGAACGGAGGGATAAGCCTTGACCTTTTGACCTATCTTTGGAGTGGAGGTTTCACTTACTCAGTCAACAAGAACTCGAATTGTGATTGATATTGTATGCTTGGTAGATGCTCTCTTGAGGGCAGTCTAGTGTTTGATCCTGAGCCTGAGAGAATTCTTAGGAGTGCCCACCAAGGAGAGAAAAGAGAAGACATGGCTTATCAAGGATCCAATAAACAAAGGACCCTAAGGGACTATTTTATTCCAACCAACCAACCCGCTCAAGAATTGAGACGACTTGCAGGGGATAATATATATGAGATCAAGAGCAATACCATATCTTTGTTGCCTTCCTTTTATGGTACTACTAGGGAGGACCCCTACTGGCATTTGGAGGAATTCAACGAGGTCTGTTCCACGATGAAGCCCCAGGGCTTTACTGATGAAGCCCTAATGAGGACTCTATTTCCATTCTCCCTAAAGAATAAGGCCAAGCATTGGTATCATACCCTCGATGCAAGGGTAAATGATTGGGCCACCCTTAAGGGAGAATTCTTGGAAAAGTATTTTCCTATGAGTAAGACCAACCATTACAGAAGAGAGATTATGGGTTTTACTCAACAGGAAAGGGAGCAATTTCATGAGACTTTGGAGCACTTTAATGACCTTCTTAGGTTATGCCCCCACCATCAAGTGCCAAGATGGCTGTTGGTCGAAAGGTTCTATAACGGATTATCTGAAAGGCATAGGCAAACCATCGATGCGGCCTGTGCAGGAACCTTCATGACCAAAACTGAGGATGAAGCCTGGGCATTATTTGAAACATTAATTGACAACTCCATACATATGTCCTCTGCCTATCAAGAAAGAAAACCATCAATCTTGCAGAGGAAGATAGAGGTCCATGAAGGCGGGGCTACTCAGGATTTGGCTTATCAGATTCAATTATTGAATAAAAACTTTGATAGGCTTTTAGCAAACCCCAGCATGGACCCACAAGCAACCTCTATCTTTCAGGGTTCAAGTGAATGCTCCATTTGCCAAAGCACAACACATGCCACTGCGGAGTGCCACCAGGAAAATCAATTCCCTGAGTTGATTTAGGCTGACTTTAACGTAGCCCAAGGTTTCCGCCCTCCTCCTCGCAATAACGCTTATTCTAATACCTATAATCTGGGGTGGCGGAACCATCCAAACTTCTCTTGGAAGCAAGGTGATGCTTCTAACTCAGGGAATACAAGACCCCTACCTGCCCAACCCATATAACAACCATCCTATGAAAACCCTCCTCAGAATAAGCCCTCTGAGATGGATGAACTTAAAGCCACGATGAAAGCGATGCAAGAGCATCAGAATATGGTCATCCAATCTCAGAATAAGATGATTATTGATATGCAATCCCAAATTGGTCATCTTACTGAGGCAGTTAGGCAACGTGATCCGGGGAAGCTACCTAGCTCTTTTGAGGAGAACCCAAAGGGCAAGGGGGTCGTATTCAAAGAGCACGCCCAAGCTGTGACCATGCTGAGGAGTGGAAAGAAAATTGACAAGCCTAATAACACTCCTACGGTTACATATCAGAATTCCCCTCCTACACTTGACTCGACTTCCATCTCCACCAAGGAAGAGCCACACTGCTCTCCCTTGCTTGAAATCATCCATAATGAGGATGTCGTCCTTCCACCACCCCTCTCCCACCATGACGACCCCTCTAGCCAGAAGCTGAGAGTGCCCTATCCAGAGTGCCTATCTGCTCTTAGGGAATCTTCTGTTGGCTCACCTGGAGCCAAGGATAGGACAGAGGAGACTATGGACACTTTTAGGCAAGTCCAGATCAACTTGCCTCTGTTGGAAGCTATCAAACAAATCCCATCTTACGCCAAGTTTCTAAAGGACCTATGCACCTAGAAGCGCTGATTTAGGGGATAGGTCCAAGCCAAAATCATCCTGCCTAACCATGTTAGCTCGGTTCTCCAACATGGAACACCCCCCAAAATGAAAGACCCAGGGGCCCCATATATTTCAGTGGTTATAGGTAACCAACACATTGACAAGGCTCTACTCGATCTGGGGGCGGGGGCGAACATTTTACCGAGCTCTGTCTACGACCTTTTTGGAGGAGGTGAGTTAAAACCTAGCCCAGTCATCCTCCATGTCACAGACAAATCACCCATGTCCTAGTGAGAGTGGAGGACTTCTTCTTCCCTATTGACTTTCTTGTGCTAGATACTGACCCTTCTAATAAGCCCACCAAGCCATCCATTATTTTGGGATGCCTCTTCTTAGCCACAGCCAACGCCTCCATCAATTGTAGATCAGGGGCACTTAAAATGGGCTTTGGGAACAAGAAGATCCGGTTGAATGTTTTTGATACCTACAAGGAATCTGGATTTGAAGATTGTTCTCAGATTGAGGTTGTTGATGAAATAATTGAGGAGACTACTCCAGCACTCTTATGTAGAGATCCCCTTCAAAAGGTCATATCTAAGGACCATCCTCCGACTATTGAAGAAACTAAAGGGGAAATACCCAAATTAGAAGAGTTTCTAGGGATACACACGGAGTCTCTATCCCCACCCTAGACCATGAAGGTAGACCTGCTACCTAAGGCAGGGATGTATCAACTTAAACCCTCAATACAAAAGGCTCCTGAGTTGGAGTTGAAACCACTCCCGAGCACATTGAAATATGCTTTCCTTGGCCCTAATGACACTCTCCCTATTATTATCTCATCTGCATTATCCGAATTGTAGGAGGGAGCTCTACTTTACAAAGGCACAAGGAAGTAATTGCCTGGTCAATTGTTGATATTAAGGGTGTTGATCCCTCCATTTGCATGCATCATATATACACGGACGATTCCATGAAACCTTTCCAAGACATGCAGAGAAGGCTCAACCCCAATATGCAGGAGGTTATTCAAAAGGAGATTCTAAAATGGCTGGATGCAGGGATTATTTATCCTATTTCAGATAGTAAATGGGTCAATCATATACATGTGGTGCCAAAGAAGGTAGGAATCACTGTGGAAGAGAACGAACAAGGAGAGTTGGTGGCCACTAGACCATCAACTGGTTGGAGGGTCAGCATTGATTACTGCTATTTGAACACGGCTACCCAGAAAGACCATTTCCCCTTACCGATTATCGATCAAATTTTGGAACGACTGGTGGGGAACAAGTACTTCTGTTTTCTTGACGAGTACTCTGGGTATAATCAGATAGCCATTTTTCTTGACGATCAGGAGCGTACCACCTTCATGAGTCCGTATGGCACATTTGCGCTCCGTCGAATGCCATTCGGGTTATGTAATGCTCCTGCCACTTTCCAACGATGTATGATGGCTATCTTTTCTAATATGATCGACAAGTTTGTTGAAATTTTCATGGATGACTTCTCCATTTATGGCTCGTTGTTTGACCTATGCCTTTCGCACCTTGATAAAGTCATAACCCATTGCGAAGAGGCAAAGCTGGTGCTTAGCTGGGTGGAAAGCCACTTTATGGTCCAACAGGGCATTGTGTTAGGGCATGTAGTTTTCGAGAGAGGATTAGAGGTGGACACCGCAAAAATTGATTCCATCTCTAAGCTTCCATTACCCCCATTGTTCGTCAGGTTAGATCTTTCCTTGGCCATGTTGGATTTTATAGGCGCTTCATTAGAGATTTCAGTAAAATCTCTAAGCCACTCTGCAACCTATTAGCGAAGGATGTCTCCTTCGATTTTGATGATAGATGTGGCGAGGCTTTCCAAGTCTTAAAGAAAGGCCTTATTACCGCACCGATTCTCCAAGCATCATATTGGACCCTCCCATTTGAGCTAATTGCGATGCTTCTGATTTTGCAGTGGGAGCGATCTTAGGTCAAAGGGTTGATAGCAAACCTCATCTACTGCATTATGCCAACAAGACCATTACGGATCCTCAGCAAAACTACATGGTCACTAAAAAGGAACTTCTTGCTGTAGTATTTGCTTTGGAAAAGTTTTGGTCTTATCTTTTGGGATCCAAGGTTGTGGTGTTCACTGATCATTCTACCTTAAAGCATCTTCTTTCTAAAAAGGACACCAAACCTCACCTAATTCATTGGATTCTGCTACTCCAGGAGTTTGACTTGGAAATTAAAGATAAGAAAGGAGATGAGAGTGTGGTAGCAGATCATCTGTCTAGGATCCCTATTGAGGCATCAAACCCTATTGGCGGTATCCAAGAGACTTTCCCTGATGTGTCTCTGATTGTCATGGAGGCCAAAACTCCTTGGTATGCTGACATAGTGAACTATCTGGTCACGGGCATCACCCCCAGTACTTGGGACAAGTAGAAGCGAGACAGGTTTCTTGCTGATGCTCAATTTTATCACTGGGAGGAACTTGAGCTTTTTAGAATAGGCCTTGACCAGCTTTTCCACAGTTGCATCCCTGACGAAGAACAAAGAAGTATTATGAGTTTCTGCCATGACCTCCACTGTAGGGGACATTTTAGTGGGAAAAAGATGGCCCATAAGGTTCTTCAGTCTGGCTTTTGGTGGCCCATGACTAGTCGATTTTTCACTTTAAAGTCGTTTGCAGTTTTATGTGGTGGAAAAATTGACTAATCAATATTTAAAAAGAAATAACCACTCGCAGAAGAGTAGGTCGTATCCACAGGGAGGAAATGACGTATTTAAATTCACACCAGTTAAAAATGTTTGTTCGTAGTTAGTTTGGACAAGAATCAAGCCAGAATTGCCTTCAGATTAAGGTTGAAACAAGAAACAATGCTGAAATAGCAATTATGAGTAACTAGAGGATATTTGTCGCAATGCAGAATCAATAGAATATTATTAAAAATTGAAAATGGCAGAAAATGTAATTTTTAATGGCCCAGTTACCGTGGCAAAACAGGGGATTTTTTCCCCTTTGCCGTGCGCGACGAGGAGTGGACGGCCGGACACGGGAAGCTCGGAGGAAGTTCCTTGGATTGAGGGCTTCGAAACGATGGTGGCGGCATGTCGTGCGGCGGTCGGAGTCGGCCGGACGACCTTCGGCGGAGGTGGCTACAGCCAGTGCTGCGGCTGCTGTTGGTGGGCGGAGCGTGCGCGACCTGTTGGCGGTTTTGCCAGCTCTGCTGCTGCGTGCTGGCTGAAGGCGTGGGCGCGCACTACAGCCGATGCGTGCTCTGTTGGTGGTGAGAGCAGGTGCTGTAGGCGCGGGAGGAGGGCGTGCGCGGGACTGCTGGTGGGAGGGCGCTAGCAGTGTGGTTCTGCAGGTGCGGCTGCAGCTGGCGTGGGTACGCACTGCAGCCGGTGCGGGGAAGGTGCTGTGGGCGCGGGAGTGAGCGGGTGAGGTTCTGCAGGTGCGGCTGGAGGTGAGGGGGAAGACTGGAGTGGGTGGCGTGGGTGCGCAGGCTGGAGGGCGTGGAGATGGCGCTGGAGGTGAAGTGGGCGGATGTGGTTGTGTGGGTGCGGCTGCGGCGGGGGTGCGCAGGCAGGTGGTCGCGATGAGGTTGCAGGCGGAAGGTGAGCGGGTGACTTCAGACGTTCGGGAAATTTCCTGGACATCTTAATTGACTGAGAATGTGATTGCAGAGTGGCTACGGCGGTGGTTGTTGGTGACGACAGCGAGGGAGATGCACACTAAGGTGCTCACGGTAATGCGGAAGAGCTGCAGATGGCGGTGTGGCCTGTCACACCGCGCGCCCACAGTGGTGGAGACTCACCGCCACGGTTGAGGCCGGCGGTGTGGAATGGAAGAGAGGAGATCTCTCTGCACAGTGGTTGGTCGGTGGTGGAGGGCTGCCTCGCTCAGCATCCTCTCTCCTCCTTTTGTAGTGGCTTGGACAAATTTGAAATCAGCTGCTCGACCAGATCCAACACATCAGCTCCTCCTTGAATGGGTTCTTCACTGCGGCAGCTGATGGCGTTGGAGCGGCAGCCAGCCGTTCCTACAAGAAGAAGAATAAAGAAAATAATGTTAAAATATTATGGTTATTTATATACAGACCCTCAACTTTTATGTTAACCTAAATTAATGCATGCAATGTACCTAATTAGTTAACTAATGCAATTCTAAGTTAATTCTAAATGCATTTAAATATGAATAAGATGCATGAATTATGTAATTGAATTAGAAATATGAATTAATCTATTTACATCCTAATTTATGCTAAATAAATGTTAGAATTAACCTAATGTCTAGGCACTTAAATACTTAAATAGCCCACAACTATGGGCTAATCAAATACCCCCATGCCTAGTTTTTGCTAGTCCCTAGCAAAATTAAGCGAAACCTAGCACTCCAAGTAGACTAGTCAACTCACTTAGTCTTCCTTCAGAAGCATATTAAGTTCAGACTCTAGACCCAAGGTTCCTAAGTAGTTGCTAAGTTACAGACTAGGTTGGGTAAAGACAAGTTGCAGGCACAAGTTTCCCTGATATCTTACTCTACCCTAAAGTTTATTGATACCTACGATTAAAGCATCCGTGCTTGTGCATTGGTCAGAGTTATTTGAGTTAAAGGAAATTTTTTTTTATTATATATATATATTTCTTATTTGTTTGATTCTTCTAAGTCTAACCTCAGATTAGCTATCAACACGGTTTGTGTCGAATTCATTATCCCCATTACCATACCTCGAAGGGTGCCTGGCTTTCGATGCTTCGAGATAGCACCGCCCATAACGACCCCAAGAACTCCTGGCAATCGACACTTCGAGATAGTATCGCTCATGGATTCCTTAAGCGAATTCAGGCCTATGGCAATCAGCACTTCGAGATAGGGCCGCCCATGGTACCTGAACCGCACAATACTCTTACATGCCCCCAGTAGGATGGATATCCTAAGAGACAAGCACCGAGGAGGTAATATGTTATCATCGCATCCTCAAGGTGAGTATATACTCCACCTCTCCTGCGGCGGGAACTCTTCCAATCAAAATGTGTTTTCAAGCCTCTCTTAAGTCAAAACTAGGAGAACCAAATCTCTTTTCAGAAAGACAGAAATTAAGTTAATTACCAGACCAAGTGTGTGAAATTTGGATGCTTGGGTTACAAGGACCTGTAAATCAAAAGGTAGAATAAGACTCCAGGTACTACCCCACCTTTAACTCAAACCCTAGCTTCCCTTCCTCAACCTCTTGAGGAATGGTCCGCAACTTAACTCCTACTTAAGTTTTTAAGTCCACAAAGGACCCTAAAGGTCTAAAGCTAGTAGCTCATTTAGCTTCTAAAGTTTGACCCTAGAATTAACTTAGTCTGCCCTAGAGCTCTGATTTGCTTAAGACTGCAGAACTTAGCCAGTTAAGCTCAAAACTTTTTTTTTTTCATTTTCTCTTCTTTTTTTTTTTTATATGCATGCTATAAACAAAATGCCTCAGTTCCTCTCCCCCATGCTTGGTTCAAACAATGTCCTCATTGAAAATAAAAATAGCTAACGGAAGATATTACCTGAGGCGGAGAATGGTAGGAGCTAAGGCTCCTCAAGTGTGACTTCGTCGACCAGATGGCCATCTAAAGTTATGTACGGTTTTAACCGTTGACCATTGACGATAAAGGGAGTTGCTAAAGAGGAAGGATTTTTTATCTCCACAGCTCCATGCAGAAATACTTTGGTGATTATGTAAGGCCCATCCCAACGAGATTTTAACTTCCCAGGAAAAAGCTTAAGTCTGGAATTGAAAAGCCAGACTTGTTGGTTGGGCTCAAAGGTCTTTCGAAGAATAAACTTATCATTCCTTAGCTCCTCAAGCTCACTTAATTCTAGAAGTCGTGGCTTACCTGCCTTCTCTAAATCCATGTTAACACTTCGAATAGCCCAAAGTGCTTTATGTTCCAACTCAACAGGTAAATGGCACACTTTTCCATACACCATCCGAAAGGGAGAAGTACCCAAAGGGGTCTTATAGGCCGCTCGATAAGCCCACAAAGCATCATCGAGCTTTTGGGACCACTCTTTCCTATCAGGTCTAACAGTCTTTTCCAAAATATTTTTTATCTCCCTATTTGATACTTCAACCTGGCCACTTGTCTGAGGGTGGTAAGGGGTAGCAACCTTGTGAGTCACTCCCAAACTCTTGATTAACCGATTGAAGTGGTGGTTTCAGAAATGAGGTCTCCCATCACTTATAATAGTCTTGGGGCAGCCGAAACGAGATATGATATTGGCCTTCACAAATTTCAAAACCACAGAGTGGTCATTTGTGCTTGTAGGAATGGCCTCTATCCATTTAGAGACATAATCAACTGCCACCAAGATATATTCAAAACCATGGGACGACGGGAAGGGGCCCATAAAGTCAATTCCCCACACATCAAAAATTTCAACAGATTGAATAGGATGTTGAGGCATTTCATTCTTCTTCCCAATTGTTCCAGTCCGTTGACATCTAATACATGCCTTAACAAAATTATGAGAATCCTTAAATAAGGAAGGCCACCAAAAATCAGACTGGAGAACCTTAAAAGTAGTTTTCTTAGCACCAAAGTGTCCTCCACAATGAAGTTCATGGCAAAAACTCAGCACACTTTGTTGTTCCTCTTCAGGCACACAACGTCCCACTACTTGGTCTTGTCCAATTCTAAATAATTCTTGCTCTTCCCAATGAAAATATCTTGCTTGAGAAATGAATCTCTTTCTTTTCTGCTCATCCCAAGAGCCAGGAGTTTGTCTAGTGACCAAGTAATCTACAGTGTCTGCATACCAAGGTAAAGTTGGTGTTACCACCATTAGAGTTTCATCGGGAAATGTCTCGCGAATGTCTCCAGAAAGAGAGTCATTAAGGGGAAGGCGGGACAGGTGGTCAGCCACAACATTTTCTACTCCTTTCTTTTCACGTATTTCCAAGTTAAATTCTTGAAGGAGTAAGATCCACCTAATCAGATGTGTCTTAGAATCTTTCTTAGCAATGAGATGTTTCACTGCTGCATGATCAGTAAAAATAACCACCTTAGACCCAAGTAGATAAGACCTAAACTTCTCCAGAGCAAAAACTACAGCAAGTAATTCTTTTTCAGTGATGGTGTAGTTTTGCTGAGGTTCGATTAAAGTCTTGCTTGCATAATGCAACACATAAGGTCTTCCTTCAACCCTTTGTCCAAGGATAGCTCCCACTGCATAATTCGAAGCATCACACATAAGCTCAAATGGGAGTGTCCAATCAAGAGCTTGGAGAATAGGCGCAGAGATCAAGGCCTCCTTTAGAGTCTGAAAGGCGTCGGCACACTTTGAATCAAAACTGAAGGAAGATTCCTTCGCCAACAAGTCACAAAGTGGCCTAGAAATCTTACTAAAACTTCCAAAAAGGATCTAATCTATTTGACATTCGTAGGCAATGGAAGTTTTGAAATAGAATTAATCTTGGCTTTATCTACTTCCAAACCTTTCTCAAATACAACATGCCCGAGTACAATTCCTTTTTGTACCATGAAGTGACTCTTCTCCCAGCTGAGGACTAAACTAGTCTCCTTACATCGTTTCAACACATTCTCCAAGTGCAGGAGACACTGGTCGAAAGACGAGCCATAAATGGAGAAGTCATCCATAAATACTTCGACACACTCGTCAATCATGTTCGAAAAGATAGACATCATACACCACTGGAAAGTTGCAGGGGCATTACATAATCCAAATGGCATACGCCTGAATGCAAAAGTACTGTAAGGACTCATGAATGTCATCTTTTCCTGGTCATCAGGAAAGACTGCCACCTAATTGTACCTAGAATATCCATCGAGAAAGCAATAATAGTTATTCCCTGCCAATTTTTCGAGAATTTGATCAATAAAAGGAAAAGGAAAGTGATCCTTCTGGGTAGCGGTGTTCAGCTTGCGGTAATCAATACAGACCCTCCATCCAGTTGAGGGTCTAGTGACAACTTGTTCACCTTGGTTGTTGAGTTCCATAGTAAAGCCTGCCTTCTTTGGCACCACATGAATGGGACTGACCCATTTACTGTCAGCAATGGGATATATGATCCCAGCATCCAACCACTTCAGGATTTCCTTTTTTACAACCTCCCTCATATTAAGGTTCAGACGTCTCTGCATGTCCCTAAAAGGCTTGATGGAATCATCGGTATAAATGTGGTGCATGCAGAGTGTAGAGTCTATACCCTTAATGTCAGCAATGCTCCAAGCAATAGGTTCCTTGTGCCTAGACGGGCATTCAATCAAGGCTCCCTCCTGTGCCTCAGATAGCACAGCCGAAATGATAACGGGGAGCGTATCATTGGCACCTAGGAAAACATACTTGAGAGTGTCAGGGAAGGGTTTCAACTCAAGGTCGGGGGCTTGTATGGTTGAGGGTTTCATAATAGATGTCCCCATCTCAGGTAGCAAATCTACCTTCGGCGGAAATGATGGGGGAATAGACTCAGCAGAAACTCCTAGCAATTCCTCTAGTTCTAGTATATCCCCTTTACATTCCTCCAAGAGATGGGAATGCTCATTTAGCATGACATGCTGAAGGGGGTCATCACATAACATTGTAGGAGTTGCCTCTTCAATCAGGTCATCTATTACCTCAACTTGAGAACAATCCTCAAGTCCGGCTTGTTTGTAAGCATCAAACACATTAAGCCGGATTTTCCTGTTCCCAAAGCCCATTTTCAATTCCCCAGTATTGCAATTAATTGAAGCATGAGAAGTTGCAAGGAAGGGGCGGCCCAAAATGATGGAGGGTTTGGTTGGCTTGTTTGTAGGGTCAGTGTCCAAAACTAAGAAGTCAATGGGAAAGAAGAAATCCTCCACTCTTATGAGGACATCTTCCAAAATTCCCCGTGGAGTCTTAAGTGATCGGTCAGCAACTTGAAGGATTACAGGGCTAGGCTTCAGATTGCCTCCCCCAAGTTGATCATACACGTAGCTCGGAAGGATGTTCACCCCCGCACCCAGATCAAGTAGAGCCTCATCAATTTGTAAGTCACCAATAACTACAGAGATGTATGGGGCTCCTGGGTCCTTAAGTTTCAAGGGTGTTCCATGTTGAACAATTGAGGTAACAGAATCAGGCAGGACAACTTTTGATTGGACCTGTTTTCTAGATTGTCGCTTTTTCATGCACAGGTCCTTTAAGAAGCGGGCATAAGATGGAATATACCTGATAGCTTCAGCAAAGGCAGGTTAATCTGCACTTGCTTGAAAGTTTCCATAATCTCATCCGTCTTATCTTTGGCTCCAGATGAGCCAGCAGAAGTTTGCCCAGAGGTGGATAAGCGCTCTGGAAAAGGCACTCTCGATCTTTGGGTGGAAGGGTTATCATGTCGAGTAAGGGGTGGAATGGGGGCAACTTCTTCCGGTGAGGTGATTTCAAGCGGAGAAGATTTGGGCAAGTCTTCTCCGGTGGGGGTGAAAGTCAGGGTGGATGGTTTTTTAGGGGGTGAGACTATAGGAGCATCGGGTTTGGAAATTTCTTTCCCACTCCTCAGAATAGTCATCGCCTGAGCATGCTCCCTAAAGACAATCCCTTTTCCTTTAGGATTTTCCTCAGCAGCACTGGGGAACTTCTCAGTCTCCCTCTGTCTAACGGCCTTAACAAGGTGTCCAATTTGTGATTTCATCTCATGTATAGCCTTGTCATGAGATTGGATGATGACACTTTGACTTTCTTGCATAGTTTTCAACATCGCCTTCAATTCATCCATCTCAGAGGTTTTAGGTTGGGCAAAGGTCTGAGGTTGGTTCATTTGATGGTTTTGAAAGGATTGTGGTTTGTAATTCCCTGAATTTGAGACATTTCCTTGTCTCCATGAAAAGTTTGGGTGGTTACTCCATCTCTCATTATAAGTGTTGGAGAAAGGATCATTACGAGGTCTTGAACGGAACCCTTGAGCGGCATTCAAATCCGCTTGTACAAGCTCAAGGAATTGGGAGGCCAAATGGCAATCCACAATGGCATGTGTATTGCCTTGACAAACTAAGCATTCGGAAGCTTGAGATGTGGAGGTGTTAGGTACGAATGAACTTGGGTTCGACATAAGCCTTTCCATGTTTTGATTCAATAATTGAATTTGATAGGCTAAATTCTGGGTGTCCCTTACCTCATTTGCCTCCAACTTTCTTTGCATGAGAGTGGGCTTTCTATCCATGTAGGCAGAATTCAAGTGAATAGAATTCTCACTCAAAGTATCAAATAAGTTCCAAGCTTCATCCTCAGTCTTAGATAGAAAGGTTCCTCCATAGGCACCATCCACAGTTTGCCTATGCGAATCATTAAGTCCGATGTAGAACCTTTCAACCAGTTGCCATTTAGGCACCTGGTGATGTGGGCAAAGTCTCAGCAAATTGTTAAAGCGCTCCCACGCATCATGGAATGCTTCCCCATCCCTTTAAATAAAACTCATAATTTCCCTCCTAAAGTGATTTTTTTTGCTCATGGGGAAGTACTTCTTCAAAAACTCCTTCTTCAGGGCATCCCAAGTATTTATATTATCAAGGGTTGATACCAATACTTGGCTTTGTCCTTTAGGGAGAAGGGAAAGAGGGTCCGCATTTGAGCATCATCAATAATGCCCTGCAGCTTCACCGTGGAACAGACCTCTATGAATTCCTCAATATACTTGTAAGGGTCTTCCCTAGTAGTACCATAAAAGGAGGGTAGCAAGGATATGGTACTACTTTTGATCTCATACGGATTGTCCCCTCCAGGTCTACGTAGTGCTGGGCTAGCTTGATTGGTTGGGATGAAATATTCCTTAAGGCTCCTTTGACCAGCCATTTCTACCCTTGGAAGGTCTCTTCTTAGGATTCTTTCAGGTTCAGGATCAAATACAAGTTGTCTCCTAAGAGAACGCCTACCAAGCATGCACTACAAACACAATTCAAAAGGACTTGTTTGGTCTTTACAGATTTAGGCTTTTGACTTTAGTTCAAATAGTAGGTGACAAAACAAGTTGCCCAATCAATTACGCACCTATTGTCAACCTTCAAAATGCCTAAAAGACCTAGTTGGAGCTTAGGTATTCTTCCCTAAATCTCAAATGGTCAAGTAAATCCAAAGACGGAAGATCGAGGGATGCAAGTAAGCTTAAGCCTTCCTTTGAAGCTGTGCTTTCACGGTGCTTCTCAACTACCTCCGAGATGCACATACATATGTGGGCACATGTCTACATTGCCAGCAGACAGGAACCATCGGAAAAAGGGATGAGATGCCCCAGCAACCTATCCTCCCTGTTTAGATCTTTGATATTTGGGGCATTGACTTCATGAGTCCCTTTCCTGTGTCTTTCGAATATGAGTACATCCTTGTGGCTGTGGACTATGTATCCAAATGGATAGAAGTCATACCCACACGAACCAATGACCATTCTGTGGTCTTGGTTTTTGTTAAGGCTAATATCATTTCTGACATGGGTTCCCGAGGACGATCATAAGTGATGGAGGACCTCACTTCAAGAACGTACAGTTCACAAGACTACTCCAAAATTTGGGAGTTAACCACATGATAGCCACACCTTACCATCCCCAAATGAGTGGACAAGTTGAAGTGTCTAATAGGGAGATTAAACGAATTTTAGAAAAAAACTATCAGGCCCGACCGTAAGGATTGGTCTAAAAAACTAAATCATACTCTTTGGGCCTACAGAACCACGTATAAGACTCCCTTGGGCATGTCTCCTTTCCATCTTGTCTATGGAAAGGCGTGCCATCTTCCTGTTGAAATCCAACATAAAACCTATTGGGCTATTAAAAACATTAACTTGAATCTGGATAAAGCGGGAAAGGCACGTATGTTAGAGTTAAGTGAGCTTGAGGAGCTTCGTAATGAAGCCTATGAAACTTCTCAAGCTTATAAGCAACGTACAAAGGTCTTCCATGATAAGCACATCATTAGAAAGACTTTTGAGCCCAACTAGTGGGTCTGGGTTTTCAATTCTAGACTTAAATTATTTCCAGGAGAGCTCAAGTCTCGCTGGGATGGGCCGTACATTATTATCAATACTTTCCCTCATGGAGCTGTAGAAATTTGGAACCCTACTTCTGGTGCGAGCTTTAAGGTAAATGGCCAACGACTTAAACCTTATATTACTCTTTTAGATGGCCAGGTTTTGGATGCATTTCAGCTTGAGGAGCCTTAACTCCTCCCACTCTCCTCCTCAGGTGATATTCTTCTATGTCTGCATTTTTCCAATGAAGACATTATCAATCTTAGGCATGGGGGGGTATAACTTGTGGATGTTTATAGCATTTATAAATATTTGCATACATTTAGGATAGTGATTTATAAAGACAAAAAATCTTATACTTTCTTGAGCTGAATTGGTTAGTCCCTAGCAGAAAATTTATCAAGTGTCATTTAAGATTTTATTTTTAAATTATTTCTTAAGTTTAGAATCCAGTACATTTACTTCACTTGCACGTAGACTTGGTAATGGATCTTTAAAGAAAATCAATAAGCATTTTTAGTCTACTAAACCCTTGGATAGTTAAAAAGGAGTCAGGAATACTATCTTCTATTAGATCCACCTCATATTTGTGAGAAGAAAGTAGAGAGATTACTGGTGTGCTAAGTCTAGTGTAAGGACTCTTAAGTTCTAGATAATTAGATGATGATATCTCAGAGCTAGGCATACTTTTCGCTCTGTGTTCCTATGTGAGTACATTGTGTGAATTCCTGAGAGTCACCAAATAAGATAGATACACAGAGATTGAGTCTTAATAAAACTATGACTATGGTGGACAGTTATGACTGTCCTTCATAGAGTCCTCGACTGAAGGAGGGTAGTAATGTTAAAGGTCAGAAATACGCTTGCCCTATCCATTCCTTCTCGGTGCCTAGAATAGACACTTCCACCAAATAAGCCACACAATATCCTCTTGACCATCATCATCCCTAGTAATGCTTCATGAATAGTAGTATGCATCATTTTGTGTTAATGATAAAAAAAAGCAACAAAAAAAAATGAAATATTTATATTTAGAAAAATATGAAAAAAGAAAAGAGAAAAAAAAAGAAGAAAAAGAAAAGAGTCCAAGTTTGGGGTTTTATCTTCATGTCATTTTTTTCATTATATGTCGATGTTTTTGAGGCAACTACAAAAACACCCATTGCGATCCACCAAATATGACCCTTACCTACTTTTCAGTATTTCTGACTGCCTAAATACAGGCTGAGGTCCTCTAACTTAGTTGTAGGGTTATTAAGACTTTAATTGAAGTGTGAATGCCACGTGAGGCCACTGAACAGTTAGTATATTTGCAAAATCTGGTGAGATTTGTGATCTCAGAAAGAAGGAAAAGAGTGAGCACAAAGGAACATCAAGAGAGCACAGTTGTTTAGCCTCTCTTTGAGTTGACTTGTTTGGTGATCTAGAGATCTAGAGTTTGTAGTACTAGATTACATGTAGCACCAGATGAGTGTGTGCCACCAAATATGAATCCATTCAACTCAGTTTCTCCTACCTAAGCCAAAAATCCAGGGTCAAATAACAGATTATTTTCTGCCTTATCCACGAGGGAAGTAGTTGCCTATCCTAATAGAAATATTTACCAAGGGTTAAGTACGAACTTTAAATGTAAGTTGGCTTTTCATTTGGATTCGTTACCTAGACTACAATCACTTCACATTTGTCTGGATCTCTAAGTTTCTGTAATAAGAAAAGGAGAAATCTTTTTGGTTGCTCCCATTTTTTTTCACTTTTTGCTCGGGACTAGCAAAACTTAGGCTGAGGGCATTTGATAAGTCCAATTTATTGGACATTTATTTGGCTTAAGTACATATGGAATACATTTCCTTATAAGTTAATGACCTAAGCTAAGTAGTAATTAATCTTAGCTTACGAATATTTTTGTATCTACTTTGCATTCTAATACATACATTTATACTTCTTATTTGATATGTGCATGCAGAGAAAAAAAAATAAAAGCATAATAGGTGGCTGGACATGAATTAGCATTTGAAGGAGGGTATGCCCATAATTGTCTCTTATCGCCGCTCCCTCTGCCAGCGTTCAAATCCAGCGGTTGCGCATGCGAAGGAGGAGGCAGGCATTATGGGTCTAGAACTTTATCTCTTTGGGGGTTTAAGGCATGAGGCGCCGGCCCTCTCCACCATGAAGAGAGCATGCACTGTACCTAGCCGCGTGCACTGTGAGCCCCTCACCAACTGCAGCTAGCTGCACGCCCTCCCACCGCTCTCACCGTAGCCAACCATAGGGTGCAACACCAACCCCTCTGTGCGCCACAGCCCATTGTGAGTGCCCTCATTTGTGTGCGCAGCCAGCGACCTCGGCCTCCAACTTCACCGTGCGGCCAGTCCGCACGAAGCCGTGCCCCCGTGCATGCACCAGCTCCTTGCACAGCAGCCTCCTTACAGGCACTCACTTCCACAGCCAGTCTCTTCCCTTCCTTATCTTCCCCATCATCTTCAACCTCTGCAACCAAGCCGAAGGAACCATCACTGCCGAGTTCCACCTTCGTGTAGCCAGCTGCTTGGCCTTCCTTTCTACGCACCATCAATGCCTCCTGACTCCCCTTACATTCACGAACACCTCCAGTTCTTCAAACACGCCAACCGCCATCACTATCGTCCTCCCGATCAACCACCTGCCGGTGACCACTTCAGCTAGCTAGCCACCACCAAGCATCATCGACCACTCCACGACCACTAATGCGGAGCCCTCGCCCTGGCCGACCTTCACTGAGCTTCGTACGCCCGACTGTGCTTCCTCATTGGCACAGGCACAAGGGGAATTCATCTGTTGTTTCTCAACAGTAAATGCCCTATTTGTTTTTACCAAATATGCCATTACCGTAAGAACTATTGAGATATTTGATGGATAAATTTAGTTGAGTGAATATTGCATGTGACTGTCGACTTTTCGCTTAGCGTTATAGTATTTAAGTGGTGGAAAAATCGACTAACCAAAATAATGAAAATAACCACTCGCAGAAGAGCGGGTCGTGTCCACAGGGAGGCAATGATGCAATCAATACTTTAATTATTTAATGTTATTTCAGATAGTGCGAAATCCCTTTTCAAATTGGACTTAAAATGTGAAGGAAAGTAGATTTGCAATAACCTAAAAAGTTAAGGGTGTAAGTGCAATTTTCTCTCACATAAATCCTCAATAAATTTAGGATGAATTAATGCAGTTTTTACGTGATGTGTACTAAAGACAATTAGTACTTAAATCAAGTCCAAAATCAATCTTTAAACTAGCCAATATCAATACCATGCAATTAGAAAGAACTATGAGTGCTTGAATGCAATTCTACCACAATATAATAATAATAAAAAAAATCAAATTGGTGGCAATGGCATTGAATGTAATTTCTAATTAAGATAAAAATAGAACTTTCTTCCTCTCTCCTCCTCGCGCGAGAGAGAGAGAGAACCGTGGGGGTCGATGGAGGGCTCAAGAGGACGGCGAGGTCGAGAGCTTTTCGACGGTGGCAGCGGCGATGGCGGAGGTGGCCAGAGGTGGCCGGTGGCGGTGGCCGGAGCTCTGTTCTGTGGAGCAAGAGAGCGGCTACTGCTGTGGTTGTTTGAGCGGGCGTGCGCGCACACTGGTGCAAGGGCCAGCGCTTGCAGGCTGCAGTTGGGTGGAGGCGCGTGGGCGGAGAAGACTTGCAGGAGAGAGGGTGCAGCGTCAGCTGTGCGATGCGTAAGCGCCTCCTGTAGGGAGGAGTGGCGTGCGGTTGAGAGCGCCTGCAGATGGCGGTGGGTGCGCTGGTGCGGGTAGTTGGTGAAGGCGCGCGGTTGCAGGCGCTTGCGGAGGGAAGCTGTAGGGGCACGTGTGCGCACGCGGGTTGAAGACTGCTTGCAGCAGGGGGTGCTGGTTCGGGCAGGTGGTGAAGGAGCGTGGCTACAGGCGCTAGAAGTTGGCATGCGGGCCTGCGCTTGCACTACAGGGCAAGCTGGAGTGGTGGCTGGAAGGTAGGCACGCTGTAGGGCAAGTGCGCTGGAAGCAAGACTGGCTGGAGATGGCATGCGGTGAGGAGCGCCTGCAGTGAGGCGTGGGCAGTGGGTGAGCGCACAGCAAGGGAGAGGCGCTCGGTGCTACTGCTTGAGGTAGAGAAGGAGTGGCACAGTGCTCGCCCTCTCCACAGTGGAGAAGAGAGAGCCGTTCCCCACAGGGGGGGAAAATTCCTTCCTTGTGCACGTCGCCTCTTCTCTTTTTAAGTCCTCTCTCTCCCTCCGTGTGCCAATCCAGGGATTTGCAAATCCCTTTCTGTTTTTGGCCGGCGAGCGTTGGAGAAGATTGCCCCAATGTCCGGCGGGGGAGGGGGAAAGAATCGGCTGTTTGGGGAGATTATCCCCCCACCCTTGTTCTTTCTGGATTTTATTACCTGGACATAAAAATAACAAAATAATTAAGTTATAGAATGTTATAAACTCAAATTATAAGGTGTACAAATATTCTATAACTTAATTGCCATTATTAACACACCTAAACTATACGATTAAATATACTTAGGCTTAATATTAGTCCATTTTAATGGACTCATCAAATACCCCCATGCCTAAGATTTGCTAGTCTCTAACAAAAATGAATAACAGAAGTAATCAGAAGACTTCTTTTCTTATTTCAAAACTTTTGAAATCCAGACAAATGTGAAGTGCTAATAACCTAGGTAACAAATCCAAGTGAAAGAGCCGATTCGCAATGGGAGTTCATACAACACCCTTGGCAAAAATTTCTATCGAGATAGGCAACCACTCCCTTCGGGGATAAAGCAGACGATAATTTGCAATTTGACCCCAGCATTTGGCTTAGGTAGGTGATATCAAATTGAATGGATTTGTATTTGGTGGCACACACTCAACTGGTGCTACATATAGTCTAGTACTGTAGACTCTAGCTCTCTAGACTATTAGACAAGTCAACTCTGAGAGAGGCTATACAACTGTGCTCTCTTAATGTTCCTGGGCACTCTCTCTTTTCTTTCTTTCTGAGATCACGAATCTCGCCAGAATTAGAAATTATACTCACTATTTGGTGGCCTCACATGGCATCTACACTTCAATTAAAGTCCTAATAACTTTATAACTAAGTTAGAGTTCTCACCCAGTATTCAGGCGATCAGAAATACTAGAAGGTAGGTATGGGTCATATTTGGTGGAACGTGATAGGTGTTTTGCTGCCTCGGAAACAGTGTTACATCATACACTTGGACTTTTTTTTTTTAATATAACTTTTTTTCTTCTTTTTCTGCTTCTTTTCTCTTTTCTTCTCTTCTTTATATATATATATATATTTTTTTTTGTTTCTTTTTCAATCAACACAACACAATACGGACTTTTATTTATGAGGCATTATTAGGGATGATGATGGTCAAAATGAAGTTGTGTGGCTTATTTGGTGGAAGTGCTTATTCTCGACACCGGGAAAGAATGGATAGGACAGGCGTATTTCTGACCTTTGACACTATTACCCTCCTTCAGCTGAGGACTCTATGAAGGACGGTCGTAACCATCCACCATAGTTATAGCTTTATTAAGACTCAATCTCTGTGTATCTGCCTTATTTGGTGACTCTCAGGAATTCACTCAAAGTATGTACACAGGAACAGAGAGTGAAAACTATGCCTAACTCTGAAGTATCATTATCTAATTATCCAAAACTTAAGAGTCCTTGCACTAGACTTAGTGCACCAGTAATCTCTCTACTTTCTTCTCACAAATATGAGGTAGATCTATTAGAAGATAGTATGCCTGACTCCCTATGAATTGTCCAAGGGTTCAGTAGACTTACAAATGCTCATTGGTTCTCCCCAAGGATCCATTACCAAATCTATGTGCACGTGAAATAAATGCACTGGATTCTAAACTTAAGAAATAATCCATAAGAAGAACCTCCAATAACAAAGGTATTTTGCTAAGGACTAACCCATTCAACTCATTCATTTTTTTTTTTTACACTAACCTAAATGCATAAATACTTCCTAAAATGCAATGCACTCCCCCATGCCTAAATTCTACAATGTCCCCATTGTAAAATTAAAACAGGAGGAGAAAGGAAAGAAATCACCTGACACAGTCTGCTAGGTTGCCTCCCAACAAGCGCTGCATTTTCTGTCAGCAGCCAGATTAAGAAGGAACCTATAAGTCTAGCTCCAACCAAACAAAGTTAGGCCCTAAAAATATGCGTAACAGTGCAGGCCTAGAAAATAGGTAACCACGGATGCTGGCGAGCTAATGATGTAATGTAATTCCAAATGCTCACCAGAAGAAATGAAAATAGAAAATCTCGTTGGCTACCTGGGGAGGTCTAGGAATAAGAAACAGAATGCGAAAAGAGTCCTCCCGAAACAGAATAAGTGGAGGATAACAAGGATCCTCCAAAGCAGGACGGGTTTTAAAAGATATACACATAATTAGTTCAAACCCTTGAATGGCAAGAGTAAAAGTACAAGCATCAATCCATACTCACCATTCTACCCTAGGATGTACTAGCCTAATATATTCTCCAGAAAGAATGTACATGAGCAAAGATCTGAGCCAAGGATCAGTTAGGGCGTATAAGGGTTGTTTGTAGTGTTGGAAGGTAATGGTTAAGTCCAATGAGGGCTTAGTAGGTGTTAGGTCCAATTCCAACAATGATTCGAATTGTGTACAGTCCCTAACAGTAGTAGGCAACTTCAAGTTATCCTGCCTAGCATTAATGATCGGAGTCATATTTGAATCAAGGGTAGACTCCAAACTATAACTTTTTGATGGCAGGGTCAAAATGTAAGAATCATTATCATTCAGCTCATCCCCAGATTCATTTGGTTCACTGAGATATTTATCGAGGTGTATCTGTGATTCATTAGGAGTTGGATCAGTGTCCTTAATTATTTCTAAAGGAGGATCAGTTTTAATATTTTGGAGGAAGCCTATATCATTGAATTCGTTATTGTTCTCGGGGTATAAATCCTTAATTGATGTGTTTTGTCCCCGAGAGTCTGCCATAGACTTCTCATTATTTTGTTCGTCCTCCTCTAATATCAACTCCTGTTTTGATGGAGGATGACTCCTAAAAGAAAGGAGGAATCTGGATTTAATCATATTATTTCTACCCTCTGGAGGTAAATCCTCAAATGATAAATAATTCTCCTATGAATCACTCTAGATTTTCAGTCCAGGTTCCTTTATTAGGGTATCCTCATCTTCAGAATTAGACTCTGCATATCCCTGAGACCAGAATTGATCATCCTCTATTCCCTTAGGGTTACCTTCATTAGGTGCATTTGAATCCTCCGAATATTGAATGGTAGGTGTTGATTTGCTAAGTGGAGGGTCAGGAGTGGGCTCACTAAGAGTAGAATGGGATTCCACCAAATAATCAAGAGGGGAAGTGATAGGAACAATATAACCTTGACCCGGGTTGGTAGGGGTAAGGAGAATACCGTCATTGGGGTCAAGGTCCTCAAGAGATACCATCTTCCCTTGCTTTTGACTGCAATATAATTCAGGTGGATAATCTGATCATTATCCTCTAGTGGCCGTGTCTCATTGGAAGAGTCTAAGTGATGGCTACCTAAAATTGGATCCCTATTGTCATTAGGTTCCTCAGAATTATTTTCATGATCATGGTTTATTGGGTAGGGATCAGGATCATTAGGAAGCGTGTAGCTAAGTTGTCTTATTTCTTCATTTATGTGTTGACTATTCCTCAACATCTCTCCCATTGATTCCATTATTTCCTTTTGCTATTTTTGCATTTCTATCATAAAAGATGAGAGGCTACTATTATCAAGTTGGGGAGGTTAGTCAATTTCAGGCTTTAGTTGCCTAGGGGTATCGGTCCAACCTCGATACGGAAAATCATGAAGGGTGGGAGGGTTGGGTGTTTGCATGGAAGAATGGATTTTAGGATTGGAAATCCCACTCCTAGGCTCTGCTCAAAAGTGGGAGTTATCAAGCCAGTACTCCCAGGGTAAGAATGAGAATGATCCCATGAATTATCAATGTACCCATCAAAGGATGGATATGCTCAGAGCATGGGATCCTGATTAAAAGATGGGAAGTATTGACTTTGATAATCTGAATGATAGGAGTAAGAATAATCCATTTCTTTAAGCAAAACAATTTTAACTCTCTTAGGCTTTAGCAAAATTTAGCAGAAAACTTCCTAGAGAGTTCTATTGTTAAAGCAAACGCAAATTCAACGGGATCTATTTTTAGTAGATTGTAGGTCTTAGAGTTATATGTTTAGTTGGTGGCCAAACAAGTTTTGCAAAAATTGCGCTTCCTAGGCCAACCTTCGTTGGTGCCTATAACCTACTCGCAAGGGATGGAAGTCTCGAATTGAGCCCACACACGAGGAACGAAGTAACTTGGTGGATAGGCTTGTTGATTTCCGACTAACTTCCCTTGTGGTGCAAAAGAGGAGAGGTAGAAATTTATCTAGTGACCTTATGTGTGAGGTGCACAGTGTCTCAAGTGTGCAAGCATACGATCGTGTTTTGATTTTTCTTTTGAAATTTCGCAAACAGGATCCTTTTGCACATAATTTTCAGTCACAGATTTTAATGTCCAACCTATTAACAGTCCCAATTTGTTCAAAGTGACCATTGAATTAATTTGTTTCATGCACTTTTGTGGTCTTTGATTTAGGTTCAATGCATATGCATGACAAGTAATTAATGCTTAAGAGAAGACATACCTTACTCCAGCTTTCTTTGTGCAGTGATGAATGCAGTGCAATAAAAAATAAACTAGATGTTGCTCATTCAGTCCTAGATGATCGTCCTATAGATATGCAGCTTCTAGCAGGTAGTTCGAAATTTTTTTTTTTTAATAATAATAACAAACAGACCTAATCTAACTAACTAACTGAAATACAGTTCAAAATCATTCAAATAATCCTATAATCTAAATAAATGGGAACACATTCCCAAAAATACCCAACAAGGGCCCAAAAGACAGTAATTTAAATTCTAATGTTTATCTAACTAAATCTAACTAAGATCTACTAGCTAAATCAGAAATAGGCTTCTCCGTAAGCCTAAATGCGTGGGATCAAGGCCCACGTATTCCTGTTGTCATCCTCCATGTGGCGTCAAGGTCCACCAAAAAGATCGTCTCTGTTGTGCGCGTTGGTCACGTTCAAAATCGTCGCTTTGCTGCGCCTCGTCGCCGTGTCAGGTTCCTTGCACAATAATAAAAATGATTATATAATTTCTCAACTCAAAAGATTTAAAAACAATAATGTAAATCTATTGCATCTGTTGTCTCCCCGGCAACGGCGCCAATTTTGGCGGTCAACTTTTCATTTAGCGTTATAGTATTTAAGTGGTGGAAAAATTGACTAATAAAAAACAATGAAAATAACCACTCGCAGAAGAGCGGGTCGTGTCCACAGGGAGGCAATGATGCAATCAATACTTTAATTATTTAATGTTATTTCAAATAGTGCAAAATCCCTTTTCAAATTGGACTTAAAATGTGAAGGAAAGTAGATTTGCAATAACCTAAAAAGTTAAGGGTGTAAGTGCAGTTTTCCCTCACAGAAATCCTCAACAAATTTAGGATGAATTAATGCAGTTTTCATGTGATGTGTACTAAAGACAATTAGTACTTAAATCAAGTCCAAAATCAATCTTTAAACTAGCCAATATCAATACCATGCAATTAGAAAGAACTATGAGTACTTGAATGCAATTCTACCATAATATAATAATAATAAAAAAAATCAAATTGGTGGCAATGGCATTGAATGTAATTTATAATTAAGATAAAAACAGAGCTTTCTTCCTCTCTCCTCCTCGAGAGAGAGAGAGAGAACCGCGGGGGTCTATGTAGGGCTCAAGAGGACGGCGAGGTCGAGAGCTTTCCGACGGTGGCAGTAGCGGCGGCGGAGGTGGCCGGCGGCGGTGGCCGGAGCTCCGGCCTGTGGAGCAAGAGGGCGGCTGCTACTGCGGCTGTTCGAGCTATGGAGCAACAGGGCTGCTGCTGCCGCGCTAGTGAGAGCGCTGGCGCTTGCAGGCTGCAGCTGGGTGGAGGCGCGTGGGCGATGAAGACTTGCAGGAAGAGAGGGTGCGGCGTCTGCTGTGCGATGCGTAAGCGCCTCCTACAGGGAGGAGTGGCACGCGGTTGAGAGTGTTTGCAGATGGCGGTGGGCACGCTGTTGCGGGTAGTTGGTGAAGGCGCGCGGCTGCAGGCTCTTGCGGAGGGAAGCTGCAGGGGTGTGTGTGCGCACGTGGGTTGAAGACTGCTTGCAGCAGGGGGCACTGGTGTGGGCAGTTGGTGAAGGTGCGTGGCTACAGGCGCTAGAAGTTGGCATGCGGGCCTTTGCTTGCGCTGCAGGGCAAGCTGGAGCGGTGGCTGGAAGGTAGGCGCGCGGTAGGGCAGGTGCGGTGGAAGCAAGGCCGGCTGGAGATGGCATGCGGTGAGGAGTGCCTGCAGTGAGGCGCGGGCAGTGGGTGAGCGCGCAGCAAGGGAGAGGTGCTCGATGCTACTGCTTGAGGTAGAGAAGGAGCGGCACAGTGCTCGCTCTCTCCACAGTGGAGAAGAGAGAGCGGTTCCCCGTTGGGGGGGGGAATTTCTTCCTTGTGCATGCCGCCTCTTCTCTTTTTAAGTCCTCTCTCTCCCTCTGTGCGCCAATCCAGGGATTTGCAAATCCCTTTCTATTTTTGGTCGGTGAGCGTTGGAGAAGATTACCCCAATGTCCGGCGGGGGAGGGGGGAAAGAATCGGCTGTTTGGGAAATTATCACCCCACCCTTGTTCTTTCTAGGTTTTATTACCTGCACATAAAAATAACAAAATAATTAAGCTATAGAATGTTATAAACTCAAATTATAAGGCGTACAAATATTCTATAACTTAATTGCCATTAATAACACACCTAAACTATATGATTAAATATACTTAGGCTTAATATTAGTCCATTTTAATAGACTCATGAGCATGCTTGCCCTTAAGTTCCAAAGTATTTCCCCTATGCATTCATATCCTTATATGTTGGCTTTGGTCTTTATATAAATGCATGAAATGTCAACAAACTTAAAGGAGGAAGAACCATATCTTGGAATTTAATTACATTATATGCCATTGCATCAGGAAAGGAAAATTACGTATATAGCCTCGCATTCTAAAATTATTGTGTCTTCTTTTTGTTGCATTTCACATAGAATTTGAGCACGGATCTCGCACTCAATTAGATGCATACTAGGAAAAATAATCATGGATTTATTGCATCTGTTCCTCCCTATGGATACGACCTAACTCTTCATGATTAGTTTTATTGAAATATTTTTGTTCGGGATTTTCCACCATGATCTACACATTACAATGACATAGTATTCTGATACAGTATTCTTGCGAGCGAAAATGCCCGACCAAGGGGTGTAGGTCATTTTATAGTAGAGGAGAAGAGGCAAAAATAGGTATGGGACCATTAGTGACCTCCATGCCATCGCAGGAAGCGTCGCTATAGGTAGCTCATGCCTGCTCATGCTCGATCATGCACATAGCTGGCTTTGCTGGTGCGCGAAGAATTAGCGATGGCTGTAAGCGTCGCTGTAGGCTGGCGCCACCTGAGCACGCACCCATGCTGCTACTACGCTGGCGCGTGCTTCGCACGCCATGTCCCGCATGCACGCACCCATGCTGCTGTGCACGTGCATGCGCATAGGCGGCCTGGGCTATGCTATGTGGCGCAATCTGGGCTGTCCATCTTCTTTTTGTTGTTGGGGCAGCTACAGAGGTCGAAATGAGTCGATTTTCACGCTGTTAGGTTGCGATCGTCGACCTGGATCCATCCACGGGGTCGGATTTGTCATTTGAAGCTCTGAATTATGTCACCTAGTCCCTTGGCCATTGATCTTCCTCGGACTGCGTATGGTGCTACAGGACTCCGATCGAGGCGATTTCGGAGGCTTTGTACTTCGATCATCATCTTGATCAGATTCGTACGGTCGAATCGTCAATCTGAAACTCCAAAATAAATATCCTTCTCTCCTGACCACACAAAGGATGTAATTAACCTAAAATATATACAACTACTCTAAATGCAGAATGATGCATGCTATGCGATATTTATAACTTGAAATGCAAATCTAAGCCTAGGAACATGTATGAATAGGCATTCTACCCTTAACAAATGTGTTTGCATCGGTTAGCCTAAAGACCTACAGACTCGCAGAACCTGTCTTGAGATAAAGAATCGATTTGATCTATTTCTTTCCGGTGAATCCAACCAATTAGAGGGAGGGACTGGGGAGCAGGTTCTTCCTTTGGCTTGTGCCTCAGGTTCCTAGTGTACCCCCCAGCCACGATCATTTGATTCTGCTCCCCTAGATAGACATTAGATTGAACGGTAGAAATAGGCTAATCGAAAATTATCTCGATTTGGGCTCCAAAGAGCAAGTCTAATCCTTAGGGCCAACATCTACTATGTTTTAATTAGGGTTAGGTTTGAATGTACTTTGGAATGTGATTGGCCCTTTATGTGGGTTGTGCCCTTAATGATTGATTGATATGTGTGTGCGTGCACAACCAATGGTTTTCATGCAAGATTATTTTTGGATGTGGTGAATTTTAGGGTTGAAATCTTAGTAGCATTTAGGATTCAACTTTAGGTGTTTTCAACCAAGTTCAGTTGGCACACCAAGTTTTGAAAGCATAGGTGAAGATGTTTTCCTTTAAAGCTTAAGAGAACGTGGAGTGCCTGGTAAATCGTTAGAAGTGGAACCTATTTGGTAGCTACTTGATGAGTTGATTTTAGTTGAAGTAGTGTAACCCAAACAACTCAAATAATTGGCCTGATGCACCACTTAATTAGTCACATAAATGATTACCTAATCTGATTTCTACTCGATTATGTGTTTGGGTGTGTGTACCGATTCCAAAGATCAGTTTACCGATTGAATTTGAAAATCAAAAGAGGTTGTGTACCTCTGTGAGTTTTTTTTAAATTTTTCTTTTATATGTTGAGGGTGAGGTGGGTGGAGGTGACAACCAAACAATCAAAACTAACCTTAGGGTTTAAGGGAACACCTAGGCTGATTTTTGTTTGTGAGGTGGGGTTAAACTTATAAACCCTTCAATAGGGATCAGGATTGAGTTTTGAAAACCTGTTGTTGTAGTTCTATTTGCGAAGCAATCCATCAACAGATAAAATTTATCGAAATTCCTAAAGAAATTCTAGGTCGAACACACGGAGGCGGACATTTGATTAAAAATATGTGTTTGTTTTGTTTGTCATGAAATAGATTAGCTGGTTGAAAGCTAGCTATCTATTTAACAAATAATAAATAGAAGAGAGAGATAATATTACAAATAAAGACAAAAGAAAGGTAGAATAAACATGGATTTCATCATCAAATGCTGTTCATTACACTAATCATTACAACTAGAAAGCAGGAAATCTACACTAGAAAGTAGCAAATCTACTCTAGAAAGCAGTAAAGGGAATGGAGAGGGAAGTATCCTCCTTGATGTTTGCTTGGAGGACGAGCCGAACGGGGTGACGTCTGGAAGACAGAGGACGAAGCAGGAAGAAGGTGGACGAAGCGGGAGGAACTAGGGGCGAGGCGGGACATCATCGTTGTCGCGGGATCCACTTCTCGAATGGAGTGAAAGGACAACCGTAGGATGCTCCATGAAGGGGAGGTGGAAATTTTCTAATTTTTACTCTAGAGGAAAATCTCTGGTTTGGGACAACCTCTTAAAGCTTTGGAGGGGGTGAGAGAAGAGAAGAACGGATGAGAATTTTGTAGGGTAGGGGTCTCCTTTTATAGTAGCATGGATTGGGGGCAATTTGGTCATTACATATTCAAAACATTAAATGAGGGGGACTTTAGTAACAGATTTAAGCGT
Source organism: Thalassia testudinum (assembly GCA_037157565.1). Classification (NCBI taxonomy): domain Eukaryota; kingdom Viridiplantae; phylum Streptophyta; class Magnoliopsida; order Alismatales; family Hydrocharitaceae; genus Thalassia; species Thalassia testudinum. The sequence continues at coordinate 73,878,767 of JAZHRO010000024.1, read as the reverse complement.
CACTAAAGACCCCACGTTGTTGCAACTTCGTGTGTGCCTGCCATCTCCTCTTCTTCTGCGTGCCTAATGCACGTGCATGTCCAAGCAGTCTCAGTCGTTTGATCACGAGATCGGACGGCTCAGATCGCTCCTCAACTAGTTCTGCTTCGCACACCCGTGCGTGAGATCAGGCGTGAAACTATGAGTCCAATTGAGAGTGGGCCTGATTGGACGATCTGGGCCGTTCGTAGTTGATCGCACGATCAAGATTGTGTGCGTCCATGCATGGAGAAGTGCTTCACGGGCGGCTCGAACTCCCACTCTCTGCATGAGCAGTGCCTTAACGACTACACTACGCAACGGTTTGAGGCGCGACATTGCTTTTGCACTCAGCCAACCTGGGCCGTTGGATCTTCATCCAACGGCAAAGATCTCACATCACACGAGCCTTCAAGAGTTGAGCCAAGGGATGCAACTGGGTGCGGATGGTTAGGATGGTGCCACGTGGCACCATCCTGATCGTCCATACTCTTTGTGTTGTAGATGGTGCCACGAATGTCGAATTGAACTGATTTTCATGCTGTTAAGCTGCGAATGTCTCTCCAAACCCATCCATGTTGTTGGATTTATCATCTAAAGTGCGAATTGACACCATCTTGGCCCTTGATCTCTATGCTTCTTCGGACTATATCTATTGCTACGGATGTCCAATTAGGGCGATCTTGGAGTCGTTGAACTCCAGTCGTCGCCCTGATCAGATTCATATGGTTGGATCTTTGGTCCGAGGCCCTAATTAAAAGTCGCCCTGTCCCTGGCCATAAAAGGAGATAATTACTATACAATTTGTATAATTTGACCTAAATGCATGATTATGCGTGTTATGTAATATTTGCAATGCATGATGCTAATATGGTACTAAGAACATCCATTAAGACATTTTTGGCTATTTAGATTTATGCACGTCAGAAGGTCTGGCTTTTCGATTCTCGACTAAAGCTCTTCCCCGGTAAGCTTAGGTCTAAGTGGGACGACCCGCTCGTTATTGAGCGGATTTTCCCTAACGGGGCTGCTCAAATCTCTGACCCAAAGACGTGTAATTTCTTCAAGGTCAACGGACAGCGTCTCAAACCCTTTGTGACCATGTGCTCCCTGAACCCATCTCGGACAAGGTTGCTTTTACCTTGCCTTAACCACCGTGGACCAATCATCGCCTAGCTGAAGGCATTAAACTCAACACGTGTTAAGATTGTTCCAAGCTAACCAGAATCTCACAGAACCAGGTGCTATTCTTCAACTTTTACTCTCCTACATGCTTTCATTTTTAACAATGAGGACATTGCATTAGCTAAGCATGGGGGAGTGGATATTTCTTATGAATTTGTTTGTCAACCGTAACAGTAATTTCCTGTTTTTCATCTTAAAGAAAAAAGAAGAAGAAGAATTAGGAGACGAAAACTTAGGCATTAGGAGTTGCAAACTTTAGGAATTGATACTTTGGGACTTGAATACTTAGACTCTTCAGGTTTTGGGCTTAATTAGCCTGGGCATCCACTCGAATGTAGACTTAGTCTCGAGTCCTCGCTAAGTAATTCTATTTCAACTGATCAATAAATTGGGTTGATAAGTATATGACTTATCAACCCGCCCTCTGATTTGGGGGGACTTTAAGCCTATGCATCTACACTTTTTTTTTTACACTGACTCAATTTTTGGTAGCTTCTTTAGAAATTGGGTAGCTAATGAACCATCTAGGGTGGTATGGCTGGCAAGTTGTCAGTGGTAACAGCTCATCGGCCGATTGTCCAGAGCCCAGCAAAAAGGCCATTTTTGTCGTACTGCCTTTAGGTAAATCTTAGATCAAGGAAGCCACCTACTTAAAAAAAAAAAAAAGAAAAGAAAAGAAAAGAAAAGAAAAAAAAGTTGAAAATAAAAAAAATGAAACAAATAAAACCACACTTCACCACATGAGTTTGGCTGGCAAGTTGCCATGGGTAACAACCCATTGGCCTATTGTCCAGAGCCCAACTCATAAAAATGCACAATGATTCCCAAAACACTTAGGGAAGAAGCAGGAAAGTAGAATAAGCTGAGGAGATACACACTAGGTTTGCCCTTGTGTTGACCCCATAAATAAAAGTAAGGAGAAAGCTACCATTCAAAAAGATAAACCTCTAGGCAAGGTCACCTAGGGTAGTAGAAACCCGAAGTCTGTTTTAATGGCCGTCTAGTAAGTCTTTCACTCTTTTCACTAGATGCTTAGCACTTAGAGTCCTTTTCGAGTTTTGGGCGAGTCGGGTAGCTGTAAAAAGTTATCTCGAAACTCTCAAACTCCAAAAGTACAAAAAAATTTGAAAAGAAGAAAAACAAGGAAAAAGAAATTTGTGTATCTTCTCTTTTCAAATAAGGAGAGGGCTTGGATGGTCTGCATTCTGGTAGACACCCAGGCACTGTTGAGGTTTTGTAATTAGGTCTTGGGGTTGAGATTTTCTAAAGCAATCGGTGAATTTTTCCTAAATAATCGAATCCTGATTCTATTTGTATTCGTAGCATTTAGGTTAATTTTGCTAGGGGCTAGCAAAAAGTAAGCATGGGGGTATGATAAACACACATGAATTCATGATAAAGTGCTTATTTATGATAGTTCGTAGGCTTAGCATTACATATCATGTTATAAATACTGCATAACATCCATTGCATGGCATTTAGGATAGTTGTATATTATGCACATTAATTCTACCATTTTACATGGCCAAAAGGTAGTGCGACATCTTTACAGGCTTCGGATGAAGAATCCGACCATACGGATGAACCCGGAGCGACGATCGCAATCCGTCAACGTGAAAATCACCCCGATCAGAGCTCCGTAGCACCCTCTACAAGAAGAAGAAGGTGGACGATCCAGATAGTGCCATGTGGTGCCATTCAGACCTCCCAGCATGAACCACAGCCACCCCAACACTCACTCATGGAGAGATCTCAACCGTTGGATCTCGATCCAACCAATGAGGGGCACTCTACACCGTGCGACCGCACCGACCCTCCACTCGACAAACCGCAGCTTTGGCGTATGGGTAGAGACAAACGCTCGCAAACCATGATCGCAAGTTCAAGCTCCGGTGGGGGGGAGGTGATCTCGCGAGTGCGGGTGCAATCGAATTGCACCAGTTGGATGGCGATCAAGTGGTAGAGAGGGAGGTGACGTGGCGCAATCAGACCCGCGGGATCTACACGCATTCAATTAGGCGCCGACCGACACCCAATCTGATGCACCATCGAGCGTGCGATCTGAATGCATGATCCCCACGCCATCTTGACTATTCACCTCTGATCCAACGACTGCCATTGGTTCCTGCCTGATCCAGCCATGGGCGGGTGAGTGCGCAAGTTGGTGCAACCTTCAGGTACATCCTGGCGGACCTTTAGTGTCGTTCACAGCCATCACTAATTGCTCATAGGTGCAAGGTCGGCTGTGCACATGAGCAAACATGAGCTGGCTACAATGACACTTAAGCTGGACCTACAGCGACATTCTGGAGGTCGCTATTAGTCTTATGTCAATTTTAGCCTCATGTCATCCACTATATAAAGACCTACACCCCTTCCCTTCCAAGGTATCTCTACCTTTGCTATACCAACCTACTCTAGTGCTCTAGAGGCCCATCAAAGCTCCCAAGAGCTCATTCCCAAGCTCCAAAGGTTCAATATTAGTGTAACGATCCATTACCCCACCAAATATTCGTCATCTCTCTCACCATCTTCATAGGTTGCCTTGTAGCCGTCCTCCCGCCTCCATTCTAGTAGCAGATCACCTCCATTCTAGAGCCTCAATGAAGCATTCCTTTACTCGGTGTTGTGGCTTGTAAAGTGCATTTTGATAGAAAAATGCATCGTAGTATAGTGCGCAATACAATCAAATAAAAAATATTTATATAAAGATAACGAGACTTTGAGTCTCGGTCGTTCGTCTTTGGGAGGCGTTATACAAATCTGAAATTGATCTTTTATCGCTCTACTTGTTTAGAATCGCACGTCGGTTTCCAATCGTCGGATTAAAGTTTTGCCAATTTCATTGTGAACTCTGATTACGTGCGCATGTGTTAGATAGATGACGAAGGTGAAAGTATGAGTTTCGGTATGCACAACTCTAGTTATGTGGTGGCTGTTTATTGAAAATGCACTGATAGTTAAATCTTCAATATTTTCTGGTACTGACATGCTGGTTGCAATATATAGAAATGAAGAGCAGGCAACTCGAATCACATGAAATAAATTGCAATCAATAAGCTCATGGTGATTTTCAACATAGAGATATGTATATAAAAAATATATCTTTCATTCATTCATTCAGGAGGGTGTTTGTAACATGGAATTTAGAGGAAAGCTTATAAAGGAAATCTTGAAAATATAAATCTAGATAACAGAAAATGATCTCATACAGGATCTATGGGGGGATTTTGCATGCATCAATGGGGGAGAATAAGAGCTACACTACTAAGCAGTAAATGAAAGCATGTAAATATGAAGAACTAGCAACTAATCTAGCAGAAAATAAGGGCATTCGGAGGTAGGCTCCGATGGCCTTTGAATGGTTGAGAGGAGGAGGGGCGGCCAATGGTGCTTAGGCCAGCCCTTGGAGAGAGGTTGGGGAGATGATCCAGCATCCTGGTGTGGAGATGGTGGCAGCCATGGTGCACAACCCATGGAGGTGGAATGGAGATGAATGTAGCTAACCTAAGTGTGAATGAGTGCCAAGAATGGGATGGGTGCAAATGGCCACCCTTAGGTCTTTTTATAGACCTAAGGGAGACTCTCTAGAGAAGTGTGGAACTCTCTAGAGAGAGCGCCATAAGTGGCCGGCCAAGTGAGAGAGAGAGGTGGTTCTTAGATCCATAAAAAGTGGATCTCAATTTGAATGGCTCTTGGTTGCTAATTTTGGCAACCAAGAGTGGCGCCACCTTTGGAAGCGAGTTCTAGAGAACTCTAGATGAGTGTGTGTGCGTGAATGGGTGTGTGTGTGTGAGTGTGTGGCCATGCCCTATGTGGCTAAGTGGTTTACGTTAGGTCCTAAGGGGTTTAGGTTGGTGTAGGCCTTAAATTAGGGTTGCAAACCTTAATTGCTAAGGAGGAATTGCAATTAAACTTAACACAAGTTTAATTGAATGAGTGCGAACCTAATTGAGAGTGAAATAACTCAATTAGGTTGGGCTTAGGTCAATTGGACTTGTGTGGGTTGATATCTTGAGCTTAATTGGACCCTATGAGTCCAATTGACTAGGCAATGGTAATTGACTATGATCTAAGTCAATTAGGTTTAGTGAGGACCTAATTAAGTCCTTAGGGAGGTCTAGAGGTGATGTACTAGGGTTGGGGTATCTTAATTTAGGTTCCTATGGGGTTGGAATTGGGGTTTTAAGGTTTCCTTGGGTGCAATGACCTAATCTAAGGGTGGCTAAGGCTATCCTAGGGCTACGATGGAGTTAGGTTCTTCATATTTTACTGCTTTATTCCTACTTAATAGAGTAGCATACCTTAACTCCCATACATTATTATCTACTACATCTAATCTAGGTTTTCTGCTCCAGCTCTGCTGCAACACTCGTTATTCTTCTATTCTCCTAATCCAGCTTCAGATCCAACTTATTACCTGTAATTGACATAATGCACCTAATCAGTACATTATAGCATTATTTGATGCGTAGCTAAAAGAAAGTAGTAAAGATGCAAATAATGCTTATGCATGCATGAATTACCCTAACTTATGGTAAGTCCTAGCCTAATTTAGGTCAATTAAGACCTATCATTGCTGCGCAATCATACCCCCATACCTAAATCTTGCTAGTCCCTAGCAAATGCAAGACTAAATTATTCACAGAAGGGTCCCTAAGGGATTGATTATTTTATCAAGTGTATGCCTAGAGATTTTTCTCCTTTTTGTTTTCATCCTATGCTCTAGAAATCTAGACAATCGTGAAAGTGTAGCTGTGTAGCTTTTGCAACGGATTCGAGTAAAAAACTGATTCACCTCTAAAGTCTATACTTGACCCCTAGTAAAAATTCTAGCGGGATAGGCGGACTTTTTCCCTTGGGGTATTCAAAATATTTTATGAATTCCACCTTGGCTTTAGACTTAGGTAGAGGATGTTTGAGGGATACGCATGTTTATTTAGTGGCTCACTCTCATTTGGTGCTACATAGAGATCAGTTCTACAGAATCTAGATTCCCAGATTACTAAGTAACTTAACTCAGAGAAAGACGAGAAAAGCTATGCTCCCTTTTGATTCCTTTGTGTTCATTCTCTCTTACTCTTTTTCTTTTTCCTTTCTTTCTTTTTCTTAGAGCTCACAACCTCACCAGATTCACATATATGACCTGTATTTGGTGGTCTCACTTGGCATTAACACTTTAATTGAGTTCCCATAACTCTAACACTAAGTCAGACTTCCTCAGCCAGTATTCGAGCGGTTAGAAACACAAAAAGATAGGTTAAGGCCATATTTGGTGGATCTTAAATTTATTTGGTGGTATTGCCTCAATACAAATGAAATAAATAGTAAATATTCACAAACTCTTTTTCTACTCTTTCTTCTCTTTTCTTTTCTTTTCCCTTTTTCTCTTCTTCACTTTTTTTTTCCTTTTTCTCATTTTCTCATTTTTTCATTCTTTTTTTTTTCATATATAATTTTTCTAACTCAACACAATCTATCAACACATTCATGAATTTTATTGAAGAGGCATTATTAGGGGCTAGTGGTACTTAAGAGACATTAGGTGGCTTATTTGATGGAAGTGCCTACTCACGACACCGAGAGAGACGAATAGGATGATGTATTTCTGACCTTGACATCAATACCCTCCTTCAGCTGAGGATTTCGTAAAGAATGGTCGTAACCGTCCACCTTAGCCCTAGTTTTATGAAAACTCACTTTCCGCGTATTTGCCTTATTTGGTGGCTCTCTCAATTCGCACCAAAAATGTATATGCAGGAACTAAGAGCGAAAACTGTGTCTAATCTCAAAGTATCATCACCTAATTATCTAGGATTCCGGATTCCTTGCACTAATCTTAGAACACCAGTACACTCTACTCTCATCTCACATTATTTGGTGGATTTTTGGAGGAAAAGCTGCCTGACTCCCAAAACACTATCCAGGGGTTTAGGAAAAGAAGCACTACTTCTTCTCGACAGACTAAAGACGTTTATTAGCCTTTATCGTGAATCCATTAAAATTCTACGTGTGTGTGAAAAGTTGTACTGGATTCCAGATTAGAGGAATCAACTAGAAGATAAAACCCCTAATGCATTCTCTTAATAAAATAATCTTATTCATCAGTGCAATATGTATATATGCTATAAACAATTAACCTCTTATATTCGTATTTCATGAAATTTCCCTTTCGGGTTACATTCAGCTTGACCCTAAATTTAGAAGAGGTGAGCGAGTGAGTTGGAAATGGCTGTTGCGGACGATTTTTAGCACCAATGCAAGCTCTGGAGGTGGAGTTGGTTGTTCTTTTATTTAGGGTCCTAAAGTACGTTTGACATGTAGCTCTGAGGTTTTTCCTAAGTGTTGGCATAAATTTTTTTTCAATTTTGTTGTATCTACCCCCCCATGCCTAAGTTCTTGCATGTCCTCATGAATGAATATAAAAGAAAATAAATACAGTAGGGAGAAAATGGGTAGAAATCACCTATAATTGCTCCTGAAATTATACATTCAGCACTGGCCAACCTGTCAGTACGCAATATGTAGAAAGAAATAATGCTAAGAGGAAAAATATGCTATGTATAAAAATGGTTATGTATAGATGATGTGGGATATGCTATCGATACGTGCTGAGTTTAATGCCTCCAGCTAGGCGAAAACTCAATCACACATCCTCAATAAGATGAACGATCTCGTCAGGTGGAGGAGGTTCCTGGGCCAAAAATGGCTTAAGGCACTGGCCATTTACCATAGATATATGCCCAGATTTTGGGTCCCTGATCTGGACTGCCCCATTAGGATATGGATGAATCACAACATATGGGCCAGTCCATTTGGACTTGAGCTTCCCTGCAAAAAGTTTTAATCGTGAATTGAACAACCATACTTGCTGGTTGGGTGTGAATGCTTTCCTCTGGATGTGGCGGTCATGAAAGGCCTTGGTCTTGTCCTTGTATATCAATGCGTTCTCATTGGCCTCCCACAGGATCTCTTCTAATTCGCTGAGCTAGAGTTTCCATTCTTGACCTCCTGCATCGAGGTCAAGGTTACATTTTCGCACCACCCAAAAGGCATGGTGTTCTAGCTCTACAGGAAGGTGGCAGGCCTTTCCATATACCATACGATATGGTGACATTCCGAGTGGGGCCTTGTATGCAGTTCGATATGCCCAGAGTGCATCAACTAATTTATCAGACCAGTCCTTGTCTGGCCTAATCGTCTTCTCGAGAATCAACTTGATCTGACGGTTAGACACTTCAGCTTGCCCATTTGTCTGCGGGTGATACGGGGTGGCTATACAGTGATGTACCCCATATTTCTTTAATAATGACCTGAAGTGGGCATGGATGAAGTGGCTTCCCCTGTCGCTAATCAGAGCACGGGGTATTCCAAATCTCACAAAGATGCATTGCCGTACGAAAGAAATGATGGTCTTATGATCAGCCCGTCTCGCTAGGATGGCCTCAACTCACTTCGAGACATAGTCAATGGCTAGTAATATGTACTCGAAGCCATGCGAGTTCGGAAAAGGGCCCATAAAATTGATGCCCCAGACGTCGAACACTTCTACAACCATGATGGGTTGGAGTGGCATCATGTCTCTCCTAGTCATAGAACTGACCGACCGGCATCGTTTGCAGTGTTGGGCGTATTCTTGCATATCTTTGAAAATAGTTGTCCAGAAAAATCCCAACTGCAAAATTTTTGCAGCAGTTTTCTGCCTCGAGAAATGACCACCACAAGCATCATTGTGGCAAGAAGATAACACACTGGGGATCTCAGAATCTAGGATACATCTTCGAATAATCTGATCCGTTCCAATGCAGAAGAGTAGTGGGTCATCCCAGAGGTAGAATTTGGCCTCTGCAGTGAATTTGAGTTTTTGGTCCCTGGATAGGTTCGTGGGAATCTTGCTTGCGGTAAGGTAGTTTGAAATATCCACGTACCAGGGGAACTCAATAGAGTGAACTGCCAAAAGGGATTCATCTGGAAATTGCTTGTGGATAGGTAGGGAATAAGGAATGTGGCTTGGTTCCAGTCTGGATAGGTGATCTGCCACAACATTCTGCTTTCCGACTTTGTCACGGATTTCAATATCAAATTGTTGCAATAGAAGGATCCATCTGATGAGCTGGGGTTTGGCATCCTTCTTTGCCAACAAATGCCGGAGGGTAGAGTGGTTAGTGAAGATGATGACTTTGGACCCTAATATGTAAGATCTGAATTTCTCCAACCCGAATACTAGTACTAGCAGTTCACTTTCGGTGATAGTATAATTATGCTGAGCCTCATTCAGCGTCTTGCTAGAATAGTATATGACAAAAGGTTGTTTTTCCCAACGCTGGCCTAAAACAGCATTGATGGCAAAGTCAGAAGCGTCGCACATCATCTCGAAATCAAGCGACTAGTCGGGTGGTTGGAGAATCGGGGAATCACAGACAGCGCTTCGTAAAGTCTCGAAGGTGCTGAGACATGAGGTGTCAAATTCAAATGGGGCATCGGCAACAAGGAGATTCATCGAAGGCCATGCATTTTTCGAGAAATTGCATATAAATCTCGATAGAAGCCGACGTGACCCAAGAATGATCTGATCTGCTTGACCAAGGTAGGTGACGGTAAGTGGGAAATAATCTCTGATTTAGCTCGATCGACCTCGAGTCCTTTTTTAGAGATCCTGTGCCCTAATACTATGCCATCCCTCACCATGAAATGCCTTTCTCCCAAGATAGTACCAGGTTTACCTCAATACACCATTTCAGGATCTTGGTGAGGTTATCAAGAAAAGATGTGAAATCATCTCTGAAAATGGCGAAGTCATCCATGAACACCTCCACATAGTCCCCAATCATGTCCGAGAAGATGGCCATCATACAACGCTGAAATGTGGCTGGTGCATTACAGAGGCCAAAGGGCATCCGCTCGAAAGCGAATGTTCCAAAGGGGCATGTGAATGTGGTCTTGTCTTGATCTTCCAGGCTAATCGCTACTTGATTATACCAAGAGTATCCATCCAGAAAGCAAAAGAAACTACGTCTGGCTAACCATTCCAAATCTGATCAATGAAAGGCAAAGGAAAGTGATCCTTCTGGGTATCCATGTTCAGTTTCCTATAGTCGATATAGACCTGCCAAGATGTCGCAGTGCGGGTCGAGATGGATTCGCCCTTATCATTTTTTACTACGGTGAGTCCTGCTTTCTTTGGCACTATCTGGATCAGACTCACCCATTGGCTATCAGAGATTGGATATACAATACCTGCATCCAGCCATTTGATGATCTCCTTCTTAACGACCTCTAGCATATTTGGGTTTAGCCTTCTTTGAGGTTGTCTCGAAGGTTTCACCCCATCATCCATGTAAATGTGATGAGTGCAATATGAGGGGCGAATACCATAGAGATCAACAATGCCCCACCCTATAGCAGCCCTTTGGTCTTGTAGCATAGAAATCAATTGATGCTCCTATTCTTGGGTTAAGTGGGCTTTAATAATGACTGGGCATGTCTCACTTTCGCCCAAGAACACATACTTAAGTGAGTCAAGTAAGGGCTTCAATTCAATCACGGGTGGGTCAGAGTCAGAAATGGGAGTGGGTGGAGCAAACTTGAAGGTGGGAATCTGTTGATCCGTATACATGTGAATTCCCGTTGATTCGCTACCTATGAGATAGTCGGTTGTGACTGCATCAACCGGAAACCCATTAGCTGTGGTCACGTCCTCCTGCAACAACAGGGGTGATTCAGTAGTGTGTGGATCAGAATAGCTAGATTCAGGGGTGCCATGGTCAGAAACACACCCTAAACAGTCAGGTCCTCGAGGAGATATGTGCAGTGCAGTGGTCTCAGTCCTGTGTGGATCGAGGTCCAAGAACCCTGATAGTGTAGACGAATGAGACATTGGGTCGTCACAAAGGAGCCCAATGTTACCACAGTATGCCTCATCTTCGTCTTCACCATCCTCCTCTATGAGATCACAGTCAAAATTCCTTGATGCCCTGAATATGTCAAGTCGAAGTCGGTCATTACCTAGGGCTATCTCCATACACCCGGATGCACAATCAATGTTTGCTCGGGCTGTCGCTAGAAATGGACGACCCAAAATAATTGGTGCATCTCGAAGATTAGGAGGAACTTCCATATCGAGAACAAAAAAGTCTACAGGAAAGCAGAATCCGCGAACTTTTACGATCACATTCTCAACCACCCCCCTCGGTGTTTTTACTGATCTATCAGCCAGCTGAATTGTGACCGAGGTGGGCTTTAACTCCCCAAATCGAAATTGATCAAATACGACAGAGGAGTTAGGTTGATGGATGAACCCAAATCTAGAAGGGCCTGATCAAATGGAGAATCTTGCAAGAAGCAGGATATGAGTGGGGTACCAGGGTCTTTCTTTTTTGGCGGCAAGTCAACTAGAATCACGGTGCTAGCATCTTTTGATAGTACCGCTTGTCGTCCAATTCTAGGCTGTCACTTTGGGGTACAATGGTCCTTGAAGATCCTAGTGACAATGGGGATGTGATCAATTGCCTCGAGGAGGGGGACCTAAATATGTACTTCCTTAAACATTGACTTAAGGTCCTTAAAATTCCGCATGTCCTTCTTCCATACTACATTTCGCGTTAGAGCCTCAGGAAAAGGGATAGGAATCTCAGGGTCAAGTGGCCTCTTACCCTTATCTACCGTAGGTGGCTCTTGAGATGAAGGGGTCGAACCCACCTGCTGCGAAGGGTGAGAAAAATCAGGACACGCCTGCCTATGTGGTGGGTCGAATGTCTTCCTTCCACACCTCAATGAGACGGCATTTGCATCAGCTTGCTATCCATGAGGTGGTGGGGGAGCGGAAGGGGTAGAGTATACGGGGTTCTGCATCAAAGGCAGCTGGCCTTAAGCTTAACCAGGTGGTGCAGGAGGCGCCTGTAATATGGCGTGTGCCTGTCTTTGTGGTGCCTAAAATCTAGGCAGGGAGCATTGGTTCTGCACATATTGAGGGTTCGGGATGGGTTGGGAGGGCAAGGCTCCCTGAGTCCTATCCTCATGCAACAGCTGGTTTTGCATGTTCTGTATAGTCTATATCTGGTCAACCATCGCTTTCATTATCTGCAAGCTATCCTGTGTAGATTTTCTCATCGATTCTTGCAGCTCCTCTTTCAGTGCCTCTAGAGGGTCAGCTTGCTTTGGAGGGTGACTGGCAGCTTGGTGCAGTGGCTAGTATATAAAATGGGGCTGCTGCTATTGAGACAGGAATGGTTGTTGCCTAGGGTATGTGTTTTGCGCATTCCCATATTACCTGGTCTGGCAGTGTGGATCTTGATGTGGTCTTTGTGTGTTACCAGACCAAGAGAAGTTCGGATGCTGGCGCCAACCAAGGTTATATGTCTCTAAATACGGGTTATTACGCCCGTATCCTTGGATAGCACTGACGTCCTCGTAGGCCGAAGACGTATGAGACGTATATCCATCAAGGGGATAGGTATTATAATCTATGGGTGGTGCATCACCCTGGTCGTATGGTGCTAGATCTGGATTATTTACGGGATCTTGATATGCAGAATCTCGTAAATAATGAGAAGATGCATCCCGAGTGAGTAGATTAACTCGAGCAGGGGGGCTCGGGGTGCATAGGAGGGTCTTGGAATAGTAGAGTTCAGGTTAGATTGACCCTAACTAATTTGGTCAATCTTTTCCTCAATCAGGTTTATTCTATCCAGCTACTTGACGATGATATCCATGTCGGCTCAAATAGACTCGGTGTGAACCTCATGGACACCAACCTGCTGCTGACTAGGCCACTGCAACTGGTTCATGGATGCGGCATTCATCGAGTTCTCCACCAAAGATTCAAACAACTCTAATGCACTGTTCTCATCTTTCGCAAGGAAATTCCCACCACTAGATGCATCAACCAGATACCGATGTGTGTCATCCAGCCCATGGTAAAAGATCTAAGCTAGGTGCCATCTGGGTATACCATGGTGTGGACATTTCCGGAGAAGGTCATGAAATTGGTCCCAGGCTTCATGCAACTTCTCGCCAGCTCCTTGGGAGAAAGTCGTGATTGCACGCCTCATCGCATTTATTCGACCGATTGGAAAGAACTTTTGCGGGAATTCACATTGTAATTTTGGCCAGGTTCCAATTGGCTTCCCAATGATCTTGAACCAGTATGAAGCTTTGTCCCTCAGAGAAAATGGGAAAAGCTTCATTAGAACAATCCTAAGATCAATATTCCTGGGTCGAATCGTTTCTGCGAGTCGACTCAGGTCCTCTAGGTGCTGGAACGAATCTTCACTTCAGTTTCCATAAAAGTGAGTACTAATCGAATCGGTCATGTTGAAGCTACGAGTTACTACGCTATCGTATTTGGTTTTGAAAAACCTGTCGTCATAGTTTGAAAGCGAAAAACTCGTGTTCAACAAATAAAATTTGTACCGAAATAGAAATCCCGAGTCGAACTCAGGGAGGCTACGTTGATCTATATTCGCAATTATATTTCTTTTAAAGTTTTTATTGAAAAGCGAAGCGACGTAATTACAATGAAGCAATATTAACAATTAGAATAAACGAGAGAGAAAGAGAGAGAGAGAAACATGCACTTAATAAACCCGCAGCCGCTTGATCGCGATCGAGTGGTCAATTGCGCCTCCTTGCCGTGCCTCAACTCCCGCTCCACAAGGCTCGAACGCTCGCCTCTTCATCACGTAAGCGCGGCCGATATGCTACAAGCGCGTTTGTGTCACGCTACAAGCACGCATGTGATCTATGCACGCGCGTCCACAGCTGTTGGATGATCAACCAATGGCGGAGAAGCGGCGATCAGATTGAAGAAGAGAAGGAGCGGTGGGTGCAGCGGTCGGTTGGGCGGCTGAGATGGCGCCACATGGTGCCATCTTGGCTGTCCATCTTCTGGATGATGTAGATGGTGCCATAATTGTCGGACTGAGTCTATTTTCACGCTGTTAAACTGCAATCGTCGATCCGAATCCATCCGTGCAGTTGCATTTGACATCTGAAGTGTGGATTTACGCCATCTTTGCCCTTGATCTTCTAGGGTTTCTCGATCTATATCTGATGCTACAGATATCTGATTAGGGTGATCTTGGAGTCGTTTGACTCCAATCATCTCCCTGATCACATCTGTATGGTTGGATCTTCGATCTGAGGCCTCGATAAAAAGTTGCTCTGTCCCTAAACATAAAAGGAGACAATTAACCTCCATTTTATTCAAAGTAATCTAAATGCATGATGATGCATGCTATGCAATATTTATAGTATGTAATGCAATTCTTTGATTAAGAACATGCATAAATAGACATCTTATGTAATATAAACATGTTTACATCACACCCCCATGCCTATCTTTTGCAAGTCCCTAGCAAAAAAACTATATGCTATTTATAAAAGAATTAGGTTTGATTATTTGAGCATAAGTTATTTTCAACATTAAGAAAATTTTTACTTAGGATCTGAACATTCAAAGACACGATAGTGCCCAGGTATCTGCCAAAATGCAGACCGCCTCAAGCCCTCACCTTATTCAAAGAAAATTTTCTTTTTCTCTTTTTCTTCTTTTCTAATTTTTTTGGATTTTCGAGTTTTAGGGTTTAAGAGTGGCTTTCTACGACCATTCAACTCACCCAAGATTTGATGAGAACCCTAAGTTCTAAGCATCTTATTGTGAATGTGATAGACTTGTTGATCGGTAGTTAAAACGAACTTCCGATTTCTACACCTCTAGGTGACCTTAAAAAGAGAATTCTGCCTAAAGGTGTATCTTTATAACCAGTAGCTTTCTCCCTACTTTAATTTTTATGGGGTCAACACAAGGGTGAATCCAGTGTATATCTCGGTTTATTCTACTTCTCTGCTTCTTCATAAGTGTTTTGGAAATTTTCAATGCATTTATTGAGTTGGGTTCTGAACAATCGATCGATAAGCTATTACCACCAACAACTTGCCAGCCATACTCGTGCAGTGAAGTGTGGCTTATTTCTTTTGTTTTCTTTTATTTTCTCCTTTTCTTTTTCTTTTCTTTTTGACTTTTTTTTTTAAGTAGGTGGCTTCCCTAGTCTAAGATTTACCTAAAGGCAGCAAGAAGAGAATGGTCGAGTGACTAGGCTCTGGACAACTACCTATGGGCTGTTACCCATGATGACTTGCCAGCCATATCACCCTAGAAGGTTCATTAGCTACCCAATTTCCGTTAGAACCGCCGATTAATGAGTCAGTGACAAGATAGTGTGTAGATGCTTTAAACTTAAGATTCCCTCAAATCAGAGGGTGGGTTGATAAGTCGTGTATTTATCACCCAAACTTATTTACTCGAATTAAAATAGAATTCAGGTTGGCGAGGACTCGAAAAACAAAGCCACATTTTAGTGGATACACAAGCTGATTAAGTCTGAAGACCTGAAGGGTCTTTGTGTTCAGATCCTTATGTAATATTTTCTAAGATTGACAAGTCCTAATGTCCAAATATTCCTTCCTAATTCAATTTTTTTTTAATGTATAAATAAGAAGAGAAATACAATTTACAGAAATTTCACAAAGCTGACAAAATGATTCAAAAATGAATCCACCTCCCATGCTTAGCTGATGCAATGTCCACATTGAGAAAGAGACATGAAAGAAAGGGTAGAGTATGAAGGATGTCATCTGAATATATAACTCATGTCAGCTTTGTGTCATACGTACAACTACTGAGTTTAATGCTGTCATCTAGGTGAAGTCTAGCCAAAGAAGTCACAATATGGCTAAAGCAACCTTGTCTAAGATGGGTTCTGGAAAAGTACGGTCAATAATAGGCTTCAGACATTGACCGTAGACTTTAAATGTGTTACCCATCTTTGGGTCAGAGATCTGAACAGCTCCATTTTAAAAAATATGGTCAATAATGAATGGGCCATTCCATTTAGATCTAAGTTTGCTAGGAAAGAGCTTAAGTCGAGAATTTGATAACCAGACCTTCTGGTTTGGCTCAAAGCTCTTCCGGGAAATCAATTGATCATGTAGAGATTTGTTCCGAACCTTGTAGATCTTGGCATTCTCGTATGCATCATTTCTAAGCTCTTCCAACTCAAATAGTTGGAGTTTCCTTGTCTTCCCAGCTAAATTCAGATCTAAATTGCATTGTTTGATTGCCTAGAATGCCCTGTGTTAAATCCCTACAAGTAGATGGCATGCCTTTCCATACACCAAATGAAACAGAGACATGCCGAAGGGCATTTGATATGCTGTATGGTAGGCCCAAAGAGCGTCCTCAAGCTTTTGAGTCTAGTCCTTATGATCAGGCCAAACCGTTTTCTGCAGAATGTTCTTGATCTCTTGGTTGGAGATCTCGACTTGTCCATTCGTCTGGGGATGGTAAGGTATGAAAATTTGGTGATTAACCCCGTATTTGGTCAACAAATTCTAGAATTGGGCATTAGTAAAATGAGTGCCACCATCACTGATGATGGCCCTCGGAATCCCGAACCTACTTAAGATATTTTTCTTGACAAAATCGATGACCACCTTGTGGTCATTGGTTCAGGTGGGAATCGCCTCAATCCATTTGGACGCATAATCAATAGCAATAAGAATGTACTGATGTCCAAATGAAGGGAGAAAGGGTCCCATGAAATCGATGCCCCAAACATCAAAAATTTCGACAGGAAGAATTGGATTTAGGGGCATCATATCTCTCTTAGTTATGCTCCCGAGTGCCTAACATTGAGAACATGACTTTGAGAAATCCTGGGCATCCTTAAACAAAGACGGCCAATAGAAGCCAGAGTGTAAAATTTTTGTAGTCGTCTTTTTCCCAGAGAAATGTCCACTACACACAGATGCATGGCTGAACTCGAGTATATTGTTGAATTCATTCTCAGGAACACATCGACGAATAATCTGATCTGAGCCGATGCGGTACAGTTTAGGGTCCTCCCAGAAGTTGTATTTGGCCTTAGATTTGAGTCTATCCTGTTGTTGCTTGATCCAATCCTGGGGGATTTGACCAACAGCCAAATAGTTAACAATGTCGGCAAACCATGGGGTTTGGACACCTGAAACTGTAAGGAAAGCTTCGTCCGAAAAAGTGTTAGCAATCGGGATGTCCAGACAAGAAGAATCACTTAGGAGTCTCGACAAATGATCCGCCACCACATTTTGTACCTCGATTTTAAGATCAAATTCTTGAAGCAGAAGAATCCAACGAATAAGTCAGGGTTTAGCATCCTTTTTGGCCAAGAGATGTCTCAAGGCTGAGTGGTCAGTATAGATGATAACATGAGACCCTAAGAGATAAGCCCTGAATTTTCCAAAGCGAACACTACGACTAGTAATTTCTTTTCAGTACCAGTGTAATTCCTCTGGGCTTCATCTAGAGTTTAACTAGTGTAGTAGATGACAGAGGGCTTTCTATCTATTTTTTGACCCAAGATAGCCCCGACCGCGTAATCAGAAGTATCGGTCATGATCTCAAAAGGGGCTGTGCAAATTGGTGGTTGCAACACTGGAGCACAGGTGACTACCATTTTCAGGAAATCAAATGCCTTACGGCATGATTCGTCGAAAACAAACGGCATTTCATTGGCGAGAAGATTGCTCAGGGGATGAGCAACCTTCGAGAAATCCTTGATGAATCTTCTGTAGAATCCCACATGACCAAGAAATGATCGGATTTGTTTAACAGATGTGGGTGGAGGAAGTTAAGCGATAGCATCAACCTTAGCTTTATCCACTTCAATTTCCCTTTCAGAGATTACATGACCCAAGACGATGCCTTCTTGGGTCATGAAATGACTCTTTTCCCAGCTAAGGACCAATCGTGTTTTGATACATTGCTTAAGAATCATTTCCAGATTAGCCAAACAAGAGTCAAATGATTCTCCAAAAATAGAGAAATCGTCCATGAAGAATTCTATAAACTCCCCCACCATGTCAGAGAATATGGCTAACATACACCTTTGAAAAGTCGTAGGTGCATTGCATAAACCGAAAGGCATCCTACGGAAAGCAAAGGTTCCATAGGGACTGGTGACAGTAGTTTTTTCCTGATCCTCGGGATGGATAGGAACTTGGTTGTATCCCAAGTAGCCATGAAGAAAACAAAAGTACTTCTGCCCAGCTTGTCTTTCCAAGATTTGATCAATGAAAGGTAGGGGAAAATGATCCTTTTTTGTGGCTGTGTTCAGCTTCCTGTAATCAATACAAACTCTCCAAGAGGAAGCTGAACGAGTTTTGACAGATTCTCCTCTCTCGTTAGTCACAATGGTAATCCCAGCTTTCTTCGGAATAATCTGCACGGGACTTACCTAGGGACTATCAGAGATTGGATAAATAATTCCTACATCGAGCAACTTAATGATTTCCTTTTTGACCACTTCTCGCATATTTGGATTTAATCTCCTCTGCATCTAGCGAGAAGGATGGGATCCATCTTCCAAGAATATTCTATGATTATAGTAAGATGGCTTGATCCCCCTGAGGTCATGAATGGTCCAACCAATTGCCTACTTGTGTTCCTTCAGGACCTTGATCAATTTATTCTCTTGCTCCTTTGTTAATTTAGCACTGATAACCATAGGGAGTGTCTTCTGAGGTCCAAAAAATTGATATTTCAAATTCTCAGGCAATGGTTTCAGTTCAAGCTGGGGCAGGTTGAAGATTGACGGTAAGGAAGATGCTAAAGACTCAACAAGAGGAAGAGGTTGTAAGTGAACAAAATCAATAACCTCTTCAGCAGATGACAGGTCTGCCATAGAGGGTTGCGGGTCCAATTCATCAATAAAGGAGGAACTTCAATTGAAGAAACCATCAAACAAGTTTCAATGTTTACATTATCCTCCTCAAGTTCCTTAATAAATCCACAATCCTCAAATTTATTAATTGCCTTAAAAATATCCAATTTCATTCGCTGAACCCCAAAGACGATTTCCATGCTACCGCTTTCACAATTAATGTTGGCCTTAGCAGTAGTTAGGAACGGACGCCCTAGAATGATGTGCGTGTTCCTCAGATTTTCTGGTACACCCATGTCGAGGACCAGGAAATCTACAGGAAAATAGAAATCCTTGACCTTAACTATAACATCTTCAATAATGTCTCACAGATTTGTGACCGAGCGGTCCGCTAACTGTAGCGTTACGGAAGTTGGCCGAAGTTCACCTAATCCAAACTTCTCATAAAGAGAAGTCAGAATTAGGTTGATGGATGCACCTCGATCCAAAAATGCTCTATCAAATGTGTTTTCTCTGATGACACAAGAAATCAACGGAGCACCTGGATCTCTCTTTTTCTGAGGGAGGTGATGCAGGATAACAGAACTAGCCTGCTTGGAGAGTACCTCCTTCCTTGAAATAGATTCTCTCAACTTACGCCTTTGTGTACATAAATCCTTTAAAAATCTTGCGTAAGCCGGTATGTGCTTGATAGCACTAAGGGGCGAGATATTGATCTCAACATTCTTAAATATATTTGAAAGCTCCTCATTTCTATCAACATACTTCTTGTTTGATTTGATCAAGGATCCAAGAAAAGGAACATGAGTCAGATCTTTGGAATCAGGTTCTTGAGCGTTGATTTCTTCTCCAGAATTCTCCTCTCTCAGGTTCTTCAGGATTCGGTAGATCAGAATAGTGTGGTTGTGGATCCTGAGTGTGCTTACCACTCCTCAAGGTGACAGAATTTGCAGATGCATAAGAGTTTGGGTCTTGGGGAGGGTTAGGAAAGATTGGAGGGGCTTGATTAGCCAGAAATTGCTGATGTGCAGAAGCAGAAGAAGAAAAAGAGGTGGAACCTTGATCAACAACCTAAGCATGTGCGTGTGGGTCCCTTTGATTTCTGTACCCATGGGCTTGGTTGCTCGGATTTAGAATATTTTGCGGGTTGGGTACAGGTTGGGATTGTAGAGATCCGGGTTGGCAAGAGTTAGCAATGAGCCCGGTCTGCAAGTTATCCAGCGAGGTTTTCATTTGCTGCATGAGCTGGAAAATGGATCCTTGCATCTCTAACATTTGTCAATTCAAATCAGCCTGCCCTATGGGTTGATGGGCATTTTAAGCTAGCTGATTGACCTGATTTGAGGGAAACTAAGTATACACATGACCCTGACCCATTGGTCGTTGCGGAGCATAGTTGCTGGGTTGGAATTGGGTCTGTTGCCCTGGGTTTTTCCAGGAGAAGTTAGGGTGGTTTCTCCAACTCGGATTATAAGCATTAGAGTAGGGGTTGGATCTAACGTTCTCCTGTACAGCATAGACATCCTCATAGGGTAAGGATGGAGAGAAAGAAAGCGAAGGATCATAGAAACTGGGATCAAAGGTCCCAGTTTGGAACCCGTGAGGTTCCGAAAAATGCTGACTCACAGGTTGAGCTGCATCGAGTTGATTCACGAACTCCCGTCCAGAAGGAGCTCGTGAGGATTGGAATCCCAAATTTTGGGATTAAGTGAATCGAGAGTTGTTCATAGAATTTCCAGCCATCCACTCTTCCATTCTCTTAGCAACCAAGTCCACTGATGAGAACCTCATCATGAGCCATAACTAGCTCATTTTGACCTAATACAAAGGATAAAAGCTCCTACATATCTTAAGGAAAGGTTTAACTCAGAGAATTCTGAGTTTGAGAAGAAAACAAGTCATAAGGGATAAAAATGCAATTTTACCAGTATAATCTGCATACAGGGTAATTCAGGGCCCAAACATAGGTCAAAGCAGCTTAATAAGAATAAAAGTGGGATGAGATGATCTAGCAAGGGCTACAGCACTTCCAAGAAACTAAATGATAATCTGTAACCCTAAAACAACCCACTTCAATTCACGAGGTTCGAGGCAAAGTAAAAATAGAATAAACCCTCTAAAATTCATAGAAAAATAATCTCTAGGGTTTAGAACCTTCAATTTGGCCTTCAGAACCCATTTTGACCTACATTGAGAACCATGCCCAATTAATAACTTAATTTGGGTTTTTGCATAAATTGACCGGTCAAACAAGGTTTAATATAGAAATGAAATTCACTATCAGATTCCTTAGGTCCTAATTAATCATGTATAAAAACTTGAGCCTAAGAAGAAACCTCCTTGACCGACTTTACACTTTGGTCCTCATATATTTACTTTTTGGCCCTCAATTTTTGAACCATCGCATTTTGGCCCCTAACTCTCCTTCGTTCTTCGCATTCAGGTCCCCCCTGCAAAACCTGCCAGCACCATGCTCCGGCGACCTTGCGCGGAGCATGGCGCCGCGCAGGGTGAGGGGGGAAGCCTGGCAAGTAAACCGGGGGTGCCCTGCGTCGTCAGCCGTCGCAGGGACACCCCCCTGGTCGCTGTAGCCCACCATACCGGCCGTGCGAACGCACGGACGGTATGGGTTTTCATTTCCGGCCATCCTCCGTGTCTCCCTCCGCCTTCCTCCCTGTTTTGATCCCTATAAATACCCCCCATTGCCCCACCGACCGGGGAGCTCGGATCTGACGGAGAAAACCCCCAACTTTCCTCTCTTCTCTCTCCGGCAGACGCTCACCAGCTCCGGCGGTTCCTCCCCCTCCTCCTCTTCGCTCTGCCGCAATACCAGCAGCAGAGACTTCCTCCCCTGCTCTTCCTGCGCCACGCCGCACCCAGCTGGCGCCTCTCCGGCTCTCTGCTCCCCGCCGCCCCTTTCCCTGAGCATCTTCTTCTCCGGCGACAGTCGATACGACTGTCGCCCTGCTGCTCCCCCTTCGTCCCTGCAAGTAAACTAGAACTACTCCCCTTCTTCTCCTCTTTCTTTCCCCGCTTTCAATTTATTCAATTAAGCCCTCGACCGACCCTGACCATCGTCACCCCCTTCGTCTCCGGCCACCCTCCGGCGAGATGCTCCCATCGCTCCACAGCCTCACACACCTCGCCGACCCTCACCGATACTCCGCCTCATCACACTGAGCACCCCCCACCCCTCCACTGCCACTCCACACCTCCGTAATGCTCCCCCAAACAAACCCATTCCTCCGGTTGCAGTCCAACCTAGGGCTGCCGCCAGACACCACCTTGCGGCTTGCCGCGCAGCTCCACACCTTCGCTGTGCCACGGCGAAGGTTCCCCAGTGGTTTGATCAGGCCGAGTGGCCATATTCGTGTCCGACAGGTTTTGAGGTTCGACCGCCATTAACGCACATTGAAGCAGCTTCTCCCGCGCTCCAGGCTTGAGGACTCCAGGTCTCCAGCTGCTGCGGATTGCGGGGAGTCTTGCGAAGGCAGCCAGCCAGCAACCGACGCAAATCGAAGCCGCAGCTGCAGAAGCTAGGCCGCGGTCTCCCAGCAGGCGCACGCGAGGAAAGGCCTTCGTTTAGTCCCACATCGGTAAGCCTCACAACCTCTGCACCGTTTAAGTTGATTTTGTGCATTAGCCTTACTGCCTCAGCACACGGGGTGAGGTCCCCTTCACCCGCCCGATTACCCGGTCTCGTCCGCGCTCACGCCCCGCGGACCTGACCCGACCCGACTTAGACTGACCTGCACTCCTCGTCCACCACGCACGCCGGTGGGCCTGGACCCAGACTTGACCCGTACCCGACTACCCGGCAGCTCTGGGAGAGCTTTCCCAAGAGTGGTTTCAGAGAGAGAGAGACGCGGGGGGGGGAGAGGGTAGAGTAGGTTTTGTCCTCTGACGTAAGCTCTGAAGTGTGCAGGCACAGGTGGAGAAGAAGGACCGCGGAAGAAGAAGGAAGCTGAGGGAGACACTGTAGCAACAGGCAGTTTAAGTCGTCTGATTTGGAAATCAGACGATGTCCTGAAGGGAAAAGAAGAAAGAAGGAGGGGCGACGTCCTGACTGGAAAAAGAAAAGAAGAAAGAAGGAGGTCTGAAGAACAACAGAAGAAGGCGAGGCAGAGGAGAACACAAAAGAACAAGGGAATAACTGAAAGAAGAAAATAAAGAAGAAAGAAGAAGATCTGAAGAAAGACAGAAGAGCAGGAACAGCTGGAAGAAGAAGAGCATCACCACTGCAGAAGAAGAACATCACCTCTGCAGACAAAGAAGAAGAAGATCTGAGACGAGGAGAAACAAAGAGAAAAGAAGACAACAAATTCTTTCTCTCTTTCTTTATTTTTGTAAAAGAAACATGTATATCTCTAGAATACAACTTGCTCCCTGAGTTCGACCTCGGGAACTCTTTTCCGAGTAAAAAATTTATATATTTGAAATGATGGCAACAACTGGCTATACTACGACGCTATAAAACCCTGCTGTCGAACCATCATCATTTTTGGCGCCGCTGCCGGGGAGCAACGGCTATTCTAGAGGTAAACATTCCTGTTTCTTTTTAATTTCTGATAATCTCCTCTCTTTTGTGCAGAAAACTACAGGAAATCAAGAAGACAAGCAACCGCACAACAACCACTCCGAGGACAGGCAAATTTTTCCTCTCGCTATTAACCCCTAAAACTCTAAAGAAAAAAAAAAAAAAAAAAAGAGAAAAAAAAGAACAAGCAATATAGGGCTAACCTGTCTTCCATACTTAGTAACCATAAAAGTTGCATGTTTTCAACTCATTATTCCTGCACACTATTAAGGGTATTTAAGGGCTAACACATTCTTGCTTGAGCCCTAATTACCCAACAAAGAATTAACTAGACCAAGTAGAGCCAACCTAGGATCCAACACTAGGGATTTAGAGACACACTCCTTAAGCAAGAATTGAGAAAACCAAATGAAGTGTGCCCAAGCCCTTGTCTGAAAATACCTATTCAAAGAAAACCTAAAACAATTGGCTCTCTAAACACTTGAACCCTAAAAGAAAGGACCCAAAAAGCTCTCAAAGGAACAAGAGGTAAAGTTGACTCCTTGGGTCAACCAACCTTAAAATTAGGTCACTTTCTCACTCACAATACCTAAGAGTTCAAGTGTAACTTTAAGCACCCTGATCTTAAGCTAAAATTAGTAGACTTAAGAGGTCAAGATCCCCATTCTGGTCTACCTGGAACCGCAGTGACAAGAGAGGTCGGGTGGGGGAAACCCTGTAACCCGTGGGGACGCTCTACCGTGTAGGGGTCTTCGCGGGACTCTCCCTCTCTGGCTGCCCAGGTAATTCTCAGGTGGACGTTCTTTCTGATGAAGGGGTCCATCTGCCCCGCACCTCTATAGTCACCCAACACATTTTTGGGTGCCTTGATTGGGTCCAGCACCTTCTAAACTTACCTCTTCCAACAGTGCATGTACGGAAGGAGGTCTCTAAGACCACCCTTAAGACCTCCTTTAGAAATTCGCTCTCGTCAAGGCCAAGCCTCGATGCCCGTGTTTGTGCAGAAACACCCTCACATTATTCTCTCTTCTGATTCAGAACCAAGTTCTTCTTCCCCCATCATGGCTCAGCCAGTTGAGGAAGAAAATAATCTGGAACACCAGCTCCAGCGACTCAATGACCTCTTCCAAAACTTCGTGCACCCACCACAGCGTCCTATGATGCGGGACCACTACAATCCTGCTGCGATGGCCATTGAGCCTCGAGTCAGAATCCCGACTGGAGGACCTGATTCCGAATTAAAGCCCAACATGATTCATGCTATACCTAAATTCCATGGGCTTAATTCTGAAGATCCCTTCCAGCACATCAAACAGCTAAAGCATCTGGCCCACACTTTTGGATCAGATGCGCAAAATCGGGATATTCTTCTCATGAAGATGTTCTCCTTTTCTCTTATGGACAAGGCCGCCCATTGGTATCAAACTCAGACCCGGCCGATCAACACTTGGGAAGAACTTCAATCCGAGTTTTTGAAAAAGTTTTTTCCCGTTGGTCGGACCAACGCCTTGCGCCATCAGATTACACACTTCACTCAACAATCAGGAGAACCTCTCCATGAGGCATGGGATCGTTTTCAGGATCTCATGAGAAAATGCCCCCATCACGGAGTTCCTAAATGGGAACAAGTCCAATCTTTTTACCAGGGACTCCGTGAGGACATCCGCCTTTTCGTCAATGCAACTTGCGGAGGAAACATCATGGGTCAACATGAAGACACCGTATGGGAGATTCTCGAAAACATGTGCGAGAACTCCATCAACAATGACTCCATGGGATTATTCGACAGGACGAATACCCGCGCAGCGACGAATCTTAAGGGAGCACATGAGACGCAGGTCCTGTCCGCATCAGTCGACCTGGAATTAATGGCCAGTCGATTGGACAAGGTCTCAATCATTGAAAAGAAGGTGGATGAGCTGACTCAGCACTTGCAGCGAGCCACCTCCGCGCGTAACTCCTTTGCACAACCTCCTTCCACATAGGAGACTGTGCAAAACATCCTCCACCGATCTTCCCCTGGGATGGATCCATATCCATCCCCATCTGATTCTTGGATCGGAGGATCATCCGATCCTTTCTACACCAGCCGGGGGAACTCCATTCCCCCTTTCCCTGATTCTCAGGAGGTTCCTCAGACCTGCGAGGACCTCAACGCCATCCAGAACGACCCATTCTCCAACACTTACAACCCTGGATGGCGAAACCATCCCAATTTTCAGTGGGCGGGAAATTCCCAAACCCAAAGACCACCTTTTCAGTCCCGCCCACAGCCCTCTCGTCACTACCAACCGCCTCAGCCTCGGCCCAACCCTACTTATCCATCAGGGCCAAATCAGGATCAAATGTCCCTAATCCTTCAGACTCTGGCTGACATTCAAAAAACGAATGCGGCTATTCAAAAACAGCACAAGGACGAGCTTACAGAAGTTAAAACTCAACTGGCCCAGTTGGCAAATTCTCGCCAACCAGGCACACTCCCTTCCCAACCTCTTCCTAACCCAAATAACGTGCCAACCCAGAAGCGCGTTATGAATCCAAATTTAGGCCACGCCCAATGGATTTATCAGGCTCCTACTGCTCCATCTCCAGACGAGATGGAAGCCTCAACTTCTTATGCGGGATTTCAGTAGCAGCCACCCCTCCTACCAAACCCAAACCAAAATCAGGCCGGATTAAATTCTGTAACAACACGTAGTGGTAAAACAACTCAAGACCCGCATTATCCAAACCACTCCAAGCCTGATAACCATGACCCTAGGATAGTTATCCAAGGTACTGCTGTTCCAGATCCACAACCTGGACCTATCCTAGAAGAACCAACCAAGATCCCATTTCCCGAGGCCCTGACCAAGGGAAAGAAGACCACCAAACCCGTGGCCCCTGAGGAGGACCTGGTCAAGCTCTTTGAGCAGGTCCACATAAACATCCCCTTGATGGATGCAATCCGCCACATACCAGCTTACGCACGATTCCTTAAGAATATATGTACACCCCAGCGTAAGCCGCGAACCAAGGGAGGGAGCCCAATTGTTCTGTCAGAGCAAGCCAGCTCTGTAATCCTTAGTAGACTCCCACCCAAGGCAAAAGATCCTGGGACTCCCCTGATTTCCTGTAAGATAGGTGGTACCCAATTTGATAGAGCATTGTTAGACTTGGGTGCATCCATAAACCTGATACCCACATCCTTACTTGACCATCTAGAAGAATCTGAGCTGAAACCAACCGAGGTGACATTAAACCTGATACCCACATCCTTACTTGACCATCTAGAAGAATCTGAGCTGAAACCAACCGAGGTGACATTACAATTAGCAGATCGATCTATAAAGTCACCAAAAGGGGTTCTCGAGGATGTTATCGTGAGAGTGCGGGATTTCTATTTTCCAGTGGACTTTATAGTCTTAGATATGGATGCACCTGAGAACCCTAGGGATACACCAATCATTCTAGGGAGACCTTTCTTGGCTACTGCTAGAGCCAACATCAGCTGTGAGGAGGGCCAAATAGAGCTTAAGTTTGGAGATCAAACACTAAAAATTGATATATTTAAGGCCCAACAAGGAATTAATTGCGGCGTCATCGAACAAATTTGTGACATCAAGACTTTGGTTGATGAATCACACCTCCAGAATGACTCGATTATGCCTCATCAACCACAGAAGGATCTTGACCCGCAAACAGAGGAGTCGAATCCAAATATGAACAACCCAGTAACTCCCACCCTTGAACCTCACATCTATACTGAACCACCCACTGCTGCTGAAAACCCCATCCTCGAACTGAAACCCCTTCCTGCTCACTTGAAATACGTATTTTTGGGTTCTAATCAGACCTTTCCTGTGATTATCAATTCCAACCTCAGTCCTGAACAGGAATCCCATCTGATTATTGTCCTCCAGCAACATCGCAGAGCCATCGGATGGACTCTCGATGATTTGACTGGAATAAGTCCCTCTTATTGTACTCATCATATCTATTCAGAAGAGGGCACACGACCTTCTCGTGAAATGCAGAGACGCTTAAACCCCAATCTGCAGGAGGTCGTGAAAAAGGAGATCATCAAATGGTTAGATGCCGGAATCATCTACCCGATCTCCGATAGTCGTTGGGTGAGCCCAATTCAGGTCGTGCCCAAGAAGGCAGGACTCACCACTATAACGACTGAGACCGGAGAAATCATTCCTACCCGATTAGCCAACTCGTGGAGAGTCTGTATAGATTACCATCGACTCAATTCCTCCACGAAGAAGGATCATTTCCCACTACCCTTCATTGATCAAATTCTCGAAAAACTAGCGGGAAATAGGTTCTTCTGCTTTCTTGACGGGTACTCCGGTTATAACCAGGTGGCAATCCATCCTGAGGACCAAGAAAAGACCACGTTCACCTGCCCCTTCGGAACATACGCTTTCCGAAGGATGCCTTTCGGTCTTTGCAATGCACCCGCTACTTTTCAGCGATGCATGCTTGCCATATTCTCAGATATGGTAGGTGATTATCTGGAAGTCTTCATGGATGACTTTTCAATTTTCGGAGCATCATTCGACGATTGCCTCCAACACTTGGTCCAGATACTCAGGCGGTGCATCGATGTGAATTTGGTTCTTTCCTGGGAAAAGAGCCATTTCATGGTGCCTGAGGGAATTGTCCTGGGACACTCAATTTCGGAGAAAGGTATCCAAGTGGATCGAGCTAAGGTTAATCTGATCTCTCACCTTCCTATGCCTAGCTCGATCAGGGACATCCGATCCTTTTTAGGGCATGTCGGTTTTTATCGACGATTTATCCCTGATTTTTCAAAAATTGCACGCCCCCTGACCACACTTCTCTCCAAGGATGTTCCCTTCGAAATTTCCAAGGAATGCACTCAAGCATTTGAAATCCTGCGTGACCGAGTCACCCAAGCCCCGATCCTACAGTCCCCTGATTGGTCTCAACCCTTTGAGATCATGTGTGATGCATCCGACTTCGCTGTAGGAGCGGTTTTGGGACAGAAAATTGACAAGAAACCTGTGGTCATTTACTACGCCAGCAAAACACTCGATGAGGCTCAGCGTAACTATACGGTTACTGAGAAAGAGCTGCTAGCTGTAGTATTTTCCCTAGAAAAGTTCAGATCGTACCTTCTGGGTTCCCGTGTCATCATATACTCGGATCACACAGCTGTAAGGCATCTCCTTGCAAAGAAGGACGTGAAACCTCGATTAATCCGATGGATCTTGCTGTTGCAAGAATTTGACCTTGAGATTCGCGACAAAGCGGGAAGGCAAAACGTGGTAGCTGATCACTTGTCCCATCTTCCTTCTGAAATAATTGACCCTTCCGGACCCATCACTGAGCATTTTCCCGATGAGCACCTGCTAACTATTGGTACTAGCCTTCCATGGTTTGCTAATATAGTAAATTACTTGGCATCTCATCAGATCCCGTCCGATTGGCCGAAGGCCAAGAAAGACAAATTACGCTCCGATGCCAAGTATTACATTTGGGAAGACCCGTACCTCTTCCGCATAGGTGCCGATCAGATCATCCGGAGATGTGTCCCGGAAGGGGAATTCAACAATATCCTCTCTTTCTGCCATGACCAGGCATGCGGTGGCCATTTTGCCGGGCATAAAACCGCATCAAAAGTCCTCCAGTGCGGCTTTTACTGGCCCACACTGTTCAAAGACGCATACAGTCACTGCAAGGCATGCAGTCGTTGCCAGACTTTGGGCAACATGAGCCATCGCGACATGATGCCTATGCAACCGATTCTAGTATGCGAAATCTTTGATGTTTGGGGGATTGATTTTATGGGCCCCTTTCCTGTTTCGGATGGTTTCGAATACATTCTGTTGGCTGTGGACTACGTGTCCAAATGGATCGAAGCCATACCGACCCGAACCTGTGATCACAAAATCGTTCTCAAAATCATTCATCAACACATTTTCTCAAGGTTCGGGATTCCTCGTGCAATAATCTCTGACGGGGGGACCCATTTCACAAATGCTCAGTTTAGGTCACTGATGACCAAATACGGGGTGTCTCACCGAATCTCTACTCCTTACCACCCCCAAACTAATGGTCTAGCTGAGCTGTCTAATCAGGAGATCAAGAAAATCCTGCAAGTCACTGTTCGACCTGACAGGAAGGACTGGTCGTCCCGACTTCCGGAAGCATTGTGGGCCTATAGGACCGCCCACAAGACCCAATTGGGCATGTCTCCCTTTAGACTGGTGTACGGAAAGGCATGCCACCTTCCCGTAGAACTGGAGCATAAAGCCTATTGGGCAGTACGGAACTGTAATCTAGATCTTTCCAAGGCTGGGACCCACAGAAAACTCCAAATCAGCAAGATCGATGAATTACGCCTAGACGCGTACGAGAACTCGAAAATCTACAAGGAGCGGGTTAAAGCCTTCCACGACAAACACATCTTGAGAAAGATCTTTCATCCTGGTCAAAAGGTCCTACTCTTTGATGCCCGACTCAAACTCTTCCCAGGAAAACTGAGATCTAAGTGGGTCGGACCATATTTGGTCCGACAGGTTTTTGGAAATGGAGCAATCGAAATCAGTCCACTCAGCCACGATTCTGAACCTTTCATCATGAACGGTCAGAGACTCAAGCCGTTCATTGATGTAACTTCTACTGATTTGGTTGAGACATCTTATATCCTCCTTTCCCCTTGAGCTTATTGCGCCCAGCCGATGGCGTAAAACTCAGCGCTTAACAGGAGGCAGCCCGTCATTCTCTTTGAAAACCTGAAACTTGTTCTGACACCTTTTAGCACTCGAAGTTCACCCTTGTAGACAGCCGACCCCAACTCAGATGCTTGCATCTGGGATTTGAAATCGTCCGCAAAAATTCAACCCGACCCATCCACTCATCCAAATTTCTGTCTTAAGGAATGAACTAAGACCCCCTAGGTTACAATGAGGACATTGCAAATCTTAGGCATGGGGGGGTATGAAAGTGCAAAACTTGTAAGAAAAGGTTTCAAACAAAAAAATTCACATATGCCAAAAACACCATAAAAATTAAAAAATTTTTCGAAAAAGAATAAGAGGAAAAGAGGAGAAGGAAATTTTGTGAAGGAGAAAAGAAACAAAATGAAAAAGGAGCACAAAATTATGAGAAAAAGTGATAGTCATTAGTAAGGAACTAAGGAATTAACCTAAGTTCTAGACCTCATTCAAGAAAAGTGCACAAAGAGATTAGTAAAGAATGCAAACCTTAGGCATTCTTGAATAGACTCTTAGTACCCATTAAGATCTGGACACTCCTCAAGAGGTTGAGGAAAATGAAAAGCTGAAGTATTAGGTCTAAGGCTTAGGGAGTATTCGGCCTCGTTAACTAATTTTTGGTTTACGGGACTCAGTAACCTACGCACCCTAACCTCACACACAGCCTGGTTCAGTAAGCGTAAAAATCAGAATCACGCAGAAGCGTCGCAAAATTCTGAAAAGAACACCTAGAATAGGAGCGGCCGATCAACACAAGTTGATTTGGACGAGTTCCCAGCGCGGAGAGGCGGGAAATCCCCTCGAAGATGCGTAACAAAATATCATCTCCTCGGTGCTTGTCTCTTAGGATATTTACATATCCTACTGGGGGCATGTAAGCACTCTGCTGGTTCAGATTCCATGGATGGCATTACCTCGAAGTGTCAATTGCCAGGGTCTGGATTCGGCCACGGAACACCATGGATGGGATTATCTCGAAATCTCAATAGCCAGGGTTCCGGGGGTTGCCATGGGCGGTGCTATCTCGAAGCATCGATCGCCAGGAACCCTTGAGGATTGATGATGGGAACAAGGAATCTGATACAGACCGTGTTGAAAAGCCAATCCTAGGCTAGAACTAAAAAGAAAAAGAGAGAGAAAACTCTCCAAACAGAAAAACTTTCTATCTCTCTCTTACAAAACGCACTACGAACTGAGCCAGGGCTAAAATCATTTCAAGCACGGGTGCTTTAACCACGAAGTCCAATAAGCCTTAGGTTAGTTCTTGTGGACCTTAAAAACCTTTGCTAAAGATTGAGGCTAAGGCTAGACAGATTTGGATCTTGATTGGTACTAGAGTACCTTTTAGGCCTATGGTCAGCATTCTAACCTAATCTATGCTCAAATAAAAAAGGCACTTATCTAAAACTATTAAAAACTTCATGGTCTAGAACAAGGGTTGAAACCTTAAGTTTTTGCTAAGGGACTAGCAAAAGCTAGGCATGGGGGTATGATGAGAACCTCATCATGAGCCATAACTAGCTCATTTTGACCTAATACAAAGGATAAAAGCTCCTACATATCTTAAGGAAAGGTTTAACTCAGAGAATTCTGAGTTTGAGAAGAAAATAAGTCATAAGGGGTAAAAATGCAATTTTACCAGTATAATCTGCATACAGGGTAATTCAGGGCCCAAACATAGGTCAAAACAGTTTAATAAGAATAAAAGTGGGATGAGATGATCTAGCAAGGGCTACAGCACTTCCAAGAAACTAAATGATAATCTGTAACCCTAAAATAACCCACTTCAATTCACGAGGTTCGAGGAAAAGTAAAAATAGAATAAACCCTCTAAAATTCATAGAAAAATAATCTCTAGGGTTTAGAACCTTCAATTTGGCCTTCAGAACCCATGTTGACCTACATTGAGAACCATGCCCAATTAATAACTTAATTTGGGTTTTTGCATAAATTGACTGGTCAAACAAGGTTTAATATAGAAATGAAATTCACCATCAGATTCCTTAGGTCCTAATTAATCATGTATAAAAACTTGAGCCTAAGAAGAAACCTCCTTGACCGACTTTACACTTTGGTCCTCATATATTTACTTTTTGGCCCTCAATTTTTGAACCATCGCATTTTGGCCCCTAACTCTCCTTCGTTCTTCGCATTCAGGTCCCCCCTGCAAAACCTGCCAGCACCATGCTCCGGCGACCTTGCGCGGAGCATGGCGCCGCGCAGGGTGAGGGGGGAAGCCTGGCAAGTAAACCGGGGGTGCCCTGCGTCGTCAGCCGTCGCAGGGACACCCCCCTGGTCGCTGTAGCCCACCATACCGGCCGTGCGAACGCACGGACGGTATGGGTTTTCGTTTCCGGCCATCCTCCGGCGAGGGAGACACGTCGTCTCCCTCCGCCTTCCTCCCTGTTTTGATCCCTATAAATACCCCCCGTTGCCCCACCGACCGGGGAGCTCGGATCTGACGGAGAAAACCCCCAACTTTCCTCTCTTCTCTCTCCGGCAGACGCTCACCAGCTCCGGCGGTTCCTCCCCCTCCTCCTCTTCGCTCTGCCGCAATACCAGCAGCAGAGACTTCCTCCCCTGCTCTTCCCGCGCCACGCCGCACCCAGCTAGCGCCTCTCCGGCTCTCTGCTCGCCGCCGCCCCTTTCCCTGAGCATCTTCTTCTCCGGCGACAGTCGATACGACTGTCGCCCTGCTGCTCCCCCTTCGTCCCTGCAAGTAAGCTAGAACTACTCCCCTTCTTCTCCTCTTTCTTTCCCTGCTTTCAATTTATTCAATTAAGCCCTCGACCGACCCTAACCATCGTCACCCCCTTCGTCTCCGGCCACCCTCCGGCGAGATGCTCCCATCGCTCCACAGCCTCACACACCTCGCCGACCCTCACCAAACCTCCGCCTCATCACACTGAGCACCCCCCACCCCTCCACTGCCACTCCACACCTCCGTAACGCTCCCCCGAACAAACCCATTCCTCCGGTTGCAGTCCAACCTAGGGCTGCCGCCAGACACCACCTTGCGGCTTGCCGCGCAGCTCCACACCTTCGCCGTGCCACGGTGAAGGTTCCCCAGTGGTTTGATCAGGCCGAGTGGCCATATTCGTGTCCGACAGGTTTTGAGGTTCGACCGCCATTAACGCACATTGAAGCAGCTTCTCCCGTGCTCCAGGCTTGAGGACTCCAGGTCTCCAGCTGCTGCGGATTGCGGGGAGTCTTGCGAAGGCAGCCAGCCAGCAACCGACGCAAATCGAAGCCGCAGCTGCAGAAGCTAGGCCGTGGTCTCCCAGCAGGCGCACGCGAGGAAAGGCCTCTGTTTAGTCCCACATCGGTAAGCCTCACAACCTCTGCACCGTTTAAGTTGATTTTGTGCATTAGCCTTACTGCCTCAGCACACGGGGTGAGGTCCCCTTCACCCGCCCGATTACCCGGTCTCGTCCGCGCTCACGCCCTGCGGACCTGACCCGACCCGACTTAGACTGACCTGCACTCCTCGTCCACCACGCACGCCGGTGGGCCTGGACCCGGACTTGACCCGTACCCGACTACCCGACAGCTCTGGGAGAGCTTTCCCAAGAGTGGTTTCAGAGAGAGAGAGACGCGGGGGGGGAGAGGGTAGAGTAGGTTTTGTCCTCTGACGTAAGCTCTGAAGTGTGCAGGCACAGGTGGAGAAGAAGGACCGCGGAAGAAGAAGGAAGCTGAGGGAGACACTGTAGCAACAGGCAGTTTAAGTCGTCTGATTTGGAAATCAGACGACGTCCTGAAGGGAAAAGAAGAAAGAAGGAGGGGCGTCGTCCTGACTGGAAAAAGAAAAGAAGAAAGAAGGAGGTCTGAAGAACAACAGAAGAAGGCGAGGCAGAGGAGAACACAAAAGAACAAGGGAAGAACTGAAAGAAGAAAATAAAGAAGAAAGAAGAAGATCTGAAGAAAGACAGAAGAGCAGGAACAGCTGGAAGAAGAAGAAGAGCATCACCACTGCAGAAGAAGAACATCACCTCTGCAGACAAAGAAGAAGAAGATCTGAGACGAGGAGAAACAAAGAGAAAAGAAGGCAACAAATTCTTTCTCTCTTTCTTTATTTTTGTAAAAGAAACATGTATATCTCTAGAATACAACTTGCTCCCTAAGTTCGACCTCGGGAACTCTTTTCCGAGTAAAAAATTTATATATTTGAAATGATGGCAACAACTGGCTATACTACGACGCTATAAAACCCTGCTGTCGAACCATCATCATCCACCTTCTCAAGTTTGTTACAAATCAATTTCATATCAAATGGATGAGAGTCATGGACTTCATTGACATTTGATCTGGGCTGCTGGGACCGGTTAAAGGTATCAATGGAGTCATGATTGATCGAATTCTCGCTCATTTCCTCAAACAAATCGTGTGTACTATCTACGTCTTTATTGAGGAAATTGCCTCCGCAAGAAGCATCCACATGATTTCTGAGTTGCTCAGTCAACCCATGATAGAAGATCTGCACGAGTTGCCACTTTGTCACCTTGTGGTGTGGACACCTCCGCAATAGGTCCTGGAATCACTCCCAGGCCACATGAAATTGCTCCCCCATCCACTGGGTAAAGGTAGTGATTGCCCATCTCAAGGCATTGGTACATCCGACTAGGAAGAATTTCTTCAGAAAGGCTGATTTCAACTCATTCCAAGTTGCAATTGGTCTTCCTATTGTCCTGTACCAATGCGTGGCCTTATCCCTGAGAGAGTAGGAGAAGAGCCTCATGATCATTTGCTCCTCATTCATGTTTCGTGCCTTGGTGGTCTGGACCAAAGTTGTCAAGTCTTCCAAATGCTGAAACGGATCTTCGGAGCCAAGCCCATGATAATGTTTGATCAGGCTTAACACCTGGGGCTTGATTTCTATGTCGCCAACTGGAATTTGGACGTCGGGACGTTCCCCGTAATTTGAAGGATCATAAAAATCCTTCAAGGGCTGAGCGCCTTGCATTCTCTACATTTATTCTAGCTGCCTTCGGAATTCCTCCATGAGGCAGAGGAGGTTGTTGGTCGGCCATGGGATCAATTTGACCAAAATCCAATTTGCGCCTCCTAGAATACTCTAGTGGTGCTTCCAATCGGGGATTCAATGACCGTCTTCCCAGCATAAACTAGGAGAAGGTCGGAAGGACTGGGGATAGGGACCCTACAGCACAACAAAACAAGGCTGTCCTTAAGTGGGGTAGCCTAAGGATCTACAGACTCCCAAAACTCGCCTTAAGATTGTAAATGATTTACTCTACTTGAGTTTGCTCAATCCAACCAGTTAGAAGGAGGGATTGGGGAGAAGGTTCTTCCTTCGGCTTTAGCCTCTGGTTCCTAGTGTACCCCCTAGCTGCAGTTGTTTGATGCTACTCCCCTAGCTAGTCATCAGATTAATTAGTACAAGTAGGTTAATCAGAGACAATCTCAGACTAGGCCCTGAAGAGCGAATCAGTCCTTAAGGCCAACGTCTACTCAATTTTATTAAGGCCTGGGATTGTAGTGCTTATGGAATGTGATGAGCTCTTAAAATGGGTTGTGCCCTTAATGATTGATTGAGAATTGTGTAAGTGCATGCACAACCAGGGTTTTCAAGCAAGATTATTTGTGATGTGTGGATTTTAATATTCAAATCTTGCTTAAGTAGCTTTTAGGGTTTAAAATTAGGTTGATTTCAATTAATTTTTGAGGCAAACCAGGTTGTCGAACATGAGTGAAGATTGCTTTCCTTTAAAACTAGAAATAAAGTGGAGTGCCTGAAATAGACCTAGATTGAAAACCCTAAGGTGGAGCTACTTGATGAGTTGATTTTATGTAGAGTGGTGTGGCCCAAACAACTCAACAACTGGCCACAAATGCACCACTAAGTTAGGCACACAGAGATGGTTAACCTAGAATGATTTCTACACTTTTATGTATTGCTTTGTGTGTACCAGCTCCATAGATCAGAACCCGGTTGAATAGAAACAAATCAATTAGGTTGAGTGCCTTGAATGTGGGTGTACGTTGTGTGTCTGTTGAAAATTACCCCACAAGATTATCCTTTTGTTCTTTTTTTATAAACGAGGGTGGAATGATTGTGAGTGAGAATCCAAACAACCAAACTATTCCTAGGATTTATGCAAACACCTAGGTTAATTGGAATTTGGATTTAATGTGACAAATGAAATCTTTGGAGGGGGAAGAATGGGGAGCACTTACAGTTGTCTTCAACTACAATTTACTCCGGTTTACTGCTTGACAATTCCCTGATGGAGGTCTTTGCAAAACAATAGACACAAAAGAAAGCAACTTAGAAGACAATAAAGTGCGTGAAATGAGAAAAGAAGATCGGAAATCATTGCCTCCCTGGCAATGGTACAAAAATGTTGAAGCTACGAGTTACTACGCTATTGTATTTGGTTTTGAAAAACCTGTCGTCGTAGTTTGAAAGCGAAGAACTCGTGTTCAACAAATAAAATTTGTGCTGGAATA
Organism: Thalassia testudinum; assembly: GCA_037157565.1. Taxonomy (NCBI): domain Eukaryota; kingdom Viridiplantae; phylum Streptophyta; class Magnoliopsida; order Alismatales; family Hydrocharitaceae; genus Thalassia; species Thalassia testudinum. The sequence goes on along the minus strand of JAZHRO010000024.1, from coordinate 73,842,132 downwards.
GAAATCCCAGGTCAAACTCAGGGAGGCTACGTTGATCTATATTCACAATTATATTTTTTTTAGAGTTTTTGTTGAAAAGCGAAGCGATGTAATTACAATGAAGCAACATTAACAATCAGAATAAACGTGAGAGAAAGAGAGAGAGAGAGAAACATGCACTTAATATTTCAAAATGTTTATACAATAAAACTAGAGAAAAATTACACTAGAAAGCGGAAAATCAATTACACTAGAAAGCAGGAAAATTCTACTCTAGAAAGTTGAAAAGAGGAATGAGAGAGAGAAGTTATCCTCCTCGACGATCGCTTGGTGGGTGAGCCGAATGAGACACTACCTAGAAGAAGGAGGGCGGAGCAGGAAGAAGGAGGTCGCGGCAGGAGGAATGAGAACGGGGCCGCATGTCGTTGTCGTTGCGGGATCTGCTTCCGAAATGAGGGCAAAATTTTGACTTTATCTCTCGAGGAGCATCCCGAGTGTGGGACAAGCTTGTCCTGAGCTTTGGAGAGGGAGAGAAGAGAAGGAAGGAATGAAAATTTTGTATCGAGGGGTCTCCTTTTATAGTTGCAAGGAGTGAGGGCAATTTGGTCTTTTTATTTTGAAAAACATTAATTCAGGACCTTTAGTGATGGATAAATCCGTCGCTAAAGGTCCAAACGTGCCCTTCATGGGCGGTGCTCCAGCACCCGCTCGCCTCCTGTGCATGAATTGCTCATTCACGTTCTTGAAATCTCGGCCGTTCGATTGCGAGATCGAATGGTTGAGATGCATCCTCACCGTGCCTCAATCGCATGCTCGCCTGCGTCTGATCCCGCGTTATGCACGGGCATCTGATGCGGCGTGAGAGCTACTGAGCACCTGCAGCCGTTCGATCGCGATCGAGCGGTCAATCGCGCCTCAGCTCCCTCTCCACAAGGCTCGAACGCTCACCTCTTCATCGCGTAAGCGCGACCGACCAATGCGCTACAAGAGCGTTTGTGTCGTGCTTGTGATTTGTGCATGTGCGTCCACAGCCATTGGATGATCATCCAACGTCGGAGAAGCGGCGATCAGATTGAAGAAGAGAGGAGCGGCGAGTGCAGTGGCCTGTTGTGCGATTGAGATGGTGACACGTGGCGCCATCTTGGCCATCCATCTTCTAGATGATGTAGATGGTGCCACGGTTGTCGGATTGAGTCGATTTTCACACCGTTAGGCTATGATCATCGATCTGAATCCATCTGTGTGGTCAGATTTGTCATCTGAAGTGCAGATTCACACCATCTTGGCCCTTGATCTTCTAGGGTTCCTCGGTCTGTATCTAATGCTACAGATGTCTAATTAGGGTGATCTTGGAGTCATTGAACTCCAATCGTTGCCCTGATCACATCTGTATGATTGGATCTTCGATCCGAGGCCCTGATAAAAAGTTGCCATGTCCCTGAACATAATAAGAGACAATTAACCTCCATTTTATTCAAACTAATCTAAATGCAAGATGATGGATGCTATGACATATTTATAGTATGTAATGCAATTCTATGCTTAATAACATGCATAAATAGACATTTTATGTAATATAAACATGTTTACATTAGATGACATTGGGCTTGAGCTCAAACGCGTCTCCGCCTGCAGGAATCCTGACTAAGGGTGAGATGATCAGTGCAGCTGGATCATAGAAATCCTGCAGTTGTTCTCCTCACAGTGGATGCTGCATTCTGTCAAGCGCCATCAAAATAGGGTCCATGCTCTGCCGATACCGCTCCTCAGATTCAACCACCCGAGCTTCCAGACAAGGCAACGTGTCCAAATTATGAATGTCCTCATCCGATCTTGGTCTAGGTCCAGGATTAGCCATTGCGGCTATGGGAGTAGAAGAAGTGGGGGGAGAAGATGGTCCTAGGGAGGTGACTCGCCTCCTTGGGAGTGGTTCCCAAGGTCCAACTAGTTGAGGTCTAAGTGACCTCCTTCCTCGCATACACCACCCAACCCCCGAGTTGGTGTAGCCAAGCCAGACAAGGATGAGGCTTTGTCAATCAGATGGTCCTTATGATCTTGTGACCAAATTTTTCGTTTTAAGTTCTAATTCCTGAAGAAAAATTCATCGTACAACTGACTGAAAGTGATTCCCACCTCTCAACTAACCCAGCCAAGAGGTTGAAAGCACCCAGTAGTACAACAATGAATTCGGGTTGATTTCATGTTTTAGAATTGATTTTAGCCCATTTTTCTTCAGTTGGGGTTTTTGGTAAGTGGCCCACAAGATGACCAAGCTCACCAGTTAAGCACTAGACTTGACTAAGTCTAGGTTAGCCCAAATGTGGTCTCTAGATTGTAACCCTAAAGATGTAACCTAAGGTTCATGCAATTCTAGGGTTTTCTTGTTCATTTGTTTTTTCTTCTTCAAAAGGCCATAAAGATAAAAATAGTTCTTTGATAAAATTTGGAATCCAATTGAATTGAAATTTGGCGAGTACATTTCTTTTTCAATTATCCTTTCAAAGAATATTTTTTTTGTAATTTTTACTATTTCAACCGAATTTATAGAGAATTTGAATGTCAAGGGGTCAGATTTGGAATTTTGACCCCTAGTCGATTTTTTGCTTTGGAACAGTATCAAATGACTTTCAAAAACTCAGGGAAAATATGGAAATAAAGCCAATAAGATTAGATTTCAAACCCCACCATTTTTAGTCAAAACAGATTTGCAGATTGCTCGGAATTGCTTTTTGAATTTTGAAAATCTCAAATCTGGGTAAGTCTGACCCCCTTGCACTTCACGAATTTTCAAAAATTTTATAATTGAAATTTTTACAAAATAATGGTGTCGTTTGAAAGATGGTTTGAAAATGAAGGTCTAACCCTAATTTCAGAATTTTTACTCATTAAATTTTTGGCAATTGAATTTTTAAATCGAAACTTGAAATCTGGCCGAAAATCAAAGAATGGTGGAGAAGCTTTTAAAAAGCGTTTGGGTTTGAAATTCAAACTTTCCACCAAAATATATTTTTTTCAAAAACTTTTGAAATTTCTTTTTTTTTCAAAAAGGATTTTTGTTTTCTCAAAGGATTTTCAATTTTTTTTTGTTTTTTCAAACTAACCTAGGATTCAAGAAGAAACCTAATCTAACTACCTACCTTTTTTATTTTTATTTTTTTTATTTTTTCATGAAAATAAATAAGCTTTTTTTCCCTTTTTTTCAAATGGAATTACTAGAAGCAAATCAAACCTATTGTTCAAAAGAAAACCTAGACTAAAGAAAGTGTGATGTGCACCTGGAATTTTTTTTTTCCCAGCGCTCGTTGTGTGTGTAGATCTCATTTTTTCTATTTTTCCTACACATCAAAAAATAAAGTAGAGGAAGATTTGTTAATGATAGCTCAAAAGATCCAAATAAAAAAATGACGTTGCCTCCCCGGCAACGGCGCCATTTGCTGTGGCTCGTAAAGAGTATTTTGATAGAAAAATGCATCGTAGTATAGTGCACAATACGATCAAACAAAAAATATTTATATAAAGATAACGAGACTTTGGGTCCCAATCGTTTGTCTCTGAGAGGCGTTAAGAAAATCTAAAACCGATCTTTTATTGCTCTACTTGTTTAGAATTGCACGTCGGTTTCCAATCGTCGGATTAAAGTTTTGCCACTTTCATTGTGAACTCTGATTACGTGCACATGTGTTAGATAGATGACAAAGGTGAAAGTATGAGTTTCGGTATGCACAACTCTAGTTATGTGGTGGCTGTTTACTGAAAATGCATTGATAGTTAAATCTTCAATATTTTCTGGTACCGACATGCCGGTTGCAACAAATAAAAATGAAGAGCAGGCAACTCGAATCACACGAAATAAATTGCAATCAATAAGCTCATGGTGATTTTCAACACAGAGATATGTATATAAAAAATATATCTTTCATTCATTCATTCAGGAGGGTGTTTGCAACATGGAATTTAGAGGAAAGCTTATAAAGGAAAGCTTGAAAATATAAATCTAGCTAACAGAAAATGATCGCATACAGGAATCTATGTGGAGATTTTGCATGCATCATTGGGGGAGAATAAGAGCTACACTACTAAGCAGTAAATGAAAGCATGTAAATATGAAGAACTAACTACTAATCTAGCAGAAAATAAGGGCATTCGGAGGTGGGCTCCGATGGCCTTTGAATGGTTGAGAGGAAAAGGAGGGGCGGCCAATGGTGCTTAGGATGGCCCTTGGAGAGAGATTGGGGAGATGATCCAACATCCTGGTGTGGAGATGGTGGCGTCATGGTGCACAACTCGTGGAGGTTGAATGGAGATGAATGTTGCTAACCTAAGTGTGAATGAGTGCCAAGAATGGGATGGGTGCAAATGGCCACCCTTAGGTCTTTTTATAGACCTAAGGGAGACTCTCTAGAGAAGTGTGGAACTCTCTAGAGAGAGTGCCATAAGTGGCCAGCCAAGTGAGAGAGAGAGAGGTGGTTCTTAGATCCATAAAAAGTGGATCTCAATTTGAATGGCTCTTGGTTGCTAATTTTGGCAACCAAGAGTGGCGCCACCTTTGGAAGCGAGTTCTAGAGAACTCTAGATGAGTGTGTGTGCATGAATGGGTGTGTGTGTGTGAATGTGTGGCCATGCCCTATGTGGCTAAGTGGTTTAGGTTAGGTCCTAAGGGGTTTAGGTTGGTGTAGGCCTTAAATTAGGGTTGCAAACCTTAATTGCTAAGGAGGAATTGCAATTAAACTTAACACAAGTTTAATTGAATGAGTGTGAACCTAATTGAGAGTGAAATAACTCAATTAGGTTGGGCTTTGGTCAATTGGACTTGTGTGGGTTGAGATCTTGAGCTTAATTGGACCTTATGAGTCCAATTGACTAGGCAATGGTAATTGACTATGATCTAAGTCAATTAGGCTTAGTGAGGACCTAATTAGGTCCTTAGGGAGGTCTAGAGGTGATGTACTAGGGTTGGGGTATCTTAATTTAGGTTTTTATGGGGTTGGAATTGGGGTTTTGAGGTTTCCTAAGGTGCGGTGACCTAATCTAAGGGTGGCTAAGGATTGAGGAAGTTTCTAGGCTATCCTAGGGCTAGAATGAACCTAAGTTCTTCACATTTTACTGCTTTATTCCTACTTAATAGAGTAGCATACCTTAACTCCCTTACATTATTATCTACTACATCTAATCTAGGTCTTCTGCTCCAGCTTTGCTGCAACACCCGTTATTCTTCTATTGTCCTTATACAACTTCAGATCCAGCTTCAGATCCAACTTATTACCTGTAATTGACATAATGCACTTAATCAACACATTATGGCATTATTTTATGCATAGCTAAAAGAAAGCAGTAAAGATGCAAATAATGCTTATGCATGCATGAATTGCCCTAACTTATGCTAAGTCCTAGCCTAATTTAGGTCAATTAAGACCTATGATTGCTGCACAATCACCTGATGTCCTCCTGCATCTCACCCCTATCGTCTCGCTCCTCAACTCCTTCGTCCAAGCTTCCGCCAGGCACCATTGTCTCGTCGAACAGCCGATTCGAGAGATTCCCTCTCACCTCTCTTTTTTTTTTAGGTTTTCGTTGATTATTGTAATAGACAATTGTGCAGTAAATCATATTTGATTCTATCTCTCTTGCAAATTTATTCTGCTTGTCTTTTTATTCCAAAAACACAAAAAATAACATCTCAAATACCAAAGAAAAACAAAACGAAGTGCAATTTTCAACTAAAGTAAATGTCACGTCCTTGTGTTCGACCCGGGACTCCCTTGGAGTTTCGGTAAAAATTGTATTTGATAATGAGTTTTGAGACTACGGCGACGAGTTCCTCCAAACCCTGATTTCTACCATGCGAAACACGTCAATAATTTTGCAGTTAGGATTTTCTTGGCTCTTGAATCCAACTTGCAACTTGCATAATCTTTTAAAACCTTGTGTCGGTGCTTTGCGAATGCCAACATTTATAAGGATATTTATAAGGTTGTGCTTTTTCAAACTTTTTTTTTGTCTCCCCCTTGCTTACTCTTAGTTTAATCTACAACAAATGTGTCGGGATCATCATTCCTGTTACCGAACCTCGAGGAGGCTTTGGCACCAGCATGTCGAGATAGTATTGTCCAAGACACCACCCAGGAGCTTACAACCCCAAAACACAATATGGAGTAAAGGAGCACTCCAAGCAAACTTAAGTTCTTGCTCTGAGCTATGGGTAGAGCATCGTCTAAGACACTTGAGCTGTAAAATGAGCCTTAATGCTTCATCTAAAGATATGAAATATAGATATAGAGCAGCATCGAGGCGGTAACATGTTGGCATCGCATCCTTAAAGGAGGCATTTTCCTCCTTCTCGGTAGTGGGAACTCAAACCAATCATCTGCTTTGGATTTTACTGAGACTAATTAAAGGATTTTTCTAAATTCTGAATAATTTTTAGGTGTTGGCTGTGTGTGAAATTTGACACAAGAATTTTGGAAGAGATACTAGTTTTTGGGTTGGAAACTAAGCCAAGTAATTTCCAAGTCACAAAAAGAGATCAGGTCACGTGAATCAACATGAGTTTAGGTGGAATTTAGAGGAGAATACTTGATCTAGTCTAAAAATTGACCCAGAGATTCTAAGAATCAGATCCATATCCTTATCCTTAGTTTGTTAAAGATTAAATCCCATTGTACCTTAAAATGATTCTTCAACCTTAGTCTCAATTTTTAAAATTTTTCTCAAAGAGTTTTATGATTTTTCTATAATGAGACGTATGTGAAAGAAAAATTCCATATTTTTAGGTTTTGAAAATCTTGAATTGATCGTTAAAATTTGAAAACATATCCCATGATTATGATATGCAATGTCCTTATGCATTAGGAGGGAAAAGAGATCACCTTAGTGATAAGTGGTCTAATTCAGGATGGTAAAAACTTGAAAAAGAAAGAAAAAGGAAAGCAGGAAAAATGATAGGTTACCTCCCATCTTGTGCTATCTTTTATGCCATTCAGCTGAGCATGAAGTGATGCACGAAAGACAGGCATTCATGTAAATAATTGGACACTTGAATTCCTCAAGAAATATGTCTTCCTCAATATCCCCTAAAAGATGATTGGTAAAAATATAGGGATCAAAATTAAATGGAAAAATGGAAGAATGACCTAAGTCTGGCCATGGATTGAGTTCATGATGAAAGCTGAACTTGAGTGGGGCGAGCGGTAGGTCTAATGGAAAGGGAGGGGGAGAGCAGTCAATGTGATGTAGGTTGGGTGAAGTTAGTGTAGATGTTTCTGGCGAGAAATCAGGAAGATTAGAAAAGTAAAATTCAAACCCTAGTTGATCTGAAATGTCTTGGACCCCATTATCATAATCAGAATCTGAATCAGGTTCAACGGTGGTTAAAGCAGAGCAAGAGTTCATCAACATAGATTCCTCAATTGCTGCTTCTATTTCATTATTAGAGTCCTCAAAAAATTCACGATCAATGGACCTCCTGGATGCCTTGAAAATATCTAAGGAGATAGTCTAGTTACTGTAAGTTATATTCAATTTTTCGGAATTAGCTTTTGTGGTAGCAAGAAAAGGTCTTTTAAGGATAATAGGGGCATTTTTTAGTGTCTCGGGTGCCTCTATGTGAAGGACCAGAAAATCACTTATATTCCTTTTAGGAATTATCCTGGGCATTTTTATTTCCAGCTAGAAGATTATAATTAAACACTTATTTTCCTTTCAATGCTTCCTTCAATTTTCAAGTTTGGAGTTCTCCCTCAACAATATGTATAGTAGGTCCCTTATTGTATTTTTGAAATTTTTGTTTCTGTCATTTTTTTGCATTTTTGACCTTGTATTTTTTTTCAAATTTTTCAGAATTTGTCAATTTTTTTGGTATTTTTGATAATACTATACTATATACATTACAGGTGTGTCTATAGTTGCATTTTAGAAAGTGATTTCACCATTTACGTTCCCCCATGCTTAAATGATACAATGTCCTAATTGTATGAATAGGGTGGATGCAAATTTATGCTCTATTTTTCACTAACTTAGACTGGGTGATGGAAGGAAGTTGGAATGAGGAGGTAAAAATCTCTATGCGGATGATTTCAAGTCTGATACATGATTAGAGTGGGAAGTCGAGCTAAGAAGTGAAATGCATGATATATGTGACTCTAAATGTATGCTAAAAATGCAAGGATAGACACCTAATGAAAGAAATGGAAAAAAAGAAAGGTGAAAACAGCTATGTACAAAAGATAGGTTACTAAGTTTAATGCCTTCAGCTAGGCGTAAACCTAGTAAAGGTGCCAAAAATGTAGGAGCCAAAAGGATGGGTAGAGAATTGACAAGTCAATGAAGCTTAATGAATGATACCGATCATAGTTAATAGAATAGAAGTTTGTCAATCTCAAAGGTGAAGAATAGCTCTGTAATCAATATGAATCAGAACCAGTTACTTAGTACAAGGCCCAAGTAGAGAGTAGGTATCAAATCAAAGAAACTTGGCTTAAGGTCCAAGTACATAGAATCTAGTCAACTTAGAATTACCTGGCTCAAGGTCTAAATAGAGAAATAGGGTATTCAGAATCTATAGCTTCTACCTCTTCAATCAATGAATGCAGAGTCAAGATGAAGAAGATGAATTTGGGTTGGGAAGAAGAGGTGGTTGCTAATATGAGTAAGGTGTGCAAGGATTAGGATTGTGTAAGGCTTGTGATATGACATGTGCTTGGCCTTGGGGAGGATTAGGTTGAACATACCTCTGGGCATGTATATTCCTAGGGTTGGGTTCTGCTTGAGGTGGGTGTCAATGTAGTTGGCAGGATTTCATCAAGTGGGATAGCTGCGCTCTCATCTCAGCTAATGTTGCATCCTGCCCTTGTTGCATAGCAATATTTTACTATTGCATGTCAGTAAGAGCTTCCATATCGACCCCAATTGATCATCACATGTAAGCCCAGGTTCAGAGTATTGGATTGGCCTAAGTTGGGGTTGCCGGTAGGCACGCGGTGGATACCTGATAACTCCACATTCAATGATGATAATTCCATCAACTAGGGTGAGTTTTGAGGATATATGCGCACTAATAACATGTCATGATAGGTATAGGAGCATTGCATGCATTCCAAGTTAAGATTGCTTATGAATCAATGTTTAATGGCCATATGTACAAGTGTGTATTAAAATTGACCTCATATGAGCAATTTTACCACACAGATGGACTCAGATCGACGAATTGAGTCCAACGGACTTGAAATCACTCAAATCTGACATCCGGAGCTCCCTCGATCGACCCAAGAAGTTCTGGCTCTTGATCATCAGATCAATGGCCCATAAACGGCCATGTCACCACATCCACCTTGCCCCTCACCCATGCATCCTCACGAAGCAGCTCTTTAAGCTGCCCGATCTTTCGATCGGACAGTTGAGAGCTCATGCTCACCCTTATAGCATCCACTGCACCCGAGCTCCTTCAGTGTGAAGATCTGACCGTTGGATCTCCATCCAACGGTCGCTAAGCATCCGCGCTTGATCTCGTCTCCGCTACCAATCAAGAAAGCAGCGCAGTGGTAGCACCTTGCCCTCGCGATGAGAGGCGAGCATTCGAATCGCACCATGACTCAAATCGCGGTCCAGCGCACACCGTGGATAATTCGAGCCATCTGATCAACGCCGAGCGGTAAAGATGGATGTAAGACGGCATGCTTTCAAGTGCCCAATGGGCACGTTCGCGATAACGAGCGAGGCGCACGCTCCACAAGCATGATCTAAACCAGTGTCTCGGGCGAAATCTCAACCATCCGATCTTCAATCGGATGGCCCACAGCGTGAGCACACGGATCACAGGTGCGGCTTGAGAAGAAGAAGAACGCGTGCCTCAACGGACTGGCGGCTAGAGGGCTTCAATGATGTTTTTGGAAGGGGTTTAGCAGCGTCCTGGACATTGCTAAACCCCCTTACCTCAATTAGAAGCCCTTGTCTCCCATTTAAACCCCTTCAACCACCCCATTCAAAGGCATTCAATTCACACACCCTCTCCATACAACACTAGCCTTCTCCTAGCTCCACCAAGCATTCCACATACACCTTGGAGCTATCAAGCTATCGACAGAGCCCTCCACCACTGTGGCGGCCTTTCCTCCTCCTCTCTCTCTCTTTACCCTAGTTTTATATTGCTTTTGTTTAAGCTTTTACCTATTGTTGTATTTGTGAACAAACTCAAGTTGCATGCTAAAGTTTAATGTTGATGTTGTTTCTTATATAGCTCCCATCTTATTCGAATGAATGTTGTGATTTAAAGACAAACTCTAACCCTACTCTCTGTCTCTCTTTCTAGTTTTCTCATAAGCAAACCAAACTTCCTGTGACAACTATAAGCAACAAAGTAATCTAATTTCGTGCCTCCTCGTGTTCAACACTTGGACTCAACAAATCCAATCTTTAATTAAAATCGACGTCACGAACGCATGCTATAACCACACAATTAAACTAACGAGTCCCGCGCCCGTCAGTTTTTGGCGCCGTTGCCAGGGAGGCAACGGATTTCTTTTGTTGCTTTCATCCCACATTCGTATTCACATCATTTAACTCATTTTTCTCCCTCTACTTGATTGATTACAGGAACTCGACATGTGGGCAGCGAAGGAGCATGATTCGTGATGGTAGAGATGGAGTAAAGTGCAGCGAAGACCAGTTGTGAGTATCACTCCACCCTTTGGTTGTTTGCATGCTTAAAAAAAGAAAAATGCAAAAGAATATAAATAAAAAAAATTGGCGTGGTGAATGACTACTTGACCCACATTCCAAACTCATCACCCAACAAAAAAAAAAAATATACCCTAACATTCTTAAGGAGATAATCTTTTTGAGTGTTCTTCTTTCTTTTGAGTGATGTTTGCGAAGTTGCTGTGATTTGACTTAGGCTGCACCACTCACCATAACTAAAATCAACTCACCTGGTAGAACTGCATGAACACTAGGGTGAACTCATTAGGGTTACTTTTCTAGGGCCACATCACTCTAAAGGAAATCGACTTTCGCTCATTGTGTGCAAACCCTTGTGTGCCCACTTGAACTTTGTTTGAAAATGATAAGGAACTTCAACCCTAAAAAGCATTAAAGCAAGGACAAATCATTAAAAGACACCACATCTTAAAATTCTTTCTTGAAACCATGTTTTGTCAAGTGCACACACATGCTTGAATCAGTTAACTAAGAGGCACAACCCCAAACAATGCCTCATCACATATCCTGAGTACAAGCACGAACCTAGCCCTCATTAAAATGGAGTAGATGTGCCCTAGGCATGACTACTCTAAGTCTAGAAGGTGTGATTAGGTTTGCTAGGCACTTGGCCTTCATTCCCTTTGTAGAATTTGGTGTCTAGGCTGCAGGGAAGTATCAAACGATCGCGGTTGTGGGGTCTACGAAACCGGCGGTGAAAGCCAAAGGAAGAACCTTCCCTTCAACCCCCTCGTAATCAACCTAGCCAGATTAACATCGGGAAGGGTGGTTAAGTGCCTATAGATTTGAACATTCCTCTGAGGCTTCTAGGTTACCTAAGGTATACACTCTAAGGACTAGACTTGCTTGCTTGTTTGTGCACACACTTCTCGCACCAGTCTCTCTCCGCATCCTTCTCCGTTCTTCCCTAGTGTATGCACGGAAGACGATCACTGCATCCTGAACTATATGTTTTAGATAGGGAAATCAGGAGGGGACTTGATTTTACATGAGAAATGGTTGAACCAAGAATTGATGAGGTTGAGGACCAACCCCACCCAATGCTATGGCCATCATTCAGGCCCAGATCTCTGCCAACCACCAACTACAACAACAACAAATCCAAACCATCCCCTACTGAACCCATCACAATCGCCTGAGGGCCAACCTAGGCCTCTCTGTGATTTTATGATTTGTCTGCTATCTGAATCAAGCCACATCTTAGGGTCCCCGAAGGGGGAGATGATTTTGAGCTGAAACATAATGTCCCGAGCTTAATTCAGAGCCACTTTCATGGGAGCTCGAATGAGGACCCCTTCCAACAACTTGAGGACCTAGACAGGATCACTTGAACTATGAAACCCAGGAATATCAGCTTGGACATTATTTTGATTAAGATGTTCCCTTTCTCCCTAAAAGACAAAGCATCTCATTGGCTTAGAACCTTAGGGAGACCCATCTCCACCTAAGAGGAACTAAGGCATGCATTCTTGAAGAAAATTTTCCCCATAGGTAAGACCAATGCCCTCAAAAGAGCCATTACCACATTTACACTGCAAGGTGGGGAACAATTCCATGAGGCGTGGGAAAGATTTAATGAATTATTGAGGAAATGCCCACACCATGATGTTCCAAGGTAGCAATTGGCCCAGATCTTCTACTGTGGTCTGGACAGCAACCTTAGGAACTTTGTTGATGCCTCATGTGGAGGCAACTTTTTGAACAAATATGAGGAGTGCACATTCAAACTCTTTGAGTCAATGAGTGAGAATTCACTCAACAATGCCTCCATGACCCAGTTTAATCTATCCAGTCAACCTTGTGGTGGGATCTATGAGGTACAAGCAAATTCTGGAATGGTTGACATGGACATTATAGCCAAAAGGTTGGATTGAGTTGAATTTGTGGACAAAAAGATCGATGAGCTGAAGAGTCCATTTTAATGGACTAATATTAATCCTAAGTATCTTTAATCGTACCGTTTAGGTGTGTTAATAACTGCAATTAAGTTGTAGAATATTTGTACGCATCATGATTTCAGTTTATAACATTCTATAACTTAATATGTAATGATTTTGTTGTTTCTATGTGCAGGTATTATATTTAAAAAGAGCAAGGGTTGGGGAGAAAATTTCCCCAACAACCGGTGGGATCTTTTCCCTTTCCTCTGGCCAGTCGTAACTCTCCCCTCGACGCCTGCGGCCAAAAATAGAAAAGGGATTTGAAAATCCCTTGATTGGCGCACGTAGGGAGAGAGAGGAGTTAAAAAGAGGAGGTGGAGAAAGGAGCGAAGAAAAATCCATCTTCCCCCTTGCGGGGAACTACCCCAGCGTGCACTGTGGACACCTTTGCCCTCACCCACCTCCAAGCTTGCACCGCGCATCCTCCTTCTCCACCTTGCACGCCCGCAGGCACGCGCTCATCTCCAGCCAGCCCACAGGAGCACACCTCCACACGCCTCTCTTCCCAGCACCACCTGGCACCCGCATCTACAGACCACAGCACCGTGCGCCTCTCTCCCTAGCACCACTTGGTGCCCGCATCTGTAGACTGCAGTACCCGCGCTCAACCTGCAGGCATCCACTTGCGCCTGCAGGCATCCGCTCTCGCCCCAAGCCAGGCCGCGCCATCTGCAAGCGCACCCTTCTCCACCACAGATCCACGCCTCAGCCTGCAGCTGCGCCTGTAGGCGCTACGTACAGAGTGCACCACCTTGCTCATGCCCGTCGGCAGGCTCCCAACTGCGCGCTTCAGCCGCACCCTCCAGCGCCGCACCGTAGGCATCCGCTCGTGCTCCACTTCAAATAGCGCCATATGTAGCGCACGCCCACCTACAGACCGCCTCAACCCGCAGGCACCCGCAGACATCATAGGCGCACCCTCCTTCTTGCTGCAGGCATACGCCCATTCGCCTCCCTCTAGCCACGGCTAAAGGCGCTGCGCACCTTCGCCATCTGCAAGAGCGTGGCAGCAGCAGCAGCAGCCTCCTCTGGTCCTCATCTCCTCCGCCGGCCGACCGCCTCCGCCCATCTCCATCGACGCCGCCGCCTCCATCGGATAGCCATCATTGTCGCCAACATCCCTTGCTCGTGAAAGCCCCGCCGGTGCTCTCTCTCCCTCGCGAGGAGAGAGAGCAAATGCTCTATTTCCTCCACCATTAAAAATTACGGAAAATGCCATTTTCAAAGTTACTGTTCATTTGTTTTCTGAATTAATATATTGCTGCACAATTTGCATGGACACCCCTTGCTTAATTTGAAATTACATATAATTGATTTCTCCTTTTAAATGACATACAATATGAGATATTGATTATAGTGTCATTAGTTAGGAGATTAATATTAACATTGTTTGCTATTCCAAATTCATTATTTATAATATTATATTATGGTAATTTTGCATGTGCACCCTCATCTTCTTGATTAATTATCTATATTGAGAATTTATGCTGGAAATGAGAGCACTAGTTAGCATGCATCTCTATTAATATTCCCGATTCCATTATGCATTATTAGTCATTTTTTTAGGTTAATTCCTCCCTGTGGAGACGACCTAACTCTTCGTGGTTAGTTTTGAAAATTTAAATGTTTTGAAAAACGATTTTCTACCACGCGATTAAATACAACGGCACATCATTTTATGTTAAGGTTTTCAACGAAAACGAAGATCGCTCTTTCAAATGGTGCCGTTGCCGGGGAGGAAAAAAGCCTATTAATTTTTTCAGGAATTTTATGTTATTTTTATGCTATTTTGAAAGCTTTTCTAAATTACTAACTGTGGATTTTCTTCTGTGCAAAAACACACGACAAATGCGACGAATGCGCACGGCAGAGACGATCTTTTTGGTGGACCTTGACGCCACCTGGAGGCCAGAAACAAGAACATGTGGGCCTTGATCCCACGCACATAGGCTTACAGAGATGCCTATTTCTGGTTTAGTCAGTAGGTCTTAGTTAGATTTAGTTAGATAGGCATTAGAATTTAAATTCTATCTTTTAGACCCCTGTCGGGTATTTTTGGAATGTGTTCCCAGTGCCACTTTATTTCTTATCGCTCTTGTATGCAGGAGCGTATTTTCGGGAGGGTGTTCCCATTTATTTAGATTATAGGATTATTTAAACTGTTTGAACTGCATTTCGATTAGTTAGTTAGATTAGGTCTGTTTGTTATTGTTATTAAAAAAAAAAAATTTTGAACTGCCTGCTAGAAGCTGCATATCTATAGGACGACCATCTAGGACTGAATGAGCAGCATCTAGTTTATTTCTATTGCATTACATTCATTATTGCACGAAGAAAGCTAGAGTAAGGTACGTCTTCTCTTGAGCATTAATTACCTGTCATGCATATGTATTGAACCTAAATCTAAGACCACTAAAGTGCTTGAATCAAATTAATTCAGTGGTCACTTTAAAAAATTAGGATTGTTAAGAGGTCGGACTTTAAAATCTATGAGTGAAAATTGTGTGCAAAAGGATCCTGTTTGCGGAATTTCAAAAAAAACAAATCAAAATACAATCATATGCTTGCACACTTAAGACACTGTGCACGTCACATAAGGTCACTAGATAAATTTCTACCTCTCCTCTTTTGCACCACAAGGGAAGTTAGTCAGAAATCAACAAGCTTATCCACCAAGTTATTTCTGTTCCTCGTGTGTGGGCTCGATTCAAGACTTCCATCCCTTGCAAGTAGGTTATTGGCACCAGCGAAGGTTGGCCTAGGAAGCGTAATTTTTTGCAAAACTTGTTTGTCCACCAACTAAACATATTACTCTAAGACCTACAATCTACTAAAAATAGATCCCTTTGAATTTGCGTTTGCTTTGACAATAGAACTCTCTAGGAAGTTTTCTGCTTATATTATGAATTTTGCTAAATCCTAAGAGAGTTTAAATTATTTTGTTTAAAGAAATGGATTACTCTTACTCCTATCATTTAGATTATCAGAGTCAGTACTTCCCATCTTTTAGTCAGGATCCCATGCCCCGAGCGTATCCATCCTTTGATGGGTACATTAATAATTCATGGGATCATTCTCATTCTTATCCTAGGAGTACTGGCTTGATAACTCTCAGTTTTGAGCAGAGCCTAGGAGCAGGATGTTCCAATCCTGAAATCCCTACTTCCATGCAAACACCCAACCCTCCCACCCTTCATGATTTTCTGTATCGAGGTTGGACCGATACCCCTAGGCAACCAGAGCCTGAAATTGACTATCCTCCCCAACCTGGTAATAGTAGCCTCTCCTCTTTTATGATAGAAATGCAAAAACAGCAAAAGGAAATAATGGAATCAATGGGAGAGATGTTGAGGAATAGTCAACAATTAAATGAAAAAATAAGAAACTTAGCTACATGCTTCCCAATAATCCTAATCCCAACCCAATAGACCATGATCATGAAAATAATTCTGAGAAACCTAATGACAATAGGGATCTAATTTTATGTAGCTATCACTTACACTCTCCCAATGAGACACGGCCACTAGAGGATAACGATCATAGTGATTATCCACCTGACTTATATTGCAGTCAAAAGCAAGGGAAGATGGTACCTCTTGAGGACCATGACCCCAATGACAGTATTCTCCTTACCCCTACCAACCCAGGTCAAGGTTATATTGTTCCTATCACTTCCCCTCTTGATTATTTTGTGGAATCCCATTCTACTCTTAGTGAGCCTACTCATGACCCTCCACTTAGGGAATCAACACCTACCATTCAATATCCTGAGGATTCAAATGCACCCAATGAAGGTGACCCTAAGGGAATAGAGGATGATCAATTCTGGTCTCAAGGATATGAAGAGTCTAATTCAGAAAATGAGGATGCCCCAATAGAGGAAACTGGACTAAAAATCTGGAGTGAACCACAGGGGAATTATTTTGGGGATTTACCTCCAAAAGATAGAAATAATATGATTAAATCCAGATTCCTTCCTTCTTTTGAGAGTCATCCTCCATCAAAATAGGAGTTGATATTGCAGGAGGACAAACAAAATAATGAGAAGTCTATGGGAGACTCTTGGGAACAAAACACATCAATTAAGGATTTATACCTCGAGAAGAATGACGAATTCAATGATATAGGCTTCCTCCAAAATATTAAGACTGATCCTCCTTTAGAAATAATTGAGGATACTGATCCAACTCCTAATGAATCACATATACACCCTGACAAATATTTGAGTGAACCAAATGAATCTAGGGATGAGCTGAATGATAATGATTCTTACATTTTGACCCTGCCAGAAAAAAGTTGTAATTTGGAGTCGACCCTTGATTCAAATATGACTCTGATCATTAATGCTAGGCAGGATAACTTGAAGTTGTCTACAACTGTTAGGGAATGTACATAATCTGAATCATTATTGGAATTGGACCTAACACTAACTAAGCCCTCATTGGACTTAACCATTACCTTCCAACACTACAAACAACCCTTATACTCCCTAACCGATCCTTGGCTCAGATCTCTGCTCATGTACATTCTTTCTGGAGAATATATCAGGCCAGTACATCCTAGAGTAGAATGATGAGTGTGGATTGATGCTTGTACTTTTACTCTCGCCATTCAAGGGTTTGAACTAATTATGTGTATATCTTTTAAAACCCATCCTGCTCTGGAGGATCCTTGTTATCCTCCACTTATTCCGCTTCGGGAGGTCCCTTTTCATATTCCGTTTATTATTCCTAGACCTCCCAAGTTAGCCAACAAGATTTTTTGTCTTCATTTCTTCTGGCGAGCATTTGGAATTACATTGCATCATCAGCTTGCCAACATCCGTGGTTACCAATTTTCTAGGCCTGCGCTGTTACGCATATTCTTAGGGCCTAACCTTTTATGTTTGGAACCAGACTTATAGGTTCCTTCTTAGTCTGGTTGCTGACAGAAAATGCAGCGCTTGTTGGGAGGCAACCCAGCAGACCGTGTCAGGTGATGCTTTTCCTTTCTCCTCGTATTTTAATTTTACATTGGGGACATTGTAGGATTTGGGCATGGGGGAGTGCATTTGCATTTTAGGAAGTATTCAATTAGGTTAGTAAAAAAAAAATCCTCTTTTCTTGAGCTGAATGGGTTAGTCCCTAGCAAAATACCTTTGTTATTGGAGGTTTTTCTTCTGGAATTATTTCTTAAGTTTAGAATCCAGTACATTTATTTCACATGCATGTAGACTGGGTAATGGATCCTTGAGGAAAACCAATAAGCATTTGTAGTCCACTGAACCCTTGGACAGTTCAGAGGGAGTCAGGCATACTATCTTCCAGTAGATCCACCTCATATTTGTAAAAAGAAAGTAGGGAGATTACTGGTGCGCTAAGTCTAGTGCAAGGACTCTTCAGTTTTGGATAATTAGATGATGATACTTCAGAGTTAGGCGTAGTTTTCACTCTCTGTTCCTGTGTGCATACTTTGAGTGAATTCCTAAGAGTCACCAAATAAGGCAGATACACAAAGATTGAGTCTTAATAAATCTATGATTATGGTGGATGGTTACGACCATCCTTCATAGAGTCCTCGGCTGAAGGAGGGTATAGTGTCAAAGGTCAGAAATACGCCTGTCCTATCCATTTCTTCCCAGTGTCGAGAATAGGCACTTCCACCAAATAAGCCACACAACTTCCTCTTGACCATCATCATCCCTAATAATGCCTCGTAAATAAAAGTCCGTATAGTGTTGTGTTGATTGAAAAAGAAACAAAAACAAGAAGAAATAAAAAAATGGAAGAGAGAAAAGAAGAAAAAGAAGAAACAGAAAGAAGAAAAAGAAGAAATAGTTATATTACAAAAAAAAAGAGTCCAAGTTTCTAATGTAATATTATTTCTGAGACAACAAAACACCTTTCACGCTCCACCAAATATAACCCATACCTACCTTTTAGTATTTCTGATCGCCCGAATACTGGTTGAGGACTCTAACCTAGTTGTAGAGTTATTAGGACTTTAATTGAAGTGTGGATGCCATGTAAGGCCACCAAATAGTGAGTACAATTTCTAAATCTGGCGAGATTTGTGATCTCAGAAAAAAAAAAGAAGAGGGAGTGGCCAAGAACATCAAGAGAGCACAATTATGTAGCCTCTCTCAGAGTTGACTTGTTTAATAGTCTAGAGATCTAGAGTCTGCAGTACTAGAATATATGTAGCACCAGATGAGTGTGTGCCACCAAATACAAATCCATTCAACTCGATATCTCCTACCTAAGCCAAACGCCGGGGTCAAATTACAGATTATCGTCTACTTTATCCCCGAGGGAAGTAGTTGCCTATCACGATAGAAATATTTGCCAAGGGTGATGTACGAACTCCAAATGCGAATTGTCTCTTTCACTTGGATTTGTTACCTAGACTATCAGCACTTCACATTTGTCTAGATTTCTAAAGTTTTGAAATAAGAAAAGAAGAAATCTTCTTATTACCTCTATTATTTTTCATTTTTGGTAGGGACTAGCAAATCTTAGGCATGGGGGTATTTGATGAGTCCATTTTAATGGACTAATATTAAGCCTAAGTATCTTTAATCATACTGTTTAGGTGTGTTAATAATTGCAATTAAGTTGTAGAATATTTGTACGCATCATGATTTAAGTTTATAACATTCTATAACTTAATATGTAATGATTTTGTTGTTTTTATGTGTAGGTATTATATTTAGAAAGAGGAAGGGTTGGGGAGCAAATTTCCCCAACAACCGGTGGGATCTTTTCCCTTTCCTCCAGCCAGTCGTAACTCTCCCCTCAACGCCCGCTGGCCAAAAATAGAAAAGGGATTTGAAAATTCCTTGATTGGCTCATGCGGGGAGAGAGAGGAGTTAAAAAGAGGAGGCGGAGAAAGGAGAGAAGAAAAATCCATCTTCCCCCTTGAGGGGAACTACCCCAGCGTGCACTGTGGACACCTCTACCCTCACCCGCCTCCAAGCCTGCACCGTGCATCCTCCTTCTCCACCTTGCGCACCCACAGGCACGTGCTCATCTCCAGCCAGCCTGCAGGAGCACACCTCTGCGCGCCTCTCTCCCCAGCACCACCTGGCGCCTGCATCTGCAGACCGCAGCACCGCGTGCCTCTCTCCCTAGCACAACCTGGCGCACGCATCTGCAGACTGCAGCACCCGCGCTCAACCTGCAGCCATCTGCTCGTGCCTGCAGGCATCCGCTTGACCCCACGCCAGGCCGCGCCATCTGCAAGCACACCCTTCTCCACCGCAAACCCGTTCCTCAGCCTGCAACCGCACCTGCAGGCGCTACGTGCAGAGTGCACCACCTTGCGCACGCCCATCGGCAGGCTCCCAACCGCGCACTTCAGCCACACCCTTCAGCACTGCATCGCAGGCATCCGCTTGCACTCCACTTCAGGCTGCGCCATCTGTAGCGTGCGCCCACCTGCAGACCGCCTCAACCCGCAGGCGCCCGCAGACATCACAGGCGTGCCCTCCTTCCTGCTGCAGGCGTAAGCCCATTCGCCTCCCTCCAGTCGCGCCTAAAGGCGCTACGCGCCTTCGCCATCTGCAATCGCGTGGCAGCGGCAGCAGCAGCCTCCTCTAGTCTTCATCTCCTCCGCCGGCCGGCAGCCTTCGGCCATCTCTGTTGATGCCACCGCCTCAATCGGATAGCCATCATCCTCGCCAACATCCCTTGCTCGTGAAAGCCCCGTCGGTGCTCTCTCTCTCGCAAGGAGGAGAGAGAGCAAATGCTCTATTTCCTCCACCATTAAAAATTACAGAAAATGCCATTGTTAAAGTTACTGTTCATTTATTTTCTAAATTAATATATTGCTGCACAATTTGCATGGACACCCCTTGCTTAATTTGAAGTTACATATAATTGATTTCTCCTTCTAAATGACATACAATATGAGATATTGATTATAGTGTCATTAGTTAGGAGATTAATATTAACATTGTTTGCTATTACCAAGGTCATTATTTAGAATATTATATTGTGGTAATTTTGCTTGTGCACCCTCATCTTCTTGATTAATTATCTATATTGAGAATTTATGTTGGAAATGAGAGCACTAGTTGGCATGCATCTCTATTAATATTCCCGATTACGTTATGCATTATTACTCTTTTTTTTTTAGGCTAATTCCTCCCTGTGGAGACGACCTAACTCTTCGTGGTTAGTTTTGAAAATTTAAATGTTTTGAAAAGTGATTTTCTACCACGCGATTAAATACAACGGCACATCATTTTATGTTAAAGTTTTCAACGACAACGAAGATCACTCTTTCATGAGCTGCTAAACCAAACTAGGAACCCATTACAGACCCTCTCCCTAGCAAAGGGAGCTCACAATGTAGACATAGTGCAACCAATGAGCCAAATGCACCTGGAACAACCCCCGAGCATGTTCCAGGGAGGGACCTTTGCTCCCTCAACCCAAGATTACTCACTTCCCTCCCCCTCGACACCTTCTATCTTTGAAGATGTCCAAGCTATCCAAGGTTACTCCAAACCTGACCCCTTCTCCAACACCTACAATGCCAGATGACGTAATCACCCGAATTTTGCCTGGATGAACCAAAAACCAAACCAATTCCAGAACCAACCTAGGCCAAATCCCCCCTCCTATCAGGAAGGTCCACCAGTTAGACCACCCTATAATCAGAATAGGGCAGCCCCTCCCCTCAAAACCAAATGGACACATTGATAAAAATGATGGCTGACATGAATCAAAAACACTTGGAAGAAATGGCCTTAGTGAAGGGATAGTTGAGCCAGTTGTTGGATTGTAAACAACAGGGATCCCTTCCTTCTCAGCCACAACCGAACCCGTGAAATGTGATTAACAAAGGCCTTAATTCGTAAGGGTTCCAAGCCAATCCTCGACATGGCCACATGGTCCAGCAAGCCCCACAAACACCCCCTCGGTTTGGTGCTCCTTCTTCCTCTTCTTCTCAAGGATCTAGCTGTGGTCCCAACACCTCTGCCAACGCGGGACCCCAAATGGACAACCCCTCCCGTGACCTCACTTCCTGAGATATTTGAGTCTAAAGATGAACAGGAGGAACCCAAGTACATGGAGACTGACTCGATTCAAACCCAAACACCATACCCTGAGGCCTTGGAGAAAAGGAAGAAAAAGATAGCTGTAGTTGAGAATGAGGAGCTGTTGGAATTTTTCAAACAAGTCCAGATTAAGATTCCACTCCTCGAAGCAATTAAACATATCCCGACTTACGGTAAGTTCTTAAAGGATGACTATAGGCCGAAGCATAAGTTGAAAACGCAAGCACCTAGAAAGGTAGTACTCTCAGAATAAGCCAGTTCGGTGATATTAAGCAGCTTGCCTCCCAAAAGGACTAACCCAGGAGCGCCCCTAATTTCTTGTAATATCGAGGAAATATCATTTGATAGAGCGCTCTTGGACTTAGGTGCTTCGATCAACCTCAACCGGATGACCCTATATCACCAGTTTGGATTTGGAGAATTGAAACCTACACTTTTGACTATCCAATTGTCTAATAGATTTGTGAAAACCCTGATGGGGGTAGTCGAGGACGTAATTGTTTGGGTCAAAGACTTCTACTTCCCGGTCGACTTTTGGTCCTCGACATGGAAGTCCCCGAACAGCTGCAAAACTCACCTATCATCCTAGGCAGACCTTTCTTAGCTATAGCTAAGGCGAACATTGATTGCTACATGGGATGCATGGAAATCGCCTTTGGTGACAAGAAGATGCACTTAGATATCTTCAGGGTGGTTAAGTCTTTTGATTGTGGCTGGGTTGAGGAGAATGATCCCATGGAACCTTTGGTTGAAGAATGCCTCACTCTTAGCTCTTCAGCAGACCATCTGACTCAACTAGTTGATGACTACCCTGAACCACCCCAACCTGTGGAGGTTGACCTGTGTAGAGCTGATTACCTTTAGCAACCCCCATTTGAGGAGATTGATGTTGATCAACTCTACCCTTTCCCCTACCCATCAAATGTTGTCCCACCTACACCCGAACTAAAACCTTTGCCCGATAATCTCAAGTATGTCTTCCTAGGTCCTGACCAGACCTTCCCTGTGATTATCAACGTCCACTTAACTAAGGATCAAGAAATTAGGTTGACTGCAGCCCTCTCTGAACATTGAACAGCCATTAGGTGGAGAATTTTTGACCTAAGGGGAATTAGCCCTATCTATTGCACTCACAAGATCTATTTGGAAGATGGGGCTTGACCTTCTGGCCAGATGCAGAGATGATTGAACCCAAATATGCGAGATGTCATTAAAAAGGAAATAATCAAGTCGCTTGATGCTGATATCATTTACCCAATCTCTGATAGACCTTGGGTGAGCCCTACTCAAGTGGTACCCAAGAAAGTCGAGCTCACCGATGTCACCACTGATCAGGGCGAATCCATCCCCACCGGCATCGCTACTGCATGGCGGGTATGCATTAACTAGACAAAATATAATGAGGCCACCAAGACAGATCATTTCCCTCTGCCATTTATTTACCAGATTCTTGAGCGATTGGTTGGGCAGAAATATTTTGCTTCTTGGATGGATATTCAGGATACAACCAAGTTTCTATTACACCAGAGGATCAGAGAAGACCACATTCACTTATTCATATGGCACGTTCGCATTCCCTCGTATACCATTCGGATTATGCAACGCACCCGCTACCTTTTAATGTTGCATGCTAGCCATCTTTTCAGAGATTGTGGGTCAATACTTGGAGGTCTTTATGGATGATTTCCCCATGTTTGGGAATTCATTCGACCATTTTCTTAGCAATTTGGAGAAGATCATGAAGCACTGTATCGAGGTCAACATGGTTTTAAGCTTGGAAAAGAGCCATTTCATGGTTCAGGAAGGGATTGTCCTTGGTCACATCATCTCGCATAGGGGCATCGAAGTGGATTTAGCTAAGGTTGATCTAATTTCCAAACTTCCACCTCCTAGCTCGGTCAGGCAAATCCGATCTTTCCTAGGACATGCTGGCTTCTATAGAAGGTTCATTAAAGATTTTTCCAAATTCTCTAAACCCTTGAGTGACCTTCTAGCCAACTATACCCTTTTTCACATGACACCTGATTGCATCAAGGCTTACAACACTCTCAGTGAAATAGTCTCCACTGCGCCTATATTACAACCCTTGGACTGGTCTTAGGACTTTGAGATTATGTGCGATGCATCAGATTTTGCCATCGGCGCAATCCTAGGACAAAGAAGAGAAAAGAAACCCGTGGTGATCTACTACACGAGCAAGACGTTGGATGAGGCTCAACGGAATTATACTGTCAGAGAAAAAGAACTCCTTGCCATAGTCTTTGGATTAGAAAAGTTCTGATCATATCTTCTGGGACCCCACGTGACGATTTACACTAACCACTCGGCTATCCGGCATTTGTTGGCCAAAAAGGACACTAAACCTAGGCTCATCAGATGGATCCTGCTCTTGTAGGAATTTGACCTGGAAATACTCGACAAAGTCGGGTCCAAGAACGTTATAGCCGATCACCTGTCCAAACTCCAACCAGACCACATCAGACCATCATTACCCTTGACTGACACCTTTCCTAATGAACAACTTCTAGCTGTGCAAGGAAGAAAGCTACCTTGGTATGTAGACTTCGTAACTATTTGGTGGTAGGACAGACTCCGCATGGGTGGTCCAGACAGCAACGAGATAACTTCCTGGTGGAAGCCAAGCACTATTTCTGGGATGATCCCATGCTGTTTAGATGTTGTGCCGACCAAATTATTAAGAGGTGTATTCCTGAGGAAGAAGTCTAAAGTGTGATATCCTTTTGTCACAACCAAGCCTGTGGTGGCCACTTTTTGGGGAAGAAAATGGCTGCAAAGGTTTTGCAGTCAGGATTTTATTGGCCCTCCCTATTCAAGGATGCACACAGCTTCGCTAGGACTTTCTCCCGCTACCAGACATTAGGGACTATGACCAGAAAGGACATGATGCCCCTCCAACCCATTCTAATTATCGAAATCTTCGTTGTTTGAGGCATCGATTTTATGGGTCCCTTCCCACCTTCCAATGGCTTTGAGTACATACTAGTCTCAGTAGACTATGTCTCGAAATGGATCGAAGCCATCGAGACCCAAAGATGTGATCATAAGGCTATCATGGACTTAAGCAAAACACCTTCTCTCGGTTTGGGATATCGAAAGCCATGATCAGTGATGGTGGGAGCCACTTTATTCATGCCCAATTTGATGACCTACTTAGAAAATATGCGGTTACTCACTGCATTGCCACCCTGTATCACCCACAAACAAATGGGAAAACTGAGGTCTGTAATAGAAAAATCAAGAACATTCTGCAAAAGACTGAGACTTGACCGGAAGGATTGGTCCACATAATTGGATGATGCCCTTTGGGCATACAGGACCACTTTTAAGACCCCGATAGGCATGTCACCTTATTGCCTGGTCTTTGGCAAAGCTTGCCACCTTCCGATCTAGTTGGAACACCAGGCTTACTAGGTTGTTAAGTAGTGCAACATGGATTCTCAGTTAGCTGGAGTAGAGAGGACACTCCAACTCTCCGAGCTTGAGGAAATTCGTCGGGATGCATATGAGAATAACTGACATTACAAAGAAAAGATGAAAGCCATCCACGACCGACACATCCATAGGAAAACCATCGAGCCCAACCAGCAAGTCTGGCTTTTTGATGCAAGACTTAAACTTTTTCCTGGGAAATAGAGATCAAAATGGACAGGACCATATTAGGTGGTCAAACCTTATCCCAATGGGGCAGTTGAAATTGCAGATCCTAACACTGGGCAAACATTCACAGTAAACGACTAGAGATTAAAAGATTATCTTGCCCAGGTTCCCCCAAAGGAAGTCATCACCCTCATTAAGGGTTGACACAGAGCTTCGCCCAGCTGGAGGCAATAAAGCAGTGGTTCCTGGGAGGCAACCCAGAAGATTCAGACTAATCAAGAACATGGCAACACTCAGGTGATTTCTTTCTGTACCCCCTTTGCATACATTTATTTGCCAATGAGGACATTGTCCAACTTAAGCATGGGGGGGGTGGTAATTCGCATTCTCTGAGTTTATATTATCAGCCTGAATTATATAATAAATAAGTTTAAAAAAAATTAAGAAGGAGAACTTAGGCATTAGGATCTTGTTGATGTAAACATATTTATATTACATAAAATGTCTATTTATGCATGTTCTTAAGCATAGAATTACATTACATACTATAAATATTGCATATCATGCATCATCTTGTATTTAGATTAGTTTGAATAAAATGGAGGTTAATTGTCTCCTTTTATGTTCAGAGATAGGGCAAATTTTTATCGGGGCCTCGGATCGAAGATCCAACCGTACAGATTTGATCAGGGCGATGATTGGAGTTCAACAACTCCAAGATCACCCTAATCAGACATCTGTAGCATCAGATAGAGACTGAGGAACCCTAGAAGATCAATGGCCAAGATGGTGTGAATCTGCACTTCAGACAACAAATCCAACCGCACAGATGGATTTAGATCGATGATCGCAGCCTAACGACGTGAAAATTGACTCAATTAGACACCCATGGCACTATCTACATCATCCAGAAGATGGACGGTCAAGATGGTGCCACATGGTGCCATCTCGACCGCCCAACCGGCCACCCTCAACTTCTGAAGCTGCTGGTGCCCACTCATCTCCATCATTGGATCAAGATCCAACGACTGATCGCGCACTTGGAGATGCGATGGAGATGCGTGGGCACCGACTGCGATCAAGATCCAACGCCTGATCACGCATGCAGATTTCACCCCACTTGCCCACCCACGTGCGTAGAACAGTGGATAGAGCACTCGCTCGCGATCAGGCGCGTGTTGAGGCACTGTAGTTATCAAATCTTAGCCATTCGATCTTACGATCTAACGACTGAGATTTGATGAATGTGGGTAGTGCGAGAGGTGAGTGGGTGGTAGGTGCGGCACACGTCGCCCACGACCTAGGCTTTAGTGATGCTTAATTCCGTCACTAATGACCCCTTATTTAATATTTTGAAATTGTAAAGACCAAATTTCCCTCACTCCTTGCAACTATAAAAGGAGACCACCTCCATACGAAATTGGCATCCCTTCCTTCTCTTCCCTCCCTCTCCAAAGCTCAAGAGAAGATTGTCCCACACACGGGATGCTCGTCGAGAGATAAAGTCAAATTTTCGCCCTCATTTCGGAAGTGGATCCTGTGATGACGATGACGTGCTGCCCATTCTCATTCCTCCTTCCTCGACCTCCTTCTTCCCGATCCATCCTCCTTCCAAGCGATGTCTCGTCTGGCTCGTCTTCTAAGAGATCATCGAGGAGGGTAACTTCTCTCTCCCATTCCTCTTTTTAGCTTTCTAGAGTAGAATTTTCCTGCTTTCTAGTGTAATAGATTTCCCCCTTTCTACTGTAATTCTTTTCTAGTTTTATTGTATAAACATTTGAAATATTAAGTGCATGTTTCTCTCTCTCTCTCTTTCTCTCTCGTTTATTCTAATTGTTAATAGTGCTTCATTGTAATTACGTCACTTCACTTTTCAACAAAAACTCAAAAAATATAATTGCAAATATAGATCGACGTAGCCTCCCTGAGTTCGACCTGGGATTTCTATTCCAGTACACAGTTTATTTGTTGAACACGAGTTCTTCACTTTCAAACTACGACGACAGGTATTTCAAAACCAGATACGATAGCATAGTAACTCGTAGCTTCAACATTTTGGCGCCGTTGCCGAGGATT
Organism: Thalassia testudinum; assembly: GCA_037157565.1. Classification (NCBI taxonomy): domain Eukaryota; kingdom Viridiplantae; phylum Streptophyta; class Magnoliopsida; order Alismatales; family Hydrocharitaceae; genus Thalassia; species Thalassia testudinum. The sequence continues at coordinate 73,814,766 of JAZHRO010000024.1, read as the reverse complement.
AGGTGACCTTCGGCCAACTTCAGTAACGCTGCAATTAGTGGACCGTTCGGTCACAAATCCGTGAGGTGTTATTGAAGATGTTATAGTTAAGGTCAAGGATTTCTATTTTCCTGTAGATTTCCTTGTCCTTGACATGGATGTACCTGAAAATCTGTGAAACACGCCCATCATTCTGGGGCATCCGTTCCTGGCTACCGCTAAGGCCAACATTAATTGTGAAAGCGGTAGAATGGAAATCACCTTTGGGGATCAACGAATGAAATTGCATATTTTTAAGGTGATTAATAAATTTGAGGATTATGGATTTATTGAGGAACTTAAGGAGGATAATGTAAACATTGAAACTTGTTTGATGGTTTCTTCAATTGAAAGTTCCTCCTTTGATGACGAATTCGACCCGCAACCCTCAATGGCAGACCTGCCATCTTCTGAAGAGGTTATTGATTTTGTTCACTCACAACCTCTTCCACTTGTTGAGTCTTTAGCATCTTCCTTACCATCAATCATCAACCCGCCCCGGCTTGAACTGAAACCATTGCTTAAGAATTTGAAATATCAATTTTGAGGACCTCAGAAGACGCTTCCTGTGATTATTAGAGCTAAATTTACAAAGGAGCAAGTTATTAAATTGATCAAGGTCCTGAAGGAACACAAGGAGGCAATTGGTTGGACCATTCATGACCTCAGGGGGATCGAGCCATCTTACTGCAATCATAGAATATTCTTGGAAGATGGATCCCGCCCTTCTTGGCAGCTGCAGAGGAGATTAAATCCAAATATGCGAGAAGTGCTAAAAAAGGAAATCATTAAGTGGCCCGATGCAGGAATTATTTATCCAATCTCTGATAGTCCCTGAGTAAGTCCTGTACAGATTGTTCCTAAAAAGTCCGGGATTACCGTTGTGACTAACGAGAGAGGAGAATCTGTCACAACTCGTTTAGCTTCCTCTTGGAGGGTTTGTATTGATTACAGGAAGCTGAACATAGCCACGAAAAAGGATCATTTTCCCCTACCTTTCATTGATCAAATCTTGGAAAATCTAGCCCGGCAGAAGTACTTCTGTTTTCTTGATGGCTACTCAGGATACAACCAAGTTCCTATCCATATTGAAGATCAGGAAAAAACTACTTTCATCTGTCCTGACGGAACTTTTACTTTCCGTAGGATGCCTTTCGATTTATGCAATGCACCTGTGACTTTTCAAAGGTGTATGTTAGCGACATTCTCTGACATGGTGGGAGAGTTTATGGAAGTCTTCATGGATGATTTCTCTATTTTTGGAGAATCATTTGACTCTTATTTGGCTAATCTGGAAATGATTCTTAAGCGATGTATCAAAACATGATTGGTCCTTAGCTGAGAAAAGAGTCATTTCATGACCCAAGAAGGCATCGTCTTGGGTCATGTAATCTTTGAACGGGGAATCAAAGTGGATAAAGATAAGGTTGATCCTATCGCTAAACTTCCTCCTCCCACATCTGTTAAACAAATCCGATCATTTCTTGGTCATGTGGGATTCTACAGAAGATTCATCAAGGATTTCTAGAAGGTTGCTAGTCCCTTGAGCAATCTTTTCGCCAAAGAAACACCGTTTGTTTTCGACGAATCATACCGTAAGGCATTTGATTTCCTGAAAATGGCAATAACCTGTGCTCCAGTGTTGCAACCACCAATTTGGATAGCCCCTTTTGAGATCATGATCGATGCTTCTGATTACGTGGTCGGGGCTATCTTGGGTCAGAAAATAGATAGAAAGCCCTCTGTCATCTACTACACTAATAAAACTCTCGATGAAGCCCAGAGGAATTACACTGTTACTGAAAAGGAATTACTAGCCGTAGTGTTCGCTTTGGAAAAATTCAGGGCTTATCTCTTAAGGTCTCATGTTATCATCTATACCGACCACTCAGCCTTAAGACATCTCTTGGCCAAAAAGGATGCCAAACCCCAGCTTATTCGTTGGATTCTTCTGCTTCAAGAATTTGATCTTGAAATCAAGGATAAAACTAGGGTACAAAATGTGGTGGCGAATCATTTGTCAAGATTCCAAAGTGATTCTTCTCATCCGAACTTCCCCATTGCTGACACTTTTTTGGACGAAGCTATCCTTACAGTTTCAGGTGTCCAAACCCCGTGTTTTACTGACATTGTTAACTATTTGGCTGTTGGTTAAATCCCCCACGATTGGATCAAGCAACAATGGGATAGACTCAAATCTGAGGCCAAATACTACTTCTGGGAGGACCCTGAACTGTACCGCATCGGCTCAGATCATATTATTCGCCGATGTGTTCCGAAGAATGAATTTAACAATATACTCGAGTTCTGCCATGCATCTGCATGTGGTGGACATTTTTCTAGGAAAAAGATAGTTGCAAAAATTTTGCAATCTGGATTCTATTGGCTGTCTTTATTTAAGGATGCCCAGGATTTCTCAAGGTCATGTTCTCGATGTCAGGCACTCGGGAGCATAACTAAGAGAGATATGATGCCCCTAAACCCATTTCTTCCTGTCGAAATTTTTGATATTTGGGGCATCGATTTCATGGGACCCTTTCTCCCTTCATTTGGACATCAGTACATTCTTGTTGCTGTTGATTATGTGTCCAAATGGATTGAGGTAATTCCCACCCGAATTGATGACACAAGGTGGTCATCGATTTTGTCAAGAAAAATATCTTCAGTAGGTTCGAGATTCTGAGGGCCATCATCAGTCTCAGTGGCACTCATTTTACTAATGCCCAATTTCAGAATTTGTTGGCCAAATACGAGGTTAATCACCAAATTTCCACACCTTACCATCCCCAGACGAATGGACAAGTCGAGATGTCTAATCGGGAGATCAAGAACATTCTACAGAAAGCGGTTAGGCCTGATCGCATGGACTGGACTCAAAAGCTTAAAGACACTCTTTGGTCCAACCGTACAGTGTATAAAACACCCATCGGCATGTCTCCATTTCATTTGGTGTATGGAATGGCGTGCCATCTACCCGTAGAGATTGAACACAGGGCATTCTGGGCAATCAAACAATGCAATTGAGATCTGAATTTAGCTGGGAAGACCAGGAAACTCCAACTATCTGAGTTGAAAGAGCTTAGAAATGATGCATATGAGAATGCTAAGATCTACAAGGCTCGGACCAAAGCTCTACATGATCAATTGATTTCCTGCAAGAGCTTTGAGCTGAACCAGAAGGTCTGGTTATTCGATTCTCGACTTAAGCTCTTTCCTGGCAAACTTAGATCTAATTGAAATGGCCCATTCATTATTGACCAGATTTTTTCAAATGGAGCCTTTCAGATCTCTAACCCAAAGACAGGTAACACATTTAAAGTTAGTGGTCAACATCTGAAGACTGTTATTGGCCGTACTCTTCTAGAACCCGTCTCAGACATGGTTGCTCTAACCATATTGTGACTTCTTTGGCTGGACTTCGCCTAGTTGATAGCATTAAACTCAGCAATTGTGCATATGACACAAAGTTGACACGAGCTTCATATTCAGGTGACATCTTTCATTCTCTACCCTTTCTTTCATGTCTCTTTCTCAATGTGGACATTGCATCAGCTAGGCATGGGGGGGTGGATTCATTTTTGAATCATTTTATCAGCTTTGTGAAATTCCTATAAATTGTATTTCTCTTCTTATTTAAAAAATAATTGAATTAGGAAGGAATATTTTGACATTAGGACTTTTCAATCTTAGGAAATATTACATTAGGATCTGAACACAAAGACCCTTCAGGTCTTTGGACTTAATCGGCCCGTGTATCCACTAAAATGTGGATTTGTTTTTCGAGTCCTCACCATCTTAATTCTATTGTAATTTAAGTAAATAAGTTTGGGTGAGATAAGTACACGACTTATCAGTCCACCCTCTAATTTGAAGGAACTTTGAGTCTTAAGCATCTACGCACTTTCTTTTCACTGACTCGTTGTTCGACGATTTTAATGGAAATTGGGTAGCTAATGAACCTTCTAGGGTGATATGGCTGGTAAGTTATCGTGGGTAACAACCCATAGGTAGGTTGTCCAGAGCTCAGCCATTGGACCATTCTTTTCTTATTGCCTTTAGGTAAATCTTAGAACAAGGAAGCAACCTACTTATTTTGAAAAAAAAAATAGAAAGTCAAAAAGAAAAGAAATAAAAGAAATAAGCCACACTTCGCCGCACGAGTATGGCTAGCAAGTTGTCGGTGGTAACAGCTCATCGACCAGTTGTCCAGAACCCAGCTCAAGAAATGCATTTAAAATTCCCAAATCACTTAGGAAGAAGCGGAGAAGTAGAATAAAACGGGGAGATATACACTGGATTCACCCTTGTGTTGACCCCAGAAAAAATGAATGTAGGGAGAAAGCTACCAGTTGTAAAGATACACCTTTAGGTAGAACTCCCTTTTTAAGGTCACCTAGAGGTGTAGAAATCCAAAGTCTGTTTTAACTGCCGATCAACGAGTCTATCACATTCACAATAAGATGCTTAGAACTTAGGGTTCTTATCAAATCTTGGGTGAGTTGAATGGCCGTAAAAAGTCACTCTTAAACCCTAAACTCGAAAATCAAAAAAAATTAGAAAAGAAATTTTTCTTTGAATAAGGCAAGAGCTTGAGGCAGTCTGCATTTTGGCAGATACCCGATCACTGTTGTGTCTTTGAAAGTTCAGATCCTAAGTAAACATTTTCCAAATAATTGAAAATAACTCATGCCCAAATAATCCAACCTAATTCTTTTATAAATAGAATATAGTTTTCGCTAGGGATTAGTAAAAGATAGGCATGGGGGTGTGATGTAAACATGTTTATATTACATAAAATGTCTATTTATGCATGTTCTTAAGCATAGAATTGCATTACATACTATAAATATTGCATAGCATGCATCATATTGCATTTAGATTAGTTTGAATAAAATTGAGGTTAATTGTCTCTTTCTATGTTCTGGGATAGGGCAAATTTTAATCGGGGCCTTGGATCGAAGATCCAACTATACAGATTTGATCAGGGCAACGATTAGAGTTCAATGACTCCAAGATTGCCCTAATCTAACATCTATAGCATCAGATAGAGATCGGGGAACCCTAGAAGATCAAGGGCCAAGATGGTGTGAATCCGCAGTTCAGACGACAAATCCGATTGCACAAATGGATTCGTACCGAAAATCGCAACCTAACGGCGTGAAAATTGACTCAATCAGACACCTGTGGCACCATCTACATCATCCAGAAGATGGACGATCAAGATGGCACCACGTGGCACCATCTCGGCCGCCCAACCGGCTGCCCTCAACTTTTGAAGTTGCTAGCTCCCACGCATCTCCTTTGTTGGATCAAGATCCAACGGCTGAGATTGGATCCCAACGACACGCTCAAACTCTGAAGGACCACTTGGAGACGAAGCCCTAACCGTTGGATCTTAATCCAACGGTGTTGATCACGTACGCAGATTTCGCCCCTCATGCCCATCCACGCGCGTAGCATAGTGGATAGAGTGCTCGCTCGCGATCGGGCATGTGTTTGAGCTCAAGGAGCAGGCGCTAAGGCATGGATGTGAGGGTGCGATTGACCATCCGATGGTGATCCAGTGGCCAAGAGCACTCAATCCTGATCACGCGCCAACGCATGCCCGTGCGTAACGTAGGATCGCATGCGCTAGGCGCGCATTGAGGCACTGCGGTTATCAAATCTTAGTCATTCCATCTCACGATCGAATGGCTGAGATTTGATGAATGTGGGCAGTGCGGGAGGTGAGCAGGCGGCAGGCACGGCACACGATGCCCACGACCTGGGCTTTAGTGATGCTTAATTTCATCACTAAAGACCCCTTATTTAATATTTTGAAATTGTAAAGACCAAATTTCCCTCACTCCTTGCAATTATAAAAGGAGATCCCCTCCATATGAAATTGGCATCCCTTCCTTCTCTTCTCTCCCTGTCCAAAGCTCAAGAGAAGCTTGTCCCACACTCGGGATGCTCCTCGATAGATAAAGTCAAATTTTCGCCCTCATTTCGGAAGTGGATCCCGCGACGATGACGACGTGTTGCCCCATTCTCATTCCTCCTACCTCTACCTCCTTCTTCCTGCTCCATCCTCCTTCTAGGCGGTATCTCGTCCGGCTCATCCTCCAAGTGATCGTCAAGGAGGATAACTTCTCTCTCCCATTCCTCTTTTCAACTTTCTAAAGTAGAATTTTCCTGCTTTCTAGTGTAATAGATTTCCTGCTTTCTAGTGTAATTCTTCTCTAATTTTATTGTATAAACATTTTGAAATATTAAGTGCATGTTTCTCTCTCTCTCTCTTTCTCTCATTTATTCTGATTGGTAAAAGTGCTTCATTGTAATTACGTCGCTTCGCATTTCAACAAAAACTCTAAAAAAATATAATTGCGAATATTGATCGGCGTAGCCTCCCTGAGTTTGGCCTGGGATTTCTATTCTGGTACAAATTTTATTTGTTGAACACGAGTTCTTCGCTTTCAAACTACAACGACAGGTTTTTCAAAACCAAATACGATAGCGTAGTAACTCGTAGCTTCAACACTTGTCAATTGTGGGAAATAATACGAGAAGAACCTGGACATAGACTTTTCAGGTCTTGAGGTTTATTCAGCGCTGGTGTCCATTAAAATGTGGATTTAGCTTCGAATCATCGCAACCTTAATTTATATTAATTCATTAGTAAAGAAAGGTGATAAGTATATGACTTCTCAATCCACCCTTTGACTTAGAGGGACTTTTAGTCTAACCATCTGCACACTTTTTTTTGCACTGATTCGCTCCTTAAAGATTCTAACGAAAATTGGGTAGCTAATGAACCATCTAGGGTGATATGGCTGGAAAGTTGTCATGGATAATAGCCCATTGGCCGGTTGTCCAAAGCCCAGCCACAGGACCATTCTCTTTTATTGCCTCTAGGTAAATCTTAGATCAGGGAAGCCACCTACTGAAACAACAAAAGGAAAAAGTAAGAGAAAAACAAGAAAGAAGAATATATATATAGAAAAAGAAGAAAAAGAAAAAAAATAAATAAGCCACACTTCATCGCACGAGTATGGCTGGCAAGTGGTCGTGGGTAACTGCCCATTGGCCAGTTGTGCAAAGCCCAGCTCATTAAATGCATGAAAAAGTCCAAAGCACTTAAGGAAGAAGCGGGGAAGTAGAGCAATCTAGGGAGATATACACTAGAAACACCCTTGTGTTGACCCCATGCAAAATAAAAGTAGGGAGAAAGCTATCGATCAGACAGATACACCTTCAGGCAAGCATTTCCTTTTCTGGTCACCTAGGGGTGTAGAAACCTGAAGTCTATTTTAATTACCGTTGAGTGAGTCTACCATAATCTTCACACCAAGATGCTTAGCACTTAGAGTCTTTTTTGAGTTATGGGTGAGTTGGGTAGCCGTAAAAAGTTACCGACACACTCTAAACTCCAAAAAAAAAAATCCAAAAAAAAAGAGAAAAGATGAAAAAGAAAAAGAAAAATATATATATATATATGTATCTATAAAGTGAGGATTTGGGCAATTCGCATTTTGGTAGACACACGGGCATTGTTTAGTCTCTGTAGATTAGGCTCTTAGTATATTTCCTCCTGTTGACAAGTAACAAATGTCTAAGTAATCAATTCCTAATTCTGACTAAGAAAAATGAATAAGATAAACCTTGCTAGGGACTAGCAAGGGATAAGCATGGGGGTATGATAACTCCACATTCAATGATGATAATTCCATCAACTAAGGTGAGTTTTGAGGATATATGCGCACTAATAACATGTCATGATAGGCATAGGAGCACTTCATGCATTCCAAGTTAAGATTTCTTATGAATCAATGTTTAATGGCCATATGTACAAGTGCATATTGAAACAGGCCTCAAATGAGCAATTAGACCACACGGATGGACTCAGAACAATGAATCGAGTCTAACAGGCTTGTAATCACTCAAATCTGACATCCGGAGCTCCCTCAATCGGCTCAAGAAGTTCTGGCTGTTGATCATCTGATCAACGGCCCACAAGCGGCCATGTCACTGCATCCACCGCTCCCCTCACCCGTGTAGCCTCACGAAGCAGCGCTTTAAGCTGTCCAATCCTTTGATCGGACGGCTGAGAGCTCATGCTCGCCCACACCGCATCAACCGTGCCTGAGCTCCTTCAGCGCAAAGATCTGACCGTTGGATCTCCATCCAACGGTCGCTAAGCATCCACGCCTGATCTCTTCTCCACAACCAACCGAGAAAGCAGTGCAGCGGTAGTGCCTCTCCCTCGCGATGAGAGGTGACTGTTTGAATCACACCATGCCTCAAATCGTGGCCCAGCACACATCGGGGATAATTCGAGCCGTCTGATCAACGGCAAGCGGTGTGGATGGATGCAACGTGATGCACCCTCAAGCGCCTGATGGGCACGTGCGAGATAACGCACGAGGTGCATGCTCTGCAAGCGCGATCTAAACCAACATCGCGGGTGAAATCTCAATTGTCCGATCTTCGATCAGACGGCCCACAGCGCGAGCACACGGATCGTGGCCATGGCTTGAGAAGAAGAAGAACGTGCGCCTCAATAGATCGATGGCCAGAGGGCTTCAGTGATGTCTTTGGAAGGGGTTTAGCGATGTCTTGGACATTAGTAAACCCCCTTACCTCAATTAGAAGCCCTTTTCTCCTATTTAAACCCCTTCAACCACCTCATTTAAAGGTGTTCAATTCACACACCCTCTCCATACAACGCTAGCCTTCTCCTAGCTCCACTAAGCATTCCACATACACCTTGGAGTTGTCAAGCCACCAATGGAGCCCTCCTCCACCACTGTGGCCGCCTTGCCTTGTACTCTCTCTCTCTCTTTACCCTAGTTTTATATTGCTTTTGTTTAAGCTTTTAGCTATTGTTGTATTTGTGAACAAACTCAAGTTGCATGCTAAATGTTAATGTTGATGTTGTTTCTTATATAGCTCCCATCTTGTTCAAATGAATGTTGTGATTTAAAGACAAACTCTAACCCTACTCTCTCTCTCTCTTTCTCATTTTCTCTCAAGCAAACCAAACTTCCTGTGTCAAGTAAAAGCAACAAAGTAATCCGATTTCACGCCTCCTCGTGTTTGACACTTGGACTCACCAAATCCAATCTTTAATTAAAATCAATGTCGCGAACACATGCTATAACGACACAATTAAACCAATGCATCCCACGCCCGTCAATACCCATGTTGTTGTGGAGGTGGTGCTCGGATCGTGTTGTGAAGTGGTGTGCAGAAGGTTGTTGAAAATTGGGTCTTTGCGAATTTTCCGGCCACGAGAAATTTGGATGATTCTGCCATCCAGAGTTGTAGGTTTGTGAATATGGGTTATTGTGAATGGCGTGGAGCTCCTCTAAAGCTTCGGAATGTGCAGGGAAGTTAGTGTAAGGAGGAACAAAGGTTCCTCTAACAGCTGAAGGATATGGAAATGTATAGTCTGGTAGTGCAAGTTGTGTCGCAAATAGGTTGTTCAAAGTTTCCACCTGTGGGAAACTGAGAGGAAGTGCAAGGTGCAGGTGACTGAGAAGAAGAAGATGATGAAGGTTTAGATAGGAATTTCCATACATCATCTACTTTCTTCTTGATTAAGCCCACCTTATCCAGCTGACTAGCTACTATCTCTAGATCTTGTGTGTTGGATTGGGCTTCGTGTACCCCTGTGTGTGAGTGGGAATGTGAGGACTTTCTATTAAATACACTCAACGAAGCATTGCTAATAGAGGTTTCGGTCATGCCTTCGAAGAGCTCAACGGCTGAGTCCTCATCTCGACATAAGAAATTGTCTCTACATGCGACATCAACAAAATTCCTTGTGTCATCATGGAGCCCATGATAGAAGATCTGGACTTGTTGCCAGCATGGGACACCATGGTAGGGACACTTGCGTAGAAGCTTATAGAATCACTCCCAAGCCTCATGCATCTATTCTCTTGAATTCTATGTAAATGTGGTGATAGAATGCCTCAAGGCATTTATGTAGCATACAAGAAAATACTTCTTAAGGAACTCATGTTCCAAAGAAGCCCATGTCCTATAGGTGTAGTTTGTGCTAGTGTTCTAAACCAAAAGGCATCCTTGTCCTTTAAAGAGAAGGAGAATATTTTCATCAGAAGTGTGTGCTGATCATGGCCCTGCAGACCCAAGGTCTGACCAAGATTTTTCAGCTCCTCTAAATGCTAAAATGGGTCCTTAGAAGCAAGATCATGGAAGTGAGGAATAACTGCAATTAGGTTCATCTTCAACTCAGTAGCATGACCCCCAGTGGGATAGCGTACCACAGGCATAAGCTATGCAACTGCAAGATTATAATAATCCTGTAGTTTAGGTCTACGAGGTTGATGTGCCTAGGGAGCTCTAGGTTGAGGTTGGGGGTTCGCTAAGAGATTAACAGCTTGAGTAAGTTGTTGCACCTGTTGGGTAAGAGTGTTCATTGGCAGTTGTGTTTCAAACGGGTGTTGCAGACTAAGTTGTGTACCTCTCTCTGATGGTGGTTGGTTGGGAAAGTTAGGGTAGGGAGGAGGTTGGAACCTATGGTTTGGTGGTGGTGGTGGTGGAGAATGTGTAAAAAGATGTGGAGGAAGTTCTTTGAAATCCTCGAATTGTGCAAAATCAATGTCATCCTCTGGATGAATGGATGGGAGTTTGAGGCCTAGGAGGTAGAGGATTGGATGTGGAAGGCATCAAAGTAGAACTAGAAGCTTGGGCATCAGCACCCAAAGGAGGTACTAACTTGGGGTTTTGGGATCTCCAACCTTCCATTGAGTCAATTTTTGAAAATACTTTTCCAAATCAGTCACAACTCAAAGGAAAGGTAAACTCTCAATCAATCTCAATCAGGATAAAATCAAAATTCCCAATATCAATCAATCTCAGGAAAGGCCAATCAATCTCCAGTCAAGCAAGATAAACACGAATTTTTTCCTAGGGGTCAACTACAATAAAAGTAGTAGTACGCAAACAAATGTTTTAGTACAATTATACGCATCCTACAGAAAAGGTAACAAAGTGAAAAACTCTACAAATCCACCTGAATTTTGGATAAGACTGGAGTGCGAATCCAGACCCTGTGGTTGCTCAAAGGGATGAGATAGAAACCTGTGTATTTGTGATCTTAAGTGATCGTGTAGTGTGTACACGATAAGCAATCAACAGATGGCGGTGAAAACTCAGTTAGGATTTCAAACAATTTTATTATGTCTCCTTTTGAATTTGTTTTGATACTTAGAAATGTTTTCTATGCAGCTGGTCTCACTTTTTAATCTTTTCAAACAAATGATGGTCTTTTAGTTTTAAGTCAAATGCAAGGGATGGCAGGAGTTAAGGAAAGATAGAGATGCATACCTGACTTCAGCAATTCTACGCTATACAATTTGATTGAATTGAAATTTAGCAGGAAATGCGCAACCTAAGTATGGATGCCTAGAATATCTTGCTGCTAGATAAGGGATGAGATCTTTTAGGTCTTTTTGATTTTATAATTTTTTTTATTTTCTTAATGCAATAATCAAAATCAAATCGAAAAAGAAAACTGATATGGAAAAATCAAGTATGTCAAAACCGAGTTGATGAGAGATGACTAGAGAGAGAAAGTGAGAGAGAGAGAGAGTCCAACAAGTCTAAGTTATTATAAGATGTGTGAGAATAGGCAGTCACAACTTATTCCTAACACAAATATCCTATGAATATACCTAAGTCTAAACTACCAATCTACTAATCTAATCTACTAAAACTTGGAAAATGTAGATCCTATGGAAAACAATCCTCCGGGTAGTCGAGTTTGAGGCACAGAGAATCCGCCAAGAAGAAGACTCCACCTGGAGGAAGACACTACTCCTACTCCTCCTCAAGTGCTGCAAAAACATCAAATGATTAGTAAGACAATTATATACAAAACAAATCTAAGAATAACTTGAATAAAAGAATCTATATACAACAAAGATTATGAATGAAAGAATGATTATATACAAACAAATCAAAAATATGTACAAATAAAGAATAAATGAAAAATTTTGGCATATAGAGACTTGCCTCTCTAGCAACGGCGCCAAAAATATAGCCATAGACTACCGAGTTGCAATAAAAATGGTGTTTTATGTGTCATTGTTGTAGTATATTCGTCACAAATGTAAACCAATATGACGCCATTTTTATTTAAATACAATTTTTGCTAGTTTATTCCAGGTCGTTATTGATATACATCACTCTCTAAGTCCAAAAATGTTCTTTTATTCTAAAAATATTAATTTTATTTATAAAATGAATGAATAAATCAAACAATTAATGAATTGGTCAATTATTTATAAAAAGAATCAATTAATATGTATCACAATGCCTTAAACATATGTACAACAAACATGCATCAAACATCAGTTAATACTACATTATGCTAGCTGTATACATCTATTACAAGTAATACCTAAGTGTAGATACAAAAATAGCTACTAATATCTACTATACTAAATTATATTAACATATATTATATTTACAATGACATATACATACATCACTATAGCCTTAGTAACACATTTACACAACTTAAGGCAAAAAGAGCTACCTATACTAACATATAAATATATATATAGTGACAGATATAACTGTCATTAAAGCTTTAATTTATTTATATATATATAAGTGCTCAAACATAGTCTATACTACTCTACTTGTATGTATACATATTTACTTTATTTATTTACATCATACGGTTATACTATACTATACATACACACATACACACACATATATATACACACACTCACAAACACACAGGCAATACACACATACTTCACTGACACCTAGCCGCATATCTCTTAACTCTCTTCCCTATTCACTTAGACACTTAGCCAAATTTCAAGCTTCTCTCTTTCGCAACACACACACGGTTACTATTCATAAGACCAAATTTTGGTTTTATGTGGGCAAGCTGACCCATGTTCGGAGGATACATGATGTAAACATGTTTACACTACAAAAGATGCCTATTTATGCATGTTCTTAAGCATAGAATTGCATTGCATACTATAAATATTGCATAGCATGCATAATCTTGCATTTAGATTAGTTTGAATAAAATGGAGGTTAATTGTCTCCTTTTATATTTAGGGACAGGGAAAATTTTTATCGGGGCCTCGGATCAAAGATCCAACCATACAGATTTGATTAGGGCGACAATTGGAGTTCAACGACACCAAGATTGCCCTAATCAGACATCTGTACCATCAGACAGAGATTGGGGAACCCTAAAAGATCAAGGGCCAAGATGGTGTGAATCCGCACTTCAAACGACAAATTCGACCGTATGGATGGATTCAGATCGACGATGGCAGCCTAACGATGCAAAAATTGACTCAATCCGACAACCGTGGCACCATCTACATCATCCAGAAGATGGACGGCCAAGATGGCGACACGTGGCACCATATCGGCCACCTAAATCAGCCCAACTAATTTTGGCGCGGACCGCACCCTTCTACCGTGCATTGGATCATGGCCGTTGGATTGCCATCCAACGGCCATGGGTAGCTGCACCTCAATTCGACCGTGTGCCCATTTCCCCTCTACAGCGCAGTGAGTAAGCGCTTGCGTGAAGGAGAGGTGCGGGATCGAGTCGTGAGGAGCAGGCGAGCGGGCATGAGGAGCGTTGGATCGTGATCGGTCGGCTGCCGGCACTCAATAGCACCCACGCGCTATCGCACGCGACGAGTGACGTGCCATCAGACGCGAGCGTTACGGCTTGAAGAGGCACGGCAAGGGTGCATCTCAGCCAGTCCATCTCACGATTGAACGGCTGAGAATCGAAGGACGTGAGTGTGCGTTGCATGCACGGGAGGTGAGCGGGCTGCGCACTTCGCCCACGATGGGGCTTTAGCAACGGTTTTATCCGTCACTAAAGATCCCTTATTTAATGTTTTGAGATTAAAAAGACCAAATTGCCCTCACTCCTTGAAACTATAAAAGGGGACCCCCTCCATACGAAATTGGCATCCCTTCCTTCTCTCCTCTACCTCTCCAAAGCTCAAGAGAAGCTTGTCCCACACCCGGGATGCTCCTCGAGAGATAAAGTCAAATTTTCGCTCTCATTTCGGAAGTGGATCCCATGACGACGATGACGTGCTGCCCCATTCTCGTTCCTCCTACTTTGACCTCCGTCTTCCCACTCCATCCTCCTTCATCCAGGCAGCACCTCGTCCGGCTCATCCTCCTAGCTATCCTCGAGGAGGATAACTTCTCTTTCCCATTCTTCTTTACAGCTTTCTAGAGTAGAATTTTTCTACTTTCTAGTGTAGCTGATTTCTCATTTTCTAGTGTAATTCTTCTCTGGTTTTATTGTATAAACATTTTGAATTATTGAGTGCATGTTCTCTCTCTCTCTCTCTCTCACTCGTTTATTCTGATTGTTAATATTGCTTCATTGTAATTACATCGCTTTGCTTTTCAACAAAAACTCTAAAAAATATATAATTGCGAATATAGATCAACGTAGCCTCCCTGAGTTCGACCTAGGATTTCTATTCTAGTATAACTTTTATTTGTTGAACACGAGTTCTTCACTTTCAAACTATAACGATAGGTTTTTTCAAAACCAAATACGTTAGTATAGTAACTCGTAGCTTCAACATTTTGGTGCTGTTGCCAGAGAGGCAACGATTTTCGATCTCCTTTTCGCATTTCACGCACTTTATTTTTTTCTAACTTGCTTTCTCTTGTGTCTATTGTTTCACAGAGACCTCCATCAGGGAATCATCAAGCCATAGAGCGGAGTAAAGTGAAATTGAAGACAACTGTAGGTGCTCCCCATTCTTCCCCCCTCCATAGATTTCATTTGCCACATTAAATCCAAATTCCAATTAACCTAGGTGTTCGCATAAATCCTAGGAATAGTTTGGTTGTTTGGATTCTCACTCACATTCATTCCACCCTCGTTTATAAAAAAAGAATAGAAAGATAATCTTGTGGGGTAATTTTCAACAGACACACAATGTACACCTACATTCAAGGCATTTAACCTAATTGATTTGTTTGTACTTAATCGGGTCCTGATCTGTGGAACCGGTACACACAAAGGAACACATAAAAGAGTAGAAATCATTCTAGGTTAACCATCTTTGTGCGCCTAACTTAGTGGTGCATTTGTGGCCGGTTGTTTGAGTTGTTTGGGCCACACCACTACTTAAAATCAACTCATCAAGTAGCTCCTCCTTAAGATTTTCAATCTAGGTCTATTCCAGGCACTCCACTTTGTTTCTAGTTTTAAAGGAAAGTAATCTTCACCTGTGTTTGACAACTTGGTTTGCCTCGAAACTTGATTTCAATCAACCTAATTTGAAACCCTAAAAGCTACTTAAGTAAGATTCGAACATTAAAATCCACGCAACACAAATAATCTTGCTTGAAAACCCTGGTTATGCATGCACTTACACAATTCTCAATCAATCATTAAGGGCACAACCCATTTTAATGGCCCATCACATTCCATAAGCACCACAATCCTAGGCCTTAATAAAATTGAGTAGATGTTGGCCTTAAGCTCTGATTCACTCTTCAGGGCCTAGTCTGAGATTGTCTTTGATTAACCTACTTGTACTGATTAATCTGATGTCTAGCTAGGGGAGTAGCATTAAACGACCGCGACTGGGGGGTACATTAGGAACCGGTGGTAAAAGTCGAAGGAAAAACCTTCTCCTCAGTCCCTCCTTCTAATTGGTTGGATTGAGCAGACACAAGTAGAGTAAATCATTTACAATCTTAAGGCAGGTTTTAGGAGTCAATAGATTCTTAGGCTACCCCACTTAAGGACAGCCTTGATTTGTTGTGCTGTAGGGTCCTTATCCCCAATCCTTCCAACCTTCTCCTAGTTTATGCTGGGAAGATGGTCATTGAATCCCCGATTGGAAGGACCACTACAGTATTCTAGGAGGCGCACACAGGACGAATTCCGAAGGCAGCTGGAACAAATGCAGATAATGCTGGAATGGTTCCAGAGAATGCAGGGCGCTCAACCCTAGAAGGATTTTTATGATCCTTCAAATTACGGGGAACGTCCCGACGTCCAGATTCCAGCCGGTGACGTAGAAATCAAGCCCCAGGTGTTAAGCCTGATCAAACATTATCATGGGCTTGGCTCCAAAGATCCGTTTCAGCACTTGGAGGACTTGACCACTTTGGTCCAGGCCACCAAGGCAGGAAACATAATCGAGGAGCAAATGATCATGAGGCTCTTCTCCCACTCTCTTAGGGATAAGGCCGCGCATTGGTACAGGACAATAGGAAGACCAATTGCAACTTGGAATGAGTTGAAATCGGCATTTTTGAAGAAATTCTTCCCAGTTGGAGGTACCACTGCCTTGAGACGGGCAATCACTACCCTTACCCAGTGGTCGGGGGAGCAGTTTCATGTGGCCTGGGAGTGATTCCAGGACCTATTGCAGAGGTGTCCACACCACGAGGTGCCGAAATGGCAACTCGTGCAGATCTTCTGTCATGGGTTGACTGAGCAACTCAGAAATCATGTAGATGCCTCTTGCGGAGGCAATTTCCTCAATAAAGATGCAGATAGTGCACACGATTTATTTGAGGAAATGAGCGAGAATTCAATCAATCATGCCTCCATGGATACATTTAACTGGTCCCAACAACCTAGACCAAATGTCAATGAAGTCCATGACTCTCATTCATTTCATATGGAATTGATTTGTAACAAACTAGACATAGTGGACTTGGTTGGTAAGAGAATGGAAGAGTGGATGGCTGGAAATTCTATAAACAACTCACGATCCACTCAATTCCAAAATTCAGCATTCCATTCTTCATGAGCTCCATTTGGACGGGAGTTCATGAATCAACTCGATGCGGCTCAACCTGTGAGTCAGCATTTTTCAGAACCACACGAGTTCCAAACTGGGGCCTTTGATCCCAGTTTGTCTGATCCTTCCCTTTCTTTCTCTCCATCCTCACCTTATGAGGATGTCTGTGCTGTACAAGAGAATATTAGATCCAACCCCTACTCTAATGCTTATAATCTGGGTTGGAGAAACCACCCTAACTTCTCTTGGAAAAACCTGAGCCAACAGACCCAATTTCGACCTGACAACTAAGCTCCGCATTGACCAATGGGTCAGGGTCATGTATATACTCAGTTGCCCCCAAATCAGGTCAATCAGCCAACTTGGAATGCTCATCAACTGGTAGGACAAGCTAATTTGAACCGACAAATGGTAGAGATGCAAGGATCCATGCTCCAGCTCATACAGCAAATGAAAACCTCACTGGACAACTTGGAAACCGGGCTCATTGCTAACCCTCATCAACCCAGATCTCTACCATCCCAACCCATACCCAACTTGCGAAATATTCTGAATCCAGGCAACCAATCCCATGGGTACGAAAATTAGAGGGACCCACACACACATGCTCAGGTGGTTGAGCCGGGTCCCTCCTCCTCTTCTTCTTCTGCAAATCAACAATTCCTGGAGAATCATGCCCCTCCAATCTTTCCTAACCCTCCCCAAGACCCAAACTCTTATGCATCTGCAAATTCTATCACCTTGTGGAGTGGTAGGCAGACTCAGGATCCACAACCACACTGTTCTGATCTATTGAATCCTGAAGAACCTGAGGAGAGAGATGAGAATTCTGTAGAAGAAATCAAGGCTCAGGAACCTGATTCCAATGATCTAACTCATGTTCCTTTTCCTAAAGCCTTGATCAAATCAAAGAAGAAGTTTGTTGATAGCAATGAGGAGCTTCTGAATACATTTAAGAATGTTGAGATCAATATCCTGCTCCTCGATGCTATCAAGCACATACCAGCTTACATGAGATTTTTAAAGAATTTATGTACACAAAAGCGTAAGTCGAGAGAATCTATTTTGAAGAAGGTGGTACTCTCCGAGCAGGCTAGTTCTGTTGTCCTGCACCACCTCTCTCAGAAAAAGAGAGATCCAGGTGCTCCATTGATTTCTTGTGTCATCGGAGATTGCACATTTGATAGAGCACTTTTGGATCTGGGTGCATCCATCAACCTAATTCCTACTTCTCTTTACGAGAAGTTTGGATTAGGTAAACTTCGACCAACTTCAGTAACGCTACAGTTAGCGAACTGCTCGATCACAAATCCGCGAGGCGTTATTGAAGATGTTATAGTTAAGGTCAAGGATTTCTATTTTCCTGTAGATTTCCTTGTCCTTGACATGGATGTACCTAAAAATCTGAGGAACACGCCCATCATTCTAGGGCATCCATTCCTGGCTACCACTAAGGCCAACATTAATTGTGAAAGTGGTAGCATGGAAATCGCGTTTGGGGATCAACAAATGAAATTGGATATTTTTAAGGCAATCAATAAATTTGAGGATTGTGGATTTATTGAGGAACTTGAAGAGGATAATGAAAACATTGAAACTTGTTTGATGGTTTCTTCAATTGAAGGTTCCTCCTTTGATGACGAATTCGACCCGCAACCCTCTATGGCAGACCTGCCATCTTCTGAAGAGGTTATTGATTTTGTTCACTCACAACCTCTTCCCCTTGTTGAATCTTCAGCATCTTCCTTATTATCAATCATCAACCCATCCCTGCTTGAACTGAAACCATTTCCTGAGAATTTGAAATATCAATTTTTAGGACCTCAGAAGATGCTCCCTGTGATTATCAGTGCTAAATTAACAAAGGAGCAAGAGATTTAATTGATCAAGGTCCTGAAGGAACACAAGGAGTCAATTGGTTGGACCATACATGACCTCAGAGGGATCGAGCCATCTTACTGCAATCATAGAATATTCTTGGAAGATGGATCCCTCCCTTCTCGCCAGATGCAGAGGAGATTAAATCCAAATATGCGAGAAGTGGTCGAAAAGGAAATCATCAAGTGGCTCGATGTAGGAATTATTTATCCAATCTCTGATAGTCCCTGGGTAAGTCCCGTGCAGATTGTTCCAATGAAAGCCAGGATTACTATTATGGCTAACGAGAGAGGAGAATATGTCACAACTCGTTTAGCTTCCTCTTGGAGGGTTTATATTGATTACAGGAAGCTGAACACGGCCACTAAAAAGGATCATTTTCCCCTGCATTTCATCGATCAAATCTTGGAAAGACTAGACTACCAAAAGTACTTCTATTTTCTTGATGGCTACTCGGGATATAACAAAGTTCCTATGCATCTCGAGGATCAGGAAAAAACTACTTTCACCTATCCCTACGAAACCTTTGCTTTCCGTAGGATGCCTTTCGATTTATGCAATGCACCTGAGACTTTTCAAAGGTGTCTGTTAGCTATATTCTCTAACATGGTGGGAGAGTTTATGGAAGTCTTCATGGATGATTTCTCTATTTTCAGAGAATCGTTTGACTCTTGTTTGGCTAATCTGGAAATGATTCTTAAGCGATGTATCAAAACACGATTGGTCCTTGGCTGGGAAAAGAGTCATTTCATGGCCCAAGAAGGCATCATCTTGGGTCATGTAATCTCTGAACGGGGAATTGAAGTAGATAAAGCTAAGGTTGATGCTATCGCTAAACTTCCTCCTCCCGCATCTATTAAACAAATCTGATCATTTCTAGGCCATGTGGGATTCTATCGAAGATTAATCAAAGATTTCTCGAAGGTTGCTCGTCCCCTGAGCAATCTTTTTGCCAAAGAATCGCCGTTTGTTTTCGACGAATCATGACGAAAGGCATTTGATTTCTTGAAAACGGCAGTCACCTATGCTCCAGTTTTGCAACCACCAATTTGGACAGCCCCTTTTGAGATCATGACCGACGCTTCTGATTACGCAATCAGGGCAGTTTTGGGTCAGAAAATTGATAGAAAGCCCTCTGTCATCTACTATGCTAGTAAAACTCTGGATGAAGCCTAGAGGAATTACACTGTTACAGAAAAGGAATTATTAGCTGTAGTGTTCGCTTTGGAAAAATTCAAGGCTTATCTCTTAGGGTCTCATGTTATCATTTATACCGACCACTCGGCCTTAAGAAATCTCTTGGCCAAAAAGGATGCCAAACCCCAGCTTATTTGTTGGATTCTTCTGCTTCAAGAATTTGATATTGAAATCAAGGATAAAACCAGGATACAAAATGTGGTGGCGGATCATTTGTCAAGACTCCTAGGTGATTCTTCTCATGTGGACATTCCGATTGCTGACACATTTTCGGACGAAGCTATTCTTGCAGTTTCAAGTGTCCACACCCCATGGTTTGCTGACATTGTTATCTATTTAGCCGTTGGTCAAATCCCCCAGGATTGGAACAAGCAACAACGGGATAGACTCAAATCTGAGGCTAAATACTACTTCTGGGAGGACCCCGAGCTGTACGTCATCGGCTTTGATCAGATTATTCGCCGATGTGTATCGGAGAATGAATTCAATAGTATACTCAAGTTCTGCCATGCATCTAGGTGTGGTGGACATTTCTCTGGGAAAAAGACAACTGCAAAAATCTTACAATCTGGCTTCTATTGGCCGTATTTATTTAAGGATACCCAGGATTTCTCAAGGTCATGTTCTTGATGTCAGGCACTCGGGAGCATAACTAAGAGAGATATGATGCCCCTAAACCCAATTCTTCCTATCGAAATTTTCAATGTTTGGGGCATCGATTTCATGGGACCCTTTCTCCCTTCATTTGGACATCAGTACATTCTGGTTGCTGTTGATTATGTGTCCAAATGAATTGAGGCGATTCCCACCCAAACCAATGACCACAAGGTGGTCATCGATTTTATCAATAAAAATATCTTCAGTAGGTTCGGGATTCCGAGAGCCATCATCAGTGACAGAGGCACTCATTTTACTAATGCCCAATTCTGAAATTTGTTGGCCAAATACAGGGTTAATCATCGAATTTTCACACCTTACCATCCCCAGACGAATGGATAAGCTGAGATCTCCAATCAGGAGATCAAGAATACTCTACAGAAAATGATTAGGCTTGATCGAAAGGACTAGACTCAAAAGCTTGAGGACGCACTTTAGGCCTACCGCATGGCGTATAAAATGCCCATCGGCATGTCTCCTTTTCGTTTGGTGTATGGAATGGCGTGTTGATGTAAACACATTTACACTACTTAAGATGTCTATTTATGCATGTTCTTAAGCATAGGATTGCATTGAATGCTATAAATATTGCATAACATGCATCATCTTGCATTTAGAGTAGTTTGAATAAAATGGAGGTTAATTATCTCCTTTTATGTGCTTGGATAGGGAAAACTTTTTATCAGGGCCTCGAATCGAAGATCCAACCATGCAGATGTGATCAGGGTGACAATTGGAGTTCAACGACTCCAAGATCGCCCTAATCAAGCATCTGTAGCATCAGATAGAGATCGAGGAACCCTAGAAGATCAAGAGACAAGATGGTATAAATCTGCACTTCAAATGACAAATCCAACTGCACAGATGGATTCGGATCGACGATCACAGCCTAACGACACAAAAGTCGAGTCAATTCGACACCCGTGGCACCATCTACATCATCCAGAAGATGGACGGCCAAGATGGAACCACGTGGCGCCATCTTGACCACCCAATAGCCTACACACAACCGCTGAAGCCCCCGCATCTACCCTCCTCTACCGTTGGATCTTGATCCAACGGCTGTGGACACATGCGCCTCAAATTGTCCGCGCAACACATTCCTTCGCGTAGCGTAGTGATAAACGCCAGTTTATCATCATTTTTATGCATTAAAACAAACTTAGCTCTTAGGATTTTGCTCCACAAATGGGTTTTTGGGCTGCATTTAGGCATCAATTAGGTTAGGCATGCATTGCACTTTTTATTATCTTTTTAATGTGTTTTTGTGAGTGTTAGGGATATGTAGATTGTCAGAACTCCAAAACCCTAGCACTCAGGAAGGCAACTGGTGAAGAAGAAGCTCAAACTAACTGGAACTCAGCTTGATCCAACTCACCATAGCTAGATTCCAGCTCACTTGAACTAGGGTTAGCTCATCTTAGCTCCATTCAGCTCATCTCAGCTGAATGGCAGCTCAAGAGAGCTCATCTTAGCTCACCCTAGCTCAGGTCAGCTTGGATCTAGCTCAACTTAGCTAAGTCTAGCTCATCTCAGCTCCCATTAGTCCACAGGGAGCTCTAGCTAGCTCAGCTGAGTTGATTGGAGTTCACCCCAACTCAGGTCCAGCTACATCCAACTCTACTCAACTCCGGCCAGCTAAAGATGACTTCATTCCAGCTTAGGAAGCTCAAGTCCAGCTCCCGAGGACTCAGCTTAGCTCAACTCAGTTGAGCTAAGATACCTTAGCTGCCTCACCCAGCTTGATCCTCCCCGGGAGCATTAGACCCAGCTCACCTCAGCTCCTTTTAGTAGAAGCCAGCTTGCTTTAGCATGGCTTAGTAGCTAGCAAAGAACTACCAAGCTAAGCTAGCTAAGGTAGCTCCTTCCAGCTCTCTTCAGCAGCCACCAGCTCTATTGCAGCTCAAGATAAATACCTCCAACTCTTCTCCCTGAAAACCTTAGCTTCGAATGCCTCCAACTCTACTCCCTACTAGCTAAGCTAGCTAAGCTGTTTAACTTAGCTAGTCCACCTCCATGGCACCAAAACCTACTACCCTACTACCTAAGCTCCAGCAAAAAGACCACCTACTCCTACTTTATTTTGGTGCCAACTATCCCTTCCATCACCACCCTACATCCACCATCAAAACCCATCTCCACCCTCCATTTTTTTCCCTCCAAAATTTCCTTCTAGAAGGTATTTTTGGAGGGAAAACCAAGGCACCTCTTCATTTCCCTCCCATTTTTCCCTCCAAAAATAACCAAGCACCCCTTCATTTCCCTCCAAAAAAATACCATAACCACCCCCCTTCCCATCCTATAAATACCCTACCCTACCACCACATAATTCCCATCCTCCATTAGTGTATTTTTCTACTTACATCCACCTATACCTATGCCCAAGGAGAAGGAGTAGAGAAGGAGATTAAAGGGGCACATCACCAGCCCTTTTGGTGCCTTCTTCTCCCCACTCTCTTCAACTTGGGCCACGCCAAGGAGGAGGACTCTTCCACTTCAAGAAGGACGGCCAGGCAAGGGAGAAGGACCTAGGGTGGACGTCCACCCTTGGAGAGAAGCTTAGGGCACGCCCCCTTAGGGCTTGCCTTGGAGGACATCACCTTGGCGGAGCACTGCAAGGAAGGAGTTGAAGGACTCTTTTCAAGATTGGGAGCCACCAACCTTGGAGCAAGAAGCCCTCTTCTTCACCATCTATCTAGAGGATTTGTGTTTTCCTTTCTTTATGTCAATTTTCTAGTAGTAGAAGCATTCCTCTACTAGGCATTTTTGTTAAACACTTTTTTTTAATTATCTAGTTGCCTTCTTTGCAATTTCTTGTTTGCATTTCTATTTGCTTGTTTTTAGCATTCCTCACTCCCTCTCCCTAATTATTCTAGGCCTCCACTTGCCTAGAGTGAGCTTAGGGAGAGGCTCTACTTGCCACTTAGAAGTAGTATTTTAAATTGAAGTGTAAATCACCTTCCCGTCACCATTCCGCATGTTGTCTTAATTTAAAACAAAAAAATGATATATTGAAAAATACCAAAAAGAAAGTTGAGATTGTATTCCAAGCAAGAGAATCACTATTGCAAACATTTGGCCTCCTTGGATGACCCTAGATACTCCCCTATCTAAGGATATAAATTTAAAAGCAAAAGCGGATTCGCGTGTTACAACGACGTTAAAAACCCGCTTTTACAAATCACGCGTATTTCGCAATCACGCAGCGGTCGCGAGGCGTTGCGCGTTCACAAGACGCGGGTTTGACTCGCGATCTGTAGGCATGCGTGATTAAAGGTGACCGCCCGATTGGCTATGGGTGGCTCAGATCATCCAATAGTGCCCACGGGCTATTTCACGTGACACGAGGATGCGCCATCGAACGCAGGCGGGCGCGCAGCAAGGCAGGCGAAGGCACGATTTAAGCCGTCCTATCTCACGATCGGATGACTGAAATCATCTAGACGTGCGGCGAGCATTAGGCGCACGTGGAAGCCAGCCACCGCGCATTCAACACCCACTACGCCCACGATGGGGCTTTAGCGATGGTTTCATCCGTCACTAAAGACCCCTTATTTAATGTTTTAAAGATGTAATGACCAATTTGCCCCCACTCCTTGAAACTATAAAAGGAGACCCCCTCCACACGAAATTCTCATCGCTTCCTTCTCTTCAATACCTCTCCAAACCTCAAGAGAAGCTTGTCCCACACCCGGGATGCTTCTCGTGAGATAAAGTCCAAATTTTCGTCCCCGTTCGGAAGTAGATCCCGCAGCGACGACAACGTGCTACTCCGTTCCCGTTCTTCTGCTTTGTCCTCCTTCATCCAGGCGCCGTCCCGTCCGGCTCGTCCTCCAAGCGATCGTCGAGGAGGATAACTTCTCTCTCCCATTCTTCTTTATATAACTTTCTAGTGTAGAATTTTCCTGCTTTCTAGTGTAATCCTTATTTGGTTTCATTGTATAAACATTTTGAAATATTGAATGCAAGTTTTCTCTCTCTCTCTTCCTTTTAGTTTGATAGCTTCATTATAATTACATCGCCTCGCTTTTTAAGAAAAATTTAAAAAAAATATAATTGCGAATATAGATCGACGTAGCCTTCCTATGTTCGACCCGAAATTTAAATTTCGATATAAATTTTATTTGTTGAACATGAATTCTTCGCTTTCAAGCTACAACGACAAGGTTTTAAAACCAAGCACGTTAGCGTAGCAATTCCTACATTCAACATTTTGGCGTCGTTGCCGAGTAGGCAATGATTTTCGATCTTCTTTTCGCATTTCTTGCACTTTCTTATTTTCTAACTTGCTTTCTCTTATGTCTATTATTTTGCAGAGACCTCCATCAAGGAATCATCAAGTGGTAGACTGGAGTAAAGTACAATTGAAGACAACTATAAGTGCTCCCCATTCTTCCCCCCTCTATAGATTTCATTCGCCACATTAAATCCAAATTCCAATTAACCTAGGTGTTTGCATAAATCCTAGGAATAGTTTGGTTGTTTGGATTTTCACTCACATTCATTCCACCATCATTTATAAAAAAAAAATAACAAAAAGATAATCTTGTGAGGTAATTTTCAACAAACACACAACATACACCCACATTCATGGTACTTACTCAAATTGATTTGTTTCTACTCAACCGGGTTCTGATCTGTGGAACCGGTATACACAAAGCAGCACATAAAAGAGTAGAAATCATTCTAGGTTAACCATCTTTGAGTGCCTAAATTAGTGGTACATTTGTGGCCAATTGTTTGAGTTGTTTGGGTTGCACCACTCTATTTAAAATAAACTCATCAAGTAGCTCCTCCTTAGGGTTTTCAATCTAGGTCTATTCCAGGCACTCCACTTTCTTTCTGGTTTTAAAGGAAAACAATCTTCACCCATGTTTTACAACTTGGTTTGCCTAGAAACTTGATTGCAATCCACCTAATTTGAAACCTTAAAAGCTACTTAAGCAAGATTTGAACATTAAAATTCACGCATCACAAATAATCATGCTTGAAAACCCTAGTTGTGCATGCACTTACACAAATCTCAATCAATCATTAAGGGCACAACCCATTTTAAGGGCCCATCACATTCCATAAGCACCACAATCCCAGGCCTTAATAAAATTGAGTAGACGTTGGCCTTAAGGTCTGATTCGCTCTTCAGGGCCTAGTCTGAGATTATTTTTGATTAACCTACTTATACTGATTAATCTGATGTCTAGCTAGGGGAGTAGCGTCAAACGACCATGGCTGGGGGGTAAACTAGGAACCAGAGGTGAAAGCCAAAAGAACCTTCTCCCCAGTCCCTCCTAACTTGTTGGATTAAACAGACGTAAGTAGAGTAAATCATTTACAGTCTTAAGGTGGGTTTTGGGAGTCAGTAGATCCTTAGGCTACCCCACTTAAGGACAACCTTGTTTTGTTGTGCTGCAGGGTCCCTATCCCCAGTCCTTCCGACCTTCTCCTAGTTTATGCTAGGAAGACGGTCATTGAATCCCCTATTGGAAGGACCATTAGAACATTCTAGGAGGCGGAAGTTGGATTTTGGTCAAATTGATCCCATGGCCGAACAACAGCCTCCTCTGCTTGGAAATCCATAGGAAGAATTTCGAAGGCAGCTGGAACAAATGCAGAGAAAGCAGGAATGGCTCCAGAGAATGCAGGGCGCTCAGCCCTTGAAGTATTTTTATGATCCTTCAAATTACAGGGAACGTCCTGGCATCCAGATTCCAGCCGGTGACGTAGAAATCAAGCCCCAGGTGTTAAGCCTGATTAAACATTATCATGGGCTTGGCTCTGAAGATCCGTTTCAGCACTTGGAGGACTTGACCACTTTGGTCCAGACCACCAAGGCTCGAAACATAAATGAGGAGCAAATGATCATGAGGCTCTTCCCCTATTCTCTTAGGGATAAGGCCACGCATTGGTATAGGACAATAGGAAGACCAATTGCAACTTGGAATGAGTTGAAATCGGCCTTTCTGAAGAAATTCTTCCCAGTAGGACTTACCAATGCTTTGAGACGGGAAATCACTACCTTTACCCAGCGGCTGGGGGAGCAATTTGAAGTAGCCTGGGAGCAATTCCAGGACTTGTTGTGGAGGTGTCCACACCACGAGGTGCCGAAATGGCAACTCGTGCAGATCTTCTATCATGGGTTGACTGAGCAACTCAGAAATCATGTGGATGCTTCTTGCGGAGGCAATTTCCTCAATAAAGATGCAGATAGTGTACAAGATTTATTTGAGGAAATGAGTGAGAATTCAATCAATCATGCCTCCATTGATACATTTAATTGGTCCCAACAGCCCAGATCAAATGTCAATGAAGTCCATGACTCTCATTCATTTGATATGGAATTGATTTATAACAAACTTGATAAGGTGGACTTGGTTGCTAAGAGAATGGAAGAGTGGATGGCTGGCAATTCTATGAACAATTCTCGATCCACTCAATCCCAAAATTCAGGATTCCATTCCTCACAAGCTCCTTCTGGATGGGAGTTCGTGAATCAACTCGATGCGGCTCAACCTGTGAGTCAGCATTTTTCGGAACCCCACGGCTCCAAACTGGGGCCTTTGATCCTAGTTTTTCTGATCCTTCCCTTTCTTTCTCTCCATCCTCACCCTATGAGGATGTCTGTGCTGTACAAGAGAATGTTAGATCCAACCCCTACTCAAATTCCTATAATCCAGGTTGGAGAAACCACCCAAACTTCTTTTGGAAAAATCCGAGGCAACAGACCTAATTCCGACCCAGCAACTATGCTCCGCAACAACCAATGGGTCAGGGTCAAGTATATACTCAGTTGCCTCCGAATCAGGTCAATCAGCCAGCTTGGAATGCCCGTCAACCCGCAGGGCAGGCTGATTTGAACTGTCAAATGGTAGAGATGAAAGGATCCATCTTCAGCTCATGCAGCAAATGAAAAACTCGCTGGACAACTTGCAATCCGGGCTCATTGCTAACTCTCGTCAACCCGGATCTCTACCATCCCAACCCGTACCCAACCCACAAAATATTTTGAATTCAGGCAACCAAGCCCGTGGATACAGAAATCAGAGGGACCCACACGCACATGCTCAGGTAGTTGAGCAGGGTTCCTCGTCTTCTTCTTCTTTTGCAAATCAACAATTCATGGTTAATCAAGCCCCTCCAATCTTTCCTAACCCTCCCCAAGACCCAAATTCTTATGCATCTGCAAATTCTGTCACTTTGAGGAGTGGTAAGCAGACTCAGGATCAACAACCAAAATATTATGATCTTTTGAATCCTGAAGAACCTGAGGAGAGAGAGGATAATTCTAGAGGAGAAATCAAGGCTTAGGAACCTAATTCCAAAGATCTGACTCATGTTCCTTTTCCTGATGCCTTAACCAAATCAAAGAAGAAGAAGTCTGTTGATAGCAATGAGGAGCTTCTGAATCTATTTAAGAATGTTGAGATCAATATCATGCTCCTTTATGCTATCATGCGCATACCGGCTTACGCAAGATTTTTAAAGGAATTATATACAGAAAAGCATAATGATGAGAACCTCGTCATAAACCCTAAACTAGCACCATCTAACCCAGATTTGCAAGAAAAAGCTCCTACATAACTTATAGAAAGGCTTGACTTGGGGAAATTCTGAGTTTGTGAAGAAAATAGAAACTAAGGGGTACAAATGCAATTTCACCAACGCAATCAGTAAACAGGGTGACTCAGGATCCAAACATAGGTCAAACTAACCTAATAAAAAGGAAAGTGGGATGATTTGATCCAATAAGGGCTACAGCAACTCCAAGGAATTAAATGACATCCTATAACCCTAAAAAAAGCCCACTTCAATTCACGAGGTTCGAGGAAAAGAAAAAAATTGACTAAACCCTCTAAAATTCATAGAAAAATAATCTCTAGGGTTTAGAACCTTCAATTTGGCCTTAGGAACCCATTTTGACATACATTGGGAACCATGACCAATTAATGACTTAATTTGGGTTTTTACGTAAATTGACCTATCAAACAAGGTCTGATCTAGAAGTAAAATTCACCATTAGAATCCTTAGGTCCTAGTTAGTCATGTATAAAAACTTGAGCCTAAGAAGAGACCTTCTTGACCGACTTTACATTTTGGTCCTCATCTATTACTTTTTGACCCTCAACTTTTGAAACCCTCACATTTTGGCCCCTAAGTCTTTTTCATTCTTTGCATTTGGGTCCTCCCTACAAAACCCTGAGTAGCGCCATGCTCCGGCGACTTTGCGTGGAGCATGGCGCCGCGCAGGGTGAGGGAGACCCTCTGCCAAGACAACCGGGGGTTCCCTGCAACGTCTACTGTCGCAGGGACACCTCCATGGTCTCTGTGGCAGCCCATACCTTTCGTGCGAACGCGCGGAAGGTATGGGTCCCTACTTCGGCCGTCCTCTGGCGAGGGAGGCACGTCGCCTCCCCCCGCCCTCCTCTCTGCTTTCACCTCTATAAAAGCCGCCTCCGTCTGCCGAACTCACCAGCTCGGTCCTGACGGAGAAACACCCCCATCTTTCCTCTCTTCCCACTCCAGCAGAAGCCCTCCAGCTCCGGCGGTTCCTCCTCCTCCTCCTCGTCTCTCTGCCGCAATACCAACAGCAGAGCCACCTTCGCCCGCTCTTCCCGCGTCGCGCCGTACCCAGCGCGTGCCCTCCCGCTCTCTCCTCGCCCCGCCCCCTCTCTCTAGGCATCTTCTTCTCCGGTGACATTCGATACGACTTCCGCCTGCTTCCTCCCTTCCCCCTTCGTCCAGAGATTAGGTAAACGCTTCCCCTTCTCCTCCTCTCAACTTTCCCCTTGTCAATTTGCATTTTCTCACCCCCACACGCGACCTCCACCTCCACCTTCTCCATCTCCGACCACCCCCTCCGGTGAGCCCATTCCACTACCACTGACCCCCTTACCCCTCGCCGATCACCTCAGAAGCTTCCCCTCACTCCACTCCACAGCTTCGCCCCTTCATTCCTTGCCATACGCTACCTGAAGACCCCCCGAACAAACCCATTCTCGCGGCCACAGTCCCACCTAGGGCTGCCCCTGTACTCCGCCCCACGCCTTGCCACCACCTGCATGAGCTTCGCCGCACTCCGGTGAAGCTCCCTGCACCTTCTTACTAGGCCGAGAGGCCGTATTTCTGTGATCAGGCCACCCGTCCTCCGCCGCCATTGCTGAGCAGGTGGAGCTTCTTTCATCTGCAGCTGCAGGTTCGCCCTCACCTAGGCTTGCACTCCAGGACGCGCGGCTCGCCCCCGCGTAGCTTCCCAGGCCTGCAGCTGGGGTGAAAGCCTCGCACACGGCCGCAATTGCCTGCAGCTCTCTCAGCTGCAGGCGCCAATTTGGGGTGGGACATTTAGTCCCACCTCGGTAGTTCTGAAAGCTGCGCACCTGCATAAATTGGAAAAGTGCTGTAGGCTTATCGCCTCAGTTACACGGGGTGAGGTCCCTCTCACCCGCTTCACCCGGCCTCGTCCGCGACCACCCCCCCGCGGACCTGGCCCGACCCGTATACCCGACCTGCACTCCTCGCCCACCACCACACGCCGGTGGGCCTGGACCCGGGTGCGACCCAAACCCGAATACCTGGTGGCTCTGAGAGAGCTATCCTACGAGCGAAATTTGAGAGAGAGAGATGCGGGGGAGGGTAGGATTAGGTTTTGCCCTGACCAAGCTGTGTGAGTGTGCAGGCAGAGAAGAAGAGAAAAAAGGAAGAAGCAGCCAAAGCTATGGCTACATGAAGCAAAGCAGAAGAAGGACTGTGAGAAGAAGAAGAAAGACACAGAAGAAAGAAGAAAGGAGGACGCACTATAGCAGAGGCTACTTAAGTCTTCTGATTGAAAAATAAGACGACGCTCTGAAGAAAAAAATAGAAGGAAGAAGACAAAGAGCTGAAGGAGGAAGAAGAGAGAAGCAGAACACGAAGAGAAAGAAGAAAAGCTTGGAAGCAAAAGAAAGAAGAGAGAAGCAGAACACGAAGAGAAAGAAGAAAAGCTTGGAAGCAAAAGAAAGAAAAGAAGAACAAAAGAACAGAAGAGAAAGAAGAGAAAGAAGAAGAAAGAAGACTGAGGAACTGAAGAGAAGAAAAAGAAGAGGACACAGACGAGAGAAAGAAGAGAAGAAGAAAAAGCCAACAAGACAAATCTCTCTCTCTTTCTCAGTTTTGTAATAGAAACATTGTACTTCTAGAATATAGTTTGCTCCCTGAGTTCGACCTCGGGAAAACTTTTATTTCCGAGTAACAAATTATATTAAACTGGTAACCGTTTCTCTATACTATACTACGACGAAATATTAGAACAAGAGATGAGCGGCAACCACATAAGTCGAGAGAATCTGTTCTGACGAAGGTGGTACTCTCCGAGTAGGCTAATTCTGTTATCCTGCACTACCTCCCTCAGAAAAAGAGAGATCCTGGTGCTCCATTGATTTCTTGCGTCATCGGAGATTACACATTTAATAGAGCACTTTTGGATCTAGGTGCATCCACCAACCTAATTCCGACTTCTCTTTACGAGAAGTTTGGGTAGGTGAACTTCGGCAAACTTCAGTAACGCTACAGTTAGAGGACCGCTCGGTCACAAACCCGCGAGGCATTATTGAAGATGTTATAGTTAAGGTCAAGGATTTCTATTTTCCTGGAAATTTCCTTGTCCTTGACATGGATGTACCTGGTAATCTGAGGAACATGCCCATCATTCTGGGGAGTCCGTTCCTGGCTACCACAAAGGCCAACATTAATTGTGAAAGCGATAACATGGAAATCGCCTTTGGGGACCAACGAATGAAATTGGATATTTTTAAGGCGATCAACAAATTTGAGGATTGTGGATTTATTGAGGAACTTGATGAGGATAATGATAACATTGAAACTTGTTCGATGGTTTCTTCAACCGAAAGTTTCTCTTTGGATGATGAATTTGACCCGCAACCCTCTATGGCTGACCTACCATTTTCTGAAGAGGTTATTGATTTTGTTCACTCACAACCTCTTCCCCTTGTTTAATCTTCAGCATCTACCCTACCTTCAATCATCAACCTGCCCCAGCTTGAACTGAAACCATTGCCTGAGAATTTGAAATATCAATTTTTAGGACCTCAGAAGACTCTCCCTGTGATTATCAGTGCTAAATTGACAAAGGAGCAAGAGATTAAATTGATCAAGGTCCTAAAGGAGCATAAGGAGGCAATTGGTTGGACCATTCATGACCTCAAGGGGATCGAGCCATCTTACTATAATCATAGAATATTTTTGGAAGATGGATCCCACCCTTCTCTCCAGATGCAGAGGAGATTGAATCCAAATATGCGAGAAGTGGTCAAAAAGGAAATCATCAAGTAGCTCGATGCAGGAATTATTTATCCAATCTCAGATAGTCCCTGGGTAAGTCCCATACAGATTGTTCTAAAGAAAGCCGGGATTACCGTTGTGACTAACGAGAGAGGAGAATCTGTCACAACTTGTTCAACTTCCTCTTGGAGAGTTTGTATTGATTATAGGAAGCTGAACACAGCCACTAAAAAGGATCATTTTCCCCTGCCCTTCATTGATCAAATCTTGGAAAAATTAGCCGGGCAGAAGTACTTCTATTTTCTTGATGGCTACTCGAGATACAACCAAGTTCCTATCTATCCCGAGGATCAGGAAAAAACTACTTTCACCTGTCCCTATGGAACCTTTGCTTTTCGTAGGATGCCTTGCGGGTTATGCAATGCACCTGCGACTTTTCCAAGGTATATGCTAGCCATATTTTCTGACATGGTGGGAGAGTTTATGGAAGTCTTCATGGATGATTTCTCTATTGTCGGAGAATCATTTGACTCTTGTTTGGCTAATTTGGAAATGATTCTTAAGCGATGTATCAAAACACGATTGGTCCTTAGCTGGGAAAAGAGTCATTTCATGACCCAAGAAGGCATCGTTTTGGGTCATGTAATCTCTGAATGGGGAATTGAAGTGGATAAAGCTAAGGTTGATGCTATAGCTAAACTTCCGCCTCCCACATCTGTTAAACAAATCAAATCATTTCTTGGCCATGTGGGATTTTATCGAAGATTCATCAAGGATTTCTCGAAGGTTGCTTGTCCTTTGAGCAATCTTCTTGCAAAAGAAACGCCGTTTGTTTTTGACGAATCATGCCAAAAGGCATTTGATTTCCTGAAAACGGCTGTCACCTATGCTCCAGTTTTGTAACCACCAATTTGGATAGCCCCTTTTGAGATCATGACCGACGCTTCTGATTACGCTATCGGGGCTTTCTTGGGTTAGAAAATTGATCGAAAGCCCTCTGTCATCTACTATGCTAGTAAAACTCTGGATGAAGCCCAGAGGAATTACACTATTACTGAAAAGGAATTACTAGCTGTAGTGTTTGCTTTGGAAAAATTCAGGGCTTATCTCTTAGGATCTCATGTTATCATCTATACCGACTACTCGGCCTTGAGACATCTCTTGGCCAGAAAGGATGCTAAACCCCTGCTTATTCGTTGGATTCTTCTTCTTCAAGAATTTGATCTTGAAATCAAGGATAAACTCAAGGTACAAAATGTGGTAGCGGATCATTTGTCGAGACTCCTAGATGATTCTTCTTGTCTGGACATTCTGATTGCTGACACATTTCTGGATGAAACTATTCTTACAGTTTTAGGTGTCCACACCCCATGGTTTGCTGACATTGTTAACTATTTGGCTGTTGGCCAAATCCCCCAGGATTGGACCAAGCAACAATGGGATAGACTCAAATTTGAGTCCAAATATTACCTCTAGGAGGACCCTGAACTGTATCGCATCGGCTCTGATCAAATTATTCGCCTATGTATAGCGGAGAATGAATTCAACAGTATACTCGAGTTCTGCCATGCATCTGGGTGTGGTGGACATTTCTCTTGGAAAAAGACGGCTGCAAAAATCTTGCAATCTGGCTTCTATTGGTCGTCTTTATTCAAGGATGCCCAAGATTTCTCAAGGTCATGTTCTCGACATCAGGCACTTGGGAGCATAACTAAGAGAGACATGATGCCCCTAAACCCTATTCTTCCCGTTGAAATTTTTGATGTTTAGGGTATCGATTTCATGGGACCCTTTATCCCTTCATTTGGACTTCAGTACATTCTTATTGATGTTGATTATGTGTCCAAATGGATTGAGGCGATTCCCACCCAAACCAATGACCACAAGGTGGTCATCAATTTTGTCGAGAAAAATATCTTCAGTAGGTTCAGGATTCAGAGGGTTGTCATCAGTGATGGTGGCACTCATTTTACTAATGCCCAATTCCAGAATTTATTGGCTAAATACGGGGTTAATCACTGAATTTCCACACCTTACCATCCCCAGACGAATGGACAAGCCGAGATCTCTAATCAAGTGATCAAGAACATTCTGCAGAAAATGGTTAGGCCTCATCACAAGGATTGGACTCAAAGCTTGAGGACGCTCTTTGGGCCTACCGTACGGCATATAAAACACCCATCGACATGTCTCCATTTCGTTTGGTGTATGGAATGCCATCTACCCGTAGAGATTGAACACAAGGCATTCTGGGCGATCAAACAATGCAATTTAGATTTGAATTTAGCTAGGAAGACCAGGAAACTCCAACTATCTGAGTTGGAGGAGCGTAGAAATGATGCTTATGAGAATGCCAAGATCTACAAGGCTCAGACCAAAGCTCTACATGATCAACTGATTTCCCGCAAGAGCTTTGAGTCAAACTAGAAGGTCTGGTTATTCGATTCTAAACTTAAGCTCTTTCCTGGCAAACTTAGATCTAAATGGAATGGCCCATTCATAATTGACCAGATTTTTCCAAATGGAGCCATTCAGATTTCTGACCCAAAGATGGGTAACACATTTAAAGTCAACGGTCAACGTCTGAAGCCTGTTGTTGACCGTATTCTTCCATAACCCATCTCAGACTCAGTTGCTCTAGCCATTCTGTGACTTCTTTGGCTGGACTTCGCCTAGCTGATGGCATTAAACTCAGCAATTGTACATATGACACAAGGCTGATATGAGCTTCATATTCAGGTGACATCTTTCATATTCTACCCTTTCGTTCATGTCTCTTTTTCAATGAGGACATTGCATCAGTTAGGCATGGGGGGGTGGATTCATTTTGAATCATTTGGTCAGCTTTGTGAAATTCACGTAATTTTCTTTTATACATAAAAAAATCAAAATTAGGAAGGATTAGTTGGACATTAGGACTTTTCAATCTTAAGAAATTTTACATTAGGATCTGAACACAAAGACCCTTAAGGTCTTTGGACTTAATCGGCCCGTGTATCCACCAAAATTTGGATTTATCTTTTGAGTCCTCGCCATTTTAATTCTATCATAATTGGAATAAATAAGTTTGGGTGATAAGTACATGACTTATCAATCCACCCTCTGATTTGAGAGAATTTTTGAGTTTTAAGCATCTACACAATTTCTTTGCACTGACTCGATGTTTGGCAATTCTAACAGAAATTGGGTAGCTAATGAACCTTCTAGGGTGATATGGCTGGCAAGTTATCGTGGGTGACAACCCATAGGTAGGTTGTCCAGAGCTCAGTCACTGGACCTTTTTCTTTTTGCTGCCTTTAGGTAACTCTTAGACCAGGGAAGCCACCTACTTAAAAAAAAAAAAAATCAAAGAGAAAAGAAGAAAAGAAAAAAAAAGAAATAAACCACACTTCCCACACGAGTATGGCTGGCAAGTTGTCTGTGGTAACAGCTCATCGATCGATTGTCCAGAACCCAGCTCAGTAAATGCACTGAAAATTCCCAAAATATTTAGGAAGAAGCGGAGAAGTAGAATAAATCGGGGAGATATAAACTGGATTCACCATTGTGTTGACCCTGTAAAAAAATAAGAGTAGGGAGAAGGCTACCGGTTGTAAAGATACATCTTTAGGCAGAATTTGTTTTTAGGTCACCTAGAGGCATAGAAATCTGAAGTCTGTTTTAATTGCTAGTCAACGATTCTATCACATTCGCAATAAGATGCTTACAACTTAGGGTTCTCATCAAATCTTGGGTGAGTTGAATGGCCATAGAAAGCCACTCTTAAACCCTGAAATTAGAAAAGAGGAAAAAGGAAAAAGAATTTTTTCTTTGAATAAGGCAAGGGCTTGAGGCGGTCAGCATTTTGGCATATACTCGGGCACTGTTGTGTCTTTGAAAGTTCAGATCCTAAGTAGATAATTTCTTTATGATTGAAAATAACTCATGCCCAAATAATCCAACCTAATTCTTTTATAAATAGCATATAGTTTTTGCTAGGGACTAGCAAAATATAGGCATGGGGGTATGATGTAAACACATTTACACTACTTAAGATGTCTATTTATGCATGTTCTTATGCATAGGATTGCATTGCATGCTATAAATATTGCATAACATACATCATCTTGCATTTAGAGTAGTTTGAATAAAATTGAGGTTAATTATCTCCTTTTATGTGCTTGGATAGGGAAAACTTTTTATTAGGGCCTCGAATCGAAGATCCAACTATACAGATGTGATCAGGGTGACAATTGGAGTTCAACGACTCCAAGATCGCCCTAATCAGGCATCTATAGCATCAGATAGTGATCGAGGAACCCTAGAAGATCAAGAGCCAAGATGGTTTAAATCCACACTTCAAATGACAAATCCGACCGCACGGATGGATTCAGATCGACGATCGCAGCCTAACGACACAAAAATCGAGTCAATCCGACACCCGTGGCACCATCTACATCATCCAAAAGATGGACGACTAAGATGGCACCACGTGGCGCCATCTCGGCTGCCCAATCCCCTGCAAGCAACCATTGAAGCCCCCACATCCGCCCTTCTCCACCGTTGGATCTTGATCCAATGGCTGTGGACGCATGCACCTCAAATAGTTCGCGCGACACATTCCTTCGCGTAGCGCAGCGGTCGCGGGGCGTTGCTCGTTCACAAGACGCAGGTTCGACTCCTGATCTGCGGGTGCATGCGATTAAAGGTGACCGACCGATCGGCTGTGGGTGGCTCACATCATCCAATAACGCCCACGCACTATTTCACGCAAGGCGAGGACGCGCCATCGAACACGGGCAAGTGTATAGCGAGGCAAGCGAAGGTGTGATTTAAGCCGTCCTATCTCGCGATCGGACGGCTGAAATCATCTGGATGTGCGGCGAGCGTTAGGTGTGCGTGGAAGCCAGCCGCCACGCGTTCAACACCCACTACACCCACGATGGGGATTTAGTGACGGTTTTATCCGTCACTAAAGATCCTTATTTAATGTTTTAAAGATGTAATGACCAATTTGCCCCCACCCCTTGCAGCTATAAAAGGAGACCCCCTCCACACGAAATTTTCATCCCTTCTCTTCTCTACCACTCCAAAGCTCAAGAGAAGCTTATCCCACACCCGGGATGCTTCTCGCGAGATAAAGTCCAAATTTTCGTCCCCATTCGGAAGTGGATCCCGCGACGACGACGACGTGCTGCTCCATTCCCATTCTCCTACTCCGTCCTCCTTTGTCCTACTCCGTCCTCCTTCGTCCAGGCGTCATCCTGTCTGACTCGTCCTCCAAGCGATTGTCGAGGAGGATAACTTCTCTCTCCCATTCTTCTTTATAGCTTTCTAGTGTAGAATTTTCTTGCTTTCTAGTGTAGCTAATTTCCCGCTTTCTAGTGTAATCCTTATTTGATTTTATTGTATAAACATTTTGAAATATTGAATGCATGTTTTCTCTCTCTCTCTCTCTTCCTTTTAGTCTGATAGCTTCATTGTAATTACATCGCCTCGCTTTTTAAGAAAAATTCTAAAAAAATATAATTACGAATATAGATCAACGTAGCCTCCCTGTGTTCAACCCGGAATTTAAATTTCGGTATAAATTTTATTTGTTGAACATGAATTCTTCGCTTTCAAGCCACAATGACAAGGTTTTAAAACCAAACACGTTAGCATAGCAATTCGTACATTCAACACGTGCCATCTACCAGTACAGATTGAACACAGGGCATTTTGGGTGATCAAACAATGCAATTTAGATCTGAATTTAGCTAGGAAGACCAAGAAACTCCCACTATCTGAGTTGGAAGAGCTTAGAAATGATGCATACGAGAATGCCAAGATCTACAAGGCTCAGACCAAAGCTCTACATGATCAATTGATTTCCCGCAAGAGCTTTGAGCCAAACCAGAAGATCTGGTTATTCAATTCTACACTTAAGCTCTTTCCTGGCAAACTTAGATCTAAATGGAATGGCCCATTCATTATTGACCAGATTTTTCCAAATGGAGCCGTTCAGATTTCTGACCCAAAGAAATGTAACACATTTAAAGTCAACGGTCAACATCTAAAGCCTATTATTGACCGTACTCTTCTAGAACCCATCTCAAACACAGTTGCTCTAGCCATTCTGTGACTTCTTTGGCTGGACTTCGCCTAGCTAACGGCATTAAACTCAGCAGTTGTACATATGACACAAAGCTGATATGAGCTTCATATTCAGGTGAGATCTTTTATACTCTACCCTTTCTTTCATGTCTCTTTCTCAATGTGGACATTGCATCTGCTAGGCATGGTGGGGTGGATTCATTTTTGAATTATTTGGTCAGCTTTGTGAAATTCATGTAAATTATTTTTCTCTTCTTATTTACACATTAAAAAAAAATGTTGAATTAGGAAGGAATAGTTGGACATTGGGACTTTTCAATCTTAGGAAATATTACATTAGGATCTGAACACAAAGACCCTTCAAGTCTTTGGACTTAATCGGCTCGTGTATCCACTAAAATGTGGATTTATTTTTCGTGTCCTCACCATCTTAATTCTATTGTAATTGGAGTAAATAAGTTTGGGTGATAAGTACACGACTTATCAATCCACCGTCTGATTTGAGGGAACTTTGAGTTTTAAGCATCTACACACTTTCTTTGCACTGACTCGTTGTTCGACGATTTTAATGCAAATTGGGTAGCTAATGAACCTTCTAGGGTGATATGCCTAGAAAGTTATCGTGGGTAACAGCCCATGGGTAGGTTGTCCAGAGCCCAGTCACTGGACCATTCTCTTTTTGCTGCCTTTAGGTAAATTTTAGACTAGGGAAGCCACCTACTTAAAAGAAAAAAGAAAGTCAAAAAGAAAAGAAAAAGAAAAGGAGAAAAGAAAAAAAGAAAATAAATAAGCCGCACTTCACCGCACAAGTATGGCTGGCAAGTTGTCGGTGGTAACAGCTCATCGATCGGTTGTCCAGAACCCAGCTCAACAAATGCACT
This sequence comes from Thalassia testudinum, assembly GCA_037157565.1. Taxonomy (NCBI): domain Eukaryota; kingdom Viridiplantae; phylum Streptophyta; class Magnoliopsida; order Alismatales; family Hydrocharitaceae; genus Thalassia; species Thalassia testudinum. The sequence goes on along the minus strand of JAZHRO010000024.1, from coordinate 73,775,996 downwards.
GAAAATCCCAAAAAACACTTAGGAAGAATCAGAGAAGTAGAATAAATCGAGGAGATATATACTAGATTCACCCTTGTGTTGACCCCATAAAAATAAAAGTACGGAGAAAGCTACAGGTTGTAAAGATATACCTTTAGGTAGAATTCTCTTTTTAAGGTCACCTAGAGGCGTAGAAATCTGAAGTTTGTTTTAACTGTCGATCAATGAGTCTATCACATTCACAATAAGATGCCTAGAACTTAGGATTCTCATCAAATCTTGGGTGAGTTGAATGGTCGTAGAAAGTCACTCTTAAACCTTAAAACTCAAAAATCCAAAAAAATTAGAAAAGAAGAAAAAGAGAAAAAGAAAATTTTCTTTGAATAAGGCGAGGGCTTGAGGCGATCTGCATTTTGGCAGATACCCGGGCATTGTTGTGTCTTTGAAAGTTCAGATCCTAAGTAGACATTTTCTTAATAATTGAAAATAACTCATGCCCAAATAATCCAACCTAATTCTTTTATAAATAGCATGTAGTTTTTGCTAGGGACTAGCAAAAGATAGGCATGGGGTGTGATGTAAATATGTTTATATTACATAAAATATCTATTTATGCATGTTCTTAAGCATAGAATTGCATTACATATTATAAATATTGCATATCATGCATCATCTTGCATTTCGATTAGTTTGAATAAAACGAAGGTTAATTGTCTCATTTTATGTTCAGGGATAGAGAAATTTTTTATCGGGGCCTCGGATCGAAGATCTAGCCATACAGATTTGATCAAGATGACGATTGGAGTTCAACGACTCCAAGATCACCCTAATCAGACATCTATACCATCAGATAGAGATCGGGGAACCTCGAAAGATCAAGGGCAAAGATGGTGTGAATCCGCACTTCAAACGACAAATTCGAATGCACAGATGGATTTATATCGATAATCGCAACCTAACTTCGTGAAAATCGACTCAATCCGACAGCTATGGCACCATCTAAATCATCCAGAAGATTGATGGCCAAGATGGCGCCACGTGGTGCCATCTCGACCGCCCAAACCAGCCCAGCTGATTTTGGAGTTGACAGCACCTTTCTACTGTGCATTGAATAGTGGCCATTGGATCACCATCCAACGGCAATGGGTAGCGGCACCTAATTCAACCGCGCACCCATTTCCCCTCCGCAGCGCAATGGGTGAGAGCGCTTGCGTGAAGGAGAGGTGTGGGATTGAGTCGCAAGGAGCGGGCGAGCGGGTGTGAGGAGCATTGGATTGCGATCGGTCGGCTGCAGGCACTCAATAGGACCCATGCGCTATCGCACGCCAGCGCGTGACACACCATCTGACGCGGGCGTTGCAGCTTGAAGAGGTGCGGCGAGGGCGCATCTAAGCAGTTCGATCTCATGATCGAACGGCTGAGAATCGAAGGGCGTGAGCATGCATTGCATGCGCTAAAGGCGAGCGGGCGACGCATGTCGCCTACGATGGGGCATTAGCGACGATTTTATCCACCCCTAAAGACCCCTTATTTAATGTTTTGAGATTAAAAAGACCAAATTGCCCTCACTCCTTGCAACTATAAAAGGAGACCCCCTCTATGCGAAATTGGCATCCCTTCCTTCTCTCCTCTACCTCTCCAAAGCTCAAGAAAAGCTTGTCCCACACCCGGGATGCTCCTCGAGAGATAAAGTCAAATTTTCGCTCTCATTTCAGAAGCGGATCCCGCGACAACGATGATGTGCTACCTCGTTCTCGTTCCTCCTACTTCGACCTCCTTCTTCCCGCTTCGTCCTCCTTCGTTCAGGTGGCGGATCATCCGACTCATCCTCCTAGTGTTCATCGAGGAGGATAACTTCTCTCTCCCATTCTTCTTTACAGCTTTCTAGAGTAGAATTTTCCTGCTTTCTAGTGTAGCTGATTTCTCGCTTTCTAGTGTAATTCTTCTCTGGTTTTATTGTATAAACATTTTGAATTATTGAGTGCATGTTTTCTTTCTCTCTCTCTCATTTATTCTGATTGTTAATATTGCTTCATTGTAATTACATCGCTTTGCTTTCCAACAAAAACTCTAAAAAAAATATAATTGTGAATATAGATCAACATAGCCTCCCTAAGTTCAACCCGGGATTTCTATTCTAGTATAAATTTTATTTGTTGAACACGAGTTCTTCGCTTTCAAACTGCAACGACAGGTTTTTTCAAAACCAAATACGTTAGCTTAGTAATTCGTAGCTTCAACAATACACAACACTCGTATGGGTGGGACCACACTCCTACTAATGGGCCAGCCCTAGTTAATTTTAGGTACATTTTAGAGCATTCTCAGGCCCAATATCAAGCCCACACACGCTCACGCACTCACACACCTATGCATACGCGCACATGCACGCATCCACACACACCAACAGGTGCACGCGACACATGAATCGGGGAACCAAATTATGCTCATTTCATTTGCACCCTACACTGACGACCAATGAGGTCATAGCACAAAGGATAAATAAACAATTGTGAGGCCTTTTCGCCACACGATGTGACCCTTTTCCTAACCACTAATTGAGCATTGCTATGCTCTACAGTGTATACTGAAATCCCAACTTTGAGACTCGAATTGAGCACTCAAATGGGATCCAAATTCCAATTAAATTATACATTTGGAAAGCCCTTATATATGGCTACATAATTATATAATTAATTTATAAAAATAATTTAAATAAATTATATATATATATTAGTTAAATTTAATGAATTATACACGTTAATTCAGAGGTTAATTACTTAATTAAAGTTAAATTAGTTAATTAATTATACAATTGACTTAATACAAAGTTAATTAACATAATAAATTATTTATTACACATTTTTATTATATTTTAGAAACTTTTTTTTAATTTATATACATTTAAATACATGTTCTAGATAGTTATACACATAAATAATTTATAAATACTATAATACACTATAAATATAATATAAATAGGTTGAAAATACTTAATATAATATTATACAAGTGTACGTTATAAATTGCTTCATTATTAACTTAACTTACTAATTTATTTTATTTTAAGTTAATAAATTACTTAGTTAACTTAATAACTTAATTACTTACTGTAATTACTTAATTAAATTAAATTAAAAGCATTATACGATTCATATTACTTACTTAAATATGTATGTACAATATTAGATACAATTATGTACATATAGATATGTTTATATCATTACTTAGGTTAATATACTTTTAGTTTATATAAATTAATATATAATTGTATGATAAAGTTATATATACAATAAATCATCCTAAATATTTAATTTAATATATAGAATACATATATAAGTTATTTGCACACATTTTATATACATATAGCTTAAGTTAAAGTTATATATACGAGCATATACATAGTACATAAGGTATTTTTTGGTATTTTAGGTATTTTTTTTATTTTTATAGATTTTATATGTATAAGAGAGATAGGAGATGAGAGAGAGAGTGAGATAAGAGTGGAAGAGGTATTTTTGGTGTTTTTCATCTTAGGTTCTTTTATTAAATTCCAAGGTATATTAAACCGTCGGCTGGTATATTCTACTAAGTCGAGGGTTCAGAATACCTTGAAACTTGACACACACCTAAAGAAATACATGATCTTACACAAGATAGGTTTATTTTATTTTTTATTATTTTTTAAAGTATTTTATTTATATAGAAATCAACTCCAATTAGGCCTTGATGAGTGTTTAGAAGTGGAGACTTATGACCTAATAGAGGTTCTAATGCCTGGAAAATGTTTGCCCTCTTCTCAGAGATGTTCAATACTTCACATAATAGAGGCTCAAACATTTAAATACGGTTTTTACTTCAGTTCTCAAATCAAATCAAAATTGGGCAGTTTACAACTCTAAAATGCTGACAAAGGATTTAATATAAAAGTTATAAGCATTTTACATCCATTTAAGATCTGTCCTCATACTTGAATGCTTGGCACACTTAAAGCTAAATATTGTACACATGTCAATTCCTTTGAACACTCAAAATCAACTTGAAATAGCTCAAAACTTAGCTACTGATGTTGCTAATCTGTTGCTCCTATATTCAACAGCACCTCTAGATGAAAGTTCTGATCAGACTTTTAGTGTTTGCTCTGAGCTAATTCAAGACCATTGAAACATCTCAAACTTAGATTCGTACCTCCTGAAATTCCAACCAGACTAGTGCAGCAACTGCTGTTGTAGATGTTGTCCCAATTGCTGGATCAAATGTCTTAACTCAATGATGCAGCTACTGCTGCCAGAACTCAGCAGTGATGTTGCTGTTCTTACTTAAATGGCTTCAAATCAGATCTAAGAAGATCTGACCGAAAGCAAAATTCTCATCACATTCCAACAAAAACCCAGTATGAAGATCTGAATCCGAAAATAAATCTCAGCCTTTATGGTTCTCAAAAGACCTTAATATGCTTTTCCTCTTTACATTATAGACAATGTAAAGAGGAAAATCACACTAAGTGCATAAATAATCTCTGAACAGATCCAAATCTCCAATAAAACCTTGAAAACATCACATGATTCTTTCAAAATCAGAAGGAGGTCAGATTGACGAAGGAATCTATGTAGCCCCTACTTTGGCCTTTTGATGAGAATCACAGGTGATTTGATCACTTAGTCTCTTTGAACATTATCAATTAATTTTCAGGACATCCATGTAATCCTTGAAAGGCTCTTGGATCATTGTGAATGCCTCTATTTGGTACCACTGATTTCATTGGAATTTGTTATCCAATTAATGCAAAAACTCAAGTAAAGGATCTAGGAAATTAAGAATAAAAATTCCAATCATTGAAGATTTAATCAAGTAGACTTAAAACCATCTCAATTCATTCACTTAAACTTAGGGAAGCTCAATTTTGGCAATTCAAACCAACTAAGTTGTAATTGATTCAAAATTGACTTGATTGCTCATCAAAACCAAAATTCACCACCATCATCAAAATCCGACCAAGTCAAACCAACTAGAGGGCATTTGTTGTTGTTTGGGCTGAATGGAATGCCCTCAACTTGATTTTTAGCATTTTAACAGATCTGAGAGCTAATAAACTTCAGATCTATTAAAAGCTCTTGTGAATGGGTGATTGATGAAAAAAATGCACCAATGAGTGAACATGCATTGTGAGATGACGAGGGGAAAGAATGGGTCACAATGGAGGTGGAAAAAAACACCTCTCTGATCTGGATTAATCAGAGAGGGCGAGATCGAGTCTAGGCTAACCTACCTCTAATCCACACTAATCCATCATAGAATTTGACATTTAACTACATCTACTGATCTAAATTACACTAACACTAAAACTATTCTAGAAAGCAATTAAAATCCTAACTAACAAAAGAATGGGACCTGTGGAGAAGATCTGCAGCTGGTGGCTGTAGCGACGAATGGGGGAGGATCTTCAGTGGATTGAAAGACTGCTAGTGAAGCTCGATGTCACATTCAGGTGCTACGTAGTCCTTAGCGGTGAGGATTGGTTTTAGGGAAGCGAATTCCACTGCCATGGGAGGCGGAACAAGGGTGTGTGGGGAGAGGGAGCTAGAGAGGATGAAGGGATCGCCTTAAGGAAGTAGGAGGGGAGGTCGATACCTTGCACACAAGCTCAGGTAGCTGCTTAAATGAGCAGGCGAGGTGATTAGGTTACGTGGAGGCATAATTAAGCTAACAGGGTTTGGATGGTGGATGATAGTTGAGCGGAGGGGGGAAAGCTCTATGTCAAATCACAGCTGCAAGATTGAATCTAGAGAGGATGGTGATTCTATGCGCAAGTTCACGCGAAGGTTTGATTTGAGATCGGCCCTAGGATCGAGGTCTCATGCAATGGAAACAATGATTTTTGGAGTTTTTGCAAGCTACTACAGTGGTTCGTACCCAACAATTGTGTTGGGAAAATTGCGAAGAGGCCCTTGAGAGAGAAATGGTAGGAAATTTATACACAGGCCCGTTAGTGGTTTGGAATGATGTAGAGCAATCCCTTAACGTTTACAAGGATGCCCCTGGCAGGTTACAATTAGGTCCTTGAAGGTTTTAAATGTAGAAAAATGTGAATGACCTAAGTCCTAAGTGCAAAATCATTAATGTGAGGTCCTAATTATGTCCAAATGCAATTAAGTTTTTATTGAAGCTCAATTGAACATTTAGGAAGTTGATTTTACTTTCAATTTGATCTTTTAAGCCCAAATAAGTGTTCAATTCGCAATTTGGATCACCATATAACACTTTGAATAGAATATCTCACTTTATGAGCTAATTATGTGTTCTTAATACTGATTTGCTATTTTAGGTCACTTATGTTATTTTTCACACTTAACCCATTTCTTGTGTTAATTATGCAATGTTTAACCTAATTTATAGCGTAACTTGGGCATTTTAGCTATGATGAGCCACACCTATGTTCCTTGCATTTCTTAAGGTGGACTGGAACTTAGGAGATACACACCTACGTTCCTTGCACTATATGTCAACCTCTTAAGGCCAGCTGGAACTCTGGCAAAACACGCCTGTGTTCCCTACATCTTTTAATAATCGTGCACCACATGGATATAGGAGTCTTGCTCGTCTGAAGTAAAAACTTCTGCTTCATGACAAATGCTCTCCCCGCTTGAAAGATAGCCAAGAAATCATTTGGGGGCATTATCTACTGCAAAGTTTTAAGTACCTTGACTACTCACTCAGCAGCATCCACTAACTAAAGAGTGGGGGCATATGATGAGGGGTAAAAAGTATCCTTCGACTTAAAACTTCGCACGAAGCCTAAGGAAGGATCCAGCTACTCAGATACTAAACAAAGAGGTAGATCTGGCTCCATCTGACTTGCCTATACTTAAACAGATTCGAACTTGCCTTCATCTTGGCGGATCCGCATAGGTTCGACCCACCGAAGAACCCAGTTGACCAGAGTTGAAAGGCAGCAATGACACCCACGATGGCATTTACCAACGCTATTCGTAAATGTTTTATGGAGAAATGCTTGCGTCGTAGTATAGTCAACAAAAATGCCTTTACAACATTTAAAATTTATGAGTGCTCGAAAATAAGAAATTGAGTCCGAGTCCGTTCGCAAGGGAGCAAATGTGGAATTCACAACACTAATTACATTCAGAAATAATGAGCACAATCAATTAAATACAAGAAAGATATTTAATGAATATTATATGCAGAAATATATTCAATAATAGCTAAAGTGTATCTCATAAACAATGGGATAAAAAGAATAGAAGCTAAAAAACAATGGTGATTTTGATCACCAATTAAATTCTCCAATTAAGCATATCCCAAAGCATTCATAATCAAATCAATTTTACTGCAGTGGTCTTGAACCACTAATCTCCCAACTCCATGTCAGATCAGATACCAAGTATCAGCTCAAATAATGCCACAGTTCCACATCAGACGTCAGCCACAAGTGGCAGATGATTTAACTACTCAGAGCACAGCCAAGGCATAGAGCCTCAGAAAAGCAGACATGCAAGGGTGCCAAGCACAGCACAATGTCTCATATGTAGCTAAGTGTAGAACATATAGGCACGCATCCTGAGGATGCATAGTGCAAAACCCAACCCCTTCCTCCTCAGAAATTCCCCTCTATTCGCTGATTGGACCTTTAATCAGGTAATTAGGTTGAGCATAGGTTCAGACCCGTGCAGCGTGTACCGCGAGTGAGGAGTGAGAAGGTCGGGTGAGTGGGGACCTCACCCCCAGTGTCTGAGGTGAAAAGCCCTGATCACTTTTCTCCTTTATATGGTGTTGGCTGCCTTGTAACAAATGAGGTGGGACTAAATCCTACTTGCCTTCTTCGTGCTACAGCAGTGGAGGACTTGTGTTGATTGTAGCTATTGGTGAGGCATTTCTCTCCAATTGGGAGCCTGGATCATGTCAGGGAGGGATTCCGCAGCACCTGGAAGTAGAATGGCAGCTGAGGGTGGTTGGAGTAGGGTAGATGGGGTGGAGATGATGGCTGCGACAGGCGAAGACGACGGTTGCAACTGGTAGAGACAGTGAGCACTTGAAAAGCATAAACATGAGCTTATCACCCTAGTTAGGATGCTGAGAAGCTTCGCCGAGAGGTGGCGAGTGTATTGATGGTGGAGTTAAGGAGTGATGTTCGGTAGTGTGCTATCCAAGGAGGAGATGATGATCGTTGGAGATGGTGTTCGGTGGGGCGGTTGAGGGATTGAAATTTCCAATTAGTAGAGGACTTTTGGTTGGGGGAGGATGAAGAAGCTTCTTGAAGTGACGACAGGGCATTTGATGGTCTGTGGCGGCATAATGGATTCACTGAAGGTGTCGTTGGAGGCAGAGAAGATGGAGAGGGAGATGGTGTTATGGTGGTTGAATTTGGGTTTGAAGGGACTAATCCTAAGCTAGATAAGGAGAGGAAGAAGATAGACCTAATTATGGACGATGAGGAAGGAGATCCGCGTTGGCTTTGATTGGTCGACGTCGGAGAGGACAAAGGCTCTAGTGATGAGAACGACGAGGAAGAAAAGGTTTGGGAGCCCCTACTTGGTATGGTGAAAAGTAGACGAGGTCAGGGAAGAGGTTCCCTTTGCCTATTGTACATTGCTGAGGGTGACGAAAAGGGATTGAGAAGCTCACCGGAGCTTGGTCAGAGCAGGCCAAAGGAAGGGGAGGAAGAGGTGTTTTGGACCTAAACCTTGCTAAGGAGGACATTCCAACCTAGAGGAGCTTAAATAGAGCTCAAAACCGAGCTCTAATTGAGGAAAAGGGATCAATTAGGCACGTTCAGAGGGAATATTCCCTCAAATTCCTCAAGCTCTCCTGAACTCTTGGATTTGGTTTAGGGCATTTGAGATGGCTCAAATGATTGGGTATCTCGTCAAGATCATTCCCTCCAATTTTGGATGGATATGGATCAGATTTGAGAGAGATTCCTTCGCTCGAATCTTGACCGAAGGTGCTTTCACACCTTCAATGGCGGCAGGTGCATTCTTGCAAGAACGACGATAAACTTAGGGATCTGATTGCAAGAAATTTGAAAGTTAGGTTGATGAGAGCCTCATCATGAGCCCTAACTAGCTCATTTTGACCCAAGAAAGAGAATAAGGGCTCCTACATAACCAAGAGAAGAGCTTAATTCAAGGAATAAGTGTTCTGAGAAGAAAACAGGAAATAAAGGGTAAAACTACAATTTTACCATTTCATTACATAAACGGGATTTCTCAGAGTCAAAATAGGTCAAATGGTCTGAGTAAGATAAAAAGTGGGTTGGTTCAATCAGAAATGGGTTCATATGCAATCCAGGAACTAAATGACATCTAGTAACCCTAAAATAGACCTGCTTAATTCAACAGGGTTCTGGTCAGGATAAAAATCAACTAAATCCTTTAAAATTCATGTAAAAATATCCCCTAGGGTTTATAACCTTCAAATTGACCTTTGGAACCTATTCTGACTTAGATTGGGGTCCTAGCTCATCAATTGACCTAATTTGGGTTTTTGTGCAAAATGTCTAGTCAAATGAGGTCAAACCTAAAATCAAACTTCACCATTGGATTCCTTAGGTCCAAATTAGGTTTGTACCAAAATTTGGGCCTAAGGGGAGGTCATCATGACCTACTTTGCAAATTAGTACACCCAATTACATTTTGGTCCCTATCTTTCAAAAACCGTTGCAAAAACCCCCCTAACTTCCTTGCCACTCTTACAAACAGGTCCCTCCACCATTAATGGGCAGAAATCCTACTCTGACGAGGAATGGAGGGGGGATACTCCCTGATTCCTCAGAGATCTCCTCCCAGATTTGGAAGAGAGATTTTCTGAGGAATTCCCTTCCATCTGAGCTCGATCCTAATCCCTGATTCACACCCAATCTCTCGTGTGAATGCACGAGAGATTTGGGTATCCCACAGAATTCCATCTCCGGCGAGGTCACTTATGCTCCGAGGCTTGTCTTCCAAGCATAGGAGTCCCTGCCAGCGACTATAAAATGACCACCAACCCTGGCTGCACCTCCTCAACTTGAGTTGGCCGGAATTCCATCTCAACTTCTTCTTCTCCTCCGGCCAAGTGGTCCAGCGAGCTCCGGCGAGCCTCCCTCCACTTTCTAGTCGCTCTGCCACAATACCAGTGGTAGAGCTATCCTCACCATCCTCCTCCGCATCGCGCAACACTCGCGCGAGCATCCCTAGCCCCGTCGCCGCCGCCGTCTCCCTCCACTGGATACCTTCTTCTCCGACGACAGCAAGTACTGCCAGTCGCCCTCTCTCCCCCTTCATCCACTTAATTAGGTTAGAACCACTCATCTCTATCCCCTCTTCAATTCTCCTCAACCTATTTTACAAAACACCCCTCTACTGCCACTATCCACCGCCATCTTCCCCATCTCCGGCCAACCTCCAGCAAGATGCACCCGTCATTCCACAACCCCACAAGTCTCGCCACCAACCCCACAACCTCCGCCACACTCCACAGAACATCATCCACCCACTCACAGACTGCCTACACCACCACAAACGCCCCCCGACCTAACCCATAAACCCGACCACAGAGTGACCTAGGCACGCATGCCTAGGCTACCCCGCGGCCTGCCACCTACCGCCTCACCTTCACCGTGACATGGCGAAGGTCCTCCTGTGGTCTGATAGAGCTGCAAGGCCCCTTTTTTGTCGTGTAGGATCTGAGCACCAGCCGCCATTAGCGACAGCTCGAGAAGGTCACAAGCTTGCTCTAGGCTGAAGCACTTCAGGGTCCTAGGTCTAGAAGGCTTGGGGTAGTCTCTAGCATTCAGCTATACAGGCAATTAGCGCTACGAGGCCTGCAGCTGCAACAATTAGAAGAAAGAACTCCTACGGCCGTGCGAGCAAAAACGGGTGGGACATTAGTCCCACCTCGTAAACATCTGAGTGAGGCGCGTGCAATAAATTGGATTTGTGTTTTAGTCCTCTTCGCCTTGAGACAGACATGGGGTGAGGTCCCTCACCTATACACGCCTCGTCTGTGAATTCATCCTGCGGACCTGGCAAACCGACCTGACTATCCCACTGAGCACTCCTCGCACACTACACCCACACCGGTGCGCCTGGACCCGGGCACGCGACCCGACCCGTTTACCCAGCTTTGGGAGAGCGTATTGAAGAGTGATATATAGAGAGAGAGACACATGGGTGTGGGTAGAGAGGTAGGTTTTGCTCTTCGATTTGTGCAAGGAAGAAGGAGAAGGGAGGCACAACTGAAGTGAAGCTGACACTTAGAGGCAAAAGGAAGAAGGAAGGAAGGCTAAAGAAAGAAACCTTGTAGAGGAAAAAGAGAAGGTAAGACAAGGCAGAAGGAAGAGGCGAAGCGAAAGAGAAGAGGAAGTAAGAGAGCTAAGGCTGAAGAAGGAAGAAGAAAGAAAGAAAGGGAAAGAAAGCAGAAGTAGAAGAAGAAGAAAAGCTGGGAAGTAGAGCCAAGGAAAGAAGAAGAAGACCCGCTGGGAAAAAGAAGGAGAAAGACACTGCAGAAAAGTGGCAAGGAAGAAGATAGAGGAAAATAAGAAGAAAGAAGAAAGGCAAGAGAACTGCAGAGAAGAAACAAGGAAGAAGAAGCACACGGCCAAAGAAGAACAGAAGAAAAAGAGGAAAATCAAAGAAAGAAAGTCAGAAGAAGAAGAAGAGAAAGTAGACAGGAGAAGAAATAAGAGAGAAAATATTTTTTTAAGATGTTTGATCCCATGATCAGACGTCCAATTTCTCTATTTTTGCCACAATTAACTTTTAAACTCATGCATATATATTCTGAATTAAGTTTTGAGTAATTAAGTGTTCAATTACATTATTGAGATTAGTGAATAAATTTCGATTGCTCCTTGTGTTCGACCTCGAATACTTATGTTTTCAAGTAATAAATTCTTATTTGTTGACAATGCTTGGTCACCTATACTACGACACAATTAACTGTTAAAACATGATCAAGCCGCGTAAACATGTTGGCACCGTTGCCGAGGAGCAACGTGCAATTTATCACTAGTCTCTACATTCTTTTTTATCGTATTGAACACTAACTTGCCCTACTTTGCTTTGTTGCGATCTTGCAGGTATTTCACGAGAAGATCCCTCCCGCAAGTCAACTACTCCAGGGCAGGTAATTTCTTTCCTTCCTTAAACCATCCCCTAATCCTTGAAAGACAAAAGGAAGCAATTAATTTTGGAATCAATTGCCTTCTTTCTATAGTAATCACCATCTTTAAGGTAAACGTTTCCTGATTTTCGAAAATTTTTCAAATCTTCTTGAAGTTGGAGCGAATTTTTTAAATTCTACCCCACAAAATTCTTGTGCCTAATAGAAATCATGCTTAATCTCCGCAGATAACACATTTCTTGCTTTTAAGTCCAAAGAGAACTTTTGTGAAAAAGAGGATTGGAAATAGAACCAAAATTAGGATTTCTACAGTAGGGTCTTGGAGTGCTAGTTCACACATTCCTGTATAAAAGGAAATGAATCTTCCCGCATCAGTGTGCGACCCAAGCCATTGATTGAAGAAATCTAAACAAGACAAACCCTAAAAAAATTGAGCTCTAAAATCACTTGAATCTTAAAATCTTGGACCTAATAAATTGGGAGTCAAATCAGGGTGATCTCTAGGTGCCAGGCCTAGAATCATTCTGCCATCTTTAGGACAGGTCAGGTGAAGTTGACCCCTTGGGTCAACCAACCTCCAAATTAGGTCACAATAGCAAAACATCTAAAGTTCAAGTGAAAACCCTAAAACACCTTTGAAATAAAAGTGGTAGACCTAAGAGTTCAAGGTCCCCATTGTGGTCTACCTAGAATCTCAGTGACAAGAGAGGTCAGGTGGGGGAAACCCTGTAACCCGTGGGGACGCTCTACCGTGTAGGGGTCTTTGCGGGACTCTCCCTCTCTGGCTGCCTAGGTAATTCTCAGGCCTAGGGGTATCATCTGCCTCGAACCTCCATAGTCATCCAAACGTCTTTGGGTGCCTTGATTGGGTCAAAAACATCTCCAGTCCCTCATCTTTTCTCTTTAGAGCACACACATACATTTTTAGTGGGACTCGTTATTCAGATCTAATCGCTTCATAACTTGATTCAACACCTTGATTCAAACTCTGATTCTACATCTTGATTCCACCACCTTATCCAAATATGCAGCCAAACCACCTAGGACTACCATTCAAGAAACCTGAATACCAGAGATCCATGAGAGATAGGATGATTGAGGATGCCCTGAAATTGTATGAAAAAGAAGAAACCTCAACACCAGTAGAAAACATTTAGGTTGATGTCCCAACAACCACAACCTTTATCATAACTTGTGCCCAAGTACTATTGGCAGAAGCCACAAAAGGATCAACCCGAGACTTGCTCATCACAGGATACATTGAGATAAAAAAATTGCACAATCTTGAATACCTTCAATGCATGACAAATCCTCAACTTTGGAAGCAACACCAAGATGATCTTGAAAAACGGGAAGAGATAATGAGATTATTAAAACAAATTATCGACCAGAAGTACCCATATATACCCTAAACAGAGGATGAACCATCTTGGGACAACATCGAGGATCAATCTGATCTCGGGTTTGAGGCACAAAATGGTTGTGGACTCCCAACCCAGATTGAGTACAATATGCCTGATATTGAAGAAGGTTGGGAAGCTCCAAATGTAGGAAAACATAATGTTGAGCCCACTCTAGACCATGAATCACCAGGCGTAGAATTCCAAAACTCCTGCAATAATGAAAGTAGAACTGAACCTCTCGAGGGTGTAAATTCCGTCCCTTATTCTGATAAGGTGACCCTCGAAGGTTATTCGGACTTAGATTCTAGTGATTCAACCCACATCCTAAGCCCAGAATCTAGATCTAAGACCTATTGGGAAGATTTCGAGGCCCCATATGAGGAAGATCAATCTTTCAATGAAGAATATGATTTTGGGCCTCTATTTGATGAATATCCCTCGCCAACATCCTCAGAGGAACTAATCGATTTTTCAGAAGTCATGCCAATTTACGATACAGAAACAGAGGAGTTAGACGAGTAGGGTTTCAATTGGGTCTGCCCTACCAGCTTAGAACTTGGGCTTCTACCAGATAAGGACACCTTTTTAAGCTCAGAATTAACATCTACGCTAGACCCCAGTCAGGCTGCTGAAGCTACAGCATATGATTTATTCTATGGTGGAACTCATGATCTTGAATCTCATTCAGATTTTGATTTTCGCAAAATCTCCGATGATTTTGAATCTGACCATAACATTGGAGAAAATATGCTTCCTGATTATAACAAGCCAATCCACGACCTCAACTCACATGACTCATTCTGTAACTCCGATTTTGAAAAAACCACCTCTTCCATACATACAAAATCTATCAAAACTTGTTCTCCACCCCCGACCCACAACCGGACTCAATTTCTATTCTGATTCACCTCTCACTGAGCCATTTGCAAATGATTCAACTCCACATCTATACCGGGTATTGGGTATCGATCATATTGAAAAACATGATCCATCATTCTTTGATCATCCCTGTAGGGTTTCCACACCATGCACTGATTACTTTTCGGAACCCTACTCTGACAAGGCTAATTCGACTCAGCCTAAACCCGAGTTTTCACTTCCATATCCATCCGAGTCACATTGCATATGGTGGGTTCCACATATGTTGATCTACATCTATCAACACACCAGACTGATTGGGTTTGGGTTGCATCATCAGCCCACTGATCTTAACAAGCACCTGATTAGACCAACCAGGCTCTTAATCAAGGTGCTTGTTTTACAAAATTCCACTGATTTGACCACTCCCTCTCCACCCCATTTTCCGCTCGGCTGAAGGCATTGAATTTAGCGCTTAACGGGAGGCAACCTGTCATTCCAAAAATAGAGACCCGTCTAATTATCTTTCTGTACTCCACGTCCATTGCACCTTGAGTTCAACCTTAGACAGTTGATCCCACCTCTGGTACATGAACCAGAGCTTGAAATCGTCCGCATCAGTCATTTCCGACCCATTCACCCACCCGTTGTATCCTGTTCTAAGTCCCTGACCTCAACACTATTTCACACCCTCTGTTTACAAGGAGCACATTACAAAACTTAAGAATGGGGAGGTGATAAAGTGCATACATACAGAACCAAAAAAAAGTCAGAAGGATTCTCACAAAAAAATTCACATATGTCAAAAACACAAAAAAAAGTAAAAAATTATAAAAAAATGGAGGAGGGAGGAAATTTTGTGAGCCACATAATTATAAGGAGGAGAAAAAGAGCAAAAATGACAAAAAGGAGCACAAAATGAAAAAGAAAAAGAGATAGTCATTAGTAAAAGATTAAGGAATTAACTGAAGTTCTAGACCAGATCAAGAAAAGAGAAAAATAAAAGAAAAGTGCTAAGGAGACATAAAAGGAGATTAGCAGGAACGCTGATCTTAGGCCTTCTGGGCTAGACTCTTAGGCTTAAAAATTCACGTACCCGCTAAGATCTGGATAATCCTCAAGAGGTTGGGGAAAATGTGAAGCTTAAGTATTAGGTCTAAGGCTTAGGAAGTATTCAGCCTCGTCAATTGACCTTTGGTTTGTAGGATTCAATAATCTAAGCACCCCAATCCACACACAGTCTGATTCAGTGCACATAAATATCAAAATCACGCAAAAAGCGTGTCAATATTATGAAAAAGTCACCTAGATTAGGAGCGTCCAATCAAGACAAGTTGATTTGGATGAGTTCCCGATGCAGAGAGGCGGGAAATTTCCTTCGAAGATGCGTAACAACATATCATCTCCTCGGTGCTTGTCTCTTAAGATATTTAAATATCCTACCGGGGGCATGTAAGCACTCTGCTGGTTCAGATACCATGGGCGGCATTATCACGAAATGTCGATTGCTAGGGTCTGAATTTGGCCACGGAACGCCATGGGCGGGATTATCTCAAAATCTCGAAATCCAGGGTTCTGGGGGTTGCCATGGGCGGTGTTATCACGAAGCATCGATTGCTAGGGACCCTTGAGGACTGATGATGGGGATGAGGAATCTGATACAGACCGTGTTGAGAAGCCAATCCGAAGCTACAAATAAAAAGAAAAGAGCGAGAAAGCTCTCCAAACAAATAAATCTTCTGCCTCTCTTATGCAAAAACGCACTGCAAACTGAACCTAGGCTAAAAATATCTCAATAATGGGTGCTTTAACCACGGAATCCAACAAGCCCTAGGATAGTTTCTGCAGGCCTTAAAAACCTTTGCAGAAGACTGAGACTAAAGCGGGTCAGGTCTGGATTTTGGTTGGTACTTGAGTACCTCTAGACCTATTGTCAGCATTCTAACCTAATCACAAAAGAAAAAGAAAAGCACTTATCATAACTGATGACAGACACTTAGGGTCTAGAATAAAAGTTATAACCTTGAAATTTTGCTAAGGGACTAGCAAAAGCTAGGCATGGGGGTATGATGACAGCCTCATCATGAGCCCTAACTAGCTCATTTTGACCCAAGAAAGAGAATAAGAGCTCCTACATAACCAAGAGAAGAGCTTAATTCAAGGAATAAGTGTTTTGAAAAGAAAATACGAAATAAAGGGTAAAACTGTAATTTTACCATTTCAATACATAAATGGGATTTCTTAGAGGCAAAACATAGGTCAAATGGTCTGAATAAGATAAAAAGTGGGCTAGTTCAATCAGAAATGGATTCATATGCAATCTAGGAATTAAATGACATCTAGTAACCCTAAAATAAACCTGCTTAATTCAACAGGATTTTGGTCAGGATAAAAATCAACTAAACCCTCTAAAATTCATGGAAAAATATCCCCTAGGGTTTAAAACCTTAAAATTCACCTTTGGAACCTATTTTGACCTAAATTGGGGTCCTAGCTCATCAATTGACCTAATTTGGGTTTTTATGCAAAATATCTAGTCAAACGAGGTCAAACCTAAAATCCAACTTCATCATTGGATTCCATAGGTCCAAATTAGGTTTGTACCAAAATTTGGACCTAAGGGGAGGTCATCTTGACCTACTTTGCAAATTAGTACACCAAATTATATTTTGGTCCCTATCATTTGAAAACCATTGCATAGACCACCCTAACTTCCTTGCCACTCTTACAAACAAGTCCCTCCACCTTTAATGGGGAGAAATCCTACTCCGGCGAGGAATGGAGGGGGGATACAACCTGATTCCTCAGAGATCTCCTGCCAGATTTGGAAGGGAGATTCTCTGTGGAATTCCTTCCATCTGAGCTTGATCGTAATCCCTGATTCACACCCAATCTCTCGTGCGAACGCACAAGAGATTTGGGTATCCAACAGAATTCCATCTCCGGTGAGGTCTCTTATGCCCATAGGCTTTTCTTCCAAGCATAGGAGTCCCTACCAGCGACTATAAAATGACTACCAACCCTGGCTGCACCTCCTCAGCTCGAGTTGGCCGAAATTCCATCACAACTTCTCTGGCCAAGTGGTCCAGCGAGCTCCGACGAGCCTCCTTCCTCTTTCTAGTTGCTCTACCACAATACCAGCGGCAGAGTTGTCCTCACCATCCTCCTTCGCATCGCGCAACACTTGCGCGAGCATCCCTAGCCCCGTCATCGCCGCCGTCTCCCTCCACTGGATACCTTCTTCGGCGACAGCAGGTACTGCCAGCCGTCCTCTCTCCCCCTTTGTCCACTTAATTAGGTTAGAACCACTCGTCTCTATCCCCTCCTCAATTCCCCTCAACTTATTTCACAAAACACCCCTTAACTACCACTGTCCACCGCCATCTTCCCCATCTCCGGCCAACCTCCGGCGAGACACACCGATCATTCCACAACCCCACGCATCTCGCCACCAACCCCACAACCTCCGCCACACTCCACTGAACATCATCCACCCACTCACAAACCACCTACACCACCACAAACGCCCCCCAACCTAACCCATAAACTCGGCCACAGAGCAACCTAGGCATGAACGCTTAGGCCGCCCCGCACCTGCCACCTACCGCTTCACCTTCGCCGTGACACGGTGAAGGTCCTCCTGTGATTTTAAAGAGCCGCAAGGCCCCTTTTGTGTCGTGTAGGATCTAAGCACCAGCCGCCATTAGCGACGGCTCGAGAAGGCCGCAAGCTTGCTCCAGGCTGAAGCACTTCAGGGTCCCAGGTCCAGAAGGCTTGGGGTAGTCTCGCGCATTCAGTTGTCCAGGCAATTAGCACTACGAGGCCTACAGCTGTAGCAATTGGAAGAAAGAACTCCTGTGGGCGTGCGAGAAAAAGTAGGTGGGACATTAGTCCCACCTCGTAAACATCTAAGTGAGGCGCGTGCAATAAATTGGATTTGTGTTTTAGTCTCTTTGCCTCGAGACACACATGGGGTGAGGTCCCTCACCTATACATGCCTTGTCCGTGAATTCATCTCGCGGACCCAGCAACCCGACCCGACTATCCTACTGAGCACTCCTCACGCACTACACCCACGCCAGTGCGCCTAGACCCGGGCACGCGACCCGACCCGTTTACTTAGCTTTGGGAGAGCATACTGAAGAATGATATACAAAGAGAGAAACACGCAAGTGTGGGTAGAGGGGTAGGCTTTGATCTTCGGTTTGTGCAGGGAAGAAGAAGGAGAAGGGAGGCACAGCTGAAGTGAAGCTGACACTTAGCGGCAAAAGGAAGAAGAAGGAAGGAAGGCTAAAGAAAGAAGCCTCGTAGAGGAAAAAGAGAAGGAAAGACAAGGCAGAATGAAGAGGCGAAGCGAAAGAGAAGAGAAAGTAAGAGAGCTAAGGCTGAAGAAGGAAGAAGAAAGAAAGAAAGGGAAAGAAAGTAGAAGTAGAAGAAGAAAAGCTGAAGCCAAGGGAAGTAGAGCCAAGGAAAGAAGAAGAAGAAGACTCGCTAGGAAAAAGGAGAAAGACACTGCAGAAGTGTGACAAGGAAGAAGATAGAGGAAAATAAGAAGAAAGAAGAAAGGCAAGAGAATTGCAGAGAAGAAACAAGGAAGAAGAAGCACACAGCCAAAGAAGAACAAAAGAAAAAGAGGAAAATCAAAGAAAGAAAGTCAGAAGAAGAAGAAGAAGAGAAAGCAGACAAGAGAAGAAATAAGAGAGAAAATATTTTTTTAAGATGTCTGATCCCATGATCAGACGTCCAATTTCTCTATTTTTGCCACAATTAACTTTTAAACTCATGCATATATATTCTGAATTAAGTTTTGAGTAATTAAGTGTTCAATTACATTATTGAGATTAGTGAATAAATTCCGATTGCTCCCTGTGTTCAACCTCGGATACTTATGTTTTTGAGTAATAAATTCTTATTTGTTGACAATGCTTGGTCACCTATACTACGATGCAATTGAATGTTAAAGCACAATCAAGCCGCGTAAACATAGGGGTTTAAGGGAGAGAAATAAAGATCTTAGGGATTGAAATGCAAACTAAGTCAAGATGGACTCAGATTAGGCCCAAATTTCTATCTCAACCTAATTTTGACCCAAGAAATCTAGTAGTGAAGTTGGATTTTAGTTTCGATCACGTTTGACTAGGTAATTTGCAAAGAAGCCCAAATTAGGGCAAAATCTCGTTTGAGACTCTGTTTAAGGTCGAAATGGGTTCAGATGGTCAAACCAAGGGTACGAAAGCTCTCATAATATTTTTACATGAATTTTAGGAGGTTTAAATAAATTTTATCCTAACCAAAACCTCTTTAATTTAAACAGGTCTGAAATCAAGGTTTTATGTGCTATTGCAGTTCTTGAAATGCATGAAACCCCATTTCTATCTGTGTGGACCCACTCTTTGGACTTTAATGCTCAATTAACCTTTAATTAACCCTTCACAAACCCTGTGGTTACTCAGCATTTGTGATGTGATGTTAAAACTACAGATTTAACCCTTTTTATTATTTTCTTCTCAAAATGGATTTACGTGGAATTACTGTCCTCAAGCCACTATTCAGGAGTATTTGTTACTTGATTTGCTCTAATTTAAGTTAGTTATGAAAAATGATGGTGTTACTATCATACCCACATGCCAAACTTTTGCTAATCCCTAGCAAAATATTATAGAAAGAACTAGATATTTAGACCATGCTTTGATTTTCAGATGCCTAATTTATGCCACTTCTCTAGAAACTAGATTAGAATGGCAACAATAGGCCTAGAGGTACTCAAGTACCAATAAAGATCTAGACCTGACTATCTTTAGCTTGGGTCTGCTGCTAAGGCTCGCAAAAATTGCCCGGAGGTTCGTTGACACCGGTGGTTAAAGCACTAATGTGTTAAATGTATTGTGTCCAGATTCAGTTTGCCAGTGCATTTTGATAAGAGAGAGATGATGAAAGATATTTCATTTTGAGAGTTTTTCTCTCTTTTCCTTTTATGTTTCCCAAATTCTAGCCTCAGATTGGCCTTAAACATGGTCTGTATTGGATTCATTGTCCCCATTATCAATCCTTGAAGGGTCTTTGGCTTTCGATGCTTCAGGATAGCACTGCCCAAGGCAACCCTCAGAACTCCTAGCTTTCGACACTTCAGGCTAGGGCTACCCATGGCATTCTGTAGCTAAATTTAGGCCCTAGTGATTGACATTTCGGGAAAATCCCACCATGGCACTTGAACTAGCACAAGGTGCTTACTTGCCCCCGATAGGATATTTAAATATCCTAGGAGACAAGTACAAAGGAGACGATATGTTAATACACATTGTCGAGGGGAATATTCCACCTCCTCTCGTCGGGAACTCGTCCAATCAACTTGTGTTTTCGAGCCATTCCTAAGCTAGATTTTCAAGATGAGTTTTCAAAATGGAATAGTTTTGGCATTATTTCTTCATTAAGTGCACTGAACCAGACTAGTGTGTGATTTTGAGTGCTTAGGTTACTAAGTCCCATAAACCAAAGGGTAGACAACGGGGCCGAATAATCCCTAAGCCTTAAACCTATTACATCAGCTTTGCTCTTTCCTCAACCTCTTGAGGACTAATTCGGATCTTAATGAATACATGAATGTCTAAGCCCTAAAACAAGACCAAGAGGCCTAAGATCAACACTCTTACTAATCTCCTTGTCTCTAGCATTTTAGGACTTAATCCTTGTTTTAATTTGGTCTAGAACTTAAGTAGATCCCATAATCAATTACTATGACTATCGATTTTTTATCTTGATTTTTGCTCCTTTTTGACATTTTGTATTTCCTCCTTTTTCCTCCTCAAGAATGATTTCTCAAATAATTCTCAAAATTTTTCCTCCCCTTTCTCCATTTTTTTTATATGTATTTTTTTTAAGAACACCTCAGAGAATTGAATTTCCATATGTTTGCACTTTAACACCCCCACATGCCTAAGTTTTGCAATGCCCTCATTGTAAATTAGGTGGGTACGAATTCAGCTTGGTTCAAGATTACAACAGGGTTAAAGGGTGGGCGAACGAGTCGGGATGACTGTTGTAGACGATTTCATGCTTTGATACAAGTACCAAAGGTTGAGTCAATTATTTTAAAGTTGAACCCTCAAGTGCAATAGGAGTGTTTCTCAAAAGTATGATCAGAATGGTCTTGGGTTTTTTGGAATGGTGGGTTGCCTTCTGTTAAGCACTAAATTCAATGCCTTCAACTGAGCAGAAGGTGGTCAAGGAGAAGGCGTGGTCAAATCAAAGGAATTTTATAGAATAAGTACCTTGATGAGTATCCTGGTTGGTTCAACCAGGTGCTTGCTCAGGTCAGCATGCTGATGATGCAAACCAAAACCAATTAGTCTGGTGGGTTGATGGATGTGAATCAATAGGTGTGGAGCCCACCAGATGCTATGTGTCTCAAAAAGATGTGGAAGTGAGAATCTATGGTTTGGCTGAATCGATTCAGCCTGATCAGAGTAGGAGTCCTCAAATGAAACTGGATCTGTGAAAAATGTAAGAACCCTACTAGTGAGATTTGAGAAGGATAAGATGTGATTAACGATCTGATCAATGTTCGATTCCCGATCAAAAGATGGTGGTGAATCATATGAGATCCGATCAGAAAGTGGTGAGTCAGAGTAAAGATTGATTTCGGTGGTGGGTCAGGGTTGGGATTGAATTTTGAAAGGCCCTGCATGAGGTGTGGTTGCTTCGAGGTTCAAATCATCGACCTCAGAATCAGAATCAAAGAATGGATCATGGATACTGAGGTCGTAAACTAGCTTATAATCATCTAGAAACAAAGGTTCTCCAAAATTAGAGTAGGATTCAAAATCATCAGAGAATATGCGAAAATCAGTTTCTGAACCTGATTCCATTTCAGAATTTCCACCACAGAACAAATCATGATGCATAGAATCAACAACCTGACTTGGATCTAACCTAATTTCAAATTCTGAGCTCAAAGGGTTGTCCTTGTTAGGCATAGGTTTGAATTCCAGGTACCTAGAGTTGATCCAATCAAATCTCAAATATTCCAACTCCTCTGTTTTTGTATCGTAAATTGATGTGACTTTTGAAAAATAAATTTGTTCCTCTGAGGAGTCTGGAGAGGTATAATAATCAAATACAGGCCTAGAATCATAGTTCAAATCTAAAATCTGATTCTAATCATAGTAAGCCTCTTCGTTATCCCAAATAGGCTTAGATCTTGATTCTAGGTCAAGGGTAGGAATTGGGTCACTAGAATCTAGACATGGTTCTATTGGGATGTAAGACTCACTCTCGAGGATTACCTTAATAGGATAAGGTGTGGGAATTATATCCTCGAGAGGTTCTGATTCAAGCTCATCATGGGTGTTTAGGAAATCAAGGCATGATAGACCAGCTTCACGGCTCTCTAAGGCTAGTTCATAATCGGGAACACCTACAACTGGATCAACCCAACCCATATTTTGATCTGGTATGCCATTCTGCACATAGTTTGAATTGGATTCCTTTTGGGTTAGGGGTCCACAACAACCTCGATTTTCGAAGTCGGGCTTTGGGAAATAATATTGATCTTCAGTATTACTCCAAGATTCATCATCAGTTTCTGAGTTGATACATGGGTACTTTTGATTGATGGCTTCATGCACCATATTCAGTAAATTTCCACGTTTCTCAATGAGATCTTGGTGTATTTCCCAAAGTGAGGGATTTGACCAACATTATAGATACTCGTTGCTATGTAATTTCCCTAATTCAATGTATTCTAATAAGAGATCATCCCCAGTTGAAACATTTATCAATTAGGTCAACAATAGATGGGCACGGTTAATAATGAGGGTTGTTTCGGGTACATTAACCTGAACTCTTCTAAAGGGATCTGAGGTTTTGTAGTACTCATCATGATGTCGAAGAGCATCCTCTATCATTTTTCGTTGATGCTCATTTGGGATTCAGGTTTCCTAAACAGTCTTCCTATGTTGTCAGGTTGCATTTTCAAATCAAGTGATCGATCAAGATGTAAAATCAAATTCAAGTCCAGATTGAATTAGTTAGATCATATCAGAATTCCTCAAAAGATCTACTCTAATGGAGGCCTCTAGGTCAAAAACCTAGGGACCTTTCCTGTGTATGTGCTCGAGAGAATAGATGAGGGACTGGGTGTTTATTAGACCCAATCAAGGCACCCAAAAATTTTGGATGACTAAGGCTGTTTCGAGGTGGATGAAACCTCTAAATCAGAAATCCACACACCTGAGAATTACTTGGGTAGCCAGGAAGGAAGAATCCCGCAAAGACACCTACACGGTAGAGCATCCCCACTGGTTACAGGGTTTCCCCCACCCGACCTTCCTTGCCACTACAGTTCCAAGTAAACCGGAATGTATGAATTGAGACCTTAACTCTACCATGTTTAGTCATAATTTGTGCCTTGAATTTCACTTGATTTAGAAGTTGAATCAATTTATGACCTAATTTGGAGGTTGGTTGACCCATAAAGTGGACCTTCACCTAACCTGCGCTAAAGATGGAGGATGAAATTTGGGTCAAGATCCAAAATGACCTTGAATTGACTCTAAGGTTATTAGGTCCAAATTTTAGGTTCAAGTGAATTTAGAGCCTTGATTTTAGGGTTTTTCTTGAATAGATCTTTTCTGAACATGGGCTTGGGAGGTGATGTGTATAAATCTAAGTAGCCTAAAATATCTATTTATACATGTTCTTAGTATCACAGAAGCATCATGCATTGTAAATATTGAATAACATGCATCATCTTGCATTTTGGTTAAATTATACAAATTGAGTAGTAATTTACCCTTTTTGGTGGCCAAGGACAGGGTGACATTTATCGAGGCCTCAAATAGAAGATCCAACCATACGAATCTAATCAGGGCGACGATCGGAGTTCAACAACTTTAAAATCGCCCCGATTGGACCTCCGTAGCGTCAAATGCAGTCCAAGAAAGATAAGAGATCAAGGGGCTAGATGGTGTAAATCCAAACCTTAAACGACAAATGCAACTGCATGGATGGGTTGGGATCGACAATCGCAACTCAACGGTATGAAGATCGGTCCAATCTGACATCTGTGTCACCATTTACAAGTTAAAGAAGATGGATAGCCAGAATGGCGCCACATGGAGACATCCTAGCTGCCCAATGCTAGCCCAACCTCCACTCCACCTTTGAAGGCGCATTCAAGATGCGATCTCAATTGTTGCATCGGGATCCAGCGGTTGAGGATGCGTGTGTGTTAAAACCAAAATGCGCCTAAAACGTAGCTATAGCACGTTGGGCAAGCGCCTCCTCAGGAAGCAAAGGCTCGAGATCAAGCCTCCATCTGCTTCAAATTAAGCGGGCGAGCAGGAGCAGTTAAATTCGACCGTGCGATGAAGATCGTGCGGGCGAGGGAGCAAAGACATGGCAATGCTGGGTGTGAGAATCACGCACACTCGATTAGACACGCGATTGGATGCGTGATCGCATGCGCATGGGTTAGGCATGTTGAAGAAGTGGGCAAGCGTTTTAAGCCTGAGAACACTTCATCGTAGATGTGTGTTGAAGCAGCTGAAGGCGAGGAGGCAAGCGTACACACGTACCTTCACCCACGTTTGAGCTACAGTGACACTCATAAACGTCACTGAGGACACTGAAATTAATGTTTAATCATTAAAATGACCTATTTGCCCCTTTATTCTTCAACTATAAAAAGGCCCTATGACCCCCACATTCTTTTCATCCCTTCCTTCATCTCCCTCCTTCTCTAAAGCTCTAAAGAAGCTTGTCCCAAACCTAGGATGCTCCTCTAGAGTAAAAGTCAAAATTTTATCCACTTCTCACCTCGTTCGTGGAGCACCCGTGGTCATCTTCTCGCCCCCGTTCTAGAAGTGGATCCCACAACAACGACACCCTGCGTCGGCCTCGGTTCTTCCCGCTTCATTCTCCGTCCTCCGTCTTTGCTCTTCTTCTTCCAAGCGTCGCCCATCCTACTTGTCCTCCATGTAACCATCGAGGAGGATAATTTCTCACCTCTCTTCTCTTTATCGCTTTCTAGGTTAGATTTCCTGCTTTCTAGTGGTAATTGTATGACATTATCATTGATATAAAATTGTTGTCTCTCTCTCTCTCTTTCTAATGTTAATATTTCAAGTAGAATAGAATCATTGTGATTATCTCATCTTTAAACAAAAATTACAAAAAATTAAAATTGTGGATTTCGAATTGACGTAGCCTCCCTGTGTTCGACCCAGGACTCCTTTTCAGTTTTGGTAAAAATTATTTGATTGTTTGGATTTTCTCAAAAATTACACTATGACGATAGGTTTTCAAAACTCAAATCTTTTTGCTATGAATTTTCGCTACAACAGGTGGCACACAAATGTGGGTGGGTTAATTTCCCTTAATGCATGCAAGTGTGTACTAAACCTTCAAAACCCTAAAGTGGAAACCCTAATTGGTTTTATTTCCAAGTCCAATTTGATCTCAAATGTAATGCATTGGACTTAATCAAGAACGTGAATAGTCCAAGATGTCTACAATTTAAGCATAAATCCCTATTAGATACAGGAAATCAGGATGGGGATCTCTAATCAAATCGTGTCAATCTTCAATTAGATATAAATCAAGTTCGTAAATTAGGAATCTTTTCCTTTAAATGATCATTACTAGAAAAATAAGGCAAGTGGATCCTAATTCATTTGTTTCCTTTTTCTCTTCTGAGGATTAAGAGGCTGAATAGGGAAGAAGAAAAAATTTACCTACCCTTGGAGTGGTTGATTACGTGGAAGATCTTCTCGTGATGTACCTTGCAAAAACACATGCAAAATAGATAGGGCAAGTTAGTGATAAGCTCAATCAAATATAGCTAGTGGTGAATTGGGAGTTGCTCCCCAGCAACGACACTAAAATGTTATAGGACGTTCGAGTTGAATTTGAAGGAAGAGAATTCTTGTGTCATAGTATAGTCGACAAAAATGCCTTTACAACATTTAAAATTTGTAAGAGTGCTCGAAAACAAGAAATTGAGTGCGAGGTCGTTTGCAGGGAGAAAATGTGGAATTCACAACTCCAATGGCATTCAGAAATAATGAGCATAATCAATTAAGTACAAGAAAGATATTCAATGAATATTATACGTAGAAATATATTCAATAATATCTAAAGTGTATCTCAGAAACAATGAGATAAAAAGAATAGAAGCTAAAAAACAATGGTGATTTAGATCACCAATTAGATCCTCTAATTAAGCATATCCTCAAGCATTCATAATCAAATCAATTTTGCTACAATGGTCTTGAACCACTAATCTCTCAACTCCACGTCAGATCAGATACCAAGTATGAGCTCAAATAATGCTATAGTAGCACATCAGACGTCGACCACAAGTGGAAGACGACTTAACTACTCAGAGCACAACCAAGGCACAGAGCCTCAGTAAAGGAGACGTGCAAGGGTGCCAAGCACAACACAAAGCTAGAGCACAATGCCTCAAATATAGCTAAGTGTAGAACATATAGGCACGTGAAAGCGCGATCTTTGTTTTAGTTGAAAACTTTAACATAAAATGATGTGTCGTATTTAATCGCGTGGTAGAAAATCGCTTTTCAAAACATTTTAATTTTCAGAATCTAACCATGAATAGTTAGGTTGTCTCCACAGGGAGGAATTAGCGTATTTAAACTAGTGTGTTGTGCTTTGTTTATTCGGGAATCTCAATGTGTATGCATACTAATTGGTGCATGTGTTTTCAACATGATTTCTTGCTTCAAATAATTAATCAAGAATGCAAGGGTGCATATGCAAAATCACCACTATATAATATCATGTAAAATAATGATCTTGATACTGGTAAACATCTAAATACTAATTTCTCGAATATAGCTTATTCACCATAATATATAAGACATGCATTAAATTATTCATGAGATATATGCATATGCAAGCAATTTTGATTAAATAGAAGGATGGCTATGCAAATTCACCTCAATAATTTAATTCATTAAATAAATGAATAGTTTTCCTCGCAATGGCACGATTGGTAATTTTTAATGTGAAGGAAAACAGAGTGTTTTCCTTCTCTCTTCTCTGCTGGCATGGAGGAGGAATCTTCTGCCAGCCTGTGAGTGATGGAGGCACGTCGGATGACGGACATCATAATGGAGGTGGCGCAGCGGCCGGTGGTGGACGGTGGTAGCTGGACGGTGGAGGTGCATCGCCGGCGCTTGGTTCTACCGCACGGTTTGCCCGCAGCCTGTGGCGTGCCTGCGACTGCGCTCTCGCGTGTGGGTGCATTGAGGAGTTGTGCAGTTTGAGGTGTGGCTTGAGGTACGAGGTGGGGTGCGTGCTAGGGGTGCAGGTGCGGCTGCTGTAGTGGGTTCTTCTTGCGCGCTACTGCTAAAAGAACAAAGAAGATGAAGAAGACAAGAGTTGTGGTCTGCAAATGGCGTGTCCTTGCGTGCTGTTGCTGGAACGCTGTGCAGCGCTCGCTTTGGAGGTGGGTGCAGCGCGTGTCTGCTAGACGTGGGAGAGAGCTGGAGAGGGGCGCTGAAGGGGCGCGGGCGCTTGTAGAGGGCTCGCAAGGCAGGTGCAGGGGCGGAGATGGATTTGGAGGGGGCGTGCCTGTAGTGGTGATGGCGTTGGAGAGGGGGGTGCCTGTGGGGATGAGGGCTGGATGGGGTGCTGAAGGGGCACGGCGCTGGCTGCT
The DNA here is from genome assembly GCA_037157565.1 of Thalassia testudinum. Classification (NCBI taxonomy): domain Eukaryota; kingdom Viridiplantae; phylum Streptophyta; class Magnoliopsida; order Alismatales; family Hydrocharitaceae; genus Thalassia; species Thalassia testudinum. The sequence goes on along the minus strand of JAZHRO010000024.1, from coordinate 73,747,958 downwards.
GCCTACTGTGCAGCGCCTGTGGGCGCTGGTTGGAGGGAGCGATGGGCGGTGTGCGCCTGCAGAGGGTAGTGAGCGCCTGCGCTTGCAATGGAAGGGCGTTGGAAGGTGGTGATGGTCCACAGTGCAAACGATCTTCCCACAATAGGGAGGAAGAAGAACCCGAAGATGAAGAAGCCCTCCTCTCCTATGCAAATCCCCTCTTAACTCCTCTCCCCGGTGCCAATCAAGGGATTTTCAAATCCTTTCTTAATTTTAGCCGACACTTGTTGGGTCCTGTTGGCCGTAGGTGGAGATATTTGTGGGGGGGGGGATATCTTTCCACCCCCTGTTCTTTTCCACATTTGATCCTCCTCCCTCTTCTTCCCGATTATTAGAGTAGATTAATTGGAGAAGATGAGTGCACTGTTGCGGGACCCTACATGAAATATAATTACATAATAAGCAATAGAAGAAATGTAAACTTAAATAGTGACACATGCAATCATTTAATAAACAAATGTGATTATTAACCAACATACAATGTTAGAATTGAATTACTTAGGCGTAATAATAGTCCATTACAATGGACTCATCAAATACCCCCATGCCTAAGATTTGCTAGTCCCTAGCAAAAATGAAAAATAATAGAAGTAATAAGAAGATTTCTTCTTTTCTTATTTCAAAACTTTAGAGATCCAGAAAAATGTGAAGTGATGATAGCCTAAGTAACAGATCAATGTGAAAAGCAATTCGCATTGGGAGTTCATACTTTACCCTTGGTAAATATTTCTGTCGGGATAGGCAACTACATCCCTCAGGGATAAAGTAGAAGATAATCTGTAATTTGACCTTGGTTTTTGGCTTAGGTAGGAGATATTGAGTTGAATGGATTTGTGTTTGTTGGCACACACTAATCTGGTGCTACATGTAATCTAGTACTACAGACTCTAGTTTTATAGACTATTAGATAGGTCAACTCGAAGAGAGGCTAAACAATTGTGCTCTCTTGATGTTCCTGGACGCTCACTCTTTTCTTTATTTTCTTTCTGAGATCACAAATCTCGCCAGATTCAGTAATTGTACTTACTATTTGGTGGCCTCACATGGCATTCATACTTCAATTAAAGTCCTAATAACTCTACAACTAAGTTAGAGTCCTCAACCAGTATTCGGGCGATCAGAAATATTGAAAGGTAGGTATGGATCATATTTGGTGGATCATGACAGGTGTTCTGTTGCCTCAGAAACAATGTTACATTATAAACTTTGACTTTTTTTTTCTTTTCTTCTTCTTCTTCCTTTTTCTTTTTTTAAATCAACATAATATGACACAAACTTTTATTTATGAGGCATTATTAGGGATGGTGATGGTCAAAAGGATATTGTGTGGCTTATTTGGTGGAAGTGCCTATTCTCAGCACCGGGAAGGAATGGATAGGACAGGCGTATTTCTGACCTTTGACACTATTAGCCTCCTTCAGCCGAGGACTCCATGAAGGACGGTCATAATAGTCATAGCTTTATTAAAACTTAATCTCTGTGTATCTGCCTTATTTGGTGACTCACAGGAATTCACACAAAGTACGCACACAGGAACAGAGAGCTAAAACTATGCCTAACTCTAAAGTATCATCATCTAATTTTCTAAAATTTAAGAGTCCTTGCACTAAACTTAGCGCACCAGTAATCTCTCTACTTTTTTCTCACAAATATGAGGTGGATCTACTAAAAGATAGTATGCTTGACTCCCTATTAACTGTCCAAGGGTTTAGTAGACTACAAATGCTTATTGGTTTTCTTCAAGTATCCATTACCCATTCTACGTGCACGTGAAATAAATATTCTGGATTCTAAACTTAACAAATAATTCAAGAAGGAAAACCTCTAATGACAAAGGTATTCTGCTAGGGACTAACCCATTCAGCTTAAGGAAATAAATATATATACATATTTTTTATATGCTAACCTAAATGCATGAATACTTCCTAAGATGCAAAATGCACCCCCCCATGCCAAAATCCTACAATGTCCCCATTGTAAAATTAAAACAGGGGGAGAAAGGAAAGAAATCACTTGACAACGGTGTTATTCAGAATGTTGGGTTGCCTCCCAACAAGCGTTGCATTTTCTGTCAGTAGCCAGACTTAGAAGGAACCTGCAAGTCTGGTTCCAGACAGAAAAGGTTAGGCCCTAAAAATATGCGTAACAGTGCAGGCCTAGAAAACAGGTAGCCATAGATGTTGGTGAGCTGATGATGCAACGTAATTCCAAATGCTCGCCAGAAGATATGAAAGTGGAGAACCTCGTTGGCTACCTTGGGAGGTGTAGGAATAACAAAAGGAATTTGAAAAGGGACCTCCCGAAATGGAACAAGTGGAGGATAATAAGGATCCTCCAGAGCAGGATGGGTTGTAAAAGACATAAACATTATTAGTTCAAACCCTTGAATGGCGAGAGTAAAAGTACAAGCATCAATCCACACTCGCCATTCTACCCGAGGATGTACTGGCCTGATATGTTCTCCAAAAAGAATGTACATGAGCAGAGATCTGAGCCAAGGATCGGTTAGGGAGTATAATGGTTGTTTGTAGTGTTGGAAGGTAATGCTTAAGTCCAATGAGGGCATAGTTGGTGTCAGGTCCAATTCCAACAATGATTCAGATTGTGCACACTCCCTAACAGTTGTAGATAATTGCACATTACCCTGCCTAGCATTAATGATCGGAGTCATATTTGAATCAAGGGTAGACTCCAAATTACAACTCCTTGATGGCAGTGTCAAAATATTTGAATCATTATCATTAAGCTCATCCCCAGATTCGTTTGGTTCACTCAAATTTTGTCGGGGTGTATATGTGATTCATTAGTGAAGACAGGAGTTGGATCAGTATCCTTAATTATTCCTAAAGGAGGATCAGTCTTAATATTTTGGAGCAAGCCTACATCATTGAATTCGTTATTCTTCTTGGGGTATAAATCCTCAATTGATGTGTTTTATCCCCGAGAGTCTCCCATAGACTTCTCATTATTTTGTTTGTCCTCCTCTAATATCAACTCCTGCTTTGATGGAGGATGACTCTCAAAAGAAGGGAGGAATCTGGATTTGACCATATTGTTTATATTCTTTGGAGGTAAATCATCAAAAGATAAATAATTTCCCTGTGATTCACTCCAGATTTTCAGTTCAGGTTCCTCTATTGGGGCATCCACATCCTATGAAATAGACTCTTCATATCCCTGAGACCAAAATTGATCTAATTCATCCTCCATTCCCTCAGGGTCACCTTCATTGGGTGCATTTAAATCCTCAGGATACTGAATGATAGGTGTTGATTCCCTAAGTGGAGACTCAGGAGTAGGCTCACTAAGGGTAGAATGGGATTCCACCAGATAATCAATAGGGGGAGTGATAGGAACTATACAACCTTGACCTGGGTTTGTAGGGGTAAGGAGAATACTGTCATTGGGGTCAAGGTCTTCAAGAGGTACCATCTTCCCTCACTTTTGACTCCAACATAGATCGGGTGGATAATCACTATGATCGTTCTGTTCTAGTTGCCGTGTCTCATTGGGAGAGTCTAAGTGATAGCTGCATAAAATTGGATCCCTATTGTCATTGGTTTCCTTAGAATTATTTTCATGATCATGGTCATATGGGTAGGGATCGGAATTATTGGGAAGCATGTAGCTAAGCTGTCATATTTCTTCATTTAAATGTTGACTATTCCTCAACATCTCTTCCATGGATTCCATCATTTCCTTTTGTTGTTTTTGCATTTCTATCATAAAAGAGGAGAGGCTACTACTATCAGGTTGGGGAGGATAGTCAATTTTTGGCTCTGGTTGCCTAGGGGTATCGATCCAACCTCGATACGGAAAATCATGAAGGGTGGGAGGGTTGGGTGTTTACATAGAAGTAGGGATTTGAGGGTTGGAAAATCCCGCTCCTAGATTTTGCTCAAAAGTGGGAGTTATCAAGCCAGTGCTCCTAGGATAAGAATAAGAATGATCCCATGAATTGTCAATGTACCCATCAAAGGATGGATACGCTCGAGGCATGGAATCTTGGTTAAAAGATGGGAAGTGTTGACTCTGATAATCTAAATGATAGGAGTAAGGGTGATCCATTTCTTTAAGCAAAATAGTTTTAATTCTCTTAGGATTTAGAAGAATTCAGAATACAAGCAAAAACTTCCTAGAGAGTTCTACTGTCAAGGCAAACACAAATTCAATGGGATCTATTTTTAGTAGATTGTAGGTCTTAGAATTAAATGTTCAGTTGGTGGTCAAACAAGTTTTGCAAAAATTACGCTTCCTAGGCCAACCTTCGCTGATGGAAGTCTCGAATCGACCCCACACACGAGGAACTGAAGTAACTTGGTGGATAGGCTTGTTGATTTCCGACTAACTTCCCTTGTGGTGCAAAAGAGGAGAGGTAGAAATTTATCTAATGACCTTATGTGTAAGGTGCACAGTGTCTCAGGTGTGCAAACATACGATCGTGTTTTGAGTTTTGAAATTTTGCAAACAAGATCCTTTTGCACATAATTTTCAGTCATAGATTTTAAGGTCCAACCTCTTAACAGTCCTAATTTTTAAAGTGACCACTGAATTAATTTGATTCAAGCACTTTAGTGGTCTTAGATTTAGGTTCAATGCATATGCATGACAGGTAATTGATGCTTAAGAGAAGACGTACCTTACTCCAGCTTTTTTCGTGCAACAATGTATGCAATGCAGGAAAAATAAATTAGATGCTGCTCATTCAATCCTAGATGATCGTCCTATAGATATGCAGCTTCTAGTAGGCAGTTCAATTTTTTTTTTAATAATAATAATAAGCAAACAAACCTAATCTAACTAACTAATAAACATGTAGTTCAAATAATTCGAATAGTCCTATAATCTAAATAAATGGGAACATGCTCCCAAAAATACGCTCCCACATACAAGAGTGATAAGAAATAAAAATGCACTGGGAACACGTTTCCAAAAATACCCAACAAGGGTCCAAAGGACAATAATTAAATTCTAATGTCTAAACTAAATCTAAACTAAGCTCTACTGATTAAATAAAAAGCAGGCTCTCCGTAGGCCTATGTGCATGGGATCAAGGCCTACGTGTTCCTGTTGCTGGCCTCCAGGTGGCATCAAGTCCACCAAAAAGATCGTCTCCACCGTGCATGCCCGTCACGTTCGTCGTTCGATTCGTGCACACAAAGAGAACCAATCTCAATAATTCAGAAAAGCTTTTAAAATAGCATCAAAATAATATAAAATTCCCGAAAAAATTAACAAGCATGTTTCCTCCCCAGCAACGGTGCCATTTGAAAGAACGATCTTCGTTTTCGTTGAAAGCTTTAACATAAAATGATGTGTAGTTGTATTTAATCGTGTGGTAGAAATCGCTTTTCAAAACATTTTAATTTTTAGAATCTAACCACGAATAGTTAGGTCGTCTCCACAGGGAGAATTAACCTATTTAAACTAGTGCGTTGTGCTTTGTTTATTCGGGAATCTCAATGTGTATGCATACTAATTAGTGCACGTGTTTTCAACATGATTTCTTGCTTCAAATAATTAATCAAGAATACAAGGGTGTATATGCAAAATCACCACTATATAATATCATGTAAAGTAATGATCTTGATACTGGTAAACACCGTAAATACTAATTTCTCGAATATAGCTTGTTCACCATAATATATAAGACATACATTAAATCATTCATGAGATATATGCATATGCAAGCAATTTTGATTAAATAGAAGGATGGCTACACAAATTCACCTCAATAATTTAATTCATTAAATAAATGAATAGTTTTCCTTGCAATGGTACGATTGGTAATTTTTAATGCGAAGGAAAACATAGTGCTTTCCTTCTCTCTTCTCTGCACACATGGAGGAGGAATCTTCTGTCGGCCTATGAGCGATGGAGGCACACCGGAGGATGGGCGTCGTAATGGAGGTGGCGCAGCGGCCGGTGGTGGACGGAGGCAGCTAGACGATGGAGGTGCATCGCTGGCGTTTGGTTCTACCACACGGTGTACGCGTGGCCTGTGGCGTGCTTGCGGCTGCGCACTCGCACGCAGGTGCGTTGAGGCGCTGGGCAGTCTAAGGCATGGCCTGAGGTGCGAGGTGGGGTGCGTGCTAGGGGTGCGGGCACGGCTGCTGTAGTGGGTTCTTCTTGTGTGCTGCTGCTGGAAGAACAAGGAAGACGAAGAAGACAAGAGACGTGGTTTGCAGAGCGTGCTTTGGAGGCAGGTGCAGCGCACGTCTGCTACCCGTGGGAGAGCGCTGGAGAGGGGTGCTGAAGGGGTGAGGGCGCCTGTAGAGGGCACACAAGGCAGGTGCAGGAGCGGAGATGGCACTGGAGGGGGCACGCCTGTAGTGGTGATGGCACTGGAGAGAGGGCACCTGCAGGGATAAGGGCTGCATGGGGTGCTGAAGGGGCACGACTCTTGTTGCTGTCTGCTGTGCAGCACCTACGGGTGTTGGTTGGAGGGCATGGTGGGCGGTGTGCACCTGCAGAGGGCTATGAGCGCCTGCGCCTGCAATGGAAGGGCGATGGAAGGTGGTGATGGTCCACAGTGCAAGTGATCTTCCCACAGTGGGGAGGAAGGATATCCCCCCATGGAGAGGAAGAAGAACCCGAAGATGAAGAAGCCCTCCTCTCTAGTGCAAATCCCCTCTTAACTCCTCTCCCCCGCGCCAATCAAGGGATTTTCAAATCCCTTCCTAATTTTAGTCGACGCTTGTTGGATTCTGTTGGCCATAGGTGGAGATATTTGTGTGGGGGGGGGGGATATCTTTCCATCCCCTATTCTTTTCCACATTTGATCCTCCTCCCTCTTCTTCCCGATTATTAGAGTAGATTAATTGGAGAAGATGAGTGCGCTGTTGCTGGACCCTGCATGAAATATAATTACATAATAAGCAATAGAAGAAATGTTAACTTAAATAATGACACATGCAATCATTTAATAAACAAATGTGATTATTAACCAACATACAATGTTAGAATTGAATTACTTAGGTGTAATAATAGTCCATTAAAATGGACTCATCAGCATGCATCCGTAGGATGCACAGTGCAAAACCCTCCCCCTTCCTCCTCAAAAATTCCCCTCTATTTGCTGATCAGACCTTTAATCGAGTAATTGGGTCGAGCATAGGGTCCAAACCCACGTGGCGTGTATCGCAGCTGAGGAGTGAGCAGCTCAAGTGAGAGTGGACCTCACCCCCAGTGTCTGGGACAAAAAGCTCTGATCACTTTTTTCTTTTATGTGGCGTTGGCTACTTTGTAACAAATGAGGTGGGACTAAATCCTACTTGCTTTCTTCGTGCTATAGTAGTGGAGGACTTGCATTGATTGTAACTACTGGTGAGGTGTTTCTCTCTAATTGGAAGCCTAGATCGTGTCACAGAGGGATTCCATAGCACCTATAAGTAGATTGCCAATCGAGGGTGGTCAAAGAAGGGCAAACAAAGGTGGAGATGACGGCTGCGATAGGTGGAGATGGCAAGCACCTGGAAAGCACAAACATGGGCTTATCACCCTAGTTAGAACCCTCAGAAGCTTCTCCAAGAGGTGGTGAGTGTACTGATGGTGGAATTAGGGCGTGAGATGCCCAACAGTAGGCTGTCGAAGGCAGGGAAGATGACCAGAGGAGGCCGTGTTCAGTGGGGCAGTTGAGAGGTTGAAACTTCCAATTAGTAGAGGTCTTTTCGTTGGTGGACGATGAGGAAGCTTCTGGAAGTAACAGTGGGGCGTTTGGTGGTTTATGGAGGCGTAATGGCTTCACCAGAGGTGTTGTTAGAGGTAGAGAAGATGGAGAGGGATATGGTGTTACGTCGGTTGAATTAGAGTTTGAATGGACTAATCCTAAGCTAGAGAGGGAGAGGAAGAAGAAAGACTGAATTATGGACAACGGGGAAGGAGATCCGTGCCAGCTTTGATTGGCCAGCGTCGAAGAGGAAGAAGGCTTTGGTGATGAGAACGGCAAGGAAGAAGAGGTTTGAGAGCTCCTGCTTGGTACGGCGAGAAGCGGACGAGGTCGGGGAAGAGGTTTCCTCTACCTATCGTACGTGGCAGAGAAAAATGAAAAGTGATTGAGAAGCTCATCGGAGCTTTGATGCAGACACATCTATTTAGGTTAAAATGCCTATTCATGCATGTTCCTAAGCTTAGATTTGCATTTCATGTTATAAATATTACATAGCATGCATCATCCTGCATTTAGAGTAGTGTATTTTTAGGTTAATTACATCCTTTTTATGGCCAGGAGGGAAGAAGATTTATTTCAGGGCCTTGAATGGACAATCTGACCATACGGATTTGAACAGGACGATGATCAGAGTCTAACACCTCTGAAATCGTCAAGATTGGAATTCCATAGCATCATATGAAGTCTAAGGAAGATCAACAGCTAGGGGGCAATGCCACATCCTTACGGGCTTCAAATGAAAAATCTGACCGTACGGATGGATTCGGAGTAACGATCATAGTTCGGCAACACGGAAATCAACTCGATCCAAGCACTGTGGCACCCTCTGTAATAGAAAGAAGATGGACGGCCCAGATGGCACCACGTTTCGCCATCTAGGCTGCCCAACACCAGCTAGCCCAACCACCCAAGCCTCTTCCATCCGCACCATCAGATCTGAGCCATTGGATCTTCATCCAACAGCCATAGGAGTGCCACATCTCTTAAATGGTTATGAGGTCTTCTTGACACAAAGACCTCCATAGCTCATTGGTCTCAAGTGCTGCACCTAAAGAAGGGGCACAGGTTCGTATCCCCATAGCCCCTCAATTCTTAATTAGATCTACGTGCACATGCCAGCATAGCGGCCACCAACGCGAGCGCATTATCCGCTAATCACGCACCAGCGCAGCACAGCCAATGCGAGCATGCAACATAGCACGAGGACTGCGCAGTGCTAGCGAGGGTGTGTGCGATTTTTTTAGCAACATTTAGGGCGGGTCTTTAATGACGCTTGCAGCTGTCACTAATGGCACATGCATGCCAGCAAAGGAATTGAAGTTGGATCTTTAGCGACAGCTGCAGGGATCTTTAGCGACGTTTACGGACGTTAGTAATGACTGAGGGGAACATCACCATAAGCCCTAACTAGCTCATTTTGACCCAATGAAAAGAACAAAAGCTCCTACATAACTAACTGAAGATCCTAATTCACTGCACAACCATTCTGAAAGTAAAATAAGAAACTAGGGTTAAAACTGTAATTTTACCATTGCAGTACAACCACACATTTTCTCAAGGGCTAACACAGGTCAATTGGTCTTAACAAGATAATAAGTGGGTTGGATCAGATAGAAAAGGGTTTGTGTGAGTTCTATGAATTAAATGAATTTTTGAAACCCTGAAACAGACCCACTTGATTAACCAAGGTTCTGGTTAGGATAAAATTCACTTAAACCCTCTAAAAATCATAAAAAAATATTCTCTAGGGTTTAGAACCTTCAATTTGGCCATTAGAACCCATCTTGACCTAGAATGGGGTTTTAGACAGATATTTACCCTAAATTGGGTTTTTGCATAAATTTAATAGTCAAACGTGGTCAAACCCAAAATCCAACTTTACCATTGGATTCCTTAGGTCCAAATTAGGTTTGTACCAAAATTTGGACCTAAGATGAATTTTCCTTGACATAGTTTGCAAAAAGGTCCAACCTGATTACATTTTTACCCCTAACTTTCAGAAACCCTTACAAATGGCCCCCTAACTTCTTCATCCTTTTTGCAATTAGGTCCCTCCACCATTATAGCGGAGGAATCCTACTCTAGAGAGCTTTGAAAGGAGTGTTCTCCCTGATTGCTCAGAGGATCTCCTCCAAAATTGGAAGGGAGATTCTCTGAGAAAATTCCCCCAATCTAAACCCATCTTTAATCCCAGATTCTTTTCCAATCTCTCATGCGAACGCATGAGAGACATGGGTATCCTAATGGATTCCAACTTCGGTGAGCTTTCCTTGCTTGGGAAGCTTGGGAATTGACCTTCAGAACTCTATTTAAAGGAGCCCAGACCCCTCCGATCACCCCAAGCTTGAAATTGGGCTGGTTCTCCCTATATTCCTCTCTCCCTCGCCGGCCACAATCTTCGCAAGCTCCGACTATTTCTCCCTCACTCACTCGTCGCCCAACCACAATACCAGTGGTCAGGATGTCTTCCTCTCCATCTCCGCATTGCACAACACCAGCTGACATTGCCTCTGCCTCATGTTCGTTGTCGCCTCATCTATGGAGCTTCGTCTTCCCTACAGCCGACAGCCATACCAGTGTGGGTCCCCTATCCCTTTCGTCCCTTAAAAGTAGGTCTTTCGACTCTCTCTCTCCACTTTCTTTCCCTCTCTTTATTTCTCAAAAACACCTACCGACGCCACTGACCACCGTCACCTTCTCCACCTCCGGCGATACCTCCGGCGAGGTGCTCCCATCGCTCCGCACCTCCATCCACCTCGCCAACCACCCTACGACCTCTGCCTCAACTCCCTGATCCCATCCCCTCACTCCAATCTCTCCATCGATCACTCAAGCGCCCCACCGAACACACCCACACATATGCCCACAGTAAGCCATAGACATGCCACCACAGCCACCTTCGCTCCTCGCCACGACCACCATTCCATTCGTCGTACCTCGGTGACCATGCTGAACATTCTGATGCGGCCATAACGCCCTTGTTCTTGATTTCAGGTCTCCAGCCACCGACCTCCATTACTGCTGAGCATGATGCGAGCTTGAAGCTACGCTCCAAGCGCTGCTGCTCCAGGTGATAGTCCCAGGCGGTGTGAACTTGATGCTTGCACGCATCTAGGCTCTCGGTTGGAGTTGCATGCCCTTGCAGCCTTGCCAATTGAGGAAGCCATCTGCTACTGCGGCACGCGGAAGACAGGTGGGACATTTAGTCCCACCTCAGAAGTGGAAAGCTGCTCGGCGTCGCATAAATTGATTTTGTGTTAGAGGTTCTTCACCTCCAACATTGAGGGTGAGGTCCTCCTCCCCCCTCTCACGGACTTGTCCGCGACACCTAATACGCAGACCTGGCCACAACCCGACTACCCGGCCTATCCACTCCTCACTCCCCACAGACACCGGTGAGCCTGGACTCAGGTTTGCATTAGGTCCGATTACCCGATCGGTTAAAGGCTCTAGGAAAGTAGCTCTAAAATAGAAAAGAGAGAAAGAGAGAAGACAGCTACGTACGGGAAGGGGGGTTTTGCCCTGGAGAGTTTGGTTCGACACTTAGTCGAATTCAGAAAAAGAGTAGGGCTGAAAGAAGAAGGGAAGGAGAAGACCGAGAAGAAAGAAGTTGAAGAAGAAGAGGAGGACCGCAGGGCTTAAGGCAAGGCAAAGAAGAGAAAAAGAAGGCAGATGGCAGAGAAAGAAAAGAAGGAAGAAGAAGGAGAAGAGGAAGTCAGAAGATAGAGAAAGCTGAAGAGAAAAGAGAAGGATCGCAGAAAACCAAGGAAGAAGAAGAAGGAAGGTGAAGACAAAGAAGAGAAAGAGAAAAACTATTAGACACTTTAAGTCATCGGATTAAAGAATCAGACGACAGATTTTAGCCTCATTGCATATTTCAAGCTTGAAGGATGTGGAGGGATTTGGGCGTTCTTTTATTTGCCTTGGAGGAAGGTTTTGTGCTTGAAAGCCAAGATACCAAGCATGGCAACCTCGTCGAAGAAGGAAGGTCGAATGAGACCCGAATCTCTCATGCATTCGCATGAGAGATTGGGTACCAAATTGAGCTTGGAATTGTGTTCAAACCGGAGGAGATTTTTCAGAGAATCTCCCTTTCGACTTTGAAGGGGATTTTGTGAGGAATCAGAGAGATCTTTCCCTCGAAACCTTGTCGAAGTAGGATTCCCTCTGCTATAATGTTGGAGGGACCTATTTGCAAAGAACAAAGACAAAGATAGGGGGGTTTCTGTAGGAGTTTTCAAAAGTTAGGGGTAGTAATGTAATTGGGCTGGACCTGTTTGCAAAGTTGGTCAAGGTGAATTCCCCTTAGGTCCAAATTTTCCTAAAAACCTAATTTGGACCTAAGAAATCCAATGGTGAAGTTGTATTTTGGGTTTGATCACGTTTGACTATGAAATTTACGCAAAAACCCAATTTAGGGCAAACATTTGATTGAGACCCCAATTTAGGTCAACATAGGTTCTAAGGGCAAATTGATGGTTCTAAACCCTAGAGAATATTTTTCCATGATTTTTAGAGGGTTTAGGTGAATTTTATCCTATCCAGAACCTTGTTAAATTAAGTGGGTCTATTTTAGGGTTACAATAAGTTATTTAATTCCTAGAATTCACATGAACCCTTTTCTATTTGATCCAACCCACTTATTATCTTGTTAAGACCAATTTACCTATGTTTGTCCCTTGAGAAAACTCGTGGTTGTATTGCAATGGTAAAATTACAGTTTTAACCCTAGTTTCTTATTTTACTTTCATAATGGTTGTGCAGTGAATTAGGACCTTCAGTTGGTTATGTAGGAGCTTTTGTTCTCTTCATTGGGTCAAAATGAGCTAGTTAGGGCTCATGATGGTGTTCCCATCATACCCCCATGCCTAGCTTTTGCTAGTCCCTTAGTAGAATTTTAAGATTTTAACATCTGTTCTTGACCAAGAGTTCCTTGAAGTTCCCAAATGATGATGAGTGCTTTTTTCTTTTTGATTAGGTTAGAATGCCGATAGTAGGCCTAGAGGTATTCAAGTACCAACTAAGATCTAGACCTGACCAGCTCTAGCCTCGGTCCTCTGCGAAGGTTTTTAAGGCCCACAGAAACTATCCTAAAGTTCGTTGGACTCCACGGTTAAAGCACCTATGCTTACAATGTATTTTAGCCTTAGTTCAGTTCGTAGTGCATTTTTCTAAGAGAGAGATAGAGGAATTTTTTATTTGGAGAGTTTTCACTCTCTTTTCTTTTTATTTCTAGCTTCGGATTGGCTTCTCAACACAGTCTGTATCGGATTCCTCGCCCCCATCATTAATCCTCGAAGGGTCCCTGGCAATCGATGCTTCGTGATAGCACTGCCCATGGCAACCCCAGAACCATGGCTTTCGAGATTTCGAGATAATCCTACCCATGGGGTTCTGTAGCTAAATCCAGACCCTGGAAATCGACATTTCGTGATAATGCTGCCCATGGCATCTGAACCAGCATAGGGTGCTTACGTGCCCCAGGTAGGATATGTGGATATCCTAGGAGACAAGCACCGGGGAGATGGTATGTTATTACGCATCTTCGAGGGAAATTTCCCGCCTCTCCACGTCGGGAACTCATCCAAATCAACTTGTGTTGATCGGTTGCTCCTAATCTAGGCGACCTTTTCAGAACACTTAAATGCTTTTGTGTGATTTTGATAATTATGTGCACTGAACCAAACTATGTGTGGATTGGGGTGCTTAGGTTACCGATTCCCGCAAACCAAAGGTCAGTTGACGAGGCTGAATACTCCCTAAGCCTTAGACCTAATACTTAATCTTCGCATTTTCCCAATCTCTTGAGGACTATCCAGATCTTAGCGGATACTTGAATTTTTAAGCATAAGAGTCTAGCCTAAGAGGCCTAAAATCAACGTTCCTACTAATCTCTTTTGTGCCTCATTAGCACTTTTTCCCTCATTTTTCTTTTTCTTGATATGGTCTAGAACTTCAGTTAATCCCTTAATTTCTTACTAATGACTATCTCTTTTTTTTCTTTTTCATTTGTGCTCCTTTTTTTGACATTTTTCACTTTTCCCCTTTTTCTCCTCATGATTTGTATGGCCTCAAAATTTTCTCCTCATTTTTTTGGTGTTTTTGTGATATATGATTTTTTTGTTGAAACCTTTTCTTGTGAGATGAGTTTTCATGGTGTTTTACACTTTCATACCCCCCATGCCTACTATTTGCAATGTCCCTATTGTAAATTAGGTGGGTTCGAGTTCAGCTTAGATCATTCATTAGAACAGGTTTTGGGTGAGTGAACTGGTCAAGGTGACTGTTGCGAACGATTTCTAAACTCAGGTACAGGTACTTGAGGTGGGGTCGGCTGTTCTAATGGATGAACCCTAAAGTGCAATATGAATTCAGCATAGGAATGTCAAGAAAGGTTTCAGGTTTTTCAAGAATGACAGGTTGCCTCCCGTTAAGCGCTGAGTTTTACGCCATCGGCTGGGTGCAATGAGCTCAGGGAGAATGGAGGGTAAAGGATATCTCAGCCAAATTTGTATTGGTAAAGTCAATGAATAATTTGAGTCTTTGACCATTGACAACAAAAGGTTCTGAATCATGGCTGAGTCGACTGATCTCAATGGCTTCATTTCCAAAGATTCGTCGGACGAGGTAGGGTTCGATCCATTTTGATCGTAGCTTTCTTGGGAGCAGTTTAAGCTTGGCATCAAAGAGTAAGACTTTTTGACCAAGATGGAAGATCTTTCTAGATATGTGCTTGTCGTGAAAGGCCTAAACCTGCTCTTTGTAAATTCATGGGTTCTCATACGCGTCGTGGCGTAATTCATCGATCTCACTCATTTGAAGCTTTTTGTGGGTTCCTACCTTAGAAAGATCTAGGTTGCAGTTCTGTACTACCCAATAGGCTTTGTGCCTCAATTCTACAGGGAGGTGACATGCCTTCCCGTACACCAATCTGAAGGGAGACATACCTAATTGGGTTTTATGGGCAATCCTATAAGCCCACAAAGCTTTCGGAAGTCGGGATGACCATTCCTTCCTGTCAGGTCAAATAGTAACCTGGAGGATTTTCTTGATCTCCTGATTTGATAGCTCAGCTAGACCATTAGTTTGGGGGTGGTAAGGTGTAGAGATTCGATGTGACACCCCATATTTTGTCATCAATGACCTAAACTGAACATTAGTGAAATGGGTCCCTCCGTCATAAATTAAAGCACATGGAATCCCAAATCGTGAAAAGATGTTCTGATGAATGAATTTGATAACCACTTTATGATCATTGGTTCGGGTCAGAATGACTTCGATCCATTTGGACATGTAGTCAATATCAAGTAAAATGTACTCGAAGCCATCCGAAACAGGAAAGGGTCCCATAAAATCAATCCCCCATATGTCGAAGATTTCACATGCCAGAATTGGCTGTAAGGGCATCATATCACAATGGATCATGTTGCTTAAGGTCTGGCAACGAGTTCATGCCCTACAGTGATTGTAAGCGTCTTTGAAAATTGTGGGCCAATAGAAGCCGCACTGGAGGGCTTTCGTTGCGGTTTTATGACCTAAAAAATGTCCACCGCATGCCTGGTCATGGCAGAAAGACAATATGTCTTGAATTTTCGCTTCCGTGACACATCGTCGAATAATCTAATCAGCACCAATGCGGAAAAGATACGGGCTTTCTAAAAGTAACACTTGGCATCGGAAAGCAATTTATCCTTCTTGACCTTCAGCCAATCGAACAGGATCTGATATGATGCCAGGTAGTCTACTATATCAGCAAACCATGGAAGCCTTGCATTGATAGTCAGTAGGTGCTTGATGAGACACTCATCATGATCTCTAATTACCCTTAATTAACTAGTCTTCCTAGTTAATTAGCTAAGGTTGTGAAAATATAAGGGTTAATTATAAAATAAGGGATATTTAGTAAAGGACCTTAAAATAATTTTAAAATGACATTTTATCATTCAATTAAAATTATTAATAATATAGTTAATAATTGGACTCGAAATCCTATTAATCATTCCCTTAATTAATAAGTTAAGTAACTTAAATATAATGTATACCTAAGTATGTAATAACTTAAGTGATTATACTTAATCTAATAATTAACCTAAAAAGGTTAAAAATGTAAATTCAAGGTGTGAACATAATATTTACCTTATTTACTAACATATATAAAAAGTTGAAAAAGATCTAAGTTAAAATAAACCTTTAAAACCTGGGTTTACATTTTGGTCCTTAATATTCATTATAGTCGGGTCCTTATTTCTCACACAAGTCCTTAAGTTTTATTTCATTTAAGTCCCTCTTCGTCTTCTTCTTCTTCTTCTTCAGTCGAATGAACGGCTGGCGGCAGAGAGTCACCCCACCGCGCGATTACCACTCTGCCGACATCATCCTTCTTTGTCCAAGCTCTTGCAGCTTACGCTCACCACCTCCACTTCATCCACCGGTCTAGATTAACTGGGAATCCTATTTTTCAATGGGAGATAACCTCACCGTCGTCAGAGACGATGACGGAGGTTAAGCTCCTCAAGCTCCTTCTTCGGCCAAACTCCGCCATTCTCTTCGCCGCCAACTGCTATAAATACCCCCTCACCCCTTGGATTTTACTTAAGTTGGCTCCCTTCCCTCTTCTAACACTGCAGCCGACCCAATAGGCTATTCGTCCAAAACTTCGTTGATTTTCCATTTCACTTTCCGACTTCCTCCGTCCATCTTAATCAGCAGAGATCTGCCATGGTCTGCCGCATCTCTGACACAGGCATCGACCCAAGGAACCCTTCGCTCCACCTCAAATCTGCCCACCGAAGATCTTTCTTCCACCTTCTGATTTCGTCGTCCACCATGAGACATCGGCGAAACCCTATTGACCCCTTCATCCAAGTAACAGTAGATTAGGAGTAGGAGTAGGAGTAGGCTAGTTTAGTTAGTTAGTTTAGGTAGTTAGATTAGAGTAATTTTAGATTTTAGTTTCATCATCTCCGACTCCAGTGAGTTCCTTGAGCTCGCCAGAGACTTAATTTCATCTTTTGAAATTATTGTCCACCTTCCTTTATCTTCCACAATCACTTCTAAATCACTTAATCATTTAATTGAATCACCTAATCGCCTAATTCATATTTCACCTCCACCGACTGCTGACACTGTCCATGGTGACAGTAATCGACCTAATTCCACCTCCACTGGGTTCTTCATCATCTATTCACCACTTATGAACCCTAATCGACACTATAATACATATTAATATCACATATAAATTAAACGCCCAAATTTAATTTAGTTCATGAGCTTGCTGTCCATGGCAGCTCAGGAATAGTTCAAATCTTAAATTAACTATATAATTATGAATATAAACATCTGTTGACTTGTTGTAACCTCTCAATTGAGTGGTTAAACAAGTCTTGAGCTTTAACCACTCAAATCCTTTAAGAAACAAACTCACTGTGAAATATTACATTTAGAGACAAATGAAGAATTAAATGTGATACTAAGGTTCCTTGCAACCTCAGGATCCTTTCTAAATCAAAAATAACAAGTTTAATCAATTTGTACATCCTTTTCATATTTTCTGGACTCACCGGAGCTCCGGCGAGCTCCAGCAAGTCAAATTTGTACTTCAGCCTGTGAAACTTGTTGAGAAGCTCCAGAATGATATTAAATGGATCACTGATTTTTTTAAGGATGTTTAATTGAGATTTTAATGTATGGAGCTGTAGATTTGACTTCATCTTCCCCAACTCCGGCGAAGTTGGAGAGTCTGTTTAAAGAGATTTAAGAAGCATTTAATGATCCTAGAAGCTTTAGTGCAATGCACTGAAGCTGTTTAAACCTTTAGAACACTGTAACAACCTCTAAATGGCTCTGACGAACACACATGTTTTCAAGTTCAGGCGGAGAGCCTGTAACCCTAGAAATTAAGGTCAGAACACCTATCTGAAGATCTGAATAAGTTTCTGATGTTGAGGAGACTTTATTCGATTTTTAATTTCTTAGGAGAAGGCTTTGAACAAAAAGTCAACTTTTGTGCTTCCACAGTCAAACTGAGTCTGCTAATGGAGTTCTGAGCTCGAATTGAGGTATTGAGGATTGTAAGTTGTTTCTAGGAACTTGTTTGATGGTTTTAGAAAGAATTAAGTGAGCTTAGGTGAATAAATGTTTGAGAATTTAGTTTATGTTAAATTGGGTTACTTTCGAACCCAAACCAACAGCAGTGCCATTTTGTTGAAATTTAAACTTGAATCCTACCAGATTAATCTGTTATAACCCTTAGAATTAGTTTAAATTGATTAGAAGCATTCTTAAGTGTCGGTTGCACATAATGAAGTCTGAAGATCTAAACTCTGAAGCTTTCAGAGAAGTGAAGAGCTTCTTTGCTGTTCCTGAAGGTCTTAGGAGCTTAAAGACTACTCTAACAAATGCGGAATTAATTGTATAACATGTATAGACCATTTAAATAAGAAAGAGAAGTCCATCTGAGGACTCTGTAGATATAATTTCACTTCCAGGCATTTAAAATAACCCGTAGGAACCCCTGATTTCATCTTTCAAATTGAAAAGGAAAACATCCTCTAATCCTTAAATTGACCCTGCAATTGCGTAGATCAACCTTAGAGCTTTCTAACAAACTTGAAATCACTCGATTTGGAGCTCTGGGTAGAAAGTTATGATCATTTGAAGTTAGGTCTAAAAGGGGTTAGATAGTCCCACATTGTCGAATTCTGAGCACGTGCATGGGGATAAAATGAATTTGTTGCATGGCCTCTTCAGTCATCAACGCTTGGTGCACCGGTTACCGATCTGATCTGAGCGTGTGCATGTGTGTGTGTGCAGGCTTGTGCCTGCGGGTGTGCGCCCTTGGGGGAGTGAGCGAGTGTTGTGCCCTGGGAGGGTGAGATGCCTGGGAGGCCGGGTTGAGCCGAAATGGCTCGAGACTGTGAACTGATAAGAAATAAATCGAAAACGAACCTAATTGAGATTAGGTGAGGACCGAGTAGGGTCTGGTCCCACCCTGGTCTCAGGGTGCTGTGTATCCTCGAAAAGAAGGTAGGAGAAGACAGGAACAGAACAGAAGAAAGGTAAGAAAGAGAGCTCGAGAGAGAGAAGAAAATAAAAGAAAGAAAGAAGAAGAGAGAGGATGAAGCAAATAAATGAAGGATATTATTTTTCTTGCATAATTACTTTTTGAATTTGTTTTAATTGTAAAAAGGCATATTTCAATAGAACCACTCATATTTGCCTTAATTTCTTTGAAATGAAATTGAATTGAAAAACTAACATGTTTACTTGTTAATAAAGTAGATCATTTTGAGTAAATATGTTTTTCATATGGAATTTTGTATATTCTTTATAGTTTAAATATTTTGGCAAAATTCATGTTTTAAAAGTCAACCGAGTTATACCTCCTAAACTTGTAGAGAAATAAAAGAAAATTGGTGAATTTGGAGAAATTATTATACCTCCTAATGAACGACCTGGACTCAACCAGTAAAAATTTCTCAAATGTTAGGTTAATTCGATCCTATACTACACAATCGACACAATTTCGAGTTAACCTAAGTGATTTCTTCTACTCTTAATTAAGTGAAATTAACTTAATTATTGAGTTGAGTGAAACCACATTATCAGTGCTCATCAGGAAAATGTTCCGTGATGGGTCCAAAAGGGTCGATGATCTTAGAAGGAAGGTGGGACAAGTGATCAACTACCACGTTTTGCTTTCCTGCTTTATCACGAATCTCGAGGTCGAACTCTTGCAATAGCAAGATCCAGCTGATTAATTGAGGTTTCACATCCTTCTTCGCAAGGAGATGCCTCATAGCTGTGTGATCCAAGTAAATGATAACATGGGAACCCAGGAGATAAGATCTGAATTTTTCCAAGGCAAATACTAAGGCTAGCAGCTCTTTCTCAGTAACTATGTAGTTACGCTGAGCCTCGTCAAGTGTCTTGCTAGCATATTAGATGACCATGGGTTTCCCATCAATTTTTTGTCCGAGCACCGCTCCTACAACGAAATCAGATGCATCGCACATGATCTCAAAGGGTTGAGACCAATAAGAGGACTATAGGATTGGGGATTGGGTAACTCGATCATGGAGGATTTCAAATGCTTGAGTGCATTCCTTGGAGATTTTGAAAGGTACATCCTTAGAAAGTAGAGTGGTCAGGGGGTGCACAATCTTTGAGAAATCAGGAATAAATCGACGGTAAAAACCGACGTGCCTCATAAAAGATCGAATGTCCTTGATCGAGCTAGGCATAGGGAGTTTGGAAATCAAGTTCACCTTGGCTTGATCGACTTGGATGCCTTTTTCTGAAATGAGATGTCCCAGGACAATTCCTTCAGGCACCATGAAATGGCTCTTTTCCCAAGAAAGAACCAGATTCACGTCAATGCACCGCCTTAGGATTTGGACCAAGTGCAGGTGACAATCGTCAAATGATTCTCCAAATATTGAAAAGTCATCCATGAAAACTTCCAGATAATCACCTACCATATTTGAGAATATGGCAAACATGCACCGCTGAAAAGTAGCGGGGGCATTGTAGAGACCGAACGGCATCCTTCGAAACACGTACGTCTTGAAGGGGCAGGTGAAAGTGGTCTTTTCTTGGTCCTCAGGATGGATTGCCACCTGGTTATAACCGGAGTACCTGTCCAAAAAGCAGAACCTATTTCCCTCTAGTTTCTCGAGGATCTGATCAATAAACGGTAGTGGGAAATGATCGTTCGTTGTGGAAGAATTGAGTTGTCTGTAATCAATGCAGACTCTCCACGAGTTCGCCACATGGGTTGGTATGACTTCCCCGGTTTCAGTCATCATAACGGTGAGTCCTGCCTTCTTAGGCACAACCTGGATTGGGCTCACCCACCGACTGTCGGAGATCGGGTAGATGATCCATGCATCTAACCACTTGATCTCCTTTTTCACGACCTCCTGCAGATTAGGATTCAAACATCTTTGCATTTCACGGGAAGGTTGTGTGCCCTCTTCGGTGTAGATACGGTGTGTGTAGTAAGAAGAGCTGATACCAATCAAATCATCAAGAGTCCATCTAATGGCTCTACGATGTTGCTGGAGAACAGTAATCAGACGAGATTCCTTGTCAAGTGTGAGTTTGGAGTTGATAATCATAGGAAACGTCTAATTAGAACCCAAAAGGACGTACTTCAGATGGTCGAGAAGAGGCTTGAGTTCCAGAATGGGGTTATCAGTAGCAGCGGGTGGTTTAGGGTGTGTGTTAGGAGCAAGGGAAGGAGCTATGGGTGTATCTAAGTCATATTTGGACTCCTCTGATTGTGTGTTTTGATCTTCTTATGGTTGGTCGGGAGTAATCAAGTTGTCCTCAAAATACGGTTCATCAACCATGGCCTTGATATCACATATTTGTTCTATAACTCCGCAATTAATCCCTTGTTGGGCCTTAAAGATGTCAATTTTCAGTGTATGGTTCCTGAATTTCAGTTCAATTTGGCCCTCCTCACAATTTATATTGGCCCTAGTAGTGGCCAGAAAGGGTCTCCCTAGTATAATTGGTGTATTACTTGGGTTTTCTAGAGCATCCATATCTAAGACTACAAAATCCATCGAGAAATAGAAATCTCGTACCTTAACGATGACATCCTCAAGAACTCCTTTAGGTGACTTAATAGATTAGTCAGCTAACTTCAATGTCACCTCTATCGGTTTAAGCTCAGATTCTTCAAGGTGGTCAAGGAGGGATGTAGGTATTAGGTTTATGGAGGCTCCTAAATCTAATAAGGCTCTGTCGAATTGGGTATCACCAATGGTACATGAAATCAGGGAAGTACCTAGGTCTTTTGCCTTAGGTGGGAGTTTGCTCAAAATTACGGAGCTGGCTTGCTCTGACAGTATGATCAGACTCCCACTTTTGGTTCACATCTTACGCTTGGGTGTACACACGTTCTTCAGAAATGAATAAGCCGGTACGTGGCGGATTGCATCCATCAAGGGGATGTTTATATGGATCTGTTCAAAGAGCTTGACCAAATCCTCCTCAGGAGCCACGGGTTTGTTTGTCTTCTTTCCCTTGGTCAAGGCCTTAGGAAATGGAACCTTGGTTGGTTCCTCTAGAATAGGTCCAGGTTCTTGATCTGGGATAGGGGTGTCTTGGATAACTATCCTAAGGCTTGGGTTACTACCAGGCTGAGAGTGGCTTGGATAAGGTGGGTCTTGTGTTGCTTTACCACTACGGGTTGTTACAGAATTCAGGCCTACCTAGTTTTGATTTGGGGTTGGTAAAATAGGTGGCTGTTGTTGAAATCCCACATAAGATGTCGAAGCTTCCATCCCCTCAGGTGGGCTTGGCTCAGATTTGGGTTCATAACGTGCCTCTGGTTCAGCACGTTATTCGAATTCTGTAGAGGTTGTGAACAGACTGTGCCAGGTTGCCGAGAATTAGCCATCTAGTCGAGCTAGTTGCGAACCTCTGTGATCTTATCCTTGTGCTATTTTTGCATAGCCACATTCGTCTTCTGAATGTCAGCCAGAGTCTGAAGCATAAGAGTCATTTGATCTGTTTAGGTTGGCCTAGATTGATAGGTACGGTTGGGTCGAGGCTAAGGCGGCTGATAAGGACAAGGGGCTTGTGGATGGGGCTGATATGGTGGTCTTTGATTCTAATTATTTCCTGCCCATAGGAAGTTGGGATGATTGTACCATCTAGAGTTATAGGTATTAGAGAATGGGTCATTCTGGATGGTGTTGAGGTCCTCGCAGGTCTAAGGAACCTTAGGAAAGTCATAATACGAGGGTTCAGAGTTCCCCCAACTAGAGTAAATTGGATCGGAGTTTCCTCCGATCCTAGAGTCAGAAGGGGGTGGATACGAGTCCATCCCCTAAGAAGATCGATGATAGATGTTATGCACAGCTTCCCTCCCAAGAGGTGGCTGTGCAAATGGGTTTTGCGTAGAGGTGGCTTGCTGCAGATGTCGAGTCAGCTCATCCACCTTCTTCTCGATGATAGAGACCTTGTCTAACCGACTGGCCATCAATTTCAAGTCGATGGATGTGGACAGGCCTTGTGTCTCATGTGCTCCCCTTGGACTCATCGATGCGCGGGCATTCATCCAATCGAATAAGCCCATGGAGTCATTATTGATGGAGTTCTCGCACATATTCTCGAGAATCTCCCACACAGTGTCTTCGTGTTGACCCATGATATTCCCTCCGCAGGTTGCATTGACGAATAGGTAGATATCTTCACGGAGTCCCTGGTAAAAAGACAGGACTTGTTCCCATTTAGGAACTCCGCGATGGGGGCACTTCCGCATGAGATCCAAGAAACGGTCCCATGCTTCATGAAGAGGTTCTCTAGATTGCTGGGTGAAGTGTGTGATCTGGTGGCGTAAGGCATTCGTCCGACCAACTGGGAAGAACTTCTTCAAGAATTCGGATTACAGTTCAACCCATGTGTTGGTTAGATGCATCTGAGTCTGATACCAATGCGCTGCCTTGTCCATGAGAGAAAAGGAAAACATCTTCATAAGAAGAATATCCCGATTTTGTACATCTGACCCGAAGGTCTGGGCCAGATGTTTGAGTTGTTTGATGTGCTAGAAGGGATCCTCAGAATTAAGCCTATGAAACTTTGGAATAGCATGAATCATGTTGGGCTTGAGTTCAAAATCAAGGCCTCCAACTGGGATTTGGACTCAAGGTTCGATTGCCACTGGAGCGGGATTGTAGTGATCTCGCATCATAAGACGCTGCGGCAGGTTTACAAAGTTTTGAAATAGATCATTCAGGCGCTGGGGTTGGTTTTCAAGATTGTTCTCTTCTTCTACTGGTTGTGCCATGATGATGGAAGAAGAATTTGGTTCTGATGAATCAGAGGAGATGTTTATGTGGTGGGGTTGCTGCATAAACACGGACGTCAAGGCTTGGCCTCGGTGGAAGTGAATCGCTAAAGGAGGTCTTAAGGATGGTCTTAAGGACCTCCTCCCAAACATACACTGATGGTTTGGATGAGGGTAGAATGTGTTGGACCCAATCAAGACACCCAAAAATTTGGATGACAATAGAGGTTCGGGGTGGATGATACCCCTTAGTCAGAAAAGCCGTCCACTTGAGAAATACCTAGGCAACCAGAGAGGGAGAGTCCCGCAAAGACCCCTACATGGTAGAAAGTCCCCACAAGTTATAGGGTTTCCCTTACCCGACCTCTCTTGTCACTGATATTCCAGGTAGACTAGAATGGGGACTTTGACCTCTTAAGTCTACCACTTTTATTTAAGAGTAAAGGTTCTTAGGATTCCACTTGAACTTTAGATGTTTTGAGTGCAAAAGTGACCTAATTTCAATGTTGGTTGACCCAACAAGAGGTCAACTTCACCTAGTTGTCCTTTGAGATGCTTTAGGTCCTTTCTTTTAAGATTCAAGTGAAATTAAGAGCTTGAATTTTAGGGTTTCTCTTGAATGAGTCTTTTCAATCAAGGTTTAGGCATACCTCTTTTTGGAATAGTTGATTCTTGCTTAGAAAGATGTGTCTCTAAAAATCCTAAATTGGAATCCTTAATTTGGCTCTAATTTTGGTCCAATTTAGTTGCCTAAAATATGGTATCTAGGGCTCAATCAAGAAGGTGGTAGCCCTAGTTACCTTAAATGGATGCACAAATCAATGTTTGTTGTTGAAATCAAAATCAGGCAACTTTGGTGACTTAGCTAAATATGCAAAGCAGGTAGCCCTAATTGATTTTTATCTTATTTTTCCTTTTCAGAATGAGGGGATTAAGAGAAAGGGCTAATCAGAGATTACCTGCCCCGGGTGTGTTTGTTGTGAGGTCGTCTTCTTTTGAATCTTCTCCCCTGACACAATCACAACAAAAGAGATATATCAAGTTAGTATCAAATCAAAAATTGTGATCAAGATTTCTAAATCGCCCATTGCTCCCAGGCAACGACGCCAAAATGTTTAACGGGCGAGATCAATGTTTTGAAATCGATGTGTCGTAGTATAGTTGAAATCGCTCGAAAATAAATAAATTTTATTACTTGAAGTTTTAAATCCAAGGTCGAACATAGGAAGCAAATTGGGGTTTAAAAATCAAGAGCACAACTTTAAAAT
Organism: Thalassia testudinum; assembly: GCA_037157565.1. Lineage (NCBI taxonomy): Eukaryota > Viridiplantae > Streptophyta > Magnoliopsida > Alismatales > Hydrocharitaceae > Thalassia > Thalassia testudinum. Next base: position 73,723,180 of record JAZHRO010000024.1, on the reverse strand, counting down.
TGAATATAATATGCAGTGGAAATCAGAGTTATAGTGCAAAAATGTAAATGTGAACATTAGATATCAATGTATATGAAGAGCATAAAAAATGGGCATCTGATTGGAAATCAGACGTCTTAAACTTGTGATTGCTGCAATGATATTTCTGATCTTTCTCTATGGCTGGCTTTCTTCCTTCTTCTTCTTTTCTTTTCTTTGTGCCTGTGCCTTTGCTTCTTTTACCTTTGGCTTCTTCTTCTTCTCCTTCTTCGCTTTCACTTTCTTCAGCCCTTCAGCTTCTTCCTCTTTCTCGCTTAGGCTCGCTCTCCTAGAGCCGCTACTCGAGTAATAGGGTCGGGTGTGCGCCCGGGACCAGGCCCACTGGCGTGCAGTGGTGGGCGAGGAGTGCAGGTCGGGTATACGGGTCAGGCTAGGTCTACGGGAATCGGGTCACAGACGAGGCAGTGAGAGGGCGAGTGGGACCTCACCCCGTGGACAGGAAGCGATAAGCCGTATTCACTTTTTCTTATTATTTCGCTGCGCCTGCTCACAATATTCCGAGGTGGGACTAAATGTCCTTTTAGTCCCACCTTCTTTCGCGCGCGTTTGCAGCAGGAGACCTCCTTGATTACAGTAGCTATGGGGTCTTCGAAGCCAATCACTCGTCTAGAGTTGTGCGAAAAGGGATTCCGCACACCTAGGGCGATTCACCTGGAGTGGAGAGACCTGGAGGAGGCTTGCAAGCAAGCTCCTTGCGTGCGACAATGGCGGTGGAGATGCCTACACCTGTCAATAAGAAAACAGCCTCGCGGCCTCGTCAAAAAGCTTAGACAGCTTCGCCGAGACACGGCGAATGTAGTTTGGGGGTTGGTGTGGCGTGGGGTGGCCAAAGTGTGCGTGCCTAGGGCACCCTATGTGCGTGAACATAGGTGTGTTCGAGGGGAGTTCTGGGGGTGTGGCCCGGTGAGTGGAGCGAGGGTTTAGGATTAGTGAGGTGTGGCGACGGTTATGGGGTGGTTGGCGAGGTGGATGGAAGCGTAGAGCGGCAGTGACGCCACGTCGGAGGTCTGGCCGGAGATGAAGAAAGTAAGGGTGATAGCATGCATCGAGGGGCGTTTGCAAGAATAAAAGAGAGAAAAATGATGAGAATAGAGAGAGGAGTTAGCTGTGTGTAGGGAGATGAAGGGGGATGCAGAGAAGGTGGCCGGTTCGTATTGCTGTCGCCGGAGACGAAGCACTCGGTGGAGGAGGACGACGATGATGAAGGGGCTACAGGGGCATCGGTTGGTGCGGTGCGATGCGGACGAAGAGGAGGAAGAGAACCCTACCACTAGTATTATGGTAGAGCGATGAGGGAAAGAGAGGGAGGTCGCCGAAGCTTGCTGAGTCACTGGCCAGAGGGGGAAGAGACGAACTAGAGGGTTTCTCTGGCCAATTTCAAGCTTGAAGGATGTGGAGGGATTTGGGCGTGCTTTTATAGGCCCTGAAGGAAGGTTTTATACTTGGAAGCCAAGCTTCCAAGCATGGCAACCTCGTCGGAGAAGGAAGGTCGAATGAGACCCGAATCTCTCATGCATTCGCATGAGAGATTGGGTGCCAAATCGAGCTTGGAATTGTGTTCAAACCAGAGGAGATTTCTCAGAGAATCTCCCTTTCAATTTTGAAGGGGATTCTCTGAGGAATCAAAGAGATCTTTCCCTCGAAACCTCGCCGAAGTAGGATTCCCTCTGCTATAATGGTGAAGGGACCTATTTGCAAAGAACGAATACAAAGATAGGGGGATTTCTATAGGAGTTTTCAAAAGTTAGGGGTAGAAATGTAATTGGATTGGACCTGTTTGCAAAGTAGGTTAAGGTGAATTCCCCTTAGGTCCAAATTTTTGTACAAGCCTAATTTGGACCTAAGGAATCCAATGGTGAAGTTGAATTTTGGGTTTAACTACATTTACTGGGAAATTTATCAAAAAATCCAATTTAGGGCAAACATTTGATTGAGACCCCAATTTAGGTCAAAATAGGTTCTAAGGGGCAAATTGAATGTTATAAACCCTATAGAATATTTTTCCATGATTTTTGGAGGGTTTAGGTAAATTTTATCCTGAGCAGAACCTTGTTAAATTAAGTGGGTCTATTTTAGTGTTACATGAAGTCATTTAATTCCTAGAATTCACATGAACCCTTTTCTGTTTGAACCAACCCACTTTTTATCTTGTTAAGACCATTTGACCTGTGTTTAGCCCATGAGAAAACCCATTGTTGCACTGCATTGGTAAAATTACAGTTTTACCCCTTATTTCTTCTTCTCTCGGAATGGTTATTCATTAAGTTAGGACCTCCAGTTGGTTTTGTAGGAGCTTTTTTTCGCTTTTCTGGGTCAAAATGAGCTTGTTAGGGCTCATGATGGTGTTCCCATCAGGCTTATTCGACCGGACGAATGCCCGCATATCGACGAATCCAAGGGGAGCACATGAGATGTTGGGTCTGTCTCCATCTGTCGACTTGGAATTGATGGCCAGTCGTTTAGACATGGTCTCTATCATTGAGAAGAAGGTGGATGAGCTAACTCGACATCTGCAGCGAGCCACCTCTGTGCAAAACCCGTTTACACATCTGCCCTCTGGGAGGAAAGCTGTGCATAACATCTATCACTGATCTTCTCAGGGGATGGACCCGTATCCACCCCCGTCAGACTTTAGGATTGGAGGAAACTCCGATCCTGCATACTCTAGTTAGGGGAAATTTGAGCCCTCATACTCTAACTTGTATGAGGTTCCTCATACCTGCGAGGACCTCAACGCCATCCAGAATGACCCATTCACTAATACCTATAACTCTGGATGGCGGAATCATCCCAATTTCCTGTGGACGGGAAATATTCAGAATCAGAGCTCACCATATCAATCCCATCCACAAGCTCCTCGTCCATTTCAGCCACCTCAACCTCAGCAAAACCCCACCTATCAATCTGGGCCAACTCAGACAGATCAAATGACCCTCATCCTTTAAACTCTGGCTGACATTCAAAAGACGAATGTGGCTATCCAGAAGCAGCACAAAGATGAGATCACAGAGGTTCGTAATCAACTCACCCAGATGGAGAATTCCTGCCATCCTGGCACACTCCCTTCGCAACCTCTGTCGAATCTGAATAACGTGTCAAACCAGAGGCGCGTTATGAACCCAAATCCAAGCCAAGCCCCCATAATTTATCAGGTCCCTTCTGTTCTATCGCCCGACGGGATGGAAGCTTCGACATCATATGCTGGATTTCAGCAGTAGCCACCTATTTTACCCACACCAAACCAAAACCTGGTAGGACTAAATTCAGTTACAACTCGTAGTGGCAAAGCAACACAAGACCCACCTTACGCAAGCCACTTTCAACTTGGTAGTGCTAACCCAAGCCCTAGGATAGTTATCTAGGACACCCCTGTCCCAAATCAAGAACCTAGACCTATGCTAGAGGAACCATCCAGGGTTCCATTTCCTGAGGCCTTGACCAAGGGAAAGAGGACAAACAAACCTATAGCACCTGAGGAGGACCTGGTCAAGATCTTTGAACAGGTCCAGATAAACATCCCCTTGATGGATGCAATTCACCACATATAAGCTTATGCATGATTTCTGAAAGACGTGTGTACACCTAAGCATAAGCCACGAACCAAAAGTAGGAGCCCAATCGTATTGTCAGAGCAAGCCAGCTCTGTAATTTTAAGCAAAGTCCCACCTAAGGCAAAAGACCTAGGTACTCCCCTGATTTCCTGTACAATTGGTGATATCCAATTTGATAGAGCTTTATTGGATCTAGGAGCCTCCATAAACCTAATACCTACATCCCTACTTGATCATCATGAGGAATCTAATCTTACACCAACAGAGGTGACATTACAGTTGGCAGGTCGATCTATTAAGTCACCTAAAGGAGTTCTTAAGGATGTCATTGTTCAGGTTTGGGATTTCTATTTCCCGGTGCACTTCGTAGTCTTGGATATGGATGCTCCAGAAATTCGAGGAATACACCAATTATACTAGGGAGACCCTTTCTGGCCACTCCTAGGGCCAACATAAATTGTGAGGAGGGCCAAATTGAACTGAAATTTGGGAACCAAATATTAAAGATTGACATCTTTAAGGCCCAACAAGGGATTAATTGCGGTGTTATAGAACAGATATGTGATATCAAGGCTATGGTTGATGATCCATATATTGAGGAAGACCTGACTACTTCTGATCAACCATACGAGGATCAAAACCCGCAATCAGAGGAGTCCGAACTTGACCTAGACACACCCATAACTCCCTCCCTTGCTCCTGACACACACCCTAAAGCCCGCTACTGCTGGTAACCCTATCTTGGAACTCAAGCCTCTCCTCGAGAATCTGAGGTACATCTTTTTAGGCTCCAATCAGACATTTCCTGTGATTATCAATTCCAGACTCACACCTGATTAGGAATCCCGTCTGATTACTATTCTCCAGCAACATCGAAGAGCCATTAGATGGACTCTTGATGATTTGAGTGGCATTAGCCCCGCTTACTGCACACACCTCATCTATACTGAAGAGGGCACACGACCTTCCCGTGAAATGCAGAGACATCTGAATCCTAATCTGCAGGAGGTTATGAAAAAAGAGATCATCAAGTGGTTAGATGCTGGGATCATCACCTAATCTTCGACAGTCAGTGGGTGAGTCCAATCCAGGTTATGCCTAAGAAGGTATGACTCACTGTGATCACGACTGAAACCAGAGAAATCATATCGACCCATGTGGAAAATTCGTGGATAGTCTGCATTGATTACTGAGGGCTCAATACCTCTGCAAAGAAGGATCATTTCCCACTACCGTTTATTGATCAAATCCTCAAGAAACTAGTGGGAAATAGGTTCTACTTTTTGGACGGGTACTCTGGTTATAACCAGGTGGCAATCCATCCTATGGACCAAGAAAAGACCACTTTCACTTGCCCCTTTGGAATGTACGCATTCCGAAGGATGCCGTTCAGTCTCTGCAATGCACCCGCTACTTTTCAGCGATGCATGCTTGCCATATTCTCAAATATGGTAGGTGATTATCTAGAAGTCTTCATGGATGACTTTTCAGTGTTTGGCAAATCATTTGACAATTGCCTCCTACACTTGGTCCAAATCCTCAGGCGGTGCATTGATGTGAATCTGGTTCTTTCTTGGGAAAAGAGCCATTTCATGGTGCCTGAAGGAATTGTCCTAGGACATCTCATATCAGAAAAAGGCATCCATGTCGATAGAGCCAAGGTGAATCTGATTTCCAAACTCCCTATGTCTAGCTTAATCAAGGACATCCGATCTTTTCTAGGGCACGTCGATTTTACTGTCGATTCATTCTTGATTTCTCAAAGATCGTGTACCCACTGACCACTCTACTATCTAAGGATGTTCCTTTTGAAATCTCCAAGGAATGCACTCAAGCATTTGAGATCCTACGTGATCGAGTTACCCAAGCTCCGATCCTACAATCCCCGGATTAGTCTCAACCCTTTCAGATCATGTGCAATGCATCTGATTTTGCTGTAGGAGCGATACTTGGGCAGAAAATTGATGGGAAACCTGTGGTCATCTACTATGCTAGCAAGACACTTGACAAGGCTCAGCGTAACTACACAGTTACTGAGAAAAAGCTGCTAACCATAGTATTTGCCCTAGAAAAATTCAGATCGTATCTTCTGGGTTCCCGTGTTATCATTTACTCTGATCACAAAGCTGTGAGGCGTCTCCTTGCTAAGAAGGACGCGAAACCTTGACTAATCCACTGGATCTTACTGTTGCAAGAATTTGACCTCGAGATTCGCGACAAGGTGGAAAAAAAGAATGTGGTAGCTGATCACCCGTCCTGCCTTCCTTCTGATATTATTGACCCTTCCGGACCCATTACGAAACATTTTCCGGATGAGCACCTCCTGACTATCAGTACAGGGCTTCCATGGTTTGCTGATCTAGTAAACAACCTAGCATCACATCAGATCCCGTTCATTTAGCCGAAGGCCAAGAAGGACAAATTGCTTTCCGATGCCAAGTATTACTTCTGGGAAGACCCATATCTCTTCTGCATTGGTTCTTATCAAATCATTTGACGATGTGTCTCAGAAGCGGAAATACAGGGCATCTTGTCCTTCTGCCATGACTAGGCATGCGGTGGACACTTCTCAAGTCATAAAATCGCAACAAAAGTCCTCCAATGTAGCTTCTATTGTCCCACTATTTTCAAAGATGCATACAATCACTGTAGGGCATGCACTCGTTGGCAGACCTTAGACAACATGAGCCACCGTGATATGATGCCCTTACAGCCGATTCTCGTATGCGAAATCTTCGACGTCTGGGGAATTGATTTTATGGGACCCTTTCTTGTTTCAGATGGCTTTGAGTACATTGTACTCACTGTTGACTACGTGTCCAAATGGATTGAAGCCATTCTGACCCGAACCAATGATCATAAGGTGGTTATTAAATTTATTCATCAGAACATCTTTTCTTAGTTCAGGATTCCATGTGCTATAATCTCTGATGGAGGGACCCATTTCACTAATGCCCAGTTCAGGTCACTAATGACCAAATACGGGGTGTCACACCGAATCTTTACTCCTTATCACCCCCAAATTAATGGTTTAGCTGAGCTATCAAATCGAGAGATCAAGAAAATCCTCCAGGTCATTGTTCGACCTGATAGGAAAGATTGGTCATCCCGACTTCCAGAAGCTTTGTGGGCTTATAGGACCACCCACAAAATCCAATTAGGTATGTCTCCCTTCAGATTGGTGTATGGGAAGGCATGTCACCTCCTTATCGAATTGGAGCACACAGCCTATTGGGCAGTACGGAACTGCAATCTATATCTTTCTAAGGCTGGAACCTACAGAAAGCTTCAAATAGGCGAGATCGATGAATTACGCCATGACACATATGAGAACTCGCGAATTTACAAAGAGTAGGTTAAGGCCTTTCACGACAAGCACATATCCAGAAAGATCTTTCACCTTGGTCAAAAGTCCTACTCTTTGATGCCAAGCTCAAACTATTCCTAGGAAAACTCAAATCAAAATGGAACAGACCTTACCTCGTCTGACGAATCTTTGGAAATGGAGCTATCGAGATCAGTCCACCCAGCCATGATTCAGAACCTTTTGTTGTGAACGGTCAGAGACTCAAACCGTTCATTGACCTTACCAACACAAATTTGGCTGAGACATCCTTTATCCTCCATTCTCCTTGAGCCCATTGTGCCCAGCCGATGGCATAAAACTTAGCACTTAACGGGAGGTAACCCGTCATTTTTGAAAAACCTGAAACCTTTCTTGATATTCCAATGTTGAATTCATATTGCACTTTAGGGTTCATCATTAGAACAGCCGACCCCACCTCAGGTACCCGTACCTGAGCTTAAAATCATCCGCAAACAATTATCTCGACCAGTTTGCCCACCCAGAACCTGTTCTAATGAATGAGCTAAGTTGAACTCAAACCCACCTAATCTATAATGGGGACATTGCAAATCGTAATCATGGGGGGTATGGAAATGCAAAATGCAGTGAAAACCAACTCCCAAGAAAAGGTTTCATCAAAAAAATCACATATTCCAAAAATACCAAAAAAATGAAAAAATTCTTGAAAAAGAACAAAAAATGAGAGAGAAAATTTTGAGGCCATACAAATCTTGAGGAGAAAAAAGTGAAAAGCAAAAACTGTCAAAAAGGAGCACAAGTTGAAAAGAAAAAGAAACGAGATAGTCATTAGTAAGAAATTAAGGGATTAACTGAGTTCTAGACCATATCAAGAAAAAGAAAATGAAAGGCAAAAAGTGCTAATAAAATACAGAAGAGATTAATAGGAATGCTGATTTTAGGCCTCTTGGGCTATACTCTTAGGCTTAATAATTCAAGTATCCGCTAAGATCTGGATAGTCCTTAAGAGGTTAGGGAAAATGCAAAACTTAAGTATTAGGTCTAAGGCTTAGGTTGTATTCGGCCTCGTTAACTGACCTCTGGTTTGCGGTACTCAGTAACCTAAGCACCCGAATTCGCACACAGTCTGGTTCAGTGAGCATAAGTATCAAAATCATGCAAATGCATTTAAATCACTATGAAAAAGTCGCCTAGATTAGGAGAGGCTGATCAACACAAGTTGATTCGGATGAGTTCCCGACGCAGATGCACAATAACATATCATCTTGTTGGTGCTTGTTGGTGCTTGTCTCCTAGGATATCTACATATCCTACTGGGGGCATATAAGCACCCTGTGCTGGTTTAGATGCCATGGGAGGCATTATCACAAAATGTCGATTGCCAGGGTCTGGACATAGCCACAAAATGCCATGGGCGGGATTATCTTGAAATCTCGAAAGGCAGGGTTATGGGGGTTGCCATGGGTAGTGCTATCTTGAAGCATCGATTGCAAGGGACTCTTCGAGGATTGATGATGGGAACTAGGAATCCGTTACAAATCGTGTTGTGAAGCTAATCCAAAGCTAGAAATAGAAAGAAAAGAGAGAGAAAACTCTCCAAAAAGAAAATTCCTTTGTCTCTCTCTTACAAAAAAAATGCATTGCAAACTGAATCGAGGCTAAAATATGTTACAAGCATGGGTGCTTTAATCGTGGAGTCCAACGAACCATATGATAGTTCTGTGGGCCTTAAAAACCTTCGCAACAGACTGAGGTTAGAGCTGGTCAAGTCCAGATCTTGGTTGGTACTTGAGTACCTCTAGGCCTACTATTGGCATTCTAACCAAATCTATAGAAGAAAGCACACATCACAATTTTGAGCATCAAAAGGATTACATGGTCTAGAATCAAAGTTAAAAGCTTAAAATTTTGCTAAGGGACTAGAAAAAGCTAGGCATGGGGGTATGATGGGAACATCATCATGAGCCCTAACTAGCTCATTTTGACCCAATGAAGAGAACAAAAGCTCCTACATAACCAACTGAAGGTTCTAATTCACTGCACAACCATTATGAAAGTAAAATAAGAAACTAGGGTTAAAATTGTAATTTTACCATTGCAGTACAACCACGAGTTTTCCCAAGGGATAAACATAGGTAAATTGGTCTTAACAAGATAATAAGTGGGTTGGATCAGATATGAATTAAATGACTTCTTAAAATCTTAAAACAGACCCACTTGATTAAAAATGGTTTTGGTCAGGATAAAATCCACTTAAACCCTCTAAAAATCATAGAAAAATATTCTCTATGGTTTAGAACTTCAATTTGGCCATTGGAACCCATCTTGACCTAGAATGGGGTCTTAGACAGATATTTGCCCTAAATTAGATTTTTGCATAAATTTCCCAGTCAAATATGGTCAAACCCACAATCTAACTTTACCATTGGATTCCTTAGGTCCAAATTAGGTTCGTACCAAAATTTGGACCCAAGATGAATTTTCCTTGACATAGTTTGCAAAAAGGTCCAACGTGACTACAATTCTACCCCTAACTTTCAAAAACCCTTACAAACAGCCCCATATCTTCTTCATCGTTTTCGTAATTAGGTCCCTCCACCATTATAGTGGAGGAATCCTACTCCAGCAAGCTTTGAAAGGAGAGTTCTCCTTAATTGCTCAGAGGATCTCCAAAATTGGAAGGGAGATTCTTTGAGAAAATCCCTCCAATCTAAACCCATCTTTGATCCCAGATTCTTTCTCAATCTCTCATGTAAACACATGAGAGACATGGCTATCCTAACGGATTCCAACTCCAGCGAGCTTTCCCCTAACCGACCTTCACAACTCTATTTAAAGAGCTCAGACCCCTCCGATCACCCCAAGCTTGAAATTTAACTGGTTCTCCCTATATTCCTCTCTCCCTTGCTGGCCACAATCTCCGCAAGCTCTGGAGGTTTCTCCCTCACTCACTCATCGCCCAACCAGAATACCAGTGGTCAGGCTATCTTCCTCTCCATCCTCCGCGTCGTGCAACACCGGTTGACGTCGCCTCTGCCCCGTCTTTGCCACCGCCTCATCTACAGAGCTTTGTCTTCCCTACGGCCAACAGCCATACCAACGTGGGTCCCCTATCCCTTTCATCCCTTAAAAGTAGGTCTTTCGACTCTCTCTCTCTCCCACTTTCTTTCCCTTTCTTTATTTCTCAAAAACACCCACTGACGCCACTGACCACCGTCACCTTCTCCACCTCCGACGATACCTCCGACGAGGTGCTCCCGTTGCTCCTTACCTCCATCCACCTCGCCAACCACCCTATGACCTCCGCCTCGACTCCCTGATCACATCCCTTCACTCCAATCTCTCCATCTACCACCCAAGCACCCCACCAAACACACCCACACTTACACCCACAGTAAGCCATAGACATGCCAGCACAGCCACCTTCTCTCCTCGCCACGACCACCATTCCATTTGCCGTGCCTCGGAGACCATGCTGAACGTTTTAATGTGGTCATAAGGCCCTTGTTCTTGACTTCATGTCTCCAGCCACCAGCCACCATTACTGCCGAGCTTGAAGCTACGCTTCAGGCACTACTGTTCCAGGTGATAGTCCCAGGCGGTGTGGACTTGACGTGCGCACGCATCTAGGGTCTTTGTTGGAGTCGAATGCCCTTGCAGCCTCACCAATTGAGGAAGCCATCTGCTGCTGCGGCGCACGGAAGAAAGGTGGGACATTTAGTCCCACCTCAGAAGTGGAAAGCTACCAGACGTCGCATAAATTGATTTTGTGTTAGAGGCTCTTCGCCTCCAACACTGAGGGTGAGGTCCTCCTCCCCCCCTCTCACGGACTAGTCCGCAACACCTAATATGTAGACCTGGCCACGACCCAACTACCCAACCTATCCACTCCTCGCTCACCACACACGCTGGTGAGCTTGGACCCGGGTCTACGTTAGGTCCGATTACCTGACCGGTTAAAGGTTCTGGGAGAGCGGCTCTGAAATAGAAAAGAGAAGAAGAGACAAGAGAGCTATGTAGGGGAAGGGGGGTTTTGCCCTGGAGAGTTTGTCTCGACACTTAGTCGAATTCAAAAAAAGTGCAGGGCTGAAAGAAGAAGGGAAGGAGAAGACTGAGAAGAAAGAAGCTAAAGAAGAAGAAGAAGAGGAGGACCGCAGGGCTTAAGGCAAGGCAAAGAAGAGAAAGGGAAGGAAGACGACAGAGAAAGAAAAGAAGGAAGAAGAAGGAGAAGAGGAAGGCAGAAGACAAAGAAAGCTAAAGAGAAAAGAGAAGGATAGCAGAAAACTAAGGAAGAAGAAAAAGGAAGGAGAAGGCAAAGAAGAGAAAGAGAAGCTATCAGGCACTTTAAGTCATCTGATTAAAGAATCAGATGATAGATTTTAGCCTCATTGCATATTTTTACATTGAATCTTTTGGTGATATTGTAGGAGTATTTGGTGATCAACATTACCATTTTACTCCCAAATTTTTACACTCTGATACTGCAATTATTGCAATTTCTTTCAGTATAAATTGTGATCTTGATTTTTAAATACCAATTTCCTCCCTGTGTTCGACCTCAGAAATCTTTTCGAGTAATAAAATTATATCTATTTTGAACGCTTTTTCGGCTATACTACAATGCAATACTTTTAAATACCTATTCAGCGCTCTCAACAATGACCTAGATGCGAATTTGTTCTTCCTCCTCCACTATAAAAGGACCTACCCACCACCATTCCAAACCATCTCTTCCTTTCTTCACCTCACCACGTCCAAGGCTCTAGAGAGAGCTTGTCCCAAGCTTGGGATGCCCCTCTAGAGTAGAACCAAACATTTTCCCGCCTCTCATCCCACTTCGTGGAGCATCCCGTGGCTGTCTTCTCACCTCCCTTTGGGAAGAAGGTCCTTCCTGCGACGTTGTCCTACCCCGCCCTCCATCCTCGTTCGTCCCGCTTCTCACCACCTTCCTCCAGGCGTCGTCAGAGTGAGTCATCCTCCGAGCGACCGTCGGAGGGGATTTCTCTCACCTCATTATATCTTTTTATGCTTTTGTAGTGTAGATTTTCCACTTTCGTAGTGTAACAAACATCCATTTATAAATAGATGATTGTTTCTCTCTCTTTCTCTCTCGCTCTCTTATATTGTTGCAAGTAGATTAGCTAGAAGTCATCGAACTGATCTCTTGCTTGCTAAAAACTAAAAAAATTGGAAAAGATAAAAACAACAAAAACAAATAAAAGTGAAGCGAGGATTTTTATAAAATCAAACGTTCGCCTCCCTGTGTTCGACCCAAGACTCACTTTTCGAGTTTCGGTTATAAATTTTATTTGATAGATACATTTTGCAAGCTACGACGACGAGTCTCCAAACCCTCATTTTAATTCGCGAAGCATGCCTAAATCATTTTTGCACCGTTGCTGAGGAGGCAACGCTCTTTGGTATTTCTCACGTTTTTCTGACTTAACTTTTTTAGCTCACTTTGCTCCTTTCTTTCTGTGATTACAGGTACCTTTCCAAGGTGAGCCAAAGTGGATAGATTGGAGTAAAGTGCGATTAAAGAGTTTTGTAAGTTTATCCCCACCACCCCCACCTTAGTTTTCATTCCATAACCTAATAAGTTAAACCCAAATCAACTTAGGTGCTTTTTATAAATCCTAGAACAGATCTAGTTGTTTGTTTGCCACCTACACTCATCTCACCCCCGTATATATATAAAAAAAAAAATACTCTTCTCTTCTGTGATTTTCTGAAAGAGACACACATTAACACCCACAACTCTCGACTTAAGGCACACTACTCCACTCTAATTCTACCGGTTAATCGAGATCTTACCTGTGGACCCGGTACACTTAATCCAACACACAAATAAGGGAGTAGACATTTTGAATAGGTTAAACATCTTGTGTGCTTTAATTAAGTGGTGCAACAAGTCGATTGCTTGAGCTGTTTGGGCCGCACCACTCAAATTAAAAGCGATCCATCAGTAGCTTGCCACTTGGGGCTGATCTTTAGGGATGAAAGATGAGAACCTCATCATGAGCCCAAACTAGCTCATTTTGACATGAGAAAGTGAATAAAAGCTCCTACATAACCTAAAGGAAGGCCTAATTCAAGGGATTACTGTTCTGGGAGGAAAGCATCAAATAAAGGGTAAAATTGTAATTTTACCATTGCAGTACATCAACGAAAATTCTTATGGGCTAAACATAGGTCAATTGGACTTAATAAGAGGAAAGGTAGAATGGTTCAGTTAGAAAAGGGTTATTTAAGAATTAAATGACATTCTGTAAACCTAAAACAAATCCACTTAATGTCACAAGGTTTTGATCAGGATAAAAGTCAACTAAACCTCTAAAATTCATGGAACAATATCCCTTAGGGCTTAAAACCATCAATTTGGCTGTTGGAATCTATTTTGACCTAGATTGGGGTTCAAGCTCATTATTTGACCTCATTTAGGCTTTTGTGCAAAATGTCCCATCAAACATGGTCAAACCTAACATCTAACTTTGCTATTGGATTCCTCAGGTCCAAATTAGGTTTGTACCAAAATTTGGGCCTAAGGGAAGGTCATCTTGACTTACTTTGCAAAATAGTCCACCCAATTACACTTTGACCCCAAGCTTTAGAAAATCCTTGCACAGACCCCCTATCTTCCTCGCCACTCTTTGCATTCAGGTCCCTCCGCCATTACAGCAGAGGAATCCTACTCCTGTGAGGATTTGAGGAGGATTTCTCCCTGAATCCTTAGAGATCTCCCAGATTTGGAAGGGAGATTCTCTGAGGAATTCCATACCGTCTGAAGGTGATCCCAAGAGCGGATTTGCATCCAATCTCTTGTGCGAGGATTGGGTATCTCCTGCACCTTCCTACTCCGGCGAGATCTTTGTGCTTGGAGGCTTGCCTTTCAAGCAGAAAGGGCTCGATTAGCAGCTGTAAAAGGACCCCCAGTCCTTGCTGCATCTTCCAAGCTTGATTTGGCCACGGATACGCTCTCAATTTCTCCCTCCCTCGTCTCCGGCCAACTACCGGCAAGCTCCGACGATCCCTCCTCCCTCTTCTCGTCGCTTTGCCACCATACCAGTGGCAAAGTTATCTTCGTCTTGCTCCTCCGCATCGCACTGTACCCGCGCGTGCCTCTCCGACCCCTTCCTAGTTGCTGTCATCCTCACCTCAGGGCCTTCTTCCCCGACAATGGCACATATGCGCTGCTCGTCCCCTTTGCCTCCCCTTCGTCTAGCTACGCACAGATAAGTCCCCTTCTCCTACTCTTCATTTTCCCTCATTCAATTTCGTAAAATACCCCTCGATAGCCACTATCCACCTCCGTCTCCCTCATCTCCGGCCGACCACTGGCGAGGCGAATCCATCACTCCCCCACTCCACATGCCTCGCCAGCTACCTCATCACCTTCCCCATCACTCACTGATCATCCTCTTCCCCTTCACCAACCGCCACACATGCCCTACACCCTAACCCGATACACGCACCTTCACGGCCATAGAGCGACCTAGGCACGCACGCCTAGGCCGTCCCGCGGCCAACCAACCACCATCTCACCTTCGCTGTGACACAGTGAAGCTTCCAAAGGCATTTGACAGGGCTGCGAGGCCATATTCGTGCATTTCAGGTTTGAGCCTCTGCCACCATTAGCGAAGGTGTGAAGCAGCAAGCTTGCGTGCTCCAGGTCATTCCACTCCTGACAGTAGCGTCCCAAGTGTGCGGAACCCTCCTGCGAACCTTTTGCAGCTGTCAATCAAAGGAATCAATGACTATAGCTGCCTCAATTGGACGAGACTCCTTCTTGCAGGCACGCGAAGAAGCGGGTGGGACTTTAGTCCCAACTCAGAAACGGTGGGCGTAGGTGAGTCATTTTTGTTGTTTTTGTATTTTCTTCTTAATGCCTCAAGTAACATGGGGTGAGGTCCCTCACCTATGCCCCCGCCTAATCCGCGACCCACACCTACGCAGACCTGGCCGACCCGTTTACCCTACACTCCTCGTGCACCACCCACACCGGTGCGCCTGGACCTGGACATGCGTAACCCGACCTGTATACTTGATTGGCTGGCTCTGGGTGAGCAAAGAGAGAAATAGAGAGAGCGATGTGGGGGAGTGTAGGGGTAGGTTTTGCTTTGTGCTGTGCAGGGAAAGGAAGAAGAAATAGCTGAGGAAGTGAAGGCATGCTAAGGGCAGACGCTTGAAGAAAGGACTTAGAAGCTAAAGTTAGGAGCGGCTAAGGAAGAAGCTAAGGAAGGCCTGAAGGCAAAGGTAGAAGGAAAGAAAGAGGAAAAGCAAAGGCAAAGAAGAAATTGAAGACAATGGTAGAGAAGGAAGAGGCTGAAGAAAGAAGGAAGGAGAATCAAATGCAAAGGAAAGCTAAGGAAACAAGAGAAGAAAAAGAAGAAAGAAGAAGGCAGAAGAAGAAGAGTGGCCGCAGAGAAAGAGAAAGGAGAGAGAAAGAAGAAGCCAAAGTCAGAAATCAAAAGAAGAATAGAGAAAGCACTATAGCATCAAATACTTAAGACGTCTAATTTTTACATCAGATGTCCATCTTTATATTTTTGAGCTTCTCTACACATTGATATCACTTTTGCTTTATAGCTTTGATTGGTCATTGCATTTTATAAAGTTGGAAGTTGTGATTCTAGTTTTTAAATACCAATTTGCTCCCTGTGCTCGACCTCGGATACCTAGGTTTTTGAGTAATAAATTCTTATTTGTTTTCGAGGCGATTTCATTTATACTACAACAAACATCTTTTAAAACCTCGATTTTGCCCCATTAAGATTTTTGGTGCCGTTGTCGGGGAGCAACAGGCATTTTAGAAGCTTTGATCACAACCTCTGATTCAGTACTAACTTAATCTCTCTCTCTTGCTGTGTTTGTTTCAGGGTAAGAAAAGGAAAGAAAAATAGCCGCACAACAACCACGCTAAGGAACAGGAAAACTTTCATTAGCCCTCTCTCTTAATCCCCCTAAAGTCAGAAAAGGAAAACAAAGAAAAATCAATCTAGGGCTACTTGCTTCCATATTTAGTAATTCACCAAAGTTGCCTGATTTTCATTTCAACACATTTTGAATTGCACATCCAATTAAGGTAACTAGGGCTAAAACCTTCTTGATTGGGCCCTAGATACCATTTTTGAGGCAACTAAAGTGGACCAAATAGAGCCAACCTAAGGATTTCAGTCTAGGGTTTTAGAGACACATATTCTCTTAAGAAAAGAATTAAAAATTTTCAAATAGAGGTGTGCCTAAGCCTTGTTTGAAGAGATTTATCCAAGGGAAACCCTAAGCAAATCAAGCTCTTAATTCACTTGAACCCCAAAAGAAATAACCTAAAAGCTCTCAAAGGAACAAAGAGGTGAAGTTTATCCTTTGGGTCAACCAACCTTAAAATTAGGTCACATTTTGCACTCAAAAGACCTAAAGTTCAAGTGGAACCCTAAGCACCTTGATCTTAATTAAAAAAGGTAGACTTAAGAGGTCAAGGTCCCTATTATGGTCTACCTGGAATCTCAGTGACAAGAGAGGTCGGGTGGGGGAAACCCTGTAACTCATGGGGATGCTCTACCGTGTAGGGGTCATTGCGGGACTCTCCCTCTCTGGCTGCCCAGGTATTTTTCAGGTGGACGGCCTTTCTGACTAAGGGGTATCATCCGCCCCGAACCTCTATAGTCACCCAACATTTTTTGGGTGTCTCGATTGGGTCTGGCACATTCTGATCTCATCAAATCCTTCAGTGCATGTTTGGTAGGAGGTCCTTAAGACCATCCTTAAGACCTCCTTTAGAAATCCACTCCCGTCAAGGCCAAGCCTCGATGCCCTTGTTTGTGCAACAACCCTACCACATAGATCTTTCCTCTGATTCAGAACCAAGTTCTCCTTCTTCCATCATGGCACAACCCATTGAAGAAGAGAACAATATTGAGCACCAACTTTAGCACCTAAATGATCTCTTCCAAAACTTTGTAAACCCGCCACAGCGTCCTATGATGCGAGATCACTATAATCCCGCTGCGGTGGCAATCAAGCCTCGAGTCCGAATCCCGGCTGGAGGTCCTGATTTTGAACTCAAGCCTAATATGATTCATGCCATACCAAAATTCCATGGGCTTAACTTCGAGGATCCATTCCAACACATTAAGCAGCTCAAACATCTAGCCTAGACCTTCGGGTCAGATGCACAAAACCGGGATATTCTACTCATGAAGACGTTTTCTTTCTCCCTCATGGACAAGGATGCTCATTGGTATCAAACTCAGACTCGTCCGATCAACACATGGGATGAACTTCAGACTGAATTTTTGAAGAAGTTCTTCCACGTTGATCGGACAAATGCCTTGCGCCATCAGATCACTCATTTCACTCAACAATCAGGAGAACCTCTTCATGTGGCATGGGATCGATTCTTAGATCTCATGCGAAAGTGCCCCCATCATGGAGTTCCTAAATGGGAACAAGTCCAGTCTATTTACCAGGGACTCCGTGAAGACATTTGATTATTCGTCAATACAACCTACGAAGGAAACATCATGGGTCAACATGAGGACACGGTGTGGGAGATTCTCGAAAATATGTGCAAGAACTCCATCAATAATGACTCCATGGGCTTATTTGACCGGACGAATGCCCACGCATCAACGAATCTTAGGGGAGCACATGAGACGCAAGACCTGTCCACATTCGTCGACTTGGAACTGATGGCCAGTCGGTTGGACGAGGTCTCTATCATAGAAAAGAAGGTGGATGAGCTGACTTGACATCTGCAACAAGCCACCTCTGCACAGAACTCATTCGCACAGCCACCACTCGCAAGGAAACCTATCACCGATCTTCTCAGGGGATGGACCCGTATCCACCCCCGTCTGACTCTCGGACCAGAGGGACCTCCGATCCATTCTATTCTGGTTGGAGGAACTCTGAACCCTCGTACTCTGACTTTCCTGAGGCTCCTCAGATCTACAAGGACCTCAACGCCATCCAGAATGACCCATTCTCCAATACCTACAACCCTTGATGGCAAAATCATACCAACTTCTAGTGGGCAGGAAATTCTCAGAATCAGACCACCTTATCAACCCCATCCACAAGCTCCTCATCCATATCAGCTGCCTCAACCTCAGCCCAATCCCACCTATCAATCTGGGCCAAACCAGGATCAAATGACTCTTATCCTTCAAGCACTAGCTGACATTCAGAAGACGAATGCGGCAATGCAGAAACAGCACAAGGACGAGATCACAGAGGTTCGCAATCAACTCACCCAGATGGTGAATTCCCACCAACCTAGCACCCTTCCTTTGCAACCTCTGCCAAACCCAAATAACATGCTGACCCAGAGGCGCATTATGAACCCAAATCCAGGTCACACACATATGATTTATCAAGCCCCTTCTACTCCATCACCCGACGGGGTGGAAGCTTCGACATCTTATGCAGGATTTCAGCAGTAGCCACCCATCTTACCAAACCCAAACCAAAACCAGGCAGTATTAAACTCCGTAACAACTCGTAGTGGTAAAGCAACCCAAGACCCACATTATCCAAACCACTCCAAGCCTGGTAATAACCTAAGCCCTAGGATAGTTATCCAGGATACCCCTAGCCCAGAACAAGAACCTGGACCTATTCTAGAGGAACCAACCAAGGTTTCATTTCCCAAGGCCTTGACCAAGGGAAAAAGAATAACCAAACCCATGGCTCCTGAGGAAGATCTGGTCAAGCTCTTTGAACAGGTCCAGATAAACATCCCCTTAATGGATGCAATCCACCATGTACCAGCTTATGCACAATTTCTAAAAGACGTGTGTACACCCAAGCGTAAGCTGCGAACCAAAAGTGGGAGTCCAATCATACTGTCAGAGCAAGCCAGCTCTGTAATCTTGAGTAAACTCCCACCTAAGGCTAAAGGCCTAGGTACTCCCCTGATTTTGTGTAAAATTGGTGATACCCAATTTGACAAAGCCTTGCTAGACCTAGGTGCCTCCATAAAACTAATACGTACATCCCTCCTTGACCACCTTGAAGAGTCCGAGCTTACACCGACAGAGGTGACATTGCAATTAGCCGATCAATCCATCAAGTCACTTAAAGGAATACTCGAGGATGTCATTGTTAGGGTATGGGATTTCTACTTCCCGCTGGATTTCATAGTTCTAGATATGGATGCACCTGAGAACACAAGGGATACACCGATTATATTAGGGTGACCTTTTCTGGCCACTACTAGGGACAACATAAACTGCAAGGAGGGCCAAATAGAATTAAAATTTGCGAATCAAACTCTAAAGATTGACATCTTTAAAGCTGAACAAGGGATTAATTACGGTGTTATAGAGCAAATATGTGATATCAAAGCCGTGGTTGACGAATCACATTTCAAGGACAACCTGATTATCCTCGATCAACCATCAGAAGATCAAAACCTACAAACAGAGGAGTCTAAACCTGATCTAGACACACCCATGACTCCTACCCTTGTACCTGATACACACCCTGAACTGCCCGCTACTGCTGATAATCCCGTCCCGGAACTTAAGCCCCTTCCTGATCATCTGAAGTACGTCTTTTTGGGTTCTAATCAGATGTTTCCTATGATTATCAACTCTCGACTCACACTTGACCAGGAATCCCGTCTGATTACTGTTCTCTAGCAACATCGTAGAGCCATTGGATGGACTCTCGATGACTTGACTGGAATAAGCCCCTCTTATTGCACACATCGAATCTGCACAGAAGAGGGTGCATGACCTTCACGAGAAATGCAGAGACGTTTAAACCCTAATCTGCAGGAGGTCGTGAAAAAGGAGATCATTAAGTGGTTAGATGTAGGGATCATCTACCTGATCTCCGACAGTCGCTGGGTGAGTCCAATCCAGGTTGTGCCTAAAAAGGATGGACTCACCAT
Source organism: Thalassia testudinum (assembly GCA_037157565.1). NCBI lineage: Eukaryota > Viridiplantae > Streptophyta > Magnoliopsida > Alismatales > Hydrocharitaceae > Thalassia > Thalassia testudinum. The sequence goes on along the minus strand of JAZHRO010000024.1, from coordinate 73,703,370 downwards.
CATCACAATTGAAATCAGAGAGGTCATACCGACCCGAATAGCTAACTTGTGGAGAGTCTGCATTGATTACAGAAGACTCAATTCCTCCACGAAGAAGGATCATTTCCCACTACCGTTTATTGATCAGATCCTCGAGAAACTAGCAGGAAATAGTTTTTGCTTTCTTGATGGGACTCCGGTTATAACCAAGTGGCAATCCATCCAGAGGACCAAGAAAAGACCACGTTCACCTACCCCTTTGGGACTTACACGTTCCGAAGGATGCCATTCGGTCTCTGCAATGTACCCGTGACTTTTCAGCGGTGCATGCTTGTGGGTGATTACCTGGAAGTCTTCATGGATGACTTTTCAATTTTTGGAGCATCATTTGACGATTTCCTCCAGCACTTGGTCCAAATACTCAGGCGGTGCATTGACGTGAATCTGGTTCTTTCCTGGGAAAAGAGCAATTTCATGGTGCCTGAGGGAATCGTCCTGGGACATCTGATTTCAGAGAAAGGCATCCAAGTCGATCGAGCCAAGGTTAACTTGATTTCTAAACTCCCTATGCCTAGTTCGATCAAGGACATCCGATCTTTTCTAGGGCACGTCGATTTTTATCGTCGATTTATCCCTAATTTTTCAAAAATTACACGCCCCCTGACTACTCTTCTATCCAAGGATGTACTGATAACGAAATGCGCGTGATTTGTAAAAGCAGGTTTTTAACGTCGTTGTAACACGCGAATCCGCTTACACTTTTAAAATTTATATCCTAGATAGGGGAGTATCTAGGGTCGTCCAAGGAGGCCAAATGTTTGCAATAGTGATTCTCTTGCTTGGAATATAATCTCAACTTTCTTTTTAATATTTTTCAATATGTAAATTTTTTTTGTATTTTGAAAAGATGAGGGCAAACTGCAGATTGTAGCGAAAAGAACTAACACCTACAAATGATTAACTAAAATCTAAAAGATAGAAATATCTTCTTCCTGAGCTCACTCTAGGCAAGTGGAGGCCTAGAGTAATTAGGAAGAAGAGGTGAAACAAGTGCTAGAACCAAAACAAACAACTGCAATAAAAAAAACTAAAAGAAGGCAAATTTGATTGAGTAGAATGAGTGTTCTTTTCAAGGACAAGTAGAGGAATGCTTCTACTAGAATTAAATAGTCTAAAAGCAAGAAAAGAAACACAAATCCTCTTGTAACAATGGTGAAGAAGGTTGTCTTCTTGCTTCAAGCCTAGCTACTCCTTGGCTTGAAAAGAGGGCTTCCTTCTTCTCCTTCCTTGAGAGCTCCTCCAAGGTGGAAGCTACCACCTTTAATGCTCTCTCCAAGGGGTGGGCGTGCACCACCCTCAAAAACTCCTTCAAGGTGGCGTGACCACCTTCAAGATCTCCTCCAAGATCTTCCTTGCCTGGCTTCTCCTTTGGCTGGCGTGACCCAAGAGAAAAGGGAAGAGGGGAAGGCACCAAGGGGACAGAATATCCCCTTAATCTTCTTCTTCTTCTTCTCTCTTGGATGTGGGCTTCTTGGTGGAATATGAGAGTGAAATTGCTAGCCAAGGATGGCTTGAATGGTGGTGGGTAGTGGTCTTTTTATAGGGTAGGATGGGGGGTTAAGGTGCCCCTTGAAATGGAGGGCTAGGATGGAAGAATGGAGGTGGTTGGTGATCCTATGGCTAAGTAGAGTTGGCACCAACCCAAGAGGTGTTAAAGGGGTAGTTATGGTGGTGTTGGTGTATTTTGGTGGTGGAGAGACACCACCATGTTGGCGCCAACATGGGGTCTTCTAGAAAGGGGGTTAGGTGGATGGTGGAGATGGGTTCAATGGGGATTGTGTGGTGGAGATGAGGGGAGATTTTGGAGGGAAAAGTGGCACCATTAAGGGGTGGTTATGGGTAGTTTTTGGCGCCACTTTTAGGTGTCTTTTGGAGGTGGTGGGTAGGTTAGGTTGGTGCCAAGTAGGTTAGCTTATGTGGAGCTTAGGTGGAGCTAGTTGGGTGGAGTTGGTAGGTGGGTTTTTGGGGTGGTATAAGCCAAGGAAGTTGGAGCATAGCTAAGCTAAGCTAAGCTAGCTTAGCTAATGGAGGAGTAGAGGAGAAGGTAATGGAGCTAGGGTTTAGAGGAAGGAGCTGAGGAGGAGAAGTCTGGAACTGAAATTTGGAGCTGGCTGTTGCTGAAGAGGTTGGCATGGAGCTATTCTAGCTGGCTTAGCTCGCTAGTTCTTTGCTAGCTACTAAGCCGAGCTAAGGTAAGCTAGCTTCTACCATAATGAGCTAAGGTGAGCTGGGTCTGGTGCTCCCGGGGAGAATCAAGCTGGTTGAGGCAGCTAAGGTAGCTTAGCTCAACTGAGTTGAGCTAAGCTGAGTCCCCGGGAGCTGGACTTGAGCTTCCTGAGCTGGGATGAGTTCTTCTTCAGCTGGCTGGAGCTGAGTGGAGCTGGATGTAGCTGGATCTGAGCTGGGGTGAACTCCTGTCAACTTTGCTGAGCTAGCTAGAGCTCCCTGTGAACTAGTGGGAGCTGAGATGAGCTAGACTCAGCTAAGTTGAGCTGGATCTGAGCTGACTTGAGCTAGGGTGAGCTAAGGTGAACTCTCTTGAACTGCCATCCAGCTGTGATTAGCTGAATGGAGCTGGGATGAGCTAACCCTAGTTCAAGTAAGCTAGGTTCCAGCTATGGTGAGCTGGATCAAGCTGGGTTCCAACTAGTCTAGGCTTCTCCTTCACCATTTTCCTTCTTGAGTGCTAGGGTTTTAGGGATCTGTGCATCTGTATATCCCTAACACTCACAAAAACACATTAAAACAACAATAAAAAATGCAATGCATGCCTATCCTAATTTATGCCTAAATGCAACCCAAAAACCCGTTTACGGAGTAAAATCCTAAGAGCTAGGTTAGTTTTAAAGCATAAAGATGACGATAAGCTAGCGTTTATCACACCCCCATGCTTATCTTTTGCTAGTCTCTTAGCAAAACATTAATTTTTTGGAAAACTGAATTTTTGGGAAATCTAATTTTTTTGACTTTTGAGGAGAAAAAGAGATTAAGGGGCCTTGGTAGATTAAAACACAGGAGGTACGGGATTTGTTGAAGATAAACATCAGGATTTATTTTTGGATCCAACCATTAGATAGAACGGGATCAATATATCCTCCAGAAAATTCACAAATTAACTCCTCGTTAATTCAGATGACTTGAAATGTTTGTTTTTAGGATTTTTCTGGCTCATGAATCTGATTCGAAACTTGCAAAATCCTTTAAAACCTTGTGTCTGTGCTTGTGAAAAGCCATCATTTATATGGATGTGTTATTATTATTATTATTATTATTATATATACATATATATTTTTTCCCCCATGCTTATTTTTAGCTTAGTCTTACAACAGATGTGTTGGGATCATCATTCCCGTTACCATTCCTCGAGGGAGCTTTGGTGCCAGTACTTCGGGATAGCACTGTCCATGACACCACCCAGGAGCTCACAACCCCAAAACACGATGCGGTGAAAAGGGGCGCTCCAAGAAAACTCAAGCTCTTGCTCCGACACTATAGATAGAGCACCGTCCAAGATACTTGAGCTGCTAAAATGCGCTTTAATGCTCCATCTAAAGATATGAAATATAGATATAAAGCAGCACCGAGGCGGTAACATGTTGACATCGCATCCTCAAAGAAGGTATTTTCCTTCTTCTCAGCGGTGGGAACTCAAACTAATGACCTGCTTCAGACTTTTACTAAATCCAAACAAGGGAGTTTTTCAAATTTTTAGTTGCTTTTAAGTGTTGGCTTGTGTGTGAAAATTGACACAACAAGTTTCTCGGGAACCACAAGTTTTTGAGTCAAAAACTAAGTCAAATACTTTCCATATTACAAAATAGGATCAAGTCACCTGAACTATCATGAGTTCAGGTGAAATTTTAGAGAAGGATATCTGATCTAGTCTAAAATAGACCCTGGAATTCTAATGATCAGATCCATATCCTCATCCTTAGTTTGTTAAAGATTAAATCCCATTGTACCAGAAGTGAATTTTTCGTCCTTAGTCCTGATTTCAAAATTTTTCCTCAAAAAGTTTTCAATATATATATATATATATATATTTTGGGTATGCAAGTAGGAAATAAATTAAAGAAAATTGCATGTTTTTACGTTTTGAACATTAAAAACACCCCCCCATGCTTAAGATATGCCATGTCCTCATGCATTAGGAGGGAAAAGGAATCACCTTAGTGATGACGGTCAGGTTTAGGATGAACAAAACCTGGAAAAAGAAGAAAAAAAAGGAAAGCAAGAAAATGATGGGTTACCTCCCATCCAGTGCTATCTTTTACGCCATTCAGCCGGGCGTGATGTGCACTAGTGATCAAGGGTGGCTGGCTCAGTAAAATTAAAAGATTCAGATGGAATTTTAGGCGTATGGTCAAAATAGGACTTTAAACGCTGGCCATTGACTTGAAATATCAAATTAGTTTTTGGATCAAAAAGGTCAACAGCACCATATGGATATGTTTTATGGACAATAAAGGGGCCGGTCCATTTAGATTTTAATTTGCCAGGAAAAAGACGTAATCTCACATCAAAAAGCCAAACACGTTGATTAACGTCAAAGTGTTTCCGAACAATATATTTATCGTGAAATTTCTTTGTTCGGTCTTTATAAATCCTCGCATTTTCATAGGAAAAATTACGTAATTCTTCCAATTCAGTTAATTATAATTTTCTATGGTTACCGACATCAGATAAATCCATATTAAGTTGTTTTATTGCCCAAAAAGCCCTATGTTCTAATTCTACCGGGAGATGGCATGCCTTCCCAAAAATCAGACGGAAGGGAGACATGCCAAGCAGAGTTTTAAAAGCGGTACGGTAGGCCCATAAAGCGTCGTCCAATTTGGTGGACCAATCTTTACGGTCGGGCCTAACCGTCTTTTGTAGAATATTTTTAATTTCCCGGTTAGAAACTTCAGCCTGGCCATTAGTTTGGGGGTGATATGGTGTGGAAATTTTATGATTAACCCCGTATTTAGAAAGGAGGTGACGGAATTGTGAGTGGGTGAAATGTGAGCCTCCGTCACTGATAATGGCTTTTGGTATGCCGAATCTTGAGAAAATATTTTTCTTAAGAAATTCGACAACCACACGGTGATCACTTGTGCGGGTGGGTATTGCTTCTATCCATTTAGAAACATAGTCTACTGCGACTAATATATACAAATACCCACCAGAGTTGATGAACGGTCCCATGAAGTCGATGCCCCAAACATCAAAAATTTAAACCTCTAAAATAGGATTAAGGGGCATCATATCCTTTCGAGTCATGTTGCCGATGCTCTGGCAATGCACACAGGACCGAACGAAGTCATGAGCATCTTTGTGCAAGCTGGGCCAATAAAATCCTGCATTAAGGATTTTAGCTGCAGTTTTCTTGCCCGAAAAATGTCCGCCATAGGCCATTGAGTGACAATGTGTTAAGATATCATGGATTTCAGAATCGAGGACACATCGTCGAATGACCTGATCGGCACAAATGCGGAAAAGGTCGGGCTCCTCCCAAAAATAATATTTAATATCAGCAAAGAACTTATCCCATTTTGTTTTTGGCCAATCAGCGGGGATTTGTTCTATTGCTAAGTAGTTTGCGATGGGTGCAAACCAAGGGAGGGTTGTAGTAGCTAAAATACTTTCATCAGGGAACTGATCTGGCGGGGTCATTATGTCATTCGTCATAAGACGAGAGAGATGGTCGACCACTACATTGTGCAATCCCGCCTTATCCTTGATTTCCAGGTCAAATTCCTGGAGCAGCAGAATCCAACGGATAAGGCGGGGTTTCGCATCTTTCTTTGTCAGCAAATATTTAATTGTTGAGTGGTCTGTATAAACAGTGACACGTGACCCCAACAGATAAGATCTAAATTTTTCTAAGGCAAATACAATGGCAAGAAGTTCCTTTTCAATAACCGTGTAATTCCGTTGTGCATCATCAAGGGTTTTGCTAGCATAATAGATCACAACGGGCTTCTTGCCTATTCTTTGCCCTAGAACGGCCCCTACAGCAAAATCTGAGGCGTCTGTCATTAATTCGAAAGGACTAGTCCAGTCAGGTCCCTGCAATATTGGCGCCTCAGTAACCTCTTTCTTCAACCTCAAAAAACTCTCTAGGCACTTATTATTAAAATCAAATGGCTGGTCATTAGTAAGAAGCTGACTTAAAGGCTTGGAGATTTGGGAAAAGTTTTGTATGAATCGACGATAGAAACCCACATGACCCAAAAAGGATCTGATTTGTTTGACAGTAGTGGGCGGTGGGAGCTTAGATATAGCATCTATTTTTGCTTTATCTACCGCGATTCCTTGTTTAGAAATAACACGGCCCAAGACAATACCTTCTTGACCATGAAATGACTTTTTTCCCAGCTGAGGACCAGATTAACTTCTATGCACTTTTGGAGGGTTCTTTCAAGATTTTTGAGGCAATGGTCAAAAGAATCTCCAAAAACAGAGAAGTCATCCATAAAAACTTCTAAACATTCACCTACTAGGTTTGAAAAAATTGCAAGCATGCACCTTTGAAAAGTCGCAGGTGCGTTGCAAAGACCGAAGGGCATTCTTCGGAAAGCAAAGGTTCCGAAGGGGCAGGTGAAAGTTGTTTTGTCCTGGTCCTCAGGATGAACCACTACTTGATTATAGCCGGAATAACCGTCCAAAAAATAGTAAAATTCCCGTCCAGCTAACCGCTCCAAGATTTGATCAATAAAAGGGAGCGGGAAATGATCCTTCTTGGTGGCGGTGTTTAATTTTCGGTAATCTATACACACGCGCCAAGAAGAAGCGGTTCGAGTGGCTATATTTTCCCCATTTTCATTGGTGACAACTGTTAGTCCATCCTTTTTGGGGACAACTTGAGTTGGACTAACCCAGGAGCTGTCAGAAATGGGGTAGATGATATCAGCATCCAGCCACTTAATAATCTCCTTTTTTACCACCTCCTGCATACTAGGATTCAAGCGCCTTTGTGGTTGGCGGGAGGGGCGAGAATCGTCCTCTAAATATATACGATGCGTACAATAGGACGGATGAATGCCTTTAAGATCAGAAAGGGTCCAGCCAAAAGCTTTTTGATATTTACTCAAAACCTGGAGAAGTTTGTGCTCTTGTGCCCCGGTGAGTCCAGAATTTATAATCAGGGGCAGGGTCTGATTTGGACCCAGGAAAACATATTTAAGTGAATCGGACAAAGGTTTTAAGTCCAATTGTAGGCCTGGTTCCGAAAGAGTTTCTGTTTTGTGGGTTAGAGGTGAGGTGAGAGTGAAAGGGTCAGCTGGAATGTTAGCTGGTCGTGTGGTTGAGGTGGAAGGGTGAGAAAAAATAGATTGTTCAGGAACCGTATTTACAGCAAAACAGGAACCTAATTGGGAAATCTGCAATGTTTCCTCCACAATGTTTTCTATTTCTGAATCCGAATCATCAAAGAAATCTGGTTCCTGGAATCGCCTAGAGGCTTGAAAAATGTCTAGGGTTACAGATTCACCGCCACACATGATCTTCATCTTTCCAGAATCACAATCAATATTGGCACGGGCGGTGGCTAAGAATGGTCTTCCAAGAATAATGGGGGCAAACTTAAGTGCTTCAGGTACCTCTATGTCCAGGACTAAAATGTCTACTGCGAATAGACAATCTTTGACCCGGACAAGAACATCTTCAACAATTCCCCTTGGTTTAATCGTAGATCGGTCGGCTAATTGGAGAGTAACCTCAACAGGTTTCAATTCACCGATCTTAAATTCCTCAAAAATAACTGTGGGGATAAGATTAATTGAGGCACCAAGATCCAACAGAGCACGATCAAATGAGGTATCATTAATGATAACTTGGATTAGGGGGGCGCCAGGATCTTTTCTCTTAAGAGGCAGTCGGCTCTGCACAACTGAGCTGACTGTCTTTGGGAGAATCACCTTTCGTAAATTCTTGGGCTGCCTTTTTGGAGTACATAAATCTTTTAAGAATTTTGCATAGGCAGGGATATACATAATAGCATCTAGGATAGGGATATTAATTTCTACTTGCCCAAATAAATCCATTAATTCCTTCTCAGTGGGCTCAGATTTTGTTTTTTTCTTTTTTGAAGAGTGGAGGGCTTGTGGAAATGGGGCAGGGTTGCCCTATTTTGCGTGAATTGGTTCCTGAACAATAGGAGGGGAAGAGTTAATCTGTGTGTCATTAGAGCGGGTTTCTTTAACAGGCAGGGTATTTTGAGTGGTTTTCCCATTCCTCAAGGTAACTGCATTTGCAGTCTGGTTGTTTCTAGGATGAGGACGGGGGGCCTGGCTGTTATTGAAACTCGGCGGATGCTGAGGTGCTGGCTGAATAGGTTGACTGTGATATCCACCTTGGAATTGATTCCTTTGATTGTTTGGGTTGGGCATGGGTTGGGATGGTAAATTCCCAATAGGTCGATGATCAGGAGTAACCTTAACTTGTTGTTGTAAATTGGTAACCATGCGGGTTACTTCTGTCATTTGAGTCTGCATTCCTTGCATAGTTTTCATGACCTGATTATTAATATCATCCTGGGATGGTCCAGGTTGATACAAAGGTTGCCCATAATTCCCAAAATAGTTTTGTTTGGGAAAAGGAATCGGATTCGGGTTTTTCCAGGAGTGATTCGGGTTAGTCCTCCAATTTTGATTGGAAATGTTGGAGGGGTTTCTAAATTGCTCCTAGAGAGCATAAATATTTTCCGAGGTGGAATCAAAAATATTTTGGTCAAAATTCCTGGTTAAATCTTGCAGGAAATCAGCCGGAAATTGTTGGTCAGCAGATGTGGCATCGATATTGTGTAGATTCTCTCTTCGGAGAATGTGTGGGGGGTTAGTGTGTGGAGAGTGGACGTGTGGAGCTTGTTTGTTTGTGAGCTTTTCTTCTATTTTCTTTTGGTGAATTTGCATCTGGTCCAGTCGTTGAGCTAACATATATAAATCATCTTGTGTGACTGGAACAGAGGTGGTTTTGGAGTCAATTTCATGGACTCCGTGTCTGGGGTTTTGTGATCTGCCAAAAGTGTCCATTGAAGTCATGTTAAATGAGTTTTCACTCATTTCTTCAAAGAGAAGATAGGCACTTTCGGCGTCTTTGTTAAGAAAATTTCCCTCACATGAGACATCCACAAATCGTTTTAATTGATCTTCTAATCCGTGATAGAAGATCTGCACTAGCTGCCATTGTGGAATTTCATGGTGGGGACAACTTAGAAGTTCCTGAAATCTTTCCCAGGCTTCATGGAGGGGTTCACCAATTTTTTGTTGAAAGGTCGTTATAGATCTTCTTAATGCATTTGTTCGACCGATCGGAAAAATTTTTTTAAGAAAAGCACTTTTTAATTGGGGCCAGGTGGTAATAGGACGCCCAACTGTTCTAAACCAATGTGATGCTTTGTCTTTGAGAGAGAGAGGAAAGAGTCTCATTAACCACATGTCTTCCTGCACATTGCGGGAACGAGTGGTTTGAGCGAGGACAGTTAATTCCTCGAGATGACAAAACGGGTCCTCTCTTGGAAGACCATGAAAATGCTTGATAAGGTTTAGAATAGCGGGTTTGATTTCGAAATCCCCTTGTGGTATGACCACCCCTGGTCTTTCCTCATAATTGGAAGGATCATAGAAATCCTTAAGAGGAACGACAGGCTGTTGGCGAGGTGGTGGATTTTGTCCTTGATTAGCTAGGTTCGTGACAGTCCTAGCTAGATCTTCTTGATTTTGTTGTAGTCGACCCAAATGGTCGACCATTAATGCAAAGGGATTTGTATTATGGGTTATAATTTGAGGGCCACCTAGCCCTGCTGGTATTTCTGGTTGCTCCAAGTTAGGAAGGTGAGGGAGGGTGGAGTCAGCTTGTGGGTCGGCTGACGGGTTAGAAGTGGAAGCAGAATTTTTTTGACGGCTTCCTGGGTTTTCCATTTTTTTAGAAGACGAGGGGGAAGAAAACAATGATTTCTTGCTGCGGGGGGAGAAATCAGATGGTCCCTCGAGGTGTGGCTTTTGGGACCGTCGCCCGTGCATGCACTACTTGGAAGAAATGGAGGGGAGGAGAAGAGATGGAGATGAGAGAAAGTGTGCAAATCAAACAAACAAACTAGACCTAACTTAAATGTGACTCCCTAATAATAACCTAAGACTTGGTCTATATAGGAAATAAGTAGTCAATAGTGAATACCCGTTCTATCAACAAATCTAGCCAAGTTGCTTAAGGGGAGGTTTGGGCCCAAACGTTGCCCAGGGAAAACCCCAGGTGCTTGTACAAACCCACGCCTGGTCGTTTGACACGGCCCCTCAGCCTGAACACCAGATACAGATGATAGAATTGGTATCAACTAAAGAAAACTTAAGACCTAAATAGCAAGCCTGAGTTGATAAAGCCTTAGGGGTCAAGTTGCTACAAATTTTAATTAGGTCTAGGATGCTATAGTGCACACGGAATGTGGAGGGCGTTTATTGGGTTGTTGCCCTGTTATTTAATTTTTTTTGTGTGTGTGCAGGAATTGGAGAGTGGCTCCAATGAAAATCAAGTTGTCACACAATTTTCTTTTTTGTATTTTTGTCTTTTAGGATTTGATTTAATTGAATGTATTTTAGGGTTTCTTTAATTAAATTTTCAAACAAGTTTGAAAATCCACAATCAAAGGAAAACAAGTTGTATGGGTGATTATATATTTCCTTTGAATTAAGTCTCAAAAGAGAAAGAAAGAAACCCTAAGCCAATTATCCCTAAGACAGAAATTTAACTACCAATGAGTTATTTTTTATGCTTTCAGAATTAAGTAGTGGTCCAAACAAGTCATACAACACCACTACTTTGAATAAAATCAAACAAGGATTCCAGAAAAGATTTTTTTAAGATTTTAGGAGTTCGTTTGATAATTGTTTTGAATTTTTAATTGTACTGGTGTCAAAGTCCAGAAATAATACCTGTGGGTATTATGGACTTTTTAGTATTACCACCGACCTCAGAAAATTCTTGTGATTTTATGTGATGTGTAAAATTTCACAAGGATTCTAGCAAGATAAATTTCAAAAAAATTGGATGAGCATAAAAATTCTAAAAATTCGCGGACAGTAACAAAATAGGAAGATTAGAGGGTGTGACCCCTCTGCAGTCCACGAATTTTTAAAAATTAAACACAAATCCAATTGTTCTGAAATTTGGAACAGATGTTCCTAACTTAATTGGGAATACCTCTATGAAATTTATGATTTTAGGAGGCCTGTGGTGTTAGGAATCAATTTTTCAAGTCTGGAAAAAAATCTAGACCCGAAAAACACAACACCAATACTTACAATGGAGTGGTGCTAAAGAAGCATACAAGCAAACAATGGATTTTATAAGGCACCAGTCCACATAATCAAGTTGTTTGGGATCCTGAAAGCCAAGTTTAATATATTTTTGGTAGTTTTAATTAATTATGTGACCAGAAAGAGGAACCAACCTGAATTTTCGCGGGAAGAAAAGGATCTTTGAGCTCTCGCTTCCAGATTCCTGCCTTCCCACTGTAGTTCCTGCGCACACAAAAAGAAAGAAAGACAAGGGGATGAGATCCACTTCAAACAAGAGAAAATTAAATAATGCAAAACCATGCCTCCCCGGCAACGGCGCCAAAAAGTGATAGCGATTTCACGCGATTTGTTAAAATACGTCGTTGTAACATGTGAATCCGCTTACGCTTTTAAAATTTATATCCTAGATAGGGGAGTATCTAGGGGTCGTCCAAGGAGGCCAAATGCTTGCAATAGTGATTCTCTTGCTTGGAATATAATCTCAACTTTCTTTTTAATATTTTTCAATATGTAAAATTTTTTTGTATTTTGAAAAGACGAGGGCAAACTGCAGATTGTAGCGAAAAGAGCTAACACCTACAAATGATTAACTAAAATCTAAAAGATAGAAATATCTTCTTCCTGAGCTCACTCTAGGCAAGTGGAGGCCTAGAGTAATTAGGAAGAAGAGGTGAAACAAGTGCTAGAACCAAAACAAACAACTGCAATAAAAAAAACTAAAAGAAGGCAATTTTGATTGAGTAGAATGAGTGTTCTTTTCAAGGACAAGTTGAGGAATGCTTCTACTAGAATTAAACAGTATAAAAGCAAGAAAAGAAACACAAATCCTCTTGTAACAATGGTGAAGAAGGTTGTCTTCTTGCTCCAAGCCTAGCTGCTCCTTGGCTTGAAAAGAGGGCTTCCTTCTTCTCCTTCCTTGAGAGCTCCTCCAAGGTGGAAGCTACCACCTTTAATGCTCTCTCCAAGGGGTGGGCGTGCACCACCCTCAAAAACTCCTTCAAGGTGGCGTGACCACCTTCAAGATCTCCTCCAAGATCTTCCTTGCCTGGCTTCTCCTTTGGCTAGCGTGACCCAAGAGAGAAGGGAAGAGGGGAAGGCACCAAGGGGATAGAATATCCCCTTAATCTTCTTCTTCTTCTTCTCTCTTGGACGTGGGCTTCTTGGTGGAATATGAGAGTGAAATTGCTAGCCAAGGATGGCTTGAATGGTGGTGGGTAGTGGTCTTTTTATAGGGTAGGATGGGGGGTTAAGGTGCCCCTTGAAATGGAGGGCTAGGATGGAAGAATGGAGGTGGTTGGTGATCCTATGGCTAAGTAGAGTTGGCGCCAACCCAAGAGGTGTTAAAGGGGTAGTTATGGTGGTGTTGGTGTCTTTTGGTGGTGGAGAGACACCACCATGTTGGCGCCAACATGGGGTCTTCTAGAAGGGGGGTTAGGTGGATGGTGGAGATGGGTTCAATGGGGATTGTGTGGTGGAGATGAGGGGAGATTTTGGAGGGAAAAGTGGCGCCATTAAGGGGTGGTTATGGGTAGTTTTTGGCGCCACTTTTAGGTGTCTTTTGGAGGTGGTGGGTAGGTTAGGTTGGTGCCAAGTAGGTTAGCTTATGTGGAGCTTAGGTGGAGCTAGTTGGGTGGAGTTGGTAGGTGGGTTTTTGGGGTGGTATAAGCCAAGGAAGTTGGAGCATAGCTAAGCTAAGCTAAGCTAGCTTAGCTAATGGAGGAGTAGAGGAGAAGGTAATGGAGCTAGGGTTTAGAGGAAGGAGCTGAGGAGGAGAAGTCTGGAATTGAAATTTGGAGCTGGCTGTTGCTGAAGAGGCTGGCATGGAGCTATTCTAGCTGGCTTAGCTTGCTAGTTCTTTGCTAGCTACTAAGCCGAGCTAAGGTAAGCTAGCTTCTACCATAATGAGCTAAGGTGAGCTGGGTCTGGTGCTCCCGGGGAGAATCAAGCTGGTTGAGGCAGCTAAGGTAGCTTAGCTCAATTGAGTTGAACTAAGCTGAGTTTCCGGGAGCTGGACTTGAGCTTCCTGAGCTGGGATGAGTTCTTCTTCAGCTGGTTGGAGCTGAGTGGAGCTGGATGTAGCTAGATCTGAGCTAGGGTGAACTCCTGTCAACTTAGCTAAGCTAGCTAGAGCTCCCTGTGAACTAGTGGGAGCTGAGATGAGCTAGACTCAGCTAAGTTGAGCTGGATCTGAGCTGACTTGAGCTAGGGTGAGCTAAGGTGAACTCTCTTGAACTGCCATCCAGCTGAGATTAGCTGAATGGAGCTGGGATGAGCTAACCCTAGTTCAAGTAAGCTAGGTTCCAGCTATGCTGAGCTGGATCAAGCTGGGTTCCAACTAGTCTAGGCTTCTCCTTCACCATTTGCCTTCTTGAGTGCTAGGGTTTTAGGGATCTGTGCATCTGTATATCCCTAACACTCACAAAAACACATTAAAATGACAATAAAAAATGCAATGCATGCCTATCCTAATTTATGCCTAAATGCAACCCAAAAACCCGTTTACGGAGTAAAATCCTATGAGCTAGGTTAGTTTTAAAGCATAAAGATGACGATAAACTGGCGTTTATCATGTACCTTTCAAAATCTCCAAGGAATGCACTTAAGCATTTGAGATCCTTTGTGATTGAGTCACCCAAGACCCAATCCTACAGTCCCCTGATTGGTCTCAACCTTTGAGATCATGTGCGATGCATCTGACTTTGCGGTAGGAGCAGTTTTGGGGCAGAAAATCGATGGGAAACCCATGGTCATTTACTACGCTAGCAAAATACTTGATGAGGCTCAGCGTAACCACATGGTTACTGAGAAAGAGTTGCTATCCATAGTATTTGCCCTAGAAAAATTCAGATCATCCCTCCTTGGTTCCCATGTTATCATCTACTCGGATCACACAGCTATGAGGCATCTCCTTGTGAAGAAGGGCGCGAAACCTTGATTAATCCGATGGATCTTGCTGTTGCAAGAATTTGACCTTGTTGAACGCTCGAGTTGTTGTAGTATGAAAATGAAGAACTCGTGTTCAACAAGTAAAATTTATACCGGAATGAAAATCCCAGGTCGAACTCAGGGAGGTGGACATTTGATTTAAAAACATGCGTTTGTTTTATTTATCACGAAGTAAAATAATTGATTAGAAACTATCTAACTATTTAGAATAAATATAAGAGAGAGAGAGAGAGAGTAAGAGAGAGAGAGAATATTACAAATGAAAACTAAAAAGAGATGTAGAATAAACATGGAATTTCATCATCAGAATGGTTGTTCATTACACTATAAAGTGGGAAAATGATTACACTAGAAAGCAGTAATTCTACTCTAGAAAGCAGTAAATATATTCTAGAAAGCAGTGAAAAGAATGGGGAGAGAGATATCCTCCTCGACGGTCGCTTGGAGGATGAGCTCGACGGGATGACGCCTAGACGAAGGAGGACGGAGCAGGAAGAAGGAGGACGAAGCGAAAGAACGGGAACGGGGCAGCACGTCATCATCGTCGTGGGATCCGCTTCTGAAAGGGGACAAAATATTGACTTTATCTCGCAAGAAGCATCCTGGGTGTGGGGCAAGCTTCTCTTGAGCTTTGGAGAGAGAGAAGAGAAGGGATCAGAATTTCATGTGGAGGGGGTCTCCTTTTATAGTTGCAAGGAGTGAGGGCAATTTGGTCATTACAACTCTAAAAACATTAATTCATGACCTTTAGTGACGGATAAAACCGTCGCTAAAGGTCTGAACGTGGACTTCCTGGGCGGCACGCGCGCGCCCGCTCACCTCCTCGTGCGTAACGCACGCGCACATCCGGCTGATCTCAACCATCCGATCGCGAGATTGGACGGCTTAAATCACGCCTTCACCTGCTCCTCAGCGCACGCCCGCCCGCATACAATCCCACGTCACGTGTGGGCATGCGATAGAGCGTGGGGCGGATCGGGCGCCAACAGCTGCTCAATCGCGATCGAGCAGTCGCAGAGCCCGCTGACCCGCACCTCAATTGCCTCTTGCGCAGCCTCGAACCTGCACCAGCGCCTCGCGATAAGGCGTTACCCCGCTGCGTTATGTCGTCGAGATGGTCGCGCAGATGAATTCAGGCGCGTGCATCCACAGTCGTTGGATGCGCATCCAACTGTGGACAAGCGGTGCTTTGATTGAAGAGGAGAAGGTGCGATGGGTGCTTCGGTCGGTTGGGCAGCTGAGATGGTGCCACGTGGTGCCATCTGAGCCATCTAGCTTTTGGATGATGTAGATGGTGCCACGGTTGTCGAATTGAGTCGATTTTCACGCTGTTAGGATGCAATCGTCGATTTGAATCCATCCGTATGGTTGGACTTGTCATTTGAATTGTGGATTCACACCATCTTGGCCCTTGATCTTCTAGGGTTCCCTGGTCTCTATCTGATGCTTCAGATGTCTGATTAGGGCAATCTTGGAGTCATTGAACTCCAATCGTCGCCCTGATCACATCTGTACGGTTGGATCTTCGATCCGAGGCCCTGATAAAAAGTTTTCCCTATCCATGAACATAAAAGGAGACATTTAACCTCCATTTTATTCAATCTACTCTAAATGCAAGATGATGCATGTTATGCAATATTTATAGTATGCAATGCAATCCTATGATTAAGAACATGCACAAATAGACATCTTAAGTAGTGTAAACATGTTTACATCATACCCCCATGCCTATCTTTTGCTAGTCCCTAGCAAATAGTATATGCTATTTATAAAAGAATCAGGTTGGATTATTTAGGTTTGAGTTATTTTCAATCATTAAGAAAATGTCTACTTAAGATTTGAACTTTCAAAGACACAATAGTGCCCGAGTATTTGCCAAAATGCAGACCGCCTTAAGACCTCGCCTTATTCAAAGAAAAATTTCTTTTTCCTCTTTTCTATTTTTTTTGGATTTTCAAGTTTTAGGGTTTAAGAGTGGATTTCTATGGCCATTCAACTCACCCAAGATTTGATGAGAATCCTAAGTTCTAAGCATCTTATTGTGAATGTGATAGACTCATTGACCAACAGTTAAAACGGACTTCGGATTTCTAAGTCTCTAGGTGACCTAAAAAAGAATTCTGCCTAAAGGTGTATCTTTACAACCAGTAGCTTTCTCCCTACCTTTATTTTTTTATGGGGTCAACACAAGGGTGAATCCAGTGTATATCTCCCCGGTATATTATACTTCTCCGCTTCTTCCTAAGTGTCTTGGGAATTTTCAGTGCATTTATTGAGCTGGGTTCTGGACAACCGGTCGATGAGCTATTACCACCGATAACTTGCCAGCCATACTCGTACGGCGTAGTGTGGCTTATTTCTTTTTTTCTTTTCTCCTTTTCTTTTTGATTTTTTTTTTAAGTAGGTGGCTTCCCTGGTCTAAGATTTACCTAAAGGAGCAAAAAGAGAAAGATCCAGTGACTGGGCTCTAGACAACCTACCTATGGGCTGTTACCCACGATAACTTGCTAGCCATATCGCCCTAGAAGGTTCATTAGCTACCCAATTTCCGTTAGAATTGTCGAACGAGTTAGTGACAAGATAGTGTGTAGATGCTTAAAACTCAAAATTCCCACAAATCATAGGGTGGGTTGATAAGTCGTGTACTTATCATCCAAAGTTATTTACTCCTATTAAAATAGAATTTAGGTTGGTGAGGACTCGAAAAACAAATCCACATTTTAGTGGATACACGGGCTGATTAAGTCCAAAGACCTGAAGGGTCTTTGTGTTCAAATCATAATGTAGTATTTCCTAAGATTGAAAATTTTCTTAAACCCAAGTTCTTTTCCCTAATTCCATTTTTTTTTAATAAAATAAATCTACGGAGCTGACGAATAAATTCAGAGATGAATATCCACCCCCCCATGCCTATCTAATGCAATGTCCTCATTGTATTAAAAAGACATAAAATAGAGTGGAATAGAGTAGAAAGCACCTGAATTGCCTGAATGTCAAGTCCGCTTCGAGATATAAACTAAAAAGAACTGTATACGTGCTGAATTTAGTGCCTTCAGCTAGGCACACTATACAAAGAAGAGAAATAAAGTATTCATAGGTGCAGGTCAGAATCAGAATAAACATAAGAATCCCCTGACCTATCAGTAGATGTCCACAAATGTGAACCAGATTGTGGTGCAGACCCATACCCCATAATTGAGAATATCTCAAGTTCTGGATAAAAATTACCCAAAACTTAAAATCAGTATGCACGCAGGGTCCGGCCTACAATTTATGAGGATGTAACCCAAGACCAAAAAGTCAGGTTACAGAGAATTCAAGCTCAAAAAGATAATCATTGAATGTGTGCTTGGGTTTGACATCCTCAGAACAAATGTCGTAAGGGTCCTGGTTTGATGGTTTCAGCTTAATAGGAACCCTTCGACATAGTCTTTTACTTCCTCCAGAACTTCTTCCCAAATCAAAATTTCCAAGCTCCTATCCTCATTCAAAATGTCAAAATCCGGAACCTCCTACATATTAATCACCCCATTTGAAATCTCCAAGTCTAAATGATGTGGCTGAATCAGAATTTACTTAGGTCTAATTATCTCAGAAATAGAATCATCGATAAGCTCAACGGGGTGTAACTGACAATCAGGGCATTGAATTGAATCCTCTAGAAAAAGCGATTCTGGATCCGTAATGTGAGCCCCAATAAGATCAGTTTCCTCAATTATTGGGCTATCAAATGATCTATCAGATTCCTCAGGCCCAATCGTCTCACAGAAATTGTGTTTTGTAAACTCGCGTGAGACTTCGCAAATTGAATCTTCACCATTAGAATCAAAGAAATCAAGATCCGTATTAATGTATGCCCCGAAATCATCTGTCACTTTCTAATCCATGAAGACATACGCTTCCTCGTACCCCGACTCAAGGATCTCAGGTGAAGAAATCAGATCATCCTTAATTGGTTGCTCTAATTTAATCTGGTCAGCCTCGTAACATGTGTCCCCCCCAACAGGTGCCTGAACGAGGTCTGAAATTAGCTCTCCTGAAGAGGGTTCATCCTGGGAATCATCCCACGATTGAATCAAAGAGACCACAAATCTCATCCTCAATTTTGCTAACTTCCCAAGTATAAACTCACCCGGGTTCTTATCCTTAACATCCTGGAGCCAATGCAACAAATACTTGCTCAAATAGTCAATCATTTCAATCAGGGGCTCCAATCTTTCAGTGCAAGGTATTGACTGAACTTATAAAGTTTGTATGATATTCCTCAAGTTAGCCAGAACCTTATCTTGAACCTGGTTACCCTGAACCAAATGAGTTGGTTCAAGGTTGGGCGGGTTTGGGATCAGTGCAGGGGAGTTAACGAATTGAGATTCGTTATACCGTTCCTGATAATAGATCATTTCAGATTGTTCAAAAGGTGGTGATGACCTAAAGGCAGTGTAATCAGAGGATGGGTAAGGATTGGTGTATCCTTCTTGATTGTAGATCGTATTAGGTTGTTCATAAAAGGGTGATGATCTATAATCGATGTGGCTCTGAGAAGGATAGAAATCACAATGATAGTGTTTAGGGTTATACCCTAAACATGGAGGTCCGGAACTGTATCCCCAATTCGAATTATCCCAACTAACTGATGGTTGATTACAGTACGAGTCGAGATAATCGTCATGTTGAGGATAACTCAAAACAGGAGGGAAAGAGTGGGAATGCGTGTAATATGTGGAAGGATTCATGAGAGACGAGAGGAAGAAAGGCACCCTGCAATACAAATAATCAAACATGTCCTTAAGTGGGCCAGCCTAAAGACCTACAGACTCCGAAAACCCATCTTGAGATAGAGAAACGATTTGATCTACTTCTGTCTGTTCAATCCAACCAGTTAGAAGAAGGGACTGGGGAGAAGGTTTTTCCTTCAGCTTGTGCCTTCGGTTCCTAGTGTACCCCCCAGCCGCGATCGTTTGATTATGCTCCCCTAGCTAGACATCAGATTGAACAGTAGAAACAGACTAATCGAGAATAATCTCATTCTGGGCTCTGAAGAACGAGTCAAATCCTTAAGGCCAACGTCTACTCTATTTTATTTAGAGCTAGGTTTGAATGTGCTTTGGAATGTGATGGGCCCATTATATAGGTTGTGTCCTTAATGATTTATTGATTTGTGTGTGCATGCACAACCAGTGATTTTCAAGCAAGATTATTTTTGATGTGGTGAATTTTAGAGTTCAAATCTTGCTTAGTAGCTTTTAAGATTCAACTTTAGGTATTTTCAAATAAGTTTTATTGGCACACCAGGTTTTGAAAGCACAGGTGAAGATGTTTTCCTTTGAAACTTAAAAAGAATGTGGAGTGCCTGGTAAATCCCTAAGGGTTGAATCTAATTGGCAGCTACTTGATGAGTTGATTTTAATTGAAGTGGTGTGGCCCAATCAACTCAAACAATTGCCCTGTTGTGCCACTTAATTAGGCACACAAGTGATTACCTAATCTGATTTCTACTCAATTATGTGTTTGAATGTGTGTACCGGCTCCAAAGATCGGTTTGCCGGTTGAGTTTAAAAATCAGATGAGGTTGTGTACCTTTGTGAGATTTTTTTTATTTTTTATTTTTAATGTGGGGGTTGGGGCAGGTGTAGGTGTCAAACAACAAACAATCTAACCTTAGAGTTTGTAAGAACACCTAGATTGATTGATGTTTGTGTTATTATGTGGTGAAATGAAATCTAATGGGTGGGAGGTGGGGAATAACTTACAAAACCTTCCACAGCACTTTACTCCAATCTACCGCTTTTGCTTGTCTCAAAAGAGTACCTGCAATCACAATAAAAAAGGAGAGAAGTGAGGTAAATGATTTGTAAGTTGGAAAAACGTGAAGAAAAAACAAAGACCGTCACCTCCCCGGCAACGGCGCCAAAATGTTGAACATTCGAGAATGGTGCCAAAATGTTCGATCCCCGGCAACTGCGCCAAAATGTTGAACTCTTGAATTGCTACGCTATCGTGTTTCGTTTTGAAAACCTGTCGTTGTAGTATGAGAGCAAAGAACTCGTGTTCAACAAATAAAATTTATACCGGAATGAAAATCCGGGTCGAACTCAGGGAGGCAGACGTCTGATTTAAAAACACGCGTTTGTTTTATTTGTCACGAAGTAAAATAATTGATTAGAAACTATCTAACTATTTACAATAAATATAAGAGAGAGAGTAAGAGGGAGAGAGAATATTATAAATGAAAACCAAAAAGAGATGTAGAATAACCATGGAATTTCATCATCAGAATGATTATTCATTACACTAGAAAGAGGGAAAATAATTACACTAGAAAGCAGTAAATCTACTTTAGAAAGCAGTAAATATATTCTAGAAAGCAGTAAAAAGAATGGAGAGAGAGATATCCTCCTCGATGGTCGCTTGGAGGACCAGCCGGACGGGACGACGCCTAGACAAAGGAGGACGGAGCAGGACGAAGGAGGATGAAGCAAAAGAACAGGAACGGGGCAGCACGTCATCGTCGTCGCGGGATCCGCTTCCGAAATGGGACGAAAAATTGACTTTATCTCGCGAGAAGCATCTCGGGTGTGGGACAAGCTTCTCTTGAGCTTTGGAGAGGGAGAGAAGAGAAGGAAGGGATCAGAATTTCGTATGGAGGGAGTCTCCTTTTATAGTTGCAAGAAGTGACGGCAATTTGGTCATTACAACTCTAAAAACATTAATTCAGGACCTTTAGTGACGGATAAAACCATCGCTAAAGCTCCGAACGTGGCCTTCGTGGGCGACGTGTGCGCGCCCGCTCACCTCTTTGCATGTAATGCATGCGCACGTCTAATTGATCTCAGCCATCCGATCGTGAGATCGGATGGCTTAAATTGCGCCTTCGCACGCTCCTCAGTGCGCGCTCGCCCGCGTACGATCCCGCGTCATGCGCGAGCATGCTATAAAGCGTGGGGCGGATTGGGTGCCTGCAGCCGCTCGATCTCAATCGAGCGGTCGCGAAGCCCGCTCACCCGTGCTTCAATTGCCTCTTGCGCAGGCTCGAACCCGTTCCAGTGCCTCGCAATAAGGCGTTCGCCCGCTACGCTACGTCGTCAAGATGGTCGCGCGGATAAATTCAGGCGCGCACATCCACAGCCATTGGATCTCAGCCGCCCAACCGGTCGAAGCATCCGCCGCACCTTCTCCTCCTCAATCAGAGCACCGCTTCTCCGCCGTTGGATGCGCATCCAACGGCGGAGAAGCGGTGCTCTGATTGAGGAGGAGAAGGTGCGGCAGATGCTTCGACCGGTTGGGCGGCTGAGATGGCGCCACGTGGTGCCATCTAAGCCGTCCATCTTCTGGATGATGTAGATGGTGCCACGGTTGTCAGATTGAGTCGATTTTCGCGTCATTAGGCTGCGATTGTCGAATCCATCGATGTGGTTGGATTTTTCATTTTAAGTGTGGATTTACATCATCTTGGACCTTGATCTTCTAGGGTTCCCCAATCTCTATCTGATGCTACAGATGTCTGATTAGGGCAATCTTGGAGTCATTGAACTCCAATCATCGCCCTGATCACATCTTACGGTTGGATCTTCTATCCGAGGCCCCGATAAAAAGTTTGCCCTGTCCATGAACATAAAAGGAGACAATTAACGTCCATTTTATTCAAACTACTCTAAATGCAAGATGATGCATGTTATGCAATATTTATAGTATGCAATGCAATCCTATGCTTAAGAACATGCATAAATAAACATCTTAAGTAGTGTAAACTTGTTTACATCAGACCTCGAGATTCATGACAAAGTGGGAAAACAGAATGTGGTAGTTGATCACTTGTCCTGCCTTCCTTCTGAGATCATTGACCCTTCCGGACCCATCACGGAACATTTTTCTGATGAGCACCTCCTGACTATCAATATAGGGCTTCCATGGTTTGGTAACATAGTAAACTACTTGGCATCACATCAGATCCCGTCCGATTGGCCGAAGGCCGAGAAGGGCAAATTTCATTCCAATGCCAAGTATTACCTTTGGGAAGACCTGTATCTATTCCGCATTGGTGCAGATCAAATTATCTGACGATGTGTCGCGAAAGAGGAAATTAAAGACATACTCTCTTTCTGTCATGACTAGGCATGCAATGGACATTTTTTAGGACACAAAATCGCATCAAAAGTCCTCCAGTGTGGCTTTTACTGGCCCACAATCTTCAAGGATGCATACAATCACTGTAAGGCATGTACTAGTTGCCAGACCTTAGGCAACATGAGCCATTGTGACTTGAAGCCTTTATAGCCGATTCTAGTATGCAAGATTTTTGACATTTGGGGGATTGATTTTATGGGACCCTTCCCTATCTCGGATGGCTTCGAATACATCTTACTCGTAGTTGACTATGTGTCCAAGTGGATCGAAGCCATTCCAACCCGAACCAATGATCACAAAGTTTCTATCAAATTCATTCATCAAAACATCTTCTCAAGGTTCGGGATTCCACGTGCAATAATTTTCGATGGAGGGACCCATTTCACAAATGCTCAGTTCTGGTCACTGATGACCAAATACAGGGTGTCGCACCGAATCTCTACTCCTCACCACCCCTAGACTAATGGTATAGCTGAGCTATCAAACTGGGAGATCAAGAACATCCTCCATGTTACTGTTCGACCTAACAGGAAGGATTGGTCGTCCCGACTTTCGGAAGCATTATGGGCTTATAGGACCACCCACGAGACCCAATTAGGTATGTCTCCCTTCAGACTAGTGTACGGGAAGGCATGTCACCTCCCCATCAAATTGGAGCATAAAGCCTATTGGGTAGTACGGAATTGCAACTTAGATCTTTCTAAGGCTGGAACCCATAGAAAGCTTCAAATGAGCAAGATCGATGAATTACGCCACGATGCGTATGAGAACTCGCGAATTTACAAAGAACAGGTTAAAGCCTTTCACGACAAGCACATTTCTAGAAAGATCTTTCATCCTGGTCAAAAGGTTCTACTCTTTGATGCCCAACTCAAATTATTTCTAGGAAAACTATGATCTAAATGGATCGAACCCTACCTAGTCCGACAAATCTTTGGAAATGGAGCTGTTGAGATCAGTCCACTCAGCTACGATTCTGAACCCTTCGTCGTGAACTATCAGAGACTCAAACCGTTCATCAACACGACTGATACAAATTTGGCTGAGTTATCCCTTATCCTCCATTCTCCCTGAGCTCATTGCACCCAGCCGATGGCATAAGACTCAGTGCTTAATGGGAGGCAACCCATCATTCTTTGAAAAACCTGAAACTTTTCCTGACATTTCTATGCTGAATTCACATTGTATTTTAGGGTTCATCCATTAGAACAGTCGACTCCACCTCAGGTACCCGTACCCGAGTCTAGAAATCATTCGCAATAGTCACCTCGACCCGTCCACTCACCCAACACCTGTCCAAATGAATGAACTACGCTGAATTCGAACCCACCTAATTTACAATGGGGACATTGCAAATCGTAGGCATGGGGGGGTATGAAGTGCAAAATGTTATGAAAACTCATATCAAGAAAGGTTTCAACAAAAAAATCACATATCACAAAAAACACAAAAAAATTGAAAAATCTTGAAAAAGAACAAAAAAACTGAGGGGGGAGAGAAAACTTTTGGGCTATACAAAAACATGAGCAAAATGACAAAAAGGAGACAAAATGAAAAATGAAAAGAAAAAGAAAAGTCATTAGTAAAAGATTAAAGGATTAACTGAAGTTCTAGACCACATCAAAGAAAAAGAGAATTAAAGAAAAAAAGTGCTAAGGAGACACAAAAGGAGATTAGTAGGAATGTTGACTTTAGGCCTTTTGGGCCAAACTCTTAGGTTTAAAAATTCAAGTATTCGCTAAGATCTGGATAATCTTCAGGAGGTTGGGGAAAATGTGAAGCTTAAGTATTAGGTCTAAGGCTTAGGGAGTATTTGGCCTCGTTAACTGACCTTCAGTTTGCGGGACTCAGTAACCTAAGCACCCCAATCCACACATAGTCTGGTTTAGTGAGCTTAACTATCAAAATCACGCAAAAGCATTTAACTATTCTGAAAAAAGTTGCCTAGATTAGGAGCGGTCGATCAACACAAGTTGATTTGGACGAGTTCTTAGCGCAGAGAGGCGGGAAATTTCCCTCGAAGATGCATAACATATCATCTCCTCGGTACTTGTCTCTTAAGATATCTACATATCCTACCGAGGGCTTGTAAGCACTCTGCTGGTTCAGATACCGTGGGTAGCATTATCAAGAAATGTTGATTGCCATGGTCTAGATACGGCCACGGAACACCATGGGCGGGATTATCTTGAAATCTAGAAAGCCAGGGTTCTGGGGGTTGCCATGGGCGGTGTTATTATGAAGCATTGATTGCCAGGGACCTTTGATGATTGATGATGGGGATGAGGAATCTGATACAGATCGTGTTGAGAAGTCAATCCGAAGCTAGAAATAAAAAGAAAAGAGAGAAAAATCTCCAAACAAATAAATCCCGTCTCTCTCTTACAAAAATGCACTACAAACTGAACCTAGGCTAAAAATGTCTCAAGCATGGGTGCTTTAACCGCAGAGTCCAACGAACCCTAGGATAGTTTCTACGGGCCTTGAAACCTTTGCGGAGGACTGAGGCTAAAGCTGGTTAGGTCCAGATTTTGGTTAGTACTTGAGTACCTCTAGGCCTATTGTCGGCATTCTGATCTAGTCACAAAAGAAACAGAAAAAACACTTATCATAATTGGTGAAAGAAACTCATGGTCTAGAACAGAAGTTAAAACCTTGAAATTTTGCTAAGAGACTAGCAAAAGCTAGGCATGGGGGTATGATGAGAACCTCATCATGAGCTCGAACTAGCTTATTTTGACATGAGAAAGTGAGCAAAAGCTCCTACATAACCTAAAGGAAGGCCTAATTCAAAGGATTACTGTTCTGGGAGGAAAGCATGAAATAAATGGTAAAATTGCAATTTTACCATTGTAGTACATCAACAGGAATTCTCAGGCACTAAACATAGGTCAATTGGACTTAATAAGAGGAAAAGTAGGAAGGTTTAGTTAGAAAAGGGTTATTTAAGAATTAAATGACATTCTGTAAACCTAAAACAAACCCACTTAATGTCACAAGGTTCTGGTTAGGATAAAAATCAACTAAACCCTCTAAAATTCATGGAAAATATCCCCTAGAGCTTAAAACCTTCAATTTGGTCGTTGGAACCTATTTTGACCTAGATTGGGGTCCAAGCTCATTATTTGACGTAATTTAGATTTTTATGCAAAATGTCCCGTTAAACGTGGTCAAACCTAAAATCCAACCTCACCATTGGATTCCTTACGTACAAATTAGATTTCTACCAAAATTTGGGCCTAAGGGAAGGTCATCTTGACCTACTTTGCAAAATAGTCCACTCAATTACATTTTGACCCATTGCTTTTGAAAATCCTTACACAGACCCCCCTATCTTCCTCGCCACTCTTTGCATTCAGATCCCTCCACCATTACATTGGAGGAATCCTACTACAGTGAGGATTTGAGGAAGATTTCACCTTGAATCCTTAGAGATCTCCTCCGAGATTTGGAAGGGAGATTCTCTGAGGAATTCCCTACCGTCTGAACGTGATCCCAAGAGCGGATTTGCATCCAATCTCTTGTGCGATCTCTCGAAAGGATTGGGTATCTCCTGCACCTTCCTACTCCGGTGAGCTCTTTGCACTTGGAGGCTTGCCTTCCAAGCATAAAGGGCTCAGCCAGCAACTATAAAAGGACCCCTGGTCCTTGCTGCATCTTCCAAGCTTGATTTGGCCGTGGATACCCTCTCAATTTCTTCCTCCCACGTCTCCGACAAACTGCCTGCAAGCTCCAGTGATCCCTCCTCCCTCTTCTCGTCGCTCTACCACCATACTAGTGGCAAAGTTATCTTCGTCTTACTCCTCCGCGTCGCGCCGTACCTGCGCACACCTCTTCGACCCCTTCCTCGTCACTGTCATCCTCACCTTAGGGCCTTCTTCACCGACAATGGCACATGCAAGTCGCTCGTCCCCTCTGCCTCCCCTTCATCCAGCTACTCGCAGATAAGTCCCCTTCTCCTACTCTTCATTTTCCCTCATTCAATTTTGTAAAATACCCCTCGATAGCCACTGTCCACCTCCATCTCCCTCATCTCCCACCAACCATCGGCGAGGCAAATCCATCACTCCCCTACTCCACACGCCTCGCCAGCTACCTTATCACCTTCACCATCACTCACTGATCATCCTCTGCCCCTTCACCAACCGCCACACACGCCCTACACCCTCACCTGATACACGCACCTTCACGTCCACAGAGAGACCTAGGCATGCACACCTAGGCCATCCCACAGCCAGCCAACCACTGTCTCACCTTTGCTGTGACATGGTAAAGCTTCCCAAGTTATTTGACAGGGTTGTGAGGCCATATTCGTGCATTTAAGGTTTGAGCCTCCACCACCATTAGAGAAGGCGTGAAGCAGCAAGCTTGTGTGCTCCAAGTCATCCCACTCCAAACAGTAGCGTCCCAAGTGCGCGGAACCCCCCTGCGAACCATTTGCACCTGGCAATCAGAGGCATCAACGACTACAACTGCCTCAATTGGACGAGACTCCTTCCTGCAGGCGCACGAAGAATCGTGTGGGACTTTAGTCCCACCTTAGAAACAGTAGGCGAAGGTGTCATTTTTATTATTTTTGTGTTTTCTTCTTAGCACCTCAAGTAACACGAGGTGAGGTCCCTTGCCCATGCCCCCGCCTCATCCGTGACCCACACCTATGCAGACTTGGCTGACCCGTTTACCCTACACTCCTCGCGCACCACCCACGTTGGTGCGCCTAAACCCAGGCACACGTAACCTGACCCATATACCCGATTGGCTGGCTCAGGGAAAGTGGAGAGAAATAGAGAGAGCAACGTGGGGGACGGTAGGGGTAGGTTTTGCTCTGTGTTGTGCAGGGAAAGGAAGAAGGAGCTGAGGAAGTGAAGGCAAGCTAAGGGCAGACGCTTGAAGAAAGGACTTAGAAGCTGAAGTCAGGAGCAGCTAAGGAAGAAGCTAAGGAAGAACTGAAGGTAAAAGTAGAAGGAAAGAAAGAAGAAAAGCAAAGGCAAAGAAGAAACTGAAGCCAAGGGTAGAGAAAGAAGAGGCTGAAGAAAGAAGAAGGATGGAGAATCCAAGGCAGAGGAAAGCTAAGGAAACAAGAGAAGAAAAATAAGAAAGAAGAAGGCAGAAGAAGAGTGGCCGCAGAGAAAGAGAAAGAAGAGAGAAAGAAGAAGCCAAAGTCAGAAATCAGAAGAAGAAGAATAGAGAAAGCACTATAGCAACAAATACTTAAGACGTCTGATTTTTACATCAGACGTCCATCTTTATATTTTTGAGCTTCTCTACACATTGATATCACTTTTGCTTTATAGCATTGATTGGTCATTGCATTTTATAAAGTTGGAAGTTGGGATTCTAGTTTTCAAACACCAATTTGCTCCTTGTATTCGACCTCGGATACCTAGGTTTTCGAGTAATAAATTCTTATTTGTTTTCGAGATAATTTCATTTATACTACAACGAACATCTTTTAAAACCCCGATTTTTCCCCGTTAACACTGAAGCAGGCACTCCACATTATATTTTTGATTTTTAAAGGAATCCATTATCACCAGTGCTTTCAAAACTTGGAATATTCTACTAAACCTAATTGAACGAACTTAAAGATTAAACCCTAAAAGCTAGTAAACAAGGTTAAACCCTAAAAGACACATCATCAAATAACCTTGGTTGCAAACCCTGGTTGTGCATGCATACACATTTTAACTGATCGTTAAGGGCACAACCCATTAAGGGCCCATCACATTCCAAGAGCATGATCATCCCCAGCCAAATTAAAACTGAGTAGACGTTGGCCTTTAGGATTGATTCGCCCTTCGGGGCTCGGATTAAGATTTTTTCTCGATTAATCTGCTTCTGTTGGTCCATCTGATGTCTAGCTAGGGGAGTAGCATTAAACGATCGTGGCTGGGGGGGTACACTAGGAACCGGAGGAGTAAGTTAATGGAAGAACCTTCTCCTCAGTCCCTCCTTCTAACTGGTTGGATTGACCGGATAAAAGTAGACCAAATCATTTATGATCTCAAGATGGGTCCTGGGAGTCTGTAGGTCTTTAGGCTAACCCACCTAAGGACAGGGTTGATTACTTGTATTGCAGGGCTCCTTTCTCCCTTCTGATTTCCCTCTTACTCCACAATGTATCCTTCCACATCCTACACACATTTCACATCCTATCGTCCCACCACCACTTACCCAAGTTGATTACTATCCCGACTTGACTTGTAATTACCCATCCACTAGTCGGGATAACTTTGATTGGGGATACAAATCCGAACCTCAATGTCTAGGGCCTAACCCTGTGTTGAACGCGGAAAACTATGCGATTAAAGTTGGTTTCGAAAAACTCGTCATTGTAGTGCGATTTGCGAAGAAATTCGTTAACAGATAAATTTATACCGAAATTCTAAGAATTCCGAGTCAAACATAGGGAGGCTACGTCGATCTAAAATCCACGATTATATTTTTTTGTATTTTTTTTTGAAAATGAGATATTTACAATGGAATCGATATAAATAATAAGAGAGAAAGAGAGAGAGCAAACAATCACTTGATATAATCAGAATATTTTTACAAGTAGAAAGCGAGAAATGATTACAACTAGAAAGCGAAAAATCTACTCTAAAAAGCGATTAAAAAGAAGGGAGAGAGATGTTATCCTCCTCGACGAATGCTTGGAGGATGAGTTAGATGGAGTGATGCCTGGAAGATGGAGGACGGAGAGGGAAGAAGGAGGACAAAGCAGGAAGAAGCGGGAATAAGGTAGCATGTCGTCATTGTCGTGGGATCCACTTCTGGAACAGGGGCGAGAAAATTACTCTAGAATAGCATTTCAAGTGTGAGATAAGCTTCTCATGAGCTTTGGAGAGGGAGAGAAGTGAAGGAAGGGATGAAGAAGTGGAGGTCGGGTCTCCTTTTATAGTTGTAGGAATTGAGAGCAAAATTGTCATTTCAAGTTTAAAGCATTAAAATTAGGTCTTTAGTGACAGATTTATCCGTCACTAAAGGTCTGATCGTGACCGACGTACGTGCACCGCGCATGCCTCCTCCTTTGCGGCGTGTAAAACACATACCCATGTTCTTGAAATCTCCCGACCGGATGGCTCAGATTGCTTCTCGCATGCACCTTCATTTGCGCTTAACTGCATGCCCACGTGTAATCGGGCGTGTGCGTTGTGCGTTTGATCATGTGTGGGTGATTGGATGATCTGAGCTGCCCACAACCGATCACGCGGTCATGATTAATCGCTCGCACGCTGCAGATGGCGAGTCGAACGTGCGTTGCGCGCTCGCGCAACGCCACTCGACCGCTGTGCTAGTGGCGCTTCTTTGTTGCGGTTACGATTTAAGCACGCGTGCTTCACGGTCGTTGGATCAAGATCTAATGGCCCAGATCTTGCCTTGCCGTGCCTTCAGAAGATGGGGAGCAGTGCTACGGCCTATTTGGGTAGCTATGATGGCGCCATGTGGTGCCATCATGGTCGTCCATCTTCTGTGACATGTAGAAGGTCCCATGGATGTCGGATTGAGTAGATTTTCACACCATTAGGATGCAATCATCAATTCAAACCCATCCATGCAGTCGGATTTGTCGTCTGAAGTGTGGATTAGCACCATCTTGGCCCTTGATCTTTAGGCTTCCTCAATCTCTATCTGGTGCTACGGATGTCTGATCAGGGCGATCTTAAAGTCATTTAACTCCAATCATTGCCCTGATTAGATCCGTTGGTTGGATCTTCGATTCGAGGCCCCGATTAAAAGTCACCTTAAACCTGACCATAAAAGGAGACAATTACTATACAATTTATATAATTTATGCATAAAAGGAGACAATTATGCATGTTATGTAATATTTACAATGCATGATGTTACTATGACTCTAAGAACATGAATTAATAGACATTTTTGGCTATTTAGATGTATGCACATCACACCCCTATGCCTATCTTTTGCTAGTCCCTAGCAAAAACTACATGCTATTTATAAAAAAATTAGGGTTGGATTACTCAAGCAAAAGTCATTTTTAACATTAAGAAATTTTTACTTAGGACCTAAACTTTCAAAGACACAACAGTGCCTAGGTATCTGCCAAAATGCTGATCGCCTCAAGCCCTCACCTTATTCAAAGAAAGATCTCTTTTTCTCCTTTTTTTTCTTTTCTAATTTTTCTTGGATTTTTGAGTTTAGGGTTACAAAGTGGCTTTCTACGGCTACTCAACCCACCCAAGACTTGATGAGAACCCTAAACTCTAAGCTTCTTTTTGTGAATGTGATAGACTCGTTGATCAACAATCATAATGGACTTCGGGTTTCTATGTCCCTAGGTGACCTTAGAAAGAATTCTACCTAAAGGTGTATCTATACGACCAGTAGCTTTCTCCCTACTTTTCTTTTTATGGGGTTAACATAAGAGTGAATCCAGTGTATATCTCCCTGGCTTATTCTGCTTCTCTGCTTCTTCCTAAGTGTTTTAGGAATTCGACGTGCATTTCTTGAGCTGGGTTCTAGACAACCTACCAATGGGTTGTTACCCACGATAACTTGCCAGCCATACTCGTGAGGTGAAGTGTGGCTTATTTCTTTTCTTTTCTTTTTTTTATTTTTCTCCTTTTCTTTTTCTTTTTCTTTTCTTTTTGAACTTTTTTTTTTAAGTAGGTGGCTTCCCTGGACTAAGATTTACCTAAAGGAAGTAGGAAAAGAATGGTCCAGTGGCTGGGCTCTAGAAACCTATCTATGGCTGTTACCCATGATAACTTGTCAGCCATACCACCCTAGAAGGTTCATTAGCTACCCAATTTCCGTTAAAACCACCGAACAACGAGTCAGTAAAAATAGTGTGTAGATGCTTAGACTTAAAGTTCTCTCAAATCAGAGGGCGGGTTGATAAGTCGTATATTTATCACACAAACTTATTTAATAAAATTGAAATAGAATTCAGGATGGCTATGACTCGATAAACAAATCCACATTTTAGTGTATACCCGGGCTGATTAAGCCCAAAGACCTGAAGGGTCTTAGTGTTCAGATTCTACTGTATTGTTTCCTAAGATCGAAAAGTTCTAATGCCTAATTATTCTCTCCTAATTCAATTTTTTTTCAATAAATCAAAAGAAAACAAAAGGAATCTACGAAGCTGATAAAATAATTCAGTGATAAATAATCATCCCCCATGCCTATCTAATGCAATGTCCTCATTGTATTAGAAAGACATGAAACAGAGTGGAGTAGAGTAGAAAGCACCTGAATTGCATGAAAAATGGGTCCGCTCTGAGATGAAAAGAACCTATATTTGTGTTGAAGTTAATGCCTTCAGCTAGACACCCTATAAAAATAAAGAAGAAACAAAGTATTCACAGGTACAGGTTAGAATCAAAATAAAAAGATTCACCTCAAGACTTTCCAGCAGATGTCCACAGATGTGGACTAGATTGTGGTGCAGACCCATACCCCAAGGTTGAGTATATCTAAGGTTCTGGATAAAATTTTCCTAGAACCTGAGATCAATATGCAAGTGGGCTTGGGCCTGCAATTTGTGAGGATGCAACCCATGACCAAAAGTTTGGGTAACAGAGAGATCAATCTCATAAGGATAATCAATGAATGTTTGCTTGGGTTGAACATCCTCTGAGAAGATGTCATAAGGGTCTCGGTAGAAAGGTGGTTTTAGACAAATTGGAACCCTTAGACTCGGTCTTTCGCTTCCTCCGGAATTAACTTCCCATATCATCATTTTCCACTCTCTATCCTCCGCAATCAGGATTTCAAATTTCGGGACCTCCTGCATATTAATTACCCCATTTAAATTTTCCAAGTCTAAAAGATGTGACTGAATCAGAGTAGACTTGGGTTTAGTGATTTCAAAATCGTCAATAAACTCTATGGGATGTGATTGAGGATCGAGGCTATGAATTGAATCCTTCAAAACAGGATCTGAATCTACCATGCAATCCCCAGCAGGATCAAATTCCTTAATTTTAGGGCCATCAAATGATTTATCAAATTCCTCTAGCCCAGTTGTCTCACTAAAATCATATTCTGTAAACTCATGTGAGACTTTGCATAATGATTCTTCACCTTTAGAATCCAAGAAATCTGAATCTGTATTAATTTATGTCTCAAAATTATCAATCACTTTCGAATCTATGGACATATATGTTTCCTCGTACCCTGGCTCAGGGATCTCCGATGAAGAAATCAAATCATCCTTATTTGATTGCTTTAGAATAACTTGGTCAAACTCGATCTCGTAACATGTGTCCCCCTCAACAGGTGCCTGAGCGAGTTCTGACATTAGCTCTCCTGAAGGGGGTTCATCCTGGGAATCATCCCAAGATTGAACTAAAGCAAGCACAAATCTCATCCTCAATTTCGATAATTTCCCAAGTAAAAACTCACCCAAGCCCTTATCCTTAACATCCTTGAGCCAATCTAATAGATACTTGTTTAGATCATCAATTATTTCAATCAGGGGCTCCAATTCTTCAGTGCAAGGTGTTGGCTAAGCTTCTAAAGATTGTATGATGTTCCTTAAATTAGCCAACACCTTTTCTTGGACCTGGTTAACCTGAATCACATGGTTTGGTTCAGGGTGGGGTGGGTTTAGGTTCAGTGTAGGGGAGTTAACGAATTGAGGATCTCGATACCCTCCCTGATAATAGGTCATTTCAGGTTGTTCATAAGGTGTTGATGACCTAAAGGTAGTGTATTCAGGGGAGAGGTAAGGATCAGTGTATCCTTCTTGATTGTAGATCATATTAGGTTTTTCAAATGAGGGTGATGATCGAACATTAGTGTAGCTTGCAGAAGGATAAGAATCAAGATCGTGGTGTCCAGGGTTAAACCCTGAACACAGATGTCCAGAACTGTATTCCCAATCAGGATTATCCCAACTAGAAGATGGATGAGAATAACTCTAGAATAATAATCATTTTGGGAATAAGATGTATTAGGAGGATAAGAATGGGAAAGCATGTAGAATGTGGAAGGATCCATGATAGAATAGGAGGAAGAAAGGTGCCCTGCAATACAAACAAACAAACCTATCCTTAAGTGGGCTAGCCTAAAGACCTATAGACTCCCAGAACCTATCTTGAGATAAAGAATTGATTTGATCTACTTCTTTCCGGTCAATCCAACCAGTTAGAGGGAGGGAATGGGGAGAAGGTTCTTCCTTTGCCTTGCACCTCAGGTTCCTAGTGTACTCCCCAGCTACGATCATTTGATTCTGCTCCCCTAGCTAAACATCATATTAAACGGTAAAAATAGACTAATCGAAAATAATCTCGGTCTGGGCTCCGAAGAGCGAGTCCAATCCTTAAGGCCAACGTCTACTCTGTTTTAATTGGGGTTAGGTTTGAATGTGCTTTGGAATGTGATTGGCCCTTTATCTGTGTTGTGCCCTTAATGATTGATTGATATGTGTGTGCATGCACAACCAATGATTTTCGAGCAAGATTATTTTTGAATGCGGTGAATTTTAGGATTCAAATCTTGCTTAATATCTTTTAGGATTCAACGTTAGGTATATTCAATCAAGTTCAGTTGGCACACCAGGTTTTAAAAGCACAGGTAAAGATGTTTTTTTTTTTAACTTAAAAGAATGTGGAGTGCCTAGTAAATCCCTAAAAGTTGAACCTATGTGGCAGCTACTTAATGAGTAGATTATAGTTGAAGTGGTATGGCCCAAACAACTCAAACAATTGGTCTAATGCACCACTTAGGCACACAAATGATTACCTAATCTGATTTGTACTCAATTATGTGTTTGAGTGTGTCTATCGATTCTAAAGTCGGTTTACCGGTTAAGTTTGAAAATCAGAAGAGGTTGTGTACCTCAGTGAGAGATTTCTTTTGAAAAAAAAAGTTTCTTTTATATGCAAAGGGTGAGGCGAGTGAAGGTGTCAAATAAACAATCAAAACTAACCTTAGAGTTTATGCAGGCTCATAGGTTAATTAGGGTTGTGTTATTAGATGATGGAATGAAATCTAGTGGGTGGGGAGGTGGGGTTAAACTTACAAACCCATCAACAGTACTTTACTTCAATCTATCGCTTTTGCTCGCCTCCTGAGAGTACCTGCAATCACAATAAAAGAGGAGAAAAGTGAGGTAAAAGATAAGTACGATGAGAAAAAGTGAAAAATCAAAGAGCGTCGCCTCCTCGGCAATGGAGCCAAAATGTTGAGTGTGAAAAACTATGCGATCAAAGTTGGTTCAAGAAACCCATCATTATAGTTCGATTTGCGAAGAAATCCGTCAATAGATAAATTTATACCAAAATTCTAAGAATTTCGAGTCGAACACAGGGAGGCTACGTCGATCTAAAATTTGCAATTATATTTTTTTGCATTTTTATTTGAAAACGAGATAATTACAAAGGAATTGATATAAACAATAAGAGAGAGAAAGAGAGAGAGAGAGAGAGAACAATCACTTGATATAATCAGAATATTTTTACAACTAGAAAGTGAAAAATTCTATTCTAAAAAGCGATTAAAATTAAGGGAGAGAGATGTTATCCTCCTCAACGAATGCTTGGAGGACGAGTTGGACGAAAAGATGCTTGGAAGATAGAGGACGAAGTAGGAAGAAGGAGGACGAAGTAGGAAGAAGCGGGAATGAGGCAGCACGTTGTCATCGTCGTGGGATCCACTTCCGGAATAGGGGCGAGAAAATTGGATTTAACTCTAGAATAGCATCCCGGGTGTGGGACAAGATTCTCTTGAGCTTTGGAAAGGGAGAGAATTGAAGAAAGGGATGAAGAAGTGGAGGTCAGGTCTCCTTTTATAATTGTAGGAATTGAGGGTAAAATTGTCATTTCAAGCTTAAAGCATTAAAATTAGGTCTTTATGACGGATTTATCCGTCAATAAAGGTCTGATCATAGGCGACGTGCACGTGCTGCACGTGCCTCCTCCTCTACCACGTGCAAAATGCACGCCACATTCTTGAAATCTCAGTCATCTGATTGCGAGATCGAATGACTTAGATTACTACTCGTGTACACCTTCATATGCGCTTAATCACGCGCCCGTGTGTGATCGGGCGTGCGCGTTGTGCGTTTGATCGAGCGTGTGGGAGATTGGATGATCTGAGCCGCCCCTAGCCGATCGTGCAGTCATGATTAATCGCTCGGTCACTACAGATGGCAAGTCGAATGCACATTGCACGCTCACGCAACGTCGCTCGATTGCTGTGCTAGCGATACTTCTTTGTCGCGGTTACGATTTAAGCACGCACACTTCACGGTCGTTGGATCAAGATCCAATGGCCCAGATCTCACCTCGCTGTGCCTTTAGAAGATGGGGAGAGGTGCTTCGACTGATTTGGGCAGCTGTGATGGCACCACGTGGCGCGATCATGGCCGTCCATCTTCAATGACATGTAGAAGGCGTCACAGATGTCGGATTGAGTCGATTTTCACACCATTAGGTTGCGATCATCGTTCCAAACCCACCCATGTGGTCGAATTTGTCATCTGAAGTGTAGATTGACACCATCTTGGTCCTTGATCTTTAGGCTTCCTCAGTCTCTATCTGGTGCTATGGATGTCCGATCAGAGCGATCTTGGAGTCGTTGAACTCCAATTGTCACCCTGATCAGATCCGTACGGTTGGATCTTCAATCCGAGGCCCCGATTAAAAGTCACCCTGTCCCTGACCATAATAGGAGACAATTACTATATAATTTATACAATTTGTCCTAAATGAGTAATTATGCATGTTATGCAATATTTACAATGCGTGATGCTACTATGACACTAAGAACATGCATTAATAGACATTTTTGGCTACATAGATGTATGCACATCACCTTGGACAACAAGACTATGATTACTATCCTTCCCAAACCTACAATGATTATGGATCTCCATCCTTTGATGACAAAACCAACCTGATCTACAATCAGGAAGGATATGCTGATTATAACACCTACCCTCCCCAATATTCCACTGAATATAGGTCGCCTCCTTTTTTTGAACAACCTGAGATGACCTACTATCAGGGAGGGACCCGAGAACCTCAATATCTTGACTCCCCTAGATTTAACCCGAACTCACATAACCCTAAATCGAACCAGTCGGTTCAGGTGAACCAGATCCAGGATAGGGTGTTGGCTAATTTGAGGAACACTAGACAATCTTTAGAAGCTCAACCAATACCACGCTCTGAAGCATTGGAGCCTAAGATCAAAATGATTGATGAACTTAATAGTTCTCTATTGGATTTGCTCCAAAATGTTAAGGATAGGGACCTGGGTGAGTTTCTTCTTGGGAAATTATCGAGGTTGAGGATGAAATTTGTGGTTGCTCTAGTCAAATCTTGGGATGATTCTCAAGATGAACCCCCTTCAAGAGAGCCAATGTTTGAACCCGCTCAGGCGCCTATTGGGGGGGATACATTTTTTGAGACTGGGGATGACCAGGTTGGTCTAGAGTAGCTGATTCAAGATGAACTGATTGATTCAATTGAGATCCTTGAGCCAAGGATCGAGGAGAAATATGTCTCTTTGAACCAGGAAATGATAATTGATTTTGAGACATATATAAATGAGGATCATGAATTCTTTGACTCTGAGGGTGAAGAATCTCTTAGTGAAGTCTCACTTGAGTGTAAGGAAGATGATTTTAGTGAGACAAACGGGCTTGAGGAATCTAACTAACCATTTGATAGCCCATTTATTGAAGATTTGGATTCGGTTGGGGCTAACTTGGAGGATTCGAATCCTTATTTACTAGAAGATTCAATTAGTAGCCCCATTCCTCAACCACACCCCAGAGGGATTGATTTTGATTTGGAAATCATTGTACCCAAGTCAATTTTGAGTTTGCCACAATTTCTAGACTTGGGTAAATCTTATAGGGTGAACAGTATGCTAGAGGTCACGGAGCCTGAACACTTGATGTTGGAGGATAGAAATGTTGAAATGAAAATTTGGGAGGTTAATTCTGAGGGAAAAACAAGTTTGGATTTAAGGGTTCCTGTTGACCTAAAACCACCTACTTTCTACCAGGACCCTTACGATATCTTTCACGTGTAACCCATGCTCGAAGTAACTGATTATTTTTCTGAGCTGAATGTTAAGTGAACATCTGCACCTATTGAACCATCTTTACCCGTTGTCCGACACTTTGGTCTTGGGTTGCACACCACAAAACGGCAGGCCTGGCACCGCAAACACAATAATCTTAGGTTCTGGGTGTTTTTCATCCAGAACCTTAGAACCACTCGACCCTCGGGCATGGGTCTACACCACAACTTAGTCCACATC
Source organism: Thalassia testudinum (assembly GCA_037157565.1). NCBI lineage: Eukaryota > Viridiplantae > Streptophyta > Magnoliopsida > Alismatales > Hydrocharitaceae > Thalassia > Thalassia testudinum. The sequence continues at coordinate 73,665,739 of JAZHRO010000024.1, read as the reverse complement.
TGTGGACATCTTATGCTGACAGGTTTAGGGATCAATCTTTTAATTCTGATTCTGACCCACACTTGTGAATTCTCAATTTCTTCCTTGTATGTATGTTATGCCTAGCAGAAGGCATTAAATTTAGCACGTATGTATATTCCACATTCTCTACGGAGCTGACTGGATTTTCACGAAATTCAGGTGATATTCTGTTTGCCTCGCCCTTTTCATGTCTTTGTTTTTATAATGAGGACATTGCATCATTTAGGCATGGGGGGGTCGATATTTAATCCTGACATTATTTCGTTAGCTCTGTAGAATTTCTTTTATTTTCTTTCAAAAAATCTTTTTTTGAAAATTCAAAAAGTCAAAAAAATAAAAAATAAAAATAGAATTAAGGGAAGATAACTTGGGCTTTTGGAAGTTATTAACTTTAGGAAATGATACGATAGGACCTGAACACTTAGACTCTTCAGGTCTTCGGGCTTAATTAGCTCGGGTGTCCACTCGAATGTGGACTTAGTCTTGAGTCCTTGCCAAGTAATTATATTTTAACCGGTCAATAAATTAGGGTGATAAGTATAAGACTTATCAACCCACCCCCTAATTTGATGGGACTTTAAGCCTAAGCATCTATACACTTTTTGCACTGACTCACTTTTCGGCGGTTTCTTCGAAAATTGGGTAGCTAATGAACAGTCTAGGGTGGTGTGGCTGGCAAGTTGTCAGTGGTAACAACTCATCAGTCAGTTGTCTAGAGCCCAGCCACAAGACCATTTTCTTCATACTGCTTTTTGGTAAATCTTAGATCAGGGAAGCCACCTACTTAGAAAAAAAAAGAAAAAAAAGAAAAAGGAGAAAATAAAAAAATAAATGAAAAAATAAAAAAATAAAACCACACTTCACCGCACGAGTATGGCTGGCAAGTTGCTATGGGTAACAGCCCATTGGCTGGTTGTCCAGAGCCCAGCTCACAAAAATGCACAATAATTCCCAAAACACTTAGGGAAGAAGTGGGGAAGTAGAATAAACCAGGGAGATATACACTGGGTTCGCCCTTGTGTTGACCCCATAAATAAAAGTATGGAGAAAGCTACCGTTCGAAAGGATAAACTTCTAGGCAAGGTCACCTAGGGTCATAGAAACCTGAAGTCCATTTTAACGATCGCCTAATGAGCCTTTCACTCTTTTCACTAGATGCTTAGCACTTAGAGTCCTTTTCGAGTCTTGGGCGGGTCGGGTAGTTGTAAAAAGTTATCCCAGAACTCTCAAACTCCAAAAGTACAAAAAAATTAGAAAGGAAGAAAAAGCAAAAAAAATGTATCTTACCTTTCCAAATAAGGTGAGGACTTGGGCGGTCTGCATTCTGGCAAACACTCGGGTACTGTTGAGTCTTTGTAGTTTAGGACCTTAGTTGATAATTTCTATTCTTAATAAACAATATAGGCCTAAGCGATCGAATCCTAATTTTGATTTTATACATAGCATGTAGTTTAATTTTGCTAGGGACTAGCAAAAGATAGACATCAGGGTATGATGTAGACACATCTGTTTAGGTTAAATGCCTATTCATGCATGTTCCGAGGCTTAGATTTGCATTTAATGTTATAAATATTGCATAGCATGCATCATCCTACATTTAGAGTAGTTGTGTATATTTTAGGTTAATTACATCCTTTTTATGGCTAGGAGGGAAGAAGATTTATTTCAAAGCCTCGCATGGACAATTTGACCCTACAGATTTGATCAGGACGAGTCTAACGCCTCCAAAATCTTCTAGATTGGAATCTCGTAGCATCATATGATGTCTGAGGAAGATCAACATCAAGGGAGAAATGCGACATCCTTCGGGGCTTCGAATGAAAAATCCGACTGTATGGATGGATCCGGAGCGACGATCGTAGTTCGGCAGCGCGGAAATCAACTCGATCCAAGTACCGTGGCACCCTATGCAAAAGAAAGAAGATAGATGGCTCAGATGGTACCATCTAGGTCGCCCAACACCAGCCAGCAGCAAACGCCCAAGCCTCTTCTATCCGCACCATCAGATCTGGGCCATTGGATCTTCATCCAATGACCATAGGTGTGCCACATCTCTTAAATGGTTATGAGGTCCTCTTGACACAAAGACCTCTATAGCTCATTGGTCTCAAGTGCTGCACCTAAAGAAGGGGTGCGGGTTTGAATCCCCACAGCCCCCCCAATTCTCAATCAAATCTGCGTGCACACGCCAGCGCAGTGGCCGCGTAGTGCAAAGACATTCGCGCGTTAATCATGCACCAGCGTAGCACAGCCAACATGAGCACGCAACATGGCATGAGGAGCGTGTGGCACCAGCAAGGGTGTGCGTGATTATTTTAGAGACATTTAGGCCGGGTCTTTAGTGACGCTTGCAACTGTCACTAATGGCCCGTGGAGGCCAGCAAAGGAATTGAAGGGCGGATCTTCAGCGACACAGACGTGAGCTTTTAGTGACGCTTACAATTGTCGCTAATGGTCTGCGTGGGCCAGCAAAAAGAATTGAACGGTGGATCTTCAGCGATAGTTGCAAGGATCTTTAGCGACATTTACGGATGCCGGTAATGACCCAGATGCAAATTTGTTCTTCCTCCTCCACTATAAAAGACATTCGCGCGTTAATCATGCACCAGCGTAGCACAGCCAACATGAGCACGCAACATGGCATGAGGAGCGTGTGGCACCAGCAAGGGTGTGCGTGATTATTTTAGAGACATTTAGGCCGGGTCTTTAGTGACGCTTGCAACTGTCACTAATGGCCCGTGGAGGCCAGCAAAGGAATTGAAGGGCGGATCTTCAGCGACACAGACGTGAGCTTTTAGTGACGCTTACAATTGTCGCTAATGGTCTGCGTGGGCCAGCAAAAAGAATTGAACGGTGGATCTTCAGCGATAGTTGCAAGGATCTTTAGCGACATTTACGGATGCCGGTAATGACCCAGATGCAAATTTGTTCTTCCTCCTCCACTATAAAAGGGCCTACCCACCACCATTCCAAACCATCTCTTCCTTTCTTCACCTCACCACCTCCAAGGCTCTAATGAGAGCTTGTCCCAAGCCTGGGATGCTCCTATAGAGTAGAACCAAACATTTTCCCGCCTCACATCCCCCTTCGTGGAGCATCCCGTGGCCGTCTTCTCAGCTCCCTTTGGGAAGAAGATCCTCACCGTGATGCCGTCCTACCCTACCCTCCGTCCCCGTTCATCCCACTTCTCACCACCTTCCTCCAGGTGACGTCAGAGCGAGTCATCCTCTAAGCGACCGTCGAGGAGGGTTTCTCTCGCCTCATTCTATCATTTTAATCTTTCGAAGTGTAGATTTTTCGCTTTCGTAGTGTAACAAACATTCGTTCATAAATAGATGATTGTTTCTCTCTCTTTTTCTCTCCTTATATTGTTGAAAGTAGATTAGCTAGAAGTCATCAACCTGATCTCTTGCTTGATAAAAACTAAAAAAAATGGAAAAGATAAAGATGACCAAAAACAAATAAAAGCGAAGTGCAGATTTTTATAAAACCAAATGTTCACCTCCGTGTGTTCGACCTGGGACTCACTTGTCGAGTTTTGGTTATAAATTTTATTTGATACATGTGTTTTGTGAGCTACGACGATGGGTCCTCTAAACCCTCATTTTAATTCGTGAAGCACACCTGAATCAAGCTTGGTCGAAGTAGGCCAAAGGAAGGGGAGGAAGGTGTGTTTTGGGCTTAAACCTTGTTGAGGACGATGGTCCAACCTAGAGGAGCTTAAATATAGCTCAAAATCTAGCTCTAATTGAGGAAAGGGGCTCAATTAGCCACAATTTTAGAGGGAAGAATCCCTTAAATTGTTTGAGCTCACTTCAGCTCTAGGATTTGATTTAGGGCCTTTGAGATGGCTTAAATTATCGGCTATCTCGTCAAAATCATTCCCTCCAATTTTGGAGGGATATGGATTTGATTTGAGAGAGATTCCTTCCCTTGAATCTCAGTTGAAGGTGCTTTCACACCTTCAATGGTGGCAAGGGCATTCTTGCAGGAGCGACGATAAACTTACCGACCTAATTGCAAGAAATTTGAAAGTTAGGGGTTTAAGTAAGAGAAATAGAGATCTCAGTGACTGAAATGCAAACTAAGTCAAGGCTAACTCAGATTGGGCCCAAATTTTGGTTTTAATCTAATTTGGCCCCAAGGAATATAGTGGTGAAGTTGGATTTTCCTTTTGACCATATTTGACTGGGTAATTTGCAAAGAAGCCTAAATTAGGATAAAACCCCATTTGATTCTCTATTCAAGGTTGAAATGGGTTAAGATGGTCAAACTAGGGGTACCAAACCTCTCAGGATATTTTTCTATAATTTTAGGAGGTTTAGATGAATTTTATCTTGACAAAAACCTCTTTAGTTAAAGTAGGTCTGAAATTAGGGTTTTGTGTGTTGTTGCAGTTCTCAAAACACGTGAAACCCCGTTTCCATCTGTTGAGTGAAATTAGGGTAAAATCCCATTTGATTCTCTATTCAAGGTTGAAATGGGTCTAGATGGTTGTTGGGAAAATCATAGCTCGCATTTTTGATAAAAGCGTCATAGTATAGTTGCGAAATACGATCCAACAAAGATATTGTTTTGTAAAAATAATGAGACTTTGAGTCCCGGTCGTTCGTCTCTGGGAGGCGTTGCTTTTCCTTTTGAAATTGATCTTATCTAGCTCTACTTTATTTAGAATCGCATGTCGATTCATGATTATTACGTATTTAAGTACGACATGCTTAGTTGCAGAATGGATAGACAATTAAGATAGGTAACTTAAATCACACAAATATGATAATCATTCAGCTCGTGGTGATTTCAAACACATAAGATATATATATATATATATAATGCAATTTCATTCATTATTGGAGAGTTGTTGCACAAGGAAATCTAGAGGAAAGCTTATACATGAATGCTTAAAAATTAAACCTAACTGCCAGAAAATGATTGCATACAAGAATCGATGGGGGGATTTCGCATGCATCATTAGGGGAGAAGTAAGACTATACTACTAGGTAGTAAATAAAAGCAGTAAATATATGAAAAGCTAAGCTAGTAATCTAGCAGAAGGAAGGGCATTCAGAGGTGGTCTCTGATGGCCTTTGAGTGGCTGAGAGAAGAAGGAGGGGTGGCCAATGGAGCTTAGGCCGGCCCTTGGAGAGAGGTTGGGGAGCTGATCCAACTTCCTGGCGTGGAGATGGTGGCCTCCATGGTGGTGCTCAACTCATGGAGGTGGAGTGAAGATGGAAGTGGCTAGCCTAAGTGGAATGAATGCCAAGGAAGTTAATGGGTGCAAATGGCCACCCATTAGGTCTTTTTATAGACCTAAGGGAAGCTCTCTAGAGAATTATGGAATTCTCTAGAGAGGCCTATGGTGGGAGCTCGTGGGAGAGTGAGAGGGAGAGGGTGGATGGTGGTTTTTAGATCCACCAAATGGGGATCTAAAAATTGAATGGCTCTTGGTTGCTATTTTTTGCAACCAAGGCAACCACACATGGTAGAGAGTTCTAGAGAACTCTAGGCTAGGTATTTTCGTGTGGATGGTGTGTGTGGGTGTGTGTGGGTCAAAACTTAGGTGGCTAGGTTGATTAGGTTAGGTTCTAGTGGGTTTAGGTCAAGGTATGTCTCAAATAAGGGTTATAAACCTAATTCACTAAGGTAACGTGCAATTAAACTTAATACAAGTTTAATTGGGTGTGTGGAAACTTAATTGAGAGTAAAACAACTCAATTAATTTAGGTCTAGGTCAATCAGACTCTCACTGAGTCTAATTGGACAGTGTGTGCTGAGATCAGGGCTCAATTGGACTCAGTGAGTCCAATTGAATAGGCTGATGGAATTGACTAAGATCCAAGTCAATTAGGTTTAGTGAGGACCTAATTAGGTCCTTAGGGAGGTCTAGAGGTGATGTACTAGGGTTAAGGCACCTTAATTTAGGTTCCTATGGGGTTGGAATTGGGTTTTGGGACCTAGAGATCCAAGATCAAGGCTTAAATCTCAAAACAGGAAGTGGAGAGCAGTATCAGATGTCTAATAATAGTGTCAGACATCTTATACTCAAAAATTAGAAGTCTAGACTTGTTGTCTGGACGTCCAATCAGAGTTAGGAAGGATTTCGGGTTCTGTTTTGGGTATTCTGCAGAAATTGGACGTCTGACAAAGTGTTTGGATGTCCAATAACACTGCAGAAGTGGGTTTGAAGTGTGTGGGAGATGGATAAGGGTCCTGGACATCCTATAACTTATCTGGACGTCCAGATAAGGGTTGGAACTAGGGTTTTAAGGCTTCCTAGGGTGTTGTGACCTAATCTAAGGGTGGCTAAGGCTTGGGGAAGTCTCTAGGCTATCCTAGGGCTAGGATGGACCTAAGCTCTTTACATTTTACTGCTTTATTTCTACTTAATAGAATATAAAACCTTTAACTCCCTTACATTATTATTCCTACATCTAATCTAAGCCTTCTACTCCAGCTTGCTGCAACTCCTGTTATTCCAGATCTAGCTCCAGATCAAGCCCCTGATCAGCTTATTCCCTGCAATCGACATAATGCACTTAATTAGCACATTATAACATTATTTTATGCATAGCTAAAGGGAAGCAGTAATGATGCAGATAATGCTTATGCATGCATGAATAACCCTAACTTATGCTAAGTCCTAGCTTAATCTAGGTCAATTAAGACCTATGATTGCTACGCAATCATACCCCCATGCCTAAATCTTGCTAGTCCCTAGCAAATGCAAGACTAAGTTATTTACAGTAGAGGTCCTTAAGGGACTGATTATTTTATCAAGTGCATGCTTAGAGATTTTTCTCCTTTTTGTTTTCATCTTATGCTGTAGAAATCCAGACAATCGTGAAAGTGCAGCTATGTAGCTTTTGCAACGGGTTCGAGTGAAAACTAATACACCTCTAAAGCCTGTACTTGACCCCTAGTAGAAATTCTAGCGGGATAAGCGGACTTCTTCCCTCGGGGTATTCAAGATATTCTATGAATTCCACCCTGGCTTTAGGCTTACGTAGAGAATCTCTGAGGGAAAGGATTATATATTTGGTGGCTCATTCTCACTTGGTGTTACATAGAGACTAGTACACAGAATCTAGATTCCTGGATTACTAAGTAACTCAACTCAGAGAAAGATGAGAAAAACTATGCTCTCTTTTGATTCCTTTGTATCTATTCTCTCTTACTCTTTTTCTTTTCCCTTTTTTCTTTCTTAGAGCTCACAACTTTACCAGATTCACATATATGACTTGTATTTGGTGGTCTCACTAGGCATTAACACTTTAATTGAGTTCTCATAACCCTAACACTAATTCAGAATTCCTCAGCCAGAATTCGGGCGGTCAGAAATACAAGAAAAATAGGTTAAGGCCATATTTGGTGGTATTGCCTCGATGAAATAAACACTAAATATTCATTCTTTTTTTTCTTTGCTTTTTCTTCTTTTTCTAAGTTTTTTTTTTCAATTTTCCTTTCTTTTCATCATTTTTTTTTCATTTCATTTGTTTTTCTTTCTTTTTTTTTTCACAACATAACACAACTAGCACACATCCGTGAACTTTATTGAGGAGGCATTATTAGGGATTGGTGGTACTCAAGAAACATTGGGTGGCTTACTTGGTCGAAGTGCCTACTCACGGCACCAGGAGAGACGGATAGGACGGTGTATTTCTGACCTTGACATCAATACCCTCCTTCAATCGAGGATTCTGTAAAGAATGGTCGTACCCATCCACCTTTGCCCTAGTTTTATGAAAAATCATTCTTTGTGTATTTGCCTTATTCAGTGGCTCTCAAAATTTCGCACAATGTATACGTAGGAACCGAGAGCGAAAACTATGTCTAAACTCAAAGTATCATCACCTAATTATCTAGGATTCTAAATTTCTCGCACTAATCTTAGAGCATCAGTACACTCTACTCTCATCTCACACTATTTGGTGGATTTTTGGAAGAAAATCAGCCTGACTCCCAAAACACTGTCCAGGGGTTCAGGAAAAGAAGCACTACTTCTTCTCGACAGACTAAACACGTTTATCAGCCTTCACCATGAATCCATTACAAATTCTACATGTGTGTGAAAAGTTGTACTGGATTCCAGATTACAAGAATCAACTAAAGGATAAAATCCCAAATGCATTCTCTTAATAAAATAATCTTATTCATGAATGCAATATGTATATATGCTATAGACATGTAACCTCGCATAATTTGTACTTCATGAATTTCCCGTATTGGGTTACAATCAGCTTGACCCTAAATTTAGAACAAAAGGTAAGCGGGTGAGTCAGAAGTGGCTGTTGCGGATGATTTCTAGCTCTAATGTGAGCATTGGAGGTGGAGTCGGTTGTTCTTTTATTTAAGGTCTTAAAGTACGTTTTACATGTAGCTCCGAGGTTTTCCTAAGTGTTGGCATAAAATTTTTTTCAGTTTTTCTGTATCTACCCCCCCATGCCTAAGTTCTTGCATGTCCTCATGCATGAATATAAAAGAAAATAAATACTAACAGAGGATGAGTGGGTAGAAATCACCTGGAATTACTCCTGAAACTATACATTCAACACCAGCCAACCTGTTAGCATGCAATATACAAAAAGGAAATATGCTACAAGAAAAATATGCTATGTATAAAGTGAGTATGTATAAGGTGATGGATGAATGTGGGGTAGATGTTGAGTTTAACGCCTCCAGCTGGGCGAAAACTCAATCAGATGTATCAGCTCTTGCATAGGAGCCGGTCAAAATTAAGAGAAAGATGTGCTCGTATGCCCCTAGAATCAATGGTCTGGAGATGCAGACTTGTTGATTGTGCACCCCTACTACAAAAAGTCTAGTTATAGGAAAGTGTGGAGTGGGTACGGGCTTCAATTTGATCACGGGTGGGTCTGAGTCAAAAATGGGAGTGGGAGGAGCAAACTCGAAGGTGGGAATCTGCTGATCCATGTGCACGTGAATTCCCGCTGAGTCGCTCCCTGTGAAATCAGTTGTGACTGCATTAACGGGAAACCCGTTAGCTATAGTCACATCTTCCTATAATAACAGGGGTGATTCAGTAATATATGGATCAAGATAGCTGGATTCAGGGGTGCTGTGGTCAGAAGTGCACCCCAAATAGTCAGATCCTCGGGGAGATATGTGTAATGCAGTGGTCTTGGTCCTGTGTGGATCGAGGTTCGAGAACCCTAATTGTGTAGACGAATGGGACATTGGGTCGTCACAAAGGAGCCTAATGTTACCACAGTAAGCCGAATCTTCATCTTCACCATCCTCCTCTATTCGATCACAGTCGAAGTTCTTTGCTGCCCTGAATATGTCTAGTAGAAGTCGCTCATTGCCTAGGGCAATCTCCATACACCCGGATGCACAATCTATGTTCACTCCGGCTGTCGCCAGAAATGGGCGACCAAAAATAATTGGTGCATCTCGGAGATTAGGAGGAACTTCCATATCAAGAACGAAAAAATCTGTGGGAAAACAGAACCCATGGACTTTCACGATCACGTTCTCAACCACCCCCCTCGATGTTTTGACTGATCTGTCAGCCAGCTGAATCATAACCGAGGTGGGTTTCAACTCCCCAAATCAAAATCGATCAAATACAGCAGTGGGAGTTAAGTTGATGGATGAACCCAAATCTAGAAGGGTCCGATCAAATGGAGAATCCTGCAAAAAGCAAGATATGAGTGGGGTGCCAGGGTCTTTCTTCTTTGGCGGTAGGTCAGCTAGAATAGCGGCGCTAGCTTCTTTCAATAGTACCGCCTGTTGTCCAATTCTCAGCTGTCGCTTCAGGGTACAGTAGTCCTTGAAGAACCTAGCGATAGCGGGAATGTGATCGATAGCCTCGAGGAGGGGGACCTGAATATGTACTTCTTTAAACAACGATTTCAGGTCCTCGAAATTCCGCATGTCCTTTTTCCGTACTACATTTCATGTCAGAGCCTCAGGAAAAGGGAAGAGAATCTCAGGGTTAAGTGGCCTCTTACCCTTATCTACCGCAGGTGGCTCCTGAGATGATGAAGGGGTCGAATCTGCCTACGGCGAAGGGTGGGAAAAATCAAAATGTGCCTACCTATGTGGTAGGTCGAATGTCTTCCTTCTGCTCCGCAAAGAAACAGCGTGTGCATCGGCTTGCTTTCCATGAGGTGGTGGGGGAGCGGAAGGGGCAGAATACACAGGATTCTGCAAAGGCGGCTGGCCTTGCACGTAACCGGGTGGTGTAGGAGGCGCCTGTAGTATGGCATGTGCCTGTCCTTGCAGTGCCTAAAACCTAGGCGGGGCGCCCTGGTTCTGCACATATCGAGGATTTGGGATGGGTTGGGAGGGCAAGGCTCCCTGCGTTCTATGCTCCTGCAATAGCTGATTCTACGTATTTTGTATGGTCTGAATCTGATCAGCCATCACCTTCATTATCTGCAAGCTATCCTGTGTAGACTTCCTCATCGATTCTTGCAACTCCTCTTTCAGCGCCTCCAAAGGGTCAGCCCGCTTTGGAGGGTGGTTGGCAACTTGGTGTAGAGGTTGGTATAATGAGCGGAGTTGCTGCTGTTGAAACGGGAATGGCTGCTGCCTAGGATATGTGTTTGCACATTCCCGTATTGCCTGGTCTGGTAGTGTGAATCTTGATGTGGTCTCTGTGAATTACCAGACCAGGAGAAGTTCGGATGTTGGCGCCAACCAGGGTTATACGTCTCTGAGTATGGGTTATTACGCCCGTATCCTTGGATAGCGCTGACGTCCTCGTAGGCCGAAGATGTCTAAGACGTATATCCATCAAGGGGATACGGATTATAATCTGTGGGTGGTGCTTAACCCTAGTCGTAAGGTGCCAGATCTGGATTACTCACGGGATCTTGATATGCGAGATCTCGTAAATACGGAGAAGATGCATCCCGAGTGAGTAGATTAACTCGAGCAGGTGGGGCTCGAGGTGCATAGGAGGATCTTGCGACGGTAGAGCTCGAGTCAGATTGACCTTGATTGATCTTGTCAATCTTCTTCTCAATTAGGTTAATTCTATCTAGTTGCTTGACGATGATATCCATGTTGGCTCGAATAGAATCGGTGTGAGCCTCGTGGACACCAACTCGCTGCTGACCAGGCTGCTGGAACTGGTTCATAGATGTGGCATTCATCGAGTTCTCCGCTAATGATTCAAACAACTCAAATGCGTTGTTCTCGTCTTTTGCGAGAAAATTCCCACCGCTAGATGCATCAGCCAAATACTGATGTATGTCATCCAGCCCATGGTAAAAAATCTGGGCTAAGTGCCATCTAGGTATACCATGATGCGGGCATTTCCGGAGAAGGTCGTGAAATCTATCCCATGCATCATGTAATTTCTCCCCACCTCCCTGGGAGAAAGTCATGATTGCGCATCGCATTGCATTTGTTTGACCGATTGGAAAGAACTTTTGCAGGAATTCACGTCGTAATTCTATCCAGGTTCCAATTGGCTTCCCAATAGTCTTGAACCAGTATGAAGCTTTGTCCCTTAGAGAGAACGGGAAAAGCTTCATCAGAACAATCCCGAGATCAATATTCCTGGGTTGGATCATTTCAACGAGTCGACTCAGGTCCTCAAGGTGCTGGAACGGATCTTCGCTTGAGTTCCCATACAAATGAGTGCTGATCAACCCAATTACATTGGGCTTGAGCTCAAATGCGTCTCCGCCTGCAGGAATTCTGACTAGCGGTGAGAGATAGGTGTGGCTGGGTCGTAAAAATCCTGCAGTTATTCTCCTCGTGGCGGGTGCTACATCCTATCAAGCGTCTTCAGAATACGATCCATGCTCTGCTGATGCCGCTCCTCAGATTCGGCAACCTGGGCTTCCAGACGAGCCATTGGGTCCAGATTCTCAATGTCCTGACCTGGTCTAGGTCCAGGTCTAGGATTTGCCATGGTGGCTCTTGGAGTAGAAGAAATGGGGGCAGAAGATGGTTAGGGCGAGGTGACTCTCCTCCTTGGGAGTGGCTCCCAAGGTCCAACCAAGTGAGGTCGAAGTGACCTCCTTCCGTGCATACACTACCCAACCCCTGGGTTGGTGTAGCCATGCAGGACAAGGATAAGGCCCTGTCAATCAAATGGTCCATAAAGATCAGGTGACCAGATTTGTCATTATGGATTTGAATTCCTGAAGATAAGTTCATCGTACAGCCGACTGAAAGTGAATCCCGCCTCTCAAGCTAATCCAGCCAGTCTGGTTACGAGGGGACTAAGGGGAAGGTTCTTCCTTTGGCTTACGCCTTCGGTTCCGTTGACCCTCGAGCCATGGTCGTTTGACACTACCCTGCATACTTAGTCACCAGGTTTAGCAAGAGAGATTAAACTCACTCAATAGTACGACAATGAACTCGGGTTGATTTCGTATTTTAAAGTTAATTTTAACCCATTTTATTCAGTGGGGTTTGAGGTGAGTGGCCCACAAGGTGACCAAGCTCACTGGCTAACTAAACTTGATTATGTCTAAGTTAGCCCAATGTGTGGTCTCTAGTTGTAACCCTAAGGGTTTGACCTAGGTTGCATGCACTTCTAGGGTTTTTCTCTGTTTCAGCAGATCATAAAAATTAATGTCGATTTTCTGATAATAATTGGAATCAAATGAATTTGAAATTTTGCGAGTAGTTTACTTTTTCAATTAGTTTTTCAAAGAATATTTTTTTTGGAATTTTTACTATTTCAATAGAATTTTTAGGGAATTTTGAATATCAGGGGGTCAGATCTGGAATTTTGACCCCTGGTCGATTTTTCTCTTTGAAACAATATCAAATGATCTTCAAAAATTTGGAAAAAATATGAAAAATAAAGCTAATGAGATCAACTTTCAAACCCCACCATTTTTAATCAAAATAGATTCGCGGATTGCTCAGAATTACTTTTTGAAATTTTAAAAATTTTGAATCTGGGTCAGTTTGACCCACGTGCACTTTGTGAATTTTTAAAAATTTTATACTTGGAATTTTTTAGTAACGACAGCATTTAAAAGATGGTTTGAAAATGAAAGTTCAACCCGAATTTCAGAATTTTTCATTAACGAATTTTTCAGCAATCGAATTTTTAAGTGAGATTTGAAATCTGACCGAAAATCAGAAGATGGTGGAAAAGCTTTTAAAGAGGTTTGAGCTTGAAATTCAAGTCTTCCATCAAAATTTTTTTTTTATTTTTCAAAAATTTTACACTTTTTTTTTCAAAAAGAATTTTTCAAAAGATTCATAGAAAATATCCTTTGTTTTCTTTTCTTTTTTTTTTCAACTAACCTACATTCGAAAGGAAACCTAATCTAGATTTTTTTCAAAATTTTTCACTTTGATTTTTTTTCTTTTTCACGAAAAAGGGAAAAATCTTTTTTTTTTTCACAAAGAATTTTTCAAAGAAAATTGCAGCAAGTAAATCTACTCCTAGGGTTCAGAAAGAGAAACCTAATCTAAGATAAATGATGTGCACCTGATTTTTCTTCGCCGCGCTCGGTGTATGCGCAGATCCCATTTTCGTTCTGTGTTGTCCTGCACATCAAAAACGAAGTAGAGGTAGATTTGTCAGTGATAAATAAAAAGATCGAAATCAAGAAAAATGACATTGCCTCCCTGGCAACGGCACCATTTTGTTGGGAAAATCATAGCTCGCATTTTTGATAAAAGCATCATAGTATAGTTGCGAAAATTGATCCAACAAAGATATTATTTTGTCAAAATAACGAGACTTTGAGTCCCGGTCGTTCGTCTCTGGGAGGCGTTGCTTTTCCTTTTGAAATCGATCTTATCCAGCGCTACTTTATTTAGAATCGCATGTCGGTTCGTGATTATTACGTATTTAAGTACGACATGCTTAGTTGCAGAATGGATAGACAATTAAGACAGGCAACTTGAATCATGCAAATATGATAGTCATTCAGCTCGTGGTGATTTCAAACACATAAGATATATATATATATATAAAATGCAATTTCATTCATCATTGGAGAGTTGTTGCACAAGGAAAACTAGAGGAAAGCTTATACATGAATGCTTAAAAATTAAACCTAACTACCAGAAACGACTGCATACAAGAATCGATGGGGGGATTTCGCATCCATCATTGGGGGAGAAGTATGACTATACTACTAAGTAGTAAATAAAGGCAGTAAATATACGAAAAGCTAAGCTATTAATCTAGCAGAAGGAAGGGCATTCGGAGGTGGTCTCCGATGGCCTTTGAGTGGTTGAGAGAAGAAGGAGGGGTGGCCAATGGAGCTTAGGTCGGCCCTTGAAGAGAGGTTGGGGAGCTGATCCAGCTTCCTGGCGTGGAGATGGTGGCCTCCATGGTGGTGCTCAACTCGTGGAGGTGGAGTGGAGATGGAAGTGGCTAGCCTAAGTAGAATGAATGCCAAGGAAGTGAATGGGTGCAAATGGCCACCCATTGGGTCTTTTTATAGACCTAAGGGAAGCTCTCTAGAGAATTATGGAATTCTATAAGGAGGACTATGGTGGGAGCTCGTGGGAGACTGAGAGAGAGAGGGTGGATGGCGGTTTTTAGATCCACCAAATGTGGATCTAAAAATTGAATGGCTCTTGGTTGCTATTTTTGGCAACCAAGGCAACCACACATGGTAGAGAGTTCTAGAGAAATCTAGGCTTGGTATTTTCTTGTGGATGGTGTGTGTGGGTCAAAACTTAGGTGGCTAGGTTTATTAGGTTAGGTTCTAGTGGGTTTAGGTCAAGGTATGTCTCAAATTAGGGTTATAAACCCTAATTCACTAAGGTAAGGTGCAATTAAACTTAATACAAGTTTAATTGGGTGTGTGGAAACTTAATTGAGAGTAAAACAACTCAATTAATTTAGGTCTAGGTCAATTGGACTCTCACTGAGTCCAATTGGACAGTGTGTGCTGAGATCAGGGCTCAATTGGACTGAATGAGTCCAATTGAATAGGCTGATGGAATTGACTAAGATCCATGTCAATTAGGTTTAGTGAGGACTTAATTAGGTCCTTAAGGAGGTTTAAAGGTGATGTACTACGACTAGGGCACCTGAATTTAGGTTCTTATGGGTTTGGAATTGGGTTTAGGGACCTAGAGATCCAAGATCAAGGCTTAAATCTCAAAATAGGAATTGGAGAGCAGTATCAGACGTCTAATAATAGTGTCAGACGTCTTATACTCAAAAATCAGAAGTACAGACTTGTTGTCTGGACGTTCAATCAGAGTCAGGAAGGATTTTGGGTTCTGTTTTAGGTATTCTGCAAAAATTGGATATCTGACAAAGTGTCTGAACATCCAATAGCACTGTAGAAGTGGGTTTGAAGTGTGCAGGAGATGGATAAGGGTCCTGGACATCCTATAACTTACCTGGACATCCAGATAAGGGTTGGAACTAGGGTTTTAAGGCTTCCTAGGGTGTTATGACCTAATCTAAGGGTGGCTAAGGCTTGGGGAAGTCTCTAGGCTATCCTCTGGCTAGGATGGACCTAAGCTCTTCACATTTTTCTACTTTATTTCTACTTAATAGAATAGAAAACCTTTAACTCCCTTACATTATTATTCCTACATCTAATCTAAGCCTTCTGCTCCAGCTCCACTGCAACTCCCGTTATTCTAGATCCAACTCCTAGTCAAGCCCCTGATCAGCATATTCCTTGCAATCGACATAATGCACTTAATTAGCACATTATAACATTATTCCATGCATAGCTAAAGGGAAGTAGTAATGATGCAGATAATGCGTATGCATGCATGAATAACCCTAACTTATGCTAAGTCC